>HG992296.1:0-5000000 GCA_905220595.1 Spilosoma lubricipeda
CAATTGGAAGATAGAAAAATTTTTACATTCATTCTGAAATTTAGGTATTTCTAAAAAATTTTTTGGGTTTTCAGTGAATAACTTTTTAACCCTACTTTTGGTAACTATAAATCTTACAGATTTAGATAGAGCTCGCTTAGACCCGTCTATAGACACCCTATTTGTGTATATTCTGCAAATAGAAATTCACAAAACTTTATTTTTAAATTTAATTTTTGACAATTTTTCAAAATTTTGGAGGTTTTCGTCGAATAACTCGCTACACATATTTTTGGAAATTACAATTTATATATATTTAGATAGGTCTCTTCAAGACCCGTCTACCGACACCTCTCTTGTTTGGATCCGGACAGTAGAAGTCCGAAAAATTTAATTCTTAAAAATTTCAATAGTATTTGTTTACTTAGTAAAAGTCTACCTAAGGGCTGCATATCTGGACCAACTATACGAAATTTTTTCTTGAGTATAGCCAATTATACCACCGTTGTCAATTGAAACCATCATTTTAGACACTCCTGCGTCCTGTGGGAAGATAAAAACCTGAAAAACAAACAAAAAATTAATATTTGGACTTAGAATTTTTTCATTTTTGAATTTTGACTTTTTTCAGTACTTTTTGACGAATTATTCGATAACCCTTCTATATATATTTGACTTCTTTACATATTTAGATACATCTCTTCAAGGTCTATCTAACGACACCTCTTTCATCTAGTTCCGGCAATTGGAAGATAGAAAAATTTTTACATTCATTCTGAAATTTAGGTATTTCTAAAAAATTTTTTGGGTTTTCAGTGAATAACTTTTTAACCCTACTTTTGGTAACTATAAATCTTACAGATTTAGATAGAGCTCGCTTAGACCCGTCTATAGACACCCTATTTGTGTATATTCTGCAAATAGAAATTCACAAAACTTTATTTTTAAATTTAATTTTTGACAATTTTTCAAAATTTTGGAGGTTTTCGTCGAATAACTCGCTACACATATTTTTGGAAATTACAATTTATATATATTTAGATAGGTCTCTTCAAGACCCGTCTACCGACACCTCTCTTGTTTGGATCCGGACAGTAGAAGTCCGAAAAATTTAATTCTTAAAAATTTCAATAGTATTTGTTTACTTAGTAAAAGTCTACCTAAGGGCTGCATATCTGGACCAACTATACGAAATTTTTTCTTGAGTATAGCCAATTATACCACCGTTGTCAATTGAAACCATCATTTTAGACACTCCTGCGTCCTGTGGGAAGATAAAAACCTGAAAAACAAACAAAAAATTAATATTTGGACTTAGAATTTTTTCATTTTTGAATTTTGACTTTTTTCAGTACTTTTTGACGAATTATTCGATAACCCTTCTATATATATTTGACTTCTTTACATATTTAGATACATCTCTTCAAGGTCTATCTAACGACACCTCTTTCATCTAGTTCCGGCAATTGGAAGATAGAAAAATTTTTACATTCATTCTGAAATTTAGGTATTTCTAAAAAATTTTTTGGGTTTTCAGTGAATAACTTTTTAACCCTACTTTTGGTAACTATAAATCTTACAGATTTAGATAGAGCTCGCTTAGACCCGTCTATAGACACCCTATTTGTGTATATTCTGCAAATAGAAATTCACAAAACTTTATTTTTAAATTTAATTTTTGACAATTTTTCAAAATTTTGGAGGTTTTCGTCGAATAACTCGCTACACATATTTTTGGAAATTACAATTTATATATATTTAGATAGGTCTCTTCAAGACCCGTCTACCGACACCTCTCTTGTTTGGATCCGGACAGTAGAAGTCCGAAAAATTTAATTCTTAAAAATTTCAATAGTATTTGTTTACTTAGTAAAAGTCTACCTAAGGGCTGCATATCTGGACCAACTATACGAAATTTTTTCTTGAGTATAGCCAATTATACCACCGTTGTCAATTGAAACCATCATTTTAGACACTCCTGCGTCCTGTGGGAAGATAAAAACCTGAAAAACAAACAAAAAATTAATATTTGGACTTAGAATTTTTTCATTTTTGAATTTTGACTTTTTTCAGTACTTTTTGACGAATTATTCGATAACCCTTCTATATATATTTGACTTCTTTACATATTTAGATACATCTCTTCAAGGTCTATCTAACGACACCTCTTTCATCTAGTTCCGGCAATTGGAAGATAGAAAAATTTTTACATTCATTCTGAAATTTAGGTATTTCTAAAAAATTTTTTGGGTTTTCAGTGAATAACTTTTTAACCCTACTTTTGGTAACTATAAATCTTACAGATTTAGATAGAGCTCGCTTAGACCCGTCTATAGACACCCTATTTGTGTATATTCTGCAAATAGAAATTCACAAAACTTTATTTTTAAATTTAATTTTTGACAATTTTTCAAAATTTTGGAGGTTTTCGTCGAATAACTCGCTACACATATTTTTGGAAATTACAATTTATATATATTTAGATAGGTCTCTTCAAGACCCGTCTACCGACACCTCTCTTGTTTGGATCCGGACAGTAGAAGTCCGAAAAATTTAATTCTTAAAAATTTCAATAGTATTTGTTTACTTAGTAAAAGTCTACCTAAGGGCTGCATATCTGGACCAACTATACGAAATTTTTTCTTGAGTATAGCCAATTATACCACCGTTGTCAATTGAAACCATCATTTTAGACACTCCTGCGTCCTGTGGGAAGATAAAAACCTGAAAAACAAACAAAAAATTAATATTTGGACTTAGAATTTTTTCATTTTTGAATTTTGACTTTTTTCAGTACTTTTTGACGAATTATTCGATAACCCTTCTATATATATTTGACTTCTTTACATATTTAGATACATCTCTTCAAGGTCTATCTAACGACACCTCTTTCATCTAGTTCCGGCAATTGGAAGATAGAAAAATTTTTACATTCATTCTGAAATTTAGGTATTTCTAAAAAATTTTTTGGGTTTTCAGTGAATAACTTTTTAACCCTACTTTTGGTAACTATAAATCTTACAGATTTAGATAGAGCTCGCTTAGACCCGTCTATAGACACCCTATTTGTGTATATTCTGCAAATAGAAATTCACAAAACTTTATTTTTAAATTTAATTTTTGACAATTTTTCAAAATTTTGGAGGTTTTCGTCGAATAACTCGCTACACATATTTTTGGAAATTACAATTTATATATATTTAGATAGGTCTCTTCAAGACCCGTCTACCGACACCTCTCTTGTTTGGATCCGGACAGTAGAAGTCCGAAAAATTTAATTCTTAAAAATTTCAATAGTATTTGTTTACTTAGTAAAAGTCTACCTAAGGGCTGCATATCTGGACCAACTATACGAAATTTTTTCTTGAGTATAGCCAATTATACCACCGTTGTCAATTGAAACCATCATTTTAGACACTCCTGCGTCCTGTGGGAAGATAAAAACCTGAAAAACAAACAAAAAATTAATATTTGGACTTAGAATTTTTTCATTTTTGAATTTTGACTTTTTTCAGTACTTTTTGACGAATTATTCGATAACCCTTCTATATATATTTGACTTCTTTACATATTTAGATACATCTCTTCAAGGTCTATCTAACGACACCTCTTTCATCTAGTTCCGGCAATTGGAAGATAGAAAAATTTTTACATTCATTCTGAAATTTAGGTATTTCTAAAAAATTTTTTGGGTTTTCAGTGAATAACTTTTTAACCCTACTTTTGGTAACTATAAATCTTACAGATTTAGATAGAGCTCGCTTAGACCCGTCTATAGACACCCTATTTGTGTATATTCTGCAAATAGAAATTCACAAAACTTTATTTTTAAATTTAATTTTTGACAATTTTTCAAAATTTTGGAGGTTTTCGTCGAATAACTCGCTACACATATTTTTGGAAATTACAATTTATATATATTTAGATAGGTCTCTTCAAGACCCGTCTACCGACACCTCTCTTGTTTGGATCCGGACAGTAGAAGTCCGAAAAATCGCCCGCCCACCCTCCCGTATTTCACGGGCTATATAGGGTTCGCTGACCAGGGGTCGTAAACCGGTGGTATCGACCAAAAATTTTTTATTTAATTTTTTATTTTTTATACTCAATTTACTTTTTAATCTAATTTAATTCTAATTTCGTATATTTTATTCATTGACCGAGGCTCTATACACCTCCTATAATATACAGACCGTCTCAAATTAGAGAAAAATTTTATTGTAATACTTGATTTTATTGTTTTTAAATTTTTATTTGACTAAATTACACACCCCCCTTTACAGGGTCAGACACACTTTTTGACACCACCCCCCTATACAGGGTTGGTTATATATACATATACACAAAGACAAATTCCCCCGTCACACACACACAACATACCACACACACTTACATTCATTACTTGTCACACGTACCCGCAAATATGTTTAGCATTAGATCCCCCGTAAGGAGGCCTAGCGCCTCATCATCAACATCATCATCATTATCGTCCTCTGCGGCGACGAGGCCGGCCAGGCGTAGTATGGACGAACAAAAGAGACTGCAACGAGAAGAAGAATATAAGTTTATATACAACCCGCATAGTCCTGGCGAGGCGTCGGTCGAGGGGATTCGACGGTTTGTCCCAATAGAAAAGCGGGCTGAGCATGCCAACAAATGCTTTATGATAATCAAGGTCGAATTAAGCAACTCAAGAAATTTAAAGAAAGAGATAAAGAAGGAGATAGAATTGAAACTTGAGCTGTTACAGAGAATGATGCAAGTATACGAGGAAGACAGGATAAGGTCGGGACAAGGGCAGAATACCGCAGCTACGGAGGCTATTAATGCAGAAAATACAAGTGAAATCCTCAAAAAAGTAGAAGAGAATGAGAGACTACTAAAACAAAATGCTAAAGATATTAAAGAGATCAAAGAAAGGATAGAAAAACAAGACGATAGGGAGAAGGAAAAGGAGAGAAACGGAACATCGAATGAAAGAATATTGAAGGAGAATGTAAAAGTTCTAGAAGACATTAAAGAAAGAATTGAGAAGCAAGAAGAGAAAAGAAAGGAAACACAATTAGCGACATATGCGGAGGTGGTGACAGGCCGCTCTGAGGCTCGGCTCCCGGAGAGGAAGACCCTTCACTCATTGATAGTTACGTCCAAAGATGAACAGGACACCGGAGAGCAAGTCATCGAGCGGCTCAGAAAGGTTGCAGATGAGGACGATGGATGGGTGAAGGTGGAGAGAATGCGGAAAGCAAAAGATAGGAAGATAATAGTCGGATACAGAACAGAAGCTGACAGAAGAAAGGCACAAGAAAGACTAGCGGAAAGGGGAAAAAATCTCGTAGTAGAAGAGATTAGAAACAAAGATCCACTACTAGTTTTATACAGTGTCCAAAAAGACCAAAAGGACGAGGACCTGGTGAAGGCCGTCCGGTGCAGGAACCGGGAGATATTCCGGGACCTGACACCGGACCAGGACAGGCTGGCCGTCCTCTATAGGAGGCGAGCCAGGAACCCCCACATGTGCCACGTGGTGCTCAGGGTCTCCCCGGTGGTTTGGTCTCGTGCCCTAGACATGGGGAGACTGCACGTTGACCTGCAACCGATCAGGGTTGCGGATCAGTCACCGATAGTGCAGTGCTCCCTGTGTCTGGGATACGGGCACAGCAAGAAGTTCTGCACTGCGGCAGAACCCAAGTGCAGCCATTGTGGTGGTCCCCACCTAAGGGCCGAATGCCAGGGCGCTGCCAGTGGTGCAGAACCGAACTGCTGCAACTGCCAAGGGGAGAAGCTGAGCAGCACGGGGCACAACGCGTTCAGCGCCGAGTGCCCCATCCGGCAGAAGTGGGACTATCTTGCGAGGTCAACCACGGCATACTCGTGACACACACACTCATACACGCACAATACAGAAGCACATACACACACAGATATTATAAGTATATATTAAATATATAATGAAATATCACAACATGCACATAAACACTGGACAAGTACACAACACAAAAAGACACGCATGATAGAATTCTCGACCAAAATTATATTAATTACATATATTTAGGTATATATTTATATTGTATAACAGAGGCGGAATTAATGCAAATAATAAAAAACAAACACAGACACGAACATTACATACAGATACAAAGACTATACAATACAAACAACACACACACAAACACTGAACAAGTACTCAAACACAAAAACACACAAGTCACAAATGCCGTGACCTCGCAGATAGGGAAGCCACAGTCAATACCATCACGACCAACTAATAATAGACAAACTTGACATACATACACATATTTTAAATTTTAAATAATATATACATAACATTGTGAATTATTAACTTAAATTAATGTAAACAAGCTTAAAAATAAATTTTGCAACATAAAAGAAACTATAACTAAAAATATACAGAGAAAATATATTAGAAGAAAATTTAGAAGAAAGCAATTAAGTAAATAGAAGTAAAGTAAAGAAGTGAATAAAATAGTCAGACTCTAAAAATCTTGGATAATCAATAGACATAGATAAAACAGAGAAATAGAACAGAAATAACCCAGAAATAAAAACCGTTAATTGAAAGAATTAGAAACAAGAAATGAAGAAAACACGCACACAAAATCATATAACATTAGGATAAAATAAATAGTAAAAACAACAAGAAGAACTGAAAAATTAATCTACCAAAAATATATTATATAAAAATATAAGAAGATGATAATGTCACAAAATGAATGTTGTAATTTTAAAAATTTGCTTTAGATGGAAACAAGACTGAAAATCAATAAGATTAAAAATTATTAACAGTTATGAGACGGATGGGAGGCACTTGGTGCGCGACACTAATTAAAAGCAAAAGCATATATACAACAGTAATACAAAGGTCCTGTCGAAATCTTTGGACGGGGGAATGCAGCGTTATCCCCAGGGATAACATAAAAAAAAAAAAAAAAAAAAAAACCTAACCTAACCTAACCTTTTTTTTTTTTTTTTTTTTTTTTTTTTTTTTTTTTTTTTTTTTTAACGTGTGGAAACCCCCTCGGGCCGTCACCCCGCCGGGGTTTGCGGCGGCGGGGCGGTGTGTCGGAATCGAACCGACTAAAACCACACGGTGTGCCACTCTGCGCCTGAGAGAGGGAGGGATCCGGGAACTGCTGTATTACGACCTCCGGACCCCCCCCGGCGCCAGCCCGCACAGAAGCGGGCACCCTCCTCCACAACCTCTCCGTTTAGGCGACGTACGGCACACGCGTCACGTCGCCTCCTCGCGGGCGGCCACTAGAGCGGATGGAAGGGCAAACCCGTCCCGACCATCCGCGGCCACACTCAGGGCGGCATGAGGCGCTGGTGAGCGCGCCTCCGCTGCCCGGTTCGCCGGCGGCGGATCGGGTCCGAGAGGAGGTCGTCCTCCCGGGCCTTCTCCGCCGCCTCCTTCTGCGAGATGACGTGTTCGCAGAAGGTGGCGACCGCGGTAAAACTGCTGTCGCTACCGGCCATGGAGCGGATGACGGCCGGTAGCGAGAGATCCCCTCCGATGACTGCAGTGAGGGCCCGGCGCTGCGACGCCCATGCGGGGCATGCCGCCAGCGTGTGCTGGGCCGAGTCCTCACTGCAGTCGCAGTGGTGGCAGGCGGGACTCAGTTCCCTCCGTGCGACCGAGTGCAGGTACTTCCCGAAGCATCCGTGCCCGGAAAGCACCTGCGTCAGTCGGAAGGAAAGAGTCCCGTGCTGCCGCCCTGCCCACTCGTGGATGACCGGCTGGAGAGCCTCCACGGCGGCAAAGCCAGCGCGTGGAGTCTCCAGCCGGAGCGACCAGCGAGCCATCGTGGCTCGACGGGCGGCTTCACGCCACTCGCGTACCTCCTCGGGCGGGGGGCGAATGCCACACTCCGCCCGGAAAGAAGCCACCCGTCGATAAACTTCGGCGAGCACTTCCGCCTCCAAATCCCACGGGGGTGTCCCGGCCAACGCGCACGCTGCCTCGGTCGACACCGTGCGGTATCCGCGTATGGCTCTGACCGCCAATACCCTCTGAGGAACCTAACCTAACCTAACCTAACCTAACCCAGTCTCGTACGCTTAGATGCAGGGCTAACAGCGTTTTTCCGCGCTCCGTAGTGTTAAAATCGTAAGTGTGACAAAGTGTCTCCGAAAATCGTTTTTAATATCTTAAAAGTTGCGCCGTCGCGAGACGAACGTAGACTAGAAAACCGCTTGGAAATCGGACCAGGACTTTGGTTTTTATTAGATAAAAACAAAACAAATTTCAGTGAAAAGTGACAGTGCGGTCAAAACCCCCTAAATCTTAGGATTTAGATCTGTGACCCCCCATTTTTCAACTGTACAAAGTTGCGCAGTGAGTGCCCGGACGTTTTAAGACATTAATTGGATTTTTCACGTGAAAATTGACTGTGCTGTGGTGTTTTTCATCGGAAATTCCGGTGAAAAAAGACTCAAAAAAGTGAAAAATCAAAATAGCTCCGGAAAGCGATCGACGACCTCCGGTTTTTTGACCGTCAGGGTGTGCGTCTCCGGTGTCCGCACCGTTTGAGACCCCTCCCGGATTTTTCGATCGCTTTTCGGGAAAGTTATTGTGACTTTTATAAATAGGGCGTGGCAGGTTATCACTTTTTTCATCATCACGGACATCACCGAGTGATACCTCCAAAGTTGCGCGCGAGTGAGACGGACACGATAGTGAAAGCACGGTGGAAAACGGACCAGTACTTTCAGTGTTAAGACCATAATAGTGAAAGTGACACTTTTTAGGGATAAACCTGGACTATTACTTGTGACCCCTGTGTGTTCTGTTCTGGAAGGTTGCGTCTCGGGGATACCCATCTTTTGAGACCCCTTTCAGGACATTCGAGCCACAACTACTGGACTTACAACGCTTTTCCTGAAAGGCGTGGCCACGAGGTCCCCTAAACCTGGTCCCTCAGGAGCGTTACGCGACCAGACATTGTGTGTGACACCAAGCGGATCCAGGAACCGCTTGTAAAAATAAGATAAGTACACTAGTTTAAATTTTACAGTGACTTTTGTGTGCAATTCACTTTTATCATCCCTTGTGCTAGGGGAGGCCTCCCCCCCCCCAGTTCAACTTTCTTGCAAATAGTGTTTGAAGTGACGAAGGGATAGAGACCCAAACTGTGAAAATCGGACCATTTATTGAGGAGTTACAGTGTCGCAAACTCCTTAAATATTTTTAATAGTGAATTTTAACTCAGTGTGTACATTAACCAATAGAAACGCTTTAAAGTGTAACAAACTTTCCTGGCCCAATATCTTGGTGACCCGTGGTCTGATCGGGCCCACCAAGACATTTCTAAGCTTCCCGCAACGGACCTGGTAAATCCCAATAAGGCTTTACAATTTGCGGTGAGGCTCTCCGAAAGGATAGGCCAACCCTTTAGGAAAACCTCCATATCTCCGGATTGGCTAGGCCGATCCTCACCGGATCTTCGGTATTGAGGTCGGCAAGGGGTGTGTCACCACCTCCGCACCTCTCAGTAGCCAGGGAGGAAACTTTTAGAAAATTTTTCCAAAATTAATAAATTAAATAAATAATATATTGGCAATCCGTTAGGAGTTTTAACAAAAAACACAAACTAAAACTGGAGCAAAGTTGTCCGAGCCTATAACTTTGGACTGGCTGGACCGATTTTTCTGAAAATCGGGATCCGGCTGCTCCTAGTTAAGGTTCCCCTCCTGACCCCACTGGTCGAACCTTTTTCCGGGAGGATTCCCTGAAAAAGGGGAAAAACCGGGAAAACATCACCATCTTCGGCCAGATAGGGCTGATCGAAAATTGTCTTCAGGGACAGCATCCCCCTGACAAGGAGCAACCTCTGGAGCCTCCGGCCGGGCGAAATTATTACAAAATCCGGGAAGAAAAGGGAAAATCCCAGAAAAATTAACTTTTTTCTGGGTGGTCCAATCCGAAAAATTTTTTCGGTTTCTGGTCCGGAACACAAAGGGCTAACCAGCGGGAAAAAAGAAAACCCAATACAGAGCCGCATTTTCCTAGAAAAATTATTTTTAAGTTTTCTTCCTCAAGTAAAATATTTCAATCTGTGTTTTAAAAATTTTAATTTTATTTTTAAAAATCTTTTATTATTCTTAATTTTAAATTCGACATTCATTATTGTACTAGACAGACTCTTTGATAGAGTTCTTAAGTTTAATTTAAGTTATTTATGTTATTTAATAATTCTTAAAAATCTATATTTATTAAAAATCTTAAATGTAATTTTAACAAACGGGGATCTATACACCCCCAGGCACGCAAGACATATCTACTTTGTAGAGAACACATCTCCCTACGGAGAAAAAATTATTTATAAGTTTTTCTATTTTCTCTTGTTTAAATTGTTTTGTGTGTTGACTTGTGTACGTACCCCCCTTTACAGGGCAATATAGTTAATTGTGTTTTTAGAAATTTTTAAATTTTAAATTAGTTGACACCCCCCTATACAGGGCTACTTAAACATTATTTTAGTTTTAAATATAGACAACTTTCCCCGTCAAAATGTATCGCACTCCAGTAACATCCGCTGTAGCTGGGGAGCAGGCCCCCTCTGGCACCAGCACCTCGCCCTTGCTGATACTCGGCGCCGCCAAAACATTTATCAAGAGGCCAGCTACTAAACGAAGGTCGCTGGACAACATGATCTCTTACAAAAGGCAGCACAACGCCTACGCTGCCATGCCCAGTGACGAGCTGCTCCATGAGGTCATGAGGACCTTCGAGGAGATCCCCATGAAGGTCCAACAGTACCCGCAAATGCGGAAGGATATAAAGACCTTCTTGGAGGAGAGCTCTGATAAATGCCAGCACATCCTCTTCGAGATTAGTGGGAGGATGAGAAGTCTGGAGCATCGCAACCGGGGCGAGACGGTCGCGGCGCCGCCTCCTGTAGAGGAAAAACCCGCCGTCGCGCCCTCGGTAAAAGGAGACCCAGTGCTAGCAAGGCTCGCTAACCTGCAGGATACCATCCTGAAAAGGATGGAGCAATCCCACGTCGAGCTCAAAAGGGAGATCCGGGAGCTAGAAACAAAAAGCCACGATCGGGGTGTAGATTTTATCGACAGTATATTTGAAAAAATAGAAGAAACCCACGTGGATGCCGACAAGGCCAACGAATTAATGATAGTGCGGGCGCAGTCCCAGCTGGAAGATCTGGTCAGGACTGTCGCCACAGATATAGTCGTTGAAAACAAAGCACATATCAGCACCGCAGTCGAGCAATTGAATTCTCGAACTCAGAGTATCCCGGATCCTCCCCCCCTCAAGACCTATGCTGATGTCGTAGCAGCCAGACCCTGGTGCCGACCGGCACTTCACTCGGTGGCGGTGACCTCAAGCGACAGTCAGGAGACTGCCGATGAGGTACTCGTCAGGGTGAAGGAGGCGGTCGACCCCAGGAACACTGGCTTCAAAATAAACAAGACCAGAAAGGCCAAGGATAGGAAGATCATCCTTGGCTGCGACTCACAGGATGAGATGGACAGGGTCAAGAGGCAAATTGAGAGCAGAGGCAATGGACTCAAGGTGGAGCCCATGAAGAATAAGGACCCCCTGGTCGTCCTAAAGGACGTCCAGAAGGGGAGTGACGACGACCAAATGGTAAGGGCTCTTTACACCCAAAACCAGAACATCTTCATGGGCCTACCACAAGAGGAGAGGGAGGCCTGCATAAAATATAGGAAAAGGACTAGGAACCCGGAGACTTCCCACATAGTCCTCCAAGTGAAGCCAAGGGTGTGGCAAAGGATGACGGATGCCGGAGCCCTCTACTTAGACCTGCAGAGGGTCAGAGTGGAGGACCAGTCCCCGCTCATCCAATGCACAAAGTGCTTAGCGTTCGGCCATGGCCGCCGATTCTGCACCGAGAGTGTGGACAGATGCAGCCACTGTGGAGGCCCCCACCTGCGCAAGGATTGCGCCGTTCACGGTGAGGGAGCAGAACCGCGGTGCTGCAACTGTCTGCACTCTGGACTGCGAAAAGTCGGTCACAACGCCTTCAGCGCCGAATGCCCCACTCGAGCCAAGTGGGATTACCTGGCTAGGGCGACAACAGCGTATTCATGATCTACCAACATACAGTTTACACACTTCAAAACAAAACATAACTAAACACTGATATAATTATTATATAATGATTATATAAAAATATATCCGAACATGTACACTATCATCAACACTAGAATAACACATATTTAACAGAAACATACATGACAGAAACAGCTCACAAATAGGAATGTAGCAAATGTGTATATTGCAACATATACACATATTGCTAAAGGTAAGAGCACAAGGAAAGTGTGAGTTGTGGAAGGGTACACACGTACAAAATACTAGACAGAAACACAAAACATGCAAACAGAAAACAAAAACACAGGTCATGGATACCGAGTACCCCTCACTGGGGGAACATGGGGGAAGCCTCCTGGAGGTGCAAACAACCATCCTTTAACGACCCACTAACGGATGGTAGACCGGAGCAACATAAATGTTTTAAATAAAATACAGATATATAATTTAGAAATGTAAATATAGATAAACAAATGTAAATAACAATGAATAGTAAATAATAATGATAATTAATATGAATATAAATAATGCGATACTTTTAATTTAATGAATGTGTATATAAATGTGAATGGAAATTAGTTTTAAATACGATGCAATTTAAATGTAATGATAAATAATATTCATCTTAAGATATAACAGATGTACAAATACGCATGTACACCGACTATGTGTCATGTACATGCGTATCTGAACATTTAGGAAATTGGCTGATTCTTCAAATCAGTCAATTAATTGACGACATTACAATTGCTTATACTATACACAAGGGTGCACAAGGTCCTGTCGAAACCTTGGACGGGGAAAAGCGAAAAAAAAAAAAAAAAAAAAAAAAAAAAAAAAAAAAAAAAAAAAAAAAAAAAAAAAAAAAAAAAAAAAAAAAAAAAACCTAACCTAACCTAACCTAACCTAACCTAACCTAACCTAACCTAACCTAACCTAACCTCCGCCGCGTGTGGCGCCGTGTGGGGCCGGCATAGAATAGCCCCACCCCATCTCATCCCGTGGGTGTCGTAAAAGGCGACTAAGGGAAAGACGGCGCCGACCACCAGGCTGCCGAGGGGGATCCCTAACAGTCGCTCCCAGCCCTCTGTTTAGCAGAGGGGACAGAGGAAGAGACGGTGTCCGGGAACCAGGGACGGGTCGACCCACTGCTCGCGCAGAGGCTGACCGCATAGGGACGGGCTCGGCGTGTACTCACCCTACCGTCGAGCAGGCAGTGGACTTGTGTTCCTGCCACCGTTGGCATATCGTAATCCCGATTGATCGGGGGCGAGGGTCTTGGCTTAATCGCCCGGGCCGCGAGGAAGAAAACCTCTATAAAAAATTACCCCGAATCCCGTGTTCTGGTGTGTGGCCAGGGGATGCATGGCTGATGGGTAGTTCAGTCGCAAGCACACCCCCAGCCGGGGCACCTGCGGACCCCTCGGTTGGGAAACAAATCTACGCTTACCCGGGTACTGGGGGATCTCTGCCCGGGTGGACCTTTATTTCTCCCCCACTCGTGGGAATTGTTATGGCACATTTAAATACAAAAAACAAAAATAAAAAACCTGAAGAAGAAAAGGAGAGCTTGACGAGAGAGGAGACGGGGGAGTTGCGAACCCGGTCACCACACCCGTTGGTGACAAAGGAGGCACGCGTGACCCTGACGCGTTACAGCACGTCCAGTAGGGACTCGTCGGTGGCGAGTGACGCATCAACGCTGGATGAAGACTCGCGTCCATCTTCGCCGGGCCGGCTGTGGCGGAAACGCCAGAACCCTGCGTCGGAAGACGACAGCTCTGGCCCGGTCAAGGCGAAAAGGAGAGGGCGCCCTCCAACGACGGGCGAGTACGTCGGCCTGGCGAAAGCCAAGGCCGAACTCATCAAGGCACAGGAGCGGGAGCTCGAGCTCCGTGCCGAGAAGGAGCTGGCGGAGGAGGTCCGACAGCAAAGGGAGTCTTTCCTCCTCAAGACTCCCGCTCAACAACCGAGGTCGGACCCAACACCTTCCTCCGAGCCCGTCAGCGCCGAGCAGCTGACGGGGAGCATCGAGGCGGCGGTGGCGGTGGTGCAAACCATCGCCACCAAGAGCTCTAAACTGAAGGGCCAGTATGTGCGGGACTTGCGGGTGGCCTGCAGCTCCATTTTGGAGCTCGCCCACCAACTCAAGGCCCGCACAGTAAACGAGGAGGTGGCCAATCTTCAGGCAGAGCTCGCCGCCATGCGGGCCGAGATGAAGGCCCTGAAGCGGCAGGCGGAAGCGGCTCCTCCTGCAATGACCCGCGAAGAAATCGCCTTTATGGTAGAGGCGAAATTCGCGGGGATCCAGGACCGCCTGCTGCCGGAGGAGCGTATCCGTCCGCCTCTCCAGGCGGACGTGAGGAATGCCGCCAGAGCCGCTGGCGCTGCTCGCGATGCGGAACCCAGGGCCTCCAAGTCCAGCCGGAGGCCCGAGCCTTCTGCCCTCCCTCTTCCGGCTCCGCCCCTCTCGCCCGTCGTGACAGACGGGCAGAAGGAACCGGGTCCCCGCCCCTCTGGGACGGTCCCGGCGGCGGAGTTGAAGGGGAAAAAGAAGGCCAAGAAGAAGAGCGCCGCATCGCTGGAGGCCGAAGCCGCCCGTCAGCCGCGCCAGCAGGCTCCCGCCACCGCCCCTCCACCTGCGAAGGAGGCGTGGAACGTGGTGGCGGCGCGGCCAAAGAAGGCGCAAGCTGCCCCAGCACCGCCGAGCACCAGGGCGCCCGCCAAGCCTGCGAAGCAGGCGAAGGCGAGGCGCAGAATCCGCGCCCCGACGACCGCTGCAGTGTGCCTTACACTGCAGCCGGGCGCGGTGGAGAAGGGTGTCACCTACACCCAGGTGATCGCCAGTGCCGAGAGGTCAATAGACCTCAAGACTCTCGGCATTGACGGCCTCCGGTTCCGCACTGCCGTGACTGGGGGTCGGATCCTGGAGGTGGGTGGCACCGACAGGGCCGTGAAGGCCGACAACCTGGCGGCACAGCTAAAGACGGTGCTGGGAGATGAAGTCCGTGTCGCCAGGCCGGAGAGGTGCGTGGAGCTGCGCATCTCTGGCCTGGGCGATGCGGCGACGAAGGAGGGGGTGGCGGAGCGCCTGGCAACCGAGGGAGGTTGCCCTGTCGCCTCTATCAAGGTGGGCGATATAAATCGCCCTCCCGGTCGACAGGGCACTGCCTGGCTGCGGTGTCCGGTTGCGGCGGCCAAGAAGCTGACGGACGGCCGCCGCATCATCATTGGGTGGTCGGTTGTCAGGCTGACCACCTTGGAGCCAAGGCCGGCGCGGTGCTTCCGCTGCCTGGAGCCGGGACACGTAGGGGTCAGGTGCGCTGCGAACATTGACCGCAGCGCACTCTGCTTCCGCTGCGGACAGGAGGGCCATAAGGCGGCCACCTGCTCTGCGGAGCCCAAGTGTCCCGTCTGTGCCGCGGAGGGTGCAAACTCCGGCCACAGGCTTGGCTCCGCCAAGTGCCAGGCAGCCTCCCGAAAAAGGAGCCAGTCGAGACGCAAAGCGACAGGGGGGGTGGAACAAAAAACCACCTCAACCACCCTGTCGCCGCCGTCACACGAGGAGGAGATGGACACCGCCCATAATTAATGGCTCACAAGATCTCCATCCTGCAGGCCAACGTCAACCACTGCGCCACGGCCCAGGACTTACTCGCCCAGACCGTGATGCAGTGGCAGACGACAGTGGCGGTAGTCGCCGAGCCGTACTGCGTTCGCACCGCCCCCAACTGGGTCAGCGACCGCGACGGATTGGTGGCTATCGTCGCCCAGCGAACCGGCCCTCACCAACTCGACAGAGTGGTGAGAGGCCGAGGGTGCGTCCTCGCCACGCTGGGCGACGCTGCAGTGATCGGGGTGTACTTCTCGCCCAGCAGAAGCCTCGCCGAGTTCGAGCAGTGGCTCACGGAGGTCGGGGCTCTGCTGGCAGATGCGCACCCCACTCCGGTCGTGGTAGCCGGGGATTTCAACGCCCACTCACGGGCGTGGGGATCTCCGAGGACCGACGGCCGGGGGGAGATCTTGGAGGAATGGGCGGTGTCCCACGGCTTGGTGCTGCTCAACAGGGGGGCGGTTCCCACGCTTGTGCGGCCCCAGGGCAGCTCGATAGTAGACCTATCGTTTGCTAGCCCTGCCCTGGCTAGCCGCACTCGCAATTGGCGGGTCGTCGAGGATGTGGAGACCGCGTCGGACCATCGTTACGTACGGTTCGACGTGGTCTCTCACTCAGCGGCCGCCCGAGGAGAAGTAGGTGGAAATAACCGCCCTCTAACAGGAGAAGGTCCGCGGTGGCGCCTCGGTTCTTTGAACCGGGAACTGGCTCAAGAGGCGGCTATCGTCGAGCGTTGGGCTGCTGTCGACAGCGACCAGGACGTGGACGCGAGATGCGAGCGGCTCGCTGGAGCGCTGACTCGCGTCTGCGACGCGGCGATGCAGAGGGCGAGACCAACCCCGCCCCGGAGGCAGGTGTACTGGTGGCGACCCCACCTAGCCGGGCTGCGTACTGCTAGTTACGCGGCCCAGAGGCAGTACGCCCGCAGCCGAAGGCGGGCTGTTAGAGATCTCGCCCGCGAGGAGGAGTTGCACGCCGCGTACCTGGCCGCTCGTCGGGCCCTCGGCTCGGCGATCAAAGCCGCCAAGGACGAGGCCTGGAAGGAGTGGCTCGAGAGCCTGGATCGAGACCCGTGGGGGCGCCCGTACAAGACCGTGAGTCAGAAACTCCGGCCTTGGGCGCCTCCCCTCACCAGAACTCTCGAGCCGGGCCTTCTGGACCGAGTGGTCAGTTCCCTCTTCCCTGCGAGGGGAGAGTGGGTCCCGCCGCGGATGGCAGCACCGAGTCAGGTGCCGGCAGACGAAGGGGCAATACCTCCCGTGTCCGAGGCCGAGTTGGGGGCCGCGATACTGGCACTTCGGTCCAGAAATCGCGCCCCGGGCCCGGACGGAGTCCCTGGGAAGGTTATTGCCACAGTCATGCCGGCACTAGAGGAGGAGACGCTGTCCCTCATGTCGGAGTGTCTGGCGTCGGGGAGGGTCCCCCGGCGATGGAAAATCGGCAAGCTCGTGCTGCTCAGAAAGCACGGGCGCCCAGCCGAATCGCCGTCGGCCTACCGCCCCATCGTGTTGCTCGACGAGATGTGCAAGCTTTTTGAGCGGGTGCTCGCTGCGCGTCTCGTCGGCCACCTCGAGGGGGCGGGGCCCAACTTGAGCGACGGCCAGTTCGGCTTCCGTCGCGGGAGGTCAACTCTCGACGCTATATCCCGACTGCGGGACGGCGTCGACGAAGCGGTCTCCAGGGGTGAGGTGTTGTTGGCGGTATCGTTGGACATAGCGAACGCCTTCAACACCCTCCCCTGGGAAACTATTGCGGAGGCGCTGAGGTACCACGATGTCCCGTGGTACCTCAGGCGCGTCCTTGCGGACTACTTCGTGGACCGGGTCATAGTTTACCCGGCCCAAGACGGGGTGGTCCGCAGGGGCATGTCGTGTGGCGTTCCACAGGGGTCGGTCCTCGGGCCGCTCCTGTGGAACGTCGGGTATGACTGGGTCCTGCGCGGTGCCAATCTTCGGGGAGCCGGCGTACTTTGTTACGCCGACGACACCCTAGTCACCGCGCAGGCCCCCACATTTCGGGACGCCGCCGTCCTTGCGACGGCAGGCGTCGCGCACGTAGTGCGTCGCATCGGGGCGCTCGGCCTCGAAGTCGCCCTCGAGAAGTCCGAGGCCCTCTTCTTCCACGGGCCTCGGCAGACGCCGCCTCGAGACAGGTCGATCGTGGTGGGTGGCACCCCCATCGCTGTCGGGACGAGCCTGAAATACCTCGGGCTCGTTCTCGACGGTCGGTGGCGGTTCGCGGAGCATTTCCGGCAGCTGGCACCGAAGCTGGTGGCATTTGCCGGAATGCTCTCGCGGTTGCTGCCCAACAGCGGAGGCCCGGGGTCTGCCTGCCGCCGCCTCTATGACGGAGTGGTGCGCTCCAAGGCGCTCTACGGAGCGCCCATATGGGCGGAGGCCCTCTGCCCGACGAATACTGCGCTGCTGCGACGTCCGCAGCGCGCCGTCGCGCAGAGGGCTGCTCGGGCGTACCACACCGTCTCTTACGAGGCGGCGTGCGTGATAGCGGGTAGTATCCCCTGGGATCTCGAGGCTCGCGTCCTCAAGAGGGTGTACGAGGAGGGCGCCCTGATGCGGCGTGCTCTCGGAGGTCGGCCCCCCCCGGAGGAGATCGATCGCTGGAGGCAATCGGCTCGCGATGATCTCTTCCGGGAATGGGCCGAAAGACTGCGGGCGACCCGCGGCGGCTCGCTGCTCTTGGGGGCCGTTCGGCCCGTCTTGCGTGAGTGGGTAGAGCGGGGTCATGGGGCCCCGACATACCACCTCACCCAACTTCTCACAGGACATGGCTGTTTCGCCAAGTACCTGTGGGAAGTGGTGGGGATCGAGTCGGAGCCCCGGTGCCGAAACTGCACCAGCGGCGACCCTGACACTGCCCACCACACCCTGAGTGTGTGTGAGGCGTGGGACGGACCAAGGGCGGCCCTCATGAGCACCGTCGGTGTGGACCTCTCGCTGTCGGCCGTGGTCTCGGCTATGGCCGGCAGCGAAGAGTGTTGGGCCGCCGTCGCCTCGTTCGCCGACGAGGTGATGGCGGCCAAGAGAGAGGCTCTGCGGGAGCGGGAGCGAGCTGGTCTCACTCTCCCGCCCCGCAGACCCCCGGAGAGGGGGCGCCGGCGAACACAATTCGCCCGCGCCCCCGAATGAGAGTGGCCACGGGCGGTGGGTCGGGGGACCTGCCGCCCCATGCTAAAGTGGCGGAATGCGCCCCCCTGTGTTCCTGGGGTGCATTCAGGCGAGGAGGACAGGCCCCACCATCTGGGCACGTGGCCCGGAGGGTGGGGCCTCGACAGTAGCGAGCCCGACCAACAGGGCATCCCCAGCCGAGTCACGGTGAGCAAACTATCCCGTGGCTCGGATTGGGTGAAGGAGGAACACCGTGGTGGTTTAGTGGGTAGTCTGGCCTCTCTCCGAGGCCAGGAGTCCCACACGAAGCGAACCCCCTGCCCCCGCGGGGGGCGAGCGAAGCGCGTAAATGCATTCCACCACGTAAAAAAAAAAAAAAAAAAAAAAAAAAAAAAAAAAAAAAAAACCTCCGCCGTGTGGAGCCGGCATAGAATAGCCCCACCCCATCTCATCCCGTGGGTGTCGTAAGAGGCGACTAAGGGAAAGACGGCGCCGAAGATCAGGCTGCCTGTCAAGGAAAAGACTCTAAAACCCGACAGCAAAGTCGTTAAAAGAAGTGGCTGCCGTCGCCTCGTACGACGGGGTGGTGGCGGCCAGGGGAGAGGCTCTGCGGGAGCGGGAGCGAGCTGGTCTCATTCTCCCGCCCCGCAGACCCCCGGAGAGGGGGCGCCGGCGAACACACTTCGCCCGCGTCCCCGAATGAGAATGGCCACGGGTGGTGGGTCGGGGGACCTGCCGCCCCATACCAAAGTGGCGGAATGCGCCCCCCTGTGTTCCTGGGGCGCATTCATACGAGGAGGACAGGCCCCACCATTTGGGCACGTGGCCCGGAGGGTGGGGCCTCGACAGAGGCGAGCCCGTCTATCAGGGCATCCCCAGCCGAGTCGCGGTGAGCACACTATCCCGTGGCTCGGATTGGGTGAAGGAGGAACACCGTGGTGGTTTAGTGGGTAGTCTGGCCTCTCTCCGAGGCCAGGAGTCCCACACGAAGCGAACCCCCTGCCCCCGCGGGGGGGGGAGCGAAGTGCCTAAACGCATTCCACCACGTAAAAAAAAAAAAAAAAAAAAAAAAACCTAACCTAACCTAACCTTCGCCGTGTCGGGTTTTAAAGTCTTTTCCTTGACTCGACGGCGACGACGTCGAGTCAAGGAAAAGACTTTAAAACCCGACAGCAAAGTCGTTAAAAGCAGTGGCTGCCGTCGCCTCGTACGCCGACGGCGATCGGCCGACGGGGTGGTGGCGGCCGGGGGAAAGGCTTTGCGGGAGCGGGATTGAGCGGGGAGCTCTCCTGCCTCGCGAGCCGAGTACCCCGCGAGGAGGGGGGGCGCCGGCGAGCGCAGTTTGCTCGCGCTCCTGAGTCCGAGCCCTGCGGGAGCGGGTTCCCCCGACCGCTGCCCTGCGGGGCATGGGCGACGGGGCAACGGCGCCCCCGAATGAGAGTGGCCACGGGCGGTGGGCCGGGGGGCCTGCCGCCCCACGCTAAAGTGGCGGAATGCGCCCCTCTGTGTTCCTGGGGCGCATTCATACGAGGAGGACAGGCCCCGCCATCTGGGCGTGTGGACCGGAGGGTGGGGCCTCGACTGAGGCGAGCCCGACGTTCAGGGCATCCCCAGCCGAGTCGCGGTGAGCAAACTATCCCGCGGCTCGGATTGGGCGAAGGAGGAACACCGTGGTGGTTTAGTGGGTAGTCTGGCCAGGCTCAAGTGGTCAGGAGTCCCACACGAAGCGAACCCCCTGCCCCCGCGGGGGGGGAGCGAAGCGCGTAAATGCATTCCACCACGTAAAAAAAAAAAAAAAAAAAAAAAAAAAAAAACCTTCGCCGTGTGGGGCCGGCATAGAATAGCCCCACCCCATCTCATCCCGTGGGTGTCGTAAGAGGCGACTAAGGGAAACACGCAGCCGAGCACCGGGCTGCCGAGGAGATCCCAGCCCTTTTCAGGGCTCGCCGTCGCTCCCAGTATCCCTCTGTTTAGCAGAGGGGACAGGGGATGAGACGGTGCCAGGGAACAAAAGACGGAGCCTAACATCAGGCTGCCGAGGCGGGTCGGCCCCTGCTGACCCAGGGGCTGACGGGCTCTTGGGCCGTCGAGTCAAGGAAAAGACTTTAAAACCCGACAGCAAAGTCGTTAAAAGCAGTGGCTGCCGTCGCCTCGTACGCCGACGGCGATCGGCCGACGGGGTGGTGGCGGCCGGGGGAAAGGCTCTGCGGGAGCGGGATCGAGCGGGGAGCTCTCCTGCCTCGCGAGCCGAGTACCCCGCGAGGAGGGGGGGCGCCGGCGAGCGCAGTTTGCTCGCGCTCCTGAGTCCGAGCCCTGCGGGAGCGGGTTCCCCCGACCGCTGCCCTGCGGGGCATGGGCGACGGGGCAACGGCGCCCCCGAATGAGAGTGGCCACGGGCGGTGGGCCGGGGGGCCTGCCGCCCCACGCTAAAGTGGCGGAATGCGCCCCTCTGTGTTCCTGGGGCGCATTCATACGAGGAGGACAGGCCCCGCCATCTGGGCGCGTGGACCGGAGGGTGGGGCCTCGACTGAGGCGAGCCCGACCATCAGGGCATCCCCAGCCGAGTCGCGGTGAGCAAACTATCCCGCGGCTCGGATTGGGCGAAGGAGGAACACCGTGGTGGTTTAGTG
Organism: Spilosoma lubricipeda; assembly: GCA_905220595.1. Classification (NCBI taxonomy): domain Eukaryota; kingdom Metazoa; phylum Arthropoda; class Insecta; order Lepidoptera; family Erebidae; genus Spilosoma; species Spilosoma lubricipeda. Next base: position 21,445 of record HG992296.1, read on the forward strand.
GGTAGTCTGGCCAGGCTCAAGTGGTCAGGAGTCCCACACGAAGCGAACCCCCTGCCCCCGCGGGGGGGGAGCGAAGCGCGTAAATGCATTCCACCACGTAAAAAAAAAAAAAAAAAAAAAAACCTAACCTAACCTAACCTAACCTTCGCCGTGTGGGGCCGGCATAGAATAGCCCCACCCCATCTCATCCCGTGGGTGTCGTAAGAGGCGACTAAGGGAAACACGCAGCGAGGAGGGGGGGCGCCGGCGAGCGCAGTTTGCTCGCGCTCCTGAGTCCGAGCCCTGCGGGAGCGGGTTCCCCCGACCGCTGCCCTGCGGGGCATGGGCGACGGGGCAACGGCGCCCCCGAATGAGAGTGGCCACGGGCGGTGGGCCGGGGGGCCTGCCGCCCCACGCTAAAGTGGCGGAATGCGCCCCTCTGTGTTCCTGGGGCGCATTCATACGAGGAGGACAGGCCCCGCCATCTGGGCGCGTGGACCGGAGGGTGGGGCCTCGACTGAGGCGAGCCCGACCATCAGGGCATCCCCAGCCGAGTCGCGGTGAGCAAACTATCCCGCGGCTCGGATTGGGCGAAGGAGGAACACCGTGGTGGTTTAGTGGGTAGTCTGGCCAGGCTCAAGTGGTCAGGAGTCCCACACGAAGCGAACCCCCTGCCCCCGGGGGGGGGGAGCGAAGCGCGTAAATGCATTCCACCACGTAAAAAAAAAAAAAAAAAAAAAAACCTAACCTAACCTAACCTAACCTTCGCCGTGTGGGGCCGGCATAGAATAGCCCCACCCCATCTCATCCCGTGGGTGTCGTAAGAGGCGACTAAGGGAAACACGCAGCCGAGCACCGGGCTGCCGAGGAGATCCCAGCCCTTTTCAGGGCTCGCCGTCGCTCCCAGTATCCCTCTGTTTAGCAGAGGGGACAGGGGATGAGACGGTGCCAGGGAACAAAAGACGGAGCCTAACATCAGGCTGCCGAGGCGGGTCGGCCCCTGCTGACCCAGGGGCTGACGGGCTCTTGGGCCGTCGAGTCAAGGAAAAGACTTTAAAACCCGACAGCAAAGTCGTTAAAAGCAGTGGCTGCCGTCGCCTCGTACGCCGACGGCGATCGGCCGACGGGGTGGTGGCGGCCGGGGGAAAGGCTCTGCGGGAGCGGGATCGAGCGGGGAGCTCTCCTGCCTCGCGAGCCGAGTACCCCGCGAGGAGGGGGGGCGCCGGCGAGCGCAGTTTGCTCGCGCTCCTGAGTCCGAGCCCTGCGGGAGCGGGTTCCCCCGACCGCTGCCCTGCGGGGCATGGGCGACGGGGCAACGGCGAGCGTAGTTTGCCCGCGCCCCCGAATGAGAGTGGCCACGGGCGGTGGGCCGGGGGGCCTGCCGCCCCACGCTAAAGTGGCGGAATGCGCCCCTCTGTGTTCCTGGGGCGCATTCATACGAGGAGGACAGGCCCCGCCATCTGGGCGCGTGGCCCGGAGGGTGGGGCCTCGACAGAGGCGAGCCCGACCATCAGGGCATCCCCAGCCGAGTCGCGGTGAGCAAACTATCCCGCGGCTCGGATTGGGCGAAGGAGGAACACCGTGGTGGTTTAGTGGGTAGTCTGGCCAGGCTCAAGTGGTCAGGAGTCCCACACGAAGCGAACCCCCTGCCCCCGCGGGGGGCGAGCGAAGCGCGTAAATGCATTCCACCACGTAAAAAAAAAAAAAAAAAAAAAAACCTAACCTAACCTCCGCCGTGTGGGGCCGGCATAGAATAGCCCCACCCCATCTCATCCCGTGGGTGTCGTAAGAGGCGACTAAGGGAAACACGCAGCCGAGCACCGGGCTGCCGAGGAGATCCCAGCCCTTTTCAGGGCTCGCCGTCGCTCCCAGTATCCCTCTGTTTGGCAGAGGGGACAGGGGATGGGACGGTGCCAGGGAACCAAAGACGGAGCCTACCATCGGCTGCCGAGGCGAGTCAGCCCTTGCTGACCCAGGGGCTGACGGGCTCTTGTGCCGTCGAGTCAAGGAAAAGACTTTAAAACCCGACAGCAAAGTCGTTAAAAGCAGTGGCTGCCGTCGCCTCGTACGCCGACGGCGATCGGCCGACGGGGTGGTGGCGGCCGGGGGAAAGGCTTTGCGGGAGCGGGATTGAGCGGGGAGCTCTCCTGCCTCGCGAGCCGAGTACCCCGCGAGGAGGGGGGGCGCCGGCGAGCGCAGTTTGCTCGCGCTCCTGAGTCCGAGCCCTGCGGGAGCGGGTTCCCCCGACCGCTGCCCTGCGGGGCATGGGCGACGGGGCGACGGCGCCCCCGAATGAGAGTGGCCACGGGCGGTGGGCCGGGGGGCCTGCCGCCCCACGCTAAAGTGGCGGAATGCGCCCCTCTGTGTTCCTGGGGCGCATTCATACGAGGAGGACAGGCCCCGCCATCTGGGCGTGTGGACCGGAGGGTGGGGCCTCGACTGAGGCGAGCCCGACGTTCAGGGCATCCCCAGCCGAGTCGCGGTGAGCAAACTATCCCGCGGCTCGGATTGGGCGAAGGAGGAACACCGTGGTGGTTTAGTGGGTAGTCTGGCCAGGCTCAAGTGGTCAGGAGTCCCACACGAAGCGAACCCCCTGCCCCCGCGGGGGGGGAGCGAAGCGCGTAAATGCATTCTTTTTTTTTTTTTTTTTTTTTACGTGTGGAAACCCCCTCGGGCCGTCACCCCGCCGGGGTTTGCGGCGGCGGGGCGGTGTGTCGGAATCGAACCGACTAAAACCACACGGTGTGCCACTCTGCGCCTGAGAGAGGGAGGGATCCGGGAACTGCTGTATTACGACCTCCGGACCCCTCCCGGCGCCAGCCCGCACAGATGCGGGCACCCTCCTCCAATACTTCTCCGTTTAGGCGACGTACGGCACACGCGTCACGTCGCCTCCTCGCGGGCGGCCACTACAGCGGATGGAAGGGCAAACCCGTCCCGACCATCCGCGGCCACACTCAGGGCGGCATGAGGCGCTGGTAGGCGCGCCTCCGCCGCCCGGTTCGCCGGCGGCGGATCGGGTCCGAGTGGATATCATCCTCCCGGGCCTTCTCCGCCGCCTCCTTCTGCGAAATTACGTCTTCGCAGAAGGCTGCGACCGCGGTAAAACTGCTGTCGCTACCGGCCATGCAGCGAATGATGGCCGGTAGCGAGAGATCTTCTCCGATGACTGCAGTGAGGGCCCGGCGCTGCGACGCCCAAGCGGGGCAAATCGCCAGCGTATGCTGGGCCGAGTCCTCACTGCAGTCGCAGTGGTGGCAGGCGGGACTCAATTCCCTCCTGGCGACCGAGTGCAGGTACCTTCCGAAGCATCCGTGCCCGGAAAGAACCTGCGTCAGTCGGAAGGAAAGGGTCCCGTGCTGCCGCCCTGCCCACTCGAGGATGACCGGCTGGAGAGCCTCCACGGCGGCAAAGCCAGCGCGCGGAGTCTCCAGCCGGAAAGACCAACTAGCCATCGTGGCTCGACGGGCGGCTTCACGCCACTCGCGTACCTCTTCGGGCGGAGGGCGAATGCCTCTCTCCGCCCGGAATTCAGCCACCCGTCGATAAACTTCGGCGAGCACTTCCGCCTCCAAATCCCACGGAGGTGTTCCGGCCAAGGCGCACGCCGCCTCGGTGGACACCGTGCGGTATCCGCGTATGGCTCTGACCGCCAATACCCTCTGAGGCCGCCAGAGGCGAGCCTTGTTGAGGGCGGTCAGAGCCGCCACCCACACCGGTGCGCCATACAGCGCCATTGACCGGACCACCCCCGTGTACAGGAGTCGCGTTGCGACGCTGGCTCCACCCAAGTTGGGCAATAATCGCCCAAGGGCGGAAGCAGCGTCGACCAGCTTCGGACCAAGCTGTCGGAAGTGCTCGTCGAAGAGCCACCTACCGTCCAGGATCAGACCCAGATATTTCATCTGGGCCCGAACCGGTACGAGGACCGAGTTGACCTCTATGGAGGCGCCGGGGGGTGGACCACGACGGGGCCCATGAAAGAGCAGGGCCTCCGTCTTGTCCAGGGCCACCCGCAAGCCCAGCGCCTCGATGCGCCCGACCACCTGAGAAACACCCCCGGTGGCCAGGCGCGCCGCCTCCTGGAAGTTTGCCCCCCGAGCCGTGACCAAAGTGTCATCGGCGTAACAAATTACGCCCAGCCCGGGGGGGAGACGTTCCCGCAAGACCCAGTCGTACCCCACGTTCCACAGGAGTGGTCCAAGGACAGACCCCTGTGGAACGCCGCACGACATGGGTCGCCGTCTCAAGACGCCATCTCGGTCCCCGCACATGACGGTACGCTCCCTCAGATAGTCTGCCACCAGCCGCCTCAGGTACTCTGGCACCCCATGATACTGGAGTGCTTCCCCGATGCAGCTGAATGGCAGACTATTGAATGCGTTGGCGATGTCTAACGACACCGCCAACAGCACGCCGCCACAGCTCACCGCCTCTTCGGTCACGGCCCTAAGGTGCATCACGGCATCGACCGTCGAACGCCCCTCTCGGAACCCGAATTGGGCGTCCGACAGGTCGGGCCCCACCTCGCTGAGATGCTGGACGATGCGGGCAGAGAGTATCCTCTCAAAAAGTTTGCCCGCCTCGTCCAGCAACACGATGGGCCTATAGGCCGTGACCGAATCGGCAGGCCGTCCCGGCTTCCTCAACAGGACCAGCTTCCCGCCTTTCCAGCACTCAGGGAAGCGACCGGACGCCAGGCTGGCGTCCAGCACTTCCCTGAGGCGGTCCGACATATGGTCGAGGGTTCGGGCCAGAATTCGGGCAGGAACCCCGTCCGGCCCGGGGGCGGTGTTCTTCGAACGGATTCTCAGAACCGCCGCCCCTACCTCCGATTCCCTAACGGGCGGCACATCGTCCTCTGGACCCCCGTCGTCTCCGACCGCATAGGCCATCGACGGGGGTGTGTGCTCCGCCCGCTCCGGGAAAAGGCCCTCGACCACTTCCTGCAGGAAGCTGGGCTGGAGAGTCTCGGTAAGGGGGGGGCCCGCCGTGCGGAGCTTTTGACGCACCGCACGATATGGGCGACCCCAGGGGTCACGATCGAGACTCTCCAGCATCTCCTCTCTCTTAGCGTCCTTGGCGCGGCAAATGGCCAGCTTCAGAGTTTTCCGCGCCTCGCGGTACTCCTCGTGAAGCTGGTCCCCGCCACCGTCTCCACGGTGACGTCGCCTGCTGCGGGTGTAGGACCTCCGGGCACGAGTACACGCCGCACGGAGGTCCGCCAACTCCCGGGACCACCAGTAGACCTCCTTCCGAGGAGGCCGACGAGTCCGGATGCGGGGCATGGCCGTATCGCAAATCTGCGCAAGCGCATCGCGAAAACGGCCAGCCCCCACGTCCACGTCGACCTCCCCAGTCGGGGCCTGCGGAGACAGCCACGAATGAACGATGGCCGCCTCCTCCAGCAGGTCCCTGTCGAGCTTGGCGACTGCCCACCGCGGAAAGTGGGACATTTGCCGCGCCACGTGACCCCTACTGGGGCCCTGGGACCGGGAGAGCTCAAATCGGATATAGAGATGATCCGAGAGCGTCTCGACCTCTTCCAGGACACACCAGTTCCTTACTCGTGCGGCGACAGCAGGGGTAGCGAACGAAAGGTCCACTATCGACCCCCCCTGCTGTCGCACGCACGTGTTGGTGGCGCCTCTGTTCAGCAAACAGAGGCCCACCGAAGCCGCCCACTCCTCGACGGCTTCGCCCTTGGCGTCCGTCCCGGGGGACCCCCACGCAATGGATTTTGCGTTGAAGTCCCCCAGCACGAGGACGTGCCCAGACGCTAATCGCCGCATCGAGGTCTCCAAGCTGTTAAGGAAGACCTCGAAGTCGCTCAAACTCCGGTTGGGGGAGAAGTATACACCGTAAACGGTGACCCCCCCCCACTCGGCGGCAACATATCCAGAGCCCTTGTCTCTAAGCGACAAGGGCGGGGAATGAGCCGCCCCGGAACCGACGACTGCCACGGAGCCGTCCCAGTCACCCATCCAGTTTGGACGGGGAGGAACGTAATAGGGCTCCGCGACTACGGCAACACCGATCGACCACTGCGCCATACTTTGCAGGAAGAGATCCTGCGCCGCGGCGCAGCGGTTGAGGTTCGTCTGGACAAGGAGGTTGGAGACGTGGTCCATTACTGGACCGTCTCTACAACCTCCTCCATGGGCGTCGACGCGGACGCGATTGCTACGCCGGAGGCAGCCTGGGTCGACTGGCTATCCCCCGACGTCTGCCGAGAAGCGCGGGGAGGCTTGCAGCCCCCCCGCCCCATCTGGTGATTGGCGGGCTTGTTGCCCGCCGCACACACGGGGCAGTGAGGGGCAGCAGAGCATTCCGCCGCCTTGTGCCCCGGTTGACCGCAGCGGAAACAGAGACCGCTGCAGTCAAAACAGTTTACGCACTTGGCGCGTGTGTGCCCCGCTGACAGGCATTTGAAACACCTCATCGGCCTCGCCGCCAGGATTGTAATCCTGGCGCTGACGAAGCCAATGAGGAGCCTGCCGGCGTCGCCCAAAACTTTGGCCGACGCCACGGGACAGCTGACCCACACCGCGCCAAGTCCTCCTGGACCGGGGCGGATGGTGCCGACCCTGATGTTGCCCACGTTGCACTTCGTCCTTTCTTGGACTGCAACGCGGACATCATCAGCAGTGACGGAGTCATCCAGGCCCGAAATGCGCAGCTCTGCGCACTTCGTGGGCCTGGAGATCCTCACACCATCCGTGGCGGAGAAGACCTCCCTCAGCCTCTCGGCGAAGGTGTCCGCCGTCTTTGCGCCATCGGCCCCAGGGAACTCGAGGATTCGAGCTCCCGTCTGGGCGAGGCGCAAGCGGACACCTGACGCTCCAAAATCTGGGGCGAGACTGTCCCGGGCCGTCTTAAAGACGGCCGCGTAGGACAGTCCGCCCCTTGCCGCCTCCGGTGACACCGTGACCACCACAGCCGCGGTTTTAGGCGGCTGCAACTTCCGCGGCTTTTTTGGGGTGGCCCCTGCCACCGGTGACGACTGCGGGCCAGAGGCCGCCTTTCGGGCAGCCTTATTGGCCCGCTGTCGGGACTTCTTCGATTTAGCCCCCCCTACTAGCTGCCAACCATCATTTGATGGGGCAGTAGATGTGGAGGGGCCTTGCAGAGGTGTTGGAGTGGGGAGCGGAGGAAACTCCGCTCCTGCCCCCGCCGCCGTCTTGGGCCCCGCCTTCTTCGGCACAGCCGTCTTGGCTGGGGCCTTTGTCAACCGCTGCTGCGTCTGTCGAGCAGCAGTAGGGCCCGGCGCCGTCGTCGCCGCCGCGTACGACACGCGACCTCCCACCACGGGGAGCGGGGTCGGTGCCGGCACGACCTTCGGCCTCGGCGCCGCAAGAGGCGGCCGAATAATGGGGGCGGGAGGCAGCCTCGCCTCCAGGCCGGCCAGACGACCGTCCACCAGATTCCCCACCGAGGTGAGGATCTGCTGCAGCATCTGCTGCAGGACGGCGTCTGGTACCCCGGGGATGGTAGGGGCCGGCTGGGACGTAGACGGGGCCGGCTGGGAGGCAGACGGGGCCGGCCGGGACGCAGACGGGGCCGGCCGGGAGGCAGACGGGACCGGCCGGGATGCAGACGGGGCCGGCCGGGATGCAGACGGGGCCGGCCGGGACGCAGACGGGGCCGGCTGGGACGTATTCGGGACCGACTGGGACGCAGATGGGACAGGGACCCTACGCTCAGGAAGCTCCGCCCGAAATTGGGCGAACTGAGCGATCAGGTCCGCCACCTGCTCCGTCAGTCGGTCATTGGCCGCCTGTAGGCGCGCCACGTCTCCAGCCAGTGTCTCCACGACCCCGGCTACGGCGGAAGAGGAGTCCTTGAGGGCCCTTACGAAAGGGCCCTTCAGGTTCACGGATTTGGTGGCCACCTTGTGGATGATGGCCACCGCCGCTTCCGCTCTCTCCTGAAGGGAGCACGGTGTTTGGGGCACTGCGTCCCCATCCACCGGCTCCCCGATCTTCAGCAGGAGACCAGCGATCTCCTCCTCCGCCTGCAGTTCCCCGTCCGCCCGGGCCCGCTTGTACGACTCCGCCTTAGAGAAGGCGGAGCTTGACGGACCCGAGACTGGGGTCCGTGACCTCCCTCTGTGGCTGCTCGAAAGCTTTGGAGGCAACATCTCCAGTGATGTGTCCCTTTCGTCATCCCTGGAGAGTCCGCGTTTGCGGCTGTCAGTTGACTCAGTTTCCATTGGCTCCGAAGTGTCCGTCTTAGCACTGGAGCAACTACCGCTGGCGCCATCCACGGCGGATCTGGAACGCACGCGTTCCGATTGTCTTCGGCTCCCAGCAGTCAGAACGACTTCTGGGAGCCCAACCGGTATAGGCGCTACAGCCGCAGCAAGATCCTCGCTGGACGAGTGCACGTCCGCCCTCTGGAATTGGCCTTTGTTGTTCCGTGTCGGCCTTTTCCGCTCCGTGTCCAAATTAGAATTACAACTATAATTATTAGAATGTTTCGCGACCTCCGCGTTATTTTTGGTGCCGGATTTGACGCTCGGCAACGGGCGTGTGAGACATTGGTTGTCCCCCCCAGAATACGATCGGGGACGGCCGGCGCCGACTGGCACCGGAAGGGACTCCCCAGACGCGGCGCGTCTGGAACCCTCCTGGGTAGATTTCTCTATAGTTTTACCCATGTCATTTGTTTTTTTAGTTTTATGTCCTTCGACAGGACGCCCTTGGCACTGGACTCCCTCCAGCGATTCAGCTCCTTGCCAGGCGTCAGAGCGTGAGCTTAGGGTATTTTTATAGAGGTTTACGTCCTCGCGGCTTCGAAGAGCCACCGGTCCTGTCCATTCAGGATTACGGCTGGGCCGGACGGGGTCTGCACCAGACCTGATCCGTCCGCCCCCTGTCCCTCTCGGAACTACTGGCACTCCAATACGCCCTCTGCTAGAGCAGAGGGACGTTTAGAGTGCCCCACGCGGCAGTCTTAACAGACTCCGTCTCGTATCCCATTTAGTCTGGGGTCTCCTTCTGGGCCTATCCGGCATGAGTGGCTCTACCGGCGTAGCCCCAGAAATCATCGACCCACGCAAGCCCCACCACGACGACAACGTAGGGATACATTGGGGGGAACCTAACCTAACCTAACCTAACCTTTTTTTTTTTTTTTTTTTTTAACGTGTGGAAACCCCCTCGGGCCGTCACCCAGCCGGGGTTTGCGGCGGGGCGGTGTGTCGGAATCGAACCGACTAAAACCACACGGTGTGCCACTCTGCGCCTGAGACGGGAGGGATCCGGGAACTGCTGTTATTAACACATCCGGACCCCTCCCAGCGCCAGCCCGCACTGAAGCGGGCACCGTCTGCTGGTAAAATTCTCAATTTAGGCAACGTACGGCACACGCGTAACGTTGCCCCCTCGCGGGCGGCCACTAGAGCGGATGGAAGGGCAAACCCATCCCGACCATCCGCGGCCACACTCAGGGCGGCATGAGGCGCTGGTGAGCGCGCCTCCGCTGCCCGGTTCGCCGGCGGCGGATCGGGTCCGAGAGGAGGTCGTCCTCCCGGGCCTTCTCCGCCGCCTCCTTCTGCGAGATGACGTGTTCGCAGAAGGTGGCGACCGCGGTAAAATTGCTGTCGCTACCGGCCATGGAGCGGATGACGGCCGGTAGCGAGAGATCCCCTCCGATGACTGCAGTGAGGGCCCGGCGCTGCGACGCCCATGCGGGGCATGCCGCCAGCGTGTGCTGGGCCGAGTCCTCACTGCAGTCGCAGTGGTGGCAGGCGGGACTCAGTTCCCTCCGTGCGACCGAGTGCAGGTACTTCCCGAAGCATCCGTGTCCGGAAAGCACCTGCGTCAGTCGGAAGGAAAGGGTCCCGTGCTGCCGCCCTGCCCACTCGTGGATGACCGGCTGGAGAGCCTCCACGGCGGCGAAGCCAGCGCGTGGAGTCTCCAGCCGGAGCGACCAGCGAGCCATCGTGGCTCGACGGGCGGCTTCACGCCACTCGCGTACCTCCTCGGGCGGGGGGCGAATGCCACACTCCGCCCGGAAAGAAGCCACCCGTCGATAAACTTCGGCGAGCACTTCCGCCTCCAAATCCCACGGGGGTGTCCCGGCCAACGCGCACGCCGCCTCGGTCGACACCGTGCGGTATCCGCGTATGGCTCTGACCGCCAATACCCTCTGAGGCCGCCAGAGGCGAGCCTTGTTGAGGGCGGTCAGAGCCGAACCTTTTTTTTTTTTTTTTTTTTACGTGTGGAAACCCCCTCGGGCCGTCACCCCGCCGGGGTTTGCGGCGGCGGGGCGGTGTGTCGGAATCGAACCGACTAAAACCACACGGTGTGCCAACTCTGCGCCTGAGAGAGGGAGAGGTCCGGGTACTGCTGTATTACGACCTCCGGACCCCTCCCGGCGCCAGCCCGCACAGATGCGGGCACCCTCCTCCTCAACCTCTCCGTTTAGGCGACGTACGGCACACACGTAACGTCGCCTCCTCGCGGGCGGCCACTAATGCGGATGGAAGGGCAAACCCGTCCCGACCATCCGCGGCCACACTCAGGGCGGCATGAGGCGCTGGTGAGCGCGCCTCCGCTGCCCGGTTCGCCGGCGACGGATCGGGTCCGATAGGAGGTCGTCCTCCCGGGCCTTCTCCGCCGCCTCCTTCTGCGAGATGACGTGTTCGCAGAAGGTGGCGACCGCGGTAAAATTGCTGTCGCTACCGGCCATGGAGCGGATGACGGCCGGTAGCGAGAGATCCCCTCCGATGACTGCAGTGAGGGCCCGGCGCTGCGACGCCCATGCGGGGCATGCCGCCAGCGTGTGCTGGGCCGAGTCCTCACTGCAGTCGCAGTGGTGGCAGGCGGGACTCAGTTCCCTCCGTGCGACCGAGTGCAGGTACTTCCCGAAGCATCCGTGTCCGGAAAGCACCTGCGTCAGTCGGAAGGAAAGAGTCCCGTGCTGCCGCCCTGCCCACTCGTGGATGACCGGCTGGAGAGCCTCCACGGCGGCGAAGCCAGCGCGTGGAGTCTCCAGCCGGAACGACCAGCGAGCCATCGTGGCTCGACGGGCGGCTTCACGCCACTCGCGTACTTCCTCGGGCGGGGGGCGAATGCCACACTCCGCCCGGAAAGAAGCCACCCGTCGATAAACTTCGGCGAGCACTTCCGCCTCCAAATCCCATGGGGGTGTTCCGGCCAACGCGCACGCCGCCTCGGTCGACACCGTGCGGTATCCGCGTATGGCTCTGACCGCCAATACCCTCTGAGGCCGCCAGAGGCGAGCCTTGTTGAGGGCGGTCAGAGCCGCCACCCACACCGGTGCGCCGTACAGCGCCATTGACCGCACCACCCCCGTGTACAGGAGTCGCGTTGCGACGCTGGCTCCGCCCAAGTTGGGCAATAATCGCCCAAGGGCGGAAGCAGCGTCGACCAGCTTCGGACCAAGCTGTCGGAAGTGCTCGTCGAAGAGCCACCTACCGTCCAGGATCAGACCCAGATATTTCATCTGGGCCCGAACCGGTACGAGGACCGAGTTGACCTCTATGGAGGCGCCGGGGGGTGGACCACGACGGGGCCCATGAAAGAGCAGGGCCTCCGTCTTGTCCAGGGCCACCCGCAAGCCCAGCGCCTCGATGCGCCCGACCACCAGAGAAACACCCCCGGTGGCCAGGCGCGCCGCCTCCTGGAAGTTTGCCCCCCGAGCTGTGACCAAAGTGTCATCGGCGTAACAAATTACGCCCAGCCCGGAGGGGAGACGTTCCCGCAGCACCCAGTCGTACCCCACGTTCCACAGGAGTGGTCCAAGGACAGACCCCTGTGGAACGCCGCACGACATGGGCCGCCGTCTCAAGACGCCCTCTCGGTCCTCGTACATGACGGTACGCTCCCTCAAATAGTCTGCCACTAGCCGCCTCAGGTACTCTGGCACCCCGTGGTATTGGAGTGCTTCCCCGATGCAGCTAAATGGCAGACTATTGAATGCGTTGGCGATGTCCAAAGACACCGCCAACAGCACGCCGCCACAGCTCACAGCCTCTTCGGTCACGGCCCTAAGGCGCATCACGGCATCGACCGTCGAACGCCCCTCTCGGAACCCGAATTGGGCGTCCGACAGGTCGGGCCCCACCTCGCTGAGATGCTGGACGATGCGGGCAGAGAGTATCCTCTCAAAAAGTTTGCCCGCCTCGTCCAGCAACACGATGGGCCTATAGGCCGTGACCGAATCGGCAGGCCGTCCCGGCTTCCTTAACAGGACCAGCTTCCCGCCTTTCCAGCACTCAGGGAAGCGACCGGACGCCAGGCTGGCGTCCAGCACTTCCCTGAGGCGGTCCGACATATGGTCGAGGGTTCGGGCCAGAACTCGGGCAGGTACCCCGTCCGGCCCGGGGGCGGTGTTCTTCGAACGTATTCTCAGAACCGCCGCCCCTACCTCCGATTCCCTAACGGTCAGAGCCGAACCTTTTTTTTTTTTTTTTTTTTTTTTTTTTTTTTTTTTTTTTTTTTTTTTTTTTTTAACGTGTGGAAACCCCCTCGGGCCGTCACCCCGCCGGGGTTTGCGGCGGCGGGGCGGTGTGTCGGAATGGAACCGACTAAAACCACACGGTGTGCCAACTCTGCGCCTGAGAGAGGGAGAGATCCGGGAACTGCTGTGTTACGACCTCCGGACCCCTCCCGGCGCCAGCCCGCACAGATGCGGGCACCCTCCTCCTCAACCTCTCCGTTTAGGCGACGTACGGCACACGCGTAACGTCGCCTCCTCGCGGGCGGCCACTATAGCGGATGGAAGGGCAAACCCGTCCCGACCATCCGCGGCCACACTCAGGGCGGCATGAGGCGCTGGTGAGCGCGCCTCCGCTGCCCGGTTCGCCGGCGGCGGATCGGGTCCGAGAGGAGGTCGTCCTCCCGGGCCTTCTCCGCCGCCTCCTTCTGCGAGATGACGTGTTCGCAGAAGGTGGCGACCGCGGTAAAACTGCTGTCGCTACCGGCCATGGAGCGGATGACGGCCGGTAGCGAGAGATCTCCTCCGATGACTGCAGTGAGGGCCCGGCGCTGCGACGCCCATGCGGGGCATGCCGCCAGCGTGTGCTGGGCCGAGTCCTCACTGCAGTCGCAGTGGTGGCAGGCGGGACTCAGTTCCCTCCGGGCGACCGAGTGCAGGTACTTCCCGAAGCATCCATGCCCGGAAAGCACCTGCGTCAGTCGGAAGGAAAGGGTCCCGTGCTGCCGCCCTGCCCACTCGTGGATGACCGGCTGAAGAGCCTCCACGGCGGCAAAGCCAGCGCGTGGAGTCTCCAGCCGGAGCGACCAGCGAGCCATCGTGGCTCGACGGGCGGCTTCACGCCACTCGCGTACCTCCTCGGGCGGGGGGCGAATGCCACACTCCGCCCGGAAAGAAGCCACCCGTCGATAAACTTCGGCGAGCACTTCCGCCTCCAAATCCCACGGGGGTGTTCCGGCCAACGCGCACGCCGCCTCGGTCGACACCGTGCGGTATCCGCGTATGGCTCTGACCGCCAATACCCTCTGAGGCCGCCAGAGGCGGGCCTTGTTGAGGGCGGTCAGAGCCGCCACCCACACCGGTGCGCCGTACAGCGCCATCGACCGGACCACCCCCGTGTACAGGAGTCGCGTTGCGACGCTGGCTCCGCCCAAGTTGGGCAATAATCGCCCAAGGGCGGAGGCAGCGTCGACCAGCTTCGGACCAAGCTGTCGGAAGTGCTCGTCGAAGAGCCACCTACCGTCCAGGATCAGACCCAGATATTTCATCTGGGCCCGAACCGGTACGAGGACCGAGTTGACCTCTATCGAGGCGCCGGGGGGTGGACCACGACGGGGCCCATGGAAGAGCAGGGCCTCCGTCTTGTCCAGGGCCACCCGCAAGCCCAGCGCCTCGATGCGCCCGACCACCAGAGAGACACCCTCGGTGGCCAGGCGCGCCGCCTCCTGGAAGTTTGCCCCCCGAGCTGTGACCAAAGTGTCATCGGCGTAACAAATTACGCCCAGCCCGGGGGGGAAACGTTCCCGCAGGACCCAGTCGTACCCCACGTTCCACAGGAGCGGTCCAAGGACAGACCCCTGTGGAACGCCGCACGACATGGGTCGCCGTCTCAAGACGCCATCTCGGTCCTCGTACATGACGGTACGCTCCCTCAGATAGTCTGCCACCAGCCGCCTCAGGTACTCTGGCACCCCATGATACTGGAGTGCTTCCCCGATGCAGCTGAATGGCAGACTATTGAATGCGTTGGCGATGTCTAACGACACCGCCAACAGCACGCCGCCACAGCTCACCGCCTCTTCGGTCACGGCCCTAAGGCGCATCACGGCATCGACCGTCGAACGCCCCTCTCGGAACCCGAATTGAGCGTCCGACAGGTCGGGCCCCACCTCGCTGAGATGCTGGACGATGCGGGCAGAGAGTATCCTCTCAAAAAGTTTGCCCGCCTCGTCCAGCAACACGATGGGCCTATAGGCCGTGACCGAATCGGCAGGCCGTCCCGGCTTCCTCAACAGGACCAGCTTCCCGCCTTTCCAGCACTCAGGGAAGCGACCGGACGCCAGGCTGGCGTCCAGCACTTCCCTGAGGCGGTCCGACATATGGTCGAGGGTTCGGGCCAGAACTCGGGCAGGTACCCCGTCCGGCCCGGGGGCGGTGTTCTTCGAACGGATTCTCAGAACCGCCGCCCCTACCTCCGATTCCCTCACGGGCGGAACCTCGCCCCCGTCGTCCCTGGCCGGGTAGGCCATCGACGGGGGCGTGTGCTCCGCCCTCTGCGGGAATAGGCCCTCGACCACTTCCTGCAGGAAGCTGGGCTGGAGAGTCTCGGTAAGGGGGGGGCCCGGCGTGCGGAGCTTTTGACGCACCGCACGATAAGGGCGACCCCAGGGGTCACGATCGAGACTCTCCAGCATCTCCTCTCTCTTCGCCTCCTTGGCGCGGCAAATGGCCAGCTTCAGAGTTTTCCGCGCCTCGCGGTACTCCTCGTGAAGCTGGTCCCCGCCACCGTCTCCACGGTGACGTCGCCTGCTGCGGGTGTAGGACCTCCGGGCACGAGTACACGCCGCACGGAGGTCCGCCAACTCCCGGGACCACCAGTAGACCTCCTTCCGAGGAGGCCGACGAGTCCGGATCCAAAAAGATGATGAGAAGGAGTTGAGGAGTAGTGAGGAGAGTAAGGCGGGGGAGTTGCGAACCCTGTCACCACATCCGCTGGTGACGAAGGAGGCACGCGTTACCCTGACGCGATACAACAGGGAAAGGGGCTCGTCGATATCGTCGATGTCGAGTGACGCCTCAATGGTGGACGCAGACTCGCGTCCATCTTCGCCGGGCCGGCTGTGGCGGAAACGCCTGAACCCTGCGTCGGAAGACGACAGCTCCGGCCCGGTCGAGACCAAAAGAAGAGGCCGCCCTCCGACGACGGGCGAGTACGTCGGCCTGGCGAAAGCCAAGGCCGAATTTATCAAGGCACAGGAGCGGGAGCTCGAGCTCCGTGCCGAGAAGGAGCTGGCGGAGGAGGTCCGACTGCAAAGGGAGTCTTTCCTCCTCAAGACTCCCGCTCAACAACCGAGGTCGGACCCAACACCTTCCTCCGAGCCCGTCAGCGCCGAGCAGCTGACGGGGAGCATCGAGGCGGCGGTGGCGGTGGTGCAAACCATCGCCACCAAGAGCTCTAAACTGAAGGGCCAGTATGTGCGGGACTTGCGGGTGGCCTGCAGCTCCATTTTGGAGCTCGCCCACCAACTCAAGGCCCGCACAGTAAACGAGGAGGTGGCCAATCTTCAGGCAGAGCTCGCCGCCATGCGGGCCGAGATGAAGGCCCTGAAGCGGCAGGCGGAAGCGGCTCCCCCTGCAATGACCCGCGAAGAAATCGCCTTTATGGTAGAGGCGAAATTCGCGGGGATTCAGGACCGCCTGCTGCCGGAGGAGCGTATCCGTCCGCCTCTCCAGGCGGACGTGAGGAATGCCGCCAGAGCCGCTGGCGCTGCTCGCGATGCGGAACCCAGGGCCTCCAAGTCCAGCCGGAGGCCCGAGCCTTCTGCCCTCCCTCTTTCGGCTCTGCCCCTCTCGCCCGTCGTGACAGACGGGCAGAAGGAACCAGGTCCCTGCCCCTCTGGGACGGTCCCGGCGGCGGAGTTGAAGAGGAAAAAGAAGGCCAAGAAGAAGAGCGCCGCATCGCTGGAGGCCGAAGCCGCCCGTCAGCCGCGCCAGCAGGCTCCCGCCACCGCCCCTCCACCTGTGAAGGAGGCGTGGAACGTGGTGGCGGCGCGGCCAAAAAAGGCGCAAGCTACCCCAGCACCGCCGAGCGCCAAGGCGCCCGCCAAGCCTGCGAAGCAGGCGAAGGCGAGGCGCAGAATCCGCGCCCCGACGACCGCTGCAGTGTGCCTTACACTGCAGCCGGGCGCGGTGGAGAAGGGTGTCACCTACACCCAGGTGATCGCCAGTGCCGAGAGGTCAATAGACCTCAAGACTCTCGGCATTGACGGCCTCCGGTTCCGCACCGCCGTGACCGGGGGTCGGATCCTGGAGGTGGGTGGCACCGACAGGGCCGTGAAGGCCGATAACCTGGCGGCCAAGCTCCAGACGGTGCTGGGGGAAGAAGTCCGTGTCGCCAGGCCGGAGAGGTGCGTGGAGCTGCGCGTCTCTGGCCTGGGCGATGCGGCGACGAAGGAGGGGGTTGTGGAGCGTCTGGCAACCGAGGGAGGCTGCCCTGTCGCCTCCATCAAGGTGGGCGACATAAATCGCCCTCCCGGTCGACAGGGCACTGCCTGGTTGCGCTGTCCGGTTGCGGCGGCCAAAAAGTTGACGGACGGCCGCCGCATCGTCATTGGGTGGTCGGCGGTCAGGCTGACCACCTTGGAGCCAAGGCCGGCGCGGTGCTTCCGCTGCCTGGAGCCGGGGCACGTCGGGGTCAGGTGCGCCGCGAAGGTCGACCGCAGCGCACTCTGCTTCCGCTGCGGGCAGGAGGGCCATAAGGCGGCCACCTGCTCGGCGGAGCCCAAGTGTCCCGTCTGTGCCGCGGAGGGTGCAGACTCCGGCCACAGGCTTGGCTCCGCCAAGTGCCAGGCAGCCTCCCGCAAAAGGAGCCAGTCGAGACGCAAAGCGACAGGGGGGGTGGAACAAAAAACCACCTCAACCACCCTGTCGCCGCCGTCGCAAGAGGAGGAAATGGACACCGCCCACACTTAATGGCTCACAAGATCTCCATTCTGCAGGCCAACGTCAACCACTGCGTCACGGCCCAGGACTTACTCGCCCAGACCGTGATGCAGTGGCAGACGACAGTGGCGGTAGTCGCCGAGCCGTACTACGTCCGCACCGCCCCTAACTGGGTCAGCGACCACGACGGCTTGGTGGCCATCGTCGCCCAGCGAACCGGCCCTCACCAACTCGACAGAGTGGTGAGAGGCCGAGGGTGCGTCCTCGCCACGCTGGGCGACGCTGCAGCAGTGATTGGGGTGTACTTCTCGCCCAACAGAAGCCTCGCCGAGTTCGAGCAGTGGCTCACGGAGGTCGAGGCTCTGCTGGCAGACGCGCACCCCACTCCGGTCGTGGTAGCCGGGGATTTCAACGCCCACTCACGGGCGTGGGGATCCCCGAGGACCGACGGCCGGGGGGAGATTTTAGAGGAATGGGCGGTGTCCCGCGGCTTGGTGCTGCTCAACAGGGGGGCGGTTCCCACGCTTGTGCGGCCCCAGGGCAGCTCGATAGTAGACCTATCGTTTGCTAGCCCTGCCCTGGCTAGCCGCACTCGCAATTGGCGAGTCGTCGAGGAGGTGGAGACCGCGTCGGACCATCGTTACATACGGTTCGACGTGGTCTCTCACTCAGCGGCCGCCCGAGAAGTAGGTGGAAATAACCGCCCCCTAGCAGGTGAAGGTCCGCGGTGGCGGCTCGGAACGCTGGACCGGGAGCTGGCCCGAGAGGCGGCTATCGTCGAGCGATGGGCTGCTGTCGATAGCGACCCGGACGTGGACGCGAGATGCGAGCGATTCGCTGGAGCGCTGACTCGCGTCTGCGACGCGGCGATGCAGAGGGCGAGACTCTCTCTGACGGCCCGCCCCGGAGGCAGGTGTACTGGTGGCGGCCCCACTTAGCCGGGCTGCGTACCGCAAGTTACGCAGCCCAGAGGCAGTACACCCGCAGCCGAAGGCGGGCCGTCAGAGATCTCGCCCGCGAAGAAGAGTTGCATGCCGCGTACCTGGGCGCTCGACGTGCTCTCAGCTCGGCGATCAAAGCCGCCAAGGACGAGGCCTGGAGGGAGTGGCTCGAGAGCCTGGATCGAGACCCGTGGGGGCGCCCGTACAAGACCGTGAGTCAGAAACTCCGGCCCTGGGCGCCTCCCCTCACCAGAACTCTCGAGCCGGGCCTTCTGGACCGAGTGGTCAGTTCCCTCTTCCCTGCGAGGGGAGAGTGGGTTCCGCCGCGGATGGCAGCACCGAGTCAGGTGCCGGCAGACGAAGGGGTAATACCTCCCGTGTCCGAGGCCGAGTTGGGGGCCGCGATACTGGCACTTCGGTCCAGGAATCGTGCCCCGGGCCCGGACGGAGTCCCAGGGAAGGTTATTGCCACAGTCATGCCGGCACTAGAGGAGGAGACGCCTTCCCTCATGTCGGAGTGCCTGGCGTCGGGGAGGGTCCCCCGGCGATGGAAAGTCGGCAAGCTCGTGCTGCTGAAAAAGCACGGGCGCCCAGCCGAATCGCCGTCGGCCTACCGCCCCATCGTGTTGCTCGACGAGATGTGCAAGCTTTTTGAGCGGGTGCTCGCTGCGCGTCTCGTCGGCCACCTAGAGGGGGTGGGGCCCAACTTGAGCGACGGCCAGTTCGGCTTCCGTCGCGGGAGGTCAACCCTCGACGCTATATCCCGACTGCGGGACGGCGTCGACGAAGCGGTCTCCAGGGGTGAGGTGCTGTTGGCGGTATCGCTGGACATAGCGAACGCCTTCAACACCCTCCCCTGGGAAACCATTGCTGAGGCGTTGAGGTACCACAACGTCCCGTGGTACCTCAGGCGCGTCCTTGCGGACTACTTCGTGGACCGGGTCATAGTTTACCCGGCCCAAGGCGGGGTGGTCCGCAGGGGCATGTCTTGTGGCGTTCCACAGGGGTCGGTCCTCGGGCCGCTCCTGTGGAACGTCGGGTATGATTGGGTCCTGCGCGGTGCTAATCTTCGGGGAGTCGGCGTACTTTGTTACGCTGACGACACCCTAGTCACCGCGCGGGCCCCCACATTTCGGGACGCCGCCGTCCTTGCGACGGCAGGCGTCGCGCACGTAGTGCGTCGCATCGGGGCGCTCGGCCTTAAAGTCGCCCTCGAAAAGTCCGAGGCCCTCTTCTTCCACGGGCCTCGGCAGACGCCGCCTCGAGACAGGTCGATCGTGGTGGGCGGCATCCCCATCGCTGTCGGGACGAGCCTGAAATACCTCGGGCTCGTTCTCGACGGTCGGTGGCGGTTCGCGGAGCATTTCCGGCAGCTGGCACCGAAGCTGATGGCATTTGCCGGAATGCTCTCGCGGTTGCTGCCCAACAGCGGAGGCCCAGGGTCAGCCTGCCGCCGCCTCTATGACGGAGTGGTGCGCTCCAAGGCGCTCTACGGAGCGCCCATATGGGCGGAGGCCCTCTGCCCGGCGAATATTGCGTTGCTGCGACGTCCGCAGCGCGCCATCGCGCAGAGGGCTGCTCGGGCGTACCGCACCGTCTCTTACGAGGCGGCGTGCGTGATTGCAGGTAGCATCCCCTGGGATCTCGAGGCCTGCGTCCTCAAGAGGGTGTACGACGAGGGCGCCCTGATGCGGCGTACTCTTGGAGGTCGGCCGCCTCCGGAAGAGATCGATCGCTGGAGACAGTCAGCTCGCGATGATCTCTTCCGGGAGTGGGCCGAAAGACTGCGGACGACCCGCGGCGGCTCGCTGCTTGTGGGGGCCGTTCGGCCCGTCCTGCGTCAGTGGGTGGAGCGGGGTCATGGGGCCCCGACATACCACCTCACCCAACTTCTCACGGGCCATGGCTGTTTCGCCAAGTACCTGTGGGAAGTGGTGGGGATCGAGTCGGAGCCCCGGTGCCGAAACTGCACCAGCGGCGACCCTGACACTGCCTACCACACCCTGGCTGTGTGTGAGGAGTGGGACGGACAAAGGGCGGCCCTCATGAGCACCGTTGGTGCGGACCTCTCGCTGTCGGCCGTTGCACCAGCTATGGCCGGCAGCGAAGAGTGTTGGGCTGCCGTCGCCTCGTTTGCTGACGAGGTGATGGCGGCCAAGAGAGAGGCTCTGCGGGAGCGGGAGCGAGCTGGTCTCACTCTCCCGCCCCGCAGACCCCCGGAGAGGGGGCGCCGGCGAACACACTTCGCCCGCGTCCCCGAATGAGAGTGGCAGTATATCCACATAGGGAGGACATGCCCCACCATCTGGGCACGTGGCCCGGAGGGTGGGGCCCCGACGGGGTTCCGCCGTGTGGGGCCGGCATAGAATAGCCCCACCCCATCTCATCCCGTGGGTGTCGTAAAAGGCGACTAAGGGAAAGACGGAGCCGAAGAACAGGCTGCCTGTCAAGGAAAAGACTTTAAAACCCGACAGCAAAGTCGTTAAAAGCAGTGGCTGCCGTCGCCTCGTACGACGGGGTGGTGGCGGCCAGGGGAGAGGCTCTGCGGGAGCGGGAGCGAGCTAGTCTCACTCTCCCGCCCCGCAGACCCCCGGAGAGGGGGCGCCGGCGAACACATTTCGCCCGCGTCCCCGAATGAGAGTGGCCGCCTAAGTGGCGGAATGCGCCCCCCTGTGTTCCTGGGGTGCATTCATACGAGGAGGAAAGGCCCCACCATCTGGGCACGTGGCCCGGAGGGTGGGGCCTCGACAGAGGCGAGCCCGACCATCAGGGCATCCCCAGCCGAGTCGCGGTGAGCACACTATCCCGTGGCTCGGATTGGGTGAAGGAGGAACACCGTGGTGGTTTAGTGGGTAGTCTGGCCTCTCTCCGAGGCCAGGAGTCCCACACGAAGCGAACCCCCTGCCCCCGCGGGGGGCGAGCGAAGCGCGTAAATGCATTCCACCACGTAAAAAAAAAAAAAAAAAAAAAAAAAAAAAAAAAAAAAAAAAAACCTAACCTTTTTTTTTTTTTTTTTTTTAACGTGTGGAAACCCCCTCGGGCCGTCACCCCGCCGGGGTTTGCGGCGGCGGGGCGGTGTGTCGGAATCGAACCGACTAAAACCACACGGTGTGCTACTCTGCGCCTGAGAGAGGGAGGGATCCGGGAACTGCTGTATTACGACCTCCGGACCCCCCCCGGCGCCAGCCCGCACAGAAGCGGGCACCCTCCTCCAAAACCTCTCCGTTTAGGCGACGTACGGCACACGCGTCACGTCGCCTCCTCGCGGGCGGCCACTATAGCGGATGGAAGGGCAAACCCGTCCCGACCATCCGCGGCCACACTCAGGGCGGCATGAGGCGCTGGTGAGCGCGCCTCCGCTGCCCGGTTCGCCGGCGGCGGATCGGGTCCGAGAGGAGGTCGTCCTCCCGGGCCTTCTCCGCCGCCTCCTTCTGCGAGATGACGTGTTCGCAGAAGGTGGCAACCGCGGTAAAACTGCTGTCGCTACCGGCCATGGAGCGGATGACGGCCGGTAGCGAGAGATCCCCTCCGATGACTGCAGTGAGGGCCCGGCGCTGCGACGCCCATGCGGGGCATGCCGCCAGCGTGTGCTGGGCCGAGTCCTCACTGCAGTCGCAGTGGTGGCAGGCGGGACTCAGTTCCCTCCGTGCGACCGAGTGCAGGTACTTCCCGAAGCATCCGTGTCCGGAAAGCACCTGCGTCAGTCGGAAGGAAAGGGTCCCGTGCTGCCGCCCTGCCCACTCGTGGATGACCGGCTGGAGAGCCTCCACGGCGGCGAAGCCAGCGCGTGGAGTCTCCAGCCGGAGCGACCAGCGAGCCATCGTGGCTCGACGGGCGGCTTCACGCCACTCGCGTACCTCCTCGGGCGGGGGGCGAATGCCACACTCCGCCCGGAAAGAAGCCACCCGTCGATAAACTTCGGCGAGCACTTCCGCCTCCAAATCCCACGGGGGTGTCCCGGCCAACGCGCACGCCGCCTCGGTCGACACCGTGCGGTATCCGCGTATGGCTCTGACCGCCAGTACCCTCTGAGGCCGCCAGAGGCGAGCCTTGTTGAGGGCGGTCAGAGCCGCCACCCACACCGGTGCGCCGTACAGCGCCATTGACCGGACCACCCCCGTGTACAGGAGTCGCGTTGCGACGCTGGCTCCGCCCAAGTTGGGCAATAATCGCCCAAGGGCGGAGGCAGCGTCGACCAGCTTCGGACCAAGCTGTCGGAAGTGCTCGTCGAAGAGCCACCTACCGTCAAGGATCAGACCCAGATATTTCATCTGGGCCCGAACCGGTACGAGGACCGAGTTGACCTCTATGGAGGCGCCGGGGGGTGGACCACGACGGGGCCCATGGAACAACAGGGCCTCCGTCTTGTCAAGGGCCACCCGCAAGCCCAGCGCCTCGATGCGCCCGACCACCAGAGAAACACCCCGGGTGGCCAGGCGCGCCGCCTCCTGGAAGTTTGCCCCCCGAGCTGTGACCAAAGTGTCATCGGCGTAACAAATTACGCCCAGCCCGGGGGGGAGACGTTCCCGCAAGACCCAGTCGTACCCCACGTTCCACAGGAGTGGTCCAAGGACAGACCCCTGCGGAACGCCGCACGACATGGGCCGCCGTCTCAAGACGCCCTCTCGGTCCTCGTACATGACGGTACGCTCCCTCAAATAGTCTGCCACTAGCCGCCTCAGGTACTCTGGCACCCCATGATACTGGAGTGCTTCCCCGATGCAGCTGAATGGCAGACTATTGAATGCGTTAGCGATGTCTAAAGACACCGCCAACAGCACGCCGCCACAGCTCACAGCCTCTTCGGTCACGGCCCTGAGGCGCATCACGGCATCGACCGTCGAACGCCCCTCTCGGAACCCGAATTGGGCGTCCGACAGGTCGGGCCCCACCTCGCTGAGATGCTGGACGATGCGGGCAGAGAGTATCCTCTCAAAAAGTTTGCCCGCCTCGTCCAGCAACACGATGGGCCTATAGGCCGCGACCGAATCGGCAGGCCGTCCCGGCTTCCTCAATAGGACCAGCTTCCCGCCTTTCCAGCACTCAGGGAAGCGACCGGACGCCAGGCTGGCGTCCAGCACTTCCCTGAGGCGGTCCGACATATGGTCGAGGGTTCGGGCCAGAACTCGGGCAGGTACCCCGTCCGGCCCGGGGGCGGTGTTCTTCGAACGGATTCTCAGAACCGCCGCCCCTACCTCCGATTCCCTCACGGGCGGAACCTCGCCCCCGTCGTCCCTGGCCGGGTAGGCCATCGACGGGGGCGTGTGCTCCGCCCGCTGCGGGAATAGGCCCTCGACCACTTCCTGCAGGAAGCTGGGCTGGAGAGTCTCGGTAAGGGGGGGGCCCGGCGTGCGGAGCTTTTGACGCACCGCACGATAAGGGCGACCCCAGGGGTCACGATCGAGACTCTCCAGCATCTCCTCTCTCTTCGCCTCTTTGGCGCGGCAAATGGCCAGCTTCAGAGTTTTCCGCGCCTCGCGGTACTCCTCGTGAAGCTGGTCCCCGCCACCGTCTCCACGGTGACGTCGCCTGCTGCGGGTGTAGGACCTCCGGGCACGAGTACACGCCGCACGGAGGTCCGCCAACTCCCGGGACCACCAGTAGACCTCCTTCCGAGGAGGCCGACGAGTCCGGATGCGGGGCATGGCCGTATCGCAAATCTGCGCAAGCGCATCGCGAAAACGGCCAGCCCCCACGTCCACGTCGACCTCCCCGGCCGGAGCCTGCGGAGACAGCCACGAATGAACGATGGCCGCCTCCTCCAGCAGGTCCCTGTCGAGCTTGGCGACTGCCCACCGCGGAAAGTGGGACATTTGCCGCGCCACGTGACCCCTACTGGGGCCCTGGGACCGGGAGAGCTCAAATCGGATGTACAGATGATCCGAGAGCGTCTCAACCTCTTCCAGGACACACCAGTTCCTTACCCGTGCGGCGACAGCGGGGGTAGCGAACGAGAGGTCCACTATCGACCCCCCCTGCTGTCGCACGCACGTGTTGGTGGAGCCTCTGTTCAGCAAACAGAGGCCCACCGAAGCCGCCCACTCCACTACGGCTTCGCCCCTGGCGTCCGTCCCGGGAGACCCCCACGCAATGGACTTTGCGTTGAAGTCCCCCAGCACGAGGACGTGCCCAGACCCTAGTCGCCGTATCGAGGCCTCCAAGTTGTTGAGGAAGACCTCGAAGTCGCTCAGACTCCGATTAGGGGAGAAGTATACACCGTAAACGGTGATACCCCCCCAGTCGGCGGCAACATATCCCGTACCCCTGTCTCTTAGCGACAAGGGCGGGGAATGAGCCGCCGCGGAGCCGACGACTGCCACGGAGCCATCCCTGTCACCCATCCAATTCGGACGGGAAGGGACATAGTATGGCTCCGCGACCACGGCAACACCTATGGACCACTGCGCCACGGTTTGCAGGAAGAGATCCTGCGCCGCGGCGCAGTGGTTCAGGTTCGTCTGGACCAGGAGGCTGGAGAATCGATCCATTACTGGATCGCTTCTACAGCCTCCTCCATGGGCGTCGGCGTAGACGCATTAGCTACGCCGGAGGCAGCCTGGGTCGACTGGCTGACCCCCGACGCTTGCCGAGAAGCTTGAGAAGCCCGAGGGGGCTTGCAGCCTCCCTGCCCCATCTGATGATTGGCGGGCCTATTGCCCGCCGCACAGATGGGGCAGTGAGGGGCGGCAGAACACTCCGCCGCCCTGTGCCCCGCCAGACCGCAACGGAAACAAAGTCCGCTGCAGTCGAAGCAACTGCTGCACTTGACGCGAGTATGGCCCGCCGACAGGCATTTGAAACACCTCATCGGCCTCGCCGCCAGGACCGTAATCCTGGCGCTGACGAAGCCGACGAGCAGCCTGCCGGCATCTCCCAGTACTTTGGCTGCCGCCACTGGGCAGCTGAGCCATACCGCGCCAAGGCCCCCCGGACCAGGGCGGATGGTACCGACCCTAATGCTATCCGCGCTACAGCTCGTCCTCTCCTGAACTGCAACGCGGACATCGTCGGCCGTGACGGAATCGTCCAGGCCCGAAATGCGCAGTTCCGCGCACTTCACAGGCCTGGCGATCCTCACACCATCCGCCTCCGAGAACATTTCTCGGAGCTTCTCGGCAAATGCGTCTGCCGATTTTGCGCCTTCAGCCCCGGGGAATTCCAGGACTCGAGCCCCCGTCTGGGCGAGGCGCAATCTCACCCCTGGCGTCCCGAAAGAGGCGAGACTGGCCCGGGCCCTTTTAAAAAGGGCCGCGTAGGACATCCCGCCTTCAGCCGCCTCCGGTGACACGGTCACCACTACCGCCGCGGTCTTTGGAGCCTGCAGTTTCCGCGGCTTCTGCGGCTTCTTAGCGGCGGCCCCTGCCACCGGCGGCGACTGCGGGCCAGAGGCCGCCTTCTGGGCAGCCTTCTTGGCCCGCTTTCGGGACTTTTTGGACCCTCCGACTACCTGCCAACCCTCATTGGAGGGGGCGGAAGTGGAGGGTCCGGGTGTCGACGTTGGAGTGGGGAGCGGAGGGAACTCCGCTCCAGTATTCAATGCCGTCCTCTTCGGCGCCACCTTAGACGCCGCCTTGGGCGCCGTCTTAGGCGTCGCCTTTGCTGCCTTGGCCCCCGGTCGTGCCCCTTGGGCAGCCGAAGGAACCGGCACCGACGTCGCCGTCGCGTAGGTGACGCGGCCACCCACCACGGGGAGCGGCGCCGGGGCCGGGAAGACCTTCGGCCTCGGTGGCGCGAGCGGCGGCCGAACGACAGGGGCCGGGGGCAGCCTAGCCTCCAGGCCGGCCAAGCGGCCGTCCACTAGATTCCCCACTGCGATGAGGACCTGCTGCACAAGTGCGTCAGGTACCCCAGGAACAGTGGGGATCGACTGCGGCGCAGACGGCGCCGGCAGCGACGCGGGCGGAGCCGCCCGCGGCGAAGACGGAGCCGCCCGCGACGCAGACGGAGCCGACCGCGACGCAGCCGGGGCAGGTGCCGGAGCCTTACGCTCAGGCCGCTCAGCCCTGAATTGGGCGAATTGAGCGCTTAGCTCCGCCACCTGCCCCGTCAAATGATCGTTGGCCGCCTGGAGGCGTGCCACATCACCAATTAGGGCTCCCACGACCCCCGCCACAGCGGAGGAGGAGTCCTTAAGGGCCCTCACGAAGGAGCCCTTAAGGTTGACGGACTTGGTGGCCACCTTATGTATGATGGCCACCGCCGCGTCCGCCCTCTCCTGCAAGGAGGCCGGCGTCTGGGTCACTGGGTCCTCATTCACCGGGCCTCCGATCTTCTGCAGGAGACCTGAAATCTCCTCCTCCGCTTGTGTTTCGCCTTCCGCCCTGGCCCGCCTGTACGATTCCGCCTTGCAAAAGGCGGAACCTGACGGGCCCGGCACCGGGGTTCGCGAGCGCCCCCTATGGCTGCTCGCGATCTTCGGCGGCAGCATATCTGAGGCGTCACTGCCTCCATCGTTTGAGCGTACGCGTTTACGGGTATCCGTAAACTCCAAGTCCATCCCACTCGCGCCTTCCGACGAGTGGGTGGACCGGGAACGCGTACGCTCCGAGGTTCTTCGGCTCCCAGCAGTCCGACTGACTACTGGGAGCCCCGCCGCCATAGGCGTCCCAGACGCGGACTCCTCCTCGGTAGAGGAGTCGTCCGCCCTCCGGAACTGCCCCTTGGCGTTCCTCCTTCCCTTCCGTTTTGCTTCAGTTTCACCTTTATTCTTGCCAATGTCCAGTTTTTTTTGTTGATCAGTCCGAGTTTTTTCATTTATATTTTCGATTTCAGTTGCCATATACCTTAGCCCACGAGTATGGGGGAAATAAAAGGTCCGTCCGGGCGGTGCCCCCTGCACCCGGATAAGCCTAATACTGTGGAGGTCGGCCGGTATCCACAGGTTTTAACGACTTGACTGTCGGGTGTTATAGACTATCCTTGTCATGGGCCGGCCAATTAAGGCAAGCCCTCCGGCCAACAGGTTCTCAGCGTACCCTCCTGGAGCCACCAGTCAGGTCGCTGCTGAGCCCCTGTTGGTTACGGAACGCGACAGGGTGGCTAACCCTGTCTCACCGACGGTGGCACTAGTGCCTGCCAGCCCCTGCGCGAGCAGTGGGCCGACCCGTCCCTCGATCCCTCACACCGTCTCTTCCCATGTCCCCTCTGCAAAACAGAGGGGTACTGGGAGCGACGGCGAGCCCTGAAAAGGGCTGTTAGGGATCCCCTCGCCAGCCTGGAATTCGGCTGCGTGTTTCCCTTAGTCGCCTCTTACGACACCCACGGGATGAGATGGGGTGGGGCTATTCTATGCCGGCCCCACACGGCCAAACCTAACCTAACCTAACCTAACCTAACCTAACCTAACCTAACTCTGACCTAACCTAACTCTGACCTAACCTAACTCTGACCTAACCTAACTCTGACCTAACCTAACTGACCTAACCTAACTCTGACCTAACCTAACTCTGACCTAACCTAACTCTTTTTTTTTTTTTTTTAACGTGTGGAAACCCCCTCGGGCCGTCACCCCACCGGGGTTTGCGGCGGGGCGGTGTGTCGGAATCGAACCGACTAAAACCACACGGTGTGCCACTCTGCGCCTGAGACGGGAGGGATCCGGGAACTGCTGTTATTAACACATCCGGAAAGCACCTGCGTCAGTCGGAAGGAAAGGGTCCCGTGCTGCCGCCCTGCCCACTCGAGGATGACCGGCTGGAGAGCCTCCACGGCGGCAAAGCCAGCGCGTGGAGTCTCCAGCCGGAACGACCAGCGAGCCATCGTGGCTCGACGGGCGGCTTCACGCCACTCGCATACCTCTTCGGGCGGAGGGCGAATGCCTCTCTCCGCCCGGAATTCAGCCACCCGTCGATAAACTTCGGCGAGCACTTCCGCCTCCAAATCCCACGGAGGTGTTCCGGCCAAGGCGCACGCCGCCTCGGTAGACACCGTGCGGTATCCGCGGATGGCTCTGACCGCCAATACCCTCTGAGGCCGCCAGAGGCGGGCCTTATTGAGGGCAGTCAGAGCCGCCACCCACACCGGTGCCCCATACAGCGCCATCGACCGGACCACCCCCGTGTAGAGGTGTCGCGTTGCGACGCTGGCTCCGCCCAAATTGGGCAAAAGTCGCCCAAGGGCAGAGGCAGCGTCGACCAGCTTCGGACCAAGCTGTCGGAAGTGCTCGTCGAAGAGCCACCTACCGTCGAGGATCAGGCCCAGATACCTCATCTGGGCCCGAACCGGTACGAGGATCGAGTTGACCACTATGGAGGCGCCGGGGGGCGGCCCACGACGGGGCCCATGGAATAACAGGGCCTGCGTCTTGTCCAGGGCCACCCGTAAGCCCAGCGCCTCGATGCGCCCGACCACCAGAGAGACACCACTGGTGGCCAGGCGCGCCGCCTCCTGGAAGTTCGCCCCCCGGGCCATGACCAATGTGTCATCGGCGTAACAAATTACGCCCAGCCCGGGGGGGAGACGACCTCGTAGGACCCAGTCGTATCCCACGTTCCACAGGAGTGGTCCAAGGACAGACCCCTGTGGAACGCCGCACGACATGGGTCGCCGTCTCAAGGCGCCCTCTCGATCCTCGTACACGACGGTACGCTCCTCCAAATAGTCTGCCACTAGCCGCCTCAGGTACTCTGGCACCCCGTGGTATTGGAGTGCTTCCCTGATGCAGCTGAATGGCAGACTATTAAAGGCGTTGGCGATGTCCAGAGACACCGCCAACACCACGCCGCCACAGCTCACTGCCTCTTCGGTCACGGCCCTAAGGCGCATCACGGCATCGACCGTCGAACGCCCTTCTCGGAACCCGAATTGGGCGTCCGACAGGTCGGGGCCCACCTCGCTGAGGTGCCGGACGATGCGGGCAGAGAGTATCCTCTCAAACAACTTGCCCGCCTCGTCCAGCAACACGATGGGCCTATAGGCCGCGACCGAATCGGCAGGCCGTCCCGGCTTCTTTAGAAGGACCAGCTTCCCGCATTTCCAGCACTCAGGGAAGCGTCCGGACGCCAGGCTAGCATCCAACACTTCCCTGAGGCGGTCCGACATATGGTCGAGGGCTCGGGCCATCACTCGGGCTGGAACCCCGTCCGGCCCGGGGGCGGTGTTCTTGGAACGTATCCGCAGAACAGCCGCCCCAACCTCCGATTCCCTAACGGGCGGAACATCGCCCCCGTCGTCTCTGACCGGATAGGCCATCGACGGGGGAGCGTGCTCCGCCCGCTGCGGGAAAAGGCCCTCGACCACTTCCCGCAGGAAGCTGGGCTGGAGAGTCTCGGTAAGGGGGGGGCCCGCCGTGCGGAGCTTCTGTCGCACCGCACGATATGGGCGACCCCAGGGGTCACGGTCGAGACTCTCCAGCATCTCCTTTCTCTTTACGTCTTTGGCGCGGCCAATGGCCAGCTTCAGAGTTTTCCGCGTCTCGCGGTACTCCTCATGAAGCTGGTCCCCGCCACCGTCTCCGCGGTGACGTCGCCGGCTGCGGGTGTAAGACCTCCGGGCACGAGTACAAGCCGCACGGAGGTCCGCCAACTCCTGGGACCACCAGTAGACCTCCTTCCGAGGAGGCCGACGACCTTGGATGCGGGGCATGGCCGTATCACAAACCTGCGTAATCGCATCGCGAAAACGGCCATTTTTTTTTTTTTTTTTTTTTTTACGTGTGGAAACCCCCTCGGGCCGTCACCCCGCCGGGGTTTGCGGCGGGGCGGTGTGTCGGAATCGAACCGACTAAAACCACACGGTGTGCCAACTCTGCGCCTGAGACGGGAGGGATCCGGGAACTGCTGTTATTAACACATCCGGACCCCTCCCAGCGCCTGCCCGCACTGAAGCGGGCACCGTCTGCTGGTAAACTCTCTGATTTAGGCCACGTACGGCACACGCGTAACGTCGCCCCCTCGCGGGTGACCACTAAAGCGGATGGAGGGGAAAACCCGTCCCCACCATCCGCGGCCACACTCAGGGCGGCATGAGGCGCTGGTATGCGCGCCTCCGCCGCCCGGTTCGCCGGCGGCGGATCGGGTCCGAGTGGACGTCGTCCTCCCGGGCCTTCTCCGCCGCCTCCTTCCGCGAAATTACGTCTTCGCAGAAGGCTGCGACCGCGGTAAAACTGCTGTCGCTACCGGCCATGGATCGTATGACGGCCGGTAGCGAGAGATCTCCTCCGATGACTGCAGTGAGGGCCCGACGCTGCGACGCCCATGCGGGGCAAGCCGCAAGCGTGTGCTGGGCCGAGTCCTCACTGCAGTCGCAGTGGTGGCAGGCGGGACTCAGTTCCCTCCTGGCGACCGAGTGCAGGTACTTCCCGAAGCATCCGTGCCCGGAAAGCACCTGCGTCAGTCGGAAGGAAAGAGTCCCGTGCTGCCGCCCTGCCCACTCGAGGATGACCGGCTGGAGAGCCTCCACGGCGGCAAAGCCAGCGCGTGGAGTCTCCAGTCGGAACGACCAGCGAGCCATCGTGGCTCGACGGGCGGCTTCACGCCACTCGCGTACCTCTTCGGGCGGAGGGCGAATGCCTCTCTCCGCCCGGAATTCAGCCACCCGTCGATAAACTTCGGCGAGCACTTCCGCCTCCAAATCCCACGGAGGTGTTCCGGCCAAGGCGCACGCCGCCTCGGTGGACACCGTGCGGTATCCGCGGATGGCTCTGACCGCCAATACCCTCTGAGGCCGCCAGAGGCGGGCCTTATTGAGGGCAGTCAGAGCCGCCACCCACACCGGTGCCCCATACAGCGCCATCGACCGGACCACCCCCGTGTAGAGGAGTCGCGTTGCGACGCTGGCTCCACCCAAGTTGGGCAAAAGTCGCCCAAGGGCAGAGGCAGCGTCGACCAGCCTGGGACCAAGCTGTCGGAAGTGCTCGTCGAAGAGCCACCTACCGTCGAGGATCAGGCCCAGATACCTCATCTGGGCCCGAACCGGTACGAGGATCGAGTTGACCACTATGGAGGCGCCGGGGGGCGGCCCGCGACGGGGCCCATGGAACAATAGGGCCTCCGTCTTGTCCAAGGCCACCCGTAAGCCCAGCGCCTCGATGCGCCCGACCACCAGAGAAACACCAATGGTGGCCAGGCGCGCCGCCTCCTGGAAGTTCGCCCCCCGGGCTGTGACAAGCGTGTCATCGGCGTAACAAATTACGCCCAGCCCGGGGGGGAGACGACCTCGTAGGACCCAGTCGTATCCCACGTTCCACAGGAGTGGTCCAAGGACAGACCCCTGTGGAACGCCGCACGACATGGGTCGCCGTCTCAAAGCGCCATCTCGATCCTCGTACACGACGGTACGCTCCTGCAAATAGTCTGCCACCAGCCGCCTCAGGTACTCTGGCACTCCGTGGTATTGGAGTGCTTCCCCGATGCAGCTGAATGGCAGACTATTAAAGGCGTTGGCGATGTCCAAAGACACCGCCAACACCACGCCGCCACAGCTCACTGCCTCATCGCGAAAACGGCCAGCCCCAACGTCCACGCCGACCTCCGCGGTCGGGGCCTGCGGAGACAGCCAAGAGTGAATAATGGCCGCCTCCTCTAGTAGGTCCCTATCGAGCTTGGCGACAGCCCACCGCGGAAAACGGGAAGAGCGCCGCGCCGTGTGACCCCTACTGGGGCCCTGGGACCGGGAGAGCTCGAATCGGATATAGAGATGATCTGAGAGCGTCTCGACCTCTTCCAGGACACACCAGTTCCTTACTCGTGCGGCAACAGCAGGGGTAGCGAACGAAAGGTCCACTATCGACCCCCCCTGCTGTCGCACGCACGTGTTGGTGGAGCCTCTGTTTAATAAACAGAGGCCCACCGAAGCCGCCCACTCCTCGACGGCCTCGCCCTTGGCGTCCGTCCCGGGGGACCCCCACGCAATGGATTTTGCGTTGAAGTCCCCCAGCACGAGGACGTGCCCAGACGCTAATCGCCGCATCGAGGTCTCCAAGCTGTTAAGGAAGACCTCGAAGTCGCTCAGACTCCGGTTGGGGGAGAAGTAGACACCGTAAACGGTGATCCCCCCCCACTCGGCGGCAACATATCCCGAGCCCTTGTCCCTAAGCGACAAGGGCGGGGAATGAGCCGCCCCGGAACCGATGACTGCCACGGAGCCGTCCCAGTCACCCATCCAGTTTGGACGGGGAGGAACGTAATAGGGCTCCGCGACTACGGCAACACCGATCGACCACTGCGCCATGGTTTGCAGGAAGAGATCCTGCGCCGCGGCGCAGTGGTTGAGGTTCGTCTGGACAAGGAGGTTGGAGACGTGGTCCATTACTGGACCGTCTCTACAACCTCCTCCATGGGCGTCGACGTGGACGCACGATTTACGTCGGAGGCAGCCTGGGTCGTTTGGCTAGCCCCCGACGTTTGCCGAGAAGCGCGGGGAGGCCTGCAGCCCCCCTGCCCCATCTGGTGATTGGCGGGCTTATTGCCCGCCGCACACACAGGGCAGTGAGGGGCGGCAGAACAGTCTGCCGCCCCGGTCGACCGCAGCGGAAACACAGTCCGCTGCAGTCGAAGCAGCTGTCACACTTTACCCGGGTGTGTCCCGCGGCCAGGCATTTAAAACACCTCATCGGTCTCGCCGCCAGGACTGTGATCCTGGCGCTCACGAAACCGATGAGCAGCCTGCCAGCGTCGCCTAAAACTTTGGCTGCCGCTACGGGACAACTAACCCAGACAGCGCCAAGCCCTCCCGGACCGGGGCGGATGGTGCCGACCCTGATGCTGTCCGCATTGCATCCCGTCCTCTCTCCGATAGCAATGCGGACATCACCGATCGTCACGGAGTCATCCAGGCCCGATATGCGCAGCTCTGCGCACTTGGTAGGCCTGGATATCTTCACACCATCCGTGGCTGCGAAGACTCCCCTCAACTTCTCGGCGAAGGTGTCCGCCGTCCTTGCGCCATCGGCCCCAGGGAACTCGAGAATCCGAGCTCCCGTCTGGGCGAGGCGCAAGCGGACCCCCGCGGCTCCAAAATCTGGGGCGAGACTGTCCCGGGCCGTCTTAAAGACGGCCGCGTAGGACAGTCCGCCGCTAGCCGCCTCCGGTGACACCGTGACCACCACAGCCGCGGTCTTCGGCGGCTGCAGCTTCCGCGGCTTTTTCGGGGACCTAACCTAACTCTGACCTAACCTAACTCTGATCACGAATTTTTTTGTTGAGAATACCTTTGAAGTGCACCGTTTTTGCTTGATATATCGTCCCTGTATACAGACACTCCGCGTCCCGTAGAATAATTTAAACCTGTAAAACAAATAGAAAGTTTGAATTTTAAACTTTGAATTTTAAAAATTTTGGAAATTTCTTAGGTGTTTGTCGAATTACTCGATGACCCTTCATCCTAAAGTTGACCTTTTTACAGATTTATACAACTCTCATCTAGACCTATCTAATAACACCCTTTTTGCATAATTCCTGCATATACAAACATAGAAATTTTTACATTTAGACTGAAATTTTTAGATTTTTGACCTTATTTTTTACCTTATTTTCGATTATTTCGATAACCCTTATTTTGGAACCAACAAATAATACATATTTAAATAGGTCTTCTTTAGACCTACCTAACGACACCCTATTTGTTTAGTTTTGACAAATAGAAATTGAAAAAAAAATTGCATTAGAATTTAAATTTTGGTTATTTTGGAGGTTTTATCGAATAACTCGACAACCCTTATTTTGGTTATTATAACTTATACATATTTAGATAGGTCTCGTCAAAACCCGTCTAACGACACCCCATTTGTATCGATTCGACGTACAAAAATCCAAAAAATTACCTAACCTAACTCTTACCTAACCTAACTGTACAGGGTCAGACAGACACTCACCCCTCTATACAGGGTCAGACAGACACATACCCCCCTGTACAGGGTCAGGCACACATTATTGACATCACCCCCCTATACAAGGTTAGATACACATACACACAAAGACAATTTTCCCCGTACACACACGACATTACTCACAAACATCACCATCACCAACATTACACTTGTTCAAACCGAATTCCATTTTTATATCTCTAGTGAATATCTCTGTACTATCTAGTAAAATATTTAAACTATTTCTATTTTTGGCATAAACTTTTAAATCGTCCAAATATAACAAATGATTTAAAAGTTTATGCCAAAAATAGAAATAGTTTAAATATTTTACTAGATAGTACAGAGATATTCACTAGAGATATAGGGATGGAATTCGATTTGAACAAGTGTAATGTGTTGTCCCTGACAGCTGGCAGAATGAATGAATACCGAGGAGAAGGACACATTTTACTGAGCGTGTCGGCGACGAAGACCCTACTCACGCAACGCAGCGACGGCTCCAACACGCACTCTTTAAGTAAATAAGGTAGAAGTTTTAAGGACAGAATTATATAGTTAAGTTAGTTTTTATATATTTGACTAAGTGAAGTTTATTTTGTACCGAAATATATAGGGCGATTAGTTTATAACATTTTGATATATAAAATACGAGCAAGCTTCTAATTAGAATGTAATTTTTCCTTATTTATAAGTATATATTTATTAGTGTAAAGGAATTACTAGTAATTCAATATAGTACAAGTGATAATGATAAGTTTTATTATGTACTGTTTTATAATTACATAAGCATTGATAGTGAATTTTATGTGATAAAAAGATGATAAATAGATAAAAAATAACACAGAAACTCTTATAATGCTAATGACAAACTAATCTATGTCAAATTTCAGAACTATCATAAGAATTTTTTGTTGTTTTCGCTCTATAACACTATTTAAATTATTCTATTTATAATTATTGTTACACCATCGTATAAAGTAAGTCTTTACGCTTAATTTAATATACACAATGTAAAAGTTTATAAAGGATTCTTATAAATAAACGCTTTTAAAGGGTTCGGCTCAAGTGAAAAAGATCCAAAAGAATCAATCAATTTACAAAGTTTACGATAAGGGCGGACAGGTTGCCAGTGCCGGTTTTAACACTACCAGCGCCCTGGGCGAGATTTCTACGGCGCCCCCCAACTGCCAAACAAACAATTCAAACCCATACAAAAAAAAGAGAAATGATACAATGACAAATGCATTTATTAAAAGAAACAAGTATTTATTATAAAAAAAAAACCGTTTGTTTATTAGAAAAAACTAATATAATTTTACTTTTGTGGCCTTTTCTATCAGTGAAATGTTTCAAAGTCGATGTTTTCAGCAATTTCTTTTTTACCCGACTACGGCAAAGCCAAAGGAGGGGTTATGATTTTGACAGGCTATGTATGTATGTATGTATGTATGTTCATTTGTTCCCTCCTAGCTCCTTAACTACTCATTAGATTTGGACAAATGAGGTGTCTCTAGAAGCGTCATGATCGTCTTCTGGTTATAGGCTATAATATGACGTGTCACTGAATCTAATGTGGGGCCCTCTAGCCGACATAAAGTACTGTATTAAAAAATAAATTTGAGATAAATATGCCGTGTTTGGTATCATTGGAAAGGGCGTTACGATTACAGTTTGCAATTTTAAATTAGCAGCTTTAGACTAAATGAAATGTCAACTTACGAACTAATCCACCTGGTGACCAGGTATCATGAGGCGCTGTTTAACTTATTTCTAACCTTGTTTGTGTATTGACGGCTTCCAATCTCCGATGCGGCGACGGGGATCCCCTTGACGATGTCCACGTAGTTCCGTACACTACACAACTATTCTGATTTACAATTCAAACACATGTTTTAGAAGTTAGTTTCATTGTTCTAAGCTTTAATATAAGAAGTATTCAACACAATTTTGATGAATTCCTGATTACTCTAAACCGCTTGAATATTTGCCCTGATATAATTATTCTGTCTGAATGTTGGCTCAATGAAAACACAATAATCCCCAAAATGTCAGGATACGTCTCTTTCAGTACAAAGAAAATAATCAATAAGAGCGGTGGTGTTACAGCCTACGTCAGAGATGTATGGAGGACCTCAGTTCACGAACCATTATGTGATGAATGTAATTGTCTTCATCCAACTATTAATGATAAATGAACTGTACTAGAAATTTACCGGTCTCCCTCTTTTATAAACATTTCCACGTTTCTTTCCTTCGTAGATGACGCTTTGTTCCACATACACACCCGTCATGCTATTGTCCTAACTGGTGACATTAACCTGGACATCTGTTCTAACACACCGTCCGAACAATGTTCTGACTACCTTTGTTTATTGGCTAGTTACCAACTCCTACCCGCCATAACGTTACCTACACGAGGCGAGGCGTGTTTAGACCACATTTTCATAAAAAATAAATCAGTATCGGTGGGAATGGTCTGTCGTGCTGCCATTACAGATCACGACATTTGTCTAGCGACCATGACCTGCGAGTCATCAAATAGTTTACCACTTCGCACCAAATCAAAGACTAACGCAATAGGAGTTATTAACGAACTGGAGACGGCAGATTGGGCAAACATCTATGGTACTGCCGATCCAGACGTAGCAGCAAGTGAATTCAATAAAGTTCTTGAAATAACCATGCAAAATAACTCTAAAACTATTACTGTTAGTCGTTCCCAGAGCTCTATAAAGCCCTGGATTACGCCAGGATTAATGCGATGCCAGAGAATACGAGACAAACTTCATCTTGAAAGCAAAAACAAGCCAAATGACGTCATTTATCAAATTACATACAAAAGATATCGCAATTTCCTTACTAACCTACAAAAACGTCTCAAAGTCAATTATGAGACCCAATTATTAAATAGTAGCATTGAGTGCGGCAATTCGAAAAATCTATGGAAATCAATTAAACAGATCTGTAACATGTCAAACAATCTTACATCACCTATAGAACTAACAAAACATCATTCTAATCCCGTTACGTCGCTTAATATTTGCAACCAATACTTTTCAAATATTGGGAGAAAATTAGCAGATGATATTATAAATAAACCGAATGTTTCAGAAATCTCCCTTGCTTCAGCTTACACTTCTTCTAATACAACAACTAAAGGCAATTCCTTTTTCGTTACTCCAACTGACCCTCAGGAAGTTATGAAACTTATTGACGACCTTAAAGATGGCAGCTCCCCGGGCTTAGACGCTTTCTCTCCCAGATTAATAAAAAGAAGTAAAAAACATATTATTGGCCCACTTACGCACATTTTTAACCTCAGCCTAAACACTGGTATCTTTCCTCAATGCTGGAAAACTGCCGTTGTCACTCCTATACATAAAGACGGCGACAGATCATCTCCTAGTAACTACAGACCGATTTCTCTTTTAAGCATATTCTCTAAGCTCCTGGAAAAAATTGTAAACAAAAGGCTAATCGACTTTCTCGAAAACAATAAGTTACTCTCCGAAAAACAATTTGGCTTCAGACGCAAAAAATCTACAGAAGATGCTGTAGTCACTTTAGCGAACGCGGTTTCTAAGTCTTTGGACAGCAAAGAATATTGCTTAGGAGTTTTCCTTGATTTATCAAAAGCTTTCGATACTGTGTCCACCCCTATCTTGCTCCGTAAATTAGAAACAATGGGTATACGAGGTATTGCACTGGATTGGTTTCGCAGTTACTTATCAAATCGTTATCAGTGCATTAGGGTGGGATCCACAATTAGTGACCAGTGCTGCGTTGAGGTTGGTGTCCCCTAGGGGAGCATACTGGGCCCCACACTTTTCAGCATAAATATAACCGACATTCTCAATATACCAATGGCAAACGCGGAAGTCTTGTGTTACGCTGATGACACCGTGATTATTTTTCGCAATACATCGTGGTTAAGAGCAATAGCATCCGCTGAACAAGGAATGACTCCCATTGCAAAATGGCTCGACACAAATCTTCTAACCCTAAATTAAAAAAAGACAAACTTCATCGCGTTCCACAAGACACTTGCATCAAAACTCCCAGTAGGACACACGCTGGCAATTCATTCCTGCGCCCCTGAAGATCGCTCCAACTGTGTTTGCGGTGCCATAGGACGCACAGACTCTGTTCGATATCTAGGAGTCATTTTGGACGAACGTTTGTCATACAGAAACCACATAATACAATTGTCCAGTAGAATTAGAAAAACTATTTATATTTTAAAATCCCTTCGTAACAGCCTAGACAAAAACAATCTCATTAGGGTCTACAAAGCACTGACACAATCGCTACTTTTCTACTGTATTCTTGCTTGGGGTGGTGCTGCTAAAACCAAAATGATACAACTAGAAAGAGCCCAACGAGCAGTTTTAAAAGTGATGCTACGAAAACCTTTCAGATTCCCAACAAACGACCTGTACAAAGAATGTAAAGTACTAAGAGTAGGCAAATCTTTATTTTGAAAATAATAAAATCTATGCATGAGGAAATTTTAAATACTTCTACTTTAATCAGTCTAAACCAGCGCCGCGTATATCAAACTCCACTTCCAAACATAAATACCACCTTCATTAAAAGACAGCCTATCTACCTCCGCCCTAAGGTGTACCTACAATAAAGTTTGTCAATTACACACACATATTATTAGGTTATCAACGAGAGAAGCAAAGCTACTGGTCACAGATTGGTTGCTGAATCTTTCTTATGATGAAACGGAACTGATTCTTCCAAATCATAGGCAATAACGGCAAAACATAACACACTCACAAACACACACGCATACACTGACACACACGCAAACTCGCATCCAAACATATTCACACTTACACACGAAAACACTCTCAACCACAGATGATTGAACACAGTTATCCCACATAGTTAAAGAGGTATTATTATTTTAACTCCTTTTTTTAATTTTTATTAGTCTTAATTTGTCTGTTCTGAATTTATATTGATTTTATATTATATTCTATTTCAACCAAATTACATACTTAACACACACATTTTGTATAAATACTCTATAAGTTAGAACTGCTGTCCTTGTCATAGTGATGATATGGTGCTAATTTCTGATTAATTCTAACTACAAACAATTTTTTTTTTAATTAGTCTTTTGAACATCACAAATTTTTTAGTTTCATTTCTGGTTTTGTTTGGAGAGATTTTGGAACATCAGAATTAGCACCAATCAATAATGAATGATCTGCTCTTGGTTGCCGCGACACAAGCCTTGAGCTTAGTGCGGAAACCGCCGATAAGTTTGAACCTGTAAATTGTTTCTGTACAAATAAATAAATAAATGTGAATGTTCCGTACGAGAGGACCGGCGCTATTCTATTTTAGCGTACCACACGGCCACATAATACCTTGACCATGCAAGGGACCGACAATTCCGATATATCGTACCAAACGGTCACAAAATCTCGTTTTAACAATTAAGTCTATATTTTTAACAATCCACGCGGTAGTAACAACTTTCCTAGTGCGCCAATTTTCTTCTTCTTCTTTGGATGAAATGGCAACCAGCCGGATCTCTTGGATCATCTATTTCTGCCAAGTTTTTCTCAAGTCTTCCGAGTGAATGACATTTTACAACTATTGTGACAAACCCCAGTGTTGACATTACAAACTACATCTTATTACTATCGGTATCGAACAACGGTATTTACAGCAATAAAACTATAATTAAAATGTTTGTCTGTCTGTCTGTCTGTTCTAGATAATATCTGGAACGGCGGGACCCATTTTGACGAGACTTTCACTGGAAGAAAGCTGATGATTTAAGTAGTAACTTAGGTTACTTTTATTGGACTAGCTTTGCCTCGACGCATTACCCATATCGTTGTGCTTTTGTAAAGCGACAACAACAACCGAGACTTGGCGGCGATTTTATACTTTACTGAAAAGTAAAAATAGGGATTTGAAATAAAACAATAGACAAACGAAATGATATCTTTACTTCGATGTACTTGTGCTTACATATGTGGTAAATAATTGCATTTGCACTTGGACGTGTTAAGTAGTAACAAGGCCAAGTGCAAGTTGGTGTTCATTACTTCTAAGC
This sequence comes from Spilosoma lubricipeda, assembly GCA_905220595.1. Taxonomy (NCBI): domain Eukaryota; kingdom Metazoa; phylum Arthropoda; class Insecta; order Lepidoptera; family Erebidae; genus Spilosoma; species Spilosoma lubricipeda. Next base: position 61,382 of record HG992296.1, read on the forward strand.
AGTAGGATTTTTTGATTTTATAATAATAATATTGATGTGAAACATCCATAGGCAAGGGATAAACCTGATTTTTGGCGTGGCGAGTGGCGACGCGCACCGCAAAGCCGCAGTTTGAAATTGTTATTTTATTTTTACTTGTTTTGTTAATTGTATTTTTATTAGTATTTCATAAAAATGAATATTAATGTAATAAACAGTCATTTTATTTGATACGCATCAATTTCGATGTTTCGCATCTGCCACGCGTCCCGTGGCGGCTCACTTTTTTTACTACTATATGTTTGATCATTGAAAACTTCGATTCGGACAAATCGTCACACAGGCAACATACCTACTTCTAGCGGCTAGGTCGGCCAGTCAGTCAGTGTAATGCTCGGTCCGCACTTAAGGTTTTTTGTGTACGAATTATTTTCATTCGATACCTCAGGAACAGTAGGTACCTTGTACGAAGACGCAATACGTACGCTCATATATTATATATATATAGAGTGGAGACGGGGAAGGCGGTGAGGCCGTAAATACTGTGTGGTGGTGTCCGGACCGGCGGCGGCGGCGGCGGCGGCGGCGGGCGGGTCGTGCGGCGCCAGCGCAGCCAGCAGCAGCGCCTGCGCCGGCGCCAGGAACACGCCCGGCAGCCGCGCCAGCCCCGCCCCGCACCCCGCGCCCGCCTCCCAGCCTGCGCGACAATGCGGCCACAAATAGTATCACACAAGCGAGGAACTTTTGGTAGGCGACGAGCTATAATGGCATGAATGTAATGAAATTCCTCAACATTTTAATCGGAGTGTTTTATCGACTGTATCAATTGAAAGTTAATAAGGATTGTGATATCTACTCAACAAATAAATATACGTGTAAACAGAGAGTTACATCTTGGCTGATGGGATTGGACTACAATAAAACAGAGGTTTTGATAAAAATGTCATCTTAATACTCCACTCACACACAGTGGTATACAGAACATTCAATTACTCATACACATTCATACGCACACACACACATACACACTAACACACACGCACACACACACACACACACACACACACACACACACACACACACACACACACACACACACACACACACACACACACACACAATTTTCCTATTTAAATTGTAAACTTAATTTTTACTAAATAGTTCTAATAGAAGATTCTCCTCTAATTTTATCACTAAACTAGCTGTTGCCCGCGGCTTTGCTCGCGTGGAAGTTGATCATATGCATTTAATTAAAACTGTGTAAAAGAATGTATCAGTAATTTATTCATGTTTTAAACGTATTTATTTATTTATTTTTGATCATTATCCCATTTAAAAGAACTTTCATACAAACATTCGACCCATATTTCAACCCCTTTAGGAGCAGAATTCGCATAAATACTGATATAAGTATTTCATCTATTTGTAATCAGAAACATGAAAACGAAAGTTCTTAGGCTGCTACATTTAAAAAAATGACGGATTTCCAAACTAACCAATACATGAAATGCCAATGACTATTTCTCCCCTTAGGGGTAGAATATCCAGAAACGCTTAAATATGCATATTCTCGTTTTTAATTAGTAACCCAAAAATAATATTTTATATTTGTAACTCAAAAAATGACAGACTTCAATGCAATCTTGCAACCCCTATTTCACCCCTTAAGGGTAGAATATCCAGAAACCTTTAACAGGTATCTACTCATTTTTAATCAGTAGCAAAAAAATATAGTTTAATGTTTCTAACTTAAAAAATGATGAGCTTCCATACAAACTTTCAATCCCTATTTAACCCCCTTAAGGGTAGAATAACCAAAAACGCTTAAATTCGTCTCTAGACTTTTTTAATCAGTAGCATATAAATAAAGTTTTATGTTTCAAACTTCAGAAATGACGGAATTCCAGACTACCCTATGCACTAAATGTCAATTTTCCCCTATTTCACCCCTTAGGGATAGAATATTCAGACACGCTGAAATACGTATTTACTCATTTTCAATCAGCAACCCAAAAGTAAAGTTTCAGGTTTCTAAGTTAAATATGACGGATTTTCATAAAAAAATTTGATCTCTATTTCACCCTCTTATTGGTAAAATATGCAGAAACGCTAAATAGATATCTAGTTACTTTTAATCAGTAGCCAAAATTAAATTTTCATGGTACTAATTTAAAAAATAACGGACTTCCATACAAACTTTCAACCCCTATTTCACCCCTTTAGGGGTAGAATATCCAGAAACGCTTAAATACGTCTTTACTCTTTTTTAATCAGTAGTACATGAATAAAGTTTCATGTTTTTGACTTAAAAAATGACAAACTTCCATACAAACTTTCAACCCCTATTTCATCCCTTAGGGGTAGAATATCCAGAAACGCTTAAATACGTATCTACTCATTTTTAATCAGTAGCCCAAGCACAAAGTTTCATGTTTCGAACTTCATAAATGACAGACTTCCAAACTAACCTATATGCGAAATGTCAACCCCTATTTCACCCATTAGGGGTAGAATATTCATAAACGCTTAAATACGTATTAACTCATTTTTAGTTCTTAGCACGTGAATAAAGCAACATGTTTCTAACTTAAAAAATGGTGAACTTCCATACAAACTTTTAACCCCTATTTCACCCCTTAGGGGTAGAATATTTATAAACGCTTAAATAGGTATCTACTCATTTTTAATCAGTAGCCCAAAAATAAAGTTTCATGCTTCTTACTTAAAAAATTCCGAACTTCCATACAAACTTTCAACCCCTATTTCACCCCCTTAGGGGTAGAATACCAAGAAACGCTTCAATACGTATGAACTTATTTTTAGTCCCTAGCACGTGAATAAAGTAACATGTTACTAACTTAAAAAATGGCGAACTTCCATACAAACTTTCAACCCCTATTTCACCCCTTAGGGGTAGAATATTCAGAAACGCTCAAATACGTCTCTACTCTTTTTAAATTAGTAACACATAAATAAAGTTTCATGTTTCAGACTTCAAAAATGACGGAGTTCCAGACTAACCTATGTACGAAATGTCAACCCCTATTTCACCCCTTAGGGGTTGAATATTCAAAAACGCTGAAATACGTGTTTATTCATTTTTAATCAGCAGCCCAAAAGTAAAGTTTCAGGTTTCTAACTTAAAAAATGACGGACTTCCATACAAACTTTCAACCCCTATTTCACCCCTTAGGGGTAGAATATTTATAAACGCTTAAATAGGTATCTACTCATTTTTAATCAGTAGCCCAAAAATAAAGTTTCATGCTTCTTACTTAAAAAATTCCGAACTTCCATACAAACTTTCAACCCCTATTTCACCCCCTTAGGGGTAGAATACCAAGAAACGCTTCAATACGTATGAACTTATTTTTAGTCCCTAGCACGTGAATAAAGTAACATGTTACTAACTTAAAAAATGGCGAACTTCCATACAAACTTTCAACCCCTATTTCACCCCTTAGGGGTAGAATATTCAGAAACGCTCAAATACGTCTCTACTCTTTTTAAATTAGTAACACATAAATAAAGTTTCATGTTTCAGACTTCAAAAATGACGGAGTTCCAGACTAACCTATGTACGAAATGTCAACCCCTATTTCACCCCTTAGGGGTTGAATATTCAAAAACGCTGAAATACGTGTTTATTCATTTTTAATCAGCAGCCCAAAAGTAAAGTTTCAGGTTTCTAACTTAAAAAATGACGGACTTCCATACAAACTTTCAACCCCTATTTCACCCCTTAGGGGTAGAATATTTATAAACGCTTAAATAGGTATCTACTCATTTTTAATCAGTAGCCCAAAAATAAAGTTTCATGCTTCTTACTTAAAAAATTCCGAACTTCCATACAAACTTTCAACCCCTATTTCACCCCCTTAGGGGTAGAATACCAAGAAACGCTTCAATACGTATGAACTTATTTTTAGTCCCTAGCACGTGAATAAAGTAACATGTTACTAACTTAAAAAATGGCGAACTTCCATACAAACTTTCAACCCCTATTTCACCCCTTAGGGGTAGAATATTCAGAAACGCTCAAATACGTCTCTACTCTTTTTAAATTAGTAACACATAAATAAAGTTTCATGTTTCAGACTTCAAAAATGACGGAGTTCCAGACTAACCTATGTACGAAATGTCAACCCCTATTTCACCCCTTAGGGGTTGAATATTCAAAAACGCTGAAATACGTGTTTATTCATTTTTAATCAGCAGCCCAAAAGTAAAGTTTCAGGTTTCTAACTTAAAAAATGACGGACTTCCATACAAACTTTCAACCCCTATTTCACCCCTTAGGGGTAGAATATTTATAAACGCTTAAATAGGTATCTACTCATTTTTAATCAGTAGCCCAAAAATAAAGTTTCATGCTTCTTACTTAAAAAATTCCGAACTTCCATACAAACTTTCAACCCCTATTTCACCCCCTTAGGGGTAGAATACCAAGAAACGCTTCAATACGTATGAACTTATTTTTAGTCCCTAGCACGTGAATAAAGTAACATGTTACTAACTTAAAAAATGGCGAACTTCCATACAAACTTTCAACCCCTATTTCACCCCTTAGGGGTAGAATATTCAGAAACGCTCAAATACGTCTCTACTCTTTTTAAATTAGTAACACATAAATAAAGTTTCATGTTTCAGACTTCAAAAATGACGGAGTTCCAGACTAACCTATGTACGAAATGTCAACCCCTATTTCACCCCTTAGGGGTTGAATATTCAAAAACGCTGAAATACGTGTTTATTCATTTTTAATCAGCAGCCCAAAAGTAAAGTTTCAGGTTTCTAACTTAAAAAATGACGGACTTCCATACAAACTTTCAACCCCTATTTCACCCCCTTAGGGGTAGAAATTCCAAAATTCCTTTCTTAGTGGGTGCCTACTCAATACAACGATCCTACTCACCAAATTTCATAACCCTAACTATCATAGTTTACGCTCGGCGATGATGAATCAGTCAGTCAGGACTTACTATTTTATAAGTATAGATTGCACTACTTTGTAATTATTGTCTTAACTGTCCGTCTTTGTAACCATTTTTTATTGGTGGAAGTGGACATTGGTGCTCATAACACAAGTTAACTCTTACCATGAGTGCCAGTGTCTACAAACTTTTTAATTAATTGCACAGCGGATGTCGATGTGTGATCTTTAGTGTACAAAAAAAAAAAATACTATGTTTTATACATAAACTAGTGCAGTAGAAAATTTACGTAAATGTATATGCATAATGGATATATTGTACCAAGTAAAAAGTGAAAATCTAAGCCATAAAAGTAGCCAACTGTTCCACTCTTATTATTCTTTCTTTAATGTAAGAACGTCGGATATTAGATAAGATGATATTAATTAATAACCTCCTAACAGTAAAAAAACAAGAATATTATCATACAATGAATTTAATTTTCATAACAAAATCAAGTGTTCAAACGAGGAAGTAGGAAGGGGTGATGGTATGGTATGGTAACGCACGTGTGTCGAGCGCGCGAGGCAGAGCACACATCGTGACGAGACGCGCGGCACCGGGCGCCAGCACACCGCAACGCCCCCACAGCGCGCTCGTGGCCGCCAGCGCCCCCACAGCGCACAGCTCTGCACGCACCACACCATATCATGAATTCCTGAGCCATTAACATTTAACGTGTACTGATACCCCAACTCACCCAAAGTCAGTGTAATGAGCACGTCGGACACATGCAGTATTCCTTCCGAGTCGCTAAGGCGCTCGCAGCACTCCGCGTAGAGTAGCGCAAGGGCGCACAGGCGCAGCGCGGAGGCGGGGGGCGGCGGGAGCGCGTCGGAGCCCCCGCGCACGCCCGCACGCACCACGCCGGCCACAAAGGGCGCTGCCGTCGTACTCAGCGTGTGCAGCACGCTCCACAGCGGCGGCAGAGCCGCTTGACCGCACTACAAACCGCAACATACGAATGTCTCGTGTCGTGTCGGGCGAAACACTTCGACTAAATTTAGGAGAAAACACATCTTTGGCCAGGTGACCTAGATGTAATGATATAGGTAAGGGAGACCAGGTTGGGCAGATGACCCAAAGATTACGCCATACACCCTGTAAGTTTTGAACCACCGACACATTTCAATTAATTAGCAGCTATCTTTTGTGTCATCGAAATTAAAACCCACGATGCTAGCCAAGCCACTGCCACTGTCTATGAAAGTATAATGACTCACTCGTTGCATTTGTTACTTACTAGGGATCGCGTCGCCCAGTGGTCGAAATTCGGCAATGACTCATTTATTTTGCCTTCTGCACTTCTCCTCTCCACCTCCATATAAACTTTGACTGTGCAAAATTTCAAACTCCTTCGTTCACAAAATTTTCGTAAAAAGGGGTTACATCGTTTTTATTTCAAGTATTAATTAATATATAAAAATCTCAGATATACCTCAAATAATGGATGAAAATTACTGGAAAATTTAAAAAAAAATTGTGATGCCAATCTTTACTGTGAGCACTATCGGTACACTACGCACTAAACGTTCCAATGATACTACAATATTGCCGAGCGAATCAAATTATTGGTAAATAATGAAGACTTTTAAACCCCGACGTGTAACCAAACCATAGTGCGATCTAAATCGATCACACGCCATCTACTGACAATAATACAAACTGAAATATATTAAATAATTATGACGGTATTATTTGAACCATAGATATAGAATACCATGATTTTGATGTTTTTTATTTAATATGTGTTTGAATAAATAATGCCCTTTAGAGGGTTATTTTATCTGATACTAGCTGAACCCCGCGGTGTTACCCGCGGTTATTGTTGTACCGCGAGTAACGCCGCGGGACAAAGTTAGTCTAAAAAAGTAGCCTAAGCTACTCCCCGGGTCATCAGCTACCTGCCAGTGAAAGTCCCGTCAAAATCCGTCCAGCCGTTTCAGAGATTACCCGGAACAAACAGACAGACAGACAAGAAATTTTTTAACTACATTTTTGGTATGTGTATCGTGTATACATACACATGTATTGATTAAAAAGCTGTTATTTTAATATTACAAACAGACATTCCAATTTTATTTATTTGTATAGATATACTATAACTATGTCATAACAACGTACAAGAATACAGATGGTAGTTATCTACCATTCTCAAGTTAACTTGTAGAGATGATTCGCTAGAAGTGAACTCGAGAAGTTGAGAAGTGAACAGGGGCGGTTCCAGCCTGAAATTTTGGTGGGGGTCACTAATAATTAATTTAAGTCAAGTAAATTAGACTTCATTGCACAATATTCAATTTTATTGCACACATTAGAAACAAATCGATATATATTGTTTTTATTAGTAAGTCTATTGAGATGACAATAGTTGAGTATTTGAGACGTCTGGGACAATCTCTTAATGAATACTTACGAGGACCTCCGTCGGGGGAGGTGGGGGACAAACCCTTCGTGTCCCCACCAAGGGTTTGTGTGGGACTCCGGACAAATCAGTCTATCCTCTAAACCCCGCGGCGGCCTAACTCGGCTGACAAGAGGAGCTCCAGAAACGCATCAGCGGCATCTGGAGTACTCACTGCACTGCAGGTACATCCCAGGGTAATTAGATTCACCCCCGTGGCAGGTCGCTATTGAACCTCTCATAGCTCTACACAGTAAGAGTCGGAACACCGACCTGCCTTAGACGACATCCCCCGGCCGCACCGAGGTGTCACCGCTCTCGGGTCGTTTGTAGTGACCAGATTTCTCCTGGACGTGGCCACAACGACCCGGAACCGGCGATTGGGGAGCTAGCGGCTTCTACCGCGCCCTCTTCATCCCCTCTTTCAAGCGGGATCGACCCTTTCCCGATCACGCTTTGCCGACTCCTTCTGGAGCATAACGTCTCCACAGAAGGAGCCCTCCGCCTCCCATCCCTCACTACTTGCCAGTATTGCCGCGATCAATGCTGGTGACAGGTTTCATCCGATCTGTCCACAGTGATGGCATTGTGCCGTAACCACACGTCTTATTCTGTTCAGATATTCACCGAAGCAACCGTACCCGGTGAGCATCTGAGTGAGTCGGTAGATGACACAGTCAGTTATCTCTATCGAAGCTTCGAAGCTCGTCAGAACGGCTCCGATAGCGCTTTGGCTGGCTCAAACCTGGGCGAGTAGCAGACGATGTGGCGCCCCTGCTACCACGCGGCGTCCCTGCGGGGGACTAGCCGCCCGAAATGCTCTTCGAAACTCTATCGACTGCCCAGGATGAGGCCTAGGTACTTTATGTCCTGACCTGGCTGTCAATGTCATCCAGCAGGCATGAGCTGGATGGTTCTTGTCACTTACATGAGCCATGGAGGTGCCACCTTCAGGCTTGTGTTGTGCACAAGCAACACAAGCTCCTCGGCGAGCAGAAGCACCTCCCCGAAGCGTTACCCTCTAGCCTGTATTAATGTATCGTCTACATAGCAGGCGACACTGAGGCCAGAGGCAGACTATTGCGAAGGCCCGCATCTTATGCGAGGTTCCACAACAATGGGACCAATACAGAGCCCTGGGGAACCCCACAACACACCTCCCTTCGATTTGCCACCCCGTTCAGATCGACAAACTTCACTGCCTTATGACAGGCCACAGGCCTCTATGACGGTGATATTCAAGGGCCGCCCTGATAGCGCGCCAAGGAATGCTGAAAGCGTTAACGATATCAAACCTAACTGTCAACACGACCCTCCTGATCATAGGTGCCCGCTGATACGGTCAGAGATAACTCTTTCAAGGAGTTCCCCGTTTCGTTCAGGCAAGTTGGAACGGAAAAATAACATCTGCACCTTACTTTTTGTGGAGCAGCAGTCTCGCATCTTTTCAGTCGAGGGGGGAGATACCGAGACCCAAACACTGAGTGAAAATTTGCCTCAGTTTGTCTCCCAGCACCACCTGGAATACCATCAGGTCCCGGAGCGGTGTTGCGGGAAGCCAGTCTCCATACAGCACGATCAAGCTCTCCCTCCAATGCCTCACATACGTCAAACCAGAGTTGCCGGTTCAATTGCGTCGGAGGAATTGGGGGATAGTAGTTGGAAAGAGCGTATCTGTCTGGCACTCTTCCTAGAAACTCTGGTCCAGACTAGTAGTGTCATCTGAGTCTTTATGGTAGAGCAAGCCTGAATCACGACAGTCTTGGAGGGTAAAGATTTGTTATCCACATAATGTTACTTTTTTAATTTATAGGTGATAAACAATTCTTATCCTATAATTTCTTATGTCGATTGAACAATCATGGAAAGTAAGGAGAAAAAAAGAGGTTAAAAAAATTTACATGTGTAAGATTTTGGGGGGGGTCGTGTCCCCTGTGACCCCCCCCTTGGAACCGCGCCTGGAAGTGAAAGCACAGAAAGCGAATGCATACTCACAAGGAGTGCGGTGGCGAGCGGCGCGGCGAGCAGCGCGGCGAGGTACACGAGCGCGGCTACGCTCGGCGCGGTCACGTGCGTGCTGAGCGCCAGCGACAGCCACGCGCACCCGCCGCCGCGCGACCACAGCATCACACTACGCCACACCACGTTTGTGAACGTCACTACTACGCGCCTTTACAATGCATTTTTAAGTCCCTTTGTAATATTTAGGTAAATAGAAGACACAGCATTTACGGGAGGATACACATTAACTGAAGTGAGTAAGTAGCAAAGTGTCAGATCATGACGATTCATATACTAATAATTTGGAATGTGCAAATACATACAAGTCTCACTTTATCAAGTATACAGGGGTAAAAGATGACTACCGAAAACGAAAGGTGCTGACTCAGCACCCCAAAACCCATTAAAAACAAATAATTGTTGACCTTAAAAAATTATAGCCGGAGAAAACAACGTCTCAAGGTTTTTATTCCATTACGATAGGTGAATGCCTATTTATAACTATTTGCTTGTTATTGGCTGTTAGGGCGCGTTCCCACTATGTCGTGACGACAGATAATCGTGTAGTTTTAAGTGTCGTGGCTTAAACGTTTAAACTAGCTGAACCCCGCGGTGTTACCCGCGGTTATTGTTGTACCGTGGGTAACGCCGGTTACTGTAAAGTTTCATCCAAACCCGTCTAGTAGTTTTTGCGTGAAGAAGTAACAAGCATACACACTCACAAACTTTCGCCTTTATATATTAGTGTGAAGTGTTATAACATATGTATGCGACTTTTTTCAAATATAACAGAGCAATTAATTTCATATGATAAAACATCTAAAAATATATGATTGAGATAACTTAAGCAAAAAGCGATCGGATAAAAATTGTAAAATGTAACAAAATGGTTTCATCAAATCATTTTGTTCCTTTGTTTTAACTGACTGTAAAAGAAGAAGGATTATGTATTGTTGTCGAGTGTACCTATGTATATTTCTTTGGCAAGCCCTAGCGCCTAAACCGTTTGTCGTATGTTATGTGAGTGGTGTCAATAGATTCGTCTTAGTCGTGAGAGTGACACAAACAAAATAAAAAAAACGACTTAAAAGCGTAAAATGAACTGGCTTTTCATAAAGTGCCATGTGACAATTCTTGTCTATAATCTATCTTATAGATGTTCTGTATAATTTTCTGGTAAATTATGGTGAACTTATGTTACATGTTTATACCTTTAAAGTTTAAAAATTATTTCAGTTACATAGTTGTAAGTTTTGTTTTCCAAATTGTTAGTTTTCTTTAGTATCCTGCTAATATTATAAATGCGAAAGTTTGTAAGGATGGATGGATGTTTGGATGTTTGTTACTCTTTCACGCAAAAACTACTGAACGGATTTGGATGAAACTTTACACATATACATAGTTATACAGTATACATAGTTTATACATCAGAATAACACATAGGCTACTATTTGCCGCGATAACCGACATATACGCGGGCGGAGCCGCGGGCAAACACTAGTAGTATATAAGTCTTTGGTATTTATATAAGTAATACTATTTCATACGTTTATAATTGTTCGGCGACTCGATCCCCCAATCAAACCATCAACCAGGTTTTGGGTGACAAAGGTTGTAATGCAGTTTGTTTTTCTCTGTGTAATAAATACGAAAATAGAAATAAATAAAGTACCTAGTAGGTACCTATTACGAATAGTAGGTTACGTAGACAATATTATCATGTCGGTAAAACGTTTTTACTTAAATAAAATAAATAAATAAATATTTCGAACGTCTCACACACAACGCCATCTAGTCCCAAGCTAAGCAGAGCTATGTAGAAGACTAGCTGAACCCCGCGGTGTTACCCGCGGTTATTGTTGTACCGCGAGTAACGCCGCGGGACAAGGTTAGTCTAAAAAAAAGTAACCTAAGTTACTCCCTGGATCATCAGCTACCTGCCAATGAAAGTCCCGTCAAAATCCGTCCAGCCGTTCCAGAGATTAACCGGAACAGACAGACAGACAAACATTTTTTTAACTACATTTTTGGTATATGTATCGTGTATACATACAGATGCATTGATTAAAAAGCTGTTATTTTAATATTACGAACAGACACTCCAATTTTATTTATGTATAGATAATCATTGACTTTTATTCGAGAGTGGAACTTCAGTACGTAAGTAATGTTAGTCATTCTGTGGCCTAGCTTTAAAATGACGGAATTACGGTAATAATTATAAAATGACGGAAGTTTCAAAGTTCTAGGGCTAGTTGCACACGTAGGGTTTCCTTGTGTTTTGTATTAGAAATTTTATACGACCAGCACGAAATGAATGTTAGATTTTTTCCGTTCGGGAAGAAACACGAACTTGTGCGCCTAGTTGAAGACTTTGTATGTAAGAGCATTCAGATTGCCGAATTGGGATTGCTAATCAGGAAAGAGTAGGTGTGCACTGGACTTAAAGATAACAATTCGTCGATCGGACAGTGGCGCGGCCCACACAACTAGGCTTAAGCTTTTAGACGCACGGTGCTATGGGTTCGATTCCCAGCGCAGGAAAAATGTCTCACTTGAATTTCAATGATAATGATGAATGATTTCAGTATGCGAACGCAAAATAAAACAAGTGCCCAGATATTTCGTTTATATGTATAACTAGCTGAACCCCGTATTGTTACCCGCGGTTATTGTTCTACCGCGAGTAACGCCGCGGGACAAAGTTAGTCTAAAAAAAGTAGCCTAAGTTACTCCCTGGATCATCAGCTACCTGTCAGTGAGTCCCGTCAAAATCCGTCCAGCCGTTCCAGAGATTACCCGGAACAAACAGACAGACAGACAGACAGACAGACAAACAGACAGACAGACAAAAAAAATAACTACATTTTTGGTATATGTATCGTATATGCATTGATTAAAAAACTGTTATTTTAATATTACAAACAGACACTCCAATTTTATTTATTTGTATGTATAGATAAGTTTTCGGTAGTAGTCTGTTTACACTCTGTATAAGCGGTTACACACGCATACATTTGTTGATTTTTATCAATGTTTGGGTTTTCGGTATAATGCGCGAAAGTGAGGTGGATGTTGTCACTGCCTGACACTTCGTATCATATTTTAGGCCCGTATTTAAAAAGGCGTCTCAGTCGTGAATCTAGTTTTAAAACTAGTTTTAAGAAGAGATTTTATTATTGAACGTCTCTTGAGTCAAGATTCAGTGATCGGTAATCAAGTGAGTAAAACTCAATGAATCTAAAAAAAACGACGTAAAACGACGTTTGTCAAAATCTCCTTTCAGGAATAGATTTTGACAGATGTGATGTTTATTACCTCAGATAAATTCTTTATCTGAGTATAATACACATTCAACCATTTGTTACAATTATTATCACCCACAAGCTTTTGGATTCTGACAAAAATATAACATTAATTTATTTAAAAGAACAAAAACATAGTTTGACAATTCGACATGACAAATATTCGTTTTAGTCATTTCTATTTTAATATTTAATTAAGGGCGAGTTGCTTCTTATTATTATGTTTACATTGATACACTAGCCAATAGTGTATTATATATAAACTAATAATATATGAATTACATTTTGTTTAATATAATTTGATGCGTGACACGGAACAATAATTTTGAAAATGCAGAAACGTAATTGAGAACAGACTGTTGAGTTGTGATTGTTTACTGAGACTAGTTTCAGCTGAGTTTAAAACGCATTCTTTATTAAGAGCGACTCTTGAGATTCGATTTGAACTTAAAACTAGTTTCAGCTGATCACAGATCAACGGATACTTGAGACGCCTTTTAAAATACGGGCCTTAGTCTTCGGATATGTGACTATTAGAGTATCAATGAAATTCGCAGGGCATTGCAGACGCTAATTGCGGCAGTATTTACCCCTTCACAATTCTGTAATCCACCCCGTCCCTAAAAGAGGTGACAAGTGCGGCACTGAGCGCCGGCGCGACGATGTGAGCGTGCGCCACGCACACGGCGTGAAGGCGCGCGTGCGTGCGCAGGTTGGACCAGAGCACGCGCGCACTCGTGCGCTTTCCTGCTGAGTAGTACACGTAAAACAGCGGCACGCACTCACTAACCTCTGTGTGTAATACACCTGCAACATGCACACTCACATTTATTTTATACAATCGCATTACGTAGGAGTTTAAACTTGTACTCCTTCCAAACTACTCTCCCTAATTGATTACCATTCAATATGTATACAGTGTGGCGCATACCTTAACACTTTAAATCACCAATCAGATTTTACTGATACTGGTCTACTCACCAATAAAACAACCTAAAAATGAAATGCAAATTATAACCCAATTCCCCATATAGCTTCATTGCTCTTGAGTACGCCAAAGAACCCAATATAATAAAATAAAAAAAGAGTCTTTTTAACATGCCTTTATTAATTCCACCTTTGTGCATGTGTAATTATGTTACCATGAGATTGTCAAAACCATTAGATTGTAATCTTTCTTGCGAGATTGTTAACTGTCGAAAGATTTTGAACTGTATAGACTCTGACTTTGAAAAAGGGTGGCCATGAGTTTCTTTGCTTTCATGATACAGCATATGCTGTGGCGTTAGTTTGTATCGATCTATGATTTTTAACTGAAGCTTCAATTTAACGTTCATGAGTGTAACTTAGTGTCTTAATTGAATAAATGATTTTGAATTTGTAAAATACTACTCACAATATAACGTATTATTTTTAGTTAGATTATAATCTATCGAAGTGAAACCGTCAAATTGTGATATGGTATCGCATCTCGCTGATTGGTTGAACAGCATATGTCCCGCGCCGCCATATTTGTTTGTTAATTCGTTTGTTGTCGAACAAACTTCTTGCATTGCGAAGTTTATTGCATGGGGTTCCTCTAGGACGGACGCAAGGGGGCGAGGCCATAAAGGAATGGAATGGGCCTCGGTGGGCTTATGTCTTTTTAACAGAGGCTGCACCAACACCGACGTGCTACAGCAGGAGGAGGTCGATAGTGGACCTTTCATTTGCCACAACTATTTACGCCGCACGAGTATAGAACTGGCTTGCCCTGGAAGCCTACCTGCCGCGACCGAGCTTGCCGATTCGTTCGCGGCCTATAGACCTATCGTGTTGCATTATGAGGCAGGAAAATTGTTTGAGAGGGTACTCCTTACCTGCATCGTCCGAATTAAAGTTGTGCTAATTTAGCTAATTTCGTTACCTAACTACTACAAAGAAGGATTGTTTGTACAGGAGAAGTTTGCAGCTTCCCCCGTCGTTTCTGACAGATCCTGATATAACATAGTCCAGGTTCTCCCCAAAGAGGACAACGGAGGCGCTTTGTCAGAATGTTATTTGTTGTTTGTAGCGAAAAAAGCTTCTGACTCCGTGGTTCCCAAGGACCTGAAGTCATAGAATATTTTCCACCCCATTATCAAAATAAACCGCTCCTACTCCCTGACCCTGTACATTGGGTATCGACTCTGCTCCATCGCATTGGCAATGGAAAATGATTTTCCTTTGCACCATCCTGTATAATTATATGTATTTTATCGTCTATCAAAAATTCATAGATATTGAATCACATTTGGTAAAACATACCCTTCTTCTAAATATGGGAAGTAGTTATTTCAATAAGTAGTAATATCAAATAAATCACAAATACTCTACACTCTACAGTTTTTATAATAAGATAAAATAATTTACACAATGTGGGCCTCCGCTCTCACGCTCATCTAGTAGGTACATATGTTTGAAGATCTGATGGATCACAAGTAAAAGGAGTGTGGGCCCACTGTTGTATCCATGATGTGAAATAAGATCAGATTTAATCTAAGTATAGATAAAAAGATATCTTATTTTTAACCGACTTCAAAAAAGGAGGACCGTACATATTTTTTTTTTGTGAATTTGCGGATGACTTCGTCGTTTCGTTAGAAAGGTGATATCCCAACGGTGGTACCATGATAAGGACACTAAGATCTGATGATGGCATCCAAGAGCAATCGATCGAATCGAATTTCGTTCTTGAAGTCGGTTATTATTTTGTCAAAATTTTATTAAAAGTAAAATATATTATTGCTCATGTTAAAAATGACAGGTTTTCCTGGCACTTGTGCTCAAGCTGCGAATGATTACTAGGTGTAGATAGTGTCCACTGGCTATCGTGGCTTAAGTGTGATATTTAAAGAAGAATGCGACCTACTCTGTTCTTCGTCTCATTATAATAATATACATTTAGATTTATGGAATAGTTTGCTCTGATTGGTTCATATAAATGCAACTAAATTAGAAAGACCAGTACGACACAAATTAGTTCAACGAGACGATAACTCAGTATAAGCAGGAAAGAGCTTGACATTATGCACCAAATAACATGTACTCTAGATTTAAATGCACCTAAAAATACAACAACTTACATTAGTATGAGCTATAAAAACTTAAAATTCGTTTCCATATAGGAGAAGAAATAAGTGCCGTTAAGAAAACCCAAGTCCTGCAACCAGAAATATTACCAACAATCCAAAGGTGGTGTCAGTTTTTGACAAGGGTTGTATGATAACACTTGATGAAAATTCTTTGTGTTAGGTTCCAAGTGTTGTAGATCATACAGGTATAGGCACCGATTTTTTAACACTTATTTACATATCAACTAAAATCATTTCCGTTTATCATATCATTCGTAAAAAGTCCACTGCTAAACGTAGGCCCGACCCATTGATTTCCATCCAACTAAAATCATTTCCGTTATAATTATTAATTTAAGCACAGCCAAAGGAATTCATGGGAAAAAACCCTGAAGTTACAGTAACTTAAGTGTTTATCGCCGGAATTCGTATGGCTGTAAAAAAGATGAAGAACTCTCTATGAACCCTTTCATTCAGAAACTCATTATCATCTCAGCCGGAAGACGTTCAAAACATAGCACCACCTCACCACAAGAATCGCTACTTTGTTGTACGCAACCAACTGGTTCACCAGATCGTCGGGACTACCTTCTGGGAGACCTACACACACTCCGTCTTTCGGTACGCGAACAGTTCGAGAACTTTATGGGTCCATCGGCCATGGTTTCTGTGAGCACTATGCTCTGCTTCGCCGACTGCCACTTAGGTTTGGCGATTCTCCGTGCAATATCAGTAACCTTGGTTCGTCTGCGGATCTCCTCAGACTTATACTCAGACAGAGATCATATAATTTAATAACGCAGAGAAACCTCGAGTATTTAACTCTTCATTGCTTTTTGATAACTTCGAGCCTTCTTACGAGGCCCATTGTAAGCGACCACGTCTCTGTACCATGAGACATTCCTGACAACATATTTGTTACAAACTTTGGTCTTCAGACATTGCGGTATTAAAGAAAAAAATGTCACACAGATTCCCGAACGCAGCCCAGTCAAGTTAGGAGTCGTCAGTCGACGATAGTGTTCTCTTGAAAAAGTTGGACCTACATAACCGGATGTTTGGGATGTTTGTCCTAGATACTAGGCATGCCTTTGCCTTTAAGTTCTGTCGTTTAAATATTTCCCGGCAATTTTTAAATTGGAACTATTCTATATTCGAATGTGTTTAAATTTTGAATCTCAAAACAGTTGAAAGTATTAGGATTAATGCTATTGGTTACGTACGAAAATGAATATTTCTAAGGAAAATGTTCGTGCAATAATTTTCTACATCTTTAGAAGAGGCCTGACATTCAGTGTTTTGAAGAGCTAACATCTGTGTTCAGTGATGAAGCCCATGTCTGCAGACTGTCGAACGCAGGTATTTAGAATTCCAGCGCGGACATACTAGTATTAGTGACAAATCTTGCGAAGTACGCCCAAAATCCACCTTCCCAGAAGATAACATCATTGCTGTGAGACAACTAATTCTCGAATATCATCATGTGACGTATCTAGAGATAGAGGCTGTATTAAGCATTTCAAGGACACCCATTCAAAAGATCATCTTGCATGAAGAGCTTGGTATGGGAAAGCTAGTTTGCCGTTGGATACCGCATCTGCTTACCGACGATCACAAGGCGGCCCGCGTCATATGGTGTAAGGAAACTCTGCAAAGGTTCAACCGAGGAGAGTCAAATCACGTCTACGACATCATCAGTGATGACGATTCTTGCATCTATACCTTCGCTCCTGAATCCAAACAACAATCTACAATCTAGGTCTTTCAAGACGAGCCAAAGCTGACTTAAGTTGTTCGTTCTCAAAGCACTTCCTAGAATTAAGAAAAGTCTTCGTGGTCAAAGGTTCCAGTGCACGATTTCAAGTCAGCCATTTTGAACGCATGGAAAAGTGTATTGAGCTACTCGGTGAATACTTTGAAAAACAATAAAAAGTACTATAAGGTTCTAGTTGTTTTTTTCTTTAAACGACAAAACTTAATAGGCATGCCTCATACATGTAGTCGTCAACAACTGAAACTGACTCGCAGGAAATGGGCCTAGATGAGTAGAAACGGTCTTATAACTGATGCGATAGGCTGTGATCACTGTCAAAATTAAACAGATACGACTGAATTTATCTATCAGAGCAGAGCGGGGGCGTCTGTTGAAGTCGTGTCTTAAGGCCTGTATTCACTTTTATTAGTGTGCGTAGTGCAGATGATCAATCATTGCAAGGGCGGATCCAGGGGGGTCATGGGGTCATGATCCCATGGGCTGTTGTCATGACCTAAATTAAATTGTTAAACATAATGGTTCTTTATATTTTTTGTCACAATATAGATTTTAATCGTACTCAATATACTCGTAGAATTTAATCGCGGCTAAGAGTCGAAATATGGTGCTGGGGAAGAATTTAAGCAATCAGCTGGACGGAAAAAATTATCAACAAAGAAGTTCTAAAAAGGGTGACAGAGAAAAGGCTGCTGACATCTACAATAGAAATTAGAAGAGGCAAGATGGTAGGCCACCTTATACGTCACAATAACTTTCTAAGTATTAACATAGAAGGAAAGAGAGGAAGAGGTAGACCGAGACACAGTTATATAGACCAGATTATCTAAAGGTCCCTTGAGCTCCTGCAGTTACGTAGAGATGTCGCCTCTATGGCAGTACTCTATCGCCTGTATTACGTAGAGTGTTCTGAAGAGCTCTTCCAACTGGTCTCCCCTCCCTCTTCCTTTACAGAACAACACGTGCCGGCCTTGGAAGTCACCGCTTCAGAGTGGTAGACATTCTCACAAAGAGCCATACACATAAAGTGGAATTCTGTCAAAGATCCCCTTAAATCCATAGAAAAGCATGTTGAGTGTTAGGTAAAAAGAAGAAAAGGAACAAGGATACAATGAACAGATTAAACTAACCAAAGTACAAAATGTAACAAAAAGAATTAAGAAACTACAGCAGAGCTAGACGGGAAGTATCTTATAAGGAAAAAATATATATCTACTGTATCATTTAACCATATTGTATCCCAAGCAGAAATAAGGTAAGCAGCATGAAGTGATCTTGTAAAATAAGTAGGAAAAGGAGAGGATGACTAGGCTTCTAAGTACATGTATTGTGTAATTAATACCTACTCATTGACACATTTTAAAAGGGACAACCACTTAGACTCATACACATATCCTTTAAATTATTTAAACCTTAAATTTTACCTTAGTGCCAAATCTTGAGAAAGTGAATGTGTACCAACATGAATTTTATCTCATTACATTCACAAATTAAAATAATAATAATGACAGATCTTGCACACGACACTCTGATCCAAACAAGCCAGAGTCTATACTGTGTTAACTAGACTACTGATAAATAGAACTTGTTTATTTCTAGAAGTATCTGGGCTCACGTAAGAACGTCTAGAAGTATCACTCGCTGGGCCGCCAAAGTGAGTATGGGGACCACTACTCTTGCTTGCCATCAGGCAGAGTAAAGACACTTTGATAGGCACATAAATAAAAACAAATGACAGATATATACAGAACAATATGATCATGCTCATCACACAATTATTTATCCTGGATGGGAATCAAACTCACAACCTCCATTACAGCATCAGTTACTGTAAATACAAAATGTGTATTCACACAATATAGTATTGTCATCTTACGGGCCTTAACTTGGGGTCAATATTACAAAATATTTTGGCTGCATCAATGGCTCACCACCTGACGACAACTAGCCTCTTCACAAATGCCCTTTTTCAGACAAGGGTTAAAGAAAAAAGATGTAAAGAACATAAGTAAGTCACAGATGGGTAACCTAACCTGAGAGTGTAGTGAACAGGCCAGGGTCTCTCACCCTACGTGTGCCTCCTGTGGTTAGTGAGGCCACTGGAACAAGGATATCAACTGGTACCTAAAGGTATTAGTGCAACCTCATGGTTAATTACATTGCTGTTGGCGTTATGTTCTGTACACTTATTAGAAGTTGAAATATAATATTATATATCATGTCAAAATTTAAAAGTAAGTATTACATAATGGAACTTCACTGATATGAGCAAGTGCTGGCTGCCTCTTAGCATTTCAATTGATTGTGTTATATCATGTGTGTGTAATATGCATAATTCATACTGAAAATGTCATCAAAAAAATAAATTTAGTTATTACATGGTTGTATGAGGTGCAAGGCTTTCTAGAATGATATATAAACTGAGCATGCAGGTTAGTTGCCTCCTCGAGCACCCAGCCGCGGCGCCAAGACCGCCACTGTCACTGCGCTCAGCACTCCTAGCACCATCCAGTGGCGTCGCACTTCGCGCCACATGTCCACGGAATAAGCGCTCGAAACTATATGACGACGAGCCCTCTCCTGCCTCTCCACATGGGCCACTTCTTGACCTTCATACTTCATCTTATTAATAACCTGCTAATGTTTTTAATAAATGAAGATTCAGACTTGTCCCGCTTGCTAGACGGCGGTGAGAGCTGAGAGCTCAGAAATGTAATAAGGTCTCTCCACAATTTTTTTCCATGTAATGTAATGTGATAATGAGTTCAGCACTCATCTCGTTGGCAGCCCAGACTCATTGTAGGTAACCACTATAAGTTACTTTGTACTAAGCACTAACGAATACACATATACAATACAAAAGTATTATGTACAAATAAATATTGTTCGAGTAGACGTCTACTCTACAGTGTATTATTAAAATAAAATTTTATAAAATAACGCGCATCTGCAATGCCGTAAACTTAACCATAGATTGGAAATTAGAATAGAAAGGGGTAGGCATGGTGGTGTTCTGTAGACACGACTTAGAGTATACATTATATGGAAGGAGTACTGAACGAGCGGAAAGCGTGCTCGGAGTAGAAAAAGAGAGACTGAGTTTAGGTAGAATCTATTCTATCTCTCTCACACAGTCTCCATGATTGGTTGGTGTGATTTGGTGGGAAATACACCGACCATCAGAAGCTTGCGTGAGAGAGACAGACTCTACCTAAACTCAGTTTCTCTCTCTCTACTCCGATCACGCATTCCGCTCGTTCGGCTGCCCCTCCAGATTTGTATGCTCTAAGAAGAGTTGTAAACGGAAAAAAGTTATTAAATCTTTCCTTCCTTTTTTCTATTTTAGAGTCATCGTATCGTAATCTTTTAAATTAAATAAAATAAATAAATAAATATTTCGGATATCTAACACACAACGCCATCTAGTCCCAAGCTAAGCAGAGCTTGTGTTATGGGTACTAGACAACTGATATAAATACATATATACTTTTTTTTTTGTAAATACATACATATTATACACAGAAATTATATTGTCTGCGCAAATGCTGGCTGATATTAGAACATTTATCCAACTCTTTCAATGTTAAACATTAACAGAATTTAACTAGTAACTTAATAAACAAATCACGATACACGCAGTTGACAATCTCTTCATGAGTTTCTGATTATGTACTCTGTGGTTACCTGTCAAGTACAGTGTCCATCGTTGACAAATGTCAAATACAAAACAACGACAGTGATGACGTCTCTCACGTCTGTATCACGTCAATACGTCATGAAGAGGAAGTTATTTAGAAGTGCCATTAGAATGCAATACAAAACCTTAGCCTTACTATTAAAATAATTTCTTCATTAGGTTGGTACTACATATCCTGAATAGCGGTTTATATTATTAAATTAATATCTCGAACTAGCAGTTTGATTCGTTAGTCTAGTTTTAAATGGCTCATGAAGCGTATTGACTGGAGAGCGATAACACAAGAGTACTTAATTGCATTTATTTATTATTATCGCTGTTGAGGCTTTAACTGGTCAGCCGGACTCACGTCTTGTAAGTATTTAGACACATATTTATTGTATCTCTTTATTTTTTATATTGTGTGTTTGCTGTTTTTCTAAGGTTCATGGTGCAAAAGTCCTTATGCTATAGTATAGTAGGGAACAGAACAACATTTATTCTATTGATAGATGTCCATGACACAAACATAGCAGATGTAGGTACATATATACATGTATATGCAACATTAAACCATAAAGATATACTATCTTGCCCGCATGTATGTCGGATATCGCGCCTAATAGTGGCCTGTGTCCTGTCTCAAACATCAAATGATCTCAATTGTAAAATTCAACCAAATCATCCTGTGCTGCTCGATCTAATGGCTTCCTGCGACCTTCACCAGGTAAAGGCTAAAAGGTTATACCTATGACCTTCGTAATATCTAGGAGCTACTGCTGCTGCATCCACACTGAGCATTACTAGAAAACTAATTTAAAGAGAAGGGTTGCTCTTTTAATTTTTTAACTCTTTCCAATATGTGAGCTTTGGGGATATTAAGTTTTTATAACAATACAATTGACAAGTGATTAGTCCCCCATACAAACTTTATTAGGGAGAGTGTTCTGATAAGCTCTTTCAACATATCCTACATTCTCCCTTCCCCTACCCGACAACACATGCTGGTCTTGGAAATGAACACTTTAGAGTTGTATACAAGCACTCTCCAACTAAATGCTTCGGCTCTTCTTTTCTGTGGCAAGTAGTCCAAACCTGGGCCTCATTACACGCGCTAGTGTTTCTCTCCAACTTTGATCTTGGGTCCTTTAAGAAGGGCGTGCAAAGCATTTCACAAGACTGCCATAGTGTAGGTTAATATGCTGCATTGTCCACGTTCGCAAATTGGATGGTGACCACCAATATTGGATCCTATTCTATTGGAGGATACTTTCTATAAATGTTGTTTTGCTGCATGACCAAGTGTCACTTAAACTTCACAATATCATTATTTTTTTGGATAGAGAGTGTTTTAGATCTAATTTAAGTAAATCTGTTTGGATTTTCGTAGACCCATGTTATCTAATAGAGAATTTGTTTCAGGGTACCTAAATTTGTACTCTACTATGTTGACTTTTATTTTTTTTCAACCAATGTATTATTGATTATGTGTGTCGGTTTCTTGGCTTCTAACTGACTCTGACGACTTTGTACTAGCGGTCTAGTGAAGTGAATGTGAAGACAGGTGAAATCTATACTCTATACAAATAAATAAAATTGGAGTGTCTGTTTGTAATATTAAAATAACCGCTTTTTAATAATGCATATGTACACGGTACATATACGAAAAATGTAGTTAAAAAAAAAAGATAAGCTTTGAAACAAACAAACGATCACAAGATGTTGGCCATTTAAAGAAGTAGTCGTCCTTTTAACCGTTCATATTAATTACCAAACGATCAAGTCTACCAGTCGGATCAGAATGTGACGGCGATTCAGGTGATCACGGTACGCCACTACGTACCCCAGACTAGGGATTTATTTACCTTAAGTGAAGCCTTTTAAACGTATGCAAAATAGGCGCAACAAAGTCGTCGAGTTGCGGAAACCCAACTCGCGAGTTCAACATCAAGATCAAAAAGCCTTGTATAAATAAGTATTACCACCTCTCTTTGAGGTGACGTATTAAGAACGCAGAGTACCTATCACCAATCCTTATCGTCACATGGGTTTTGTACTACGCAGAGCAAGTTCACTGCAAAGAGAAGGAAAACGTGAACCAAGCCCTATATTAACTTGTCTAGCCAGGCCGTACCAGGTACCGCAGGCCAAATGAGCAAGATCCTCGTTTCTACAGAGAGGTCTCCAGCAGTGGACTATTACAGGATGTTGACAAAGTAATTTAAAAGATTTTAATACCGATACCTTCATGGATGCAGAAAAGTCTCGCTAAGTTTATATGAATACTAAACACTCGGTTCGTAATCAAATCGGCCGCGAGCCAAAGCCATGTCATATCACTGGTCATATTTTTCGAATAGCATTGTGACAGTGTTTTATTACAAATCAGATAAGACCAGCTACAGTTATCGTACTTGGACAACAGTTTCTATGTACCTACGCTCGTTCTGCTCTGCGATAGTGCGTTAGTCGAGTGTAAAATATTTTAGAACTCAAATTGCTTTGCATCATTTTTGTTCCACAAATTATAGTGCTTCAAACGAGTAAAATAGGTTCACAGGTAGGTTTACAACTTTTTATTTGCACCAATGTCAAAATAAAGGGCATTTTTTGATTTTAAATAATAGTAGCTGTGCCCGCTACTTCGAACACGTGACATTTGGATTTTCAAGTTATTTTTAATTTTTCACCGTTTAAACCTTTCCTGGACTACGACAAACATTTCAAAACCAAAATCAACTAATTCCGCCGAGCCGTTCTCGAGTTTTAGCGAGACAAACGAACAGCAATAGATTTTTATACATAAGATATGAAGACGTATTTTAAAAGATATTCATATTTGAAATCAGTCTTGTGGGTTCAAACCATTGGTTCGAACTCCACATGGGACGACACTTTCTGTGATCCACAAATGTTGTTCCGAGTCCAGGTATTCTTTAAGTCATGTATGTTTGTTAGTCACCCGCGATTCCTAGTGCTAGTTGTCTTAAAAAACGAAAAAATGAAATTCAAAGTTGTTTTCTGTTCTATATGATGAAAGCGATGTGGAAGTTGATGAAGCTCACGGTTATATATATATTTTACTAAAGCAGTAGTGTAGACAATGGTGAAACAGTCGTTTAGTAACGTTTACGTTTGTTCGTTTCAATGTGCTAATCTCTACAAGTATCGGTGGGATTCTAGCAAACAATAAGCACGCGGTGCACTACCCTCCCACGTGATACTGTGTGTAGAGGTAGAGTGAGAGGGTGGTCGTGCGCAGTGAGCAGTGAGCAGTGAGCAGTGCGCAGTGAGCAGTGAGCAGTGAGCATGGGCGCCGAGTCGTGGGAGGTGCACGGCGTGCCGGTGCGCGCGGTGAGCGAGGTGAACAGCGCCGAGTACGACGCGCTCGTGCTGCTCCGCACGGAGGGCGTGCTGCCGCCGCAGGCGCTCGAGGACTTCGTGGCCGCGGCGCGACAGCTCGACGCCACCTTGGACAAGGTGACAAACCCGCTCACCAAATATACTTAACTAATCTACCACGACTCTTTAAAAAATTGAGCAAACTCTTGTAGAGTATTATTTGAGGTGCCTTCATTCTGTTTGAACCCAGGTACTGGTACCGATTACAAATATTAATAAATAAATATTTCGGACATTTATCATCACACAACGCCATCTAGTCTCAAGCTAAGCAGAGCTTGGGTTATGGGTACTAGACAACTGATATAAATACATATATATATATATATATATATATATATACATCGAAAACACCCAAACTCCGAAACAAATATTTGCAGGTCATACAACCATTTGTTCTGGCTCAGGAATCGAACCCGAGACCTCGAGCACAGCAGTCGCATACGCTGCCACTGCGCCACCGAGGCAGTCCTCGTATGGTACAACATCTTAATCACTTGTGATTTATCACGCATTACAGCTGTGCCGAAACCTACTAAACGACTGCGACTGTCAGCGATAGGTGTAGAAAAAGTCACTCACTTTGATGCGTGATATTTTTGTTATTGTCTCGCAAATTATTGTAGAGAAATTGGAGTGATCAAAATCATTCGTTTACTCACGTGATTATTTTAAAGTAGCATTCATTTTCATCACTTGTGCAAATCTTTACGACCCTGTTAAGTTATACACATCGTTTGTAGTTTGAGTCGCTTCGTATTTGATGCAGAACGTGTCGGTGTTGGCATGTCCGCGCGTGTCCGGCGGGCGGCTCGTGGTGGCGCCGACCGGGCCCCTCACGGCCTACGATGACGTCAGGTGAACGACCCCCACTATAACTCATGATCTGATTTAATAGCGATTTAATATACCTAAGATATTTAGCGAGTCCGTATCGGGCGCACCGTCTGTACCCACGTGAGCGTCAGTATTAGTCGGCGGAGAGTGAAGTGACAGTGATCGTCACCAGTAGAAGTCTGTTAAAGCCGTAGTCGGGGTGGGTCGTCGGTTGTGGGTTCGCAGGAGCATCGGCGAGGCGGCGCTGGCGGGCGTGCGCCGCGCCGTGGCGGCGGGCTCGCTGCGCCCGCTCGTGGCGCTGCAGCCGCACCCCGCCTGGCCCAACGCCGAGCTCGTCGCGCTGCTCGGCGCGCTGGAGGCGCTCTACGTGGTGAGTGCGGACATTCGCTCGTACAGCGGCGAACCCTTCGAGCGACGATGTTGACGAACGGCGTACGTCCTCAGCCGCTGCAGATCCGAGAGTCGTTCCCGGAGGAGGCGCACAAGGTGGAGGCGCTGGGCGTGTACGGGGAGGGTACGCGCGCGCCGCTCTCGCGCCTGCTCGCCGAGGCCACCGCGCTCGAGATCTCACGGTGAGCCCCGCCGCGTGTCGCGTTGTACGCGCCCCACACTGGAGTGCGAGGTCGTGACGAGGCCGCATCTGTGTCGCAGGGGCGCGGCGCGAGACATCGGCGGCGCGGACCCGGAGCGCATGACGCCGCTGCGCGCGGCCGAGTACGTGCGCGAGCTGTTCGCGCCGCCCAGCGCCGTGAGCGTGCGCGTGCTGGACGAGCCGGCCGAGCTTCTGCGCGAGTACCCGCTGCTCGCCGCCGTCGACCGCGCCGCCGCCTCCGTCGACAGACACCGCGGTATACGAGTCGAACGAAATGCATTCATTTGTTGGGACGAAAAACTAATTCATTATCTCTACTCGATGCGTGGCTTCGTCTGCGTCAAAGATGGCTCGATCTTTCGAAAGTTACACCTTTAACTTACGACTCGTTAAAAGTCGAAAAATCTACTCATATTAAAGAGTCGATAAATGACTCCCGCTACCCGCGTACCGGTGAGGCCCCTCTTGGGCGGCGAGAAATATGTTTCGTAACTTTTCTTCATAAGAATTCATGTAATGCTTAAATAACAGAACGATCGAAGTCACACACGAGACGTAAAATCCCATTCTTGTAAACATGTAAATATCACTCATTATCCGGCTCGAAGGACCAAGCGTAAAAGATTGATTCCCGACGAAGGTGGATATTAAAGTAAAATTAGTAGAAATATACTCAGTGCTAGGGTTTTTAATGCTACCAAAATTAAAGTCATTACGAACGAAACTAAATGCTTGCATAGGTGATTGCGATGCTCGAGTAAAGTGTAACGCTTGTACAGCGCAGCTCGCATAGATGTTTACAGGAGGAAGAAAACAAGACATGGGTTAGTATGGGTCAGCAAACAAACATTGTTTCAACGGCTCACTTTCCAAATAGGTGTCTATTTTATCATGTAAATGTTAAATATTTACATGCGTGAATATAAAGATATATTTTTCTGGATTCAAATTACACATGGACAGTATTTTATTTTACAGTAAACTGCAATATGGCGCTACTTGAGGGTGACCCTTTATTCAGTAGTGGACTGCAGTGAAGAGTTTGAATAATTTGAAAAATAAGCCTAGTCACGATGAACTTTAAATAACACAGAGAAATCTCCTTAATGATCGCCGGATCTTAGCTATTATCACACTAAAGTCTTTCAGTTGAGCAGGCGCTTAACGCTTAACATTCGAATATGACCGCTTCTGAGAAAACGTAAAGCCCACCGCACGAAAAACTTTTTTTTAATGATTGTTGATTCGATCTTATTTTTATTCGTAAGGTTAATTGTTCTGTAACACGATGCATTATCATTAAGACTTATCTAGAATTTGTACGGCTAAATTGACTGTCGAAGTTTTAGAATTTTTGTGCCATTTCGCAGTAACATACGTTTTTACACTGTCAGCGTATAGCTGTTGATATCGAAAGTAAAAGTTTTGGGAAATGGACGAAATGGGCAATAGACGTTTGGAGAATTTTCATTTTGGAAATTGGACTATTTGGGAGTATGAACGTTTTGGGAAGTGGTAGATTTAAAAGTTCCTTATATTTCTAATGGTATATACTTTAATTATGATCAACGTTTTCTGTAATATATATATATCTCCCTCCTCTATAATATTTTAGCTGTATCAATAACGTCGTGTGTACAGGTTGTGTCATCTTCCTGGAGTACGTGCCCAAGAACTATGAGCGGACGGTTATGCTCGTGGGCAAGGTAAGGGTGTTTTTAACGGTAGGTATGCACGGGCTCGAGGTTCCGATTGAATAAAAATATTTGGTTTAATTTCCGACGCGCACTAGGGCGTGACGTACGACACGGGCGGGTGCGACATCAAGGCGGGCGGCGTGATGGCCGGCATGTCGCGCGACAAGTGCGGGGCCGCCGCCGTCGTCGGCTTCCTCAAGGCGTGCGAGCTGCTGCAGCCCGACGTCAAGGTGGTCGCCTCGCTCGGCATGGTCCGCAACTCCGTGGGCGAGCAGGCCTACGTCGCCGACGAGCTCATCCGCAGCAGGAGCGGGCTCGCCGTGCGCGTCGGCAACACGGACGCCGAGGGCCGCATGGTCATGGGAGACCTTCTCGCCGAGGTGCGTCCCGGGCTCCGGGCTCCGGGCTGCGGTCCCGCCCCCCGGCCGGCCGCGCGCTGACCTGAGCTCTGCCCGCAGATGGCGGAGCGCGCGGCGGGCGAGAAGGAGCCGCACCTGTACACGGTGGCCACGCTGACGGGCCACGCCGTGCGCGCGTACGGCGCGGGCTACACGGCGGCGCTCGACAACCACGCGGCGCGCGCCGAGCGGCACTCGCTGGCGCTGCAGGCGGCCGGCGCGGCGCTGGGCGACATGCTGGAGCTGTCCACGCTGCGGCGCGAGGACCTGGCGGCGCACCGCGGCCGCGCGCCGGGCGAGCACGTGCACCAGGCCGACAGCGCCGCGTCCAGCGCCCTGCCGCGCGGCCACCAGGCGCCCGCCGCCTTCCTGCTGCTGGTGGCGGCGCTGGAGCGCGGCGCGCTGCGCTACACGCACCTGGACGTGGCGGCCAGCGCCGGCGCCCTGCCCGACCCGCCCACTGCCGCGCCGCTGCTGGCGCTGGCCGCGCACTACGGGCTGGTCACGGCCGAGCTGTGCTGAGACACGCGCCCGCCACGCCTGGCCGCACCTCGCCGCACCTCGCCGCACCTCGCGAGTACACCGCTGCATAATAATTATATTTTTTTAATAATTTTTCAGACGAGTATATTGACAGTTGTATTTTAACATGTCGATAGTTTATTGATGAATAAATATGTTTAAAAATATACTTTTCTCGTTTATTCGTAATCTTTCGATGACCGACGACGGCGTGAGCGACGTGCGTTAAGCCAATGTTAAACGGTGACAGGTAGCCAATGGAACGGTATAAATTAAAAAAACATTTTTTTTTAGCTTCTGGAAACCCCCTAAGGCCGTCACCCCGCCGGGGTTTGAGGCGGACTTATACATATTTACTTTTGCGGTTTGGAGCGGACGGCCGGTAGCGAGAGATCTCCTCCGATGACTGCAGTGAGGGCCCGACGCTGCGACGCAAACCGCCAGCGTGTGGTGGGCCGAGTCCTCACTGCAGTCGCAGTGGTGGCAAGCGGGACTCAGTTCCCTCCTGACGACCGAGTGCAGGTACTTCCCGAAGCATCCGTGCCCGGAAAGCATCTGCGTCAGTCGGAAGGAAAGGGTCCCGTGTTGCCGCCCTGCCCACTCGAGGATGACCGGCTGGAGAGCCTCCACGGCGGCAAAACCAGCGTATGGAGTCTCCAGTCTCCATGACTATATATATATATATATATATATATAGCCTATGTGTTATTCTGATGTATAAGTTATATTACTGTAAAGTTTCATCCAAATCCGTTCAGTAGTAGCCTTTGCGTGAAGAAGTAACAAACATACACACTCACAAACTTTCGCCTTTATATATTAGTGTGAAGTGTGATTAGTGTGATAGTAAGTATAAGCATATTGTTCTATTTTAATACATGTCGATTAGCATACATTAATAGCCTCGGCCAGTATAACTTAAGTAAGAACTAAGTTTCTATAAATAGCAGCAGCACGTAAGTACCATAACAAGCCAATGGTTAAGAAGAAGATATAACTGCATGAAATAAATAAAAATAATGTATCTAATAACATAGAATAAGACCGATACTAATATCCTAACTAATATTATAAATGCGAAAGTAACTCTGTCTGTCTGTCTGTCTGTCTGTCTGCTACTCTTTCACGCCAAAACTACTGAACGGATTTGAATGAAATTTGGTATACAGATATTCTAGACCCCGAGATAAAACATAGGCTACTTTTTATCGCGAAAAAGGGGTTGTAAGGGGTTAAAAGGGGGGGGGGGGGAAGTTGTATGGGATTTCATAATTTTTAAAGATAAAACCATGAAACTTTATATTTAAGCACTTGATAAAAAATAATAAAACATTTGTTCTAGCGTTTTTGAAATTTCGACCTGTGAGGGGATGAAATAGGGGTTGAAAGTTTGTATGAAGTTCGTCATTCTTTAAGTTGGAAACCTGAAACTTTACTTTTGGGCTGCTGATTAAAAATGAATAAACACGTATTTCAACGTTTCTAGATATTCTACCCTTAAAGGGGTAAAATAGGGGTTGAAAGTTTGCATGGAAGTTCGTCAGTTTTTAAGTTCGAAACATGAAACTTTGTTTTTGGGCTACTGACTAAAATTGAGTAGATACGTATTTAAGCGTTTCTGAATATTCTACCCCTAAGGGGTGAATTAGGGGTTGACATTTCGCATTTAGGTTAGTCTGGAAGTCTGTCATTTTTGAAGTTCGACAAATGAAACTTTGTGTTTGGGCTACTGATTAAAAATGAGTAGATACGTATATAAGCGTTTCTGGATATTCTACCCCTAAGAGTTGAAATAGGGGTTGAAAGTTTGTATGGAAGTCGTCATTTTTTAAGTTAGAAACTTGAAATTTTATTCATGTGCTACTGATTAAAAAAGAGTAGATACGCACTTAAGCGTTTCTAGATATTTTAAATATGTGAAATAGGGGTTGAAAGTTTGCATGGAAGTTCGTCATTTTTTAAGTTCGAAACATAAAACTTTGTTTTTAGGCTACTGACTAAAAATGAGTAGATACGTATTTAAGCGTTTCTGGATATTCTACCCCTAAGGGGTGAAATAGGGGTTGACATTTAACGTGTAGGTTGGTCTGGAAGTCCGTAATTTTCGAAGTTCAAAACATGAAACTTTGTTTTTGGGCTACTGACTAAACATGACTAGATAACTATTCAAGCGTTTCTAGATATTCTACCCCTAAGTGGTGAAATAGGGGTTGAAAGTTTGTATGGAAGTTCTTCATTTTTTAAGTTCTTAACAATGTTCGTAACATGAATCTTTATTCATGTGCTACTGATTAAAAAAGAGTAGATTCGTGCTTAAGCGTTTCTGGATATTCTACCTCTAAGGGGGTGAAATAGGGATTGAAAGTTTGCATGGATGTTCGTAATTTTTGAGGTTAGCAACATTGAACTATATTTTTGAGCTACTAATTAAAAATGACTTGACACCCGTTAAAGCGTTTCTGGATATTCTACTCCTAAGGGGTGAAATGGTTAGTCTGGAGATCCGTCATTTGTGAAGTTCGAAACATGAAACTTTGTTTTTGGGCTACTGATTGAAAATGAGTAGATATGTATTTAAACGTTTCTGGATATTATACCCCTAAGGTGGTGAATTAGGGGTTGCAAGATTGCATGGAAGTTTGTCATTTGTTGAGTTAGAAACATAAAATATTATCTTTGGGTTACTTATTAAAAACGAGTAGATACATATCTAATCTGTTTCTGGGTATTCTACCCCTAAGGGGAGAAATATATAGGCATTGGCATTTCATATATTAGTTAGTTTGGAAGTCCATAATTTTTTAATTTAGCAGCCTGAAAACTTTCGGCTTTATGTTTCTGATTACAAATAGACGAATACTTATATCAGCATTTACGCAAATTCTGTTCCTAAAGGGGATGAAATATGGGTCAAATGTTTGTATGAAAGTTCTTTTAAATGGGCTATTGATCAAAAATAAATAAATAGGTTTAAAACATGAATAAATTACTAATACATACTTTTACACAGTTTTAATTAAATACATATGACAAACTTCCACGCGGGCAAAGCCGCGGGCAACAGCTAGTATGCAATATATTAGTATCGGTCGCAATATCGTAAATTTACAGGCAATAAAAGGCTTTTTATTTTATTTATTTATTAATAGCCCCGGCAGACTACAAACTGTTTAACTTGACGATAGTTTGGTCGGGTTGGGCTTCAAGCGCGCGCACTTTTTTTTTCCTTCGCCCTGGGGAAAGGACGAAGGGGTCTGTCAGACTCCTACTGACTAAAACCCCCCGGTGTTCCTTCTCTCACCTACGCCGGGGATCGCGGGAACTTGAGAGACAACCGCAATCCCCGACTGCTGCCAGCCCGCCTCTGCGGGCCACTTCTCGTCAGCGAGGGGAAAAATCCCCTCGCGACTTCTTAGAGGGGCGCACGGGAACACTACGCGCCGCCACCTCAGGTCCAGTTGGTTAGGGGGCGACGAACATCCCCAAGTCCGCCGCCCCTGGACCCAGTTACGGAGGCCGGTGGAGGGCAGCGTATGCCCTCCTCCGACGCCCGGTGCGCCTGCTGCGGGCCGAGAGAGAGGTCAGGATCTCCCTTTCCCTTTCCGAAGATTCCTTCTGCAAGATGACTGATTCGCAGAAGGACACCACCGCGTCCCAGGACTCCTCGCCGTCGACCATAGAACGAACTACAGCCGGCAGCGAGAGGTCACTGCCTACTACAGAGACGAGGGCACAGCGCGGCCCCTCCCAAGCGGCACACTCTGCCAGCGTATGCCGCGCCGTGTCCTCCCGACAGTCGACGCAGTGGTGACACCGAGCGTCCGGCTCCCTGCCTATGCGACACAGGAACCTCCCGAAGCAGCCATGCCCCGAGAGGATCTGCGTCACAAGGAACGAGAGGGAGCAGTGCCTTCTCCCGAGCCACAGGTCGAGCACTGGCCGGATGGCCTCGATGGTGACGAGGCCGGCGGAAGAGCATAAAAGCCTGTCCCGCCATTCCACCACCAGGACCTCTCGCAGCTGTGACCGACGCAACTCGATGATTCGATGCATCAGTCCCTCGCCGAGAGCCCGCGCGTCCTCACGCCACCAATGAAGCGACGCGAGGACTTTTGCCTCCAGGTCCCAGGGCGGAGATCCGGCCAGTACGCAAGCCGCCTCGTAGGATATAGGTTCAATATATGTTAACTTTCGAACAATATAATAAAACAGAGTTTAAGGTACCAAAAGCTCCACATTGTATGCTCAGACAAGCTGTAAGAAACAAATACAAAGAGCCTGTTTCATGTAATTACTATGGTGAACGAACACGTATGTTTATGATTCCAAGGCTATATAATAAAATATTAATTGAAGAAAATTGTTCGAACTTAAATAAATTTAAGAAAAAGTTAAAAGAACTATTGTTATAAATGTTTAATGATCAAATTGAAGATTAGCAATATTACTACTATCAAATGTATCTTAAAGTCTACTTAGGTTTTAAAAAAAGTCTATTTGATAAAATAATTTTATAGTGTATATAATTTGAAACATAAATGTGCAGATTGTTTTAAATGTGTTTACATATTTAATACTGTAAAAATGAGCGCACAGTGTTCGCCAACAAACTGTCATGCAGTTTAGCGAAATTATTTAATACGTGACTATGTTTGAAGTCTCGGGTTTATTGTAAATATTGTAGCAGTGGCGGTTAATTAAACTCATGTATCTTCATATTATCTTTAATATTACTCAAGACAGGCTTACAACAATACACCATAATTGCAGGAAGAAAAGGAAGTGGACCACAGACTAAAAACTCTTCAACTTTCTGTTTTACAAAATTAAACTTAACATCAGTATGTTTTAACCTCTTCTGATCAGGATTCTTTATAGCTTTAATAGTACTTTGGTTATCTTCAAAAATTAGAACATTACTTACGTCAATATTTAAATCTTTAAGTAGTTTTATCATCCAACAAATAATAACACATAATAGACAAATAATGTTATGACTGTAAGCAATCCATAAATAAATAAACAAACTTCCATTATACATTCACATAATGCAACAAATTCTGCCTCAGTTGTGCTCAAAGCTACAGTATTTTGTTTACGTGACTTCCACATAACAGTATTGTTAAATAATTTTAACAAATAGCCCGAGGTAGATTTTCTATCTAAGTCCATCGCCCAGTCAGCATCTGCATAGCCTATCAAAAGCCCACTATTTACTTCCTTTTTATATAATAATGCAAAATCTACAGTTTTCTTAACATATCGTAACAGTCTTTTAAGTGCTCTCCACAAATTAGCGTTAGGTCTAGATTGATATCTACTCAAGTAATAAACAGATGCAGCCAAGTGTGGTCTAGAGCCAACAGTAGCATACATAAGTGAACCTATTAATGAACGACATTGCTTTTCATAAGACACATCTACTACAGTATCATCAAATTTAAAATTTACATCCATTGGTGTATCGCAGTCCTTACATTCTTGCATATCAAAGCGTCTCAAAACATTATTTAAATAGTTTGATTGATCAATAGTTATACTATCAGAAGTTCTTTTAATAGTGATACCCAAATATACTAAATTGTTAGTACCCAAGTCTTTCATTCGAAATCTAGTTTTAAGGATTTTTTTAACACAATCAACATCATTTTGTTTTTCCCGAATTAACAACAGATCGCCCACATATAGAAGCAAATATAATTCCCCTTTACTATATAGACAACAATCACCACTGGATCGTGTAAAGCCGTAAGATGTGATAGTCTCATTGAATTTCTCATACCAGTATTTTATTTTGGTGACTTCTTTAGACCATATAATGATTTCTCCAACTTAAGTACCTACTGAATCGGGTTGCACCTTCATTCCTTTTGGTGGTTTTAGATAAACCTCTTCATCTATTCTACCATGTAAGAAAGCTCCCTTTACATCCATTTGGCTTATGTGGTAATCCTTAAATGCAGCTATTGATAAAATAGTTCTCAACGTTTGCATTCGCAGTACTGGTGAGTATACATCTTCAAATTGTCCTTCCTGCTGAAAACCTCTTACTTCAAGTCTTCCTTTACATATAGATTCTATTCCTATATTTTTTCTTGTTCTTGCCATTTTGGTTTTTTAATCTGTCTCTTTGTGTCTGGTTTTGTAATCTCACATAATTGTGGTTCTAGTGCTAACAATGCAAGTTACTGCCCTACTTTAACAAAAGGTGGTGAGGTGAGATATCTGGGTGTCACCATTGACACACATTTGGCACATCGAATTATTGTGTACTAGAATTCGTAAATTAATGTTTATTCATGTTTGTATCTGAAAATCGCAGAACCCGCAAAACACTTCGAACTTTTATGCCTCTCGCAAACAAACTAAATGTGTCATATAGCTTAAACTGTGAACATATGTTCAAGACGCACTCGTCTTGAACATGTTAGTACACTTACTAACATGACAAAGTAAGAAAATCGATAATCGAATATAAGTTTGAAAGTTCACCTTATTTTTTTAATAGACCTCGTGTTCGAGACCAACATCAACATTGTGCGATCAAAGGCACAAGTTGAAAAATTAGTTCTTTTGCTCCTTATTACCGCCGCCCATGGACACCTGCAAACACCAGAGGCGTCACAAGTGTGTTTCCGGCCTTTGGGGGATGGGGAGGGGAGATAGAGAGAGGGGTTTGGGTTATGGGCCTCCGGTATCCTCACTCACTCGGTGAAACACAGCGCAAGCACTATTTCACACCGGTTTTCTGTGAGGACATGGTATCACTCCGGATGATGGAGCTGTTACAAAAACTTATCGCGCTATCGCTATATGTTACATGTGTTAGTATTAAAGATCTACAAATATGTTATATGTGACAAGACTGTGTGTAACAAGACTGGTGTTTAGTTCAAGGCGATTGCCAATTAAACCGTGGAGTCTTACGAACCCACAGAACAGTGCTCAGTGCTCAGTGGTTTTATTCAAATCCCTACGAGTGTCACACATACCACCACACAGTACAACGATACCACGCTAAGTATCAAACACCTCGTATTCTAAGCAATTAACAAGAAAAAAATATGTGTTTATTATTTCTCATACATTGTCATACACTAAATAAATTGAGGCAAACCCCAGTAAGTTATTGGAAATACTTGTATTGGGGTTGTCTCGCTTCTTCCCGTAATTTATAAATACACAATGATGAGACCTTGATTATAACAGGTAGGCAATGTTCGCATCGTACAGATAACTTAGGTATTATATATTATTTATTACATCAATAGTTCTCATAAGCACATAGTGAACAATGTCTACTAAGTAAGTAATATTACAACAATATTGCCTAAAGAAAATAATGGTACAGCTCAGTTTATTTCGGGATATATAGTATGTTTGTGTACGTATGTATGTGTGTGTGTGTATGTGTTTGTGTATGGATATGTGAATGTGTATGTATGAATGAGTTCAATTGTGAGTGAATGCGTGTTAACTAATTCTTACTAAGATAAGTTCAGTCTCCTCACACGTCAGTGTTTTAAGACATTCAGTTGTGCCAGTTTTACAGTCGTAGAGTAACTTGGGGTACATATTAAGCTTCGAGTTTAACTTATTATAAACATATGCGGATTGTGTTACATATTGGCGCCTGGCAAAAACAGAATGAACTCTCGCGGCATGAGCTACAACATCTTTACGCCGTTTATCGAGAATAGAAGGATTGTAAGTCAGTGTTTTGTGCAGATCAAGGATATATTCAGGACATATAATTTTCTGACACTTAAGAGATTGTTGTCTTTGTACAGTTTTTCTGTGGAATTTCTGTAAGGTTTAAAGTACATAACCTTAATAAGTGACCGCTGTGCCGGTATACAGTAAGTTATAACAGACTGTGCCAGAGCAGTATAGATTTTGTTAAGCATCTGTGGTTGCATTACATGACGTAATGTCTTGAAAATCCAAATAAGTTTTCTAACTGTGGATCTGATGAGAATTAAAATTCTCTATGAGAATGCCAAGAGAGCCGTTGATCAACAGTTACCCCTAGGTATTTAGTAGTATTTAATTGTTGAATACCCTTGCAATTACACGACTCAGTCTCATTGGCACAGTCGTCGACAATAATTTTATATTCGGGACCTGGCTGTGTTCTTTGATTAGTAGTAAAGCAGATGAAGTTAGTTTTTTGGACATTGAGGGTTAGATGTTCATTGTGCCAACTTGCCACCTGTGACAGACCCAGTTCAGCGGTAGTTTGTACGGCACTCCATGACACGCCCGAATAAACCAGCGCAGTATCATCCGCATATCAATCTACACGCCCAGCAATGTTCCCAATATTACACAGCTCGTTTATATAAACTAGGAACAGCGTCGGGCCAAGAACACTATTATAACACAAGAAAATTGATAACTGTCTGTTACGAGTGCCGTCGGTAAGAATATGCGAGTACTCACTTTAATCTCGCGACAAGCTGTCGTATCATGAATTGTGTAATGAGTAGGTAAGTTGATATTTAAAGTTTTCCTTGAAAAAATATATTATCATATTCTATAAAAACTTGTTTTTTAGAGATATCTGATTCATAGCGCCATCTAGTGCCAAACTAAGCAGAGCTTCTACTATGGCATCTAGACAACTGATAAAAGTACTTACGTCTTTTTTGTATCATAAGATATGATACATAGAAAATAAACAAATATAATGTTGTTGCTCCAAGTTGTCCTGCGCCTGCATCACTTCACTTACTACAAGAGAGAGAGAGAGAGAGAGAGAGACAGAGACGGCTGCGATGAGCAAATGAAACAGCGGCGGGTATTGTCCAACTTTTTATTTACTTATTGTTTACTTTATAATAATTTTTTCAATTTGTAATTTTACAGCCGGGCAGCAGGGCTCGCCCTCTTATCTATACAAGTTTACAACTCTTCAATTTAAACCGAGTTCATCGCTCACATATACAACTCATAAATACAACAAATACAATTAACCGTAATAGTAATGTACACGAACAACGACACGACTCGACGCGGCCCGAGGGCCTTCCTTCACAATATACAGACACATACATAGCACCTCTCCAAAGTATTTTACATCCGCGAGGATGTTCAAAACAACTATTTATCGCCAAAATCGATCATAACAAGTATTAGCTGCAATCGTAGACTGCGATAACATAATATCATTTACAAAAAAACAATTCGAAAACAAGAGGCCCGTCAGGCCACACCCCCTCGGCCCGACAGAGGGGCGGGGCCAGGGGGAGGGAGGCCTCGCGGAGCTAGCAAACGTATATAACATATACAACACATGTACACACTAAACTAATCTCACTAGAGTCGAAACAGCATCTAACTGTGTACGCCCAGCGAGTGACACGAAACGTACGGCGCTCTGTTAATGTACAAAATAAACGAACCGCCGACTCGCGAGGGCAAGGTCGTGTGATAAAGGGGAGTGCGGAACGAACGCGAAGGCTTCGGAGGTCCTTCACGTCAGTTACGGACATGTGGATCGGAGTTTTAAACTAAAATACTGTGGCACGCTACGAGCTCGATTTCGGTTTTTCATTTTTTATACAAAGCTAACTCACTCGCTAGGGTCATGTTCGCCGGCGGCTCGAGACTCCTCGAGGAAACGTCGACGCCCGCGCTCGGCCTGCGACCGAACCGGCCTAACTATCTACACCGGCCTCGGCGGGAGTGCGGCGTACGCGTGAGGCGGGATATTTACAAGCGCACAGGGGGCGGGAGCGGTCGGCGAGTCGGCGGGCCGACGGCGGGCCGGCGGCGGGCCGGGCGGCGGGCCGGGCGGCGGGCCGGCGGCGCGCCTACACGTCGCCGGAGGCGGCGGCGAGGCGCAGCGCGGCGCAGGCGAGGGGCGGCGGGCCGGCGGGCTGGGGGCTGTGCGCCGGGCCCGTCACTTCGCTCACGTCGTCCACCTGTAACACGACCCTGGCTCAGTCTCCTGGCGCACCACTCCACGCATGTAACGGAGATAGTGCCGATGGATTTGGCATTTAAAACATCCATAGATGACCCGGCAGGTATTACACCCGTTTTTATAAATATTAATTAGATTCTATGGTGTAAATAAACTAGCAGTTCGAGTCAAAAAATTAAACAAATTTACAAATGAAATAGATACTCGTAGTATTTAGGTAAGTTATGTAATGTATTTGATGGGATGAAAAGATGGGTTGAACTTAACTATAAATTATCCTAACATTTTATATTGTCTGTATTTGAACGACATATCTTCAGTGGTTTATCCACACATACAGGACAACATCCCGACAGGTTAACCGTTACATACCTATCTAATAAAAGTATATAAGTAGATAATTGAAAATAAATGACATTTTCTTTTGAAAATAAATATTAGATATTTGATAAGCTACCCACCTATTCGATTTCATCATTTTTTTTACAATGGCCGCGGACGATATTGTCGTATTATTGTTTCGGTTTTGTTGGGACCTAAGGACAAGCAAAGCGTTAGTAAATTATAACGAATAAGAAATCTCAGCCGCTATCGATCATTTACCTAAATGCAACAAAAATCAGTCGACTTTGGAACATGCTTACGTATGTTATAGGAGAATTTGTACTTAAGTTCATCCCGCCTCGCACGCGTGATGTGTGGTGTGGTGTGTGGTGCGGTGTGTGGTGCGGTGTGTGGTGTGGTGTGTGGGTGCGGGTGTGGGTGCGGGTGCGGGTGCGACGGCGCACACGCGTACACTGACCGTGGCGAGCGCGTGCTTGAAGGTCTCGTAGGTGAGCCAGCAGATGGCGGCGGCCGGCATCTGGTAGAGCACGCGCGCGCTGAGGCCGCGGAAGAAGCCCTGGGCGCCGGACGCGCGCAGCACGTGCGCGGCGGCGTCGCGCAGGCGCTCGGCGCGCCAGGCGCCCTCCTGCGTGTTGAGCACGGTCTTGCACACGTCCAGCGGCGTGGTGGCGCTGGCGGCCAGCGCGCCGGCCAGCGCGCCCGACAGCGCGTGCGCGCGCGGGTCGTAGGCGCGCGCCGGGTTGAGCCGCGCCTGCGACCACTCGTACGCCATGAAGTGCAGCGCCTGGAACGGCACGTTCATGGCCACCTGCGTGCCGTACGAGCGGTAGAAGGCGCGCAGCCCCTCCGTGCGGTACACGTGGCGCGCGCACTCCCACACGCCGCGGTGCGTCGCGTTCAGCATCTGCAGCCGCTGCTTCACCACTGCCACAGAGACGCGCAACGCTATCACTTATCGTGGCGATACATTGACACATACCTCCAATAAACGACGCCGGTTTCTATCGATTTATTTTTAACAAAATAGGTTTTTAACCGACTTCAAAAAAGGAGGAGGTTATCAATTCGACTGTTTTTTTTTAATGTTTGTTAACTCATAACTTAACAGATTTTGATGATTCTTTTTCGGTTAAAAATATATATTCTACTTCAACATATATATTTTCTTTTTTTTTTTTCCCAACGGTTGTACCATAATAAGGACACCAAGATCTGATGATGGCATCCAAGAGAAATCGAGCCAAACCTTGAAGTCAGTTTGATTTTTGTTAAAATTTTACTTGTTTATTTGAAAGTGATGCTTCCCGTGTGGGCCCATTTCAATTTGGTCCTGTTCTTGAAATCGGTTTTTTTTGTTAATGTATATTCCACTGTGTCTTTTTTCTGCCAAAGATTGTCGTAAGTAAAAAAGAAGTGGAATAAATAAGGGTTTCTAACAAAAAAAACAAACAAATGTCAAGCAAAAGATTATTAAAGACCGTGAATATGATTTAATATTAGGTCTTTACCTATGAAATTGCCGTTTTGTATGAAATAAGTGAAAGTACTTATTTTTTCAAACTTTTTTATTTCTTTTATTCGAAGTAATCACCCATGCAATCGACGCATCTTTGCCAACGCATTGGCAGTTTATTGATGCCCTTCTTGTAAAAATCAGCTGGACGGGAGGCAACAAACTCTTCAAAGGCATTTTGTACTGCCTCTCGGGAATTGAATTTTTTACCCACTAAAAAGTAATAGTCGGTAAGTGCAAGGTCTGGTGAGTATGGCGGATGAGGGAGAGCTTCCAACCCTATTAAGCTAAAGCTTGGAGACTGTCTGTTGGACAGACAGTCTCCAAGCTGCAAGAGCTGGGGTAGGAAGCTCTCCCTCATCCGCCATACATACACGCCATACCACCAAATTTAATAATTCTTTTTTCTATTTATTCGTTACTATTGGGACACGGTTTGTTTAGGAGAAAATCAAAGTAAACGGGTTTTTTTTGGTTCGCGACTGCCTCTACCCGTCGGAAGCTAAGGCATAACTACTAAAAAATGTTTCGCAAAAATATTTACGAATGAAAAACAGGTACGGTACGAAGTTCGTCGGGTCAGCTAGTTCTTATATGTAGTACTAGTTATTGCCCGCGGCAACCTAACCTTAGTAGTACCGTAGCTTTGTGTATATAATTATTATTATAGTAGCATTAAATATACATTGGGGGCGGACCCTAGTATCGCCTAGGTTCTTCACCTGGGTGGCTACATATGCTCCCGTGATCCAACTGATGATCAGTACAGTTAATAAAAACTGAAGATAAATACATTAGTCAATATACATTTACAATATGCAAGATTTTATTGGGAGCCATGTTGCCTTAGAAATAGTATCTTTACCTAGTTCAGAATTAGACGAGCAAGTGAGAAAATATTATTATTATTCAAATGAAATTTGACAAGGGCTGGTGCATTCTGGTCCCGCGATCAGTCGTGTTGTTCGATACGCACATGGTATTACGTACTGAGGCGGCGGGCGGCGGGCGGCGGGCTTCCCCGCGACGAGCTCACTTTTGTTTTCCTCATACGAGCTACGTGCCAAGGAAATACGAATAAGTCGAGTGGCCCAGCACTCGTTAACATCAATTACGTGTTCGAGTAGTGAACTCGCGGCGACCATAACGCACTACTGACACACTCAAGTACGGTTTAATAACTCTCACAATTATGCGCGTCAACAATATCGTGATGCTCTATTTTTTAAGTTTAATTCGGTGAGGTGGCAGACACGCACTCGTACGTTTCAATTATTATTTATTTGATATCCGCTTCAACTCAATCTGATAACTAAACTAACTCGATATAAAGCAGTTAGTGTACAATCACCATAATTGTTTTTTTTTTTATGGCATTAATGCTTTCCCTAGATGAATAATCATAAATTAAATATTTAAAAACCGCCTACGCAGCATAAGGTCGAAGTTATCAATTGATTTGTCATTTAACGATTATACTGGCATGCGTGAAGCACTTAATCGAGTAATCATACGCCAAACATCATTTTGGACAATAGATGATATTCTTACACAGCTAGCCCGATACTAACCAAACATAGCTAACAACCACCGCAAGGAAACTGGCTTTCAAATGACAAACGCAGCATCGAAGTCAGTCCATCCGTTTGATAGCTACGATGCCACAGACAGACCGACAGGCACACACACACAGACAGACATCGACGTCAAACTTATAACACCCCTCTTTTTGCGTAGGGGATTAAAAAAAGTAATGCTTCAAACCACAGATCACATTTAGATTGTCACTTTAAATTAGAGGTACTACTCAAAAATGATTGTTTCTGTTTTTGTTTTATAAGTATACGTAAGCATATTTAAAAATTTGCAGGAATAAATACATTGATATAATCTCGAGCTAATGAAGAGGAATGTGCAAGGCGCGGGCAGGACGCGAGCCGCTCAACTTATGTTGGAGAAATCAATTGGCTCAATAGGATCACGTTACAAGTGGATTGATAACAAAACGTAGAACATCGAGTGCACGGGCACGTTGACTGTGTGCGTCTCCCCGAGGCCCTCCGCCTCAATAAACGATGCTGCGCGTGTACGCTGAGCTCACTGCGACCGCAAGTGGAAAACAATCCGCGCACCAGATACCTAACGAGAGCGTCGGCGCCGGCAGCGGGAAAAAAGCGCAAATAAATGCAATTGCTAATATTGTGTACCAACTGAATATATATTTAGCACATGACTATTTCATAATAGTGCCTTTAGTTTTTTTATTAAGGCTGACCTTCGAAACAAATTTTACGTCATTCAACAATATTATCTGAGTTAAACATGAAATTATTAGCACACTGGTAATAGGGTGTCCCGTCTCCAGAAGTGCCCTTCAACCGTCGACCCACAATCCTGAGCCGACATCAGCACGACGCGCTGGAAATGCACAATTTGACTGGACGGTCTGGTGGTGGGTGATCCTGACTGAACAGACTTATTTATCTGTTACCAGCGACTTGGCCTCTCACTCTTCTTCTTACAATTGAATTAGAGGCCAACTACAATATCAAATAATAATAAAAAAACTTCTGTTATTGTCATAAA
The DNA here is from genome assembly GCA_905220595.1 of Spilosoma lubricipeda. Classification (NCBI taxonomy): domain Eukaryota; kingdom Metazoa; phylum Arthropoda; class Insecta; order Lepidoptera; family Erebidae; genus Spilosoma; species Spilosoma lubricipeda. The sequence goes on from HG992296.1 coordinate 104,403, forward strand.
AGCGAAAAAAAACGCGCTGTTGCTGCCGTATAATCCATTACAATGTGAGGCTTTAAAAAACATACTGTTGTATATAATGTGATATGCTATTATGGGAGAGCCGCGCTTAGGCAGAAATGGACAACCTCGACGGATCTGATACCGTTATTGGCCACACTATCTATACCAGTACATTAAGAACACACGAAAATAATAGTTTTCCTGCACCAGTAACTGAGTTTGTCATATGTGACGAATTTTAAAATTAGTATCATCAAGCGACGATGGAACAATGTTGTGTGAAGTACACGAGTGTGTAACTATTGCCACTAAAGTGTTTGAGGCCTCCACTGAGTTTGGCCGATACGCAATAGGTCCAAGTGTCACTACTACTGCTACTCTGTAAGTATGTAAGGGCATTGCACCTGCACCTGCACTAGACACCTCGTAATGAGCAAAATACATCAAGTGCACAGTATCACAAGCATGACGAAAATTACTATAACATGTAAATGTTATTAAAGTGTAAAGAAGTCATTACTCTAGTCTAATTAAATGTATATACTACATGTCAGTGCGGTAAGTACCTACAGTTGCATAACGACTTGATACACAAAGTAAAGAAACTATTATCGATTGCCAGCGATAAGTGTGCGCGTATGATTGATTGTGAGTGTGTGTGGAATACTTATTTATGTTTCAAATAACTCCGGTTTAACTTCACTAATTGTCATCTATACAAATAAATAAAATTGGAGTGTCTGTTTGTAATATTAAAATAACCGCTTTTTACTAAATGCATATGTATGTATATACGGTACATATACCAAAAATGTAGTTAAAAAAATTTTTGTCTGTCTGTCTGTTTGTTCCGGGTAATCTCTGAAACGGCTGGACGGATTTTGACGGGACTTTCACTGGCAGGTAGCTAATGATCCGGGGAGTAACTTAGGCTACCTTTTTTAGACTAACTTTGTCCCGCGGCGTTACTCGCGGTACAACAATAGCCGCGGGTAACACCGCGGGGTTCAGCTAGTAGTTAATAAGAAGTTAAGAGTTGCTGTTAATCAATTGTTATTATTTACTGACGGACGCTTGGTATTTACATACAGTGTAGTTGTTAATAGTAAATTAATATCAGACGAACAATGATGATGATGATCGCAATAGCAATTAGTGCCAACTGATGGAGACTAGTTACTGACGATGCTGAGTCGGTCGGACCGGATCGCTAAGTGTTCGGAAACTGCACGATGCGATGTTTCAATACTTACATTAATCTACTTAAAAAAACTGGCACCCTCGTTTATTTTTACATTTGTATGCTTAGAGATGAAATTTGTTATTCAAATATGAATACGATCAACATTTTAAAGAAAAAGAAAATTATTCAAGTTATCTATACAAATAAATAAAATTGGAGTGTCTGTTTATAATATTAAAATAACCGCTTTTTAATAAATGCATATGTACGTATACATGATACATGTACCAACATTTTTGTTTTTAATTTTGGTCCTTCTGTCTGTTCCGGGTAAACTCTGGAACGGCTAGACCGATTTTGACAGGACTTTCACTGGCAGATAGCTGATGATCCAGGGAGTAACTTATGCTACTTTTTTTAGACCTGCTTCGTCCAGCGGCGTTGCCCGTGGTACGACGATAACCGCGGTTAACACCGCAGGGTTCAGCTAGTTATACATATAAATAAAATTATACATCTATACAAATAAATAAAAGTGGAGTGTCTGTTAAAATAACCGCTTTTTACTAAATGTATGGTACATATACAAAAACAACATTTTTAAATTATTTTATTATATTATTTATTATTTAGAAGACTAGCTGACCTGGCGACCTCCGTACCGCCATATTTACATGTCTGTCTCAGCTTGCCACAGGCAGTGTACAGTCGTGGAAAAAAACGTGATCATTTATTTTTTCTTGTACATAAACCTTGTCCTAACAATAAGGAACACATAAAAAAGAATGATTTAATTTGGTGCAGACGATCGGAAGTTATGAGCGTACATACATTTCGGCAATGGGGATTGTTCTCTTTTATAAGATCTGTTATAATATGAAAACCATTTCGAGGAATAGGGCTACTGATGTCTGCTAAGGGTTTAAAACAAGAAAAAACTCATAGATTATTAGTATTTCAGGCAAAATGTGAATAACCTTCAGTTGATATTCTATGACGTCATCGAAGGCATTATGGCATGGTTGCCTCTGCTTACAAACGTTGACATAAAAGTGACATTCGTTCTACTGCTGTCAATTTCAATATAAATAATAAACATAACCTCAAGATTTAGCAAAATATTCGGGATTTAAAGTGCAAGTAAATTAACCATGGAATATAGGGAGTGTTTTGTTCCCACATGCAAGAACAACACAAATAATTACCCTAATAAAATGTTTGTTCGCATTCGAGAAGACTTAAGAGAAAAGTGGTGTCGTGAGGCAAAAGCAGAATATTTCAAGGTTTACACAATGTATTGTTGTGAAGATCATTTGGAGGTATGTTTTCAATATTGTACACTTATTAATATACCTTTTTGTGGTCTAAGTCCACTGATGCTTTTCGTGAATACCGTGTATTCGACCGTTTGTTAATTAACATCGCATTTTATTTTAGCCCCAAGAAGATTTGATAAATTATTATAAATATAAGTTAATGAATGAAGAACCAAAGTTGAAACGTTCGGCTATATTACGCAACATTGCTAAGGAAACAAGCGAAAATATATCGGAATTAAAAAAGTTACTGTTGCCACATACAAGTACCAGTAAGCCTCAGCCATCTAAATATGTGGATTTAGTGATGCCTAGTACATCTACAAGCACCAAAGAAACAGTCGAAACAATATACGATGATGTAACCATGGCTAGTACATCTACTACATCAACAAGTAATCCTATGAAAAGAAAATATGGACATTTAGTAATGCTTAGTGTATCTACTCATTTTGTATTTCCTTCAAAGGTATGTTTTACCCATTATTATCTACTTTATCAAATCTTTTTTAAGCAGTCATAGGCAGTTGTGATGTAACCATCTACCATTTAATCCTATGCCCTTAGACTTAATAAAAGGAATAATATGTATGAGTCAAATCCCACACAATGCATAGTCATACTAACAAATGTTATCTATTATAGATATATATAAGTCTCTAGTCAGATTATAATATTATTAATATATTATATTTACACCTAATTTGATTGCATAAGAATTAGTAATATTTTGATTTCACTCTTTCATATTTTATGATAGTTATAATAATCTATACAAATAAATAAAATTGGAGTGTCTGTTTGTAATATTAAAATATCCACTTTTAACGAAATGCATATGTATTTATACACGGTACATATACCAAAAATGTAGTTAAAAAATATTTTTCGGTCTGTCTGTTTGTTCCGGGTAATCTCTGGAACGGCTGGACCGACTTTCACTGATAGGTAGCTGATGATTCTGGGAGTAACTTAGGCTACTTTTTTTAGACTAACTTTGTCCCGCGGCGTTACTCGCAGTATGACGACGATAACGGCGGGTAATACCGTGACTTACTATCATTACAAGTTATATCTTACAGAATTCTATTAACTCGTCAAACATTTTGACTTAATTTTCAGAAAAATGCTGCAACTCAGTGTGAAATAAAGATGGTTGACAAGAGCACCAATTATAAAGTTAGAAAGGTGGCTACTGATAATACTACAGTTGAGATATTATCATCTCAAGAAAGTTCTTCAGCGGCGACTCCATCTTTATTTGGTGGTACATCAGAAACTGAAGAGTTGTCTGTTCGTGATGCAACTAAAGACACATTGAAAAACAGAAAAATGATGTTAGACATAGTGTTAAATAAATCTAAAATGTATTTAGGGTTACCCAAACAATATGTATGGCTTATTGATCACATTGTGGAAAAGAGTACAACAAAAATAGACTCCCTGTCCATTATTGTAACCTTGTTCAAGATAAAGCAAAATGACTCAATAGAAAGAATTAGTGATCAATTTGATTTAACTCGATTGAAATTATCATCAATGATATTATTAGGGATTGAAGTACTAGCTAACTTCTTTCAAAATTTTGTTTATTGTCCTCTGCCCAAACAAATAAAAGAGAATCTACCTTTAGTGTTTAAGATAAGATATTCAGATGTACAAATGATAATAGATTGCTTTGAAATACAAATATCAAAACCATCTAATCCTGTAAGGCAAGCCCAGACTTGGTCTCAATACTAAAGTTGTAACACTATTAAATATTTAATAGGTTGTGCTCCAAATGGCTTTGTCAGCTTTATTTCAAAAGGCTATGGAGGACGAATTTCAGACAAAGCCATTGTTGAAAAAAGTAATTTATTAGCTCACTTGAATCCAAATGCTGTTATATTAGCTGACAGAGGATTTAAAGAAATAGAATCATTACTAAGGTCACAGAACATAAAACTCCTGAGACCACCAAGTGTCTATTCAGGCACCAAGCAAACTATCTCTGAGGCACAGCAAAGTAAAATTATAGCTAGCTTAAGAGTCCATATTGAGAGGGTAATTCGACGTGTAAGAGAGTATGCACTACTGAAATCACACTCAGTTGTCCAATACCAATATGTACCCTACTTAGACGAGATTGTTTTGATAGCTTGTGGCTTAATTAATTTACAGGGAGAAATAATAAAAAGTTATTAAAATTTAGTAATGTTTTATTATTTTTTAGCACTTGCCACTAATTTTGGGAATATATATGTACTCCAAAAGAGTTCTGCACTTCTCACTATATTTGTAATATAACCTTCATCATAATCTACCCAAATCACATGTATATTTTTTGTTGTTTCAAATAATGGGTCCGCAACACAGAACAATCCCTTAATTTTTTTACAGGCCATCATTTGGCACATTATTTGTGTTTTAAATTTTTCAGCTATAGTATAATCCTTAATATATGTATCGACAGCTTTTTCAGAGGCTGGGCATTTTATTTCAACCACAAAATCTTCACCAACTCCATCAGGTGATGCTCCTAAAATGCCATTTATGAGACAAAATCCTGACTTATCTATTTTTATATTTAATTTCTCTTCAATAGCTTGGAGTACCCTGCCCTCCAATTTCTTCCCACGTTTTATAGCCTTTGTCTCAGGCACCTTATATCCTCCTAAGATTTGTTGTACTAAAGCACCATCTGTTCTACAATGAGCAGCTTCATGTAATTTCGAAGCTGTCAGTCTGCCTTGCCGTATATTATGCCAGTATTTACTCTCAGCTTGGTCTAAAGTTTTTAAATTTATTTCTTTAATAACATCATTATTAATAACTTTCTTCAAATATGTTCGAAAATTTGCATATTCATGTATAGCTTCGTCACGTATGAATGCCAATATAATATCAAATATATTCTTCGAGTTTGATTTATAACAATCATCAAACTTCAAAATGAGTGCATTGCTAAGATTTCTTCTATGACACTCTTCTTTAAAGTCGCTTAAGATGGTACTACTTTTTGGAGCCAATTTTGGAACTTTGGCCTTAGGAAATCTTTCTTTACTAGAAACATGTTCAGTACTGGCACTGGTAAGAGTAGGTTTGTTCCAATAACATTCAACTGTGGTCGGAGAAGGTTCAGAATTTTTGTTCACTAGCCAAAATAGTAATAGAAGAGAATGCTTACAACCACCTGAAAAGAAATTAAATATATTTGTTCAATACAAATATTAAATGGATGATATAAAGGCTCATATTAGAATTTTGATCAAAATTGAATTTCAATCCACTCTCTGTCTTTCAACTGTTACTGTTTCAATCCATTATTTATAGGTCTAGTAAAATACTGATTCATTACAATATAAACACATTTCAGTGAATATTAGATGTTTAAAATGTTAGTACGAAAATATGAATACACATTTATGTCACTTGTGTGAGAAACACAACTTAGTTGTGACGAGATCCATTGATTACGAGAATTGGCATGCTGTCTTATTGTTGGTTTTAAATATACCTGCAGCTGCAGGACAATCTTCACAGGTTGCATCAATAATGGTATCCTTGTCTTCATCAATTTTACATGTGACTGCATACAATTTGCTGCTTATTCTGTGTTCAGGTACTACTTTTGCAATGACGATACATTCGTTGCCAGTTCGACTCACTTTAACGTAACCCACAGCGGTATTTACATAAGAATCTCGTGATGACCTTAAACAAGTAGGTAAGGACATTTTTTTAGGAAATTTCATATTATTCTTTTAAAAGGACAAAGATATTATACATAGTATGATATGTGACATGTATTCTTAGATATATCATTGTTTGTATTGTTATTTTCTATAAAAGTTAGTAGGTAAATAGTATAAACTGCAAAACTTACATTAAGATTTTTGCTCCTCTAATTTCTGCTAAGTTATGCTTGTTACTTTCTGCCAAATATTCTAAAATCATAACATTTTTCAGCTTAGGCAGATTACGAGAGTCCGCTTTTATAAAAGTATTAGCCATAGTGAATGATAAATAGTTTAATTTATGTAAAAGATTAAAGTATGTGATCGCAAGGTGCAAGATGAGACTATGAAGAGGTTATCTATCAACATGTCAACCGGTGAAACCTTTTTGACACTTACTTTTTTTTGTGTCTTATAGTAAGGCAAAGGTACACACAATTTTATGCCAATGATGACGTAATTGTGGACGTATGATTTAAAATTTTCAAAAAATTATTTTGAAGCTTTTACTGAAAGAATTACAAAACTATTCAAATTAGTTCCTTATATTCCTCTATATTTTCGAAATCAGGGGTAAAAAATAAGGTTGAAAATTTTTAAACAATCCCCATTATTTTTTATATATATAGAAGATTCATGAAGCAGATCAAAAAATAATTATTCTAATATTGGAAAGTTTTATTCGTTACTGGCTGCCGCGACACTCTTGGTTCTGTTGACATTCGACATTATCGACAGGTGTTTTCTTTTCCTCTATGGTTTGCATGGGAAAAGAAAGTGTTGTTTTTACTTAATTCCTTGCCGTTTTTACATTTTTTCTGTTGGTAGGAACCTTCCTGTGCCTTAACGAAAATATCAAATAATAAACCAAATTGGTTGATTGGTTGAGTGATTTTTGAGGTTTTCGCTTAGCAACTCATTTGTCGATCCTTTTTAAATATTATATAGATATTGTTCGAGAATATGGATTGGTCGTACATACACGTTCATATATCTTGTTTGTCCATACTTGTGTCAGTAAATGCAACTATTATACTATACATATAGATGCTAACGGGACGAGTTTATAACCCGCCCACAGGGTGGCCTCTACCGTCTACGTGCAAACGAATAATTTGCATTCACCAAAATTCGACATATATTATGTATATTGAACAGGAATTCACTAGAACGATGACAACGCGGTATATCAATTAGCAACACACGGGAAGCTAAACAACACAATATAACCGAACATCTGTTGCAACAAGTCGCATTTGTGACAAAGGAAATGGAAATTGATAAGCTTAAATACACTAATTAATTGTAGAAGGAAGGTGCTGAGAACGTAATTATTCGAACACTGTTTGTACAATTGGAAGCGCTCGAGGTGGTGACATGACTTGCAAGTGTACGAGTGGTCGGCTGCAAGGCGACGAGCTGCGACGTCACTCCACGCGCGGTGGCACTACGCAGTACGCAGGCCGTAAGCATTTAAGTTCTTCATCGTTTTCCAAACAATTCACGTAGAAACTCAATAAATCCAATTTTTGCCTGATGAGATTCTAACCAATTTAATCATTTATGTACACACCAACATATCCTAAGTAATTAAGCAATCATCATTAAATATGATGTACGTACGGAGCCAGGTGTACCGAATAGGGTCATAGAAAATACCTACTGTTCTCGAGTTATAGCGGTTTAAGCGAAAATTGGGTAAATGTAGTTATATAAAATTAATAAAGTGTTCGGTACTCACCCTCGGCGGGATTGGAGACGGCGTCATGCACCAGCGACGCGATACACCCCGACAAACCTGGAACAGCCGCGACGTATCGTGTTACATCACAAGTACTCGCTGTCTACTCTACGTGACTCTACCTCTACGTCTATATTCAATGCACATTTGTGCAAAAACACAGATACAGCTAGTAACACAAAGATGTAGTCTTTTTTATATGAGATAGGGGGCAAACAAGCAGACGTATGGCCCGATGGTAAGCGATTACCGACCCCCATAGACACCCACAACACAAGAGGCGTCAAGGGCTTTGCCGGCCTTTTAAAAAGGAGTACGCACTCATAATTATCTTAGAGTGGTGTATAAATATATTATTTATACACCACTCTAATCTAATTATGTAATAAATAACTCCTTCAATTACTTTAAAGGGTTTAAGTTAAAAGCTAACTATTTTGAGTAACTTCTTCTGTACTCACAAATTAATAATAATAAATAATAATAATAAATATTTTCAGACATCTAACACACAACGCCATCTAGTCCCAAACTAAGCAGAGCTTGTATTATGGGTACTAGACAACTGATATAAATACTTATATACTTTTTTTTTGTAAATACATACATATTATACATAGAAAACACCCAAACTCCGAAACAAATATTTGCAGATCATACAAACATTTGATCCGACCCGGGAATCGAACCCGAGACCTCAAGAACAGCAGTCGCGTACGCTACCACTGCGCCACCGAGGCAGTCATGCAATTAAACTTGGAAAAAGTCCTTGGAAATAACTTCGAACTAAAACTACTAAATATGTACAATGTGGTGTGAGTTAAGGCCCTAAGGCAGTGGAACGTGGAATGGATAGGAAGGTTTGTGTCAATCGAGGCAGTGATATCCTCTCCCCTGTGACGTGACGCCGGCAGAGAACATAATAAAACCCCAACACAATTCGCAAACTGTATCTTTGGTTATTGCCATGGACGAGGTTAAGAAAGAGGTGGCCAAGTGGTACGAGAGGTATACTTAGCTGCGGCCGCACGCACATGGACGCGCCGCCATTAAACTGTTACCCAAGCGTGTATTTATATCGTGACTTGATATTTTCCTCTTTGACAAGTGCTCCTCAATTAGTTACAATGTCAAAGGTTTATCGACAACATAACATAATGAGCAAAACATCACATAATACTTACACAATATTTTTTTGTTAAACAAATCAAAAGCCGGAAACGAATGTTAGTTGGAGTGTCAAATGAGCTCGCTGTAGTGAGGGGCGAGTGTTGTGATGGTGTCTGTGTGTTGATGATGATGATAGGATACGCACCATGTACGATGTGTTCATGCCGATGCCTGGTGTATTGGGAGAGCGTGTGCTTGCTGTGCTCGTAGGTGGCGAAGAAGCAGGCGTGTGCGGGGCCCGCGCCCGCCACCACCGCCGTCATGCCGCGGATAGGCCTGCGGACACACGCAGCAATAAGAACACGCTAAAGACAAATTCTAGAGATTAAAGTTGAAAAGATGGATTAGTCGGACGAGATATGAACTTCAGAACACTAAACTCTAAATAAGTCTCTAACATCATTTTAAACTTTAAGTTCCACTGCACGAAACGCAGTGGCAGTTGATCAGGAGTAATAACATCCATAAAATAATAATCGAAAGACAATAAACGTGTTGCGGCTAGCACGCATCTTCTACGACTCGAAACAAACGAAACTGCTGAGACAGAGCTGGGGGAACTTCTGTCAAATGTAGCGTTTGCCAAAATATGTAACAATTATAGCGTTAGATATGAGGTCGTAGTTCAAACACAAACTTGCTCATCTCACACTTAGTTTTTGTATAACCAGTATTATTGACAGCTCCCATTTGAATTTACAATCGCTTATTTTTACTATTACTACTATTCAATTGTGGTAAACATTGTCACAATCAATGTATATTTTTGTCATACGGATATGGAGTGGTATTTAATTTCAAGAAATTACGATAATTGTGCTAATGTTTTCATTGTATGTTGATTGAATATACGTAACTAGCTTCTGCTTCATTATGTATATCAACGAGTACATAGTACTAACTTATAAGTCTAGGTCAAGCTTAGCCGTGGATTATACTGATCATACAACCGATACCTATTTATATTGTTACAAATCAATTTCAACACAACACCCAATAATTATACATAAACACCCAACATCCAATAAATGTAACAAATGTACGTAGCGGGTTTGATAGTTATCAGCGAGCGTTTATGCTCAGGGACATTTGCTTCACCATGACTGGCAATAATTCGCTGCTATATTTAAACAGATAAAATATTTGTTTACTAATATCGCAACAATAAGAGCACGCGCGTTTCCCTGCTCGTAATTTACTTGCCTGTACTCTTAATTCATTTTTAATGTTAAAATAAATAATACGACGAGTGATCATTATGTTACATTACCCATCGAATAGTGTTATCTCACCACATGATGTAATGCTTCACACTCGCGTATCTTAGTTTTTTAAGCATAAGCTGCAAGAACGCAAGTAGCAAAACCAGTTTTTCTTCATCCATCGTTTCAAAAAAGTATATGCGTAAAAAATATAGACATCGACTGCAGAGCATCGTAAACAGTATTAAATTCACTAACAGTAACAAAATCAATGAAATTAATGATATTTATTTAAGAATTGATTCTCATCGCACTCATGCCTTCGTCACATGAATACGATGAAAATGTTTAAATGCATTTTTTTAACCACAAAAAGGAAGAATGTAAGACAGACTAGACACGTGCACGTACTAGGGTTGGTACAGATTAGATCGTGTGGCCCGAGGGAGTTTCCACAGATTAAAAAAAAAAAAAAAGATTAGATCGTGTACCGCAACTGTTTCTATGGCTCAGAACCTACGTAGTACATGTCCCTTTTTACTACTTAACATTTACATTTAGCAGCAAACTTAACATTTTCCGTTTCCCATTGCTGAAACTATACATATTCTCATATTCTAGTAAAATATTTGCTTTTCTAAATATTTAGACCAAGTCAATATTTTTACTGTTTCTAACCTTGTCACTAACAACACGATGGGATAATGAAAGGTGAGACAATACTGCTTATGTGTGCTATGTAATTCTGTATCAGTAGGTCATTCTATTCAACAACAACATATATTATATTCAACAAAACGATTGCGTTATCCTATCAAAGTTTGTCCGCGTGAGTGACACTATAACATTTGAACGAGCTAATAATAAATAAAATACAAATTTTGACAAAAACAAACGATTTCAAGAACTGGACCAAATTGAAATGGGACCACACGGGAAGTACCAGGTTTCAAATAAGAAAGAATAATCAAAATCGGTTCACCCAGTCGAAAGTTCTGAGCTAACAAACATAAAAAAATACAGTCGAATGGAGAACCTCCTCTTTTTAAGAAGTCGGTTAAAAATAAAGAAGTAGCACTGGAATAAATGAAAACTAAGGTAAGATAAACTCAGCAGTAAGTATTTTTTTAAACAACACCTCTATATTACAAGATCAGTTAGTATCGACATCGATCAATTCTGCTAATTCGCCAGCGCGGCGATTAGTCAAGTCAAGAAGGGTCCTGACTCCTGCCCCAATTAGAAATTTTGTTTAATCTCTGTTCCTAAGGATATCGCAAGAGGCAATAATATCGTCGCAACAGTCGCTCACAACTTATTGCGCAATCACCGAGGCACGCGGCCACGAGACGCTCGGGGCCGCTCCTCGCCCTTCGCGTTCAAGGTCGCCCACGACTTGGCCCCGTGACCTTCAAACTCTTGCGTAAATCAATACCGAGTTCAAACCCCACAGCTACTGCTCAAGTGGTAAGCCTAAGCGACAGACACAACGGTGAACATTTTCATATTAATGACAATTGCGTGGCACCACTTAGCCTGGAGTACTCACACGTGTAGTATCAACATGAGAAACGATTCAATAAATGACGCGTTACACAGAAAAAAACCCTTTAGCAGTGACGGCGGCGATGATAGTGCCACACAACACTGCTAAAGGTCCAATCTAATTTTACTGGCCGTGTGTCATAAAATGTGTTAGGTCACGTGGCAAAATCGCCATCTTGACCAAAATTATAATGATTAACTTCTGACTTTTAAATATTTTGTAATAATGTCCGTGCGCCACAATCATGATAGAGATCTTTGTAATAACCCTCTTTACGTGTTGCTTGCGGTACAGTTCTGGCTTGTATCCAGTGGAACTTCCTCTCAGTCTATTCTCGTCTGACAAGCGTCCGCTGATTGGATGCTACTTGACGGGCCTTTCCTAAACTCGTAGCAGTAACACTCAAAATACTTCTCTCTGTGGATGGATCGGTGAGCCGACGAACCACCTGTCTCTCTTACCCCATTTTCCTGTTAAAACTAGACGGGTTTATGGAGTTAATAGAAATTTTCCGACCGGAAGATATTTTTAGCAAAAGTGAATTTGCTGCAATATTAATGATGCATAATTTGGTAACCGTTATTTATACTTAATTCTCAGTTACTCGTATGATGCAGAAACAGGTGAAAGAAAACAAATTAAGATTTGTTACGGTATGATCAATTTATTAGTTTTTAATAAACGATCAAGTTCGTCCTTCCGAACCTTTTCGCTAACTAGGTGGGGGACGGATTTAGGTCTGCTGTTGCGGTTGCACTTCGATTTTCAATGTGGAGCGACTGCCATCACTTAATACCTTAATTTTCTATAACTTAAACCAAAATAACCAGAACATGTGTCCGTAACAAAAATTAAGTCAAAGAGCTATATCAAGGACATAGACATGCTAACACACAACGAGTGTTCGCAGTCAGCTACGCAAGATACACGCTAGTACACCTATCCACTTCTAGTTTAAACTAGCATTACTCGTATTCAAATGTGTATGAATATTCCATGCGTTACGGCATCGGCACTAAAGACTTGGATCAAAATTATATTTACGTATGGTTTTGTTTTACTTACGTAATTTTGAGCCTGTCGCTTCTAACTTTTTTTAAAAGTAAAAACGAAACAAATTATATTGGGATTTATACCAAGTTTATTTATTTATTTATAAGGTTTAACAAAAGCACACATACGACACACTTTTAAAAATATTATACAAAAATATTATCTAGTATGCATGCCTATTGCGGGTACATACAACATTCACCATATGAGATAACAGCACAGTGTTAGGTGTAAAGTAAAAATTACAAAAAACAAAATACTAAAGGAACTTAATACTACTTAATTGTAAATTACAATTACAATACTCTAATTAATATAATGTAATACAAGAAGAAATAAAGGATGAAGAAATTGATATTACAAAAAGTATAATCTCGGCTATAGAGCGTCTCAATTTATCTAGAGAGACATGGATGTCTATGTCTCTCAGTGAGCAGACGTTGTTATATTCTCTGCAAATTCGCGTCAGGGGTGCATTCAGACCAAGATTGAATTTGCAGGCGGTTATGTAAAATTTTCTGATGATGGCATATCTCGGCGGTTTTGTTAGGACAGAATAAAGTATGCGTTCAGTTAGATCACAACATTTTATTGAGCCGCTTACTATTTTGTGAAGAAATACGAGTTCGTGTATACGGCGACGCTTGCGAAGAAAACCCATGTTGAAATATTGTAAGCGGGGTTCATAGGAACAGCGATGCGTGATGTTTTGTGAAGTGTAAGCAAGATGTCAAGAAAAGGTTATTTGTATACCTTCCACTCTTTGTGAATGGACAGCATAAAAAGGATTCCAGACAACACTACCATATTCTAATTTGCTGAGTACCAGGGCGTTATATAACAATATTCGTGTTTTGGAAGCCTAACGCTGCGAGTATTTCGTCTGATGAAACTGCACATTTGAGCCGATTTTTTGACAATTCCATTTATATGAGGTTTAAAGTTTGTGTTAGTCCTGTAAGTAGATTCATTACAAAAATAAAACCGACTTCAAGGTTCAACTCGATTTCACTTGGATGCCATCATCAGATCTTAGTGTCCCTATCATAGTTCCACCGTTAGGATATCTCTTGAAATCGGTTCATAAACGACCAAGTTATCCGCGAACACACATAAAAAATATATATACTACTAGCTGACCCAGCAAACGTTATTTTTCCATAAAAAATATTTAAGGATGGCTCACCCTTACCATTTAGGAGGATGAAAAATAGATGTTATCCGATTCTCAGACATACCCGATATGCACACAAAATTTCATAAGAATCGGTCAAGCGGTTTCGGAGGAGTTTAAGTATAAACACCGCGACACGAGAAATAAGATATAAGTACAGTTAAATTGAGAACCTCCTCCTTTTTTTGAAGTCTGTTAATGAAATACGTTTCGTATGAACATACAACATTGGAAATACTCGAGCAAACAAAACAATTTCCTCGTTGCACTAGCGTGATTGCAGTAATTGACAATAGAATGTCGTTGAGCGTGAACGATACGTCATCTTCTTAAGAAAAATATGAGTCACACCCTAGAGCTCTCCATCTTGGCAATGTTGCATGAAAGACAATGAATTCGTCAATAATATCTGTCATATTTCCTAATCCTTTACTGGCTGAGTACCGAGGTTGTAATAGACTGAAACTGCTGTTAAGGACGTTGCTTGAGCCGGGTTCGATGCATGTACATGCTGCTAATACGACAACCGGTGCACATGGTACGTCGCTACGTCTCCCTAACCACACTGGTTGCACTGGCCGATGGAGAGAACAAAATGTACGTACATCAATATGTTTGTACATGACTGCTTGACATTGCTATGTAACTACATTAACATGTGTCTGAGCGAGAGACTGACGACCGAGACAGAACCAAGCAGCTGGAGAACGCCGCCACTTTCAATAACTACAGATTTAGATGTCCGACATCAATACGTAGATGGTGAGTAGACATTGTGTCAATTATTCATATTTTATCATTTAACATGATTTGGTAGTGGTAGTGGCAAAAATCGGTGTACGTATAGTACGAGTATAATTTTTTATAATGTAAAGTCAAGAATAGCGATAACAAGCGCACACTACTAGGCACCTCGCATAAGTGTTTTTCATTCTGCCGCAGATCAATCCACCTAAAATTTATAGGTGATACGAGTAGTAATGAGCACCCGCGTAGTATTGCGTCTGTCGCGTCATGGCCAAATAGTAATTATTATAGTGGTTAGATGTTATCATTAGTTAGAAATAAAGAATGCGTTCGGGGCTTCTCGCTTCTACAAATATTATTCTTTGCTTTGCATTTGTTTTTCTTATCCGGCAGCAAGGAGAGCTCAGAAATCTTAGTAGTATGTACGAGTAGATGTAAAAGGGCCTTAGGCATGCGACCTGTGTGTGTGTATCTGTTACCAAATCACACCACTATCGGCGCGTTATCTCAGTGAGCGTCGTCAGTGTTGATTCGGTTCAAATAAACTACAATTATGTTCATTATGGACGATATACTTCATTTTTACACGGCCTATCATATAAATGAGCAATTACGGACGGACGGACAATTTGTAATTATGGACGCTACATCAATGCTGTAAGATTAAGCACTTATTTATGCTTGTAGATTAAGTATATCTAGAACTATGCATCCAGAACTATTTATTTATTCATTGTGACTAATTTGAAGTATTTTACTTAGTATATCTTAAGCTAGCAAACTTAACTAAAACTAGCAAGTAGGTAAATCTATAAACTAGTTAGTTTGATATTGCCTGAACGAATGTAATTGAATATTATCAATCGGTAGACGTATATTGGTGGCATGTACGTAACAATCTGTGAGCTGGAGTTGTACAATAGCGACCCACGTGAGAAACTCATCGGAATCGTTGCTCACACTACATGTCCCATTCATTAGAGTAAGCATTGACTTCCGACTGTGATGCTGCGGTTGAGAGAACGATAGCGCGCCGAATGACCGCGCTGTGTATGAGTGATAAATGGTGAGTAAATGTCCGCAACATCGTCCCATTGCTTGCACCTCTAATAAACAATGTGTATAAATGGCTCGTGTGATAGGAGCCTTATCAGTACTATGCCTCATAACAAATAGTGAGTGTCGCTATCGCGTAGAGGAGCGTCTGTCTGCCTCTCGCGCTCACATTCAGGGCTACAAGCCAAAGGTGGTGTGTTCTTCTGATAAACACACGTTCTGTATTGTTATTATGTAGGTCTCGCCGTATTAGGATAGAGCGGTTTCTTTAATTCTCGGACCTAACACTTTGCGCTTGTTACGTTATTGTGCACATTTCGTCCTCACTGCTATTATAAATTCACAAGCGAATCAGAAGACGACGAAGCTTTGTGCGGACGACAAAAAGACAAAAAAAATGTATTTTTTGTCTTAGGGGTAGTCGCTACGCTAACTTAAATCTCTCCGGTATTTCAACGGCTAATCCATTTGTAGTAAACAAATGAATTAAAATAACTAAAATTTAATTTAATATCAATCTAACACGAATGGTGATTTATATAACATCGATCAGTTATGATTACCGCCATACATTGTTCATGAGTACAGATTTCTACAGAGTAATTTGAACAATTACTGTGAGTCTATACAAATAGCAAACAGATTAGCAATAATTAAATAAGATTTTAATTCAAGCGGATGAGGCTGGTTGTACGAAACAGTGAAATTTAACGCTCCAACGGCTAGCGCACTGACAAAGGAAGAACAAAAAACTTTACCGTCTTAGTTGTTAAAGCGTCATAAAAATGTGTTCAGTCAAGCTTCATCTGAAACTTAGGCTACCATATTGCAATAGGTGATGTTTATTTGCTACGCAGTAGATAGATGAACTGTAGTTTGTAGCAGCGGAGTGAGTAATGTATCGAAAAAAGCGCCATAAGCCAATGCTTGGCTGATACATGCAGGCGCCACGTGTGACGTGGCTCGAGGTGGTGCGACGACAGTTGTCCTGTATTATTATATTGTTACTCGTGTGAGTGACACTAATCCAGTTGGCGCTGTGCCCGCGGTACACCGCGCGCTCCTCATCTCGTCTCGTCGATCCTTGCCGAATTCATTAAAATCTCAGTTTACGGCATTTTTAACAGGAACGAACCGGATCAAACCAGTATTGTATTTTCCGTTGCCTACGTACAGTATTTGTGACTTCTTTTATTGGGCACAAGACGCTACAAATCCATCAATATGTTACAGGAAACAATATACCATGTCTTCTCACCATCAGGCAAAGCGGTCATTTAACATTATTTAATAAATTATTCGTAAGAGGACGATCATAGCTAGTTATTTCAAGGGAATAAAGAATCTAATTGTACATTTCCACTTAAATGATACATAACATTAAGTGTTTCTCGGAATACACAAATCGTGGCACAGATTTGAGGTATAGCATATTATATTACGTGTGTATTAAAACGTGGCTTAGGTACATATAACAAAAACGGAAACGATCAGAAATTCGCTAGTAACGTTCATTATATTGAATAGGGTTAAATTAGCGTAATATTTCCCAACCTTAATTAGAAGGAATTACGCATGTCCGGCTCCGGACAGGCACTGCGATGTGCTTGAATGCTATGATTTATACAATGATTGAAACATTAACTAATCCATAGCACTAAAGCTGTTTTGTAGAACCTGGGTGAAATCAGTGCGAGGAACTCCTAGCTCCCGTAATCATTGAACATTTCGAGTAAAACACAATCGTCATCTCAGAAGCGTGACAGGTGAAGTACTAGTAGATATCGTACCGAAGTGCTACTGTATACTATATCAAGCAACATGTGCAAATCTATTAAGGAAGTGTGTAGGCGTGTCTATTTTGAAAAAATGAGCTTAACTTATTGTTGTTGTAACCGCGGGTAGCGCCGCGGGACAAATCTAGTCTAAAAAAAGTAGCCTAAGTTAATCCCTGGATCATCAGTTACCTGCCAGTAAAAGTCCCGTCAAAATCGGTCCAACCGTTCCAGAGATTAAAAAATAGATTATTTTAAGAACCTACTACTTTGCCCTATAAAAGCGTGAGTAGAATCCAAGAATCTAAGAGTGGGGACCTCCATACTCATTGCCAATGCAAACAATTCAGTATGGTGATTCACACTATGGCGGCCTAGTGCTTTGTTGTAGTTTCACGCCTCGCTTAAAGGACACTTGCGTTGGAAGTGAATTTACAGTTTTGACTGATGAATTTGATTCCGTTCAAGTTGAGGACAAACAAGACAGTCGGGACTGCTGGGAAACCTCTACGAGAAGGGAAAACTTAGGAATAAGTTGCGTAAGATGTAAAATCAGTAGACCGGAAATGGTTGACCATATAATATTCTTACATATCATCTTAAAAAGATCAGTTAACAAATGACATTGTACCTATAGTACAATGACAGCACTTCTCTACTAGGAGGTAGAGGCAATATCTTAAGATCAAATTGACGTAATACAAACTATAAACATTTAAAAATAATCCAAACAGTAAATATGCCGTAGGTCAGCACAGGCAAGGTCGACTGATAAACTTCAATTTGTAAAGTAACAAAAATCTTGAAAACAAACTAATTCCTATCTTCGTATTTATACTCATTTTATTGTGACAATGTAGACAAAAGATCCACTCTAACACTGCATCGTTGATGAGACTGCAAACATAAGAGTATTTATTAAGGTCGCGAAATAGGATCGAAATATTGTCGTTTTTCATCACATTCCTATAAAGTATCACATAGATAAAACAAAAGCATCGCAAACAAGAACAGTCACAAAACGGTATCCTAATTCCCAATAACAAAGTTACTCTTACTAATATTATAAATGCGAGAGTTTGTAAGGATTGATGGATGTATGGATGGATGTTTGTTACACTTTCACGCAAAAACTACTGAACGGATTTGGATGAAACTTTACAGTAATATAGCTTATACATCAGAAGAAGACATAGGCTAATATTTGCAGCGATAACCGACATACACGAGGGCGGAGTCGCGGGCAACAACTAGTATTAAATATTTCTTCGGATTCGAATTATTTGTCCGTCAGACTGACAGCGTCACTGTCTGTCTCATTCTATCACTTTGGTTTATTACATACAAATGAGACGCCGATCTTTTAATACAAAAAAGTAATGACGACTATTTGCAAAAAAATCTATACAAATAAATTAAATTGGAGTGTCTGTTTGTAATATTAAAATAACCACTTTTTACTAAATGCGTATGTATAACAATTTAACAATATAAAATAACAATTTTAAAAACTTTAGTCTGTCTGTTTGTTCCGGTTAATCTTTGGAATGGCTGGACCGATTTTGACGGGACTTTCACTGATGACATAAGGAGTAACTTAGGCTACTTTCTTAGACTAGCTTCGGCCCAGCGGCGTTACCCGCAGTACTACCATAACCGCGGGTAATACCGCGGCGTTCAGTTAGTAAGAAATAACATAGTTAATGGCAAGAAAAGTGGAAAGTGTTGCACCATTTTGAAATCTTGTCTAAATGGGTCATCTTTTGAAATATCTTGTAAAGGATAGTGTAGTACTTTTTTTCCAAAATGAAGTGTCAAAGTTAACAGACAACATTTTTGTAAATCATGCCTCAGTGAAACTTAATTTATTTAACAATGTTAATTACGTTGATTTGTGGCTGAGATTAATAGCACCGTTATTGTAGAGCAAATAATTTAAAAAACCTGCAAAATTGTGAAATTTGTGATCACAATACTTTTTATAAAAAAAAACCCGACTTCCAAAAAGCATCCAACGAAAACTCCCTGCCAAAAAATACTAAAAAGCTTAAAATAAACTGGCTCTTCATAAATTGCTATGCCAATTCTTGTATATACTTAATTCTTTGTTCATTTAAATAGTAGTATTATTATGTGTGCTAAGTACCTAAAACCTGTTTGAAGTCGGCGACAAGCCAAATGTAATAGAAGTTACCACTCTGAAGATGACACGTCAAAGTACCTCGTACGTAGTTTGTGCTTTTATCGAACATCGTCTGACATGAGACTGATATGCTGAACAGATCTCCCAAGATCTTGTTGAAAAAAACTACTTCTACTATTAGCAATTTGTGGCTTTATAGGTCGAAACATTTTTAGTTGATGCACGACAATGCAAGATGCAATAGGCGCATCAATCAATCCAGCAAAGATCGGTTCTCATGGCACTTTTTTATGTATGAGCCTGCCAAAGTGACTCTACCCTGCCTGATGGTAAGCGTGAGCAGAATCCAAGAGTGTGGTCACCATACTCATTGTGAAAACATACAATGCAATATGGTGACAAACCTACACTATGGTGGTCTATTTTGGTTACTGGTTATAGTTCAGTTGTGGACTATTAAAGCCTGTTGATGATGATGAGGACGATGATTTTTTTAGCTCAGCTCGTAATTTCTTTGATAAATAATATATTATTTGTTACAGAACCTTAAAACACAACTAGAGATAATTATTTGTTTGATAAATTGGCGAAAAAAATTACGCTATCATTATAAACGATATCGCCGCCGCATTGACCTATATCCTTATATACATTTATTGCTACACACATATATTTTATCGTTGTGCTGTAATGTGCCGATGCCACAAGAGGTGATAGCGAGCAGTCACACACGGTAACCTAACACAAGTTGCGTTTTATCGCGATATAGTCCCAATGTCACATACCTACTACTTATCTTTGCAACGACAATCTAAGATCACGATTAAGCAATCACATACCTGGTACCCACAAAAAACCCATACTTTATCGACAGAATATTATTTTTGTACAGCACATAGAGCAACAGATAGGCTCTTATTATACAGCCCTACAGGGGGGGGGGGGAGCTCGGGGTTGAAAAGATACTCTCAAGTACTACGTCTGCACTGTACACCAATACCACCGCTATTCTAGCTGTCGTGATGAATAAACGCAGTACCCATTCTCGATTTTGATGTATTTCCAGAAGCTTTAGAAGTACTACGCGAAATTTTTAATTGATGTGAACATCTATAGGCAAGAATTGCCGAGGCGACACAATTTCAAATAAATTTAAAAGTTTCGAATTTTTGTATTTAATCAAAATGAATATTAATGTAATAAACAGTCATTTTATTTTATACAAAACAATTTCGAAGTTTCACATCTGCCACGCGTCCCGTGACGGCTCACGTTTTATTCTTTTATGAACTTAAAGGTTTTAATACTCTGGTTTCCCGATGATTACAACATACCCCGCCCCGTCGTTTGAAAACACAGCATCCCACGTGCGTGACGGCGCGTGTAATCTTTGTTATAGATTTTGCTATTTTTTGAATCAATGCCAAATATTTATTTTTGCTTCTTAAAGTTAATGACGGTAATTAACTGTATTACTAATATTATTTCAATTGCCCTTATGTCTCCTATTGTTTGTCGTAACTTTGAGGAGCTGCGGCACTGTTTCGACATTTATTTCCATTTATTACTATTCCATGTGTAATAGTTTGGTATTTAAAGAGTTACAAGTTGAGGCGTTCGGTTAAACACCAAACAAATACGAACCCGGAACGGAGCTAGTAGAATTCATTAAATCATAAATTAAACATTAAAAAGAACCCCTACGGAGCATCAGGTCGAAGTTATCAATTAATTGTCATTTAACTCTTATGCTGGCACGCGTGAAGCCCTTTATCGAGTAATCAAACGCCAATTTTTTTTGGAAAAGAGCCGATATTCTTACACTGCTGGACCGATATTAACCAAACATAACTAAGAACCACCGCGACGAAACTGGCTTTCAAATACAAAAAAACCGCATCGAAATCTCAAGGTCTGACACACGCAGAGAGACAGACAGAAATCGGCGTTAAACTTATAACACCCCTCTTTTTGTGTCGGGGGTTAAAAACGAATTAATGTTATTTCAGTGAAGTGCAAGAGAGTTCCATCTTGAATATTTTTTCGGGTCTACATTAAGAGGTAATTAAAATATTTCCTTACTTTTGTCATGCTTATGCTATTAGTTAGTTAGTTTTACGGTTGTTTTTGGTCGAAAAGAAGAGTGAAAGTCAACAGATTTGAGGAAAGCTCTCTACAACGAAGGCTTGACTCCCTCCTTGGGATTGGTATTCATTGAGGTGAAATCATTTCTTAAAACGTTTGTACGTTTTTGTCCTACAAATATATTGACTAGAGGAATACGTCCTCGGTCAACTGTGCTTGTTGTTCATCGATATTCTTATTTAGATATCATTTGTATCTAATTTTTTTAGCTTTGTGTCATGTTTTACACTGATTCAGAAATCATTTACTTGCCACATCCTTACCTACATACATTTAACTATTATCATTAATGAACCACATTTTGTTGCACGTACGTAACGAACATTTAGGTATAACTTTGGATACGCATTCATTAGGTATGATATATTTATTAAATACAGCTTTAACTCGATATTAGTGTGTTAACAAATAGGTTTGTAGTGTGTACACAGTTCGGTATCGCGCGGCGCGTCAATACTAGCACAGCTCCTGCCGTACACGACATTACACCTGAACTGTATATTTGTACATGCATTCACAATGTTATTACTCTCATTACTCTACTCCTTATGTGACACTTTCAGCTCCTTTTGGCATATCATAACATTTTTTAATTTTTAACAAGTCGTTGTTGAACCTTAAATAAATTTTAGACTATCACTTTTTCTAAGATGTTCATGGTGTTTCCATGAACATCTTAGAAAAAGTCTCGTACGATTAAATGTGTAGGTACAGGAAAAGCGATCGCAGACAAGTTAAAAATACAATACTACAATAATTATCCTATGCCCCATCTGAAGACTGTAGGTTAAATGGTTCCAGAAGGATTTGTTGAATTTATTAGACGTCCGCTGTGAGATCACAGCGGACGTCTAATAAATTCAACAAATCTGTACGGCTACTGAACAGCTTATTAAGGTGGCACGTGTGCCTAACACAGGCGAAGCCGCAGCAGCTTCATAGGTAACGCGAGTACCGTCTCTGCCACACGTCACCAACTTAATGTTAAGTCGTGTAATCGATGTGAGAGGGATATTAGAACGGTGTTTACCTGAGCAGTCCTTCCCGCTGCACCATGTGTCGGAAGGTCTCTGTGATGGTGCTGTTGTGTGCACTGCGCAGGGACTGCATTCGAGTCTGAAACAAACGCGCCCACTATTACCCACTGTCAAAACCTCCCCGTCACTCAAATGGACTTCACACCCTACATTATGTGTTTAACGAGGATGACGCCCCCGCCCCTTTCTGTTTTACCTTCAAACTAATCATTATTTTGACGAACGCAAAAGAACAGTATAATTCACTTTTTATTGAGGCTCATTTTTTTCAATGACTTGACAGAATACCTAAAAATTATAGATCCCGATGCTGTTTAAGTACATGTACAGAGTTGGATAAACAATATTTTTTTTAATCACTGGATATTACAAGGTTGGCGTGTAATTTAGCAAGTAAACAGTGACAGGTAACGAGACCGCAGATCATTTAGCGACATTGAGCCTTCCTATATAAACAGATCTGATCTAGTTGTGGTCATTTGCATTTGAGACCCGCCGGCATTTGTCATGTTAGCATACATTCTCGCACCCTTGGCCGTAACAATGGCGTACCTCTCGTTAATAGTCTCGGGTATCGAGATGGATCCCGAAATGGCTGAACTGGCGCGCATGGTGCGCGATAACTGTGCAGGGGAGACGGGGGTAGACATTTCGTTAGTGGAGAAAGTGAACGGTGGAGCGGACTTAGTGCCGGACGCTAAGCTCAAATGTTACATCAAGTGTACGATGGAGACGGCAGGCATGATGTCGGAGGGCGAGGTGGACGTGGAGGCCGTGTTGGCGATGTTGCCCCCCGACATGTCGGCGCACAACGCACCCGCGCTGCGAGCCTGCGGCACCCAGAGAGGGGCCGACGACTGCGAGACCGCCTACCTCACGCAAGTTTGCTGGCAGAACGCTAACAAGGCAGATTACTTTCTCATATAAAATGTATAGCATGTATGCTCATATTAAATGGATTCTCGTTGAATTATGTTTGTGTTTCTGCTCTAGCACACGTCAAGTTCATCACCAGGCAGTGAATAACTCCATTATTCATGATAATTTTTTCAAGGCCTTGATGTCATTCAAATTGAAATTTATTTATTTAAGTCATTCTATTGAAATTGAGTTAACCTTGCTGTAACATTAATTTGGAGGTATGACATAACATGTATTTAAGTTTAACTTCAGTAGTTCAAGAACAAACTATGGGCTTCCACACTTAACTGCGATGCGATGCGGCGTGAAGTTCTTGCGTTACATTTGTGCGAGCTCGCAGATATTTGCGATGCGTTGCAAATTCGCAGTTATGTGTGGGAGCCCTAAATAGGTATTGAAGGATTTGTAATGTATGTTTCAATAAATATTGGTTTGTATTCACATCTAAAGGAATAAGTTTTTACTGTACTACCAACTTGATTGATGCAAGTGCATGAATACCAACTTGATGCAAGTGCATGACTACCAAAGGTTTTTACATTATGTAATCACAATTTATTGCGGTTTTGTCGGAGAGACATATATCAATCAAAACAAATGGGCCAGCTCAACATGAAATGTACCAATTGTAGCAGCAATTCTTTGATTGTTTTTCACTAAATGAGTCAGGCGACACTACAACACTAGCCGCCCTTTCTCTGTTTGTGGAAGAAGGAGTGTAAGGGCGTGCGCCCTTACACTCCTTCTTCCAACGCAGTTGTGACTCTTGAGTTGTAAACGTCTAAGGATGTTGCTTGACATCACGTGACTTGACTGCTCGCTTGCCATCCCTATATATATATATATGGATGTGAAGTTAAAACAATAGCCAAAACATCTTCATAAAGGCTCAGTTTAGTAGAAATCATGATTGTGTGTCTGGTAAATGTTTAGGTACTGAGAGTTGAATATTTTATAAGATCTATTAATTTTATTTAAATCATACATGGATTTGCTAATATTTAAGAAATCATTGAGATTGCTTTTGCACTGTTGTACTAAATAATTAAGTCATTTGTTGGTAATCCTGACCACTGGGCCCGAGATTGTCGCATCTGTTCACATTCAGAACAAATAATCCTTGGAGAATCATTACACACTGGTTATTCTATATATTCTTCTGATTTAGGAGATTTGGAGGTTCCATATCATTCACAGTGTTACATGTAATTCATGCATGTGTAACAACACAAGACAGCAGTTAACACATCTCGTTGGCAGACAGAAAGAGGGAGGATGCGAGGCCTTAGACATTGTTCAGGTAATGTGATACAAAATAAAATAACACTTTATTATGCATTACATACTTTGTAATAGCTAGTGACAAGGAGTAGAACAAAGTCACACATAATTACATAAATACAAACAAGTTACCTTATCAATTGTGCACACAGTACAAGGAGAAATACTACAAATAAATAATATACTTGTGTACTAGCTGCTTAAAGGAAATGTATGCGCTTCAAACAGAATTATTATTAGTTTTTTATACCTAGTGATGTGTTTCAACATGTATTGTACAAATATAATACTGCATGAATTGTGTACTGGTGTAAGATATATGTACTACCTTTGCAGCAATGTTGTGAGTTTGACAATCTTTTAGAGCAATGGTTTCTTGTCTGATTATACAATATGCCAGTAATGGTCATCAATCATACAATTGTAATCAATAACAACACAGGTTTTGTTCTCTTCATTGGTGTATTTTTAAATAAAATGTTTACAATATATTATTCAATTTAACATCAATAAAGGCCTTTATAGGAGTGATGATTTATGTAAGATTGCTGGCAGGAGCTGGATGAGAGAAGCCCAAAATTGATCAGAGTACCATGCAAGGGGAGTGCCTATTAACAACAGTGGAATATTACATTTCTTGAGCAGATATCTACAACTAGTTGTTGCTCTCGGCTCCGCCCGCGTGTATGTCGGTTATCGTGGCAAATAGTAGTCTATGTGTTATTCTGATGTATTAGCTATATTACTGTAAAGTTTCATCCAAATCTGTTCAGAAGTTTTTTCGTGAAAGAGTGATAAACAGCCCATCCATCCATCTATACTTACAAACTTTCGCCCTTATAATATTAGTAGGAGAAAGTTGTTGCCATCGGTCAGGATTTATGAAGCTCTACCTAGCAAAAATATAAAAGCCAAAGTATGCTATTGCGATCATCTATAAACTGTATGTATTAACTAGAGGTAAACAAATACCAGACTATCTAACCAAGAATGTTGCACAGGTGACTGAGCCGAGTTCGTTAAAGATACTAATACAGCAAAAGGGATCACAAATTGATTTGTGATCCCTTTAAACCAGTTACTAGTTTAACTGGGAAAGACACTTCTGTGGCTACTGCCTTATTACTGGACTACTAATCAGTGTGAAACTTAGTTCCATGTACAGTAAAGCTCCCTATTCGCGGGTGATACATTCCGTAAATATGCAGCGAATACAGAAACCGTGAATATGGGATGGTAATTTATATGGACATTTACAAAAAATAAATACGAATGAGTGTCTAATATATGGCAGAATTGAACAATATACGTTATTCATTGGGTTATAAGACTGGTTTCCTTAGACATTGTGTTTATTATTTTCTTAAAAATACCGACCGCTGTAAAGGCAGATGATAAGGAGTAGCTGACAGCATTTAACAATATGGGTACTTAGACAATGAAGTAATAAGGTTTATTTAACTTTTTTATTAATTCATTTGCTGAGGGGTATATAATATGTTTTTACAGATGGAATCTGCGAATAAATATTTTTTTGCTGCTAATATAGGAATTAGGATGCAAACTTTTAATCTGCACATAGTGACAACGCAAATGCAGGAAGGGCAAATAAGGAGCTTTAACAATAATAGTAAAATCCTGGGACATCTAGATTCTGAAGTAGGTTGAGTAGGTGCTATAGGTTTTAATAGTGTGCCTTAATATTAAACTAACTTGCCTCAAGAGCCTGCTCATACAAGCTTCATTTAGGATACTTCTGACCTTACACAACAACACCTAGGCAAATGCTTCTATAACTATTTATGCACACCAATATCACAATAATAGTGTGGCACTACAAAACCATTATGGTGTGATGGCAAGTGTTAAATGATCTGCAAAATATGTGATTTTACAAGTGAAACATGTGTCTAGTTCACATACATTTTGGTCATTCACAACACTTTTGGCAGACTATTAGAGAAATAGTATCAAGTAGAAATTACCTCATTTATATTTATTTGAATCTTTATTAGATAATTCTATTCAATTTAGAATAGAGACAAAAATATGGAACAGTTGTACTTGTGTCAAGGTCACACACTGACAACAAACCTCGCAAAACAACAATAGGAATCAATTCCTATACCTATTCCTATACTGTAAACAGCACGGAAATAACCTACTAGAAGTGTAAAGTAAATAAACTGATTAGAAACTGAACAATATATAGAAGACATCTAAATTACAAGTAGTGGCCAAAGCTAACATTTATAACAATATGTCTAGGCCAGGATACAGTCTAGCCCTAACTGTAACATAACAATGACCAAATACATGAACACTAATAGCAACACCACTTTCTACAAGCTACAACTCAATTAACTGTTAAATATTATTAAAGTGAACTAAACATTACGCTTCATTGTTTGTTTTATCACACAATACAGAAAGTATTAGGAAAACATTAACTTGTTTGGGAAATAAAAAAGTAGGTGGAACCACAGATTAATATCACTAAAATGATTGATTACAAATATCAATAATTGGCAGGGTGTGCTCAAGGACACTGCTGCGCTAATATCAATAACACTAATAGTAATCATTATGTTTGATATTATTTCGACAACTTTTGACTTGGATACAATACTGTTTTTTTAAACATTCATATTTAGGATTAAATTTACTAAAACCACATTGGTTGTATTTATTGGCCTTGACAAGATTAATAAAAATTGAAATTCGCATAAATTCACGCATTTCAATACAGGTGTATGAATAGGTATACTATCGAATAATAACAACTATGTACTGACAATGAGTTAATTGCTCTAACAAGAAGGGTTATCACCCGACATGTGTGGGTCAAAATATGGCGATTATCTGCAGTGGACGGTCTGGTCTTGGAGGTAAATCAGATGTCTTTACATAACGAGAGATCGCAAACTGGTGGCGTAACAGTCCAGCCGACAGAACTGACAGCACGAGAATAGGTTAGATGTCGACTTTTCCTCAACACTGTGCTCTGCTCCTCACAATGCTTACCTTCACGGAGTCGAGCGGGTACATTATGCAATGCTCCATCACCCCCGCTATTGCTCCAGCGGTCATGTGTATGACGGAGTTTTGGGTCGGAAGGGTTTCATAGTCCTCAAAGTTCATAATACTCACTGAATACTGACACTCAGCACAAAATAAACACTAAAAAGAATAGATTACTAAGGGGTTTCGATTTTTTTTTACCGAATTAGAAGTATCATTTTCACTAACTATTTTTGTCACAAGACATATGAAATTTAGAACAATCAAAATTGATTCCTTAGCGACTCAACACGCGCGACTTTTGCGGTTTCACAGACTATTAAATATACTTGACTTCAAACGTCATTCGGTCAAATAAATAATCTGTGTAGGAGCATCTAGTGCCGTCCGCGATGTAGCTATCACTATTAAAGTTATCGATAAGAAAAATTATTCGAAGCCGTAGTTTTTTTAAATAATAATTTTCAAATATTTCATTTTTTTTTTTTAAATGTGGCTCGTTTAATTTAGAGAAAAAGTTCAATATTCTTAATTCAAACTTACTTTTTATTTTTAAATCGATTAAACTATTTTTTAGATACAATCGATGTTTTCTATCGTGTAATTAGCTGCATTGTTAACATCACTAAGATTAATTGTACAATAATGAATTCAGAAACTTTTAAATAACAGACTGGATGAATAGCATGATAATAATTATGTATGGCTGAGATAGTTGTCCCAAAAAAGAATCGATTAACGCATATACAACAATTTTACCAACGTTTTACATGAAAAATTACATTTGCATTGCATTTTTTAAACTAGTAGTTTTAAAGTAGTAGTAGTAGTAGTAGGTACCCACTCGCCGCGTGTGAGCTTGAGCGGGATAGTTGCTCTTCCTGTAGAACAAAATAACCCAAGAGGGCAGACTCTCGCGGGCCTACGTCGTTTACGGTCGTCTCGAAACATACTAAATATAGCGAGTGTGGTACCTACTATTACATTTGGCTTGGCACCGACTTCAAATCTATGAGTAGGTAGTTCATACAAATAATAGTGTTTCATCAATATTTAAAGATTTGCATATAAGGTGTATTTCATTAAATCTTTATTAGGTTATTTTATACTTTTTAGTTTTTGAAGTCGCTTTTCCTTAAACAAAGTTTTTTTATTAGCGGACACTTTTCACTTATCTAGTCCACCCATATGAGATTGTACTCCTTACCTCTATACTCCATGGTCTACGTGATTCAAATTGATATTTATGACAGCAATAGGTAGGTACATGGCAGGAATATGGTCATGGTTCATAGGTTCACGGTAGTACATTTTGACATGTGAAAAGTCTCTTCGAACACTGACCACAGTGGCGCTAGAGTGAGAAGAGAGAGTCAAATAAGTTTATTGTTTTAATTCTTTTATTATATTGTAGTTTAAAAATTAAAAACTTTGCGTAGTAACATGTTTATTAAGCTCGCCATTGCAAAGCGGACGACCTAGACGACGTTGGAGCGACGATATAGTGCGGGCGGTGGGATCTACTTGGACTAGACTTGCCAAAGACAGGCAACAGTGGAGATATAGCTGTATATATAACTGTGCTCAAGTTTGGGTACCCAAAATAGAAAAAGCTCAGTAACGGATTTGCTGTAATCTATACTAATATATAAAGCTGAAGAGTTTGTTTGAACACGCTAATCTCAGGGTCCGATTTGAAAAATTATTTCAGTGTTAGATAGCCCATTTATCGAGGAAGGCTATATATCATCACGCTAGGACCAATAGGAGCGGAGCACCAATGAAAAATGTTTCGAAAACGGGGGAAAATTATCACGCTACGGGCAATAGAAGACGCAAACGAGGTTGAGGTTGAGATTTTTGACATTGTAATGCATGAACATAAATGAATACTATTTTAATTGATTTCGATTCGTAAATACATATTAAGTATTTTAGTATCTGCCTCGGTGGCGCAGTGGTAACGTCTGCGACTGCTGTGCTAGAGGTCTCATGTTCGATTCCTGGGTCGGACCGAGTGTTTGTATGCAAATGTTTGTTTCGGACTTTGGGTGCTTTCTCTGTGTAATGTGTATGTACCTACAAAAAAAAAATATTTGTATATGGAGTCAATTGATTATGGATAATGAATTGGAACTGTGCACATAAGGTTAAATAGCGATCCTATGTATGATTTTAATTTCTTTTTGTTACTCGAATTTTGGGAATAAATGGCTTTATTATTATTATTATTATTGCAAAGCGGAAGCCTCTTCTCATTTGATTATCTTTTGTAATTCTTAAAAAAAATATTTTTGCTACAGTGGCGTCACCACACAATATACTAGTATTCTTTATCTGAGATATACGCCTTAGGGTATATATACCACCTTTGTATTTGCTTCGTGATATATACACATGGATACTTATATTCTCCATGGTATAGCAATATACTACGCCACATGGTATTACACAAGGATACCTCTGTACTCGATGGTATAACAATATACTATGTTTTTTTAGACCATGGGTAGCTTGCACATCAAGCTCCATCAAGGGAACGAACGAACATAACAAACACTGGCATTTTCCTCTTCACCTTCAAGGCTAATGGCGAGTAATGAATATCATAAATATCAAAATTGTATATTTATGATATCAATTTACAACGTGAACATATTATGTCATAAATGTTAATATATGTTTTCGATTTTGATTTTTAAATGTATCGTCATCACTAGCTCTACTTTTTACTTTTTATTTACTGAACTGAACATTGCTGTATTCTGAACAATTAAATATAGACTTCATGTCTTGAGCATATTGTTGTACTCGATTATATGGTTGGGTATATAGAAAACAAGTAACGCTACAACCAAGATGTTTATTTAAATTTGGCTGTCGTAGTTCTTCCTTGAAGTCGGCGAGCGCGGCCACGACCGAGGTCAGTCGAGTCGATGTCTTGTGATCTTCGCTTCACCTACGATAAACGCTAAAAGGAAACTGGGATTACAAAAAAAAACACAAAATTAATCGGAAATGCAAGTTTATTACTTTAAAAGCATATAGTCTTCACGTTAAAAATCACTGATAAAATTCCTCTCGATCTCAAATTATGCATGAATACAATCGTTCGTGTATGGAAAGAGTGGAGTGCGACTGAGCGATACTACAGGGTACTGCGGCATAAGAAGCTATACGTTCACGCGCTCGGACCGAGCCCTGGCGCGCGGGGTACCAAAATATAGCATTATTACAAAATAAACTCCATATATACATCTAGATACAATAATTCAATATAAATAATTTAATTCTTCCGATCATATGCGTAACGTTAAAGAGCTCGGTGCCACGCCCCGGAGGCTGCGGGAGCCTCTCCGTGCTCTGGTCGGGGCGACCACGAGAAGCTTCTAAGCGCGACATTTCTTAGTGATTCCAAAGTGAAGCGCACGCATTACAGGGCTCCTTCGGGCGGACGCTCTTGGCGCGTCGCCGTCGAAGTGATCTCTCAGCGCGCGTCCCGCCCCGGGCCGGACCCGGGCCGGACCCGGGCGGGACGCGCAGGCTAGGAACTACTGACGTGTATTATATCAATTGACAGAAAGTGTCGGCACTTGCAATGTTTATAACATTCATTTGACTACAATATATATGTGTATCTCTTCACTTACAAATTATAAAATACAAAACTGAAGCGCCCCGTTACTCGCCCCGGCGTTATCTCCTCCGAGTGACGTCACACGCGGTGCGGGCCGTTGTTCGCGCACACTTAACAGATATCGCGCGAGTAATCAGTGTCGCGAGCTTATCGTTAACGACTGCTTTTCATTAAATACTATTTAGCTCGTAAAACAAATTGATCTAATGTAAATATTTAAAAAGTTTAAATTACAACATAATCGGATATTCGATCGAGGCGAGTGACTCGCGGGTCGGGGAGGGGGAGGGGGGGGGCGATGGGTGAGGCAGTCTCCTGCACAGTGGATGGTGCGGGCCCACCCTCGCTATGGTAACACATTAGGCATATCAATTGTATGTAAGCTATCTACTCTTATGCGTACCTTACTCACTATAAAAGTTATCATCTCGTAAGCCACAGAAACGTTCAATGATAAATACAATACTCGAATATAATTTTCATCTCCATATTGCAACCAAAAATAATATCTGCCTAGAATAAAATTAAAAACAACGACATAATTATATAAAACTGTGTGCGACGACGTCCACGCACACAGGGGACACACCGACGCACGCACACACACACACACGCACGCACGCACACACACACGCACGCGCGCACACACTCACACAGGCGCCGGCCGGGCGGCGAAGCGTGGCGACGACTGTAACACTTTGATAATGAACCTACAACTAACATGTGAAAGAGGAGTCGCTGCCCGCCCGGCGTCGTTCACTTACGGTTAAATAAAATAAAACGAATCGTCCGCTCCCCACGAACCTACACTTATAGCTACCGTCGCGGCGCGGAGTCGTCTACGGGCCGACTTAAAACTTAACTCAAAACATTTATCTTACATATCGTAATGTATTTGGTTCTCACTAACGTAATCGAACACGCGCCCACACGAAATCACAATTCATATAGTAGTATACATATAAGTATCTGTATATATGTTCAATATAAACAAGGCGTCGCCACGTGACGTGAGCGCTATATAATATCATCTGTAGGGTGGCGGTAGGGAGGGTGGTGGAGGGTGTGGTGGAGGGGGGGGAGGTGGGGGGCGCTCAATAGAGGCGCGCGCGGCGCTTGAGCTCGTTGCGGCGCCACACGGGCAGGCGGTAGAAGTCCTGCCGCCCGATCTGCAGGATGGCCTCGAACTCCGCATCCGACAAGTGTCGCTGTCGAACAACACGATAACATAATAAGTCGTCTGTGTAAGCTTCTCATAGATGTTTCAATAACCAGGATAGACAACACAAAAAATCAAAATACTGAGTAAAAGTGAAGACAAGCTAGATGCACGCTGTGCGGTGCGGGAGAGACGTGACACGTATTGAGAAATAGTCAAGCCGACAATGACAAGATTGTTATACCTCCAGGTTGAGCCGGTCGACGTCGGGCGGCAGACGGTAGTTGGTGATGAGCAGCAGGTGGTAGGGGTAGAGCTTGGCGGGCTCGTGCAGCAGGTGGCTGGTGGCCATGTTGGGCAGCGAGCGACGCACGCCCGTGGCCGAGCCCACGCCCACGCCCACGCCGCTCGCGCTCGTGTGGCGCCCGCCCACGCCCACGCCCACGCCGCCGCGGATTATCACGCCTCCGTCGGTAGTCTAAACCGACAACATTTAATCTTAACTAACTGACGAGCCTTTTGCATCTTACCAGATCAATGAAGTTACTTAATTTTTGATACAGACAATTGATATACCTACTAGAAAATTTTGCAATCATAAAAAACAAATGTAATACAAGATAAAATACCTCAGACATTCCTAGAAGGTAAATAAATAATAGCAGATTCATATTTAATGGTGCAAATGATAATACAACGATATCAACTTAACATAGACAAGTGGCACTTACCACAGCACTCCTGTCCACATCAGTTATGGAGCCGGCAGAAACTAGAAACAGGAATGTTCATTCTATCAAATAATCCTCATTTAAAATTGATTTGCTCCAAGCTAAGCGCTCAAGCTTATGAATGAATTAAATGTAAAAATACTTTTATAAACTTGTTTATCAATATAAATAAAATGTAAAAAAAGAACATGTATAGGCAGTAGGCCAGTGAGTGAGTGAGTGACGCCTCCTGCGGCCTAGGGGTGCCGGTGTGGGGAGCGCGGTGTGATCGACGCGATCGTTTCGTAAGCGATACAAACTTAAAATACAATTATACGGTAAAACATTGTAAACTATTGCTATACTTATACATTCGAATATAGTTACGATATAAAATAAAAGTAGATGATGAGTCTCTATCAGGCTAGAAATTAATGTGTGGAGAGGAGGTGGAGGGGGAGGGGGAGGGGGAGAGGGGGAGGGGAGTGTCGGTCGGCTAAGCGAGTGGCGGGAGCACTCCGGCCGGCGCTACTTACTGCACAGCTCCGTCCGCACTGCGCGCGCGCATGACACAACAACCACAAACGTCAGTACCCACACAGCACACACACACCCGCACAAGTGCGCGCGTGTGTCTGTTGTATATACATATTACATATTATGTGTTCATGACTTTCAAAAGGTTAAATATTGGGAGAGTAGTATGAAGAATGGACGGGGTTCCGAATGTGTAATATTATACGACATACTACTTCAGTGCTGCTTTTACGCAGATTTTAAGCAGCATCAACACTGCATGAATACTTAAGTTTATATCTAGTAATTTGTCTCGACAGTCAGAAGATGGTGTATTTAGTACAGTCGGCATAAAAAAAGGATTATTTTACAACATTTTGAATGCGATGTATACTTTGAATTGGCAGGAATGTAGATGCTGTGTTTATATATATATATATAGTCCTTTACAAAGGTTTGCCTTAACGTATGTGCATCGTTATAAAACTTTGTTCACGTACACATCTTCTTGATGCTGACTGTACAGGGTAGTGGAAGTGTGCATAAAGTAGATGTACTTACTGTCTGATTTGCCGCTGCTGAAGTCGGTGCTATGTGTCTTGTCTCCCATTCCGCTAAATGTGAAGTCGCCCTACAATACATGCATACATTACACTTTAATATAATCGTCGGGGAAAAAGTGCATATCCTTAATCATAATAAAAAAAACATTAAAAACAATTAGTATTTCAGAATTAAATAAAATATATACTCGAAAGGTGGAAAAATTAGAGATACGGCGAGTACATGTATTACCCAGCGATGTAGTAGTAGGGCAGTCGTCGAGACAACGGTACTTTCGATTGCCATTTAGTCACTTAAGGTAACCGAAAGATGGAGATTTCGTATATTTAAAAGCGAGAGGTGGCATGTGACCCAATAATCATGAATTGCAGTGTATATTAAATAAAGCATGTCGCAAAATCTGTAAGATCAAAAAGATTTGTTTGCAATTTAACACCTAAGAATTAAACTTCACTGCAATCTCGACAATGAAATCTCGACAGTTGACGTAAGTACTGCTGTCTCGAGCGTTACAACTTGTGAGTGCATTGTATATGATGTTTAAGATTCATTTCTAATTATTTGTAACAAATTGGCCTAGTTCTGTGAGCGTACGAAATATAATATAATTTCAAGAGATTAAAAAAAACACCTAGTTTTCAACTACATAGTTATTTATCAAACCTATTATACAGTCTCATCGTGTACGTACATATATTTTGCTGACGGTGCGTTCACCACGCCCGCGCCTGATTGTACGTCATACCTTTAAGTTTTAAATCAACATTTAGACAAATAACGAGTATGTATAATGTGCAATCAGCAGTTCACATTGTGTGTACAAGCATTATTTCGTCGTGCTCGACGTATCTCTAATTATTTTTATGTTTTTAACTAGCAGACCCACGCAACCTCGTTTACGTCTTCTATTGCCCGTAGCGTGATAACGTTCCTTTGTTTTTGTAACAATATTCTTCGGTGCTCCGCTCCTAGTGGTCTTAACGTGATAATATATAGCCTTCCTCGGTAAATTTTCTATTCAACACTTAAATAATTTTTCAAATCGGACTAGCGGCTCCTGAGATTAGCAAGTTCAAACAAACAGATAAACTCTTCAACTCTATAATACCAAATTGTACCTACAGATCAATCGTGTGTGATGCTGAAATTAACATCTAGAAATAAAAGTATGTACAGTATGGTCCAAAATATCTGTCTGTATGCCTCTGCCTACTTACTGTTAGATTCCTAGTGTTAATTGTTCATTTCTATCTAGTAAATATAAACAGTTTTGGAAACGATAACTTGTTTTATTTAAGCGGTATCGAACCGAGTAGAACCTCGAAAAGTAGGTCGCTACGGCATAATCTCGACAGGTCCCGGTCGGTGCGAATAAAATAGCACTGAAGGATGGTTTTATCTTGACTGAATCGATTGGAAAGTACAACTCGTACGTACGAGTAGACAGATATTTTGAAGGCAACATAAGTAGAGAGACGGGGCGAGGTAATTACCGAAGTGTTGAGCGGGGTGTAGGTGTGCGGGGTGTGCGGGGTGTAGTGCGCGGGGCGCATACTCACGGCCGTGCTGGACGAGAAGGTGTGCGAGCGCGGCGCCAGCCCGTAGCCGGGCCGCGGGGCGCTCCGCAGCGACGACACCACTGCAACACGCGCTCCTGTACCTGTGCACCTCCCCCCCCCCCCCCCCCGCCCTAGCCTAGCCACCCTACGAGCGTGACACCTACCTGCCCCGAGAGGCCGGGGGGCGTGCGGCGGCGCCCGAGCGCGGCGGGCAGCGTGCTGGAGCGCGGCGCAGAGCCGGCGCGCGGACCGCCACCGCCGGCCAGCGCTACACACACCGCACCGTCACATCGACACACGACACACGACACATGACACATGACACATCCACCAGCCACACATCGACACACGACACGATGCTACACTCAACCGATGCTGCATCAAACATCTGATCAGATAACGTAACGGCCTACGGCTACCGTACTTTTAAAGACAAATCTTAGTCGTTTAAAGAGTCCTCGTGAGTGGTTTAAAATAACTCTACCGATGACATTTACGTAATATGAAATGAAACACGTTATCTTCTCTGACGAATTGTGATTAATAGAATTTGAAGAATGATTTAAGTGTCTCTAGACCTCAGATCGAATAAAAAAAAAGGTAGATAACGCACAGTCTTGTTCTTGTTGAAGTAGAAAAAAGTAACTTAGTTCCAAGTGAACACTGGCGTTACGCACTAACTATGCTATAAACTATATTACTTTTCGTCAGTATCGTACAAATTGTCGATCCTTCTAAGAAATAACTACTTCACTTTGAACATCCCCTATTTTACGTTATAAATATTTGTATAAAATCTACATATAACTGTAGTCCACCCCCTGTCATTGTAATAACATGTGATCAAATTAATGATCCGACCAGATATTGAAAAAGCATCACATCACATATTTGTTTTAAATACAAAAAAATATTTAATCCTCAATTTTTTTTGTAAGATATGTGTTTATACGGTTGACTGTACATCTGTCATTATACATACGTACACGCAACACAGTTTCTGAATATACCATTATTTTTTGTGTGTTTTGTGGCTAATGAATCTATTTTATTTATCTCTTTCAATGCGACAGTGAACAAGGCAGAAACTGTGGTGCGGTACACGACACATGCCTCATGCACATACAGAGGCGCAACACAATGAAACAAAGACTCAGCAATATAACATATAGGTGGTGTGTGACAAGTAAACACACCTTTCTATTGTATTATACTTATAATAACAAATAAATAGAAATATATAAATATCAATAAATAACTATTTTACAACCATACTGGTTATAAACATAATATTATAATAATAAATTAACCGAGTGATGTATAACGAGGTACAGTTAGGGTTTATTCCGATATTCCGATATTTCGTTACTCCGTGATCATGGCACTTGCAACAGCGCCGAAATATCGGATACTCATAAACAAAAAGGTACATGGTAGCAATCCCGCAGATTCCCATTTTAAAAATATAATATATTTCGATAGAAACCTATAGCAGTACCTCTATACTCACTCAGTAACATACTTATAAAGCTGTGATGTATAATAATAAGCAATATTGTAAACAACAAGGTGTGATGACAATAAAATAGGAGATACATATACATATGTCGGTAATGTTAATATATTACAAAGCTAAAGCGACAATGATGACATCAACTGATGATAATATGGTTCCCAACTAATAAAACCTCAAATACATGAAGCTTTTGCCAACTGTTTATTCCATATAAGTTGAGAGAGTCTGTCATCGTCTTTTACCGACAAGCTCGTGACTAACGCAGCCAAAGGGTCTGATATGGATTCATTTACCCAAAACTTGTGTGATCTAATTTTAAAATATAATATAAAAACTAAAAGAAATCGTCAGGATAATTCGATTGCAAAATGTGTATGTTTTATTATCGAACACAACGTCGTCGATAAAAGAAACAAGTTGCAAAAGACATTTATTAACACGTCTTATATTTTGTAGACTGTCGACATTTCAAACAGTCGTGTTAGGACGTATCTAATTAGAATGTAGATTATAAATATTAAAGTAATGAACACATAAACGAACGAATAAAAGCTATCGTAGGAACATAATATGTATTTAAGCGACGTTAACAAAGCATGCTTGACGAACACAACACTAATGGTACAAAAATAGTAAGCGGCTGTCGAACGAGCAACAGTTGCGAGTAGTGGAAGCGGTACAGCAAGTGAAGCCGCCGCCCGCGCGCTCCCCCCCCCCCACCTCCCCCCTCCCCCCGCGCCTCACACCACCTACGCACCACCCGCTGCTGCTCCTCTGTTGTATTATATTACTCTCGACGGGCCACGGGAAAGCGAGCCGCCAAGTGGTGTGCAGGTGAGCGCCGGTGTGTTAGGTGTTAGGCGAGGGGCGCCTGCCGAGGGTCCTCCGCTGCGGTATGCGATGAAAGACAAAGCGTTGCCGCGGCGCGTTACGTAGCGACGTAGCGACGAGACAGCGCTACACGGCGCGTCGCGGTCGCGCAGTGTATGCCTACCGTCTAATGTATACGGAGGGAGGTACTAGCGAACGTGACGTGTGACAGCTCCGGTGTCCAGAATAATTTCAGTACCATTGTTACAAACTTAATTGAAGTCATTAATATTCAGTTCCACTGCAACTTTATTATACTGTAGTTACTGTACTTACAATATTTATTTAAAAACGCTCGTTTTGTTAAATCAAAAATACCAAACGAGAAACTAACGCCAAAAATGTTGTCGTTTGGGTGAATTTCGATAAAGCTTAAATTTAATTAGATTAGAATAAGAACAGATGTAGATTGTGTAGTCTGCTATGTGTGTGTAATTTACTTTTAACACAATCCGAAGGAAATGATTTGTAAACGCTAGTACCTCCCTGTTTACTCGAATGTACGACTTGTACGAGAACGCATTGAAGTAATGTGAAAGGTATAAAATATATGTAGATGTTGGCGGGACTCACCGTCGTCGGTGACGTACGCGCTCGTGTGTGCTGCAACAGACACGAGCTGTAACGTCCGCCGCTACGCAATGTCCTTCACACGCACACGGATCTCTGTCCACACTAGACCTCACACCTACTACAATATTTCTATCGCCCTCGTAACGAAGGATTGCTTCCTTTTTAAATAAAGAGTCGAGTTCTAGTCGTGACAGATGTGAATCTTATTAATTTAAAACATGTAAGTGTTTCGATGAACCTTTCCGATGCCGATGTTTACCATTTGTTGTTAAATATGCGCTAATATAGAACATCGAGGGATAGGTATGAACTCGAGTGTGTTTACGATCAGATTACATTTTGGAGACACAGAAGTACAAGCGTTTTTGCTTTGGGCAGCTTAACCTCGACTCGCACCTAATTAACATATGAATGTGTAAAATATTAGACTGCTCGAAACCTTTCAACTAAATACGATAGATTAAGAAATAACCCCCAGTTAGTTACGCATGGTTAGATGGTTACTGCTCGATGAGTGGTCGGCTACTAGTTGCGGGGATTAGTACACAGGTAATAATAATAATTACAAATATATCAACGATATACTCATAATTATTACGGTTATACGTAATATGATCTCAAATTGTGTAGTTCAAGTTTATTTTAGCAGTGAGTGCTACGATTTCAATCTTCGGGTTTATAGTGAATCGAAATGACTTAATCAGTGTTGATCTAGACGTAACATTAAACGATGCGAAGATTGAAGTCGAGCGTGTGGTGTGTGGTGTGTGGTGTGTGTTGTGTGTTGTGTGGCGCGAGTGGTGGGTACTGACCATTGTAGGTGGGTATGTGCGAGTGGCTGGTGTGGCTGGTGTGGCTGGTGTGCGAGGCGGCGTAGGGCAGGTCGTGGCGCGAGGGCTGCTCCAGCGAGCGCGAGGGCGAAGCGCCGACCGGCGACGAGTAGCGCAGCCGCGGCAGGGGCTCGCGGGACGCCGACGGGGTCCTGCACTCACACACATATATTTGTAACCTCAGCTAGCATAAAGTGACGCAACGATATGAAAGTGCTATACCGTAATGGAACTAGCGATGGCCTTCGATAGTGTTTAAGGTCCAATATTAATGTAATATCTTTGGTTCGATACATGATGTCGTGTCAGATCATCCTTAAAGCTTTTTTCAATGACGCAAGTAAACTTATTACATTCTAAGACAAACTTTATGCAAAGCTATAACCGTGCATACTGACAAAATTACATTGGGACTGTCGCAGGGTAGCGTGCTAGGGCCCATGTCTTTCTGAGTCTACTTTAATTAACTTATTAAATTGTATGTAAACTTGCAAACGTTAACTAAAATGGCTTCCGGTTAGTAGTGAGGTTGCCCTATTCTCAATAAAAGTTATTTGATTTGAACATTTGTGCTATACATACCTGCTTGCGTTTCTAGGATCCAAGTTCTGTTTTTTCCACTGCTGTAGTTTCTCTCGCTCTTTCACTTCTTTTAGGAATACCTGAAACACACGATGAGGTAATGTATGAAAAAAAGTATAGTAATATATTCCTTGACTGCCTGCATGGTATGTAAGTAAAATGAATAAGCTCATATTGTTTCAGATGGTGTGTACATGGGTGATGTATTACCTGTGCGATGCCGGTCTCGATCTTGGCGAGTTCCTGCTCCTCGCGCCGCAGCTTGGGGTCGATGTCTCCGTTGCCGTTCACTTTGCCGTTCATCTTGCCGTCCGTCTCGTCGTCACTGTCTACCATGCCTTTGTATGTGTCCGACCAGCGACGACGACGTTCTGTCAATAAATACGTGGTGATTATTAATTAAAGCTCTTAAATATTTTATTCTAGCACTAATTCAGAAACTTTTGCATTTAGAATAGTTTTGAAAATAAAATAGCGATAATACCTGGGTCTGTGTATGGATACGGCGGCGCCGGGAAGTCGTCTCTTTCTATCTTGGGTTTAGTCCCAGGCGGCGGTTTATACGCGGCCGGGTAGTGAGATAGTTCTATCGGCTCCTGGAAATTTGTAATCAGTAAACCTTTAGTTAATCTATTTAGCTACGTCTTTCTAGCCTTTTTTACTTCCATATTATTTGAGGTCGTCTCTCAGATTGTACAAACTTCGACTACTAGTGCAATTGGTTTTATTTGAATATCAATTTTTCCACAGATCGACTGGCATCAGATCTCCGCAACTTTAAAGCGAACTGAATTCGAAGGTGGAACTAGTCGTCAGTGTAATTCCTAATTATGATTATCTTAAGCGTTCATTACAACCGGGATCGACGGCTTAACGCGTTTTCTGAGACACTAGTGTGAAACACCGCCATCTTTCAAACCAGGATGTTATTAAAAAATTGTAAGAATAAAACACCGGCAGTTCGACTCGGGAATCGAACCCGAGGCCCCTCGATCGGCGGTCGCATACGTTTTTCGCAAGATCACGAGGTAGTAGAAGTTCACCTTTTACACACAGAATTGACAGAACATTAGTTGAAGGTAAGTTGAAGAGCCATAGAAGAACAAGCGTGAGGTACCTCGTTGTTCATGCGCGGCGACTTGGGCCGCGGCGTCTCGCTGCGCATGGAGTCGAGCAGCGCGCGCATGCCGGGCCGCGCCGGGCCCTTGTCGCGCGGCCCGGGGCCCGGCGCGGGGCCCGGCCCGGCGCGGGACGACGCGCGCGTGCTGCTGCCGGCCGAGGGCGGGCGGTGGAAGTGCGGCGAGCTGGCGGCGCGGTCGTAGGGCTGCAGCGGCCGCCGCAGGTAGGCGGGCTCGCTCGTCAGGTACGAGTACGTGGTGATGCGGTGCGGCGACACGGCGCCCGCCGACCGGTACTCGCGCAGCACCAGCCCCGGCGACCCGGCGCGGCACCCGTACTGCGCACGCGGTACACTCTCACTCACCCTCACTCACCCACCCCGCCACCACCCCGCCACCACCGTGGCCCCCGATGTGGACGGCGAGGTATTCACTAACTCACATCACGTTATGCCAATTTATGTACAGTTTTAACCCACAGTCAAATATACCAAACGAAATGTCCTTTACATAACGTATATTAGTAATAATAGGCCTGATGACAGTAACCGGAACCACTAAAATTATGTATTTATCTAATGAAATGGGATTCATAGAATGTAAAAATCGTGTTTATTTTCATGTTTAGAGCGAGATTAATAGTTAATTAACAAATATAAAACTACAAAATATAACAATCCGTCATGTTAATTTGATCACCAATCAAAGCGAATTACGTCACGTTTCTGTAAACGTCATTTTGTTTGAATATAATCGACGATCACTTTACTGTTTTAATTGCTATAATTGAGCCTGTTTGACCAATGATGACGTCACGTCGTAGACTTCACATCATAGACGTCACAAGCAGGCGCCATGACACCACCGCGCGTTTTGATATGAATTTTAAACTTACAATTTAAATTGCATTTTTTTTTCTATTAAAACTTCATTTTTTGTAGAAATATGATTGTTTTTGACAACATAAGATACTTCTAAATTATAGAACAGTTTTTCAAAATTAGTCATCATGCC
The DNA here is from genome assembly GCA_905220595.1 of Spilosoma lubricipeda. Taxonomy (NCBI): domain Eukaryota; kingdom Metazoa; phylum Arthropoda; class Insecta; order Lepidoptera; family Erebidae; genus Spilosoma; species Spilosoma lubricipeda. The sequence continues at coordinate 147,281 of HG992296.1, forward strand.
TATTAAACCATGATTCACATCTCAATCATTAAAAAAAAAACAATTCAAAATATCTACTGAAGTTGTCTGATATGTACCCTGACTCCTTGAGAACCTTTTCCAAATCAAGTTCATTTAGGGTCTGCTACTAATTTAATTTTATTACTTTTAGCTAAATGTCAATTTATCATGACAAACGGGACCGATGGCTTAACGTGCTCTTCAAAGCGCAGGTGTAAAATACCACCACACTCTTGGCTTCTATTAGAATTTCTTGACCCGATTCGGGAATCGAACCCGACCCTTCTAGATCGGCATGCGCATACGCTAACCGCTAGACAAACGAGTCAGTCATCTTTAAATGACTAAAAACTCAATGGTCGCTATAAAATACACATTAGTCAACACATTCACATGCTCGTCTGCAGCGTGCTGACAACAACGACAAGATACGACATAACGACAACAAATAAAAATCTAATTTAAAAACTAAAAATTGAAAAAAATAAAAACTGAAACGTGTAAATGTGTCAACTGAAAATAAATTAAACGCATGTGTCCTTGACTTAGATTGTAAAAGTTTACTGTTTTTAAAATCACTTACTTATTTCAGAAAGTAACGAAATATAAAAAGAAACAGAAAATTTATTTTGAATTATAATAATATGTAACTTTAATACACTCCTTGGAGTGAACATTACTTATCTTTAAGCTTTTTTCACAATTGAAATGAAGCACATTTCAAAATATGAAAATGGGCAGGGTAGTGGCATTTCAAGAACACAATACGATATAAAATCATAACATAAAAATAATAAAAGAAAAAATAAAAGGGTGACGGACCTTCCTGGTCAAGCTACTGTAGGGGCTGCAGTAGGAGCCGTTGACGCTGGGCGTGCGCGACCGCAGCGAGAACTACACACAACGAGCCACGTTTAACCACGCCGCGCCACGGCACGCCACGCCACGCCACGCCACGCCACGCCACGCCACGCCACAGACACGACTTGCGCCACAGAGCTTTACATCGTGTATTTTTATAATCTATCTTTTCTTCTAATAATAAAAAGAGATTTAAAATTCTGCTTTCATTCAAATATATGAAAAGGTTAGGTAAATTCCAAATGTAACTTAACAATTTCCTTTTTTAAATAAGTAACAATGCCGTGACACTCACTAATTCGCGTGAGTCGACCGATTGTTACTATTTACTTCTAGTGCTCTTGCAGTTTTGAGAAACATTGATTGAATACAATAGATTTAAATTTGAGAAAACACTTTAGTGTGCTAATATCTCGTAGTGGGCGGGCGTGTGTCTGTGGGCCGGGCCGGGCCTGGGTGGCGTTCCGTGGCGAGGATGTGTTACACAGAAAAGTATACTTCAAACATGTTTTATAATTTTCTGTTAAGTTTTACAATTCCAGCTCATTCACTGTGATGTAAATACAACATCACTATGAATGCGCACAGATATTAGACATGTTTTGCCTGTGAACTACTTACTGCTAAGGAACTTTAGTATATTACAAACAAAAGTAAAATAATAATAATTAAATCGATATCAAATAAAAAATCTAAATTATAAAACCACAAGCAAAACATAAAAGAAAGGAAACATTAAAGTGCATTCTGATTTAACATAATTAAAATAAATATCTGTGCGTTTACTGAAGCCGGTCGTCAAATAACAATAAGTTGTTCACTCGCAGCGCTAAAAGTACAACTGACTAGAGAAGTGTTTGGCTACTAAAACTCGCTCACTAAACGTGACATTAAATTTGTTTGCTACGCTTTCATGCTTCACATCTTCTATCGTGTATGATGAAACTACAGGAGCCTTTCTTAGAGGCCACAATGACGGTGTTCATCACACAACTATTCGTCCAGGTGGGAATCGAACCCACAATATTGAGCCAGGTTCGACAATATATGTACATACTACCATTACACCGATCGATGCTATCACAACAGACACCAGGCCGTGCACTCACGTACGTACGATTCTCTACGGCAACACAGAAAACTTAAGATCTACTAGATTACCACGTCGTGTATAACACACTAAGTTATTATCTGTGGTTATAATATATGTCATTTACATTCCATGCTACACATACACGGCGACTACATCGACTGATATACAGTGTCAGGTTGGAAATTCAACAACTGATGGCCTTCAAATACAACAACTACAAATGATTTCAGTAGTTTTGTGTTGTGGTGATTTGTGAAGCAAATATTGGGTATAGATATGACCATTATTAACGGTAACAATCAGTAGGTAGTGCTACATGTGAGGGCGCGGTGTACCTGCAGGTCGGCGGAGGCGCGGTCGTGGTCGTGGGGGTCGTGGGGGTCGCTGGGGTCGCGGGGGTCGTGGGGGTCGCTGGGGTCGTGCGGCGCGGGCCCGCAGCGCGGGTGCCAGATGGCGGCGCCCTGCAGGAACATCTCCTCGCCGTCGCCGAAGGGGTCGCCGCACTTGCTGCAGCGCGCGCACGTGGGGTGGAAGTGGTGGTTCTCGCCCGCCTGCACACGCCGTGCGCCACAAACGACGACCACACATACTTTACTCATCTATGTATAATGTATACAATTCTTCTCGACTACGGTGAAGCCAAAAGGAAGGGTTTGACTATGATTACCTCCACCCCTTGACTATTTTCGTATCTATACATTTCCAGATTTCTACATGTATTATTCTTTTGTTTCGTCCTTTTTCACCCTTTTATACGTAATCGGATTTTGGGATTTCAAATTTAATTTTTTCAGCAACCAGTACTGTTTATTTTAAAAACATTCATTTCTTTCGCTTAAGACATTGGCATTTTAGGTAACGTGACTTGTTATTGACTTTTTTGAGTGTACTCAGTACAAGTGTTACCATAGAAAATTATACGTTTCTATGGACCACTTAAATTGTAACCTCTATGAATATGAATCTCGTATTGTCCAAAAAATATTTACTTTTTTAATTTATTGTAAGCATACCGCATGGCCAAACTGTATTACTAATTAACAGTCAATAGGAGTTTCTATGACTGATACAAGCGTGTTTAATGTTCACGCGCGCTCCGGCCTCAGGACATACGACACGGCATCGGAAGCTGTATGTAAACAATCGGAACAGTCGGAGGCGTGCGTGCACTTGTGACGTTACACACGGTCCCGTTTGTCTGTGACGTCACCGCCTGCTCACTGGACTACACGCACAGTAGCGCATGCAACTGTCATGGTAGTCTCATTATGCTATGTTGTCGGCGGAACAAAGCGGCCCCAAGACTTATATGATATAACTGCATATGATGCAATGCAACACAACCTATAATATTTGCATATTAAATTACACGTTCACTTTGAATAACGACTTGTAGAAATGTCTGTAAATGTTTACAAATATGTCTCACTCGTACATCCTAACTGTATAATAATAATAATAATTTATCTAGATGAGAATATCAAAAGGCTTCCCCCAATTATCCCGATTGCGTATCTGGAGGACGTGTTCGTTCAGCGGTGAACGGTGATAGTTTAATTCAGGATATCAGAAGTCAACTATCGGTTGGGTTTATAATATATTAAAATATATATATAATATTAAAATAATGTCTAAAAATATTCCCATAGTAAATATTTTAAAATAGCTGAGTAGTGGGAATTTTACCCGAAGAAACCACACGAACAAACGATGGAATTTAGCAATTCGAATGACAAGGTCCTGTCGTTATTATGGACGGGGAAAAGCAGCTTTAAAAAAAAACTATCGGTCGGTAGGCATACGTAAAAGTGGAAGTCGCGATGTACTGATAGTTTGATAGTTGAAATGCGAAGTGATCGGCGGTGCGCAGAGAGCTTACCTGCAGCACCTTCCCGGAGATGTACCGCTGGCAGTAGGCGCAGCGCACGCCGTACAGGCGCTGGTAGTCGCGCTCGCAGTACGGCACGCCCTCGCGCCCCATGTACTCGCCCTGCAGCACGCAGCCGCACGAGCCGCACGCGAAGCACCACGTGTGCCACTGCCTGCAACGCGCACAGAACATCGACGTCACATGACAGCGTGAGGCCCAACGACGTAGAAACATCACTAGGCCGCCATGCTGCATTGTTGCATTGTCTGCACGAGCAATAAGTATGGTGACCACCACTCTCGGATTCTGCTTATGCTTTTCATCAGGCAAAGTAGAGTCACTTTTGCCGGGCCACGCATATAAAAAATGTGAAATCGAAGATATAGGGAAATAATTTGATTGAAAAATTAATCGAGTTTTTTTTTTCAGAATCAATATCCCCATCGGATAATGTAATTCTATTGATAATTAAATTAGGCCTAATGAGTACAGAGCGGCGACCTTGCGCGCGGTACGTCGACCCGAACTCGTTGAGAATTAACTAGGAGTTCGACGCGTGGTTATTTGTTGAACGCTCACCTGTCGAGCGCGACGAGCGCCTGCCCTTCTGAAAGTTCTTGGCCGCAGCCGGCGCACTCTGGAATAATAAACACAACATTGTCAGTCAGCGCCTCCACCACCTAAATATGTATGTTGGGAAACCGACGCAAACGTTTGGAATCTCCAGATGAGTTACGGGAACCGTTCACGTGTTACCTACGCGTCTAAGGACTCTTGCGATGAAGTAAAGACCGAGGGAATTACAACAAACATTTAGTAGCTGTTCTCTACGTGTCTATCGAGAGAGCTATACGAGATGTTTCTCTAACTAACAAACAATTTTCCCAAAGAAAAGTTTTTTATTAAATGAGTTCTATATTTAACTTTTCTTACAAAACTCCCAATCCTCTGGTCAACATGTAAATTTGGTTAATCAAGTTTATCTGGAAATACGTTTTGTTTGGGAAAGTTATTCAGATTAACGAACTGTAGTTACTGTTTTGTTAATTGTCTTTTCTGATATAAGTCAGTGGCTAAATACACAAAACCACTGTTTAGCTATTTTAGCTTCTGTTTCTTCACCAAATGCATTTTTTGGAAGTGGTTTACGAAGTTTAATGTTTTCCTTAAATCTTTACGACAAAATGATACCTACATGAGGTTACAGTTACAGGGTACACAGCGTTGAAAGATGCAGCTGTCAATGTCGGGTGAAGGTGAAGGTTCATTGTTACAACGAGTACGACTGTCGAGCGTCACGGAAAGTCGCAACATTTGACGAACTTGAGATTCATAAATACAAGGTTCTGAGGTAATTGTTAGGTAAACTGGTAAACATATAGTTGAAGACTTTCGTTTTCCAACGCTTCAAGTGCAACTATACTAGATTTAATATTGCGCGAAATTCAATAATCAGTAAAACGAGTAATTAATGAACTGATCGGAACACAGAGAAGCAGTTGCAAAGCGATGAGTCGTGTCATGCACCATGCTGAGGTGAGCGAACATGAAAGTATGGCGTGAGATGACGGCGTCAGTGCAACTACAATAATTCAACTTGCGAGAGCTGATGCAGTGCCATAGCTGGGTGTACGTACAAAGCTTTGTGGGTGTTCTAAGCATACCAATTATTTCTTTTATACTTTTCATAAATACACTAGAAAAATCCAGAGATGTCCAGAGTTATCACACTAATACATAAAAGCGAAAATTTGTGAGTGTGTAGGTTTGTTACTTCTTAACGCAATAACTACTGAACGGTTTTGGATGAAACTTTACAGTAATATAGCTTATACATCAGAATAACACATAGGGGACTATTTGCCGCGATAATCAACATAAACGCGGGCGGCGCCGCGGCCAACAATTAGTATACTATACCGTTGGAAATGTATGTGATCAAAACTTCGGTTCATAGTTCAGTTTAAGTATGAATGTTATGTATATGACTGCAAATGAGACATAATCTAGCTCTGTATGTACACTCTGAATTAGTTTTAAAGAGTAAGCTCGCGGTAAACGTTCGTAGTGCCTACTTTCACCTCCACTCTACCTGTATCGTGATGTCCTCCTAGGTGAAAGAGTAATGAAAAGCGCCATACCTAGTGGAGTCTCACCATTCTGGTCGTGTGCGTGGTCTGTGCGCGAAGACATGTCCCGCGCTGGTGAGGCGGGCGAGGCGGGCGAGGTGGGCGAGGTGGGCGAGGTGGGCGAGGCGGGGGAGGTGGGGGTGGCGGGCGAGGCGTGGGGCGGCGCGGTGCGCGCGGTCTGGCGCTGCGGCGCCGCCACGCAGCTGCTGCACACCACCTCCGCGCCCGTGTACGTCACCTTCTCGCCGGAGGGGAACGCGCGTCTGCAAGTAACACGTCACCCATGTCAACATCACTAATTATCTACTTTACCTTTATCAATGTTTCAGGCATTATTTTGCCAGTCAGATCAGTTCAGACCAGGTGGGCTAATCCCATTGCAGAAAAACTATAGAAAGGCAAAAGGTTGCATTGATATAATCAACCAGGAATTTTCAAAATAATGTACGTTTAATAAATGACAAAAACATCGTGCGATTCCTAATTGTAGGTACAGCACACAGTATTATCGTTTGTGTGGATACCAGCTATTTTAAAGTTTGCTGTATTACGAAAATACAGCAAACTTTAAAATAGCTGGTACTAAACCAAAGCAACCAGCCAAGCATGTTTGAAGACGCGGTTGTCCAAATATTGCTATAAGACAGTGAGTATTTGCACTCTTTGGTCCCAAAATCCCACGACAATACAATGCAATCAATATCGACTTCGAACTCCTGGCATCACAAATTTATTTATGTACCTATATACGAAATAAGCTAGCTGTCCACAGAAACATTTAAAGCCAGAATGCGCCTGATATGTCAAAGCTTGGAACTCAGTACTAGATTCTCACATATTTCCCAGCCGCTATGATCCCGAGTCTTAGCGGGGCGTGAAAAACCATTTCACTAGGCTGCCATAGTGTGGGTGATCGTACCGCATTGTCCACATTTGCAATGAGTATGAAGACCACCACTCTTGGATTTTGCTCATACTTTCCATCAGGCAGAGTAGTCACTTTGGGGAGCTGTTATCGTAAAAGTATTGTCTTCGGCGCTAATGTACGAGCGCTGTGTAAGCGTGTCAGTTATCTAGTTCTCACGGTTACGCACCGTTGCACGCGGTGCCAAGAGGATGCCCTTGAACTAGAAGCCCTCGCGCCGCATTCTACCGTATCTGATACCTGAGCTTAGGAATTACATCTGTGGTAATTATTTAACACTTATTTTGTGACAGTAATATGATGATATTACTCAATTAGAAATACTTTAAGTTGATAAACTAAGGGGCGCTGTGAAAGATACAAGAAGCGAATCAAATAAAATACTGACTTGCATCGTGCACAAGTGAAGCACTTCTGGTGGTAGGTATTGCCGAGCGCGGAGACCACCTCGCCCTCCACGTACTGGTCGCAGGCGGCGCAGCGCGTGCCGAACGCGCGCTGGTAGTCGTGTGGGCAGTAGTAGTGGCCGTCCTTGCAGAAGAAGCCGCCCTTGGCGAGCGACGCGGAGCAAGTGCGGCACGTGAAGCAGGCCGTGTGGAAGTACTTGTCGGACACCCTGAGCACCTCGCCGCTGCACTTGCCGCCGCACATCGCGCACACCACCTTGCCTGCAACACACGAATGTCAAGTGTAAAGCAATAGCAGCGGAGAGCGGGTGTACTAGGTATACCTAACCATAACCAACAAACATCCAAAACAACAAAGTAGACAACGACTCTAACATACTTTATTTAAAGTTCATTGTTATTTTTCAAAGTTGCGTTTACTATCGAAAATTACGTGTTCTCAAAATTATCATTGAAATGACTCTAAACCGGTTCAGTGGTAGAGGTTAACTGGCATCACGTTCATCGCTGTACAATAGTGCATATAGCTGTGTAAATAATTGTAAATCATAAACAATAAATAGGTATAGTCGATTATATAGCTATTGATAACATAAATGTAAGGTCTTTAAAAGAAAGGTTACGTCATCAAATTAAACAGGAGCGAAAGTTAATGTTATTAAATAAATAAATAAATATTTCGGACATCTAACACACAACGCCATCTAGTCCCAAGCTAGGCAGAGCTTGTGTTATGGGTACTAGACAACTGATATAAATACATATTTACTTTTTCTTTGTAAATACACACATATTATGCAAAGAAAACACCCAAACTCCGAAACAAATATTTGTAGATCACACAAACATTTGGTTTGACCCGGGAATCGAACCCGAGACCTCATGATCAGCAGTTGCACACGCCAACCGTTAGACCAACGAGGCAGTCAATCCTACTAATATTATAAATGCGAAAGTTTGTAAGGATAGATGGATGTTTGGATGGATGTTTGTTACTCTTTCACGCAAAAACTACTGAACAGATTTGGATGAAACTTTACAGTAATATAGCTTATCCTACTAATATTATAAATGCGAGAGTTTGTAAGGATGGATGGATGTTTGGATGGATGTTTGTTACTCTTTCACGCAAAAACTACTGAACGGATTTGGATGAAACTTTACAGTAATATAGCTTATACATCAGAATAACACATAGGCTACTATTTGCCGCGATGCGCGGAGCCGCGGGCAACAACTATAAATAATATCTTGTAAATAAGCGCTGTTTAATTATTGGGCAGTTAATCTTACAGTATTTAACAATGAAGCATTTAAAGTATAACTAAGGGAGACAGACGAACATGATAGAAGCAGAGCCTGCAATTTGTTTTTTGTCCTGCCAAAATGACTCTACTCTGCCTAATGGAAAGCATAAGCAGAATCCAAGTGTGGTGGTCAACATACTGCGAATGCAGAAAATGCAAATGCAGAAATGGCATGTGACCCACGCTATGGCGGGTTAGTGATGCTTCTGCATCATTGGGCCATCATCATTTGCATGAATTGGTGATAACTGTTAGTCAATTAATTAACCCGAGCAGTGCGCGAGGCGCGTGGGCCCATTACCCTAATGTTTGTTAACAGACGCACTTTGATCGACGCGACATTTAAATTAGGACCATTCAAATGCGATTAGTTGCTAAAGAATTGTGGCTAGCTAGGGCTGTCCCTCGTAGACAGGAAAACTAATTCAATATTTATACTTATTTACCTATAGGGCTGGTTAAGAAGAAAAGAGTGTTTGATAAGCCATAAATCATTATTTTTCTACTGTGTGTGTGTTAATGTTAAGTGTCTCTTCCAAATACATTCCGCTCCTGGCCACTAAACTAAATTGTATCTTTTGTACTTGTGAATCCTTGTGAATAAAAATATAATCTATACCAATATTATAAACGCGAAAGTTTGTAAGTATGGATGCATGGATATTTGTTACTCTTTCACGCATACTACTGAACAAATTTGGATGAAACTTTACAGTAATAAAGCGACATACACGCGGGCGGAACCGCGAACAACAACTAGTATGTAATATATTAAGAGTGTAATAAAAATAGCAGAAAATATTAAGTTTTTTAGGTATATTCGTACAGTAAACAAAGTTTTATTCAGTGTAAACTTAATGAAAGTTAACATATAGTTATTCTACCTGCCGGTTTTGGTGTTTTCCTTTGTGTAGTTCACACTTATTAGTTACACTGTAACAATCCACTGCCACAATGAACACAGTTTCCGAGTCCATCACTCAAATGAGCCATGACTTTCACAAGCGGATGGCTGAGTTCGAGGCTAAGCTGCAGAAGGAGCCGAGCATACCTGCCACCATCTCTAGTCTCACCGCCGAGTTTGCAGCTTTTAAATTGCTTACAATGCAGTCTTTGACCAACTTGCAACAGCAAGTTGAATCAATCGCAAGGAGTGTCGACGCGCTCGAGATGCGTGGGCGCAGAAAGATCCTTCTCTTCCATGGTGTAGCTGAGGATAAGAAAGAGGACACCGCTAAAGTGGTTGCCTCTCTTATCAAAGACCGGTTTGAGCTCGAGCAGTTCAATGCAGATGATATCAAGCGATGCCAAAGGTTGGGTCGCCAGACAGACCAGCCACAGAGGGCAAGACCTATCCTGGTTAAGCTTCAATCAGTTTCAAATCGTGACAATATTTGGTTCAGCAAAACCAAGTTAAAAGGTTCTGGTATCACTGTGTCGGAGTTCCTCACGAAGATACGTCACGACATATTTATGGCTGCCCGAGAAAGATATGGTGTAAGCGGCTGTTGGACCAGGCAGGGTTATGTTTACGTGTTGGGCCCAGACGGAAGACAGCATCGTGTGTCGTCCCTTGTGGAAGTGAATGGAATCGGGACTGGCTGTGGTAAGCCTGTGGCGACCGTGAAAACAGTCTCCACAAAGTCGAAGCGAGCTAAAAAGTAAATATACATCGTTTGTTTACATTGTGATGCAAAGGGCACTCTCTACGCTATATACCGCCGCAGATTAATTTATTATAAGTGGTGCGCACCCTCACTTTTGGTATTATTTTCATAATTTCGCAATAATAAGAAACTTGCAAAAATTTAATCGAAACACGGTATTTCATGAACACTTCACTTCGAAACTTCAATCAAAATTCAAACATGTCAAAGCTGTCATATCATGTTGTCAAAATGAACGTTCCGATTCACATTAAGTGTGAGTGCGTTCCAGCTCCCGAGTCACTCTTAGAATGAAGCTTCTTAAATTTGTGTATATAATTAATGTTTTTGGTTAGCTTTTTATTTTATTTTGTTAAACTAGTTTTTTGTTGATGTGTTGTTACCGTTTAACACCGAACCGGTAGACTGTTAGCCTAGCAATTGGTTGTATTGGTGGCATTTTAACCGTGTTAACGTTAATTGATTTTATTATTGTTTCTTTTGTTTTTTTTTTTTTTTCTGTGTTTTTGTGTTGTTTGTTGTTGTCTATCTTTGTTTTTTATTTTTCATATTGTTTATACGGTTTTCTTTTTTTTTTTTTTTTGTCATTTTCTTTTTGAACTGGCAACCGGCGGGTGGAGTTGAAGGACGTATATTTTCAATTTTATTTTTATAATATTTATTCTATTTTAGTACTATAGTAACTCTCGCATACTTAATCATATACCTACACCTCTTTTCAAATTTATAATACCTATTTATTATACGTTATTAAATATATTTATTTCATAGCTAAAAATGTCTTCGCCTTGCTGCAGCAATGAATATCTGTCTTGTTGTAGTAGTAGTGGTTCCCAAAACAATTCAACAATCGCTGAGACTCTGTTGTCTCAGTTCTCTGACGTTCCCAAAAATCTCAACCTAGTACACATTAATGCTCAAAGTGTTCCGGCTCATTTCCCCGATATGCTGGCGTCTTTCGACTGTACAAATTTACATGGTATACTTATCTCCGAATCGTGGCTGAAGCCCTGCTTACCCTCTGCTGCATACTCCCTACCAGGTTTCAACCTGATAAGGAATGATCGTGCTGTTGGTGGTGGCGGTGGTGTAGCTATCTATCTACGGTCCCAAATTCCCTATACTATTATTAGTTCGTCACCGCAGCCCTCTCCAACTAATGCAGGAGAACATCTTTTTCTGGAAGTAGAACTCCTCCACTCTAAAATTCTTCTTGGTGTATTTTATTGCCCTTCCCTACGCATTAACTACTTCTCATCGTTTGAGCTGCTCCTGGAACAATTTACCCCTTCGTACAGTCAGACCATAATCATGGGTGATTTCAATACCTGCCTCCTTAAAAACGATTCTCGGTCTTCTCTTTTTCAGTCTATAATTCAGTCTAGCAACCTGTCCATTCTTCCTTCCAACGCAACTCATTATTTCCCACATTCTGCTCCGTCTTTATTAGACCTTACCATTGTTTCCTCCCCTAACCTCGCAGTTAAACACGGCCAGTGCTCTGCTGACGAGTTTTCCTGTCACGATTTGCTCTACCTATCCTATCGCCTCCGACCTCCTAAACCTAAAGCGAAGACCATCCTGCAGCGTAACTTCAAGGATATAGATGTGGCGGCCTTGGTGAGGGATGCCAGAAACATTGACTGGGCACCTCTCCTCAGTGCTGACTGCATTAATAATAAGGTTGAACTTCTTATGGACAAACTAACGACTCTCTACAACGAACATGCACCAATACGAGAAATGAGGGTCAAACATCTCCCATCACCGTGGCTAACTGATGACATTAAAGCCCTAATAAAGAAAAAGGCGATTGCAAAGTCTAAATACAAAAAGAATCCCACCGATAGTAACCATGACAAGTATATAACTATAAGGAATCATTGCAGCAAGGTGTGTAGGAGTGCTCAACGCCGATATATCCACAGCTCCGTTGAAAACGAGGATCCAGCTAAAGTCTGGAAATTCTTAAAGTCACTGGGAGTAGGCAAACCTATTCACGATTCGTTTCCTAAAAATGTAAATCTAAACTCCCTAAATAAACATTTCTCTGCTTCGTCAAATTTTGATAAAATGACAAAAGATGCTACAATAAAACTTCTTACTTCTGCCCCAGCTCCTGACTGTTCTCCCTTTTTCTTTAGTCAATTTTCTGATTGTGATGTTAGGAAGAGCATAGTATCTATTACCTCAAATGCAGTGGGTTCTGATTGTCTTAGCCGTAGTATGATCATCCCGATCCTTGATGAAATTCTTCCTGTCATATGTCACATCCTAAACTATTCAATCTCCTATAGCGTGTTTCCAAAGGCTTGGAAGGATGCTAAAATAATCCCTATCCCCAAAAAGAAAAATCCCGAGTCCTTCTCTGATTACCGCCCGATTTCCATTCTTCCGTTTCTCTCCAAAGTCCTTGAACGCCTTATCCATTCTCAGCTCTCAAATTTCCTATCCCGGAACCTGCTACTCAACCCTCTCCAGTCTGGCTTTCGACCTGGTCACAGCACCACTACCACCCTAGTCCATATTACGGATGACATTAGATCTGCTATGGAGAATGGCGAGCTTACAGTTCTGACCCTTTTGGACTTCAGCAATGCATTCAACACCGTTGATTTCGACGTTTTGTTGTGTATACTACGCTCTTTCAACATATCTCCAACGGCGATTGACTGGTTTCACAACTACCTGTTTGGTCGCCGGCAGCGCATTAGTATTGAGAACACTATTTCTTCTTGGTGTAGCACTACTGCTGGCGTACCACAGGGCGGCGTGCTCTCTCCCCTACTTTTCTCCGTTTTTATTAACACCATCACTAATGATCTTTCTTCTTCCTACCACCTATATGCTGATGATCTCCAAATTTACACCAGGGCATCACCGATTAATCTGGTTGATGCAGTCAACACTACTAATGCTGACCTGGATAAAATTTCTAAGTGGAGCAACACCTATGGCCTGAAAATTAATCCATCTAAGACTCAGGTCATTGTCGTTGGAAGCTCGCGAATAATTTCCAAAATTGATTGGATAAAATTGCCTCAAGTCACGTGCAATAGCACACCTATCCCATACAGTGACAAGGTGAAGAACTTGGGGATCTATATTGATAGTACCTTATCCTGGGGTCCTCAGCTGCAGGAGCTGAGTCGCAAAATGTTTGCCGCTGCAGGGTCTTTGAGCAGACTACGCAATTTCTTACCCATATCCACGAAGATTGCTCTTTCACAATCCCTTCTTTTCCCCATCCTTGATTATGCTGATGCCAGTTATCTTGATCTCACCGAAGACCAATTAAATAAGCTTGAGAGACTCCAAAATCTCTGTATAAGATTCATATTTGGATTACGCAAATATGATCATGTCTCTAATTATCGTAAACAGCTTAAATGGTTACCCATCCGCCTTCGCCGGAATGCACACATTCTTTCTCTTCTGTACAATATTCTCTTCAATCCACTTACTCCACGCTACCTGAAATCTCGGTTTAACTTCTTACTCGACTCACATCCTAAATCCTTGAGATCGTCAGAGAATTTGAAATTGAAAATGCCAGGACATAAAACTAAATTCCTCGACCATTCCTTCTCTGTACAAGCAGTTCGCCTATGGAACGCCCTACCAGTCGTAATAAGACGTGCGAAAACAGTAACTAGCTTTAGGGGACTAGTAAAAGAATATTACCTGAGAGACATCAATGTCCCATAGCTTGCTATACTGCATGGAAGTTATATATATATATATAAGTTTTACTCATCTCTTTTGTATAAATAAATAAATATATGGATTAACTTGGTCACTCACACTACGTGTTGCTATTATTTTATGTAATGTATAAACTCTATTTTACTTTCCTTTCCACCAATAATACACCAGACACTACCATATACTTTTCATCCCTACTCTTCTCTCCATCCCATGGTTGCCTGTAAGATATTGCCTTGGAGCGATAAGGCCGCCACTTGTACATACTTTTTTTATACCTAGTTTTAAGTTTATCTTATATTTTCTTTAAGCTGGTGTACAATAAAGAGATTTATTATTATTATTATTCTCTTTATTTTATATATAACATATTGATTACATTTTTAAATATACAAATAAAAAAAAATACATTTAAAAATATAAAAAATAGTAGACCACCGACTTCGGGTACAGGGACCAAGAAACCGGTGGTTAGGGCTCCAGAGACAGGAACCTCCTCACTATACGTGCCGTGTCTAGGAGGACTGCCTTCTGCATCAGACCCTTGATCCAACCGTCCAACGTGAGCCTCTTAAGGTGTTGGTCGAGGCTCTTGGCTATCAATCCGTGAACAGATACAACTATCGGAACAATGATCACCGAATCTACATCCCACATATCGACAATCTCGTGAGATAAGTCCAAATATTTTATTTGTTTTTCTTTTTCAACTTTCACGAGATTCTCGTCATGAGGAACGGCGATGTCGACAATCATTGCGCGGCGCTCTGATCGATCTATCACCACAATATCAGGTTTATTGGCAACAATAGTCCTGTCTGTGATAATAGATCGATCCCAATATAACGTAGCACGACCATTCTCGAGAACTGGGTCGGGCACATACCTGTAGTATGGCACCTCCGAATTCACAAGTTTGTATTTAAGGGCAAGCTGTTGATGTACGATCCTAGCTACTTGGTTGTGCCTGTGCAAATATTCACCGTTAGCAAGACGAGAACAACCAGAAATAATATGCCTAATAGATTCCCCGGGACGGTGACATGCCCGACATATGTCAACCGTACCATCTTTCAGGATATATTTCCGATAGTTATTCGTCATGATAACTTCGTCCATAATCGCACAAACAAAACCTTCGGTTTCTCCGAAGAGATCACCGTACCGTAGCCAGGAGGTTGAGGCTTTAAAGTCTATATCGGGCCCGTTATTATTATTATTATTATATTTTCAAAAGTATCTAACACGTGAATAAAGTACTTAGATTAAACTCTGAATGTCATATATTAGCAGCAACTCTACAGACATGTGTGTCAGGAAACATGACACCCGTCGAGTGGCAGCCCTAGTGAGTGCGCGATGGGGTCGCCCGTGCGCTCCCCAATGAATTCCAATAAACTGGCTGTTGTAAGAATGAACGTTAATCGCAGCGGGGTCAATTGTGTGACACGTTGCGATGGGGCTGCCCGGGACCCAAGTGGCACGGACTAATGCACAGGCACGTACAGACACGCGTGCACCTACCGCGCAACAACATTCACAGTTTCATCTTCACGCTTTAGATGGTCATTCTCCTACTTTCATAAAAAAACCACATCTAATGGACTTACTGGTAATAATTTTGATCATGCTTTATTTTTATTACTAACACAGAGACCTCAAAAAGACGATATAGAGATCAGATAACACGAGACCTTTGAGCTTTAGAACTGCACGTCGACTGACTATTTATTTTTCCTTCCTCGGAACTTTCTGAGCCTCTAATGTAGAAGTTTTGAACTCAAACAAAATTAGCGAAGGAAACATATCAACTAGGGATCAATGTAATGACATTGATTACATAAAGAGGGTATATGCCTAATATTTGGACTAAGTAGGTAATATTCAATCGTGACATAGCAGGACGAAAGATCTTTTAAGGACCTGAGGAGCCGATATCCAGCAGTAATAATAATAATAATAATAAGCTTTTTTTTCATGATTCTTTTTTATTTGGAAGCTGATGCTTCCCGTGCGGTCCCATTTCAATTTAGTCCGGTTGTTGAAGTCTGTTTATTTTTGTTAAATTTTTGTATTAATTTATTTTATATGACGATGATGTGTTTACTGTGTTCTGTCTGATGGAAAGATAAAGTAGCATCTAAGAGTAGTTGTCACCATATTCATTGCGAATACAAACAAAGCAGAGGTGGCCCACACTACGGCCGCCTATCGAGGTGCTTTTGCATCATTAGTTTCACTTTACTTTGATAATAACTATTAACGAGATAGGTATATTTCACACTGATATGTATACTCGTACAGTACAACAAAAGCGTTATCTTCGACGTATATTAAGTTACTTGTTTTGGGTATGATTAGGGAATGAATAAAATAATTAAATAAATTAGTGTCAGCTGGTTGGTAACTTTGGGGACGGGTTGCTTAATTTTAGAAAGGGTTGATGTATGCTAATGCGGCTGAGCTTTTGTCTGCTTTATAATATTGTGAAGCTACAATTATTACCGGCATATAAAGGACATCAAAACGAATAGTCAGATGCTCTTACCAAAAACTAGGTCATTCTGTTATTGTTAAATTAAATGTTATTTCCGTACAATTACGTTGGAGAAACCATTAAGGTTTTCCTAGTTATAGGTAGTCTAGCACAAGAGCTAGAACCAATAATTGGTTTTTACATTATCAGCAATTTTAGCTTTCAAAGTGATTGAGATGTGTTTGTCTGTTGCATTTATATTGTTCATCGTATCCACAGCAGTATAGGTAGGTAATAAGGTGGTCATCTAATGTACTATCGTCACCGTTATAATTATTGCTTGCTATCCATGTCATGGTAGACAAATAAAATTTGTAATTCTACTGACTTTCCCATATTTATGTTAAAACTGTGTCTGAGCTGACGGTACAGGCATGTAGGTAATTTAATGGTAAATTAAATACGGTCAATGTCTGTATTTAGACTGAATTGGATGAAGAAGTGCAGTGATGCGTGCCGTGATCGTTCCATATACGTCTAGCGTCTCGTGTCGGTTCGTTCCTCGCGCGACAATTGGACGTGGGACGTTAGACATGCAAATGATGTCATATTGCTCCTAATATGTGGCACAAGGATCTCTTCAGTAGGTGGTATAACCATTTGGTGGACATCTCTTATTACGTATTGCGTTACAATGAAACTAGTCAAATTTATTGAGTGAAACGGTTTCGTTTCATAGATAAATTTACCGGACTTGTTGACTGAACACCAAGCAATGCAAGGCACGCGCGAAGCACATCTGCGCCGCATTACCATCGCTCGTGCGCGTCACATGCAGTCTACCCGCGGACATATCCTGCGCCTGCGCTTCTAATTATTCCGCTCCGATCGAACACATAAGATACGATATCTCAGTAAGTCGAACACGTGGCGCAGTTATTAGTTACAAAGTTTCCATTCTACCAACATTTGTATCGATTAACATCAATTAGTAGGTCTATACGTACTATGTACGGAACTCGCAGAGTTGTGTGAGTTTCTGGTCTGTGTAAGTACATAACTAATTATTTCTTTTCTTTTGCATGGTTACCGCTTTGCTCAAAGATGTGTCTTCTTTCCCGTTTGGTTAGATGACACATATTGGTTAGAACTTTGTCATTGATAAAATAACA
This sequence comes from Spilosoma lubricipeda, assembly GCA_905220595.1. Lineage (NCBI taxonomy): Eukaryota > Metazoa > Arthropoda > Insecta > Lepidoptera > Erebidae > Spilosoma > Spilosoma lubricipeda. The sequence continues at coordinate 164,893 of HG992296.1, forward strand.
CGCGGCAAACAAACTTTATTCCATTTGGACCACAACGCTTTTGGGTCAAACTAAGTGTAATTGCGCTTTTTGCCATAAATGACAAACCGCAAATAGATGAGAGCGTCCGGCCAATAACAAGCTCACCCACAATTACTCACAGCTAACACTAAAGGAATCCTAAATGTGAGTACACTTTTAAGAGTCACGTCCTAGTTGACTGCCACCAGTATGACATAAGTTTGTATCTATTCCTTGTTGTTCTTTCGGTGTCTTGTGTTACGTCTCGTGCCTAGAACCACTGAAAGATTTCAACTATAGATTGCTATCCAAACACCATTAAAATGTGTGTGGTACCATGAATGGCGGCTCCGAATCGTTAATCTGAAACTCCGTACATTATTGTGCGGATAGTTTAGGTGGAGGTGGCTAAATATAGCGCCGGAGCAGCTGGCAACTTGCCAGGAGCTGGAACACCATACGTGCCGCAGAGGGACGCTTTATTGAGATAGGTTATCTGAGTACTATGTGTACTGGGAGTATTCGTTAATTTCTCAGGTACTTCACCGAATGGAATATCTCTTAATTCTAAGTTGTTGCTTATCCTGAATAGTTCTGTTGTATCAACCGATAAGTTTGTGAACCGACTATTATTTACAAACCTATAAGTAAATGGCGTTAACAGAATAAGGAACGAGTTAAAATACCATTGTTATCTTTACTGGATGTATGAAGTTTAGAGATGTAAAACGCGTAAGGTATGTAGTACTTTCAAATGACAAGTTAGGTTTAGATAAGCTTACGCAAGAGTGGGTACACGTGCGAATCATGCTGGAATGCGACACAGACACTGTGTGCTAATGTGCGTGTGGGAGCGACCGGCCGATGGGAGCGGGAGGCGGGGTGTGGCCTAATGTTCTGATTAACCTTAATAACTTTAATGTAACTCGTGATGAGCTATTGTCTCTACTTGCGATCAAATTGTGTATTGTCGTATACACTTTCACTTTTATAGATCTCTTCGATAGAACAGAAAAAGGAAGAAAGCAAGCAGATACAAAATAAATAATAACACCTTCCCCGTTGCCAAATATGGTTGTTAACCCACCCCCACAAAACATTTATTGACAGTCTTTATCTTATTTTACTTTTAAACAAATTTATTATTATTATAGAGTCGCTGCAACTTTTTTCTTATTTTTAATGCTATTGGCAAAGTACGACTTTGATCTGTCTTCATTTCAATGTATCATGTATAGTACCTGCTCCTCTATGAATAATATGAATATGACTTATATCAATTTCAATTTCAAAAGTAATGAATCATTTCAAATGAGATACTATATTTACTTTTTCTTTTAATTCAATCATGTTACGTAAAGTCTTTGTCTAAATTTTCTCAATTGGCTTGGTACTCCCATGAATAGTAGGTAGACGGTGTAGTACAGAGGTACAGAGTCTAGAACCGTAACCAATAGACGTCTAAGATTCGCCCTGTCATGAGGAAACGATGATAGAATAACATGTGAGTGGCTGACAAAACAACTATTTAAAAAGCACTCTTTTTCTATTGCCGATTTTCGTAAATCCTTTTTATAACAATCAAGAAACGGATATAAATTTAAAACTTATTTTATTTTAGAGCGAAGAAGCAGAAATGTTGGTTAATTGGAGCAATTCGTGTGAATTGTAATAAAACAGGGCCGGGTACAGGAGTCGATTGTGTAATTGAATTAGACGCCCTCGCCGATACACCGCGCTCGGTACACCGGCACCGGCACCGGCACCGGCCAGGCGCCGCGGAAGGCGGACACTACTCATTATTATAAATTAGTACATCTCACACTGATCAACTCATTTGCCATAAATAAACCTAAACATAGGCCTACAACAGCACGCTATCTGTGTAAAGTGGGAGAAACGTTCTAATAACATCAGATCAACAGTCTTTGGTAGTCCACTTCTGGATATATCCTATAGGCCTCTAGTTAGAAGGGAGGCGTATGCTCACTGTAGCACGCTGGCACGACGGCTCGCAGTGCTGTTCAGCGTTTTTTGATCTTTTAATCGCTTCTTACGACATCGCTTGAAAGTTTCAATATGTAGTTACATATGTAATACTTACATATTATGTATATGCGTACTGTTAAAATGTTCAGTGCTCATAGTATGAAAGGTTTTTTTTTGTATAAGCCCTCCTCTTCAACTCGTTAATTTTCGTTTCTAACGGCTTCGAAAGGCGTACTTTATGCAATATATTTAATCTCCCTAATATAGAGTACTGGTTTTACAGTTGCCTTTGTAATATTGGACCACGTTTTAAATTGAAAGGGAAAACCCTTATCTAAATTGAATAGCAAAAGGTCAACAAAGAGTTCGTGTATTTTAGCATCACTAGTGTGTGTAGTGATGTAATAACACAAAAACTCGTCTATGGTTACCAAAACCTAGCATTGAGGCGGTGAGTCAGCGGACAAACACCTTGAGAGTCCAGCCGCAGAGCCGTGAACACGCGTTCCACACAAACGTATTCGTTACTAACTAAATCTTGTAGAACCCACGACCTTCGCCCAGCTCCAAATAGTAAAGAAGCAATACTTAATTTTAACTGTAGCACATAATTTTTAATATTTTATATTCTCTTCGTATTTTTATTGAAGACCGCCGAACGAAACTATTACTTAATTCATATTAATTGACTAAACAAAAAAACAAACGGTTCATTGCTTAAGCTTTATGTTAATATTTTAATCAGTTACAAGTCTTTACTAGCTCTTAAATTGTAGATGTTATACAACAAACATACTGTGTAACTCGTTGTTGTTTCAAAACCTATATACCTTACGTAGGTACATAATATATAATGCACAGTAAGTTGGAAAGCTTTCATTACGCAAGTTAGCTAAATAACTGCAATTGACCGCAGACACTGCTCTGTGAATTATGACTCTTATCGTTAATAACATATCGTATATAATTCAAGTGTGTCAGCAAGTGGCTTCGTCAGGCAGGTATACAGAACACAGATCGCCCAAGAAAGTTGTGGTACAATCGACTAGGTGGCACTTTCCTTAAGTAGACTTAACTGGTTATACCTGTTGAGTCACATCAGGCACGCAATAAGACAATATCACCCGAATAACAATGAAAAGCTATTTATACTGTTTTTATTTTATTTTAGCTGTTGCTCGCGGCTCCGCCCGCGTTTATGTCGGTTATAGCTGAAAATAGTAGCCATGTGTTATTCTGATGTATATTTAAGGTATATTACTGTTAGCTTTCATCCAAATCCGTTCAGAAGTTTTTGCGTGAAGAAGTAACAAACATACACACTCACAAACTTTCGCCTTTATATATTAGTGTGATATAGGGAGTCAAATCACCTGACGGTGATAAGTGGATAATGGATATCATGGATACCTGCAAGTCAAAGGTCACACGTTGTCCGCGTTTGACGCGGTACTTCAGTCTTTTCTTCAAAAAGGTTTAAGACACAGATTACTAATGTGTGATGGGTATGAGGAGATAAGTAAACTTTTAGTAAGAGATACATGCCTTATGGGGAATATAATTTAAAGAAATGAAATATGAAACGTTTATATAATAATAGGTCTTTACCTATGAAATTGCCGTTTTGTATGCAAATATTTATAAATTCTATCTCTAAAACATTACTCTCATCCTACCACCTTTACGCAGATGATCTTCAAATATATACGCAAGCACCATTGAATAAGTTGTCGGAAGCTTTTGCAACTATGAACTCTGATTTAGAGCGGGTGTGTAAATGGAGCAAACAGTATGGTCTGATTGTTAATCCATCTAAGACTAAAGTTGTTGTTGTAGGTAGTTCCAGAATGCACGCAAAGATCAATTGGACTGATTTACCAGACATTAAATTTAATGACGTTATACTTCCCATCAGTACATGCGTCAAGAACCTAGGAATTCTGATCGATAGTACGTTGTCTTGGGGCCCCCAAATACGTGAAGTTAGTAGAAAAGTATTTGCATCGGCGGGTTCACTGCGAAGACTTCGCAACTTTCTACCCACAGTTACTAAAATTGCGTTAGCGGAATCCCTGCTCCTTCCTATACTCGATTACGCTGATGTCAGTTATCTCGATATCACTGAGGAGCAGCTTGATAAACTTGAGCGCCTTCAAAATTTTTGTATTAGATTTATATTTGGCTTACGCAAATATGATCATGTGTCTGAATTTCGCAAATTGCTCAAGTGGCTCCCAATTCGACTTCGACGGAATTCTCATATTCTTTCTATACTTTATAGTATTTTATTCAATCCCTTTACTCCACCTTACTTAAAGGAACGTTTTGTATTCCTCGGTGACACACATCTGAGATCCTTAAGGTCGTCGGTAACTTTGGAGCTAATGGTACCTAGTCATTCCACCACGTACTATGATAAATCTTTTACGGTACATGCCGTCAGATTATGGAACTCCTTACCGATATCCATTAGACGGGCCCAAACACTGATGGCATTTAAAAATATGGTTAAAGACCATTACTTGGAGACATAATCCTAATCTCAGTGGCTGTACATGACTAAATGCTGTCTATTTATGGATATGTATTGTGTTTATTTGTATTGTGTATGCGTTTGTGTATATGTGTATGTATGTATGTTTATGTATGTATTTTATAGTTGAACACCATCATAGCTTGAAAACACCTACACTACCCTTTATTCCGTTTATTTCTTTCTACAGTCAATATATCCATCCAAAGGTTGCCTGGAAGAGATTGCTTTTGGCAATAAGGCCGCCCATTGTACACATCTTCTTGAATTTTATAAGTGTAACAATTTGTAATTGGTGTACAATAAAGTATATTCTATTCTATTCTATTCTAAGTGAAAGTACTTATTTTTTCAAACTTTTTTATTTCTGTTATTCGAAGTAATCACCCATGCAATCGACGCACCTTTGCCAACGCATTGGCAGTTTATTGATGCCCTTCTAGTAAAAATCAGCTGGACGGGAGGCAAAAAACTCTTCAAGAGCATTTTGTACTGCCTCTCGGGAATTGAATTTTTTACCCACTAAAAAGTTGTCTAAATTTTGGAAAAAGTAATAGTCGGTAGGTGCAAGGTCTGGTGAGTATGGCGGATGAGGGAGAGCTTCCAACCCCAGCTCTTGCAGCTTGGAGACTGTCTGTTGGACAGACTGTCCCGTCCAACAAAATTTAGACAACTTTTTAGTGGTTAAAAAATTCAATTCCCGAGAGGTAGTACAAAATACGTTTGACGAGTTTGTTGCCTCCTGTCCATCTCATTTTTACAAGAAGGGCATCAATAAACTGGCGGAAGCCACATGATTTATGGTTTAAAGACGGGCGAAGACGCGTGATGTTTTGTCATTTATTTATTAACATGTTTTTATAGCGTTGATTTTTTAATGTCACACGCAAACGTACTGAGACAACACAAAAACAAATGGTTAGATGGTTTGGTTTGGTTTGGTTCTAAAGCCTTGCAACAAATTTGGAAGGTAGGTACTCCGTGGGACTTCTAAGCTTCAATGACTTTGAGTTGAGTTTCTATGAGTAGGTTTTAGAGCACGCGAAAATATGAATCACAGAAACACCGTAACATAAAATATAATTTAAAGAAAATATGTGTTGCGTAACTACAGACTTGAAATAGAGAAAAAACATCCACAAACAGCACTGGAATCACGACAAAAAGGAAACTAAAATACTCGTTTAGTTATTCCACAGATGGACGATATGCAATCAATAAAAGTCATCTGTCGACGCTACCGTGCGAGTGTTAGTGCGGTACAGCCACACATCTGGGGAGGCAATCAGAACAGATCGGTGCGAGATAGCAGCCAGCGGTATATTACACGTCAATCAGATATCAACTTCCTCTTACAATTATTGCACTTGAATAACGTCTTCTAAAGCTTTTTTGCAGTGAAAGTTTTGCAGGGGCAGTGGGCAGGTAACTGGCAGTTTTCGCCAAAATAATTGCTCAGTATTTTCGTAAACAATTAAATGAAAAAAGAACAGTTACATAAATTCACCGCATAAGTTGTCCATAATGCAATCAAATATTCAAATACGACCCTATTTGGATTTGTCGTTACCTTCTTGAGAACAAGCTATTTGATTGCAGAGTTGAGTCGGCCAATACTGGCTTGTGAGAAGAATTCTAATATGGTCCCATTAGTCACCGGCAGCAGCAGGAAAGGACGAAATATATCGAATTGAATCGTGCCTCGGGGCGATACGGTATTCCTGATTACATTACTTGATACTTGATGTAAAAACATGCACATATGTCTACGCGGTTGACAATAACAAGAATAAAAAAAAAAATACAAACATAAATGATAAATTATAAGCATAAAATGATAAATGAGCTAATTAGTTAGACGTATGGAATGTTAGCTGTCCACGTATTTCTGAAAATGATTTCGCCATCTCAAATAATACTGGAAAATAGACGAAGCGATGATGTGGAAGTACAATTACAACGGAAGTGGCCTACATTTGGATCGCCCTGTTTTGTGGGGTAAAGAAACGATGAGGCGCAAAAGATAGCAATAGACAAAAATCTCTTGAGTTTTAACTGTCTGTCATGACGTGGTTTAGATAGTGTAGTCTAAAGGCGCGTCACCACCGAAATTGTTGGCAATTTCAATGTTTCCAACTGTTGGCAACTCTTCAAAATATCGCCAACTTTTGTTTCCTTTGTGTCTACACCGAGTCGCCAACAATTTGATAAACATTCCAACTAACCTTCTCCACAAAACCAATAAATATCTGCAACAAACGTATTCTTTTGATGTTTACAGCCAAAAACAAAACACGGTTTCCAACATTTGTTGTCAATTTTTGTTGCCAACACAAGGAAATTACAAAAACTTTAGTCATCAACAAGTTGCCAACTTTTGTTCGGTGGAGACACGGCTTAACCCCTTAGAATCATCTGCCTGATGTTCTTAGGATACCATGCGTAGTTAAATCGCAAAGTTAATTGAGAATGAGATAAACGAAAAGACGGATGAAAAGGATTATTAATTATTGAAAGTATTTATACTTTTTAGCAACAGTAGCATGACTCACGAGCCTCATAAAAACGAAACATTTTAATGATCGTCGTTACATCATTCATGTAGTTAATAGCCCATCTTAGAGCCAGTACACAGATACAGCAGCTCGCAAATTATATGTATTTCCCGTATTGGACGACTTTGGTTCGATCTTATTACTAGTAGTGCTAATGCTAATAGATAGATTGACTTTCAGAGGTAAAAATGTATCTCTCAAAAGTACTCTGACCAATTGCACAAGTTCTTTACTATTAGAGAAACGACAAACGTTAATGGAAGAACAATTTGAATTAGTTAGTGTTTTGGTGTTCTCAGAACTATAGACAATCTGCTGAACGTGTGCCAAAGTTAACATGCCCTGGCAACAAAATCGTAGCCGTGGAAGACATCGTTAAACAGTGCAGGTTGGGCTGACGAACCGTAACGCAATAAATATCGACGGTTGTGAACGTATTAAACCTTGTATTTGTTAATATTAATTACTATTCCTTCGAGTTTTGTGTAAATAATAGCGCAATATATCTATTTGTGTTTAGAATATATAAATACCCGTGTGCATTCATGTTTTCCAATTGATTTGTCGCGCACGTCACTGCACACTGTTCTACCAATACTTATAGCACCCACTGTGCTCAGTGAGTCAACAATTTATTATAGCTAGCAGATTTTTTAACACATATAAATAATGTACAGAAAAATTAAAAGGGTTACCAAGTATGACGATGATGTGTGTGTGTGTGTGTGTGTGTGTTAGTGTGTGAGTGACAAGTCGTTGGAGCCTACGTGAGCCCGATACGGGCGAACCATACTTGGATCAATGTAATACAAGTAGTACATATTGCAATTCATTTTTTGACAATATCTGGTAGAAAGTTAGCAGATGATCATGAGATAGTTAGTTTTACAACTGAACAGTACAATAGTACTTGTATTTTTATCCTTCATCAAAATTTGTCTCGTGATTGAATTTGTTGTCTATACATTCTAGGTATACATCTGTTGATAGATTGTATGATTAATACATTTAACTGATTACAATGTAACAAAAATTGATTTGGCCTGTTCTATTGGTACTCAATGTATTGGTCTATTGGTTTATATTTACCATGGTTTTCCTTTACGCTTCGGGACGGTAGCATATTGTTAAATTAACAAGTTATTGTAAATGTTAATATAGAAGCTTCAGCACGCATGACTTGTGTAGACTAAACAAATCACTGTATATTGATCTGATAATGACGTATGTAGATAGATCGAGAGTGAACGATTGGATGAGGCCGTGACGCGGCGCCTTCTCCTAAAACCTTAGCTCGCTAGAGTCGTGGCCTGCCGGTCACTAGACCACATCATTATCGACACTTATTTCTTTTGTTCACAAATGATGTTGTACTTTCACGTGCGGCGTGCAGGTCAGCCACTCATCTCCTGACATCCACGGTTCTGTATAACACGACATGCAGCCATTAGGCGCCGGACTGACAGTTAGGTAGAAAGTGACCCGCAATTATCAATATGATGCTTCCTTTGTGCCAAAAAATACCAAAAATTTTCTTTCCGTTTTCTCAATTTTAATTTGTCTTAATACTTAATGTTTGGATATTCCATATATGAGGCATATTTGGTGAATAAGATCCACGACTCCACGTACCACGTAGACTCAACGTACGCCAAACAAGAATGTCTATTACCAATCATCGTCATCATTAGCCTAAGCAATCCAGTGCTGAACTGAACTCTTCGATCGCACGTCACTCTGTTCTGATCGACATATGGCCAATATCAGTTTTAAATTCATAATGAGTCGTGAAAGTTTTAGGCACTTTCCATATAATTTCCCACAATCATCTTATGACGACTAAAATCAACACTGAAAGTAAATGTCCGATGCGTGACAATCTCATCCGCCGCACTTCACGCAAATATTCATGTTATTAGAAGCTAACGCACGCTACAGCTTGGCGTACAACGATCCGGGTTATTAAATACATTCTCAGTAGTGCATCTCATTTTAAAATAAACCTAGTCCAAGGTAAAGTGGGGCAGGGGATCCTTGGTTTAGTGGCGCGTTGCCGCTGCCTGGCAGCCGGAGACGGGCGTCAATCACGATGAGCGTGAACGAGAGATGTTCGTGACAAATGATCGTGTCTATCAATCTACTTTCTCTCTGCGACCCCGCTAGCTCCAGTACTACACAATAAATTATATATACCGACACCGCTTAGAAATAGGTGTCGTTTCGAACTTCTGTTACAGAATATATTTATGTACATTTGCCTATTAGACTAGTTAACAGTGATTCTGGCAGCTAAGTTAGAGGATGTAGGTTCGAATCTCATCTAGGACAAAAACTGTGTGATGAGAACAATCATTTGTTTTCTGTGTGGTGGTAAGTTGTCTATAGGTAATAGCACCTGCAGACTGTTTACAGACCGGTTACAGGCAGTGTGTGAGATTGTTCTTATTGAAATAATTTCTAAAAGTGTTTCCGATAATCTGTATGCATCCAATCTAATCTATTACTTCTTTCAGTACACCATTTAGAGAAGGAACACAAACATACATAAGTATCAGTACATACATGTATATACATGTGTATTACAATCGACAGTTTTATCTTATCACTCACGGGCGATCTCTTCCTGGCAAACTTTGTACAGATAGTGCAAAATATTTATTATGTTTAGTTGCCGGAATCAGGTTTGTAAATCCGTGATCATCGGAGTTGCAAAAGTGCTAAACATCGGAAACTAATTCCGGAAAAAACATGGGAAATATCCCGTATGTCATAACATACGGGATATTTCCCATGTTTTTTACTTATCAATGGAAAATGACTATTATAAATATATAATAGTCATTTTCCATTGATAAGTAAAAAACAACTCGCAAACATCGATAAAACAATTTGGTGATTACACAATAGTTCTCGAGCGATTAACCGTCGCACATTGGTGAGATCAGACTATCCCGCCGCTAGTAATTGACGAGGCCCAATTCCGGGAAGTAGGGCGTGCAGATGGTTTGGACTTACTTCATCAATTGGAAATAGCCACAATAAACACAACTCGAGGTACTGTCCACGGCTTGACTGACAATATAAGGGCAAGCTTTCTTCATCATATAATTTTTTATAGTTTGCTATGAATGTTATTACCAGATTGTAACGTGCTGTTATAAAATTATGGCTTTATTAGACTTAAGACCCTATATTGTTGCAACGGTATTCCCAGACATTGAAAATAACATTTGTTATTTTCTTTTTTGGTTCGGTTGGAAAATTTTTTTAGGACACAAAACTATGTGACTGCATGTTTCGAAAAAAATTAAACAGTATGGCAGCTAGTCATTTGGCACATCTCATCCACTGCTCCACAATGATGTAAACAGGCCGGTGTCAGTGCAGTGGTGTCAAGAGCGCAAGGCACGTCTGTGTCTCAACCACACAGTGTTGGCGCGTGTGACGAGCCGGCGCTGATAAGATAGCGCGGGGTCATGCCACTCACCCAGTGACAGCCTATTAACTACTATATTAACTATTATGATAACATTGTTGGATAATTATTTATAAGCGTAACGAAATCGATCGATATATTTCACAAATCCGCAATGGGAATCGGCGGTTTTTAAACTACGTAGTTTGCAGTTCTTATTTTCAAAGTAAATACCGGCAGCATAAAGACAATAATGTTTTGGAGAGAATTCTAAAGAAACTCGACAGCGTCTACTGTTTAGAGTTTATTGATGATGATTGGCTTTAACATATATAAAAAATATCCATTTCCATAAAAGAAGAAACAGACAAACAGATTCTCCGACTATTATTACTAAGATTAGTATTTCAAACTAAGATTCTTAAAAATAACTGAAGTTGCCAAAACAACTTTGAAGGGGAGACGCGTGACCTATATTGAATTATTTATGAGAATAGGGTCGATTCCACGATGATCAGATATGGACAAAGCACTGGCAGCAGGGAGCACTGGCAACCTTAGGGAGCCCCTGGCGTCGGCCCCTATCGCAGGATGAGAATAATTTGTGGCTCGGCCTCGCTCCCACATTTGTGGCAGGAGCCGCGTAATGAGCACACGAAACAAGCGTACGCATGGCGCCGCTAATAAACAATACAAACATCGCCTCTACATCAATAACTGACAACCGAGACCTTGACTTCAACGGTCAGATGACTAACGCAGAAGACCAATCAAACTCAAACACACTTTATCTAAGCAAAGTACTTTGTACTTACTAACTTATCAATATAATCAAAGAATATAGAAATATTTGATTTGATAAGCCGCAGTAGGTATTAGTTGAAAGCACAACGGCTCTGTAGAACAACACAGCTATGTGATTTGTGAACAACGACCGCCGGTGTTTGTCCGCTTCCTGAATTATATCGCTATATTTAGAGAGCGAACTGGACCAACTACCAACAACCACTGTAGGAAGTTCTCCCGGCGCGGGCGCGGGCAACTTGTTTAAACAAACGCCAAATAAACAATCAAGTACGCGTATTTGTTCGAGCTGCCTGTTTCATAACTTTCTCAAACATCGCCAACATAACAGTTGCTCGTTGACGTAATCCTGTACCAACATGGGCACCACACGTACAATTAAATTCTTCGAAATGCTTACAACTAGTAACTAAATTAAATATGTTCATGTTGTTATTTCCTAGCCTCTGGGAACTAGTTCTCAATTAAACTGACAAATAGTACAACTTGTATACTTCCGGCTAAATGCAGCTTTCCAGTAATACTCAATGCAGGTAATGTGCCTGAAGGCATGATTAGTTGGATTTTGTGGTGAGCACAATTTAAAACGAAGTTACTAATAGTGGTAGTGGGCTTTCTCTGAATTAAAGAACTAATGAGAAAGCAGCCCACACTGAGGAATGAACTACATGTCTAATTTGCACAATTCTATGTAAGTTTCGATCTCAAACCTGAAGAGTCAAAAGTCGAAACATGGTTGATCAATCATATTACGATCCAACTTTATAGAGTGCATACACTTATCGGTCATTGTTATTCAAATTGAGAATTGATAGTTGAAAAAGAGTGTTTAATAAATGTACGAGCACAACATTTAAGAATTGTAATAAGAAAGGAATTGAAACCAAATACGACGCTAAAGTGTCTGCCACTGATACGTTTGCGGTCGCTAACCACAGGTTCTCGGCGAGCGTGGGAAACACGCACTAACTGAAACGACCACTGAATAAAGCTCTAACAGCTTTGGATACGCCTCCCAAAATACTCAATCGTCATTTTACTATTGTTTTACAAAAATAATACTCGTTTAACACTAAAAAAAACAATATATTAATGTCAGTTTGAAGTCACGAATTTTCATCATTTTCCTCCGACGTAATTGATTTTGCTGTGAATACTGAGCGCGTATTGCTGTACTGTTTAACTGAGTACTGACAAGTGTGTGTTTGTTTACTCACATGTGATTTATGGATCAGTACGTTGTGAGATTGGACCTGCGTGTAAAATAATTACAAGTAAATGTGATTGGGCTGTGTCATTATCATCACTAACATGCAATCTCTGAACTTAAACCTTTTGTAGTCCAGAGTAAATCTAAACTAAATGTTCAGCGGTCAGGATTTATATGCATTTACATGTCAATTAATTTATTGTTACATTTTTTAGTATTCATTTTTGCTTTACCGAAACGATTAAAGTAAAAGTACTGCCTCTACACATGAATAATCCATTCAAATGTAGAGACAGTACTTTAGTCGTTTTTTTGAAAGTTCGTCAGCACGAAATATAACATTAGTATACATGAAAGTGTAACTAATGCAGTTTGCTATTACAAATCAATGTGTTTTACGAATTATTAAAACATTCCAGCGAGTGAGTTCATTTATTGTACATGTAATCAAGGCGAACACAATCAATAACGTTCCGTACATGACAACGACTCATTATCTACTGAGCTTTCTAAAGCTACTTGAATACATTGCGGGGCGTGAACCAACATTAAATATATTCATGGGTGTCGAGGGACGATGGAGGTCGAAAAAGTGGATATAGAAAGCGAAATACCGACACGTGTAAGATGCAATCTAAGTTGCGAACTTCCATTAGCGTCGGCTTTCACTGCAGTTGTTTTAATAATGATAAATAGTGTTTCTTGTCGAGTCAAAATGAGTGGGTAAAGAGAGGACCTAATGCCGTGGCCCCGCGGGGAGCCATCTTCGCTGTTGTGTTACTAAGGTCCATCTATCCAAGAGTTTAAGTGACACTCGTGTTGCAAAGCGGCGAGTCATTTGTTGATGAGGGACAAGACGACCCAAGTTTACCCAGAAAACAGCCCTTACCTCGTTTCTAGTTCTGAAGTAATTAGCATGTGATATCCCAAGGAAGACAGGTATGTTAAGAACATAAATTTCATAAAACCAATTTTAATTTCATCTGCATTTAAAACTAGTAAAACTTATTTCTCTTAAAGTAATTCTGTAGTAGGTTAGCTGGGTCTGTGATATCAATTTCGTTTTCAATAGGTAATCATTTGTAATTATAACAGTCATTAAGTACGGCAATGCCATCAACCCCAGTTAGTGTGTCAGTCACACAGTTCACACGATCACGGATCACCCAGACAACTATGGCTGATTGTTTAGCTATTAATGTAATGCCTAGATCGATATCGCACGCCGTATTTAATATTTGAGACATAGCCGTTCATTTGTCATAGTACATTTTCGTTATATTGTTCCTTTAGTGGAAAGCAATTTCTAACTATTTTCATAGCTGTCTGATTGATTTCAATTTCAATTGACTTCAATCTCCTCCTAGAGACTGTTCCACTTTAGTGGCCACACTGATACTCATAATATATAATATTACTAGCTGTCCCGGCAAACGTCGTTTTGCCATAATTACTAATAAATTAAAAATTAATTAAAAAAACATTGTCCAGCGGACAAAATTGTGAATCTAAACCATTCCCAGATCCCCTTGAACACACACAAAAAATTTCATCAAAATCGGTCCAGTCGTTTGAGAGTAGTTCAGTGACATACACACTCACAGAAGAATTTACACATTACTCCGACCTCATATAAAATTGGAAAATAGCCGGAAATGCGGCGATGCTGAATTACGTTTTATCTTCAGTTATTTCTGGACCGTCACGTAATAACTAACAATAAACAGACGAGGTATGTACCTACGGCGTGTTTTTGTCGAGTTTTTACCTGATTACCTCATAGATTCAATGTCTTATGGTAATTACGTACACGGCCTTCGCATGTCTTACCTGAAAAAGAGGAAAATACACATTAGTTATTACATTTTTGCCACTCGTCTTCGGATAACATTACTATAGTATAGTATAGGTAAGTATACCTACAGCTCCTACAGTAACGATATCGTATAAAATATCACTAAACTATGTTGCTATACACAATTGTAGGCAGAAACATATTAAAAAAATTCTCGAAACAGTACATGTGGTGGAAAAGTAGTATTGATTACGTACGAATTGATAATGTCAGTAATGACTTGAACAAGCCACAGTTAACAGTCAACTGTGCGGGAAATCTTCCCAAACCGATTTTGAGAATATTATGATTAAATTTGCAGCAAACAATAAAAAGTCTAGCATTTATTTAAATTGGAATATATAAATCCTATGGCGCAATTTAGAACTCATTACAAATGCTGCTAATTTACATAATTTATTGTATAAAACGTGTAAGAAATATAAACGCAGAGAGGACACAGTTCAAGGACGATTCAAAACGCAGCACGTGACCCGATACCGCTAATTTAAAACAACAAAAACAAAAGCAGTCCGAATGATTTTAAAAGTGACTTTGCACTGTCGCATTATGATTTTCGAAGATAGTTTAATAAATATCACCTCAACGCAAGTACTCACTTCGAAAGCAAGATGTGACCCATGTTTAAAGATTCCACTTGGTAATCATACATTCATCAAGAATTTAGTGACTGCATACCTTACAGTTATTGTTCCAACTCGATTGTTGTTCAATTATTCTAATACAATTGTATAACAATATGTGCATAGACGCATGCCTGAGCGGCTCGTTGCGGAGAAAGTTGATTGTTTCTTTATTGTCACGAACTGGCGGACAATACTAATCTGTCGTGAGCAATGAACTAATACACTATTGTTGTTATAGGTATTACAGGTGCTTTGTCTCGTGTCAACAATATCGTTATCTTGGCATTCCATCACTCGCCCAAGGAGTTAATGTTAAAGCCGATGTGCGGTATGTAGGACGTGGTACATATTTACATTCGTGTCGTAATAACAGTCAATGGTATCTATGTTTGCGTACAAAATATATACAATAGTCGTTTATATGCTACGTAGCTATGTATAGGTACATTCTATGGAATTTAACCATTACCTATATTCACCAAAGTTTTCTTGACAGACTTTAGAATGAGGGTTCGGGAAATTTATATCAAAGATAATTTCGTATAAAAAATCAATGGAGCAGATTGAAATCACATCTATAACATGGAGCACTTCAAAATAGATGATCATTAATCATATACTTTGCATAATTACGTATAAAAATGTGTTATTATTGTGTTCATTCACAAGTTCACAGAACATATATAATTTCGGGTAAATGTGTTCCCGCGACTATAATTTCGATACATAATGGGTACGGTGTGAGTACAATGCAACCGTGACGTGCCCATTGACTGCTTGCGTCCGCGCGGTGCTGGCGCTGCGCTATCTCCGACCGGCGGAAGTTGTTGCGTGTGCTCCACATGTATTATTGTATACACAACAAATTACATACTACATCCGATGTACTTGACGATGTAGGTCAGTTATGTAATTGATGTGCTTTCGAATACCTGTCTAATATCATTTTTGTAAACTACACGCTTTGTGACTATATTTGTTAATGTTATAAGCGGTTAAACGAGCAGATAGGTCACTTGATGGTAAGTAACAACCGCTGCACAAGGACATCTGCAACTCAAGGATGCCAAATGCGATGTTGCCCTTTGTGTCTCTCCCACACAAATCAGGAGGAGAAGAGACTTGGGTTCTCGTACCTTAGCAGTAGCTTTTGACCCTATGTCTCTGTCACGGTTGTGTGTGGCAGAAGATAATGTAGGTACATGAACATGCATAGTTGCAACTTTCTTTCTATATAGGCTAAGGACATCTCTTCAATGAGTAATTGAACCATCTATCCGTATAGTGGTATGTCTTAATGTGATGATTTCATGACTGAATCGCTTAAGAATCTATAAAGATAAATGATTATGGCAAAGCTTTCATTTCCATCAGAAAGATTTTCATAAATCGCTGTATAATGAGACTGAAAGATTGAATGATCAATTGACCTGGTGCAGACCTTATAAATCTCAGAGCTACATACGTATTAGCCTAATGGTTAAAAAATCAACACGCTCATTATGTATTTTTATAATACTTTCTACTTGCAATAAGAGAAATGAGTCTCATGCAAACAGTTCCCAAGCTATTATCAAAAGCATTGCGGTCACGAAACAAGCCACACAGCTGAGAAACGTCAAAGGTCCCTCGTGACACGCGCTGCACCGGAAATTGCAATTACACCATTTCCTTTTATATTTTACGCTCCGTTATCATTATTGTAATCAACACATTGTTTACATATGAAGTCAACGCTATGAGTACAGCTGACGTCACCAAATCACTGCCGCTGAGCTTGCCAAACGTGACGTACAGAATGACATTTCGCAGCTCATTGACAGTTACACTTAGAGAAGAGAGACTTGAACCGTTACTCGTATGTAAACAAACATCCTGCGATTGTTTATCGAGATCCTTGACCTTAGTCGTAGCCACCTGTTAAGGTCAAGGTCAACTATTAAGATATGGACTAAACGAATACGAGAAGACATCAATTATATTCCGGGGCCGATGTTTTTGACGACAGCGACCTTTACGCAACGCTGATACTGAGGCTGCCCATTGAGATACTTTCAAAACGGGTGTATGGGTCAGTACTTAATATCAAAATGTCGGTGCTTGATTGCTACCGAAATCAGATCAAGAAAATAACGGTTGAATTGTTACTATCAATCTAATCTAACTTTAGAAATAATCGAATGGTTGCTACAACAACCGATTCATTTCTTCGATAATTCAGTCACAAGCGGGGGTAAAGACTTAGCAGGTAATTATATACAGGCCGGCAGGCATGCATATTTAACATTTTAACATAATGTTAAAAGGAAACAACATTTGAAAAAAGTTAACCAGTGTAAACTAAAAATTACCAAGTATTTGGAAGCATTTAAGGAAAACTAATGACATTGTGGTATAGGAAAACCGCAAGGCATTAATTCAAAATAAATATTTTGTGTTATCGATGTTCAGGAAGTAATATATTTTAAGAGTTAATTTTATTTCAGTTTAGATTACGAATAAATTACACACGATAAATAATTTCTTCTATAAACAATTTTAGAAATGACTATTTTATTATTTTTGGATGACACGTCATTTGGTATAGAACAATTTAAATACAACTAGTCACGCTGGCAGCTCTTACAAACAGCAGGCTTCCAGAGACACATAGTATCAAAACCCTAGCGAGTATTTTATTTTAGACGCGTTAATTCCACAAACTCTTATTGCAAAGCAATACTTATATGTTAAGTTGTGATTCTGGGACGAACCGATCGCATCACATATGGTACGGGAGCTAGCAACGTTTGAAAAGTAAGAATTTTAGGTCAGCTGATTTTGTGATATGTCGTCCTTCTTGCACTTTCGGTTAGAGTCTGGGCTATCTGGCTGGCGGCAGCGGTTGCGTTCATTAGTGCGCATCCTACCTGTCCAGGTAATAATCCTGGATTTTAAAAACATTTTAGTAGGCGTAATTTTTAATTTTTTGTTTTTAAATAAGTCTACCTGACATACTTTTTTTATTGCCAGACATTTTTGACAATGCTAACTATGTGCCATACGCGATTTTTAATTTTTTTTTTATAAAAATTTCAAAGTATTTTATAATGTCTGTAATTTTAATATGATGTTATTTAAAGATAATAAAAACTTAAAATAAATTTGCCAGACATTAATTCGATTGTTAAAAGTCTTGAATTAAAATTAAAAAGTCATGAAAAGTATTGCAGTATAATGCTAGTAGTCCGAGAGAGACAGTTGCAGGATAAGTCGAGAATGATACAGGGAACCATTACGAAAGTAAATTACTTTTCACTTTTTTTTTTTATTTTTCTTTATTTTTGGCTAGTGATTCATTCATCATCATCATCATCGTCGCTGTCTTTGTCAGTGTCATTCATATCATCTTCTTGAGAACTTTCGTTATCTTCTAAAACTCTATCATCTGTAACATAAAAAAAATAAACAGTGTAATTCTTCTTGTTTGTTATAAAACATTTTAGTTATTATTGATAAATATTCCATTTCACACTTACTTTGAACAATAATATCTGCAACTGAGGATGGTAATTGATCTCCCAAAAACCAGACAAAATCAAGGTAGTAGAGCCACGCTGATTTCAGCACGAACGGGCCGGCTCGACCGGGGCGGTACTACCCTCACACAGAAAATCAACGTAAAATGACAGCGATCATGCTGTCGTGTTTCGTTGGTGAGTGCGAGACCGGAGGCCCAATGATGCAGAAGCATCACTAGCCCGCCATGGTGTGGGTCGCCATGCTGCATTGTTGCATTGTCTGCATTCGCAGTATGGTGACTACCACTCTTGGATTCTACTCATGCTTTCCATCAGGCAGAGTAGAGTCATTTTGGCAGGGTCAAAAAAAAAAAAAATATATTTGTCACCGTTAATGGTCTAACCGAAAGCCATTGGAGATAAAGATGTTGGATGTTTTGAGTGAGCATTTCTCCAAATTTTCGTCACGTAACGAACTCTCAATAAATGCTGTTGCAATCCCGCTTTACAGGGTGGCAAACTGGATGAGTCAAAGTTTCGAAATTTTTTGTCGAATTTCTCATCTGATTTTTTAGACTTAAACCTACTTGAAAATAAATGAAATCGAACATCATTAACATTGGAACAATTTTTAACTCCATAATTTGACAAATAAATTTCTCCAGCGTTACAAACGTAGTTTCAAGTACTTCTTCGTCATCCGTAATTATATTATCAAAAGTTAACTGGTATTCTTTAGAATTTTCTAATATTTTAAAAGGCTTAACTTTGCCTTTTCTAAAAAAAGCTGGCGTGTAATCACATCCGGTTATTGCGTGGAAGCATCGTAAAGCTTTGCATAAAGAGTAAATACAATAATATACTTATACAATACTTTTCATGACTTTTTAATATTAATTCAAGACTTAACAATCGAATTAATGTCTGGCAAATTTATTTTAAGTTTTTATTATCTTTAAATAACATAATATTAAAGTTACAGACATTATAAAATACTTTGAAATTTTTATAAAAAGAAATTAAAAAATCGCGTATGGCACACAGTTAGCATTGTCAAAAATGTCTGGCAATAAAAAAAGTATGTCAGGTAGACTTATTTAAAAACAAAAAATTAAAAATTACGGCTTCTAAAATGTTTTTAAAATCCAGGATTATTACCTGGACATGTAGGATGCGCACTAATGAACGCAACCGCTACCGCCAGCCAGATAGCCCAGACTCTAACCGAAAGTGCAAGAAGGACGACATATCACAAAATCAGCTGACCTAAAATTCTTTCTCGAAAACGTTGCTAGCTCCTATACTAATAGAAGCGTTAAACAGTGCTGACAAAAGCCGTCCACGGGCCATTGCACGCAGTTTCCGCACAATGAGAACATTAAACTGTCCGATCACACGCATTCATATTCAACACACGAAGTGTCGATGTCACTTCGATGCGCTTCGAACCTTCTGTGGGCTTTAGGACCATTTTCGGGAAAAGCCTCAGCTCGAACCGAACCTTTGGAATGGCAATGAACTTATTGTTAATTTATATTATAAAAGTATAGTCTGAATTAATTTTGAATAAAACCGGTATAATCGTAAGCTACATTGGTACTCAACATTTGATTTTTTATAAGTATCGCTAACACAGAGTGATATGTTAAATGAGATACATACTACCAATAGAGTTTATATATTCATTTCTTTGCGGTTGAATACTTTTTCTTTGATATATCTACAGCAATGAGCGACATCATGGTTATCAACATCCCAAAAAAAACAGGAATAATAAGTCGACACATCTCTCACACAGCCGTCTGATCTCAATTGGGCCTGTGGTAACTGATTGCCGTTAAAACTCATCATACTATGATTTGTTGTACAATATGAAAGTCGAACCTGCAACGGTCTAGAATTGCAGTCAGGAACAATTAGAATATACTGCACTACTTGCTATTGCTTCTACAAAGCAGTGAGATTCTCTCGCCAGGGTGATGTTTGAACATTAATAATGTAGAATTGTAGAGGATAGCACAGTGCGGGTATATTCAGTATGCACTTCAAATGTTTTCACTGCTCACACCACGGTCCTACAGGGCTACAAAATAATGTATACGACTCGTAAAGCGTGGAGAAAACCCCAACTACTACACAATAAAATATTTACATACGCATTGGCACTGTGTACTCACACTTACAACGACCATTAAAATAATAATTTTTGCGTTATGTAATCTGTGTTACGTTTATTAATCATTGCTAAAAAAAAAGCAAAGTGCTAAAGTTAATAGCTACGGCAAGCAAAGCTTTAGGCAATTCCAGAGCCGAAGGTGATGTTTACTACATGCGGTTAGAGAATATAACCCAGAGAGATTTTGAGGACTACTTACAGTTGACTTAGATACGTCTAGTAATTGCATGTATCTACAGAAGATAGGAATCTCAGTTCTAAAGCGTTTAATTAAAAGTAATATACTTCGCAATAGTAATACTTAGTAATTGAGTTATTATGCCAATCAGCGGGGCGAGCAAAAATTATGTTATTCAAGGGTACTGTTTGTGTGCACCGATTGTTTTGATCTATCGCTCAGATAACAGCGGTGGAGCGTTGTGGAGGGGCATTACCACGATACATTTTTCTTTTTTCCTGAATGTTTTTGTGAAAGCAACGGTACCATTGAGACGTGCCCTCATCGCGCTATCGGCCTCAATGGTTAACGGCATATCACTTGGAAAAACGGCATAACATTTTGGGATACTACAAACGTATCAATTTTATTACAACATCTTTGAAGTAGGTACTAAATAGGTAATTTGAAACAAGCAACGGAGAAGGTTGTTTGATCATTCTAATGGTAAATGACGCTTAATGTTTCCAAGCTATTGGATTGGAAAGAATCAAACTCCTCCAAAGTTTTAAAATCATCTCAATAAGTATGGTTATTTTCTTGCTCGATCCAGTGACAAAACAGGAATGAAACAAAACTTTTATGAGTAGTGTAGCTCGCAGTAATAAAATAAAATTGTGTCTTGTTCACGCGTTCGTATCATTATTGTACACAGAGGGACGTTCTTTTGCCGACGGACGAAACAGCAGCTAAAGGAATAGAGCTATATTATAATTGTCGCTGTTTAAAAGCGGAGCAGTGAGGGATTGCATCATGTCCTGGTAACGCTCCCACAAATGTTGGGAGGCGGCCATCTGTGGGCGATGCTAAATATAACTTGTGACTACGGCGACCTTTGACTGCACTTTAATCACGTTTTACATTCAAAAGGAAGAAACATAACTCTATATTTGATAGATATAATCAGGGATTTTAGAAGACATACGGAAAAAGCAGTTGTATAGTAAGAACTAGAAAACACTGTCTTGCACACAATGGGGTTGACGACACTTAAGTCAAATTAGTTACTTTTTATCATCTGTCAAAACGATACCTTAAAAAAAAAAAATGTAGTGAATACAAACTTGTGACGTCACTGTTATAGGCAACTCAGTTGAGCAATATATTTTAATGTTTACCCATTTGATTAAAATTAGTAACAGAAATGAAAAGCCGCAATAATTATATTTTCCGAGATGTTTTGTAATATTCGTTTTAATGCAGGAGACATCGGCATTTATTTACCATACTCATTACGAATGCACGAATGCAGACAATGCAACAATGCAGCATGGTGACCCATACCATGGCGGTCTAGCAATGCTTCTGCAACATTGGGCTGTCATTGTCATGACATTGTGTGCGTTCGCAATGAGTATGATGACCATCACTCTTGGATTCTGCTTATGCTTTCTATCAGGCAGAGTAGAGTCATTATGGCAGGGCCATACACAAAAAAAACAGCGTGGTTCTACTTCCTTGAAACTACTCTACTACATCGTTCATCTACCCTGTTCTAAACGAAAACCATTACCTTAAACAAATACTGTAAAACGTGATAAAAAATTTTCACTAGATACTTTAGTAGTCAAAAAATTATTAGTAAGCATTTTTTACATTGTTAGATCATAAAAGCCTTGTAAAATTTTATCTTTAAAATAATACCATCAAAAAACATCGTTCATTACTTCATTAGTCATACTTTTCGCAAACTCATCCGTGTGTCATAACATGCTGTGCAAAGTTGTCCTGATAATAATATTAATACTAAGAATAACAGAAGTCTACTTTTATTTGAGTACTAGCTGAACCCCGCGGTGTTACCCGCGTTTATTGTCGTGTCGCGGGTAACGCCGCAGGAAAAGTTAGTCTAAAACAGTAGCCTAAGTTACTCCTTAGATCATCAGCTATCTGCCAGTGAAAGTGATTACCTTGAACAAACAGAAACACAGACAAACAAAAACTGTAAAAATGTTATTTTGGTTCATGTGGCGTGTTTACATACATATGCATTTATTAAAAAGCGGTTATTTTAATATTACAAACAGGCAGACATCCAATTTAATATATTTGTATAGATGTATAGAAAGAAGATGATAGTGTCGCTAGAGATATATTCTCACGCACACATGTGTGTAAACGGTGACATCATCGCGGCTGATAGCGCTAGCGCCCGCCTGCTAATAATGCCAAGGGCAATCGCGTCATCGCGCACTCTCGAGTCTCGACACATCACTGACACACACACGCACACACAACGTGGACCAACTTCTAGAACATGTTTTTGTGTATTGTTTTATTGATCAGCTGCGGTGAGCGCACTGATTCATTTCATTGTCTGCCAAACCGCAGCCGCTGACTGCGCTGCACTAAAAGAACATAAACATTTAAACGTTAACCATTGTCCAGTGTCGCAGGGGCTGGTGGTACGGTTCTCTGGCGATACTATTATATCTTATATCTGATAAGACGCAATAAAAACTAACGGTTCATTGATGAACAGTTTTCATTGATGAAATGTTCAGAAATATCCCTTGTTATTGTCAAATTCAGTACGGTTTTTATTTTTATGGTAGACATGGCAGACTGCTCACCTGATCAACTTCAAGAATCGCCACTATCAGGCCATGTTAGAGGAGCCTTTATATGTAAAAGGGCTCAAAATGACTATTCTGTCTCATGGAAAGCATAAGTAGAATCTAGAAGTGGTGGTCACCATCCTCATTGCGAACCTGGACTATGCCGCATGGAGACCCACACTATGGCGACCTAGTGAGCTGCTTATTCACGCTCCGCCTTAAGAAGTAGTGGGAAGTAAACACGGGCGCTGGTAGTGAGTTCCAAGTTTTTCCTTCTCGGCACTGGAATGTATAGCTGAACCATTTAGTTCGAGAGCATAAGTCTACCACTCTAAAGAGGTGACTGTCAAAATCAGCATGTGTTGGTGTAAAGAGGAACGGAATTGGGCTTTTTCTAGATTAAAGCTTTCGTGAGTTGTTAGAGCTTCAGATTATTTTACGTTTTATGACATTATTAAAAGCACTATAAAGCTTAAAGTACAGTTAATCCAGAGAAATGTATTTGTTAAGTTTTATTGAATATTTTATAACTTATAATCTATTATGAGTAAATGAATGTTAATAAACGCCATAAATATTCAAATTCATAACATGGCGAGGTGGGGCAGGGGACATAATGATATCACAATACATGACTTATTTAAATCAAAGTACAAGTTTCTTTAGCATCACAGGTAGAATGCGAATTTAACGATGATGCTGCAATCAACTATTTTATAAATTTATACACAAATGCATGTATAGGGAAAAAAACAAACATGATTTCCAAAGAGAAGGACAATACAACAAAAGCTTAAAAATAAAAAGCGCTCGTAAATATCTGAGTAGGTAGGTACATTTCTGTGATCAGATATAAAAGTCAATTTAATTATAAATGATTGATTGTAGAGCTTATTCAGTGATAGAGCGCGATAAATATCTTATAAGCCTAGATTAGAAAATGTGAAAGTGCGAAAATTTCCTGCCTAGCCCTAGCGGGGCTTTCAATGGCCAATAAAATTGTAAAAGTATCATTAAAGGTTCCATTAGCAGTGGTGATACAGACAAATGGAACAGTCAATCTCATTTCTGTGGTTACATGTGTAGCTAACATGACAAATCACATTATTGTTATGTAGACGAAACACGTACAGGCAACCTTCAATGAAGTATTATTAGTTTACAGAATATAAATAAAATTACTAGTTAGGTGCTACAAGAACAAACAGCATTGCTGGCAGGCATAAACGGGGTTGATATGTGACGATCGAAAACTGTCCTCTAATAGAAATAGCGCAGACGGGCGACACGTCGTCGCGACTCTAACACGATCTAAATTAGTTCCATCGCTGAGGACGACATGAAATGCAAGTGATGGGTCCTTTAACGAGATTTGTAGCCTTTAAAAAACATTCTTAATGCTTTCACGTTCACACTACACTGCATTATGCCAGGAATAGACTCGAGAGTTGTCCAAAAAAAGTGATATTGTTGTGAAATACTCTGAAATCTTGAAATACACAAGTAGATATCATAGAGGCGATGGAGTCTATTCTTCTTGTTGGGAAAGAGTATATATAGTAATTGTATTTTTCAATTAGTACTGCCTCTAAGTTCGTTTAATGGCAGACTGTCAAAAATTGTAATCATTCCTAACGCTGAGGGAAAAAGCACAGATATAAATTCACCTCGTCCCGAGGAAGAAAATCTTCATAGGGATAGACAAACTCTTATTTTGAATCTCAAAGTATTAAGATTTGCTCTTTTATTGTTGAAGGGGTCAGAATAATCTGCTCTCTCAATCTGAAAGCAGATTGTGGCAGGAACTTCATTACAATTAACTTAAATCACATTGACTTATGCCTAGATAATACTGAACAATGAAATTCCTTGTTAACAGATGGCTGTCATCACAGTTTGACCTAATTAAAACAAAGCGTATTAAATTGTTCATTGCAGTCTATAAAGCCCAGTGATCGGATAACACTGTAGCACAACATTGACTAACACTGTAGTTACAGTCAGTATTGTAGTACAAAGACATAAAGCAAAACTGGAGCGATCGGTTGCGCAGATGCGCAGCAGAGGCGCGGCACGACACATTCGAGGGGTCGACGACCGGCGCGACCGCGACGCCCGCAGAGGGGCGTTGCAGACGGACGACTGCACGCGATCATGCGACAAAATATACCATTCATTGTTGTGTTCATGGTGACATACAATGTCATCTTTAAGGGCAATCGTTACAGTGTAACGTCAGGTCGTGCCTCGCCCAGCGCAACAGTTAATGTTTAACACACGGTGTCGATCAAAGCACTTCAGAGATAAGATTAAGAACTTCACGGATGGCCGCATATCGTACAGAACTTCATTAGAGCATCCGGAAATATTAATGTCATTCGACGTTCGTGGGAATAAAAGACAATGATTATATTATAATACTGTCATATCGATGAAGCTATGCTTTATGAATGACAAATCGGGATGACAACTGACGATTACAAAGACACGGTCGAGGTTGACGATTCGCCGTTTTCTGTAATTTGATATTGCAATTAACGCTTATACAGCTATCGAATATCAACTTGTTTAGTTGGTCGCCGTTAGCAATAGTAGGTACAGTTGCACTGTATCACGGTATTGCACAATAAAGTGAAAGTACCGCCCTCGAATGTCGAATACAATTGAAATACGATTTATTACTCGTACATGTTTACTTATAGCTAGAAGTAGACGAAAAGATAATTATGAAGATATAAAATTTAAACTATTCGAAGATCAAGAAAGTGATACAGATAGACGCCTCTTTTTATGCTATGCAAACGAAAAGACGGGTAACCTGATTTAAAGTAACTAATGCCGCCCATGGAGAACTGAAGAGTCATGATTTTATGGCTGCCCTTTGAATATTTCCCCCGGAATCAGGGGAAAAAGGAGTGTGAGTTCCGGTAGCCTCAATCACTCGGTGAAAAGCAACGATATAACTGCCTATGAGGCCATGGTGTCACTCCTAGCCGGCCTATTGGTGCAGAAGTATTGATCTGTCACGTTGAAAATGCAAATTAATTTTGGGCACTTGAGAGCGTCTGTACATAGATATCTATTAACTTTCTACCGTAGACTTGGCAAAATACTACCGTCAAAAAAGATTTAACCTTTGGTACAGACAGTTAGCGACCTCTTACATCGAACATATTGGGACGAAAGAGATTGTTGTAAGGCACCTTCATTTTATTGTTATAAAGATAATAGAAATATGGGTGGTCAAAAAAATACTGAGCCAAATGAAAATGCATAAATGTCTTAGGATAGTGATACGAGTACAGCTATAGGCCAGTGCCGGTCGTTCCGGATGTGTACACAGTGCGTTTCCGCGATTACAATGCGCCTGAATTATTAATACACGTGCCTACCAACCACAAACTGTACACTAGCTACTTCCGCGTGAATATTCACCACTGTCATTATAAGGTGAAACGAGAAAAGGCACGCGCCATACTTAACATCACACAAAATAAGGACACAAAAAAAATAGGACACATGTCGAGAAAAAAAACAAAACGACAACGACCCACGATTGTTTGTTCTGTATCTGAAGGTATTTTATTATTTTTATACTTTTTATGTATTTAGAAATACATACAGTTTTTAGGTAGGTACGGATCGGGTCTGTTTAGTTCGAGATCAGACGGCTGTGTTTTCTTGTTGCTTTTTAATTTGTGAGTCTGCCAAAGTGACTCTACTAGGCCTGATGGAAAGCATGAGCAGAATCCAAGAGTGATGGTCACTACACTCATTGCGAATGCAAACAATGCAGCATGGTGACCCACACTAGTGCGGCTTATTGAAATGCTTGCGCATCATTGGGCCTCCGGTCTTGCACTCACCAACGAAACACGACAGCATGAATTATAAGTTAGGTCTTTGTGAGAAGTACCGCCTGGGTCAAGCGGGCCCGTTCACTCGGAAATCAGCGTGGATCTGCTACCTTGGTGTTTCAGTACCACTAATTATCCTGTACAAGCAGGTTTTAAACTTATTTTTGCGTTTTAGACTAATTCAAAACTCAAATAGGTATACTATGAATTATTACAGCATAGCATACCTTAAAAGCATAGCCGCCACAGCTCAGATGAATTATTTCGAGGACACCGCCGAGACTAAGTACTGCATAGTTTAGCTCCACTGTGGCTGAGTTACGGTCATTAGATAACTTCATAACCAAAGTAATCACATGTGCACATTATGCATAACTAATAGCTGCATACATGTTTGGTTAGTTAGTTTCTATGCATATTTGTTTGTACATTATTTATAACTAGCTCATGTATATCGGTTTTCGCGGCAAATAGTAACCTATGTGTTATTCTCATAGTAGTAAATATATATATAAAGTTGCCTATGTCTATATAATTATCCAGGGTGTTAGCTTCCTGCATACCTAATTGGTCCAGATTAGATTAGGTCACCGATAAATCTTTCTATGAGTATAAACTCTTGTATGACATGACATAACCGTTTGAAAGTAAGAAAATTGACTAGTCTATTGTATATCAAATAAAAAGTGGGAGTGAAAACGATTTGTATTTTGCACAATTAGATGAGATGATGAGCAAACAATGAGACCACTAGGCTTTGGATGAGGAAGAGGTGTCAACGCATTGTGTGGATAGTATAACAGTTTTAAAGTCAATGATAGATATGTGGACAACTTCTTTAAAAGAAATAGAGCTTAGTACGTACAATACTGTTGGTTGACTAATGTGGTAACGGTACAGCTATTATTCGCTGTGATCGGGTGAGCGGTGGCGCGGTGCCGCGGTGCTCGCTGGCACATGGTCGACATGCGGCCGCATTGTGTATGGGTTACATAACGCCTGTACATGTGTTGAATAAGAAGCGATTATTGACTGAACACAACAACACTGACTCAGACGGTCGTGTCTTCGTCGAATTGGGTCCCACACAGACGTTAGGTACACGATCAGTACCATCACCAATGTAAAATATCTATATTTTTATTTCATTGTAACTTGTAAATGTAAGATATCTGATGGTCATGTAAACAAAAACTGTTATATTGTAACAACCACTGATAATCATGGTTTACTGGACACTGGTTTCCGGCAGTTCCACCTATGGTAGAAGCTATAAACAAAACCAAAAGTATCATTACCATTTTGTTCAGTATCAGAGAAAACTACTTTCTGTTTTATACAAAGTTAACAAAATCTTAAAAAGTATATATCAATGCGGGCCCCTATAACTGTTTTCAGAATTTGTGACAAAAAGGACGAAATAGCAGACAGTGTAGCACAGTGTGTTTACTTCTAAGCATGCATGTCTGTGAATGCCTGAAGCTTTTAAAGGGTGGCCTTAAATTCATACCATCTAAACATAGCAATTGGGCCTGCGATATATTTGAGACTTAGAACGTTAGAAAGTAGGTACAAGTCAGGTAAGCATAGTACAATTCATAATATTCTTAATACATTACACAATTGAATTTTAAGTACCCGATAACTTACTCATTTAACTGGTGCGATAATTGTGAGACGTTTTAGTTCAATTCCAATTTCTTTTTCAAGGTAGTACAGCTGCGCTGACTTCAGCATAAACGGACGATTTTGAATTTGAATTTGAAAAAAAAACTTTGGTAAGTGCGAGACCAAAGGCTCAAACAGCCACCATAGGGTGAGTCAACATGCTGCATTGTGCCTTGTCTGCATTCGCAATCAGTATTGTGACCACTACTACATTGGGTGGAATAGTCAGTTTCGCAAGCTTTAATAAATATATATTTATGTATAACACAACTAACAGCAGTGACGGGTCTTTTTTTGTATTCAGAACATAATACCTAAACGGGTCGATAAGGCCGACACTATCACAGAATCAGATAATTAGTTCCTATTCTGTGAGACACGGCGTGCGCCGGAATTCAACAACAATTGAATGAAGTATCTCAAGTTGGATCTACAGAATGACAAGCGTCACGATCCCTCATAATGCCACTTTTATGACAGGAAATAATGAAAGACGTTTGGTACAGTCGACAGAGTCAAATAACCAATGGATTAGAAAACGGTTTTCCTTTCGGGGCGTTCGTTATTAAAAGCAAGGTAATTAAGATTACTTAAAGAGCTACGAATATCAGCGTTTCTTTGAAAGTATTGCAGGAAAATTGGTATTCGAAGTAAAATAGAAACTATTGATGTTATACGAAATATAAATCTCTGATTTCACACATGTCGTTTTAAACAAAAATGCTTTTTCAAATGCATTTTTTACATTTTAGAATAAATATATAAAACATATAATATAAACATAAATTCACGGTACATCAGTCGTAGCACTCTATCTCCATTGATCTGCGCATGCGTCGCCGCGCACTGTAATACTGATGAACTGGCAAGTGGCAGGATGCGAAAGAGACGCGATACCATCATCGCACACAACTGATACTCGGATCTCGCCATTATAGAAGGACTTTCCTATACCACTTTATTTTAATTATAAATAAAATTATTTACAATTATGAAACTCTGACCATCTTTGAAACGATGTTCAATAGAAAAATATTTGATCTATGTACCAACATTATAAGTAAACAAAATACCTTTTCTGATAAGATTAGATTAATCGCGTAACAATGTACAAACTGTTGAGTTCGATAGCTCGGAAACGAATGCAGTAACTTGTTTTATATTTAATATTCTGCCTTACTATGCACTACTATTCCTTACATTATGAAGCCCTTATCTCGATGTAAACCTCCAATTAACACTTTATTGGCCGAAAAAAAGTTACTCTTACTCGTGACCTTGAGTATATGTTGGAGACTTCCGAAAGAGGTTCAGTGTGAGTTATCCTTTTTGTTTTAACTCTTATGGTACTTCTATGTATATTAAGCAAACTGTAGACAATGTTAAGGAAAGTAAAAACTTGAAAATAACGCACTGAACATTTAGCTGGCACAACCAAAGTGGTGTAGACTGGTAGCTAGAAAGTAAATATGGATTCGCACCGAGAAACTTTCATATCCTCAATTTGTATTTAAGAATATATCCGCAACTCAAACGTAAATCCCCATTTCCTTTATGTTTATTACAAGCAATCTTAAGCAATACAAATAGCCATAAAGTATCATAAGCAAGCAATAAACCCAGCGTGAACTGTTGTGTGTGAATAAGTGTGTGAACGATCCACGTGTTGGCCGCAGACAGCGGGTCTCGCTTCAAGTTGTTATGCTACGAATAAAGGCTTAGCCGCGACTCTCCACCGACCGTAAGCCAGAGAGCTAACGACTTGACATTCACGATATAAAGCACTTTATAGAAAAATAAAAGCAATCGTGACATAGAAAATGGCTATAATTAGTCATATTTGAAATGGGAAAAAAACTGCTTTTTACGGATACACTCCTTTTGTTAGTTGATGGATGGAGAAGCGTGCTCTCATGGTGATCACAATAATTTACATGGAACAGTTCTACATAGAAGGACTTCAGTGGAAGCAATACAATATGTTAAGATGTCCCGTATCCAGCTAATACTGTGTTACTTGAACAAGCAGACATTGCATGGCAGCTGAACACAACAATCTTATCTTTTGGAACAAATTCACTGATACGTGAGAATTACGTCATGTAATTATTAGCGAGTGCCAAAGAACTGTCACGTGTTTGCAATACAAAGGCAACTTTGATCACTGAACACCGAGAACACAGGTATTGGGAACAAGTTGCTTTGATCCTTAGAGGCTTGAAGTTAGTCG
This sequence comes from Spilosoma lubricipeda, assembly GCA_905220595.1. Taxonomy (NCBI): domain Eukaryota; kingdom Metazoa; phylum Arthropoda; class Insecta; order Lepidoptera; family Erebidae; genus Spilosoma; species Spilosoma lubricipeda. The sequence goes on from HG992296.1 coordinate 196,086, forward strand.
GGTAGAAGCGGTCGCCCGTTCCACCCACACACGCAGTTCCGCTTGGATTGTATTTCCGTCCACTTATTTAATCCTATTTATCCACGTACGTGTGGGAACGAATCCCAGAACCGATGAACTCACTGCCTACAGGCTCGACCTCATACATTCATAGAGCTTACTTGTCTATATTTAAAACTTTTCAGAACTACACTGTTTTGCTCGACGTTAAATAAAACAAAGTTTAATTATAGTGCATCTTTGTTTTCTTTCTAAAGTTTAAACGGCGCCATTGATCTATGGTCATTTATTACTTTTAAAGTTTTCTATTTGTTTGGTAACGAAACAAAGGCCGGTCGGAACTTGGAACTACCTCATTAGTCACATGCGACGGCGAGATTTCACTGTACAAGAATTCTCTTTCTGGAGAGGCTATTGTGTTTGGTAGTCAAAACATACGTGATCGTTCGCCGCGGGTGACTCACCTCTAGAGACTGCGAGAGTCACAACTAAGTGAGAGGGACAATTAATAACTATACGGTATTTAATAGGGCGAGCGCTCCCAGCAACAGCACTGCGTCATCGGGGTCAACTGGACGAGTTATGTAACTGTCACTTGCATTACAGTGTAAGCAAGAGATATACGTTTTATACCGTATATGTCAAATATACGAGCTATTGACTTAACTCGTTGGAGCGGTTTCTCCATGCCAGTAGCAAGCAGCACTGTGTTTATAATGTTCGCAATTCGCATGTGGATGTAGTATGTAATGACTCTCACTTTGAAGAACTTGCACCACACATTAAATCGTCATAGATGTAAGATAGAACAAAACATAGTTATTAACTTGCACAAATGCTCAATAACGGAGTTGGAACGTTTCGAGAGAACTAATTTGCCGCTGTCAATTGGCTTGTCAGAAATATTGCCTGTCCGAAGTTTCGGATAAGCCCCAAGTACATGCGCCTGCTACACAAATATATATGTACTTACACTTACACGTTTAGAGGAGATATATAACGCCAATAACGTTTTAGGTATTTGTACGGACTATGGACAGCGTTCGATACATTTGTTTAATGTAAAATGGCAGAAAGTGTAAGTCATTGAGGATTTTGGTATTTTTATGCTCTATCTATATAACTATAACACCCAGGGGACTTATAAGAAGGGGGAAATTTCGAACCTGGAGAATAATAGCCACCCTACTTTATACTTGTATTGATTTAATACTAGCATAGTGGCAGCAGTCGACTTCTCGAGTGCAAATATATGTTATACAATAATAATAGCCACTGATAAAATGTCATTGTGTAATTTATGAGCAAACAAAACAAAGCACGTTTGAAACTGCATACCAAGTAGAAACAAAAAGTTACATAACGTCTCCAATTAGTCCAGGCACGCCGGTGGTGGCGGAATCGGCTTCTGTCGTCACACACGTTTCCTTGTTCAGCAAGACTCGGCTACCAAACCAATTCCAAAGAGTTACTTCTCTTAGTTCACTCTACATCGACACCAAAACACAGATAACTTAAGTCCTATTAGATTTACATTCGGAACAAATCCTCACAATGTGTGTATTTTTAAAACGCCGGATGTTTTAATGACACTAATTGGGACTAACACACTATAGTCAAAAGGAAAACGAAGTTACAGGGATTCTTTTCTTACATTTGGTGTCAAAATAGTGAGCAACAGACCGTTTTAGGTTGACATTGTGAACTCAACCATTTACGGAACTTGCCAATTACCTCGCCTCACCGTGGTGACAAGTTTCAATAGAAGTGTACATACAGGTATTTTAAAACAATATTAGTTCAGTATTAAGTTCTAGTAATTTAGTATGCACACAAAAGAGCCCCCAGTCTATCCGGCACAGCCTTGGGTCTACAAAAGAAATAAGGAAAAATGTGCTCACATGTCGCGTTGCATCCATGCATATATTGGTTACCTTATTTTAAGAGAAAATATTGTCAACTAAGCCAGACGAAAAGAAATTGTTTTTTAAATTTGGCTTAACCTTAGTCTTTTCTGTAATCTGCCTCACATGAGAGTAATACGTTTTTTTTAAATTAAATATGTCAACACCGCAATTACTTGTTAAACGGGGCACTGATAGTGACGTCTTCGATGAATCACCTCGCAGCTATCGAAGCCGTTGTTTTATACATATTAGCCCACTTCCATAACGAGGTGATAACTCGACAATGAAAACGCCAGTGAGCACTTAGCTAATGTGTTTGTGTTCATTAGCCGCGCAAACATTCCCACAGACTTCAAATGACACTTCCGGAACACCACAGCATTTTTTTTTAAATTTGATTCAAATACAATAAATATAATTTAGTGACTTTTGCTTGCGGTTTCACATGTATGTAATTTTGATTAATAAATAATATTGAAATGATGAAGTATTTCCTGTATGCTTTTCTATGTAATTAGAAAATCTGTATAAAATATATGTATATATATAAAAGTGAATCATGTAATGTACGCGTATAACTTCCGATCGGCTGCACAAAATTAAATATTTTTTATGTGTTAGTTTTTATTACCACAAGCTTTGTGAACCAGAAAAATAAAAGAGAACGGGAAAGTCTTTTTTTGTCCGCGACTGTACACTGCCTGTGGGAAGTGTAAAGAGAAGAGACAGATATGTAAATATGGCGGTACGAAGTTCGCCAGGTCAGCTAATAATATATATAATTATGATTCGGACACTACATGAAGAATTCTCAATAGTTATCAAACGTTTTTTTGTAGATTATCATTTTGTCACACCGGACTGATACAAACAAGGAACGGTCATAAAGACTGAACTGAATAGTATATACACTAGTTTGCTGATTGTTAACCGAACTATGGGTACGTATGAAGGAGCGCGTGCTAGTGAGCGCGTGATCGAACGCAGACGCACCGCTGATAGACGAACACCAAGAGTCAGTAGTCAGGAATGTGGTAGCAAAATAACAATAGTACACCTATAATATCGTATAAATATAACAGCAAGGATGTATTTACAACACAAAATTAAGGATCTACAGATAATATTATTTATTATGATCCTTGTTTTTCAACAAACGTTGAATGTGAAGTATAGTTTTAATCGAAAACAGTTTTAATTCACAAAAGAATTAAATAACGAGACCTAAACGTTTGTACTCACGTTTCAAATGTGACACAATAAGCGGTTTGCCTTCATTCCGTTCTCACGATAAAATGTCAACAATTAATATTGTATTACTTTATTCTTTAAAGTAATTAGTAGTTATCCTACTAATATTATAAATGCGAAAGTTTGTAAGGATAGATGGATGTTTGGATGGATGTTTGTTACTCTTTCACGCAAAAACTACTGAACGGGTTTGGATGAAACTTTACAGTAATATAGCTTATGCATCAGAATAACACATAGGCCCCTATTTGCCGCGATAACCGACATATACACGGGCGGAGCCGCGGGCAACAACTAGTAGTTTATATGTACACTATATAGGTAAAGTTATAGACAAAATACAATAATTTCATCGTATCGCTAGTTATTGATAAAATCGTCCAGTGCCTGTTTGTATGATACGCAATGACCTCCCTACCTCCGGCACTTGGCAGCTGCAATCCATGCAATTGATGAAGGAATCGACCTCGAGAGCCAGTTAGCTGTTCCGACAAAACTACGCCAAAGGGGAGTGTTTAGCTGACTACCGATGAAACAATTCGACCGAGGCTATGCCTTCAATTAGGGTTATCTCGGTGTGGTCAACAGATTGTCGAACATACATTATGCTCACTACAAGACCATCGCATTTGATGAAATCATAATAAACCTGCGTCACAACTGTTTAGACCCAACTATCAGAAACCTACACGCACTAAAAGAACAAATTAATTTTAAGAAAAAAATCACAATAACCTGCACTGTTTTTTGAAACCAAACGCAATTGTCAATTGCAATGGCAACCCTGAATTGTCTTGGTTATGTCAAAGTAATAGTTTAGTATATGGAATAGTTTAGTATCGGTTGGGAACTAGTTTTGCTAAATAAAATGTTCGAAGCCGTTGAAACGGCCATTATGAAAATGTCGGTTCAGGGAACGCGATTGTGGATTCCTCGCGTGGGAAGCGTGGGATAGTCGTTTATAACGATCTCATAGTATCGAAGTCGCGTAAATAGTTCGCTCACTGTTTTAATTGTTTAAACTTAATGTTAGAGGTTAGGATTAGGAATCCCCGCGAACCTCTAAGTTATTAAACGGTTGTGTGTGTTATGAAGCTAGCGGATGGCATCAAAAGAGGTACCTCTTCGTCACTGCGAAGACCGAAGAAGGAAAGACACATACACCAACCGTGAGTAATTTAACTTTGTAGTTATAAGGTAGAAAGAGGTGTATCGCCTCTAAAATTGAACTGTCCATCGGTGATTGACCTGTGAGTGTTTGGTTTCTGTCTCATGGGCCCGCAGAGGCTGGTGATGATTCCTTACTCCAAGGAAGCAGCACTGCTGGACAGAATTAAACAAATGTGGATATCAGCAAAGATCAATTTAGAACTGAAGGTGATCTAAATTATTTTTGCATTTGTACAAATGTACAAATTGACAAAATCTAGATATTGATTGGATTTGATAAGTGTGTTAACCCTAGTCGGCACGCGGCACTACGATTATACAAGTAGAATAATTGAATCATAACAATAGTTGTGAGCTGAGAGCAGTCTGAATGGGGCGGAGTGTAAGCTCAGACTGGCTTACGTGTAAAGTAAAATCAAACAAAACATCCGCTACAGAAATACAGCAGACGCCATCCGGCCGACATGGCGGCACGAGGTTCCACCAGCGTCACACGGCTCTAACACCATGACGGAGCAACAAATTACTTCAAGATTGTAGAATTCTGGCCTAACCTATTATATACTATGTTTACACTAACCCATATCATTGTTGTTTTTTTAAAAAAGTGTTTTAGCGACACTGAAATGATAACGAGTTGTAAATAATAGAAGGAAAAGTCTATTTCATGCAATTTGAATATCAATGAATCCCAACTGGGTGAATGAATGAACAATAATTCCGACCTTTCTGTGTTAGATAAGTATAACATAGTAACATTTATCTGTTGCTATAAGCTCCTACACTGAATTAAAGAAAATATATGGAATCAATACAAGTGTCTGCCAAGGAAACATAAATTGAAACATTAATAACAAACAAATTAAGCGAAGGAAGATTCAATCGAGTGCGCAAATCTCACACCTGGCAGGCGCAAGACTTGCAGCCTTAAACATTGAAAACGCCCACTTGAGATAACTAAACCAGTAAGCAATATTTAACTAGCAGTAGTTAAGTATATTTTAAGTCAGTAGAAATGTTCGGAGCAGCAGTCAGAACCGACAAAAGCCATTCCCCTTGTTTATGGCTTTTAAAGTAGATACAAAACGTGTGTAAAGCTACCACCTCTTATGAGTTTGTAATAAAATTGTGTAAGCGATTAATGAGAATTACTCGTAGTATGAATATTACTTATTAGTGTTCAACGATTGAATACGGTGGTCTACTTCAAACAAAATAAAAACAAGTGTAAAAGTAACAGAGTAAATTTTCATGAGCCGTGCCTTGAATTCTTTCGAAGCATTAATTATTTGATCGATGTATACTTTGATCCAACGGACAATAAATTGAACAGTACCGTCGATCTTGGCACCAGAAGCAAGTAGCCTACATTAGCTCGGGGCCGCGGGATCACCGAACATGTAAATCACTCAGCTTACGATACATATTATGGTCGCGTCAACAAAATTATAAATTTGAGACAGGAGTGGAGTCTTCGGTGGATCCAGTTCGGTGGCACTGATTTGTGACATGCAATATAAATATATCATGGAGACACACCGTTATTATTCGCCGTCTGAACATTCCTGACACTAACGTAATCGTTTTTCAAGAATTTGATGTAACAGCTACCGTGTTCCCGGTAACTATTCTATTTCTCCAGTTTGTTACGAAACCAGCCGACGAGGTATCGAATGTGTAATGCTTATTAATGTTTAGCATAATAAAATTACTTACGGAGAATTTGTAAAATATATCGATATTTCTGCACGCTGCGCGTTGGTAAGCAAATTCTTCAACACTTTCTCATCAGATAATGTATTAAAATTTACTTGCCAAGGACGTATAATAACTATATACATATAATAAACAATAGTACATTACAGCCCTTACTTTTTTGGTAAAATAGTCCACACAATTTTTGAGCACTTGTTAAACATTCCTCAGTTCCTTTGTAAACTGGGACTTTACAAATTTCGTACGACTTATTATTATTAAACACGTTTTAAAAACAAAAACATAAAAGCTAAAAGCATATCAGCGTGTTTACTTAAATAGCGAGTCCAATAACGTACAGAAATAACTTGCTGAGTCAACACAGTGTGTGAGGTGAGCGGCGACACTCGTTATACATGCACTGGGTTGGTGGCTGGTGCTCAGGATAAGGCAAACGCACTGAGCACCGAGTGCCGCGATTCGTGCGAACTTGAAGATATGGCACAAGCGCAGCTTCGCGTCACCTTAACCTCGACACTGTACATAAGCGCCTACAAACATTTATTGTTCCTTCGTTAATGCACATATAGCGAAAAGTGGGTCTTTCTATGAGAAACTCTATGTAGAAACATAATTTAATTAAAGTTCACTTTATCAATCTAATTACAGTGTTTCCATTGCCTAGTAAAAGGAATATGGTTTTGTATAATAATATGTTTTAGTTAAAGATGGTACTTAGTTGTAATTTTGGAACAGTTTCAATGGCACGTAATAAAACCAGTGGCATTGAGCAAAAGCTTGCAAGTTCCAAAGTCATGAGTGTGGTAATTCGCGGCGAGCCCCGGGACGCGTTCGCAGCATTGTCCTCGGCGGAGGCTAAGTAAATAGTGCAGAAACTTTATTTATTCACCTCTCGAGCAAACATCACAAGTGTGTAAGTGTGTGTCACATTTACATTTTATATATTCGTATAAGAACAACGCAAATCTCTAGAACGTTTCTCTCGGGAAAGCTTTTCTGCATACAGTATATGTATTTACTTCAGGATTTTGTCAGCATCACATTATACAGGAATCTCAACTCCAATATTTAAGCGAATATCGAGCGAGAGAACGTGAGTAGAATCGATAACATTACCAAGTAGGTACTGTCTGACGATGGAGATACTTTAGTTTTTTCTCTTCCAGAGTGACAACCATTTACTTATTAGGACGTAACGTGAAGCAGTGAAATGCCTTATAGGTATACGAGTGGGTGATTTTTGCACTTTGCTTGTTAAGATTATTTAATGATTTGTTTTAAAAAGGAACTTATACACCACCGAATTAAAAAGTAAGGTCAAGTAATAAAACATTGAACATATTAAATTATGATTGAAATATAAACAAAATACATATCATACCTTTATTTTATTGTATTTTGAGGACGAATTGCTTATTCGTTAATATGTTTTGATTTGGCAATTTCTATTAGCCTTTGCATTTAGCAAAACTAAACTGTAAACTATTTCTATTGAATACATACATACATAGCCTGTCAAAATCATAACCCTTCTTTGGTTTTGTCGTAGTCGGGTAAAAAACTATTTGAAATCGTATTAGATAGAAGATATATATACATGTACAAACAAACATATACCTATAAAACAGTCTGTTTATATACAGATTGTTGGGTCTAGTCTAGAGTCAGTTTAGGTAGCAAGATTACACAGATTTAAGTGAATCAAAAGGCAAACGATGCGAAAACATCGGGCCCCTCATACACTTGGTAAAGTAGTTTTTACAAGTATCGCGTTATTATCTAGATGACGTCAACAGAACATTTCTTAGAATACATTTTTGCGGTAAGCGCGTCTTATACGCGCTTATCAATACATACATAGTTAGTGGACTGGTTGTAATAGAACGACAATTACTAATAAAGTTGGATTAATAAATTTACTATAACATAACGAAATTGCCTCGGGCTTCTTTGCTACTAAAACTATATAGAGAATATCAATGATATCTTCTACTTCTTATAGATTTTCAACACAAACATAGAAGTCAACAAGATAAGCAAAACTAATCAGTTTAGTTGCTGCTTAGTACCAAGTTCACTCATTGAAAGGTACCTATGTTCCAGTCGGGTTTCCCCAGACAAGCCACGTGACCACAAAAATACTAACATTGAAAGCCACTCGCGGAAGTTATTGTTCTCATTGTCACGATAACAACCTGTAGATTACAGAAAGTAAAGGTGCTGCGACCTTCACACGGCGAGGATGCTAGCTAATTAAGTTCAATTGTAACAATCATCGTAGACGTCACTCTCAATATATTTAATGATCAAAAGTAAACTAAAAGAGGTCGGAGCCTCTGGTGACCAACGAGTGAATCAGACAAAAAAAACCCATCGACTGATTGACCTGATAATCAATGACATTTGTGTGACTACGAAGTACATTATAAATTTTTTATGTCACCCGGCCAACCGCCAACCTCGTTCGTAACTTACTTGCACATTAAAAAATACATATGCATAAGAAGCGGTCATTATATTATTTTTTATTGAAGTTGCCAACATTAAAGTGAATATTCAGTGTAATAAATTTCCGTAATATTGGGTAACGTGTTCAGGTACCTACATAACAAAGTACTTATGTGATTACTATACATTAACACATAATATTCCTGAGATATACCAATTGTGATTGACGTGTCCCACATTGCGTAAAGAAAATATGCGTTTTATCTTCAACAGTATTGAAGATGTTAAATAACAGCGTGAAACACATTGGGTGCGTTGATAATAAAAACAGTAGGAAAATAAACGCGACCGCGAATTCGCTGTCCACACGTATTTTCTACCAATCATTGATTACTGCACTACGCACTTGCGCTCGCACTAATCAAAGTGAATACGGGCCTTAACACGCAACCAACAAAAAACATGCACTGTCATTTTTTTTTATAGTATATGGGGCAAACGAGCAGAGGTATCACCTGATTGTATGCGATTACCGCCGCCCGTAGACACCTGCAATACCAGAGGCGTCACAAGTGCGTTGCCGATCTTTGGGGGATGGAGAAAGGGATGTGTGGAGAGGTTGGGGTACGGGCCTCCGGTATCCTCACTCACTCGGTGAAACAAGACGCAGGCGCTATTTCTCACCGGTTTTATGTGAGGCCGTGGTGTCACTCCGGTCGAGCCGGCCCATTCATGCAAAAACGCGGCTCTCCCACGTCATGCATCGAACACATACACACACACAACAACACACACATCGAAGAATATAAGTAAAAAAAATGTCGTCATATTCGTTTTGATATTTTAAATTACTGTTTTCCTTATCTTAAATGTAATTCCGCAACTTCACAAGTGTTGTTCTAGATACGGTAAGTTTCTATAGATAACATAATTCGAAAATACCAATGTCTCGAGAAGTCTTTGAGCAGCAGTCATCTTGTTTACACATCTTAAGACTTATCGAGACTCATACATTAGATTTGTTTGCTGTAATTTAAAGGATAAGATAGAGCATAGTCAGCTCTTATACAGATACACTGGACTCTTTTAAGGAAGAGAGTATTGAAGAAATGTGTAAACAGTATTATATGCTTCTGTCTATTTCTCAAACCATCGTAGTATTGTTAAAAAAAGAACTTTAAATATGATACAGCAGGTCAAAATTATCTTAAAGCTACTGATTAAAAACAATGTAAGAGAATCCGTTCTAAAATAGTAAGCGTCACGTATATGAATATTTAATTTGTACACCTGCAAGAGACTGAAAAATAAGGTTCCTTGACAAACTGTCTGTCAAACTCAGTTCGTAGAGTACAAATATAATTGGTGTAATCAATACTTGATAGGTGGAGGTCGGCGTGTCGTGATAACTGATAGGTGGCAAGTGTGTCGAGCGCGTGACGTGACAAGGTCGGCTCGTTATCGCTGGGTAGGGCCCGTAGACCTGGATAAACACGTTCACGTATATTATCAATGCACTAACCTATTGCTTAATAGTGTCATGTACTACTCTGGTATAAATATTATGATAGTTATTAAGGATATTAACATCGGATATTTTAATGTGTGTTTCAAGGATGGCTCACTAGTTTCGGAGGTTTTAACTTTGTCATGGAATGCCAACAATAATTTAGCGAAAAATATATACCATAGCATAGGGTTTTAGCTGGTTTCTTTTAGAGCCGACCTCAAAGCAAATAACTGTTCTGTAAGCCTACCGCCTGCTCTACTCAGGAATGTAAAAGTTTTCAGATATGCCATAAGAAAAAGTAGGAAGGTGTGCCAAAAACAGTAACTGCTAAATTGGCAGCAGCAGTGTCTATAAGACATAGCAGTATATAATATAAATACAAAAAGCGGAAGAATCGTCTTGAAATTAAAACACAACAAACCAACCGCTAATGCGCCCAACCAATAACATTTCACTTAAAGGCAAGGGAAACAATTATGCGTTGAATCCCACGCGCTTTAGTTTAGGGAGAATGTAATGGCACCTCCAATCGAAACAAATCTGACCTTATTATTTGACGAGCCGTGAATAATTACACGTAACACAGATCGGCGTCATGTTTACAAGGTTCACGGCGCTTTCGCCACGGACCTCGTGTAACAACGCTGTAATCGCCGTGTAATGAAAAACATAATGATGCTTTAAAGAGTAACATTAGTTTGAATTCATTAGTGTAATGTGCCTATAAAGATGTTTGGAAAGTTCAGAAATAGACGGCGACGGGGCTCGCGCGTGCACTCGAATCAAACGTTAGTGAGGAGCTTAGGGTCACGCGCGCACTTACCGCGAACATGCTCCTTTCACATCTAAATGTGTTGGGAAGTCATTTGATTTCCTTCACTTCGTTTTGTGCAATAAAAGTCATATTTGCTCGAATAAATTAAACTAAGTATTATCTATAATGCGTGATGAGATGAGTTATCATAACTGAAAATGCAAATTTAAACCTGTTTAACTTATCAATTTGGAGTTTCGAATTGATCAGCTACAGCAGTCTTTAAATGTTGACATAAGAAACACAACAAAATTAAAAGATGCTGCCAAAATGGTGCAGGGCTGGACACACAGTGAGAACCTCAGATGACAGATGGAGTAAAAGGGTCCTTCTCTGGTACCCGTACCCGCGAGATGGACACCGTGAGCGGGGACGACCTCGTCGCAGGTGGTGCGATGACATCGTTGCTATAGCCGGGAATAGATGGACTCGACTGGCCGCTAATAGACAACCCCATAAAAATAATTTATCGTCTATCCAAAATTTAACACATTTATAATTTTTGGGTAGACTAGATTGCATGTTCTTGTCTACACCACTTTAAATTACATTATTATAATTAACTAGATCAAATGTAATTATAATCTATTATGTTTTTTTTTGTTACCGATTAAAATTATGATGTAATCTCTTATCTATACTAATATATAAAGCTGAAGAGTTGGTTTGTTTGTTAGTTTGTTTGTTTGAACACGCTAATCTCAGGAACCGATGGTCCGATTTGAAAAAATATTTCAGTGTTAGATAGCCCATTTATCGAGGAAGGCTATAGGTTATATATCATCACGCTAAGACCTACAGAAGCGGAGTACCAATGAAAAATGTTAAAAAACGGGAAAAAAATTATTACGCTACGGGCAATAGGAAACGCAAACGAGGTTGCGTGGGTCGGCTAGTGGGAATAAAGAGACTTACTTACTTAGTCTTCAAATAAATATAAACTTATCTATTTATTTATAAAGTAATTACTTATGTGTATGTCTAAATGTAGTAGTGTAGTATCTGCAGTAGGTCAGTGACACGAACCCCTGGTTGTACCACAGTGGAATGTTCCGCCCCGGGTGGAGCGCATTAGCCCCTTCCCCTTAGCAAGTTCTATTTTGGTAATTCTAAAATATCTTATATATTTTTACTGTGCGATGTCACCTAGGTTCATATCCTTCTACAGACTGTAAATCGTTTGATAATAAATATTACAATACCGTACGTTTGGTTCTTAGTTTATTCTTGTCTCGATATCATTGTCGTAATCATCACGAATCAGGCACATAATATCATGCGTTTTAACAGGCGTTGTGTTTCTTATAGATCTAACAAAAACAAATCTTAGTATGGTTTTTTGTAGTCATATCCAATCAATAGGAATTTATAATATATGTTCAATAAGATCATTGTATCTATTAAATTTAATGTAAATCTACACATATTATAAACAATATCGTCACCCAGCAACACCTAGGTAGATATTTACTTCAAAATACATTGAAACAAATCAACCAATATTTGTATATTTATATATATTACAAATACCACATTGGGGTTACAGAACAATATATTACCTTTCACCAACAAAAAGTTTTATTCCCACCCAAGAGACGAACAAGTCAAGTCGCTGCCAAAAGCTTGTTGCATATAAAAATAATAACCAAATAAATGTTCTAAACAAAAAAGAAAATTATTCATACAAAAAATCATTTGTAATGTACTTTTTGCACTGTAGATATCTGAATGACTGTCATTTGCAATCGCTACATGACAAAATTATAGTTTTATGTTGACTGACTTATTCTTTTCTGACGATGTTTCTTCATTACATCATAACAGATGTGATAGAATTTATAGCGCCTATTAACCGAGTGCTAATTGTATTTACAATGTTAACGCAATCATTAGCGGAGTTAAACCGGAGGCAGTAACTATAGTGCTCCTAGCACCACTACGACGTGGGCAACATGGACTTTTTTTATAAAGTCTCATTAATTTGGATTGGTACGATACAAATATATGCAGACCAAGCGAACTACAACACGAAATCTGCTCGTTATGATGACCGTTTTTGTATTCGACTAATTTGCCACTCATTACAGCAATGATCTTATTAGTTGTTTATTACTGGTTACTCGGTTCAAAATGTATTGATATAGCATCAGAATCAACATTAGAATCCGCCTATAAAAATGCAACCACAATAACGCGATAAATGCATCTGTATGTTCTACTTGTATATTGAGAAGGAACCTTTGAACAGAGAATATTCAACATGCGAACACCAGTTCTGGGGTGCATCGAGGGCTGCTACCAAACGTCGCCAAGTAGACGTGTAGCCCATCGAGACATGTACATTCACTTAATTGGGCGGCGCGTTCCGAGACGGCGACGCGCAAAAACGTGCGCGACAGGTTCGGGACCCGACAGCGCGCCACTTATTTCTGTACATTAAACTAGTTTCATTCATTTTATTAACAATAATTTAGCCTTACGCAATTCCACTTTATTTATGATCACTAGTTGGTAATATGTCTTGTCTTAGACTAAACACAGATATAACCAAGATGTTTCCGGTGCATGCAGATGCTTGGAACACCAGTGCTGTTACTTGACATTTTCCAGTTTCTTCAATGAATCGCTGAGGACCCTACTAACCTGTGGCCCTATCTTCCCTGGGTAGTAGTGCTATAGCTATAGCCACAGTTTGAAAAGAGTGAAGTTTTCTTCAACTACTACTAGTTTTTCACTGTCTCATTTAATAAAATTATATCATCATTTTATATTATCTTTATCAGAAGCTGTGTAATGCATAAATTAGAGCTCAAAGTACAAATTGATTGCCGAAGCGTGCGAACGTACACCGACACTGCTATACTTAACACTTAGAACTTAATTTTGTGATGAAGAAGAGAGATATAAAAGAAGGGGTATAGAAAAAAAAAGAGTCAACAGTAAAAGTCTAGTGCAAGACGATTCAAGCAGTATTTTTACAGAACAGACGCTATAAAAAGAGTATTAAGGCTATATGGTGCAAATAAATACTAAAACTCCGAATAGAAACGTACTTATGAGGCGACACTCTAAAGTCTAAGGCCTCGTATGAAATAAGGCTAATCCAACAACACAACTCATAGAGGTCGGATGAGATCATAAAGCACCAGCTAGATATACAGATAGAACAGAGTACTTTTACGTATTTATAACAGCCTCTCTAGCCAAGTTGCAAGCGTTTTTCTTTAGACAAAATATATCTGTATTAGTACACTCGCAGAAGCAGCACTTCTACTCGTATATTTGAACAATATTATTACATCGAGGTAGCATTCTCACAGAATGTTTTAAGCACACATACCTATTCATTACTTCATCTTTTCTCCTAACTTCACGTACGATTTTTGACATTTCGATATTAGTTAGGAAGGTTCATCAATTTTAACATAACTAAGAGTATATTTGTCAATTAATCAGTCATTTTGTGAAGAGCATAATCATTAACATACATTATTTGCTTGACTAATTATGAAATTATAAAAAATGTATGATCTAAATTTAACACATTTTACAAAAATATTCCAGGTAGTAGAGTCACACTGATTTAAGCACGAACGGGCCGGCTCAACTGGGGCAGTACTACTACCCTCGCTCAGCGCGTGCTGTCGTGTTTCGTTGGTGAGTGCGAGACCGGAGGCCCAACGATGCAGAAGCATCACACATCAGGCCGCCATAGTGTGGGGCACCATGCTGCATTGTTGCATTGTATGCATTCGCAGTATGGTGACCACCACTCTTGGATTTTGCTTATGCAATGCTTTCCATCAAGAGAGTGGAGTCATTTTGACAGGCCCATAACAATAATAATAATATAATGTTACGTATAGAGTTGCTAACATCTATGCAAATAAATAAAATTGGAGTGTCTGCTTGTAATATTAAAATAACCGCTTTTTACTAAATGCATATGTATGTATATACGGTACATACGCCAAAAATGTAGTTAAAAAAATTTTTGTCTGTCTGTCTGTCTGTCTGTCTGTCTGTCGGTCTGTCTGTCTGTCTGTCTGTCTGTTTGTTCCGGGTAATCTCTGGAACGGCTGGACCGATTTTGACGGGACTTTCACTGGCAGGTAGCTGATGATCCGGGGAGTAACTCGCGGGAGTAACGCGGCGTTACTCGCGGTACAACAATAGCCGCGGGTAACACCGCGGGGTTCAGCTAGTATCATCTAAAAGGAAAGATATGCGACGATATATCGTGATCCTAAATGAGCTAGATAAAGTGCTTAGTGACGTAGACTACATCACTAGATCACTGGAGCACGTAACATCGTGAAGACGTTAATGAATAACACCTTGTCTCACGTGATAAGTGAAACTAATATCCAAATGAAAAGCAAATTGATACATATCCAACTGTTTAAACTTCATTACAATCTTTCTTAAAGGTACCTTCGTGATGCACAAAACACTTAAGCATCAATAAAATGCAAGTACACACATACAGTATGAGAGAAATGCAAATTTAACATTCATCATCACCATCAAACAGACAACCAATAAATTAGAAGTTGAACTCACATACTATGTTTAATAACAGCAAAAAAAAACAACGTTGAATGTCAACCACTCATGTCGATTACCAAATAAATACTTTAAATGGCAATAAGGCCACCGATGGACGTCAGCAGGCTGGTTATGAGAACGTATCGTAACAAACGACAATATATACCTAGTAGTAATAATCATTGTGCGAGATGGAGCAGTCGATTTCATCCGCAGTGGAGCCACGCGAAATGACACGCATTGGTCGATCAATATTCTTTCGCGTTTATACAAGACACATAGACAACTACACCATTAATGAGAATTGTACAGCTTACTAAATTTTGGGCGGATATACTTTGTAATAGTAGCAACTTTGCAATAGTCATCTGACTATGAAGGTGACCTAGAAGGCTAAACTGTTGTATGTAACGATCACACTTGTCTAAATAAGTTTCACAAGTTACAAATGTTCTGTGTACCTTAAGAAGAAGGTGGTATTAATAATAGAAATACAATAGTCGATTAAATAAAAGTTATGAATTTACGCTGAAAAAAGTTGATAAAATGATGCCAAGGTAGCAAATACTTCATGTACAGGAAACAACGAATCAACAAGAAAGCTGTTTCGCTGTAACTGACCAAATAAGTAGAGGCAGGAACACGCCAAGTCAATCAATGGCCCGCGTCACAAAGCAACTACATAGTCATTTCTCTTCAGTTGACTTAAAAGCCACTGTAATTCATTGAAATGACAGAGAAATTGTGACATCGATGCAGACGACTTTGTTTGCAAAGGGGAGCATTAATCCCTCAATTCTAAACGTTTAACTGTTCAAGTAAAGCGCAGTCACGCTCAGTGCACAGTTTGTACGACCCGACACAACTGGAGGAATATAAGCGACTGTACCCAGAACCCACGAAAGTGAAATGTTGATTGACGTAAATACCGTGTGGAGAAAAGTGAACTATTAGTGAATGTAGATACCCAATCGTTATCTACACGCGAGATTAACTTAATTGTTTTCCTTATCGACTGATTTGCGCTAACATACTGGCAGAATTCAAGGAAAATATATCGTAACAGTCACTCTTTGATAGGATACAATATTCAAATTAGGATTCGCGATAATTCACGCCTGGTAAAACCCAAATTCAGACAGCAACCTCGTTTAAAGTACTAAAACATACAGTTGAAATAGCACAGCAATAAATTATTTCATAATAACTAGATTATATACTGTAGCTTGTGTACAGGCGCTGCACTAAAAACGCATTCTTTCATTGATTGCAAATCCTTCAGAGTCTAATAATACTTAATTAAAAGTTTTTCTGCTATCTGACTGTCCTAACACTTTCTCTTCCTTTATACACGAAGAACTCGGGTAACTACTATTAAATTGATTATGTGCAGTCAAATTTCTTCGTGAACTGTGACTTTAATAGCATTTGGCATGAAGGCGTCTCGTTCTTCGAATATTCCCACCCCTAAACCAATGAAAAACATAATTTATCTAATAGTACCCAGTCAGTGCAAAACCATGCCAAAATATCGCCGCATCACATACGTTGCGCGATATTTTCAGAAAGCTAGGAATCCAAGACCACAAAGGTAAACGACACGATGACGATGCTACCAACCTGTACATGTATGATTTCATGCAAATTATTATCGTCGGTAACCAATAGACAAAATTTTAAAAACTACGACTAATGGGGCGCGATAGGCAAGTTATGTGAATAAGCGTAGATATACAAAAACTTCGTGCGAATTGAAACAACTAATTCCTTGTTTGTACAAACGAGTTTTAGGTCGATTCGTCAAGCAAATTAAATTCGACGCGCAATTTAACTACCAAATGTAGAGAATCGTTTATATTTGACCATCGTTAATCACGGAGACATAGAATTCTGATAAACCTAGACATTGAACAATCTTAGCGTAAAGCGAATTTGTTAGTTGATATCGCAAACACTGAATAATCAAAGACAAATATTTGATAAATGTCGTCAATCAAGGTCATATAATGAGCTGGAATGATGTAACCGCAACAACAATAGATACAGATTAATGTGCACGTTTTTACGACAGTCAACATAATTGGCGTTAGACGTCAATCGCAGAAAGCGACTCATTTTAGCATCTAAATGACATCATGATATAATTCCTCTGCGATAAGCTGCAGCCTCGCTCTAATCTGTATCGCTACGTTATCAAATGAATATGTACTAACTAACCTTTCTTGGCCTGTTTTTCTCGTTCCTTTTCCTTTTCCCTAGCCTTCTTTTCTCTCTTCTCTCGTTCTTGCTTCTCCTTTTCCAGACGTTTCATTTCTTTCTTGATATCTTTTTCATTTTTCTTCGACTTGGAGTCATCAATTTTTTCAGACAATATGAAAGTCCCCGTTTGGACTTTCGTGTCTACTTCCTCCTTCGGCCTCATCGTGGTTCACAGACCGCGCGACACTATCAACTAACACAAGAATAATGTAATTTTAACAAAACCCCCTGTAAATGCACTCTCGAATAATTAATCTCGACGTTTCGTTAGCGTAAAGAATTTCAATTCGGCACAGAGCCGGCGGCCACCGAAGCTTTATCGTACACGTAGCTGCGAGCGATACTCGCGATTGGCGAAACGGTATCGAAATTATCACTGGCACTCTTGGAGGATTTCAAAAGTGCGCGGATGATAGCGAGTTAGATCGCTAGCGATGTACGGCGTGCGGTGTGGACGAAACGCGCTACGCACCGACCGTGACAGAGTCTCGGCGAGTACTGCCGTAGTGTCGTCCTCTGGCCTCGGCACTGACTGAGCGGCGCTGGCTTTATGCGCAAGCGACGCGTGCCGCGCCGCCTCCGACTCTATAAATAAGCCTCACTTCCTATATACCATGGATTCAGAAGACGATTTATGGCCAATGAACCCATGAAAGCATTTTTTGGATGATGACTAACATTCAATTTCAAATAAATAACAATAATAATTAATACATTCACCAGTTTTCATTCCAAGGTTTCACAGCAGCGACATTTATTAGTGAATGTTTCTTTGGCCAAGGTCAAAAATATTTGAATAGTCTAATATGTAGAGTTGTTGATAAGTGATAGTTTTTACTTCTGAACTTACTTCTGTACCGATATTATTTAGTATTTTATTTGATTTATTTTTAATATTTCGAACCTTAGATATGAAACGCTTTCCATGGCGTCAAAGAAATCGTTTCATTGAAAATTAATGGAATCAATACATGACTAAAGATGGCGAGAAGTTGACGAAAAAGTAGGGACTATTGGGTACGTGGTTGGGTACTACAATTCTTATTAGAGAATACATTAAGAACATTTTTAAGCGAAATAATAAAGATAAGTTGATTCACCAACCGATAAGGCAAAGATAAACAAATCTACATTACTTTTAGTAGATAAGTCTATACGTTGCCGGATTTAAAAATAGATATGGCATTATTGACGCAATCAATCATGTGGAATATACATAGCTTGTTGTTTCAGTAGTAAACGCAAAACCATTGATGAAACTTTGGAATAAAAAGCACGTTCAGAATGGAGAGGTTGAATTAACAATAACTAATTATATGATAACAGAACGACGCACCCAATGACATTGTGACAACATATTTGAATGCGTTAGAAACTAAAGTACTGATGATCTGAGGCAGAAAAGTAGCCCGCCAATTAAATAACCATAATATTGCACACACGAGCCCCGCTAATGACGACGAAACACATTTGAAAACGAATGACGCAGAATCGTTAATTAAATTATGCCGAGTTTTCGAAGTTCAGAATGGACATTTTCCAATAAAATATAGTTTTAGACTAATAACATTTAAACTTCCCCTTGCACTATCTATGAATTTTATTTACTTGTCATCAATTATAATTCTCTTTAACGTATGTTAGATACAATTATAATTGACATTCCTGTTTAACTCGCTAAAAGACTCCCAGGACTGGATTCGCCAATTCACGAAATTGTAATTTTTCGCAATTTCAGCTTGCCTGAAGAACCTTTTAAAAATACGTTATCAGCTCTTGGACCATATCGTTATTGGCGCATCTCAATAAATTGCACTTTAGATATCTGCTGAGATATTTGCAACGTTGCGCGAGAGATGACTAAGAATACTCCCGACACCCTTGACATAAAAGTGTGATACGTTTCGTGGCGAATGTTCCTGCAGCAGACTCAAGAGAGAGATTAATTTTCATGTTTAACTTGCGAATGTCCATTCGTAGGTTAGACATGACAATTACAGTACAAGTACACAGTACAGTAGTACAAGTAAACTAATGCCAATACTCTCGGCTATGCTTACTAACTACTACTGAAAATGTTATTAAACAACAGTCTTAACGATAAAAAAATCCTAAACCGTATTTGTGCATTAAATAATAAATAAGAGATTAGAGTTCTATATCTACACCATTAAAAGAAGATGAATAATAAAACAGCGCTCTGGTAAATGACACACTAAAAAAACATTGAATCAATGTATTCTGTAGGGCAGCTCCTCTTAATTTAGGACGAGCTGTTCTACAGAATACATGAGTCTCATACATTAAACTAATATTATTGAAGTGAATTAAAAATCGATGATCACCAATATCCGATTGATAGACGCGACGCTGGGTCCGTGTCCAAGTGTGTGCTAATTTAGCTGACGTTACACGAGATGTCTCGGCATGTGGGGCGGACACTCAGGTATCCTAGTCTTCGTCATTATAAACCAAAAGATAAACTTTTGTCCATTTTCGTATCACATCGATTTATTTCAGTCATTATTTTAAAAAACCCAGATGCCGACCGACTAACAATATGATAGAAAATAAATTTTACTACGTCAGATATTCCACGAGTATATTATGTTAGTTGAATGACGTCAGCACATTAATATTCAAAGTATAAAAGTCCAAAGAATAATTTTCTCACTTCTTTGAAATATAGAGATGTTTGGTAATCACGTTTGCCATTGCGTTCTCTCTATTTTTAGGAGTTTAGTGTCAGATCGAGAATAGTACAAACTTATGATGTTAGCACTTAACATGCAATAGGTAAGTAGGTTTCGAAATTGTTACGAAACAACCTCATCTCCATTTGGCAAGCTACTCAACATGTGAGGAGCTTTGTGTCAGAATCAGAACCACCTACTTGGAGCTTTACAATTTCATGGTATATTTTAAATGTCGCTTTGGGAGTAAAGGACAAATTATATGGTACTAAATATGAGACGAACATACAAAGAAAACTAATATCACTATATATATAACTGGATTCTCATTAAAGCAAGTGTCTGAAATTTTCTCTAAAATGGCATTAACAACTAATCGCATTGTTCATTACTATTAATAGCAAAATGATTGCATGCCAATGCGCCGGCTCCGAAATGGTCGAAGTACGAAGGTGTCGTTCTGTAGGGTCGGCGTGTCGGCGCCGCGACGCGCTATATACGGTACGTTTCCGGGAGCACCGACCTATGTTCCGGGACACTTCGCCCTGTCGCACTCACAATGTGCGTTTGCACCACTATCCTATGTCGATACACACTAACGCCAGTGTGATGACAGGGGAGGTTGCTATATCTACTTGTAACTGCCAATTCCGTCAACGCCAGAGTCTCAAGTCTCAAGTCAGCACAGTAGCAGCTTCATAAAGTACAATTTCACAGATTTTTGCCACGTATGGCGCGGGATGCATTTAAATATCGTTTAAGGATTGGAGAAGCTGAAATTCATGATGTTTACAAACAATATTCTTTTGGGGTGGATATTGATCTAACTGTTACTACCTCTATAAAAATCTTAGTACAATTTTTATGATCAGCAAACTCATGGGGCGGCGGCGTTTCTTCAAGTAAGTATAAATTTTGGCCGCGGTGTACAAACAGCCTTTACGAGCCAATTTATATCACCGTTAAACCTAATTATCTTGTGGAAGCTTCGTTTGCACCGAGATCGTTGTTACGCCCAATATTTTATAAATAAAGAGAAATTTCACGCTTGCACAGATAATTGATTGAAACTCGACCTAATAATAAATCAATTCAAACCGTGCCCTGCCGGGGACGTGTTAGTGCTATAAAATTTTCCCATACTTTCGGTAACTGTACATCCATGGCAACTTTTCTACGATCCTAGTATTCAGTAGGTAGTATAAACAATGCCATGTATGTAATGCACACAGGCAGACATCACAAATCACTCTACATGTTGCTGCGAGCGCAGGTTATCTTATCATGCACATTTTATAGTTTGTTGCTGATTGCCAAACAGCCAATCGTGTTACGTTTGTAAAAACATGTGGATCACTGCTGCGATATCAGAGCATGTACTTTGTTTCACTTTAGAACAACATACTGAGTTATTAATGTTTTATTAAAATTATGCAACATGAGAGAGAACAAGATAAAATAACTTCTATATCATTTATACTCTCGATTGTCGGCACTTGATTGAGGCGACCTTTGAGAATGACATAAGGCGAAACCGGTCAAGTTAATTAAAATAATGGAATATGTACAACTGAGTTTAATTCTAAAATGAAAATACTAATAAATACTAATAAGATTACTTTGTCTAAGATTAGCCAATGACACACGAGAATGTAGGCGTTAACGATTGCAGAAAGAAGAACGCTTGCAACTTGGCTAGAGGGGCAGGTATGCTTGGTGGTGTGGTGCGTTGCGTGCACCGACACTATCTAAACGAATGGACTACAATTGTCCATATGACAGGTACCACTGTCCGCTAGCAATACGGCTCCAAATAAAAGCCTAGAGCGAAGGTTGTAAATGTATCTAGGAATATACATATATACCTCGGAAGAGACTGACACAACAAAGATAACCTCAACTAGATGCGTTTACGTTGTATTCACATTAAGCAATCGCCTCACTATAGACCTGCTTAAATAGTCTCGTATATAATCTATACTAATATTTAAAGCTGAAGAGTTTGTTGAGGAAGGCTATAGGGTATATATCATCACGCTACTACTAATAGGAGCGGAGCAACAATGAAGAATGTTTCAAAAACGGTGGAAATTTTCACGCTACGGGCAATATAAGGCGCAAACGAGGTTGCGTGGGTCAGCTAGTCTATACTAATATTATAAAGCTGAAGAGTTTGTTTGTATGTTTGAACGCGCTAATCTCAGGAACCACTGATCTGATTTTAAAAATTCTTTCATTGTTGGATAGTACATATATTGAGGAAGGCTATAGGCTATATATCATCACCGTAAGACCGATAGGAGCGGAGCACCAATGGAGAGAATGGGAAATAGGAGATGCAAACGAGGTTGCATGGGTCAGCTAGTAATAAATAAATCTTCGCTGTAATCATCTGCCTAGCCTTTATATTCCCAATATTATTTGCGGTCGGCTACTACTTCAACCTGTTTAACCTAAATTTTGTTTCGCCTAGAGCTTATATACATACCTAAATAAGTTCTATTTACAAATTCACTTAGCGTCGTTGGTTCTACTAACACTAAGCGAATTATAATTATGGAACGTTTCACAGGTATATCCGTTGATTACCTCTGCTTGACTATTAACATTTGGTTAGAAATGTGGTGCAGAAATAAAATGCGAGTGTCATTCTTATTCAGCTCGTGGGTATCGTAACAGACGACTAAAACAGAAAATAAAGCAGGACAATACCAGTGCGAAGTGAAGGAAATCTTGAAACAACCCAACCCGTCTGACTACCGAAATGAAATAGGCCAAAATCTCCTTTCTGAGGATATACCTATTCCAGCAGTGAAGGGGCAAAGGTTACAAGTACGTCAATTACTTCGTTGCGTAACTGGACCTCCATTAGGATTCAAGAAGCAGAATACAGGAAAGAGAACACTATCAGAACACGAGTGGCGTTTCGTGTGCGAACTGGAAAGTAAATTAGTTGGATATTCGGTTAGCTCGTAACGTGAACTATAGGTAGGTTTACGTATAACTTTATTCGGCAGTCACGTTTTGCGGTTTCCTCTTACCTCACGCTCTTGTTACGTTGCGTAAGAAATAATGGGTGAATTGTATGACTTTTACATGACCGGTAATATTAAGGAAGTTTGAAATAAGTCTGATTTATTTTATAATGAGTATCAGAATACAGTCTTATCGTGTATCCCTTTATACTGACATGATTATAGTGGCTTCTGAACTCTTTTAGACTAAGGGTATGTTGGTGTTTCAAACACGTGCTGAAATCTGTGACATAAATACGGCTATTGTTGTAGTATTGAAGGTAGGTACGTCATTGGAACGTTCTCATTTCGATTGTTACGTTACCAATAAAGCGATTCGGCCACAATCGACAACCGGTAACATTCGAGCGTAGGCTTTACGTAAACGGCCCAGTGCGCGGCTGTGCGGCCGGCTCGCCTTCACCTACTTATTGAAATTCGTAATTAAACGGCTCCCGCCATCTGACTCATCGTCATTATGAGATATAAATTCACGGAGGCTAAACATGTCTCGGGCCAAGTCGAAAGCAAAAGTGAACGATTAAAAGCAACTGCAACAACACAAACTTGTTTGAATACAAATTGGTGCACAACCGAAATTAAATAAAAGATGAGACACCAAATGGCAACACATCGACGAGGCAAACACGTTGACCTTACGACACAGGCGTAATGCATATATGTATATGCTTAGCGCTGCAATATAATACAGTTACGTAATCACGTGTTGAAATTCGCAAAACATACACATAGACATAGTAATAGACATAATCAAGAGGCATGTAATGATATGAACAATTTGGTCCTTCCCCGAGGCTAACAAGTAAATGGTTTCTCCTTGGACTCCAATCTCGAGCATGGCTATGATTGCGAAGTCGTCTAGTCAGGATATTGCAGTATATTCTTAGGGCAAAATGGTTTGTGCAATATTAACTGTTTTAATTTCTATCGCTGTTACATCAAATAGCCGAGCAAAAAACTTTTTCTACGCCATTCATATGGCAGTTACAAATTGTCTATTACTGCTGCGAAATCTAATTCTGGAAACAGTTAGCCAAAATGTCGCAAACAGAGGAAGGCATGCTGCACTACACTATAATAAAATCTATAAACTATGATGATGATTATAAGATAATTTAATTATTAATCTATACAAATAAATAAAATTGGAGTGTCTGTTTGTAATATTAAAATAACCGCTTTTTACTAAATGCATATGTATGTATACACGGTACACATACTAAAAATGTAGTTAAAAATTTTTTTGTCTGTCTGTCTGTCTGTCTGTCGGTCTGTCTGTCTGTCTGTCTGTCTGTCTGTTTGTTCCGGGTAATCTCTGGAACGGCTGGACGGATTTTGACGGGACTTTCACTGGCAGGTAGCTGGTGATCCAGGGAATAACTTAGGCTACTTTTTTTAGACTAACTTTGTCCCGCGGCGTTACTCGCGGTACAACAATAACCGCGGGTAACACCGCGGGGTTCAGCTAGTAATTAATAAAATATTATTGTTCTTCCAATGACGTATGACCCAACGACAATAAAGTTATCTTATTACTTATTACCTACTTCGGGTTTAAGAATTTGTATGTAAAATTAGTTTTAGCATACCTCGATATAGCCGAGTATCTGTTTATTTATTTATTCATTTATTTGCAGAAATGTAGGTATAAAGGATTGTTCGATACCAAAAAGCCTGTTTGGTGTACGCTGCGGACATATCCTCTCATGTAATATATGCTCAAAGAAAATGTCGCCTCCAGATATTGTGATATGGAGCATCCATGGCAGAAGTAGTTTTGGTTATGTCAAAGAAAAATGTGTGTCACTATTACGGTTAGAATTGCTAGAACAGTTTTTAGAACAAAGTTTGGGAGAAAGTCGATTGGTGTCGTGTTTTAAATGTCTGATTCTATTCTGATTAAACAAGGATCTTAATAATTGAATTCTGTTCTACAATTAATGATTTCTCATATTTAAAATTAAAACTAATTTATCGTAAATAGTATTCACAGCTGTTAGCACACCGAGCCTCGAAAAATTGGTAGCTTGTACATGTTGAATTATCATGGAAAGTGTTGCAAACGGTGTGTATATCTATCACTTCATCAAAGAACAATCTTCAAATTATAACAGAGATATATTTGATACTCTAACACCAAGCCTTTTCATTTTATAGATCAAACGATACAATTGGCAAAAGTGTATTTTTACTTGGCCCTAATAGTGACCAACCGGTTTATGAAGAGTTTACACCTAGTATCTTTATGTGTATAGCAATATGACGCGTAGTTATTTATCAGGCGGCGGCTGGTACTCAAGATTAATTGGAGGCTCAACAGCAGGCGCTGATATGCGACGCTGAAGAACTTAGACCTCACACGTACAACTGTCTACGTTCAATAACGATAAATAGCGGGCTCTGAAGTTACATAAGAACAGATGGTTCTATAGAAACTGGTAAATGTATGCATATTCAGTCTTGTTTAGCATCGCCGGCTACGAGTACTTGTTAATTAGTTGTAGACGATTTCAAGGTGAAACAATACCTGAACTGTAACGGTGGACACACTTTCTTAACGATTTAGGAAAGTGCTCGTGGAAAGGCCGTCCTTTCGTACAATCTTAGACAACTTGAACTGAAATGGGTTTTTGTGATGTTATTATTATTATCTATACAAATGAATAAAATTGAAGTGTCTGTTTGTAATGTTAAATTAACAGCTTTTCACTGAATGCAAATAAAACTATATAAATATATAAATAAATATAAATATTTTCGGACATCTAACACACAACGCCATCTAGTCCCAAGCTAAGCAGAGCTTGTGTTATGGGTACTAGACAACTGATACAAATACATATATACTTTTTTTTTTTAGTAAATACATACATATAATACATAGAAAACACCCAAACTTCGAAACAAATATTTGTAGATCATACAAACATTTGGTCCGACCCGGGAATCGAACCCGAGACCTCACGATCAGCAGTCGCACACGCCAACCGCTAGACCAACGAGGCAGTCACTATGTACATATATGTATATCTACACGGTAAAAAAATTAAAATTGATGTCTGTCTGTTTGTTCCCACACAACACGCTAAACTACCCAAGCATCTACTGTCATCAAAGCTACTGTCATCATTATCATAATCCAACAATTCAAAGATGTCCTTGAAAGTATGATAAAGCATCACTACTAAAAATATAACACGTACCGGTATAGGTATAATTATTCAAATGCGACAACACGAAATGTACGTAATTACTCTAAATAGTATGAAAATTATACATGCAAGAATATCCTCTTATTCTGTATGCTATTGCTACTGTTACAGATTAGTATCACGTCATTATATTAACACTAGATGTTTGAAACCAAACGCAATTGTCAATTGCAATAGCAACCCTGAATTGTCTTTGGTTATGTCAAAGTAAAATGTCATGTCGTTGTTACGAGTAGAATTTGCTGGAACAGTTGAGAATCAGTTGGGAACTAGTTTAATAATTGAAATTCTTTGTCTGTCGACCATTTGCTCAAGTTCATCATGTTTGATTGTATAAACTTAATTTAAGAGGTTAGGATTAGGACTCCGCCCGACTTTGTTAGAGAAGTGAAACGGTTGTGAAAACACATCACGGACACTGGTGAGTTCATTATATTTTTATGTAACGGGGTGTTACCGCCTCTAAGTTTGAACTGTCTATCGGTGATGGATCTGTGAGTGCTTGGCTTCTGTCTCATGGGCCCGCAGAGGCTGGTGAAGATTCCTTACTCTAAGGAAGCAGCACTGCTGGACAGGATTAAACACTAGGTCTAATTTTCACTAATTGTGGTTGGGACGACATACTTCGGTGCAAAAATGTTAGTTGGGGCGATGTAGGACGTGCATGTACGTATCGCAGCATGTGATAACGTAAACTCAAATAAGTAGCCTCTCTAGACTTAGCAGTTTTATAGATGACCGAGCACATTTATCTCAATTTTACCAATTCTATTTTTTCTTTTCAAGTAACGCTTGTGTCGACAAGTGTACAGTGTAACCGGAGCAAGCGGCGGAGCATGCGATCCCGCGACACCGCAACCGGACACCGGCGTGCCGCTCCACCGGACACGAGCCCTGCGAAGCGAACCGACACTAGAGCAACAACGCCAGCCCCTCTAAGTAACCCTATAGCAGTACATACTGCTTGGAACTTGTGAGATGATGAACCAGGGCCTTTTCTCTTTAAAGGAAGAAGTAGTTCATTGAAATTACCGTTGATCGAAACTTACTAATGGCACTCACTACATAAGGGAGAAGTCCGTCAACACGTGCAAAATAATATATCTGCAGCGTAAAATATATTATTGAACTCGATTCCAAAATATATTAATTAAAGGGTTGATATGATTTAAACCAAGTGATTTAAATCGTTAAATTTTTACTGCAACCAAACTGGACAAAAATCGTCTAGGGACTTCCCCTGACATAGACTACAGCGCGCACACGTGCACAATGCCGTGCGAGCGAGCGATTACCGACATAGTTCCGGGATTCCAAATGCTGCCTACAGGACATGTTCTAAAAGTTATCAAATATTTCAGAAATCATTTCGCGCAGTATTCAAATTCAATGCAAAGCGACAAGTATTCGATTTCAGATGGTATCTGGAAAGAATTAGAATATATAGTTTAATGAGTTGTTAAGTTTTTACTTTCCTAGTTATTTTTTCAACACTACTGTTTTTTAAATAATTGATTTTAGTTGAACTTGTTAAATTACCTTTTAATTGTATTAATAATTAATTTTAAAGGAAGCCTATTAAAATACGTTGTTTTCATTTAATAAGTGACTGACCATTAAATTAATGAAAAAGACAAGAAAATAAAGAAATCAATAAATCGAATTTAAATTAAAAAAAAACGATTTTAATCAAATTATTCCGTGTGTTAAGTGTCAGAAATATTTATTTATTTATTATGATTTTTTTAAAAAGATCAAGATTTTTATCAACCCCGATTCATTATAATAATGCTATTTTTGATTCCATTTCTACCATCTAAACGGTTGGTTTTCGATTCGCTAAATACCTACACTATAGTAGTCTATGCATCTATGCAAACAGTAACGCCACGGGACGAAGCTAGACTAAAAAAAGTAGCCTAAGTTACTCCTCAGATCATCTGCTATCTGCCAGTGAAAGTCCCGTCAAAATCGGTCCAGTCGTTCCAGAGGTTACCCGGAATAAATAGACAGAAAGACAGACAAAAATAAAAAAAAAAATTGTTTCTTGTATCGTGTATACATACATGTGTATTTATTAAAAAGTGCCTATTTTAATATTAGAAACAGACACCAATTTTATTTATTTGTATAGAAGTATAGATTAATGTATGAAATTAGAAATTTCATAACGTTTAAATTAAAATTATCAAAATCAAACATTATCATGTCGGTGACGCGAACCCATAAGATTTTCTCCTACCAAAAAGTGCGGCTAAAGAAGGTTTCACTTCAAAAATCTATCAACTCATAAATTGAATAACAAAAAGCCTGAACTTCGCGGAGCTGTACTTCCTAGAAAGGGAATACGCCCCCACGCATATAGATGTTTTTTTTTAAGATTCGGCAAGAGACACTACAGAGCCTTTCTAACGTGTGCCAAGTACTTGAAATTTGACTACAAAAATGTGTAAATACTTACATAGTTCGTAATTGCTTGGCAAACTTCCTTTGATTTAGTTTTAAATCCCCACACGAACGTATCGATCTAGTACCAGCAAACTTAGACAAGGCAAAGCCAAACATTCTTACTCCACGTTTCAATTTATCGTGTGTGGTCTCAAACAGCTATAGGAAGTAAATATCGCCCAGCCCGCCACAAACATGGCTATGGACATAACCACGGAGCAAATACAAAGAGGAGATGATCAATGAGATTTTTGTATGAAGCAATGCGTGACAATTTGCGGGGGTGAGGGGGTGTTAGTTTACACTTTTCCATCTACCAGACAATAGCAAAACTACTTGCATCGTTGTACGAGTATATTGCTCTGTAGTTTAGCTAGTGTGGACGTACTCAGAATTTCAAGGAGTAGTTTTTTCAAGGTCAATTTTGTAAGCATCTTGAACAAAAAATATCATTAATAACGTAAATAATTTTGCAAAAGTGAACTTTTTTTCTAATAAATAACCCGAAATAAAATATTGTTCAATATGTTTGGTTTACACGTGGATTATGTAAAACAAAAATTAATATATGTAGTGCAAATCATTTTATTTAAAAAATAAATAGATTTATATTTTACTAGCTGCCCTGGCAAACGTCGTTTCGCCATAAAAAAATTTTAAGGATGGGTGACTCTTACCATTTAGGGGGATGACAAATAGATGTTGGCCGATTCTCAGACCTACTCAATATGCTCACTGAGAATCGGTCAAGCCGTTTCGGAGGAGTATGGCAACGAAAACTGTGATACGAGAATTTTATATTTTAGATTTCACTTCGGAATTGGAATGCTTAAATAACGCCAATCTTAGAAAATCAACTAATCTAAATCTGAATTGAATGGTCATACCAATGTTGTCTCTAATATCCACATCTAATCACTTTTAATCTTGCCTAATTTGGGTTTAGATAATAAGTTACTTTTTCGTTTTTTTATGATTTTTCCTTGAAATGAATCACTATCGTTTCGAATCACAACGGGAAGAACAAATATTGGTGTATTTTGTAGGAGTCCAGTTTTGCCTATTATTTTTTTGATCCATTGCTCTTTAATACTATCTTTAGATGAAAATTTAGAACATTACCTGTATACTGGTACATTGTATTATTTTAATGAATTTAAAAAAACCCCGTCTAATCATCAGCATAAGTAAAATTTCTTTTTTTTCAATATTTGAAGTAACAACTTTCAATGCAAGATTAATATAGTCGTAACTTGATAAAATATTTGGATTCTAAATACGACCCTGTCTTTTTATTTTAGAATAGATGTCGATAGATGTCAGTCTGTTCACAATATAATTAAGAAAAATACAAAAAAGAATACCATGATGTATAAAAAATCATTAGGTAAGAATGTAGCACTTATTTCCGTATCTTCGGTTATGGTATGTTTTATTAATATTGAGGTCAACGTACCATTGTATTTTTAATTCCAGTAACACAAAGTTTTGCCATCTAGTGGCGAGTAAATATAATAACATTTCAATAAAACACTAAGAGATTTTTCTAGAACTTTTTAAAAAAATAGCTATAAAATTACTTATAAAAGAAATATGATGCCACTCATGGTACCAGAACGTCTATCTGAGTTATTTGTACAAGATAAAACACAACAATTCATCTTTTTACTTGATTGTACCGAGAACATTCAAGTATTACGATTTTTCGATGCAGTTCTAGAACATTGACGTTAATAGTATAATTTGCAAGTTGCGTCAACTGCGATGACGTCGGGGTCGGTATTTTGTCACGGGGGTGATGCGCTTATGCCATCTCCTCTTTGTATTTGCTTCGTGGACATAACCAAACACTACGAAATCAATAACGCCTACCATAAATCATAGATAATTTCTGAGGCATGTTATGAGTATTTGTGAAATATTTCCATCGACGTCATAAGTGCATATCGCTTCTATCTACAGACAACGGCAGTAACGAACTTTAATTACCTTACTGACCTACTTCGGCGGTACACCCAACACTGCATACAGCTACACGCACTAGTGCTCCTCGTATTTGGTGTTCCCTATTCTGTTTGTCTATTGAGGTTTAAGTCCGCCATTGTACATCTTGTGCATAAAGTTGTATAATAAAGAAATAAATATAGATACGTAAGCCGATTTCAGGTTTTTCTTAATTATTGCATAGTAAAGACGGTTAATGTCAAGGACTACGTAATGTAGATTCGAGGTTTGGCTGGGGTAGATTGAATGCGTTCGGGGAATACCCGTGCGCTGCGTATCGACTCAGATATTGATGGCGTACTTTCATTAGTCGTTATCATAATTTCAGGGTATCCCCGCATGCGTTATAACGACTAAATTAACTTAACTTAACGACAAACTGCGACATTTCCGGATCTTAGGTTTTCTGTCGCGGCCTTAACCCCATGTAACCCACGTTTGTACATTGACCGACTACATTTATTGTCATAGCTCTTTAAATAACTTTATCGGGTTAGCTTTTACAAGGAATTTGAAGCGTTACTAATAGCCGACGATAAAGTGTGTCGGCTACCACCAGGCGTATTTCGTATAAAGGAACATCGATTTTTTAGGTACGACAGATGGCATGTATACTAAAAATATCAAGAGGGTATATGACCGCGTAGACTACAGTAGACATACACCTAAGAGTATAAATAGATACTCCACAGCTGTTAGAGGAAGCTAGGTGTTTGACAGATGCTCTTTTACTTTACAGTATGAATGAAATAATGACAAAATAACTTTAAACTTACATATTTATGTATATGTTTACGATAAGCTGAGTTTCGTAACCTATCGCCAATCATCCCGGTTTTCTTTAAATCATCAGTCCGTTGTCCATTACATACTTGTGCCGAAATTAATAATTATCATTATATAACACATGTGTGTATAACGCTTAGATACTATCAATCAATCACACATGAACACAACAAATTGAATAGATGCCACTCCACCGCTGTCCTCCGATTTCGATTCCTATTCACTATTATATATTAAAGTCACGCCATTCTTATTAAATATGAATTAATGATTAACAAATCTATAACAGTATAAGCTATCGTTTTTTGTGTTAGTATTATACATATTAATCTCTGCAACTATCAGTCAGAATGATTCTTTTTGTATTAGATAAAGTATTAAATTTAGAGAATAAAATGTAATGCTATGATTCTTATCCTTTGAGGCAAGATGGTAGGCCACATTATATGTCACGATAACTTTAAAAGTAATCTATATACGAGTATATAAAAGAGGAAGGTGACTGACGTACCTAGAGATCAACGCACAGCCCAAACCACTGAACCTAGAATCCTGAAATTTTGCATGTAGGTTCTTTATATAAAGTAAGTGAGCACTAAGAAAGGAATTTTTGAAATTCCACCACTAAGGGGGTAAATCAAGGGATGAAAGTCTGCTGCATGCAAAACCTAGTATCATATAAGGAAAGAGAGGAAGACCAAAACACAGTTATATAGACCAGGAAAAGGAAGGAAGGAAAAGTTGGCGGTTGTCAAATAATAGGAGGTCAAGGAAACGGCTCTTGATAAGGAAAGCTGGATAAAGCTGCATTAACAAGAGTGTAGCTTTTGAGTTAACTGCAGAGAATGATTGTTAAATAAAATGTTTACAAAATGTAATGTGGCTCTTATGCTAGTTATGTAGCACTTCTTAATAAATTTAATTTGGTCCTACTTTTGATAGTTAGATTACAGAATGGCGCTGGTCATGTGTTATCAAATACTTTAACGGAAAGGTTAACAATGTCAAGCTAAGCTTGCTATACAATATTCTTATTAAAAATTTATTTATAGGCTAGAAATTAAGACTGGATTGATAAGGTTTCTTTCGAATATTTTGTATAAAATAATTTTGTTAAATTAGGTGCCATTAAGAAGTAGTGGCATTAATTACTCTAGAAATATACAGGTAACCAATGTTTTACTTAGTATTTCTGTCTTAGACGAGCAGACAGCTTATAGGACTAATAACAGTCTAAAGAACCATCCAAGAAAAACCAGTAAATAATGAACTAAGAACTCACTCAGATATTTTCACTGATTTCATCTGACAGGCTTTTATAATAAATAATGCATACAAATGCATTATCATAGTCATTCTAAGTACATATATTTAAGTAATAATGGTGATATTTCCAACAACAACTCCCTGAAGAGTAAGACATAGATAAAGCCACACAGGACAGGGGTCTCATAATTATATTTTGAATGAATTGTACATAATTTACAACTATCAGTACTTTTATGAATACAAATATCTAATGGTATGCAGTGTATGCAAGAATTATAATACTACAACAACAGTCAGAGCCACCACATGAATACCAATATACAAGTAATGATTGATGTGTGCAGGTGGTAAAATAGTCTGCTACTTATGTAGACCATTTATATTCATTAACAGCAACGGCCATTGGCAAACTCATCTGCATATTATGATGTATTTAAAGAAACCTTTAAAATTAAACAGTACAATATGTTGAGGTTCATAATATGTGATTGGGTTCTATTGATATTAAAACAGGATTCATATGAGGTACTCTAGATAGAGCCAACCAACAAAGTTTGAAAAAGTTTGATAACTTTTGAGTCATATTCCACAGTTAAAGAACTAGATTGAACTATTCTTAGTGTTTTGTATTTTGATTTGAAGAAAATTAGTCTCTGCACAAAGGTGCAGAGTTGTCAGATATTTAGTTGTTATGTAGATAGCTGTACTACAACTGACAACCTGTTTCTGTGATCTCATGATCACTTCAGGATTTTGCATGGAAAAGTGTCACAAAAGAAAAGACTAATTTCTGCATTTATAATATTAGTTGAGATTTTACATCACAAAAAGTAATGAATCGTAGCTGGCAAGGACACGGCGATTAGCGCCGCCGCATACCGTAATCACTTGCCGCCTCACAGGCCTTCGCTAAACACTTTACACCTTCTTGCATAACTACCACTGATCTGTAACTTATACTTAGTATTTTTAAGTTACTATTCAGTCGACGAGTATCGACACCAACTTAAATGTGTACTGCACTTTAAGATGTTTTGTTTTTATATTAATGAATGAAGGTCTGATCATAAGCAGTATATTTAATATAAATTCCAATAAGAAACACTGCCTTATCAATAGAAAATATTTATTTTTAACCTTTCTGTCGAAAAACCCGACGCATGAGAAAAATCGATATTTTCACCAATAAACAAGTGATCGTCAAACATTTAAGATTCTAATTAGACTAACGCAATAAAGAAACGGTACCGAAATCTAGAAAAAGTTGTTTAACGCATTAGCTGCATTATTCATAAACGACAAAATAAAACTAAAACGAATAAATAGCCGGCGTACTCACCCATTTTGTTACGGTCGCTCGCTAGGCTTAAGATCCAACGAAGATTTACTTATAAAATGATTTTTTCATCATCACAATTACACTATTATGACACAGACACTATTTTCTTATTAATCTTACATAAAACTTATAAAATTCTTAATAAATAAAATAAAAACTGGGCAGGTCTCACAACGCAACGCTCCCACTGGTCTTGCAGCTGTCAGATAGCGCCGAGCGCGCGCACGTTTAGAAATTATAAATTTGATTATTAGGTTGCGTTCTGAAGTTTATTTTCGCTTTACGCATATGTTGTGGTAGACCACAGAATCTTAACTAAGTGCATTAAAGATTGTGCGCTACAATAATTGTAAACTCGACTTGCCTATATGATCCAATAATATTGCAACTGTATATTACATTGTATGTGTAGCTACAGGTGGTAAAGTTACCTGAGAATGAATAATATGTAAAACTTGTGGCTTATCTCGGAGGAGATAGCGTTTACGTTTATCCTACTAATATTATAAATGCGAAAGTTTGTAAGGATGGATGGATGTTTGTTACTCTTTCACGCAAAAACTACTGAACGGATTTGGATGAAACTTTACAGTAAAATAGCTTATACATCAGATTAACACATTGGCTACTATTTGCCGCGATAACCGACATATACGCGGGCGGAGCCGTGGGTAACAACTAGTAATACATATTTGCTAAATAAATTTTCGACTCAAGGTCACTACCAAAATTAAGGTATAATATCTAAAGGGTAATATCTTTCACTGTACAGCTACTTTGAAAATGATTTTTAAAAACATTGGTAAATGTAAAGTTACCGATCTTACGTAATTCTATTAGTTAATTATTCAGTTCCTTAGACGCAACTCTCCCACGGATTCCGGTTCTTCGCCTTCCACTTACATACTATACAGTCCCTCCATCCGCTTTGTTCAGGATATCAATTTATACAGCAGGATCAACCCTGCTGTATAAATTTAAAGTATATAACTTTTAAAGTATAATTTGAAGTCAACTTCAAATTATGTTTTTTTATTAAATTTTGCTTTATGACAAAAAAAACTATTACAAATACCTGATAGAATATCTGCGTCGCTATTTAACAGTGTTCTAGGTTGTCAAGTTTTGTGAGAAAAAATTGGTCTAATAAAAACTTAGGTAGGTTCATGCACTGCTATCTTCATTATTAGATCGCGAATTGCAAGGTTAGTAGTAGTAGTAAAGAGCTACGCTGCCCCCCTAGCCAAGCTGCAAGCGTTCTTCTTCGTTCTGCAATCGTTAACGTCTAAATTATCGTGTGCCATTGGCTAATACTTTGTATAAGATTACTTTGTCTAAGATTGCAGAAAAAAGATCGCTTGCAACTTGACTAGGGGGGCTGATTTCAGTACGAACGCGCTTTTTTTTTAAGTGTGGAAACCCCCTCGGGCCGTCACAGTACGAACGGGATGGCTCAAGCTTGGCGGTATTTTTCTCTCACAGAAGACCAACCTAATGACAGGATTCGTGCTGTCGTATATGTATTTCGATTGTAATTGCGAGACCGGAGGCCCAATTATGCACAAGTATCTCAATAGGACGCCATAGTGGGACTTACTGTTCTACAATGTAGCATAGTCCACATTTGTAATTAATGTGTTGACCACTATTCTTGAATTCTGTTCATGCCTTCCATCAAGCTGAGTACAGTCACTTAGGCTAGCTCATTTATAAAAATTGACAGAATATGTACCACTATTCCGGTACGCGCTATGTAAGTTGTTGAGATTAACCCTGTTTTCCAATTACAAAGCATAGTGCGACTCATTGGCGCACAATGCTGAATTATGCTGAAGCTTAATTGGAACGTGAATTAGTTTTCAAATGCACCAGCAGAGTGCGCTAAGTTCAGTGTTGAAAAAAAAAAATATTCAGAGTTAGCAATAACCTCATTAATTTGTAAGCAAAGTGGTATACATAAAAATTGGTTGAAAACTATTTACGGTTATTTTAAGTAATTTGGATTTTGATAATTACATTAACATTTGTTTGATTTGAGTAATTTTTTTAAATGAGTTCTACCTTCATCCATACTTATATTTATTTTTTTAACACAGTTTGAATTAACTTTGATTATTTCGAAAAAACTGCAACGAAACGAAAGCTTTAAAAATTTTTTCAACAATAAATACTAACGATAATATATAAATAAAACATTTTGATCAATGCCACCTTAAAGAAAAAACACTTGTTAATTTTTGTCAAGTTGGTATCGATTGCACGCATCACGCAAAAACACTACTTTTGAGAGTGCTCGATTGTGCGAAGCGTTGCTGTAGTTGAATCATTCAAAGTTAAGCATTATGCCGCATAATGCGCTCTAGTGCTGTAATTGGAAAACAGGGTAAGAGTAGGCATATAACGTAGCGTTGCAGAAACGCCTTCTACTTTTTGCTTTATTTCTTTCACATCTCTGAAGTTACGTGCTACACACATTATATTTTGCTTTCCTCTGGACTGCACTGTCCACAGAAATCTAAATAAGGTAATAGAAGTGGTGTGTAGTGCTTGGATCTATCGAAAACGTAGTCGCAGTAACTAAACAATTTTTTCTTACACAATGCCGTGTAGCTTCAAACTAAGCCGAGCTTATATTTTACTAGCCTACCCACGCAATCTCGTTTGCGTCTCCTATTGCCCGTAGCGTGATAATTTTCCCCCGTTTTTGTAACATTCTTCATTGTTGCTGCGTTTCTGTAGGTCTTAGCATGATGATATATAGCCTATAGCCTTCCTCGATAAATGGGCTATATAACACTGAAATATTTTTTCAAATCGGACCAGCGGTTCCTGAGATTAGCGTGTTCAAACAAATAAACAAATAAACTGTTCAGCTTTATATATAAGTATAGATGATAGTTAGGTTGGCTGATAGAATACTTGTTTCTTTTCTGTAAATACATACCTACATAATATAACATAGAAAATACCTAAACTCCTTAACAAATATTTGCAGATCAGACAAACATTTGGTCCGAACGGGAATTGAACCCGAGACCTCAAGCACAGAAGTCACGTCCGCTACCACTGTGCCACCGAGGCAGTCGAGTCAATTGGTTAAAATATAGTAATTGCACAGATCAGTGTTGTTTCTCACAACAACTGTGGTCTCAGACACAAAGTGTACCAGCATTGAAGGGTTAACAAAATAAAAGAAAAATAACTTTCGAACAGCATCATAAAATAAGTGCTTTATTGATTAAACATTAGTAGGTATAGGTACATAATTTGAATTACACGTTACGTGACTGTTAACAAAATTAGCTCGAATATAGCGACTCTGTGGCGAATGTACCCATTAACTTATTTACAGATTTTGACGAAAATAACAAAAAAAAGTGTCTATTAGATCAAATAGTGTGATAAGTTGCAAGCGCTTAGTCGGGCGGCTCGCTCGGGCTGCACGAAGCGGAGGTGAACCAATATAACTAAATTATTACTTTAAACCAATTTATTTTATTTACAACCGAAAACTATGATAATACATATAAATATTAGAACCTTATACTCTCTGTACAATGTTGTTAATTTAATAGACTCTTCGTTTATCCCTTTACTACATTTTTTTCACGTTTCAGCTCATGTTTTGTATTTTACATTAAGTTGAAAACCTACGACGACGACTCGCTCGACAGGCATCATCATTGCTTTCGTAAAAGTTAAGGCGCATTTTAACGAAGCAACGGCAAGCTTAAAGGTTCCAGTTCACTAGACCCACCCGACATCACCTCGGCGCTCGCTGTCCACTCGACACGTGGTCTACGGTTGGCTGGCCGCGACTAGAAAACGTAATGTTCCAAAGAAAGGCTAGGAAAGAAAGAAAAGAATGAAAGTTGTGTCACCGTCGTAACATCCTCGCGCGTGAACCACTCCAGGACAGCGAGCGACCAACCGATGTGCCCACATTTGTTGTTGTAAACTTCGAGTGGAACCCAGTGATAAACTCAGTGTGCACATCACAAGCCAGCGGTTGGGTTACGAGTCCATATAGAGAGCGTATTCCCACAGTGCTCCCTACAGAGTACACAGCCGCACGAGGCGAGGCGAAACCCGTCTGGAGTCGCGTGGCTCTAGTGAGCTATGACCTTAACTATAGAATTTAAAAAAAAACGTTTCCTCCCAAGTACAATCTTTTGTATGGAGGGGGAGGACGATAGTCATAAATAAATCATATAGTGTATATAATGCGATGTATTTGCCATAAACGTGTCGCCGCTCGGTAGGGCGCCGGCCCCGAAAACATTCACGACACTAACCGCGCCAACTACTACTAAATGTTAATAGATTCAAAGCTTTTTAAGAAAATTTAAGTCTTTAGTGTCGTTAACGCTCACTCTCGTGGCCACCGCCGGGCCGGGCCCCGGGGCCCCAGGGCCAGCCGCCCACCGCGGCCGAGCTAACCTATCTCCGATTCAGATACGTTATCGCGCTTTCTCTCCCGTATAAAGTAAATTACAAAAGTAGGTCAAATATAACTCTTTAGAATAATTTTAGCGTTGCTAACACTGTACCACTGTAAAAATGATAGCACATCGACGATCGGCAGTCTTAATTACTTTTGTACGACTGTGAATATTGAACCTAAGCGTAAGCTACGCGCGGGGCCCCAGACCGAAGTTAAATATTAAAATATATAACGACAGCGAACATATAAGTCGCATCGCGCCGGGGCCCCGCCCCCCCTATGTACCGAGACTCTACGTATTAGCCATCGTGCGGCTCGATGCCTACGTTTGAATATCACATAAACGTCTTACTATTCGATACCGTTTATAACGATCTAGAAAACGGTATCGTACATAAGACAGATTCCCTACGGCTCACAGAAATATTAATTACGAATAAACAAACCGTAAACCGAAAACTTCATAATGAATCAGCGAACACCACTAAATGATATTAGTGCGATTCGATACGTGCTAAAGAAATAAATTGAACTAGCTGTCACCGCTCGCCGGGGCCCCCGTCCACGCCGGGACCCCTCGTCAGACCTCTCCGGAACAACAATCGTGCCAATTTATTTGTTAATTTTATAGATACCTCAAAAATTCTAAGCAAGCACTAACTTATAATTTGGCGAGTCAAGGGTCTGGTGCGTGGGGACGGGGTGCAGTGGGGGCGGCGAGCGGCGCGAACACTGTGAGGAGTGTGGCGGGGGGCGGGGGGCGAAGGCCGAGGGGCGAAGGGGGCTATTCCTCGTCGGTGTCGGCGTCGCTGGAGAACTCGATGCCGGCCCCCTGCAGTCGCGGCGGGAACGGCCCGCGAGTTTGTTGCCTGTCAAAGGGAAACCTATAATTAATGCGCTAGTCTTACTCTTATGGTATAGGGGGCAAACGAGCAGACGTATCACCTGATGGTAAACAATTACCGCCGCCCATGGACACAAGTGCGTTGCCGACCTTTGGCGGATGAGAAAATGGGATGTGGGAAGGGGTTTGGGTATGGGCCTCCGGTATCCTCGCTCACTCGGTAAAACAGAGCACAAGCGCTATTTCACACCGGTTCTCTGTGAGACCGTGGTATAACTCCGGACGAGCCGGCTCATTTATGTCGAAGCGTTGCTCTCCCACGGTAATTAACCATCTTAAACTTACTCGTGACTATTACCTAAACGCGAATGGCCAGTAACTCGATCCTCGAAGAACACTTTATCAGGTTAGTCGAAGAACTCCTACTTATATTCTAGGTAATATCAGTAAAATGTTCGATGGTTACTCTTTGATCTTAACCTGGACCTGGATTGGTAATTCGTTGCTGTCAAAATCAAACTCCTTGAACTAGTACGCAACTTCACGCAGTAGACACAGCGGGTGAGCTGTGGGTGGGGGCGGTAGGGCAGTAGGGCGGTAGGGCGGTACTCACGCGAGGCGGCGGTAGTGGTTGAGCCACTCCTCCAGCATCTGCGCCTGCAGCAGCGGGCGCGGCGCAGTAGACACAGCGGGTGAGCTGTGGGTGGGGGCGGTGGGGCGGTAGGGCGGTACTCACGCGAGGCGGCGGTAGTGGTTGAGCCACTCCTCCAGCATCTGCGCCTGCAGCAGCGGGCGCGGCGCAGTAGACACAGCGGGTGAGCTGTGGGTGGGGGCGGTGGGGCGGTAGGGCGGTAGGGCGGTACTCACGCGAGGCGGCGGTAGTGGTTGAGCCACTCCTCCAGCATCTGCGCCTGCAGCAGCGGGCGCGGCGCAGTAGACACAGCGGGTGAGCTGTGGGTGGGGGCGGTGGGGCGGTAGGGCGGTACTCACGCGAGGCGGCGGTAGTGGTTGAGCCACTCCTCCAGCATCTGCGCCTGCAGCAGCGGGCGCGGCGCAGTAGACACAGCGGGTGAGCTGTGGGTGGGGGCGGTGGGGCGGTAGGGCGGTACTCACGCGAGGCGGCGGTAGTGGTTGAGCCACTCCTCCAGCATCTGCGCCTGCAGCAGCGGGCGCGGCGCAGTAGACACAGCGGGTGAGCTGTGGGTGGGAGCGGTGGAGCGGTAGGGCGGTACTCACGCGAGGCGGCGGTAGTGGTTGAGCCACTCCTCCAGCATCTGCGCCTGCAGCAGCGGGCGCGGCGCAGTAGACACAGCGGGTGAGCTGTGGGTGGGGGCGGTGGGGCGGTAGGGCGGTACTCACGCGAGGCGGCGGTAGTGGTTGAGCCACTCCTCCAGCATCTGCGCCTGCAGCAGCGGGCGCGGCGCAGTAGACACAGCGGGTGAGCTGTGGGTGGGGGCGGTGGGGCGGTAGGGCGGTACTCACGCGAGGCGGCGGTAGTGGTTGAGCCACTCCTCCAGCATCTGCGCCTGCAGCAGCGTGCGCGGCGCAGTAGACACAGCGGGTGAGCTGTGGGTGGGGGCGGTGGGGCGGTAGGGCGGTACTCACGCGAGGCGGCGGTAGTGGGTGAGCCACTCCTCCAGCATCTGCGCCTGCAGCAGCGGGCGCGGCGCAGTAGACACAGCGGGTGAGCTGTGGGTGGGGGCGGTGGGGCGGTAGGGCGGTACTCACGCGAGGCGGCGGTAGTGGTTGAGCCACTCCTCCAGCATCTGCGCCTGCAGCAGCGGGCGCGGCGCAGTAGACACAGCGGGTGAGCTGTGGGTGGGGGCGGTGGGGCGGTAGGGCGGTACTCACGCGAGGCGGCGGTAGTGGTTGAGCCACTCCTCCAGCATCTGCGCCTGCAGCAGCGGGCGCGGCGCAGTAGACACAGCGGGTGAGCTGTGGGTGGGGGCGGTGGGGCG
The DNA here is from genome assembly GCA_905220595.1 of Spilosoma lubricipeda. NCBI lineage: Eukaryota > Metazoa > Arthropoda > Insecta > Lepidoptera > Erebidae > Spilosoma > Spilosoma lubricipeda. The sequence goes on from HG992296.1 coordinate 237,741, forward strand.
GTAGGGCGGTACTCACGCGAGGCGGCGGTAGTGGTTGAGCCACTCCTCCAGCATCTGCGCCTGCAGCAGCGGGCGCGGCGCAGTAGACACAGCGGGTGAGCTGTGGGTGGGGGCGGTGGGGCGGTAGGGCGGTACTCACGCGAGGCGGCGGTAGTGGTTGAGCCACTCCTCCAGCATCTGCGCCTGCAGCAGCGGGCGCGGCGCAGTAGATACAGCGGGTGAGCTGTGGGTGGGGGCGGTGGGGCGGTGGGGCGGTACTCACGCGAGGCGGCGGTAGTGGTTGAGCCACTCCTCCAGCATCTGCGCCTGCAGCAGCGGGCGCGGCGCAGTAGATACAGCGGGTGAGCTGTGGGTGGGGGCGGTGGGGCGGTGGGGCGGTACTCACGCGAGGCGGCGGTAGTGGTTGAGCCACTCCTCCAGCATCTGCGCCTGCAGCAGCGGGCGCGGCGCAGTAGATACAGCGGGTGAGCTGTGGGTGGGGGCGGTGGGGCGGTGGGGCGGTACTCACGCGAGGCGGCGGTAGTGGTTGAGCCACTCCTCCAGCATCTGCGCCTGCAGCAGCGGGCGCGGCGCAGTAGATACAGCGGGTGAGCTGTGGGTGGGGGCGGTGGGGCGGTGGGGCGGTACTCACGCGAGGCGGCGGTAGTGGTTGAGCCACTCCTCCAGCATCTGCGCCTGCAGCAGCGGGCGCGGCGCAGTAGATACAGCGGGTGAGCTGTGGGTGGGGGCGGTGGGGCGGTGGGGCGGTACTCACGCGAGGCGGCGGTAGTGGTTGAGCCACTCCTCCAGCATCTGCGCCTGCAGCAGCGGGCGCGGCGCAGTAGATACAGCGGGTGAGCTGTGGGTGGGGGCGGTGGGGCGGTGGGGCGGTACTCACGCGAGGCGGCGGTAGTGGTTGAGCCACTCCCCCAGCATCTGCGCCTGCAGCAGCGGGCGCGGCGCAGTAGATACAGCGGGTGAGCTGTGGGTGGGGGCGGTGGGGCGGTACTCACGCGAGGCGGCGGTAGTGGTTGAGCCACTCCTCCAGCATCTGCGCCTGCAGCAGCGGGCGCGGCGCAGTAGATACAGCGGGTGAGCTGTGGGTGGGGGCGGTGGGGCGGTACTCACGCGAGGCGGCGGTAGTGGTTGAGCCACTCCTCCAGCATCTGCGCCTGCAGCAGCGGGCGCGGCGCAGTAGACACAGCGGGTGAGCTGTGGGTGGGGGCGGTAGGGCGGTGGGGCGGTACTCACGCGAGGCGGCGGTAGTGGTTGAGCCACTCCTCCAGCATCTGCGCCTGCAGCAGCGGGCGCGGCGCAGTAGATACAGCGGGTGAGCTGTGGGTGGGGGCGGTGGGGCGGTGGGGCGGTACTCACGCGAGGCGGCGGTAGTGGTTGAGCCACTCCTCCAGCATCTGCGCCTGCAGCAGCGGGCGCGGCGCAGTAGACACAGCGGGTGAGCTGTGGGTGGGGGCGGTAGGGCGGTGGGGCGGTGGGGCGGTACTCACGCGAGGCGGCGGTAGTGGTTGAGCCACTCCTCCAGCATCTGCGCCTGCAGCAGCGGGCGCGGCGCAGTAGACACAGCGGGTGAGCTGTGGGTGGGGGCGGTAGGGCGGTGGGGCGGTACTCACGCGAGGCGGCGGTAGTGGTTGAGCCACTCCTCCAGCATCTGCGCCTGCAGCAGCGGGCGCGGCGCAGTAGACACAGCGGGTGAGCTGTGGGTGGGGGCGGTAGGGCGGTGGGGCGGTGGGGCGGTACTCACGCGAGGCGGCGGTAGTGGTTGAGCCACTCCTCCAGCATCTGCGCCTGCAGCAGCGGGCGCGGCGCAGTAGACACAGCGGGTGAGCTGTGGGTGGGGGCGGTAGGGCGGTGGGGCGGTGGGGCGGTACTCACGCGAGGCGGCGGTAGTGGTTGAGCCACTCCTCCAGCATCTGCGCCTGCAGCAGCGGGCGCGGCGCAGTAGACACAGCGGGTGAGCTGTGGGTGGGGGCGGTAGGGCGGTGGGGCGGTGGGGCGGTACTCACGCGAGGCGGCGGTAGTGGTTGAGCCACTCCTCCAGCATCTGCGCCTGCAGCAGCGGGCGCGGCGCAGTAGACACAGCGGGTGAGCTGTGGGTGGGGGCGGTAGGGCGGTGGGGCGGTGGGGCGGTACTCACGAGAGGCGGCGGTAGTGGTTGAGCCACTCCTCCAGCATCTGCGCCTGCAGCAGCGGGCGCGGCGCAGTAGACACAGCGGGTGAGCTGTGGGTGGGGGCGGTAGGGCGGTGGGGCGGTGGGGCGGTACTCACGCGAGGCGGCGGTAGTGGTTGAGCCACTCCTCCAGCATCTGCGCCTGCAGCAGCGGGCGCGGCGCAGTAGACACAGCGGGTGAGCTGTGGGTGGGGGCGGTAGGGCGGTGGGGCGGTGGGGCGGTACTCACGCGAGGCGGCGGTAGTGGTTGAGCCACTCCTCCAGCATCTGCGCCTGCAGCAGCGGGCGCGGCGCAGTAGACACAGCGGGTGAGCTGTGGGTGGGGCGGTAGGGCGGTAGGGCGGTGGGGCGGTACTCACGCGAGGCGGCGGTAGTGGTTGAGCCACTCCTCCAGCATCTGCGCCTGCAGCAGCGGGCGCGGCGCAGTAGACACAGCGGGTGAGCTGTGGGTGGGGGCGGTAGGGCGGTGGGGCGGTGGGGCGGTACTCACGCGAGGCGGCGGTAGTGGTTGAGCCACTCCTCCAGCATCTGCGCCTGCAGCAGCGGGCGCGGCGCAGTAGACACAGCGGGTGAGCTGTGGGTGGGGCGGTAGGGCGGTGGGGCGGTACTCACGCGAGGCGGCGGTAGTGGTTGAGCCACTCCTCCAGCATCTGCGCCTGCAGCAGCGGGCGCGGCGCAGTAGACACAGCGGGTGAGCTGTGGGTGGGGCGGTAGGGCGGTGGGGCGGTACTCACGCGAGGCGGCGGTAGTGGTTGAGCCACTCCTCCAGCATCTGCGCCTGCAGCAGCGGGCGCGGGTGCAGCGCCTGGCGCGCGGCCAGCACGCCGCCGCCCGTGACGCACGCCGACACCCAGCGCCGCACCACCGCCTCCGTGTCCGACATCTGCGTAATCATAATTACGTTCAGTTACTTCGCCGACTTCTGCACTGAACTCGTTCAGTGGAAACTACCCTGTGAACGATTTCGACGATGAGCGGTCGGAAAAGATACTTTTCCAGATTATGAGCAGTAAATATTTCATGCCCGAAATGCGCAGAAGAAAACTCTCGCAGACACGACTCGGCTGTGCTAGCCGACGCACTGTCGGAGCCGTTCTGCTGAACTTCAAAGAGTGGATAGAGAGGACCGATTTTGTCACCTATCGATCGACTCAGACACTCACCGGGCACGACTGCTTCTTCGGTGAGTATCCGAATAGGACGAGAGGATACGGCACGATATACAACACTACGGATCCTAATGCGACTCCGCGTAGTATACGAAACCTGGCGAGTGGCGACTAAAGGACAGCCGTGATCTCCATCTGTGAGGACGTCATAGTCTAGGAGTTCGTGGAGCGGAATCGATAAATGGCCGATCCCGTTCGAAAGAGGCGGCGAAAGGGACACGGTAGAGATCTTTAACTTTCTAATAAGGGTCATTGCGACTACATCTTGGAGAGATGTGACCGGTGCAAACGGTCTGAGATTGAAGACGCCCCGGTGGAGACGGGGGGTGTCATATAAGGCGGATTGCGCTTCTTATTGTGTACAATAGCGAAAGTGCGGTGGCGTCCCGTCGCATGGGTGACAGTGGTCATCTCGGGGTGTATTTCATTTATGGGGTACTTCAGGGACAAGAAAGAAGCCGCTGGAGCTGCAAAAATAGGTCGCTGTGGGCTTTAGTGGATAGATCGGCTGGCCGGAAGTTTCACATATAACTTCGGTCTCTCTAACAGAGGATATGGTGAGTAATATAATTTTAGAATTTTATAAATATGATAGTTTGTATTAAAAAAAAATTCAAGTCTCATATGTAATTATGAGATATGAAAGTTTATTTCACTCGCAGAGGTAGAAATCAAAACGCAAAGCGTTCAACGCGTAAAGCGACGCCTTACGAGGAGTACGAGTTGGGACGAAAGTGATCGTGCAGTTTCTTCTCATCCCGATTCGGGTCATAATAAAAAATTTGAGATTAAAATTGGAGGGCAGAGGCGCCAGGGAGGGACAGAGAAGTGGCGGGGAAGAGAAGTGGTCGGGTACCTCTTCGCAGGTGAGGAAGTGCACGGGCAGCAGCTTCCCGTCGAGGTCGGTGAGCGGCAGGTAGGCGGTGGCGGGCGGCGCGTCGGCGGGCCGGATGTAGGGCGGCGCGGGGTCCAGCGGCACGAGCGCGGAGAAGTGGCCGCGCGTGTAGGCCAGCGCCAGCGGCGCCTTGCTGCAGTGCTGCTCGTCGCACAGCAGCGGCAGGTACAGGCCGCGGAAGCGCGCGTAGCCCAGCGCGTCGCCGCGGAACGAGCTCACCACGTCCTCGCCGTACAGCAGCAGCGGGCGGCGCAGCACGTGCGCCAGCGCCCACACGTGCAGCTGCTGCAGCGCCGCGCCGGGCCGCGCCGCCGCCGCCGCCAGGCGCGCCCACTCGGCGCGCAGCTGCGCCTCGGACGGCGCGTAGTGCAGGCGCGCCGCCTGCAGCCGCTCCCACGTGGCCCAGCGCGCGTAGAACCCGCAGCGCGCCGCCTGCAGCGACTCCGCCAGCGCCGTGCGCAGCGTGTTGTGCCGGTCGAACACGCCGTACGCCGCCTGGCACACCGCGTCCGGCAGGCAGTCGCCCGCCGACCGGTTCCACAGCGCGTACAGCCGGGACCCTGACACACGCACGCGCGACCATCCTTCACTAAAGTGAATCGATTCGCTGCGACCCGATGTCGAAAGGCCTCGATGCACGGACCGTGATACGGCATAACCCGATGACGATTTTTTAATAAAGGCGAAAGAATAACTTTTAGTCATGAAATAAATATAGAAGCTTCGAATTACTATCGCCATCTGTTTAAAAATAATGGACACAATTTTTGGGTAATCGTTCGTTACCACGATTTGCCAAATGACCGTTTCGGAACGGAACAAAACATAGTTGAACGACCAAATAATAATAATAATAAATAATAATAAATATTTCGGACATCTAAACACACAACGCCATCTAGTCCCAAGATAAGCGGAGCTTGTGTTATGGGGTTCTAGACAACTGATACAGATACATATATACTTTTTTTTTTGTAAATACATACATATTATAGATAGAACACACCCAAACTCCGAAACAAATATTTGTAGATCATACAAACATTTGGTCCGACCCGGGAATCGAACCCGAGACCTCATGATCAGCAGTCGCACACGCCAACCGCGAGACCAATAAGTCAGTGTGAGTGTACAGTAAACAGGTACAAGTGCACAGCACGTGCAGCTGACGCACCTAGCCGCACGGTGAGCTCGAGGCTCCAGTTGATGAGCGGCGGGTCCGCCTCGAGGGTCTGCTGCGCGTCTCGGTCCAGCAGCTCCGAGAACAGCTGCTCCTGGATAGGAGCTGGCAGCTCCTCTATCTCTGGAACACAACCACATCACGTGTCTTCCACCTTGCTGCTAAATATACTGAAACACTATATCGAGTGCATACTGAACACTAAAACCGCTAAATTACAGTAAGTCTACGCATGAAAAAAAAACATTTAAAATTGTAAACCTTTTTTATTGCCAAATATAATCAATTTCGATTCTCATAAATACAGATGGAATATGTCACATTTGAGACTTTAAATCTCACAAATTGGAACAAACTTCCTTATGGCGCAAAAATTGACTAAACGAAAAAAGTGTAACGACACTTTTTGCTATATCAATATCGAACTAAGTTATAGTTATAGATTGTACCTCAGTAGTCGATGCTTCGTCGATGCATCGACTACTGAATTACAAACTCGAAACCAAAAACAAAAAATAACTTCGTTCCATCCGGGTGTCCCGTGACACCTCTCAAGTTCTGTTTACATCTTTTGGCATATTACCATGTGGGAAAGCCACGCTTCGGCATGAACGGCGCCGCTCGACCGGAGTGATACCACGATCTCACAAAAAACAAGTGTGATGTGTTTCACCGAGTGAGTGAGGATACCGAAGGCCCATACCCCCTCCTCCTCATCCCCATCCCCCAAAGACCGACAACGCATTTGTGACGCCTCTGATATTGCGTATCTCCCAGCTTGGTATCCCTTAGGCCTTCAGGCACCTACAGGTGAAAGTAACACCCATAACGGTGCTTGCGAGGATTTTAGGTGTCAAATGCAAATTTTACTCTTAGTCAGGTCAGCGATAAGTATTCCACACTTCTCCCTCGCGTCTTGTCTCATTCATGAGCAAAATTAAAAAGAAAGCATCCTCAATCTATCACACATAAAAAAAAAACGCCAACCTACGCCCATCTCAACCACAGATAAAACATAACCAGTCTATTAAGAACCTTCAGCCGCCACATGTCATCTTTTACTAATTCTGCTCTGCCCGCGTATATGTAGATTATCGCGGCAAATAATAGCCTATGTATTATTCTGATGTACAAGCTATATTACTGTAAAGTTTCATCGTAATCCGTTCACTAGTGTTTGCGTGAAAGAGTAACAAACATCCATCCATCCATACTTACAAACTTTCACGTTTATAATATTAGTAGGATAATAATATTTGTATATTATTTTTAAATAAGTATTACATACATATTAATATATACAATATATTAATTATAAAAATATTCACAAGTCACCCTAGCGCCATCTATGAGCGCATTGGAATCAACATCAATAAAACGATTTATTTTTGATGTTTCAAACAGTACATTTCACATTCGTAATCGCTTACCATCAGGCGATACGTCTGCTCGTTTGCCCCCTTTTCCATAACAAAAGATTAAATCGGGTCCTTTGAATTTTCTCAATAATAGATTGACTGTTTGAATGATTAAAGTGAGTTAGATTCGAAGAGTTTATTTTTACATATTTTACCTGTTTTAAAAGAAACAAAAGTGATAATATCGGAAAATATCAACTTTCATAACTTTTCAACCAAGTATTTGTTTTAAATAAACGCCAGATATAACTTTAAGTGATTTTAAAGCCTTGCGGACGGATTATATACGTTGGTGCGTGTGCGTATAGTTACCGGCGGGCAAGTAGAAGGTGCAGAACTCGTTGATATACCGACACGGGAAGTTCCCCTTCTTATATCGGATACACGAGGCTATGTGACGTCTTATACCGGAAGCCAGGTCAGGAGCTGTAAACAATTACAATATTGTAGTCAAAATAACAAGATGTCACTCGTCTCGTACACGCCGGGCAAGCAGACAACGTAAACACCTTTGTTTTCTGTATGAGATCAGCCGCTTACCTACGTAGGAGGGAGACCGCTTGAGGCCAGGCCCGCCGCCTGATATTCTAGAGAGAAGTGCTGACAAAATATCTTGACGTTGAAATCTGTAAGCACAGATGTAAAGCGCAACAAATTAATATGATTTCAGTAGAGCTTCGTTTATCGACAATCTTTTTTTACATTAAGAGTCTGAGAAGAGACACGGATCCCTCGATGAATAAGGCACTCGTTCCACTGTCGATCATAGGCGAGACGCGAGTAGAGTTAGAAACGAGTCGGCGAGCAGCGGGAAGCGAGTGTATGGTTCCGATGGTCTTGTCACATGGCTATAAGCGAGGGTACGAGTGCGAAGGGCGATCGCTCGCGCCTCTCGTGTTGTAACAATTCACTATGGACGAGTCCTTCATCGAACGCGTTCGACAATCTCGTCTGTTAAAACGTATAGTTTGAAAGGCGCACTGGCGCACTGTAAGGGAATGACCGTGAAGCGATGGTCGAGCAGCGCAGGTACCTGATGGCGAGGTGCACGAGCGTGTGTCCCGCGTCGAAGGCGGAGGCGCGGTCGAGCAGCGCCAGCTCGTGCGGCTGCAGCGCGCGCGCCGGGTCGCCGCCCTGCGCCAGGTACGCCTCCACGCGCGCCGCCTCGCCCTCCACCACGCCTGCACACACACACACACACCGCGGGCATCACCACACCGCACTCCGCAGGGGACGAGCCGTAACGTCTCTTTGCGATACGAAACACTAGCATTTTCGCAGAGGGGGGGGGAATGTGGGTCACTCACCATACTGGACTATTGCATTGTCTACCTCCTCAATGAAATTGAATATGGTGACCACTACTCTTACATTCCGCTCAAGCTTTCCATCGAGCAGAGTAGTAATTTCGGCAGGCTTACACGGGGTTACTGGTTAAGTCCAACTATTCCCGTTAAGGGCGTGTAGTTCACATCGTTTCTGACTGACTTCACTAAACTTAAAATCGAACGTAATATAAATGTAATTGTAATGGCAACATTATAATTTTGTCATTTCTTGGTTTGAAATTTTGAAATGTCATGTCACTGTTGTTAGATAAAAGTCAGTCGAGAGCAGTCGAATTATTTGGGCGGACCGTAATTTGAATTGAATTAGTTTCGGTGTTTGTTAGTGCCACCTAGTATCGGGTAAACTAATTAATATTTATATAACGCCCTGGTTTGAACTGTACACCGATGATTAACCTGTGAGTGCTTAGCTTTATCTCTCACTGGCTCGGATATGGCTTATCACTAAGGTATCCCTCCACTTCAAAGGTCATGCACTGGTTTATCCGTTTCTTGCCATCGAGACAACTTACGATTTAAGCAGCAACTTACGAGTGAATGAGTAAAGTGCAGAAAATATTTTGGGTATAATATGATTTGTGTACGTTTTGTATTAACTTGTTTTACATATGTCCAATAAATGTTTCATTCATTCATGTATGGGCTTCCGGTACCCTCACTCACTCGGTGAAACACAGTGCAAGCGCTGTTTAACACCGGTTTTTGTGAGGCCGTTGTATCAACCCGGTCGAGTCGTCCCATTCATGCCGAAGTGTGGCTCACCCACGGTAACTTAATAGGAATAGGGTCTTAACGGGAATTGGTCGACTTAACCAGTAACCCTGTTTATGAATAAACTTTTTCACGATAAAATTATTGAAAAGATTACGATACAGAAGCATTCAGTGATCCTCTTCACAGATTGTATCTATTTTTATATTTATTTCCACAACCGTAGAGACGAAACAAAGTGTGCACACGTTATGAGTGTAGTGCGTAGAAGTACCGACAGTGCAAACGCGAGTAGTGAGGCGTCGCTAAACTTGTGATTACGAGCAGTAACCGGTTCGAAACGTCGGAAAATAAAAAAGTATCGTAACCTTTTGCAATAATTTTGTCTCGAATACATTTCGCTTACCAACATAACTACATATACTAAAATAACGTTGTATAAAGCCGCATAAGCCTAAAACAATTGAATTCTGACTTCCCGAACGTCATAGCTTGGTGTGTTCGTAGGTGAGTGGTATCGGTCCTAGTATGGAAGAGTCAGTGTTCAGTCAACAACACCACGCAGTGGTGGCGGGTACGTACCCAGGCACGCCTGCAGCCACAGCCAGTCCGTGTTGTTGTTGGTGGCGCGGCGCTTGGAGCGGCGCCCGCCCGCCTCCAGCTCGTGGATGGACGCCGGCTGGCTGTTGCACATCTCGTTTATACCTGCGACGAGATCGGCTCGACATTACCTCACAACTGACCCTACACGATATTTCATCCGACTGACCATTACGTTAGCCGGAATAACTTCATACAAAGTCTATAGAGAGTATAGTCCATTCGCTTGGATGCGGTCACATTCTCCACGCCGCCGCCGCACGTGAGGCGAGCCGCCACAAAATCAAAGGGCCCGCCTGATCACCTGACCACGAGCAAATATGATTTGTCGATTCACACCGTAGTATGAATTAATATATTTCTATGTCACAACAGTAACCACAATAGCGTGCGGGTGCACCGACACTATATATAAACGAATGGGCTATACCTCATGTAGAAAGAGAGTATGTCATCTGTATGAGAGGTTAATAGTCAACACATACTGTCTGTCTGTTACGCTTTCACGGAAAAAAATCAATACAATTTGACAAAGAAATACTTTGATTCATGAGGAAGGACATAGTGTACTCTTTACCGCGATACCCGAAAAACACGCGGGCGGAGTTACAAACATAACTTAGTGTAATCCTACTAATATTATAAACGCGAAAGTTTTTAAGGGTGTGTCTTTGTTGCTCTTTCACGCAAAAATTACTGAACGGATTTGTATGAAACTTTACAGTAATATATATTATACATCAGAATAACATTTAGGCTACTATTTGCCGCGATAACCGACATATACGCGGGCGGAGCCGCGGGCAACAGCTAGTATATTAAATACGTACCGAGTGTATTTTTGTGCACTGGGGTCGGGGAGGGATTCGGAGCGGGGTTGGGGCCGGGGTGACTGCTGCCACACATCGCACATTTTGTAGACTTGGGCCAGTTGTCGTACGTACACGTCTGCAGACAAACAAGCATCAGTTATTGTCACATCCAACAACCGAATAATATATATACGTGTGTGTGAATAGACAAACACTAACAGGACAAGGCCACTTGGCAACAGAGGATGCGCTGGCGCCTTGCGGTGAGGATATCCTTAGCGGCTTCAGCCTTTCTGTCACTGCCTCCGCACCTGGAAATAGAACAAAAACATATCAATGTCCATATGTTTTAAACTTTAAACTTTAATGTATTGACTTCAAAAAAGGGCAGGTGTTGTGTGATGCGATATTGTACCCCTACTTATATGTGGAAAAGTAACTGTCTGTCTATCACGCCCTCATAACTAAACCAGTGAAACGATTTTAATGAAATAGAGATACTTTGATTGCTGAGGATAAACATAGGCTACTTTATACATAGATCATCGAAATACACGTGAGCGAAACCGCGGGCAAAAACTAGTCTGGAATAATGGTTTTTTAAGTGAATTAGTTGTACTCAAAGTTGGCTTCGTTTAAGGGTTATCACAACAATGTCATTCACTCGTGCATTAGTGTAGCAGTCGTCGAAGGTCTAACGTACCATTTTGAAAATTTTTAATCAATATTGAGTGCATGTCAAGGTGAATCACATCAAAATAAACATTTGAAACATGTGAATCGATACCCATGTGTAATACGATTGCGTTGTACGGCTCTTGTTTTAAGGTCGCTGAAACAGCCACTACTTAATCTAACTGAAAATGGCCATTATTTTACAATTAGAGAGATGTTTAAAATTATGACGGGTAAAATCCGATTAGATTTGAAATACAGATGAAAATATTTTCTCAATATAACTAAACGTTTTACTACCTAGTTTAAAAGTCAATCATTATTAGTAATAAATAATGTTAGATATTTTTCTTCTCAGCCTTCATTATTCCTAAGATTATTTAGGGTGGCTACTAGTTCAACCAGTTTTACCTGATGAATATCAGTTTCTTCACGGAGCGGCTGGCATCGGACCTCCGTAACCCTGAGGGTGAACTGAATTCGAAGGATGAACTAGTAGTCAGTATATTTGAGGGCACTGACTTCCCAATAACGATTGCCATAGATGTTCATGACAACTGGGACCGACGGCTTAAAGTAATCTCCGAGGCACGGGCGATAAACACCGCCATCTTCCATACTCTGGGCTGCTATTAAGAATTTCTTGTAAGAAAAACTTAGCAGCAGTCCGACCCAGGAATCGAACCTGCATCCTGATCTGCAATCACTTCCCCCTCGGGCCGTCACCCCGCCGGGGTTTGCGGCGGGGCGGTGTGTCGGAATCGAACCGACTAAAACCACACGGTGTGCCACTCTGCGCCTGAGACGGGAGGGATCCGGGAACTGCTGTTATTAACACATCCGGACCCCTCCCAGCGCTTGCCCGCACTGTAGCGGGCACCGTCAGCTGTTAAACTCTCATTTTAGGCGACGTACGGCACACGCGTAACGTCGCCCCCTCGCGGGTAGCCACTAGAGCGGATGGAGGAAAAAACCCATCCCCACCATCCGCGGCCACACTCAGGGCGGCATGAGGCGCTGGTATGCGCGCCTCCGCCGCCCGGTTCGCCGGCGGCGGATCGGGTCCGAGTGGAGGTCGTCCTCCCGGGCCTTCTCCGCCGCCTCCTTCTGCGAAATTACGTCTTCGCAGAAGGCTGCGACCGCGGTAAAACTGCTGTCGCTACCGGCCATGGAGTGAATGATGGCCGGTAGCGAGAGGTCTCCTCCGATGACTGCAGTGAGGGCCCGGCGCTGCGACGCCCAAGCGGGGCAAATCGCCAGCGTATGCTGGGCCGAGTCCTCACTGCAGTCGTGATCTGCAATCACTTACGCTAACCACTAGACCAACGAGGCAGTTAATAAATAGTGCTAAATGAGGTTGGATTTTTTTTTTGTTATTTCAAACTAAAATATTAAAGAGGATATGTAATTTGGATTTCACATTACAGTTTTATAGTGTATTAAAAACCAAAAGAGCTTGATGTAAATAGTAATTATAATTTATTAATCTTTTTTATTAGTGCCTGGTATATAACAAAATTTCATAGATAGTAGAGCCACGCTGATTTCAGCACGAACGGGCTGGCTCGACCGGGGCGGTACTACCTGAGCACAGAAAATCCAACGTAAAATGACAGCGTTCGTGCTATCGTGTTTCGATGGCGAGTGCGAGACCGGAGGCCCAACGATGAGAAGCATCACACATCAGACCACCATAGCGTGGGTCACCATGCTGCATTCTTTCATTGTATACACTCGCAATGAGTATGGTGACCACCACTTTTGGATTCTGCTTTTGCTTTCCATCGGGCAGAGTAGAGTCATTTTGGCAGGCCCAAACATAAAAAAAAAACCATTAAACGTCGTTTGGCACAATAAAAAAATAATATAACTATATAATAGATCGACAGCAATAAGTGCGAAGTGCGTGTCGAGACACGTTCGGTGTGTCACTTCACGTAACCGTGTTCATTATTTACTACCTGTTTGATACAACTATCAAATATTATTTTTTAGCCTCAAGTATTTTTATGAACTTGTACGAAATGTAAAAATTTCGTTAACGGAGTGCGGTGGCCCTTTGCCTTCTTAGGTCATTATTATACATATAAAGTAAGCTCATGATATTGTTTCAGACTAAAAGTCAAAGTGAAGACTTTCATTTTGAAGGTATGATGAGTATGTATACGTTACCACACAGTTCAGGCGTGGGCAGCGCGCTGGCGCCGTCCTGGAGCTTGAATATGTCCTCGTTGAGCACCGGCTTGGGGCTGCGACACATCGTGCACTGCAACAATATCAGTGTTTCCTTATTATGCTAACTTCTCTTGTTGTCTACATTCTTCCCAAACTTCACTAGATCACGATCATTCGAGATTTGAGCCCCGGCAGCGAGCTCGTTACAGACAATTCTATTGGTCTCTTAGTTAGAGATCCTGACTGCTGTACCAGACGTCGTACATTTGATCCTCACAAATATAATCTATTCAGTTCATACCTCAGTTCATATTTCAGTTACATTTAACAGTTTCGACAGTTCTCGCGCTTATTACAAATTTTCTTCATGATTTACATAGAAATATACAACATCTTATTAGTATATAATTACCTGTGTGATATCTCAGTTAATTATATTATAAAGTCGTCAGTAGGTACACTTGACAAAAATTAAATATTCCTATATTTAATTGTATATTTATGTGAATTTCTAAGCACGAAATACTAATTTAAGCTTATTATTCATACGTCAATGCATATCAGTGTTCTATATACATATCATATCGGAAAGCAAATTGTTAATTACATGCCCAAATCGTTGGTGCGCAAAATAAAATTATGCGGAATCACGTTGACTAGCACAAGTATAAAACTGTGAATGTTCTAAGCAGGGACACGGAATGCATATTAAGATACGGCTCACCTACACTGAGACCTAAGATCATACTAACAAGGTCTAGTTGTTTTTATAATATCAGTGTGTGAGTGCTTTCGTTTCGTTCATTATAATTTTACTACTTGTGATGTTTCGATTAGCATGCTTTCCGGGACTTTCTAGAACTTCGATCCTCTCATCTTTTCTATATCAATTTAATTTTTATTTGACAGATACTCAAACGTAGGCTAGAAACTTTACAACCGACATCAAAAATAATAGAACTTTTTTCATAATATTTAAATATATTACATTTTTTTCTTCTTAAAAATAGCAGAAGGTTATATTTTTACTTTAGTTAGTTGCCTCAGAACATTGTTTTGCTATCCAATTTGGAAGATTATTTTTTATTTACACTTGATGAAATAAACCCACTCCTAAGGACGGTTCAGGTACGAAAAATAAACTTAATTACAATCCCCATGAAATAGAGCACTGCAGTGAGTGGTACTTTTATAAGCTACTAGCCGACCCACGCAACCTTGTTTGCGTCTCTTATTGCCCGTAGCGTGATAATTTTCCCCCGTTTTTGTAACATTCTTCATTGTTGCTTCGCTCCTGTAGGTCTTAGCGTGATGATATATAGCCTATAGCCTTCTTCAATAAATGAGCTATCTAACACTGAAAGAATTTTTCAAATCGGACCAGCGATTCCTGAGATTAGCGTGTTCAAACAAACAAACAAACTCTTCAGCTTTATATATTAGTATAGATTCGTATTATCAGTTTAGCTGTAGGTAACTATTTATTGTAACACAACTATGACAAAAACAGCCGCATGGTGAAAAAGTGCAACATGATAACAAAACAGAACTGTCAGTAGAATCCGTTGCATAAAATAATCCGAGTGAATGCAAAACCATAATCTTCTGGCCTCCCTGCTGCCCATAAGGAAAAAAAAATAAGTCAAAGAAATTATCTTTTACCTTCAAACATTTGCGTAACTCATCTTCCGCGGCTCCGTGCATTCGCGCCTTTTTTGTACATTTAACACTACATTTCTTTACGATTACGCAAAATATTTAATACGATATTCATTTCAATCAAAATAACAACATATTCATTTCAAACAAAATATTAAATCGCATAATATTCAAATGTAGTAAATAATTTATGTAACAGATTGTTATCCATTTAATATTGAAGCTGTAAATGGAACTATTTTATATGTTCAAATACGTCAGAGTCTAAAGTTCCAAAGGGGTGAGCCGAGACGCTTAAACTAAACATTTTGGCGACTATCTTTATATATATAATTCTTCTGTGAGTGTGTATGTCACTGAACTACTCTCAAACGACTGGACCCATTTTGATGAAATTTTTTGTGTGTGTTCAAGGGGATCTGGGAATGGTTTAGATTCACAATTTTGTCCGCTGCAATGTTTTTTAATTAATTTTTAATTTATTAGTAGTTATGGCAAAACGACGTTTGCCGGAACAGCTAGTTACTTTTATAAGTTCCATTTACGTAAAACGGGGACAACCCCAGGCAAAGGTGGACAAGAAGGGAAGATAAAGGCAGGTATATTGGTTTGTTTTTTCTTTTTTTTTATGGTATAGGCGGCAAACGAGCAGACGAATCACCTGATGGTAAGCGATTACCGCCGCCCATAGACAGTAATAGACACCCGCAACACCAGAGGCGTCACAAGTGCGTTGCCAACCTTAGGGGGATGGGGAAAGGAATGTGGGGAGGGGTTGGGGTATGGGCCTACGGTGAAACACAGCGCAAGCGCTATTTCACACCGGTTTTCTGTGAGGCCGTGGTATCACTCCAGTCGAGCCGGCCCATTCATGCCGAAGCTTGGCTCTCCCACGATAGGTTGTACGGAATGGATGTAGTGTGAAGTGGAAGCAATATGCCAAGCAGGTTAAGAGGTCATGTACCTGTAACTGTTGTTAGGTAGTCTGTACCATGTGTATACAATAAAATTGACAGTCAAATTGTTTGCATACATGCCTCACGAACGACTATATTTAACGTAGGTAGACATACGGTAGATATGAATCAATTTTCTGCTACCCTCGTATTGGTAGCAGGATGATGTTATATAGCCTATATACCTCATCGACAAATGAGCTATCTAATACTATAATTATTGTTACTCCGAACCAGTAGTCTCTAAGATTAGTGCATTTAAACAACAAATTCTTCCGCTTTATGATATTAGTATGCGCTAAACTATAGGAAGGTGAAAGTGTTACCAAGCAATGGTACAACGTTTAACGAGTTCGTAGTCTACAACAAAAGCGTCTCAGCTAGTGTCTGGCTAGCGTATGTTTTTTGCATGAGGCAACCAATTACAAATATAATTCATTCCAATTAGGTAAATTAATAACGTAGTTAGCGCTGTTGAACAATTTCATTAATCTTATTCTTATGTAGATTCCGTAATTATAGTCTAATATAATAGTCTTAGCGTTTTTAATTTCGAAATACTTCATAATGGTTACAGCGAAACAATGAACAATGTTTAGAAGTATCGCGTAAATACAAGTGAGTTCCCCAACAGCTCACAGAGCCCCAGCGGTCGAACAATAGTGACGTTTATATGCATTATTTTACTTATTTTGTTCGCCCTTAATCTTCCTGCATGAACGGCCACTCTTTGATTCATTATGTGGAGTGCAACCCAGAGACCTATGGGAACACATGGCTTCCGGCCTATCGTATTTCATTAGTGCCATGACATGTTAGCCATGACACTTCAACAATACTTTTACACCGGCGCTTATTACTTTTCCCAATGATTTATAAAACTCCAAGGAATGTTTCCTGATCATCATCAACAGTCGTCAACAGGCCAGTGCTGGACATTGGCCTCTCCTTAAAAAGGAGGTTATGGACTGCCTCACTTATTTATAAACGTTATTTAACTTTAAGTAATGGTTCTGTGTTATGTTTACTCGAGAATTGCTCGACTAATTCGAATTTTTATTTTCCTTAAGGCACCAGGAAGGTTCTAATGGAAGGGAAAAACGTAATAATTGCGAGGATAAATAATAAAAACAACACTTATTTATATTTTCTATTGAACTGAGACAGGAAACTTTTGACAGAACGTAGTCTGTCGGGGTAGCTAGTACTACATCTAACATACAGGGTGACAAAACGATATTAAACGAAACCGCGGGCCATTCAAATGTGTCCGTTGACTTTGGGATTGTTAAATTTATTTGAAAATTGAAATTAAATAACATGTAAGTAAGTACTAATAAACCTGACTAATGCGTCTTGTCACTATAAAAGTCTTTTTCGCACTAATCCCTGTGAAATACCTATAAATAATCAAAAGAAACACGATACCGAACCTACGCGTCGGGGCGGAGAGACGCGATCGGCTTTCCAAAATGAGCACCACGTCACAGGTTTGCTCACCGCGAGTACCGCGACACACTGACCCTGCTGACCCATCACTCACCTCACTAATCAAATCCAATTTAGTTTTGTTTGAAATTAGAAAAGGATAGAAAAAATATCTTCGGTTATCCCTTTTACTCTTCCGCGTGATTCCTTCCAGCAAAACCTTTTCTAATATGTGATTACGTGTGTAAGGGTCTTATTGCTCATACATAAGGTATATTTTAGAGTGGCAATTATTAGAGTAGTTAGACCTACGGTCGTTGACCCATTGATGATAGCGTTTGTATTGAATACATCTTGTAGTAAATTTCAAAAACGGAAAATAGTGTCCTGTGGCCAAACTACTGAACAAATTTCATTGAAATTTTGTAGGTGGACTTGTAATGTATGTAGGTATATCTAGTTTAAAAAACACTCGTTTGGTCATGTCATGTCCACCTTGTAAACCTACTCCCTTGACGAATTTTTATTCATACATTACCAATGACATTTCTTTTTTTTATGTACAACTCACGGCAAAATGTAAAAGAAGTGTTTATAATATATAAATAAATGAATAAATATTTTAAACATCTAACACACAACGCCATCTAGTCCCAAGCTAAGCAGAGCTTGTGTTATGGATACTTGACAACTGATATAATACACATATACTTTTTTTGTAAATACATACATATCATACATATAAAACACCCAAACTCCGAAACAAATATTTGCAGATCATACAAACATTTGGTCCGACCCGGGAATCGAACCCGAGACCTCAATCATAGCAGTTGCATACGCTACCACTGCGCTACCGCTCATAATTTCCTAATAGTTTATTATTATTAAAAAATGTACAGAGCGATATGTTATTCCCACAGCGCAGATAATCGCGCTGCTCGTGCGCAAATCCCACGCGCATGCGCACCGAGACAAAGGCCGGGTTAACAGCCAGTGTGCAACATATAAAAACTAAAACTAAAACAATCGAGTGAAATAATCACTTTTACCAGACGTCTTATCAGCTCTATGTTTATTTTGTGATTTTAAAGCAGAAGTCTCATAGTTGCGAAGCTCATAATCAGCATGTTTTCGAAAGATGCTTTGAAAATTTACAGTTAGGTTTAGGTCTAAGATGCAACTCAAAAAAATAATAATGTTGTGAACTTATTTGCAGGTGTAGTTTTTTAATATTTGCACAACACATGTTTGTAACACCTGTGTCACTTCGTTGTTCGCCAAGTTATATCTTAACTTTCTAAAGTGATAACTTCTTACGTGAGGAGGAAAATCCATGACGTTTTTGTCGGTTATTATGTGTAGACTTCAAAAGTACTTTTTTAAATTACCAAAATATTTTTTTTAGGCAATCTGAAATTTATATCACGTATTTATTAAGTAATTTCAATAATACCAGCAAATCGCCAGACGATTTCACCAGTTATAAACAGGTCCCAGACGATAATGAAGTTTGTAAATAATTGAGATAAAAAATCTTACGCGTAGCAGTCTATAAAGGCGGCCGCCATACATGCTACAATTTACCGTATAGGTCTACTTCTGCAGGTTTGCCGCCTGTGCTCGCAGACCGCAAGCAAATTACCGGAGAAATCCTCCTGTGTATCTACATAGGCCCAAGTTTAAAGATAGACCTCTCCAGTATACCTCTAAAGCTCTACCTTTAAAACCGAAACGTGCGAGGCTGACTTAAAGGTTTAAGATTATAAAGTTATCTTTACATTGTAACTTTCTATTATGTGATCCGTATAAAACGATGATACATAATGTTTGTTGAATAACTCATTAATAATTGACCATTTTTAATATATGTTATTGTCATAGTTCTATATAGTGTGCAGTGATATTTGTTATGATAAATAGACATACCTTTCGAGAGAGTGGGAAGTTCTCGTACGTGCAAACATCACAACACCATTTGGAGCTTTCGCCGGCCGGCACTGAACTCGCTGTCATCTGAAACATTACAGTAACATTTAGTTTTGTTATTTAAACAAAATATACCTTAAATGTATTAGCTTTAGCTCAGAAGTGCTAATAGTGTGCCTATGTGTAAGTAGCCAGAAGGCCCAGAAGCTAAGTTTTAAGAACCACATAACTCTTACCACAAATTGAAGAAAGTCAATCTATATTAGACTAGTTGAACCCACTACTTTGTACACATGACATTTGGATTTCAAGTTATTTTTAAATTTTCACCGTTTAAACCTTCTCTGGACTACGACAAACATTTCAAAACCAAAATCAGCTAAATCAGTCCAGCCATTCTCGAGTTTTAGCGAGACAAACGAACAGCAATTGATTTTACCCGACTACGGCAAAGCCAAAAGAGGGTTATGATTTTGACAGGCTATGTATGCATCTTTATTCGTTCCCTCATAGCTCCATAACTACTCATTAGACCTGGACAAATGAGGTCTCGGTAGAAGCGTCTTGATCGTCGTCTGGTTATAGGCTATATGACGTGTCACTGAACGTAATGTTGCGCCCTCTAGCCGACATAAATTAGTGTATTAAAAAATAAATTTTAGATAAGTATGTAGTGTTTGGTATCATTAGGAAGGGCGTTACTTGTACATTTCAAAAATACATATATTATTAGCATTTGCTCGTGACTTTGTCCGTATTTATTTGATAAGTGTGGTATTTATATGGTATGCTTGTTTGTTCCCTCATTCTTTCTAAACTACTAGTCAGAATTAGACTAATGAGGTATTGTTAAAAGCGTCTTGATCGTTCGCTGGTTATAAGCTATATGACGTGTCACTGAATCTAATGTGTGCCCATTTAAAATATACTTTGCAAAGAAATTTATATTATAGAGGCACTAAACCATTTTAAGTAAAAATGTTTTTACTTTTTGTTTTCTTAATGAGATGAACTGTAATGTCCCATTTTGGAAAACGAATGAATCTTCTTATGTAATAAAACTTGACTTAGAATGATTTCTATAGCTAACAAAAATGATTTGACAAAAGTTACTATCTTGATCTTCACAAATATTCCTGTCTCATCACAACCTAAATCAGTCCACGGCTGGACATGATCCCCTCTTAGAAACGAGCTTTTGGTCTACTGTAGCACACTAGCCACATGTTTAGGTATAACACTTGGTTTCACTAATTTTGCACCACAAAAATAACACTATTGGGCTACTCACAATTTTTTTTTTTAGATCTCCGCATTAAGAATATACATCCTGTATCGCGGGGGACTTTACAAACACACATGAAACGGGCACAACCGACACCCAAACTCAGGACAACAATTTGTGAATCAGGCAAAGTGTTGTCCCATATATAACCCCATTAAAAACTCTTAGTTTGTGGATCTCATCCTAAACCTCCTTGCTAAGAAGAGGTCTATATCCAGGCATTGAACTATTGATCGCTGACTTATACATTAATGAAGAATGAATGGCAATAGGTAGTTGAAATGTTGTCACCCCACTGTGTTAAGACCTTCCCTAATTGGGCCAGGATGCAAATGACAATACAGATCTTGGGGCTCTTACCAGGGTTCATTCTCAAAGGATCCATTAGCCAGATCCATGATGGATCTAATGAGAATTTTTTTCTTATTATTTATATTTATTCATTTTTCATCATCATCAGCCTATCGCAGTCCACTGCTGGACATAGACCTCTCCAACATAGTGTAGGACATCACAGGCCAGGTGGAGTGATGATCTGCGCAAGACAGCTGGCAGGAGCTGGATGAGAGAGGCCAAGGATGGAACGAAATGGTGTGTAATTGGTGAAGCCTTTTTATTTTTACTTTTGAATAAATATTTTCAATTATGACTCTCTCCCCCCATCTACTTTTATACGTACATTGTTTTATACTGTCTTTTACTGCAAAATTCAAATTTTAATGAAGACAAGAGTCATAGACTCAAATTAATCATATTCTTATTATTAAAATAAAAATGCTTCTCATTAGATCCATTTCTTTAATTTAAAATTAATAATCTAATGATAAACTGTATTCTCATTCATGGATCTGGCCAATTGATACTCTGAAAACTAAATCTCACCCACCTTTTATATTTACACTAGCTGACCTCCCTAAATCAGTCCACGGCTGGACATGATCCCCTCTTAGAAACGAGCTTTTGGTCTACTGTAGCACACTAGCCACATGTTTAGGTATAACACTTGGTTTCACTAATTTTGCACCACAAAAATAACACTATTGGGCTACTCACAATTTTTTTTTTTAGATCTCCGCATTAAGAATATACATCCTGTATCGCGGGGGACTTTACAAACACACATGAAACGGGCACAACCGACACCCAAACTCAGGACAACAATTTGTGAATCAGGCAAAGTGTTGTCCCATATATAACCCCATTAAAAACTCTTAGTTTGTGGATCTCATCCTAAACCTCCTTGCTAAGAAGAGGTCTATATCCAGGCATTGAACTATTGATCGCTGACTTATACATTAATGAAGAATGAATGGCAATAGGTAGTTGAAATGTTGTCACCCCACTGTGTTAAGACCTTCCCTAATTGGGCCAGGATGCAAATGACAATACAGATCTTGGGGCTCTTACCAGGGTTCATTCTCAAAGGATCCATTAGCCAGATCCATGATGGATCTAATGAGAATTTTTTTCTTATTATTTATATTTATTCATTTTTCATCATCATCAGCCTATCGCAGTCCACTGCTGGACATAGACCTCTCCAACATAGTGTAGGACATCACAGGCCAGGTGGAGTGATGATCTGCGCAAGACAGCTGGCAGGAGCTGGATGAGAGAGGCCAAGGATGGAACGAAATGGTGTGTAATTGGTGAAGCCTTTTTATTTTTACTTTTGAATAAATATTTTCAATTATGACTCTCTCCCCCCATCTACTTTTATACGTACATTGTTTTATACTGTCTTTTACTGCAAAATTCAAATTTTAATGAAGACAAGAGTCATAGACTCAAATTAATCATATTCTTATTATTAAAATAAAAATGCTTCTCATTAGATCCATTTCTTTAATTTAAAATTAATAATCTAATGATAAACTGTATTCTCATTCATGGATCTGGCCAATTGATACTCTGAAAACTAAATCTCACCCACCTTTTATATTTACACTAGCTGACCTCGTTTGCAACTCCTACTGCCCATAGCATGATAATTTTCCCCCGTTTTTGAAACTTTCCACTGGTGCTCCATTCCTTTTAGTCTTAGCGCGATGATATTTAACCTATAGCAGGGGTTCCCAATCTTTTTCAGCCTACGGCGCACTTTCAAGATTACAATATTGTCACGGCACCCCCCCCCCCCGTACCTAGCCATTAGACATAGATAGTATCAAAAAAATATATACCTACAATAGTACTTATTATTGTTGGTTGCAAGGCACAAAAATGTAAACATCCACGGTAAAAAAACATTTATTTATTATAAAAAATCAGAATTGCAACAAAATATCTACGAAAGAATCTTAAGAAACACAAAAATAAAAAACAATAATTTCTCAATAATAGTAGACGTGAGCCTGGTATTCTGCGCCCAGTTTTTCGAAGCGTGGGATAAGGTTTGATTAAGAACTGCCACTCTCACTTCTTGCCCCACCTTCATTCTTGAGCAATATTTGTTCTTGATTACGGCTACTGCTGAAAATCCGGCTTTACACAAATATGACGTTGCAAAGGAAATGAAAATGTTGAAGCTTTTGAAGTTAACTTTAGCGCTGCGTCGCATCGTATCGCTTTGGATTCGCGTGTCACCGCCTAAGAGTACATTCTTATTATAACGTCTACGTAGGACAAGGCCTTAAGAACCTATGATGCGAGCGGTCAAAATATTGTTGCGGTATGGATACCCGCAAATAATTAACCCTTTCGGATAATGATCGAAGACCGACTCGCGGCGCACCTCGCTACTTCCTGCGGCGCCCCAGGGCGCCGCGGCGCACACTTTGGGAACCCCGGACCTATAGCCTACCTCGATAAATGTACTATCCAATATTGAAAGAATTTTTCAAATCGGACCAGCGGTTCTGAGATTAGCGCTTTGAAACAAACAAACTATTCAGCTTTATAATATCAGTATAGATTCTATATTACTTTGACATATTTTTAATGCTTTATGAAAAGGGACAAAAGAGGATGTATCTAGTACACCTACACGAGTAGTGTGACAAGACAAGGTCCATGAATATAATTAATATCACTGTGTGTATACTAACATGACCTCTGGGCAACTCCCACTATCAACACAATAAAAAAATTAATTAACCAACATCATACTCAATCATGCTCAATCAGACAATTGATGTTCTTGTGCACTCAAATAATCTCTACCTACTACATTATATGCATTATGCTGACATATTCACTGCTAACAAAACTTACAGTTGTTTACTCAACAAAACTATTCTTTAGTTTAGAGAGTTTTTGTTCAACCAAATTAGCACATTGTCACACATACAATTATTCTTTTTCTCACAAATATTGGTTAAGTATTCACTTTATATTTATGTTGCATCAGGTTTAACTTCTGTCAGAGACCCAATGTAACCTTTTGACTGTTGCATTAGCAGTCAAAACTCAATGTATCGTCATCAGTGCAATTAGGAATTATGCAGTAGGAATTATGAAAAGAGAAGAAATATTTACTTGAAAGGCACCTTGCTTAGCAACAAAAGTATGTGAAATGAGTTTCACACACACACAGTATGTGATTGGTACTCTGTTTGTATTGCTAAGTACACATTACATAGAGATTGCCGATTAAGGCATGCCATAAAAATGTGTGTTTCATTTTAAACTTCATAAATAGTACCATTAACTTTGAATAAGAGTTTGTTTATCACTCAATTTTTTTCCTTCTGGTCTATAATATGGGAGAACAATTACCAGAAAGTGATAAAACCTATATGGAGGATAAAGTTGCTGTCTAGAGAGAATTACAAGGCAATGTTTGTCAGTAAAATGATGATGTCAGTATTCACCTGGGTGATGCTTGTTTGTGACACATTAACGGAGGCGTCGTGGTGGTCCGGCGGCTCGGGCACTGGGAGCGCCGGGTGTGCTGGCAGCGCGGCGGCGACGGGGGCGGCGGAGTCACGGTCCAACGGCGCGGGCTTCGTACTCCCGTCATTCTGCACCTCCTCACTCATTGTACCATCAATTATAACATTGAAAAATCACTTGCTACACTTCACGATTCACTACTATGAGGTTCTCATTATATGAGATTCTATATTGCTTGACTTGTTTACACAGGCGAACGATTGCTCTTTTGGTGGTTTCTACGTGCGCTTTCGATAATTTCCTGCTACCTAAAAAGGATTACAATTGATATAAAAGGAACGGCGAGGACAAATAGCTTGACGTCTAGTCGCGCGTTGTAAAATAGAAAGGAGTGTGAATAATTTCACTTTGGACTATTGAATTTTTCAGCATTGACAGTTCGCGACACTATCACCGAATGCGTATTTTATTTATTATGGGATCGAGGTTGTTGTTACGAATCTTGGCATCGTTCTGCTCCGAAATTTGGCGTCGTTACACAACATAAAACATCAAGAGTAGCGATGCCATAAGGTCAAGACTACTAGACCGATACAATTTACTCACTCTGTTCCGATGATGTGCTGGTCAAAATACAAGTTTTGTTCGTAATTCTTTCCAAACGATGGATAAAATAAACCAGGGGGAGACGGAAGAAAACATAAAAGAAACAACGGGGATAGAGGCAATTATGTTTATACGGTATTTTGACAAATTTTGTGTCAATTTCGGTGTCATACCTTGAAACGAGATGGCTCATAAAACGTATG
This sequence comes from Spilosoma lubricipeda, assembly GCA_905220595.1. Taxonomy (NCBI): domain Eukaryota; kingdom Metazoa; phylum Arthropoda; class Insecta; order Lepidoptera; family Erebidae; genus Spilosoma; species Spilosoma lubricipeda. Next base: position 262,789 of record HG992296.1, read on the forward strand.
TCAAATTAGTTCTACATGCCTTATTATTGGTTCCTAGGTGATTTTATTTTTTACGAAATTTATTTTCAGCCAATAGTAATCAAGATATTTTGAGAACGACTAATCAAAATAAAGCGAGAAATTTTATTCAAAATGGCTACATTATTGAAAGCGATTGAAAGTAATAGGAAATTGTCTTTGGTTCATTCAAAACTATTTTAGCATTGGGAAATGTTGCACACAACTCACTGAAAAAAATATAATTCTTCAGCTCACCAATGACAAAGCTGACTTGTCATTTGCATGTAAATGACAAAATTTTGGTACGATTTTAATCAGAATAAGTAAACAAAAAATTGTTTTTGAATTCGAGTTTCCATTATTTATAATGATTTAATTTAAGTTTAAAATACAATACAAATTTCGAATGAATTTTAGAGGTATTTTGTCGAAAAGTTCTTTGAGATCTACTTCTTCAGGGAAAAGCTTATCTCATTCAGAAGAAGTTTCCAAATTACAAAGTGAAATAGAGTTGCTGAAGCAAAATATCGAATCTCTCAAAGTTTCTGTTGAAAGTCGAGACGCAGCTATTGGTACTTTGGCGCGTGAAAAGGAAAAAATATATATTGAATTAAAAAGTGCACAAAGAACTAACAGAAATTTGCATCAGCAACTTGTAGATGAAAGGTAAAAATTTTAATTCTTCTATCATCTATACTAATGCATACAGCTGAAGAGTTAATTTGTTTGTTTGTTTGAACGCGCTTATCTCAGAACGCGCTTATCTCAGAAACGGCTGGTCCGATTTAAAAAAATCTTTCAGTGTTGGATAGTAAATTTATCGAGGACGGCTATAGGCTGTATATCATCACGCTAAGACCAATAGGAGCGGAGCACCAATGAAAAATGTCAGATGAATGAGCACTAATAGGAGACGCAAACGAGGTTGCGTGGGTCGGCTAGTAATTCTTAATTCATAATTTTTCTTAGATCATATATATCTGAAGGGGCAGCCGAACGGGCGGATAGCGTAATCGAAGTAGAGAGAGAGAGAGAGAGACTGAGTTTGAGTAGTCTGTCTCTCTCTCTCTCTTTTTCTAAGTAATTTATTCGCTTAGTAAGGCCTTTCAAAAAGAGGCGATTACGCCGCGAAGCGGCGGTGCGTCTCGATTTCAAATTTCTATATTATTTTTATTTGTTTTGTTAATTGTATTTTATTTGTATTTCAATTTTGTATTTAATAAAAATGAATATTAATGTAATAAATGGCCATTTTATTTTATACAAAACAATTTCGATGTTTCACATCTGCCATGGTTCCCGTGATGGTTCACGTTTTTTTACCCTGTACTTTTTAGGGACATCCATTCCAAAGAAAAGGAGTTCCTAATAAATGAGATTAAGAGACTATCAAAACAGAATGAATGTGAAATTAAGTGTCAACAAAACGATGATGTAAGTAAGATTTTCAGTACGCATTATACTAGCTGAACCCCGCGGTGTTACCCGCGGTTAGTGTCGTACCGCAGGTAACGCCGCGAGACAAAGCTAGTCTAAAAAAGTAGACTAAATTCCTCGTCAAATCATCAGCTGTCTGGCAGTGAAAGTCCCGTCATAATCAGTCCTGCCGTTGAAGAGATTAGATGGAACAAACAGACAGACCGACAGACAATTGTAAAAACAATATTTTGGTATATGTACCATGTATATGCACCGGTTATTTTAATATTACAAACAGACACTCAAATTTCATTTATTTTTACAGATGTATAGATTACTAATAAACCTTGGAAATGATTTTAATGTTAAAAAAAGAAATAATCACCTTAAATAATAAAACTAGCTGAACCCCGCGGTGGTGTATCGTCGCACCGCGAGTAACGCCGCGGGACAAAGTTAGTCTAAAAAAGTAGCCTAAGTTACTCCCTGGATCATCAGCTACCTGCCAGTGAAAGTCCCGTCAAAATAGGTCCAGCCGTTCCAGCGAATACCCGGAACAAACAGACAGACAGACAGACAAAAGAAAATTTAACCCCATTTTTGGTATATGTGCCGTGTTTACATACACATGCATTTAGTAAAAAGCGGTTATTTTAATATTACAAACAGACTCTCAAATTTTATTTATTTGTATAGACAAAACAAGTTAATACCCAATGTGTATTTGTTCTGAATTGAGAATCAGTCTCTGATAATGTTAAGCTTCCTGTTAATACCATTTCTAATTTAGGGTCGCGATGATCACCATAAACAATTATTGGATGATTTAAAGGCTAAGGATGAAGTTATTTATAATATTGGCATTAAGTATATGAAAATTAAATCAAGTAAGACAGCTCTTCAAAAAAAGCTGGAGAACTTACAAGTTCAAAACAATAAGGTATTTATTTCACTCTTATTTTAATAATGTATGAATGTAAAAGAAAAATAATCAATATTTCAATTCTGATTCCATGTAAACTCGCGCAACATCTATCTCGATCTATTTTTCCTGCACCTAAGTTGCTAAACATATTTAGTCAATTTATTTCACAGACATGCGAGAAAATCATTTTTCTACTTCAAGACAACAGAAAAACTTTGGAGCTTCTTCTGGATAATTTACTCAAGAGTTCCACAGTATCACCGAATAGCAAAAAATATTTAAATCTCTTACAAATAAATGCTAACCTACATTATGAAAACACACAACTTAAAATTTATCAATCAGTTAAAGATGCGCCTGAGATAACACATCAGGATTCTAAAAGCGATCACGATCAGTGTGAAACATCTAATTCAGTAGAACTACCAGTGAACAAATCAGCCATACTTTGGAGTAAAGCTGACGGAAAAGTAAAAACTACGATCGGAAAGGTGCTGGATGGTCGCCGTCGTCCAATTCACTCCAACTTAAAATCGCTTAATAATCATGATTTTCCAGAAAACAAGAATTTTAAACATATTCATAGAATAATATCCCCTAGCAGTCGAGGTACTTTTTACAAATCTGCGTCAGATTCTTGTATCGTAAGAAGGAACATAAGTGAAGTTGGAATATTAACCTAAATTAAACCTTATTCATAGTTTTATTTCATACGCAAAGCACTACATAATTGATTGCAAAGGTAGACTAAAAAGGTTACAAAAAGGGTTGGTTATGTTTTCCAGCATCGATCAATTTTAAGGGTTCCGTACCCAAAGGGTAAAACGGTACCCTATTACTAAGACTTCCCTGTCATTCTGTCCGTCTGTCACCATGTTGTATCTCATGAACCGTAACAGTTCGACAGTTGACATTTTCAGAGATGATTAATTTCTGTTGCCGCTATAACAACAAATACTAAAAACAGAATAAAATAAATACTTAAGGTGGCTTCCATACAACAAATGTGATTTTTTGTACGTTTTTGCTCGATGCCGCCTCTTTCCGCCATCGTCCTACGCGACAAAACTTTCATCCCCATCATGTAGATGGTTGGCAGTCCACAACGGTGCGCTTCTCAAGAAACTTTCTGCCTCGCACAACAAAACTGTGGAATGAACTGTCGCCTGCGGTATTTCCGGACCAATACGACCTTCAAACCTTCAAGAAACGAGCTTACTCCTTCTTAAAAGGCCGACAACGCACTTGTGACGCCTCTGGTGTTGCGGGTGTCCATGGTAATCGCTTACCATCAGGTGACACGTTTGCTCGTTTGCCACTACTCAATAAAAAAAATATGTTAATCCCTAACGGCAACAGGTAGACGCTTGAAATGTATAGATAACGGTACGGTCTACGGAAACCTTCCTGCGCGAGCCTGAGTCACACTTGCCCGATTTTTACAATATACCCCGATGTCCATTGATTTGCATATACATCAGTGTTGCCAGAAGGTTACTTACAAAACTAACGACGTGGGCCAGAACCTTATTATAAGATTCTGGTCTGGCACTTTACTTTCAGGTTTGTAATTAACTAACATCATTAATGCGCCAGGTATTTGTTTATATTCTTGTTCCTACTTTTGCCAAGGGACTAGGTACTTACGTGGCGTCGATGTGGTTTAGCTAGGTACATATTCCAGGAGTGCTTAGCCAAATCCGTAAGGATGGCGGTCTAAAATCAATTTATAGAAGAATCAATTTTTAACCGACTTCAAAAAAGGTGGAGGTTCTCATTTCAACTGTATTTTTATTTATATTTCTGCTGCTACCTCGGAACTTTCGACGGGGTGAACCGATTTGGATGATTATTTTTCATTTGAAAACTGGTGCTTCCCGTGTGATCCCATTTCAATTTCTTCTAGTTCTTGAAGTCGGTTTCGTTTCGTAAAAAAATTTTTGGTCAACATTTTCTAAATCTGAATCAAAATGTAGCACTTAATTGATTCAGAGAATCGATATTGCACGCTAGAACATCAAAATTCGGTTTTTTCAGTAGATAAAATATGGAAGGTTCCTTTTTACACAAAAGGTTCAGGTAACTTCTGACAAGACCACGGAGCAAATACAAAGAGGAGATGGCATAAGCGCATCACCCCCGTGACAAAATACAGCCCTCGACGTCATTGCAGTTGACGCAACTTGCAAATTATACTATTAACGTCAATGTTCTAGAACTGCATCGAAAAATCGTAATACTTGAATGTTCTCGGTACAATCAATTAAAAAGATGAAGTGTTGTGTTTTATCTTGTACAAATAACTCAGATAGATGTTCTGGTATCATGAGTGGCATTATATTTCTTTTATAAGTAATTTTATAGCTAATTTTTTAAAAAGTTCTAGAAAAATCTCTTGTTTTATTGAAATGTTATTATATTTACTCGCCACTAGATGGCAAAACTTTGTGTTACTGGAAATAAAAATACAATATTACGTTGACCTGAATATTAATAAAACATACCATAAGAAGATACGGAAATGAGTTCTACATTCTTACCTAATGAATTTTTATACATCATGGTATTTTTTTTGTATTTTTCTTAATTATATTGTGAACAGACTGACATCTATCGACATCTATTCTAAAATAAAAAGACAGGGTCGTATTTAGAATCCAAATATTTTATCAAGTTACGACTATATTAATCTTGCATTGAAAGTTGTTACTTCAAATATTGAAAAAAAAGAAATTTTACTTATGGCCAACATCTATTTTTCATCCCCCTGAATGGTAAGAGTCACCCATCCTTAAATTTTTTTTATGGCAAAACGACGTTTGCCGGGGCAGCTAGTAAAATAGAAATTTATTTATTTTTTAAATAAAATGATTTGGACTACATATATTAATTTTTGTTTTACATAATCCACGTGTAAACCAAACATATTGAACAATATTTTATTTAGGGTTATGTATTAGAAAAAAAAAGTTCACTTTTGCAAAATTATTTACGTTATTAATGATGTTTTTTGTTCAAGATGCTTACAAAATTGACCTTGAAAAAAACTACTCCTTGAAATTCTGAGTACGTCCACACTAGTGTCAGCTAGCTAAACTACATAGCAACATACTCGTACAACGATGCAAGTAGTTTTGCTATTATCTGGTAGATGGAAAAGTGTAAACTAACACCCCCTCACCCCCGCAAATTGTCACGCATTGCTCCATACAAAAATCTCATTATAGTGTTTCCAATCATTTATTTAACTTTTGACAGCTCTAATACTTAATCAAATAGTGATACCCTGACCCGTTACCGATTCGATTTCTTTTATCGATCGATTTTGTACATGAAGAAGTTTTAATCGATTTAACACACTCATTATTTTACCGATAATTTCGTAATTTTATCGATTATTAAACCGCAACACCGGACGCGTAGCGGACATTTTGTAGTTGTCATAATTCACATTTTCATACGTCGAGTTGAGTATTTTTATTCCTCCGTATTGATTTATTTGTGAATTCTCACGTTTGGTTGAGTTGAGCGTATCGTCCCTCCCTTCGTTACTGTCAAAATGCCAAAAATTAAGGTGCTCAAAGGACAAACAACAGAGTTTGTCTTGCGACTTCGTGAATACTTTGAAAAGGAGAGCTGTAATAATGGGCCTCTTATATCAGTGACTCAAGTTTAGAGACCGTGTGATTTGATATAAAATATAATCACAATAATGTTATTGTATGTTTTATTAATATAATCGATTATCGATTTATTTCAAACCCGTTTTAATAGTCTGTGGTCATTCATTATGAATGACACATCTCTAAGTGGGCGGAGCCCGTCCATGAAGTACAATATTCCCTCTAGTACATTGATCAAAAATTATTACAAAACTTTATGTGCGTGATCTGTCAAAAGTTAAATAAACGATTGGACGCACTATAGGGCATCTCCTCTTTGTATTTGCTCCGTGGACAAGACCCAGCTGGCTACACTGATATACTTGTAGGGCCAATGAACGAGTAAGCACTTTACTCGAACAGCTTGTGGTACGGTTGTTAAAGTCTTAAATACTATATACTGTTTCTGCAACGCCGCAAATTAAAAAAAAAATATAATAATAATAAATTATGACAATAACTTTATAATAATAATTATTTTGATACAGACACCGTGACAAAAGAGTTTCAAGTAAAAATTCGCATCAACAAACGGAAAGCACAAATTTATTCGTAAAATATTTTGTATTTAGAACGGAAAGCACAAATTTATTCGTAAAATATTTTGTATTTAGGCCATTGCGTAAAGAGTAAAATATGTGAAAGACTAAATTATTATTTGGTTTATTTACTATTAATAATGTAGATTTTCTTTATTAGGGTAACTAATGAAAACCAGAGCAAATTCCTAGAAGACTTCAGTCTGAGACTTCAGTACCCACGAGAACGTTGTACGTTGTCTATGAATTAACTTTAAAAATAATGTTGCCAGCTGCGCAAACCATAATTATCCCAGAAATAAGGGAAGATACAAGGCCCCTTTACATTTCGATGAATGACGACGCGACATTGATAAAATAATTTGATTTAAATTTACTGAATTCTGTCTATGAAAAGAGAAAGTGACACCCCAACACCTAGCTCTGTAAACGATGAGAACGCCATTATGAAATCCGTTGAGTTGTTTATTATATCTTTTATGTGTCAGCTGCCAAAATGACGCTGCCCTGCCTGATGGAGAGCAAGAGCTGAACCCAAGAATGGTGGTCACTATCATCATTGCGAATAAAGAGCATGGCAAGATAAGCATGGTGACCCACACTATGGCGGCCTGGTGAGATGCTTTTTCACGCCCCGCTTAAAGGACCCGGGATCATAGTTGGAAAGAAACACGTATGCTGGTAGTGAGTCCCAGATTTTGACCACACGGCACAGGAAGGAAGAACCGAAGCGATGAGTACGAGAACGTAGTCTACCACTCTGAAGCGGTGACACTCAAGGCCGTCATGTGTTGTCCTGTAGAGGAAGGGAAAGGGAGGGACCAGTTGCAAGAGGTCTTCAGAACACTCTCCATGATAAAAGCGATAGGGGACTGCCATAGAGGCGATATCGCTACGCAATTGCAGAGGCTCAAGGGATTCGGTGGCTTCGGGACTTTGACAATATGGATTGCTCGCCGCTGCAACCAGTCGAGAGTGTTAAACAAGTACGGCACCATCGCAAAGATGAGAACAATACTCCACGCACGAGCGAACTTGGGTCTTGTAAAGAAGACTCAGATGCTCGGGTGAGAAGAACCGTCTCACCTTGTTTAAAACACCTAGCTTAAGCGAGGCCGCTTTAGTGACATTCAACGATTCGCGTGGGTTGAGATCGCGGCAGATATCCATGCCCAGGATATCGAGCTTAACTTATAAAGGCATTTGAGTGTTCTGAACAGTGGGAAGCGGAAGCACACGAATTTTTTTTGGCGTTGTATATCAACAGTTAGTTAAATGTTGCGTTAGATTATTGTATGTTCACTAGCACATTAGAATCTAACTGTCTGAGAGCGTCTTTTATTTCATTTTAAATTTATAAAACAACGTGATTTTTAGTATTTAAATAGCTTTTCATCTGTCTCATTGTTGTTGTTTTATTTCAAACATTTGTCTGTTATTGATGTTAATTGTGCGAATAGAATCGATAATTTAGAATAATAAATCGTCATTCGGTGAAGACTACTAGTTATCCGATTGCGATGCGATTATTGTCTGTGTCACATATCGAATTTTTCAAGCTTTTTAGTACCTTACAATGTGTGTATTTTTATATCTATTTTTGTTCGAGCGGAATATTGCAACTTAATTTTGAAGCAGAAATCTGTAACCGATTGTGCTGAGATTTTGCAGACATATGTATACGTATATAGTGTGACAATGCCATATTATGATGATATGGAGCTGATCTAATGCTGGAACTAGAAGGTTGCCATAGGAACTCTGTAATTAAACGACGCAACACCATCGAGTTAGTAATAATTTAACTTGTCTTGGCAAGTACTTTACGTTCTGATAGTAGATAGATAGTAGTCCAGGTGCTGATGATCGCATTTAAATAAAAAACTTGTTTTTTTTAATTCAATTATTTATTATTATAATTAATTGTAAAGTTAATTTAATTTATTATAATATACAACGTACGTGTGACAGAACTAGAGGTATCTACGCATATATCTATACTAATATATGAATCTGGAGAGTTTGTTTGTTTGAACGCGCTAATCTCAGGAACCACTGGTCCGATTTGAAAAAGGAGCGGAGCACCAATGGAGAATGTTTCAAAAACAGGGTAAAATTACCATGCTACGGGCAATAGGAGAGCCTAACGAGGTTGGGTAGGTTAGCTAGTCTATACAAATAAATAAAATTGGAGTGTCTGTTTGTAATATTAAAATAACAGCTTTTTAATAAATGCATGTGTATGTATACACGATACATATACCAAAAATGTAGTTAAAAAATTTTTTGTCTGTCTGTCTGTCTGTCTGTCTGTCTGTCTGTCTGTCTGTCTGTCTGTCTGTCTGTCTGTCTGTCTGTCTGTCTGTTTGTTCCGGGTAATCTCTGGAACGGCTGGACGGATTTTGACGGGACTTTCACTGGCAGGTAGCTGATGACCCGGGTAGTAACTTAGGCTACTTTTTTTAGACTAACTTTGTCCCGCGGCGTTACTCGCGGTACAACATTAACCGCGGGTAACACCGCGGGGTTCAGCTAGTATTAAATAAATTAATACGTGAAGAAAAAACTTTGTACCCCTTTTTACGAAAATTATCAAAATTCTGCAAACGGAGGACTGTAAAATTTAATATATACAAAATCTTTTTTTTTTTTTAATAATAATAATTTATTTATTTGCTGAACAAAGGTGTACAATGGTGTTACTTTCAATGTTAAACAATTTTATGCACTAATTTAGTTTCCTCCAAGTTCAATCATATGGGAAATAATATTCATTGGGAGTTTTTAAATGTGGAAACGCTACGTAAATAAGATGAACTCTTTTGTAAGTCTTTTGATTTTTGCCTTATAGATAAACAATAATTTTACAAAACAATCTTCGACATAAAGTAAGATCACATGAATTTATATTTATGTATTTGGATTTGAATATAGCTACTGAATATACGAATTTTTATACTTTATGGGTGGAGTGGGATGGTAAGGGTGACGGTACAGACGGTGGCGCTGCCTGGTTTTGGGTGTGAGTACTTTATAGTTTATATTGCAAATTGGAGAGTTGGAGACTATTGTTGGCAACTCCGAAGTTCCGAACTCTAGACAGATTTGTGTGTGCCGGCATCGCACGTGAACGTGTCGCGAAAATCTCAATATATTAGTGAAATCACCATGTCGGACGAATATTTCTATGGTACGTATTGTTCTTGATATAATTCTGTGTTATTTAAATATAGTATTTATCTAATTATGATAGTACTTTAAACGTAAAAATGTCTACATTATAGCGTCAAGCTTTGACACCCGGCACTCGCCATTTTATTTCACAAATTGTAGTTAATATTGGTTAAAATTCTTTTCTAACGTGTTGATAGGGGAATACAATCCTTGTCATTAATTATTATTTTGATATTATCGAGATTCTTAACTTGTAATCAACTTGCCGCCATTTTCGATCAAGAAATCGAAATGGCCAGTTTCTTTCTATGATATTGTAATGGCGCGTTTGTGGCTCATTCTTCGTTAGGCTTTCACGTGATGCTTCCTTTCCTATTGATTTTTTGCTCACGCATGATGCGTTGGTAATTTGCAAAGTCAGTGTATATTAGGCGCGCAATTCAAATTTATGGCGTCCAAGCGGCGACAGTTCACCAAATCCATAGTCGATGACAGGGATAAACAATTCGGCGAACTGGTATTATCGGGCGTCTACCGCTATACCGCTTTGTTTATGTTCTCGTTTGTTGGTCTTGGTGTGCATTTAGAGGTTATGATGATAAATTAACAGGAGTAGTGTGACCGTTTGCCTTTCTTTGTATTGATAAACTAGTGTATTCTTTCAGGTGTTACCTTGTCATCATCACATCAGTCTGAAACATGGGACCCCGAGGCAAAAGCGGAGTACCCACGCAGCAACAAACTGCTTATACGCCAGGCACTCTTGGGCCCCGACGCCAAGGCAGACGAACTAAATGTTGTGCAGGTGGGAATTAAATAACATTTAATGTTTTCACAGGATACTCCATAAATATCAGCAAAATCTTCAGTGTATTGTGTCATTTAATTAATTCGTAACAAGTAATTGTTTAATGTTCATTTCTAGATAAAAACCTCCTAAATCATAAGTTATTGTGTAATTGCATGTGTGTTGAAATGATGATAATTTTCTACAACTTTAATTGATGGGTGTGCGATGTCGTTTTGACTGTTGCACTGCCCAATTGTGATTGCTTGAGGCATTTGTCTGATCAACACATTATTTACACAATTTTAAAAAATGTTCCGTTATGTGAATAAAATTATCATAACTGATAAAGTTCCACACCCTACAAAATAATATCAGATCTAAACTTAGCCTATTTCACAATATTGCTATATACTTAAGAAAGATTCCTTTTTTAAGACCAAAGTTAAAAATTTACACATGGATAGCTTACCATTTATTTCATTTGAAAATTTTATGCTGTAATTATTTTAAAACAGTAAATTAGTTGAGTGTACTTTAAAAACTGCGGCTGCACCAATTGAGCTCAAATTCTGACATGATATTGATATACAAATCTTTCATAGATTCTTGACTCATCAATGCAATTACATTGTGCCAAAGCTAAGTGTAGCCGATAAAATTAAAAAAATATAGTTCTATAAATGTAAATGATAACATATTGTCAATTAAAAGATGTCCCTGTTTAATAAATACTATTATTATTTTTTTTGTTCAGGTTGAAACCATGTCACTGCAAGAATCAATCAAGATCCCTGTGGCAGTGCTAAAGGCAGGAGAACAAAGGCATGCACGCCTTGATATTGAGTTCCCAGATGCTCCAGTCACATTCACTTTAGTACAGGTGTGTGTTTACTACTTGTATAACATTATTTTAAAATTGTTTTAAGTTGTTTCTATTCTGTTCTTATTACTATTTGCTAGTTGTTTATAATTAATTACTTATATATTTGTATGATGAGTATCTATTACCATTGGTAATACTGATAGGCGTGCAGCGTCGTTCTGACTGCTGCATTGCCTAGATGTGATGGCTTTGAGGCATTTGTCTGATTATACATCTCTTGTACATTGTACTAAGTTAACTATCAGAGTCTACATGATTTGTGTTATCATCTTCAGGGTTCAGGACCCGTGCACTTGATTGGACAGCATCTGCTTGGTGCTTTGGTTGAGGAGTTCGAAGATATGGAGGAGATGGAAGAGGAGATGCTTGATGAGGAGGAAGGCGACGATTCTCAATTCAAAGTAAGGAATTAATATTTTAACACAATGTAGTCTCTTTCTGGATAGATATTAATGTCATTTTCTATATCTATCATGAATTATATTAGTACTATGATAACTTGTGTAGAGTATTCATAGATATTAATGCTTTACTAATTGTTATTGTGATAAAGTCTACATAAGATTGCTGACTTTCCAGGAAGATGAGCATAAAAGGAAAACAGCAGGCAAGCGCAAGACGAATGAGGTACTGAAAACCTTCATCTAATACAAAATTATATAAGACAGGTTCCAAACAGGCGCAACAGAGGGAAAAGGACCTGATACCCAGTCATGTAATACGATGACAGTTCAATTAACTCTTTTTTGAATTGATGAGTCAGATCTGTCTCATTTACACATTTGGTCATTATAAACTAAAACTTTAGTCACAAAATTTAAAACATGATTATTGGCTGTTGGTTTTCTGTACTCATTCAATGTCCCTTTACCTTCTGATAGCACTGATCGATCAGCAAAGAAGGTCCTCATGTTAGACTGTGGGTCACCAATGTTACCACATGATCGATCTTTTTTGCTCGATGAAAATTCTATTCACGTCAAATTATGTATACACGCTTCAGGGATATAACGCAATGATCGCCATTACAGGATGAGGACGACGAGGAGGGTGAGCCCAAGGGCAAGAAGTCGAAAATGTCAAACAACGCCAAAGGCAAGGCTCCGTCGCCCAAGAAGAACGCCAAGAAGTGAAGGGCCGGGGAGTGCGCCGCCCGCCGCCCGCCCCGCGCCCCAAGACCAATTCCCCCGTAAGACTGAGCACGTCCTCGACCAGCTCGACGGTGGCTCGGGCCGGACCGGGATGGGCCAGGCCGGGCTGGGCTGGGCCGGGCCGGGCCGGGAGCCAGGCGCGGGGCGGGCGGCGCGCGGCTACTTAATTGTAACTTAGTGTGGTAATTCAGTCTAGGTTAGCATTGTATCGACTCGAGCGTGCCTGAGTGAGTGCGTGTGGAGAGTGTTTGTTGTGATAGGTCTCACTTGTCGAGGTCTGCAGGATCATCCCTAAGATCGAGTGTGATTACTTCATTGTATTTTTTTGTATTTCGTTTTCTAACTAAATTTCCATTCCTTACTGTGGTATAGTGTTATGAATGTCAACTTTAATATTAAAGTAAGCCTTAATTCGCAGATTTATTTTTAAGTTAAGACATAAAAATAAGCATAATCAGTGTACTTTAGACATTGATAATTTTGTATGAAGTAGCTACCGGTCGACATGTAATTGAATTTTCTAACGATTTCTCACTTCAGAATGAAAAACTGATAATCTATTATAGTTTGTTTGTACATATACATTATTAAAGCATAAGAACGGTAACAATAAAGTAAAAGCATTTCTAAACATTTCCTACATCTTTTATTTATCTCACATTTTGTTTTAATCTTTGAGCGTACCATTATCTTAACAATTATTTTTATGGGAATAACGCGTTCACTTATTAAAAGGTTTTTTTTTTTTTATTAAAGGGCTTTGTCGCTGTGCGACCACATCGCCCTGTGACAGTACGAATACATAAATTAACATCTAACATAGACATAACTCTACTAATTTATACAACATTCGGGCTTCCACCGACACAGGGTTAGCCAGTATACTATTACAAAGACCGATATTCATACCTCTCGAGACCCCTAACTGTTCCCTGTAACTTCTGTTTCTTACACATTCAAAAATAATGTGTAATACATCATCGGTCACACCACAGTCTTCGCAGTTGGGAGATGAAACTTTGCCCATTAAAAATGCGAATTTCTTTGAAGCTATATGACCAGTTCGTAACCTTAAGGCAGTTACCAAAGCTTTCCTGTTAAGTTCTACATTCTCGATCCACGGGTATTTAGAAACTTGAGGCTGAATTGTACGGTACCAAATACCTTTGTCTCTCGATCTCTCATCAAAGTATTCTTGCCAACACATATGACATTTTTCTTTTACGACTCTTGTGTAGTCAGTATATAAAAGCAATACTTCTAAGTATTATTAAAAGGTATTGAGACATTTTTAAAAAACAATGAGCCAATGTCAGTAATATCGAAACCCAAACGACGAATCAGCTTGCGATATACTAGTAGCTTAGGGCTCCCACACAACTGCGTTGCGGCGTGAAAGTTCTTGAGGTGCATTCGTGCGAGCTCGCAGATATTTGCGATGCGTTGCGAATTCGCATTTATGAGTGGGAGCCCTTACATGTTTTACTGCATTTACACGCTTGCCAAGCCTCCAGAAACAAAAGTGTATACATGGTATTACCTCCCTAATAAAAACCAACCAAGTAGCAAGGATACACCAACTTGAGAACTTAGAAGTGCTATCATCAGGTATATGCCAAGCCTTTGCTAAGGTTTGGAACTTGCCAGGCCTCGATAAGCGTGTGATCTTGTGTTTAACGTAAAGATAGTGTACAAATTAAGGCAAACTTTTGAGTAGAAAGAAGCACATGCGCCTTCAACTAGGTACTGACCACATGTAGGTGGTATAAGCTAAATCCATCCATGACTGGATTTCATAATGAGCGACCATCTACAATAGCAGCTTCGTCGTTTTGCCAGCGCCCGACTGGAGTGTCGAGGCTGCGCTACCGTTGAGAAGCTAACGTCTAAGCATCTGCCGAGCACATTGTTGCAGTGTTGCGCCTATCGGGTATATTCTGTATGAAATGGATTACGAGGAAGGAACAGGAGGGCTTAGCCAAGTTGCGAGCGTTGTTCTTTCTGCAATCGTTAACACCTAAATTCTCGTGTGTCATATAACGATAAAGAGGCTTTAGGAGCCATAAGGTTTCTAGGTGAAGCCTTAATGGTGAGATAAATTTAGAACTCGATCACGAGAATTCAATTTTGATTAAATACCCCATGGAAGGTTTACATTAAATACGAGCTTCAGCGTGTCCACTCTCATCTTGCTGCGCTGTGGGAACCAAGCGGTGGGAAGTGGCTATGTCGCGTGACAGTCGTAGAAGGAAAAACCCTTGCAACTTGGCTAGGGGGGGCTGTCCCTTCCTTGGCAGTAGGTACTGATAAGTCGAAAACTACGTAACGGTAGTAATTTTTTTGTGAAATTTTACCGCTATGAACGCGACTTTTTATGAAATGTCTAATCTAATAAGGTTATTCCCAGTCATTTCAAATGGGGAAAGAATACCCATGTGGCTAGTGAAAATTCAAACAAATATAAAGTGTCGACATAAATCAATTTATTTATGAAAATAGATTTCCAAAGATACGACACTTTTTAATGTCATTTATTTTTGGTAACAAGAATGAACAAGAAACTTACGACATTTTCTATGACTAGCTCTTTGGTATTGTTGAAGTGAAAACTTTTAGCTGTGCTGAGAATTTTTTGGTAGGGGACAATCTTATGAGTTGCGTCACCGACATGATGATATAATTTTGGTCGTTGGTTGGTTGGTCTAGCGGTTGACGTAAGCGATTGCTGATCAAGAAGTCTCGGGTTTGAATCCCGGGTCCGGCCAAAAGTCTTATTGAGTTTTTCTAATTCTATAAATGCTTAATAACAGCTCAGAGTTTGGAAGTTGGGGTCTGAACCCCGTGCCTCGGAGAGCATGTAAAGCTGTCGGTCCTGCGCCTGATCTCTCTCCGATCGTGTCGGTTAACCGTCCCATGGGATTATGAGAGTGAGGGAACAGAGAGTGCACCTGTGTTTGCGCACACACTTGTGCACTATAATATCTCCTGCATAGTTGGTCGGTCTCTGTTGAGACTGGCCGCCGTGGCCGTAATCGGCTAGGAGAACATCATAATTTAAACATTATGAAAAAATACAAATAACATTCTAAACTCAGATCAAATAAGAAAAGGTAGGTAACGCATGGCCTCATTCTTGTGCTATTCAGTGCGACGCGGATGTCCGCGACGGACGGTACAATGTTTGAACATTTGAAGCCTATACAGCACGTTCAGTGCTACGCGAAGTTCTGCGCGCGTGGACGACATTCCTATCCGCGCCACTTCTCCGCGTCCAGTGCTTGACTGACGGATGGTCGGGCGGAGCTGAGTGGATGTGAAGTACTGCCATCCTCGTCGTCACATAGTGCGTTAACGTGTGTGTTTACTTGGAACTACTCTACTTTTTTTGCTTCAACAGAAACAAGACCGTGCATTATCTACATTTTTTATTTGATCTATCGGCATTCTTTATGAATGCCATTTTTTTAAATTCTCACTAGGGAGATTAGTCAGTTTCGCTGGGATTCTGCAGCCAGGCGTATCATTCCAATGCCACATCAGTTGTATAGTTCACAAGTCAGCTCAGCCTTTTCCAGAAATAAAATCGATTAGAGGCAGTAGGGTTGGACTAACATGAGAAGAAATAAAAAATCAAACTTGCGGATCTTAGTGTATATCAATTTTTATCGCCAGAGCCTTCCGACTATATCTGTATTTTTGACACTGACGTAAACAACGGTTGCTTTTATTGAATGACTGATCTGACTGACTTCGGCCATGGTGACAGTTTCGACTACTAGTCGCCTTTACGACGCTGATGCGTCTAGAGATGACTGACATAGCCAATCTTCGCGGGATACTCTCATGCATAGCATGAGCATGCAGCATGCTGCCTACATAATTTATAATAGAATTCACCACATGAATGCACCTCATCATCAATGTCAACTTTATGCTGCTCTTAAAATTCATGGATTTCACATCTCAAGAATTAAATATTTGATAGGTTATTTATTTTATCAGTGATTTTCAGATTACCTTAATCTGTGAGAGAATCATATCATATTTCATCTCTGAATATATACCAATAAAATCTATACAATATGTCAATGTCTGTCCAACAATGCTTGTAATATTTTATTTCGTTCCTTTTGAATGTGGTTAGATTCTTCTATGGACTGCACCAGTATTTCAAATTTATCATTATCTTTTCTGTGTTGAACTTCTTGTACTATCCTCTTCATGTCTGCCATTGTGATATGACCCAGGCCTACTCTTTGATTGTTTACTTTCCCTGAGCCAGTTATGGGTTCGTTGTATATTTTTTCAAAATAAGAATAGTATGGCCAGTTATTTGTCTTTCCAGTTTCCTTTTTTTTTTCTGCCAATCTGAGGTATGTTTGTTTTAAGTTGCGGAACTTGCGATCACATTCTTCTGATGATAAGCCTATTTTCGGTGCAAGCAATCTCCACAGACTTTTCTTTTTCACTAACGGGTCCTTGAATCTTTCTTTCTTGTCAACATAGAAAGATAAAAGTTGTTTCACATAATTGTCATCTTGAGTTCTGCATGCCATTGTAAATGTCCCTGCATCAGTGCTCGTGTGAGGGTATTGTACTCCATATATTGCATCAAAGTCTTCATAATACCTCCATTTTGTAATACACCTGCCGGAATCTTCTCTCATCTTTAACCTTATGTAGGTTTGTTTCAAATTTCTAAATTTCTTATCACAATCTGTGGGATCTTCTCCAACTGTATCAGATATCTCCTTCCACAATTCTTTCTTCTGATATCTTGGGTTTTTGAATTTGTCAGCTATTTGCATGTATGCATCTATTAATAATCTTGTTTTATTCTTGTCCCAGGATCCTATATTTGGATTATAATTATAAAAGATTCTTTCAAAGTAATGGTGGTACGGCCATTTCATTGGTTTTCCTGTTTCTCTACTTCTCTCTTTCCAGTTGAAATAAGCTCTCTTTAAATTTTTGAATTTGTGGTAACAATTGTAGTCTGTTGTGCCTAACTGGGTGGCTATTTCCTTCCACAGGTCTTTTTGTAAGTAATCTGAACTTCTAAATTTACAGAGATTTTCAATATAAAGAGTAAGCAATCTCCTCACTTTGTGTTCCTCCCAAGGTTCAAGGACTGAGGCCGGTAGTGATTTACATTCTTTGAAAACTTCCTCGCATGTGTTGTAATGTACCCATTTAATTTCTTTCCCTAGCCTTTTCTTTTTTAAGAGCCTCACATAGGTTCGCCTGAGGTTTCTGTACTTCTTAGTACATTCATCAGAACTTGTGCCAAGGTGTGTTGCAATTTCATTCCACAGAGATTTGTCTTTGGTGGCATTTCTATATCGAATATCTAAACATAAAGTGAGAAGCGACCTTACTTTATTTCTATCCCAAAATTTTTCTTCATCTTTGATCTTACTCACTTCTTTTTCACACACATCAGGAACATGTTCCTGTACCACTATAGGTGCTCCATTAATTTGTAAGTACGGTCGCTCCCCAGTGTCTACTATATATCTTGCTTCTGGGCCTGCAACTACGATACAAAGTTATTGAAAACATAAAACTAAACTACAACCATTTTTTGTAAGTTCGTATTTAAATGAGCTTTTAATTATGTATTATTTCAAGTAAGCTATTACTTAAAATAATATAAAGTTAAATATGTATTTATCAATTTGAACTTACTTTGAGAGTTTTGGATAGAAAAATTATTGCTGCTAAAAATTACATTGCTTTGATCTTCTCGGAGGACAAACCAGTAACTTTGGTTGTGAGGATTGTTGATATCCATTAGGGAGTTCCAACTAGTAAGTAAGTTACTAGTTAGAGCGCGAAGCCGAGAATATTTTGAAATCGAAACGTAATCAACTCTGTCGCAAAACTAGCGCTTCCAAGCCCAAAAAGCACTACAAAATCGCCGCTTTCCATTGCAGACCATTTATTTCACAGAACACATTATTTATTTTGACAAACAGTATTTACGCTTACACTCTTTCATACTTTGGAACGTAGTCTTTTTACACGGGAGGTTCACCCAGATGGTTGTAACACTCTCTTTTGCCTATTAGTCTGACTCTTTTTCTGATGTATTTTTTTTTTTTTTTTTTTTATGATATGATTTTGGTTATGATTTATGTAATAAACAGGGTGTCCCACAAAGAATAAAGCCTGGAGTGCTTAGTAGTACAGCTATCCGGAGTACAAAGAGAAATACCCAAAAAAAATCCAATTGGTGCCCAAATTTTGAAGTTTTAAAAAAAAACTTTTTTGTTCTCCTTACTGTACTTATGTATACCACGGCCACAAATTAATGAAATTTGTTGCGTTTTTGGCGTTATCTTATTTCTCGCAGACAATCTTATTAGAAATGCAATGCATAGTACGAGTACCTATTGTACTTCTTTAGAAATAGAAATGCTAACTTAATTTTTTAACATGAAATTTGATCAAAAAAAAATATTATGATAAAGTTTGAGAGCCATTGGTGAAAGAAAAAATGTAATAAAAAGTAAGGGGCCAACTATATTAAAAAAATGCGCAGCTAATGCAGTCTACAAAATGGTATAATACATAATTTTATTTTACGTAAATATGCAGTGATTGTTATTTAGATGCAAAAAGAGTAAATTCTGTTAGAAAGAGGTTTGCAAGCGTGACTCAGACTGGCTGGTATAAGAGATGACGGATGTTTGAATATGTTTGTTAGGAACTTGGACTTATATATTCCGTGTTTTACTATAACTTTATAATCTTGTATTCTATTGTGTTTGGCTAATATATTATTTAACAACTACGTACGTCGTTTTATCTACTAAGCATCAAGGTGCGTTTCATCAAATTCGACTTATTCGACTGAATAAATCTTGTCTTCAATTGCATTATTATAAAGCTTTAAGTTGTAGATAAATTCATCGTTACTTTACAAGAGGTGTTCGAATTGTCTGCCACCAACTCGATACAAGCTCGACATCTGATAAATGCTCTTTAAGAAGTCGTTCGTAGCACCGTTCAGTTATTTTTGAAGCAGCCTCCTGAACACGATTACGTAATTCCTCCAAACTTGAAATGGGCTTAAAGTACACCTGTTCTTTTAGGTAAAAAAAATCTAGCGTATTTAAGTCCGGCTTAGGAATAATAAAAGCTACCGATGATTTAATGTCCTTTAAAGTAACCATGCCAAAGCCATTTAAAAGCTGTGCAAGAGAGATTATGTTGAAGGTGCGTGTCTTATGAGAGAGAGTAAAATAGGGATACCAACTTCAGACAATGTCTTTAGTGTGAGTAATAAGAATTTATTAACATAAAGAATAAAAATAGAAATATATATATCTCAGTGAATTTAATTTATTTCAATAAGATTGTCATTACTTGTGTTTATATAAATATTTAATTTTATATAAGGATACAAATTTTATGTGTCTATTTCAGGCATGTCGGAGAAAACAGTGAGTAGAATATCTAAAAAAAGTGAAGTTGCTGCCTCTACGTCTCAAAAACTCACGTCTCCTGGAAAACATCGTCAAAACCGTAAAACGGTGGATCTTGATGATTTCGATTTAAATAAGAAGAATAAGAAGAAGAAATAAAATCCATGACCATGACCATAATAGGCTGCATGACTGATTTTTGGAAATCGTTTTAAATTATTCTTTATTACATAATTAGCACACTGCGTTAATATTTTGTGGAATTTCTACTGTGTTATGAATTTAAATCTGTGATAAAGTTCAAGTTTGACAACCATGTCAAAAAACGATATTTCTGTAATGGCGCTGGTCACATGCGACGCGTGACGTCACTCGCTAGCCACAACAAAACAAATTATCGCAGTTTAAGTGAATTTTATCAGTTTTGTCCAATTTTATTTATTAAAATGCCGAATAAATGGTGTGTAGTGCCACAGTGAACAAATCTTAGATCTAAAATGAGTTGCCGAAATGTATGTACGCGCATATGTTTCGATCAGCTGCACCAAATTATATATTTTTTATGTGTTTGTTAGTTTTAGGACAAGGTTCGTGTACAAGAAAAAATCAAAAATAACGAAAATAGCTTTTTTATCCGTGACTGCACCCTACCCGTAAGAAGTTGAGGCGGGCATAACTGCTAAAACCAAGGTTTTCAGAAATTTAGAAAATATTTACGAAAGAAAAATATGGTGGTACGAAGTTCGTCGAGTCTGATAACAAAATTATTTAATTATTTATTTAAATACCGCGCTTTGTACCATTTCAAAATGTAACCTAAAAGCATTGAGATATACCTACCTACCTAAAAATAAATAAGATTTTACAAATGTAATGAATGAATTTTTCCAGAGATTTTTACAGAAACAATTTTTATGTTGTATTTAAGTAAGTGCAACATAGCTGCTTTAACATTTTTCAGGTCCGCAGCATAGTAATCAGCGTTATTATTATGTACTAGCTGAACCCCGCGGTTATTGATGTACCGCGAATAACGCCGCGGAACAAAGTTAGACTAAAAAAAATAACCTAAGTTACTCCCGGGATCATCAGCTACCTGCCAGTGAAAGTCCATTCAAAATACGTCCAGCCGTTCCAGAGATTACCCGGAACAAACACAGACAAAAACTTTTTTTAACTACATTTTTGGTATATGTACCGTGTAAATATACATATGCATTTAGTGAAAAGCGGTTATTTTAATATCACAAACAGACACTCCAATTTTATTTATTTGTATAAATAGAAATCTATCTTATGTAGGTTGCTGTTATCGGCACGCACAAAATTTGGTTCCTTTTTCTTTCGAACATCTTATTAAATAGTTTATTAAAAAAGTACTGCAGAAATAGCTCACAGATCGATTATTACCATCCGAAAACATAACACGCAAACAATACTAAATAGAGGAATCTTTCGTTTCTTAGCATGTGACGTCACAAGGCGTTCATGTCGCAGACAAAATATAAATAAATCATAAAAAAAAATAGTTTTGTTTCGTGCAATCTGCGAGAAACTTACATTATTTTGTTTGATTTATAGTAAAATATGTCTTTCTAGACTAACTATTATCTTATTATTAATTTAAAAAAATAATAATCATGACTTCAACAGCCTTTAAATCCACCAAAAACTGCTTTCTTGCAAAAAGTTGGAGTACCCATAATCGTAATTTACAGAAACTTCGGACCGACCCAAATTTATTATGGCTCTCATTAATTTTTTTTCGCTTTTCTCAAAAGAAAGAAAGATGGATGACCACAATCCATAGTTTATTTTCAATATTGCCAATAGCCTATTACCTACAGTCAGGAAAAATTAATTAATAAATAATTTTAAATTTAAATTTTGCCATCATTCACAACCTCCCTAGTCTTTTAGCTGTGTAATATCTATAACATTTTTTTTTTTTTTTTCCTCCCTACTGTGGAGGAGAACTTGGCTCGCACTTTTGTGCATTCGCCAGCGTCAAGTTCTTTTGGATGATATTTTCGAGTGATACAAATTGAAAGGTAAGGAAACATATAATTTGCGAAAAGGCATTATTCGGAATTTGGAATATAAAGGAAAGAGGATCAGGAATGTGGCAACCTTATAATACTTATATACTAAAAATTAAATATTTTAAATAAATAACTGGCAAAGCCTGTCGTAAATATTAATATGTATTCAGTTTGTTAAAAACAATAATTCGATTCCAGATTTGACAATTTCAGTGTTGCAACGTTAAGACAAGTACTAAATAGTGACGTTGCGAAATTATTCGTAGTGTATTCGTGTAGTATAATACGGATATTTTTTTCTCCATTGCACTGCACTGTACTGCAATGAATTTTACGTGTTTGTTTATGTAGTTATAAGTACAATAATCTAAAAGATTACGAAATCAAAGATATTGTTAAAAGTTATAATTACCTTGGTGATACTCTGTTTGATTGGCCTATAGATTCAGATATTGATAAGCCTAGTCTTACATCATCATGATTAAGAGTCCCCTGCTGCATCTAGGCCTCTCCTTAAAAAAAGCTTTGACCTACCTTGCCACACTGGCCAGATGAGTTGGTTTAGGATTTTTCATTTTTTTTTCAATTTTTATTTTTCTTCACAGTAGACCTTACGCAGGACAAAGTTGTCCGGTATAGTTTGCTTCCTTTGTCGTCTTTTTATCACACCATCCATCCCAGTTTACGAATAATAGTGGTTGATGTCCCTAAGTATGAGATTAATGTTTGTAGAAGTACAACCTTAGTAACAATTATTAAAATCTAACGACTGGCACGACTGCCAAACAAATTATCTCAGCTGCTTAAATGCCTAATCATAAGTATTTTCAAATAGATATTTTATTTTTACTAACATACTGTGTAAGTAACACATAATATATTTTAACCCTATATGAAATTAAAATGCCAGACTGTAACGATCAATGTCAATGGTACAGGTACAACACTATGCGATGTGCTATTGACACGCGTTGTATTGTACTATATGCATCGTTTAGACGCCATTATTTGTGTTCGCATTTGTCGTTGTTTTGTTATCGTGTTATTGCTTTAACAAATGAGCAAATAAAAAAGGATTTTATGTTAAAGTATTTGTGATCAAACGTGTTATATGTTTTATGACTGATTATGTGTAGAATATTGACAAAATTATTGCTGGAAGATTGACAACGGTGCGTATATCCCACGGAAGCCTTGCCGGTATTATTATTGTATTTTTTGCAAATTGAATTTGAAATTTTTACAGTTTCCTTTGTAATATAAGGATAATACGTTGATAACGCACCTACATTTTATTACTTAAAATATATAAACATAACTTAGGAAATACCATGGCCTTTTGCATGTTCCCGGTTCGTTGGCGGGAAACGTTAGGCTGTCAGAAATGGTAGCTATAAATATTTTCGTTCAGAAACAGGACTTTTAAAGTTAAACTATATCTAAAAGTTAGTTCCTGTTATAAAACTCAATTTTATCGTATTTACAGACATCTGATTGTCATTAATAGCTCTAAAAAATCTTCAATTTATGCAGTCAATGAAAGAGGTTTGGACCTTGGGCCTATATTAGCTCATGTAAAGTTATATTTATTTATTTATTCAGGATAGCAACAGTCTTTTACAGAGTTAGTTACTTATATAATATTTACTAGCATATGACCAATTACAGTTATCCAATAATAAATTATAAAATAACTAATAATTATAATTTGAAAGATAAAATATTTTTTGTCAGTATATATGTTTTGAAACATAGAAAATTGGAGGTACTCAGTACTCGCTCACACTTATTGTTGTAGTTAAATACTTCTAAACCAATGTTTGCTTATTTTATGTTTTATACAAACACAAACTTTATACAGTAGGTATAGTAGCTAGTTCTATGAAAAAAATCTAACATCTTGTGTGTCTTATTCTATAAACAATTTTTTTCTTTTTGATAAATCTACCAAAATGACTTTACTTTGCCTGATGGAAAATATAAGTAGAATCCAAAAGTGGTGGGCACTATCCTCAACGTGAACATGGACAGAGCAGCATAGTGACCTACACTGCGGCGGCCTAGTGAGATGCTTTTTCATGCCCTGCTTATAGGGCCTGGGATTATAATGGGAAGGGTACATGTGTGGTAGTAGTGAGTTCCATGTTTTAAATGCTTGGTAAAGAAAAGAAGGTTCTAAATGTTTCATTCGAGAGTTAATTAAGCTTAGACATCAAATTGGTGTTTGATAATTGCTTGTATCAAAAATTTAATATTTAAAAACTGACTACATAGGAGGTGCAGTCAAAAAAAAAAATAAGTCAGAAGTGAATTAGTACCATTTATAGTATAATATAGGATAAATAGATTTTAAAAAATGTTTTGTTTTTGATACAGAGATGTCGGGCGGTCAACTGGTCGTGTTGGACCGCTTGGGGCGTGATGTGAAGCGCTTCCCACTTGCGGAAGGAGTTGTTACACTTGGCAGTGACCATTCCTGTGACATTAGGTTTATGTTGGACTCGGTTGACCCTCACCATGCCACTGTTGCTGTACATGCTAACCAAGTAAGCACATTACACATTTATTAGTTGTCTATACAAATAAATAAAATTGGAGTGTCTGTTTGTAATATTAAAATAACCGCTTTTCACTAAATGCATATGTATGTATACACGGTACATATACGAAAAATGTAGTTAAAAAATTTTTTGTCTGTCTGTCTGTCTGTCTGTCTGTCTGTCTGTCTGTCTGTCTGTCTGTCTGTCTGTCTGTTTGTTCCGGGTAATCTCTGGAACGGCTGGACGGATTTTGACGGGACTTTCACTGGCAGGTAGCTGATGATCCGGGGAGTAACTTAGGCTACTTTTTTTAGACTAACTTTGTCGCGCGGCGTTACTCGCGGTACAACAATAACCGCGGGTAACACCGCGGGGTTCAGCTAGTCATAAATAAATATCGATTAATTTTAAATTGCCACTGACCAGGCTGGAAAATATCCGAAGTAATTTTAAGAAAACTGTGATATTTTCATTAAATTAAATTATTTGACTTAGGAACTAGATAACATAGAGCTACATAATAACTACATAATAAACTGAGTCTATAGGTGAATAAATAAAATAAATAAAAAGCCTTTAATCTAATATAGTACATACTTATGAAATGAAAATAACTGTGGGTAACGCAGCAGGAGTCAGCTAGTAATTTATATACCTATAATCCTAAATCTAAGTTTTCTATGTAGTCACTTCCTCGGCGTAGGCCTCACTTATCTTCCTCCACAGTTCCCTATCCCTAGCTTTTCTTCCACAAGTATTTCTGCATCTTTCTTTAAATATTATGCTCCATCTTTTTCTTGTTCTTCCTCAACTCCCTTCTCTTAGTGTCTCATTTCATTATTATTCTTATCCATCTCTTGTCTTTTATTCGACATATGTGCCCTGTCCACTTCCATTTGAAGGTGCAAATTCTTTTTACTATATCTGGTATTGTTGTTTGATATTTTATGTTTTAATTTTATACCTAACACACTTCTTTCCATAGATACAATTAGATAATGTTTACTCCCTTTTCCACAGTGCACATGTTTGGCAGCCGTATCTTAGGCATGGTAAAATAGTAGACTTAAATAGTTTTCTTATTTATCTTATTATATCTATTTTTCATGATTTCCTTTAAATTCTAATATTTGCACTTTTACTGTTTGGTTTTCAAATGATATCAGTTGTCCTTAATATATAAATTCCTTTACATATTGAATCTTTTGACCATCTATTACAATATCGTTCTCTGTTCCATTTAGAGATGGGTAATGAATAAAAACCCATTCTTCCCAATTGGGTTAAAACTGGGTGTTTTGGGTTTTAACCCATTGCCGGTTACTAGTTCAACCGGTTTAACCTGAATTCCCAAAAATAACGATTGCCATAGATGTTCATGACAACCTGGACCGACGGCTTAACATGCTCTCCGAGGCACGGGCGGGAAACACCGCCATCTTCCAAACTCCGGGCTGCTATTAAGATTTTTTTTTAATTAAAACCCAACAGCAGTCCGACACGGGAATCGAACCAGAGACCTCTTTTTCTGAAGTCGCTTACGCTAACCACTAGACCAACGCGCCAGATTTTGGCATAGTCCTATTTACATAGAACTATTTGGCATAGTCCTATTATGTTCCAATTAATGTTTTCGATTGCATACTCTAATTCATCTGTTACTTACGGTTGTCTACTAGTCTTCTTACATTAAAACTAATTATATAAAAGTCGTTAGTGCTACGGTTTTCTATTCTTTGTTTCCTGCAAGCTTGATCCTTTACTGTCCTGCTGCTATCTAGTATTTTTTGTTAAATTACCTAGTATTACTTTATTTTAAGTTGGAGGGGTTGGTTATAGGTGAATATTGTATTATAAATAAGTAGCTGACCCGGCGAACTTCGGAAGACCACCATATTTACATATCTGTCTCAGATCCCCACAGGCAGTGCATAGACACCCACAAAAAAAAATGACATTACCCGTTATTTTTAAATATTCTTGTACACAAACCTTGTCCTAACAATAACAAACATAAAATAAATAATTACCTAATTTGGTGCAGCCGATCGGAAGTTATGCGCGTACACACATTTCGACAATTCTTTTTTATATGTAGATATATAGAAGATATAACATACTCCTAATAAATAGTTGTAATGGCTCTCATTTTGGAACTTGAAAGGTCACATTTTAAATGTGCATTTTAATATTTATAATGTGTTGCCCT
Organism: Spilosoma lubricipeda; assembly: GCA_905220595.1. Taxonomy (NCBI): domain Eukaryota; kingdom Metazoa; phylum Arthropoda; class Insecta; order Lepidoptera; family Erebidae; genus Spilosoma; species Spilosoma lubricipeda. Next base: position 289,553 of record HG992296.1, read on the forward strand.
TCATTTGTGATAAAATGACACGTAAAGAATGAAAACAAAAATGATACAAAGTAAAATAGTAAGTGTGACGCTCGTTTGAAGTGACTTCTGCTGCAGTAGTAAGAAATGAGAGATAGTTTGTCACGATTGTGTTGTTATAAGACGGCTAGTTAAGTATGCGGTGTGCCATGTGCAGACGTTGGTCCGCAACGTGTGCGGCGGGTCGACGCTGGTGAACGGGCAGGCCGTGAGCGTGGCGGCGCTGCGCCACGGCGACGTGATCACCATCGGCGGGCGGCAGCTGCGCTGGGACTATGCTCGCCCCGACGCCCGGAGGCTCCAGGCGCCGCAGCCCGGTCAGTCGCCACTCATTATACTTCTTTTTTTTTCCCTCGATGTCTACGTAGAATCCTTTTGTCCATGTTCGTCGGTTCTGGCAACTGGACTTGCTTGAGGTTTCTTTATATATTGGACCATCGTTAACCACATGTTCATGAGAGTAACACTACAATCAATTTGAGGGTTTGTGTGGTAACACATTGAGAATTCAGAGAGTCATTATACTTATTTATCTCGTGGGTGTCGTAAGAGCTGACTGAAGGAGCGAGTTACGCAGGACAATAGCATTGGAAAGAGAATGAAAATTTGAAACAAATCCAATAACAACCCGCTTGATCAACACCGTAGGTCAAAACTTTCTTTCTAAGGAGGTATTTATGTCCAGCAGTGGACTAATAAAGCTTGTCGACATAAAGCTTGTCGACGTGAAGCTAAGAGACTTTTGTGTCTTTCAATCTTGTCTAGATATAAACGAGTATGTATAATAATTATGCATGGCGAACTGCAATACATCCATCTATTGAAAAGTTTCTGCATTATTAGGTCTGCGGTCTCGCATTCATTAATGAAACAGGAGAGCACGAATGATTGCATGCGATACTTTAATAAATGAAGTGAGTGGTGTGCTAATAGTATAGTGTGTTATACAGCTCTGTACGTAGGCCTGCGCAAGCCCCGCGCGGCCCGCCGAGGCTCAGGCCCGGCGGCCGCGGGCGGGCCGGGGGCGGCGGGCCGGCGCGACCCGGCTCTGCAGGCCGCGCTCGAGATGTCGCACCGCGCCTCTATGCCTGGTCAGTCACACACGCTATGCTCCATTGTTGCATCATTACTATGTACTAAAATTGAAAGAATACTTACTCTTTTTTGAGTGATCAAGAAACTTTTAAAACTACTTTTTATGTTTTAACTGCCAAAATGATTCTACTCTGCTTGATGGAAAGCATGAGTAGAGTTCAAGAGTGGTGGTCGCCGTTCTCAATGTGAACATGGACAATGCAGTATGGTGACCCACACTATGGCGGTTTAGTGACATTCTTAAATGATGAAAGTTTTAGGATATATATTTTGAGACTGTGTTATCACTTAGAAGTAATTGTTAGAAGTAATTAGAAGTCACTGATCTATGTCAGTTGTTTTAAATTATTGAAAACTCATGATATTGATATTTATCTTCGTTACTCTTTAAAATCTTTTTATTCTTATTCCGTTGATTAAGAAAATTTGAACTAAAACAATCAAATGGTGTTTGTTAATTCGTCTTTGTTGTCGAATGTAAAGTATTTTTGTGATCGTGAATTGATTTCACGTTGAAAATACCTCACAGCTTTTTCTCTGTCGTTGACAATTTGACGCGCGTAAGCAGTATATCGTAGTCGACAATCTATCGACAATTTGCAATCTCGCTAGGTAGATTATAATTTAACGGTTTTTGCAATCTTACGGTGACAAAAATAACTGTAAAATATATTTATTACTGTTATCGTAATATAAGAATACATCGACTGACAGTTTAAAATGTTACCAGCGAACGTCAGCGGCAAGCAGGTAGCCATCGTTCAACCGCAACGGAGGGACACGAACGAGGAAGCCGGTAAGACACGCACACATATTTGTAGAGTCAGTCTCTCGAGTGGTCGCATGCCTAGTAGCTTTGCCGTTCCGTCCCAGAAGCTCAGCAGATTTTTTAACTCGCTAAATGTTTCCGGGAGTGATGTCGATCGGAGGATCAACGGGCCCCCGTTGATCTGCCACACTTTTATATTCTGCTAAAATGTGGTGCGGCGTTTCTTCTGCTTTCGTGCATGTCTTGCGCAGACGCTGTCCGTTGCGCCCGTAGTGAGTAGGTGGTCGTTTAGGTTTAACTCGTAGTAGAGGAGAGTCGGAAGTGAGGTGGTCGTGTGTTGCAGAGGCGTCGAGTGGGAGTGGGAGTGGGAGTGGGCGAGGGCGTGGGCGCGCCGGGGGCGGCGGCGTGCCCACGATGGCCACGCTGTGGATCGAGTCGCGCAAGGGGCGGCGCGCCACGAGCTCGGCGGCGGCGGCGGGCGCTCCGCTGCGCACGCTGGTGCTGCGCCGCGCGCACAGCGCCCACGGCGCCCACAGCACCCCCGGCACCCTCGGCACCCCCGGCACCCCCGGCACCCCCGGCGCCAGGAGAGCGCCCGTCACCAAGATACAGGCGCCCAGGGCCATCGGTACGGTACCGCACCCACACCGCCTTCTGCACCCTATCCGCCACATCCAACGTTTGTATCGTCATCGACAACCTTAAACAGACCACCGCTAGATGTAAGCTGTTCCGTACAAAAGAAAAATATCCTACTACTATGAAAATACAAAAAAAAATGTTATAAAAATTCTGCTTCTTCGCTGGCCTGCGATTTAAAAGTTACCACACCAACGACATCGGGATCGTCTACACCTAACCTACTGTTCACTATGTATTCGTAAATATGGGTCGACCAAACCCTACGTCCAAAATTATATCATTTACCTAATATATGGTGGCGCAGTGGTAGCGTACGCGACTGCTGTTCTTGAGGTCTCGGGTTCGATTCCCGGGTCGGATCAAATGTTTGTATGATCTGCAAATATTTGTTTCGGAGTTTGGGTGTTTTCTATCTATAATATGTATGTATTTACAAAAAAAAAAAGTATATAAGTATTAATATCAGTTGTCTAGTACCCATAATACAAGCTCTGCTTAGTTTGGGACTAGATGGCGTTGTGTGTTAGATGTCCGAAATATTTATTTATTTATTTATTTATTTATATTATATATCTCTACTATGTCGTGTAACGACGAATCTTAAATAAGAACCGCTATTTGAAAATAAGCCAATCAAGCAATGAGAAATCTGAAGAAATTTGAAATGGGAACATACGGGAATCACCAAATTTAAAATAAAAAAATTGGCAGTCATAAGAACTGCCGATAGAAGTAAAAACTTATTTAGAATATTATTTATAAAATTAATGTGTAAAATTAAAAATTTCATAATGTTTAAATTAAAATTATCAACATCAAACATTAGCATGACGGTGACGCGATACGCGGTGACGCGAACACATAAGATTTTCTCCTACCAAAAAATACTCAACGCGGCTAAAAAAGTTTTCACATCAAAAATACACTCGAATTGATAACCTCCTCCTTTTTTTTAATTCAATTAAAAATCAGGCAACGCCGAAGTGTTTAGTAATGATAAATATACTCAAAATATATGTCGATGCGTTTGAAATGTGTAACGTGGGAGAAAACCAGTACGTAATAATCCAAAAACATTTGATCTATAAAACATTGACATTCTAATCGTATGCCGTCAGTCGAGTACAATGAATCCATAAGTGCATTCGACCTCGAGACTCCTTTTATCGCGAGACGTTTGAAATATCCGCCCACCTGAGCGCCGAAGCGCCGAATGTGTTCGCCTCACTCATTATCATATATTTACACTTCAGCGGTGCAAGCGCATCGCTCAACAACACTTCATTTTCTCCATATTAACCTCTTCTCATACCGACTGGAATCACTCAGAAGATCGGAGTCGTGGAATAATAGCAAGGATAAAAGTAATTCTACAATAAAATAAACAATAACGTTGAAATTGTGTAATTAAAAATGTATAAATTTCTTACAAACTTGAAAATTGGTTGCATAAGTAGTTTTTTGTCAGTGTGTTGTATTTAAACTATTTACAGAGTGACTAAGTCGAACGGTCGTGTTGAACTATGTCGTTAGAGACGGGCTTAATATTTCAATCTGCTCGGTATATGTACTTATATTAATATAATACGATATGGTGCAGTACAATAGATGACATGTCCCACAGATCATACGAAACGAGCCGCGATCCTGTTGATGACCGGCCACACGCCCAAATCGAAGTTCCTGGGTCAGAAAACTCCAAGTCCAAACGTGACGAGCGAGTCGGCGACCCCGAGCAGTTCCCGCAAGTCGGCGGGTCCGGGTCCCAGGGCCACCCGGAAGGGGCCGAAGGGGTCGAAGGCGGCGAGGGGCCCGGCCGGCCGCCGCTCGGTGTCGTTCCTCGTGAAGAAGAGGAGCCCTGTACGCCGGAGCAGGAGCGCTCCGCTCGACCAAACGGTACGTGTGGCTTCATAACGTGTGTCTTATTATGCATACATCGATTCGACTCTAATCTACTTTTTATTTGGGCAGATATCGTTTCCGATGAGATCCATTAAAACTTTAAGAAATATATCACCTTTAGTGACTGAAAAAAAAACAGAATTTTTACGTTTAATTGTTACGCCGCTATTGTTTCGTTGATGACTGTTCGGTTGACGCGAGGTCGCCGAGTGACGTCACAGCTGCACACGTGGTTAATTCTATGCGAGTAGTCTTCCGGGTTCGATTCCTAATGCTTGCTATATATAGTTTTTTTATAAATTGGGGTGAATATGTCGAATTAATTATTCCCGAGTACGGTATGAATACAGTTTTTTAATTATAAACTCATAATGTGCATAAAAGTTTTGAAAGAATTACTCGATAAATAGAATACAGTGTTGACATTAGTCGCGGTCTGTTGCTCTATCGCTTTACTTAATGACACGTCATTTTTCAGTACGAAGTTATGTCACGATGCGGTGATGCTGTTGTATCTTTATCATCACCATTGCAACGGATAGTGTAGTGATTAAAGCGGTCGCCACGCTGTTTTCTAAACCGCTGAGTGTTGTGGGTTCAAACTCCTCATGACACTTTATGTGATATCCACAAATTGTTGTTCTGAGTCGGCACTGTCCGTTTCATGTATGTTTGTGAAGTGCCCGCGACACATGATAATTCTTCTTAATGTGGCGCTTTTTTTAACTTAAATAATACCTTACCGTGGGAGAGCCACGCTTCGGTATGAATGGGCCGGCTCGACCGGAGTGATACCACGGCCTCACAGAAAAACGTGAAATAGTGCTTAAGCTGTGTTTCACCGTGTAAGTGAGAATAACGGAGGCCCATACCCTAAACCTCCTTTATCAAATTTATCAAATATCAGGTTTATCAAATATCCTAAATACCAATAGACTGAAAGTAGTTTAGTAATGATAATGCTTATTTCACAATTAAAGAGGAACATAAAAACTGACATTTATACGCTAATACTTACGGTCGGTAGAATAACGCTCTACTACTAATCGTAATGTCTGCCAATTTAAGTAATGAGGTCCATTCAATATTAATAACTGCTGGACATTATCCATGATTTCATCAAGAGTATTAATTAGATATTACCTATTCGAACAGAGTAGATGTTAAAACACAAATAATTTTCATTCAAATAAACTTTTACGACATAAAACGATGTCGTGAGTCCTATATTGGTTGATGACGTTTACTAGTTGGTGTTGAAATAAGTAATGCATTTATATAGCGACACCTCGGCCCTCACCTTGCACTGCCTCGCTCTCTTGCTCCGCGTACACTCGCCGGACTAACATCTGAGCTATTCGCGTCATGTTTACTCTTTACTCTTATATGTAACCTCTTACATGCTTAGAGCGTGTTCTTTAATGCAAGTGTGCGATTGTATATACAGCCTAGAGCATTCAATAATTCGTAATGCAATAATAATATCAAGTATTTAATTGACCAAGCAACAGTCCATGGCGTTATGACGTAAATGTTCATGATTTATTTATAATAACATAATTAAAGTGTCGAGAAATAAGTATTGATTATTTATATAACTATTTTTGGTGAATTTATAAAGTAATAATTGAACTTTTTTATTTCGAGCAGATCACTGTACTAGACCAAACAGATTCGGACTCGACGGACCGCAACTCTACACAACGCTACTCGTCGCGTCGGTCCGGCCACCGAAGTTTCGAGAAATCTCCCTTGCTGCCTACTCCGAAGAAATCTGCACTAAAGAATCCTCTAGCAAAAAAAAGCATGCGGAAAACGGAATCCATTAAATTCGACCTGAGCAACCTGGAGGGTCACTCGCAAGGGTCCGACGTCCTCACGCTGTCGGACGCGTCCCGCCGCTCCGAGGGAGACAGCGCCTCCGAGGACGAGCTGACGCTGCACTACTCCGAGACGTCCAGCTCGCACTCGCCGTCTCCCAGGCGCTCCATCCACTCCCGCAGCGGCAGGATCCTCGAGAAGACCCTCGGCACCACCATGACTATATCGCCGCCGTCCAGAACCTTGACACCCGTGTCCCAGCGTGGCAGGACGTCGCACCGCGGCAGTGCGATAGTGCAACGGGCGTTGAACAAGTCGGGGTCCCCTCGCTCGCCGCAGAACGACCTGGAGTCCTACTCCATCGTCGACTTGGTGTCCGTGGACTCGACCGCGTCCGGCCGCTCCACGTCCGTGTACGACTCCGCCACCTCCGCCACGCTCGGTAGCGCCTCGCCTACGGGAACTCCCGGAAATCGCTCTACTCGGAACACTAAATCGATTATCGACTCTACGCTGCTGGGTTCGAGCACGCCCTACGCCAAAGTTACGAGATCATTATCTTCAAGGTCACACACCAGTGCCAGGGATTCGACTAGACTTTCAGATGATAGTAATCGATCGACCGGTACCGGCTCGGGATCGTATGATTCTACTCGAGAATCGAATAGATCTCGATTATCCCGAATGTCGAATGGTGCACCTCGGCAGTCGAGCCTCAGATCTCGATTGTCCAACGATCGGTCTCGAGCATCGCGTGACGGCTCAAAATTGTCCCAGGCGAGGACTAGATTGTCGGGCGACAGTTCCAAATTATCAAAAGATGGGACTCTGCTGTCAAGTAATAGTTCTACATTGTTGAACGATGAAACTCGGTACAGCTCGATATTGTCGAATAAGAGTTCCTCGCGGAAATCAAAGTCGTATACGACCCCAGAGAACGCTAGTATTCCTATATCACTGAACAGCACGAGAATATCGCGCGCTTCGCGTAGTCGGTCCCGAATCAACGATAGTGATCTGTTTTTGGTAGAAGCGGAAGAATCCGGCGACTCGCCCAAGTCCTCGAAGAGAATAAGTACTAAAACATCGATTTCGATGTTACAAAGTACTAGTGCCTCCGTAAATGCCACCCCAGGAGCTCGTCGCCGACTCAGAGAAGGAATCAGTACCCCGGAGAACTCGCAAAGTCCCGAAGAAGCCACTACTCCCGTTCTTAGCATACAAAGTCTTCTAGACTCCAGTTATGGCTCGATATTACCTCAGTCGACGACGAAAAGAGGTCGATCGGTCAAAAGGAATACCTTCGCCGTTTTAACCGGACCCAAGACGAGAATACGTACTAAGTCCAAGTCGATGAACTTGAGCTCGCGCAGTGCTCCGGCTAGATTAAGCAACGACTCGTACGACAACATGAACATCAGTGAACAGCAAGAAGGCGAGGTTGTCACACCGAAAAGTGCCGCTAAACCGGTTCAGGAAGCCGTCAAAAATAAACACTCCACTGCAAAAAAACCGCAGTCGAAACGATCAATAATCGATGACTTGAACGAGTCCGATATAGTCAAGCAACTATTTAATAGTCCGGTGAAGCGTAAGCTATCCCAAAGCATGACAGAATTTTCTCGGAAGCATTTATTCGACGACGATGACATCGCGCAAGCCAGAAGACCCACTCGCAACACCGTACTGGGAACGGTGGGCCGCAGCCCTGACGACTCTCTGCTAGACCGAACCGAGGCGTTCACACCTGAGCAGTTCGTGAGTCCGATGACTACTCCCGGTCACAGCCCGAACTTGGCCGGCATCAAACGTTTATTCGCCAAAAGTACACCGGAAAACGATCTGCGGGACATCAGAGGCGTTAAGGCGTTACTGCGCACGCCGCGAGCGAGGAAGCCCATCCGGGACGACCTCACCGACGTGGCGGGCGTCAAGGCCGTGTTCGCGCGCAGCCCGCGCAACCGCCTCAGCGACGTCAGGGTCAAGGAAGTGTTCGCGGCCGCGCCCGAGGACGATCTGACGCGAGTGTCCGGGGTCAAGGCTCTGTTCCGATCTCAGAACAAACGAAAGTCGCACAGAAACACTTTGAGCGACGTCAGGGGCGTCAAGAAGTTGTTCAAAGGTGGCCCCGAGGACGACTTGAGAAACGTTTCGGGCGTGAAAAGAGTTTTCCGGTCGAGTCCTAAAAACGACTTGAGCGACGTCAGAGGCGTGAAGCGGCTTTTCAGACGAGAGAAGTTACGAAACGAGTCGAGCGACATGAGCGGCGTCGAAGAGCTGTTCGACGAGTCCGATCGGTCGCACAGAGACGCCGAGAGTCTGTTCGATCGGCTCGTCGGTAAACCGGTCGTGAAAGCGGTATACTCTAAATCTTTCCAATCGAGATCGAAGCCCACGCGAAAGAATGCATCGAAATCGAAATCTCTACTCGACGCGGCTCTCGATCCCGAGGAATGGTTGGAAGCAAACTTGAGGGCTCTACTGGAGAAGAGGAGCGCGAAGGCTCGCAAGGAAGCCGCGAGCGGATCCGAGGCCGCGACCACGTCTAAACCGAACGAGACGCGCGAAGCAGAAAATTCGGGCAGGACTAGCCGCGGAGACGCTTCTAAGCAGAACTCCGCCTCCGCGCTGTACAGCGCTCGCAAGCTGCCCATCAAGAAGAGGTCGCTGGTGGAGTGCGCTGCGCTGCCGCTGAAGAAGCGCGCCGTGGTGCACTCCACGCCCGTGAAGGGGCGCGCGCTCAACCTCACGCTGGGCGCGCCCGAGCTGGGCCGCGTCTCGCCCATCGCCAGCCACGCCGGCCACGCCAGCCACGCCAGCCACGCCAGCCACGCCGGCCACGCCAGCCACGCCAGCCACGCCAGCCACGCCAGCCACAGGTAACGCCGCACCTCACTCTACGCTCCCTTCTCCTCGCACCTCGCACCTTGCGATATGTCCACTTACACTTTAATCGAAACGTTTCATCGTTTCCATCGACACTAAGACTTATGATTTTTTTAAATAATTTACTTTTAACACCTTGATACGATTTGTTATTAACTACTCCATTTATATAACTTTTCATGTGAGCTTGAAAATAAGTAAGTTACAGCGCTGAAAGTAAAAATGACAATTCTTTGTGAGTCGTCGGAAGCATTAAACCGTCATCCAGGATAACTGAGATTATTGAGCTAATCGATTATTCTTAAATTGTGTTATTCGTTTATGTTTTCAGTTATACGATGCAAGAGAAAACTATAGAAGCGAGACCAAAAAATCGAAGAGGAACTAGGACTGAACCTTCCGCACGATCGCCGGCAGTGAAAAATCCGACACCTAAAAAAACTCGCGCAAAGTCCAAGGTTCACCCTCCCACTAAAACTCAATCGGCCAGCGTTTCTACCAAAACTGAATCTCCTGCTAAACCGAAAACGCGAAATGTTCGTCAAAAATTAAAAAGTCCGACGACTAAAAAAGCCAGTCCCAAACCTGTCAGTCCAAAATCGACGCGTTCCCGTAGAGCGGCGCCTGTGAGTCCAAAGGTAACGAGTAACGTTAAAAAACGTGGAGCTAAACTAGTCGTCGCGAAGAAATCGCCCGTCATGAGCCCGCAGCTCAGGGCTTCACGAAAAAGAAAAGACCTGGACTCACCCACACCGACAGTCAGTCCTAAAAGAGTTCGCGGCGTTCGCAATAAAAATGAGAAAGTCTCCGAGAAAATTAAAACAACCAAGAGCCGAACCGCAAAAGTACAAAAACTATCATTCGTTGTTAGTAAATCATCGCCACAGCTAAAACCTCGAGCGACGAGAGGGAGAGCTAACAAAAGTGAAGCAGAAAAAGAGGCACCTAAAGCTGTCGAACTAACAGAAACTCGTAAAGCAAACGTTAAAAGTAAAAATAATGAATCTCCTAAGAAATCTCCAGTTAAAAGTAAGTCTCAAAAGACGACAGTTGAAAAGTCTCAACCACAAACGAGAAGAGGTCGTGCTGCTGTAGTGGAGGAGGTTGTTGTCGCCAAAAGAGCACGAAAGACAGACAAACAGTCGCCGACCAAAGAACAAGAAAAACCTGCGCCTGAACCGAAAGCAACTCGCGGTAAGAAACTTGTACAACAAGAAAGTACTCAGTCTGAGCCTACCTCACGTTCTCGGAGGGGAGCTAAACCTGACACCTTGGTGGCTGAGGTGAATACTCGTAAAAGAAAAACTGTCGCCCCAGACGATAGGCCCGCCAAACTTAGCAAGAAAACAGAAAGTGAAGAAGGTAGGGGACGAAGGAGAAAGATTGAATCGCCAAAGAAAACTTTAACTAAAGCAAGTAAGGAGACCTCGGTACAAGCTGCTGTTGGTGTCGCTAAGAAGAGTACGAGATCAAGGAAAGTTGAAGTCTCCGTGGAGGTCCCTGTACAAAAACCCCTCCGAGGTAAAAAGGTACGTTAACAGGTAGAATGTACTATCCGCATCCGCTCTTTCATGAAATAATTAATTAACTTAATTCTAGTTGATCCTGAAGTTAAATGCACATAGTTTTTGGTATTTTGAAGTTAATGCTTTCAAAATTGACCAGTTTCCGAATTGTAGAACTTGTTTACGATGATATTTCTCCGTACTTTGATGGTTTGCTGACACTGTCAGTACTGTCACTAAATAATTATATTTGTTTTTTTTTTATTTCAGAAGGCTGTTATTGAAGTTGCACCTGAAGTTGGGAAACGGAAAAGAAGAACTGCCATTGAGTCGGCGCCTGTTGAAGGTATAAATATTTTTCATTGTATTTTAATATAATATAACAAATCAATTTAACAATGGTTTGATATTTTTAATATATCTTGACGGTTCTGTAATTTACAAAATTGTCTTGACAAACTTACTGTTTTGTGTATTTTTCACTTATCAGATTTGTATTTCATTAATCTATACTTATAAAATAGTAAGTCCTGACTGACTGACTGACTGATTCATCATCGCCGAGCGTAAACTATGATAGTTAGGGCTATGAAATTTGGTGAGTAGGATCGTTCTATTGAGTAGACACCCACTAAGAAAGGAATTTTGGAATTTCTACCCCTAAGGGGGTGAAAAAGGGGTTGAAAGTTTGTATGGAAGTCCCTCATTTTTTAAGTTAGAAACCTGAAACTTTACTTTTGGGCTGCTGATTAAAAATGAATAAACACGTATTTCAGCGTTTTTGGATATTCTACCCCTAAGGGGTGAAATAGGGGTTGACATTTCGCATATAGGTTAGTCTGGAAGTCCGACATTTTTGAAGTTCGAAACATGAAACTTTGATTTTAGGCTACTGATTAAAAATGAGTAGATACGTATTTAGGCGTTTCTGGATATTCTACCCCTAAGGGGTGAAATAGGGGTTGAAAGTTTGTATGGAAGTTCGTCATTTTTTAAGTTAGAAACATGAAACTATATTCATGTGCTACTGATTAAAAAAGAGTAGACACGTATTTAAGCGTTTCTGGATATTCTACCCCTAAAGGGGTGAAATAGGGGTTGAAAGTTTATATGAAAATTTGACATTTTTTAAGTTAGAAGCATGGTACTTTATTTTTGGGCTACTGGTTAAAAATGAGTAAATACGTATTTAGGTGTTTCCTGATATTCTACCCCTAAGGGGTGAAATAGGGGTTGACATTTCGTATATGGGTTAGTCTGGAAGTCCGTAATTTTTGAAGTAAGAAACATGAAACTTTATATTTAGGCTACTGATTTTAAATGAGAAGACACGTATTTGAGCGTTTTTGGATATTCTACCCCCAAGGTGGTGAAATAGGGGTTGAAAGTTTGTATGGATGTTCGCTATTTTTGAAGTAACAAACATGAAACTTTGTTTTTGGGCTCCTGATTTAAAATGAGTAGATACGTATGTAAGCGTTCCTGGATATTCAACCCCCAAGGGGTGAAATAGGGGTTGACATTTCGTCCATAGGTTAGTCTGGAAGTTCGTCATTTTTGAAGTTCAAAACATGAAACTTTATTTATGTGTTACTGATTTAAAAAGAGTAGAGACGTCTTTGAGCGTTTCTGGATATTCTACCCTTAAGGGGGTGAAATAGGGGTTGAAAGTTTGTATGGAAGTTCGTAATTTTTTAAGTTAGAAACATGAAACTTTATTTATGTGCTACTGATTTCAAATAAGAAGACACGTATTTAAGCGTTTCTGGATATTCTACCCCTAAGGGGATGAAAAAGGGGTTGAAAGTTTGTACGTAATTTCGCCATTTTTGAAGTTACAAACAGGAAACTTTGTTTTTGGGCTACTGATTAAAAATGAGTAGATACGTATGTAAGCGTTTCTGGATATTCAACCCCTAAGGGGTGAAATAGGGGTTGAAAGTTTGAATGGAAGTTCGTCATGTTTTAAGTTAGTAGCATGAAACTTTATTTTTGCGCTACTGATTTCAAATGAGAAGACACGTATTTAAGCGTTTCTGGATATTCTACCCCTAAGGGGGTGAACTAGGGGTTGAAAGTTTGTAAGAAAGTTCGCTATTTTTGAAGTAGCAAACATGAAACTTTATTTTTGGGCTACTAATAAAAAGTGAGTGGATACGTATTTTAGCGTTTCTGGATATTCTACCCCTAAGGGGATAAAAAAGGGGTTAAAAGTTTGTACATAATTTCGCCATTTTTGAAGTTACAAACATGAAACTTTGTTTTTGGGCTACTGATTAAAAATGAGTAGATACGTATGTAAGCGTTTCTGGATATTCTACCCCTAAGGGGTGAAATAGGGGTTGAAAGTTTGTACGTAGGTTCGCCATTTTTGAAGTTACAAACATGAAACTTTGTTTTGGGCTCCTGATTAAAAATGAGTAGATACGTATGTAAGCGTTTCTGGATATTCTACCCCTAAGGGGTGAAATAGGGGTTGAAAGATTGAGTTTGTCATTTTCTAAGTAAGAACCATGAAACTTTATTCATGTACTACTAATTAAAAAAGAGTAGATATGTATTTATGCGTTTTTGGATATTCTACCCCTAAGGGGGTGAAATAGGGGTTGAAATTTTCTATGGAAGTTCGTTATTTTTTAAGTTAGAAGCATGAAGCTTTTTTTTCAGGCTGCTGATTTCAAATGAGAAGACAATTATTTAAGCATTTCTGGATATTCTACCCCTAAGGGGGTGAACTAGGGGTTGAAAGTTTGTACGGAAGTTTGTTATTTTTGAAGTAGCAAACATGAAACTTTATTTTTGCGCTACTGATTAAAAGTGAGTGGATACGTATTTAAGCGTTTCTGGATATTCTACCCCTAAAGGGATGAAAAAGGGGTTGAAAGTTTGTACGTAAGTTCGCCATTTTTGAAGTTACAAAAATGAAACTTTGTTGTTGGGCTCCTAATTAAAAATGAGTAGATACGTTTGTAAGCGTTTCTGGATATTCTACCCCTAAGGGGTGAAATAGGGGTTGAAAGATTGTATGGAAGTTTGTCATTTCCTAAGTTAGAACCATGAAACTTTATTCATGTACTACTATTAAAAGAAGTAAAGACGTATTTAAGCGGTTCTGGATATTTTACCACTAAAGGGATGAAATAGGGGTTGAAATTTTCTATTGAAGTTCGTTATTATTTAGTTAGAAGCATGAAACTTTTTTTTTGGGCTACTGATTTCGAATGAGAAGACAATTATTTAAGCGTTTCTGGATATTCTACCCCTAAGGGGGTGAACTAGGGTTTGAAAGTTTGTACGGAAGTTCGTTATTTTTGAAGTAGCAAACATGAAACTTTATTTTTGGGCTACTGAATAAAAGTGAGTGGATACGTATTTAAGCGTTTCTGGATATTCTACCCCTAAGGGGATGAAAAAGGGATTCAAAGTTTGTATGGAAGTTTGTCATTTTTTAAGTTAGAACCATAAAACTTTATTCATGTACTACTGATTAAAAAAAAGTAAAGACGTATTTAAGCAGTTCTGGATATTTTACCCCTAAATGGATGAAATAGGGGTTGAAAGTTTGTATGGAAGTCCGTTATTTTTTAAATTAGTATCATGAAACTTTATGCATTATCAGCATTTATGCGAATTCTGTTCCTAAAGGGGATGAAATATGGGTCGAATGTTTGTATGAAAGTTCTTTCAAATCGGCTATTGATAAAAAATAAATAAAGACGTTTAAAAACATAATTAAATTATTCGTACATACTTTTACACAGTTTTAATTAAATACATATAATCAAGTTCCACGCGAGCAAAGCCGCGGGCAACAGCTAGTAAAATGTATAAAATAATAAATAGCATTAAAATGTTGTGGAAACTTTTTCAGAAGTAAAGAAATCTCGGGCCGGCAGAAAGACGGTCGCCGCACCTCCACCTCCGCCACAAGGTAACCCCCTCTAAATTTATCTACGCTCATTATGTCTATTTAAAATGCTAATATCGGTAACGATGAATCTTACCACTTGAAAATGAAGGTAGAACAATGAAGTTCGTTCATGCCTTGTTTTCCTAACTTCCTCCGTAACGAGTTACATATTTCTACTGATTCTTTGGCTTCAGTCCAGTCAGTCAGTCAATCGGATTCAAAATAAGAAAGTTGATAGAATTATATTTTATTTACGTATAATCTTATATTTTGCATACGTCTTTAACTACTAAATACTTTTATTGGCTATAGTTTAAAATGCACGTTAGATACATTAATATCCAGTATATGTAAATCGGCAGTAATATTGTGATATTTATCATCATCTATGTAAATAAGTGAGATTGTACGTGTTTTGGGAATTATCTAATATATAAAATTCTCGTGTCACAGTTTTCGTTGCCATACTCCTCCGAAACGGCTTGACCGATTCTCATGAAACTTTGTGAGCATATTGAGTAGGTCTGAGAATCGGCCAACATCTATTTTTCATCCCCCTACATCTATTTTTCATCCCCCGAAATGGTAAGGGTCACCCATCCTTAAAAAAAAATTATGGCAAAACGACGTTTGCCGGGGCAGCTAGTAATAATAGAAAAGTTAATCATCATCTTCCTAGCCTTTATTATAACCCAAGATATCGAGCTTCAGAGGCGACGTGCGTGTGCCGTACGTCGCCTAAATTGAGAGTTTACCAGCAGACGGCGCCCGCTTCAGTGCGGGCGGGCGCTGGGAGGGGTCCGGATGTGTTAACAACAGCAGTTCCCGGATCCCTCCCGTCTCAGGCGCAGAGTGGCACACCGTTGGTGTTTGTCGGTTCGAATCCGACACACCGACCCGCCTCAATTCCCGGTGGGGTGGCGGCCCGAGGGGGTTTCCACATGTAAAAAAAACAAGTTGTCAGTATATTTGTTCCCAATAACGATTGCCATCGATATTCATGACGACCGGGACCGACGGTTTAACGTGCGCACCGAGGCACGGGCGGGAAACATCGCCATCTTCCATACTCCAGGCTGCTGTTAAGAATTTCTTGTAAGAAAAACCCAACAGCAATCAGACCCAGGAATCGAACACGAGACCCCTTTATCTGCAGTTGCTCACGTTAACCACTAAACTAACGAGACAGTTATTAACAAGTAAATAAGAGCTGGAAAACAATGTGATGTTTTGTTCAGCAGTGGACGCGGCGGTCAGGCGCAGTCGCAGGAGATAGCGGCCGCAGAGACTTGCACAAGTACAAATACTTTTATATAAGGTAACTTATAACCTTCACACATTTCATAATTATTACTTTTGGTAAAATATGTTATGAATCATAATATATGATACTAACTTTTGCACGCGGCTTCGCTCACGCAGATTTACATCCCCTGATTTTACCCCCCTTACAAGTAGAATTTAAAAAAAAACCTTAAAAACCTACATGCAAAATTTTAGGATTATAGGTTCAGCGGGTTGGGCTGTGAGTTGATCTCTGGGTGTATCAGTCACCTTCCTCTTTCACATGTATAGATAGATACGGTTCTGGTAATGACGAAAAAAAAAACAATTGTTGTATAATTTATCTTTAATATTTTCTTAAGCTTATATACAAAAACTAATTAATATGATTTCTCTTATATACATATACAATTACTTCAATATACAAGTTATTTGTTATTGCAACGAATAAGCAAATACATCGAGAAAACTAACGCACGAACAGCGGACTGAGTGCGGGTTTAATTCATATCATTTAGTCCACTGATTTTCACTGAAATTTTCACTAATCGGAGCGCTGAACTTTGCCGGCAGAGAGTTGATGTAAAGCTAGCTCGTACTAAGACTTTGTTTTTTTGCGATGACCATAATAAGAGAAAAGAAGAAAAGACCATAATAATATACAAATGCATTCGTGCATATGCAGTTTTTTAACTAAAATTACTGCTATAGACCGACTCCCCCAAATAAAAGCAATGTTTGTAATACGTGTCTTTAAAATAATGCTATTGTTTCAGGTGCGGTAAAACGCGCATATTTTGTCAAGAATTTTATATTAGAGTATCGTTAAGGTAATACTGTTGTGCTAGAAACTGTGTTCAACGTGCGTGCAATGTTATGTACGGTAATTATTGTGTCCCACGTGATTAAACATTGTACTCGATTTATGATTGTAAATGATGGGTGTTGCACCTTTCATACTATGGCTATAGCGCACTCACCTAGTGTGAGTTTAGTTCATATCTACGCGGTCGTCACGGTGACCGTGTTCGGGGTCGTGATTGGCCCGCACTGAACTCTTCACCAATTACAATCCCGAACACGCTCGCCATCAGCGAGCAGATGTAAAATAAACTCACACTAGGTCTACCGAGTTTAAGTTGTGAGAGCTGTGTTC
Organism: Spilosoma lubricipeda; assembly: GCA_905220595.1. Taxonomy (NCBI): domain Eukaryota; kingdom Metazoa; phylum Arthropoda; class Insecta; order Lepidoptera; family Erebidae; genus Spilosoma; species Spilosoma lubricipeda. The sequence continues at coordinate 306,541 of HG992296.1, forward strand.
ACACGTGTTCGCTCCGTACAACTAACTCAGTTGTATAGCCGCTGGACACGCGGTACAAACACTACGCTTCCTTCATTTTCATACAAATCATGTAAGTTTTTTAGCCAATTTATTTATAATTTTGCAATTAAGTTTTCTATTATTGTAAGGTTTTTGTTTTTAAAGTGTGACACTGGAAGAGCACAAGAATAGTTTCTTGGCTTTAGTGGTTATTTTACTGTATTAATGATTAATTTGATATTTTTGTGAATGATTTTAGTATATTGTCATGATACTTGGTGCTAGTTGAGTGCACATTTCATATTGTGGTACATTTTGTGTCAATATGTGACTTTACGAGAGCAATAATAACGTTGGTACAAGATATAAGTACAGATGTAGCCAATAACAATATGTTACATATTAAAAGTTTTGAGTACATTTCAAAAATTATTAAATGATAATAAGTAATATAGTAATTGGTATTGATATGTCTAAAAATATTGTTGAATAGCTTGTAATAAAGTCGTGACAAACGATTGTGTTGTTTTATTTCCATAAATTTACTTAATCACTAAACACATTCTATCATCATACGTGCTATCGCGCGCACACACACACATCGCGGCGCACAAGCAGAGTTGTTGTGTTTTTATTGTAGGGACGGTTTGTGGCCGACCACCGATTATTTATCGCAGTGCGAACAAAGGCGCCGACATTCAATTTATATACGGACCGACACCCGACAAGTGGGAACGAGCTCTTAGATGTCAGTGTTTTTCTTTATGAAATCAAACGAGTAGACGTATCTCCTGATGGTAAGCTATTACCGCCGCCGTTGGACACCCGCAACACTAGAGGCGTCACAAGTGCGTTGCCGCTTTTACGAAGGAATACGCTCTTTTCTTGAAGGTTTGAAGGTCGCATTGGTTCGGAAATATCGCCGGCGACAGTTCATTCCACAGTTTTGTTGTGCGAGGTAGAAAGGTCCTAGAAAAGCGCACAGTTGTGGACTGCCAGCCATCTAGTTGATGGAAATGATATTTCTGTCTCGTAGGACTGGCGGAACGACGCGGCAGGAATCAATTCGGATAATTCCTCGGAGCACTCCCCAGGGTAAATGCGGTAGAAGATGCACAGCGAAGCCACATCTCTACGCAGCGCCAAAGAATCTAGCCGAATTGAAAATTCTTGGCAGTCGAATCGCTCTCCGTTGAATGCGGTCCAGAGAGAGGAGCTGGTATTGCAGTGCCCCGCCCAAAGATGGGGACAGTATTCCATGTGAGGCCGAACCTGAGCGTCAATACATCCTACTTACTTGACGGGGTTGGAGAGGCGGAAGATGGCGGGCAGCAGCGCGGCGAGCGCCTGGAAGAGCGCGGGCGCGGTCAGTCCCGGGGGCGGGAGCCCTTGACGGGGTTGGAGAGGCGGAAGATGGCGGGCAGCAGCGCGGCGAGCGCCTGGAAGAGCGCGGGCGCGGTCAGTCCCGGGGGCGGGAGCCCTTGACGGGGTTGGAGAGGCGGAAGATGGCGGGCAGCAGCGCGGCGAGCGCCTGGAAGAGCGCGGGCGCGGTCAGTCCCGGGGGCGGGAGCCCTTGACGGGGTTGGAGAGGCGGAAGATGGCGGGCAGCAGCGCGGCGAGCGCCTGGAAGAGCGCGGGCGCGGTCAGTCCCGGGGGCGGGAGCCCTTGACGGGGTTGGAGAGGCGGAAGATGGCGGGCAGCAGCGCGGCGAGCGCCTGGAAGAGCGCGGGCGCGGTCAGTCCCGGGGGCGGGAGCCCTTGACGGGGTTGGAGAGGCGGAAGATGGCGGGCAGCAGCGCGGCGAGCGCCTGGAAGAGCGCGGGCGCGGTGGCGGGCGGCAGCGCGAAGTGCAGCGTGCGCAGCTCGGCGCCGCCCCAGCCCGCCGCCTCCAGCATGAAGCCCTTGGCGCACTTCAGCACCAGCTCCGCCCGGCGCGCGCACCACGCCACCGTCATCTCCTGTCGGCACACACACGCACACACACGCGGTCAGCGACAGCCTGCACTGAAGGCCACACATGCACTCTCGTGTGCCCTCCAGTCCGATGGGACGACTATACGACAAGGGCGGGAAGAGATCAGGCGCGGGGCTGACGGCTTTACATACTCTCTGAGGCACGAGGGTTAACAAGATCCTGACTTCCAAATTCAGGTCTGTTATTAAGTATTTGGCTCCATAAACTAGTATTAGATCTGCTTAAATCCCCTGGGGGATCTGCCTAACTTAAAATTTTCGTCCACACCGATCCACTAGGGGATCTTTCTGAATTCCATTTTCATTTTGATGATGATGTATATTATTCATATGGAGATCGGCGTGGACAAAAAATCCAAATTAACCGTCAATCGGTTTAAACGAGGGATTCAAATGGAAGCTGCATAAAAATTTCCAAATAAATTCCTTGGGAGATCAAACTTGAAATAAATCTAAGGGAGCGTGTGAACGAAAATTCTAAATGAATCCCCAGAGGATCTTAGTACACGGAGCCAAGTATTTATTTTAGCAGAAAAACTCAAAAACACTTTTGGCAGGACCCGGGAATCGAACTCTGTCCAAAGAGGTCTCTCTTGATTGATCAGCATACTAACCACTACACTGATGCGAAAATCAAACAGCTTTTCCACTCCACTACCTAATACCTCCATTTGAAAAGGAAGTTTAGACCTCCCGTATCACACTAGCCAGACGAGTCGGTATCACATTTTTGTCAACTTTTCCTTCCCTTCCTGCAGAGTTGCTTCCGACAGTGGAATCTTATGATACTCACGGAATGAAATGGGATGTTGGTGAACATTCCCAATTTTAACTCGTCATCACACAGTTAACAGCGCCCTGAACTATCTCCGTCCTTACTTGACCATACTCACCTCGGTTATCTCGTGGCGGAGCAACAGCGGAATGGATAAGCTGGTAATGTCGTTGCTGCAGGCCGCCTTCAGGATATTGCGTAGGCCTAAGATAGCGGGGTGCCGGGAGGTTATATCACCTGTAACGGATAACACATCGTTAGTAGCGGTCGCGTCTTATCCAGTTCATGTAATGAATATGCATGTACCGGATCTTAGTTCAGAGTCGTCGACGATGAGGTGGAACACCACGTGAACCTCGTCGAGGTTGCTGTGTTTGGTGATGAAGATGTCCCCTGTCTGCAGGTCGCGTCGCGGGCGCATGCGCGCTCCGCTGTTGCCGTTACTGCTGTTGCTGCAGTTGCTCATGTTCTCCGATTGCTCTTTTTGTCGTTGGTTGTTGCGTTTCTCTGCCTATTACAAAAATAAATTGTATTGGTCACACAAGCAAAGGTCAACAAAGTATGAAATCCACGCAGTAGGTACACACAGGGAACAACAATATTTGTCTGCAGAACTTAAGGGCAGATGTGAAACTGTGTTTCTCGAGGTGGCAGAGGTGTTACTCATTTCTAGGATAATTTAAACAGCTTACTGACCGGTTCTCGAACCTTTTCGCTGATCTCCTTAAGCTGCAGCTCGACATCTGCAAAATGGTGTTCGGTGCTGGACGTGGCAGCGCTGACTAGTGTGGTAGTGGGGGGCGCGGGTCTGCGAGGGGGGGATTCCGTCAGCAGCACCACGCCCGACAGTTCCGACGAGTACAGAGACAGGGATGTCTGAAGACGCCGGGAGCCCTCCTGGGGACTGCAGATGTACTATATTGTATAATTATTACCTACTCTATTTTAGTAACCTTTAACTATATTATGGACTTTTTATTCTAATCCTTGTTTAAGGTGTATTGACGCCGACAGAATATTGGATGAGATTTCGTAATATTAATATAAACGTATATCATTAGGGTCATCCTGAAAGTTCTGATGTTAAACAAAATTGGACATTTAATTGATGACTTTCTATGAATGTCTGAAATGTGAATGTTGAGATGCATATGTAGTGTAACTAGTATATATATAGTTATATTTTAATAGTTATTATTATTATTATTAAATAAATAAATATTTCGGACATCTAACACACAACGCCATCTAGTCCCAAGCTAAGCAGAGCTTGTGTTATGGGTACTAAACAACTGATATAATTACATATATACTAGTTTTTTTTTGTAAATACATATGCCTAAAAAACATTCAAACTCCGTAGTTAGGAAGTGTTAAGTATGGAAGTCGACAGATATAAGAGTAAAGGACGACGAAAGAAAAAAATGGATGGATTGCATAAAAGAGGATATAGCCAGGAAGGGAGTGAGCAGTGAAGTAACGAGTGATAGAGGAGAATGGAGGAGGAAAACTCATTGCACCAACCCCAAATAAATTTGGGGAAAGGATAGGGAGATGATGATGATGACTTATATATTTTTCCTCTTGTTCTACATAGATGTAAAAAAGTAATTATCGATTGGCTCTTTTCTCTAGGATATGAAGAGTCCGAAGACCTTGTGAACAATCTGATTACACAGTAATATGTAAATATTTTTGATTCCCATTTTGTGTTTATCTCGGGAAAGGGACACCTGTGACACAGTTTTATTACTTATGCAGGTATCATCAGTCACAAATTTTCTATGTAAATTTGTTATTAATTCCAAATTAAAGAATAAAGAATTACTTTCTTTGAATGTACCATTTCAATCCCTTATGAATTATCTAATACAGTTGTTGCTGGTAATAAATCTCCAGGTTCAAGTCAGCATTTTACTCACTTGACAACACATAAATCCAGCAGATCCATAGCAACTATCCGGATGTTATGTGTTTGCTTGAGCTGGCTGCCGAGGTGGATAGTAAAACTTTCCTCGAGGCGCTGGCCGCTCGTCGGACCAGGTGCTACCGGCAGGGGACCAAGCTCCGGGGAGAACGTCGCCAGGGGAGAGTTACTGTGTTTATAAACATTATTTTTATTACAGATCTATATTTATTAGTTTATGTAAAAACAACTAATAAAGCAATAATATAAATTAACCTGGGAGTGTTAAGAGCTGAGGTGCTTTGATACTCCTCCAGGGTGTTCATGAGCCAGGTGCGATGTTGTGCGCGCTGGGTCTGCCGCAGAGCGTCTAGTTGGGACCCCCACCGCCCGGCCACAAGAGCTTGCTGTTCAAAATGTGAAGCAGCCAACTCATTGATTTCTTCCTCAGTTGTTGAAATGTTTAATTGTTTGATATTTTCTTCCATTTCCTCAGTCTGTCTGAAAAATGAGTTTCCAAACTTTGTATGAAATAATGATGTATGTTGTTGAATCATGAAATTTTTGAAAAAATAGAGCGCAGGTCATTGAGTGCATCCCATTTCCAAAGAAAAAATATTTTTAGTGAGTGAGGCTGTATTCCATGCAATAATATAAAATTCAAAAAGTTCAACAATTTCCCTGATTAAATTGTTACAAATTTTAAGTTTGAAAGAAAAGAGTAGCCATAATGTTATACAAACAAACTGTCAAGGAAACTATCCTTACTTCTCCGTAAGCTTCTTAATATCATCCTCTCTGTTGTCAAGAGTGTTCAAGATAGTCTTGGCATATGAGTTCTCTACCTGCAATATTGTCTCAAGTGCAGGAGAATGCACCAACTTATGGTATGCAGCTGCAAATACTTCTTCATCAGATGTTCCCTTCTGTTCTGCAAACTCTACGACATTGTCCTTGAACAGTTTTTCCCAGTTCTTGATGACTCCCTCTACATTGATTTCAGAATTCTTTAGCTGGTCAATTAGTTTGCCGTCTCGGCTGTTGTGAAAGGTTTTTGTTTCTAGAGCCACAAAGTTTGATAGTTTTTCATTTAAATCTTTAAATAAAACAAAATTTATTTTTAATTTGATATGCTAATTGAAAGAATAATAGGTATATCTCGAAATTATCATTTTTGAAATAAATTTTAGGGATTTTTTAAAGAGCTGAGTATTGTGTATGTGTCACATACACAGCTTGCTAAATGATAGACATTACTTGATTTGAAGTTATTTATTTGTTGCACACAAAATGTTTTTTTTTATAATTGTCATATATCAATATTGTGGATGTAAAATGCTGATCATGCCAAAATTACAGTCATTGGCCAGTAGGTATATATTGGAAAACTTATTCAGGTAATTGCCTATAGATTTACTATACCCAATTCTACAATGGAAAAAAACAATCACAGAAAACTTTTGTTAAGCTATTCTTGTTGATTTTAAGAAATCAAAAAGGATAATAAAAATCTTATACATATAAAAATTAAGTGTGAATCAGTGCTATGAAGACATGGACTTTCAACTCTAAAGACCTCAAGTAATTGTAATTTCTGACTGTTGACAACTTAATGTGTGTTCCCTGTACATATTCTCAAAGGCCACTTATTTTTAAATAAATAATAAAGAAAATTAGATTGAAAATAATTGTTACTATTACAGTAGATAAAAAGACTTTAACATGTACATTGGAAAAATAAGTGGGCGTAAAAAACTGTGATATGTTGTTGATCTTATGAATTTTTCAGTGGTTCATACAAATTGATCATATTGGTTAGAGGTGCTGGAGTAAAAGTAAATAAGCGGTAGCAACCACTATTTGATACCTTGTTAGTATAAAAAATAAGTATGTACTTGCCGTCTTCTAAATATACCGGTATATGAAACATCGTGATCACCCTTTGAACCAATTCTCGCGTAGAGCCCGGTAGTGGGATATCTACCGGTACCTCCAACTTAAATGTCAGTTCTTCAGTAGTGCATGTAGGGAACTCGTATAAAAATGTCTTAACCACATTTTCAGGTCTTTGAATTACTTCAGTCATTGTTGACAATAGTTTTAGCACTTTAAAACAGATATCCTACTTGCTTAGCAACACGTAAGAACTTCTTCTTATTATATATAGATTTTGAACCTATACTTCTTACAATAATTAGCTTTCTAAGAAATAGTAACGACTAGAAAGGAGTAATTTCATAACAAATATATTAGAATTTTTAGGATTGACCAAATGTATAACAACAAAACGTTAATGTCATCAGTGTCATCACCACAGAACACTTTTACTCAGAGTTTAGAGCATATATACCTGTAGGGGTTGCCGAACTGGCAGAAAGCGTGATCGGAGTAGAGAGAGAGACTGAGTTTGGGTAGTGTCTCTCTCACGCAAGCTTCTGATTGATTGGTTTATTTCCCGCGAAATCAGTCATGCAACTTGGTATGTGCGTCCACCAATCAGAAGCTTACGTAAGAGAGACAGACACTACCCAAACTCAGTCACTTTCTCCACCACCGTTCCACCCGTTCGGCTGCCTCTCAGATATATTAAGATATATTAATATATGCTCTAACACTCTGAGTGAGAGAGTCAACACATTTAGCGTTTTGTGGTTACTATTGAGTGAAACGATTTTCTTTTTAATAATAATATAAAGTGTTATTAAATTTTGAATATTTTAATGTAAATGTTTCAACCTATATTTAAAAATGTATTTATAATATTCAGCATTATTATAATAAACAGCCTTACGTCAGGGTCAATGAGCATAAAGTGAAAATCGTTGTGGACAGAGATATCATAGTAGTTAACGTAAATAAGTTATTGTTTATTGTGTAGATTTTTTGTGGTTCAAAATCTACTTCAAGGCGCTCATAGTACAGTGGCAGTTGGTGATTAGAAACAATCACTAAGGGTAAGCAACAACTGCGCGGTCACGGGTCAGTACAATGGGTGATCGCTGGTGGCATGATACCATGAGCGTCTCCATGATTCGGAGGTCGCGTTAAGCTGTCAGTACCTGGTTGTTATCTATATTTAAATATATAAATAAAATATTTAAAGCTGAAGAGTTTGTTTGTTTGTTTGAACACGCTAATCTCAGGAACTACTGGTCCGATTTGAAAAATTCTTTCAGTGTTAGATAGCCCAGTTGTATATTATTCACTTTCAAGGAAGGCTATAGGCTATATATCATCACGCTAAGACCTACAGGAGCGGAGCACCAATGAAGAATGTTACAAAAACGGGGGCAAATTATCACGCTACGGGCAATAGGAGACGCAAACGAGGTTGCGTGAGTCGGCTAGTAATAGGATAGATAGTGAATGAAGCTTAGTTGGAGGCCTTTGGGCGGCTTGATTACATCCATCGGCAAGATTACGTAGCTTGTAGCCACAGCGTTGTCTTGTCAGTCCCCAACTCGCACTCGGCCAGCGTGGCATCGTGACCCGAGCCTAGCATTGAGACTTTATGGGTTGTTGATTGAAACTCTACTTCTGATGAAAATAGATAGGTAAACGACTCGCGGACCTTTTCTCTACCATCTATAATTTCTTAACACCCACCTCTTCCTGATTGTCTTCGATTTATTGTGTTATTTAACAACGTCTTACTTAAAAAAATATTCTTTTAGCATGAGGTGATTTCAATCGGACAATTTAGAAATATAATCTTTTAATTTGTATCTAAATGCATAGTTTGGGTAAAAACTTAAAAATACATTCTTAAAACTAGCTGAACACCGCGGTGTTACCCGCGGCTAATGTTGTACCGCGGGTAACGCCGCGGGACAAAGTTATTCTAAAAAAGTAGCCTAAGCTACTCCCCGGATCATCAGCTACTTGCCAGTCAAAGTCCCGTCAAAATCCGTCCAGCCGTTCCAGAGATTACCCGGAACGAACAGACAGACAGACAGACAAAAAAAAAATTAACTACATTTTTGGTATATGTACCGTGTATACAAACATATGCATTTAGTAAAAAGCGGTTATTTTAATATTACAAACAGACACTCCAATTTGATTTATTTGTATAGAAAATTGACAGCACACATCACAGATGGCGTAGTGGTTTAAACTGTCTCCGCTTCTTTTTACACTAAGTGTTGTGGGTTTAATCCCAACTTATAACAACCTTTGTGTCTTTCACAAATTTATAGTGTTCTGAGTCTCCTCTTTATGTTTAAGTTTGTAAAGTTTCTCGCGACACAGGATCCTAGTGCGAGAGATGTGTTTATTTAACAGAAAAATAAATAATTTGATGTCCTGGGACAGATCTGATGATGATACCGTTAAATTTCCTTTAAAAATCTCCTTTCTAGAGAGAGGCACATGTCTAGATGTGAACTTTTAAAGGCTGTTGATGATATGACATTTTTCTCGAGTTTTGGGTTTTGTAACGAAGATCTGTGTGTTCAGTCTGTTTGTATTTTTATTGAGGCAAAGGTTGATAGATGGCGTTGTGTCATTTTTGTTAATAGCGGTGTTAAGATTCTCCAGTTGTTTATAAAACTGTAAAGAAATACATTTTTTGAGCTCACATCCAAACGGTTATGTTTATCTTGAGTAATCAACACAGAGCCTCGAGTCTAACTACTCTAAAGTCTCTAAACCTGTGTTACGAGCTGGATAGCGGTACTCCGGTACTCGTATTCACGTTCTCCTTTTTGCCATAATGTCTATGTGACAGTGTATAGTGTATGTTGTTAGTACTCATTTCATTTAGCATTATCAATTACTATATCCAGTACTGAGTAACAGGAATTACAGGAGACTGTTGTTACATTATACTTTTTATCTGGTAACTTTCTTTTAACTTAATGTTATTATTAAAGTTTAAGTGCAAAGAAAAAGATAAGCTATTGACGATTGTAAGTTGTGTAACGGTCGAAAGAGGTTGCACCTTTTCCCTAGTTCTACTTTTTTTCGTTATAATCTGTAACATACAATTTTATAGCGTTTCTTTTTATTTGACCTTAGATAAAGAAGTAGGCTGGTTTTGGATGAGACAAAAGAAAAGGTAGTGTGTAAGAGCAGCGAATAGGTGAAAGACGTAAATGTAGTATACAGTGAGTAGGTAGGTGAGTAGGAGGAGGCATTCAGAATGTAATTGATTCGACGCCGCCTTTTGGACAGGGACATCAATCAGTCTAGATTGGTTTACCATAATAATTTTTTGTCAAGGTCGAGGAAAAGGCTCTGTGTATGTCGCCGAACTATTCATTTAACTATAAATTGCTTATGCTGACTATCCCAAATGTAAGTGGTAAAACTAAAATAATGACTGCCTTGCTTATAACTGTCCATTACACGGTTATGTAAGGCACTTCTAGAGCTATTGTTCAGTTCCTCACTCCTACCTCAAACCCATTAAACTTTTATTAGACTTTAAGATTTTCCAGTTTTCCCAAAAGTAGTTAGCTATAGTTGGCATAACATAGGTGTTTAGTACGTCTGCCTGCTTGTATGTAGGTTATTGGGTCAAACTTTAACTAACTAAATGTACATTTTTGATTTAAAATTTCTATAATACACTGCTTAAGTAGGTGTATTTATTTTATTTTAGGATGTTTTTGTGGAGTGTGTAGTGTAAATATAAAATTCGTATATATAAAAGTGTACCCATCAGGGCACATATCATTTAGCTCAGACTCAGTCGATTCTTTATTGAAACAGAACATGAATACATAGTATTCCTTACAACAAGTATATTTACTCTGCAGCTGTTGAAGTTGACATAGTACGGGTATAGTACTACACAGTTTGGTAATAGTAGAACTATATTTTCATTATATATAAATAAAAAAATGGAAACAATAAATTAATTACATAAAGAAATTAAATAAAAAATGTTCGGTTCACATCGTGGTCTTTAATCCGATGTAAGGAACCGTGCGTGCGGTCGGGCGGTGTGCTGCACTGCGACATGTCTCAGGTCTCCAAGGCGATGGGCGGAGCCTTACGCGGCCTCGCCGCCCTCCTCGTCCTCGGCGCTGGCGGTGAGCATGGTGATGAGCTTGGTGGTGTCGATGAAGCCCTTGTCGTCGATCTCCATCTGGTCGTACGCTTCGTCGACCTCGTCGGCGCTGAACTTGTCGCCCCAGGTCATGAGGGCGTGCCTCAGTCTCTCGGAGTCGATCCTGCCCTCGTCGTCGAAGGTCTTGAAGGCGTTGATGACTACGTCATCCTCGTCGGAGCCACCGGACATGCGGTTCGCGAAGAGGGTCAGGAGCTGGGTGAAGTTGATGGGGCCGGATGCCTCGTTGACCATCTCGTCCAGCTCCTTCTCTGACGCCAGTCTGCCGAGCGAGTCGAAGGTGGCACGCAGGTCATTCTTGCCGATGATACCGTCCTTGTCGTGGTCCATTAGCTGGAAGGCCTGCAAGACGAGAAAATTAGTCAACGTATAGTAAATGACGTCATATTGTACAATTTTGAAAATGTCTGCTCTGAAGACAATGAGCGCTCGAGATAGTTGCACAAGTTTACAAAACAAACGCCGCGCACGAGCTAAACACAACTGATGACACAATTCAAGGAGTTCCAGTGAATTGACGTAATTCTTACGCCTCATATAGTGTCACGAGAAATAAATCAGTATTCTGGGGATTTAGAATTATCTACATTTCGCATGAAATTTTAGGATCTTCAAGTGCTTACCTCCTTGAACTCAGCGACCTGCTTCTGTGAGAACATGGAGAAGACATTGGAACCAGTGCGCTTAGCCTTGCGGCTTCCGCGAGAGGATTGCCTGTCACTGCCTCCAGAGGCGGCGGGGGCTGCAGCGGGGGCCTCTTCCGCTGGTGCCTCTTCTTTTGCCTTCTTCTTCTTTACTTTCTTATCTTTATCCGCCTGAAGAAAAAAACACACATTAATAAGTTTGCATTAAGTTACCTATATGATCGATATGTAATTGTTTGCAAAAAAGTATTCTACCTAGTTCTGTTTCACATTGTAATTGACGTCAGTTTATTTGAAAAGATATGATCTAAAGTTTTTATTATCGTTCTTAAATCATCTAAGAGTCTTAATCATGTCATACTTTCATCGCCGGTGCCCTGTTTAGGCGTGGCTCGGCGCGCCCCTATATTTAGATCGGCCGGCGCGTGCTCTGTTTTTATCCACCACATTTCGGACTCCTCAGTTACATAATGTTATATATATAGAACTCTGCGCGCTCCACTTTCTACAATTTCAGGTATTAATTTTTACTTATTTTATGCAGTTAACACCATCGTTAGCATAACAGAACAAATCTCCATTCTGTGGTTAGCAACTATTCGTTGAAGTACTATTTCGAGAGATTTGGCCGAAACAGATTTGGTGCATGTTTATTCCGTTTTAAAATTTAAATTATATGAAATGGAATCTATACCATTATTAATATTATAAAACTGAAGAGTTTGTTTGTTTGTTTGAACGCGCTAATCTCCGGAACCGCTGGTCCGATTTGAAAATTTCTTTTAGTGTTGGATAGTATGTACATTTATCGAGGAAGGCTATAGGCTATATGTCATCACGCTAAAACTAATAGAGCGGAGCACCAAAGGAGAATGTATCAAAAACGGGGGAAAATTATCACGTTACGGGCAATAGGAGACGCAAAGGAGGTTGCGTATCAGGTCAGCTAGTTGATTAATATATTACATCAACATTTTTTTTTGATACTTGTTGTGGGATTTATTTTATTTTTATTATTTTATTTATTTTTATTTTGCATCAATTAATTATTAGGTTGTCGCTTTTATTTATTTCATATTTTATGCACTTTGTACATCGGCGGACTTAATACCCAAGGCATTCTCTTCCAGTTAACCTTAGGGTGGTGTTAATCTATTTCTGATCAAGTTGAGACGCTCTGTTTAACTTCGGATTCTATTATTTTTTTAAAGTTTTTTAATTGGTTTTTCATTGGATGCCTTCTTTGTAATGTTTATTGACGTTTAAACAGTATAATTTGAAAACCGTTTCTTCCCGGGGGCTCAGAACTATTAATTAGCACCGGATATAATTCCACGTGAAATGCATCGCGACGTTTCGTTTCAGATTTGGACTTTCGTTCGTCATCGACCGCGGCGTTATCTTCAGCGACATCTGGAGATAGCGCATCTTCAGATATATCAGCACTGCCACTTTAATCACTGTCACCACTAATGTGTTCACTTGTATGTCACTGGGTCTAACACTTACCATTGTGATGTGTGTTGGACGTTCGACGAAGGAGAGACTGTTCCGCTCGGCAGTCCCACCCTGACTCCGAGTTTTCGTTCCCTCTCAGAGATCCAGGCGTATCCCCCCCTCTCGGCCACCACTCCCCGGCGGCCGCGCAGCTCACCATTCCTTTTTTAGTTCGACAAATACGATAGTCTTCGAATCGGCATCAGAACAGTTTGGGCGGCTGGCCGGCTCAGCCGTAGGCAACGCTTTTGTTTGGATTTAAAAATAATCAGCTCACCTGTCATGGCCGGACGGTTTCCTGGGTACCATGAATAACGTGGGTTCTCAACAAATATAGCTTTAGGTATACAATGATCAATGAAGCCCATGGCTTGGACGGTCAGTCGTTTTGTTTCTATCGCTGCCGCTGCTCAATACTCAAAAGAATATTATTTATTTGTTCGTTATTTATTAAACGGAAAAACAATTTTTAGTAAATGTCCATAAATTATCTTCAAGGTGCGGATTCATTTATGTTGTGTACATTTACATACATATACTTTTATTTTATGTTTTGTTAATGTTTTTAGAATTATTAAGTGTCCGTTTGTCATGCTGTATGTATTTTGTAGGTCTGTTTTAAATGATACCTACTAACTTTGCGGCTTCGTCCACGTGTATGTCGGTCGCTTATGTCCTACCTTAAGAATTAAAGTAACTCCTTGCCAAATTTCATGCAAAATCGGTAAAACTATCCGTGAAAGCGTAACAGAGAGACAGACAGACAGACAGACAGGGCCTGTGCTATGGTAACTAGACCATAGACTATGACAACAATAGTTAAACATATTTAAATGTTTTGACTGGTCTATTCGGCTATTCCGATTGTGTTATATTTTGATGGGCAGTTGATAACTTACATTACTTTTCATCAAACTGTTTTTTTATGAAATAGGGGCACACGAGCAGACATATCACCTGATGGTAAGTGATTACCGCCGCCCATGTACACCCGCAACACCAGAGGCCGTTCGTTCGTTCGTCCGCCAGAGTTCCTTGCCGGCCTTTGGGGAAAGGTAGATGGAGGACTTAGGAAGGGTTGGGTTGGGTAGACGGTATCCTCATTCACTCGGTGAAACACAGCGCAAGCGCAGTTTCACACCCTTTTTCAGTGAGGCCGTGATATTACTCCAGTCGAACCGGCCCATGCATGCCGAAGCGTGACTCTCCAACAGCAGCATCTGGTATCACTATGTGGAGCTTAAACTAGCGACCCGCCTCGGCTTCGCACGAAGGCTTTGAATTTTGGGATTGTGTTTATCACATCCTCATAAACCTTTCTCTTGAACCACTCTATCTATTGCTGAAAACTGCATCAAAATCCGTTGAGTAGTTTAAAATATCTAAGCGAACAGAGAGCAGAAACAATATCATTTTATATTATCTAAGGATAGGTAAATTTTGATTGAAATTAATAAATATTAATGAAGTTATTAATATTAATAATAAAATAAAATTAACTGCCTCGGTAGCGCAGTGGTAGCGTATGCGACTGCTATGCTTGAGGTCTCGGGTTCGATTCCAGGGTCGGACTAAATGTTTATGTCTCCAAATATTCGTTTCGGAGTTTGGGTGTTTTCTATGTATCATATGTATGTATTTACAAAAAAAAGTATATATGTATTTATATCAGTTACCTAGTACCCATAACACAAGCTCTGCTTAGCTTGGGACTAGATGGCGTTGTGTATTTGATGTCCGAAATATTTATTTATAAAAATTTATTCAATCAGTAAAATAGGTCACTATAATGCAATGTATGAAGTTTAATTACTGCATTAGGGAATATTGTTATCTTTTAAAGTCAAGTACTCACTACCACTTAATACTAGCCTTGACATTAATTATAGAATCCATACAGCGAATCTAGAAGGCAAGAATCATACATTTTCATGAAACATTGAATATGATCGATACAAGAGCCACCTAGCTCAGTGTTTGTTATTATTGGAAACCAGGTTTGAAGCATTCTTGACAAATTGCCAAATGACTGAGACGATAGTAACAAAACTAGTAAGTCCAAATATATCATTCAACTGGACTGAATAGTCTTGTCTCTACTCATCGTTTTAGTCCAATCCAAAGTTGCTAGAGCGAGATATTATGTGAGCATTCGCCCACTAATGTAGGAGAAAGTTAAGAGAGGAGATTTGGTTAGGAGGAAGCCCTTTTTGTTAATAATAACTTAACACATCTCAATCAGGCTGCTGATAATCATACATAAATGGATAAATTACACCCAGATTTAGAACTAATGATCATGCGATCTAACAATTATTTGCACTGGGTCGGAATCGAACCCACGATCTCTAGCTTACCAGTCAGAGCCATAAATTACTACAGCAATACACCCGTTGTTTGTAGCTCAATTTAACAAATATACATTCCTTGGTACATTTGTCACTTCTTTGTTTATATTTTGTGTCAAACTTGCGATAGTCTTTTGTTATAAAAGATAACTACCTGAGAGTATACATAAGCTATGTATACTTATGTATTCTCTAAGATAACTACATTCATCAAATGAACATAAAGAAAACCCAGATGCAGAACAACAATCTGTGTATTAAGTGTTGTCCCCAGTGGGAAGCGGCGCGGGCGACCACTTAATTTCCCATGATTCATTAAAGATTGAAAGTAAAACATCATTAGCTTGTTCGTTTAATTGTGTGACAATATATGTAATATGCATTGTAATACAAAAACTTTCCGCATCTAAGCATCTGTGTTTTTTTTATATTACGGACATCTGACACAGAACGCCATCTAGTCCCAGACTAAGCAGAGCTTGTGCTATGGCTCCAAGACAACTGATATAAATACGTATTGTATTCTTTTTTTATAAAAATCATATATTATATTATAGAAACAAATATTTGCAGATCATACAAACATTTGGTTCGCCAAAGTAATGGAACCCAAAACCAGCTCATGATCCCAAGACATCAATCGCATACGTCACCACTGTGCTACCGAGGCAGTCGTTTCGGAACTCATTCCGCAAGCTAAGCATTATTTATTGATATGTCAACAACATGTTAAAACATGCTGGGGCATATCTGCCATTGTGTAATGTGTTCGAAAGTAAGGGGCTGTAAACATTGAATAATACACGCTGTAAACAATATAAGCGGCATACATAGTGGCAATCGTTATTGGCAAGTCAATGCCCTCAAATATACTGATAACTAGTTCATCTTTCGAATTCAGTTCACCCCCAGGATTTCCAATTCCAGTCGCTCCGTGTAAAAACTGATATTCAGGTAAAAAAACCGGTCGAACTAGTAGCCGACCCCAAATCTTGTGAATAATAAAGGAAGAGACAGATGAGAGATATTATTATGTATTAAATTTTTTAACCTATAAACAAAAAGCTTTAGTCAGTATCAGTAGTGTTGGTGTATCATTATTTTGTGCGGGGTTTCAGTTTTTCCTGACCCGAGAGTCGACCCGCCACCCCGCGAAAGAGGCCCAAGAAGTTGGTTAGGTTAGTTGCCTCGGCCCATAGCGTTCGTAAACGCCAAAGACCGAGCCGGCGCGAAGCGTCGTTTACTGATTGTCCGGCTCTTTATATAACCACTTTAGAATCTTAACAGCGAGTTTTAGGAATGTACTTTAGAGGCGCCATCTAGTTTATACAACTTTAGTTTATGGTAGTGGTCGATGATCCTGACTGTAAAGTCTGAGATAGGTCGTGAATTTGATTTCAACGAAGTTAAGCAATTGTGTTATTAACACGTTCATTTAATTTGTATCTGGGTGTAATTTTACTCGTATAATGATTGTTTCTCTATGTTGTGAAAAAAAGATTTATTTAGAAATACGCTTTCCTTTATTAAGTAATTGGAGCTAAAATTATTGTAGACAAATTGTGGTCGTTTTATAGGCCAATATCCAATGATATTGAGTTCACTCCATGCGCACGTCTTTCCTTCTAACTTTGACCTCGGGTCGCGGGACGCCCTACTTAAAATGGAGTGAATGAGCATTTCACTATGCCTCCGTAGAGCAGCTCACCATGCAGTGGGGTGACCACTATTCTTGGATTCTTGTTTGCTTTCCATCAGACAGAGTAGAGTTGGTCTAACAGACGAGTATAAACAAAAAAAAGTGTAATTTTAACTGAGCGTCTAACTTATTTAGCAAAGTAGCATTTTGGAAGCTTCTCTTGGATTAAAAAATCTTATTTTCAAGAAGAGTGACCAGCTGTTTGATTTTTGGATATAAAAGGACTACGCAGGTTAAATTTTAGTTTTTAACATTTAGGAATGTGTTTTAGACATTGTTAGTAGTTGATTTATATAATTACAGGATGTTGTTCGGTTATCATTCATCTCAACTTTCCTCTCGGTTGAAGAGATTATAGGATTGTGCTATCCTACCTCATTAGCCACCTGTCGGTTACAAATCACGTACACACCTCATTTAGATGCTTATCCGTATAAATAATTTAGAAATAAGGCACCTGAGTGTCACCACTAATATTCATCCCACGAGTATCGTAAGAAGCGAGTAAGATATTAAACTACGCAGGACAACTTCACTGCCTTTGAAGGAAAACATAAAACAAACGCTACAGCAACCTCTCTCTCGTCTCTGGTGAACGTGGTATAGAAGACCAAAGCCTCCTTTCTATGTCCCGCAGTGGACTATTTTAATAGTCTAACAGCCTTTAAGCTGTTGATAGTATTTAGTAGGGACTCTATGGCCTGAATGAACCATTTAATGATATTACTTAATGTTATCATTTATTAACTTGCTTATGTTAATTTTATTTAATCTGTTCATGTAAGCAGGTCTTCGTACCGCAGATCTACGCCTCTCACAAGAAGAATAGTAGATTTAGGTACAATTGTCAAACTGTATTAATCTTGGTAAAATTTGTGATATTTTGAATAAGTGTTAGCTGTACCCTTCTAAGCTTTGCTATGGCACATTGAAATTGCATTGATAAGAAATGATTGACACTTGTGCGAAAAATAGATAAAAACCATGCAATGTATATCACATTTGAAGTTCCTTCACACAAATTAGTCAAATTAAAAAAAACATTTTTATATAATGATAAGCAATTACTACGTTGTTTAAAATTCATTTAATTTTGTGAACGTTGTTTCTCCATGAAAGAGCTTTTTTAATTCTACTTTTAGTTTTTTTTGTGAGAATAACTTCAACTTCGCTTTAGTTACTTCAATGTCGCAGGTTAATGAATTATTATTGTCTTATACATTATGTAAGTACAATTTATAGCAACTTTTAAACAACAATTGATGTGGTACCTATAGAGACTGCTCCCGCATGTATGTTGGTTATCGAGGCAAATAGTAACCTATGTGTTAGTCTGATGTATAACCTATATTACTGTAACGTTTCATCCAAATTCGTTCAGTAGTTTTTGCGTGAAAGAGTAACAAACATCCAACCATCCATCCATACTTACAAACTTTCATGTTTATAATATTAGTAGGATAAACAGTGTGTGTGTGTGTGTGTGTGTGTACGGTAACCGAACTACAATACAGCGCGGTGTGGATTACAATGACCTTATTTCAGCCCGCGTGAGTCACCCGCCGGGAATAGTAGAAAACATCGGAGCGGTGCTCTTGCGCATGCGTCACGCGATTATTTCATACAGAGGCTACAGAGCGCGGTTTGTCGGTGATTCCGCTAAGTTTGTACGAAGGTCGACGATTTCTTGGTCGTGTGTGCCACATAAACATAACCTTACATAATAGAGACTATTGTGTATTGACCGTTATTACTGGCACTCGTGACTTATCATATATAACGTGTGCATTATTGTTCTAAGTTAATTAGTAGGTCTTTTATACCGCCAGTTGTGGCGCATAAATCTACGATTTCAAAGAGTAGACTTGAGTAGACGCAATATATATAAAAAAAATCTTATAGGGAAAAAATACGTGTAACGAGTAACACTGGCTGGTTGCCAATTTAGAAAAAAACACGTAAAAGAATTATTACCACAACAAAAAAAATGGATTTTATCTGTTTGCATTATATCTGTGCACTTCTGTAGAGTTAAGAAATATTGAAATAGTTTAGACTGAACGGAAATAAACGCGATTACGTAAAATGCAGACATTTGAGTAAGACTGGACACGCTGGGAGCCCGGGCAGACCGGGCAGTGCATCCTGGTTGAAACATATGGCAAATTCAAAGAACTAGTGTATGATGACTTGTTTTATAATGATTTAAATTGCAATACGTGTACATACAATTAGTTTGTGTTGAACACGTTCATTTGTTATGTGTCTACTCTGGATGTTATTTTATCTATGGTACCTATGTTAACTGTTGGAGATAGGCCTCTCCCATTGCACACCCTTCTGATAGATTATGGGCTTTCCGCATCTTGTTCCTGCTAGTCATCTGGGCAAATCGTCACCTGGTCTGTGGCGGTCCTACATAACGTTTGCCGTACCTATATAAAAAGATCATTATGCATAAACGCATTAGGAATATATCGTGTGTCGCGGGAGACTTTACAAATATACATGAAACGGACACAACGAACACGCAGACTCAGAACAACAATCCGTGAATCACACAAAGTTGTAATCCATGTGGGATTCAAATCCCACCGTTTTCTACTCCCGCCGCGCCGCTTAAGCTATTAGGACTACCGTGTAGTCTTAAATACTGTTAAGGGATTAATCTTCGATTCCGTTTTAAGAAGTTATGCTACTGAATAAATAATACTATGTTTTGATACAAGAATACGATGCAAGTATAGTAAGGACGCCAGTTTAAACTACAAATTGACTATTTTATAAGCCAATTTCTTTATTTAAGACAATAACAAAGTATACTCTAGGTCAGATTGTCTTTCTAGCTTTAAATAGGTACAGCCAGTGTATAAACAATAATAATAAATAAATATTTCGGACATCTAACACACAACGCCATCTAGTCCCAAGTTAAGCAGAGCTTGTGTTATGGGTACTGGGTACTGGGAGACAACTGATATAAATACATATTAAACTTTTTGTTTTTCGTACTTTCGTACATACATATTATACATAGAAAACACTCAAACTCCGAAACAAATATTTAGATATTAAAAATAATTGTAATTTTGTTGTTTTTAGTATCATTTCGTTTTTGTTTCTTTTATGCAACTTGTGATTCCTTTCAGACCGATTCGAACCTAAGACAGGAATCAACTAGAAATAGTACCTAATTAATGACGCAAAACCATCATGTTTGTAAATCTTAAAGCTCACAATAGCCAAAGATAAACTTCGGCGAATTACCGCAGAGTTAGAATGCACAACATTTTATATGGAATATGGGGTAAACGAGCAAATCTAAACATAATCTAAGATTGTTTTAAGCGGCCTGGTCAGTTCTAAGATTATGAAGCGCAAACAAACTATTAACCTAATATTACTATTAAAGACCGAATGAGCATATGCATATAGAAAATAGAATCAAAGGATCAAGATGGTAATAATATCAACATGTCACATTTAATACACGGGTCGTCTGGACCAGACCAGACTAGTCAGAACCTGTCCTATGATAACTAGACAGCTGGTAACCATACTTTACTTATATATTTCTAAATATATACATACTAGCAGCGAACCCCGGCTCCACACGGTAGACATAGGTATTTAAACAAAAATATTATCGCCACTCATAAATTGTAACATGAAAGTAGTTATTAAGACTTACCTGTAATAGTTAGACTTAGACATATGGTACCGCGGGCTTTTTTGTGTATATTGATGTCCTCTATAAAACTATAGTCTATCATCTTGCACTACTGTCAATAATTTTCTCAGCGCACGCCATATATAGATTTTATTGGGTGTTTTTTTACACCTTGGGCTTTATCGAAGTTTTCATACAGACCCCTAACTTTGTACAAATGTAATATAGCCTATGTTACTCGGGGATGATTTAGCTTTGTAATGGTGAAAGAAGTTTTAAAATAGGTCAAGTACTTTACGAGTTAGTTCGTTACAAACAAACAAAAATCAAATCTTTTATTTTTATAATATTAGTTTAGATTGATACTACCTCTCTCAGTTTTCTGTTAGTACAGTCACTTGAACACAGTATCTTAAATTTCACTTCTGATAAATATTATACTTATCATAACTTTTAAATGGTAGGTATGTCCGATTTGAATAAGTCAAAAAGTAATTTACAGGTAGGTACTGATATAGCCTTAAATATGAAGTTATTTATTGACCAACTTCAAAAAAGGAGGAGGTTTCTCAATTCGACCGCATATATATATATATATTTTATGTGTGTTCGCGGATAGCTTCATCATTTATTAACCGATTTTGATGATTGTTTTTTTTAATGGAGAGATGTCCCAACGGTGGTACCATGATAAGGATATTAATATCTGAAGATGGCATCCAAGAGAAATCAAGTCAAACCTTGAAGTCAGTTTTTTTTTTTAAATTGTACTTGTTTGGATAAGGGTTAATACCGAGGTACAAATAATGAGGCCTAGTTTGTTTCGACATAACTCTCACAAATTTTAACACGAAAAGTAGTTATTGTGAACTACCTATAATAGTTAGACATATGGTACTATTCACTTTTTTACCCGACTACGGCAAAGCCAAAGGAGGGTTATGATTTTGACAGGCTATGTATGTATGTATGTATGTTAATTTGTTCCCTCTTAGCTCATTAACTACTCATTAGAACTGGACAAATGAGGTGTCGTTAGAAGCGTCATGATTGTCTTCTGGTTATAGGCTATATGAAGTGTCAGTGAATCTAATGTGGCGCCCTCTAGCCGACGTAAAGTAGTGTGTTAAAAAATAAATATGAGAGAAATATGCCGTGTTTGGTATCATACAAAAGGGCGTTACTTGTACATTTCAAAAATGTATATATTATTAGCATTTTCTCGTGACTTTGTCCATATTTATTCGATAATTGTGATATTTTTGTGGTATCTATTTAAAATATACTTTACATAAAATTAGTATTATAGAGGCACCAAAACATTTTAAATAAAAAAAAGTAAAAACTAAAACCCAACTACGACAAAAAACGACGCTGAAAAAGTATGAAACAAGTTTCAAAAGCCGTAGTCACGCGTTGTTAAAGTGTTATGGACTATGGTACATTACACTACATGGACTACGGCTTTTGAAACTTATTAATGTACCACAGTCCATATCACTTTAACAACGCGTGACTACGGCTTTTGAAACTTGTTTCATACTTTTTCAGCGTCGTTTTTTGTCGTAGTTGGGTTTTAGTTTTTACTTTATTTTATTTGGATATTGATGTTCTTTATAAGACTGTAGTACATCATTTTGCTATATTGCCAATACTTTCCGCAGTGCACGCGAAATATTGATTTTTTGGGTGTTTTTTTACACCTTGGGCTACATTATCGAAGTTTTCATACGAATTCCTAACTCTTTGCAAATGTTATAAAGCCTATGTCACTCGGGAATAATTTAGCTTTCTAATGGTGAAGGAATTTTTCAAATCGGTCAAGGACTTTTCAAATCGTTACAAACAAACAAAGAAATAAAAAATCAAATATTTCCTCTTTATAATATTAGTTTACATTATATACTAATTACACACACACACACACACACACACAGATTAAATTATTTCTCCTGGTCGGGAATTGTATCCACGGGCCACGCTGTCATTACTATCACTATTACATGATTGTACAATATTTTGTGAATTAAGTAACTTTACATTTTTCCGCCGTTGCTCTGTTCTAAATAATTTTAGCTCGTTTATAAATAAAGATCAATCGAGATCTGTGCGTGAGACGAGATCCAAATATAGAAAAACAGGATTTTATTCATGTTATGTATTTAAGTCACGTGTACAGCTGGCTTGTTCTTTAAGTTTTATGGTGTTCTATATTGATAGAACATGAGATAGTAATATGTACCATTGTACATTGTACACATGTTTGCTTGCAAATTGTCGAACATGACCGATATACATACTACAAAGAGACACACTTATGGTTGCAAATGCAATACTTTCTATACATGTTATTACGTCTTGATTACGTCAGTTTAAAATAAATCTTTATATATATAATTCTTCTGTGAGTGTGTATGTCACTGAACTACTCTCAAACGACTGGACCGATTTTGATGAAATTTTTTGTGTGTGTTCAAGGAGATCTGGGAATGGTTTAGATTCACAATTTTGTCCGCTGGACAATATTTTTTTAATTAATTTTTAATTTATTAGTAGTTATGGCAAAACGACGTTTGCCGGGACAGCTAGTACTCTATAATTTTTCTTACTAGCTGACCCACGCAACCTCACTTGCGTCTCCTATTGCCCGTATCGTGATAATTTTCCCCCGTTTTTTAAACATTCTCCATTGGTGCTCCGCTCCTACTGGTCTTAGAGTGATGATATACAGCCTATAGCCTTCCTCGATAAATGGGCTATCTAACACTGAAAGAATTTTTCAAATCAGTAGTTCCTGAGATTAGCGTGTTCAAGCAAACAAACAAACAGGCTCTTCAGCATTATATATTAGTACTAGCCGACCCACGCAACCCCGTTTGCGTCTAATATTGCCCGTAGCGTGATAATTTCCCCCCGTTTTCGAAACGTTTTTCATTGCTGCTCCGCTCCTATTGGTCCGAGCGTGATGATATATAGCCTATAGCCTTCCTCGATAAATGTACTATTCAACACTGAAAGATTTCAATTTAGAATATATAAAGCTGAAGAGTTTGTTTGTTTGTTTGAACACGCTAATCTCAGGAACCGCTGGTCTGATTTGAAAAATTCTTTCAGTGTTAGATAGCCCATTTATCGAGGAAGGCTATAGGCTATATATCATCACGCCAGGACCAATAGGAGCACCAATGAAGAATGTTACAAAAACGGAGGAAAATTATCACGCTACGGGCAATAGGAGACGCAAACGAGGTTGCGTGGGTCGGCTGGTTAATATAAATGAGTAGTAGTTTATCAGTAGTGTAGTTATCTTAGCACAGGCTCTGGTATGTCTGGGATCAGAAGGCAGTGTATGATATGTGAGAGGTTATATCATGAATATCTATTATTATTTATTTTTCTTTTTGGTGTGAAGCATTCATAGGCGAGGGGTAAACCTGATTTGTGTCGTAGCATAGATGTAACGGACGCAAAGAACACCCAGACTCAGGACAACAATACCTGGATCATACAAAGTGTTGTGGGATTTGAACCGACGACACTTGGCGCAGTATAATCGGCCTGGCGACCGCATAAACGACTAGGCCAACATGCATTCATGTTTATTTACTTAATAATTACATGGGTAACTTACTACATAAGTATTTTTACTTAAGTTATCATTTATTACATGTACATATTCAAAAAATTACCTTCAAATAAAAACTTTACTAAGCCAAGACAAGCGGAACCACCAAATTCCAGTAAGTTGCGATTTGGTTGCGCGGGCGCACGTCACTTAGTCGTCTCTCTCTTTCACTCACAGTATACCTGTCTCAGCTAAGTTGTACTTGAGTTGGAGTCAAGTCAATCAGTACCTTTCACTATCTAAGAGAAACCGGTGCTACGTTTTGTGTACAATGATAAAGTGATAAAGAGAAAATGTTTAATAGACTGTCGTGTTGTGTGTTCATTGTTTTTGTGTATATTGGTAAGGACTCATTAAGCTTTTTTACTATCAAGTTACTAATGAAGCTTTTTTTATTGTTTGGACTCGTGTATCTCCGGAATTATTAGTCATATTTAAATATAACTTTTTGTATTGGATAAAATATTTATTAAGAAAGGACTATGTTAGTAACTTAAATGCCTTATAAGCAGAGCAGGAACTATAAATGTGCTACTATGAATAAGTACTAGAATTAAATCTATACGGTAATATAATATTACAAAGCTGAAGAGTTTGAGTTGAACACGTTGACCTCAGGAACATCTGTTTCAGATTGAAAAATATTTTAGTTCTGGAAAGCTTATTTATCTGTTGCGTTAAGCTGCGACTACCACTAATTGGAACTATGTTGGAATAAAAAATGTTGCAAAAACGCTGGTCGCAGACGAAGGTGCGCGGATTAGCTAGTTAAATAATATATTGTTATTCTGATATACCTTTATTGTTATTATAACAGTTTACATAATTAAATATGATCTAATTAAAAGAAACTGTCTCTATGGTGCGATATGCTATGCTTAAAGTCTAGGGTTCAATTCCCGGGTCTGACAAAATATTTGTATAATCTGCAAAGATTTCTTTTGGATTATGGCTGTTTTCTGTGTATATTTTTTTTATGGAATAAGCGGGCAAACAAACAGACGTATCGCCTTATTGTAAGCGATTACCGCCGTCCATGGACCTGTAGCACCAGAGGCGTCACAAGTGCGTTGCCAGCCTTTGGGGGATGGGCAGGGGCGATAGAGGGAGAGGGTTTGGGTTATGGGCCCCGGGTATCCTCACTCTCTCGGTGAAACACAGCGCAAGCATTATTTCACACCGGTTTTCTGTGAGGCCTTGGTATCACTCCGGTCGAGCCGGCCCATTCATGCTTGGCTTGGCTCTCCTACGGTGATATGTATATTGATTATATTTACAATAAAAGTATATGTATAACTATTCTGTCAGCCAATCTTGATACTAATCTACTATGACAGTACGAACTTTGCTTAGTTCGATGCTAGATGGCGCTGTTTGTCAGACAACCGAAACATTTGTTTTTTTATAAATAAACACCATCATAGTCCATTGCTGGACAAAGGCATCTCCTTAGAAATGAATAAATATATATAACGAATTCCAATTACGCAAGAAGTGACCTGTTCAGTTGTAATTTAAATACTTGTATCTTAACTTATCTTGGAATAATTCAGGAAATTTTAATAATAATTTTATGGAACAAGTTTATCAACGTTTAAGAAGTATATATTTATCTACTAGTTATGTTCAAAGTCTTATAATAACAACTATCAGGGTGTATGACATATGTGTACAGTTTCTCTAGAACCTTCATTGATTGTTATATAGATATTTGTGTAAGAAAGAACATCTGTTACAGGTTTAAATTGTTAAAATTTTGTGACAGAACTTAGTAGAAACTGTAAATGATAGTGTAAAGTTTACCTCTATATATTTATCCTAATTAATAAAGAGATATTGCATTTTCTGTTTACCAAATTATCCTTATTGGCAAATGAAAATAAAGTAAAACGAATTCGTCTCAAGGATTTTCTGAGAACGGGCTAACAAACTAGTTATTATTGCACTCACGTCCTTGAGACAGTGCGTTGTCCACACTGCAATGGATAGTCTCAAAACCGCATATTGGACAAACTGGACATTAACAGTGTGAAACAAGATAAAGTAACGCGTAGATAGTTGATATTTTCAAACTTTTGCGAGTTATGTTCACATCACACGAGACGAAATATTTATTCTCAAAACAGTGCCCAATATGACACATCGATAGAAGTGCAAAAGAAAATATAAAAAAAAAATCTTATTGCAATGACTATTCAAACCCTATAATCTATAATCGAACGTGGGAGAGCCACGCTTCGGCATGCAGGGGTTGGCTCGACCGGAGTGATATCACGTCCTCACGGAAAACACGGCCTTTTCTGTGTGGCGGTTTATTTAAAGTATTTAAAATATGTAATTTATCTTTGTTATACTTGGAGAGTCGACCATTACGCCAGGTAAACTGTCTCATGCTCTGCTCTCGTTTATAAACTCATTGCGACAAATACGATTTCATAATAGCTTCGACGTATTGCAACTAGGTTATGAGTCGACTGTCAGGGTTCCTTGATTGTGAAGTCACAGCTTTGAACTGGAGAAACGACATTTGATTCGCTCCATGTTCGGCTGTAAACACTTCTTGGTTCAAATGACTCTGCGTTTTATTCGACTCTGAAGATTATTTTCCTTCATTCTTTACCTAACTGCTATCGTCTGCCATCAAGCCTGAACTTCGATATTTATTTAGTCCTAAGCGATATCGAAGTTAGATAGACTCTTGTCAACTTCTCGATTGTAGGGTGTAATATGTAATATAAAACATGCTTTACAATTAGTTTTGATTTAGAGCTTAGCTTTGAGCTTAGCTTTGAGTTTTGATTTATGTGTCATACAAGATTACCTAATTATTCGTTATCGATATCATTGACCTAATTTGTTTAGATTTCATAAAAAAACTCAGCGAAAACTATCCTTGAATAAAATTAATTTATACAATGCGGAAATATTTAAAGCAACGACATAGTAATATTTCAGTCATTTCAAATGAAGTGTTTATTGTTGTATAGCATGCAGAAAACACTTTATAAGTGGTGCATAATATTTGTTACACCTTTGGTACCAAAGACAAAAGATTAATTGAACTTTTCGTAATAATATGGGAGATATTTTGAATTGCTTTTTTCTGTGTGTCATTGCGTATTTTAAAATCTTTCAATTGAGCTTTTAGGGTTCTGTACCCAAAGGGTAAAACAGGACACCACTACTAAGACTTCGCTTTCCGTCTGTCACCAGAAGGTCACCAGGCTGTATCTCATGAGTCATGACCGTGATAGTTAGATAGTTGAAATTTTTAGAGATGATGTATTTCTGTTGTCGTTATAATAGGAAATACTAAAAACACAAACCTTCTTTTTTTATGTTTGGCCCTGCCAAAATGATTTATTTCCATTAATTTTATTTTTCAGAATTATCGCAATGTCTAGTTCTCCGCGCTTATCTCTCCCAACATGGTCTCCACGGCGAGGTGGAGTTCTCCTACAAAAACGATAGTCTTATAAGTATTAGAACAAACTTAAAACCAACACTGCAATACCCCGATGGAGTGTGGCGATGGGCCATTCACGAGTTTCCTGTAGACTACAGACAAATATCCAAAGATAGATGTTCAGAAAGTAACTTAGGTAAAGAAGTTATTGATCTCACTGAAGAATTAGGTTACCTCATCATTCCTGGTAAAGATCACGCGGAATATGAAAGCAAACAGATGCTCACAGGTCCAAAGGGCTTATGGGGTAAGAGTATTTTGCTTGAAACAGCGGAAAGGGACAGAATTATTTGCGCATCCATAATTTCCACTGACAAAACCTTTGAGAAGAATGCTATAGCAAAATTTACGTCACCTGTAGCGGGTACACTGCACTTTAGATGGCTTGCAGCTCGTGAAATTGACGACTACGATTCTTACATTCAGGCGGACCTGTACCATACCAAAGCAATACCAGATAAAGGAGAATATACCGAACACAAATGGAAGTTATTCGTGACAGATATTTTCGATGCAGATAAGGGAAATTACGAAGATAACTGTAACGTTCTTCAGCTGGTGTTTGATCCTGAGAATAGCGGCGATGGTATGAGTGTAGGAGACCTGGACAGTAGGCTAGGCCTCATCAAGGTGGCGAGAGATGCTAACGTAATGAAGACGAAAACTCTGTTTAAAGATGAAGTGATAAATGTACTGAGGAATGACATGGAAGTGACTAAAAGGAGTTTGTACGTAGTGATATACGATAACAGACATGCTGACAGTTTTCTGGCGTGTGCGAAGCTGAGACTGATGGCACCTAAAAGTACCAAGTAAGTGTTAGCCGTAAATCCTATCTGATATTTATAATTACTTATCATTGTAGAACTGTGAGCAATTACATCAAATCGTAAAAACAAATACCTATATGTATGTTTACATATAGGTATTTGTTTTATGTTTAATTGAATATTTATTTTTAACGCCCGACGCAAAAAGAGGGGTGTTATAAGTTTGACGTCGATGTCTGTCTGTCTGTGTCTCTCTGTGGCATCGTAGCTCTCAAACTGATGGACCGATTTCGATGCGGTTTTTTTTATTTGAAAGCCAGTTTCCTTGCGGTAGTTCTTAGCTATGTTTGGTTAATATCTGTCTAGCAATGTAAGAGTATCAGCTCTTTCCCAAAACAATGTAAGGCATTTTAGTCGTATGATTACTCGATTAAGTGCTTCACGCGTGCCAGTATAATTGTTAAATGACAATTAATTGATAACGTCGACCTGATGTTGCGTAGGGGGTTTTAAAATTTTTAATTTAACGTGATCGTTAATCTAGTCCGAATTGTAGCTTTACCCTTTAATTTTGATTCGACATTTAGAGAAATGTCAAAATTGACGACCAAAAATTAATTATAAATGTTAGGAACAAGCTGAACTAAAAGTAGTATGTTCAAAAAAGCGATCGGCAAAAAAATCTGAAAACTGTATTCACAAAGTATTGGAATGTTTACTTTTATCGTTTTAAATATTTTTAGAAACATTACATATTGCCGCTCTGAGCCACATTTAACTAAAATCATTGTACGACTGACAAATAATTGAGGGCAGACGGGATGGAATAGTATTTCTTGGCATTTCAATACATAGCGCCTGCATTCTTTTTTTAATACTGTCTTCACAATCTATTAGAATAGATATTAGTTATATAAAGTGACATATTACTTTTAGTAGTAAAGGTTGTTAATATCAATAAGAATCCATGCCTAGCAGTCACGAGGGCGGTCTAATCTTTAATGTTTTATCGTTACAATTATGCGTATACTTTTATTCTTAATTGCACCTGACCATCTGATTTTTAAAAATAGTTGGCTTGAGTCTCTTTGCCAGTTTTCTTCTCATAAGGCTCTACGTATTTTGGAAACTGGAAGTTATAGATCGACACAAACAGGCAGTAAATATTAGTATTTTCATTTAATTTACCTTGATAATCCAGCACATGCTGTGGCATCTGTTTGTATCGATCTATGACTTTTATCTGTAGCTTCAATTTAACGTTCAGAAATGTCGCTTAGTGTCATAATTGAATAAATAATTTTGAATTTGATTTGAATTTGAACTGAAATGTATTATGAAAGATTAAAAATTTATACAAAATATCACACCATGATTAAATGCATCATAATTCCTTTTAAGATTGCTAATTCAAATTGCTTACAAATATTTGAAAAACAAATTTTCGATCCTCTGAAAATTAAACTTTGATTCTTAACAGACGAGGTATAATATTGTAGTCTGGGGTCTTTCAACTATATTATACCAGGAGAAGAAATAATTCGTTAAAAGAGTCGATGGAATCCTGTTTTTGGCATCAATGATGACCACCATTGACACCAAAAACACGATTGTCTCTCAATTTACCTTAAACTCGTAATTTTTAAGTAATTTTGTTTCTTATACCTATCTCGCAGAGCTCTAATAAACATGGACGGCATCAGAGGTATGGTGGAATTCACCCAACGTTCACCGTTTGATCCGACGTGGACCAACTTCCAGCTCGGGGCTTCGGACCAGGACTACGAGTCAAACCTCCGGTTCGTGAGCTCTATCACGCATTACTACATTCGGGAACTGCCTCCGAGAATCCAGGAGCCTGAGGACGTGCCAATTGTGTGCAATACGACTGGAGCTCTGTATAACCCGTCAGGAGAAGATTTAAACAGTATTCCACCCCCAGGTAAGAGAATTTAAATTGTTTTTAAAAGCTGTTCTGTTTTCCAGCAGCATTTTTTCTAGAAATCTGTGTTTCACGCAAAGCCGTCGGGCAAAGATTATTGTAATGTTAGAGAATAGTTCTTCCTTTTTTCGTGAGTTGCCATCGTAACTCACGAAAAAAGGAAGAACTAATGTCTTTTCTCCATCGAGAAAAGTAGATAACTGTGTTATTCTTCTATTAATATATACTTGGTGCCTTCCGGATCAGACATGTTAAAAATAATAAAGCGTCCGTAACAAAATGTGTCTTCTTCAAACTGCAAATAGAATTAGTAAAAGTTGCGTGGAGCTGCCAAATTTGTTTTTATATTGCAACATTGTCATTTGTGGATCGTTTAGTCTAAATATAAATTAGTCGTAGTTTGTCGCTTAGTAACAATAAGATCTTGTTTGTGTAGATTAAGAATACAGAGGGTCACATATCTATAGTTCTCGTCATAAGAGTCAACTAAGGGAGAAAACTGAGCAGGATAGTGCTGCTATGCTAAGTAATTTGTTCCCCTAGTCGCAGTTTGCTGCTCTTTGCCATTGCAAAAATGGAGGAAAACTTGATACAACCCTATACTCTCTTCTAAGGCGAGGGCTAGCAGACTATTGAAGACTGTGTTGTTTTTGAGATAAGATATTTAAAATTCAAAGTTTAATAAAGATTGAAAGTGCCCAATTGTAACAGCAAACAATATCTTGGTTCTTTGCATGCAAGGTCATCTAAATTTTCCTCTCAATAAAGTTTTATACAAGGCAGATCTATTTTAGAACGTTGAGCGAGATTGTTCATTTCTAAGCTTCTGAATGTTTGGCAATAATGCATTATTTCCGTGATATGAATATGATATCACACGTATGATACTAAAGTAATAACCTGTGGTGGATTTGTAAAGATTTTAAATAATGGTTAGAAATAGAATTTTCCATTATGCTTTGGATTTTTCTTCAAGTTATGTAGCACGGAACGAAAAAACTAATAGGTTGTTGTTGAATAGCTAATCATAACAATAATGACGTCACACATCTCAACCGTCTGGTTTCAAAGTAAGCAGAGCTTGATCCGTAAGTACTATTAGTTACTCTGTGCTCATACTATATAAACTAAAATGCCGTTACATATCCTTATATATTTCTAAATATATATATATCACTATTATCACTTATTATGCCGAGACACTAGAGCAACTAAAGTCATTAATGTAAAGTTTCAAAAGTGCCTAAAAATGCCTACTTGAACTAAAAGCTATCTGATTTTACACAGAAGTAAAGTTCGTGTCCATCACACAATCATTTCCGAATGGGAATCGAATCAACGACCTCCGGTTTAGTCAATGTCGCTTACCACTACTCGATTGTATTGTTTACAATGTGGTTTGATTAGTACATACAATTATATAACAAGTAACAAGGAATGTGAAAGTTTTCCAGTTGTTGTTCGATAGCGAAGCCATGAAAGCGTAAAAAACAAACAAGCACACATTCGATTATAATATCAGTTGGAATGTGTAATCATGTGTAAGATCTTATTGAGATAGTGTGCGACTACGTATGGATTACGTAGCCTGTTTTGGCATGTCAACATTATGTTTACGTTTTCCGTCGATTCCTCCAATACGTCAAGACACGCCGGAATTATCCCACGTAACTAAAATACCAATCATTTGTGCTCAAAGCGTCAGACTCTTGCGTAAAGTTTCCGTTTGCTCTGATTTGAGCTAACCGATTTAATTATGTTAAGACGTGCATACGTAAATAGATATATTCACTCTTCCTTCCTGCCCGGGGTCAGCAGACAAGGCGATAGAACGTTTACCACAATTCTGACATACACCTTACGCATCGCTTCACACGTATTTATTGTCTGTTTATTTATTTATTTGAAGCATAGAAATATTACAGCTAAAAATGTTAGTAAAATGAAACATATTAACCATCTGAATCCCATTTTCTGCTGATGATAAAGACATACTTATACTTAGACTTATATGTCTTTCGAGTTCGCATCTATCCACATCATTATTTCGACAGGCCCGAACCATCACAGCATCTCGCTCTCATTGTCACTGTACATTTTATTTTCAAGCCAATCCATACCGTTTTATTTATTTTGTAATTATCTACCGGAGCATAAAACCGGTCTTTGCCCAAGTTCTAGGAGGGTAGGACTCAAAAAGGGAAAACGAAAGTAAAATACATATTAAATTTCATAAATTTTTGGAGTGTATCTATCGTATCTTATGATATTAACCAGAGTGTAAACTAGTCGAGTACCTAGTACGTTGCAATGTTACCGAGCTAGTTAGAGGATGAGTTAATCCACTGGGAAATTAATAAACTATGAGTAATCGTAGTTTAATTGCAACTCAAATATGTAAATATTAACGCAAACAATTGTATCGCTACGTATGATGTTACAACCGATGTTTATCTTTAAATACGAGTATAAGTATAATAGAATATTCTGTCTGAGATTTTGAAATATAAATCTTATTCAAAGTAAAAATGGTGGTAGCCAAAACTAGTGTTCACCATTTTTATTCTGTACGTCTATTTGTTTATCAGGGCTGAATTCCGAAATCGCTGAGCCGAATTATTCTCCAGAATTTTCAATATCAGATTTAGTACTTTTTGTAGTGTATTTAATACTCAAAAACGTTATATACACTCCAGTTATGTTTATTTTTGTTTGCAATGCAACAGTACAGCATGGTGACCCACATCATGACGACTATTGAGATGCTTATTCATTATTGGGCCCCCGCTCTCTTACACTCCGTAATTTTTTTTCTTTCTTTCTTCTGTAGAAAAGTTGACCATGTAATAGTAGAATAAGAAATGTTCTCTAACTTATATCTGTTCTAATAATACTTTGTTATTTTTGCTCAGGCATGGGTACCCAAGATCAGTACCCTATTGGAGACTTGCTGGGCAAACACAAGGACCGCGCGGAGTATCTAAACCACAAATATCTCCTGCCGGGGTTGGCGAACGAGCTCAGTGGCGCCTATTGGGACGTGTATCTTCCTCTACAGGGACCTCACAGTGTCGTTCACAGAGCCATGGTCATCCAAAGGTTTGTGTATCATGTATGTATTTAGATATATATAGGAAAGTTTTTCAGAATGCTTTTGATTACTATGGTAAAGCATGGTAAAATCTGACTTCAGTTGAATACCAGAGTTACTTTTTAAGGCAAATTAAGTACTAACTTTTTCTAAGTCAGCTAACTAAACTAAAGTCAGCCTGTGACCACGGCCAGTGCAACCTGGTCGAAACGTCAGGCAAATCAGAGGTATGTGATACCTTTTTAAATAAGTGATCGCGTTAATTCCCGTAAAAATATTTATTTGCAAATTAAGTATCCAATGATAACTAACAGTACTTGTGCAAATACGTTAATTCCTAAGGTGATCACATTAATCGCCTCCATAGAAATTCCTCATTGGAAAAAAATCATTAATACTTATAGCGACTTATCGTAATAAACGTTAAACTTTTCGATGATATTGATTTTTACAGCAATTTTACTTTTAGTATCCGATTTATATTGTACTATGGTTTTAAAACAATATATGATTTTGTTTAATCGCAAAAAAATTATTAAACTTATTTTGGAGGTATATTTGAAAATAAATGTAGTCTTCATTGTAATA
The DNA here is from genome assembly GCA_905220595.1 of Spilosoma lubricipeda. Classification (NCBI taxonomy): domain Eukaryota; kingdom Metazoa; phylum Arthropoda; class Insecta; order Lepidoptera; family Erebidae; genus Spilosoma; species Spilosoma lubricipeda. Next base: position 340,611 of record HG992296.1, read on the forward strand.
AATCACAGGTAGTCTGGTAAGATCTAGGTCAAGTCTAGACTTTTGAGTCATTATTTGATAAAAATATAAAAAAATAGAATAATAAGTAGTAAATACTAGTAAGACACAAGTAAGTATTAGTTCCAAGTAATAAATATTGGAATCTGCTCATGCTCTCCATCAGGCAGAGCAGAGTCATTTTGGCGCAGCTAAAATATAAAAAAAAACCATCAAAATTGAATTAACGCAAACATTTCAAAGGTAGTAGGAGCCATGCTGATTTCGGCACAAACGGGCCGGCTCGACCGGGGCGGTACTAGCCTCGCACAGAAAATGACAGCGATCATGCTGTCGTGTTTCGTCGGTGAGAGCATCAATAGATCGCCATGGTGCGGGTCGCCATGCTGCATTGACGATTGTTTGTATTTACAATGAGTATGGTAACCACCAATCAGAAGTGGATCACACAAAGTGTTGTCCCAACACTTGGCGCTGTATAAAACGGCGTGGTGACCGCTTAAACCTCTCGTGCCAGGCCATCGTGCAGTTTCTTACATTCAACTAACGGATATATATTTCTTCTTCAGACGAAAACCAAAACAAGACATTTGCGGTACTGTGTCGCTGTACGAGGCTGACACTGAGTACCAAACCCCGATGTCGTCAGCTCAAGTGGTCTTCAGATATCCTATAGTAGGCCGCGTCGTCTTCCGACAGCCGCAGGACCGGCCTTGGGAAGACACTGTCGTTATTGTTGAGAGTATGGTTAGTATGGGTAAAGAAAGATTTAAAGTCCCTTTAATTTGGTCTGAGCGTGATGTTAAGTATTCCATCTTAGGTATGCCAGCAAAACACACATTTAAAAAAAGCCTGAAAATTGGTCAGATACTTTTGGAGTTCAACGTGAGCAATAATGTGACTCGATAATTATACTTAACAGAAATGTGTATAAATAAGTTTATGTTTCTAGTGAACTGCGCATATTTTTATTGATATGCGTATATAATATGGAATCTCTATACACCTACACTATTAAATTTAAACACCATCCAGTTTGAACATAAGATAATGCAATGGGTAAAAAGAAATCCTCTCTTTAAAATCTTCATTACATTACCAAATATTTTGTCACTATGTACTATGTTTATAACTATGGGATCTAATTCTCATACCGTAGTCTTAATATTGATAGATACATTTCCATCTTTATTTGATCAAAACATCTAGCTTTCCTTTCTGGCAAACAGGCGTAAGCGTACTGTGTTAGATGGTGACCATAAAACACACACGAATGCAACATCAGAATACTCCACTGTGGTCGGTTGATAACAGCGTAATGGCTGCTATTAATGGTCTACCCATCATTTCTTTTGTGATCATCATCCGATTTGCACACATCATCTGTGTGGTGACGGATCAAGAATATATAGTGTAACCGTCTCTCTTTATGTGGGTATCGTGAGAGGCGAAAAGAAGAAGAATAGACCTTATATTAACCATGTTTGGCTGCCGTTGTATACGAAGTAAAAACAACCTTTACAAGAACAAACCTATGTCTAACATTGGGTTGTAACAGACTGTAGTTTATGGTGATGAATGATTCGGCATTTTTTCTTGCAGGTGCATGCGGATGGCGCTAACGTAAACAACTCTGCGGAGCACCGGTGGGCGATTCATGAGCATGCCCCGGGGGCTGACTACTACAACTGGACCGCTCGGTGCCTCAGCGCCGGCCGGGTCTACCAGCCTCACATGCTGGACATCGACACAAGGCATCCGGAGTCCTACTGTAGGCCTGGCCTCGAAGGACTCTGCCAGCTGGGAGATTTCACTACGAGGTACTTAATAACCACTTAATGTTAACATAAATGACGTATTTTCATTTTGTTAAAAAAAGAAACGTCAGAACATTATAGTAGAAGATGATATAGAAGTATAATATCAATAAAGAATATTAAAGAATATTATAATAAGTTTATATATTAGGTATTAAGCCTTGAGCCACTTGGAACAATATTATACCTTTTTTTCCTATAAAAAGCACACACCCGGAAAGTAAAAAGTCATAGTGCTCATGAAATGAAATAAAATCATTTTTTCTGCAATTATGTTACATAAACACTTTTGCAAGTTAAACTTTTTTTTGAGCATATGAGTTCGGCCTTTCCTAACTGGACTAGCCCTGAGAAGAAAGGATGAAACAAACTCAGGGATCACCGTCTCTTTTAAAATCCAGACAATTTTCACAAATGCAAAACAAATTATTTCAATAAAAAAAGCGATAATTACAAATTGAGTCACAATTATTACAATAATCAATAAAAACAAAAAAAAAAAAAAAATGTCAACAATAACAATAGTTTAACATGAATTTATTTCAAAGTATAAATAATCGTCACATCAAAAATAAATTTAACATTCAAAACGTGGTCAAGTCAAGTCATGTGGGCCATCAACGTTGTTATTGCTAGCACATCGAAATTGTATTCGCTATTCTGTAGCAAATTATTTATTTCTTATTAATGCCTGCTGAATCCCAAGGTACGTACAAGATATTGTGAGTTTAATTGTATCTTCCAGACATGGCATGTTGTCAGTGGCCGGCAAGAAGACGGACTCAGCTCGTCTCACGCGGCGCCTGTTCACGGACAGCGTGATCGCGTTGGCGGGGAAGTACGCCATCATGAGGAAGTCGCTCGTCATATACGACGACCACGGGCCCGTCGCCCGCGGGGAGAGAATGGCGTGCTCTATGTAAGTAACATTGTGAATCCGCAAGTTTTTTATTTACGTGCTAACGAGGAGTAGGAAGGTTTAGCCCGACTTGGAGTTCTGCTGCGGCCCCTGGCTGAGGACTCTTCTGGGTCTCTTGACCACTGTCGTCTGCTCACAGCTAAAGCTCCTAGTTCATTGTTAGTTAGTTCTTTAAATTGAATCTTTGTCACTTGTGACGTTTTACAAATATTCATACATTTTTCTAAATCAAGGTCAGTGATTCTCAGTAACCATTCTCTTAAAGTGCTGTCCAACATACCTATTATGATTTGATCCTTAACTAGGCTATCTTTCAGGTCATGAAAATTACATTCTAAACTAAGAAGCTTCAATGCATTAGGAAACCCTTATCGGTCATATATATCTTAACATATGGTTCATCTATTTTCTGTTTACGAGAAAAAAATCTTCTTATAGGAAAACGAGCGGGTACACAGTGGTTTCCATACATCTATAAGCCGTAGATCATTTTTAGGGTACACCTAGTTCCCTTCCCTACCAGTCTTCTGGTAGGTGTGGTATCTAAGGAGATTTCGAGTTTAGCTTAGTTTGCAATCAGAATGCCGTGTGTAAAGTAAAGTCATATTTTATATTAACAACTATATCTCTTATGACTCGATATCAAATAACTCAAGTAGTATATAATTTTAACATTAATACTGATAGTAGAAACAGCAGTTGCGCCGTAGATACATGAGCAACAATTCTGTCTGTGCTATAGGTATACCTACTGCCTATTTAAAAGGCCATGGTGCTAAAGTTTCTTATAGTTTCTCATCAGTGACAAATGTGTGATAAATTAAATACTTTGTTTCTTTTACTTTCAGAGTAAATGGCCTCCACCGTCGCAAGGCCGTCATTCGTGACTGGTTTGGCAACGGGGCAGCAGCGCCAGTGAAAGGCAGGATCGAGATGACGCAGCAATCAGAGTATGACGTCACGAATGTTCAGATCACGCTTGACTACCTAGAAGACGTCAACAATTACAAGATACATGTGGTGAGTTTAGTTCATTCTTTAACATCTTCTTAAATTCTAAGTTTTCCATAGATAAGACGTTTTCATACAAATTATTAGCACATCATTACATTAACGGGTATGTTGGTCCAGTGGTTAGTGACGCAGACTACTGAGCTTGATGTTCTGATTTCGATTCCAACTAACGACAAATAATAGTGTATTGAGCATGATCATTTGATCTGCTTTACGGTGTCATTTACCTATGCTATAAATTAATTTAAAAATGAAATAAACATGTATATCAACAGTCTGGTTATCATGGTACAGGCCATGGTATAACAATATACTTCGCCAGGTATAGCATTCCGAGACACGGTGATGACGTGGGTGTCACGAGCCTTATGTCATTAACGTTATCGCTGGTTCTGGTTGGTTCATTTCATGTTATGTTGTTATAAAGTGGTAACTGGATAGTGACGTCACACCGTGTCACTCTCGGAATGCGAGACCTTATTTTCTTAGACCATGGTACAGGCTAGCTTGTTAGCCTAATAGCAAGAACACAAACTTAGTCCGTGGTGTCGAGTGTATTGAAATAGTGCTTCGCGATGTTTTCTTGGACCTTCTTTCTATAAGTGCATATAATCGTACCAGTTAGTATACAAGTTGTACTATGGTAGCATTTCTAACCAAAAGCGATTTTCAGGTACCTGTGGAGCGAGATCTGGAGTTCCCCTGCGAGAAGACCACGCTGTATGATACATTTAATCCTTACCACGTCAACAAGACTCTAAGCCCACCTCCTCTTAAAGGTAATTCTTAAATTAATTAAGGCAAGATGTTTAATACTTTCCCTCTTAAAGTGGAGAGAACAACTCAAATTGAAGCAATGTGTCTATGACTCTTGAGTTGTAGCTGCCCATAGGTACCGGTAGTCACTGACTATTAGGTGTGCCATTTACTCGGTTGTGCTCTATGGTGCAAAAAATCGTTTCACAGCTTTCTGCCCAGAACTTTATTCTATATCAGACTGTATCAACTTAAATTTCCATAATGAAGCTTATTTACCAATTTACTATCAGATAATGAATTCATAATATCTTCATTTTTTTCACAGGAACTGCGGATCAGTATGAACTTGGAGACCTGGGCATCAAGTACGGATTGATAGAGTCTCGCTCTCTCACTACTGTGTACAATGAAACCCAAGTGTCTTTGTTTGGGCCCTACAGCATCTTGGGTCGATCTGTGGTGCTGCATAAAAAGGTCAGTTGATTAGCCTAGACTGTGTTGAAGTTCGTCTGTCCATGTGGTGATAGCTTAAGAAAATGGAGTGTCAGGTCTCTCAGGTGACGCAAGATCTGACTAAGGTAGCCAAGTCTGCAGGACAACAGCACTGCAAAGAGAAGGAAAACTTGAAACAATCCCTCTACCAAACCATCTGGACTGTGACGTATAGTGGGCCAAAACCTAAAGTCCACCTACAATGGACTGTTATAGGTTGTTGTTGTTATTGATTATGACGTATTGTATAGAAGATAACAGAGCTAAGTTGAGTTTTTATTTTTATGGTGTAGGTGGCAAACGAGCAGACGTATCCCCTGATGGTAAGCGATTACCGCCGCCCATGGACACCCATAACAACAGGGGTGTCACAAGTGCGTTGCCGACCTTTAGGGGATGGAGAAAGGGATATGGGAAGAAATTGGGGTATGGGCCTCCGGTATCCTCACTGACTTGGTGAAACATAGCGCAAGCGCTATTTCACACCGGTTTTCTGTGAGGCCGTGGTATCACTCCGGTCGAGCCGGCCCATTCATGCCAAAGCGTGGCTCTCCCACGGGAAAAGTTGAGTAGACAGATGAAGAAAGTTGATTCCACCACCATGTGAAATGAATAGCTTGGAAGATAGAGAGAGTGAAGTGTTTAAGTTTAGATTCCAAGTTTGAATCATGTACTATTTAAAACAATTGCTATTCTAGAACAACCGTCGCTGGGCCTGTTCATCCATCGAGCGTGGGTACAGCCCGTCGGAGGCGCGCGAGCTCCGCGCCATCGCGTCCTTCCACCACCCCGGGGGCTTCGCGTGGGGCTACGTGCGCATGACGCAGCTCATACACAACGACGGCAGCGCCAGTGACACCGTCATTGAAGTCAAATTGAGGCACCCCGGTGTCAGGGATACTAACCTGGTGAGTGGATCTATCATATTCTGCTTTTTTTATTTATTTTTTATTTGAAAAATGCGGTGGCGAGGCGAGCAACATAGACTAGGGGTAAACCGGATTTTTAGCGTGGCGATCTGACGACGTTTTGCTGCGATTTCAAATTTTAGTTTAGTTTTATTTATATTAGTTTCGTTAATTGTATTTTTATTAGTATTTGAATTTCGTATTTAATATAAATACATAGTAATGTTATAAACAGTCATTTTATTTTATACAAAACAAATTTGATTTTTCACATCTGCCCGGCGTCCCGTGACGGCGTAAGGTTATTTATTTATGGGCCTGCCAAAGAGACTACTGTGCCCGATGGTAAACATGAAAATTCAAGAGTAGTGGTCACCACACTCACTGTGAATGTTGACAATGCAACAGTGCAGCACGGTGACCAACACCATGGCGGCTTAGTGGTGTTTCTGCATTATTGGGCCTCCGGTCTCACACTCACCTACGAAACACGACAGCACGATCGCTGTCATTTTACGTTGATAAGGGTAGTGCCGCCCCGGTTGAATCGGCCCGTTCGTGCTGAAGTCAGCGTGGCTATACTACCTACCTTAAAAATTATATTAATTGTATGTTGTACTTACATGTACATAAATTCATACAGATGGATGCAATGCTATGTGTAGGTCATATGCCAGGGCCCGAATAAAGTCTGTATCGATCGCATAACCGCGCGCGCGTACTAAATGCAGTGAATGATGCAACGGGAATGGATTTTGCACAAATTATACTCGTATAACTCGTTAGAAATGATGTTTAATTAACTATCGATAGATTAAAGGCAGCCCTAAAGTGCTTAGAGGGAGGAGGGACTCAATTTAGACATTCACAACCCAAGTACTCGGCGATTTCAAAGTTCTATAAAGATAATGTTGTTGCGCTTATTAGGGCTCTACCATCTTCTCACACTGATTGTAAAATATATTCACATTATACGGCGTAGACTCAAAGTTTTACACTTTTAATGTATGAATGGTTACCGATCAATAGACTGACCTGGCTAAAGTAATGTGACCACAGAACAAAGGAATATATACTTAGAAATGGTGTCGAGCAGCAAATGCAAGGTGCACTGTGTCGCGTAGACGCACACATTAACGATCAATAATATTAAACACACATTTAGAAGAATATCCTGATTCGTCCAAATGATATTATGAATATAAGTTCTAAAAGCCACTTACAATGATACTAAATACAACCAACCCTAATATTCTCTTTTTCTGTGAATGTGTCAATGGAGGCAATAATTACTTAGGGATAATTACGTATTGTTTTTAAGGTTTTATACATTTTAGAAACGTGATCAATTTGGATCACACTAAGTGTTGTCTGAAGGGGGATTTGAACCCACAAGATTGAGTCTAGTACTGAGCGGGGAGGTGATCGCTTAAGACACTACACTATCCGTGTAGTCAATATATAACTGAAAGTTTTATTATTTATCAATAAAACAATCTTTGCAATTTACAATTCGCTGTAATTAAGATATCTCACTAAGAAAATATAAAAAAAAAAACTTTAAAAAAATACTACTTTACCTTATTCACGGTGTCTACAAGAATACTCTAAACTACGAGTTCATAAGTCTGTAATTTTCTGTGAATTCTGTATTAATTACTTGGACATTAAACAAAGCACCTTGATATCAAAATGAGACAGTCCATCACAAACCGATCAATAGGTACTCAGTTACATTAGCTCTTATATAAGTTCTATGTAGAATCTAGGTACAAGGTGCAACGGGCGTTTCCCCCTGTATGTATCTAAAACAGGGTCCTCGATGTGGACTGCCGTTGTACAACAGAGGGTGAAATATCCTCTTAAATAGTATTTAACTTTGTTTCCTTAACCAATCTATCGAAAATTATAAATTTTTGCACACGATTTTTCAGAAGTAATCTTCGTCTTTTTCTTTTTGATGGTATAGGGGGGCAAACGCGCAAACGTATCACCTGATGGTAAGCGATTACCATAGCGATTAAAGGAGAAACCTCCTCCTTTTTTGAAGTCGGTTAAAAAAGTACAAAAAATATTATGTTATTTGCTGCTGCCCTTGATGGGCGAGTCCGACTCGCACTTTATCGTCGCTTTTTTATGTTTGTTACCTCAGAACATTCGACTGGGTGAACAGATTATGATGTTTTTTTTTTAACCGACTTTCGAAAAGGAGGAGGTTCTATGTTCCACTGTATGTTTATAGATATATTTTACTTGAAAAGTGGTGCTTCCCGTGTGGTCCCATTTCAATTTGGCTTAGTTTTTGAAGTCGGTTATTTTATTTTTTCTTTTTTATAGGACCGATAAGTAAATTCAAAGTTAAATTGTTTTTTACTGAAAAGAAGGAGAATTTAAAGAGGACTGACAAAATCTGATATTCCAAAATATATTTAAGAGCGAGTGAAGAAGCGTTCCAAGGCTAGTCTAATCTCCCAATTGTGAATTACATTTCAATATTACCGGAGTCTCCACACTCTCCAGACATCAAGGGTGGAGCTACACCTGGGTACAACTACCCACACGTAGAGGTGCAGGGCTAGATACAGTCCTACGCGCGCGCGATGCACCGATCGATGCAGCCGCCACCAGCCTCTTTAGGTAGCCAATACTCGTAGTATGGCTAGGTACCTATAAAGGATACTAGCTGACCCATGCAACCTCGTTTGCGTCTCCTATTGCCCGTAGCGTAAACATTTTCCCCCGTTTATGAATCATTCTACATTGATGCTCCGCTTCTATTCGTCTTAGCGTGATGATATAATATATAGCCTATAGCCTTCCTCGATAAATGTACTATCCAACACTAAAAGAATTTTCAAATAGGACCAGCGTTTCCTGAGATTAGCGCGTTCAAACAAACAAATAAACAAACTCTTCAGCTTTATATATTAGTATAGATATAAGTATAGATAGAGGCCAATACTGCACAGTTAAATACTGTGTAAATATTTTAACATACTTCGAAATTTATTTACACCTTGAATCGTTCATCTAAACGTTACCTGTAAGAAATTGCTTTTTGCTATGTATGCTGTAGGTACCAAAATGGTGTACAATAAATCTTATTCCAGAAAGTAATTGCGGTTTGCCTAGTGGGGCAGTCGTCACGTCGCGCCACTACTACGCTGAGTGTTATTAAATCCCACATGGGACAACACTTTCAGTAAACTACAAATTGTTGTTCTGAGTCTAGGTGTCCTTTGTGACACAGGAATGTATATTATAGTAAACTTAAGACTATTTGTGTAAATTACAGACACGTAACCACAACTGGGCAATCTTCGTGAATCCCGTGGGCGTGGACGCTGCGGTCCAGGTGACGCACACTAGATGCGTCGCTGGCGGCTATAGGTGGAACCCTTACTTCACGCAACTAGCAGATCCATTAAATGTAAGTGCAGTAGTAAAAGGAACAATTTTATTGATGTAAGGAGCTGTTAGTATGTGCTCAAAAGACGATTATTAGTTTGAAATATAGGTATGAATATTAGCTACTAGCTGACCCACGCAACCTCGTTTGCGTCTCCTATTGCCCGTAGTGTGATAATTTTATCCCGTTTTTTAAACATTCTCCATTGGTGCTCCGCTCCTATTGGCCTTAGTGTGATGTTATGTAGCCTTATAGCCTTCCTTGATAAATGTACTATCCAACACTGAAAGATTTTTTCAACTCGGACCAGCTGTTCCTGGGATTAGCGCATTCAAAAAAAAAACAAACCAACAAACAAATTCTTCAGCTTTAGATAAGTATAGATTAGTTACGCCCTGTGGTTTATCATACTGCTCATTCGCGGACACACTACATTTTTTTCGGACAACAAACACATATTCCCTATTTTTGATGTTTATAATATTAGTTTTAAAAGACTATAATAATAAGTGTGGTTCTCTTACAAGTTGGTTTGTAATAATTTTTTGTACATTTATTCTTTGTGATCTTCTAGTACATACGCTAAATTAATACCTAAGACTTTGGACTTACCTATTTGGCTATAAGTTAATCATTGCAAAATGCAGAGAGTACATTTGATTTGAAACTACAATTATTTGTTGTTGTAATAATTAATGTTATGATGTAACATCTGGAAGCAACGGACAGCACTGTAGACCCAATTCTTCGTTACCCCTGTGGTAGTTTCCATTTATCTACATCCTAATAAATGATCATTATATACCATTATTTGCAAATTGCAGCACGATCTGTACAACCAGGAGTGCGGGGCTGACAATCCTCTGCGGTGTGATGTCGGAGACTTGACAGCCAGGCTTGGCACTATTAGTAAGTTACTTTAAAATACGGGGTTTAGTAAGAATGGTCCTAAATAGGAGTTTCAATGTGTGACTGGTATTTGATTTTAAATTCTGCTTTTATATAATATTGTTTAACTGAAAATCAAAAATTGTTCTTTATGTGTTAATAAATATGAAATTGTATATATGTATACATATTCGTTGGGTTTCGTAATTCACGTCCTGGAACCCTTATAGTTTCGTCATGTCCCTCCTTGTGTCCGTCCGTTCGTCCATCTTAGACTTACGTTCCAATCGGTTATTACTGGAGAGGTGAAACTTTGCATGGCTATGTGTATTTTCAATGTCGACAAAGTGCAAAATAAAATCACAAAATGTTATTTTTTTTGGAGTACCCCCCTATACGTAAAATGAAATGATTTACTTTTTTATCGGGTCTACCTCATAGGTACTATATTAATTTCTTTGCAAAGTATATTTTAAATAGGTACCATAGAAATATCACAATTATCTAATAAATACGGACAAAGTTACGAGCAAATGCTAATAATATATATATTTTTGAAATGTACAAGTAAAACCCTTTCTTATGATACCAAACACGGCATATTTCTCTCAAATTTTTTTTTAAAACAATACTTTGCGTCGGCTAGAGGGCGCCACATTAGACATAGTGACATGTCATATAGCCTATAACCAGCAAACAATCAAGACGCTTCTAACTATACCCCATTTGTCTTATTCTGACTAGTAGTTTAGAAAGGAAGGAACAAACAGGCATACCATAGAAATACCACACTTATCGAATTAATACGGACAAAGTCACAAGCAAATGCTAATAATATATATATTTTTGAAATGTACAAGTAACGCCCTTTCCAATGATACCAAACACGTCATATTCATCTAAAATTTATTTTTTAATACAGTATTTTATGTCGCCTAGAGGGCGCCACATTAAGTGACACTTCACATAGCCTATAACCAGCAGACGTTCATGACGCTTCTAACGACACCTCATTTGTCCAGTTCTAATGAGTAGTTAAGGAGTTATGAGGGAACAAATGAACATACATACATACATAGCCTGTCAAAATCATAACCCTCCTTTGGCTTTGCCGTAGTCGGGTAATAAATTCTTATCTCTCGAATTTGTGTCTGTATGAGAAACATTAAAAGTATTAAAGTTTTACTAGTTGACAATTTAAGATTTTAATACTATTCATTTTTATAAAAATCTATCAACCATGACACCAAAATCAAAGTTCTATGAAGAAAGCCCTGCTCTGCGGCCATGGGCGTGAACTTTTACTAGTTTAATATGCATATGTGAATTTATCCCTTGTATGTCGCACCTCTCAACTCTTGAATTCTTACCCAGATATTGGTGGTGAACGACAGATATTCATGGACAGTAACTTCCCGCTGGAGGGGAAGGTGACTGCCCTCGGACGGTCAGTTGTCATCTTCGGACCAGAGAGGAGCTCTGAGAGGTTCGCCTGCGCTAATATAGAGCCTGATAAGGACATTGTTAAGTACGTGAATATAATGAAGCCCCCGAGATTTGTACTGTGAGTATACTCTGTATATATAATTGTATAGCATTTAAAAACTGTGACTTGGGATATTCATTTAGGTATTTTTCAGCGGAAGAGTATTTTTAAGTAAAGTAGGAATTGGTTTTTTGAGGTCCAGCATCGAACCAAGTGACGTGTAATTAGATAGGCCTATCTCTAGCTATCTCTAGATAGGTTGATGCTGCACTCAAACTGCAAAACGACAATCTTGAAAATTGGAAAATTAATTTCTTTATTTATCTGAGTGAGAATATATCTGTTTTAGCGGTATGTTCTTGGAGGAGTTGCGTCGCGTGCTGGGCGTGCCCGAGTGGATGCTCAGTGTGGACGCGCGACGAACGCGCACCCTCCACGGGGGCACCTGCGTGCAGCTGCTGCTGCACTTCACAGGGCCGCAAGCCAACAGGCTGGAGCTGGACTTCACTAGGTAATGACCGTAACGCACCACCAGGTGATGAACTGGTGTCATACAGAGAAAAGGAAACCATCTGACTAGCGTTGTTTAGTACCTAGACTTAAACCATCTTTCTGAAGAGATGCCTTTGTGTAGAGCTGGACTGGTAGATATTGCTGATGAGAGACCACCGATGTTGCATTCAGGGTTACACGTTAAGATAAATTTAAATAATAAAGCCTAATAATTAAAATCTATGTAAATATGTTCACTAAGATGTTACTGTGAAAAAGGCATGCTATATTAACATTCGATAAAAAATATATTTTATAAATATAATATCATAGTTCTGGCGTATCAAGATTGATAAAAAATATCAATTTTATAATGTGCTTCATTGATAGTACCATAATCGTGGTGTCCTTTTTTGTATGACACGTTTATAACACCTTTATATACATTATGGAGTGCAATAAGCGATTTGAATATCAATAATAATATGGAGTTGTGGGTACAAAGGCCGCCTCAGACTAACACACAATATTCTCCTGTCGCTAGGTTACTGGCATCAGGGCGTCTGGACTCGCCTAGTATATTCATCCCAGGGTTTGTGAATACCAAACGTAAGAAAACTATATCATACCGACAATGTGGCGTAACTGACCCCAACGAGAAGAAGAGTAAGTCATTTTATATTGTCAGGCTTATTTTTATGTATTTATTTATTCTTTCAGATAGTAAACAGATTTAAAATATATAGGTACCTCAGTGTTCTTACTAGTAGTTTTAACTAATTGTGAATTAGGGTGTTGATTGAGCTAACCCACGCAACCTTGTTTGCGTTTCCTATTACCCGTAGCGTGATAATTTTCTCATTCTCATTCTTCATTGGTGCTCCGCTCCTAGTGGTCTTATTGTGATGATATATAGCCTTCCTCGATAACCTACAACACTAACTAACCAACACTGACAAAAATTTTCAAATCAGACCAGCGTTTCCTTAGATTAGCGCATTTAAACAAACAGACAAATAAACTCTTCAGCTTTATAGATATATTTATGTTTGGCCCTGCCAAAATGACTCTACTCTGCCTGATAGATAGCATAAGCAGAATCCAAGAGTGGTGGTCACCATACTGCGAATGCAGAGTGCGAGACCGGAGGCCCAATGATGCAGAAGCATCACTAGGCAGCCATAGTTTGGGTTACCATGCTGCATTGTTGCATTCGCAATAAGTATGGTGACCACCGCTCTTGGATTCTGCTTATGCTTTCCATCAAGCTGAGTGGAGTACTTTTGGCAGGCCAATACATAATACATAAAAAAAAAAAACGAACAGAAAAGACTAACTCATAAAAAAATATTACTTTTGGAAATTTTGAAATCTTTCTTCTTCCTTTTTTTTTTTTTTTGTGCGGAAATCCCCTCGGATACCACCAGCTGGTGGTTATGTCGGACTCGAACCGACTAAAAACCGCACACCGTCTCGGGTACTAGAAGCCGGGGAGCCAGGTGCACCCTCGAAAGGAAATCCCTGGAACCCCGGCGTACCTCGGGCCACCCACTATATATGTAGGTGGCCCCCTCCTGTGTAGGAACCCTTACACTTCTTGACATGGCCAACCTATACATATGTATGTTTGATAGTGATAAATTTATTCTTTACACATCAATAAGTTCCTACGAGAAAGCAAAACCTGTGTTACTGCGACTATCTGCTATTCACACATTACTGGTGTTCAAATAAGCTAATAAATGCTTTGATAGAAATGAACTCACAATCATACATTATTCCCCGTGAGGTTTGAACTCATAAACATCGCATTAGAAGCTCAGTGTTCTAACCCCAAGCCCTAATCTTAACGGTGTATTAAAATAAAATAATATTATCAAAACCGAATCATCAAAAATTTGTGGCCTGGTTTCTTTGTTCTCGTACGCGGCGTACCGATCGATACAGCCTCCAGATATAGTTTCTAGAACGCAATATACAGTCTAACTATCACGTATAGGTATTCAATTTTCCTGGAAAATTTAAGGGTGGTGGGTTGTGTAAGCTCTCCATGTACCACCCGCTTTTATTATCCGGTGAAACAAGACGAGAGAGAGAGGTCCGATAATGTTTCTAATGTAGGAAAAGGATAGAGATACCTCCACCTGCTTACAGACAGACAGGGCGTTTATTTACTGAGTGCAAGGGGATGGCTTGGTAGATGCAGTTATGATATACTTCATATCGTCAGTGTCATAATGCAGATATATTGGTTCACCTTCCCGACCCTTTAGGGTGTGGTCTTCGAAACTACGTATAACCTATTTGTTTGTTTAAGATGTTTTATTTTATGAAATTAATTTAATTCAGTAGTATAAAATACATATGTACGTATATGTATATCAGATTGTATTTTTTGTAATATAAAGATTGTTTGTTTATTGTTACAGTAAGCACGACAAATAATTTATCTTTGTGACGCATGAAGGAAAATTTACGGGGTCGATCCAAAGTCGGATAGGGGCTGAAGGTCAAGGGTGGCGTCTAAAATTCGATCGATAACGAGAGGGACTAATTATAGAACTGAGCTAAAGTCTGGGTTCAAATAGATGTTGTTTTAAATCACCGTCTGGTTTAGTTCCAAAAGTAATATTTTTTAATGAGTTAGTCTTTTCTGTTCGTATTTTTTTTATGTATTATGTAATGGCCTACCAAAATTACTCCACTCAGCTTGATGGAAAGCATAAGCAGAATCCAAGAGCGGTGGTCACCATACTTATTGCGAATGCAACAATGCAGCATGGTAACCCAAACTATGGCGGCCTAGTGATGCTTCTGCATCATTGGGCCTCCGGTCTCGCACTCTGCATTCGCAGTATGGTGACCACCACTATTGATGTGTAAAGAATAAATTTATCACTATCAAACATACATATGTATAGGTTAGCCATGTCAGTAACTCTAGCTCATTGATTTTGAAAGAAGATTTAACAAATTATTAGATAGATATTTCTGTCTCTCAACAAGTAATAATTGAGATCCCTTAGTAAATTTATTATGTTATTTCTAAGTTAGGGGTAATGGGTTCAAATCATACACAGTACCAATAAATATTTGATGAGATTGACCATTTGTACAATACATATGTATTAAATAAATAAATAAGTGTTCAAGCAATCTGGTTATTACAGTAAGTACACTGTGCCTAGTTTTTGATCAGACGGTCGTGTGTAAAAAATATCTAGACTTGATTGAGGACGACGACTTGATTGTCTTAATTGTAGTATAAGGCCAACTGAAAATGAGATATGGATATTATCACAGAACCTAATAACTAGTTTTTCTTTCCAGAGAACACATACTTCTTCTCCGGGAGTAGAGCGAGTGGTTTACGACCAGGTGTAATCGCTGGACTTATCGCGCTTTGTGCATCTCTTTCGCATTTATTACTATAGATAATAATATTTATGTAAATTGTAAATATAGCAAAATAAATTTATTATTTGTTATAGATATGTGTTTTATTTAATGATTGTCCATGAGATAAATTATGAATAGTATCCTAACCGAAAATAATTTTGTTTATATACAAAATTACTTCAAAGAAATTTACAAATGGGGCTAAACACAAATCCCTCATAATTTGATGTCATATCATAAGCATAACATTATCTTTGTTCTAATACAATCATGACAACAAGACATTACAACTTTGACAGGCAAGACTTATTGAGCATACAAACTTGACCTTGGTTCTATATTTTTGTGCGGCGGGGCGGTGTGTCGGAATCGAACCGACTAAAACCACACGGTATACCACTCTGCACCTGAGCACCTGCATTTTTGGCAACCTCCCTGAACCTCCAACACTTACTTATACAGATTTTATACACAACGAATTAAATCTGTTAATTAAATTAGATGCTACTGAGATTTACTCACCTTGACAGGGTTGTAAGCCAGTAAAAAGGGTGAAGCCATCATTGCAACAGACAAGAGTAGACAGGAGACACGCCTAGTGATTATTCCTGATCATCATCATCATCATCATCATCATCATCATCATAACATCAACTGTCTTTCACAGTTCATTGTTGCATGTAGGCCTCTCCTTAGCTCCTAACCCTTTTTACTGGCTTACAACCCTGTCAAGATGAGTAAATCACAGTAGTGTTTAATCATACAGATTTAATTCGTTGTGTATAAAATCTGTACATGTGTTGGAGGTTCAGGGAGGTTGCCAAAAATATAGAACCAAGGTCAAGTTTGTATGCTCAACAAGTCTTGCCTGTCAAAGTTGTAATGTCTTGTTGTCATGATTGTATTAGAACAAAGATAATGTTATGCTTACGATATGACATCAAATTATGGGGGATTTGTGTTTAGCCCCATTTGTAAATTTCTTTGAAGTAACTTTGTATATAAACAAAATTATTTTCGGTTAGGAGACAATATTAGAAATTACGTCTCGATTTCACATCAGTATTGATCGTTTAACTACTGCGCAATTTGCGTTAAGGTGCGATTATTGATAATAATAGAATAAAAAATATAATGTTAGAAGATCCTTTTATGACCTTTTTTTTTTGAATTGAATTGAAGCTCGCGGGCTTGGTTTCCGCAACTCGACGTCTTGTTGCGCCTATTTTGCGTCATGACCTTTATAATGTGAATATCATTCTAAACATTTCATTTATTCAACACATAATCAAAACACAATATCCTTTGTTCTTAACGCAGCATACGAAACGGATGGACGCCGATCGATAAAATGCATACACACAAATCTAGGCTATATAGGTGTCCTAGAAGAACATTCTAGAACACGGACCCGTAGCTTAAGTCCCTCGCTCACAACCCTAAATCACTGACCATCAGTCGGCACGACTTGTCCTATCTCATACATTGGCAATCCTGGTAGGTACGCATGATCCAATTTCTCAATACCCTAACAATCGTTCGGTCGTGAGTAGGCGCTTTTATGACGCGCCCTTCTAACTGCGCATGCGTGGCGGGCACGAATCGATACAGCCCCTTCGCCTTTCACACCCCCGCGGGCTATATATATTCTCCCGGAGGGCTGGAACCGCCGCTACCATGGATGACCCTTGAAGCCGACAACATGCGTTACAAAGTGCGGCTATTACTTTTATTTTTCTATTCAGTTCAGGCCAATCTTGAAGGGCCGTTTTTGTTCTTTGGTTCAAAGTCCTTGGAGAAGTACAAGAGGCCGGCGCTGACGTATTTAGATCAAGATGAGTTGATGCGCATCTATGGAGAGGAAGAGGCCATAGTCGTCTTCAACAATCAAGACTCGGTGCCCTTGTCCAGCGGGTATTTTCCACGACTGCGCAAAATGCTTGAAGGTCAAACTACACTGGTGCTGCCTCAAGACTTCCTCGATGTTCATCCAGATTACATCAGCAACGAGACTCAGGTACGTGCATTTAACTATTATACATATTTGTATAGGTTTTCTTCGTTAAATTCAGTTTGGGTAATAGGTTCTTTGAAAAAGTGCATAAGAAATTAGCATTACAGGGGCATATAAGCGAGACGACATGAACACAAGGAATTTCTAAGAGAAAGTGTTAATTTTTTCGATGGTAAAGGAGTAAGCAAATATATATACGATGTATAATTGAGGCTAGTTCGAAAAAGGTGGAAAATCGATAAAACAGGCGTGCTGTGAGAGATGCGTATATCTAGAAGTAGACTGCGATAGACCGATAATGATGATGAAAGGAAAAGGAGAGTGGGAAAAAGAGGTGTGGTCTCATTTCTGAGACTGTTATCATTGTTTTACAACTAATGAATAGTTTAAGTTGATTTCAATTGTGATCGCGTGTTTTTTTATATTGATTAAATTTAATAATTCAGTGATATTAAGTCTATAAAATGGCAGGTTAAGTTATACTGGTCAAAAAGAAAATTAGCATCGGGGGATTATCGGGGGATCTCTAAACATTTTTCACCGCATAATTGGAAATGCTTACCGACATATC
The DNA here is from genome assembly GCA_905220595.1 of Spilosoma lubricipeda. Taxonomy (NCBI): domain Eukaryota; kingdom Metazoa; phylum Arthropoda; class Insecta; order Lepidoptera; family Erebidae; genus Spilosoma; species Spilosoma lubricipeda. The sequence goes on from HG992296.1 coordinate 358,776, forward strand.
ACCGTACTCCTCACGTAATAACGCTATTACATTAATTTTTGTTATATTTCTTCGAGTGAACGAGGTTTATTGGAAGATTACCTTCTTCACTTCTCCTCAATTAGTGTTCTTTAACTCTGAAAGTAGGGGCACTTACTCGTGACTTGAGCTGTAGTTAAAAGAGTCGGGAGAGATTATTTCACGGAAAAATAATCTTCTAGAATTCTTTCATTACCTTTTATTTAGCGATTGAAGTTTGTGGGCAGGCTAACCTCCCCCTTAGACAACTCTCCTTTCCCTTCCCTTCAATTCTAAAGGGAGGGACATTTACTTGTGACTCTAGAACTGCAGTGGAATAGTAAAAGGAGATTTTACTTAACGGAAAAGGCTTCAAAGTCCTTCTTTTACTGCATTTCAATTAGGGCATAAGGATTATGAGAAGTCGTTAAGAGAAGTCACTTAATGTGAACCTTTATTGAATTATTTTATAAGATTCACAATTGATATTACTCACATTTTACTAGTAGGACTTCTGCCTACCTCCAGTCTAGATAGAGGGATGAGGGTGGTATTTAGATGACTCTTTTCTTTTTAAGTCATTTTCCTTTTTCCTGTCATCAGGTACTTACCCTCCAAGGTCCATGGTCAGAGCGTGATGCACAGATGACGGAGACTTTCGCCCGGCTTCAGGACATCTATGGAGCTGGCAAGGTCCTAGGGATATTAGGTATGTCAACATGGCAATATTGTATTTTAAATAATTTCTTTCAGTAACGGGAAGGGTCATATAACAGGCAGTTAATCTTATAATCTTTATGAGTATTTTTATACGATTTGTAGGTAACTCAGTGTCCCAAAGTCAGTCAGTAGATTATGTGGATGGTGAACCTTGGTCAAGAGTACGACGACAGGCCCTCAATAATGACACCAATAGTTCTCCGACCCCAGACGAAGACAAACCTCAAAAAAGACAAAAATATGCACTGTACAATGCAACTGGTAAGTCTCATATTTTTTGCACGTAGGATGATGATATACTATATTTGCAGCATGTAACAAATATATAAATTTTCATGCAGGTCCTGCCGGAAAAGCACTCCTATATTCAACGGGTTGGCCAGAACTTAGGCGCACTAATGGTACCACCATACGTTTGAGTACACCTGTTGGCTCACCAACCATAAAACCGACCAGACTTTACACAATGCTGGTGGTGCGATTTGTGGATGCAGATAGCAAAGATCCTAAAGACAAGGTAAGTGTATACCAAAGAATAAATTACATGAAAGTAAATAAAAATAAATAAATAAATATTTCGGACATCTAACACACAACGCCATCTAGTCCCAAACTAAGAAGAGCTGGTGCTATGGGTACTAGAAAACTGATACAAATACATATGTACTTTTTTGTGTAAATACATACATATTATACATAGAAAATACCTAAACTCCAAAGCAAATATTTGTAGATCATACAAACATTTAGTCCGATTCGGGAATCGAACCCGATGCCTCAGGATCACCAGTCGTACACGCCAACCGCGAGAGCAACGAGGCAGTCATATAGAACAGAAAAATAAAAAGTTTGGAATTTTATCCACAACACAGTTAATAATTTTCCATATTTTCTAGATCACTCTGGAATTTAGCTTCAAGCAGTCAGCAGGCTGGTGGACGGCGGTGGGTGTTGAAGTAAAATTCAACTTGGAAACGACTGGGCTTAGTCTTACAGCACCACCTCCACCTGACGCACCATCCGCAGTCCTGGGTCGATCATACCATTGCTCTCTGCCGCTCGTGTACTCGTCTGATGAAGCTACATTGACGTTACCTAATGTTCAGGTAAGTTATCATTATTAAATATTTTTTATAAGTTGTTACACCTTTAGCAAAGTAAGTCTAAACACTTCTTCTGATTGTTACAGATGCAAATGTTTATGGATAGTACGGAAAAATTCGATGATGCATTTGACTGTATTGGATTCACAACTGTACCCATCTGGTAAGGTCCCATAACTCTAATAGTTAATCTTTTCCGTTTTTTGAGCTTAGGTTGCTTGATTTTGATTCTCTGCTTTGTTCTCAGGTCCGGTTTGATGGTGTCCTTCATCATGCTCTTAGGTCTTGGCGTTTCCATCTCAATGATAATGGACATCAAAACCATGGATCGCTTTGAGACCAACCGAAGCAAGCAACTCACAATCACAGTCAGTGAATAAGCTAGTTTAGAACGGTTCATAATATTGTTTTCAACGTAATAATTGTGTAATTTTTTTTTTATTAAAAGCCCTTCAGAATAAAACCTCTTCCGACTAACGGTGAAGGGGCATGGTATGATATCATCTAAAACCACACGACTTCTTGATTCAATTGCTGTGGATTTGGTCGCTTGGGTCATTTGAGATTTGGTAGCCACATCGTATAGTCCGGGAGGTCTTATCCTTTTATGGTTATAGTCATGTCAAGAATGTAATTAAAGCAGATATTCATGCCATCATTTCACCATTATCATCGTTAATCTCGGTTGTGTGCGACGATGCCTGAGGTGCGATTTCCGATTCTTTTTCCCTCTCTTTGTACGATATTCGATTCCTGCATTGAAATACCCTTGTCACATGGTAACTGTCTTTACGGATGGTCACGAAATTAAAAGCTTTCGTAGTAGGTCTTACCGCGTTGCTTCTACACGTCCACAGTTCAGACCGCAGTTTTCAGACGTCTGGGAGTAACTTATCTTTTCAAAGATGTTCACAGTGTTATTTATAACTTGTACTCCGCGGTAACTACGGTTGGAACTCTTCGGTTAAAGGTTTGGAAGTTGCTGACACTGTCGACCCATCTTTGTCTCTTTGTTAGAACAGCAAATCAACTTAAGCAGGATAATTTGTTTGTATTATTTCTCTTTAAGGTATTTTAAAATTATGTATTTATTACTGTCACACAACCACAGATTTGATCAGATTATCAGATAAAGTTGGCATTTTAATATAAGACTAAAAGTTTGTGGAATTTGAAAGTAATGACTTTTACGGGTGAATTGCGGAGTGTTAAGAATAGTTCGGTTAATTAAATTTTATATACCAATGCAATCGAATTGTTTGCTAAAATCTATGCTGTACTAGGGCAAGCCTGAGACAATTATGAGATTAAAGCTAATGAAATACTCTTAGGCACTATTCAGTGCGAAGCGGACCGTCCGCGCGCGGATAGGGGCTTGCGTTAGTCGCGGACGAATAATATTCATCTTTGACGGACGCTCCGCGCGCGGCCTGTCCACTTCTTACTGAATAAGACCTTACTGTTGTAGTTGCCTTTTTACTTTTAAAGAGTGTCTATGATTTTCTTTGCTAGAACTCTTATCATGACGCTCTACGTATTTTGGAAACGGGAAGTTATTGACACAAGGAGGCAGTGGATTTTATTTTTTTCACCTACTTTACCTTGACAATCCAGAACGTGCTGTAGCATCTGTTTTTGTCGATGAATGATTTTTAACTGTAATTTTATTTTAATGTTCATAATTGTCACTTATTGTCTTAATTGAATAAATGATTTTAAATTTGAATTTGACATAACTTTCAAATCTGTGGTAAATATGACAAAATATTCTGTTATCGAAGGATACTGTAAAGTTCGCGAACTTGCTCGAACACGTTTTCAAGATACAGGACTTTTTGACTAAATGAAATGGCTTTAAGGACTTGGAAAATTTTATAAGATTATAGGAGCTTTCACAGTTTTGTAATAATTGTCACCTTTAAAAGAGTCCGTAAATAACATCGTAAAGACATGTTTTGACTTTTAAATAAATTAATAACTAAATATTTATAATAAGTGTCCGGTACTGTCAGTGCCTATGTAATTGTATATAATTTTTTTCTGTGTGTGTATTGAGTGGATTCGAGTGAATGGATGAAGTGATGTTTGTTTTGTGTGTGTGATACAAAAGGAAAGTGTAAATACGCACATTACATCATACATTGTTATTATTGAGTTTTAAAGTTATTCAATTGCTTTTAGACTGATAAAGAATAATAATATTACATTAAATAAATCAGATAAAGTTGTAAATTTAATGTACGACGCAAAGTTTGTGGAATTTGAAAGTAATGAGGAAAAGGTATGATTAAGGAGTGGAAAGAATAGTTCGGTCAATTCAATTTTATATACCAATGCAATCTAATTGTTTGGTGAAGTCAATGCTGTACTAGGGCAGGCCTGGGACAATTATGAGATTAAAGCTAATGAAATACTCTTAGGCGCTATTGATTGCGACTAGGACCTTCCGCGAGCGGATAGGGGCTTGCGTCGGTCGCGGACTAATAAAATTCATCCTTGACGGACGCTCCGCGCGCGGCTTGTCCGCTTCGCACTGAATAGCGCCTTAATGTTGTAGTTGCCTTTTGATTTTCAAAGAGCGTCCATGAGTTTCTTTGCTAGTAATCTTGTCATGACGCTCTACGTATTTTGGAAATTGGAAGTTATTGACACAAGGAAGCAGTGGATTTTATTTTTTTCACCTAATTTACCTTGACAATCCAGAACGTGCTGTGGCGTCTGTTTCAGTCGATGAATGATTTTTAACTGTAATTTCATTTTAATGTTCATAATTGTCACTTATTGTCTTATTTGAATAAATGATTTTAAATTTGAATTAGACATAACTTTCAACTCTGTGGTAAATATGACGAAATATTCTGTTAACGAAGGATACTGTAAAGTTCGCGAACTTGCTCGAACATGTTTTCGTGATACAGAACTTTTTTGACTATTGGAAATGGCTTTAAGGACTTGAAAATTTATATCAGCTTGTAGAAGCTTTCACAGTTCTGTAATAATTGTCACCTATAAAAGAGTCCATAATTAACATCGTGAAGACGTGTTTCGACTATAAATAAAATAATAATTAAAAATTTATAATAATTATCCAGTACTGTCAGTGCCCATGTAATTGTATATAATGCTTTTCTGTTTGAGTATTGAATGGATTCAAGTGAATGGATGGGGTGATGTTTGTTTTCTGTGTGTGATACAAATGGAAAGTGTAAATACGCACAATTGCATCATACATTGTTATTATTGGATTTCAAAGTTATTCAATTGCTTTTAGACTGCTAAAGTAATTGAATTTACAGTTCCTCAGCTAGATTGCAGGCGAAACTTAACCATCTGTCTTGATTGATTAATCGGTCAATGCCATAATTATGTAGATTTTTGTTCGTTCTAGCTGCGGGATTGTATTAAGGGATAAACATCGCGTTTTTTAATCTCTTGTTATAGGCACAGGTCTTAGATGTGTTTGGATGAGATCTTGATTGGTAACAAAGGTTAGGAGTTTATTCCCATCCGATAAAGCGGTTTAAATCGGATGGGAAGTTACGGTGTGACAGAAATGTCAATCTGTGCTCAAGTAACAAGAGATATAAAGTTATGCGAAAGAATTTAAAGGATGAATTAGGAGAAGGTCGTTTTTAAGTTTTATTATTATTAAGAACACATGGTTGTACTTTATTTTAAAAAAAATATAAAAATATTTTATTAGTTAGCCGTGACGTAAACCTCAACACCATCAGGTTCGTATTCTCAAGCTTATGCCTTGAGTTGCAAATTTCCATGCACAAGTAAGTCACCGCCGTTTTGAGTGCAACACCCTGCAAAGTCCAAAAACACATTTTGCACTTCGCACGACTTAGCTGTTAGTCTGTGTGGTGACGGATTAAGAATACAGAGAGTCACCACCCCCATTCAGCCCGTGGGTGTCGTAAGAGGCGACTAAGGGCACAAACGTCGTAGAACAACTTCACTGCACAGAGAAGGAAAACTTGAAATAAACCCTTAAGTGTGGAAACCCCTGGTGGTGCGTCGGAATCAAACCGACTAAAACCACACGGTGTGCCACTCTGCGGGAGACGGGAGGGATCCGGGAACTGCTCTTATTAACACATCCGGACCCCTCCCAGTGTCTGCATGCACTAAAGCGGGCACCGCCTGCTGGTAACTCTCAATTTAGGCGACGTACGGCACACGCGTAACGTCGTTCCTTCGAGGGTGGCCACTAAAGCGGATGGAGGGGAAAACACATTCCGACCATCCGCAGCCACACTCAGGGCGGCATGAGGCACTGTTAAGCGCGCCTCCGCCGCCCGGTTCTCCGGCGACGGATCGGGTCCGAGTGGAGATCGTCCTCTCGGGCCTTATTCACCGCCTCCTTCTGCGAAATTACGTCTTCGCAGAAGGCTGCGACCGCGGTAAAACTGCTGTCGCTACCGGCCATGGAGCGTTTGACGGCCGGTAGCGAGAGAACTCCTCCGATGACTGCAGTGAGGGCCCGATGCTGCGACGCCCACGCGGGGCTAACCGACAGTGTGTGCTGGGCCGAGTCCTCACTGCAGTCGCAGTGGTGGCAGGCGGGACTCAGTTCCCTCCTGACAACCGAGTGCAGGTACTTTCCAAAGCAACCGTGCACGGAAAGAACCTACGTCAGTCGGAAGGAAAGGATCCCGTGCTGCCGCCCTGCCCACTTGAGGATGACCGGCTGGAGAGCCTCCGCGGCGGCAAAGCCAGCGCGTGGAGTCTCCAGTCGGAACGACCATCGAACCATCTTGGCTCGACGGGTGGTTTTACGCCACTCGCGTACCTCTTCGCGCAGAGGCAGCGTCGAGCAGCTTCGGACCAAGCTGTCGGAAGTGGTCGTCGAAGAGCCACCGGCCGTCGAGGATCAGGCCCAGATACTTCATCGGGGCCCGAACCGGTACGAGGACCGAGTTGACCTCTATGAAGGCGCCGGGAGGCGGACCACGACGGGGCCCACGAAACAACAGAGCCTCCGTCTTGTCCAAGGCCACCCGTAAGCCTAGCGCCTCGTTGCGCCCGACCACCAAAGAAACACATGGTGGCCAGGCGCACCGCCTCATGGAAGGTCGCCCTCCGGGCTGTGATGTGTCATCGGTGTAAAAAATTACGCCCAGCCCGGGGGGGAAGGGGGGCCTCGTAGGACCCAGTCGTATCCCACGTTCCACTGTGATCAAAGGACAGACCCCTGTGGAACGCCGCACGACATGGGTTGCCTCTCAAGGCGCCCTCTCGGTCCTCGTACACGACGGTACGCTCCTCCAACGCGATGTCCAATGACACCGCCAACACCACGCCGCCACAGCTCACTGCCTCTTCGGTCACGGCCCTAAGGCGCATCACTACATCGATCGTTGAACGTCCCTCTCGGAATCCGAATTGGGCGTCCGACTAGTCGGGCCGGGCAGATTCGGGCAGAGAGTATCCTCTCAAAAGTTTACCCGCCTCGTCCAGCAACACGATGGGCCTATAGGCCGCGACCGAATCGGCAGGCCGTCCCAGCTTTCTTAGTAGGACCAGCTTCCCGCATTTGCAACACTCATGGAAGCGTCCGGATGCTAGGCTAGCGTCCCTATACCACCCTAAACAAATTCTTTTTTTTTTTTAACATGTGGAAACCCCTTGGGCCGTCACCCCGCCGGGGTTTGCGGCGGGGCGGTGTGTCGGAATCGAACCGACTAAAACCACAAGGTGTGCCACTCTGCGCCTGAGACGGGAGGGATCCGGGAACTGCTGTTATTAACACATCCGGACCACCCTAAACAAATCCTTTTTTTTTTTTTTTATCGTGTGGAAACCCGTCTCGTCAGCGTGGTATAGTAAGACATTGTCTAGAATTAATTTTATTGAAATCAATTTTCATACTGTTTTGTTTAATCTCAATCAGATCACATTTTGTTCATAATTTCACGACTCGTCAGTCAACGGAGAGCTTATATCAAAACACTTCATGGGACGTGTCAGCGGGCTATTGTTCAACTTCAGTTAAATAAATTAAGAAACATGGGCCTTTTGATACGATGCTTCGTTCGATAGAAAAACAGTGAAATTGTGATGTTTCATCCCAACTTGTTTTTGAATAGTGCAGGCGTATCGCCGATGGTACGCGTTTACCGTCGCCCATATACATCCCTACACCAGAACCGTCACAAGTGCGTTGCCGGCCTTTGGGAGATGGGGGATGGGGGAGGGGTTGAGATATGGGCCTCCGGTATCCTCACTCAATTAGTGAAACACAGTGCATGCGCTATTTCACAATTTATCCCAATAGGAGACCGATTTAATGTTGTTTCCGTGCTGGGCCGGGAATGAAAGAAAAACATAGAAGGCACCAGCTGCTTATCTTCCCGCGCAAGTCGTAAAAGGCGACTGAGGGATATTCGGGTCTGGTGGGGCAGCCTCCCGCCACTACCATCGCACACCCCTGGCTACAAGGCGACAGAAGCATTCCTTCTGCCATCTTGTTATAGTTTGTAAGTAGGTAAGATATGCTATCGGGTTCACTCTAGTGAGGTAGTTTAAGTAATATATGTAGTAGTAAGATACGAGTACGTTCATAGTGGCCGTAAGGTTGTACATCGTAAGTGTTATCAGTTCTCAGTGGCTATCTCTTAACTAATTGTCCAAACAAAAATAATAATAATACTGTTTTATTATTTAATACCTCTTCCGCTACCTTTCCTGCCTCCCTTGCTTAAAACCTCATTAAATATACAACAAACTTTCACGTATCTACCTATACATTATGGGTACATAGGGGTGGAAATACAAATTAAGGTCTTGCCTAATACTCAGGCACATATATTTCTACGTAAACATACACATTACTAAATACGAAAATGTTTTTGATAAAATACACATGGATTCAGAACGAATTATTGTTCTGATCATCAGTATTTGTTCTTGGTCATCAGGGTTGTAAGTGAGAATTAAACCTACAACCTCTGACTTACTAGTCGAAATCGGTGACCACTTGCCTAGATGCCTGTGCTGAATACGGCAAATTCACTCTTAACAGAAAAATATTTCACGTCAGTCATAAAAGTACATATTTAACGTTATCATTTGGAAGGTGATCTATGGTACTGCTTGGTTCAACTTTTAAAGAAAACCACCATGACGACATGCATCGAGCGCCATACTTTGGGGAGCACAAGGATTATGGAGTTCCAAGCTCCTATTCGAATCGATGCTGTTGACGCCTAACCAGGTAATAGTTCGGCAAAAAAAAAAAGTGCTACTGATATTCTATGATAATCCAAAGATCTAATATAAATACCATACATACAAAAACTGTTAAAATTTTATTATTTTGTTACTCTTGGATTCTGCTCATGCCTTCCATCAGGCAAAGTAGAATCACTTTGGCAGGCTCACACATAATATAACATTCTGTTGGTTACATTTGCCCAGTAATAGAGTAAAGTTATGCACAATAAGTAGCGCGAGGTCATCGCTTTCTCCGACTCGATAATCCCGACTCACTGTCATTGACCAATTGACCAGTTATTGGCGAGGAAACGAGACTAGAATCTAGGCTATCAATAATATACCTAAATGCTTCACACTCATTTTGGACTAAATTATGTATAGGTATGCTTTGTGCAACGTGAAGTTATTTGTCGAGGAGTTGGATAGTACCGCTTATCTGAATGCGTTCCCTAGTGATGTTTACATAGTATCGAATGAAGTAGCTTTTTTGTTCTTGTACGCTTATATCTTGAAAAAATATGAATAGGAGTTTATTGAGGTTTTGTCAAATAGAAAGGGTGATTCGAGAGGAAGTTATATATGCATAATATAACCAAATTATATGGTTCAGGAAATCCGAGATATTTAAAGATTTATAAGTGCTGTGATTTTATTCGCTTATATTGTAAAAAGATAAAGATCAAAGTGCATTATGCAGAATTGTATATCTATGAACTAAAAAACACGCTTACAAAAGTACAAACAAACCAACACAGACGAAGCTAATAAAAGCGTGTTGAAAAGATCGCATTACAGGACGAAGTTACTATTTAATAAAATTAAAATGAAAATGATAAAAGTTTACGTACCTACTCAAAAATATTAAAATGGTATACATGAACTAATGTGTAGTTATTACACAATATATATTAATTTGTTTCTTAGCATATTATTTCATATTCTAATTTTTTACTTTCTATATACGCAAGAACATGGGAATTTATTTAGTTATGTTATATAATAAATAAATATTTCGGACATCTAACACACAACGCCATCTAGTCCACTAGTCTAGTCAAGTCAAGTGCGTTGCCGACCTTTGGGGGATGGGGAAAAGGATGTACGGAGGGGTTGGTGTATGAGCCTCCGGTATCCTCACTCACTCGGTGAATCACAACGCAAGCGCTGTTGCACACCGATTTTCTGTGAGGACGTGGTATCACTCCTGACGAGGCGGCCCATTCGTGCCGAAGCGTGGTTCTCCCTCGGCTCATGGCCTCACAGAAAACCGATGTGAAACAGCGCTTGTGCTGTGTTTCACCGAGTGAGTGAGGATACCGGAGGACCTTACCCCAGCCCTTCCCCCTATGTTTTCCATGGGCGGCGGTAATCGCTTACCATCAGGCTGCTCGTTTTTCCACTATCCCAATAAAAAAAAATGCGGGAATCTTACAAAGAACACTAAATGCAGAAAGCATTCAGGTAACATTAACACAGGCTTTGCCTCACCTAGTATCAGACTGCAGTGTGTATTATTAAAAAAGATTTTGATATAAAACATCGTTCAAACTAATATTAGGCGGTATCAACTTTCACTTATCAGAAATGTGCGGCGCGGGAACATAAAGGCAAGCTATAAATATTGGTATTTTATTTAAATAGCTCCGATGACACACTCTACTCGACGTCGTCACACTTAGAGCTTTGGTTTGTATTTCATTAAGCTTTTACATATGTTATTTTGTTATTTGTGAATAGTAACCAATGTTATTCGGTAGAAGACCCTAATAGTACGCGCGTCAGAAAATTCTACTCTATGTTTATAATGTTAATGTTAGTTAGGTTGTAGAAAAAACCCAGTCAAGTTACAGGTAAGTATAATGAGTAATGACTGACCTGCGAGCTATTGCCTACAACCGATTTATTCGAATGAATAAATAAAAAAATATAACTTTCCTGACGCTGATTTCTTTGACTTCCGTTAACATTTGTTGGCTTATATTGACTTCATATCAGAGCAGCTGAGGCTTACCAAAACTCCAACCTCATTTCTTTTTAAACTTATTTAACACCTTCTATATAGTCCGAATGAGAATGAAACATTAACTGTTAAACTAACTACTGTGATGTACGTTCCACTGAGGAAGCTCGTTATGACGGGACATGATTAGACCTAGACTTAAATTACGAGCTACTGAAGTACCAACTATGCGCACGCGCGTAACTGCCACTTACTGGCCAAGGTAAAGGTACAGATTAATAAATAGTTACTACGTAGTAAAGGATAGTTCACACTTAAACAAATGAAATATTATGTAATGTAACTGAGGAGGAACTAGCATCATGTCGTCGGAAGGAGGATCTTTCAACCATGCCTAGTGTTGATGTTGCGTATTTGTACATATACGTTAGATTGATCGGTTATAATACGAAGCATGTATAACTCTAGATTATTTTATAAGAAATTTAATTACGCAATATAGCAACAGGCTGTTTGATTTCGGCAGACATAGTGTAAGACGTTCAGAGGCCAGGTGGAGTGATAATCTACGCTAGATGTGTGTTAGGAATTAAACCAAGTGAGAGAGAGACCCATGCTCACCCGTAGACTGAACTGATAAGCTGATAGGAAGGAAGATGACCCCATAGTTCGGTGTGTCTTAATACTGGAGTATGTATTTCTTTTCAAAGATAAATCTCGCATTAAGAATATACATCCCGTGTCGCGGGGCCTTTACAAACAAATAGGAAACGGACACAAACAACGCCCAGACTCAGAATGAGAATTTGTGGAGTATACAAAGTGTTGTGCGATGTGGGATTTGAACCCACAACACTTGGCGTAGTACAAAGCGCTTAAACCACTAGACCAACCGTGCAGTCAGTTTTCATCTAGAATGTAGGAATCAAACGATAAGATGGGTAACCATGGGATGGTGGTAATAAATATAAATAAATATTTCGGACATCTAACACACAGCGCCATCTAGTCCCAAGCTAAGCCGAGCTTGTGTTATGGGTACTGGAAAACTGATACAAATACCTACATAGGTATATTTTTTTTTGTAAATATATACATAAATATTATGCATAGAAAACACGCTGTAATGCGCTCTGTAAAAACCAACAAATGATAGCCCAAGACCCGCTTTTTGTGAGACCGTGGCATCATTTAGATGCTCTTTTAGTGCCTAAGTATGCCACTTCTAAAATATATTAAACTAGTCAACAAAAAGTGGTCCATGTCCTTCTCCAAGGTTCAATCTATCTCTATACCTAAATTCATTCAAATAACAGACAGAGAACTTTGGAACCTATAATATTAAGTATGGATTGAAGTTCCAGTTTGTCTTCCCCTTTCTCCACTCACGTACCACAGGTAGTACTTATGTTCCCCGCGTCTCCACACGTTACTGTAATCTTCATCTACGCGTGTTGTTATCACATGCGGCACTTTCCTGACACAACACAATACGACGCTACCTTCATGACTAATGTATTTATGGCAGATGCTTTCTCGTAAGCTTTAATCTCAGTTTGAAATCTTTTTTGTAAACTAAGAAGGCATTTATGCTATTTCTAACGTAATTAGGAAATACGCTCTAATAAAGTTTACTAGAAAATTATTTTATGCTTACCATAGTTTGTTTACTTTATCTGTGCCTCGATGGCGTAGTGGTAGTGTATGCGAATTGCGACTGCTGTGCTTGAGGTCTTGGGTTCGATTCCCGGGTTGAATGAAATGTTTGTAAGATCTGTAAATTTTTGTTTCGGAGTTTGGGTGTTTTCTATTGTTGATATGTGTGTATTTATAAAAAACAGATATATATTATTTATTATGTATTTATATCAGTTGTCTAGTACTCATAGTGCAAGTTGTGGGATTTAGGCTTAATTTGGGACTAGATGACGTTGTGTGTTAGAAGTCCAAAATATGTATGTAGCTTTTTCTGTACTATTTTTAATAAATTGAAGGGTGTAAATAATTCCCTGAAGAATTGTATAACTAATTGCCTGTATTTGTTGAATTGAAAAACTACTTACAGAATAGAAGAATGGTTCGTAGTTAAACGTTAGCCAAAAACCAAAGTTAAGTAAAATTGTATTTCTGTTTACTTGTTTAATTGTGGCGTTAAAATTAGTAAACGACTGAACCAATTTTGATTTAGTTGTAGCCTAAAAGCTTCACCCCGCTGCGTTACCCGCGGTACAGCGATAACCGCGTGTAACACCGCGGGGTTCAACTAGTTTAAAATAAAAAGTGTCAAGAACGTATGACTAGGGCATTCCTACATTATTTTCATCTACTTACATACCATGTACCGTAAAATACGTGAAGTAACTTCAAATTGGTAAGTTTTTGCAATCTCATTCTTCACTTTCTATGATCGACACTAAATAGGTCTAATAAGAAATGTAAACAAGAGATATCATTCGTAATTATGTTCAAAATAACTGATGCTGACAATTTAATTACCTGTTACTGAGTGGTCCACTTATAATGTGTGATGTACAAGATAATGCGATGGACAATTTAAATAGGTATTAATTAGTTATTATTGCATTCAATTAAATATTTTTGAAGTCGCGGGATTCGAAGATGAGGCTTTTTGACTCATATAAACTGATAATACTTACTACTCAGTACAATTTGGGTGTTTACCTCTATCTCTGGATCTACTAAACTGATTTTATGAATTCTTTTACCATTAGAAGGCGTTATTATTTGAACGTGTCATAGTATGCGCAATTCGTAAAATTACGTCGGCGCAGGGTCCGGATTTGTTGATAACAACAGTTATAAACTTATAACTGTTCTGGATTATGTGTAAATTACACGTATATTATTGTTATCCATTATGTAACTGTTTGTTTCATTATGTTGTGTTTGTAAATAAAATAAAAACAGTTCCCGAATCCCTCCCATCTCAGACGCAAAGTGGCACACCGTGTGGTTTTAGTCGGTTCGATTCTGACACACCATCGAGGGCCCGAGTGGGTCTCCACCCGTAAAAAAAAGGTAAGTCGTGGATTGCATGTGTCGTGAATAGTATTTGCATCTGAAAATGTCGTTTTGGTCCAGTGATTAGCGACCCTGACAATAGACTAAGCAAGCCTGTTGTGGTGAGTCCAAAGCTGTTCAAATGTTTTATCATCTTTCTGTTGCTTACATTTTTTCTTTTATTTTTAATTAAAATCACGCTTTAGGAATATACATTCTGTGTCGCGGAGGACTTTACGAACAAACATGAAACGGAGACAAAGAACACCCAGACTCAGAACAACAATTTGTGAATCACACAAAGTGTTATCCCATGTGGGGTGTGAACCCATAACACTCAGCGCAGTAGAAAGCGGCGTGGCGACCACTTAAACCACTACCAGTCCGACGCTGGACATAAGCCATAATTTTACCTTGGGAGAGTCACGCTTCAACATGAATGGGTCGGCCCGACCGGAGTGATACCACGACCTCACAGAAAACCGGTGGAAATAGTTGCTTGCGCTGTGTTTCACCGAGTGAGTAAGGATACCGGAGGCCCAACCCTCTCCCCTTATTTCCCCCCATGCCCCCAAAGGTCGTTAACAAACTTGTGACACCTCTGATGTTGCAGGTGTCCATGGGCGGCGGTAATCGCTTACTATCAGGCGATACGTCTGCTCGTTTGCCCGCCTATGAAATAAAAAGCCTCCACTTAAAAAATAGATTTTGGTCTTCTATGCCACACTGGCTAGAAGTGTCGGTTGGTTTGATTCTAGTTCTCCTGCTCTCTGCAGTGCTTGCTGTTGACCTACATAGCTTGCTATCTAAAGCCGAGTCTCCACCGAACAAAAGTAGTCAACTTTCGTGTTGTCAACACGCGTTGGTAACAAAAGCTTCTGTAATTGCCTTGGCAACAATAATAATTGTCAACATATTGAGAACCGTATTTCTGTTTTTGGCGGTAAACATCAAAATAACGCTTGTTGCAAATATTTATTAACTCTGTGGAGACGGTTGGTTGGAATGTTTATCAAATTGCTGGCGACTCGGTGTAGACACATTGGAAACAAAAGTTGGCCATTTCCTGAAGAGTTGCCAACAGTTGGAAACACTGAAATTGCCAACAATTTCGGTATGAATAGGATTGGTGAACTCCGTACTTTTAAACCGTCTTCACACGTTTTAGTAATATATAAGTTTTATTTATATAAGAGTAATAAAACAGCCATCTCCATATCATTAACTGCACTTACATTATGTATGCGCTATGAGAAAGTATCTATGATTCTCACGAACTGAGATAAAAAGACTCCTGTCTGCACTTTCTTTAAATATCTACACATTTGTGTACACAATGTGAAGAAGGATACAGTTAACATTAACATTGCTTATTTAATTTCTAGTACCTGAATGGCCTGGTAGTAATGGATAGTATGGATGTTTTTGGTAGGTTGTTGCGTCAGTGGTAAACTATCTAAAAATGAATCCTAGTTAGATCGATTTATCGGCCCGAAACCACCTGCACACTAAAGATGATTTGAAGGTATTTATTACAAAAAAATGTAATAACACTTTAACGATCAGGCAAGGTTTGTTTTATGTTCTTCGGTCTCAGTTAAAACTCTTTAAATCAAGACAATATTCTAAGAAAACCATTGAATCGATTCATCCATTAAGAAAATACGTTAGTAGCAGACAATTTTGATTAGATTTTTTGGAAAATATGCCTTTAGTATTCTATATAACTGTATAATTATACGGGGGTAAATACGAGAAGCCTTGGATCGAACCAAGTGGCGTGCAATTGGAGAGGCTAATGATGACGATAATTAAATTACCTTTACATTACTCAGATCAATTATCCATTGTTTTCTTGAAGAACAAGTATCTTTGAGTCACCACAAAGACAATCAAAGTAAATAAACAGAGATAAAAGGTAAATCTCGAGTAGTAGTGAAAGCAAAACACATGCACACATACAAAGGCACACACTGTCGTAGTTGTACATATGACAAGTGACAATTAATTATAATAATATATCTCTTGCGGTGAAAGGTGATTGATTCGCGATAAGGTGCGCGAGCGCAACCGCACCCTGCCTTACTGCTGTATTGGAACCTGACAGACCGCAGGGTTGCCATGAGAGTCTGGCACGAACAAACTCCTTTTACTTTCAAGTTTTTGTTGTTTTTTT
This sequence comes from Spilosoma lubricipeda, assembly GCA_905220595.1. Classification (NCBI taxonomy): domain Eukaryota; kingdom Metazoa; phylum Arthropoda; class Insecta; order Lepidoptera; family Erebidae; genus Spilosoma; species Spilosoma lubricipeda. Next base: position 374,977 of record HG992296.1, read on the forward strand.
CAAATTGTTATTTAAATGAAAATAAAAGAGGACGGTGACATACCCAGAGATCAACGCACAGCCCAAACCGCTGAACCTAGAATCCTATAATTTAGCATGTAGGTTCTTTATATAACGTAAGTGAGCACTAAGAAAGGAATTTTTAAATTCCATCCCTTAAGGTGTAAATCAGGGGATGAAAGTCTACGTGGGCGAAGCCGCGTGCAAATGCTAGTCTATACAAATAAATAAAATTGGAGTGTCTGTTTGTAACATTAAAATAACAGCTTTTTAATCAATGCATATGTATGTATACATGAAACAAAAATGTAGTCAAAAATTTTTTTGTCTGTTGTTGCTGCTGTTTGTTCCGGGTAATCTCTGGAACGGCTGGACGGATTTTGACGGCACTTTCACTGGCAGGTAGCTGATAATCCAGGGGGTAACTTAGGCTACTTTTTAGACTAACTTTGTCCCGCGGTGTTACTCGAGGTACGACGATAAACGCGGGTAACACCGCGGGGTTCAGCTAGTTTCTAAATAAAGATTCAGAGAAGGTCATCAGTTATTTCATTGATACTATAATAACAATATCAATTCGGAAGTAATTCTGTCTCTCCGTCCGTGTCCGTTACGCTTTCACGGTTAAACCACTGCATCGATCTAGGCTACACTATCGCACGATAACCGAAATATACTCAGCTGGAGCCGCGGACAAAAGTAAGTTTATTTATTTTATTTATTTATTTAAATATTTCGGACATCTAACACACAACGCCATCTAGTCCCAAGCTAAGCAGAGCCTGTGTTATGGATACTAGACAACTGATACAAATACATATATACTTTTTTTTTGTAAATACTATAAATAGTAAGGATATAATTATTTTTTTCACCATTCAAGTTAGGCCTTTTAATTTTATTTTATTGCTTATGCCATAAACATACACCTAAAAAAAAAAATTACAAACGAGTCGACAACCCTATACAGTTTATCTCAACATGCATCAATAAGTTGTAAAAAGTGTTGTTCGGTGATTGTTGGGCGCTTCCTCTGGAGGCTGTGCCGCTGTACCGCTGAGCTCACGGGCCACTGGTTGCGTAACTCTAGATTAACATCTATACGATACCGACATTCTCCTTGTCTCGGGCACCTATCAGATAGTGCAGACATGTGTTTCTTCAATAAAACTAGTAATTATACTTTATTTTCCAAAATAACAGATTGATAAGTTTTTAAATTGAAAGATTTGGTTTTGTATTTTTCTTACCGAGCGCCAAATTGTTGTAGAAGACTTTATCTTCAGCCTACTGCAGTCCAAGAAGGTCTTTCCAAAGAGTGCGGGAAGTCTTGGGAAGTGCGCATCCACCCGCTACCAGCCACTTCCTCAAGTCGTCGGTACATCGTGCCTCAGGGCGTCCGGCGCCCTACACTACGTTTTACCCTAATTGGAAGACCCTAGGACAACATAATTTAATAGGGGACTTTATATGATGACAATTGCAATCAGGGGCGGTTCCAGGCTGGAATTTTGGGGAGGGTCACTAATAATTAATTTAAGTCGAGTAAATTAGACTTTATTGCACAATATTCAATTTTATTGCACATATTAGAAACAAATCGATATGTATTGTTATTATTGGTAAGTCTATTGAGATGAGAGTATTTGAATATTTGAGACGTGTGGGACAATCTCTTAATGAATACTTAGAGGACCTAGCTCCGTTTGGGGTGAGGGAGGACATGAAGGGTGTGTGTGGGACTTCGGCGCCGCGGCCTAACTCGGCTGTCAAGAGGAGCTCCAGAAACACATCAGCGGCATCTGGAGTACTCACTGCCGTACCTCACAAGTGAGGCACATCCCAGGGTAGTTAGATTCAACCCCGTGTCAGGTCGCTATTGAATCGGCCCTTTCCCGATCACGCTCTGCGGACTCCTTCTGGTGCATTACGTCTCCACAGAAGCAGCCCTCGGCCTTCCATCCCTCCCTACTTGCCAGTATTGCCGCGATCAATACTGTCCGCCGACCGCAATCAAGACGATGTGGCGCTCCTGCTACCACTCGTACTTGGAGGATTAGCCGCCCGAAATACTCTTCCAAGCTTTACCGACTGTCTGAGCCAGAGCCTAGGTACTTTATGTACTAGCTCACCTGACCTATAGTGTCATCCACCCGGAGGCATGAGCTGGATGGTTCTTGGCGCTTACATAAGCCATTTCGTCGTCGATCCCACAGTGCCTTAAGACGAAAGTCTTCAATCAGTGCGTCCTACCCGTCATGACATACGGAGCCGAAACGTGGACACTTACGGCACGGCTGGTCCACAAGTTCAAAGTCGCTCAGCGTGCTATGGAGAGGGCTATGCTCGGCGTTTCTCTGAGGGATCGCATCAGGAATGAGGTGATCCGGCAGAGAACCAAGGTCATTGACATAGCCCAAAGGATTAGCAAGCTGAAGTGGCAGTGGGCAGGCCATATTAGCCGAAGAACTGATTACCGTTGGGGTAGACGGGTTCTTGAGTGGAGACCGCGTCTCGGCAAACGTAGTGTAGGACGTCCACAGGCCAGGTGGAGTGATGATCTGCGCAAGATGGCTGGCAGGAGCTGGATGCGAGAAGCCGAGGATCGAACCAAGTGGCGCGCAATTGGAAAGGCCTATGTCCAGCAGTGGACTGCGATAGGCTGATGATGATGATGACATAAGCCATGGAGGCACCACCTTCAGGCTCAACTCACGAGTCTTATGCACAACACAAGCCACTCCTTGCTCGTCGAGCAGAAGCACCTGCCCGAAGCGTTATCCTCTAGCCTGTATTATTGTATCGTCTACATAGCAGGCGACACTGAGGCCAGAGGCAGACTATTGCGAAGGTCCGCATCGTATGCGAGGTCCCATAACAATGGGCCCAATACAGATCCCTGGGGAACCGCACAACACACCTCTCTTCGATTTGCCACTCCGTTCACATCGACAAACTTCACGCAGATAGGCCTCTATGATGGCATGCAGGTGAGGCGGCTAATATTCAAGGGCCGCCCTGATAGCGCGCCAGGGAAGGCGTTAACTAAAGCGTTAACGATATCAAGGCTAACTGTCAATACGACCATCCCGATCAGAGGTGCCCGCTGATACGGTAAGAGATAACTCTTTCAAAGAGTTTCTCCGTTTCGTTCAGGCAAGTTGGAACGCAAAGATCACCAGTCTTGCTTCTTTTCAGTCGAGGGGGGAGATACCGAGGCCGAAACACTGAGTGAAAATTTGCCTCAGTTTGTCTCCCAGCACCGACCTAGAATACCATTCGGTCCAGGAGCGGTGTTGCGGGAAGCCAGTCTCCATACGGCTCGATCCAGCTCTCCCTGCAATGCCTCACACACGTCGGACTAGAGTTGCCGGTCCCATTGCGTCGGAGGGATTGGGGGATAGTCCTTAGAAATAGTGTGTCTGTCTAGCACTTTTCCTAGAAACTCTGGTCCAGACTAGTTGTGTCATCTGAGTATTTATGGTAGAGCAAGCCTGAATCACGAGTCTTGGAAGGCAAAGTTTTGTTGTCCACATTTTGTTACAGTTGTTATTTATAGGTGGTAAACAATTCCTATCCTTTGATTCTTATGTCTATTGAACAATTATGGAAACTAAGGAAAAGAATAAGGTTAAAAAAAATTACACGTGTACGATTTTGGGGGGGGTCGTGTCCCCTGTGACCCCCCCCTTGGAACCGCGCCTGATTGCAATAATTATAATTGAGTTTAGTTTCTAGTCATTTCAGTAACTATTAAAGTATTGACTACTACTCTACTTGAAATTAATTTCCATCATTTATTTAAATATCAATATGTGAAGAGACTTTTAACTAGTTTAAAACTTCAAGAAAATAGTCCTTCTTTCCAAAGAGAGCGCCATGTTATATAGTGTCGATGATAATGATTCCTTCTTTAGCAGCACTACGGTGTGAAGGAAACACATATGCACACACTCACACACGCACAAAAAGACACAGTTCACACGTCATATTGAAGTTTGAAATGTTTAAATGAAGTTACTGTTTAGTTTTATTTAAAATATTTATTATCATCATCAGCCTATTCCAATCTACCGCTGGATATAAATCATCCCCAACAAAAAAAAATGTAAATAAATCTGCATCTGCTTTGAGCACTCAAAATCCTAAGACCATCTAAATACTAAAAACGTTTGCTTGGCTGTCCCTGACTTGTTATGTAATTACATCGTGAAGTTCATTGACTTGATGACTCCTTCACCTTCTATTCGTGATGTAACCAAATCTCTCATTCATTAACACACCATTCATTCACTACATTTTATATTTGTCAGCATTGTTCCGATGAAATTATGTATTAAAATATACACAGAGAGAAGTTTGAATGCTGATGCCAGGGTCGAGGCGTGTGACCGCGACAGGCAAATGCTTTTCTTTTTTATTTAGAGTTCAATCGTACTTAAATGTTAATATAATTATGAGTATTTATAATATATATAAATGTACTAGCTGCCCCGGCAAACGTTGTTATGCCGTAAAAAAATCATTTAGGGGTATGAAAAATAGATGTTGGCCGCTTCTCAGAACTACTGAATATGCATATAAATTTTCATAAAAATCGGTCAAGCCGTTTCGGAGGAGTATGGTAACGAACACTGTGACACGAGAATTTTATTTATTAGATTTTTAATTCTCCTTAAACAAAGCATACTCATGTCAAAATTTGTTAAAATCGATTTAGCGGTTTAACCAGAATAACTAACACTCATATTGAGCCCTACTCTTAGATTCTCCTCATGCTTTCCATCAGGTAGAGTAGCGTCACATTGACAGGTCTTTATATATATTAAAAAAAAAATATTAATCAGAATATGTCGTTTTTTGTAACTAAAATTAGGGTCTTGTTTCTTTAAACAAGTATTTTATGCAATAACGTTTGGTGTTCAGAACCATCGAAAATGTAAGAAATGAATACCTTCTTACGCAACCTCTGGTAAGCTGGTTCTACATCTATTAAAGAAAGGCGTCTATTACCTAACGGCAACACAAAACACAAGTTGAACTTACTTACTGTAAGGATCCGAAAGTTCATTATTGACTTTTAATTGAACATATTTCGCCAAAGAAAACTAGTCTTTCTAGCAAGTTTTTTAATTTATTCATGTAATTGGTTTTAGATTAGGAAACAGACAGATTATTTATGTTTAATAGATGTTTTGTGTCTACTGAGAATTAACAGGTGGGATGCAATGTGCATATAGTGATCTTAAATATGAAATGCTGGCCTGTGCAACTTCACCTCTTAAACTTTCGCTCTTTTGTAACACTTTTCATTGATGATAGGGTAATGTTATATAGTCTATTGTCTTGATAAATATTTTCTTTGACAGGAGGCTGTCCAATGCGACGTAAGACATTGTAGTGTAAAACCATGTTCCAAATTAAGCTTCAATCTTTTAATTTTATTAGTAAAATTAAAATATTATTAGATTAAATATTCAGCTCCCGTATAAACAAGAAGATTAATAAATTGTAACAAAATACTTCTTGACGTTGAAGGTTTTATTGAAATGCTATGAAAATAATAAAATTAAGTACTCTTTATAAACTTGGGTGTTTTCTATGTATAATATGTATGTATTTACAAAAAAAAAGTATATAAGTATTCATATCACTTGTATAGTACCCATAATATAAGCTCTGCTTAGTTTGGGACTAGATGGCGTTGTGTGTTAGATGTCCGAAATATTTATTTTTATTTATTTATTTTATTGTTATTGTAAATACAAAATTTTTTCGCATGATTTCAGTGCCCGTATTTAATGAGTTCGAAAATTTTAAACATTGATAGTAGTCAAATCAAGTTGTTTAAATTACTTTCTTACCTACCCGGGTATATCTTATAAAAAGTAACGCAATATTGGCACCACAAAAACACTTTTTTCTCCATTTAGAAACTCAACTCTTTCTAAAAAATAAATTAATAATTAACAGTCTTTGACAGTTCACTGCTGGATATAGGCTTCGTCAAAAAAAGAGGTTTTGAATAATTGATGGCAGCTTTAATGATGCTTCTGGTTTCATGAAGTAAGCAACCAGTTCAGACCATCTGTCAATATGTCAAGCTGTTAATGATCATGGAAATAATGAGTTTGTTCCGAGGGACAGTGTCGGGCCTTTCTCAAATTGCGTTATTGTGTCAGTTTTAATTCTAGGAAGACTTGTCAAAAGGCACTGTTTTGTGATTCCTTGTTACTTTTGTAACAAACCTTGTTTGCCATTTACATGTTTAGAAAAAGTATCTGCAATTTTAATACAACAAGTTTTACTACAACGAGTCTTTATAATGGTAGAAAATGATATCTTGCATGTCCGTATCGTGAACGATCACCATCCCTGTTTATTCCGTGGAGGTCATAAGAACCGACTAAAGGAGCAAATTATGCAAGACAACGGAACTGCAAGAAGAAGGAAAACGTGAAACATGCCCTGTACATCGCAGTATTAGTGACTGAATTTATAACTGCCTCGGTGGCACAGTGGTAGCGTACGGGACTGCTGTGCTTGAGGTCCCGGGTTCGATTTCCGAGTCGCCAAATGTTTGTATGATCTGTCAAAATTTGTGTCGGAGTTTGGGTGTTTTCTTTGTATTATATGTATATAAGACCATGAGTTATTTTCTTGTTGAAGCATAACACAATTTGATTCATCTAAAACAGAGTTTTATTTATTAAATACAGATAAGTTTTAGATAACAAATATCACTATGAAATATTTAGGTATATACTAACCTATAACAGTGAATCGACAATTAAATGTTCATACTTTACTATTCTTATTATAAAACTAGAAACGTCTTTTGCACTTTTAAATTGAAGCAAATTCACAAACCAACTGAGTTTTAAAGAAGCTATAAAAAAAACATTTGTAATTTAATTATCTGTAACTATTCGATAGGAACAAAGAAAAAAGACATTTTTACATTATAACCACTCGTGGCTCCCTCTTGTGGCTGAACTGATAGATAGATACTCAAATGTCTATGTCTGTTTCAACGTCAACACAAAGCTTACATGTATGTATTTACAAAAAAAAAGTATTTATTTAAGTTGTTTAGTAGCCGTAATTTGTACTACGGCTACTAAACAAAAGAGCTTGCGCTCTGCTTAATTTGAGACTAGATGGTGTTGTGTGTTAGCTGTTCGAAATATAAAAAAAGTGTAGTAGAACCAAATAACGTTTTTAAAGAGAAGCCTTTATCCAGGCAGGTCCAGGAGGAACGCACTATTAAATGCCATTAATAATGTGTTTTACAGCAAATAATAGAAGTTAATTTTTAAAAGAAAAACAGTGTGCTGTCACGGGACGCCTGGTAGATGTGAAACATCGAAATTGTTTTGTATAAGTTATATAATATGAAAAAAAAGAGGTTTACCCCTCGCCTATAGATGTTTCACATCAATAATGTTAAATATTGTTATAGTAATGTAATATTAGAAACATTGTTTGTTTTTATTAACGCTGCTAGTTGATGATGATGCGGAGGAATTTTTTGACGCTTGTATGTAAATATTGTAAATATTTTCTTTGTTTTTTAATCCTCGTATTATGATTTAATTCAAAAAAAGAAATTTATGTTTATTGTATTAGTAATTTAGAATATTTAGAACTATTAATTACACATTACCATTACCATAAAATTACCATTTTTTTTTTAAACTTTAGCATTTTACTTCGGAATCTTGCACAATACTGAATTCACTGTCAACAAAAACATTCACATAAATAACAATCATATTCCTCTTCAATCAAAAGCGAAAATAGCGTGAACGTAAACTGTGATATAATTTGACCTCTCGTGACCAATTGCTGCGCTTCTCTTCAAGAAATGTGAACGATTTAAAACACATTAATTTATATTTGACATCGCTATGCCACACATACTTAACCGTCAAAGTATTTGTATTTATTTCTATGTCAAGAATCAAGATCATTATAATTTATCGGAACATTTAACATTATCTTCAAAGTTTATCGTTTATTATCAGCTGTCTTTAGTTTAAATTATTGCATTGTTAGGAAATACCTCCTATTTTGAGCGCAGTATGGCACGCCGTGTGGTTTCAGATGCTTTGATTCTGACATTGTATTTACAAAAAAAAAAGTATATAAGTATTAATATCAGTTGTCTAGTACCCATAATACAAGCTCTGCTTAGTTTGGGACTAGATGGCGTTGTGTGTTAGATGACCGAAATATTTATTTATTTATTTATTTATTGTCCTACCGCAATTTCTATTGAAACTTCGACTCAGGAAAGTTTTCACATGGTCAAAAAGAGAAGCCTTTTTATTTACGGATAACTTACTATAGATATCTAAGTTTAAAGTAAAAGCCTTATTCTTGAGCGTCGAAACTTGTAGGAGAAACTCTTTAAAGAGCAGACTTGACTCTGAGAAAGAAAACTTTATTTTCATGTTGTAGATTTATTCCGCAGTATACTCAGATTGAAAGAATCTCTTTTCTTTAAGGGGTTTTCAAGAAGAGAGGGTACGAACATTTTTAAGAATGGCAACGCACTTGAAACTTCTGAAGTGCAGGTGTCTATAGGCAGTGGTCGTTATTTACTGTTAGGTAAACTGTTAATATGTTTGCTTCCTGTGCTGTGTATATATACACACATATATATATATATATATATATATATATATATATATATATATATAGGCAATTAAATGAAACCTCGCCATGGTATAATAGTAGACTTGAAATGTTTTCTAAACAGTATTTATCTAAGGAATTAAAGTTCTAAAATAATTTTGTATCTTTTTGACCATTTTAAAGCCTTGTAGCTCTAATAATCGATCTATAATAAATTATGATCCACATTTACGCCATCCACTTGACAAACCGATCGTAATATAGAATTCTACAAGTGTGAGAAGGTCAAGAACCCCCTTCCCACACAGTTACGTAGTACCACACAATTCCACGTAACATTATCTGCTGTGAGTGGCATGCGATCTCAGCTTAATATGCCTCTTATATGTACATTAGCGAGATCAGCTCAGATTATCACTGGCTATCAAGATGGAGAGGGTCACGGTGGAGTTTTAATTTCACTTGTCTTTAAGATGCTTATAATAGACTCGAGAGCAATGCATGTCGTATTGTCAAATGCTAGTTTGAGGTGATGTTTTGAACTGTGCGAAATGGCCTGCATGAGTGTCCAGATTATTGCCCTTACGTATAATTTAATATAATTATGTATTTTTTTGTTTCCTAAAAGGTAAATGAAAACAAAACTAATCTTCAAAGTGGTTAAGTTGCTTTACACGAAATGTTTTAGAATCACTTTTTCCAAGACTCGCGTCAGCGCATTAGTTTGAATTAATAGGTACCTGGGTATAGTGAGTACTAAACTGTAAACTAAGAAAAGAAGAAATTACAAAAAGTTGTTTAGAATTCTAATATACCCAAGGGACAAATGAGTAGATGCATTAACTGACGTCAAGTTACAACCGTCGCCAATGAATACCTTAACTCAGTCACGAACGCAATATAGGCCTTTGAATGGGAGTAAATACCTACGCTCCGTAATTCTTTTGTTTGATTTACTCTTTTTGTTTTCTTTCAGTAATACAGGAGAATAAAAAAATTGTAAAGTGAAACTTTGAAGTGAACGTAATTATTATTTTATGAGTCATTTCCGTATCACGCGTATATTAAGGGTCGTAACGTATTGTTAACGGCTAACAAACTTCCTCAATTAACACACTATCTAAAACAATAATAATTATACAAACCTGATGGATAGTTCCAGAGTTATATTCATATTCATATTCATATCATTTATTTGCATTCCACAATGTTATAATTAGATGGTTTACATGTCACGCTTAAAAACTAGAAACAATCGTGGACCCTGTAGGGCACAGCAAAACATAAGTCATATAATATCAATTAATTATTAGCATTACTAAATACAACAATATTAAGTTCATGCAAACAAAAAAATAAAATAAAAAATAAGAAAAATTGTTAATTATCAACTAATCAAAACCTAAAGTCAACCAAATCAAAACAAAAAAAAAAGAAAAATAACACTTCAGACTTTTAAAATGGAATAACGATTTCAATAATAATTTAATTTAAAATAATAATTTGGCATATTTTATATATTATATTATATATTAAGTACTATATAATATATTTTTATCATTCATGTATTCATTTATTGTGTAATATGCTTTATTTATAAGTATTTGTTTAATTCTATGTATAAAATGTATCTCATTCGTTTCATTTTTAATGGCATCAGGTAATTTATTGAATATTTTGATGGACATCACATAGGGACTACTTGAATGTAACGTTATACGGGAAGTGGGTAACATTAACATTTTCTTGTGTCTAAGAGATCGGTTCGTATTTTTGTCTCCGCGGGTTGTGAAAAAAGTGATATATTTTCGGACGAACTTGCATATTTCAAGAATGTAAATAGACGGTAGGGTAAGTACCTTATGTTTTGTAAAAAAAGGTTTACAACTGTCCGTTTGTTCTAAATTAAATAGAATACGAATCAATTTCTTTTGTGCTATGAAGAGTGTAGGGGCATCTGTGCTGTTCCCCCACATTATGATTCCGTAACTTAGCCATGAATGTGCATATGCATAGTACGTGGTAAGTGCAGTTTCAATATCTGTAGTTTTTTTAACTTCGTATAATGCATAGCTAAAACTGGAAATTTTAGACCTAATGTGTTTGATGTGAGTCTTCCAGGAAATGTGAGTATCTATTGTGAGCCCTAACAGAGTAAAATCGTTAACGACTTCGATTGTTGTGTTGTTTATACTAAAGTTAATGTTTAAAGGAGTTTTTTTGATAGGGATAAAATGTCATGAGTTTTTTTTTGTTGTAGTTGATTTCCAGGTTATGGTCATCCATCCATTTAATTGTTTTATTCAATATTGAGAGCAGTTTTTTACTGAGATTGTCATTGTTCTGACATGATGTAAGCAAAGAAATATCATCGGCGAACAGTACACACGGTTCATTTATGAATGTAGGTAGGTCATTTATGTATAAAATGAAAAGAAGACATCCGAGAACACTGCCCTGAGGAATTGAGGCATTTATATTCTTTTTAGTTGATCTAACGGGTGTAATTTGATTAAGCTCGTTATTAAAATGTTCAATTTCCACGCATTGCTCCCTATTTGATAAATACGATTCGAACCATTTGTGAGGAGTACCGCGGATCCCTATTCCATATAATTTGTTGAGTAAGATTTTAAACTGGACCTTATCATATGCTTTGGTCATATCGAGAAGCACTCCTACCGCGTATTTTTTATCATTTATAATATTTATAATTTCCTGAACATATTTATAGACCGCCAAAGTTGTTGATCTCTGTTTACGAAATCCATTTTGATGTTCACTAAAAATATTATATCTTTCACAAAAACCATAGACACGGTCACACATAGCCTTTTCGAAAACTTTTGATATTGTGGGAAGAATAGCAATGGGTCGATAATTGCTGGGATCAGTTTTTAAGTTTTTTTTAAACAATGGTTTTATGATCGCTTTTTTCAAGTTATCAGGAAAAATGCCCTCATCGAAAGATTGGTTTATCAACACGCAGAGGGGCACAGCAAGCTCATCTGCACATTGCCTAATTAGTGTAGGGGGAAGTTCATCAACACCATAGCTCTTTTTGTTTTTAAGGTTTCTGATAATTTTGTGTGTTTCTTTGAAATCGATTGGTCTAAGAAAGAAAGTGTTTTCTGTCTGGTGAATGACAGGCAAACCAAGTGCCATTTCAGGTTTATTTTTTTCACCAATGCACGCAAAAAAATCGTTAAAAATATTGACCACTTTTTGAGGGTCTGAAATTAAAGAATTATTAATATTCAATTCAATATTATGTTTTTCTGTAAATCTTTTTCTATTTGTACGCTCATTTATAATATTCCACATCGCTCTTATTTTATTTTTTGACATTTTTATCTTTTTAATATGTTGAAGTTTTTTAGATGTAATCACCGTTTGTTTTAGTATTTTTTCATATCTTTTATAGTAACTGTGAATAATAGGATTATTTGATTTTATACACAAAATTTTTAACAGCCTTTTGTTTTTGCATGACAGTTTAATGCCCTTTGTTAACCAATATTTTTTGTATTGCGTTTTTAGTTTGACTGTGACTTTTGGTATTGTCTGATTCAGAATTTTTGTAAGAATGTTATTTATGACAACATAGTTCTTATTAACGTCATTGTTTTGCTTAATTACATCATTCCAGTTTATTAATTTTAGCGCCGATTTAAAGCTATCGATATTGTTTTTACTAAATATTCTCTTTTGAGTGTACCAAGTGTTTTGCTTATGTCTCTGCCGTGTGTTGAATGCAATTATTACACCGCAATGATCGGAAAACCCTAGTTCTTCAACGGATGTATGTATGGCTTTATCGTTAAAGTTTGTGAAAATGAGGTCAAGGCATGTTAAGGTGGTTTTCGTTATATGTGTAGGGTGTTTTGTGTGCTGTATAAAATTACATTCTGACATCAGATCTAGAAAAGTGCTTGTTTTATTATTATTTTTTAGAATATCTATGTTGAGATCGCCACCAAGAACTACATCTAGTTTGGAATATTTTTTGTTTACATAGGTTAATAGTTTTTTGAGTTGGTTATAAAATATTTCTTCTTCTCTTCTGTTCCAATAAATTGTAATTAATAATAAATTTTCTTCAGGTATTTCTATGGCACACACTTCTAAGATGTATTCTAGTGACATATCTGCAATGTCACATCGTTCTACATGTACTTTGTGATCCTTTAGTAAAATGCAGACCCCACCGCCTCCGTGTAGTTTCGCGAGTTTAACAGACAAAATTAGGGTTTGTGTACTTGACTATTAAACGCTAAGCTTCAAACCCTTACATAAGATTAACGTAAAATGACAGCGTTCGTGATATCGTGTTTCTTAGTTTGTGCTGCATTGTTGCATTGTCTGCAGTCGCAATGAGTATGGTGACCACCACTCTTGGACTCTGCTTATGCTTAGGGCCATACATAAAAAAATCTGTTCGGCAGAAGCGATAGAGTACCGATGCTTTTCTAATCGGCTTCTGGAAAAAAGAAAGAAATTCTGAATTATGATTTTCTCAATGTTTGTTAACGCCCTTGTCTCGAAACTCTGTGGTGAGGTATACTACCTGTCTAATAGTTTATCCCATTTAAATTTGCTCCCCACATCCATTTCCCCATCCCCCGAAGGTCCACAACGCACTTATGACGCCTCTGGTGTTGCGGGTGTCTATGGGCGGCGGTAATCGCTTACCATCAGGTGATACGTCTGCTCGTTTGCCACCTTTACCATAAAAAAAAGAATACAGTGTATTAAAATTCCTTCATACATTACATTTTACTCATTGATACTTTTCAAATACAGTGACGTTCGGTCTGAATACTTGTTTCGAAGTCTAGCGACAGGGGCCTTCTGACATTCCTTTGAAACTGACTAAAAAACTATAAATTCACAAAAAAAAAACTAGAAAATTTGAAAGTGGATTGACGCAGTCGACGCATTATATTACTCTGGACGGAAGCCATTATGTGTTTCCGTATCAATTCATAGAATTTAATACTTGAACTTGGCGTGAAAGGCAAACGATGTTTGAAACGACATGTGAAGATTTTGATTTCATTTGTCAACTTAACATCTTTGATTCCACCAATAGGTAAGTGCTTCTAAAGTCACTATATTATATATATCGCGGCAATAGTAGCCTATATGTTATTCTAATGTATAAGCTATATTACTGTAAAGTTTCATCCAAATCAGTTCAGTATTATATGCGTAACGAAGTAACAACTTAGAAACTTTCGCCTTTATATATTAGTGTGAAGTTTGATACTATTAGTACTTTTGATACAACTTTGAGGTTGGTACAATATGGTGCAACATGTTCCCGAATAGGGTTTTGCAAACATGCCAAACCAGGACCTCTTAACTCCAAGACCTTCATGCTCCACCGCAAAACCCCTTTGTGGTGAAGATTTAAACGAGGTTTCTTAGTATAAAAAGCTTAAAGTTGGCAAAATCTTTTAGATGACGTATGTCTGGCCTTAAAGTATACCATTGGATGTAAATCTTTTTACAAAAGACTAAGACAGAGAGTAGAATGAGAGTCAGGGTAAAGGATTTTTAACGGGTGGAAAGTCTTTTTATCCTATACTAGCAGACCCACGCAACCTCGTTTGCGTCTTCTATTGCCCGTCGCGTGATAATTTTCCCCCGTTTTTGAAACATTCTTCATTGTTTCTCCGCTCCTATTAGTAGTAGCGTGATGATATATACCCTATAGCGATAAATGGACCCCTCGATAAATGGACTATCCAACACCGAAAGAATTTTTCAAATCGGACCAGCGGTTCCTGAGATTAGCGTGTTCAAACAAACAAACAAACAAACTCTTCAGCTTTATATATAAGTATAGATATTCTATAATAAGGCGGTGTGCGGGACTAGTACTACTAAAACTTCACAAAAAGACATTGTACGTCTGGTTATCCGGAATCCGGAATAAACTATTATTAAAGCATTCGGATACTGCAACCTTTGGATCAGTTGCATACCCTATCAACCGTTTCATGATCTTAAAGGTCACTAGAAAGGTACAACTACCCATCTCTTTCGTTTTATACAAATACTGGATCAAGGAAGTATCCCCACTTATAAATATTAATGAGCAATTATTTACACCAAATAATTAATTATTTTGAATGTTTCCCTCAGTGTAATGTGTAATACAACCTTGAACAAAGGCTGAATTGTTTGATGAACATAGTTATATAATATGAGCGCTTCACGGGTCGTTTACTTCTAAATATTGAGGTTGTTTTAATTTATATTAACATTGCATTGCAAATATATACCTCCCCTTGTTAATTCATATCCTTTCAACCTAATTTGATTACTACACGGTTGGTCTACTAGTGGTTACTTTCTACTGTGCCTAGGAATGTGGTTGTAAATCCCACATGGGACAACACTTAGTAACATCATCATCATCAGCCTATCGCAGTCCACTGCTGGGCAGGCCTCTCGAATTTACACTTAGTACGATCAACAAAATTGTTGTTATTGTTGTTCTGAGCCTGGGTGTTCTTTGTGTCCATTTCATGTATGTTTGTAAAGTTACCAGCGACATAGTATGTCACTATTCAATGTTGAGCCCTTACCTATGTAACCAAAATTAATTAAAGTTTAAATTAAAACTTGAGTACATACATAAGCAATAATTTAAAAAAGTTTCTTGATACTTGCGCAATGGTAGAGTCCCAATTTTGCCAAGCAATGGTATGAATGATTAATGTTAGGACGCGTACAATACTCTCAGATTGTAGAGGAAGGTTTTGTTGATAGGTTTTGATATCAAAACGGAAAAATAATAATATTTTTATTTAACTTTAACACATGCATACGGAATTCGACTCCTTTTTTAACATTATTCATTAAGTATTTACATTATTCGTTGTTTACAAACAGTTATATTATTAAATCACTAACCCCGGCTACTGACATTACATCGTTCGGCAGTCATCAGTCGTCAGTTAGTAATGATCGAGCATGAATCAGGCCCCGCATGGGAACTTAGAGCGCAAACCACAGAGACCACCTGTCGCTGGTTCGGGAGGCTCGTTACGAGAAGGAACCAAGCTGTAAAATTTAGCACCATAACTCAACTGAGGACAGACGTTTTATGCATGTGCATTTAGTAGTAGTATTTTACTTATGTCTTGAGCGTTTCAAAGCCAAAGGACGAAGTACCGGAGAAGAGACTAATTCAGAAACAATATAAATTCAACCTAAAGTTTGTTAGTATGATGATGACGTTCTCCTAGCCGATTTTGCCTACGGCGGCTAGTCTCAACGGAGATCGGCCAACTACGCAGGAGATATCATAATGTACAAGTGTGTGCGCAAATAAGTCTTTTCAGGCTATGTACATACATACCTAAGTCAATGTGTTTATTAATATCTGGTATTTTTAAAACAGTTACCATAAACAAGTAAAACAAAGAGACATGACTACTGCTATATTACACATCTATTTATATTCCATATCCTACTATGCTCTCATTTGTTTTGTTATGGAACACTAGAAGATAATGAGCAAACTTGTTTACAAACAGTTCACTATATACACTCGAGAACATCGAAACTGGGTCACATAAAGATACAAGAAAAACAATCAAATACTTCTATAAAATTTTAACAAAAATAAAACCGACTTGAAGGTTGACTCGATTTCTCTTGGATGCCATCATCAGATCTTAGTATCCTTATCATGATACCACCGTTGGGATATCTTCTTTCTATTAAAAAATAATCATCAAAATCGGTTCATAAACAACGAAGTTATCGGCGAACACACATAAAATAAATATACGGTCGAATTGAGAAACCTCCTCCTTTTTTGAAGTCGGTTAAAAAAGTAATAAAATCATTCAAAAACTTGTTAGCCAAAATAGTAAAACATTAAATTTTTCTACAAGCTCAAAATTTTGAAAAAAAAAAACAAATTTACCTCGATATGCTGCCATCAGGTCGGTTGTATGGTTTGATATATACTCGTAATACCGTCATGGGTGATTTCGCACACAATACTTGGGAATATTCTCTCTTTCTTCTACGAGAAATTGGGATTTTGGATCCAACTATGTTCGATTTGATTGACACCAGGCAATGTACTTGTGAATCAATACGGTTAATATTAACTTCCTTGTTAGTCTAGTCATTCACAGTTTGACTCGGACACATTGCTCTCTAGTGTATTAAAAATAACAAATAGTAATTCAATTGCGTCTTGACTACCTTTAGCATGATGCTATCCATGAGCTTTCTCGCTATGATGGCCCGAGAGTAAGGTAAGCTTCCCATCACTCGATGTTAGTGCTCCGCGCGCATTGCACGCGCATCGCGTTAGTCGAACGATCACGCATATTCATTGTTACACTTAATTAATTAAATCAATTATTTAATTATATTGTGTGGGTGTATTTGTGATACTGAACTGTACTCGAGTGTACTTGTGTATTGGATTTTTTACTGGATTTGTTCCTCTAGTATTTTGTGAGTATTATTTTTGTTTATCTTATGAAATCATTTATTTATTTAACTGTTAATGTTACTTTATATGTATTTATGTACAAAACGATTTTGAGGTCTATTAGTAAGTGATCTTGACACCTAAGCGAGAGGTCTTGGGTTTGATTCTTATGCAGGACAAATAATTATGCATTCAGCAATATCAATATGATCAGTTGTCCAGTGTCTGGATGTAATTTATCAATACACATATTACAAAATCGTAACTAGTCGCTGTCTGTACATGAAATATATATAAGAAAGATAAGAAAGAAAATAAGAAAATTATAGGAGGACTTTATGAACGCATTGGTCTGTCTGTTTTTCTGTACGTTTGTCATGCTTATCTCAGAAACAGCTGCACCGATTTGAATGCAGTTTTCACTAATGCTTTACGTTTTTCATCACTCAACATTGTAGTGTTTTTTTCATTTCAATCAGTTCATAAATAAAAAAGTTATTTCAGTTTGAAGAATCACCACGATAACCGACCTTTACTTTGGCTTAGTCGCAGGCAAAAGCTAGTCCTCCTCCTTTTTTGAAGTCGGTTAATAAATAAGTATGTTTATCAGCAATCTGTATATATTATAGTACATGCTCTCTTGCTTTAGCAGTGATGACCGTGTGTGAAAGGCCTCAAGTTTATTAATCTAGACACCCTTAGCAAAAATCAACAGTTTTATTTACTCCAAGAAGAAAGCAAAGAAATGTTTTCAATCGTTACCCGCGAGTAATTAGTAAGAACAAATTATCGCCTCGTTGACTGTCACACCTCAATAAAGATTAAGGTAATGAGTTTGATTCCCCGACAAGAGCATATTATGTCTGTAATCTACATGAGTATTAATTACTAGTGTTGCGTGCTATGTGAAGGGCACCAGGAACCGACGAGCATGCATGCAGCGATTGATGATGTTGACGAAGCAAAAGAGGTGTGTCAGGACCGTAGTAAGTGGAGATCAATTGTCTCTGTCTACCCCTCTGGGAAAAAGGCGTGACTGTATGTAATGTTACTAGCGTTGCGTGTGTATATAGATTGGTTATGGTTATGCTGGATTCGAATCGGCTGAAAATAACCTTTGATTCTGCGATTGAATGGTACCACAACGATGTATTGTCAAAATTATCACCAACAGCCTTTAACAGTTCACTGTTAAACATGGATATAACCCTCTCCTTAGAAAGGAGAGGTATCACGGCGGCCAGGCGGGTTGTTATTGGGTTTGTTTCAAGATTTCCTTCTCTTTGCAGGGATTTTGTCCAGCGTTGTTTGATCCGTTAGTCGGTGGTAACACTCCGTAGTCATAATCTACTAATCAACGTGGGAGAGTCACGCTTCGCCTTGCATGGGTCGGCTCGACCGGAATGATACTACGGCCTCACAGAAAACTGGTGTGAAACAGCGCTTGCACTGTGTTTCAGTGAGTGAGGATACCGGAGGCCCAAAGATCTATAATCTAATCTCTCTATAAGATAATCTCCGGTCATGTCGGATAACGTGTGTGCGCAAACACAGGTGCACTCTCTGTCCCCTCACTCTCATCCGACAGGTCCGGGGAGAGATCAGACGCAGGACCGATGGATTTACGTGCTCTCCTAGGCACGGGGACAAAAACTTCAATTGCCAAACTCCGAGCTGCTATTAAACATTTCTAGTATCAGAAAAAACCATAATACTTTTTGGCCTGGCGCAGGAATAATAAAGGCTAAGGACAATAAGTTACATCAAACCTTCACTAAAGGTTAGTGTCAATTATGACCTACATAATTTATCCAGGTTGTTGATGTATCAGGTTTCGCATGCGCAGGCTATTCGATATATGCGGTTAGGAGTACATGAGGTTTCATGTTTCATACCTTCTAGAATATCTATGTTCTAATAAACAATTATATATCAGTAACAAAAAAAAAATAAAAAAAAATAATAGAAAGCGATTGTCATACGAACTTGGAGTTGCATTTGTAAATAGAAACAAAAATTAGAAATTTATTGTACATTTTTCGGATTCCGTACCTCTAAAGGAAAGAAAGGTGCCCTGATAGGATGTCCGTCTGGCTTTCCCGACCCTTTTTCTCAGGAACGCGTCGAGGTATCAAGCTGAAATTCATATCAAATACTCCGGTCTACTGTCCCTTGGAGCTGTGAAAAAATCAAACTCTAAGCCAATGTAATAAAAAGATACGTTTATGATGCAAATTTTTGACACTCGCAAGGGAATCAAAACGTCCCGTGAACTCAGAATCTTGAATTTTATAGCACAGATAAAGTAGTACAGTGGCGATTACCATGAGCCAAGAGTCAAAATAAAAGAGAGAACTGTTAAAAAATTTTAGACAAAATAATGTACGTACATAACTCAGCTTGAATCTACATTAAGTAGAAATGACTCGCCTTGATAATTAAGATAATGTTGTTTTAAAGCATATATGTATAGAGTTACTAGGTACATATAAGATTTTATCTTATCTGCTATTAATTTAACCAGGCGGTGTATGAAAGTGTAATTTAGCTGTACAAATATTTTGTAAGGTTAGTGTTAATGTGTTTCATAATGTACATATTTTATGGAAGGACATAGTTTAGCTACGAAGATACTTCTAGATCTCATTCTTTGTTACATATCCATAACTTACTTTAAATAAATCTGGTTAGGATTGAAATGATCTGTACTAGAAGATAAGTGATGACATTTCTAGAGTTGTCTAACGGCTGTGATGCAATAACCATCTCCACTTTTAACTAGAGATAGTTTTATTTTGGTTATTGAAAGCGGTCTGAATTTATCTTAAAAAGAGTATTTGTTCTTATTTTTTACTACCAGAACATGTCAATAAATAATATCGATCATGTATATCAATAAATGAATTGAATTTATCATTTATCATTTTGAAAAAAAATAGACTATCTCCAGTTTTTAATAATAATTGCTAACAGCCGTAAAGCATTGATTTATTTCTCAGTATTCTTTTCGAATAGGGCTAATATTAGAATCGAAAAATAAGAGGGGTTCGGATGCATCTGTCTATTTCGCCTACACACATATACGCGTGATTAAATGTTGAGTGACATAATACGTAATATCTACCAAAACATTTACTTGAAAAAATATTGAGTAGAAAAAAAATAAGCAAATATCTAGAAAATAGTAGAATAATAATTATTTACAGCACATTACATGTTACATATACTAAACATAGCTTGAAGAAGGTGTGCATTGATGTGTAGATGCGTTGTCACGCAACTGTTTTAACGACCCTCTGATTGTATGTTTTCACTAGCCGACCCACGCAACCTCGTTTGCGTCTCCTACTGCCCGTAGCGTGATAATTTTCCCCCGTTTTTGTAACATTCTTCATTGGTGCTCCGCTCCTATAGGTCTTAACGTGATGATATATAACCTAAAGTCTTCCTCGATAAATGGGCTATCTAACACTGAAAGAATTTTTCAAATCGGACCAGTAGTTCCTGAGATTAGCGCGTTCAAACAAACAAATAAACAAACTCTTCAGCTATATATATTAGTACTAGCTGACCCACGCAACCTCGTTTGCGCCTTATATTGCCCGTAGCGTGAAAATTTCCCCCGTTTTTGAAACATGCTTCATGGTTGCTCCGCTTCTATTAGTAATAGCGTGATGATATATACCCTATAGCCTTCCTCGATAAATGGACTATCCAACACCGAAAGCATTTTTCAAATCGGACCAGCGGTTCCTGAGATTAGCGTGTTCAAACAAACAAACAAACAAACTCTTCAGCTTTATATATTAGTATAGATAGATATCATATTTGAAATGGGAACACTGTGTATATAAAGTTTTGTTGACAGTTTATTACCATAAACACTACTACGTCAAAATTAGGTCCATTTGAAGTGAAATGAAAGCCTCCCAGCGGACGGGTTCTCCGCGTATTTTCTCCGTTTATAAAACTACTTGCGCCAGAAATATCGACCTGATAGAAAGTTTTTGTGTGAAACCTTGTCATTTTGTCAACTCCAGCACTGTGGTTAGCTCTGGACTCCAGCAATTCTTCAAAGCGTTACAATTATGTAGATAATTTATATAATTTACCTTCAAAGTTACTTGAAAAGCCGCGGCATTCGAATACTCTCTCTGCATTAAGGTCACTATTATTGTGCTCGTACTTATACAGACACGTGCTATATACCCGTAAATATCTCTGAGGGTAGGTAGAGGCGTTTAAACACAATTGGGTGGAAAAATTAAAAGTGTTTTCAAGGGCAAAATAAGAAAAGTAAGGTAGTGGAAAAGATATTTTATTTATACTTATACGGATGCATTTGGCTTGAGCAGATTAGTTGTGCATACCCGTATTTCATCTAACTCCTTGCTTCTCTTCAAATGATTAACAGCCTGAACAGTCCACTGCTGAACATAGGTTTCTCCTTAGTAACGAGGTTAATGCCCATTATAGCATACTGGCCATTCGGGTTGTCTTTGGTTTGGTTGTTGTCTTTGCTGTGCTTAGATTTCTCCCTTAGTCACCTCTTACGACACTAACGGAATGGATATGGGTAGCAACTCTTCGTATTCATTATCCATCATTACACCTTATTCTTAGATTCTTTCCATGGGAATTACTTATTGGAATTAGCCCTAGATTCAGGTGATAACAATCCTCACCTGTACCTATAACAGGTGACAGATTCTCTAAAACAAGATTGACTGCCTCGTTGGTCTAGCGGTTGGCGTGTGCGACTGCTGATCATGAGGTCTCGGGTTCGATTCCCGGGTCGGACCAAATGTTTGTATGATCTGCAAATATTTGTTTCGGAGTTTGGGCGTTTTCTATGTATAATATGTATGTATTTACAAAAAAAAGTATATATGTATTTATATCAGTTGTCTAGTACCCATAACACAAGCTCTGCTTAGCTTGGGACTAAATGGTATTGTGTGTTAGATGTCCGAAATATTTATTTATAAGATTGAAATAACAATCACATGTGAACATCCACAATTGTTACACGTTTCATTCTAGAAGTGTGACGGTCCCGTTGTCATGACCTCGTTAATGACTTCAATAGATGCAGTTTAGATACAGCAAGAATGTTGATGTGACATTTGTAGCTTTAGAAGAATACTGTTATATCGCTCTATTCTTATTTATGAATTGGTGTGTTTCTGTTTTGCTTTCTTTTGAGGCGAAATGACCGAATCATTTTGGTATTCCCGATTTCATTTGGGGTCATCGCTAGTTGTAGCATAGCAAACAGGTGTTAGGTTAACTGCATGTTTGACTCCAACTTTCCATGGGAATGTTATGGTTTTGAGATTAGTTGTCCAGAAATTTCTTTGAGCTTAATCCTTACTAATATTATGACGGCCAAAGTATCTCTTTCTGTCTGTCTGTTTGTTGCGCTTTCACGCCAAAACTACTGAACCCATTTAAATGAAATTTGGTATACAGGTACCTAGTCTAGAGTCTGATAAAAGACATAGGCTACTTATTAATGCGAAAAAATGTGTGTAAGGCGTTGAAAGGAGGGATGCAAGGTGGTACAAATGTTACCCAAAGTCACTATTTTATGGACGAAGTCGCGGGCACTGTTAGTTTTTATAATTTATTCTGTAGTGTTTTTTTTATGAATTGGACGAAAACCAACCTCATTAATATATTTGAAGTTATTATTATTTAAACACAAGCAAAACTGTAGACAAAAGCTATATCAAGATACAGTAATATAAATCTACTATTAAAGATAAAAGATCCATTAATTTAAACTGTCACAGCGATCATAAAATTCACAGTTGATCTTACCGTGTTGTGGCAATGCGGCGGGTGTAACGGGATAGACAGACATACAAACACACATAAGTTTGGTTATATAGCCAGTCACGGTGGTCTAGTAACAATGGGTAGTAGATAAAGTCAACGCTTGACGATTGACTCACAGATAGATATTTTCTAAAGACATCAATTTAGTGACGCTGTTGCGAAGCAGAAATTAATGTGACTTTTTAGGAATTATTTCCGGAATAGGTTTATATCCTCTTTGGAGACTTTAAGAACGTATATGAAACAAATACAAAGAACACCCAGACTCAGAACAACAATTTGTGAAACACACACACATTGTTGTTAGACGTGGGTTCCGAACCCACAACACTAACTAACGGTCGCGGTCTCTTATCTCGGTCGCTTGTCTCTGTCGCGGCGCGAACCGCTGCCTTCAGAGATAAAAGACCAAGGGTGTGCTGTGGAGGAATCCAAAATGATGTAGAGTTTACCGCTACATTTACATTATAAGTTTATAACGCGTTACTAATCAACACGAATTGAATAAATACCCTATAAATTGACCATCAATGGAGCATCCAATGCAGTAAGAAGTAAATTTAAGAAAGAGTTGTGTTTGTAAGTGATGTTATGTAGCTCAGTAAGCGTGAACGGAATTATCGGTACTAATAAATAAGAATATAAACAGGAGTAAGAGAATAAAACGTATCTAAAATAGAAATCTGAAGAGATCCAGGCTAAGTGGTAATTGAGTAATCGAGTAGGTTAACAGAGGTTGCTTCTTAGAGCACGTAAAGTCGTCGGTCACTGTTGCATACAAACATCCTCGCAGATTGTAATGGGTCCGGCCACACTGTTTTTTTCAGAACTTCTATATCACCTTTTTTTGTTAAATAGGTGGAAAACTCCTTCGGATCTCCGGCCAGGAGCCAGTTATATTTGGATTCCACTAAAAACCACCCTGGTGGCCGGTCTCAGGCACCCTGCTTTGAGGAGGACCCGCAGTATATTATTTCAGGACTCTCCCAGGAATGAAGCCGCGTCTATCCAGACTCTAACCTGGTTAAAGCCTGGGCTTCCCCCTACCTTATATGTTGCGGTCTGACCACAGTTTTGTGAGCAGGCTATGCCCCTATCGCTGACCGCATTAATTAATCAGTTATCAGAGGTCCCTCTCTAGCAGCTTGTGGCCCAGTCTTCTTCACCCACCACTTTAAAAAACGAAGTACAGCTGTACCGTAGTATAGTTGAAGACGACCCCAACCTAGTTTATTAGAGGAAATGAAACACATATCAGCCTTTACTAAACACTTGACTTACTTGCATAACTCCAACATACTAGATTTGAAACTCAGAATATAAATGCAACTTTTATAGAGCTTGTAATTGGAAAGGATTGCAAAATTACAGATAGTTCTGCCTGTGTTTTTTAGCAAACTGTGTTTGTTATACAATCCTTTCATTACATACCTACGTCTATTATGTAGTTCAGCACAAAGTACATAAGAACACACTTTAGTAATGTACCAAATTTTTTTTTTCTTGTCCTGAATATAAATTTTATATTTATTTACACTGATGGGATATTTGTTATGAGTTTTCAAGAAATAAAGGTAGTCTAATAAAAAGTTTGTTGCTCTAAGATCTCTAGATATGGTCACCAAAGATTATTTCCTCATTCAGACTGGTTCCTGATGGTTCATCTAAGCTTATAATGAAAGTCCTCATTCCGATATAGTTTGGGGTCGACGTAACGCATATATTTTTGACGGATATTTGGCGTGTGTCTTCTATGACTGGCCTCCAGATCCATCAACAGCTCTCGACAGCTTTACTATGTTAGTCGCATCCACCAATTGAATGAATAGGATTGTTAGGAAAGTCGGTATTTTCAATCCGACACCACACGGCTCATAGCGTACATACATTTAAATAATCTGCGTAATGCTGAAGATAAGAACAGATGGTGAACTGTCACTCGCAAAATACTTCCAAGTAGAGGTCACGACCCTCACGATTGAGGATGGACACATAAGGAGAAGGAATTAAACAGTAAACACATTCCAGAGTCTTCTGTAGTATAGGTATATACACTTGACATTTTGCTTATTTGTAAGTGCGGATGGATGGATGGTTTGTTACTCTTTCACGCCAAAACTACTGAACGGATTTGTATGAAACTTTACAGAAATTTATACATCAGAATAACACATAGGCTACCATTTGCCGCGATAACCTATATACACGCGGGCGGAGCCGCGGGCAACAACCAGTTTAAAATATAGCGGTCTAATTAAATAAGAAAAGCACTTTTTAGTACTCGTTTTTGCTTCAAACTTCTAACAAATTCTGGTTACTTCCTATTATGTTTGGCACTCGTAACTCACCATTACATTTCCGTTATTGACAGCAAATCGAGAGTCCCATCATTTTTTCTATTGCTAATTTTAACCTAAACTCGACAACGGTATTCTTTGAGAGTGCGACATTTATTTTGTGAAGCCAGTTGGAGTGCAAAAAACTGGTATTCTGTGGGTCAAAGCACACTTTTGTGTCACTTTTGCATTTTACCATGAATACAGTAATTTGAATAAGATTAGAATGAAATGTTTGCTTATTTTAATTATAATTTTAATGTGTCCTTAATTTCTTTATTAACGAAAGAGATCCGACGTAAGTGTTATGTCTGGTATATAAAACGATCCGATGAAAGTGCTTGATTTATGACTTTGGTTTAGAGAATTAATACTCAAATAACGGCGGGTTAATTTGAATTGTAGGAGGAAGGAAGATAGTTTTAATAGTTGTCTCTCTCCTACTCGATTAATCATTTTCATTTATATTGGAGGAGAGTTATCGATGAGTATCAACTCGCCATTTAAACGTTCGACAATGCTAATAATTCAGATTAAGACATATGTTACAATGTCTCTTTTCTTGTTTTATTTGTCTACAAGTTAAAACAATTTGAGTATGTAAGATAATGTGTGTGGGTAGTCGGCCCACTCATCTATCGCAAGAAGTGTTTTATTTAGTAATATATTAAGATAATTCGCACTCTGTAAATTGACGTATTGACAATTGAATACTACGAAATATCGATTCGCAAACAGAAAATATTTTAAACAAATACAAAGTCATTAAATGCACTTTCTTATATATATGTATATTCTTTTATAATAATTTAGTTTAAAAAAATCTTATATGACGTACTTCTTCAAAAATTTATGACGATGAATGAAAGCGAACTTTTTTATTTTGCACGTATCTGGGTTGCCTAAATAGTATTTAGGCTTTAGGCGGTTATATAATATTAAAGCGTTTTAAGCATATTATGAACATAAACCTTTTAAAAATCGTTCACTTTTGTACGTTTGCGCACGTTTTATGAGTGCAATAGGATGAAGAATTCATGTTAGTCTTTAGAGTACCTGCCTTAGAGACTATTTGAGTTGTTACTATTTTCTAGAAAGTCGACAGAGATTGGAATACAGTTGCACTCTGATAACACAATATGATTCATAAGACACTTAATTTTGTTTCAGACGATGACATTTTAATCCAACAATGGGCTAGCATTACGACAAGTTCTCGAAGTAAAAATGAACGAAAGTCGAGAGAGAATCCGCCGTGAGCGGGAAAGGGAGAAGAACACATACACGTCGCCTCGCCTCGCATTGCGTCGAGTGCTCCTTTTGGCTGAAGGAAGGCAGTTCAGGGAGGCGGCCGCCATCTTATCGCGCCTCGGACCTGGAGTGCTTCAAGGCGTGGCCTCAGAACTGCCCATAGATTTGCTAATCGAGGCACTACCGCATTCTGCTCATCTTATTGAAACTCTGTTGAACAGGTGAGTTTCGTATTGAGACTTAATTCTTGATTAATTACTGTATTACAGCCGGTTACATAATCTTTAAAGTATATCAGTCGTTTATCATTAGATTCATCATTCATCATCATAGATCATTATTCATTGTAAAACGACAATTACTTGTGCAGTATGACTTTTTACACATTGTAAACACTGAAAATTGATAATCACAAAATTACCTTTCCACATATTTTAACCTACACTTTTATATTATGTTACCAAATAGACATAAAAATGTAATATTTTACAACTAATTTAATACTTATACATTTCGAACTTAATCGATTGCGCCTATATTAATCGATCCTAATGCGATTAGTAAAGCCAATACAATGGAATCTTCCCACACTGTTACGTAACTTTATGTTCTGTGAGAAAACTAGAAAGTAATTTGCTAGGTAACGAATTGCTGTACTACTTGAATAGAGAAATATATTTTTTATTACATCTTCTCGTGTGAGTTACATAATTGCATTTTAGGTGTGAAAACGACGACGAAAACAAAAAATCATGTCTTTATTGTCAATAATAATTATTTAACTTGGGTACTTATATGTGGTAGACAAAAAATAAGTGTGAACAAACAAATCCAACTTCTAAGTAAGTAGCAATTAGACGATCTTTTTTAAACATCTTAAGTCTCAAAAGTAAAGATAGTGTAGTTAATACCAAGCTAGTGTGAGATATTAACATCACTCCGTGGTATTGTAAAGCGCGTATGACACAAAATAAGAACAACCGTAAAATTTCATCATAACCCAAAAATAAGAAGTCATATTAACTAAAGTACCTAAAGATGTTAATGACTTAATATAGTTAACACACAAGCATCTGATTTTAAAATAAATACAGCCCGATATATTCTAGCTAGATACTTGCAAATCTTTTTCTAAATATACTACTACTAAATATACATACACCTACATTCCTTTTTCTTTCTTTGCTTTTAAAAAGACAACGTCCGCACTAGGAATAAATCCTGCGTTGCGAGGGACTTTACAAATATACATTATTACAGTAATTTATGGATTATAAAAAGGGTTTCTTCTTTGTGGGGCTTGAACCCACAACACTCAGCACATTAAAAAAGCGGCGAGGTGACCACCTAAATCACTACGCCATCTGTGCAGTATATTTAATACTAGCCGATCCACACAACCTCGTTTGCGTCTCCTATTGCCCGTAGCGTGAAAATTTCCCCCCGTTTTTGTAACATTCTTCATTGTTGCTCCGCTCTTGTAGGTCTTAGCGTGATGATATATAGCCTATAGCCTTCCTCGATAAATGGGCTATCTAACACTGAAATAATTTTTCAAATTGGACCAGCGTTTCTTGAGATTAACGTGTTCAAACAAACAAACAAACCCTTCACTTTTACATATTAGTATAGATTAATCATGATTCAAAATCGAAAATACGTACCTAGGATCAATGAATTGCCAATTGCGTAAATATATGAATGCATTTCTATGTGATGCGATTCATCAATAAAATTGTATTACTCGTCTAAGAAACTCTTAAGGTATTGATAAAGGCATTTTTCTGATTGCCATCAAAACATAAGTACAAGCACAGCTCTTTTCAATTCGATGCCACAATTGCAAGTCACAAACTCTTTCCTCTTTACTCCGTCAGCAACGGATGATAAATCGGTATATTGATTACATTGAATAGAACTAGATAATGATGTTTATTTCTTAGTCATGGTATTGAGTGATTCGGTAAGTAGTCAGCGTGACGTTGTGTTTCCGCTGTGACCGTTATGTCGCTGCATTGGAGCGACGCCTGAGTGAGTTCGATGATGCGCCGAAGACAAGTGGTAGGAGATTATACGCAGAGATTATTCCATTTTTATGAGTGACCATTGTTTTTAACCGGCTTCAAAAAAAGGAGGTTCTCAATTAGATTGTATTTTTTTCTTAATTAGGCATTGGTTTTCATCATGCATATTGTAGTCGAAAGGTTATACTACCGAGGCACATTATAACGGAGCTATGTTAGGATCTAACTAGCTGAACCCCGCGGTGTTACCCGCGGCTATTGTTGTACCGCGAGTAACGCCGCGGGATAAAGTTAGTTTAAAAAAGTAGCCTAAGTTACTTCCCGGATCATCAGCTACCTGCTAGTGAAAGTCCCGTCAAAATCCGTCCAGCCGTTCCAGAAATTACCCGGAACAAACAGACAGACAGACAGACAGACAGACAGACAGACGGACAGACAGACAGATAAAAAAATTTAAACTACATTTTTGGTATATGTAGCGTGTATACATACATATGCATTTAGTAAAAAGCGGTTATTTTAATATTACAAACAAACACTCCAATTTTATTTATTTGTATAGATGTATAGATGATAGGATTTCCGGGACATTAAAAGAAATATCTCTGAAAATTTCAGATGGGAAAATTGACTGGAAGAGAATACCTTGGCATGAAGTCCGCCGAACTACAAAGTTTGTGCATAAAGTTTATATAAAACAAATCAATAAAAAAAATGAAAGCAAAATGTATTAGGGTCTTCGTCCCTTCTATTACGGAACCCTAAGAATTAAAAATATGCGTTTCTTTGATTTAGCGAATGTAGTTTACATTTCATAGTGTAAAAACCTGATTGATAAATAAAACTTGTCAAGTTTTAGTAAAAGCGATAAATTAACAGCTAAAGGATATGCATTTTCTAAATTATTTATATCAATAAGCCTACTTCTACACGCCAAATTAGATCTTAGATTAGGTGCACATAAAGTATCAAGTGCAATTACTAGTTTTTAAAAGATATTTTGATAAAAATGCTAGTTGAAAATAGTCCTTATTCTGATGTATTAAAGTGTAAGGATATGTGATTTTTATGGGAATGTAATGAAAGCCTTCGCACCGGTTTGAGGTATTCCGACTACTTTCACATGATTTATATTATTGATGACCTTCAAAAAAAAACATTACACCTGAATGAAAGTATTCTTTTAACTACATTACGCGTTTATTACGTTCTTGTTTGAGGAAACGTGTTAATGAGGACGCAATGTAAACAATGTATATACAGAATACAGACTAAAAGCACGTGGTTATACATGGATAGAAGTGAAAACATATAACTTATAATGTTTTTTGTAAAATTTATGTATAAAATTTTAAATTTCAAAATGTTTAAATAAAAATTATCAACGCCAAAAATTTGCATGTCGGTGACGCGAACTCATTAGATTTTCCCCTACCAAAAACTGCGCAACGCGGTCAAAGAAGTTTTGTGACGTCAGCATGTAGGTGACGCGAACTCATAACATTTGTCCCTACTAAAAAGTGCTCAACGCGGCTAACGAAATTTGCACTTCAAAAATCAAATTTAATTTTAACAGGGAAAAGAAAATATATTGCCCGTATCAAGTTCGGATTTGAATATCACTCTGTGAAATAATGTTATTATGTATTTATATTACGCCATTGCAATAAAGATTATTGTATTTTGTAACACTGTTTTACGTTCACCTTTAGGTCAACACAATAATAAAGCACTTAGTGGCTAGTGGTTGCTAGTTTCTTTGAAATCTACATAATTTTTAAACCAGCCTTGTAATGTTTTGCTTTTCTTGTCGGAATCTTTTAATTTTTCGCATAGTTAGGTAAATTTTTCGTTGATCACGTTTTAGTTTATCCATGAAATATAATTCTCGTGTCACGTTCTTGCCTACCATGAACTTTGAAACTATTTTACCAATTTGAATGTTTATTTAAAAATAAATGTTTTTTTTTAAATGAAGTATCTTATGGGGTGTTGCAGAGGGGTA
This sequence comes from Spilosoma lubricipeda, assembly GCA_905220595.1. Lineage (NCBI taxonomy): Eukaryota > Metazoa > Arthropoda > Insecta > Lepidoptera > Erebidae > Spilosoma > Spilosoma lubricipeda. Next base: position 405,541 of record HG992296.1, read on the forward strand.
CTCTAGCCGGAAAAAATGGTGTCTGTAACGTTAAATCAAAAAAGCGTAAGATTTTAAATTTTTTAATATAGCACCATCTGTATACCCTAACCGACAAAAAACGTTCGTCACGTTAAATGAAAAAGCGTATGATTAAAAATTTTTGTATAGCGCCATCTGTGTAACCTAGCCGTTTTTCGTTAACGTAAAAAAAATATTGCGTGAACGAAAAATTTACTTTTATAAGAAGGAACGAACTGTATAACCTAACCGTTTTTCGTAAACGAAAAATTTACTTTTAAAATAAGGAATTTCGTTCCTATTTGATGTCCCTCGACACCACAAAGTTTTTTATAAAATAGGGGGCAAACGAGCAGAGGTATTGCCTGGTGGTGCTGGTGTGCCTAAGATAGGATAGTAAACATCACGCTTAGACTAATAATAGCCGAGAATGATTGAAAGAAAAGAGACGCAGTCGAAGTTGCGTGGTTTACCAGTAATGAAAAAAAATTACAATTAATACTTTCAATACTTATAGTCTGTCCTGCATAATTTTTACACCATTCGTCATTATGTATTCAATTCTGAACTGTGCATTAAATTGTCCAAATAGGAAAACAAACTATATTTATTTTAAATGAACACCATCCTCAAGCAGACACGTTACATTACTATAATAAATAGCACTTACTCGACTATTAAATGATAAGTGTAATCTAAATTAATAACAGACAACTAAAATATATCGTTTATTACACGTACACGATATTGGAAAGCACAAATAACAACTTAACAACTATCAATTACATGTTCATGCTTCGATCATATTCGATTATCGATAAACAATTTATTACATCGCCCGCCATCCTCCATCTTGTTTTGTCTTAACATTTTTTTAGATCAAGGCATTCACTTTTACTGCCTAATATTGACATCTGAGGTTTCACTTTCGAGAAAGGTCCCTAACGCATCAGTTCATTGTCAGTTATGCTTGATTGCATGCGTCAGTATGTTATGCATGATTCGGTAATGAATATGGAGTCAGATTGGCGTATCGAAGTGCAAATGTTTTTGGCGGACGACTTAACGTTTCAAAAATGTTTATGGACCATTTCTTTGGATTTTACTGCGTACACATTCATATATTTAGTGAATCATTTTAGAGTAATCCTTGTGTACTACACGGTACAAGGAGTAGACCCAAGAGGTTCTGGGTAGACGTCGTAAAGGCATTCGTGTTAATGGTCTCACTAAGTGTTAGCTTTGAAAGTCACCGGGAATAACGTTAAAATAATCTACGTTGTGTTGTAAATGTTGTGATTTATATATCTACTAGAGATATAAAACGGGAAACACCGTGGAACAAAGCTAGTCTAAAAAAATAGCCTAAGTTACTCCTTAGGTCATCAGCTATCTGCCAGTGAAAGTCCTGTCGAAATGGGTCTGGTTCTAGAGATTACCCGGAACAAACAGACAGACAAACAGACAGACAGACAAAAATTGTAAAAAAAATATTTTGGTACATGTATCGTGTATACATACATATACATTTATTAAGAAGTGGTTATTTTAATATTACAAACAGACACTCCAATTGTATTTATTCGTATAGATGTATAAGTACTATTAGTTATTCTGTGGTATAGATATACCGGTCCATTGAAATGAATAATCTATAGAGATATTTGAAGACGAGACGACAGAAACAGACGCGACAGCTTCTACTGGATTGTCAATATACCAATACTTTTACTTTTATATGCTTTTAGTGAAAATTTATTTGTTAGAAATTACAAACATACACTTCAGTTTAATTTATTTGTATAGCCATATTTCATATATATATGGTGGTTCTAAAGCCCAGAAATCGTGAGAAGCATTATAGCAGTTACATAAATTCAATCGCAAAATAAAGGTAGCATCATATAATAGCGATCCAGTCACCATGAGTGATGTTATCAGGTATGTGATAATGGGCCCACGTTCGGCAGGTCGGCGGTCCGTGGCTGCAGGTGAAAGTGCCTGGTCAAACCTGTTCCTCCCTCGGAGGTTGGTGAAATTTATGAGGATATTGATTTGTTACGTACGCATTAACTTTGACGTTGTCGTCTGGAGTAGTTGAATGAATGGGCAAATTGTTTGTAACACTACTAACTACACACATCTAACTCATGTCAATCTTATCTCAAAGAAGCAGAGCTTGTGTTATGGTACTAAACTGTTGTTAACATACTTCATCTTTCTAGCTTTTACTATTCCCAATATTATTTGGGGTCAGTCTACTACTTGTTCAACCGGTTTTACCTGAATATCAGTATTTCTACGGAGCGAATGGCATCGGTCCTCCGCAACCCTGAGAGTGAACAGAATTCGCAGGTTGAACTAGTCGTCAGTACATTTTGCGACTGCAGTGAGGACTCGGCCCAGCATACGCTGGCGATCTGCCCCGCTTGGGCGTCGCAGCGCCGGGCCCTCACTGCAGTCATCGGAGGGGATCTGTCGCTACCGGCCGTCATTCGCGCCATGGCCGGTAGCGACAGCAGTTTTACCGCGGTCGCAACCTTCTGTGAAGATGTAATCTCGCAGAAGGAGGCGGCGGAGAAGGCCCGGGAGGATGATATCCACTCGGACCCGATCCGCCGCCGGCGAACCGGGCGGCGGAGGCGCGCCTATCAGCGCCTCATGCCGCCCTGAGTGTGGCCGCGGATGGTCGGGATGGGTTTTCCCTTCCATCCGCTCTAGTGGTCACCCGCGAGGGGGCGACGTTACGCGTGTGCCGTACGTCGCCTATTTAGAGAGTTCATCAGCAGACGGTGCCCGCTTCAGTGCGGGCAGGCGCTGGGAGGGGTCCGGATGTGTTAATAACAGCAGTTCCCGGATCCCTCCCGTCTCAGGCGCAGAGTGGCACACCGTGTGGTTTTAGTCGGTTCGATTCCGACACACCGCCCCGCCGCAAACCCCGGCGGGGTGACGGCCCGAGGGGGTTTCCACACGTTAAAAAAAAAAAAAAAAAAAAAAAAAAAAAAAAAAAAAAAAAAAAAAAAAAGTCGTCAGTACATTTGAGGGCACTGACTCCTCAATAACAGATTGTCATAGGTATTCTATAACACCACTGGGACCCAACTTCTTGTAAGAAAAAGTAAACATTGAACCCCAACCTGATCAGTAGTCGCTTACGCTAACCGCTAAACCAACGAGGCAGTTGTTGATAACGTACTTAAATATTTCTAAATACATACAGAATTATAGACATTTGTGAAGTGTAGTGCAAGTGAAGTTAATAAAACATATAAGAGGGAACCGCATCTAATTTGGTTAAGATACTTCTGATGTTATTGCGCACAAACACACAGACATAATTAGTTCTAAAAAGGTATTTCAAAAAACATTCTAAGTTATAAGTTTTCACTACTATCGGCAGTCTTTATGCTGGCAAAATTTCTTTTTATTTTATTTGCTTGATATTAATAACACCAACAAGTAGACGTTGAAATGTATAGTATGGAACCCTTCCTGCCCGAGTCTGACTCGCACTTGGCTGAATTTTATAACTTACTAGCTGCCCCGGCAAACGTCGTTTTGCCATAAAAAATTTTAAGGATGGGTCACCCTTACCATTTAGGGGGATGAAAAATAGCTGTTGGCCGATTCTCAAAGATACCGGATAAGCACAAAAAAATTCATCAAAATCGGTCAAGGCGTTTCGGAGGAGTATGGCAACGAAAACTGTGACACGAGAATTTTATATATTAGATATCCTCTATCAATATTCTACTCCGCAGAACAAGAAATAATCTTTGCAAAGTACAAAAAGGATCATGCGAATCTAATTTAGAGGTTTTGATATTAGACCATTAAAATAACCATTAATCAAAAACTATTCAGTTTTATTACATTCGCATACAAGAATACATGCACTTCAAAATTCCTATATTTTCTAACATATAGGTACTTAACTTGTAATATGCTCGTTCCTCGTAACGTCAAAGATAGCATCAATAACTGTATTTGAAGCGTAAAATTATTATGAAACTGTAGTAAAAAGATTTGTACATTAAAGTCGTATAATTTGTATGAAACATAATATATTTAATACTCTTTCTTTAGTTGAAGTATGTTTTTATAGAACTCGTTGTTGAAAAATATATGTGGAGGTTTGAGGTTACATTATAATGCTGAATATTAACCTACCTCCTGAAGATGTCGAGGGAATGTTCTCAGAAGGAGATTTTTTTCTGGAAATAACATACTTTTAGAAAACTTCAAAGAATTTAGAAGCTTCCCGTTTATTATAGAAAAAAGTATTTTCTGTTTGGTCCGATTTCAGTTAGAAGAAAATAATCTATATATAAAAAAAAAATCCCAATTTGCCTTGGTCACGACGTGTCGTCGACATCACGCGTGAACGGCTGAACCGATTTTGCTTATCCTGTTTATATTGTAATTCCTATTTAGTGAGAAAGGTTTTAGGCTATGTAACATCACTCTACGGCCAATAGGAGCCGGGTATCGACTGAAAATGTTAGAAATGGGAAAAAAATATTTCTCATGGAGAGACGCAAACGAAGTTGAGTGGGTCAGCTAGTTAACCCTACAGATAGAACTACAGTCTACGTAGTATACTCAATTTTAACAATACATAATAATAGGTAATTGTATCGAGTGGGTGGTTCTTACTAAAATTTTATTTAGAAACTTGAAGTCGGCTTGCTCTCAAGTCAATTTTTGAGGACAGCTATGTGTCTGTACTGTACACAATAAATTGAGTTCTATGAGAAAATCAAGGAAGCACTTATCTTTTGTAATGATGTAGGTTTAGATTTATAGCTGCATTCATAATAAATGTTCGATTGTGAATAGAAATAGCGAAATATTTATTATTAAAGAGAAAATGGCTTCCAAACCGTTTTGAAAGCGATTTAATTATAGTGCTTCCAATAGTGAAGCAATGCACGAAATAAAGAATCTTTGTATGAAATTGAATATCTGGTTTCTGTCTGTTTAGGCATATTTGTTACTTATGGCTTTTAATCATCAACTCCAAAGTGCCATAGGCGTAGGTCTTCAATTAAAAAAAATATTCAAGTGTTTATTACCTCATTACTCAACCGTTTATTAACTGATTTGGCAAATTTTAGTTTTTTTATTAAAACAACTCACACACGACTATCTCGTATTAATTTAGGCAGTAGGTTTTTGGGGTACGGTACAATATATATATATACATATGTATTACTAAATACAAATATGTATGTATGTATGTCTTTTACGCTTTTATTGCTAAACCGTTGTTCCGATTTCATTTAAGTTTGGCATGGAGATACTTTGATTCTTGAAGAAGGACATAACTAACATAAATAAATGAAATAAAAAATAGGCTACTCTACCGTGATAACCGACAAACAAGCGTGTGGAACCGCGGTCAAAAGTTAGTAACTTTATAAAATATCGGTGGCTTAAATAGTAAACATGTCTCACTCCACTTTAGTACATCTTTACTACCGAGAAACGATAAAACATAATCACGTATTCTACCTTCAACTGTTACATCAGAAAAACCGCATAGTTATCATCCAAGACGGTATTCACATACTCTATATGAAATGTACCGTAGAAACAGTATTTAGTAAGTAGTGGCAGTACAATAGAATTATGAATACCAGAGTAGTCTCCATAACCTGTTTACGGAGCAGACGAACCCAATAAAGTGGACTTAATGTTTCGAAAAGTTTTTGTGGCGGTATAAGCGGAGCGGGGATCATAGCGGATAACGCGGAGCATGAAGTGATTGACAAATAACTTTACGCTTATAACTCACTTAAACGATTACTTTTAAAGTAAACACGTACGTGAACGAGATGAATGGAGATTGTTTTGTTCAGTAACCTTTATTCTCTAGTAGGACCTATGATAGATCACAAAGTTTTGAATAATATATGTAATGTACTTTTATTATTTAACTAGCTGATCCACGCAACCTCGTTAGCGTGTAGCGTGATAATTTCCCCCCGTTTTTGTAACATTCTTCACTGGTGCTCCACTCCTAAAGGTCTTAGCGTGATGATATATCGGCTTCCTCGATAAATGGACTATCTAACGCTGAAAGATATTTTCAAATGGGATCAGTAGTTCTTGAGATTAGCGTGTCCAAACAAACAAACAAATAAACAAACTCTTCAGATTTATAATATTACTATTATTTTAAGTATAGACTCCATGGAGCCGGCTCGATGTGAGCCTTCGAGTTGTGAGTTTTGCGGTCCACACATTAAGTTTAACTCGTCTTGGAGTAAAACTATCGAATAATACTATATGTGAGTATGGATCATAATATAGAACTATAAATACGTAATTTATGGAAAGTGCACTTAAATACATTAAAATTTAAGATGCCCTATAGTAATATTAACTCTCGCTTGTCGCTCTTCTAATGATGAGACCATAGCTTATCGCTTTTAAGCTCTGCTCATGTTAGCAGTGAGATGTCGCGCTAATTCTATGCGTTTTCATTGTGGTGTGGAAACCATGATGTGGGAACAAGAGCACCGGGTTCCTAACGACTCATATCGGTACTGGGCCGTTATCGAAACAGTTATGATTTGGCACAAGCTTGTGGTCGATGGTGATTGGTGATATATGCTGGTATTAGAAACAAGTGTTTGTGGGGAGAGGTACAGTATGATATAATAGATAGTAGTATCGTTTAACAGGTATATTATAAATCATCTGAGCCAAGATGTTCTAAAAAGGAACTTTCTCTGCAATTCGTGGCTGAAATTATACTACATCCGAATAAAAAATGTTGCATTGTTTAGATTAATTTTAATTTCTTTGTAGATGAACGTTGGTTTTGATGATAACTCTTCTAAACTAAAATTGATGATAACGTTTGTAGTTTATCCAATTTTTAAACAGACTATCCACCCGAATTTTATTTGAACACTAGTCAAACAAAGTAATTAACCACTATAATTGCTTACCCTTTTTTTTTTTTTTTTTTTTTTTTTTTTTTTTTTTTTTTTTTTCTCCCGTGCGGAAATCCCCTCGGATACCTCCTCCTGGTGGCATGTCGGACTCGAACCGACTAAAACCGCACGCCGTCTAGGGTACTAGATGCCGGGGAACCAGGTGCACCCTAGAAAGGAAAACCCTGGAACCCCGACGTACCTCGGGCCACCTACGGTTTGTAGACGGCCCCCTCCTGTGTGGGAACACCAATGTTCCCCAGGGCGCGCACGCTCCGCAACGTCCGCGCCGCCATCCAGGCCTGCTTCTGCTAGGGTGACAGATGACCTCATCTGTCACCCACAGGCTAGCGCTTATGGAGGACGGAGATCGTTCTCCGATCTCCGGCGCCTGAGTCGCCTGTGGTACCTGGCCCGTTCTCGGGCCTGGCGGGCCGGGAGAGTTCTAAACCTCTCCCGGTCCCGCTCCGCCGTCTCTTTGGCAAGCATAACTTGCTCGCAGAAAGAGACGGCGGAGTTCCACGCGCTCTCGCTCCGCAACATGGCCGCAATCATGTTACCGAGCGAGAGAACCGTCACTCCAATGGCCGCCACGAGATCACGCCTCAGCTCGCCCCATGCCGGACATTCTGCCAGCGTGTGGAGCGCCGTGTCCGTGGTCTGGCCATCGCAGTGGTGGCACTCAGGCGTTGGCTCCTTGCGGATCAGACACAGGTGATCTCCAAAACATCCCTTTCCAGTGATCACCTGCGTCAGCCGGTATGAGAGGGTCCCATGACGCCTCTCGAGCCAATCCTCCATAACGGGCCTTACCGCCGTAATAACGGCGTGCCCTATAATTGCTTACCCTAAAGTTGTCTATAACTATATCTATAAACGAGGTCAATAAACATTTTAACCGACTTCAAAAAAAGGAGGAGGTTTCACAATTAGATCGTATATATACCTATATATATATTTTTAATGCGTGTTCGTGGATAACTTCGTCGTTTATGGACCGATTTTGGTGATTCTTTTTTTAATGGAAAGGAGATGTCCCAACGATCGTACCATGATAAGGACATTAATATCTGATGATGGCATTCAAGAGAAATCGAGTTGAACCTTGAAGTTGGTTTTATTTTCCTTAAAATTGTACTTGTATATTAATTTACTCATTCAAAAAAATACATTTCCTTTGCAACGTCCAAAAATATTTACCTAATTACTTATTTAAAACATAATTTTTAAGGTCAATAAACCAGTTGCGTCCTTGCAGTTTGTACATACCCCTGCGCAGGCGCAAGCATGCAGTAATTAGTATGTTAGGAATGGGAGCAGTTATATTTTGTATACCGTGAACAATGTTAATTGTATTGCAATAAGCCTGATATGCCATCTTTCTATGTGGAAGGTTCGAATAATAGGTTATGATGTAATGATTTCTGTAACACAACGTTTTTTTAACCGATTTCAATAAAGGAGGAGATTCTCAATGTTGACTCAAGATTGTTTTTTTTTGTTTGTTACCTCACAACTTTCGACTTGGTGAACCGATTTTGTTGATTCTTTTTTTATTTGAAAGCTTTCCCCGTGGTCCAGGCTTTGCTAGTTCTTAAAGTAGATTTTGAATTTTTTTTTACTGAAATGTCGTGGCTCTTCGATGACTGCACAGTACACATTGCAATGTTATCTTAGCCAGTTCATTTTAAGATGGGTGACATTTCTTAGCATAGTAAGTTGACCGTTCCGTGTCTTAGAGAGCAAGTTAAGCCGTTGGGCTCATTTGCCATACAAACCCCTTAAGCAATCGTTGTGGGCAATAAATTGGAGTTCTAAGAACGAATTATTAAAAGGAAGAAAATGTGTCAATATATACCATCTTTATTTATTAAATTCCTTGAAGAACTGAAAGAACGAACTGAACGAAGATTGAAAGAACTAAAAAGAAAAGTTTCTTTTATTTTGGTATACCCAATGTTACTCTCACGACTAATACGAATCTATAGACACAACTCACATAAAAATACGTCAAGCCGGTTAGGCTCGAGGGCGTGCCAAAGAAATACATAAACATACATAAATAAATATATACATACATACATACACTCGAAAACATAACCCTTCTTCTTTCGCAGTCGGGTAAAAAGTACGACAACAGTCTTCCTACAAAACTTCGATATTGCCTTATATTTGGGGTGAGAAGGTCTGTCTGTAAATAGAGAAATAAATATTTCGGACATCTAACATACAACGCCATCTACTCCCAAGCTAAGCAGAGATTGTGTTATGAGTACTAGACGACTGATATAAATACATATATACTTATTTACTGTAACTTCATACGTATTATTTATAGAAAACACCCAAACTCCGAAACAAATATTTGCAGATCATACAAACATTTGATCCGATCCGGGAATCGAACCCGAGACCTCAAGCACAGCAGTCGCATACGCTACATCTGCGCCGCCGAGGCAGTCAATATGCTACGTACATATTTAGAGGTTTTGATTAATAAATCATGACAGTAATCGTTCAGTCGTTACTTTTAAAATCTATATAATTTAGTTTAATTTAAATGTAATGGTTTTTGTAAATGCTAATATCAGTTGTAGCCCTTGATTGGGATTGCTCAAATGTTAGAAATACATCTCAAATCCAGTTTTGAATGTGTGACTAGGTCGCGGCGTCAGTAGGCCAGTGGGCCGAGTGTTGGTATGTATTTATGACAATCTCAATTCATGTTTGAGTTTTATAAATTTAGTTTTCTTGATGAAAGTATTTGTTGTGTAATGGAGAATTTGTTATTATTCGCTGTTGGATCATTGATGCCGGTAACTATTGTAGCTCTGTGATAGGCGTTGGTCATGGAACAACACAGAAGTCGTAACCATAGGGTATTTTTCCGATACGAAACAGTCGGTTATTTTTGCTGGGGAGGGCATCGTTACACATACACATTTTAGACACACATGCAAAAACAATCGCCTGTCACTAGGGACTCACAGATAAAATTAAAACAATACATTAAAAATTTGACGCACACATAAATACATTCTGTGTATTTATGTGTGCGTCTGTGTACACACGGAAATGCGTACCCATTTTTATTTTGACTTTGATAGAGAAGTACGCCTGCTACTGTCTACCGTTTTGCTGGCGAAATCGCAAAATGGTGGTAGGTTTTCTACGTACCAATGTTTTTGACGTGACAACGTCTTCATTTCTCATCATTCCAACAATGTTTTGTTATGACGTTGTCACATTAAACTATGGTCCGTAAGCCGACTTTACATAGATCCATTTTTTTTTAAAAGACGTCATTCGCACTTCGAATAAATCCTGTGTCGCGAAGGACACCTGTCGTCTTCGACAACCTCTCTTAATCCTCGAAAATCAACTTATTCCTCCAAACCAAACTTCGAACTTAATTAACTGCCTGATTGGTCTAGCGGTTGGCGTGTGCGGCTGCTGATCATGAGATCTCGGGTTCGATTACCGGGTACTTTTGTATGATCTACAAATATTTGTTTCGGAGTTTGGGTGTTTTCTATGTATAATATATATGTATTTACAAAAAAAAGTATATATGTATTTACATCAGTTGTCTAGTACCCATAACACAAGCTCTGCTTAGCTTGGGACTAGATGGCGTTGTGTGTTAGATGTCCGACAAGCTGCAATTGCGAAAAAATTAACACTCATTTTAGAACATTATTATGACTTTCATTCGTGTTTTACCGTAGTAATAGTTACAGAAAGTAATAAATAATAATTTGTTCACAGATTGATATCATTAGAAATAGCCCCCCGTCCGGACGTACAATGCGAAGCCGTCGCGTGGCGCCTAGTGGGACTCCTCGGTGCGGATCAGGGCTCTGGGCTGCGTGCGCGCACCGCCCGCCTTGCGTCTGCACTGGTACATTATACCCCTGATGCTAGAGATGCGATCGATGCAAGAAGACGACAGTTGGATGCTGCAGTACAGGGTGAGTTTATCGAATCGGATTTCTTGCTTTTATTTTGTAGCGTTTAATTAATTCTCTAATTATTTGTATAAACAATGTGCATATTAAATTTGTTATGACTACATAACAAATTTAATATTATAATATATAGTATATATGTATATATATATATAGTATATAGTATATATAATATATAGTATATATATAGTAATAGTATATAGAATGTCGCACTTTACATTTTCTAGTATAATGTAGCATATTTTGATTAATAAAAACTAAAACCCAACTTAACAACGCGTGGCTACGGCTTTTGAAACTTGTCATGCTTTTTCAGCGTCGTTTTTTGTCGTAGTTGGGTTTTAGTTTTTACTTTTTTTTTATTTAAAATGCTTTTGGTGCCTCTATAATATTAATTTCTTTGCAAAGTATATTTTAAATAGATACCATAGAAATATCACAATTATCGAATAAACACGGAAAAAGTCACGAGAAAATGCTAATAATATATATATTTGAAATGTACAAGTAAAGCCCTTTCCAATGATAGCAAACACGACATATTTATCAAAAAAATATTTTTAAAACCGTAGTTTATGTCGGCTAGAGGGCGCCACATTAGATTCAGTGACACGTCATATATATATATAACCAGAGGACGATTAAGATGCTTCTAACACCTTATTTGTCCAGTTCTAATGAGTAGTTAAGGAGCTGTAAGGGAACAAATGAACATACATACATACGTACATAGCCTGTAAAAATCATAACCCTCCTTTGGCTTTGCCGTAGTCGGGTAAAAACAGCTGAAATTATTACATAAAAAAGTGCAAAGTAACTTAGCAGCCAACAGTTGGATACAATTTTTTTTTTTCCAACATTTTACAACTTTAAAAGTTTACTTAGGTATAAGTACTTAGCTTGCGTACTGGCCGGATCTCCGCCCTGGGACCTGGAGGCAAAAGTCCTCGCGTCACTACATTGGTGGCGTGAGGACGCGCGGACTCGCGGCGAGGGACTGACGCATCGAAGTGTCGAGCTGCGTCGGTCACAGCTGCGAGAGGTCCTGGTGGCGGAATGGCGGGACAGACTTTTAAGTCCTTCCGCCGGCCTCGTCACTATCGAGGCCATCCGGCCAGTGCTCGACCTGTGGCTCGGGAGAAGGCACGGCTCCCTTTCGTTTCGTGTGACGCAGATCCTCTCGGGGCATGGCTGTTTCGGGAGGTTCCTGTGTCGCATAGGCAGGGAGCCGGACGCTCGGTGTCACCACTGCGTCGACTGTCGGGAGGACACGGCGCGGCATACGCTGGCAGAGTGTGCCGCTTGGGAGGGGCCGCGCCGTGCCCTCGTCTCTGTAGTAGGCAGTGACCTCTCGTTGTCGGCCGTAGTTCGTTCTATGGTCGACAGCGAGGAGTCCTGGGACGCGGTGGTGTCCTTCTGCGAAGCAGTCATTTCGCAGAAGGAGGCTGCGGAAAGGGAAAGGGAGATCCTGACCTCTCTCTCGGCCCGCAGCAGGCGCACCGGGCGTCGGGGGAGGGCATATGCTGCCCTCCACCGGCCTCCGTAACTGGGTCCAGGGGCGGCGGACTTGGGGATGTTCGTCGCCCCCCTAACTAACTGGACCCGAGGTGGCGGCGCGTAGTGTTCCCGTGCGCCCCTCTTAGAAGTCGCGAGGGAAGTTCTTCCCTCGTTGACGAGAAGTGGCCCGCGTAGGCGGGCCGGCATCAGTCGGGGATTGCGGTTGTCTGCGTAGGTGAGAGAAGGAACACCGGGGGGTTTTAGTCAGTAGGAGTCTGACAGACCCCTTCGCCCTTTCCCCAGGGCGAAGGACATCCATGAGGATTTCCCCCGTGAAAAAAAAAAAAAAAAAAAAAAAAAAAAAAAAAAAAATAATTACTTTTTTTATGTAGTACCCATTGTTCGAAACTTATATCTAAGCCACTGGTCATTAAAGAAGACGGCGTTATTCATTTAACGGAAACAACATGTTCAAACATATCATTAAACTAAATTTCTACCCATACACTACATAAGTAAGCTTCTATCATAATTGTAATACACATGGAATATTCGAAGGATGCAATAAGGCCGATTTAGAAACGATTACACACATACAAACAAACACGAATAAAATAAACATTGACTTGTTTCCCGGAAGCTTTAATTCGTGATTAAGGAAGTAAGGTAATTATTAATATATCCTCTGTTGGGTTTGTGATGTTTCTTATCCGTAATTGTGTGTTTCGGTGCAGAACTGTGAATGCACTGGAATGACATTGGAACAATAAAAATTATCACAAGATTTGCTAATCACATGAACAGCCGATAACGTTTAACAGTCTATTGCTGGACCTTCTCTTTGAAAGGGTTTCTTTATTTGAGCCTGTTTACCAGACCAGACTGGCCAGATGGGTTGATATAGGGTCCGGAGGTCTTAACAACAGCAGTACCCGGATCCCTCCCTTCTCAGGCGCAGAGTGGAACACCGTGTGGTTTTAGTCGGTTCGATTCCAACACACCGCCGCAAACCCTGGCGGGGTGACGGCCTGAGGGGGTTTCCATAGGTAAAAAAAAACTTTCAAGGTCTTCTCTGTGGGTGCTGTTGTCCTGTATATTTGCTATCTAAGTCGCTTCTAATGACACCCACGGATGAATAATGACACATAAGGGTAATGACCAATGACACTCAGTATTCTACATCCATCCACACAGTTTTGTGTCTTAATCTATGCTTAATATTATAAAGCTGAAGAGTTTGTTTGTTTCTATAAACGCGCCAATCTCAGGAATCGCTGGTCCGATTTCTAAATTCGAAAAATTCTTTCCGTGTTAGCTAGTCCATTTATCAATATATGTTACAATTTATCATGAATCGTGTTACAGAATTGAGTATAAGAAACTGTACAGAGTTGTAATTTTGGACAATAAAGAATTATGATTATTAATAGGAGCAGAACATCATTAAAGAATGTTTCAAAAACGGGGAATATTATCATGCTATTTGCAATAGGAGACGCAAACGGAGTTGCGTGGGTTTGCTAGCAATTGATAAAATCAGTCAGGATTTTTGTTATATGGTATAAGAGGCAAACTAGCAGACGGTACACCTTATGTAAACCAGTAACTGAAAAGAAAAAAGTACGTTGAAGCGTTTGAGTGGTTCCCTCCAGGATTAGGAGGAAGAATCAATCGTCGTGGGTTGAAATCAAACATGGGCAACACTTTGTGGGATTCACAAATTTTTGTGCTGAGTCTGGGTGTTCTTTACGTCCGTTTCATACATTCTTGTAAAGTTCGCGGCGACACTAATTTTATTCCTAATGCGGGAATTGTGCTTAAAATGAATAAATACCTATATCTAGAAGTCCTCATCAAACATCCTCTATCCAGGTCTTGGCACGCACGGTTTGACGGCAGACGCCAGCGGATCCCTCATCTCCTTGCACGTGGCGATGAAGAATGAGCTGCATCGGCACGTGGAGGTGTACAAGCAGGCGCTGCACAAGCTCGAAGAACTGGTATGACCTAGTTATAACTCAGGGGTTGCTTAGTTTCTAGTCAAGACTATTTGAAATCGTCTGTTATGTATACTCTAAACCCATCTCTTTTGTCATTATATTAATTTAAATAATTTCTGTTATGAAAACAGTTTTGTTCACACTTCTATGACTATCTTTAAATTAATAAATCACAATCTGGAAAAGCCCTCTTTTAAAAAAATATCAGAAAGAATGGACAGTTTTTTCTCCCAGAGGCGTTATATAATAATTTCTGGAAATCAATCTATCGGTAATCAGAATAAACTACAATGATTTTGTATCACGCCCTCCATTCTGGAAGTCCGGACTATTTCCAAAAGTCTTCACTCATTTACAATCTCGTTGAAAATGAGCTCTATAGTTAACACTTCCTTAGGACGAAGATAAGGGACTTCAGCATGAGTACAGGACTTTACAGGAAATATATTTCTGCTGTAGAAAAAGATATGCTGCATTATAATAGTAATGGTTTTTCCTGCAGTCGCCCGTCACAGTCACCCAAGACCCAGCAGCGTCGTCCCACCAGCGTCTCCTGGCCCTTTCTCACTATGATGTGGAACGTCGCCTTATCGACAACAAGAGTCTCCTGACTATCGTAGACAAGCCAGCTCTGCGCCAACTACCAACGTTGGTCTCTTCGTTGGCTGCGAGAGTGGAGAGTGATAAGGCGGTGTTGGCGTGTATTGGCCAGATAAAGAGAAGTGATCCAACATTGGATTTGAGTGATACCAGGTAAGAACCAGTTCTTCCTCCTAAGGCATACAAAAATATTTCAATGGTAGAAATCAAAAGCTTACAACAATCAAAAATATGTATCTGTTTTATAAGTGATGCCATCTATTTTCTTATCTTCTAATATTCTCCTCGCCTATTCTTTTGTCATTACTGCACTACATCTTTCAAGTCTTATTGTCTTTTCCCCACTTTGCTGTTGCCGCTGTATTGCATGTTCATATAATGAATTTCTATTGACCTTTATTTTCAAGTTCTCTCTGCTGTATTTAGTTTTTAATTGTATATTTTAAACATTTGATTTTTTTAAGGGTTTCTAAGCCATTTAATACTGACAAAAATATTGTTTCATTAGGACATCCTATATAAAAACATAAAAATTATTTTAATTAGTTTTGTGTGCTTGCAATAAAAACTCTTCATATTTTCACTTCCTAGCTAAATATTAGAAATTTCCCATTCATTTTTAATAACAGAATGATTAAATGTAACTACTTGAAGTTTCATGTAGACTAGAATAGACAATTATATTATGTAGACTCTGTTGAAACAAAGAGTTTTTTCACTTTCGATCTTCCGTTACTGGATTGAAACAAATAGTTTTGATTTAAATTCAAAATCATTTATACAATTAAGATACTAAGTGACATTTATGAACGTTAAATTGAAGCTACAGCTTCAGTCATACACACACACAGACACAAACAGACACCACAGCATGTGTGCGTGACATTCCATGTCAATGTAAATTTGATGAATACACAAATACTATTGGGTCGTTCTAGAACTTCCAGTTTCCAAAATGCGTAGCCTTATGAAAAGAATACTGGAAAAGAAACTCATGGCTACATTCAGGTACAACAGTGTTAGTATTTAACATGAAAGGTAAATAGTATGCAAGCTGTTGCCACCGTTGACTTTGAATGAATATAATTTGGCTAATATTACTACTTTAGCTATGATCCCTGCTGCCTCTTTCCGCCATCAACCTATGCGGCAAAAGTTTTATCCCAATCATCTAGATGGTTGGCAGTCCACAACTGTGGCCTTTTCCAGGACCTTTCTGCCTCGCACGACAAAACTGTGGAATGAACTGTCGCCTGCCATATTCCCGGACCAATACGACCTTCAAACCTTCAAGAAAAGAGCGTTTTCCTTCTTAAAAGGCCGGCAACGCACTTGTGACGCCTCTGGTGTTGCGGGTGTCCATGGGCGGCGTTAATCGCTTACCATCAGGCGATGTGTCTGCTTGTTTGCCCCTATTTAATAAAAAAAATGCCTCAATGGGTGTAAGTAATGTATTTCGTTGCATTTTGTCGAAAGAGTGAGGTTATCGGAGTTATACTGAATCAAAAACTTTGTATCTCTTTTACGAAATTTATGCGAACTCGTACTTCTCGTATGAAATTTGAATTTTGACGAATTTAAGTTAAGTTTATATGGAGGCTGAGCGCAAAAAGCAAACAAAAAATATAGTCTAGTCTAGGCGACCACTAGACAGGAAAAAATTAAGAATCGATAACTTATATTATCGTTACAAATAGGTACTGCTAGGCTCGGGTCTCCTCTCACCAGAGGGCTACGACTATACGTCCCCACGCTGACTGTGTGGGAAGGCGACTGGCAAGACAACGTTTTGTGGCCACGTAATCTTGCATAGTAACCTTATATTCCACTAACCTTTCAGAAAAATAAACAAACACAATAAAAAAACTATAACGTTAAATACAAAAATAATATTATTTATTTTAAAGTTTTATTTAAATTGTGATTCGCTTTAGAAAGTAGCTCGGCAGGTTTGGCCGCATATACATGATATATATCATGTTCGCGAAATGTTGATCACTTTTCGCTTCCATTCTTAATGATTTGTAGTCTAATTATATTACTTTCATTTCATTTATAATCATTACATCATTAACATTAAAAAGTGATATTGATTAATGTTGACGTTTATGTGCACTCGTCTCGGGATGGATTTCGCAATAAAATATTAGTTCACTGCTTTGTAGAGTGATTTTGATAATGATATGTACAGACAGTACGAAAGAGGATGCTTTCTAATGATTCAGAGTATTTACAATTTTATTTATTACAAGTAAAATTTTACCAAAAATAAAACCGACTTCAAGGTTTGACGCGATTTCTCTTGGATGCCATCATCAGATCTTAGTGTCCTTATCATGGTACCACCGTTGGGGTTTCTCCTATCCATTAAAAAAAGAATCATCAAAATCGGTTCATAAACGACGAAGTTATGCCCGAACACACATAAAAAAAAAGAAAAAAGAAAACATATATATACGGTCGAATTGAGAAACCTCCTCCTTTTTTTGAAGTCGGTTAAAAATATAAAAGGCTTAAAATGATGGGCTATAAAGTTTTGGAGCAGCGATTACCTAGTGGAAGACGGAGCGGTTAACAAGATGATCGGACGATCAGGTGAAGGTCGCGGGAAGCACTTGGATGCGAGCAACAGGGGGGGGCCTGTGTCAATCCCGTGTCGGACATACATGGATCGGATGTAATGGACAACCAGACTCAGAACTACATTTTGCGGGTCACACAAAGTGTTGTCCCATGTTGGATTTGAACCCCAACACTTGGCGCAGTAGAAAGCGGTGACCGGCGGTAGACCAGAAATATTCTATACAAATAAATAAAATTGGAGTGTCTGTTTGTAATATTAAAATATCTATTTTTAACTAAATGCATACGTATGTATACACGGTACATATACCAAAAATGTAGTAAAAAAAAATTTGTCTGTCTGTCTGTTTGTTCCGGGTAATCTCTGGAACTGCTGGACTGATTTTGACGGGACTTTCACTGGCAAGTAGCTGATGATCCAGGAAGTAACTTGGGCGAAATTTAGAGTTCACTTTTTTTTTGCTTAATTGTCATTAGAATCTCTTAACGCTTTCGTCAAGAACAATGACCTTTCTGTTTATAACACACACAAAGTAAGCAATCATCATAACTTTGCCAGGTGGTAAATAAATTACATTAACACACGTATAACGATTACAGACAATAATTATGAACATAACACAAGAAAGTACGTACATTAAGGCGGGTTCATAAATTTGTAAGTGCAATAACAATTACATCTTAACATTCCATTTAATTGCGTAATAAATCGCTTTGTTGTTTTATTATTTTTTACGGAAACCGAAAATCCTTGTGTTTGTAATATCAGGGTGAGACAAAGTATTTTTATATTTAAAAAAAAAAACAATTGGAACGGATACATATCTGTCTCTAATCATTCCAACGTTTAATTATGAATTAAAATTGCGTATCAGACATGGATTTGTTATGTTTTGAACTAGTTTTTGACCACATTGTGTTGGTTAAGCTAGATCTTGTCAACCTATTTAGTTATGCTTCGAGAATCAATTTTTTACCAGTTTATTCTCAACAAACAATGTTAAACAATAAAGTAGATTATTTTTCTTTTTCTTTAATATTGGTACAAAAATGTCACACAATGTCTTATGCACACCGAGACTCACACACACACAAAGCATCGTCTAATTTAAAATCAGAAAGATCATCGGCCATGTGTTAGTTATAAAGTGTTGTCCCATCTGGCGATCAAAGCCACTACACTTAGCGCATCAAAATGCTGCGAGGTGGTCGTATAAATCATTGCGTAATCTGTGCAGGCCGAGCAAGAAATGGAATCTATAAAATAGTCTCTATAGTCTGTACAGACTGTGATTAAAAACAGAAAAAAGAAAAACCTCTTCAATTAAATTCTAAACAGCAGTAAAACTTTTAAGAATTATATTTTACGATGTTACAAACGTGGTGAATTGATTGTTAACCGTAGAATGATGAAATATATTTTATGAAAACTTTTAATATCAGCAATCTACCGTGCGAACATTGATAAAATATTCGGCATTAGAGTAACAGTGTGACGAATTACTAATAGTTCACTTTAAGGCAAGCGTGTGAATTGTAAAACGTTGGTGATGGGTGATACTTCAATTAGAAATATTCACCTTGCGTAATAATTCTGGATATTTTTATTTGTTTAAGTATGTATTGTTTCATTACATGAAGTCTTTTATTGTATTATACATATTTTATTTGCTTAACAGATTCTCATGAGAGTGTGGTGAAATTTTCTCTCTTAGATAAGTTTATGTAATAGAAAAGTTTTCACTTACAACTGGTTTTTTTCGGGTCAATTGTCATAACTTAGTAAATTAACACTGTCAATAACTAACGCATGTTGGACACCGATTGCGTTTACGGCACACACTTACATCATACGTTTAAAACAAGTATTTAACTTTTTACAGAATATTTTAGAATAGGTAAATATTTATTAAAGACATATCGTTTTCCTTCGATCTGTATGATGTACCTGTGTACTGAAGAGAGTGACTTGCTGAGGAACTGAGAAGTGCAAGACTTGTTTCACTTAAAGAACCCCATGATGGTTTGAAATATCCTCGCATCTCCTAGCTCAAATGGTGAGTGTACCCTATTGGGAATAGGTATGGAGCTGAGATTATGTATGTACATTGAAGTTGCTATAATTTACTTGCACACACGGTGTTATATGAATGAGCCTGGCAAAGTAACTATACTCTGCATGGTGACTTACACTGTTTGACTGCCTCGGTGGCGCAGTGGTAACGTACGTGACTGCTGTTCTTGAGGTCTCGGGTTCGATTCCCGGGTCGGATCAAATGTTTGCGTGATCTGCAAATATTTGTTTCGGAGTTTGGGTGTTTTCTATCTATAATATGTATGTATTTACAAAAAAAAGTATATAACTATTTATATCAGTTGTCTAGTACCCATAATACAAGCTCTGCTTAGTTTGGGATTAGATGGCGTTGTGTGTGAGACGTCCGAAGTATTTATATTATTTATAAATATTTATTTATACTGTAGCGGCTTATTGAGATGACTATTTTTTAATGTAATAGGCGGTAAACGAGCAGACGCATCGCCTGATGGTAAGCGATTACCGTTGCCCATGGACACTCGCAACTTGAAGGTCGTATTGGTTCGGGAATACCGCAGGCGACAGTTAATTCCATAGTTTTGTTATGCGAAGCAGAAAGGTCATGGAAAAGCTCACAGTTGTGGAGTACCAACCATCTAGATGATGGGGATGAAACTTCTGTCGCGTAGGACGATGGCGGAAAGAGGCGGCTGGAATCAATCCGAACAATTCCTCGGATCACTCCCAATGGTAATTGCGGTAGAAGATGCACAGCGAAGCCACATCTCTACGCAGCGCCAAAGAGTCTAGCCGAGTTAAAAGTCCCTCGAATCGCTCTCCGTTGAGTTTTTAGCATTCAAAAGAAAATTTAAACAAATAAATAATGTACAACCGTTACTGTTATTAGTTTCTCTTGAAAGTAAAAGTAATGTTACTAAACGGTATAAATATTATAATACTCTATGTAAATATCTAAGATTTAAACTTGATGCATGTTATTATACGTGCGAGTTTAATGTAACTAATTTAAACGTACATATCAGACACTAATTGAGCCAATTGAACGCCATTACTTTGAATGCAGGCGTTTATGCATCTAAATGGCTATCTCTCGTAACCGAGTCAGCCATGCAAAAAACAACTTTGAACTTCAGCCTTAACGTTCATTATTACGTAAAGAATATTATTATGTTTTAAAAATACAGATCAAATATATTTAATAACAGATATCGCAGGTGGATATTTGGTACTCGTGTTAAATAACAGTGTTAAACTGTTACATAACAGTGAAAGCACAGGGCGGCGTGCGACAGGTTACATAACATTATGTGTCAACTGTCAATTATTTTGTATATTTTTAGTGAAATCTTTCTCGAAAACGACGATTTATGGCTTTTTTTTCAAACTGATTATAGTATAAACATTTCAAATCTGATAGCATATCTTTTGGAAACTTATTATAACGTTTAAATACTTATCACGTTACCTGATGTTAATTTACTGTTTTATATTTAGTTTTGTGGAAAGATTTGATTAATTCAATATTACGCTTTCGATTACTTTTATAATTGCTTTTTTAAATTTCTATTTCCTGTTGCTAAATATTGGAGAGTGATATTACTTTTTACTCGACTGCAAAAGAAGGAGGGTTATGTTTTTCGAGTGTATGTAATTATGTCTGTAATAACGTCGGTCGGAAGTCGGTTAAAAATTATAGCCGTATGAGTTGTGTCCCGCTGGAGTAAGCGCCTTCTGGAGTGAAGATCGCGTTTTGGCAAATGTATCATAGGACGCCGTATGGTCAGATGGCGTGACAACTTTCATAAGAAGGCTGACACCGACTGGCAAAAAGTAATAGACCGTGTTCTGTGGTGTTCCTTGGGAGAGGCCATTGTCCAGCAGTGGACTGTGATGGGCGGATAATACTGCAGTTGTCTATGTACGTATTTTAATTTCACGAAAACAAAACATTTAAGTACTTTTGCACTTTTCCGAGTCGAATATGTAGAGAGTGGTGTTAGTAATTACTCATTGCCTTTAATGCGTCACTTTCTACGATAAATCTACCAAGCTTGGTAAAACTACTAAGATAAGGTTTACAAAGTAATTATTTAACTGGAAAAGCCTTTCATCTTAGCACCATTCCTTGTAGAATGTATTCCATAAACAGACTTTACACTCGTTTCAAGTACAGTGTGTCCCTTCTTCTCGTAACATATGAAATTATAAACTGTGAACTGATTGGTTAACAGCATTTAACAGTCCTCAAGGCTTCTACGTAGAAAGATGGATTGATTAAGACTATTCAAATGTTTGTTTTATACCAATAAATAAATATCTACTACCGTGGTTTACCGTACCGCGCGTATTACCATTTACCGCACACGCTTCGGCATGCATATCGAGCCATGCTTCGGCTCGACCGAAGTGATACCACGGCCTCACAGAAAATCGGTGTGAAACAGCGCTTGCACTGTGTTTCACCAAATGAGTGAGGGTACCGTAGGCCCTTTCTTTTTTTTTTTACCTGTGGAAACCACCTCGGGCCGTCACCCCGCCGGGGTTTGCGGCGGGGCGGTGTGTCAGAATCGAACCTACTAAAACCACACGATGTGCTACTCTGCGCCTGAGACGGCAGGGATCCGGAAACTGCTGTTATTAACACATCCGGACCCTGGGTACCGTAGGCCTTTAACCCAACCCCTCCCTCCATCCCCTTTCCCATGCCCTAAAGGCCGGCAACGCATTTGTGACGCCTCTGGTGTTGCGGATGTCCATGGGTGGCGAAAATCGGTTACCATCATGTGATACGTCTGCTCGTTTGCCCCCTATTCTTTATACATTTAGAGCTACATAACTTTCTAGAATATAATAAAATCCTCGTCATTACCGAACCGAAAAGCAGGACGAAAACCGAAAACCGTCTTTACCGTTTACCGGTGTTTAGCAGTGCATCCCTGCTGATTTCGACTCGTATAGTTTTGAAGGGAAAACTTTTTTAGGCGCATTAAGCACTTTTTGGGTGAACGATGGACGAACGAACACTTTCTATGAGCTATATTATTTTTATCAAAGGTATCAAAAAGGTTCATTTCAGGTGAGTTTAAACAACTGTTTTGAGTTTTTACTTCAGTCATGACTGTTTTTGATTTTTTATTTATGTTCACGGACTTAAAAAACGGTTTGTTTGACTGAGTGTTAGAAAATGCCGGCGCCTTTAAGCCGTGAAGTCCAATGTGTAAAAATATCTGTTAAAGATGTGTAAAAATACAGTTGATCCGTATGCTAGATTACTAGCCCCTATTTCCTAAAAAAAAGTTTGGATACCTAACTTGCCCTATGCTCTCAAACTAAACTGTAGTGTGAATCTGATAGCCCTATCGTTAAAGTCATAATGCTTCTCTCACGGTAAATCAAAACAGTACGCCTGCGCACACAATTGTTATACATTGTCTTATAAAATACACGTAAAAAGCTTACACAACGGAGAAATGTATGGGAACCATTGTTGAAAGTTTCATAACCGTTGGTGCGAACTATTTATTTTATTATTATGTTTTAATATTTCTTTTCATATTCTTTACTTTTACTAATGGTAACTATTGTGGTTTTCATTACATTACTTCTTTTCTTTAAAAACGTGGGAGTTGTCGTTATGTCAAGCCAGCAATTTAGTTCACTTTTTATTTCCACCAATAAAAATGTACATGGACTTAAGTTTTATACACTTCAGTGATTCATGTTTTGTTTTTACTAATAATGAAACATTTTATACTATACTAGCTGACCCACGCAACCTCGTTTGCGTCTTATATTGCCCGTAGCGTGAAAATTTCCCCCTTTTTTGAAACATTCTTCATTGTTGCTCCGCTCCTATTAGTAGTAGCGTGATGATATATACCCTATAGCCTTCCTCGATAAATGGGCTATCTAACACTGAAAGAATTTTTCAAATCGGACCAGCGGTTCCTGAGAATAGCGTGTTCAAACAAACAAACAAACCAACAAACAAACTCTTCAGCGTTATATATTAGTATATATACTATTTATCTGTAGCCTTTAAATAGTGAAATATGACATACAATTGTATGAATTATATTTATTAAAGCGCCTGCAAATAAAATTATAGCAAACCGATCATGCAATGGTTAATGCACTTATTTCAGTAGACACTTATTAAAATACTACTATTATTATGATACTTGTTATTGAGTTGCGGTTATAACGTAGCTATACCTATATATATATGGTACGCAAATTATAATGCGTGATAATACTACTTTTTAACCGACTTCGAAAATGGAGGGGGTTATCAATGCGATTATTTTTTTTTTGTTTGTTACCTCATTACTTTCGACTAGGTAAACCGATTTTTGATGACTTTTTTTTTTTGAAAGCTAGTGCTCCCCGTTTGGTCCCATTTTAATTTGGTCCAGTTCAGACAATGTCATCCATGATAAAGCCATATAAGTCTTCAATTTGCAATAATGCATATGCGCGAAAAAGTGACGAATAACCCAATATCACGCCAACGTATGGAACTACATAGAGAGCTTTCCAGAATTGCTGTAATCTAATAACTTTAAACGATAATTCGACGGCTCCAAGAATTTTCGTAAAAGTGAAGTTCTGCAGGGGATGTTGAGGGCCATAAATAAGGATTTAAAAAAAAATGAAAATAAAAACATCAAATGACCGATCATCTAAGTACCTACTAGATACATGCAGACAAACAATTAAATATAATAAATTTGTAAACAACAAGTTCTTAATTAAAGAGTGTAGTAAAGTGACTAGTTTGGAAAGTTTTTACTGACTTTCCACATTTCTCATCCATCCACACAATACTAACCATAAATCCACCTTCAACACTCACATAAAGCCTTTTGAGCCGCAGTGAATTTTATTGTTAAGATGTTAATGTTCATTTACAAATGAACAATGGTGTCGATTTAAATGTTAGAAAGTGTGGAGATAAATGATTGATTTTAGATTTAGTATTTATGAAGGTGTTTGAAGGCAATTGTATAATAAAAGTGTCTGGTACTAGGAGTAGCTGACCCTTGACTTCGAATGTTTATTTAAGTATTAAACAAGTAGTAAGTAGGTAATTTCATCTGAGTTTAGACTACCAATACGAAAATACGGCAGGACATAGCATATAGTTATTCCCCTAGTCCCAAGGTAGACATACGCGTATGTGACCTGATGCCTCATCTTGTTTTCTTTTTCTAGTTCAATACTTTCTGTTCGAAACCAAACGCAAGATTGCTATGGCAACACTGTGTGATTGTCTTTGGTTATGTCAACGTTAAATGTCATTCAGTTTGGAACTGGGATCGAAATGTACCGGGTGTTGAGTAAACATTGGGAATCGTCCTCGGCCTTTGTAGAAGGAATTGTACTTGTATATAAAACGGCTGTGATGCGTGTGTTATGAAGCTAGCTGATGGCATCAAAAAAGGTACCTCTTCTCCACTACGCAACAAACCCACCAGAAGAATACACATAACGGACACTAGTGAGCACCTTGGAATTAATATAATTTTTAACGGGGCGTTATAGCCTCTGTTTGACCTATTCACTGGTGATCGGTCTGTAAGTGTTTAGCTTATCTCTATGGGCCCGTAAAACTCGACTCACTGACATCGACGAACCAACTACTAGTGACTCGTCGAGAGCGCGGCTGAGCGAGCCGCGGGAAGGATTTTTATTCCTACCCTCAATAAATACCGAACACTGACCGATTGGATTTTCAAATCATAAAGGTACTTCAAGCCTCCTTCAGACTTCAAGACAGTGACAGACTGTTAGTCAATCAGTGTAATATATTTCATCAACAGTATTTTGTTTTCTTTTCCAGGCCAGTAGCTGGTGTTCTGATGAGCTACTCTCGTGGATGTGCGGCAGTGCTGGGACAGATGTCGGAAGGAGAGAGGGGAAACAACGATCCTGTTACACCTCGCTCTCCTACGGACTCCGCTAGCGACGGTTATCATTCAGACAGTGATGATTCGCAACAACTGCCTGATAGGTGAGCTGTCTACTTAATATACTATAAGCACTCCTGAAAACACAGTTTATAGAAAATTCAGGGACCAAAATTGGAACTAAAAATGAATGAAAAAAAATTTTACTCATTATCTGAGTAACTTGTTGGATTTGGCAAAATAATGAACGAGAGTCAAAAAAGTTTGATCGATTTTGTAAAATTATTACTTTAATTTAAAATTAATTTTTGCACTTTAATATCCAATTCTTTAAATTAAAGTTAGATTGGGGAAGCATATATTACATACCTCGCAGACACCATTAAAAGTAGATGCAGCAATCCGTAAAAAAGTGTATGTTCATGGAGAAAGCAGTTGATTCTTGACAGTCAGCAATGTATGCAATGTAATTTCAGAAGCAAGCTAGTGTCCCAATATGCAGCAGTATGGTCTCGAGCCGCTGATGAGGCTCTACCGGCATTGGCAGCGCTGGATCAGCTCAGACACACACCACACCTCAAGTATAAGATAATCTTCTCTGTGGTAGTTGTAAGTATTACTGACGAATGTGATAATTATATTAAGATTAGATTTGATAAAAAATTGGTAATTTATATCAGCCATGAATTTGTATTTTCTATATTGCTGCATCGATGCATTGAATCTTTAACCGACACTATTTGTAGTAGAAGTTTGTAGTTAAAGAAGAATTTATAACCTTTCCAACAAATTTATTTTACGAGTAGATAGCATATGTGCGTTTGCTAGATCTAGATGTTGATCCTATGAAACTCCTCTTTGAAATCGATGTTTCTAGAGATTACCAGTTCATAAAGTTTATTCAAAATATTTGCAATAACGTTCATATCCTTATAAGACTACATAGACCAAGACTAAATTTGATTATCAACTCCTGAAGTTTTTTCTCTGATTCTCTCCCTTCTTCTCGGGTGTGTTGTAAACGTTAAGTGCAAATGTTTTCTTCAGTTGTCCTTCCGTGCGGCAATCAGTCTCCGTGATCGCCGGCTGAGTGAAGTGCAGGCACTTCTTGGTGTCGACGTTGAGAGTACTCCCAGCGACCCCAGTTTGACTCGGCTGACAGCTGCGGCGACCAGGGTGCTGCACCAGACTGCACACAGTTTCCCATTGGGAGAAGCTGAGCGTACAGTTGTAAATCAGGTTTGTTGTTTACTTGTTTCTTTGAGTTTGTATAATGTTAGTGTGAAAATAAAAAAGTCAGTAGAAGAAAACAGTGTTATTTTCAACATATGAAAATATATTGTGATATACGTATGTAGATATCAAAACACTTTAATAATAGTTTTTATGCCTTATTAAACAAAATTAAGACACATTAATTTTCAACAGAGCAAAGTAGAGTATTTGACTGTCAAGAATTTACAATTGATATATCTGTAGGAATATTTTTTTATGAGATCGGAGGCAAACGAGCGGACGCACGGGTGTCCGCGCGTCCGTCTTGCCAGACTTTTAAAAGAAGGAAGCTCTTTTCTTGAAAGTTTGAAGGTCGTAATGGTCCGAGAATACCACAGGCAACTGTTCATTCCACAGGTCTGTTGTCGAGGCAGAGATTGTCTAGAAAAGCGCAGAGTTATGGACTGCCAACCATCTAATTCTTGGTTGGCAGTCCACATTTGAATAGCGTATAGTAAATGACATCCAGGACTGACTCTGGAATTCCGTTCTACTGTTTCCCCTCGTGACCAGAGACAGAACGTAGAAAGCAAACAACAGTATTGACTTTACTTGGAGCATCTCTTTGTTCAGTCAGTGGTAACAGTTCATAATAATTCCCAGGTGGTGAGCACACTCCGCGAGTATCCATGCCTCTCCAGCTGCGGAGCTCTTCACGCTCTTGTAGCAGCTGCGTGTAGGGCTGCGTGGACCATAAGTCTACATTCACCACCTCTCAGGATTGATACGGACTTTACACCAGGTAACATTTAGTTAAGAAGCTTTGTGAATTCTGGTTTTATAGTTGGAGAGATCAATATTAGTAGTTAGTCTACCCTACCCATTAAGGGTCCTCATCAATTTATTCATTTTTATTTTCAGTTGTCATGAACCCAGAGAAGCACGTACGTTTCAGCTCCAGCGACGGTCGCGACCGGCGCTCCGACCTGATCAAGTCTTTCGTATGGCCGGCGCTCATGGACGGGAACAGATGCGTGTTCAGGGCGGTCGTCCTCACATGACCCGGACGGGATATTGGCAGAATAGTTCAGAACTTGGGCTCCACCGCTTTGGGCTATGTACAGTGAAATGGACTATACAGTTCTTTTTTAAATGGTTTATGACTTAAACTTATGCCCTGTGCTTCTTCGCGGATCCGTTTTATTAACATGGATTACCGTTGTTATTCTCTATGCAACATTCAATTTCAGTCGTTTTTTAATGAGGGCTATGATTTTCTATGGGTTTGATATTCATAAACTAAATGTGAAATAATTATCATTATGTATTAAATATGACATAACTGCATAAATAAACAAGAATCTTAGGAAATTATTTATGTAATTGCAAATAACCGAAATATATAGAAATTATTATCCTTATTGTATTATATACGTATAAAATTTATTGATTTATATGGTTTGTGATTACAGTTATAATGGCTACAGAATTAGAGAATCATGACTAATTTTAACATGTCATTAAAAATAAACCAAAATGTATATGTGAGAGATATGAGGACGATAGAGTAAATGTTTAACTCAATTTCAGAAGAACAGCTAATCATCAGTTAGGACACCTTCTTCATTTATTGTTAATATATATTTATTATATTGTTATTTGTTATGTGATGTATGTCTGCAGCGCAGCCAGTGACTGTTAAGTGTTGTTATTGATATGAAACGAGTAAGAGAAGACTTGTATATAGAAAATAAATCTTGACATCGATATCGAGCGTGATATCTAAAATCTTAAGATTTTAGTTAATTTCTAATTTGCGATATTACTTTTTTTGGATATTTTTCTACGCTCACAACTATTGTGAACGGTGGAAAGTATTCAGCTCCAAATAATGACGAATTATCATTTTAAGAGATCTTTACAAAATTAATTTAGAAAGTTTTTAATCAAATAAATTTCATCCCTACTTAAGTACTCGCCACTGAGATTGGCGGTATAGGAACTACGCATTCGATTTCCCATTTACGAGTTTGGGGGAAGTCCCCAATGGTTTGAATATTCAAAAATATTGTAGTAGGAAATGACTCTAACCTGAGAAGTTATTAAATGAAGAAATAAAGTAAATATGAACTGCTTTAGTGTCATAAACAAAACTGGTATGGCAAATGAGATCTTGCATCTTTGTTTCAAGTCTAAGTATGACGGTATGCCGAGAATTCGTTTTTACGTCAATAATGTTGGTAGACACGAGAAATGTTCTAGATTATGAGTATCCTAGAGTGAGTCTGTAACATAGTAGCGATAAAGTTCCAGTAGCTTATGACTAATACTGTTGATAAGGTGAATGCCAAAAACCATGACTCACCGGGTAGTAATGTAATTTCTTCAGACTTTAATTAACTACAACAAACATTATAACTGGTTTCAATATTCTTATTGTATAGTCAAGTTAATGTCTTATTGATGGAGTAGACGAACGTGCATTATACAATTATGTTTAACCAATAACTTCTTGTAGTCTGTCAGTCGTGTTACTTGGGCATTAAAACACCAATGTTTTATTTGTAGCATCGGCTTAAAATTTATTTGAATGTACTATAAGATTTTAAATTAAAAATACTTCAATAATAACTGAAATTAGTTATCTATAGGGAAAATATACAAATTACTTTCAAATAGATAAAGTTATTTCGATAAAGACAAGAAGTTGTCATGAAAACATTACATTATAGCGTTTATTTACAACGATTAACTGAATTTTTCTACATTCGTGTACAAAATATTCTTAAGTTAAGTTAATCTAGAAGTAAGATATTTAATAAATTATTATGTAACTTTAATGTATCTATAATAAAAAATATTAAGCCACCATTTTGTTTTGATATATCACACATGATTCACCCAAAACCACGTACTAAGTTAACGATAAGATTACGATAAACACTTGATATATAAATGTACACTCAATTCAGACCCAGTATCGTTTGAAATACCGTGAAAAAATGAGTTATCCGTACCGACCTCCTCTGTCAGGCTGGGGACCACCGCCTCCACCAGAGCAGCATCATCCCCCTTACTACTTTCCTCACCAGGGACCGTATCCACCTCCTCCACCAGATGGTGGAACAGTCTCAGCACCTCCTCAGTACCAGTACTACTTCCCTGGTACGATGATGATACCAGTTCCTGTTGCGCCAATGCCTGTACCAGCGCCTCCTACAGATCAATTCGGACAAAATAATAATACGTATATCACAAACCATATCTACCAAAACCAGCCAGACTCCGTTCTAGTTGCTGAATCTTCAGGAGACTTAGACTGGGTCCCGACGACTTCAACACTAGCGAATTCATTAACCGGAAGAGCTGTTTCTGGAGGCCACGAAGGCTGGGATGGAAGTCCCTTATGGATAATTAGAGGTTGGCACAATGGGGATTTGATTCCTGGAAAATTGTCTGTAAGGCATAACGCAGCTTCTATAGCATATAATGGTAAAGAAGTACCAGTTCAAAATATTGAAGTGCTTTGTGCTAAGCCGGAGACTTTGAGATGGGTTCCAGCTTCGAACGGTAACGTACCTCCGAGTGCAATTCCTGGTGGAAGAACAGCATCAGGAGAGACTCTCTACATCGGTAGAGCGCGATATCAGCTGTCTGTAACTCCAGGGAAGATACATCCAAGTCTAAATTCGTGCTACATTGCATTTGCTGGAAGTGAAGTAGCCCATAAGATGTATGATGTGTTGTGCACGGTTAGCTGAAAATTATGTTAGGTTCTGATGATATTTCTTCTGTTTTTGGACTGTGATAACAAAGCATGTTAACTGGTGATAGTGTAATAGTGCAGTAGATAGTCTGCTGTAGTGTGTTTGGTTACTACTTGATTCCTAATAGGGTCAAGCGTTAATGTGATGTAAAGACTCTAATTCGTGTATTTGTCCGTTATTTTGTGTGTTTGTAAAGTCATCTGCGATGATGATAGCATAATGTTTAAACATAAACATTAACTTGTTTTTGTGTATCTGAATGTGTTAGCAATTAAAAATTTGGGTAATTGCTCATTTTAAAATTATTTGGAATTCATCCTTTTCAATGATGTGTCATTCTTTTGTGTCTCATGAAATGCTATTTAATTTTGGCAATTGTTGGGACTAAATTTGTTGTACTAGATTTACAAATTGTTACAGTTTATTTTGTTTTTGTTGAAAATAAAACAAGAAGTACAAGAAATTATGTACATAATACTCGGTACTTTTATAATCAAATAAATGTCTCAATATTTACTGTTGATGATTATATAAAGGTAAACCGCTAAAAATCCTCACAATATTGTAAAGTCAGTTTCATTCTTTACGACTAGTTACCTAAATTTTGGAACTTGAAACTGTACAAGTGTAAAAATAAAATGTTATTTTATAAAACTCTATTTTCTTTTGTTGTCCTACGTGTCCGTGCAAGTAGGTTGGCGATATCTTATCGATAAATACGTATATCGATATAAGATAAGCGTTCTGCGAATACACAAGGAATTATGAAAAATATTTTACATTATCAGTTTGACAGATTTAATAATTTCTGTATTTAAAACTTTACTGTGAAAGATTATTTCATTAATTAATCAACTACATCCTGTTCTGTTTTGCATCGGACTTTAGTCCGTGTACCCTTAGATCATTAATTCCATTTTTAAAACAGACTGCAGCGTGGTTGTGAAAGTAAAAAAAATGTGGCCACTATAAATACTTTCTTTACTAGTCTGTACCAGCAAAGAACAATAAGATTTTGAGAGAGTAAAAGCGCAAGATGATTTCAGTTAATAAAGTTGGTCCATTTGTTTTAGTTGTTTCCTGGTGGGAGTAGTGAGACAATTCATCTCGGTATACACATCACCTAATTGTGTAAGAATAATAAAGTGAGAGCAAACCACAATTAATATACAGCTTTGTTCTAATTATATAAAAGTTGTAAAGTTTCCTATTCTTAAAAACCGTCAAAATTCCAGAACATAGCTGCTTTTTATTGTGAAGCAACGGGCATTTTTGTCCTTCCAAGGCTCTAACACAAATGGAGAATCCTCCCACCAGGTGATATGACAGTCTCTGAAGGACTGTAGCCAAAGGGTTGACATTAGAAAATAGTTATTATACTAATCGACGCGAGAACACTCAGTGTGCGATGCAGTATCGCTAGTTACTTCGTCGTTCGGTACCTACTGATAGGTAAAGTGATAGAAGGTTATAGATAATAACTTGCCACACGCATAGGATAGGTGTAATGAGCAGTTAATTAAAAATAAATAAATAGAAATAGACTGCGGCCTATCAGGCTGCAATTCACCACGGCTGAACAGAGGGACATAAAACCCGTTTTTTTGGATACTGTTCGGTGATTAAATACAAACAACTCACACCCCTGAAAAAGTTGGTACGGTGACGTCACATTTCATGAATAGCCAAGATCCAAAACAAAGCAACTACATTCTATAACTACAATCAAATTTAATATTAACTCGCCAATTGACTCTTATTCCTCGTACTAATATCCAACTGCAGCTAAAACAAGCGACTTTGAACCTTAGCTATAAGTTGTATTGTTTCTTATGGATGCAATGAGAGGTTATGCAGTTACAGGTATACATACTGTGTGTTAGCTAATGACTCTATTTGACCTCCTCAAGTATGTGTGTGAGAGTCTGCACGTCGCAGACAGGGCCCCAGGAGCGTGACTCATTCCATCGTCTAAAAGCCAAAGTCCTGTTAATTTTTTTATATGTTATGGTTGCATTTTCAAGATATCTTGCTATTAACCTGGATTAAAAAACCTTTTATAAAAACAACTGTAGGTAGTAGAGCCACGCTGATTTCAGCACGACCGGTACAGCTCGACCGGGGCGGTACTATCCAAGCACAGAAAATCAACGTAAAATGACAGCGGTCGTGCTGTCGTGTTTCGTTGGTGAGTGCGAGAGCGGAGGCCCAACGATGCAAAAGCATCACTAGGCCGCTATGGTGTGGGTCACCATGCTGCATTGTCTGCATTTGCAATAAGTATGGTGACCAGTACTCTTGAATTCTACTTTTGCTTTCCATCAGGCAGAGTAGTCATTTTGGCAGGCCAAAACATAAAAAAAACAACCGCTTTTCTGTGTGCCATGGTCAGTGCTAGCCATCTAGCATCAGATGACCCATCTGCATCTTTACAACTCTGCCTTTCTAGCTAGTTTGACAGCCTCAGTAGCGCAGTGGTAGTGTTTGCGACTTGCATGAGGTCTCGAGTTCGATTCCCGGGTCGAACCAAATGTTTTTATGATCTGAAAACTGTCTTCATACAGAAAAGGGATAGTGTTAATGTGGTACGTAATGATACAGCGAAAAAATATATAAAAAATGTGCGTGTTGAAGACCCTACCTTGTGGATTCAGTCAATACTGAAGCGACTAACATGTGACCACAGCAGGTACAACCTAGTCGAAATGTCATATGATACCTATTAGATATTTCTTAAGTATTAATGTAAATATATGCTCTGTACAAATTGCTAGTTCAAGAATCAAACCGCGACCTACCTATACTAATTGTTGCATACCTACCAGTCGTGATGTCCAATTAACTAAATTGAGTCCACTTGTCGCCACACTCATAGAGACAGTGCTGCACGAGGTTTGAGAGCAACCACAACGATTAATAAAACGCTCGTAAAGTTAACTTTCTTTCTTTCTTTTCCGTGTATTGTGAAGTGAGTTTAGTTGTTGGGAAATATGAGTTTTAGTTGTGAATGAGTGAAATTGTAATGGTGAGTTGCTTTAGGTAATTGACATCATACTGATATTTAGTTGGCAAAATAGAAAAAGATCATTGTTTTTTTGTCCGGTTTTCTTTTTCGACCAGGGCGGTACTATCCAAGCACAGAAAATCAACGTAAAATGACAGTCTTCGAATATATATAGAATATCTATATAGAATATAATAAGATATAGAATATTCTATGGGATACGGATATTATAATAATATGTATGTTAATCTGTGTGATGACGAATAAAGAAAACGAAGTATTACAAACTCTCTGCCACCCTGTGTGGAAAGCATGGTATTTTAGGCCAATGCCTCCTTAATATGGAGGCATATGTTTAACATTAATCAAATGTTTTAGATATTTTATTACCGCAAATCTGGATTCTGTAAATCTAATGGAAAGAAAACTAGTTGATTTCAAAAACTCGTTTTATTTATATGTGTTACCCGCGCTTATTTTTGTACCGCAGGTAACGTCGCGGGACAAAGTTAGTCTAAAAAGTAGCCTAAGTTATTCCTACGATCATCAGCTCCCTGACAGTGAAAATCCCGTCAAAATCGGTTCATGCGTTCCAGAGACATGCAGACAGACAGACATACAGACAGACAGTTAGACAGTCAGACAGACTGACAGACGACTGTCTGTCAGTCAGACATAAATTAAAAAAAAAAAAATTTTGGTACATGTACCGTGTTTATTTATTTGGATAGTTGAATCAAAATTTTGTCGTTATGCTACCTATTTGAAAGTACCTACAATTTAATAATAACACCAATATATTGCAAAAACGATTTACGTATGTATGATAAATATGGATCATTTGGTTCATAATAAGTTACACAAATAATAAGTTATACCAAGTTCCTGTAATTATGTGGCAAATTACGCGTTCAGACGTGTTTAGTATTCCCAAGATCGCTGTAGAATATTCAATGTAATTCGTTTGTCAATTTTGTTTGTTTTACATAAAAATCCCGTGTGTATATACTGTGCATAATCGGCAAAAATGTAATAAAATTCATTTCTCGTGTGTGTAAGTCGCCCACCTCGGGGGAACTGCTAAAACGTGGATCCTAATGATCCAGAGTAGTAACGTTTTATTCCTTACTGTGAATAGTCACCGAAGAGTTCCATTCTATACCTTCATCAGAACTGATTAGCGTAGCGAGTATTTGCAGATACCAGGAATCACCTACTTATTTATTATCAGTCACATATATGATTATCACTTAATATTATATTTAATTCTCGTGTCACGTTCTTGCTCACGATGAATTCCTATCTAATCGATTTTGACGTTTCGTTAAATGTGTCTCCAAACGTCAAAACGCTTCCAAAGTCTCCACGAGCAAAAGTTGGCAACTTTATGTATTGTCAACACGTGTTGCTGACAAAAGTTTTGTAATTTTGTTGTGTTGACTACAAAAATTGTCAACAAATGTTGGGAACCGTGTTTCAGTTTCTGGCGGTTGGCATCAAAAGAATACGCCTGTTGCAGATATTTATTGGCTCTGTGTCTCTTTTCAATCATGCTCAGCTTCTATTGATCTAAGCGTGATGTTAACTATCCTAAGGTGCGTCTCTACCGAAATTGTTGGTGCCATCGGTGGCTTTTGGAGTCCCCCCAGCCACGGCTGAGGTACATCCCGGAATGACCAGAGTCACCCCCGGGGCAGAGCGCTATCATGCCTCATACCGTTTACGACACTCCTGGCCGCTGTGAGGTGTCACCTGTCCCGGGTCGTTTGCAGCGGTCACATTTCCCCAGGTGTGACCGCAGCGACCCTTATGCGATGATTGGAGCTAACAATCTCTATTGCGTCAGCTTGCGGGATCGGCCCCTTCTCGATCATGCTCTGCTTCAAATCCCTCATCACTCGCCACTCGACGTTCGGACTCACACGCAGTCCTCCAGTGTGTACTGGGTGGAGTCTCGTTCGGACCCACAGTGGCGGCATTGTGATGTGGCCGCCCGCATTAGTAAAAGAAATAATAAATAATAATAATAAATAAATATTTCGGACATCTAACACACAACGCCATCTAGTCCCAAACTAAACAGAGCTTGTATTATGGGTACTAGACAACTGATATAAATACTTAAATACTTTTTCTTTTTGTAAATACATACATATTATACATAGAAAACACCCAAACTCCGAAACAAATATTTGCAGATCATACAAACATTTGGTCCGGCCCAGGAATCGAACCCGAGACCTCGAGAACAGCAGTCGCGTACGCTACCACTGCGCCACCGAGGCAGTAAGAAATGTAAAGTAAATTCACTTGAGGGAATGATTAATTTCATTTTAGTTTTTCTTCACTTTATACATAGTTTGCTCCCTTAGACAGTCTTACGTCATCAAAGAGATAAATAGAATTGGTGGCACTTCGTATTTTTCCTCCATGCTATTTCTGTTAAAAATAAGTTTCTCTCTATAGGTAATGGAGAAACAAAATAAAAAGTACAAGAGAATAGAGGAACTAGACGAGGATGGGGTCGCAACGCTGCTGCAGCGCTGGGAGTTGGACGAGTTTGTGGAGTTCACGAGGGAGAAGCAGATTGATGGAAGAAAATTACTAGTAAGTATAAAAAAATGATAACGCATATTTATGTTAATCAGATACTTTGTTTGACCTATACTGATGACTTAGTGGTCAAATCGGTCATCTTGCCGTTTTTCTGGTGTTCTGATTGTCTTGAAAATGTAATAATGTGAATGAAAAATCATTCAATCGATGCAGCGGTTTAGTTGTGAAAGCGTAACAGACAGACAGACTGGTAGATTTACATTCGAATTTATAATATAAGCACCTATAGATATTTCAAAATCTTTACTTTCAACAACTTATGATATGAAATATTTCCATGCTTCACATTTGTTTAAAAAACGATACTAAGGTTTTTTTCACGTATTAGTGTGGAACAACTAACTATAAAAGAATAAGTCTATTACAGTATTTTATATCATTCAGGTTAATACATTAAATACACTGCATTTTGCACACCGTTTAATGTGCTCAATCGGGTCGGATTAATTTGACAAAGGTCAGCGGTCATGTAACATCTGTTCGTTAATAATAATAATAACGTCACACGTCTCACACACGCTCTGACAGAGTCTGTATTATGGTGAGCAGGCTGCTGATATATTTGCTTATTATCACTAACATATTACAGACTAGCTGAACCCCGCGGTTATTGTCGTACCACGAGCAACGCCGTGGGATAAAGTTAGTCTAAAAAAAGTAGCCTAAGTTACTCCCTGTGTCATTAGCTACCTACCAGTGAAAGTCCTGTCAATATCGGTCCAGCCGTTCCAGAGATTACCCGCAACAAACAAACAGACAGATAGACAGACAGACCGACAGACAGACAATTTTTTTTGAAATACATATGCATTTAGTATAAAGCGGTTATTTTAATATTACAAACAGACACTCCAATTTTATTGATTTGTATAGATGCAATTTTATTGGGAAGTAGAAAAAAATATTGTGTTCATCTTCCCATCAATTTTTATTTTAGGAAGTCAGCGAAGGAATAGTTAAACTTTGGAAACCGAAGATTAACGCCAAAAAGTTTATTAAATTCATTGAAGATATAAAAAATAAACCTTATCAGTATTTGGATACACAAGAGAAAATTGCAACTGAAAATGAATTAAATAAAGAAAATGAAACAAATAAAGAATCAATAATGAAGGAAGACAAAACGGAAATTATAGAAGAACAAGACAACTTTGACATAGACAGTCAATACCAAACAATACCCATCAGAAAGAAAGAAGAACGTTCACATAATTCGGCAATGAGTACAGTAGAAGAACTGATAAGAAGAATCGTACCTGCTAAGAGTTTTCTCTATAGACAACAACAAAGAACTGAAAAATCTCCATCTTATTTACCCATGGACGCTGGAGCTTCTAAGAAAAAGAAACTATTCAGATTGAGTTCATACGAATACCCATTCTTAGACATAAAATCTAGATTCTCCAAACAAGAGAGCTCAAATGACAGAGGCTATTACTCTATGAAAACAAACAGCAGACACTACATTGCTAGATCTTATAAACATTCAGAATCTAAAACAAAATATAAGTCTCTACCGACTCCTGAAGAACTTAATGAAAAATATCCAGAAGATCACTTCTACGAAGATCTTTGTTACAATGAGGTAGGAAATATGGCTGCAAAACCTGTTGAAACCAGAGTAGTAAGTGTTAAGCCATGTATTGTAAAGATTCAAGAACTGTTTCAATCGTTTAAAGTCCCATTTTTCAAAAGGCCAGAGATGATAGAAGAGAAGAAAGTTGAAGAGGTTGTGAAGGAAACTGATTTGTATGAAAATAGTGATGCTGTTAATATGTACGACTCTGTACATGTGAATAGGCAGGCTGGTGAAGAATGTCAAACGACACAGGTGAGTCACATTTGTTAACACAATAATTATATTTGATTTCAATATGTATGTGCATGCTTAATGTGTTATCATTAATCGGTTTAATTATAAAAGTTATTACAACAAATATAAAAAGTAATACAGATCTTGATTCTTTTTCTGATTCTATTCGAAGTGGGGTCATAGTGTTTGTCACCATGCCGGATTGTTACACTATCTGCATCCGCAATGAGTATGGTGGTCCCTACGTTTGCTCATGCTATCCATCACGTAAAGTAGAGTAAGTTTGGTAAGCTCATATATTAACAAGTCAATACAGTTAGAGGTAAATATGCATAAAGTTATATGCATTGATTATTCGGAGTTCTGATAGGTACTGTAGAATTTGTCTTTGCGTTCGTTTCTTTGATGTTTGTAGAGTATCCTTCGTCACTTGGGTTTTGGCTTACTGTACCACGCTGGCCTATTGGGATGGTTTATTTTAAGTTTCCCTTTTCTTTGCAGTGGTATTTTGTTCCTTTTTTTTTTTTAACGTGTGGAAACCCCCTCGGGCCGTCACCCCGCCGGGGTTTGCTGCGGGGCGGTGTGTTGGAATCGAACCGACTAAAACCACACGGTGTGACACTCTGCGCCTGAGAAGGGAGAGAATCGGGAACTGCTGTGTTATGCTGTGTTACGACCTCCGGACCAGTGGTTTTTTGTTCCTGTATTAACCCGCCTGACAAACCTGGCGTAGTGGACTAAAATCTTTTTTTTCTAAGGAGAGATCTATGTCCAGCATAGACGGTCCAAGGCTGGAATAACGCTGATGATGAATTACAAACCATAAGCTATTTTGGCACGATTAGTACGAAACGTAAGACACATGAAAATGTATTATTTTGTTCCACTTTGCATGTTAGCGCTATTAAACGCCATCTGTGAGTTCCTATGTGACATTTTTTTAATTTCAGACGAAGTTAACTGTAGAGGACTATCTCGAACCAGTTCAGCTGAGCAAGGATTACTGCGATGTCAACTACAAGCAAAAGGAAGAATCACTCATGGGATACATACTAAGCATTTTCGAGAACCGATTCGGGATAAGGCGTGGTAAGTGTATAATGTGAGAGCTGTTTTAGTTTCAAATTGGTTTAATAGATGGCGGTTTAACAAAAAGCCTATTTAATTAGATTCCTAAAAATAATATTTTAAAAAGAAATACGCATATTTATCATATGTATGTCGTCATTTTCAACATTTATTTCCAATTTGGCCGTCTTGATTCCTTAATGGATTGGTTGGCGGTAATGAGTTTGGCCCTAATTACTTAGCGGCACCAATTAGTAGTAGGTAAAATAAGGTTTTTAATACGGTTCTGCCTTATTTTCCGGGGACCGGACCTAAGCGTGAGTGTAAGTGAATAGGGAAGTTTATCAAGATTAGGAAGAGTTTATATCAATGATATAATAGGTACACTTGAGATAAAAAAATATTTTACATCTATTTTTTTATAGAGTAGGGGCAAACGAGCAGGCAGACAGAGAGGCAGATCGCCTGATGGTAAGCGATTACCGCCCATGGACATCCGCAACGCCAGAGGCGTTACAAGTGCGAAGAGGGGTTGGGGTATGGGCCTCCGGTAGCCTCACTCACTCGGTGAAACACAGCGCAAGCGCTATTTCACACCGGTTTTCTGTGAGGCCTTGTATCACTCCGGTCGAGCCGACCCATGCATGCCGAAGTGTGACTCTCCCACGGTAAAAACAAACTATACAAATAAATAAAGTTAAAGTATCTGTTTGTAATTTCGAATTAACAGTTTCTCACTAAATGCATATATAAAGTAGGTATGTGTGGTACTTTTATATTCTAAAATTTTTTTATGTTTGTCTGTTTATTCCGGATAGTCTCCGATCTTTGTAGACGGGCCTTTGCTGGCAGATAGCTGATTATGTAAGGAGTAACTTAGACTACTTTTTTTAGACTAGCTTCGGTGAGCTTCCTTAACCAAGGCTAACACCTCGGGCTTAGCTCGTTAATAGCAAAATCCGTTTAGTTATTTCTAAAAAAAATTGAAAAACTAAGTTTTTTAAATGCTGTATCACCATTTTTCTCATAGAAAGATAATATTGACGGGTCTTTTTTCTTGTTTTTATTTACTACTACTAAGTTTTACATTCAAGAAAGTATTTGCAATACTTTTGCGTTCTTACTGTCATTAATAATGCCGGTTACTGTTTGCAAGATATGTAGTTATATCTATCAGTTCCCATCCAGCCCATTCTAGATATAAAATAAAAGTAAATTAACGAAGACGTTTGTCGTTGGTAGACAATAATAAACTCGAAGGACACGAGGACAGAACACTTTCTCATCGTTAAGAGTTGTTTTGTTTTAACGCATATGCGACAATGCAACATGTGGTAGGGATGTGTGTCCCTTGATATGGTATATCGACTATCGATAATTTTTAGTAGATTTTTGTTTTAAAGGTTAACATGTTAATTGGAATTTTGTGTATTGTACTCTATGTCGGTAAATTTTGGTTGTTTATTTGTTCCTTGGTTGGTATTATGAAAATTAATGTAATATGTGTGACGTTGTTGCCTTAAGTTACAAATATTATTACAGTATTTCGTTACCAAATATATTGAAATAAATATCTTTTTGAGTACCGTGTATTGAATCAGGTACATAATGGGAGAAATTAATTAAACTGTTAGATGTTAGTAACAGCTCCGAATAAACCTATTTTATTACCCGACTACGGCAAAGCCAAAGAAGGGTTATGATTTTGACAGGCTATGTATGTATGTTCATTTGTTCCCTCATAGCTCCTTAACTACTCATTAGAACTGGACAAATGAGGTGTCGTTAGAAGCGTCATGATCGTTTGCTGGTCCAAATGCTTCTAACCTTTATCAAAATTAGGGTGGTCCCATTTAAGCTATCAAGTTTATTACCAACACATACATCACAGTCAACTCTACTGACCCATAGTTTTTTAACCGACTACGTCAAAGTCAAGTAATATTTGTGGCAGTCTGTATGTATGTATATTTTTATTTTCTACTAGTTGTTGCCCGCGGCTCCGCCCGTATGTATGTCGGTTTTTGCGGCAAATAGTAGCCTATGTGTTATTCTGATGTATAAACTATTTTACAGTACAATTTCATCCAAATCTGTTCAGTAGTTTTTGCGTGAAAGAGTAATAAACATCCATCCATCCATTCGTACTTACAAACTTTCGCGTTTATAATATTAGTAGGATCATAGCGTCTAAACTACTGAACCGATTTTGATGCATAAGGTGTCAATAATAAATAAATAAATATATAAATATTTCGGACATCTAACACACAACGCTATCTAGTCCCAAACTAAACAGA
Organism: Spilosoma lubricipeda; assembly: GCA_905220595.1. Classification (NCBI taxonomy): domain Eukaryota; kingdom Metazoa; phylum Arthropoda; class Insecta; order Lepidoptera; family Erebidae; genus Spilosoma; species Spilosoma lubricipeda. The sequence continues at coordinate 446,884 of HG992296.1, forward strand.
GCTTGTATTATGGGTACTAGACAACTGATATGAATACTTATATACTTTTTTTTTGTAAATACATACATATTATACATAGAAAACACCCAAACTCCGAAACAAATATTTGCAGATCATACAAACATTTGTTCCGACCCGGGAATCGAACCCGAGACCTCAAGAACAGCAGTCACGTACGCTACCACTGCGCCACCGAGGCAGTTGGTGTCAATAGATATGAATCATATCTATTGACACCTTATGCATCAAAATTGACTGATATTTTTCTTCATTAATGTGTTAAAAAGCCTCACCGACACGCCTTGTTTATAAATTTAATCGATCTTTATATTCCATTGACTTATCTCTGCCCTATTAGACAGTGATGAAAATAAAAACAAAACAAAAATAAGCGGTATGATACAATTAGTTTTGTTTACTTCTTGAGAGTGTTGAGCTAGAGACGGGTGCGTTGAATACAATTAACTAAATAAATAACTAATAAACTAAATATCTTGAACATTGTTGCTACATTAAAGAGTGTCAAGTGAAGTTGAAAAATAATTAATTACAAACATTTATTTTTAAACTAAAAAAATAATAAAGACATTTTATTACTTTAGTTTGTTGTGGTGGGTCTAAGGAGTGACTGTGACATACAAAATTACATAGATGTAAATAAAAATTGGAATAAAATATTTATAGAGTACAATCGGTAGATACGATGTGAAATATATTTATTTTTTGTTACCGTTAAATAAAGGAATCTTTACGGTGATGTGGCGTGTCAGGATCCAACCGAATAAAACCATAAATAATGTATTATGTTTGCACGTGAGCCATGCGAAGCCATACAATGTTATGTTTTGTTAAATAACTGTTAAAACGCACATATTTTTAATATACCTGTAAAAACGGAAAAAAAATTTGAACCGTCTACTTCGTATCAACTATTCGTAATATAACAAACTCTAATTCAAAAGTATTGGGCAAATTTGGGATGGGATTAGAAGTATTTGATATAAATAGTAACTTTCATCATATCGCTTGCTATGAAGTCATGTACCAATAGATCTTAATATCAACTGTCTTTCTTAAATGGGATTGTCTCCACTGATAAGTGTGTTCATCTGGTGAGTCAGCACTGAATCACTGTTTAGCACATCATCAAAGTTGGTGTTAATTAGACTTGCAAAATTATTTTATGAACCTATTGTGTAATAATACATGAAAATTATTTTACATATATAGTTTCAAACATGGTCAAGATAGAGCCGTGGTTATAATTACACAATAAAACTCACAAAAATAAAATCTTTCATAACGTAATAGATACCATTTAACAAGGAATTTCAGTGAATAAAGCTTTTATCGCTATTAATTCGAGAATAATAACCTTAAAGCTAGTTAGTTTTATCAGTATTTGCCTAACACTTCAATTAATGATAATAAATGACCTTGATTAGAGATAAAATAGGTGTTTAGCTGCAGTACTGATCATACTCTCCTTACATATCTCTTAGGAGAAAGAACAGTTGTCTAAAATGTGCACGAATGAATTGAGATTAGTTAGTGTATACAACAGTTATTGATTTAAAGTGGTGAGAATGTGTTGGTGGTTAAAAATGGGAGTTCCCCTTATGTACAATTTGGGGGAAAGAGTTGGCAACAGTGTTGTGGATCTCTTCTTCCATGTGGTACATTGTCTAACGGATGTTGTTGCAGGTGAGGAAACTGTGGTTTTAATTGTTAATCTAACCGTCAGAAGTAATGACGACATTATATTTCTCTTTTTAAGTAAAGAGTGACAGAGAAGAGAATAAGACAAATGTCTCCCTCTTCTAGTTGTGTAAATATAACATCCCAAAGAGTAAAATATCTTTGTTTTTTTACCTAAAGTGTTAAAAGGCTATTTAGAAATATAAATTTAGAATGAGAAGGAATGCGATGCTTAAATACGCAAGAATTGTCTAACTCTAAACGAATTTTGGACATCTATTTTTTGATGGGGAACGGGAAGTCTAGTTAGACTACTTTCGTTCTTGAATAGTTATATATATAACCCAAAATTCATTGCGAAAAAGAAAATAAAAAGAGTCAGTTGTTGGGTGTTCCCTCTCCCTAACTAATTTGTAAGCAATGAGGTAGTTTGAACCTCCAATAATCTCACTAGTTGGGTTCATCAACATCAAACTAGCTAGACATAGGAATCTCCAAATGCATATTTAGTTAGTTGAATAGTTCTAAAGTAAATCAAATAACGTGCAACACATGTTTTCTTACCCAGGCCCTGCCCTAGCTAAGACGCAAGTATTTTGCGGCTAACACATCTATTCTCTTGTATAATTGGTTATTAATTTATTTTGGCCATGTGACTTAGCATTTGAAGGTAGTAGAGCCACACTGATTTAAAACTGAACGGGCCGGCTCAATCGGGGCGGTACTACTCTCGCACTTCTAGAAAATCAACGTAAAATGACAGCGTTCGTGCTGTTGTGTTTCGTTGGTGAGTGCGATTGGATTCTGCTTATACTTTCTATAAGACAGAGTAGTGTCATTTTTGCAGGGCCATATATGAATAAAAAAGAAGATGACGTTATTTCCATAAATTTATTAGTTTTCTAATAACTTCACGCTAGCAGAATGTCAACTTGGCTATGGGCAGTGGTGTCGCTCTGGTCAAATTGGCTTACATGTCTCTCGCTGTAGGTATGTTAGGCACCTTTATGTGACTATTTCAAAATAAGTTGTTTTCTGTTTCAGAAACACAAGATGACAGTCCATCATCAGATTCAGATTGTGACAATAAAGTTGAGAACTCGCCGAGTGAGGAAGGCCGCAAGTGGCCGGAAGACCGCAAACAGGGGCACACTAATATGGCGGATAGACCTCTGCCCGTGCCAGTCGAAAATGAACCGTATTACATGAATATAGATAGAGGGGAGGCGCAAAATCTGTTGAAAGGACAACCCGATGGCACGTTTGTGTTAAGGCCGAGTAGTCAGGTATATGTTATTGCTTTTTTGAACACAAATGCTCACATAAATTATCAATAAACTTTTTGTCTTTACTTGTAATTAAGTAGAAATTATCAAAGCTTAGTAGAGGAGCTACTATGTTAAAATCAACATGAATGATGAATTTTTTGGCCCTGCCAAAATGACTCTACTCTGCCTGATGGAAAGCATTAGTAGAATTCAAGAGTGGTAGTCACCATACTCATTGCGAATGCAGCACGATGCTTCTGTATCATTGGGTCACCGGTCTCGCATATAGAAAGAAGGTTTTTATTGCAATTACAATGAAACTTAACATAAAAAATATCCCAATCGTTGATAATCTTACTAGACAACCGTTGAAACCACAATTTTATGTAATTATTTTCAGCCTGACCACGCCTATACCCTCAGTGTGTCCTGCGCAAACGCAGTCCACAACGTTGGGGTCCGCCGTCGACCAGACGGTCGTCTAGCCCTCGGCTTCCCTCGTCGTGGTGAACACAGCTTCGCAACCGTGACGTCATTACTACGTCACCACAGAAAGAGACGGCTGCTTCTCGTCGCTGGTGGTGACGTCATCGGTGCCACTACCTTGAATGAATCCCCTCATTACTATCAGAGTCCAAGTAGCATTCCTGTGCCGGTCGTGAAACAGTAATATTACTAAGGTGAGGCTCTGAACGTTAACATGATTGAAAAGAAGAACGTATGAAAGGAATATACTCTGTCGTCCACCAGGTGATGTCCAGTAACTGTAACTTAATGATATATATATTAAACTCAGGCTTCCTAAAACTAATTAAGTTAGCATAGTTTCTTTCTACCTTTAGCAGCTATCGCTATTTAGAAAACAGTACAACTTTTAGCTCAGTGATTATCCATTCCTTTCTGAGTATTTAGACTTAAGATCCTAAAAAAACATCTCTCATAAAATAACATAGGTCTGGGCTGACTCGGATCTCAGTCTAATATAATTACAGTTTGTAAAACTAATAACAATGTAAAACAAAACAAAAAAGTTGTAAAAATGGCGGCCTTACCTGGCCAATCTCTGGAGGAATAAGAGCAGTTTGCATAAAAAGTTAATTGGAAGAAAGTTATGTAAAAATATATAAGTACTAGCTGTGAGCGCTACTTCGTACACGTTACATTAGGATTTTCAAGTAATTTAATTTTTAATCTTTTAAACCTTCCTTGGACTACGACAAACGATCAGCAATTGATTTATATATATAAGATTTTGATCACAAAAATTGTTGGCCCTAAATATTTTTAATAGTTCTAATTCTGTATCCACAGAAGTTCTAATCGAGCTGGTGAAGATCATTACAAGATATTAATCAGGATTTGAAGACCACATGCGTCAAAAACTCAGACTGAGAGACTTAAAGGTGAACTATCAAGTTTCATACCATAGAGAAATATGGTAGGGAGCAGTCATAAGCAGGCGTTCCTTTCTGTCAAAGCATAAGTTCAAATGGCCCTACGCATTAAACTATTATGACATAGAACTCATGTCAAATATAGAAAGGTAGATAACGCACGGCCTTCGTTCCCACTGAAGCCAAAAAACTCAGCTACTCCTAACTAAACACACGCGTCAACGCACACACATGCAACAAACTACGCTAGTTTTCGTTTGTATCGTACAAGTTGTCGTGCAGTAAGATTCCCTACAAAACGCCGTCTTGTGCAATTAAATGGTGTAAAACTACCAAAAAGTGAACAACAAGTCTGAAAGAATAATATTTAACACGTAAATACACACAGAAGACGTACTGAGAGAGTGTGCTTAGGAGTTCGTATTCCTAATAGCCAAGACTTTACTTTATTTTTTTAGTCAAGTACTTTTACAGTATTAAATATGTACAACCTAATAGTAATTTATAAGAAACAAACAAATTTATTGTCGTATATTACCTATTTTAATAAAATTTCTAAAGAAATTAAAAAAAAGTTGAAACTCTTCAGTAACTCACACACATTGAAAAAAATGGCTTCACTTTCATATTCTACGTGCGTTATCTATCTTACTTACTCTATTTTTTTTATTTGATCTGAGACATAGAATGAGATTATGTGTGTGTGAAATTGTAAACAATAAAAAAAAAATGTTACTTGTAAGTTCGTAGGGACAGGCGATCGTTTTGTATGTAAGTCTAAAACGTCTATGTATATGGATTCCTCCCGCCTCTCCTCCTGAAAAAATTGACAGAGGCTATACCTACACCCCTCCGGGCTCAGGACTCTGGTCCACGCGCCTGTGTTGCTCTATGCCTCACACAGAACAGTGTAATCGACATTTTTATTGATCCGTGTCTAGATATAAGTTACTTGTGCCAAGAAGTGGACCAGTAGATAAGGTGTTTATAAATATATGTTTTGATATTCTTAGTTAAGTTTACTTTGAAAATTAAAGTATTAAGCTGTTAGTTATAGATAAAATTAACTTGAACAATGACTTGCATTATGACATTACAACATTACAACAATTTAACAATTTATTGGGTTTAATTTTATTTCTTTCCCTTTCAAGCATACCCCCTTAAAGGATGAAAAATTACAAAGCGATAGATTTTTTTGTATATAGTTCTCGAAATTTTTATCATTTGTGAATTGATTTCAATGATGTACCGATTAAAGCAATTCCTGTGTATGCTATGGGTACTATCGATTATGAAGAATTCAGAATGCGAAAGTAACTCAAGTATGTTGTGATGTATTGTTCCCAACTCTTAAAAATAATGTATATCCACACTTCCTTATCAAAGTATCCATATTTCATAAAAATCGGTTTATAATTAAATTGTAAACAAAGGTAGCTTGTATCTGATAATTCCTTTCAGTACCTTTATAGAATCAGGGCTGCGGGCGTTCCTAATTTAACCATAAATTAATATTTTAATTAATAATCAATTTAGATAGATATATAAAACTTTATTTGTACAACAGGGTTTACAAAGGATATATTTCTCAAATGGGCCTCGATCTTGTCACTGAATGGCTTAGTCAAAATCTTCTCACCCTTAACGTTAATAAAACGAAATATCTTACTTTTTCCTTATCGAATTCTGGTATACAGTCGTCCTCTTCGTTTTCATTGACTGCCCACTCCTGTGTTCGGTCAGAGATTGATAGGTGTGAATGTCCGTACCTGAGTCGTAGCAATTGCATCAAGTATTTGGGAGTTGAAATTGATGACCGCCTTACATTCCTCCCTCACATAAATTTACTCACTTGTAGGCTGCGCAAGCTAATATTTATTTTTCGGAATCTGCGCCATGTGTCTGATACCAAAGTACTCAGAATGGTATATCTAGCCCTGGTACAATCACTTATCCAGTACTGCATTGCCACCTGGGGTGGAAGTTTTAAAACACACCTCCTGAAACTGGAACGTGCCCAAAGGGCGATTTTAAAGGTTGGCTGGAAGTTGCCATACCAGTTCCCCACTGTTGAACTGTACAAAACCTGCAACGTTCTTTCGGTTAGGAAAATTTTCATTTTGAATCTTATCCTAACAACACACTCAAAAATTCCCTATAACCCTGAAAGATTAATGAGTTCCAGAAGAACATATATGGTGTGCTCCTCAGTTCTGGTCAATACGAGTTTGGCTCAACGTTGTTTTTATTTCTTAAGCCCATTCATTTATAATAGAATTAATAAAATCCTTAATATATATGCAATGTGCAGACTCGAATGCAAAAAAAATGTCACTATCTGGCTCCTCGACTTAAGCTACGAGGAGACAGAAAACTTGATTATTGTAGTAAAATAACATTATGTTAATGCCTATCTAAATTGCCATCAATATATTATTATATCAAAACAATCACAGATACACATACACAAACACTCAACTATAACACCATCACAGATACACATACACAAACACTCAACACACCATACAAGGAACACTTTTCATTTCTCCTCTATTTTTATTTTTACGTCACCTTTTTCTCTTATTTCAGAAACGGTACGTACTCGTTTAGCTTAGATAAGTTTGTATACCGTCAGAGGATGAGAGCCTGGAGATCCGTCATACAGGTCTAGAACCTAGTGCGGACTCCAGCTCTCATGAAGGTTTTAACTTGGCTGCTATTATGTATAGTATTAAGATTGTGTACCTTTATGAGAGAAATAAATAAATATGATTTGATTTGATTTGATTTATTTATTTATTTATTTAAACTTTATGCACACATGTACAACGGCGGACTTAATGCCCAAGGCATTCTCTACCAGCCAACCTTTGGCTTGACAGATATACAATCCTAACTAACAAAAAAAGAAAATGTGAAGTACAAAGGGCGGCCTTATTGCTCATAGCAATTTTTCCAGGCAACCTTTGAATGGACAAGTTTCATTCTAAGCTGGTACGAGGTATACAAAGTCATTTGAATATACATAATATATATCAATGTTAACCTCTTACATACATTCGTTAGTTTCAAACTTTGAGGAACAAATAAGACTCAGATAACTTAGTTTTAAAAGTGGTAACAGATTATACACGTCTGATAGAGATTGGTAATGCATTCCATAAACGTACAGCTTCTGCGGAAAATGAGCTAGTATAAAAATTGGTAGAATGTTTTTGTACTTTCAATCGCAGGTTATTAGAAGACCTCATGCATTTCAAATGTGTGTCATGAAGGAACTTAAAGCGTTCTTTGAGATAAATAGGGGTTGATGGATTAAACAAAATGTTATACAGAAGGGTAAGGATATGATATGAGTATTCCAGTGAAATCGGATTGGAAGCCACCAATTTACATATGTTTTTTTTCCGATTTCATTAACACTGTGCAGCTAGTGGCAACGTCTGCACGAACTGAAACCCAGTCGAGTGGAAACATACGCATTGGCGCAATACGGGAAGTGTGTCGTGTAATTTTCCTTTAGGCAACCTGAAAAAACACTGAGTCATACTTGACAATGCAGGGCATTTACTTGCGTAATAAATATTGGTTAGTTTTTCTTTAATATTAAGTTTTACCGAAGTGCGGCCTAAAGCATGAGCAGAATCCAAGAGTAGTGGTCACCATTCTCACTGTGAATGCAGACAATGCAATAATGTAGCATGGCGGCCTGTTGAGATGTTTCTGCATCATTGGGCCTCCGGTCTCATACTCATCAACAAAACACGACAGCATGAACGCTGTCACTTTAAGTTGTTCTCCTGTAAGAGGTCTGTTCCTACTTCCCTCACCTCTCTGTTCGTGTTGAAATCGGTGTGACTCTACTACGTTTTGGATCTGATGTTAAGCAATTCCGGCTAAGATTGCTGGATCCCAAACTTCCTCTGCTCCTGATCCTAGAGTTCTTTCTTATGGTATAGGGGGGAAAACGACCAGACACATCACCTAATGGTACGTGATTACCGCCGCCCATGGACACCCGCAACACCAGAGGCGTCACAAGTGTGTTGCCGACATTATTCACTTCCTTGTCTACACAGGAAAATCTCTAATAAAACTCGCTGCATACATTGCATTGTATAAAAAATTTACGAAATAAAACAGACTTCAAGAACTGGACCAAATTGTAATCGGACCACACGCTACCATTGCGTCTATGATGCAGTAATTGTAATATCATTGTGCAATCCCACAGCCCTGTATTATATATTGCCCTTCAATAAGCAGGACTTAGGCAACGCAAATACTGTAGATTCGTGTATTAAAGTAGTACATTGTACAATTTACTTAACTTCTTGGGTTTGGAAATATCCTTGCGAGTTTGCGGCTGAAATCAGTCTAGTGTTGGGTCTCGTTGGTTGTGGTGAAAAGGGTTTAAAGTGGTGAGTGTTTTATTTGAGGTTTAACACCCAGATGTATTCTGTTTTTACAGTGGCTATAACCTCATAAAGCGTTAATAACTGTAGAAAACTATAATTCGTAGTTGACAAATTAAACTTGAAAAATTTAATGAAAAGATAAATAATAATTGATATAAATAAATCTAAAGATATTTGGCACTAATAATGTTGATAGAAATCAATGTTTTGTGAAAACCGTTTATACAAAACGAAAATCATATTAAGAAAACAAAATCAGTTTTTATCCTGTATATAGGCTAGAAGTTGTGACTCAGACAGAATGTTTGTTTTTAACTGACTTCGAAAAAGGAGGAGGTTTTCAATTCAACGGTATTTTTTTAGTGTTTGTTACCTCATAGCTTTCGGCTGGGTGAACAGAATTTGATGATTCTTTTTTTATTTGAAAGCTGGTGCTTCCCGTGTGGTCCCATTTCAATTTGGTCCAGTTCTTGAAGTTCGTTCCTTTTTGTTATTAATTTTTTTGTTAAATTATCTGTGTTCTTGATATTTGTCTTTGATATGAACGTAGTTAGATTTCTTGTATAAGAATGGCTATTAGCAGTCAAATTTTCGTAGTAAAGACCCTGCCTGGTTTGTGTTTATACGAATTTGTGTACGATGTGACACATTATAATTGAACTAGCTGAACCCCGCGGTGTAACCCGTGGTTGTCGCCATACCGCGAGTAACGCCGCGGGACAAAGTTTGTCTAAAAAAGGAGTTCCTGCTAGTGAAAGTCCCGTAAAAATCCGTCCAGCTGTATCAGAGATTACCCGGAACAAACAGACCGACAAAAAAATTTTAAAATACATTTTTGGAATATGTACCGTATGAACATACATATGCATTTAGTAAAAAGCGGTTATTTTAATATTGCAAACAGACATTCAATTTTATTTATTTGTATAGATAATAATAATAGTTTAACGTCTTTTAATTTCAACGTTGTATGTATGTATTTACTTATGTAAAATACAACTCTGTGCAGAACGGTAGATTACCAAGACATATATTTCATTAGAGAACGGTCTCTTAAAACTCTTTATTTTGTCATCATTTATCTTAAAATAGCCTATTTTTTTAACAATAAGGAACTTCTCAATACCAGTTGAGGTACCCATAGTTGGTGTCGCTCCTAATAAAATATATGCAATATTGTTCCAATGTTTCAGTGTCAATATTAATGGTTAACAATGTTAGCAGTAGCCCTTGTGTGTATTGCTTGCGCCGTATACTGGCTTTGGCAGCAAAATAACAGTAGTACGAACGAACCCCCGCTGTCTCCCGGCGCCTGGCCCATTATTGGTCACGCACTACATTTTATTGGGGACAGCTGCAGTAAGTACTTTCATAATTTACATTTAGCAACAGATAGAGAATTGTAATACCACGTATGGCTGACTGACTACCATTGGGTCGGAGAAATTATTTAATAAAGATCCATTCAAATGAGCTGTTGGTTTTGTACTGTCGTAACTTAGTTTTTTTTAAGTTAGTATAGGGGGCAAACGAGCAGACGTATCACCTGAGTAAAAAAGGTAAGCGACTACCGCCGCCAATGAACACCCGCAACACCAGAGGCGTCACAAGTGCGTTGCCGGCCTTTGAGGGTTGGGGAAAAGGATGTAGAGAGGGGTTAGGGAATGGGCCGCCGGTATCCTCACTCACTAAGTGAGTTTTATTTTTTTAATAACTATACTGAAAAGACAGTCTTAAAATACCAGAATCATCAATTAGTGAGTCTAACATAATACGAAAAACTATTAAAATATTTAAACTCACGCCTATATTCTTGTAGGGCTAAGTACAGTGTGTAAAACTTTATATTTAACAGACTATATTTTTAATGTTATTAGAGGCCTATTCTTGTCCCCAGGAATATTTAAATGAAAAAATAGGTAAAAATGGGAAGGTACAGAATGGTAGGAATAGGATGTTGGTGAAATATGACCAATTAGGAAGTGGAAACAATAATTGAAATTCAGGTCAGGGTCACATACCGGTAACTCGAACACACTGTTGTTTCAGTTTCTAATCAGAACCGATTAACGTAGAAATGAAAACATTGTTAGAAGCTACACTGTTTAACTACATGTGATTCTTTACTTTAAATCATACACATTCTTTGGGGGATAGAGGGAGGGGTTGGGGTATGGGCATCCAGTATCTTGACTCACTCGGTTTTCTGTGAGGCCGTGGTATCACTCAGTATAGAGGAAAATTAATTATTGAAAAGATGAGAAATGATTGAAGCGTGAGGCAATTTAAATATTTGGCATTCGGTACCGTACATGTTATGATATACATACTAATATACACATAATTTATTTTCCTAGGATTATCACGAATGTATCCGTAAAATTAAGTTTTAAAATCTTTGTGTGTTTTCAGAATTATGGGACACCATCAGTGATGTAGCTGAACAGAGTTATAAAATAGGAGGCGTTGTCGCCGCACGTATTGGGCCTAGGACAGTTTACAGTAACTAACTTTACTAATAATATACATCATGAGTCTCATTTTACGTTAATAATTAGTGAGTCTTTTTTCACCATCAACGCCATCGGACTTGAAAATCAAGACCATTTATGGTATTAACGTTTACTGCCAGGAATGTAAATCTGACAGGGATATTTATTGGTAATAAGAAGAAAAGATACAGCAACAGAAAATACCATTTTTTAAACGATATGCACTAAGATATTATATGGGTAAAGGGCAGCACTGGACAGGTTGTTATTGAGAAACCTGGAGGAGGCTTATTGACAAGCTGTGGATATCTTTCAGTTGAGAAGATGATGATGATGTCAGTATTTTTACTTCTCATCTTACAGAAGTTTAGATAATTAAATTTTTAGTTAGAATAATGAAATAAGCCTTAAAGAGTAATTTAATTACGGTATACATTATTTATTACAAATTGCAGTCGTGACAGACCCGGACGACATGTTTACGGTCGCAAATACATGCCTGGAGAAGGATGGATTCTACGACTTTGCGAAACCTTGGCTAGGTGAAGGCTTAGTCACCGGGAAACGTAAGTTTGTTGTTCTTTTTGGTACAAAATTTTCTCTTTCATTAACGTGAGTGAATTAAGAGAAATTCTCCTCGATCGTAGATGTAACAACAGTTATTTTTTATACTAACTTTTAAACTTTCGCGTGCCATGATATATTAACAATTATTTTTACGGGAATTAACTCGATCACTTTTTCACTGTGTTTATTGCGAATTAATTGTCTCAGGGGGCGTGCACTAGCGTTGTTTAGAATTTTACGTGAAAATGCGATGTCACTACGTGTTTTCAACACACGGAGGTAATAATCGCAACACTTTACAAGAAATTTCAACGATGTTCCATTCGAGTTATCGCGTTAATGCCCGTAAAAATAATTGTTAAGTTATTTTTTATGAAATTAAATGAAATTTTATTTGCAGAAATACGGTACAAAAGTTGTGAAGAAGTTGTATTACAAGGAATCACATATTTCGTCAGTTTGTTCTGACATGCAAATTTTTTTTTAAGTGTACTTGCTTATCATACAATAAATTTAATACAAACACTACTTAGCTGATGTCAAGATTATTATAAATGAATGTCAAATATTAAATTGTCAGATTTTCAATTTGGTCAATTTTAATATTATTATTATAGAAATAACATAAATAAATAACAATGAATATTATAAAAATTATCAGGTGTCATAGTTATTTTCCCTTTTTAAGTATTCATTTACATAAAAATATAAATACAGTAAAACATCTGTTCTAAAAGCCACATTTTCAATTTCCTTTTAAATTTCAATAAAGGCAACGTCTTTATGATTGGTGGCAATTTATTAATTATCTTGATACACATATTATAACAATTTTTTTGGAACAATGTAGTTCTGGGAACAAAGTCCAGGACTAGTCTTTCACTGTCACGTGTGTTGCGTGAGAATATGTCCTTTGCCTTCTTAAATAAACTAGGATTATTTTTTACAAATACACTAACTTCAAAAATGTACATACAAGGCACAGGTAGTATTTCTAATTTTGTAAAGTAGGGTTTACAAGACTCGTGACTCGTTTACATGAATAAGAGGCAAAATTTATAATTTTTAATGAAACATTATGTGGCTTTAAATTCCAGACTAAACATAGCTGCTGCTTTGCTATTACCACTAAGCTCTAAAACACAATTCTCTGGAATTTATTCTATACCGTTTATTTTGTACACGTGCATTTTTGATATGTTCTTAGTATCGATTTGGAGAAGTCATCGCAAAATCCTCAACCCGGCATTTAGCCAGATTGTGTTGGATCGATTCATGGGAGTGTTTAACAGCCAGTCTAGGAAACTCGTTGATGCCCTGGATAAGGAAGTTGGGAAAGGAATGTTCGATCACTGGATATATACTAGGAGTAATGCATTGGAGACGATTTGTTGTAAGTCAATAATGAGTTAAATAAAGTTATAAACAAATTTATGCTCACGCATCTCACTCACGGGTCGTCTGATCTACTACTTACTAGGCAAAGCCTGTATGTACTATGTCACCAAACTGCTGATAGACATACTTATAGATTACTAAATACATTCATAATATAGATAAACATATATGAGCATGTTCATCATACAAATGTTCTGGATGGGAATCGAACTCACGACTTCTCACTTAGCAGTCAGTATCACCGAACACTAGATCAATAGGCTCGTCTTAATTCACTTTAAACTTAGACAAAGAATTGTCTAAAGCTTTAAATAAACTTCATGAAAATATTTCTTTTTTGTTTACCTAAAAATAATTCATATGTTTATTAGTAAATATAACAATTTTTTTATGGTATACGGGGCAAACGACTGTTTATGTCTGAAATATATAGATGTGCATAGATCTGAGTTCGTACTTGTATACACTGTAGGTACATTAGTTAATGTGTACATGTATTTTAGTGCGAGTGATATGAAATACATGTGTTTAGCAGGTTTACTAATACTTATTGCACAAACTAGGCATGTTCTGCCAGTTTCACGAATCTATAACCGTCTATGGCAATCGTTATTAGCAAGTCAGTTCTCTTAAATATATTATTCCATTCATACAACACTATTATTCCATAAATAAAAAAAAAAGAATAACAATATTTACATACAAGCGTCAAAACACACCTCCACATCTTCGCCTACTGATAGCGTTCCCAAAAGTTGAATGACAATGCTGATTCTCGGTGCTAGAAAAAAGCCGGCCTTCTGATCGGGAGAAGCGTCAATCAGTTGCGTAGCTAGTTATTTAAACATAGCGCGAGCACTCGGACCCCATGAACCTAGCGTCTCTACCCCCAACAGTTCAAAAATTTAACTGTTGGGGGTAGATAACGAAGAAAAATAACGATCTAATGGATGAATGGCAACAACGATGGGACGAATCATCTAAGGGGCGCCACCTCTACCAGTTCTTTCCATCTGTTCGCGAACGGTTGTCAAGAACATGGCTCGAGGTGGATCACTGTGTCGCTCAATTTCTTACAGGCCACGGTAACTTTAAGAGCAAACTACACTCATTTAAATTAGTCGATTCACCATTGTGTCAATGCTCAACACCTGATATTATCTGTGAACAGTCGGCTCATCATGTACTCTGGGAGTGTAGTCTTTGGTACAATGAACGTAACACAATGCTAAATAGCTTACAAATGACATCTGGGGCGGTATACTATGAGGATCTTGTGTCAACTGCGGTGAATTTCCGTGCGTTTAGGCGATTCTGCCATACATACTATAGTAATCAAATATAGCTCACTTAGGACCCCTAATACTTTATCCGTGGTGCTTCCCGGTTTGAAAAAGGTGTCTGCCTATTTTGACTTCATTTTGTCTCCCGCTTTGCTAAGGAGGGAAGTGGATTTATCATTTCCAACTCCTCCTGTTTTTCTTCTGATTAACTTCGTTGCGGGTTCCAAGACAGTTAATTTTCTTCCTGGGACTTCCCGAGTGTCATAACTCGGTGTGTTCGTGGGTCACTGCTGTTGATCCTGGTGTACAGGAGTTACAGTGGTGGGAATGTGGGCGGGATTAGTCCAAAAAAAAAAAGTTCAAAAATTTAATTACCTATTATGTTTTAGTACTTACACTGTTTGGGGGTAATCTACAAAAGTAAAAATTCTTCTCTAACTAAACTATCAATTAAGTTTGAATTCAATTTTCTTTTTTATTTTAGAGCCCAGTTGCACCTAGAGAAATACACAATAAGATGTAAAAGTATTAGTTAGGTGCATCAATATATAAGCTTTGCATATTTTCAGTGACCGCATTAGGAGTGGATTTTACCGATTCATTATTGAACACTAAATATTTCGATGCAGCAGAATTCATCTTCAACAGTCTTGTGGAACGATTCATGAAGTTTTGGCTACACAGTCCCTATACCTTTCGTTTTAGTAGTCTCAAGAAGAAACAGGACTCCTGTCTCAGGACGGTGCATAAATTGTCAGATACGGTAAGAATTATTTATATTGGCTACCAAGCTGTGCCCGTTACTTAGTACACGTTATATTTGGCTTTTTTAAATTTTTTTTTCACCGTTTAAACCTTCCCTGGACTACGACAAACATTTCAAAACCAAAATCAGCTAAATCGGCGTAGTCGTTCTGGAGTTTTATCGAGACAAACGAACAGCAATTGACTTTTATATATAAGATATTGTTTAAGTTTCACTTCAAGTAGCCTTTCCAGTAACATTATAAATATACTTACCTAAGATAAGTTAATGTCAAAATTATTTGACATTCTAATCTAATCTTTTTCTTACTCTAATTTGTCCTCTTCTGTGTTCCGTTTGAAACATATTACATTTTAAACGACTGTTGGTGTGTGTAGCCCAGCAGTTAAAAAAGATCCGGCCAAAATCTTTTGCTATGTTAGATAGTTTGGTGGTTGCACCGACTCTAATTAAAATTGAGTTTACTGCAAGAAGATGGCGATTGTGTATATGTTTTTATTTTTACAGGTTCTTAAAAAAAGAAAATCCGAATTTGATGGCAACACTTGTGCTGAGAGAAGTATTATTCCGGGTTAGTAAATTATTTGTTTATAATATTAAATAGATTTGATATTCTCGAGGATATTTCTAAAAATATATGCCATGCCACCTACAGAAGTATAAATTTAACAAATAAAGAAAGGAATTACAAGGTTTGGTGACTGTTTACAGACAATATATGATTTCATTACTTTAGCTTAAACTTGAACTAAAAAACCAGCGCAGAGGTATGTCTGCACAATCACTAACTAAAGAGTTACCAGTAATGGGAAAATTTCTAGAAAATGTGTGACTTGCAGTACTTTTCCTACTTTAGTCTTTGGAAATTCCAGGTACAAGGTTTAAGGCCTTCATGGACCTCCTTCTAGAGCTTTCGCTAGAGAAAGGTGTGTTAAATGATAGAGAGATCAGGGAGCATGTGGACACCATGATCGTTGGCGGCCATGACACTTCGGCAAATGTTCTTATGTACACTATGTTGTTACTGGGTGCACACCCAGATGTTCAAGAAAGACTATTTATCGAGTAAGTACTATTTTAAAGGATAAGATATAATAACCCAGCAATTTACATGCTTTAGTCTTTCCTTAGTTGTCAAACAATTCAGGATTCGGTCGGCCTCATGAGAAGCAAATTCTAAATCTATGCCTATTGATACAGCACAGTTGTACCTATGAGAAAGTTTTTTTCAAGTTTAAAGTATTGTATGTGCTCGTAGTATAAACTCAAATCATGCCAAGTTTCATTTGAATCCATTCAGTAGTTTCAGCGTGATGCGCGGCCAAGATACAGAACAGAACAGACAGACAGACAAAAATGAAAAAAAAGTACATTTTTGACTTCAGTATCGATTATAGAAAGCCCCCAAAAAATTACAAAATATTTTTAATGTACAGAATTGGTGTTACAATTTTATTGTAAGTATAGATGAGCAAAAGTCGTATTTTGGAATAAATTAAAAACTCTAAACAAGCATCCCTCCTATTCATCTTCAGATTAAAAGAAGTTCTCGGCGATGGAGACAGAGACGTCGAGAAGCAGGATCTATCCAAGCTGGTCTACCTAGAGGCTGTGATAAAGGAGAGCATGAGGATTCACACCATTGTCCCAGTGCTTGCCAGAAAGTTGGACAGAGATCTGAAACTTAGTGAGTGCAAATGCAAACATACATTAGTAGTTTTAGTTGTCTGAATCATGTATCCAGCATGCTCGATTTCTTGTCAAAAGCGTCTTTGGAATCTGTTAAGAGTAGAGATAGAACGAGAAACCTCCTTTAATGGTCTTATGTTACTGTGATGTACTGTTTTCAGAAAACTACACGCTTTTATCTGGTCGAACGTGCTTTATGTTCGTCTTTGGTCTCCATCGTCATCCGATATGGGGCCCAGATCGCAATGAGTTTAGACCTGAGCGTTGGTTGGATCCATCTCGGCTACCGGACAACCCAAACGCATTTGCTGCATTCAGTTTTGGAAGAAGAATGTGCATAGGTAAGAATTAATAGATTCAGATGTAGAATACATAGTGTGGATCCCAACTTCAAATGTAGAAGGTCAGACCTGACCAACTTCCCTGGTCGGAGGATAATATATATATATAACAAAATCAATTTTTACAGGTAAAATGTACGCCATGATGTCAATGAAAACGACCTTAGCATACGTGATGCGCCGTTATCGCATCACAGCAGACAACTCGCAGCTTCGACTCAAGATGGACGTTATGCTGAAGCCTGTCCAAGGATACTTCATTAGGATTGAGAGAAGAACGTAGTACATTAAATGAGTTTATCTTGTTTCTATCCCTAAACGGTGATAGATTTGCCGTAGTAGGTATATCTATTGACTTTATCGGCACAGCGCAGTCAAGTTTATGAAATTATTAGCGATCTGCCTTGACTTAGCAAGGTTGCATTAAAAATACTAATTACTATTTTGACCACATGAAGATTCTTTGAAATTCTCGAGTATATTCATTATTATTAATACAAGACTTCCTCTCTCTCTGACACCTCTTTTCTTATCTATTTACGCAAAACAACATTAAAATCCGTTGCGTAGTTTCAAAGATCTAAGCGTAAAGACGTCTCGGGAAGCGACTTTGTTTCATACTATTTAGAGATTATCAAAACAATTAAGGGTTCAATATGTTATTGACATATTATTATGAGTAGTGTAGTATATAAGTGTAAATAATGTAACTAATATGAGATTATTAAATAAATTAAATTTTAAGTTTTGTAACTACTACTTGATTAATGCCCTGTAGTAGCTTTTTATATATTTTACATAGTTCACAATCATTTGTTTGTAGTTTTCTTAATAAATAAATTATCCTTTATTACTAAAGGTTCTCTATATTCTTTCTTTGTACTCTGTAGAAGGGAAAATGAGCAGCAAAATTCGTCTGCTCTTTCATCTACGTCTGTCATCGTAATCTTAATAACATGGACATCTCCTTAGAAAGGATATGATTTCATCGGGTCTCGAAATTAAATGTCAAAATACTCCAGAGTTGGAGTCGGGAGTAAGTTCTCTACCATATTTAATTCTAGTTTTTATAATAGGAGAATTTATAATACTATGCAATAAATTAAAAAGGGTAAATAATTAAAAGTGAATAAGAAAACTTTTCTGCTCACAATATTTTTATTCCTTGAAACACATTCAGTATGTATTTTTACAATTGATGAAAGAACACTATTTTTATTGTACTGTTGAAGCGTAGTGGAAATATTGTCCGTTCAAAAAAATATTCTCGTAACAGTCAAAACTGAAATTTAAAACTAGTTAAAATGCTCATATTGTCTAAAATACTTTAACAGCAACAGTTTCTTGCAATCGGTGCGCTTAAATTTCATGACAAAAATCGTATTGCTTTAAGCTGTTCGGGTCTGACATACCAGGGTAAACTATAGTTTTCTTAATCTTTTTCTGCGTCATTTTCCTCCTCCTTGAATAAAATTCACCATCGGTAATTGTTTAAAAATTAATTAATCAAGAACACGACATACTGAAAATTATTTAAATATATTCAGTTTATATCCAAAAATTTACGGATAATGACGCAGAAGTCAAAAAAGCGCAGAATTTTCCACCACCTTCCCGATTAGTCCCTGTAAGGTGACAACCCGTTTGGGATACCATGCCAAAAATAATTGTTAAATTGGTACGTGGTAGTTTTTTATACTGATCTTTCTCTGAACAAGTTTTACAGTTATGTTTTCTTTGGTCAAATAATACATCACAAGCTATATATCTATATAATTATGTTTATAACTAAAAGAAAATAATTTTTTGTAGGCAATTGATCAATGTTTTGGTATTATAAGGGTTCGAAATCTTGAATTTATGGCCTTTCGTTTTGCATTACAGTGTTTTAATTGTTTCTTCGATAAACTATTATCTTGAACATAGTTCTATATTTTAAGACGGTAGAATTTTGAAAATATATCTTTAATTAAAAATACAATTCGATTTCAGTGTTAAATTCAATTTTCCAACTTTTTTTGGTAATCACAAAAAAACTAGAACATTTTGATACATGAAATTAAAATCATACCTATAATCTTCTTTGTTATATTAATGTTAAATGCCTAGATGATTTTCATGTCTATATGTCTACAAAAGACGTGCAATTGTTTTACGAATCATCTGACATAGCGAGTTTAAGTATGAAGTAATTTTGTAGCCAACTTTTGACCTCTACTTTTTACGTTCACACACATTAATAGCCCATGGAGACATGAAAATATTTGTAAGCATTTAAGTTGTGATTTGTATTATTGGTTTTTGATATTTATTTTACAATCTTTGCACTGAATACATAATTTGACTGCCTCACAATTTGTAATGTTATGAATAAATCAGACGTGCCGTTTTTCAAGTCGAAAAATTATGAAAAATATTCTGTTATGGAAAATAATTAATTTGTGATGCTCAATACAGACAATGCCTTTACTTTCAGCAAAAAAACTGTTCAAGAGTTTTTAAGACAAATAATAATTACCCCGTATAATCCGAACTTATTGAACAGATTTGACATAAATGTACAGGTACGTACCAAGTAAAATTGCAATGCTATTTTATTATATTTAGTTTTATTAATATTAATAGTCTATTTTCACAACATCTGGACTATGTGATATGAACATTAGCAACATGAAAATAACAAGCGCTGTCAATGTTAACTTTTATAGTGTTTTAGAGGGTACGTTAGTACGTATTCGCAAAACACCGGGAAAATGTGATTCTTTTTTTTTCTTCTTTAAGTACCTACTTTTTGAGGTATCGTTTTTTTCAAAGGCAGAATGGCCTACTGCCATTTCAAAAAAAAATGCAAGATATACACTCAGATAAAGAATACTACTACACATATCAAAGGGACATATATGTCATTAAGACAATAAGTAACTTGAAAATACAGGGCTGCACTTGTAATGATTAAATTATTTATATTAAAAATTCAAAAAAGTTACATTCTATATTATTTTCATTTTGCTAATGCAGTATCAGTTATCTATTCTATAGTTAAGAACAGTAAAAATTGCATAGTATTTGACATCGATACATTGTTCAAAACGCTTTCTAAAAATCTCATTCTATAAAAGAAAAGTTCAAGGATAGTAGAAAAAAGGACAATACTATAATTAAAAGAATTTGATTACCCGTGAACCATTTGAAGATAAACATATAAAAAGGCCACGTGTACCCTAGTTTAACAGGAGTTAAGCATCATAGAGTCCAAATGTTAGCTATAGCTACCAACTCACTCTGTTTACAGAGATATATTTAAAAATGGAGACTCTTTGCATGCAAATATTCTGCTAAACCAACGTACAAATAAGCATAAAAATATTAAATACTACACATTTGGAAGTCAAATATAATTTAATATTTAATTACAATTATTTAACTTCTAAAATCGTGAATCCAAAAAGATGAAAATTCAATTGAAATATTACAACGTTGGAACTGCCATTACAAATGGCAGATAAAAGTCTTAAATATATTGCTGTGCCTTAGAATAAAATAATAATCTCATATAAATTGAACAGAGCCGGATTTGAAAAAAAATCCATTTATTATTATTTTTAACATATTTATTACATATCTATTGCACAAAATAAGCTTCATAAGCGAATGGACGTACGTATTTACGTGCGATTGTAACATTAATAAATATTTTTATAACATAACACACGACTAGCATCATAATACTTTCTGCTTGAATAAATAAGAAAATAATTTAATTGCACATTTTAAATGTAATTGTAAACATCCCTTACACACTTAGTTACATCGTACATAATATTTCTCAGGCCGAAGAGACGAATATTCTATTTTAAAAGTTTTACAGATAAGATTTCTTGTCGGCTATACAAATATATATATATATCATTCATTTACACGTAAGTACCTATTAACAAAAACTTGAAAAGGGAAAACTATAATGGGTTTCTTTCTATCGGAGGATTTAATCCAGTTCATTCAAGTTAATAAAGCTTTTTTAATTTAGTTTAGTTACTAGATAACAATGTAATTACTTCAAACGACTCTAGTTGCAGTTACTTTTAAAGAAAATATTAAGATATATTTAGATTGCTTAATTAGGGTAAATATGTTGTAAAATATATGCTAATCGTATTGTAAAAAAAAGTGTGTCATTCAATCATTAACCGACTTCATAAAAGGAGGAAGTTCTCAATTAGATTGTATTTTTTGTAAAAAAAGAATCGACGAAGCTTTGGAGTCGGAGGATTCGGAGAATCTTATTCTGCTTGTCAGAATCAGTATAGTGTTAACTATTATTACTTGAATGAACCTAGTTTCAAGTACAATATTCAGTTATGAAATACACAAATTCTGTTGTTTTTAAAATAGAACATCGTGAAGTAATACTAGATCACAGTCTATGTAAATAATACATATAATTAGATATACATTTACCTAGAGTTTGCTTTACAGGAAACATGTTAACGTCAAAAAGACGGAAAGATTTAAAATACTAAAAGTTACTATTAGTTTAGTTCTCTAATAATTTCGTTTGACCGAACAAAATTATTCAAAAAAAGTACACAAGTATATTGTTGTCAAGAGCTGAGATATTTTCGATATTAATAGATAGAAGTTGAAAGTGTACCATTCTGTATTCTTACATGTGTATGACACAAGTGTGTACTTACAGTACCACGAAGCAAATACAGTACCCACATTGATACACATGAAGAAAACAGGCAGTCAATAACAAGTTTGAGAAAGTGTTAAGTATAAAATTAACCAAATAATGTTCCAATAACTTTGTTCAGCCATATAGAAATATATATTTGATGTAGTACTACTTAATACGAAGTATCTAACAGTAGAAATGTACAACGATAACGACTATAGCTATTAGTAAAACGACATTTTGACTCACACGAGTCGAAGTAGAGAGTGCGACCCTGAACTCTGACGTCACTTTGTAGAACATTTAGCTTAAAGTTAAACTGTTTAAAAGGTGAAGTTTATCCGAAGTCCGTCTTTAGTAAATTCTAAGTAAAATTGCAATTCTGAGAATATAAACCTAGAAAATTGTATCTTGCGGCAATAATTGCAGTTGCAGCTGCCATTTCGTGGAACGTCACATCACTGTAGTAAAAATGAAGGTGCTATGTCAGTGTTGATGTCTTTTAAATATGAATGATGAATTTGCATAATTTTCTACAAAGAAACGTTAGAGACAACCCTCTTGTCTAATCAATCGATTTGGACGGCTTCACTCTGTCCAACTTCTCAGGTTTTTCTGTACTGTTCTGGCTGCTCCTGGAATGCATCAAAACAGTTACAGTAGTGTGTTAAAAATAAACAGTGCTGTTCATTAACACATAAACAATCGGCTGTATGATAGTCAAGTATTTTTTTGATGTTATTTTACCCATGTATTTTACATTTATATATGTAATATCAAGGTAGTAGAGCCACGCTGATTTTAAGCACGAACGAGCCGGCGCGACAGGGGTGGTATTACCCTCGCACAGAAGATCAGCGTAAAATGACAGCGATCATGCTATCGTGTTTCGTTGGTGAGTGCGAGACCGGAGGCCCAATGATGCAGAAGCATCACTAGCCCGCCATGGTGTGGGTCACCATGCTGCATTGTTGCGTTGTCTGCATTCGCAGTATGGTGACCACCACTCTTGGATTCTGCTTATGCTTTCCATCAGGCAGAGTAGAGTCATTTAGGCAGGAACAAACATAAAAAAAGTATTATTTCGATTTTTGGGTAGACTGAGAAAGAGTGCATCGTCTAAGTTCGGGTTTACAGTTTAATAATGGAATTCTAAAACCTAATAGAATAGTCTAAAAGTATATAGATGAGAGACAGAGCAGACTGCAGCGCCATCTTACCAGTTAAAACTCAACCGTCACAACATATGGCAGAGCCGTCCCTTATGTTTCGTCTTCGCGGGCAGTTCTTCGAGCAGGGAGGTTCGTTGGCTGTCTGTCACCAGCGTGCTCTTCCTCAGAGCTCGCTCGGTCTCGGGAGCCCCATCCCGGGAGGGCGCTGCGTACATTGATCTGAAACATGCTTTAGTTTTACTTATTTTCAAAACTGTTTCTTTCTTCAATTGTTCGTGGTTAATCATTGCAAAGTGGGGTGGGGGAGAGGTAAATTAAGATATATAATTGATCTAAATTTTACGCTTGAAAGTTAGATAAGTATGGATTGTATTCGTCAGTCGAGATCAATTAAAACATCTATGTAAATTGTGTATCGTTATATAGATTGATCGTTGTGTAGATATCGGGGTGTTTTTAGAATTTGTAAGAAAGGGAGATACAGTTCAGTAAGTCGGAAAAGTGTACACTTTTTACCAATAAATATTGTTACTAGTAAAAATACTATGACAACTAAATACAAAAGCAGATGCTTACTAGTGATTCTTCTTTCTCTCTTCTCTTTTACTCTTACAGCCATCTCCAAGCAATCATCCCTATATTTAAGTACGTTTGTTGCTATCTATATCACTAATAATAATTTAATAACTATAAAAGCGTATTTGATGGGGTTTTGAACTTTCTGATTTGGTATGAGTTTGGTTTGATCTGTTACAGCTACCGGCAAGGCCTAAATAAGTGACTAAGCGGCTACACGCTCAAAGTTTACAGCGTAGTCTACCATTTCTGAGCAGCAAGCTTGGACCTCCAAAATGCCAAGACACATACCTTGTGAGTTTATTTCTGTTTGACCTGGAGGTGATATTGGAACTCTTGCCTCTTCTCAAAGAGTGGAAAGAGTGTTTGATTGGCTTGACAACTGCCATACTGGTACTGGTTTCAGAAATCGGCTTCGAGCAGTTTAGAGTTTGGACTGTGAGCTCCACATCTTTTATGGGCTCATTTGATGCTGGAAATATAAATAAAATAAATAAATAAATATTTCGGACATCTAACACACAACGCCATCTAGTCCCAAACTAAGCAGAGCTTGTATTATGGGTACTAGATAACTGATATAAATACATATTTACTTTTTTTTTTTGTAAATACATACATTTATACATAGAAAATATATTTTTTTTTTTTATTATTATGTGGTTTTCCTTATTCGCATAAACTTGAATATTATGACTAGGATGCTTCGTGGTACTTGTATTTCCGACGAACGTGACAGAAATGTTCAGACTGAATCAGTGAGTGTTGCACAAGTATATATATAAATTGAATAGCTATATAAATTGAATATTGTGATCGATAGATGATTCATTGATAAAAAAATTATTTCGAATGCTAAATTTAAATCTAATATCTATATTCAGATTAAGTTTTGAAAATTTAATAATATGTAATTTAAATTGCAATACGATAACTTAATATTTTCTTGTTTATAACGGTTTTTTTTTTTGAAAGGGGCTGGGAACTGGGGATGATAATAATAGTCTAATTGTAACCAGAAGGTACATGATGAAAATTTTTATTTGGCTTGCTAATGAGATTTAACTATTATAAATTACTTTATGACTCTTCAAGAGGATTTAAAATACTTTTTTTGCATTTTGAAAATAAATCCACAAATTTGTTTGCTTACCGGTAAATTCTTCAATGGGTTTATCAATAGTATCATGGTCGATCCACGTAAGGCCCATCTCTACCTTTTCGGCGAGGTCTTGCCACCTCTGTCGGTTGTCCATGGTTCCAGAGTACAGAGGCAGGATCCATGGGAAGGTGTCAGAGAGAACTTTGTAAAGGGGTAAGCAAATCATGTCGATGAAGCCTACTTGCATTTGGGGAAGTTCATCTTTCTTTTCTCTGGAAACGGAATTATAGAATAATTATCTTGTTCTCGTTTTATTTACTTATTTTGTTGCTGAATTTCTTGTTAAAAATATTATGAATTCGAAAGTAATTTTGTCTGTCTGTCTGTCAGTTACACTTTCAGGGCTAAACCGTTGCACCGAATATAATAAAATTTGGCATGGAGTTTATTTGATTCTCGATGGAGGACATGGATTACCTCTACCGCGATAACCGACATACACGTGTGTGGAGGCGCGGGCAAAAACTAATATTATAATGAATGAAATTCTGTATCGGGGAAATCTAATCACGGGCCCAAGAAGAATGCAGCTTCTGATTCTCGGTAGGCCTTGTAACTAACTCAATTTTTTAACATGCCTATAAATGTGTCAGAACGTACCTATCCATCATAGCGATAGGCTGTTGATTTAGCTGCAGTTTCTCCAAATCGCCCTGGTCGAAGAACTCGTCCGCCACCAGCTTGGCCACTTTGTGTTGTACTTCCCAGGGCTTGGCGATCGCTGACACGTCACACGCTGTCATCATCATGCCGCAGAGTACTATAGAGATACATTTTGTTAATTACGCTAAGCTAAATATAAAATTGTTTGCCGTGATGGACAGATTCAAGAACACAGAGCCCTAACCCTGGGCTATAAATTTGAAATTTTGACAGCTTTTACGTTGTAACCGCCCACAAAAAAAACGGATATTTCACCCCTAAGGGGCTCAAATAAAAAAGGAACAGGTGTACAAACATTCACTATTTTTAAACATTAGAAACACAAAACAAAGAACTATCACACAAACGAGGCTGAATACAATGGCCAGTGGTGCATTTGCGTTACTATTAAAATAATGTTTAATTTCTCTTAGATGGATAGTTATGCGTAGGCTTCTACTAAACTAATTTTCACTTAAACTACTGTTAAAAATAACATTAATGTTAAATAACATTCTCACATTCTTTCTTTTCTGGACTTTGCCAGTCGAATTCTCCATTTTCCACCAGCTCATGGAATTTGGCTCTCTTCTTGAAGTACATCGCCAGGTCTGTTGATAAGATCGCTGTCTCCACCACTCTCATTACGTCTTTATAGTCGTAAGGAGATAGAGCCTGTAAAAATGAAATGCAATTTCTTATAATAGCCTCTAAGTGCGAGTCAGAGTCATACACAAAGGGTTTTCATCGTAAGGAATACTATCGTAAAAATTCAACAAAATATTGAAAGAAAATACTGTAGGGCTTAAGTAACCTTTACTTACTCTACTCATTATTTTGGACACGAGGAACCGAGCTGAGAGAGGGAAGGAACAGAAAGAAAAAAAAGAATCTGTAGCGCGATAGAAGCTCTTACCTGAAAGATGTTGTTGCTTTCACTGTTCAATATCATAACACACTGATCAAAGTGATGGTGCTCCATCGTCGATGTTGAATACAAAACGGCCAGAGGACTCTCAGTTTTGGTCTGGAAGGCATTATTCGTCCCCCTGTGGTCCAGATCGTGGCACAGACAGGCTACAAGGAGTCCAAGAATCTCCAGGTCGGACATAAAACGTTCCATCTTGCCAGTTTTGAGCATGGCGAACATTGTCTGGGCTACATTTAGAGCGTGTCGCCAGTTGTGGTACTTGACAGGTCGGTAGTTTTTTTTAACACTTAGAATCCAGCGACAGAGAACCTAGAATTATAAATAAGATTTAATGAGCCTGAGACGGTGGCGAAGCGGGTCAAACACGCGCCTTTCTAAACTGGAAGGACATTAAAGTTAGAGTAATATGAATTATCTGAGTTAAATACTAACATCATACGGTATGTGAAACTTCTCAACGAGGTTGCATTGTAGGAACATACGCAGAGTGGCCCTGCACGTGTCTTCATCAGCAAGTTCAAAATCTGAAACATTCAAAATTCAAGTTTATTGCAATCCAAATAGGAAATAAATAATAGTTATATTTACTACGACCTAGGCAAAAAACTACGCATGACAAAATGATTTATTTGCATGCATTGGATCTCAGTTTTGGATCATTATTTGTAGCTGTTAACGGCAGGTCGCATTTGCCAATCCGAATCTCGGATTTGTGCTATTCGTAAAGTATTCGAAATAAACTCTTTTTTATTTGGCATCAGCGTTGTATAGTAAGCCAGGAATTTCTAATATAATATTTATTCTAAGGAGAGATCTATCTCAAGCAGTAGACTGTTAACTGACAGTGGTTGTCGATGATGTCTACTAAGTTATATGGCTACAATTAGCTATATTTTGTACCTTAGTCGGCAATTTTAAAAATATATTTGATCACTTAATGTTTCATAGATTTATTTGTTAGTAACGTCTCAACAAACCCACTATTAGCACGAACGGATCTGTTCTACTGAGGCGGTACTACTCTCG
The DNA here is from genome assembly GCA_905220595.1 of Spilosoma lubricipeda. Lineage (NCBI taxonomy): Eukaryota > Metazoa > Arthropoda > Insecta > Lepidoptera > Erebidae > Spilosoma > Spilosoma lubricipeda. Next base: position 474,388 of record HG992296.1, read on the forward strand.
CACAGAAAATCAACATAAAATGACAGCGTTCGTGCTAAAGTGCTATCAGGCCCAATGATGCAGAAGCATCACTAGGCCGCCATAGTGTGAGTCACTATTCTGCATTGTTGCATTATCTGCATTCGCAATGAGTATGGGGACCACCACTTTTGGATTCTACTTATGTTTTCCATCAGGCACAGTAGAGTCATTTTGGTAGGGCCATATATAAAAAAAATGTGCAATAACAGCGAAAGTGTCCATATGCTAATGAAACAATAAAGTATTTACACTATAAACCTAAACTATTTTGCAATTAAGTCGATGTCATTTAGAGGATGTCGAGTGATCAAAGACAAAAAAAGAAGAAAACTCACTGTACCTACCCCCAAATAAATATGGCAAAAGAGTACGAACAAGAAGATGATTTTACCATGAAACTGAAAGCTGTACAGGTTGTAGATCTCGGCGGAGGGGATGATATCTTGACATAACTTGCTTGTGTCCTCAGTTGAAGCTGTCGCGTGGTATGAAAGACATTCCAGCGCCACCTAGTGTCAGAACATAGCTTAAATTACTATAATTTACTTCAGTTTATCCAAGTTAGGTTGAGTTCTCAGAAAATTATGTATTATATGAAAAACGACATCAGATATTAATCGTCAATACAAAACTTAAAAGTGAAAATCTTAAATAAATGAATTAATAACAAAAACTTAATTGATACAATTTGATTTTAACACGGTCACTTTAAATGGACCTTTATCTATTATGTGATCATAAAACTGAAGTATTACCTTCTGCTTGGCCATTAGCTTACACGCGTTCTCGTACATCTGGGTGTTGTGGATGCCGAGACCGCAGAAAATGGCGAACGCTTCGAATATTGAGATGTCACCATCAGTAAATTGGCAGCCATTTTCCTATACAATAAAAATAAAAATTATAATAAAATAAATATTTTGGACATCTAACACACAACACCATCTAGTCCAAACTAAGCAGAGCATGTATTATGGGTACTAGACAACTGATATAATTACTTATATACTTTTTTTTGTAAATAAATACATATTATAGATAGAAAACACCCAAACTCCGAAACAAATACTTGCAGATCATACAAACATTTGATCCGACCCGGGAATCGAACCCGAGACCTCAAGAACAGCAGCCGCGTACGCTACCACTGCGCCACCGAGGCAGTCGATAAAACGTAATCATTTAAAGTCTACACCTTTGCTCAGTAATCAGAGGCACACTAACCAATAGACGATCAGGTTCGTCAATAGTTCATAATTAGCAACAGTCTTAATCAGTTCAGTGCTAGACAGAGTCTGCCCCTTAGAAAGGAAATTGCGGCTTACTATACTACGGAACCAGCCAGGTTGGTTTGTTTTAAGTTTTTCTTCTCTTCAAAGTGCTGTTGTTTAGTCGACTCTTACGATACCTACGGGATCAAAATATCCTTATGGTGACGCATTAAGAACACGGAGAGTAAGAAATTGATAAATCTCAGTCTGAATATCTACCTTATTGATTAGTTGTGCAACTCCAATAACATCTTTGGCACCGTTTACAATAGGCATGCACAGCATCGTCCTGATATTCGCCGCGTCATCGTTTGTGACATCATGAACAATCATTTCGTTCTCTCTTCTCCACTCATTGACGTCAGATATGTTGAGAGCTTTGTTTGACTGCGCCACCTGTAATGGGAAAGTTTTTAGTTTTTTCCATCTTGAAGTTGATTTGATGGAGAAGTGTACATTATCAAACATATATTTGGAATGTAAGTGCTCATGTGTTTATGCTGTAGAGGGCAAACAAGCAGATGGACTACCCGATGGGTCAATGACCAATTTAAGAGTTAAGAGTCTGTGGCCTTCCTTTCAATCGCTCGACTAAAGCTATGCAATGCAATGCTAACACATTTAACCGCAAACACAATTAATATGTTTGCGAACAGTTTTATATAAATCAGCAAACTTTAAAACAAAAATATTTCTAAGTCAAGTAAGTATTTATTTTGGCATCGCCAATAAAATTCTCGTTTCCATAGAGCTTCAGTCACTCCCTGGTCCTAATCAAACTCAAATATGTCAAAGCCAGTATTTGTTTAATGTATTCTAACCATCGACCCTGGGGCAGGATGAAAGCCGAAATGTACAGCGTCGAGCCGTTATTGATAAATTTCTTTTATATATTCTGAAGTAGTGCCAGATATTGCCATCTGCAAATTTATGTTATTATTGATATAGGATTCTTTAGTTTTGGCAGCCTTCCCAACTTCATAAATATATGCGACATCTTGATAAAATTTACAATGTACATTCATTTTTTACCTAAAGTTACCATTACGAAAATATAGGTTTTGTTAATTAATCCTAGGTTCGGTAACCTTTCGAAAAACCCGTGTATTTCTAGATGTTCATAATATATTTGAAGCTCTCACAATAAATAGAGCAAATTTTAACGGAGTAATATCCTAGAGATAGCAAACTCAATAGAGGTAGACAACTCAAGATGAAAGGATGAATTTAAATCAGTAAGTTCCAACTTGCCAAGAACACCGAAGTCCTTGATATATTATAGAAATAAATGAGTATTACTAAATAGAAAATAAGAAGATTCGAGATGTAAGAGCTATATTACTGTCATTTTAAAACCGTCACATTTTTCGTTGAAAACACACACATGAAAGGTTAACTATATCTCTTTCCATACCTACTCCTGACTGTGATTTTATGATGAGTAGTTCAGCTTTGAAAACACACAAATAAATTTACATTTGTCTATAAATAATAATATCTTACCGCTAATGCAATAGAAGCAAGAGTAGACTTGTTGTCGTGTCGTGGAGTGAGGGTAGTTCTGGACTGATGAGCCCCCAATTCGAAGAGAGTGTGGAATCTGGTGAGAGCTGGTGGCGGTAAAGCTGGCAGTGCTGACTTCTGACCGCCTGGACGCTGGACTATTCGTTCTAGATGACTCTGGAAGAGAACTAGAGATGATGAGAACTGTAATGATTAAACGATCGGTTGTATTTTAGTAACTAATAATTTTAAGAAATGTGATTATCATTTATATTTATTCTGATGAATAAAGGACTAGCTGAACCCCGTGGTATTACCCGCGTTTATTTTCGTACCGCGCAGTTGTCGCCGTACATGGTGAAAAATTGCTTAAAGTGTCATTTAAAGTTAGTTGTTTTCGAGTAGTAGAAGAATCCTATCCAGGAACAACCTAGATTATCTCTAACATACTATTAAGTCAAGTTTACCTTTTTATATTAGGAGTATAAACAATATAACACCACCTACCGATTCGCAATGATCTGTATCCGAAATAAATACTGCACATCGTTCACATTTCAACAACTCTCGAGCTTCCGTCATTATCTTGGTGACGAGGCATTCTAAATTACTCTGCTCCTCAAATATACTCCTAGCAAGTGCTAGCAGGATCTGGTTTCGTTTGTACTCCAGAACCGACGACTCAAATAACTGAGCATTTTGGATTCCAATACCACAAAATGTCAGATATCGGCGGAAAACTTCCACATCTCTTGGCGAGAATTCTTTGCATCCTGAAAATGAAATGAAATAAAAATAAGTTACAAATCTATTCAAGGACCTAAAACTCTTTATGGCTATCGAATTAATTTTGCAAGACTTACATACGAATTAAATAGAATCTGAAACCATTATTTTATCATTTATTAACCAATATAACTTGGACTGACATTGTTTAGATTTTTGTCCTATGATAATTATGTCAAAATATATACTGTACCCGTATAGTTTTACAAGATACGCCAGGGATTTGCCTTTGTATGTTTTTAATTCCTTGATGTATAAAATATTTTCATGTGATCTTTCTACTTTAAAAGTAAAAATGCGAAAGACTAAGTTACTTAAAATCTAAGAAAACTTTAACTTTGTTTTGTTCTAATTTCATTCATTAGAATGAAACTCAAAGTAAAGCAAAGATTTTAGATTTTTCGCTCGCGGAAAAGCCAGGATTCTTATAAACCCAAAAATAACTAATTTCCTTCTGAATGCGCTTAGAATATCATTACGGAAGATTTTCCTTACGTAAGGTCTCTCAATGGGCTTTAATAAGCTTTGTGTAGGTCCAAATAATAAATTACATTAATGGCTGGAACGCGGAGTAAATATTAATATCTTCAATAACTATTTGGTAAAAATAATACAGTTCTACATTTGGGTCTTACTGGATTCTCAGGGGCACTACGAGTACTAACTTAAGATCTATGTAACAAATAGCAATTGCCTAGGTCATTCATTAAAGTACGTGTGACGAATCTATACTTATAGTATTATAAAGCTGAAGAGTTCGTTTCTTTGTTTTTTTTGTGTGGACGCGCTAATCTCAGGAACCGAGGATCTGGGCTATTTATCATCACGATAAGACCAATAGGTGCGAAGCACCAATGAAGAATGTTATAAAAACGGGGGAAAATTATCACGCTACGGGCAACAGGAGACGCAAAGGAGGTTGCGTGGGTCAGCTAGTTTAGTATAAAGAATTTCTCCACCCCTAAACATTCCGTAGACATTGTAAAAATTAAATACGGAAGCAAATCACGCAGATCAATATCGCTATAAAAAGATGGACAGCTTGTAATAAGCCCTGTACCCCGCCTCGTCAACGTGGTATAGTAGATGAGTACCTCTTCTCAGGAGAGGCAATTGATGACTTAAAGCAAATATTAGTTAAAACACAATCTTGATTAAGAACAGGATCATCTATAGAAAATGAACGTACCATCTGTTTTATTGATAATTTGCGCCACACCAACTACGTCGCCTTCATAGTTACAGATTGGCATGCACAGAATCAATTCCGTCTTGTATCCTGTTCGAGCGTCGATCTCGCTGTTAAATCTATGAATAAAACATGGAAAATGCAACAGTGGTAAATAATTTGCAATAGAAATTGCAATGAACTGTTCACTCTACTGCTATAAATGTGATGTAAACTAAATTTGTGTTTCTTAAAAAGCAAATGATAGATATTTAATTATCCCTTATTTACTTATTATTCAAAATAACAACGAATACTTTTATTTTGAACTTTTTTATTTTTACGCACACATGACTCTCTAGTTGTATAAAATTGTGTTTAAATTTTGCAATGTGAGTCTTATTTAATTGAACGTTTTGTGTTTTAAATATGGAAGGATTTTAATTAAAAGGAGGTCCAATTCTAGTGTTAGTGGACTAACCTGGGGTCAGCATAAGCATTCTTTATATTGATGGGATGTTTGGTCTGCGCTGCGAGTCCTGCCACACCAACGCCGAAAGGGATCTTAATTTCTTGCGTACACGCATGTCTTAGAGCGTCGTTTAGTTCTACAGATGAAAAGTTTTTATTAAATATGGGTAAAATCATAAGTGTGACTTAAAATTTATAAGACATTTAATCGTGTTTGCTGTAGTACTTTACGAGAAGTAATATTTTAAACTACTTATTATTTTGCGAACATTTAGCAAAAATATCCTACCCATGTATATTTACATATTTAATTTAGCATCTACAGTTTTATCCGCAGTTAACAAAAAAATTAACTAAAAAAACCCGACTTCAAGAACCAGACCAAATAAAATGGGATAGCAAAATAAATAAACTTTCAAAAAAACGTAAGGCGTCTCTGGCCACCTGACAGATATGAAATATCGAAATTGTTTTGTTTATATAAAATTACTGTTCATTACAATAATATTCATTTTAATACAATTAACAAAACAAACGAAAATAAAATAAAAATTTGAAGTCGCGGCGCTCCACCACTTCGCGCCGAAGCTTCACCATTCGCCACGCCAAAAATCAGGTTTGCCCCTCGCCTATAGATGTTTCACATCAATAAAAAAAGAACCATCAAAATCGGTTAACGCAGTCGAAATTTATGAGGTAACAAATATAAAAGTCAAATTGAGAACCTCCTTCTTTTTTGACGATGGTTAAAAATACTCTAATCCACTGCGACCATGTACACTTTTCTTTAATTGAATACAGTCTTGTCTAGTCAGTGGTCTTGTAGGTATTTTGAAACTATGATAGAAGCACTGATTAGTATATTGTGTCAGTGGATAGAAGTATAGAATTGAAAAAACAAAATACCCTCGACTCTTAATTTCAAAAGAAAAATACATATAAGCGGTTGTGAAATGGAAGTTGGCGTGCTGATGGGTCGCCACAGTGTGTGATAGTATTAGCAACATGTAATTTAACGTGTGTAGCTATTCCTTCCTGTCATAAGCCGATGTTTCACATCTGCTAGGGGTTTCGCGAAGGTTAATTTTTGTTAATGATTTCTACACCAGTACGTATGTTCCGGGTGTAAAATAAAAAGAGTAGCTACTCGACAACACTTAGTCTAGATAAGACTTTTTTAAGGCCAAAGTAATTAGTTACAGGACTTGTTAGCTCTTTGTGCGAACACAATTGAAAATCTAGAACTGGCCTGACCTTACAGAGAATCGGTACACCTATTGTCTTTATATAAGGATACTCAGATAGCATTGTTCATGCTGTCGTGTTTGACTTGGACAGTGTACATTAAAAATGTTTACTCGTCGTTTTAAAAGCAATTTAACTCGGCGTTTTAGTTGAAGTATTACAAGATAAGTATTCGTCTTGATACTTTTAATGGTATAGGGACCAGAGTATAGGTGGAGGTTGGTGAGTGCATTTCAGTACTGAGCATAGGCCTTAGAAAGTAGGATTTGGACTACTATTTGTCATTGGATTTGTTTCAAGGTTTCCTTCTATTTTCAGTGTTGTTTGGTTCCTTAGTAGGTGTTTGGGACACATAATATGGAATATGGAAGAATATAGAAGTACTGGCTTTCAGTAGCTATATTCGGCTCTAAGCTATAAAGCTCACTCAGGGAAAAACAACAAGGAAAAATACTTCATAGCAGTTTTTTGGGAGCTTTCCAAAGTTTCAGTGTTGTTTCCGAAACATTATTCTCCCAATTCAATATTAGATTTTAAATTTATTTTGTTGAATCTTTATTATTCCATGTATTATTTATTCGATCGCAAAAAGAAAAGTAGGCTATATTTCAAAGAAAATTTTATTTAAAAAAGGCAAAAATATGATGTCGCGGGAAACTTTACAAATATATCTAGGCTTTTGTGGATCACACAAAGTGTTGTCCTCTGTGGGATTTGAACCCACAACACTTGGCGAAGTAGGAAGCGGCGCGGCTTATCTTAACAACTTATTATAACTAATTAAATATGAATAAATAAATATAAATATAAATATTTTGGACATCTAACACACAACGCCATCTAGGCCCAAACTAAGCAGAGCTTGTATTATGGGTACTAGACAACTGATACAAATACTTATATACTTTTTTTTTGTAAATACATACATATTATACATAGAAAACCCCCAAACTCCGAAACAAATATTTGCAGATCATACAAACATTTGGTTCGACCCGGGAATCGAACCCAGGACCTCAAGAACAGCAGTCGCGTACGCTACCACTGCGCCACCGAGGCAGTCAATAGAACCAAAGGCCTCCTTATAACTTCCTCATTTTCACAAAAAATCCTTAATAATAATCTTATTAAGAAAACCTTGGTTGTAAGAAGGCTGCGTCTAAATAGGGTGCGCGTCAGGGCCGGCTATATTTAGTGTGTCCCCGTGTTCCCGTTGTGGGTAGTACAAATTGTTTATCCTACGCTATGATGTATTGATGGGCTTGTTTCTACGTCATCAGATGTCTATGAATATCGGCTACTGTAACATGAGATTAAGGTTAAGCTTTTATAAGAAACAGCAAAGTATTGAATAAACCACTTTGATATATTTTTTGTTGACAGTGTTTGAAGACAAATATACTTCGTCTGTACTCTCTACAATATAAATAAGGCTTTAGAGAGTTTTGTTTGTTTAAGCACGAATAATCAGATTTTAATGAAAAACCATAAATCAGAGTTTAAGTATATATTTCGTCAGTGTTATAGTTAAACGTATTTGAAAGCATAAATTCAGTTCCGCTTAGTAATACAAAAACGACAAGCTTATTATTCATATTATTTTTTATGGAACAAACGGGCAAACGAGTAGACGTATCGTCCGATGGTAAGCGATTACCGCCGCCATGGACACCCGCAACACCAGAGGCGTTACAAGTGCGTTGCCGCCCTTGGGGGGATGGGGAGGGGGATTGGGGAGAGATGCTAGATAACGGAACTTGCTTTATGGAGACATTGACGAGAGCCAGCTTTTGCTTGCTCTCCTAGAAAATTTAAAGATCAAAACAACACATTAAAAATCACACCATGACTGCTATCTGGGAGGTCATGGTGCTACTCCGGTCAAATATCGTCTCCCATAAAGCACGGTAATATTAAACAGCAATAAAATACATTAAAAATTAAAATGATTAACTATTAATATATTATTACGAGCTATTGAAGTGATTATTGCAAAAGGATGAGTCGAACAATGAGGCATCAAAAAGTTGGTAAGGCGTGCCTTCTAAGGCGACCACACAAGACATAATATTAGACATACAGTCATATAACTACCTAGATATTTTGTTAATAAGGACTCTTAAATAAAAATAGCTTCTGTGGTGTCTAGAGTCAAGAAGTTCAATGTCGTATGTAGAAAGTTTTGAAGATTGCTAAATCTGCAATGATTTGATGGATCTGTTGTTCTTGTAGATGGGTTACTCCCACATAGAATTAATAATGTGGTAAGTACGATCATATTTCCCTCACAATTATATTTTAGTTACATCTAAATAGGATTTGAAATGGTTTTATTTAGCTTGAATTGGCTTTTTGTTTTTGTTCGGGTCAAATCTGGTAATTGAAATTTGACCCCCTTTCTGTTGACAGATTGATCAGAAGTTTGGAATACGCCTTTAGATTTGGTGACAATAATAATATTTTTTATAATAATATTTATTTGATTCGACCAATACATTTGTTACAGTGTAGTACATTTAATTTAAAAATTAGTTATTTCGTAATACTTAGATTAAATTACACTTATGGAAAAAAAGCTAAGGTCAGGATAGTTAATGTTACACTTTCGCATAAAATATTTAAATTTAGAACAAATACTTTAAACGATGCCTGCCTGAGCTAGGGTAAACCTGTGTTTCAGGCGAACACTTGACTTAAAATTTGTAAACTGGTTGCTAATATTTATTTTTATTATTAGGAAATGATATAATATAAAAGTGACAAAATACAAAATTATTACATATTACTAAATAGTTAGAATTATTATATAAAATTGTTGTAAAAGACTACTTCAATGTTTCCAAAATGTTTTCTGTGTCTGCATAATTTAATTTACTTAAATAGTCGGATAGTACAAGTACAATACAATGAAATAAATTATGTTTCATTGTAAATACAAAACGGCCGTCGCTACAAAATGGTGGTTTACAAATTTTGTCACGACTACCTCAATATGGGTATCAAAATAAGTAAAAACCTTTGAAGGTTGGATATAAAAGTTACCTTATTTACCTAATTTTTTAAGTAAATTAAAACATTTTCTTTTTCTTTTTCCAGGTTTGTCAAATCATTAATTTAAGTAACTGCGTTCGTAGTCCCATTTCCAATCCTAACCATGTAGTACCTATTTATTTTGTAATGAGCTTATTCTTCTTATTTTTCTTATCCTAATTTACCTACCTTCTTCCTATACTTCATCTGAAAATTATTGCATTTCTAAGGCAGCCGTAACTAATAATAACATATGACATTTCTGGGGTAATAACATTATAAAAAGTCTACTTAAGATTTGCGTTAAAGATAGACGTCGTTTAGACATCTAAAATTATCTTTATATTTTCTTAAATTGGTCAAACTTAACGTACGACCATTTCAATTTAAAAACAATTATTCAAATCGTTTCACAAACGGCATCAATATCGCATAATATTAAGCCAAAAAGAATGGAGAACCTTCTTAAATTTAGTTCAAAGTTTATTTTCTCAACGATATAAGTAAGGAAAGAAGAGCCAATCACTTCAGCCACTTCAGAAGCATTTGAGGTTCTTACGTGGGTTCCGCGACAAAATCGATAGAGGGTTTAATTTGTCGCTCGGTGGCACACGCTCTCAATACACGAATCATATTTTGGTAGCGAGCGATTTTCCATAATCATGTTTATTTATCGGAGATTTTCGTGTTATGTACGAATTTTTATTTTAAATAAGAAGTCGGTTAGTGAAGGACAGTTGTAAAATGTCAAATGACACTCACTAGGAAATAAGACTTGAGATAAAAAATGTGGCGAGGATTTGTTAAAAGGGCGTGTGTTGAAATAAAGAATAATTGTTGGAATTGTCGAGATGCTAGTAGCCGTTTTCTTATGTTAATCGGGAAAGAACGTCAGCGCTATCGTATCCATAACGGCTCCCTCGTACGGAACATTCTCAAATAGCACGTGTTTGAGTTGTTGATCGGAATTGTTGTGTGGTATGAACGGAACTGGTTATCGAGAAGGGGCGGTGAGGGGTCACCGCAGCGGAGATTGGAAGCTATCATCATACCTACAACGGTGAGTAAATTGTTTTTAAGAGGTGAATCGCGGTACTACTCTCGCACAGAAAAACAACGTAAAATGACAGCGTTCGTGCTGTCGTGTTTCGTTGGTGAGTCCGAGACCGGAGATCCAATGATGCAGAAGCATCACAAGGCCGCCATAGTGGGTCACCACACTGCAATGTTGCCTTGTCTGCATTTGCAATGAGTATGGTGACTACCACTCTTGGATTTTGCTTGTGCTTTCCATCAGGCAGAGTAGAGTCATTCTGGCAGGCCTATACATAAAAGAAGGGCATATGACTTGTAGTGGACTAATACCTAAAGATTGTTGATTATGTGTGTTTTGTGTGTGCTCACATATGCGTGTATGTACCTGCATGTGCGCGTGCGATTGATGATACTCAATAAAAAGTACGCTGGTATGTACCTACCTGTATCTCTGGTAACATCGAATAGTTTCGCCTGTAAATATCTGTTCGGTGGTGTTCCTTTTGCCAGAAACAAGCTGCCTCTGTCTGCTGATGTCAGCAGGCATACATTGACTAGGATCTGAGAAAAAAAAACATTATCACTGATATTATTACGATTACTATACGAAATTGATGGGTCATCAGATTGATTTCACTTTTCAACTCCTCTGAATCTCAAGATGAAACCCAGATTAATATAAATTGGGCCTGCTAAATACAGAAACTACATTGGCTAGTTTCGATATTCAGCTATTGTCCACAGTTAACCATGATCATAGAATTCCCTAATTATATAGAAAGATCTGATTTCATCACGAACGAGCCGGCTCTGCTGCATTGTTGCACTGTCTGTAATTGCAATGATGGAGATCACCACTTTTGGATTCTGTTCATGCTTTCCATCAGGCAAGGTAAACTTACTTTGGCAGGCTCATACACAAAAAAAAATCGAAAAGATGTACCGCATTAATCTAAATCATTTCCAGTATCCGTACCACGTCCACCAAACAAAAGGCTCTCGTATTTCACGTTTTTGTAGGGTACTCGCATTATGTGGAATAAAAATAGCCAAGCCTGAGTTATAGCGGGGTATTAACGGGCATTTACGACCGCTTACTTTCACGTATAACGCCATCTCGTTGGGAAAACCCGAATTAAATAGCAATGAATAAAGTAATTAATTAATAGAACAATAGATGGCAGGGTTATATGCGTCCGTACCACGAAGCAAATACAAAGAGGAGATGCCCTAATGAGATTTTTGTATGATTGATTGAAGCAATGCGTGACAATTTGCGGGGGTGAGGGGGTGTTAGTTTACACTTTTCCATCTACCAGACAATAGCAAAACTACTTGCATCGTTGTACGAGTATATTGCTATGTAGTTTAGCTAGCTGACACTAGTGTGGACGTACTCAGAATTTCAAGGAGTAGTTTTTTCAAGGTCAATTTTGTAAGCATCTTGAACAAAAAACATCATTAATAACGTAAATAATTTTGCAAAAGTGAACTTTTTTTTCTAATAAATAACCCGAAATAAAATATTGTTCAATATGTTTGGTTTACACGTGGATTATGTAAAACAAAAATTAATATATGTAGTGCAAATCATTTTATTTAAAAAATAAATAAATTTATATTTTACTAGCTGCCCCGGCAAACGTCGTTTCGCCATATTTTTTTTTAAAGAATGGGTGCCTCTTACCGTTTAGGGGGATGAAAAATAGATGTTGGTCGATTCTCAGACCTACTCAATATGCTCACTGAGAATCGGTCAAGCCGTTTCGGAGGAGTATGGCAACGAAAACTGTGATACGAGAATTTCATATTTTAGATTTCACTTCGGAATTGGAATGCTTAAATAAAGCCAATCTTAGAAAATCAACTAATCTAAATCTTAATTGAATGGTCATACCAATATTGTCTCTAATATCCACATCTAATCACTTTTAATCTTGCCTAATTTGGGTTTAGATAATAAGTTACTTTTTCGTTTTTTTATGATTTTTCCTTGAAATGAATCACTATCGTCTCGAATTACAACAGGAAGAACAAATATTGGTGTATTTTGTAGGATATTTTTTTGATCCATTGCTCTTCAATACTATCTTTAGATGAAAATTTAGAACATTAGCTGTATACTGGTACATTGTATTATTTTAATGAATTTAAAAAAACCCCGTGTAATCATCAGCATAAGTAAAATTTCTTTTTTTTTCAATATTTGAAGTAACAACTTTCAATGCAAGATTAATATAGTCGTAACTTGATAAAATATTTGGATTCTAAATACGACCCTGTCTTTTTATTTTAGAATAGATGTCGATAGATATCAGTCTGTTCACAATAGAATTAAGAAAAATACAAAAAAGAATACCATGATGTATAAAAAATCATTAGGTAAGAATGTAGAACTCATTTCCGTATCTTCTTATGGTATGTTTTATTAATATTCAGGTCAACGTACCATTGTATTTTTATTTCCAGTAACACAAAGTTTTGCCATCTAGTGGCGAGTAAATATAATAACATTTCAATAAAACACTAAGAGATTTTTCTAGAACTTTTTAAAAAAATAGCTATAAAATTACTTATAAAAGAAATATGATGCCACTCATGGTACCAGAACGTCTATCTGAGTTATTTGTACAACATAAAACACAACAATTCATCTTTTTACTTGATTGTACCGAGAACATTCAAGTATTACGATTTTTCGATGCAGTTCTAGAACATTGACGTTAATAGTATAATTTGCAAGTTGCGTCAACTGCGATTACGCGATACTATGCGATTGCCCAACCGCAAATGAAGAAGTTAGCATTTATAGTATACTAGCCGAACCTTTTCACGTTACAACCCTGTTGCGTATCAGATCAAAAGTTAAGCTGAGTTGTTGCAGAATTTTTGAGTTTTTTTGAAGCGTCTAAAATCTACTTATTATCGAACTATATCATAGACTATACTCTTTGCGCTGTAGCATGTTGCGAATGACATTTCAGTAACTTTTCGTTTCACTCTTGAAAGTTGCCGCGATTTACAAATGTAATAAATTAAATTAAACCAACAAGAATGTGAAAAATGGCAACTGTCACCCGCACCATGCTACAGCGTGAACATTATAGTTGACTTGAAAATTGAGTCATAAAATGTAAATACTGAAAAAGTACGCGATAAAGAAGATTTTAATAATAATCGTTAAATGTCGGAAGAAAAGAGAATTCAAACATACAATCACAAATGCTTCCCCGAAGTGGTAGGCAGAGTGCTTTGGTCCCACATTGGTTAGCTTGAGCTTTAAAAAAATTACCTAGTTAAATAGATAAATACTTTTACTTTCATGCAAAATACTTATTTAAAAAATAGACAAAAACTATCTTCAAGTTTCAATATAACCACAACAATGTATGTTAAAATTCATAAGGTGTTCAAAACTTAAAGCTTATCTACTGGAACCTTGGTTAAAAACCCAGTTATAATATAAAATAGAACTGCAAGAATACAAGGTTCATCTCTTTGTTGTTCAGTTCAGTCGTTTTACTTTAAAAAGTCCATAAAGCGGAGTGCGGGATTAGATGAGATGAAACCGTTTTGTTTCGAGATTTCCACGTTCAGGGATTTAAGTTAAAAAGGTAAATTTTGCTAGAGAACAAACGACATCAGATTTTTATTATTTATTTAAAAATACTCGACTCCTCCAATAACATTTAAAGGAAAAATGCAAATGTTTTTTTAGAGAAGTAAACGCACATGAGCAAAGGCCGATTGCAAGTGATTAGATTGGAGTGATATTATTAATAATCACACTTAAAAGTAGTAAATTCATCGTCCAAAATTTATTGCTTAGATATATTTTGTAATAAAGTAACACCATAAATATATCTGCAGTGTCATCTCGTAAGCTAACCGAACTACTTATTGTTTATAGATCCTGTATCACACAATAAAAATTTATAATTTAAGTAGCTTTGTAGGGCAACAGTGATGCTGGTAGATCGTTTCCCTGGCCGGGGCTATTCCTTATAAAAACCTTTTCCTTTTTAAAACGGCTTAATCAAATAGCTCGATCATCAAAAACGCAATCAAACCTAATCATAAAACTACTATTGTAGACTATCACTATTTATGTAAATAGAATTAAAACTCAAAAGACGTGGGACGAGAGATAGAAATTTAAATTTTAAATTGTTCTTCCTTTGCGAACGTCACAAGCTAACTTAATGGTAACTTGGTTAATTTGTTTCTCTAATGTTATTTGTTTCCCTCGTATTCGTGCTCAACTTAAACTGGTAAAGAAAACAGCACAATAAATAGATTTCATAATTTATATGAAAACATAATCAAACTAAAAGCTTTTTATACAATTTTAAGCCAACTGATTTAGAGAACAGATTTAACCAGTTCTATGATTTAAAGAAATATTATTACATATCGTGAAGTATAAACAACAGATTATTTTGATACATAGACATGAGCAATATGTTGGAAAGATAATTTTATGTACGAGAAATGGATGTAAGAGAAGACTTAGAAAAAGATGGACTGCGTGAAAGTTAAAATGGGAAAGAAAGGAAGTACGAAAGAAGACACGGGAAGAAAACGAGTGCCGAGTGAGGGCTCCCACACATACCTACGATGCGATGCGGCGTGAAGTTTTTGCGGTGCATTCGTGCGAGCTCGCAGATATTTGCGATGCGTTGAAAATTCGCAGTTATGTGTGGGAGCTCTAAGAGAGTAGTATTAATTTTGAAATCTAACCAATTTGTATTCAAGATATTTTATCGACCGTATATATATATATATATATATATATATATATTATGTGTGTTCGGGCATAACTTCGTCGTTTATGAACCGATTTTGATTATTCTTTTTTTCAATGGAAAGGAGGTGTCCCAACGGTGATACCATGATAAGGACATTAATATCTGATGATGGCATCCTAGAGAAATCGAGTCGAACCTTGAAGTCGGTTTCATTTTTTGTTAAAATTGTTTATTTTAATGTACATTGGCTAAAACGGAAAGTATACCCATAAAAATAAAGAATTTGCCCGTGTCCGTTCATAAATGACTGCAATCTGAGGTAACAAACATATACAAATATTTTACCAAAATCACAACCCTCTTTCTGAAGTCGTTTAAAAATAGGCTACTTAAGAACCGCACTAATGATTTACACTTTGATATCAACCGTAATGTCAGCATTTCTCTTTAATGTCCGCTCGTTTTGTTGTAAATGAGTTCTCCATTTCATTGCCGATGTGCTCCGTCATTAGCATTGTGGACTTTAAGAACTAATTATCACTATCTTCAACATTCTACGATCCGACGATTGAGTTGTTAGTGACTGTGAAATTAGTACTCATCTTTACTCCAGTAAGTAGCTTTGGTAACTGTTGTTTTCTGTTAGCTGTTTGTTGTTTATTGTTGTCTGTTTCTCAAACCTCAATTATTTTAATAATTTTCAACCAAGCTTCTGATTCTGGGAAGGACTTAAAGGAGAATAATGCACTTGTCTTTTGAATTGCTCGTGTCCCCAAGGACACGAGCAAGGACAAGACAAAAAAAGTGGTCTTAATTTTATCTATAAGTCATCAGGTATCAACCCATCTGGTCAACACGGTATAATAGTCCAAAACCTCATTTCTGAGGAGAGCTTATCTCCAGTAGTACACTGTTAAAGTAAAGTAAAAATATAAACATGTAAAATGTTTCCAACCATCGAATTCCCACTAAAAGCAAGTCAGTCAACTTAATAAAATGTACTAACAGGTGTTCTACCCGTCTGTGAGCTGTCAGCGGATTCGGAACAATTTGTGCGGGCCGACGTGCAATACAGTATATTTTCTTTTTTCCACACGGACGGAGGTTGACAAGGGATGTAACCCGTTTCAAGGTGTCTTTTATTTATGCGAGGAATTTTTGTTCCGTTTCTTTTTTAGAATTTCAAACTGATATTATGTGAAATAGTTTAACATAATATATAAAAAGTGATATTTTAAAAACTGACAAAATTACTGATGGAAAGCATGAGTAGAATTCAAGAGTGGTTGTCCCATCCTCATTGTGAATGTAGACAACGTAGTTTGGTGACATACATTACAGCTGCATATTGATATGATTTTACACGCCCTGCTTAAAGAACCCGGGATCACAGTGAGAGCGAAACACGTGCTCTGGTAGTGGGTCCTAGGTATGAAGTTGATGTTCCAGAAGTGTCGAACCGAGTTGCTTGACAGGCCTAGTGGAGACTAGCCTATGTCAAGCAGTGGACTGCGATAGGCTGATAATGATGATGATGATAGGCGTTATAGTTGCTTATCATTTGGTGATCCGTATGCTTGCTTGTTCTCTATTTCAAAAACAATATTATCCTTAACCTATTCCGTTGTTTTAATTTTGTTGAAAGATTTTAAATGAATGTCTTGTATTGGTTTGTATTTATAGTAATATCTTTCGGTTAACCAAGCTTTATATAATTAATTCGCAAGTAACTCTATTTGTCTGTCTGTTTAGCTTTCGCGGCTAAACCACTGCACCGATTTTGAAGAAAATTGACACGAAAGTACTTCGATTCGTTAGGAAGGACATAGACTACGCTTTAATGCGATAAACGACAAAGAAACGGGTGGAGCCGCAGGCAAAAGCTATAACTATACATAGAACAGAACTATACTATATATAGAACAGAATTTATTGACACAAAGATTGACCTTTTTACTAAGTTGCATCAGTTTTACCGCTATCGTGACTTGGCAGCAGTCACTGGGGAGTTAGTAATTCTTTACAATGTAACTTCAAATTTAGTTTGTTAAAAGATATTCCATATTTACTTAGAAATTTTTTATTGAGTAGTAGTAGTAGTTAAAAATGTGGCAATATCCAGATATTCTATGTTAATCCAATTCTTTGATCAATATCATATAAGCCTCGTTCATTTGGAATAAACTAAAAGTTGTTGTCAATGTTGTTTCCTCTGAGTTAAGAAGTGCCGTAATGTTGGCCTTAAACTTAGTTATAATATTTGATACATCGTTAACTTCAACGCAGTTAATAACGTATTTAAAGCCATAGCAGTCCGCGTTGAAGGAACATGGTCATCTTATATTAACATGCAAAATGTAACACGAGGTTTTAATTAAAACTTTTAGGTAAAAGCGGCTTAAAGATTAAACACGTTGATGATGCGTAGTAAGCCTTGCGAATGTATAAATTAAACAAAATAAGTTTTAAGCATTCCTGTCTATAATAGCAAAACTGTGCAAGGTAATTTATATTTATAAATATTCCTCTGTATTCAATTAAGGTAGGCGTTTATTAAAAGCTTAAATAAAAATAAATGCTTATAATTAAATAATATGGTGTAAATATTGTATTCATTCGGACTTAATCGTTACGTAGTTTGAAATGAAATATTCATCTGCTGTTTGAACGCTTAAATCTTTTAAAATACTTAACGGATTTTTATGCAATTTCAACAAAAGATAGTTTGGTTTGATGGTTCAAGAGAAAGGTTTATATATGATACATGCATATTATAGTAGAGGAAATGTGAGAATTTCAAAGACTTCCATGCCTAGCCGGACTTGGCCGCATGTAGAGAACAAAATTGAAACCATCATTGTATGTAAGAATTGAAAACAAATTGAAGAAGTGGGTGTCTATATTGAGCTAATAACTGCAAAAAAAATATGCGAAATACTTATATTTTCAACAGGTTTTATTGTGATATTAAGATTAAAAATATATATTGAGCTGTGAATCGTGCTAGCGTCGGCGTTCTCTGCATAATCAGTACATACATTGTTTTTGCATTTCAGAGGTAGGCAACCCTGCAAACGGTAATGGTTAATGTAATTGTTGCCCATTTACCTGCATAATGTGGATGTGATATCCCAAGTGAAGGTAAAGGTTCTTTTGAATATATATTTATGTAGAAAAGTATACAAACAGAAAAAGGTTTACGTTGCTAAATCTATTATTAATAGAAGGCCTGACTAACATAACTACCACTAGGAATCATAAATAAAATATGCTATTTAAATATTTTGTATGTCGACGCTTCGAAGTGATTTTCTTAGAAATCCAAATAATCCCCTCAAAATTCGTAGAGATCAGACAACGATAATTCCAGTAGCCGTGTACTGCATCATCTTGCAGAAGAACTTATTATGAACGACACAGCAAGCTATATTCTGCTGTAGCATGCATAATAAATTTCTCTGACCTATTAAAAGAGTATAAGGCTTGTCATACGTGTACTGGAAGTCAGAGCTTAGGTCTCGCGAAGCCGCAGGATGAGGGCAACATAAGATCGGTTATCGTGAAACCCTGGGGATCCCAAGGTCTAGCAATGGGCGTCCTTCGGCAGAAATGGTGATAATTTACATATACATATTTACAATAATGGCTTTGTTTAAATTTTCAAATCAATAAATACATTAATCTGTTTCGTTTTCTATATCTAGATCGAGATAGATCAATAAATGGCCTTCGATATAGATAAGACTCAACCATTTCTTTCGTGTAATTTGCTTGTAGATATGTGATGCTTTTGTATGCTGTTGTGATGATGTAGGATTGTGATATTCTGGCGGATATGGACGTGAAGGTGACCAGATTCGTGCCATCCGCCAGGGTGAGAGCGGAGAAGAGCAGGACGAGCTCGAAATGCGGCGGAACGCTCACTGACAGGCACTGGCATATGGCAACGCGCTTTTGGTGCCGTTCTGCCTAACCTCGAAGCTTGGGTAGAAAGGGAGGGGGTCGCGTCACCTACCGAGTGACGCGGAAACTCACTGGGCATGGTTGCTTTGGTGAGTATCTGAATCTAATTAATTTCGTTGCGGGTTCCAAGACAGTTAATTTTTTCCTGGGACTTCCCGAGTGTCATAACTCGGTGTGTTCGTGGGTCACTGCTGTTGATCCTGGTGCACAGGAGTTACAGTCGTGGGCATGTGGGCGGGATTAGTAAAAAGTATCTGGCTCCTCAGTCCCTGAGGAACCGGAGATCCGAAGGGATTTTCTTCATCGTCAAAAAAAGAAATAAAAGGTATGTTATGCTTTTCAAGCCGCATTTTCATTACTCACAATCCAACTAAACCGTTTTACCCTATTTGTTTACCTACCAAGAGCCAAGTAAGATCCAAATAGCTATCAAGCTAACAGATTTTGCCAAGGTAGTCCCACAGGGTTCAACCCTTGTGCCTAAAAAGGATGAAATAATAAAAGCTTTTCGGCACATTTACTTAATATAGTAATGTGACTTTTTTCAATGCTTTGGTTGTTTACGGAATCGATTTTCGGTTCAAATTTAAATCAATAAAAAGTCACATATTGATCTAATGAATACATTGATAGTTTGAGAATTGTCAGAAAGTAAATGTTAATTTCAATTAGTAATAATTATTTACCATTTTATTGTAAGTTTAAAAGCTGAAAGATTTAAAAATTAACTACAATTTACGCTTTGTTTAATTTTCTTACAGGACGTTTATATACCTTAAGTATATGATATTTCGGACATCTAACACATGACGCCATCTAGTCCCAAGCTTGTGTTACGGGTACTAGATAACTGATATAAATTGCGGTACACATGTACAGTATTTCCTTCATAATTAGAAATTCTTGACAGAATAGAAGTAGATAATACATATCCACCGTTGCGGCAAAGCAGGTCTAAGTGGTTATTATATGTATTTGTCAATCAGGTCTTCAAATTGAAAGTTGATTGTTTGCAAACAGTTAATTCTTACATTCTTCACAATCATTGTGAAACAAGTTTTATCCAAGAAAATAGATTAGACAAACCCTCTGTCTCATCAAAATTGGCTTTTCACGATTCTATAGCAATCTTGTCTACGACTAATTCGATACAAAATGTGTTTTGTGGGATGTAAATAACATGTACACATTGCGTCTTTGCTCCTACTTACGTGACAGCAGACAAATATTTTGCTGTTAATCGGAACACATTCTTCTCACATTAAATCAGCTCCTTGCATTTACTTAATACCCCGCAAGTTGACAGAATTGAAGATCAGAAATAAAAGATCTTTAAAATACACTTAGTTACCGCCACCTAAATCCATTAATCGGCTAAACAACACTTAGACTCAATTAGACTAAGATTAAATTAGACAATGGTTATACTAATCTTCAACTCAGTCAAGTTTCATCCGAAACATCTGGTGCCTAGTTTTAGTTATTAGTTTCTATTTAGTTCTATATATGACTTAGGTAATTTAGTTATAGTTAAGGTATTTCGGGAACCTCAAATGATCCATTTATTCTCGGGACTAAATTAAATACGATTGTCATTCTCTTAGCTCTATCTTAAAGCAGAATACCTAGGTATACATAATCCATACAGATATGGATCCATCTATTGACTGCCTCGGTGGCGCAGTGGTTGCGTGTGCGATTTCTATGCTTGAGGTTTCGGGAACGATTCCTGGGTCGGATCAAGTGTTTATTTATATGATCTACAATTATTTTTTTATTTATGGCCTTCCAAAATGACTCTACTCTGTCTGATGGAAAGCATAAGCGGATCCAAGAGTGGTGGTCACCATACTCATTGCGGATGCAGACAATGCAACAATGCAGCATGGTGACCCACACCATAGAGGCCTATTATTATAATATAATCAGTTAATTAATTTTCAGCTTCGTTATTAAAGTCAATAGTCATGATGAACAGACAAAAGGGGAAATCGTTTTTGTAATTTAAACTCGTTTTTATAGCCAGCAGTAAAAACCTGTCCCGCCCAAGTCATTGTTTCATCTAAACTAGGACGGCAGTAAGGGTTTGCTTGCTTGACGTATTACATTTATTTTGAAAGCAACTGCTTAAAAGGTGCTTTAGTTTTTTGGACTTATACAATAAAGGGGGTGTTGACGAAGTTCATTGTACTTGAACTTAATACAGAATTTGCATCCTCAGGAGTGACTAGACTAGATATTAAGCATTACACCAGGACTTGACTTAAAGAATGTTTAATGGTTTTCAGCATCAGATCATTCGATCTCATTTCTACTTATCAAGAATACAACAAAGCAGGACGGAGGGTTACAGATACTATTTGAGATACAGAATATGAGTAAATACAAACTAGTCCATTAAAACTATTAAAATTAGCAACTTATAGTTTGCTTTGATAATAGATCCATTTGATTTCTTATTATCTAATTTATTCTGATACTTAAATCAAACTTTGTATAGCGTTATCGTGATAAAGAGTAGCCTAAATTCTTTGTAAAGAATCAAAGTTTCTCCATGCCGAATTTCATTGAAGTCAGTGCAACGGTTTAGCTGGGCAAGCGTAACACACAGGCAGGTAAACGAGTAGTTTCAAATTTTAATATAGGTGTGAATAAAAAAAAACATGATCCTATTGCGTCAGTACACACAGTTTCTAACACGATCATAACTCATTTAGAACATAAGTTTTGTTTCCGAGCGTATGAACAAACAAACCTTTTTACAGTACAAGTATTTTAAGAGCCTCTGTAAACGAGTGCCTATAAACGGAAGTTTAAATTAACACCACCTCACCCGTTTAATGTTCCACCCCCATACAGGGTACTGTTCTACATCCAGCCATTCCTACTTTGTGCTGTAAGGGAGGCAGGCGCACTGACGTAATTCGAATAGAAAAATTTAACAACAGGTGTTGTAATTTTAGATAGTTGCACATTTCTTTATGCTCTGTACCTGTTTAGTTTTTGTATTTATCTGAGCAACATGCTTTCGGGTAACTGAGTTATGTGCTTTTGAAAGCCACACTTCTATTTTGTTGTAACCTATTAAAATTACTAAACAGCATTTTATAATATAAATTTAGAATTGAATGTACGAATAACATAGTAGTTTAAACGGTCACGCCAGTTTCTACTAAGTTGCGTGTTGTGGGCTCGAATCCAACAATTGAAATCGCTTTATTTGATCCGTGGACCACCTGGGTGGAACACGGGCAATAAACGGTTGTCTTGAATTTGGGTGTTAGTTATGTTCATTTCGTAAATATTTCTATAGTTACTCGCGACACAGCAAAAAACCTTATATTTGATTTATTTTTTCTTATCATTTCGATCCTTAAAGCGGGGCGTGAAAAAGCATTTCTCCAGGCTGCCATAGTGTGGGTCACGATGCTGCGTTGTCAGTTCACCTTACTTTTGGATTCTACTTATGCTTTCCTGCTAGATAGAGTAGCGACTTTTGCAAGTCTCATCTTTATATATATAATTCTTTTGTGAGTGTGTATGTCACTGAACTACTCTCAAACGACTGGACCGATTTTGATGAAATTTTTTATGTGTGTTCAAGGGGATCTGGGAATGGTTTAGATTCACAATTTTGTCCACTGGACAATGTTTTTTTTAATTAATTTTTAATTTATTAGTAGTTATGGCAAAACGACGTTTGCCGGGACAGCTAGTATTAATATAAAATATGCTGACTATTAAAGTCATTTTTCATCCCTCGTCAGAGTTACGCATACCTAATTCAGTAGAAACTATCGACAATCGAAAATGTACCTATTACGTGATTGCGTTAATTCGAGCAGTAAAGTGTACTAGGAACTACGCGCCACAAACATATTTGTTCTTTTATTTGAAGTTGAGTTTGTGTCAATATTTCCAATTCCTCAAAATCCCTTCTATATTACTGAATTTCAGGATTTAAATGAGTTGTTCAGGAAGTTTCTTTTGCTAGTTCTGAGACACAGAAGTCATAGTAATACGCTGTGGGAAGTCTTCATCTTTCGAAAGGAAATGACCTTAATTTTTCCAACATTTTTATTAATGCTTGGGAGTTATTAGTAGTAGTGTGATAAGTTATACCTTATATTGACTGCCTCGTTGGCCTCGCGGTTGACGTGTGCGACTGCTGATCATGAAGTCTCGGGTTCGATTCCCGGGTCGGACCAAGTGTTTGTATGATCTACAAATATTTGTTTCGGAGTTTGGGTGTTTTCTATGTATAATATGTATGTATTTACGAAAAAAAAACTCAGTATATATCAGTTGTCTAGTACCCATAACACAAGCTCTGCTTAGCTTGGGACTAGATGGCGTTGTGTGTTAGATGTCCGAAATATTTATTTATTTATTTTATTTTATTTATTTATTTATTCTTTTCCGGTAAGTGACTAAATTTACGTACTTACTTAAAGAACTTTCCAATTTGAAATAGTAGGTCCTAGAGGAGCGTCAAACAAAATTAACACTTCAGCATAAATATTAGTTAAATTCTGAGTAGCATTTAAAGGAGTATATGACCTGGCTTAGTACCAATATTTAGAGTTCACACAATGAAGCAACAACACGATTCTATTTGCAGTATTGATCAATACAGGCCATAAACCTATTGCGTTCCTTGTTGTTTTGTCAATCTCTTTTGGTAATTTGTTTTGATTTGTAATTCACAACATACCCAGTATCAGTATTATTTCCATTCTACTGTAACTGACTGACTGAACTAACTGATTTATTTATTACTAGCCGACTCACGCAAAATAGCTTGCGTCTCCTAAAATATTTTTTTTAAATTGGTCCGGCAGTTCCTGAGATTAGCGTGTTCAAACAAACAAACAAACTCTTCAGCTTTATATATTAGTATAAATTAATCTTTCTGTTTCGTGTTGAGACGAGAGATGAATCGTTTCATCTTTTTGCATATTACAGTGAAATGAGTAAAGAAATTAACTGATTAGTTTATCTCCTGGTTATTTGAGCTAATAAATAACTGTATCACTGATAAACTTTGTGAATTTATAGCCGTTTTTAAAATAATCTTTGAATCTTTGAGGAAATCGATCATTAGAACGTCAAACTTTTGCCTCTCGGTGGTCCTTACGATTACCTGTAAAAGTAGGATAAGAAGGTTTCTTATCGTTAGGATTATGATTGGTTACTATCCAGTATAATGATAAATGATGATGCGGTACTATTATAATACACTTGGAACTTAAACGTATCTAAATTATATTTTATACTCTCGATTGTCGGCTTGATGGAACTTGTCATAATACATTCTAGAATTAAACTCACTTGTACTTATTCCACTATTTTTTGGCATTCGCATATGGCATTCGGCAGAATGCTATATGGCGAAACCGGTCAGGTGTAAATTTAATTAAAATAGTGGAATAAGTACGAGTGAGTTTAATTCTAGAATGTATATCTAAATTATATTTACAGAACAACCTAGATTCAATTTTATATTTTTATATTTAGGGTAATTTCCATTGAGAGTAAAGTATTGCGTGTTATTGAAGAAATGCGGTCTTAACATTTGGTATAAAAATTCATTGAAATAATTATCCTCATTTTTTGTATGTTGGTCTCTTATTTATTTGAAGAGTCACTGACACGATTGGTGTAACATTAAGCGTTTAGCCTGAGAAAATCTAGAGCTGTAAATATTGAAAGTTATATTTGACCTACCTTATGACAAAGTACATCGATGTCCAACTCGTTAGCTACATCTTTGATGAGGTCCATAAACAGGTCGGCTTCATCTAGCTGCTTTTGCGCTGATCCACTCGGAGATCGGGACCTCTGGAACAAAACAAAGAGAGTATTTAATTAAGTGCTGATAATTCTGAACGCTAAGTGCAGAAAGCAGAAAAGTGGTTAATTATACCAGAGAAGATTAAAAGCCTTAATAACACACACCAGACATCTGCTTCAGAAAATTATTAGATAATTGATTTGATTCGAGGCTCTTATTGGTCGATGTTGATGTTTTCAGATTCAATCCATAATTCCCCCAATTGTACTTCTCTAATTTTAAGCTTACCTTGTAATGCATCTGGTGTACAATAAAGCGATATATTATTATTATATTATTACTCCTGTTAAATTCCCTTTTTTAGTGACTTTTTCCTGAATTTTCCCACTTATTAAACAGCATCAAAATTTTATCAACGTCAACTTTAAGTACTTGGTATGTACGCTTTCTGGTTTCATAGAATGAATTTTCACCAAAAGAGGAGAGTGAGGAGCCTTTAGAATACGAACAATTAACAAGGACGACAGAACACACATAAAGGCGAAATCTTTTCTAAGGGTTAGAAGATTAAGACTGCTTCAGGAAAGGACCCTCGACAATGAATAGGGCCCATCTCAACTCCGACTCACAACTACCTACAAGCCTTTGTTTAGCTTCGTCGAGTATAAGGTGTCTTAAGAATAAGATAAGATTTTCACTTTATATATACTTTATATGGATAACGAACTACTTTATAAGTCATCAGATAAGTGTTAAATTTATAAAACATGCTCATATTTCTGTTTTTGGACTTTCGCGACTTTTACATGCATTTTTTTGTTGAATAGTGGAATTTATTTGAAAATAAAAGCGAAACTTCAAGAAATTCTATTGTATATTATATTAGTATCCTAAGTGTTTAATGTTTTAAGGGTTACTTTAGTTTGACGTGTGATTTTATTCAAACATCGTGTAGTTATTACGCAGGTTTATTTGAAACTGAACTCAATTCTTCGATACACAGTGGACTGTAATTGTTTATAGATATATATAGCATACACATAGCTCATACCACACAATACTTAAATTAATTTGGACACTAAGTCTTTTTAACACTCTTTTCTTTTTAAATATTTTTATCGCGAGAAAACCCCGTTGACAATTTTTTTGTTTTTTTAAGTGCAAAATATAGTGTGATATTATTTAAAGGACTTTATTTAACCTAGATTTGGCCTCGTATATCCGGATCCCTCCCATTTGAAACGCAGCTTGACACGCTCGCACCCTCACGATAAATCCTTGTGACGAACGGCTTGATAGGTTTGCACATGGCCCACGGAAAAAAATAATAGTTTAATGATCCTAATTATCCCATATTATCAACGCGCCACCTTAACATAATCTTTGAAATACATTTTCAATTGTCTAATTAAAAACCCTCAAAGGTTCTCCATCAAAAGTTGACGTTGGGATCGAAAAACTACCTAAATGTGCATGTGTGTGTGTGTCTTTTAAAAGAAAACAGACATCTAGGACCTTTAGAGTAAATCAAAGTCGTACACATCTTTTAGATCTACGTTCAGTAAACATTATTCAACCGTGTAAATATCAATCCCTACACATCAAAGGGTTACTTTACGATAGCTTCAACCGTTTTCAATAGAAAAAACGTCTAACTCTTGAACTAACTCAAGTCTGACATTGCTTTCGTTGCGAAGGTTCTACTGAAGTATATTGCCGTTTACGCGTAAAGAAAGATTTTGAAGTTTGGGTTCCGTTCCTCTAACCAATTAAATAAAATAAGGAAAATTTTCGGAGATCTAACACACCAACAACAAACATCTAGTCTTTTTTGTAAATACATACATTACATTACAATACATACATATTATACATAAAAAACACCAAAACTCCGAAACAAATATTTGCAAATCATTCAAACATTTCGTCGGAATCGAACTCGAGAACTAAAGCACAGTAGTTGCATACGCTACTACTGCACAACTGAGGCAGTCAAGAAAGAACGAGAGGTGTGTGGTGTTTATTGTCATTTGTCACTAGGGTGTCAATCTTCTAGGGTTTCTAGGGTGTCAAGCTAGTTTTATATATAAGAATATATAAAACTAGCTGAACCCCGCGGTGTCACCCGCGGTTGTTGTTGTACCACGAGTAACGCGGCGGGACAAAATTTGTCTAAAAAAGTAGCCTAAGTTACTCCTTAGATCATCAGCTATCTGCCAGTGAAAGTCCCATCAAAATCGGTACAGCCGTTCCAGAGATTACGCGAAATAAACAGACTGACAGACAGACAAAAATGGTAAAAAATCTTATTTTGGTATATGTACCGTGTATACAAATATATTTATTAAAAAGCGGTTATTTTAATACAACAAAAAGAGACTCCAATTTTATTTATTTGTATAGATTAATTACTGTTCGTTTGTGTCGCTAAAACTCGAGAACGGCTGGGCCGATTTAGCTGATTTTGATTTTGAAATGTTTGTCGTTGTCCAGACAGTGAAAAAAAATACAAAAGATTTTGAAATCCAAATGTGACGTGTACGAGGTAACGGGCACAGTTAGTTTTTCAACAGAAATGTTAGTCCGCATTAATTGTAAATGTTGAGTGTTTGCTTCATAGAAAAGGGCAAATTACCGTGAAAAGGGGGTGTAGCTTTTTAGACAATTTTGTGGCTTTTATTTTCAAATTCGCTGATATCGTAGACGAGAAAAAGTACTAGTAAACTAGAACTAGCAGCCGACCTCAAATCTTGGGAATATTAAAGGCTATTGGGACTAATCCCACCTACACGCCCACCGCTGTAACTCCTGTACACCAGGATCAACAGCAGTGACCCACGAACACACCGAGTTATGACACTCGGGAAGTCCCAGGAAAAAATATTAACTGTCTTGGAACCCGCAACGAAATTAATCAGAAGAAAAACAGGAGGAGTTGGAATGAAATATTAAAGGCTAGGAGGAAGAAGAGTTGATATCGTAGACGCTTATTATTAGAGAAAAAATAAGTAATTCTGTTTACTCTTAGATTCAGTGGTATTTTCCAAAATTGGATCTTAGTTTTTAATCACATTAGAGCATACAAAATGCACGGACTGTGAATGGAAAACTAATATACTTCATGTACTCGTCTTGTTGTCAATTTACGGAACCCTAAGAAAAACCACTTTGAAGCGACTGTTTTCATTTAACATATTTAAGATGGCGAACAAATAGTATGAATATAAATGAAAATTTTCTACTTCTTGTTTTATGAATTGAGTTTATTGCAGGCTTCTAGACAAATTGTATTTTTTCTCTATCTTATACCTTTAAACGAGTAATTCTTGTATATATATATATTTATACTAACTGAACCCCGCGGTGTTACTCGCGGTTATCGTCGTACTGCGGGTGACGCCATGGGGCGAAGCTAGTCTAAAAAAGTAGTCTAAGTTACTCCCTATATCATCAGTACCTATCAGTGAAAGTCCCGTTGAAATCAGTCCAGCCATTCAAGAGATTACCCGGAACAAACAGACAGACAGAGAAAAATTGAGAAAAATATTATTTAGGTTAGTATACATACATATGCATTTATCAAAAAGCGGTTATTATAATATTACAAACAGACACTCGCAATTTCATTTATTTGTATAGATAATCTGAATCTCGGAAACTTGAAAGAAACTTGAACTATAGTAAGTACAGAAAAGTACAATTTCTAATTTAAGCACATACGGACACATCGAGCTTTTATTTGAATATTATTAAAATACTTTTTGTATTATTACCATCAACTGTTGTAAAATAAACTAAAGAAAAATTTAATGAATTGTCTCCTCTTCTAGTGTAAAATAAGTCCACAATTTTAATATTAATCCATCGCTTTTTCTTCAAAGTTTTCCAAAATCATTTTCACAGATTGTAAGTCGAAAAAGATTCAAGTCGGCTAAGCGACAGTCAACTCAAGTTCCATAAAAACAAAATTGCTTTTCGTGTAACTGATGATGTAGATATAAAATTAAATCTCAGTACCTACCTACATTTTTTCTCGAAAATTTATTTTCTTTCTAAAGTTTTTAAGATGAAAAAAAATTATGTTCAATGCCATTTGTGAAGTTGAAGACGTCGCAAAAATATCTTAGCTCATCGTTTGTGGAAGCTGTGGGATCTTGGGAATTTAAAAGTTTTGTTTTACTTCAAAGTTGAGATTTACGGGTGTCTTTGTTAAGGATCCGCTTGACAGATTTTATTAAAAATGTATTCGATAAGAAATATACCGACAAATTCTAGTTCCTGAACGCATAAATGGTAGAAAATAAACAAGTAAACGCTGTATAAGCTTAATAAGAAAGTCTTTTGAAAGCGTAATCACTCCAAATCACTTAATTTTTACAATCTTTTATTTAGTTTTATCTGTCCCGATGTTTGTCTGTAATCAAATCTTGCAAGTTAAATTTGATCCACTTCCCGATTGAGCTGAAATTTGAAATATACCTTTAGTTCTGATGACAATGTAATTAGGTACATATAATCGGCATTGTTATCAATCCAACATGGCCGCCGTAACAAAATGGCGGCGTACATATTAACTAATATGAGTATCAAGTGAAAGGGCTTAAAGTATTTTTTTAACAAGTAATAAAAGATTGTTTTGAAAAAAACCTTTTTAAAATTAATCACTTGTTCGTAATTTAGTTCAAAATAACAACCCCTATAGCTACCCGTCTGGCTGGTGGCTTGATGACTTCAGAATATATTGTAGCACAATTCAAGTTCAATACTGAGACTGCAGTGATCAGAAAAGTTAAGGTTTCTGTATCTGTTCGTCCTATTTAGAACTAGATGAACCCCGCGGTGTTTCCCGCGGTTATTGTCGTACCACGAGTAACTACGTGGGGCGAAGCTAGTCTAAAAAAATTGCTTAATTTACTCCCCATATCATTAGCTACTTATCAGTGAAAGTACCGTCAAAATCGGTCCAGCCGCCCCAGAGATAACCCGGAACAAACAGACAGACAGACAGATAAAAATTTATAAAAGTACATTTTTGGTATATGTACCGT
Source organism: Spilosoma lubricipeda (assembly GCA_905220595.1). NCBI lineage: Eukaryota > Metazoa > Arthropoda > Insecta > Lepidoptera > Erebidae > Spilosoma > Spilosoma lubricipeda. The sequence goes on from HG992296.1 coordinate 504,471, forward strand.
GTATACATACATTTGCATTTAGTAAAAACTGTTATTTTAATATTACAAACAGACACTCCTATTTCATTTATTTGTATAGATATAATATATATATATAGTATTTTTATTTTATTCTACATACACAATTCGTTGATAGAGAAAGTTAGTTCAATGATTGCGATCGCTTTTAAGCTTAATTGGTAGGCTTTCCAATTATTTCCATAGAACCTAAATTGACCTTGGTATTAAAATTCAACTTTTATAACACCGGAGTTTATTTTTCACTTTGGATTTATGAAATACTAGCTTATGCTCGATTTATATGTCGGTTATCGGGGTAAAGAATACCCTATGACCTTCAATAAGAAACAAAGTATCTCCATGCTAAATTTCATTGAAATTGGTGCAGTTTCTTAGCCGTGAGATGGTTACAGACATCGATTTTATAATATTAGAACGGAAGTATGGATCAGACTTCAAAAAAGGTGGAGGTTCAATGTTCCACTGTATGCATTTTTTTTCATAATAAAACGAAATTTATTTTTGTTCAATACTATTATTTTATGATAATATGTATAGGTGGGTATATATGAAAAAGCAAGGACACCAGGGGGTACCAGAATCTCATTGTAGGTAAGCGACTGCAACAATGTCCTGTCAAAAAAAATAGCTTACAGTTAGAAATAAAAATGAAAAAAAAGTGTTTGGATTATTTTCGAAATATAGTGTACATTTTCAACGTTTGTAGTAGCAATTTTTAGAATTTGCTGGAAAAGCTCTGATAGACTAATGTCAACTTATATGCTGTAATGTCAAATAACTTCAGTTCTCAGTTTCCCAATGTTTGCGTTTAGACAATTTAAGAAGTTAAGAAAATATTAACAAAAATAAATAGGTCGATACGAAGTACGCCGGGTCAGCCAGTAATAATATGTTTATCAGTCACTTTTTTCCTATTGTTACTAATATGGAAGATAACTATCTGAAGCTGTGAATGTACTGTCATATAATAGGTAAAAAAACGTCTTTCCCAACATAACCTACTGTATCTCCTCATTTACTATTTTATATTCAGTCTTATAAAGATTCACACTCGAAATTGGCTTTCATTATACCTTGTACTTTATTGCGGTCACGTAGCCTCAAAAAATTCATGGAAAAATGGAATTCAATCTGATACTAATTTATATATTACCGACTGGTATGAATAAATAACAGTCGTAAACATAGATATGTGTGTGTATGCTAAACGGGTGTGTCATGGAAATAATTCTCAATTCTTAGAGATCTATGTGATAATTTATTGTAATAATAATATTCTCCTAGCCGATAATGGCCACGGGGGCCAGTCTCAATCATAACGGAGACCAGCCAACTACGCAGAAAATATTATAGTGATCAAGTGTGTGCGCAAACACAGGTGCACTCTCTGTTCCTTTCCTGTCATAATCCAATGGAATGGTTAACCGACACGATCGGTAGATATTAGGCATAGGACGACAGCTTTATGTGCTCTCATAGGCACCGGGATTCAGACCCAATTTCCAAACTCCGAGCTGTTATTAAGTATTTCTATAATCAGAAAAAACTCAATAACACTTTTTGGCCCAAACCGGGATTCGAACCCGAGACCTCTTGATCGGCAGTCACATTCGTCAACTGGAAAACCAACAAGCCAGTCCCTCCCTTCCAATTTGTTGTAACATACATAAGAACCTATGCTAAAAGTTACTAGCATTTTTATACCTTCTCACAAATTTAATATGAGGTCGGGTCCAAGCATTTCATTGCAAAAGTTTTGGGTGATTTCCATTTTGATACGAGGAGTAACTTGACCAGAAAATTCTTTGGGAAATCGTTTTCAAAAACAAGAAGGTAGAAGAAAAGAGAAAATTTAATTTCTTCTTTCAGGAAAAGATATAAAATGAAAGACAGAAAAATAAAAAAGAAGAAATGAAATTGTTATTTTAATATTTAATCAAAATTAGTAACTTAGATAGTTCGTGGAAGACAGATTAAGCAAGACTCAAAAGACGACATAGAAGAGAATCTAAAAGGAATCAAGTGGCTACACTTTTTTAACCAAAGATATTAATTATTATTATTCACTATATGCTTTCAGTTTCTTCAAAATGTGTTTGTATTACGAGTATAACATCACTGTTATTAACATATTCATTAAGGCTCAAAAAGTTCAGTCGAACGAAACAGACTTGAAATGTTCGCACTCTGATTTCAATATTCCAAATTGAATAATTAATTAATTAATTCAAAGTCACAACGTAACTGAATTTAGAATAATTGTGTTATCATCTGTACGTTCTGACTGACTGCCAATTTTGTGTTATTACAGACCTATGGAAATCTTCAAGGTCATATTAATATTTACGAATGTTTCTTTAATATAATTTTTTGTTCATTAGTTGCTTTTAGCAATATAAACTATAAGAAGAAGAATATTGGCCATTTTCACCACTTGCTGATAAATTCCCTGAAAGACTAATTTAAAATTATCTGTAAAATTACTCCAAATTTCGATTTCACGAGTCTTAGAGATCAAGTTCTTTTATTTGTTTAATAGTTTTATATCACAGATGCATAATACAAATACATCAATTACACGATACTATTCTATTTCATCGTCTTTCTGGATTTATCAAAAGTCCTAGTCACTTTTAATTGCATTTCTTCTTTACTCCTATCTGAAAACGATTTTTCAAAGTGGTTGGTCGTCTGGTTTACGGAGAAATAAAAAGAAGCCACCCAATTCTACGATATTATAATAAAAATGGCGGCTGGGTTTTTGGTATACATTGACATAAAAACTAAATTCAAAATTACCAATCGAATAATATAAGACCATTCGTATTTTACATTCAAACAGAGATCTACCCGAGACGTGCCCACCCCAAACCCCCAAGGGAAACAATATACGCAATCGAAACTCAGATCCACGGACGCAGTATTCAATAAGGGAGCTGAAGCCATAAAATTTATATCGCCTTAGAGTCCACGTCATAACGTTCGTCTATGTACCTTTGTTACGTACAGTGGCTATACTGGTTTTTACACCATTCGACATTTTAAATTCTAGCTTAGTAAGTATTTTTCTAAGGCTAAAGTTCACCGCTATTCTTTTTCACACTCTATTTTACAATTATGTAAAACTCTCTTCGTCATACTTTAATTACTTCTCTGCAACACATGTCCATACTACCATAATCTATAGCTCATGAACTTTGTTGAGTAAAAGGCAGATGATGATAAACCGTAGACCATCAAGGTAGTAGAGCCACGCTGATTTCAGCATGAACAGGCTGGCTCGACCGGGGCGGTACTACCCTCGCACAGAAAATCAACGTAAAATGACAGCGATAATACTGTCGTGTTTCGTTGGTGAGTGCAAGATCGGTGGCTCAATGATGCAGAAGCATCACTAGTCCGTCATGGTGTGGGTCGACATGCTGCATTGTTGCAGTATTCGCAGTATGGTGACCACCACTCTTGGATTCTGCTTATGCTTTCCATCAGGCAGAGTAGAGTCATTTTAGCCGGGCCAAATAAAAAAAAAACCTATTTAATGTTCTAATCAGTCTTGTGGAAGTCGCAATGATAACTAAACCAGAGATCGAGGATTCCAAAACAGACTGTCTTATTGGCGCAGTGGTTGTGTACGAGACTGCTGTGCATGAGGTCTCAGGTTCGAATGCCGGGTTGGATCAAATGTTTGTATGATCTGCAAATGTTTGTTTCAGGGTTTGGGTGTTTTGTATAATATTGTATAATATGTATGTATTAACAAATTTTTTATTTATATCAGTTGTCTAGTACCCATAACAAGTTCTGCTTAGCTTGGGACTAGATGGCGTTGTGTGTAAGATGTCAGAAATATTTATTTATTTTTATATTTATTCCCAAAAGGGACACATAAATGTGACAAGCACGATCATTTGATCTGTATCTTATGGACAGTTCGTGTGGATTATGAAGACGGAGTTTTGCCACCCCTTCTCATGGGTATCGTAAGAGGCGACTAAAGGAGATAACTATGCAGATAAACTTCACTACAAAGAGAAGGAAAACTTAAAACAAACCCTAAACCAAATAGTGTAAGTCATTAAGTCAGGTTATAGTAACGAAAGAAAAGACTGCGTATCCGATACGATATCGGTCGTATCCGATGTCGTTGAATATAAGGAGTCTTCAGTGCAAACCGTTCGGAAGGAAATTGGTTGAACGGTATATTTTATTTGAGGTTTGAAAGGTGTCGTACATTTTATGTTCGAAACGTGTTTGAGAGTTGGTGACTCATACGATATATCTGTAAATATCACTAGAAACGGTATGTTGAGACGTTTGTGTAAAATACATTAAAATTTTATAGTAGAACCAAAATACGTCAACGAAATTGATTTTGAATAGTGGTAAAAAAGAGCTGGTAATGATGGTAAGTCGTGATCTCTACTTTTGGACTCCTGCAAGAATATCAATATTGTGTTGCTGACTTTGTGACTTTGACTGACACCCATAATCCCTGTAGAGGCTCCGAGATTGCTTACCTCTGGTATTCTGAAAGGTTCTGGTTTTAAAGTTCTCGTAGAATCTGTGCTGTCAAGCTGTCATTTGCCTAAAACCTTTATTTTTATTATTTTTTATTCTTTTATTTTAGTGAAAAAATTCTTAAATTGCTGTTTTTGTATGTATGTATTAAGAGAACCGCCTACAACTTCTCTGTATGGTTAGAGACATACTGTTGTCCGTTTAAACAATAGACCTTTGAATATAGAAAGATTAGCTGCAGAGATAACTACTATTGTTCTTGTTTGACTAAAATACAGACTCATTAACAGGTCTGGTAGTCTACTGGTTATCCACTGATGTGTGAAGGTCACCGGTTGGATTCCAGGACAAACAATTGTGTGATTTCATGAGCACTATTGTATTTTTATCTATGCATCTAAAAATGAATCCCCGAAATATGTGTACGCGCATAACTTCGGATCACCTGCACTAAATTGAATAATTATTTTTCCTATAGGTTCGTTATAATTAGCACAAGGTTTGTATAAAGGTTTTCTTTTTTTTTTGTTTGGCCCTGCCAAAATGACTCTACTCTGCCTGATAGAAAGCATAAACAGAATCCAAGTGTGGTGGTCATCATACTGCGAATGCAGACAATGCAACAATGCACCACACCATGGCGGGCTAGTAATGCTTCTGCATCATTAAGCCTCCGGTCTCGCACTCACCAACGGAACACGACAGCACGATCGCTGTCATTTTACGTTGATTTTCTGCGTCAGGGTAGTACCACCCGGTTGAGCCGGCCCGTTCGTGCTGAAATCAGCTCTACTACCTTGAATACTGTTAACGGTTAGCGGGGAAATTTTTTTTTAAAGATAGAAATGGCGGTACAATGTTCGTCATGACAGCTAGTTTTATTTAAATCTTAATGCAAAACTGGCAAAGACGAACTTAATGCCGTACGTATTTTTTGCCAGTTGACCTTAGAGCGATGCAGAGCTAGCTATGGTAGATGTACAGACATTGAAACTATATTTTAAAAAAGAGAAAAATATAGGTAAGTACATATATAATAAGTAATAGCGATTCTAATATAATACATATGCGTATATCTGTGTGTTTGGTGTCTCAAATCAGTCAATGCATTATTGTTTGTTGTAAAATCCGTTTTATTTAAATGAAGCACATAATCCCAGTTCCTATTCTTCTAGTACCTACTAATCCCGATAATATTATAAATGCGAGAATTGGTGATGATGGATGTTTGTTATTCTTTCGCACAAAACGACAGGTGGATGCAAGGTTCTAATATTATAACAATGGCTATGTTAATTATTTGGATGTCACATCACTATTGGCTAAGTATAAATTTATTCTCTCTTTCAGCCGGAAGACGTCCACTGCTGGACATAGGCCTCCCCCAAGGCTCCCCACAACAATCGGTCCTGTGCTATCTGATTCCAGCGACTTCCCGCGACTCTCACTACGTCGTCGGACCATCTTGTAGGGGGCCTACCCACGCTACGTCTACCAGTACGCGGCCGCCACTCCAGAACTCTTTGGCCCCAACGGCCATCCTGCCTGCGAGCAATATGCCCCGCCCACTGCCACTTGAGGCTGGCAATTCTGCGGGCAATGTCGGTGATCTTAGTTCGTCCGCGGATCTCCTCATTCCTGATTCGATCACGCAGAGAAACTCCGAGCATTGATCTCTCCATTGCTCTTTGAGCGACTTTGAGCCTTGTTATAAGGCCCACCGTGAGTGACCACGTTTCCGAACCATAGGTCATCACTGGCAATACACACTGGTCGAAAACTTTAGTTTTGAGACACTGCGGAATATGGGACGAGAAAATGTCACGCATCTTTCCGAACGCTGCCCAGCCGAGTTGGATTCGACGATTGATCTCTTTCTCGAAATTTGCCTTTCCCAGTTGGATAGTCTGTCCTAGGTATATATAATGATCGACAACTTCGAGTGTAGAGTCTCCAATTTTCACTGGAATGGGTGCGACATGGGCATTCGACATAATTTTCGTCTTGTCCATATTCATTTTTAGACCCACTCGTTTAGAGAGGCTACTGAGACCATCTAGCATTGTGCTAAGGTCTTCCATGGTTTCAGCCATGACCACTATATCGTCGGCAAATCGAAGGTGGGTGATATACTCGCCATTAATATTGATGCCGAGTCCGTTCCAGTCAAGAAGTCTAAAAACGTCCTCCAGTGCTGCGGTAAACAGTTTTGGAGATATTATATCTCCCTGCCTTACTCCTCGCTGCTGTTGTATAGGCTTCGAGTACTGATCCTGTAGACGGACCGACATAGTAGCGTTTTCGTATAAACACTTCAACACTTCGATGTACCGGTAGTCGATTTGGCACCGCTGGAGAGACTGGAGCACAGCCCATGTATCAATCGAATCAAAAGCTTTTTCATAGTCCACAAACGCCAAGCATAGTGGGAGGTTATACTCTTCGGACTTTTGTATAACCTGCCGCAGCGTAAATATGTGGTCTATGGTACTAAAGCCTTTTCTAAAACCGGCTTGTTCGGGAGGCTGGAATTCGTCAAATTTGCGTTCGAGACGATTCGTAATAACTCTTGAGAACAGCTTATACACATGACTCAGAAGGGAGATGGGTCTATAATTCTTCAGCAGGGTGTTATCACCCTTTTTGAAGAAAAGCACCACCACACTCCCAAACCATGCGTCAGGCGGTTTCCCACCCAATAGGACGGAATTAAACATCCTTTGAAGGACTTTTAAGACCGGTTTACCACCCGCCTTCAAAAGCTCAGCTGTAATCCCGTCCTCACCTGGTGCCTTATTGTTCTTGAGCTGTTTGAGAGCCATACTAATCTCGTACAAGCTGACGTCCGGAATATCTTCCGTGTAATGTCGGGTTAACTTAGCCCTTGGGTCTTTAGGCAGGTCAGTGACAGGGTCTAGTGTTGCCGTGTATAACTGTCCGTAGAACTTCTCGATTTCACTCAAAAGCTCGGTTTTCGACGTTAACAGTCTGCCATCCTCGGTCTTCAATTTTGTCAACTGACTCTGCCCAATAGACAGAACCCTTGCGAAAACTTTTGTGCCTTTGTTTCGCTCTATAGCCTCTTTAACACACATGGTGTTAAATTGGCGTAGGTCCTTTTTCTGACACTTTGAGATCTGTCTATTGAGCAAACGGAAATTGGACGCTTCTTCTGGCGACTGCAGAGTCATTTTGCGCCTTTCTTCCATTAGCTTTAGAGTGCCATCAGAGAATCTCTTGGTTCTAATATTCTGGCGGGTCTTGAATAGTTGAGACCCGACCGTACGAACAGTTTCCACTAAACGGTCACTGAGTTCGTTGGTATCGACGCAGTTCTCAAGGCATCTAAAGCGGTTTTGAAGTTCGAGCTGGAAGCTCTTGGGGTTCTGGACGTGAACGGGGGATGGTCGGAGCGTGGACCTCACCAGTCGCGACCTTTCGAGCTTGGTGTTGATATTCAATGTGCCTCTAAGCAGTCGATGATCGCTGCCGGTTTTTACCATGTTGATCACCGAGACATCATTGAATACTTGCCTCTTCGTCGACATGATGAAGTCAATCTCATTTTTAGTTTTGCCATCGGGACTTATCCAGGTCCACTTCCTGTGCTCTCTTTTTCGGAAGAAGGAGTTCATCATGTAGAGTCCCTCCTTCTCCATGAAGTCGACTAATAGCTGGCCCCGGTGGTTCCGTCGTCCAACTCCAAATGGCCCCACTCGCAACTCTTCACCGCTTCGTTTACCCAACCTTGCGTTGAAATCTCCCATGACAACGGTGTAGTGAGTATTAGACATATGTATGGCTCTACTAATGTCCTCATACATAGTCTCAACCTCAATATCAGGGTGTGTAGTGGTCGGAGCGTATACCTGTATCACCTTCAGCGAGTACCTTTTGGAAACTCTGAGTATAAGGTACGCAACCCTTGGTGACACACTCCCGATTTTGGTTACGTTATTCACAATTGATCTGTGTACCAGGAACCCGATACCACCTTGAGATAGATGATCGCCCTCCCGGAAATAAAGCAAGTTACCAGATTGTAGTATTATCGAGTCCTCCCCCTTTCTACGGACTTCCGATAAACCCAATATGTCCCAGCGTAACCCGCTCAATTCTTCCTCCAATTCAATCACTTTCTCGTCGGTCCGCAATGTGCGCGTGTTGTAAGTTGCCAGGTCTAGTCGTCGTTTTTGGTAGCCCGATCGTACCCGGAGATTCTTCGCACCCCCTGCCACGCCATTTCCTTGGCCGCTACCGTAACCAGGAACAGCGAGGCCGCCGGGGACTAGGGGCCGTTTCTTTGTTGTGCTTGCCATAAGGGGGGGAATTGCCATAATCGCCACGCTTGGCATGCGGGTTGGCGATCGCAGTGAAATGGTATTGTACACAGTAGGATGCTGCTGCCCATCCTATGGTTTGTTATCCCTCAGTCGACTTTTACGACACCCACGGGAAGAAATGGAGTGGAGCTATTCTTAACCGGCAACACACATTTATTAGTATGTTTTATTATGTCACTTGGATTGTCGTGTAAGAGGAGTTACTACTTCTATTTCCGTCGGTGTTGAGATTAATTAATAACTTTTTAATAATAATAACTTTATTCAAACACAAGAGGATGTACATAGGTAACATACAATTACATTACAATTAGGTGACACAGAACATTGTTTAACAGTATTTGAAAGATATTATCAAAATATAGTAGTTATATATATATTTTGTTGTACTGCGAGTAACACCGCGGGACAAAGTTAGTCTAAACAAAACTAGCTTAAGTTACTCCCTGGGTTATCAGCTACCTGCCAGTGAAAGTCCCGTCAAAATCGGTCAGACAGACAGACAAAAATTTTTTTTACCTACATATTTGGTATATATACCATGTATACATACATACGCATTTAGTAAAAAGTTGTTATTTTAATATTACAAACTGACACTCCAATTTTATTTATTTGTATATATTTATGTAAGTGGGGGCAGTGCCGCTCGATCAAATTGAGTAGGGAAACGTTGTTATAAAAATTGTCTTAACTTAATAAATTTTATTCATTCTGAATATATATTTTAATCAAGTAACCAAACACAACATCAATTACAAAAAAAAACTAATTTTTCCCCGTTTATGCCCAAAATAAAAACAGGTTTGTCGTCTATTGTGTTGCTTACGGTGAACTCCGTTACTCTCTGAATCTATATATTTAACCGATTTATATTTAGCCCAAGATATGTTAATTAACATAACGCATAGAGCAATAGGAGCTGAGCATGATTAAAAAGAGAGGCAGATGAAGTCGCATTGGTCAACCAGTATCTATATATACATATATGTACATTGTCATCGTAGTCCACCGCTGGATTTAGACCTCTCCTTTGGATATAAAGCCTCTCCTTTTAAAAGAGGTTTTGGACTGCAGTACCACGCTAATCAGACTAGTTGGTAGGTATATGGGTTTTTTTAACTTTTCTTTCTCTTTACGGTTCTATTCCCTGCATCAAGTAAATCATAACTATTTGAAGTATGCACACACATTGGCTGATTAGTGTCGCAGATATTGAGTTATGGAAATACATAAACGTTGCGTGGGCGAGGCTTTACGGAGACATTCTTCACAGACAGCCAGTCTGGGAACATAACACGAGTGTCGCCATATTGCTCGTCACGTACATTTTGTATGTCTTATTGTCAATATGCCAATATGTGACTCCCACTTCGCATTGTACTTACTGGGATTTTTATCTGTTTGTTAAGAAGCTGAATGTGACTTGTGTTTTCCTTCTTATGCGTAGTATTGATGGATTGAATTTTATTGTAAAACTAGCTGAACCCCGCGGTGTTGCCCGCGGTTATTGCCGTTCTGAGAGGAACGCCGCGGGACAAAGCTAGTCTAAAAAAAATCTTCTTAGATCATCAGCTACCTGCCAGTGAAACTCCCGTCAAAATCGGTACATCGTTCCAGAGATTACCCAGAACAAACAGACAGACAGATAGACAGACAGACAGACCGATAGACAGACAAAAAAATTAAAAAATGTTATTTTGGTACATGTATCGTGTATACATACATATGCATTTATTTATAAGCGGTTATTTTAATATTACAAACAGACACTCCAATTTTATTTATTTGTATAGATTAAAAATAATAAATGTTTTCTTTTTTTTTATTTCACAAAAGGCACAAGAACAGTCCGTTTTCGAAATGAAAAGTTAGAAAAGTACGTAAATCTTCTTATGTGAGATTGTAAAGCAGTTGAAGAGAGACAAAGCAACCCATTGCAAAGAGAGGGAAGCACACTAAGGTTGACACAAACCCTATAGCAATCCGCGTAAGCAGTGTGCAATAGTAGGCAGAACCATAATTCCTAGGAGTATACTATATCAAGAAGTGAACTATTAAATACTGATGATGCTTGATACTGAAGTAATGTATGCAACTCTTATGGTTTTGATAACACCGACAAATATATACATCGGAAACAATTTTCGTAAAAATTGTTTAAAAGTTTTTAAAAAGGTTTTTTTTGTCACTTACATATATTATTTACCATTACCCTCCTCGTAATGTGAACACCTAAACGAAGTAGTATTGACCTAATATTATACCTATATATAAATATACATTAATATGTATAATATATACATTAACATTATCTTTGTAATATCTATGTTCTTTATGAACATGTATTCATATTTATATATGTATGTATGTATGTGTGTGTATGTATGTAGGTAATATTACACACAAACTACACATTAGGTACTTTAAAGAATAGTCCATGTAAAGGTTGCCTGGAAGAGATCGCCTGCGATAAGGGCGCCCATTGTACCACAGTTTTTACTTGTATTCTATATTGTATTTTTAATATTTTTGTGTGCAATCAAGAGTCTATCTATTTATTTATTACCTAAATATTATTTGTTCGCTGTTGAGCTGACAAAAAGTTAGCGTATAAGATATTCCATACTAAAACCAGTCTATGTGCCTTTAATTTATTTATTTGTTCAATTCTTTATACACAAAATGTTGCAACGGCGGACTTTTTGCCGTTTAATCAGTTCCGTTCAGTCGTTCTGACATGATATATCATCGACATAATGCCATCCATACGTTTTCCTTCCAACTAGAACTAAAGACAAAACGCCTGCAGGAAATATTGCCGCAATAGTTTACGGACCACTGATTGCTCAACAAATTGTGGCCGACAGCGCACTCCGGCTTGCACTTAGTTCTCTACAAATACTAGTATTAAATTACGTCGATGTACGACTAACTGTTATGCAGTGTAGCGTGAATATTCTTTAAGTTAGTTAGCTGTCCTTAATCAAGAGTAGTTTAGATATACCTACATATATTAACAACCTCTCATATGGTCGTATGATTCGGTACCTTCTGGCAACCAAAGTTAGACTTAGATCTATACATGCTTATGTATTAATGTAGTAGTGACTCAAAAAAATGATTATGCTCATCATATAATTATTGGTCCTGCATCGGAAGTGAATTTACAACCTCCTGCATAGAAGTCAGGAACACTTAACATTAGACCAAGAGTATACATATATACACATTTACATAACTGCATCTCTGAATGTTTGGAATAATTTGGCCTTACCAAAACAATATACTTAAATGATAATAAAAATGGATATATGATTTTGTTATATTGACCGATTGCCCTGTTGTAGTTGGACTAGTGGTTCAAATCAGGAAAGAGAACCACGACGCAATTCTGAAAGTTAAATCTGTCAAACGGTATTTAATCTCAGCCAAAAGACGTCCACTACTGCACATAAACCTCCCCCAAGTTTCTCCATTACAACCGATTCTATGCTGCCCACATCCGACAGCTTTCTGCCACCTTCACCAGGTCATCGAACCAGCTTGTCTAAACAGCACTGCGTTTACCTGCACGTGGTTGCCACTCAAGAACTTTATGGCCCCAACGCTCATTGTTTCGGAGAGCAATGTGTACCACCCACCATCACTTAAGGTTAGCAATTTTTTGGGCAATATTGGTGATTTTAGTTCGTCTGCGGATCTCCTCATTAATGATTCGATCACGCAGAGAAACTCCGAATATTGGCCTCTTCATTGTTTTCTGAGTGCCTTTGAGTCTTCATTGTGAGCGACCGCGTCTCTGCACCGTACTTACAACAGACACTGATCAAAAACTTTTATCTTGAGACTCTGCAGTATTCGGCACGAGAAAACGTTACGCAAACAGCAAACGGCATTTAGCATTCAGAAAACATAGGTCTAAGTTTGTAGCTTCATTTAACAAAACGAAAATTACCAAAGTTACTCGACCTAATTCGTGATTAGTCTATTGGTATTCTATTGTAGGTTCTGAAGGTCTAAAATAAGAAATGTTAAACTAAGATTAAAAGTAATTTCTGCAAAAATAGCAGCAAAACGATATAGTTAATCTCAAAAACAAACTTCTAAATACCATCATGAAGTCCTAATTTAATCCTACTACTCATCGAAATTTCTAAATCTAAAATTTAAAAAAAGAGAGGTGTTCTAGACAAATTTAGGGAGAAACTGAAAGTGATTTTGTTATTTGTTTCCGACCTTATTAACAATCTTCTGTCACCTTCAAGGAATACTTCTGTAAAAGTATTTAGAAATGTATTATTGACATAGTTCCTGTTCCACGTAACGAATTAAGTATGGCCAGTTGGTGTTCCCTTCCTTGTGGCATCTTCAATCACTGGGCAGACTCAGCCTTTTTTTATAGAACAGAGGACAAACGAGCTGATGTATCGCCTGATGGTGAGCTATTACCGCCGCCTATGGACACCCACAATACCGTGGTAGCACTGCGGTCGTGGTAGCACCCATGCATGCCGAAGCGTGGCTCTCCTACGGCAGAATTTTTTTAGTCTCAACTACTAGTTGTAGCAACTAAACCTATTTATGTGCGGTAATCCCCTCGGATACCACTGACTGGGACTGTGTTGAACTCAAAACGACTAAAAACCGCACATCGTCTCGGGTACTAGAAGCCGGGGAACCAGCTGCATCTTTGAAAGGAAATCCCTAGATCCCCGACATACCTTGGGCCACCTACGGTTTGTAGATGAATGATGCCCTCCTGTGTAGGAACCCGGATGATCCTTTTCTATTTAGAAACTTACAGCACTTTGTAGAGCTCGCGCCACCATCCCGGTCACCTATTACCCGCAGGTTTGCGTATAATCTAGGTAATTCCTGTATTCCGTCTGAGAACGTTTACAATTTCACAGCTAATGTTGGCATCAGACACATCTGGCCATCGCCAGCAATAAGAAAAATCAGACAAAACTATTTGCAATGTTGAGCCGGTCTTAAGAAAATTATGACGAGGTAAAAAACAAAATGAAACAAGATCTCGCACTTTTTTCCTCAAAGTATTGAAAGAAAACAGACTTTACTAAAAATATAACCGCGGTAACAGCAAAGCGTCGCAAATTTACAGCTTTAAAAGCTCTTAACACGATTAATTACAGTAAATATTTCTCTAACGGCAGTGTTTACACACTTAATTTATATACTTTGATTTCTAACCTTTAAGTGGATTGTTACTGCTCATATTATTATCTAAAGACGATTTTAAGTAATCAACTTAAAATTGCCCTTTGTCAACCTACTGACCACTCCCAAAATAGCCTCTAACATGTCAGTGTTGTGAACTTGACCTCCATTAAGAGGATAAAATAGGTTAACTTTGACAAAATATTTTCTAGTTCTCTAAAACTCAGCTGTTTTCTATATCTATGTAGCTGCATATATCGAGTGTAGTGACCAATGGACTTCTCAAATGGTATTTACAGTTTCTGTCAAGTTTTTCTCGTCTGTAGAACTCAGTGTGCAGTGTTGGATCTTCAAACTTATGCTGACCAAGATTAAAGTGTGGTAAAAGTGTTATAACATGAACGAATAAAATGACAAAATTTCTTATATAATCGACTATAACATAATTTCAAGACCATTATTTTAAATATTTTATTACAAGTAGATACTTGTAATTAAAATAAATAGGTTTGTACAAGTATAAACTTATTTATTTCAAATATTTATTTTAAAGTCTGGCCTCTGGACAAGACTGCGTCGTTGGTCTAGCGGTTAGCGTATGTGACGTCGATCAAGAGGTCCAAGGTTCGATTTTCGGGTTCAACTGTTGTCGGGGTTTTCTCAATAGCAGCATGGAGTTGAAGTGGTATTTGGCTATGTTTAAAGCCCCTTCCTTGAAAAGCACATTAAGCCGTAGATCCAAGTTATCGCAATCGTTACAAAAGTCACTGCCCTCAAATACACTGCTAATTAGATCAACATTCAAATTCAGCTCGCTCTCAGGGTTGTGGAGGTACGATGCCAGTTGCTCTGTAGAAAAACTGATATTCAGGTTAAACCGGTTGAATAATTTTGGTACTAATAAAGGTTATGGAAATAAAGATAATGATTTTTAATAAACTCTATTCTAGTGACAAGCTTTGATAAAATGTAAATATCAATAGAGAACAACTTCAAATGGAAGTAATTAACAATGTATATAATACGTATATTCTTGAAAATCACAGATTGCTATTATTCGTAGACAGTAGAAACTCAGTAATTGCAAAATTAATGAGAAGTAAATCTGACTAGTTGGATATTATTTCACCTGATTTTTGTTTTGTAAAATGTTATAGCATCACCAATGTAAAGCTTACAACTAACAAACCAGGCTTTTTAAAGATACCTTAACAAAGGTATTTTTAAAATGACCCAGAAATCACTTATTAAATAGTGACAAGTGAATGCAGAAATCTGAAAGAAACGATTGAATATTGAAAAGGGTGACAAGAAATCTGTCGCTCCTTTAATGGAAGGTCTTTTGTGATCTAACGGAGCTTGTTTTTTTGAAAAGCTTGAAGAATAAAGCGGTATCGTTGGTTATTGTTGAAGGCGCCATTGTCATTTCCGAAGATAGACTTTGAAAGGAAATCATTTGTCTAAAGACAGAAAATTTTAATACAAACGGCTTTAAAAGTTAGAAAATTCTAAGTCCAAATAGGTTTTATAATTTATTTTCAAGCGACAACAATGGTCCTATAAAAAATGTAGACCAAACAATTTGCTGTTCCACTGCTAATCGTGAATATTGTGTACAAATGATCAGGGACAGTAAATAAATACATTAACGCAAGCATAGCGGGAAAATATATTATTAAGTATAATAAGTTCATGTAATGTGAATATATTTTATACTACTAAGAAGGAAATAACAAATACACAGCTCATCTTATAATGAATGGAAACGAGGTAACAACAAATAATAGTAAAACAAATTTTCTTCTTTTTAATGCAGTTTTTCTTGTGTTTTAAATTTCTTGCATGACTGTTCGGGTTTTTGTTCTGATGATGTCTGCAAAATTCTTGCATGTCGGTTCTAATTTTTGTGCTGGTAATGTCTTCAATTACAAGGAGAGAGTAATTTTTTATTGCTCATTTGCTTATTCGAAATTTTTAGTATACCACAATCTGACTGCCATTCCCGACTTATATATATATATATATGTATATTTATACGTTTTCCTACCTCAAGTTACTTTCTTTCAGAAAATCATTACTGGAACTGGCGTAAAGGTTTTCTCATACAGGTGGAAAACAGTTAAATGATGATTAAAAATAAAAAGTTGGTTATCTGTAAAGCTGTTTTACGGACGATAGTTTAACGTGACAACGTCATAACAAAACATTTATGAAATGATGAGAGATAGATGCGCAAGCGCCGCATCTATCTCTAAAAAACATTAATGTAATGATGAGTACGTTGTACGTCGTTGAATGAGAGATACGGTGCTGGCGCTGCATCTATCTCTAATACAATAACGTACAATAAGCGTTCCGGGACAATGAACGTAACAGGACAATGAGTCATCCATTTTTGTCTATGCAGCCGGCGTTCATCAATTTATTAGGCGTTGTTACTTCAAAAGGCTTAGAAACTGTATAAAAGATAGTTTATGAGTAAAAAGATTTAATCAGTTAATGACAACTAGGTCACGCAACATAAAGGCGGAGTATTATTTTGTCTTTAAGGCTTTAACTGAAGCCAAAGGCACAGCTACTTATGAAGCTAAACAATATGGTAAGTAACAATATAGCGGTACGGTGAAATGTTGAATAAACTCGCAAGTACATAATTTATATGAAAATAAGCTGAATAATACACAGTGAGTACCTGGAATCCTACTGTAATGTATTTAAATGTAACCTTCAAATGTAAGCAAAGGCTTAAAGCTGACAATATTACGGGAACTGGTAGACCGATATTATTATTTAAATTTCGTGATACATTATGATTGTGAATTGCAAATTAAGACCTTCTCGCATCTCGACATATATTTGTAAGGTGGAGGATCTTACTACACGAAATCAAATTGGGCAAATGAGTAGACGGGGTACTTCTATCACTCATAAGAAGTGAAGCTAATGGCCAACTGCATCTCAATAGTCATGAAGAAGACGTTTTCCCTTAAATTCTTCTCCGAAATTCAGTTTAAGGCTCCCATAATCTCTCCTTTCTTTATTTCTTTCTACACTTTCGTTATGACGAAAGTATTGCTTAATGGTGCAAATAAATTTTGAGAATATAAGTTGGTTTTCCGTCGATACCGTACTAACATGTAACATCGGTCCATTAACGTCTACACGAATCAGTCTTACCCAATTTGATGTAACACGATCAAGGCAGGTGATCGTGACCAACCAATAATCTTGAATTGAACCTTTTGCATCTATGCGAAACGATTCGCTTGGAAATCAAATTGGGAGTGAAAATGTGCAATGTAAAAGCTGTGGTAGTGCAGATTTAAAAAGTTTTAGATATCTATCTTGAGAAGAGTGAAATCTTCAAAATCTGAGCTATATAATTGTGCACTTGACTGTAGAAGGAATTCAGTTTTTATAAAGTTAGAAAAGTCGTTAACTAATGTGCGAAAATACTTTCCTAGAGGCAGAGATTTTATGTAATTCTCTTCTCTCTCTCTCTCTCTAGCAAGCAGAATATTTAATTTGGTAAGACCTAATAATCAGTAAATTTTTCAAAACAGATTTTATTGTAGTTAATGGTTTCGCGATTTAGGAAATATGAATATTTACATGAATTATCGTAGACATATTCAGCAGAACTCGAAAATATTACGTATGATAAGCTCTGAAAATTTGCATATTTATTTCAACATATCTATTTTGATTCTAGAACTAATGTTAATAATAAAAAAGCAAATGGGCAATGTTCCAAATAAATAATGAATAAGGTAATGTATAAAACTAATAAAAATACTTGTTTACATTACAAAAATTTAACTAAATCCTTCCAACGACAACATAACCCAAAAACATTAGATAAATAAGACCTTTTACCAAAATATATTGTGTTTATAAAACAGACAGTTGAAATACCGCACACTGGAACACAGTTTCGGAAAGTTAATATTTCCCAAACCTTGAACTTGCCCTTTCTGAGCCTTTATATTCCACGTAATGTTTAAAATGGCGTCCGATTCGCGGAAATTTCAACGGAATTTTTCAGCTCTATTTATTGGTTTTCGGAATTATAACGGTGCTTTAAAAAGGAATTTTATCACTTCGTTAAATGGCGAGATTGTGCTGAAGTGTTGAAGTGATAGTTATTAATTGATAATGTTTTAATTACAGTTTATGTTGAGAATCAGTGAGCTCACAACTTTTTCTTTTGATCTTGGCAAATTAGCCAATTAGTAACAACAAAGACTTTAGTCACTTAGGCACAAGTTTCGTATCAAAAGCTTTATGTTTCAAAGCCAGTCATTTTGAGTTAAATTAGTGAAAGATCGAAGGTTTGTGGCTAGCAGAAATTCCATATAGGTTAACGGTTTTCTATGCCATGGGTAGATAATTTATTTTATGGGTAAAAATTAGGGAGGTAGTAGATGTCTTTAAAATGTGTCAAAGTGTTATTTTTTATGGAATAAGGGCAAGCCAAACCAGTTCATATGTAAAGATGGATGGTTCTAACTTCATTAAATTACTTAAGAAGAGTTTCGTATCAAAATCGCAATGTGTCTGTATTACAACACTGCCAACAAACTATGCACAAAATATCACTACTACTACTACTTGTGAAAAATATTAGACTTCATACAGCTTTTTCTCAAAAAAATAACAATTTCGCTTCAATATTTCATGTACCCCTTTTTCTTTGAAGATAACAAGACGAATTGTCACTAATAGACACATGCCGATCTCAAAGACAGCAAAGCTCTTGAGTCTACCCAATAACTGTCTATTTCATATCTATTATGCTGACGGTGATAGATAAAAAGGAATATTTTTGAGTATCGACATTTTTCCATTCTTTTCCATACATTTCCTCTCCTACACAAAGGGTAAATCCTCCGACCAGGCTAGGTGATAATTTCTGGTGGATCTAAAATGATATACTAGAATGTTAGTTGCGCGATGCATGTTCTATGAGTAAGAGATATTCACGACTTTGAAATGAACAAAAAACAAAAATATGTGGCAATATATTACTGATGATATGACTTATGTTTGATGATTACATATTTTAATAGCTATGTGTTGCCCTTTAAATATCAGAATACATTTTTTCTGCTTTTTTATTTCTAAAATTATAGTTTAAAAACAAAATTGAACATTTAAATACTAAAAAGTCGCTTCAAACAATTTTTTTTGATCCAGATATTTTTTTTTATGCAGTCCTATCGACACCCGCAACACCAGGGGCATCACAAGCACGTTGCCGGCCTTTGGGGGATGGGGAGAGGATGGGGGGAGGGGCTGGGGTATGGGCCTCCGGTATCCTTACTCACTCGGTGAAACACAGCGCAGGCGCTGTTTCACACCGGTTTTCTGTGAGGCCGTGGTATCCTCCGGTCGAGCCGGCTCATGCATGCCGAAGCGTGGCTCTCCCATGGTTGAAACCTAGAGCATTGCATCTTAGCACATTTTTTGCTCGATATTGATAAAATTGTTCATCGCAAAATCCCAAATAATTTAATGAATATATTTTTTATCCGCACTTCAATACCAACCTCAAGGGATGACAAGAATACAATTTATTTTTTAAGCCTCCGATGAAGCAGTAACTTATTTACAAGTCATTTATCCACATTACAAACACGTCTCACAGGAAGCACTTTTGTCTCAACGCTTAGCTATTTCGAACACCGGTAATCACTTTATCTCGAACGCTTAAAGACATTTTCTCAAATCGGTTATTTCTCTTTTTTGAAGCTACTAACATTATTTTTAAATTTGAGTTATTAAAAAATCTTCTTCTTCTTTTTTTGATGAAATGGCAACCAGCCGGATCTCTCGGATCAGCTATTTCTGCCAATGTCAAGTGTTTTATAGTCTTCAAATCATAAGTCTTCACGTCTTTAAGTCTTCGTCGTGATGAATGAGATGAAATGAAATAGAGACCGTATTTCGAAAAAACACAAAAACGGTCTCCAAAAAAATCTTGATCTGTTTAAAATTCATAATTTATTTGATTGACTTTAAAATGACAGTTAAAATTGCCTGGTATTACGAGTATTTATAGTAATTCTGTCAATCTTTGAAAGTAATAAGCGAGTTAATTTTTGAAACTCAATGACACAACCTACAATCTCTAAGATTCCTCGCATAGATTTCAAATGTAACAAAAGGTACAGTCATTTTATATTATTTTAATCATATAGAAAATTGTCGTGAGTGTCTCTCTTTTAAATTAAGTTTGTAACCAATTATTATTATTGTCTTGATTTCAGTTTAACTTCATTTTGAAGTTTTATTTGTGACGCTTTCACGTCTAAAGTACGCAATCAATCATCTTGAAATTGCCTGCATACACGTCGGTTGGCGAGGGTGAAACATTCAATTAGAAATTCCCGAAGCCTGTCAGAACATACTTGATACATAATAAGTTCCTTGTGCTGTCAGCATTGCGTTCAAGTTCTGAACTATAATTGCATAACATTAAATTAGAAATTTCCGAAGCAAGAACTTACCTACAGCATGATAAACTACTTAGCAAGTTAAATGTACAATCACTTAGAGTTATCAAGAGCTTATTCAATAACACTTTAGATAAAAGTTAGAAACTGCAAATAGTTTCGGCATCGGTGACTCCACTTACTGATTAAAATAAATTTTATTATCCAGCTTCACACGTTAATGTTCATTTAAGAAACTGTTTTATATAAAATCAATTAATTAATTTATACTAGTGGTCGCCCAGTGGTCGAAATTAGATGATATTTATTTTTCTCTTTTTTAGCTTTCCGTACTCTGCCATATAAACTTTAACTGTGGCAAATTTCATGCTCCTAGAGATTTTTACAGTATTAAATAAAGAGGGGTATGAGTTTTTGCTTCACGTGTTTGCAAGTATTGATATAGATAGGTGCCTAAAATTTACAGATTCGAGATAGTACAGCCACGCTGATTTCAGAAGGCGACGCACTGGACTAAACAATTGACTGGACCAATTAATGTTTTTTTGACAGTCAGTCTGTCGAAAATGAATTGCCACTCCACAAAAAATAAATAGTATTTGTATTAGTATCTGAAAAAAAACTAAATAAGATGGATAATAATTAACTTTATGTCTTTCTTACCGAGTTGTCTTTAATTTTTATTTCACGTGAAATTTAACTAGTGAATTATTATTCTTCTGGATCTTATTTCATTTGTAGTTTTAACTTAAATTATCAAAAATTAAAAAAAAACCGCGTGGTGTCATGGAATACCAGATAGGAACGAAGTTTCTTATTATTTACTATTACAAGTTCTATTCGAGGTATAAATAAATTAATTATTCGGGTATACATTTTTTATTATGATTTTTGATAAAAAAAAATTACTACAATGTAACAAAAAACTAATGATATAATAATAATAGTAAACTAAAATGATAATAACAGTTATTACATAGATTATGGGTATATTAGACACTGTATAGCCACCATACATAGACTATACATCAAAATCACGCTTTTTAAACGTTACGGACGTTTTTTGCCGGCTAGGGCAAATGCCCTCGACAACACCCTATAAGGAACTTCGATCTGCTTTGTCCAGCCATGTCAAAACCATTTTTCTAAGGCAAGTCCACCAGTGGACTAATAAGGATTATGAACAGAACAGAAGGAAAATGCCTTGAAACCGAAAAACCCTTTTTTGTAACCCTATGTTTCTTTTTATTATAGCTACAGTTTTGGAATAAAAGAATAAAAGATAAATCCCGAAACGGCAGAAAGTATTCTGATCCAAAAAAAAAACTAGCGATAACTGTTCTTTGTTCAAAATAATTTACTACCTTTTTCGTAATCAAAAATATGTATTTAAAAAATAAACATTAAACAACACACTAATAACTTAAGAACAAAGAGCAGTAATAGTGCCAAACAATAGGATGTTATGCCCACAGTGGCAACACTGATGTCACCATGTCAGATATCGATATTGAACTAATATATTGTCTTGTAAATTATAAAGCTTCCGTGGACATTATTCACATTAATTTAAAAAAAAATATACCTCTCTTAGGTAAGCAACGACAGCGCGGTCAGTACCTCGATGGATGACCGCCGTTGGCATGATATCATGAGCGTCTCCGTGATTCGGAGATCACGTTAAGCAATCGGTTCATGTTGTTATCATAGGATAACAGTTGTGAAGCTTAGTTGGAGGCCTTTGGGTGGTTTAAAAACATCCAACGGCAATATGACGTAACCACAACGTTGTTTTACCAGTCCCCAACCTGCACTCGGCCAGCGTGGGGACGTATGCTCTAACCCTCTCCTAAGAGAAGACCCGAGCCTAGCAGTGGGACAGTTTGCTGTTATAGAAAGCAGATTTTGCCCTACTATAGCATCACGGATAGCTAGACGGATTGGTATAGGATTTCTTTCAACTTTTCCTTCTATTTACAGTGATGTTGTCAAGCGAGCTCTCGCAATCTGCTCTTTTGACACCCATCTGAAAAATAGGGGTAGCGATACTCCGCATTTATGATCCGTCACCACACACACATCGCACATCATCTTCGCTTTAATATAATGCATGTAATCTATATTCTATACTTTAATATATAAAGCTAAATAGTTTGTTTGTCAGATTTCAAAAATTCTTTCAGTGTTAGATAGCTCATTTATCGAGGAAGGCTATAGGCTATATATCATCACGCTTAGACCAATAGGAGCAGAACAGCAATGAAAAATGCTAGGAAAACGAAGAAAAAATATTACACTACGGCCAATAGGAGACGTAAACGAAGTTGCGTGAGTCAGCTAGTGCAATATATAATTCAATAAAACTCATATAAACTTCGTAACATAAAACAGTTATCAAAGAACAAAGTGACGGACAAGTAGGCTCTCTTCCTGACTCACGTACTCTGTTATCATAGAGTATATGATAAGTGATATAATTAACTGAATGGACAACAGGTAGTGACGTCACAGAGATATATCAATAACAGGACTTTAGATAATCTGTTAAAAGCATGTCGAGTGTTTTGTTCACTTTGTGCCGTGAGTGTAATGGGGATTAATAGATAGTGATGCGGTATTATATACTATCGACAGTACATAAAAGAGATGAAAGCTTGAAAGTACTTTTGCGGCCGTCATGTCCAGCAATCCAGCATGGATTTGGACAGCCTGTCAACCTCATAGTTCTTTAAAAGTATACTTCTGGCTGGTTTTGACCTACCACACCCCGCTGTCTAAATGGGTCTTTAGCTTTTATTAGTAGAACAAACCGAATCGTTGTTATTATTATTTTAATAAAAAAATTAAGCAGAGAATATAACAATGAATATGTCTACATACACAAGATTACCTTCACTGTCTAACTGATTGATTCTTCGACGTAAAACCCTAGAATGTTGTAGCGACAACCTTGTAACTTTGGGGACTTTGCTTTTCATATTGTAAACACGCACTAAGGAAGTTTTTTTAGTTAAAGTATTAAGGCAAGAAATGGACTTTCTTTTATAAAAACAAGCACGAAAAAATTAATACTCAGCCGAAAATAAAATTTCATAAACACATAATTCACAACAATTGTTTTGTGTGTTTTGATGCTGGAGTGTTTACAGTTAATCCTTATAAATCAAAACAAATGTTTGTGTTGCGAGTTGTTTATCCACGGACAGACAGACGCTAAGTAAATATCTGTGGATCGTACAAACATTTGTCTTGAGAAGGGTCCCAATCCACAAAACTCATAGGGCCACGGAGCCTGACATTGTTAGGATTTACTTGTCAATATAAATTGTTTGTTTATCTCCTAATATTAATAAGAGCTATAATCTTTCATGATTTGTCAAGAGGTTAGTGAGTTTGTATCTGAGAGAAATAGGGCTTTTGAGGTCGGCCATCGGGATGGTTTTTAGTAGAATCACCACGTACTCCTAGTTCCTATATCCCTAAGGAGTAGGGGATCCGAAGGGATTTTCCCTTATCCACTCAAAAAAAAAACTCCGCAAAGTTTGAAAATAGGCAGCAATCGGAGAGACATGTAAAGCTATTATTATTAAAATTTGAAACTTTATTTGTTCCAAATCGCAAACCCTTTAAACGTTATTTAATTATGAAAATCAATATGAGTTTATCCATCCTATTTGGAACGAAAGTTCTTTATGGGGCCTTGCGGAGAGGTAATCTACGCATCTGTAAGTTGCATATAAGGAACTTTGTTCCTATCTAATGTCCCACGACACCAAACGACTTTTTGTTTACAAAAAATACAATTCCCGCATTAATAATATTTATGTGTCGTGAGGAAATTTGAAAAAATACTACGCCGTCTGTACAGTATTTCATGCAATTGATACAATACCCGTGAAAGAGCCACTCTTCGGCATGAATGGGCCGGCTCGACCGGAGTGATACCACGGCCTCATAGAAAACCGACGTGAAATAGCGCTTGCGCTGTGTTTCACCGAGTGAGTGAGGATACTGGAGGCCCAAACCTCCAACCCCTCCCCCCATCCCAATCCTCCATCCCCCAAAGGCCGACAACGCACTTGCGACGCCTCTGATGTTGCTAGTGTCTATGGGCGGCGGTAATCACTTACCATTAGGTGATACGTCTGCTCGTTTGCCCTCTATTCCATAAAAAAATAATTAAGAAATTGTTTATCTGGTCATCAGCATATTTACATACTCATGGCGCGAAAACGGTTATTAAGCAATTGATTTGTTGCTCTTTACTAATGGAGTGAGATGATCAGAGCCGGTAAACCCACTCACTCACTTCAGACTTGGGTTGCGAGGACGTTTGTCACTTTTTATCATCAAATTTCTCGTTTTCAAGGCAATACTAATAATATGAATAAGAAAATGTGTGAGGATGTACGGATGTTTGATGCTTCTTAACACAAAAAATACTAACCAGTTTGTTTTTTTTTTATGTATGGCCTACCAAAATGACTCTGCTCTGCCTGATGGAAAGCATAAGTAGAATCCAGAAGAAGTGGTCACCATACACATTGCGGATGCAGACAATGCAACAATGCAGCATGGTGACCCACACCATGGCGGCCTAGTGATGCTTCTGCATCGATGGGCCTCCGTTCTCGCACTCACCAACGAAACACGACAGCACGAACGCTGTCATTTTTCGTTGATTTTCTATGCGAGGGTAGTACCGCCTCGGTCGAGCCGGCCCGTTCTTGCTGAAATCAGCGTGGCTCTACTACCTATTTTTTGTTTTATGTAAGAGCCTATCAAAGTGATTTTTCTCTGCTTAATCGAAAGTGTACAAGCAGAATCCAAAAGTGGTTGTCACTATACTCATTACAAATGCAGGCAATGCAACAATGCAGCATGGTGGCGCACACTATGGAGGCTTATTGAGATGCTTCTGCATTATTGGGCCTCCGGCATCATTTAGATAAAACTTTACAGTAATGTAGGTTATATATCCAAATAACACTTAGGCTACTATAAATTACCAAAATAAACGATTTATACATGTGCGAAGTCGCGGGCAAAACCTAGTATGTCATAAAAGAAATACCATATCCAAGTATGTGAGTATGGTGATGCTGATAACCGCTTGTAAAACATTATCAGTGCTGATAAGATAGATACGCCAAATTGAATCCAATCACGTAGAGTGATGGGATGTCATTATACCACTTTATATTGTAAAGCTTACTAACTATAACTGAATATTACTTTAGAATCATTGAATAACTCTAGAACAGTCTGTTAGCCGAGTGGTTGACCCTGACTGCAAAGACAGAGGTTGGATTTTAGCGATCGCGGAAAGATCATCTACGCCAAACTTACATCTTGACTAAGTCTGTAACTGATACAGTTGTGAAATTTCGATACGACAAAGAAGTTGGTCAAATTAACTTTCTATGTTTATATACTTAACTAGCTGTGTTTTGTGTTTGGTCGTCGATAATTTCGTCGGCTAAGAACCGATTTTTAGATAAATTACATCCAGACACAAAACGTATCACACAATTATTTGCCCCGGCTGGGAATCGAACGATAGTTAAATATCCAACCATTCTACTATTTTCCTTACCTTTGATTTATAGCGTTAATCCTTCAGTTGATTTTATCAACAGTTGCCAATTTATTGTACGTAATCCCTGAATCACGTTCATCCCACTCGAGTCCCGTAGATATAGGTAAGGCTGGCATTTACACATTGAAGCGATAAGTCCCAGTATTTGAGTTCGCTCAACTTTCGATCTCGAAACCTATCAGGATTCGGACGTCGGGACTTGAAATTGAAAGGCTTTAAGAGTTTTAGTGAATAGAATTATGAGGGAGTTGTTAATCTCTCACATATTACCATTATTTTTTTATTAAATTTAGTAATTGTAAAGATAAATACTTTTTCATCCCACCATCTCGGAAAGAGTATATTTGCTCTTGAGGTTAAAAGTCATTTTTATCCGCTAGAGGATAAAGTAAAATTGAATTTAGAAGGTGGGTTAGTTGTGACTTGACTAAGGTTGTGACTTCAAAACATCATTAAACCTATTTACTTTTAACTCCATGATGCCGAATTTAGCATGCGATCTTTTTTAATTTGTTAAGAACTCAGACTCGGAACCTTCTTGGGATACTTCTTTTGGATTTGATTTAGATTTTCTTTTCACGTCATTTAGTCATTTCCTCTCTGAGGTGAAATGAAAGTTACGTGTCGCACTCGAGTGCAAAGATTTTAAGACGCTCAGGATTCTAATAGTAGAATCCTGAGCGTCAGCGAGGGAATCAAAATTGAGCACTCGGTTAAAAAGCAGCTTTGCACTCTTGTATAACAAATAACTATTGTTACTTAGTTTTTAAGATAATAATAAACGGAAACGGCTATAGTGCCTTCAAACAAAAAGTAGTAATATCAAGTTTTGTGAAAATAGATAAAAAAATAATCAGAAAGAATTGCGTGTGTTTCAAGACTAATAAATTAATTGTTAAAGTCATATCGACTAAGATAGTTTGCTAATAAACTCAGAAAATATGAAGTTGGAAATAGTGTTTTAGATTAGTTAAGATTTTTAAGCTCTTTTATTGAGAAAGGCTAACAACTATTACACTATGAGTAAACCACCTATATATGTTTAATCTTCTATTTATTCAAAGGTCAGATATACTTATTTTCAAAGATACAAAATACAATCGCTTTCTAAGAACTCATTTTCTTAAAAGCTGGTTTAACTTACTATTAGCTAAGTCAGATAATACATTTTAATAAACAGAAGTACATAAAATATTTCTTTATAATATCCTTAAAAAGGTAGTTATCAAATAAGAAACTCGGGTCCAGCCCACGCATTTCTTATAACAAACTTAATAAAGGAACAAGTATTCATTCGAGACTTGAGTAATTACTCGACAATATTAATTTATTAACTTCTTGAATGTAGGTTGAGCTATACAGAAGAATAAATATTAAGAAGCTTGAAATCTTCATTTGGAATTTTATTGATGTAGTTATGGAAATGTGTAAAGTCACAGTATCTATGATGTTTGTACGAATTTCCTTGACCCAAAAAACCTTTTTTTATGGTATAGGCGGCAAACGAGCAGACGTATCGCCTGATGGTAAACGATTAACGCCGCCCATGGTCACCCGCAACACCAGAGGCGTCACATTGCGTTGCTGGCGTTTGGGGGATGGGACGGGGGATGGGGTTTAGGTATCCAGTACCCTCAGTCACTCGGTGAAACAGGTGAGGCAGTGGTATCACTCCAGTCAAGCCGAACCATGTATGTCGAAGCGTCGCTCTCCCACGAAAAACTACTATGTTATTTAACCCCCAAAACTTACTTGTCACCGTTGAAGGAAAGAAGGGTGTCATATATTCAACTACCGTATCTTTCGCATCATAGCTCCTTAATGGGTAAAACGATTTGCATGTAGTTTTTATTTTATTTTTTAAGGCTAGATTCTTATTCACGTTTATAAATGGATATCACCTATTTTTTTACATAGAATTTCCGCATTAGGAATATATATCTTGTGTAGAGAGGACCTTTACAAACATACATGAAACGGATACAGACAAGACCCAGATTCAGAACAACAATCTGTGGATCACACAAAGTATTGTCCCATGTGGGGTTCTGACCCACAACACTTAGCTTAGTGGTTTCAGTGGTGACCGCTGAATCCACTAGGCTAACTGTTTAGACTTTTTCGAAGATCACCAGTTTTTTAAATAATAATGAATTTATGTCATTTTGCAGAACTTATAGCGTACTGAGTATAATATGGAGATATGGAAAATCCATAATTATATGACTTGTCCATTTAAAGCTGGAAGTTCCAGTTTAAATAATCAAACAGAAAATGTTGTTTGATAACCATCTATACAAATAAATAAAATTGGATTGTCTGTTCGTAATATTAAAATAACCTCTTTTAAATAAATGCATATGTATGCACTCGTTACATGTTTGGTACATGTACCGAGTATACGAGTCGTGTAACAATAGTATTTAAAATTTATGTCTGTCTGTCTGTTTGTTCACTGGAACGGCTGGACCGATTTTGACGGGACTTTCACTGGTAGGTGGCTGATGATCCAAGAAGTAACTTCCAGGTGGAAATTTCAGGAATGAAATTTGTCTATCGATGTTAGATGCGATGTCTAAAAAGAAATCTTCACACTTCTTGATAACTTTAAGTCAATTAACAAAAAAATCCATTGAAACTCATAAATATATTTTAATTCTTCTTACTACAGGTTTAATAAATTTATTTCACCATTAAATTAATTTATGTGTCTACCGTTAAACACATTAAGAAGTACAAAACTATAAAACACACAACACAAACACCCATCAAGTTATATAACGATTCAATTGTATAGTGACATCACAATGGTGTAATTTACTCACCTTAACTGGTGAGGACGACAACCATAGCTGGAACAGGTCTGACGTCACCGAAGTACTCCGGGCCTCGTGATGAGGCCTCGGAGACAGAGGACCCAACGACGTCAAATTGTGTAACCTTGTAACTTCATCAGTGTTCGCGCACTCACGAATATACCTCTCTAAAACCTTTGGCTTAGATTCTAATATTTTCTTTAACTCATACAAGTCTTCATCACTCACATCACACTCATCTGGAGATGATCTGTCTATAACCTTTTTAAATTCTTCAGTACATTGCATGATCAGTTCATTTGTCGCCAAGACATCGTATACCACCGTATTGCCCAAGCTTTCCGGGTCTCCATCTTCGAAGTAAGTATCACATTGATTAGAACTTAGTTCAGCACAACCATTTTGTTCAGTTATTTCAACAATCGTAATCGGTGGGTTTTCTTTAAGCATATTGTTATTTTCTATTAATTCAGGAGCCTTTATATCATCAGGTAGCTCATATACTAATCTCATTAGTTCTTGAGAGCGTTTCACTCTCTGATCGTCAACTGCTTTTTCTTTTTTGTTGTTCGATATTTCAAAGTTCGAGCACTCATCAGTCTTTTTCGCGTCTTTCTTAGCGACCACATCTATAGCTTCTTCGGATGTCATGGCACTTAATTCCTGGACACTACCACAAGATATCGTGCTCCGATGTTCCACATCTCTTGATTTTCTATTACCTGTTGACAAACAAACGAACAAAGGTTAGATCGAGCTAGACTAAATAAACACACAGTACTGTATCAACTTGTGTACAAAGTTTGTTGATTGTTCATTTGTAGCAAGGGTTTATGGATAAAATTGTGTATGAAAATTTTGGAGTTAAATAGAGATTGTTTAATGGAGTTTGTTTAAACACACTAGTTTGTGGTATTGTTTGATTCGTGTATTACTTTGATATTAAAAGATCAATAGAATTAAATTGTATAAACGTTCAGGAAATCAGCATTTCTTAGCGGCATTGGAGTATTATTGAGAGTATATTATCAATAAATCGTTTCGATGTCTTTGCATTTGTAAAAGAGTTCCTACTGCAGTAAAATTACTTTACATTTAAATGAATAGATAATGTACTACGGCTTGAGAGTAGCTGAACCAGACTACGTCAATAATTATTAGTTCAGAAGCAAAACAAATGTGGATGGAAAGGTTGTGGGTGGCAACAGAGCAGACTAGCTAAACCCCGCGGTGTTACTCGTAGTTATCGTCGTACCGCGAGTAACGCCGCGAGACAAAACTAGTCTAAAAAAACACACACAACAACAAAACTAAGTTACTCCCTACATCATCAGCTACCTATCAGTGAAAGTCCTGTCAAAATCGGTCCATCCGTTCCAGAGATTACCCGGAACAAACGGACAGACAGACCGACAGACAAAAGTTGTAAAAAAATCATTTTTAGTATACGTACCGTTTATACATACATATGCATTTAGTAAAAATAGGTTATTTAAACATTACAAACAGACACTCCAATTTTATTTATTTTTATAGATAAATTAGTGTCTTTTCAATAAATAAATATTAATTATCACTATAATTCTCCTCCATAGATGCAGATCACAAAAAAATCTAGAAACGAATACAGTGCCAACTCATTTACTAAGTCAGAACAGTGCTCCTACAGCCAAAACTCCCTCAAAGAAAAAGGATTAACATCACCAATTTTCAAAACATTTGTTTTTAACACAAAACTCAGTTGACAGGCACCTAATAATGTATGGGCGCGACCGCATTCATTGGATGTGGGTAAACACAAATATTAGTCATTCATTTTGATGTGAACCCGCCCGATCCCTACTGATTACAGGCTTCACAATGGGCGGGTTGACGAAAGATTACTCTAATCACTAGCGAGAGAGACGAGCGTTGGCAGATGAATCGATCGAATATCCATATATTGTAACGTGAAAATATTTCTTTGAACGCGTTTAGGAAGAATTTTGAGCATAGATAGAAAAAATTTATAGTTATGGTGAATGTTGATTTATAGAAGGACAAGAAGCTTAAATCTATGCAAATTAATAAAATTGAAGGGCGTGTTTGTAATTTTAAATTAATCGATGAAAAGCGATTAATTTAAAATTACAAATACGAATTATTAAATGCAAATGAAAGTATGTAGGTACGGTTCTCACATAAAAAATCATTTTAAAATATCTAATGTTATAAGGATTAATTAAGACTTCTTTTATTTAAAAGAAATTAAAATGAAACCGTTCTAGATCATGGAAGAGACAAAAAAGTAATACAAGAAGTATGTTCATTTACTAAGATTGAAGTTGATACACGTACAAATCATAATATAGAATCAATAGGTAAAAGTAGGCAAAAAAAAATTTAAAAATAACATTGTTGCATGAAAAAAATATACAATATGTTCAACCTTGTAACCTCATTTGTAACTTTACCTAGTATTAAACCAGGTAAAGTTATAAATCGAACATGATATAGCATCCTTTGCCAAAGTAGGTAGAAACCTATATTTCGGCTTCCTGCGCCTTTCCCATATATTCTTATATATATATACAAACATACCCAATAAATATGTGGTCTAATCAAATCCATAACCGGAATGTCAAGATAAGTCTAGTAGATTTTTATTATGGAATAGGGGCAAACGAGCAGACGTACTACCTGATGGTAAGCGATTGCCGCTGATCATGGACAACCGCAACACCATAGGTGCCACAAGTGCGTTGCCAGCCATTGGGGGGAGGGGTTGGGGTATGGGCCTCCGGTATCCTCACTCAGTCGGTAAAACACAGCGCAAGCGCTATTTCACACCGGTTTTCTGTGAGGCAGTGGTATCACTTCCATTCATGCCGAAGCGTGGCTCTCCCACGGTAAAAGATAGCTAACTGTATTTCCGTATCATTAACGAAAAAGCGTACTCCGATCTCAAAGTTCGGCGCCGTACATCTTGCTCTCGCGTCCGTGGTCAGCTGCAGTAATTTATCTTTAGGTAACCAGTTTACTCATTTATCCTATGCTATGGAATTTCTAAAACCGCATTTAGACGATGTCAGTAATGATACTCTGTCTGTCTGTTTGATTGTTGATTTCAATGAAATTTGGCATGGAGACACTTTGATTCTCAAGGAAGTATATAGCTACTCTTTTCCGTGGTAAGCAACGTACGCGCGAGCAAGGCCCTGAGCAAATACTTGTTCAAATATAAAACTGCCACCAATTTGGTAAACAACTTTATTACAAACTACACTTAACTGGCGAGACATCAAAGAGTACTTTACGAGAAATAATAACAGTCATTTCAACCATTACCAGCATCATTTGGAAGTAAGAGCCTATTTGGCATTCATTCTATTGCGTAAGATGATGATAATATAAGAGAGCTCAAATTAAGGATAAATTTCCATGAAGTTGCATGGTCGTTAGGCTCTTCTGATATCGTAAAGTTAGTCTAAAAAAAGTAGCCTAAGTTACTCCCCGGATCATCAGCTACCTGCCAGTGAAAGTCCCGTCAAAATCCGTCCAGCCGTTCCCGAGATTACCCGGAACAAACAGACAGACAGACAGACAAAAATTTTTTTAACCACATTTTTGGTATATATATCGTGTATATATATACATATGCATTGATTAAAAAGCTGTTATTTTAATATTACAAACAGACACTCCAATTTTATTTATTTGTTTAGATGTATAGATATTACTCTACGGTTACAGATAAACTATAGCATAAAAGGTAATGATTTTAACATTCTTTTATTGATGCATGTTTGAAATCCATTAGTTTCCAATTGAAACCTCTAAAACTATCTATTCTTTATCAGGTTAGATGTCAAATAGAGTTAAAAATCCAAATATGTTGAAATAACGTGAGAACATTATATAGCAGCTCCAATACATGAGATACAGTGATCAGTCAAATTAGTTTTGAGTGAATTCAAGTGTTTCAATTATTTATTGAATTAAATTAATATACTCTGTTGTTTATTATCGTTTGTCATATCAACTTCTTATGAAAAGAATTGGTTGGCGTAAATAAAATCAGTTTGATAACAAGCTAAAATAAAAAATAAAACCCCTACGCAAGCACTTAATGGAGTAATTACATGCCAAAAATGCCTTACATAATTTTGTTAAAGAGCTGATACTCTTACATTGATGGACCAATATTAACTAAACATAGCTAAGAACCACCGTAAGGAAGGGGAAGGAAAATGGCTGTCAAATGAAAAAAAAAAACAATTTGAAATCGGTCAATCCGTTTAAGAGTTACGATGTCACAGACACATACACACACACCACACACACACACACACACAGAGAGAGAGAGACATACAGACATCGACGTCAAACTTATAACACCCATCTTTTTGCATCGGTGTTAAAAATAGATTATTGCAAACGTTTTGCTGCAAAGTATCTGCTCAATTGTCTCTAAATTACATCCAAACGGATTCTTCTTTCTAAAATGTCATTAAATTTTATAAGTCTAAAAGATTAATAGTTGTGATAAATAAGTCGTTAGCGATAGCAGTAGAAGTTTCCCTAAAATTCATCTCAGCGAGAACACTGATGCTGTTTTAATATCACTAAATGGTACAGGAAGAGACGGGGATTGATCATTTTGCTCTGGTCATTATGCGCTAGGAAGAACGGAAATTTTATTATTTTCATTCCCGTGCTAGCTATAAATGACTTTATTTAAATGAAGACATTTTTAAGTGTGTAGGTAACTTGAAATGCATTACTTTGAGCGTGCTAATAAGAAAGGAGTAAGGAGGATTAAAGCTTCCAGTAATACCAAGCTCAACCTATGAGTATGTATTTTTTTATTTATTTATTTTACAATCAGATTTTTCAAGCTAATTTTTTATTTCTTCAAGAATCTCTACTAGTATGCATATTTGTCTTCGATTCATTTACCTAAGTGAAAGCATAAATAATACAAAATAAAAACAAATCGAAATAGAGTTGATTATTTCCAAACGAACGGAAAGAATTTGCAAACAAAGTAATCAAAATCTGTCCAGCTGTGTAGGTGTTCATGTTACAGACAGCTATAGAGATACACACCTTTCATTTATTGTAACCACCCCTTATTACGCCTCCGCATTAGGGGTTAAAATACGTAAAAGATAAATTTATATTGTGTAGTTGTAAGATAACAATACATAGTTATCGATTATTGATCGATGTAGTTGTAACAAGAGCTGGCTATTATCGAGAAGTCCATTTGCGCTAACTGAATTATATTCAACTCGATTCTCGTAGCTCAATAATCTGCTCCAATGTTTATTTTGCGAAGGTGTAAAATGGTTTTTCTATGAAATGGACGCACAATTCCTACGCATTCGTTTTTGATTCTTTCTACGAATTACTTGCTCTATAGGTACTACTCTATAGCATATAGTAACATGGAAGGGAGTATCCATAAGCAGACGTTCCCCTCTGTCAAAGTATAAGACCAAATAGGCCTCCGCATTACTGTACATTAATGTTTAGTCCATTCGTTTAGATAGTGTGGGTGCACCCACACGCTTTTTTTATATATGGCTCTGCCAATGACTCTACTATGCTTGATGGGAAGCATAAGCAGAATCCAAGAGTAATGGTATGGACCGTACTCATTTCGAATGCAACAATGGTGACCCACTCCACGGCGGCCTAGTGATGCCTCTGCATCATTAGGCCTTAGCCTCCTTTCGGAAGTCGGTCGAAAATGTGTATGTGTGAAGATCCCCTCCCCTCCCGCCGAAAATGATGAACTGTTTCGCATCGTGAAAAATAAAGGCTAAGGCTACTCCGATCTGACTGTGTTGCTCTATGTTCCATAGTCGCAAACACGCGTAAGGGGCGGTCCATTACTCACGTGAGACTTGAAAGGTGCGGGAGGGGGTTTGGTAAAATTCACTAAATATCACCAGGGGGAGGAGGAGTGTAGTAAGAAATTAATCTTAAACCTCACCACGTATCACCAAAGGGGAGGGTTGGTAAAAAAATGCTAAAAAAAACATCACGTGATTAATGGACGGCCCCTTATATGTGTAGGAAATAGTTCACTTTGCCAAGTACTTGACTGAAAAGCTTGAAAGCAACCCTCGACGTTTTTCTACGTGGTTTGATTAGAGAAAAGCCAGGTTTTAGAGATTCGTTTGATGAAATCGACCTTTGACCCTTATACTCATATTTCCCGAAGCATGATTCTGCACTATGTTTGTTTATATGAACGTTAATATTATTGTTCTGACATTTTTTAATAGATCTGTAGACGTTTTATTTTCCAAATGTAAAAATATGAAAATGATCATTCATTATTTTATTAACTTATGCCTGTGACTCCTTTATCTTGTTTGTGTTTATT
This sequence comes from Spilosoma lubricipeda, assembly GCA_905220595.1. Lineage (NCBI taxonomy): Eukaryota > Metazoa > Arthropoda > Insecta > Lepidoptera > Erebidae > Spilosoma > Spilosoma lubricipeda. Next base: position 539,780 of record HG992296.1, read on the forward strand.
CCACAACTTAGAAATCATTTTTTTTCTTAGTGGTGAGAGTGATACTGGGTACATCAAAATTTAAAAAAAAAATAAGGATTTTTGGCGTGCAAAATAAATCTCAAAAAAACCACTTTTTTTCAAAACACATCGAGTGTGGTATCAAAATAAAGAATTTTTAACGGTGATTAAGAAAATTTATAAAACTTATATGTTTTATTTAAAAACAAAACTGAATTTAATAAAGATGACAAATATTGACGTTTCAGTATTGTATATCGTATTTATTGTATTTGATGTTTGATAATGTTCCTGATCTTTCGAAAAACAAAATACGTAATATTTATTTCAAACGTCAATTCCAATGTCACATGCTCATGTCAAAACGTTTTATTTCATTATTGAATGTGGTAAACTAATAAAAAAAATCAAGTTGATGTTGATTCACCATAAAATCTTTAAAAAAATACATAAAACAAGTACTTTTAATAAAAAAATTAAATAGTTAATATTTGTTTTTAATATTAAAGATTTGCGCAGCAAAACACTAAACGTATCAAGAGGGAACAAGCTATCCTTCGTTGGTAAGAGATAGATAGCGCTTATCCTCGATTGTGAAACGCAAGTTATGGATAGATAAGATCAAGCTGCAAATCCGAGATAGCGATCTATCCTTAACTGGAGATAGGTTATTGAAAACGGCCGTTAGTCGAACTTGGATGGATTCAAAATAGGTATTGGAAGAATTTTAGAAATAAAAATTTAACAAGGTTTAAGAAAATACATGGAGTATAAATATGAAGGTCGATAGATCATCACATTAGTGATGGGGTGATGTAAAACTGCGAAGTTCCACCCAGTAAGTAATGCCACCATAATTTTTTTTGCAATTTTGCAACGTTTTCATGCAATTTTAGCAAAAGGGACGGAAGTTTATCAGTGTATCATTATATTTCACAAAGGATCGCGTGTGCTTTTTGTTGTTACGATTGTAGGCGAGGTACATTACACGATATGTGGCTTCTTTAATACACATAGGTGAAGACTAAAACTAAACAAGTCAAGAACCTTAGTTGTAGACTTTTTTATACTGTTATGGTTACAGTTATACCAATTAATATAATAATATTATTAAACTGAATAAGAATAAAGAGTACCGAAAGCCTCAATTTAAAAAGTCAATAGTACAGAGACAATAGCTGGCCTCCAAATATAAAAAACAAGTCTTATTTTAATAAAAAGGAAACGTAGTATGCAAGTTTTCTTCCTAGGAAGCATTCCTTGCAATAAAACTGCTTACTAACAGTTTTCTTAAGAAACATCCCTCGTTCATCTGAAACGACTGGACAGAATACACTGTAATCAATAAAACCTTTTCGTAAATTTATATTAATGAAAAAAAGTTCAGAAACTCATATTATAACAGCAACACGGTGCTGCACCCGCGATCGTTGTTGAAACTTTAAAAAAAACAATCACATTTAACGCCATGAGGCGTAGTCAGTCTAAATTACTCCTTAAATCATCAGCCAGTGAAGTTCACTACAGATTCGTTACAGCCGTTCCAGATTTAGATGACAGAAATTATGCGTAATAAACAGACAGACACAAAAATTTAATAAAATAATTATTGTGTAAGTACACACATAAACAATTCCACAAGCATTTAGTTAAAAGCTGTTAATTTAATTTACAAACCGACACTTAAGTTTTTTGTATAGAAAACGGGTTATGTATATTGTATAGAAAGGTATATCGAAATAAATAAAATTTTGAGTGTTATCTATAAACAAATAAAAATAAAATAAATAAAATTGGAGTGTCTGTTTGTAATATTAAAATAACCGCTTTTTACTAAATGCATATGTATATATACACGCTACATATACTAAAAATATAATAAAAAAAAATATTGTCTGTCTGTCTGTCTGTTTCGTGTAATCTCTGAAACGGCTGAACGGATTTTGACGGGACTTTCACTGGCAGGTAGCTGATGATCCAGGGAGTAACATAGGCTACTTTTTTTAGACTAACTATGTCCCACGGTGTTATTCGCGGTACAACAATAACCGCGGATAACACCGCGGAGTTCAGCTAGTTAATTATATATTATGAATACTTCTCGTCGCTAGCCTCTGTCCTGCCTAAATGAGAATGTCCTACAGTCGGAGGACAGTGGGGTGACCCGGTGACAATATAAAAGTACTTGGTGTTCTTCGAGTTATTATTGCATTGTGTAATTGAGGTATTTTCATTTTGATAACGTGTTCTGTTAATATGACTTTATATCTTTCATTTACAGTTATTTATAGTTAAGATTAATTACATTATATTTATTTTTAACTAGCTGTTGCCCGCGGCTCCGCCTGCGTGTATGCCGGTTAACGCGGCAAATAACAGCCTATGTGTTATTCTGATGTATAAGCTATATTACTGTAAAGTTTCATCCTAATCCCTTCAGTAGTTTTTGCGTGAAAGAGTAACAAACATCCATCCATCCATCCATACTTACAAACTTTCGCGTTTATTTAAATCGCGTAAAGTATATAAGTATTTATATCAGTTGTCTAGTACCCATAATACAAGCTCTGCTTAGTTTGGGACTAGATGACGTTGTGTGTTAAGTGTCCGAAATATTTATATTTATTTATTTATTTATATTATATTAGTAAAGGTATAGAAATTAGGGTTCGGTAATATGTTTGCAAGAGAGTGATTTATCCATATGACAGCCTCGTTGGTACTAGCGGTTGGCGTAAGCGACTGCTGATCATGAGGTCTCGAGAATGAATCCCGGGTCTGGCCAAAAAGTGTTGTTGAGTTTTCTAATTATGGAAATGCTTAACAACAGTTCGGAATTTGGAGTCGTTTCTGCGCCTGATCTCTCCCCGGTCGTGTAGGATAAATCGGATAATGAGAATGAGGGAATAGAGAGTGCACCTGTGTCTACGCACACACTCACTATAATATCTGCTGGCCACCATGGCTAAAATCGGCTAGGAGTATATCATCAATGTTAATCGTTTGAAACTAAAATGTCCTCGGTGGGAATCGTCCAGCCAGATCATAGAAATAATCTATAATGTGTATTTGACTAATTGTCTTGTTTAAAAATGTTAAAATCTTTTGATTGTATAATGAAATCGACACACGCAGTCCAGTAATATCTTGTTGTAACTTTACATGTCTTAATTTTTTATTTTTTTATTTCCTTACTGAACAACCTAAACTTCTATCGTCAACAAGCCTTTATCAGTCCACTGCAGGATATTTGAATGTCCTTTAAAAGCAGATTTTGGCCTACAAAACCCTCATTTTTTTTTTCATCTATACAAATAAATAAAATTGGAGTGTCTGTTTGTAATATTAAAATAACCGCTTTTTACTAAATGCATATGTATGTATACACGGTACATATACCAAAAATGTGGTTAAAAAAATTTTTGTCTGTCTGTCTGTCTGTCTGTCTGTTCCGGGTAATCTCTGGAACGGCTGGACGGATTTTGACGGGACTTTCACTGGCAGGTAGCTGATGATCCGGGGAGTAACTTAGGTTACTTTTTTTTAGACTAACTTTGTCCCGCGGCGTAACTCGCGGCACAACAATAGCCGCGGGTAACACCGCGGGGTTCAGCTAGTATATAATATTTATGTACCATCACAAGTACACAAAAACATAAGAACATTAATAGCATGATTGTCATCCTCTGCATGTGAATCCTTAATCTTTTTTAATTTTTCTTTTTTAAAAAGACAACTTTGGTATTCGGAATGTAGAAAGAAAGAAAGAAAGAAAAAACATTTATTCTGACATACACAGGACACATACATGGTTTGAAGCATATTTGAGGTTACAGGACATAATAAGCAATTATAATGCCCCGTGCAGTGCCAGAAAAGGCGCCTATCTCAGCATATTTCTGCAGTCAGGGTGACAGCAGCGCTGATATTACGTACGCTTTATGTCCTTAAAAACGAACATGAAACGGACACAAAAAACACCCAAACACAGAACAACAATATATTGATCACGCAAAATGTTGTCCCATGTGAGATTTGAACCCAAAACACTTGGCGCAATATAAAAGAGCGTAGCAACCACTGAAACAATAAAACAATACAATGAACGAACATGAAATGTGTTATAATATTCAATCGGCTTTCTAGAATATTCTCAAACATATAACGAGGTTCATATGTACATCAATATAATGGCGTAGATCTAACCAGCTGCACGTTGCTGCCTATCATTATAGGTTCTACTTTACAGGCTTATTTTATGAAAGTAATTTTTATTAGATTCATACAATAACCTATACTTATGTAAAATTTGGTCTGGTTCCAAGATATGTAGTATAAGTTGTCCCAGGTCTAAATACAATATGAATTATTTGAATTATTCTGTACTGGAAATACTGGAAATGTCATCACACAAGACTGTAATTTGCATATTCTTCGTAAATAATAATAATATTTCAATTGCTTAAGGTTGTTTGTTACACTTTTGCGTTTTAACAACGTAACCTCATCTTCGTCACGAGACAATTTTTGCATACAAGTGATGTTTGGTTATGAAAATCGACATAGGGTACATTCCAACCAGAAAAAAAATACTCTAGTAAATTTCTCGAGGGACTGACAAAAGTTATACGATGCAAAGACGTGAGCTAGAGGTTGTTTCAAAATTAACACAAGACGATGTTGGCATTTTGCAACTTTTGTTTTTTTAGTACTGCACATAATAATAACTTGTGTCGCGGTCGCGGGGGAATAGAATACCTTCCTTTCTTCCAATTCGCCAACGTAGACATACACGGGCATTAACTACTCTTCATTCTTTACTCTTCTCTTCAATCTCTCCTTCCTACCTAACTACTCAATTTCAGTATCTGTTTATAAACCATACTAAATATCCTAAATATAATATAATAATCCAACAACCTGCTTCTCCATTGTCCTACTCACCGCTCTGATTTTCTACACTCAACCTTCTTCGTACAAGCTGTCCTACTATGGAACGAGCTTCCTCACGAGGTCAGGATGGCTAAAACTAGGCAAAGTTTTAAACACTTGATGTGGAAACATTTTCTACACATTCTATCACACATACATCTTACAATACACCTTGATATATATATATAGGATACTTTCTCCATTTAGAATTTATATTGTGTATATATTATGTATGCATGTGTATGTATTTAAACACGTATTTATTATTTGTATAAATAAAATTATTACTTATGGTTAAATGATTTCTTATTGAGATATCACCTTAATTAGTTTAGTGCATCTACCTTTTCTAGCTCTGCATCACCCTAAGGTCGACTGGTAGAAAATGCCTTCGGCATTAAGTCCACCTTTGTCACTTTTAATGTGCATAAAGTATAAATAAAAAAATTTAAAAATACGCGGATTCAGAACAAAAAATTCTGGATTATCCAGTTGAAGATTCGAACCTACAATATTCAGCGCTTAGTAATCCGTGCTATTTCAAAATTGGTTTAATACCATGTCCTCATAGGAAACAGATTCTTTTTTTGTTTTCAGCGACTCAGTAAATTTTGTCCCTAATCTCTCCGTCCCCGTGATTCTATTCTTAAAATATAGTCGTGAAATAAAAACACACAATGAATTATTTTTCCACATATGAAGTAGCCAAAGTTACTACTCCGCCTGATGGAAAGCATGAGCCGTATCCAATAATAGTGATCCTAGACTCATTCTAAGGACAGACAATGCAACAACGCAGCATGGTGACCCACAGCCAATTGAAATGCTTCTACACCATTGGGCCTCCGGTCTCGCACTCACCAACGAAACATGACAGCACCAAGTCAAATTTAATATTATTGTTCTTCTAAACCGCAATACACCCTGTAGACAAGGAATGACAATAATGTCGTAAGGAATCAGAATAGATAGGTACATATTTGGAATTGTGATAGCATTCTCGATGTTACGTGGCTATGCTGTGTACTCGCTGGATTTGCATTGGTGATTTATATACATGCTGTGTGCAGATTTTATTCATGGATTTATTACGTTTAGATTATGGTTTTTAGATAGCTGGGGTTTTTAGCGAACGAACGTTGAACGGTTACGGCATTGTAATAGCTTTTATAATAGACTAGCTGAACACACCGATTTTACCGATTTTGAAGTAATAATTTAGGCTACTTTTTTAGACAAAGTTAGTCTACGAAAAGTAGCCTAAGTTACTCTCTGGATCATCAGCTACCTGCCAGTGAAAGTCCGTTACAATCGGTCCAGCCATTCTAGAGATTACCCGGAATAAACAGATAGACAGACATACAGACAAAAAAAAATTCAAATACTTTACAAATTTTTGGTACATGTACCGTGTGTATACACGGTACATGTACCAAAAACGTATGCATTGATTATAGTGTATACACATATGCATTGATTAAAAAGCGGTTATTTCAATATTACTAGTAGTTGCAGTAACTCGAACTACTTAAATTATTATTAGGATTCTGATGTGAATCTATAAATATGAGATACCGTTGGTTATCCTATCATCATCACCGTTTTAAAGAGCCTTTAAAACGCTAGTGTTGGACTTAAGCCACGCCTCAGAAACAAAGGGTTGGGCCCTCTGTACGCTGTTTTTCGTCAAGTGTTCTCTTTACAGTTCTCTTTTGCTGCGTTATTTACTCCCTCGGTTGACTTATACGACACCCATGAGATGAATAGTGTTATATTTAAAAACTAGCTGAACCCCGCGGTGTTACCCGCGGTTATTGTTGTGCCGCGAGTAACGCCGCGGGACAAAGTTAGTCTAAAAAAAAGTAGCCTAAGTTACTCCCCGGATCATCAGCTACCTGCCAGTGAAAGTCCCGTCAAAATCCGTCCAGCCGTTCCAGAGATTACCCGGAACAAACAGACAGACAGAGAAAAAAATTTTTTAACCACATTTTTGGTACCACCACATGTACTGTGTATACATATTTATGCATTTAGTAAAAAGCGGTTATTTTAATATTACAAACAGACACTCCAATTTTATTTATTTGTATGTATAGATGTATAGATTGTTACATTTTAAGAAAGCATAATCAGCAAAAAACTCTTAGTATTTTACATACTTAAATCATAAATTCAGAAGTAAATCTATCTGTTACGCTTTCACGGATAAACCACAACAATGATTTCAATACTGCCTCGTTGGTCTAGCGGTTGGCGTGTGCGACTGCTGATCATGAGGTCTCGGGTTCGATTCCCGGGTCGGACCAAATGTTTGTAAGATCTACAAATATTTGTTTCGGAGTTTGGGTGTTTTCTATGTATAATATGTATGTATATACAAAAAAAAAAAAGGATATATGTATTCATATCAGTTGTCTAGTACCCATAACACAAGCTCTGCTTAGCTTGGGCCTAGATCGCGTTGTGTGTTAGATGTCTAAAATATTAAAAAAAAAAAAAAAAAAATATTGTCATGGAGATACTTTGATTCTTGAGGAAGGAAATTGGCTACTCGTTACCGAGATAACCGATATACACCCGGGTGGAGCCGCAGGCAAAAGCTAGTTTAATATAAGGCCAAATAAACTTATCTTAAATTTTATTTACATTTATTGATAAAAAGTGTTCTCGTTAAAATACTCGAATATCAAGTAGATGGTAGGCAGTAGGCAGCGGCGGACACGTTAAAATATTCTAGGCGACCATCGATCGGGTATTGTTCCAATGTGACACACGAACAGTTAAGTACGACAACATTCATTTTTATTAGACATGATTGTTTCAAGTGATTTAAGATGTCTTTGATAACATTATAAAAACGATATTATTTAAAAAAAAAATACGAAATAATGGTAAATAACACCTATAACTACTACTACTTTCATTTCTAGTAATAAGGCGTAAACGTACAAAGTCTATAATTTTTTATGATTACTATTATTCGTCACAATAAACAAGTTATATAATGAACGCGAATGAACGCAATTAATAGGCTTGCCGAGGTCCCAGGCGAACAATGACAAGGCCCAATGTTATCTGTTTGAAACGTCAGGCATTTCCTAATAGGTATGTAATACCAATTAATTATTGCGTTAATTCCCGTGCAGTAGTTAAATGATATTGCATGAAATGCGAAAGTTAAATAATAATATTTATCACAGTTTTTTTGAAATTTTACCATTTCTTATTTGCAAAATATTCGATCTTCGATTGATAAAAATCAATTGGTAGAGTACCTTCAAAATGCTGGAAACAGCAATTTGACACAAGTACAAGTACTGTAAGTGCTTTTAAAAGCAGAATGTGACATATGCAATTCTTATAAAAAAAAAATATTGACACACTAGTGTCTTCTACAAAGAGAGGATAATAAACTATAATTTCAAAGAAATGTGTGAAACTGATTGAATAATGTGCTAACTTATTTTTATGTGCAGTCGAATTTAAACCATCATACTGAAACATTTATTACATACGGGAGAAATATACACGGAGTATCAAAAATCCCAAAAAGTTGCGGGTTGGTGAGTTCCAAGACACAGCCAGTGCTCAAAAGATAAAGCAATTTATAGTTATTTACATACCTGTTATGTGTTCATATTTATGGTAATTTCAATGAATAAAAAATCGACTTACATTAGAACCACACATAGAAATTCCAAAACATATATCTTCCATTAGTTCAATCATATTCCTTACGTCATCCAAACACCCTATTAATTAACGAAACACCATACAAACTTAAACATACGCATAATGATAGGAGTCGACGTGTCCCATAAACGCGAACCTAATAACTATCAGACATCAAATTGATCATTAATAACTGTGTACACTTGTTGCTAATAATGGTCCTATAACATGTAATTGGAGATGATTTGGAGGAAAGCACAGACGTATAATTAATTATGTGTATGTCGATAATTCTGGTAGTCATAAGAGCGTTTTTGTTTGTATTATCGTATTTCTCAGGAGCCTAACACAGTTTTAAACTTGGGGTTATTGGTTTTTTATTTGTAAGGTTTTGTTGTACTTTTTATTCGACTCTGTTTAATAAAAATCAATTTTGAACATACCCTTTCAGGCTTCGAAATTAATTTTTCAATATAAGCTTATTGTTTAGAAATAAACGCGTCAAACGTCAAAAATGGTAACAAACTTTTTATACACTTATAAATTATTAGCATTTCCTGAAATAATAAAAAAAATACAATTATGATAACACATTTAACTAAAGGCCAATATCTAGACATATATTATATCAGGGACAATTCCATTGATCTTCACCAGTTGTAAATAAATTTATTTATAACTAGCTGAGCCCCGCAGTGCGAGTTAGTCTAAAAGAAAGTAGCCTAAGTTATTCCTTGTATCATCAGCTATCTGTCACTGAAAATCACGTCAAAATCGGTCCAGTCGATCAAGAGATTAGCCGAAACAAACAGACATACAGACAATTTTTTTGTAAATTGTTATTTTGGCATATGTTATCATATACATGCATATAGTAAAAAGTAATATTTTAATATTACAAACAGACATTCCAATTTTAGTTATATGTATAGATGCATAGATTAACGAAGATTTACTTAAAAAAGAAATGATCTCAAAACTCATCAAACTTAATCTTAAAACTCGAACAATAGGTTGTGAATCCCCTGCCTCCGTATACACGATGCGTAAGCAACACAGGCAATAAAGCAATTGTGGGATCGTTACGCAATCTCTTGAGCCTAATGGGGAAAGTGAGCCGACCGCTGACCCGTGACATGTTACAATGCCGTATTTATTTGGGTTATAGGTTTTCTTATGAAATAGGGGGCAAAGGAGCAGACGTCTGATGGTAAGCGCCCCAAGGACACCATAGGCGTCACAAGTGCGTTGCCGGCCTTTGGGGAATGAGGAGGGCGATGATGGAGGGTTGGGGTACGAGTCTCCGGTATCATTACTTACTCGGTCAAACACAGCGCAAGCGCTATTTCACACCGGGTATCTGTGAGGCCGTAGTATCACTCCGGTCGAGCCGGCCCATTCATGCTGAAGCGCGGCTCTCCCACGGTAAGAGGGAAGAAGAGAAGATTTAACTCTGCCAGATGGAAAGCATAAGCAGAATCCAAAAGCAGGGGTCACCATACTCATTGCGAATATAGACAATGCAGCAATGCAGCATGGTGACCCACACCATGGCAGTCTAGTGAGATTCTTCTGCATCATTGGGCCTCCCATGATAAAACATACTAACAGTATTACTTGAATTTATATTGGTGAAAATTGAACCCATGATATCCAGGTTAATAGTCACGAGTGCGCGCTACTGTCGGTCTGTCTGTCTGTCTATCTGTCTGTTTGTTCCGGGTAATCTCTGGAACGGCTTTACCGATTTTGACGAGACGTTCACTGGAAGACAGCTGATGATCTAATTAGTAAATTAGGTTACTTTTTTTAGACTAGCTTCGCCCCACGGCGTCACTCGCAGTACGACCTTAACCGCGGGTAACACCGCGGGGTTCTTGAACTTGAAGTCTTTTATTTCTTAAGGGCTTTTTGGAGAGAGGTAGAAAAAATATATCTAGGGTAAACATAAAGGGTGTTAGCAATTAAACCCTTGATTGACAGTCAAATATACGCCCACATGGAATCGTTAGCTTAAGTCGGTATTGATTTTACTAAAGTCCTAAAAACATGTGCGTAGTACATAAAAAGCTAACGAATCGCTGTAGACGTGTATTTGACTGTCAATCAACGGTTTGTAATATGAATGAATGAATTAAACATTTATTGGACACACAAACTGATCAAAACTTAAACTATAATATGTATAACAAAAAAGGTATAACCGCCTCGTTGGTCTCGCGGTTGTCGTGTACGACTGCTGGTCTTGAGGTCTCGGGTTCGATTCCCGGGTCGGTCTGAATGTTTGTATGATTTGCGAATATTTGTTTCGGAGTTCGGGTGTTTTCTGTACATACATGTATGTATTTACAAAAAAAAGTATATATATATCATGAATTGCATCAGTTTTCTAGTACCCATAACACAAGGTCTGCTTAGTTTGGGACTAGATGGCGTTGTACGAAATATTTATTATTATTATTATATTATTATATATATTGAACAGCCATTATGTCAGTTGCTGGTGGTAGGACATAGGCCTCTTTAAAAAGTCGCGTTAAAAAGCTTGTCTATTTTTTTATGGAAAACGGGGCAAACCAGCAGACGTATAACCTGGTGGTAAGCGATTACCGTCGTCCATGGACGCCCGCACCACCAGAGGTGTCATAAGTGTGTTGCTGGTCTTTAGGGAGATGGGGGGTAGATGGAGGAGGGTTGTGGTATGGGCCTCCCGTATCCTCACTCACTCGGTGAAACACAGTGCAAGCACTGTTTCACACTGGTTTTATATGCCCTTCCTCGAGAATTAAAGATGTCCATTCTAAATTTCGCAGGAATTGGTGCAGCGGTTTATCCGTGAAATCGCAATAGACAGAGTTACTATCGAATTTACAATATTAGTATAGTTTATATAAATAAGAACGTATGTAATATTGAAAAGCGAAAGGTTTACCTAACAAATTTACCACAAGGGTTATTAAACTAAGAGTTGCGTGATTGTATAATCTTGACACGCTCCACACGTGACCGCCGCACGACTCTCATCGGCTCGACGTGTTCACGTATAGGTGTAGAATACAAAACCGCCTTAACTATCAAACTGTTCCCAATGATTTATCAGTTTAGTTCTAGCTTATTCGGAACTAGATGAATTTTCGTATAACCATTCTTTTTATTTTTATGTTTGGCCCTGCCAAAATGACTCTACTCTGCCTGATGGAATGCACAAGCAGAATCCAAGAGTGGTCATCACCATACTGCGAATGCAGACAATGCAACAATGGAGCATGGTGACCCACACATCTGTAGATATGTATTTACCATATTGTAATAAATATTTACAGACTATTGTGAGATTTTTTTTAACAGGGACAAACAAAAATAATTTGCAAGAACTGGCTCATGTCTGTCTGATGCAAAACATGAGCAGAATCCAAGAGTAGTGTTCACCATACTCAGCGAATGCAGATAATACAACAATGCAGCACGGTGATCCACACTATGGCGGCTTATTGAGAAGCTTCTGCATCATTGGGGCTCCGTTCTCGCACTCACCAACGAAACACAACAACAGGAATTCTATTATTATAGGTTGGTCTTGCGTAAGAGGGTAGGACAGAATATTATGATCGCAAAACTATATAATATTGAATATAATGTGGTTGTGACTGTGTGTAGAATTATTAATGCAAAATACAAAAGTTTTTACCAAAACTCACAGGGCAATTTATGGAACGTAAATGAATAAATAATTTTGTGCCTACCTTGTCTATACAAATGAATAACATTGGAGTATATGTTTGAAATAATAAAATAACCGCTTTTTACTAAATGCATATGTATGTATACATGATACATATACCAAAATGTCTGTTTGTTCCGGGTTTTCTTTGGAACGGCTGGACCGATTTCGACGTAACTTTCACTGGCAAGTAGTTGATGATCAAGAGAGTAACTTATGCTACAACAATGAACACATTTTACAAAATTTCATTTTTATTAACTTGGACTTAAAATGTTTTTGCTGTGCTATCCTATTAGTGTTTATTACCTTCTTCCTTAGTCCCGTAAACTAACTAGGTCAGGCTTGAAACCAGCCATCATAGAAATTGCCCACACCCTGCAATATAAAATATTTGCCCCTGAATAGACTTAGAAAATGAGATCTCTATTCATGATGAAGATATGAATGGTGGTGAATAATTAGACTTGGAGATTGAGGGTTCATTGTTTTTCTTCTGGCTTAGTATTTTTTATTTCAACTTATTTCGTTGCTCACAATATAATGTTAGTTCGCAATCAACAAAATGAAACATCCTCAGATAATGTAACTGAACCTAAAACAGCATAAACCAATAAAACATAGCGTTATCGTTGCAATCAGAACTCTAATAACATAAAAGCACCGAAAGCCGTGGACAAAAATAATGAAAGTGAGTAAGCCTGTCCGTTTGAAAGCAAAATTCTTCATTTTTTATATTATCTTTTGAAAATTTCCATCCATCCATCAACAGCCTTTAAAAGCTTTTCACTGTAGGAAATAGACTGCTCCTTAAAAATAAGATTTAGCCCACTACCACGCTAGTCAGAAGATTTAGTATATTTTGCTCGCTTAGTTGGCTCTTAGAACAACCACAGAATAAATAGCTGTGTTGACATTCCATATTCAAAAGTGGTAGAGCCACGCTGACCTCTGTGCCACGAACGAGCTGGTTCGACCGGGCCGGTACTGATCAAGGTAAAATGACAGCACGAGTGCTGTCGTGTTTCGTTCATGAGTCCGCCGAGACCGGAGACCCAATGATGCAGAAGCATCTCATTAGACCGCCAAGGTGTGGGTCACCACGCACTGTTGCATTGTCTGCATTCGCAATGAGAATGGTGACCACCATTTTTGGATTCTGCTTATGCTTTCTATTAGGCAGAGTAGAATAACTTATGCAGTTTCATACATAAAAAAAAATCATCAACATAGCAACATAGTTAGAGAGAAATTATGCATCTTTGACTTATTATTAAAAGGTGAGTTCTCAAAAAATCCGGTCCGATATCGGTACTAGACGCTTACACTATCCTCAGATATCTTGTTGTGTGTTTGTCAAATAGTGTGTTATATCCAATTATTATTTCCAACGACGAATATAAAAACCTATGGGTAGATAGATATTGTTTTTGTTTAAACGTGCACTTAAATGTAAAAGCCCTGAAGCTATCGGCGGGGGCGTGTTAGACACCCACATATTAACGAATATAATAATTTTGAGTAGATTTATATAACAAGAGACTTGTTGCGTCGACTGGGTAATTTAATTATTTATGAGGAAAATTGAAAATTATTTTTAAAACAAAATAGATAAGGCGAATAGAAAAAGGATAATTCAAGAAAGATCGGGGAACGTAAGTTGGGTAGTGTCGTAATGTCGTTCATATCCCTAATTGAACATTAAATACGAATTTATTTAAATTAATTGAAATGATAAATGATTAACGTAGAATATGAAAGGGTAACACTTCGAGACCATTGATTTTCTCGTATATATCTGAAGATAATACCATGACATCCGCATATGATATTAAAATTATGATCAAAATAATTTATTGCATTTGAGTCTACGTACCTATAGTAAAAGGCATACCCACTTACCACGGTACCCACTACCGATTTGAAATTGAAAAATAAACAAATAAATAAAGGAAACGCGCTATAATATAAACAAATACCTAATGGCTTGCTTTTATCAACCGGGACAAAAGTTATTCGTACTACTATATCTTCAGTCTTCATACTTTTTCATAAATTCACTAATTATATTTAAAACTGTCTGGTCCTCGTAGCCAGAAGAGAATGAATAATAGACCAAAGAAGACTAAAGTATCTCTTCCATGTTACTCGAGGGAAAAGAAAATTGAAATATATTTCAGTTTAGCCAGCATTTAACGGCAAACGACCAGACTTAAATTCGTATTTGAAAGTATTTTTTTAAACTATTTCTTTTCTATTTTTAGGTAGGTACGATGGAAAAACTTATCTACTATCTTAAATTTTTTTCCCCTCAGAAATTTCTAGTTCTTTTTTTTGTTTATACTTATAGCTGAAGAATGTTTGGAATGTCGTTTTAACATCGATATACTAATGCCACTGATTTTTAACCGACTTCAAAAAAAGAAGGAGGTTTCTCAATACGATCGTTTATATTTTTTATCTACTGATTTAATCTTTTGGTCTCTTTCTGTTTCTGTAAATGTTTGTATTGCTATTTACAGAAACAGATAGACCAATTTCCACGACACTTTCAGTACTAAAATCTAAAGTTACAAGGTTTGACTTAAGCTAAATTTGTCACAATACAATAGTAATAAGCTTGAAAGATTAGAATGTTTTATAACGGAGTAAAATACGAAATATCAATTCATGTACATTATGTAGTATCATGTATAACAAGAGTCGCACTGTGTATACAAGTTGGAACCACAAGCCAAATTAATTCGACATCACAACACGATATCCCGAAAGTTTGAGATTAGAATGGAATAAAACCAAAAACTCCTAAAAGTTACTCGGTTTTTATTGGTAATACTAGTTTATAAGGTATTTATTAGAAATCCGTAGGAATTACATATCAAATAAAACATTTGAAGGGAAGACTTTGCCGGTTCATTCAAATTAATAGTTGTTGGCGTTTCAGTAATGGTCGAGTGGTTACTTTTGTGTGTAGTTGGTTTCTTGGGTAAGTAGTCAAAGAAAATCCTTTATGCGTTTCTATAACTTGTGTAATAAAGAAAATAACAGTTACAATTTTAATGTACGTGCGCTCAATCGTCGTTCGAAGGAATAATGTAAGAAGCCACGGTAAAACAGGGCGGCGACAACGGCGCGCGCGTCCTGCTGCACCGACCGATGCAAGCAGCTGAAGACATCAGGCGTTTCGCCGCTCAGCTAACAGATAGCGTTACTCGACATGCCCCCGGCCTTGGAAGCATCAGATTCCAAAAGGTTGTGATTCACTGGAGTCTGCGACTGACTTTCTTCATGCGGATATAGGAGCGGGCATATCTTCGAGAATGACCTTCTAATTATGTCAGATGCGGTTTTGATGGTTGCCACGCGAGATATACCATCCTTGCCAGGAAACGTTTGCAGTACTCGTCCTAGGCGCCATTTTAAGGGTGGTAGATGATCTTCCTTGATTAACACCAGAGTATTTGGAACTAGTGTGTCCTGGTTGAACTGCCATTTCGTCCTTTTCTGCAGTTCAGAAATATATTCGGTAGCCCATCGACGCCAGAAGTTCTGTCGCATCTGTTCTATGCGATCATAACGTGGAAGGCGCTGCGTGGCCGTCGTTGTGAGATCTTGGCTGGCAGGAGCTGTGAGCGGTCGACCAATCAAGAAGTGAGCAGGGGTGAGAGCAAGAAGGTCATTTGGGTCGGTGGACATAGGCGATATAGGTCGGGAATTGAGGACAGCTTCAATTTGTGCTAACACAGTACTCAACTCCTCGTACGTTAAATTTGCATTACCAACTATTCTGTGTAAATGAAATTTACAGGACTTGACCCCTGCCTCCCACAATCCGCCAAAATGTGGTGAATACGGTGGTATAAAGCTAAATTTAATTAAATTATTTGTTGTGAAATTTAAAATATCAGTCTTAGAATTCATTAAGAATTTTGAAAATTCTTTTAATGCTCCGACAAATGATTTACCATTGTCCGAATAAATCTGTAAGGGTTTACCACGGCGAGAAATAAACCTTTTCAACGCGAGTAGGTATGCTTCGGATGTCAGGTTTGTTACTAATTCTAAGTGAATAGCGCGCGTCGAGAAACATACGAAAAGGCAAATGTAACATTTTACTAACTTTGCCCCCCTTCCCGCACGATTCAATATAACCAATGGTCCGGCATAATCTACTCCACAATGTATAAATGGAAATCCCGGATCTAATCTTTCAGGGGGTAAGTTACCCATTTGAATATTTAGCGGTTTGGCCTTCATTCGTTTGCACGTCATACAGGAATGCACTACTTGTTTGGCTAAATTACGACCTTTGATAGGCCACCAAGTCTCTCTTACTGTAGCCAACAAGAGCTGTAGCCCTGCGTGTAATAACATCTTGTGTTTATATTCAAATATACGATGAGTCAAAATATGCTTTGCACACAACAACAAAGGATGTTTTTATCAAATGAAAACGATTCAGAATAAGTAAGTCGACCTCCCACTCTAATCAAATCGTGTTTGTCTAAAAATATATTCAAGTTAGAAATGTGAGGAGGACACTTAAATTTTTTATTATTTTTTAAATTATTATAAATATCTGGAAAAGACTGTTGCTGGGCAATCCGTGTTAAAATTCTAGTTGCATAATTTAACTCCTCCACTACAAGACTGCCAGTGAAACGCTGTGACTTAATTTTATTACGACAATTATTTATAAAACGTGTAATGTACGCTAATACCCGTCGCATTCGATTAAAACAAGAAAATAACTCGAATGGAAACGAATACGGATTCGTGTGAATTATCATCGTAGATTTAATTTGTTTTAATTCTGGTAATTCATCAGAATTAAATTTAAAATTATCAATATTACGTGCCCAATTTAAACTAGGTTCACGTAAAAACATCGGTCCATGCCACCAAATATCAGACGACATCAAAATATCTAACTGCACTCCGCGCGATAATAAATCAGCCGGGTTTTGTTTACCGTCTATGTGAAACCACGGCTTATCACCGGTTAGTTCGTTAATTTCTACTACGCGATTTTGAATAAATGTTTTTAACAAACTCGGTGACATCTTTAGCCATCCCAGCACTATAGTGGAGTCTGACCATAAGTAAACATTATGGAACCGGAGTCTAAGCGATTTTATTATTTTTGTGTACAATTTCGAACCTAGTACCGCGGCACACAATTCTAAGCGTGGTACACTAACTGGCTTTACAGGCGCGACTTTACTCTTCGCACTTAATAAATGAGTAGTTATCAATGAATCGGAATAGCAGCATACATACGCACAAGCGCCGTACGCGTGCTGTGACGCGTCACAAAATATATGTAAGTCTGTATGGTCGCTTTCCGCCAACACATACCGCGGAATCCGTAAATGCTTTAAATATGTTAAATTATTAATGAATTTTCGCCAATCGATTAAAATGTTTCTAGGCACAGGGTCATCCCAACTTATTTTTGACAACCACAGCCTTTGCAGTATAATCTTAGCGATAATAATAGTAGGTGTGATCAAACCCAACGGATCGTAAATCTGTGCAATCGCAGAAAGAATAGTGCGCTTAGTAGCATGAGTCACATCGTGATCGCATTTTGATGTAAAATATAATTCGTCAGACACATTAATCCACCCCAATCCTAATGTTTTTGTTTGACAATGATCACCTAATGATAATTCTTTGGAAGTTAAAGACGACTGCGATCGTGCGTGTGAAACTGTTGAGTTGAATATCCACTTCCTTAACATGAAACAACCCGATTCAAGTACCTTGGATACACTATTGCATATTTCTAACAACTTTTGTTGATCATGATGTCCTGTAACCAAGTCATCAACATAAAAATCATTATTGATCACTTGCGCTATGACGTCATCACTACATTCCGTTGCGAGTTGCTTTAAACATCTGATACTAAGATAAGGCGCGGATGCAGTGCCGTACGTCACCGTGTTAAGCTGAAATACACCGAGAGGGTCGGAGGGATTGTCTCTCCAAAGAATCAACTGTAAATCTCTTTGATCAGACTGTATCAATATTTGCCTGTACATTTTTTCAATGTCGGCACATGCGACATATTTAAATTGTCGAAAACGCAATAAAATTGAAAACAAGTCATTCTGTAACGTCGGCCCTATGTGTTGAATATCGTTTAATGATTTGCCTGACGTCGACTTTGCACTTGCATCAAAAACAACCCGAAGCTTTGTGGTCGAACTGTGTTCCCGAAAAACACCGTGGTGTGGCAAAAAATAATGTGGTTTATTATATTCAGATATACGACTCATGTGTCCCAGGCTTAAATATTCATTCATAAATTCAGTGTACATTTTTCTATAGCTAGGCGCGCTTCTAACTAGTTTGCGTTCGAGTGCAAGAAACCTGTTCTGAGCCATATAAAACGAGTCGTGTAATGCATCAGCTGATTCGCTCAGCGGGATGCGCACGGAAAAACGACCTTTATCGTCACGCAAAGTCGTGTCAATAAATAATCTTTCGCATGCACTTTCATCCTTAGTGAAATTAATTTTATTATTAGAAGAAAAAATCTCCTCTAACTCCCAAAAAAGCTTAAGTTGTGTGTCTAATTCCATAGTTTGAGTAAAATTACAATGAATTTTATTACTCTGAGATGTTTTGTGAACCGCCCCCGATATGATCCATCCAAGTTTTGTGTTTTGCAAATATGGACCGTAAGGTAAGCGAATGAGGCCTTCATTTAATAACTCCCAGAACTTATCTGCGCCTATGAGTAAATGTATTTCGTGTGATAAATAGAAATCGGGGTCTGCAAGTTGCACATTATCTGGTATTTTGATTTTATGATAGTAACCTAGTGATGGTAACTGTGACGTAATGCAGGACAAAACTAAGCAATTGAAATGCGCGTGATATTGTCTTGTTTTGGACCGCACATTGAGTGTGCATGATTGTGTGGATTTCGCTATAGAGTTACCTACACCTATAACTTGCACAGTGGACTGTATCTTTGGAACGTTGAGATTGTTACATAATGTTTCTGAAACAAAACAATGTTGGCTCCCACTGTCGAGAAGAGCCCGGATTGTGTGATATTTGTTGTTCTTATCCGCGATCTCAACTAATGCAGTCGATAATAATACTTGATTATTAAAGTAATGTGTGTTAATGTTATTATTATCGACGTCTTGATATGTGTGAGTTTTGTAAGTCGCAGTTTGTGTTACATGTGTGTGCGTGATGCTTGTGCTTGGTTCTAGGTGAGGCAGCGTTTGTGTAGTGTGTGCAACTTTAGATGCACCCACGTCGACAAATTCACCATGTAGTAACGTATTGTGCTTCTTGTTACAATGCTTGCACGGCCCATACCAACATTCGGTAATTGTGTGACCACCGCGCAAACAATTAGTACACAGATTTTTCTCCTCAACCAATTTGAATTTATCTTTAAGCGATAAACTAAGAAAACCCTCACAAGCATACAGTGGATGGTTTGAGTTGCACATACTGCATAAGAATAAGTACTTATACCGTTGAGTGGATAAGTTAGAGGGTTTGTTATTCGTTTTGTGTGTAATGACATGACTGTGTGATTTTACGAACGACGATTTTTTTATGTTAGTGTTTGGAGTATGCTGTATATGTGTGTCTGCTATTTGTTTATTTTGTGATGGTTTAACCGCTTCTAGAAAATCAGCCCTATCTTTAAGAAATGTTGTTAAATCGGACAACGAAAACCTTTTCTCGGAGGAGGTATTCGTAACAGTGCTTTTGTGAAGCTCCCATTCACGTTCGGTTGTCGAATCCAACTTAGAGACCATAATGTAACTAATTAGAGTATCCCACGTATCGGTGGGTTCGCCTAGCGTTTTTAATGCACGAATGTTTCGTAAAATGGCGTCAATTAGTTTACGAATTTGCGCTGCCGACTCCTTGCTGATTGATTGTGCTGTAAATATGGCCTTAACGTGATTATGCACAAGTAAACGGTTGTTATTATACCTATTTTGCAACAGATCCCAGGCGATCAGGTAGTTATCGGAAGAAAACTCTAGCGACTTAATAACCTGTAGTGCATTGCCTGTAAGCACCGACCGCAAGTAATGAAATTTCTGAATATTGTCGAGATTATTACTAGGATTGTGAATAATAGAAACATAAGTGTCGCGAAACTCGAGCCATTGGTCATATGAGCCGTCGAAGTTGGGCAAAGAAATCGTGGGTAATTTTATTGTGTTAATATTAAAATTATTGTTATGAACGCTCTTAGGTGCGTCATCTAACAAACACTTACATTTGGCAATTATTGAATAAAACTGATTTTCGAAGGTTTCTCGCTCTTGCAATTCTTTTTCGACCTGACTACCCGACACTATGGCGTCTATATCATCTTGAATGTTAGTGAATTGATCAAATAGTACTTGAGCCCGTTGAAAACGCTCGTGCAACTCAGCCTTCTGAATCACAGACATGCTTTCAACATCCAAAGATTGTACAAACTTCGTAAATAACGTGAATTTAGTCTTAATTGACCCCCGTTTCTTAACTAGTTCTCGGGTAATAATATCTTCACCACTCTCAATATCTACGAGGGATTGCCTCTTTTTAGTCATTTTGGCGGTTGTGAAAGGTAAGAATTAAGTACTCACGGTTTTTTCGTTGTTTGCCGTGCTCGCGCACGATGTGGGTAGGTAGGTAGGTACCCCGAATACGTCGCTGCAGGTCGAAAATATGACGATTACCTACTGGAATTTTAAAACAAACGCTATGTTAGCACAAACTGAGCACAGGATTTGGATTTTAAAAGGATACTGCCTGATTGGCTCGACCGTTACAGCCGGTGATGCCGCTTCAGGTGAATATCCGTCGTTAAAGGTTCAATGTGGATCCGGCGTCGAAGGTCCAATGTTGGCGATTCAGTAATGGTCGAGTGGTTACTTTTGTGTGTAGTTGGTTTCTTGGGTAAGTAGTCAAAGAAAATCCTTTATGCGTTTCTATAACTTGTGTAATAAAGAAAATAACAGTTACAATTTTAATGTACGTGCGCTCAATCGTCGTTCGAAGGAATAATGTAAGAAGCCACGGTAAAACAGGGCGGCGACAACGGCGCGCGCGTCCTGCTGCACCGACCGATGCAAGCAGCTGAAGACATCAGGCGTTTCGCCGCTCAGCTAACAGATAGCGTTACTCGACAATAGTCAAAAAGAGATGTCTACTTATATAATAGTATTACAATGTCTATGTTTTGTTTTGTTGTTTGGATGTTATTTTCAACATTTAAACAAATATTTACAGGTTGCACTGGCCGTGATCACAGGCTGGTCGAAACGTCAGGCAAATCAGAGGTATGTAATACCTTTTAATAAGTGATTGCATTAATTCCCGAAAAAATAATATCATGGCTCGCGATAGTTTTAAAGTTTGTATTTAAACGATTAAACCCATGATTCAGAAATTGTCTTATATAGTATTTCATGGAAAATAAAAAAACCTATCCCAACGTACCTTAAAAAAATCTACAAACACCTATAACCTCTACCTGTAAAAATTCTACAGACCTATTAGAGTTTTTAAACTAGCCAATTAAAATAGTTTTTTCAACCGGAAAATAGAGAGACGCCATCAATGTTCTGTTTCAGAGAGCATTTCGACTAATGTATTTTTGTTGGCATATAAATCTCTTCGGATCGAGATAAAATTTTGGCTACCTTTTTGTCAGCTGGGCTGGGAGCACAGATTATAAAACGATAGGCACTGTGAGCCAGACTTATGGCCAAGATATTTTCAAACCTTTGATATAATTTATTGATAGGTGTAAGTTTATCTTATTCTTTCAAAATCTGATTTTTTTCTTTATTTTTGGCCCTGCCAAAGTAACTCTACTCTGCCTGATGGTGGTGTGGAGGTCACCATACTGCGTGTGCAAATGATGCAACATTGCAGCATGGTGACCCACATCATGGTAGGCTAATGATGCTTCTGCATCATTGGGCCTCCGGTCTCGCACTCACCAACGAAACACGACAGTACGAACAAACCATACATACCAAAGAATTATCATTACATATTATAAAACAAAGCCCTCCGGTGCGTCCGTCTGTCTGTCTGTTCGGATTTTGATGCGGTTTTTACCAATAGATAGAATGATTCTTGCAGAAGATTTTCGTATATAATTTGTTAAACTTTTGAGTATAGTGGCAAAAATGTAATGATATTTGTGGAAGACGTCGGAAAACAATAAGCAGCACATCTTCTGGGGGTAATATAGGCCATATTATATTTTCTATAAAGAACCCGTTCGAAACTAGGGCGGGTTGATAGTACATGTATAAAAACATCGCAAACATTTGACATTTCAACTAAAATGCTTAAAAGCAAAACATAAATTCGAATCATTTGTGAAGCGAGGCACAAACAAAAACAGGATAGAGGCGGACAACCAACAGACAGTGACGGGAAATGACGTCACTTAAATCAGGTAACCCATTAGCACAAGTTAAATATGGTCGGAGCTTTTGTACAAAAAAACTGTGTATCTAATATATGAAAATCAATATCTGTTTGTTCGTAATTTATACGCAGCCGTAGTGCTCATTCGGTTGGTATGATATTTTTCTTACGCATGTTGCCAGGCATACGGAAAATACAATGGATATGGAGCTGGAAATATTCCTTTTAAGCGAGCAACACCGCAGTTAATAACTAGTAATGATTGTTTTTGTTTATCTGAGAATAATTTTATTGCTAAGAAACGCTGAGTAAGTATCGATAAAATAGTGTAAAAAAAATGCAAGGTACGTTGTATCTTTTCTGGGTAATTGTATTTTGGTTATATCATTTTATTATAATACTAGCTGAACCCCGCGGTCTTACCCGCGGTTATTGTTGTACCAAGTCCAAAGTCCCGTCCAAATCCGTTAAGCTGTTCCAGAGATTACTCGGAACAAACAGACAGACAGACCGACAAAAAATTTTTAAACTACATTTTTGGTATATGTAGCGTGTATACATACATATGCATTTAGTAAAACGCGATTATTTTAATATTACAAACAGACACTCCAATTATATTTATTTGTATATATAACTTTAAAGGTCTGTGGCCTGAAAATAGCTATTTGTTACAACAATTGTCTAAATAACAAAACAATAACAATATCAGTAAAACATATTACAATTTTATAAACTAAACCAAATATTTTTCGTAAGATATTTTGTTTTTTTAGGTCGTCAGAGTTTCCTTAATGTTCAGTAAGAATTGTCCCTAATGTCTCTACAAGTTCGTGTGAATTCCTGTCCTGCCTGCCGACCTGTGGTCTGAGTGAAACCACAATTAATAACACATTAGACTGTTTCTTGTGAGTATCGTTTAGGTGACTAAGCCCTCTGGTAGGACATCATTAATACGGTTACTGCATTTCCGATGTACCTAGAACAATGCTTCTCTCAAGGTAGTTAATATCCTATACCAGTAGCTGTATACAGATATTGTATGTAAATACAAAGCACAGACAGACAGTACAGATTAATTACAAAGCGTAGATATTCTCAGAAGTGTGGAATGATGTATGGTGTAAGGTCGTATGAGTCTTAAGCAAGAAAAAGAATACAAATTCCTACTCCAACTAATTTAACAAAAACAATCGTTTCGCCTATATATCTTACTAGCTGAACCCCGCGGTGTTACCCGCGGCTATTGTTGTACCGCGAGTAACGCCGCGGGACAAAGTTAGTCTAAAAAAGTAGCCTAAGTTACTCCCCGAATCATCAGCTACAGTGTCACAGTCAGTGAAAGTCCCGTCAAAATCCCTCCAGCCGTTCCAGAAAGTACCCGGAACAAAGAGACAGACCGACAGACAGACAAATGTCATTTTGGTATATATACCCTGTGTACATACATATGCATTTAGTAAAAAGCGGTTATTTTTATATTACAAACACACACTCCAATTTTATTTATTTGTATAGATGTATAGATTATATTCAATAGCTTTACACACACACACACACACACACACACACTCGCTCCTAACTCCCATCTAGGGTAACAGAAATTAAAAAACCCTATTCGCCATTATCCTGACATACAGCACGTGCTTCTTTGGCATTCATTAAGGCTAGGTAATAATCCACTTGCCGGTTACGGGTGCTTTTATTAAGGCCCTTCGTCATTACACTGTCGATCTTGGCAACATTATCTTTAAAACATTCTACTATTCTTTAATTACTACACATATTACGCTAATAATGCTATTGTATTAGTAATAGGAAAACGCAATCTAATAAGTTGGTGACAATATACAACGGCCGCTGTGCATGTGTTAGCGCTGATTGTACGGTGTTCGTATACCAGGCAGACATGACGCCCACGCTTATACCTAATTAATCTATACATCTATACAAATAAATAAAATTGGAGTGTCTGTTTGTAATATTAAAATAACCGCTTTTTACTAAATGCATATGTATGTATACACGGTACATATACGAAAAATGTAGTTTAAAAAATTTTTGTCTGTCTGTCTGTCTGTCTGTCTGTCTGTCTGTCTGTCTGTCTGTCTGTCTGTCTGTTTGTTCCGGGTAATCTCTGGAACGGCTGGACGGATTTTGACGGGACTTTCACTGGCAGGTAGCTGATGATCCGGGGAGTAACTTAGGCTACTTTTTTTAGACTAACTTTGTCCCGCGGCGTTACTCGCGGTACAACAATAACCGCGGGTAACACCGCGGGGTTCAGCTAGTTCGTAATATCTTTTGAATGGAAAGTCCAATTTAAATAATTTAAAAACTATTTTATAGGTAGTTAAATGGTCTTGACCATAAAATAATTTATTTGGATAAGGATTAATATAAACACATAAATAGCATGGTTTGGATTTGGTTAGCATTTTCATTAATGTTTAAAATAAAAAAAGTTGTTGTAGTGACATAACTACAATAGTTGGACATATGCTACCGCGGAGTTTTTTGTAGACATTATGATGTTCTTCAATATTGTTGTACATTATTTTGTTCTATCGCTAATAGTTTCGGCAGCGCATTCGACGAAAGACATTTTAAGACTCATTTTTCTACACCTTCGGTTACATTGTTCAAATTTTACCAAGGATCCCTAATTTTTTTCAAAATGAAATGTAGCCTATGTCAAATTGGAAGAATGTAGCATTCTATTGGTGAAAATTTTTTTTAAATCGGCCCAGTACTTTTTGAGCCTATTCATTACAAACATACAAACATACAAAAATAGGTACAAATCTTTCCTCTTTATAATATTAGTGTAGATTTAGAATCTAAGTAAGATTTTTTCCTCCTTGATTTAATTTAATAATATTTAACCGAAATTCCGCTCACGTTAATATATTCTGAATAAATGTTTTCCTGAGTCCTCAAAGTGTATGCAAAATGTTATGATGATCGATTGGGTTCTGAAAGCGTTCGAAGTAAATTCATTTTCACGTCTGTAATATGAGAAGTGATCTCGAGATCGTATACCTATATACATATAGAGATATACACGCTCATAGCGTTCTTTTTCCCCATGGCAACTCAACGAATGCCAAGTTCAAGTTACTAAAAGCGTTTTCATTCATAAAAGTAAAGTGTCACTATGTTGCCCCTTTAAGTAGCGACTAAAAAGAGGTTAAGCATGTAACTGATTGGTTTGTTAGTAAATTTAAATAATAACTATGATTCAGCTAGTTGTATATATGTTTCTAAAGTCCCCCGCGATACATACTATTGCGGGTGTCCATGGACGGCTGTAATAGCCTACCATCAGGCGATGCGTCTACTGGTTTACCCACTATTCCATAAAAAAATATAAATAAAAAATAATAACAACCCAATTGTTCTTAACATGAGAAAACAACACATAGTAAACAATCGCAAAGGATTAAAAAACTATTATATAACGGCATCAAAGGAAATGATCTTCTTGTTAAGGAAATTGCATCTGCATCGCGTGATAATGCTTGTCCTATTCTACTAATAATTGTTTCAAACTATTTACAACAGTAGCAGGAAATTGTGTAACATCTTGGGAATTATCAATTGTGTAATGCAGATACCTGTTGTACCGAGGCACAGTAAATCGCTGTAGTTTATATGCAATAAATGTGGATGTGAACGGTTGTTATCATAGGATAACAGTCGTGAAGCTTAGTTGGAGACCTTCGGGTGACTTAAAAACATCCAACGGCTGAGATCATTTAGTCACAACGCTGTCTTGCCAGTCCCCAACCCGCACTTGGCTAGCGTGGGGACGTATTGCCTTAACCCTCTCCTGAGAGGTAAATCGAGCCCGGCAGTGGGGCATTATGAGTTATTGATCATAATGTGGATGTGGAAACATCTTTTGTGGCGTGGCAGTAGTGCCACGAGAAAAAACTCGGAGAAATATAAAAAAGTAGTTCTTCCTTTGGTTTGACTGACCAAACAGTCATGTACACACATAATTAAATAATAAATTATTCAGATTGAGGTCATTGGGTTATAAGCAATAAGTTCACACACATTTGCCCTCATAAACCCCTGCACTCTTCGCCGACCCCTCATTTCCCGTCCATATGTTGTATAAAATTTACTGCATTTTAAGAGCTGCTTTGGAATTTCATATCGCAAGGCTTTCAATCATAAGTCTTGTGGAACAATATTATATTTATAACGTGATCTGAATTTTTAAGGGTTTTGTGGAGTTATAATAAAATTTACACATTTCTATAATATTTAACTATAGATGGATAGATTGCCTCGTGATCTAGCGGTTAGCGCATGGAACTGACGATTAAGAGCTCTTGGATATAATTCTCGGGTCAGGTCGTTCGGATCTAAAAGTATTGTTGGGTTGTTTTTACTAGAAATTCATAATACTAACTAATTTGCAAGTAAAGTAGTTTATAATTAAATTATCCAAAACACATTTAGATAGGGAACAATCACATATCGCAGTATTTAGTTCTGAGGTCACCTCATTGGTATGCGGCTAAACTTTTTTGACGTTAGCTACAGATCGTTTGGTGTTTTGCGAGAATGTCAAACAGAAAGTGCAACGAAAATATTTGGTAACTAGCTGAACCCCGCGGTGTTACCCGCGGTCATTGTTGTACCGCGAGTAACGCGGCGGGACAAACTTAGTCTAAAAAAAGTAGCCTAAGTTACTCCCCGGATCATTAGCTACCTGCCAGTGAAAGTCCCGTCAAAATCCGTCCAGCCGTTCCAGAGATTACCCGGAACAAACAGACAGACAGACAGACAGACAGACAGACAGACGGACAGACAGACAGACAAAATTTTTTTTAGCTTCATTTTTGGTATATTTACCGTGTATACATACATATGCATTTAGTAAAAAGGGGTTATTTTAATATTACATACAGACACTCCAATTTTATTTATTTGTATAGATATTGAATGTATAGTATTAGTTTCAGAGTCAGTATCATTGAAGTCGACAATATGTTATTGAGTATTGGTTCTAATCAAATGATTCATGATATCCTAGAAGCTCCCAGACCTTTGTCGAGTCAGGTTATTACGAATTTTTTCAGTGCAGTTCGTCATCTTTCAGAAACTTTGTATGAGAAAACTTCAGCCTATAAATATCCTGTGGACATGTTCTAGTTTTGCGATATTTCTAGCAAACGAATATATGAATTATTGCTAGTTAGTAACATAGTGTAAATAAATTGTTGTGATCGCAGTCTGCGACAGGGCAACCGTTGTACCACTGTTTTTATTAGTTTATATTCGAAATTTTGCCTTTCATATTATGATGTGTGTGCATTCAAGAGTACATATGTATCTATAAACTGTGTCGTTTTCGTCTAATTCATGTTCTCCAACCTTATGATACGAGTTACATTAAGTGTATACATATGTATGTATGAATTTTGTAAAAACTTTACTAGTTAAGATTTACTGTATATTTTATAAATTTATGTGGAGATTCTTGTCTAGTTAAGACACAAAGAAGGATTTTTATGAAGACGCTTTCGCATGAATGGGCCGGCTCAACCGGAATGATACCACGGCCTAACAGAAAACCGGTGTGAAACAGCACAACTATCCCCCAAAGGTCGGCAACGCACTTGTGACGCCTCCGGTGTTGCGTGGTGTGCATGAGCGGCGGTAATTGCTTACCATAAGGTGATACGTCTGCTCGTTTGCACCATATACCATAAAAAAGTATGTACGGTCATTAAAAAAACTATTTAAAAGAAAATTCTTTCTGTTCTTTTCCGTTAATCTCTGGAATGGCTGGATGGATTTTGATTTTGACTGGCAGATATTTGATGATATGAGGAGTTATTTAGGCTACTTTTTTAGACTACGAAGTTGTTGTTGTAAATTGTTGTTGTTGTTTTCCAACGAAAAATTTCATATGCATTTAGTGAAAAGTTGTTGTGAAATTATAAACAGACACTTCCATATTATTTATTTATTCTACTAGTTGACCTACGTAACCTCGTTTGCGTCTCCTATTGCCCCGTTTTAGAAACATTCTCCATTGGTTCTCAACTCCTATTGGTCTTAGCGTGATGATATATAGCCTATAGCCTTCTTCGATAAATGTACTATCCAACACTGAAATATTTTTTCTAATTGGACCAGTGGTTCTTAAGATTAACGCGTTCAAACAAAGCAACAAACAAACTCTTCAGCTTTATGTATTAGTATAGAAGTATAGATGACAAAGAAGAATTACTTAAATATTGATCTGAATTAAAATTTGTTTAAAAAACTTCATCCATGAGAAAACGTTTTTTAAAATAAACATATGTTTTTTAAATTATATCACATCTTGTAACATATCTAAGAGTACGTTTAATTTTCAAGCCAACTGCTGAAAATAGTCTTGAGCAAGACTAAACAGGTACCTGTGTTCTTCAGTGAAATGGTGTACGTCCTACTTCCAAGCTTTAATTAAACTTTAATTAAAAGCTCAAATATACAACTTGTTATAGAAACTGTTGGAGGTAATTAAAACGGTAGGGGTGTTCGTGTCTATATAGACATTTAACATTCGTGAAAATTCGACTAAAAATAACTAGGAAAAGTTTATATTCGTTCATATTTTTAAAAGTATTTATTACTACAAGTGCGCTCATAACCCAGTTGCACCAAGTGCTTAGAAACAATCACCGAGTGTAAGCAACGACGGCGCAGTCGGTACCTGGATTGGTGACCGCTGGTGGCATGATACCATGAGCGTCTCCGTGATTCGGAGTCATCAGACCGAGTGATCAGTCGGTCCCAGTTGTTATCATAGGATAACAGTTGTGAAGCTTAGTTGGAGGTCTTTGGGAGGCTTGAAAAAATCCAAGGACAAGATTTACATAGCTACAACGTTGTCTTGCTAGGCCTCAAACCGCACTCGGCCAGTGTGGGGACGTATGGCTTTAACCCTCTCCTGAGAAGAGACCTGAGCTCAGCAGTGGGACACTATGGGTTGTTGATGATTACTACATGACTACGTAATTTATAAACCGATTATATTATGTTTTTATTTAATTTATAACACTATACTTTACGTTTTGGACAGTTTAAAATTGAAGATTATAACCATCTCTAAAGATTTATTATTAAGAAATTAACAATACAGTTATAACTATATATCCTCATGCAGGTGTGTTGAAGTCGATACTAAATTATTTAAGGATGCTGTGTAAATGTGTCAGTAATTAAATTATTTAAGTTTTTCAAGACATACATACATACAGCCATGTACATCACTCTTCATTAAACAGGTACAAGGTATATGATAACGTAATACGATTAAACTATGTTTACCAAAACAAACTTAATAAATTTTCCACTTACATTATTTACGTCTATATAACACACTTCAACGTCACTTAGCACGTTTACATCTATTTAGTATAACTTAGTTAATAGAGACAAATTTTTCTGTTAACTTTAGTTGGTGGAACGAAAACTGTGATATCCACTACATTACTACGACTATGAAGCTTTCTTTACTACGAAAATAAGTGTACAGCTGTTCTTCATCTACAAAATTAAATATAATAAATTGATCGGTGTAAGAACACAATTATTAGAAGTATTTCGAATAGGATTATAACGTCTTGTATGTACAAACACTGCTTAAAAACAGCAGCCTGATTCTTGATCTTTCATTTGTTTATATTATAATAGCTGACCCACTCAACCTCGTTTGTGTTTCCTATTGCCCGTAGTGTGATAATTTGCCCCCGTTTTTGAAACATACTTCATTAGTGCTCCGCTCCTATTGGTCTTAAGGTGATAATATATAACCTATAGCCTTCCTCGATTAATGGGCTATCTAACACTGAAATATTTTTTAAATATGACCAGTATTTTCAAAGCTGAAGACTTTGTTTGTTAATCTCATTAACAAACAAATTCTTCAGCTTGATATATTAGAATAAAAATTATGTGTTTGATTTGCATCCTTTCCGTTTTGTTTGTGATTCATTTCATTTGTGTATTTATCTCTATATCTTGATGTAATTTTGCTATGAATCTTGTGTTCGAAATCAAGTATTATTATTATAATTTTCCTGGAATTTGCCCAAGTTACCCTAACCTAACACCAGATATGTCCAGAAAAGTTTCAAAGGTACCCTTTACCCTATTAAGTAACGCCTAACAAATATGGTACGATATATTCGTTCGGTGAATCTTTTGTAGTAGGGTTTTCTATGATAACAATTGTGGGGAAAACCACGACAAAACCGTCATGAATCTGATAATAACAATACCTAAGAGGATGAATAAGTAATAACAACTTTAATCAATAGAATAGAAAGAACTTGTAGTTTTTAGGATTCTGTACCTCAAAAAGAAAAAATGAAACCCTTATAAGATCACTTTGTTGTCCAACTGGCTGTCTGTCTGTGTGTCTGTCAATACTCCTTTTTTATATGAGTTTAGTTACAAGTGGAAATTAAAATGTTTTGCACATATATCATCATCATGCCTGTTAAGCTTTGAAAGACAAGGTGTTCTATTAATAACCGATTTCAAAAAAGGAGGAGGTTATCAATTCGACTGTTTGGTGCTTCCCGTGTAGTTCCATTTCAATTTGGTCCAGTTCTTGAAGTCGATTTCATTTGTTAAAATTTGTTATTATTATTAGACTACTACTCGACTTTTTGGCAGTCTATGTATGTTTGTATGTTCTACCACAGAGTCTAAACTACTGAACCGATTTTACTGAAAGAGGTAATAGGAGATATTAGATTAGTAATAATGACCCGAGTGACATCGGCTATATCAATGTTATCAAAGGTTTTTAACAGACTTCAAAAAAGGAGGAGGTTCTCAATTCGACCGTATATCTTTATATATATAATTCTTCTGTGAGTGTGTATGTCACTGAACTACTCTCAAACGACTGGACCGATTTTGCTGAAATTTTGTGTGTGTGTTCAAGGGGATCTGGGAATGGTTTAGATTCACAATTTTGTCCGCTGGACAATGTTTTTTTAATTAATTTTTAATTTATTAGTAGTTATGGCAAAACGACGTTTGCCGGGACAGCTAGTATATATATATTTTATGTGTGTTCGCGGATAATTTCGTCATTTCTGAACCGATTTTGATGATTCTTTTTTTAATAGAAAGGAGATATCCCAACGGTGGTACCATGACAGGGATCAATTTGCTCGTCCTTGAAGTCGGTTTTTTATTTTGTTTAAATTTTGTAGGCAATCGGTTTAGAGTTATATTAACTTCTTTTCCTGGTAATTTTATTTTTATTTATCCTTACATAATAATTACTTATTGTATATGTGTCTGTTAGTGATTGTCGCACTAAACCATTAAATATCCATAGATTTATTCTGTTTTATTGCTTTTAAGTATAACCAATTGATGGTGAGTCAAGTATGGCAAACAAAGATTAAAAAACATTTTTGTAAATGTTTGTTACTAAGATATAAAATTAAAAATCCTTTAATAATATTAATACAAATACTATAGAGAAGTAAAATAAAAACCAC
Organism: Spilosoma lubricipeda; assembly: GCA_905220595.1. Classification (NCBI taxonomy): domain Eukaryota; kingdom Metazoa; phylum Arthropoda; class Insecta; order Lepidoptera; family Erebidae; genus Spilosoma; species Spilosoma lubricipeda. The sequence continues at coordinate 572,063 of HG992296.1, forward strand.
AACTGAGTAGATTGTTGCTAAGCAACTGCCTCGCTAGACATAATTCCTTTGTTACAATAGAATTTAAAATTTAACTTCATGAATTTATCGTAGGGTTATTTGACACACAAATCTATACTAATATATTTAACGCTGAAGAGTTTGTTTGTTTGTTTGTTTGAACACGCTAATCTCAGAAACCGCTGGTCCGATTTGAAAAATTCTTTCGGTGTTGGATAGTCCATTTATCGAGGAAGGCTATAGGGTATATATCATCACGCTACTACTAATAGGAGCGGAGCAACAATGAAAAATGCTTCAAAAACGGGAGAAATTTTCACGCTACGGGCAATATAAGACGCAAACGAGGTTGCGTGGGTCAGCTAGTCTTTACATAAATAAGAACATAGCCTTAAAAGTTTGTATATGTGTATTGCAGTAATAGCTTTGGCCAGCGGAGCCTCATGTAAAATTCGGTTATCGTGGTGACTCTTCAAACTGATGTAACTTTTTAACCGACTTCAAAAAAGGAGGAGGTTCTCAATACGACTGTTTAAAAAAAATGAAAATATGAATAGTGACAAATCAACTATCAAAACAGGCAAAAATTGAGCTTCAGGTGATCTTCTTTAAACTCATTAAAATGAAAAATGAATTTCTAAGTTTTTTTTAAATAGAATAGTGGGCAAACGAGCAAACGTATGGCCTGAAGGTAAGCGATTACCGCCGCCCATAGACACCTTTAACGCCAGAGGCTTCATAAGTGCGTTGCCGGCCTTTGGGGTAGAGGAAGGGGATGGCGGAAGGGGTTGGTGTATGTGCCTCCGGTATCCTCACTCACTCGGTGAAACACAGCGCTGTTACACACCAGTTTTCTGTAAGGCCGTGGTATCACTCCGGCCAAGCCGGTCCTTGCATGTCGAAGCGTGGCTCTCCCACAGTGGATAGGATAATAAGGATTACGGACAAATGCATTAACTTGTACTAACAATGTACTGTAACTCGTTGTTGGTACAACACGGAAACAAATGCCACTGGTACACATTGTGTCATCAATCAGAAATGTAAATTAAATGCTCTTTAAACAAAGGATAATGACAACTTTGTCACTTCGCCGTAATGAGAGGTTAGGTACTGTTTCCTTTTGGTAGGGTTGGGCTTCACTGCTAGCGGGTTGCGTACACAAAGACTACCTACCGTAAATAAATAAAAAAATACCTATTCTATAAAAAAATGTGAATATAAACAGTGTACTTAAAATGCTTGCAATAATGAAGAAGAGGTTTAAAGAAACAGTTAATCTCAAACGAACTCCCTCTTGCATAAAACCTCTATGATTTAAGCGAGTGGTATGTATTTAATAAATGTATATTTTAATGCTTTTCCATGGTGAAATAAATAAATACAGAAACAGTTACTTTACGTTTCCATTTTAATCATTTTCGATTCAATTACTAATATCAATCTTACTATTCTAATAAATGTACTGAATTCTTTCAGTCAAGTTTTTTTAATATTACTAAAAGTGAGCGCCATTTTATAGGGATTTACCAAGTAGTGAATTGACTGCTTATTATCCTCTTTAGTAAAATAATAAAATAAAAATATTTATTCATAAAATAAGGAAAAACCAAGTCTCTAAAAGGATTTAAATTATTCGAAATTCCATTTCATATTATACATATATGTAGAGTAAATTATCAGTTAAATATATGTATTAAGTATTGTATTATAGTAATAAATGTTTTGTAATCATATTATTGACTGGACTGCTATGTCAGAGTTCGTGGCTTCGATTCTCATCCAGGACCAATGTTTATGCCATGAATGTGTCATAAGCACAATAATTTATTCTGTGTCTGGGCGTTATTTACCTATGATATGTACGTACATCAGCAGAGGGGTTACCTTAGTTCAGGTTCTGCCTAGACCAGAAAGACGGCCTTGTTTGAATTGTGTGAGAGTTTTGTTATTATTATTACTATGCTCTTTTGGTTCTTAAATTATTTTTTCAAAAACAAATAAATAAATATTTCGGACATCTATCACACAACGCCATCTAGTCCCAAGATAAGCTGGAAGCTCTCCCTCAGTCGCAGTACAAAATGCCTTTGAAGAGTTTATTGCCTCCCGTCCAGCTGGTTTTTACAAGAAGGGCATCAATAAACTGCTAATGCGTTGGCAAAGATGCGTCGATTGCATGGGTGATTACTTCGAATAACAGAAATAAAAAAGTTTGAAAAAATAAGTACTTTCACTTAATTCATACAAAACGGCAATTTCATAGGTAAAGATCTAATACATCCTTTTTTTTTGTAAATACATACATATTGTTCATAGAAAACACCCAAATTCTGAAATAAATATTTGTAGATCATACAAAAATTTGGTCCGACCCAGCAATCGAACCCGAGACCTCATGATCAGCAGTCGCACACGCCAACCGCGAGATCAACGAGGCAGTCAAAACAATTATCAAAACTTCATCCAAAAACGCGGTTTGTTGCCACTGAGACTCCAATATCCTGTATTCGTTGCGGTCGGTTCGTCACGTCGCGTCGGTGATGGACTGATGAGTACACGTTACGAGAACTACGTTCGGATTACTCACGATATATAACACACAACAGCATTGTGTTTCTGTGGTTTCCTGACTGAGAAATGTAAATAACACCAGCTATTAACAAAATAAACAGTTTTTTTTCATAATTTGGAGATGAGCAAGAAGTTTTTGTTTCATTCAGATGGACTTTGACTTTGACTACACCGAGTGTCGGGGGTTCAAATACCACATAGGACAACACTTTGTGTGATTTACAAATTGTTGCTCTGAGTCTGGGTGTTCTTTATGTCATGCATTTTCCCAACGTGGAAGAAGGAGTTTTTTTTAAAACGACGGGATTTTAATTTTTGAAAAAAAAGAAAAGAAAAAAAGATGTATTAGCTGTCTATGACGTATGAGAGAATTATAGTGGTCAAGCTTATAAGCGAGAACCCGTCACCGCGCCGAAGCAATGGATAAAACAGTAGGCTAATAAAATGATTATCTTCTGATTGTTGCACGCCTCTCAGTATTCTTCTATTACTATCACAGAAATAAGAGGAAAGTCAGTTAGTAAGATGTAGTTTGTTCTACTTAACGCAGCCCCTCATTGCAATTAACTACTGAATTTATCTATCTATAGCCTAAATATACTCTTAGCCAACTGCTAACTTCTGACAAATAACACAGAAGCCATTAAAGTATATTTATCACTTAAATAATCATCATAAAACCGAACTACATCATAACCTAACCTTTCCAAAACCAACTTACCAATATTCATCAATTCATTCAGCGATAAATTATAAAACCAATATTGTTCCGATCCAAAATAATAATTGCGTTAAAATAATTTACTTGTAAGAGCCACGATCAAAGAAATATTCACGTCATTCAGCGGTTTTGTGTGAACCGTTTGTGGGTCAAGACTGTTTACGAAGCTAGGGCTGTCGCGAAGAATAAATCATAAACGGTCAACTCCATTCTAACTTCAGCGAGTTTGTTTGTGTTATGAAAGGTAGTGTTATATAATTTTATCGGCCATGAAAACTTATGGAAATATTACTTGGAGTATGACGAATAGAGGAGTTCAATAGGGGAATAGAAATATTATGTCTGTAGTACATTATTATTTCAAAATATTTAATTTATTTATCTTGCTATTTGATAGTTTTTGTATCCTACTTTTTATCAAAATCTACTGTTTATTTTAGTTTCAGTATATTTTTGATTAGAGTGGTTTCCCATGTTGTTTAATTGATAAAATAAGCTTTATATATTCTTTTTTATTTTTTATACTGTTATTTTCGCCTAATTATGGTGAGATGGTACCCCTAAAAGTCACGTAATTAAATTTTAATTATATTGTCCGCCATGTTAAAATCTTAATATTAATGAAGAACGCAAAGTTCTCACGTACGATTGTCCAAAGGGCTTTCTAATAAAAAACGCGGCGACCCTGATAAGTAGTTTGAACACTTATTGCACTTTTTGTTAATACGGACGGTCTTGAGACCCTTCACATCTGTTAGTCATAAAATCAAAGTTTGAAAGTTATAAGACAAGAGAGTAGGGACTACCTGCGCTTTCGGGTACGGTGTCGTGGAGAGTTACTGAGTTTAGGAGAGGCACTTGGCTTTGAACAAGCAGAGAAGGCAGTTAGTCTGGAGCCTGCGAAGAGTTCGGTTCGAGAGTAGGCGCGTAACGGGTGCTTGCCAGCGGGTGCTTGTAACTAGACAGGGTGCTAGGCGTTCTCTCTGAGTAAGTTAAATATATATAACGTTGAAGGAAGCCAGGTGAGTCGTTGTTTTCTAATACAAAATCGTAGGATAAAGAGCTCATTATTTTAATATATAGTTGTATACCGGTCTGAGTATCGTAGTAATTGTTAGAAATTTAGATGTATTCGCTCAGTTATTCAATTACTAAGCATCACGATTGATTCTACGGGTACCATGTTTTGAGATGTATGAGTAGGCTTCAGTGTAGAGTCCATAGTGAGGTGAAAGCGAGGTACGGTCGGGTGGAGCTCGGCGTCTGATCATCGTTTAGTTCCGCTATACGATTGTACTTCGGTGATCTGTCAATATGGTGCCTTATACTGAGGTTGGCGTGTTTGGGCTTGTGGGGGTGTACTTTAGTGCAGGGAGTTTTAATGGTCGGCTACATGGAGGTTCTATGGGCAAGGTTAAGCGGTATTGTCGTCGCGCCGGTCAGGAGAATTTGGATCCGAGTTCCAAACCGGGAAACTAGCATTTTTAAATGCTATACTCCGGTCCTCGAGCCGGGCCCGTGTAGCATAAGGGATAATGCGACTACCGCCGGCGGCAATAGAGTTTGATTTTGTTATCGCGGGATAGAACTCCTTGATAAAAGAAGATTATTCCGCCTGAATCTTGAGTGCACACTGAAAGAGATTGAATGATCAGCATGAATTAATTGTGATGTCTCTAATTGACCGTAATCTTTCTCTTTGATCCGCGTGAGGCCTTTAAAGCTGGTGGAGGAATCTCGAGTCTGGAGCCGGATTCCACAGGGCATGCACGGTGGAGGGGTGCGGCCCCAACCCCCTCGTGGGGTTGCTGGTGGCATTTTAAATAAACACCGTGTTCGATAGACAATTATTTACTTTACTCAGACTAGGACGGGCTAAGGCTCACAGAGGCACCATCACATATGGTGCCGTGACCAGGATCCTCGTCATTAAATGTATTGAGCCGTAATTCTTACGCCAGTACAACGAGGATGAACTTAAAAGGGTTACTATAACACAACACAACGTAGACAAATCTATATCATTGGCCACAACTTAAGTTGATATATTACGTATTTTTGTATTAAACCGGTTATAAATATTTAAGTATACAATATTAAACAGATGCAATATTTCATACAATCTATATACATTTATATCTGTACTGTAACCACTGAGTTTGTTATATTGACTTATAATTTTATTATACTATAACAAGCTTCTTTATGTAACAAGCTCATTTATGTTAAAATTATGCTGTGTCAAAAATAACTGTGCTAAACCACGCCACAAATATTACAACATGTGTGGGCTCATTTTAGCTAGAATTAATACTCAATCTCTAAGTTTTAGGATATTAGTTAGATATATGGGCTGCAAAAGGAGACTCTTATGGAGATACAGATTATGGGGGTGACTACAAGCGACGACAAATTGGTGAGTGTTCACTTTAATTTTATTTTATGTGTGCAAGTATTAATCATTATGTGATTTGTGTACTTAATGTAAAAGTTTCGCTATACATTGTTCGATACAGTGTCAAATGCTGTGTAGTTTCACTTACAATTTTCATGAGTGTTATTGGGTTCGATGCCCAAATATACATAGGTACCTTGTTTGTAAAATGAACAGTAGGCAAATGCACATTTTATATGTGTATGCCTGTATGTACTCGGTACCCAGATTCTGTTTTAATTATATAGTTTATTGAGTTTAACTGCACCGTGCTTCACTGCACGATTGGCCTAATGGTTTAAACTGGTCGCCACGCGGCTTTACTGCGTCAATTGTTGTGGGTTCAAACCCTACATGGGACAATACTTTGTGTGATCCACAAATTGTTGGGTGTTCTTTGTGTTCGTATGTATTTTCTCAATGTGGGAGACATTAGAAAAACCCTAGAATGAACAAGCAACTAGGAGTAACACTTAGTATACTCGCGTTTACTGGCTATTCAAGTTGCGATCTTGTTAAGTAAGAGTTTACTGTATAATTGTTTCTAAAGATGCCATAGCAAGACTTATTTTATGTGGGAGCAAACACGTAGCACGTCGCGTTTAGTTTCATTAATTAATGTCTAATGGGAAATTTATCGTGTGAGATCTCAGGCAGATCAACGTCACTTTATATGGGGGGAAACACTAACAAATCTAATATATAAAAACAAAATCAATTGCTGTTCGTTTGTCTCGCTAAAACTCGAGAACGGCTGGGCCGATTTAGTTGAGTTTGGTTTTGAAATAGGTGTCGTTGTCCAGAGAAGGTTTAAACGGTGAAAAATTAATAATAAATAGTTAATCCAAATGTCACGTGTACGAAGTAGCAGGCACAACTAGTGTCTGCTAAAAACCTTGTATGGGGGGGACAGTGTATAATAATTTTATAGAATAAATATATATAATAATTTAGTGGTGAGTTGGGTTCGTTTCTCAATTAAAACGCTATTGCACGTTACAATAAAACATCTTATAGCAGGGTTCGAGTCCGAAATGAACACTATAACACGTTTTAATAAATCGGTCTTATAACTTTATGTAGTCATTACAGTAAAACGGTCTTATAACCTAGTATAGTCGTTATATGTAGATTTAAAATAAAATCATTTGGTATAATAGACACTGGTCCTGTTAAGATGACGACGATGATGATGATATTATATGTACTTTGAATAGATATAAGTTATCACGAGTAATGCGATACGATACGAACAAATCGTAAAATGCGAGCGGTAGTGTACAATTGTTTTCTAACAGAAAACAATAGATACGTGTAGCTATGTACCGGAAGGATGCAGTGAAAGAAAAAAATATTATTTGTCCCAACGTTAAATTAGTGTCTAAGCAATAAAAAAAAATGAAAGCGGAAAAAAACAATATTTCTTTTGATAGACAAAGAGATGCCTATTGACGCTGGGGACAAAGGACGCTAGAATAAAATGCACTGAGAAAAAAAAGGGCTGTCAATAATAGTTTTCTATGATGCCAGATGGTTAAGCATAGGTTGTAATTTACGCAACAACTATAAACGAAAAAAAATCTGCCGGGTTCAATCCCTGGACTGAATAATGTAGCTTTATGATGCTTACGTTTGTAAGTATTGTGCGGCTTCGATTACCGATTACGAGAGTTAAATGTTAGTCTTATGAGCGAGGGTCTTTTATTTAACAGTAAATCTAGATTAAGATTCCTGATTAAGCATAATAATGTAAGATGGGGATGAGGTTGATGTTCGGGCGTGCATTAAGCGATGAGTTGCAATGGAAGAATACAGAGAATCACATAACGTAGAAGCTTATTGGTTTCAATCCCCGAGCTGATTCATGTAATGAACTAGTAAGGATGTCCTTACGGTTAGATAATTTAAGTTATAACACACTATACATAGATGTGGTAGCGGAAGGGAGCTATGAAACATATGGTATTATGTGTGATACACAAACACGTGAGGTAACATTTTAATGTTCGAAATAAACATATAATTGATTAAAGTTGTTAGATCAATTTTTAGATGACAGTTGAGTCACCGTCAGGTTGACATCGTTAAGATTAATTCATATGTTAGCTAAACAAATCACGTTTCAACAAATATAACATAGGTTAACGTCGTGCACGTACTAATAGTTGTCAATTGTAGACAAAACAGACATAGAAGTTACTTGTGTGGTTGTAGGTAACACACCACTTAAGTAAGTAAATCTTAGAATCTTAGAATCTTTTGATTAAGAGACACAACCTAATAGCTAATGCGAGTATTATATGCAAAGTATATTACGATTAGAGGAGTTAATCTGATCGAAAGCTAATGTAACTTCAGTTAGTGCAGACTTACGAGTTAGACTTTTGCACGTTACGATATTAGATAAATGACTAAGAGTTCGTAGGGATAACGATCTCGGGAACTAGTAAAGATTAACTTACCTGGAGAGTCTAATACAAACTAGATAGTAATGGAATCATTAATTGAATACCATGAGTAAATAAAATCCAAATTAAGTAAGATTTAACTACTAAATGCCTCTGAATATACGCAGATGGAGCGCAGGATGTTTTATATAGTAAAATAAAAGTTAGATTGACTGTTGCCTAATTACTTAAGTTGCACATGTGCATACAGATGATGGCATGATGAACACTTTTGGGAAGTAATACTTAGACAAATATTGGTTTACTGATGTAAAGGGGTATAAATATACTCATAAAAAATTTTGAGACGTGGATGATGGAGATATTGTTGATAGGAGATAAAAAAAAAAAAAAAAAAAACTCTTTATCGATTGGATGTGTAAAAGTACACGCTAAAGTGTATAATAATGTGTTGATGGAAGCATTATAAAAAAAATACATTAGACGTAAATGCTGGTGATAGAACTGTTGTTGTGTTAAAGTACACACGAGTGCGTACAATAACGTGGTTGATGGAAGCATTATTTAAAAATTGATATTAGACGAAGATGCTGGTGAAGTTTAAATATTAATTCTAAATTTTGAAGAATACAGACATATATTGTGTGTATTCAAATGAAACATTTTGTGTTGATATCGCGAGATAATATCGTGAATATCACACCATTCGAAACAAATTCTCTGCTGTGGTATCATCATGTTCCAGCGAAGGCGGATATTGTGTAATGCAATCAACTCGTCGAGAGCTGCTGATGTTCGTGACTGCGGGTTACTTCGCAAGGAAAGGTGCACCGCAGGAAAGCAGAGCTACAGTGAGACCTGAACAACGGCGGAGCGACTTTGGAGGTTGGGGAGTTCGACGGTGAAATGAAGAATGTACTGCTAAGGCGATAGTTTGCGCGGAAAAGCGTTCACACTAATTATATCTGGTAATCTTAGATAATGATTGCAAGTTCGAGGTATGTAAACTTCTCATGAATTGTTGTTGGAAGATGAAGAGTAGTAAAAAATATTGATAGGCAGATAATACCTTATTGGTATGCCAGAGGTTACAATGTACAATCCTAATTAATAATGTATAATTTATTATATATTGCAATTGTAATGCATCTAATGGAGTTATTGTAAGCCGCCGTTCTGGCCAGTTATAATTGTAAAACATGGAGAAAGTGTAGAATGTAATATGGCAAAACGAGGTGTGGAGATACTTAGGGAACGTCTTTACAATACAATTAATGATCAGGTATACAAACAGTACGCACTTTAAAGGCAAATCACATCGGATAAACAGGCCGTATTAAGATATACAAGCGCGTTTGTTGAGCAATGGCTATCAGATACCTGATAAAATTAACAGGTCGTATTGAAATAGACTAAGCACACTTGCTAAATAACCGTTACCAGTTACCTTATCCGGTATAAATCAACAGACCGTATTGGTTTAAACCAAGCACAGTTGCGAAATCACTTTTATCAGTTACCTGTCTGGTACAAAATCAACAGGTCGTATTAGAATCAACCAAGCATATTCGCTAAACAACGGTTGTCAGCTACCTAATAAGAATTCGAGTTGATCTTATAGGAACAACCCACTAGAAGTGGATCTCGTATGAGAATCGATAGGATATGTGAATAAGCCAATGGGACTAACTTGATTGTACCAGTTATAAGAGACAACACAGTTGGATCAACTATCATATTCTAAGCCATGAATAAAATAACGAGTCAAATCGTACGAACCTCATCAAACAAAACTTACCTTTTGATATCGGTGTGTAAAACGTATCCAAGTGCTACAATACCATGCCTATCATCCCATGCTACTACCACGCAATAGTGGAACCATACTACTAAAACATTACTGAAATATTCCAATACAGCAGTTAGTTCTGGAGAACCAAAAACTTGCTTGGAAAGAATCCTGACATTATCGGGTTTGAAGGTTGTGAAGGAGAGCCTGGAGCGTGACTGCTAAACCGATTCTCAAATGTGTAAAGTACCATACACTTATACGACTATAATATATCATGCGATTTGATAAGTTTTGAAAGTAATTTAGACAAAGAGCTAATCCAGTCACTGGTTACAATTTAAAGATAAGTGAAATCCCATACGCTTAGAAACAGTCTTCGCGTCTGCATTTCAAGGGGGGGAATGAGATGGTACCCCTAAAAGTCACGTAATTAAATTTTAATTATATTGTCCGCCATGTTAAAATCTTAATATTAATGAAGAACGCAAAGTTCTCACGTACGATTGTCCAAAGGGCTTTCTAATAAAAAACGCGGCGACCCTGATAAGTAGTTTGAACACTTATTGCACTTTTTGTTAATACGGACGGTCTTGAGACCCTTCACATCTGTTAGTCATAAAATCAAAGTTTGAAAGTTATAAGACAAGAGAGTAGGGACTACCTGCGCTTTCGGGTACGGTGTCGTGGAGAGTTACTGAGTTTAGGAGAGGCACTTGGCTTTGAACAAGCAGAGAAGGCAGTTAGTCTGGAGCCTGCGAAGAGTTCGGTTCGAGAGTAGGCGCGTAACGGGTGCTTGCCAGCGGGTGCTTGTAACTAGACAGGGTGCTAGGCGTTCTCTCTGAGTAAGTTAAATATATATAACGTTGAAGGAAGCCAGGTGAGTCGTTGTTTTCTAATACAAAATCGTAGGATAAAGAGCTCATTATTTTAATATATAGTTGTATACCGGTCTGAGTATCGTAGTAATTGTTAGAAATTTAGATGTATTCGCTCAGTTATTCAATTACTAAGCATCACGATTGATTCTACGGGTACCATGTTTTGAGATGTATGAGTAGGCTTCAGTGTAGAGTCCATAGTGAGGTGAAAGCGAGGTACGGTCGGGTGGAGCTCGGCGTCTGATCATCGTTTAGTTCTGCTATACGATTGTACTTCGGTGATCTGTCAATATGGTGCCTTATACTGAGGTTGGCGTGTTTGGGCTTGTGGGAGTGTACTTTAGTGCAGGGAGTTTTAATGGTCGGCTACATGGAGGTTCTATGGGCAAGGTTAAGCGGTATTGTCGTCGCGCCGGTCAGGAGAATTTGGATCCGAGTTCCAAACCGGGAAACTAGCATTTTTAAATGCTATACTCCGGTCCTCGAGCCGGGCCCGTGTAGCATAAGGGATAATGCGACTACCGCCGGCGGCAATAGAGTTTGATTTTGTTATCGCGGGATAGAACTCCTTGATAAAAGAAGATTATTCCGCCTGAATCTTGAGTGCACACTGAAAGAGATTGAATGATCAGCATGAATTAATTGTGATGTCTCTAATTGACCGTAATCTTTCTCTTTGATCCGCGTGAGGCCTTTAAAGCTGGTGGAGGAATCTCGAGTCTGGAGCCGGATTCCACAGGGCATGCACGGTGGAGGGGTGCGGCCCCAACCCCCTCGTGGGGTTGCTGGTGGCATTTTAAATAAACACCGTGTTCGATAGACAATTATTTACTTTACTCAGACTAGGACGGGCTAAGGCTCACAGAGGCACCATCACAATGGCGACTATAGACTGTGTCGATTTTTATATTTTTACTGTCGAATTTCCTTATTTAAAGAAATTTCATTGATGTGTGACAACCCTAGCAAAGATCCTAAGATGCAAGCGGACGCAGATTGTCAACAAGAATAACGCGTCAGTAACATGAATGTACATAGAAGTAGTGCTCGGCGCTCGCGTACGGCTCCGTGTCATTTGGCCCTTGAGATCTATTACAACAATTTCCTTCGGAAATAGACCGTGTATATCATTCTCAACAATACTACTTTAACTAGATAATCATGGCTAGATATTCCTGGAAATTTAACTGTCATTTTAGGGTTCAAGGGAAAATTTTACTTCATTGACCAGGGGAAAAAATTTAAAAAATCTGTAATCTGTCTATTTTATAGTATAAAAGTGAAGAGTTTACTGGAGAGAGAAGTAATGGATAGTTCGTTGATCAAGAATGGATATTTAATGTTCCTCCCAGTAATAATAATGTTTCACATAATAACCCACTAAACAGAATGTGCAGAAACTATAATACCGTGTGCTCACAGTTCGATATCTTTCACGAAAGTCTCAATGCCTTCAGATCTTCTCTCATTCATTATAGCAAGCCTTAATTTTAATGCATATCTCAGTTTTCTATATATATTTAGTTTGTAACGGTATACCTAATTATGGTTAGTTTTTGTTCTCATCTTATATTTTTTATGAACCCCGCGGTGTTACCCGCGGTTATTGTTGTACCGCGAGTAACGCCGCGGGGCAAAGTTAGTCTAAAAAATGTAGCCTAAGTTACTCCCCGGACCATCAGCTACCTACCAGTGAAAGTCCCGTCAAAATCCGTCCAGCCGTTCCAGAGATTACCCGGAACAAACAGACAGACAGACAGACAGACCGACAGACAGACAGACAGACAAAAATTTTTTTAACTACCTTTTTGGTATATGTACTGTGTATACATACATATGCATTTAGTAAAAAGCGGTTATTTTAATATTACAAACAGACACTCCAATTTTATTTATTTGTATAGATTTCTATGCCAAAACGAAGCACTGTCTTCTGTCAAAGTTGTGTAAAGGGTTGCAGGTTTACTATAATGTACTGTTAAGATTGCTCTTTATATTTTTCAATCTGTTATCTGTATGTGTACCTATTAAATAAAAAAAATGCTATTTAACACTACGCTGCGACACAAAAGTACCGATCATCAATGAAAAATCTTGTAAAAACCTGTCAAATGTATTCTTTTTGAGAGACAACCGTGGGAGAGCCATGCTTCGGTATGAATGGGCCAGCTCGATCGGAGTGATATCATGGCCTCAAGAAAACCAGTGTGAAATAGTGCTTGCGCTGTGTTTCACTGAGTGAGTGAGGGATACCGGAGGCCCATAACCCAATCCCCCTCCCCCTATCTCCCTGCCCTATCCCCAAAGACCGGCAACGCACTTGTGACGCCTCTGGTGAGTGCAGGTGTCCATGGGCGGCATTAATCGCTTACCATCAGGCGATATCTCTGCTCGTTTGCCCGCCTATTCCATTAAAAAAGACAGATTAAGTTATGCAATAATTAGAACAACCCAGAGTGAGTGTTGATAATGGGTTGAACAAAATTGCCAAAATGTAAAAGATACAAAACAGCTGACTGTGGATAGAGAAGAAATGGGTAACATTAAAATTGAAAACTTCTTCCTCTTTTTTATATAAAATGTATTTTACCATTCCAACGAACAGGATTATTTACCAGCCAACAGGAAAGCCAGGGGACTGATTAGTCGCCATGAATAAGTATATGAAAAGGCAAATTCAAGCAAATTTCGAAAGGGTTTAAAGAGGTGTTTTTTCCTTTACTCTTATTTCGACTGTATAAGCGTACAATAAATTCGTACGAAACTTTCTTCACCGAAAACAACGACACAGTAACGAATAAATTAATATAGGTAATACTTCAGCGCCATCCGGCCGTCAGAAGTTCGTCGGTGGCGAAATTCAGCTCATTGTGATAAAATCAATACTTATTTCCATTTCATTGACATCGCTACCAGTAAAACTGTGAATCAGTTTCACTGGTACATAGTAACACTATTACATAGTAACAGACAATATTTATGGAAAATACGACGATTGTGCCTTCAACTGCTACGAGATTGTGGATACTATACTCGGGTAATCTTTCTTCTTTTTACTGCTATAGATATTATTGAGAATTTGAAAATATTGTACGTAACATCAGAATTGTAATTATTAAAATTATCTTTGTAAATAAACTTAACAACTTACATTTAAATTGTTGTTATTATGATATCTATATGATATAAGTAAGGAATTATTTCAGAGCAATCCCAAAGCCGAATTTTATTTCTGCAGAAAAATTAAAAAGAGCGCATATTTAATCACCCGGTTAGATACAAATGTTTGTTTTGCAAACCGATATTTATATACCTATATTCTCGAAGGGGTGGACAGAGGCGTAGTGTGCTCCCACATTTTGTTGACTGTACCCTTAGTCCATTTCACATAATATTGTGTCTCCTTGCTCCAGAGAATCAGATAGCAATCTAAATCTGAACTAAGATAATACTCGTCAAGACAAAAAGGACGTTTTTAACTTAAAAAAAATTACATATTACATGTTTGTTTGTTCATCCGCACTTATCTTGATACTGGACTGTCAGATTCATTTTTTTGTGTATGGTAACTAAATTCATCATCATCATCATCATCGGCCTACCGCAGTCCACTGCTGGACATAGGCTTCTCCAACTGCACGCCACTAAGTTCGATCCTCAGCTTAGTAACTAAATTGATAAGTAAAATAGTTACGTAGTATATGTACTAAATATGTAACTATGGTAGTATGTAATTTTGATTATCTAAGAAAAAAAATCTTCTACTAAAATATTATTACTTCAGATAGTGATTATTGTTAAACTATAGGCAAGTGAAACCAGGAGCTACAGTAAGTCAATAACGTAAAGGTATTTATAAAACCTAAGTTACAAAAGGGTAACAAGTAAGAACTAACATACAAAGAAAATGAGTAAGTAAACTCAACACTGACACAAATGTCACGTAGTAAATGTCCATTGGCACGTTCTACAAATGTTGTCTACTGATTGGAGAGTTAGTGAGTAGGGATGAATGTGGTGCAACGAGAACAGGCCTCATTCACGTTTACATGTTTGTTTTGTTACTTGCTTGGAACAAGGTTCTTCTGAATAGGACTGTTTTCATTGACACAATAATTAATTAACAGTCTTGGTCATTGTGGAGGAACGAATTGTTATGCCTATAGAAGAAAAAAATGTTTCTTTTCTTCTAGTTAGGTCCGATACATCTCCAGAAAATACTCGTTTTTAACAAAAATTACTACTTGACTAAACAAGGTTCTCTCATTAGCCGAGTGCATGAGTTTATCATCTTCATTGATAGTTGTAATTTGCCCTAGATCTTTCCTTAGATAGGAGGTTTTCGTTTTATCCTTTCATTCTACAGTTGCCTGTCCTTAAATTCGGATACAGACAGGATCAAAAAGAGTTAAATAGATATGTATAGCAGTGGGTTATTAAAATCTGTTGATGTTTTGTGCCATCTGACACTTAATATGTTATTATTTCGTTGTATATGGTAGCCACCATTTGTTTAGCCCAATTTTAGGTGCTATTTTTTAAACCACGAAGTAAGCTGTAACTTGGAGTGTATTAAAAATCAAGTTTTCACTCCTTCGACTTTCACTGCCAGATGATTTGGCAATAATAGGCCTCAGAGTAGTCACTTAAGATGCTCATCTCTAGCACTGCGCATGCCCATTGGTCAAATTAAACTCGCTTCCCCAGCTTCCTGTTATTCGTTCCGTTTTCATTAACGAAATCACTTTCACAGATTGCAAGCAAGACGACAGGTTGGGCTGGTTCGCAAATAAATGTACTAACAGATTAGCTGAGTTATTATCACTACCAGTCTAGCCTAGTATCATTTCAGAGAATACTTTCAAACGCTGAAAATTGGTAGAAACATTTTAAAGTATGTTAATGTTATCCTTTAATGGATAAGTTTTGCTAAAGAGCCTCAGACTTGGTATTTCTGAGAACTACGAAGTTCTGAACTATCGATTTTCATGAAATTGTTAGCTACACAAGTTAAAGATTAATTATATTAAAAAACAGCAAAAGCAAAATATTTATTTATAATTTATAGTCACATAGCAATACCTTATTATAAATGTAGTAGAATTTAAGTAGTTTGTACATTTGAATATTACCTTAAAAATCATTTGATGTTGCAAATCGACATGTTTATTTGTTACAGGGCAGATGTTGTGCTGATGAAACACCGTCAGGTGTACAAAGACGATAAAAACAATAGGATGAAGTGGAGCAGAGAAAGGAGGAGAACTGACCCCACCATCATGTTGAGTAAATAGTTTGAAAGAGAGAGAGAGTAGGTCGGATAGAGGTATAGAGAGCGGTTCTTCTTTCTTGTGTCGAGCGTCAACGCACATGTTCCGTATACGCGTTCGCATTGAGGATGGTGACCACTACTCTTGGGTTCTAATCATGATTTCCATCAGGCAGAGTAGTCATTTTGGTAGCTTGAACACAAAAAGACAGAGACGGCAAACGATTAGACCTTATGTTAAGTGACTACCGCGCCCACGGCCTTTGACTGTTGTCGCCTTTTGAACACTTTCGTATCAGATTCAGGAGTGGGGGTGATGTTACGCTCTGGTACACGCAAATAGGTCAAAAGGAATGAAACATTTTTTTACCAAGAATTTATTTGTTTTTTCATCTCGTATATTCGAAGTAAAGTGGCTAAGATTAACAAAAAAGAGTATAATCGCTAATGGGCTCGGTTTTCATGAGCGTACAGAATCAATCCGACTAGGTAAACAACGTACAAATGGATCATGAATAATAAACTTTAATGTTGATAAATAATTAAATAAAATTAATGGACTTCTTAACAGTTCTTGCCAATTTAATTACTAAAGCACAAATAATAACGCTCCAAATGAAACGATGTTCAAGAAAATTCGAAACTCAAAAGCCTACAATATAGATAGAAGAAAATATAAATTTATCTTCAAATGTAAATAAGAATAGACTTCAATGACAATAAATACTTATAAACTTGTACGAAATTAAAATAGTTTAACCCAAAATAAACTCTTTAGAAGTAAAAAATATAGTTATTTTTAGGTCAGTTAAATATGGCAATAACCTCAGCTAAACCTAGATGCCGTGTGCTCAGTGAAAACGAGATAAATATGAATTTCTATTATTTAGGTGTAAGTTTTAATTACTTCATCAACAGCCATCACAGTCCACTTCTTTAAAAGCTTTTATGTTTAAACCTTATATAATACTTAATAATATATAAATACCTTATTTATACTAAGTAATAAATAATCTATACTATAATATTATAAAGCTAAAAAGTTTGTTTGTTTGTTTGAACGCGTTAATCTCATAAACCGCTAGTCCGATTTAAGAAAATCAGTGTTGGATAGTACATTTATCGAGGTAGGCCATAGGGTATATATCATCACGCTAAGACCAATAGGAGCGGAGCACCCACGAAAAATGTTTCAAAGACGGGGGAGGTTGCGTGTGTCAGCTAGTCTTCTATATATATTTTGTCTGTATGTCTTTTATAGAATCGTAACCTATCCATTTGATCATGTCATGCATCTTCAGCAAAAGTTTTGTGCTAGAGCCCACAAAGGTTTCTGAGACCCGGGCAACAGCTAGTTATATTTATATATATAATTCTTCTGTGAGTGTGTATGTCACTGAACTACTCTCAAACGACTGGATCGATTTTGATGAAATTTTTTGTGTGTGTTCAAGGGGATCTGGGAATGGTTTAGATTCACAATTTTGTCCTCTGGACAATGTTTTTTTAATTAATTTTTAATTTATTAGTAGTTATGGCAAAACGACGTTTGCCGGGACAGCTAGTTTATATATAAGCTTCTCGTTGGAAAAGAGTTTTTAGCCTACTGTACCATGATGGAAAAAAGGGGTGTACATAGGGTTTGTGTCTTGTTTTTCTTCTTTTTGCAGTAATGTTGTTCTGTAGAGTTTGCTTTTACGACACCCAGCGATGAATAGGGGTGATAACAGTCCGTATTCTTAATTTTTCACTACAAGAACAGCTAAAATAGTATTTTCCCTACAACATTAGTGTCTCTGCTTTGTAAAGGACAGTATATAGACAATTATCCACATTTTGCAGTAACTCTGTGTCTCTGGCTAAAACTTTAATATAAACACTCTTATTGCCACTTACCCTAGTTATTTTCTACATCTTCAAAAGTACCCTCACCAGTTACCCTTTGTGTTGGTGCAATAAGGTATTTCTCGTTACAGCTAACTGAATTTAATTCCAGAGTCTGTCAGCGTCGTAATCATTTCCAAGCGCCGCCGTGAGAGTATACTTGAGAACATCTGTAAGCGCTGATATGGAAGCTTTCGAATATATTACCTTGGCAATAAGAAGAGAATGTATAAATAAGTAAATAATTTAACACTTGGAAAATGACAAAAAGGATGCATTTGCACCAAAATTTTAATTTTTTTATGGAAACTGCATTTGTTTTAGAAGTAACGGAACTGTTTTTTATAGTCAACTAGCTGCCCCGTCAAACGTCGTTTTGCCATAATTTTTTTTTAAGGATGGGTAACCCTTACCATTTAGGGGGATGAAAAATAGATGTTGTTCGATTCTCAGACCTACTCAATATGCTCACAAAATTTCATGAGAATCAGTCAAGCCGTTTCGGAGGAGTTTGGCAACTAAAACTGTTTTGCATGTTTATTATTATTAAGCAAGGCAAATCTCAATGTGCATGGAAATTTAAAGTAAATTATTGACACAAAAAGTGGATTATGTCATACTCCGAGATATATACACCCCCTCTAGTTTATTAATGAAAATCCCTTCCAATCTCCGACTAGTCAGGGACACAGGAGCAAGGGGAAGTGGAGTTTTCACTAATAACCAGCGGGGAGGACCCGGACCATGTTATCTCAGGTCCTCCACGAATCGACGCCATGCCTTATCAGGCCCTGTCCCGGAGAAAATTATTTACCTCTTCGATCCCAACGTGGTAACTCATTTGCACATTCATGAAGTCCCTACCATAGTAATTAATCTACCACTAGATATCCCGATTCTCTAGCGGCCCTCGATCCTGTCAACACTTACATACACATACCAACACCCCTTTATCAAAGATACTTTAACGGTTTTCACATAAAAGCGTAACAGAGAGAGAATGTTACTTTAAAATTTACAATGTTAGTATGAATATATACACATATATAATACAAGCATAGTGTCCTCTTTCAGATCATTAGTTTCAGTTGACTTCGGTTCGTAGCTCTTAGCTTTGAAATAAAGCTATGACCTTAAAAACCAGATACAAGCAGAAATACCGGGCATGCCTCATCCCGCTGCAATAAATATTCCTCTTTTATGAACCATCTGTCGTTAAAAATTTTTGTTATTTCTTCTGTTTTCTGTTTCAAAGAGTGTTTTGAATATCTTGTTTTACAATACCGTCTATTGTTTCAAAGATTCTAAAGGGAACTTCAAAATACTTTCGCACTTCGTTTGAAATGTGATTTGTAGAGTATTTTTAATACCTCTCCGTGTTACTTGTCTAAATCCTTTCTTTTAAAACGTTCATAAATATTGAGTAATAGCTATTACCCGCAGTTTTGCACCCGTGATTATTTTGGTTTGAATATGACGAACCTTCATACAACCGTTCATCTTTTATTTTACCCCCTTAGAGGTGAAATTTCCAAAAATCCGTTCTGGTTGAGTGCTAACAATAAAAGGGCATTAACTGCCAAAACGTGACAGTCCCCAACCCACACCCTCGTGCCTCATGCTTGGGGACGCATGGCCTTAGCCCTCTCCGGAGAGGAGACCCGAGCCCAGTAGTGGGAAATCATGGGTTGTTACCAAATAACCACAATGTCAAGCTTAAAGCCATAGCGACATAAGCCCTGCACTGATGAAACACTCACGGTAAAGTATTGTATATGAATAAATTAAAAAGTTATAGATATAGAAAACATATATCGTCTCAACGTACTCTAACGCGGAGAAACTGACAACAATCGAACTAATATCATAAAAAAAAAAAAACGTTTGCCTAATTAAACATCTTTATATATATAATTCTCCTGTGAGTGTGTATGTCACTGAACTACTCTCAAACGACTGGACCGATTTTGATGAAATTTTTTGTGTGTGTTCAAGGGGATCTGGGAATGGTTTAGATTCACAATTTTGTCCGCTGGACAATGTTTTTTTAATTAATTTTTAATTTATTAGTAGTTATGGCAAAACGACGTTTGCCGGGACAGCTAGTAATTTTATATTACAGAGCAACATAAAACTACGGGCAACCTACAGACACTATAAGACAAAACCGCTACATCGTGGTCAGCTGTGAAATCACCTTACTAGTCGGACAACCGGAATCCCAACAGAAATCAGTTTTGTCTTTCCTCGTATTATTTCTCACTTGCTGTCATTTCTGCAAATACCATCATAAATCACAACTTGTCTACTGGGTACGTGCTTTCATGTCTGCCTCCTTTTGTGTGCTCAGCACTGTTCCAAAGCCTTTGTTACAATGATTTTCATCCATGAAGCCGTGTGAATAAAAGCCCCTTTCTTAATTTTCTTTATTTCTCTAAAAGCGAAGCCATTATCGATCAGGGCTATAAGTTGTGCTACAAACGAGTTTCAATTAAATAGCGTTAACTGTTTTATCGCTTTAACGTTCCGTGTTTAGTTCGGTTTCTAATTCTAATTTGTGAACATTCGTTTTTTTAAACAAGTTGGTAAACAGCTATAAGATGAATCTCTTGGTTAGCAATTGCCAATTAAATCCAAAATGTAATTTGTAGCCATTATTTGCCAAGTCTGTCTGGCCTTGATAACAAAATTCAAGAGCAATTTCGTAATTTTATAATTTTGGTATTCAATTTATCGCTACAAAATACCATGGCTCTTTTCCTTTGATGAGTTATTATGAAAGTTATATTAGCATTGATTATTTTCAGGTCTGATATTTTCAGCAGTATTACAAGCCCCATGATTATAGACGAACTAACTCGTGGTATTTAAAGTGTATGTTGATATAGTAAATATCCCGTTTCTAATAACTGAAGTGGTTATACGTTTATTGGTTTTCTTGTAATCATTAAATGTATAGGCAAACACTTCACTCCAACATTAAGTTAATTTATCAATGTAATTTTAATAACTAAGAAGTAAATAATAATACTAATAAATATTTCGGACATCTAGCACACAACGCCATCTAGTCCCAAGCTAAGCAGTGATTGTGTTATGAATACTAAACAACTGATACAAATACATACATCCTTTTTTTGTATATAGTAACACCTAATAGATAGAAAACACCCAAACTTCGAAACAAATATTTGTGGTTCATATAAAAATTTGGTCCGACCCGGCAATCGAAACCCAAGACTTAAAGATCAGCAGACGCTCCGCGGGATCAATACAATGACGGATGATACATTAGCTACATATTATTTGTATTGATTTCTCTCTTTAAGCTATTCTAAATAATATTCATATACATATACATACATATTTAGTACTAGCTTCGCCCCACATGAATGTTCTAAAGGTACCTGCTGATTGTTTTACCTTAACAACAAAAAACGCGGGTAACACCGCGAGGCCAAGTCAGTCTAAAATAAAAGTAGCCTAAGTTACTCCTTACATCATCAGCTATCTGCCAGTAAAAGTGCTAGAGATTAGTCGGAACGAACACACAGACAGACAAAAAATAAAAATAAAAGATTTTTGACGCAAGTACCGTTTAAATGTACTTCCAGAAAGCATTTAGTGAAAACTATTAATTTGAAATTGCGAACAGACTCTTAAATTTTATTGATTTATGTATATGGACCCAATATTTCATAAGTTGGCAGTTTCTTCATAACGTACACCGAATCTTTAAACGTCTCCATCAATATCTCAAGGCTTCACAGGAACTAGATCAGACGTATCCGGATGGGACCAAAACTGAACCGGTTATAAATACACGACCTTTGCCTGCACGTAGGGATGGGCTACAAATAATATTCGATCGTAAATTTATGAAGTACGGACGGAATGTCCCCAGAGGTTGCCTTACTCGCGTCTGCTCGATTTGATATTTATAACTGTATTCGATGTTGAAAACTGACTCGATTTTTTCGTCTCGATATAATGTTATGGCGTAATATATTTTGGTGACGTACTCATATTCGAATTGAATATGTTTGTTAGGAAAACAAAATATGTAGAAGTATGTTTTGATGAAATTCTCTTCGAGGAAGTACGTTAAGAAGCTTTTTACTTGCCGATGTGTGGAATAAAAACACATCAATTTATCTTTTCCTCTCACTTTTACAATTTATAAAGGAACTTAACAGCTTCTCATCATGAATAGTAAGTATGAAATGTACCAGTGTTACCACACTTATTCCTCCGATTGCATTGTAGTAAATTCTAGGTTTAAAGAAATTGGCATAGGAACGAAGAACTGAACCGTTTATCTCGAGAGCGAATCATCATAGCTGCTACTAAGAATTTCTTTTAAGAAAAACCCAACAGCAGTCCGACCCGGTAATCGAACCCGAGACCTCATGATCAGCAGTCGCTCACGCTAACCACTAAGCCAACGATGCAGTTCGTCTTTGATCTAGATCCACTTCCAAAATATGAATAGTATTTTAACCTTTTTAAACATCTGCATGGGTAAGGGATTTATGTATGATCTTCATCATCGTTCGCACGCAGCAGTTCACTGCTGTACATAGGCGTCTTCTAAGTTGTACTACAGAGCTTGGACTGCTGTTTTTTGCATCCAGACACCGACAGACCAGTCAGTTTAACTCCACCTATTTTTAATTTTTATATGCATAAAAGTACTAGTTTTTTCAGCGGCTCCACCTTCGGTTATAAGGATTAGCTTTGTCTCCAAGGTCTGTATACCGAAATCCGTCCAAATCAGTTCAGCGGTTTAGTCGTAAAGGTCAATAGACAGAGTTACTTTCGAATTTATAACATTACTGACTTGGCGAAGTTAGTACCGCCATAATTACATATCTGTCTCAGCTTTCCACAGGCAGTGTACAGTCGCAGACAAAAAGAAATACTTTTCTCATTAATTTTTATTGTACACAAACCTTGTCCTAACATTAAGAGAGACATAAATATAATTAATTAATTTGGTGCAGCCGATCGCAAGTTATGCGCGTACATACATTTCGGCGATTCATTTTTTATATCGATAGATAAAGATTTTTTATTACAATCCAGACATATAATTTCATACAAATCTTTAATTACAAACATTAATCAACCATTTTCTTTTGATCACAATTTAATGAATGTTAATAGAAAAAAACTCATTTTATTCGCCATTAATTCGTGTTGATAAAGAAAAATTACTTACAGGCTTTTTTGCTATCATTAAAGCTCCTTTTACCTTGAAAATTGAAGTCGATATCATTAATTACATTAACAAAGGAACCATTTTGTTACTTATTGCCAATAAAATTGACTTACAGACGCGAGAATGAATTACCGAGTCCCGCAGTAAGTGTATAATAAAAAATCAATACTTGTGTTTTTAGGGGTGCACTTTGTGGGTTCAAGTGACCTTCGCATATACTGGGGTGACTTCTAATGATACACGATTGGCCTAGTGATTTAAGCGGTCACGCCACTGTCTACTGTGCCAAGTGTTGTGAGTTCAAATCCCACATGGGACAAAATTTCGTTGTCCTGAGTCTGGGTGTTCTTTCTGTCCGTTTCGTCTATTTTTGTAAAATTCTTTGCGACACAGAATGTATATTCCTAATGCGGATATTGTATTTGAAAAAAAACCTAGTAATTTTGAAATAAAAAAGATTATTAAAAAGGATCGTTCGGGACTAAAATTATTCGTTCTAAGATTAAATATTAGAAACTTTACATAAGTTAATATGTAAAGTTTTTTAATCTAATTCGTTTAATTCCGTGGGTGGACGTGAGATTTTGAGTATAAAAACATTATATAGACTAATATATAAAGATGAAGAGTTTGTTTGTTTGTTCGATCCGATTTGAAAAATTCCTTCAGTATTAGATACCCCATTTATCGATAAAGGCTATAGACTATATATCATCACGCTAAGACTTACAGGAACAGAGCACCAATGAAGAATGTTACAAAAACGGAAGAAAATTATCACACTACAGGCAATACGAGACGCAAACGAGGTTGCATGGATCGGCTATTACTTATATGAATGTATCCGCCGATTAGCTAAGGTCCGCAACTTTGTTTGCGTGAAATAATGACTACACAGAATGAGCATGACACACACTACACACACATATTTATTCTTGAGGAGTAAAAAATGAGAGAGAGTCACATTAGACTATCCATGTAGTAACGAATTAAGAATATAGAATGTCACCACCAGTATACAAAAGGAAAACTTATAATAAACTCTGCATCAACCTGTCTGGCCACCGTGGAATAGTAATCCTCCTTTCTACGGAGAGGCCTTGAGCTATTTAGGGTTGTTAATGTGAAGACAAAATGAGTTTATTCATATAAGTACATCATCCACCACTATGTATGGTAAAATACCTATATTTTTCATCCAAATCAACATCTAAATT
Organism: Spilosoma lubricipeda; assembly: GCA_905220595.1. Classification (NCBI taxonomy): domain Eukaryota; kingdom Metazoa; phylum Arthropoda; class Insecta; order Lepidoptera; family Erebidae; genus Spilosoma; species Spilosoma lubricipeda. The sequence goes on from HG992296.1 coordinate 596,461, forward strand.
TTCTATCTAGACAAATAAATAAAATTGGAGTGTCTGTTTGTAATATTAAAATAAGCGATATTTATTAAATACATATGTATGTATACACGGTACATGTACCAAAGATTTAGTTAAAAAAATTATCTGTCTGTCTGTTTGTTCGTGTAATCTCTGAAACGGCTGGACGGATTTTGACGGAACTTTCACTGGCAGGAAGTTGATGATCCAGGAAGTAACTTAGGCTACTTTTTTAGACTAACTCTGTTCCACGGCGTTACCCGCGGTACGACAATAACCGCGGGTAACACCGCGGGATTCAGCTAGAATACACATAAACATATAAGTACATGTATATACACTAGCTGTCCCGGCAAACGTCGTTTTGCCATAACTACTAATAAATTAAAAATTAATTAAAAAAACATTGTCCAGCGGACAAAATTGTGAATCTAAACCATTCCCAGATCCCCTTGAACACACACAAAATTTTTTATCAAAATCGGTCCAGTCGTTTGAGAGTAGTTCAGTGACATACACACTCACAGAAGAATTATATATATAAAGATAAAGATAAACGTGTATATATTATGTGATAAGTATACTAATAATTCTTTTTTTTATGTGTTCGTTATTGTTAGGACAAGGTGCCAGAAAAATTTAAAGATAACGGGAAAAGTCTTTTTTTTTGTCCGTGGCTATATACTGCCTGTGGCAAGCTGAGACAGATATCAATATGGCGGTACAAAGTTCGCCGAGTCAGCTGGTATGAAGAAAAAACCAAATATGAAAAGAAAAATATATTCTCTCTTCCGTCACAGCGGGACTGAGACGAACGATTAGTTTGCGTTTGATTTTCCTTGATTTTGAGACTTGATTGTTTATTAGATCTGTACTAATTGAACGAAGGCCGAAAACATTAGGTACATGTTTCACAATTTGGTAGCAATCCAATCTATAACAATACATTAAACTTATGTGTAGCTAAAACCATGCGGCATTTGTATCAATAATTTCAAGATCTTTGTGTTTTCTGTACGGGCACTAAAACGCTTTTTTTTAAATCCCTTGACCTCACACGGGATGTATAGCATTAACCGCATTAGGTATTCTAATTTATGAACGCAAAGGTTTGTAATCAGATTCACCAGAATGGAATTCATCAATCTGGATATAATTTAAGCACAGAGATAGATACAGTCTGGAATAGAACATTATGTGTATGTGGTTATTTTACCCTTGATGAAACAACGCCGCCACTTTGAAACTTACCTGAAACAAAACATAAACTATTTATTTATTTATCTTTATTGTACACTCATAAACTATACACAACAATTGACTGAAACAGACATTGCGGAGTAAACACAACCGCAAATAAACATTATTTAGCTTTATATTGAAACAATTATTTGATGGCCTCGGTAGCGCAGTGGTAGCGTATGGGACTGCTGTGCTTGAGGTTTCAGGTTCGATTACCGGGTCGGATCAAATGTTTGTATGATCTGCAAATATTTGTTTCGGAATTTGGGTGTTTAATATGTATGTATTTACAACAAAAATTCTGTCCGGTGTCCGAAATATTTATTTTTTATTATTTAATTAGGGGTCTTAACATTTGTCATTTTTTATTATCGATTTAGTTTTTTACAGCATATAGGAAAAGTTCAAAAGTTCTATGCGATTTCTATATCAATAAGAGTCGGTAAATATCAAATAAACATATTCACGTATGTTTAAAAAATCTATATAACTCATGTATCTATACTAATATATAAAGCTGAAGAGTTTGTTTGTTTGTTTGTTTGTTTGAACACGCTAATCTCAGGAACCGCTGGTCCGATTTGAAAAATTCTTTCGGTGTTGGATAGTCCATTTATCGAGGAAGGCTATAGGGTATATATCATCACGCTACTACTAATAGGAGCGGAGCAACAATGAAGAATGTTTCAAAAACGGGGGAAATTTTCACGCTACGGGCAATATAAGGCGCAAACGAGGTTGCGTGGGTCAGCTAGTTTTATATAATATCGAACGTCGAAATCGGTTAAGCCGTTTCCGAGATTAGCATTTACTGAACAGCAGTTAATTTTAAATCACAAACAGACTACACTTTAATATGTATTGATATAATCTAATTAACATAAGTTGGGTATAAGCAAGATATTGGCGAATTCCCAATGTATTATTGTGTTCCGTAACAGACAACACCCACAATTGTAGTTAAGCATATTTAATCGCCCACAAATCTCATTAAATGTAGTATTGAAAGCCATTTAGTTGGCTTCTGCGCTGTTGTTGCGTGTAACTGCATGTAGTTTACTAAAACTAAACTAAAACCTTATACGGTAAGCAATAGATACTTTATTATATCTGATTGCTCTGTACCAACTACTATTTTATTGTGTTTTAGCTGCCAAAATGACTCTGCTCTCACTGATGAAAAGCATGAGCAGAATTCAAGAGTGGTGGTCACCATCCTCAATGCGAATGAGGGCAATGCAGCATGGTGACCCACACTATGGCGACCTAGTGAGATGCTTTTTCACGCCCCGCTTAAATGACCCAGGACCATAGTGGAAGGGAAACACGTGCGCTGTAATTGAGTTCTACACTTCAATTTTCTCACTACTATTTTAGGTTGTCTCATACCACTGTTTCTATTTGGGTATTTTCTACATTTATTATGTACTAGTTGTTGCACGCGGCTCCGTCCGCGTATATGTCGGTTATCGCGGCAAATAGTAGCCTATGTGTTATTCTGATGTATAAGCTATATTACTGTAAAGTTTCATCCAAATCCGTTCAGTAGTTTTTGCGTGAAAGAGCAACAAACATCCAAACATCCAGCCATCCTTACAAACTTTTGCATTTATAATATTAGTAGGACTAGTTGTTTCACGCGGCTCCGTCCGCGTATATGTCGGTTATCGCGGCAAATAGTAGCCTATGTGTTATTCTGATGTATAAGCTATATTACTGTAAAGTTTCATCCAAATCCGTTCAGTAGTTTTTGCGTGAAAGAGCAACAAACATCCAAACATCCATCCATCCTTACAAACTTTCGCATTTATAATATTAGTAGGACTAGTTGTTGCACGCGGCTCCGCCCGCGTATATGTCGGTTATCGCGGCAAATAGTAGCCTATGTGTTATTCTGATGTATAAGCTATATTACCGTAAAGTTTCATCCAAATACGTTCAGTAGTTTTTGCGTGAAAGAGCAACAAACATCCAAACATCCATCCATCCTTACAAACTTTCGCATTTATAATATTAGTAGGATGTATTTACAAGAAAAAAGTATATATTACTAGTTGTTGCCAGCCGCTCTGCCCGCGTGTATGTCGGTTTTCGCGGTAAATAGTTGCCTATGATTTATTCTGATGTATAAGCTATATTAATGTAAAGTTTCATCTAAATCCGTCCAGTAGTTATTGCGTTAAGAAGTAACAAACATACACACACACAAACTTTCGCCTTTATATATTAGAGTGATGTATTTATATCAGTTGTCTAGTACCCATTGTACAAGCTTAGCTTAGTTTGGAACTAGGTAGCTTTGTATGTTAGATGGCCAAAAGAATATTAAATATTATTATTCAAATGTCTGGATTAACCCATACATCAGGGAAAATAATGTATTAACGTAACAATGGCTACTCTCCAGAAAAGGCTGTGAAGCTGTTTGGTTTGACAATAGGAAAAACCTAGGGTGCTAGGAATTACCAGATAATTTAATTTGAATTTCATAATAATTATATATGAAGAACGACAACAATCCATGTGTGGGTCACCATGCTGTATTGTTAAATAGTCTGCATTGGCAATGAGTATGGTGACCACCACTCTTGGATTTTGCTTATGCTTTCCATCAGGCAAAGCCGAGTCACTTTGCCAGGCTCATGAATCTGAATAAAGTGATCGTTTTATTCACTCAATTATTTGTATTGAGTAGGAATCAAACTGAGATTAGAACATCAAACCGCAAATAAAAACGATTTAGCTTTGTATTGAGACAATTATTCGTTAACCAAAATAGTCATCGTCGTAGTAAACAAAGCCTTTGTTTTTGAAGGAACGAACATGGGTTCTGCGATGTTAGGCATGCAAATTTTTATGTTCTCCTATTTTGGATCCAAAGCCTAGGTGATTTGCATACATACTACAGTGCTAGGTTTTACGATCTAGGTTTATTTAAGCTTTTCCTGTAGCTAAACCTAACATTCAAATGGAATGGTATTCCGATGGATAAGGTGCTAATAAAATTAATAATTATTTTAATTATTCACTTTTCTAGGATTATCGTATGCCAGCTGTTGCCTGCGGCTTTGCCTGTGGCGTATTTTTAACTGATAGAAAGTTTTAATTTGTCAACCGATTGAAACCACAGAAACATTTAATGTTAAGTGTAGTTTACCATAATAAAAAATCGCATCTAAATCGGTTAAACCGCTTCTGAGATTAACATGCACAAATACTAAGATGAACAGATAAAAATTCTAAAAACTGGTTTTGAATTCTGTTACTTTGATAATGATTTCATTGAGTTTTCTTTAATGAACCTACACTCATGGACCTCTTATAATTTCATTTTATTTAAACATAGATTATATTCTTCAGCATCAGCTTATCGCAGTCCACTGCTGGACATAGGCCTCTTTATTTATTAAATATTTATTTTATCATTGGTCTAGCGGTTGGCATATGCGACTGCCGATCAAGAGGTCTCGGTTTCGACCCGGGTCGGGAATTCTGAGTTTGGAAGTTGGAGTCTAAGCCCCGTGCCCCTCGCCGATCGTGTCGGATAGTTATCCAATCGGATTTTGAGAGTCTGGGAATAAAGAGTTCACCTGTGTTCGCGCACACACTTGTGCATTATAATAGTTGGTTGGTCTCCGTCAAGACTGCCCGCCATAGCCGAAATCGGCTAGGAGAACATAGTGTCCAGGAAAGGATTACTAAAGGCTATAAATTAAAAATGGCGTAAAGACGATCCCTCAGATAGTAAGTAATGCAGTTTTAAATACACCTCAAAGTTGACATTCACCTTTAACAGTTATCTTTCACTGTCAATATATAAATATATAGACTCTGTGATTCATTAAAAATATGTACAACCTTAAAAGGACCTTATACGCGGTCAGTGGGTTCCGGTCCGGTTTGACAACTGTTTTATTAACGAGTACATAGCACTTAGCACTATTTTTGGCCTTGCAAAGTTGTTTATCACCTTTTTTTACTTTTGATTACTTTTTATAGCCAAACTAAATACTTTTGTTACTTTCTTTTGTTGTTCTATTTCCGATGTAATTATGTATCCTGGCAGTGTCCATATCTCGGTTATCGTGGTAAAAAAACCTGTGTAGTCATATGAATCACAATATCTCCACAATTAATTTTATCAAGATCTGTTTAATTGTTTAACAGTCAAATCGTGATAGTCAAAGAGAGATTTTACATTTATAATATTAGTAGGGATTATTTTTTATCCAGACAGACCGACAGACAGACAGACAGACAAAAATTTTTTTAACTACATTTTTGGTATATGTACAGTGTATACATACATATGCATTTAGTAAAAAGCGGTTATTTTAATATTACAAACAGACACTCCAATTTTATTTATTTGTATAGATGTATAGATTAACATCTCCTTTATTTTGGTTAGTAAATAAACCAGTATATTGCAAGGCGTTTAGGTAGATATCTAAACGTACAGGTATAACCGATTAACATAAAAGCGGTCTTTATTTTTCTTCCAAGAAAAACATTTCAGTAAGTGGCCGCATCTCGGCCCGCCTCCAGCTTCCAATCGAACATATGGCAATATTCCATTTCCTCTTTAATCTCATTGGGGAGACTTTTGGATTTCATTTCAGTTGGATGTTCATAGATGAATGGTTCTATTATATTATCGTTGTTTTTGGTGTCTCACATTTGACATAATTTTATTTCCTTAAATTGAGTTTTATGGTTCATTTTTTTTAAATATACTTGTGATAATTTTTCAAACTATTAAGGGCGAACGAAAAGAGGAGGATGGATGGATGGAACAGGATGGAAACACGGGCCCAACGATTTTATTTTTTTGTCTGATCAACGCCTTAGATTTACGAGGGAGAGGGGTGTGATGACTGAAACCTGGGACCTACCGAATTACATTTTAGCTTTAAGTACATTATCTATACAAATAAATAAAATTGGAGTGTCTGTTTGTAATATTAAAATAACCGCTTTTTACTAAATGCATATGTATGTATACAGGGTACACATATCAAAAATGTAGTTAAAAATTTTTTGTCTGTCTGTCCGTCTGTCTGTCTGTCTGCCTGTCTGTCTGTCTGTTTGTTCCGGGTAATCTCTGGAACGGCTGGACCGATTTCGACGGGACTTTCACTGGCAGGTAGCTGATGATTCAGGGAGTAACTTAGGCTACTTTTTTTAGACTTGCTTTGTCCCGCGGCGTTGCCCACGGTACAACAATAAACGCGGGTAACACCACGGGGTTCAGCTAGTTTTTAATAAAACCGTTTAAATGAAATTATTTTTACACATTTTTTATTGGAACTCGAATGAATTCCTTTTGCCTTACTCACAGTATCACGCGCGAACCACTGGACAATTTTGGCAAATTTTTAGATTTTTAGATAATTCACTTGTGGAGACTTTAGGCTATAACATCACGCTACGGCCAATAGAAATCGAGTATAAATGGAAAATGTGCAATTAAAAAACCTTTCATTTGGGAGACGTTCGCATACGAAGTTGCGCGAGTTAGCTAGTGTGGATATAACTTTTACTCGACCGCCAAGTAATGTTATGTTTTTCGCACATATCTTGAATGTTTGTTTGAGAATTCTTTTACAACCCTCTAAATTATTTTATCTTCTAAATGACTGGATTTGACTGAATGTATTGCCGTCATTATTGTCTCGGAATATCGAATTATCGGATTTTAGACAGTTTGTGGGGCGCTCTGTGCGAGTTCGTGCGCTGATTCCGTATTGTGTAAAAGCATTTGTGCATTTTTATTGTATGTTGATGTACTGTATGGTATGTATGTAGTACGGAATCTCTAAATAATGCAGTAGTTAGTGCCTCTATAACTTTAAAATATCAACTGATAACTTGGAGACTTGCAGGTTGCAGGGAAAGTATCCTTTCAAGCCAACTTCCTTCAACATTTTTAGGGTTATGTAGTATTAATTAAACTAAACTCTTATAGCACAGTGTAGTACTGTTATAAGATAAGACAGTTGGTGTGTAGAGGGAGTTCTATGCCTAGCTGTGGACGTCCTTTAGATGAGATGATAATAGTACAATGTAGGCGAGAATTATCGGTATAAATATTAAAGTTCTCATATTCGTTTCTCTGTCCGTTTCCGTCCGTTAGATACAGAGAAGATTTACTACAATTGCTTAGTAAAGTATTTGAAAAATAATGTATCACGGATGAGTTTGTTAACTTTTTGATATGGAATAGGGGGCAAACGAGCAGGCGTATCGCCTGATATTAAGCGATTACGCAGCCCGTGGATACCCACAACACCAGAGGCGTCACAAGTGGGTTGCCGGCCTGTGGGGGGATGGGTTTGTTGTTGTTGTTTGTAAAAATCGAATCTTCATTATAAAATAAAAACTGAAAAGCACCCGACTGAAGGCCGACTGAAGAAGACATATTGTATTTAACGGTAGTTGATCGGTATTCCAGCCATATCTCTCGATACAAGAGAGAGAGATACATTTTATTTCGGCCTCTGTATTGCTGTTAAGCAGGTGGATTCAAAGCCACATTCTATATCTGGCGCATTGCTGATATAGTTCTTCGTTTCTGCTTTTATGTGAGTCGGTTTACCTTAAGTTCTTATTTAAAATATTAAATTGCATACTAAATTGTGTGGCTTTGTCACTCATCTACACACCACCCTGTGTATGACTGGTATACGAAGATGTTTATACTAATAGTAATATAATATAATAAATTCGAAAGTATATCTGTTGGTCTATACACCGATTTTAATGTCTGTCATAGACATAATTTGATAATTGCGGAAGAACATAGGTTACTTTTTACGCAGGCATAAGCTATTGTTGAATAAAACTATCATGATCATTGTCATCATGTCATTTGGTAACTTATTTACCATGTTTCTATTATATTACAATTAGTAAACTAGCTGACCGCGCAAACGTTTTTTTGCCATAAAAAATATTTAAGGATGGGTCACCCTTATCATTTAGGGGTATGAAAAATAGATGTTTTCCGATTCTCAGACATACCCAATATGCACACAAAATTTCATAAGAATCGGTCAAGCCGTTTCGGAGGAGTTTAACTACAAACACCGCGACACGAGAATTTTATATATTAGATAAGAATCGGTCAAGCCGTTTCGGAGAAGTTTAATTAGAAACACCGCGACACGAGAATTTTATATATTCGATGATAAACACCCCATTTATGATGACGAAGTTATAATGCACTTTCAACTACTATTCTCTCTTCGAAATATTTTTAACTTCTGAAGATTGCCTGAGACGATTTAGGAGGATTTGGACGAGGAGACCAGACCGTAGTTCAGCAGTGGACGGCGATAGAAATTGCTCTTAGCAGTAAGGCTTGTACATAATAATTTCTGTTTTATGTAAAACACTACTCTTATAAAAATGGTGGTTTACAGAAATTTTAAATTTTCTAAGAAAATTAATGAATTGTTAGGAATCATGTATTTATACATTTTAGAAGATAATATTTATCTCTACGAGTGGAAAAGGTAGCTTTGTACAATTTAGAAGGATTTAAACGCCTTGAAGTCATGGAAGTTCTTTTCAATCAAGCACTTTACTTTTTCGAATTTACTTCAAATGTAAATAAATATAAAGCTGAGTTTTATTTTCTTAGTACTTCTGCTACTCATTATGATTGCTTTCAGCTTTATGGCACTAATTGGATAAGACATTATTTTAGTTCGACACGGTACAATGATGCAGACACATTTCAATAGGCCTTCATAGTGTGTGTCATCATGCTGCATTGTTGTATTGTCTATATTCGCAATGAGTATGGTGACCGCTACTCTTGGATTCTGCTCATGCTTTCCATCAGACATGGAAGAGTCACTTAACTACGAATGAATTGCTTAACATTGGTTTTCTGGGAGACTGAGGCTGTCTCTACACTCAGGCGGACTCCGATCTCAAACCCCACTCCCGTTTATTATAGGAGAAGAAGAACGCCATCGTGCTTATGGAGAACAAATATATTTAAAAACAAGTATTCACTGCTGAAAACCAGTAACTTGTACGATGAAAGAAAAATCCCTACTCTTTTAAATCAACCATTCCATAGGAGATACAGACATTGTATTAAAAAACAATATGCTTTCCAATATAGGTTGAAATAAAATTTTAACGAAAATAATACCTACTTCAAGGTTCCACTCGATTTCTCTTGAATCATCATGAAATCTTATTGTCTTTATCATGGTACCACCGTTAGAATATCTCCTTTCCATTAAAAAAAGAATCATCGAAATCAATTTATAAACAACGAAGTTATCCACGAGTGAGGTCTTCGTTCTTTTGCATTGTGTAAGCTAAGTATACTGGAAAGTATAAAAAAAACAATACATATAAGCAACTTAAAAATGCATATCAAACTTAGCCGTATAATAGATTCTCTGCACAATCCCCTGAGAGGTAAAATGGCGTTACCCACGTTTGTCCTTGGAACATACGTGTCTGTAATTTGTTTAACTTTTCACATCTGGTGTTAGCCAGCACTCGGAAGAGGTACTTAACCCTTTTTGGGTTGTCCTGTATCCTAATAACATTTAATATGTTCTATAAAAATATTTTTGTGTCTTTGTTTACTTATTTGGGCAGACTCTCGCGTAATATTATGCGAGTGAGAATGATGTAGGTATATGTTACAGCCACAGTAATAAATCCTGATATTATATATACTATCCAGCCATTATTTAAAATGACTACTTAATTTTAGACAAAGTGATAAATGACACAGAATTAATTACATTAACTAGCTATTGTAAATAATATCATCGAAGATTTGGATAAAGTAACAACATTGTATTTCAATCTACCTTAATGTAGTAATAATTATAATGTTTATTATAAGAACTATAATAACGTTGTCGTAGATAAAAAAATTACAGGCTAAATTGGGATTAAAAAAACCTAACCTGTAAAAAATATTTGTTAAACCGTATTTATTACTTTGGCTAACTTTGGCCCGCTTTTATGAAAAATATCTGGACAGAGTAATTAATTTATAACATTGTCTAGACAATGTTATAATAGGTAATTAACCACATTGACTGTTTTTCTTCAAGTTCAAGATCCACTATAGGTACTAAACTTAATTAAAAGACGATTTATGTAAAGTTTTATTCAATTAACATACATAATGCCTATATTCATATATTATGGAGGATAAGTCTGTAACCGTTATCAGAACGCTCCAAGAATTAGATTTTCTGCAAAATTGAGAATATAATATATACAAAAAAAAAACAAACTGTAACTTACTTACTTACTACGTAAAAAAGTTTAAATAAAATTTATATAAAAAAATATTTTTAGGATTTCTACCACACAACGCTATCTAGTCCCAAGCTAAGCAGAGCTTGTGTTATGGGTACTAGACAACTGACATAAATACATGTATACTTTTTTGTAAATATATGTAGGATATAGTTTTCATAAATATTACTACGGAGTGAAAGCACTTTAAATAATAGCAACTAGCAACACTGTTTTGTTTTTCGAACGAATGTGTGATGGAGAGAAAGGGAAGAATAAATAGGATAGCATGCTAATCAAAAAAGATGGCGATACGGCTCGACAGGAGTGATATCATGGCCTCACAGAAAACCGGCGTGAGTGAGTGAGAGGATACCGGATATCTGGGGTGCCTACTATTACATTTTGCCTTGGCACCGTCTTTAAACCTATAAATAGATAACACGTAGAAATAATACTGCTTCATCAATGTTAATGGTTTGCATATATGCAAACCATTAACATTGATGAAGGGGATTTAATTAAATACACCTTATAAGGTGTATTTAATTAAATCCCCTCCCCCTATCTTCCCTCCCCATCCCTCAAAGGCGGGCAACACACTTATGACGCCTCTGGTGTTGCAGGTGTCCAAGGGCGGCGGTAATCGCTTGCAGGCGATACGTCTGGTCGTTTGCCTCCCTATTCCATAAAAAAAAAAACTTTATTATGTTATTTTATACTTTTTAGTTCTTGAAGTCGGTTTTTTAAACGAAGTTTTTATTTATTATTCACATTTTACTTTATCTAGGCAGGGAGTTTCATTGATGTTTTTTTTAAGTTTGTTTAATAGCTTTGCATGACTACTAGTAATTAGATCGGGATCTTAAAGTCATTAAATCATGTATCTTCTAACCTTACCTGTCAGAACACCTAAACAACTTGAAAGAATACAACTGAGACTCATTCGTGTCTTCAGTACAACTATAGATCTATAGAATATAGATATACGAATGAAATCGAAAGAATCATCCTCCAACTCCTAACCGTTGAGGAATTGTACCCTCCATCATCAGTTTACCTAAATAACTTGAAAGAATACTAGTAACGGTAACATACATTCACATGACATATAAAGATTTACCTTCCAACTCCTAACCGTTAAAGAGTGGTATCTTACATCATCAGCTCATCATCATGAAATGATTAGTATCAGGTGTAAATACTACAATAGCTTTAGAAAATATATGAAAAACATAGTACGTGCCTAAATATTTAAGGGTTTTCTTCGATTTCCTTGGGATCTCATCACCAGACCCTGACATAGTAGCAATGGGAAGACATGGGGAGCATACCCTTTCTAATACAAAAATTATTTTTTAAATCAGTCCATAATTGACGGAGTAATCGGTGAACAAAAAAAAAAAAAAAATACCAATCAAACTGAGAACCTCCTCCTTTTGGAAGTGGGTTTAAAATCGATTTAGTAGCGCCTAACGCTACGGTAGAACAAATAAATATACATAGACTGCAAAGACTGTTAATCTTCCTTTGAGTCTCCACAAAGTCTGGTAATATGGAAGATAGATTAAAAGAAAAGTCAGAAGTGAGAAAGAAATATTGATCAAAACTTCATTTCTAGGGAGAGTCCAATGTCCGGCAGTGGACTATTACAGGCTGATGACGACGATAATGATGTTAGTATTACCTCGAAGAGATCTTACACGTGGAATAAGCCACTACCGGAAACCCCAAACCTGCTAATTCAATTCACACTCAATGTAAATATTTGTATGAATGAATATGTCAGAATTTGTCTTGTTAAGTGAAGAAAAACAGGTGTTTGTTTATCAAAATTAAGATCTGCTATCGAATGGATAACTGATAACAGCTGCCTACAAAACAAATATCAAGATGATGAAATATACACAACTGAATTAATACATTTATTTCACGACATTTCATAAATTTACGAATCATATATAACTACCTGATGAATCAGCACTAGAACATAGTCCTCTGCGATTACACGTCCCCTAGTTTGATCTGCAGCTTCAGAGAGATTTGCAGAAGTATCCAAACTGTAGCTTAATAGGTTGAAAATTCAAAACTAAGATGTTATCATCCAGAGAGTAACTCCAAGTAGGCGAGACACCGTTTTGGCTCCCTCTAATATGAGTTAACGTAACATACTTCCTAATAATGCAGATTGTCGAGGCGAGACCGCAGGTAAGCTGGCGGCTTTGCGTTTAATTTGTGTCTCATATCATTGTACGCTTTAAGCTTGATTAAAGCTATTTAATTTAACAGGTGCGGATTATAAATATGAAGGTAAACTAGGTTTGTGGTGAAAAATTACAGTTAGTTAATTCTAATGGAATTGAATAACAATAATATTAGTCTGTGACATTTTAATTATTATTGAGAAGGAAAACTACCCTTAAGTTTGGTATATGTTTTATGTATCAAATAGTCTAACCAAATTTTCTTTCCAAGGATAGATTTATCTCTAGAAGAGAATTATTGAAGACTGTTTATGACAATGAGTGGATTTGAATAAAGTAGAGTTCTTTGCTTAATGTGAAATGGTCTTGAAAAGTTTTAGGGCAAAATATTCCCTTTGGGATACGGAAGCTGTCACGTCTGTCATCCAAGTTATCTACAAAAGCTTTATCTAATCTCAAGTGGCTTGGAATGTCAACACTTTAAATAGATTGTCTCTATCCAAAGTTTCCATTGAAATACGATAAAATGCTTAGCATTGATTACAATTTGCGTAGTGATCAATTATTTTGATGTTAAATTAAAATTTCAAAACATCATCATTAATGTTCAAGAGACTTTAATAGACCGCTAATAGACACATACATTTCCTTCGAAAGAATGTATAGGCCTACTTTACGAAGTTACCCAGGCACATAAGATTTTTCTTTAAAGTTTCATTTGCAATGCTGTTTACTCCCTCCGTTGACTCTTACGACACCAACTGGATAAATAAGGAGGATTACACTTCATATTCTTGATTCGTCACCATATGGCAAGATCAATACTCGCTCAGTTCAAATATCTATTCCTATGTAAAATATAGACGAAAAGTTACTTAATTTTACATAAGCAGCCATAATACAACTAACTTTAGTTTAGTTGTGTTACATAACTCAAAGATTCGTTACTAAAAGCGGCTATTCGAAGCCAAGTTTGACCGGAGGTCCGGTATCCGGTTAAACAGCTATTTATTTCATCTCTAGTTGATTCAAATTTGCCAATTAAATAAAGTAAAAATGAGAAATCCATTTGGCTTGCAATTTATTAGTAGATTTTTGAGACTGACATTTTGGAATCCTATTGTTTTTCATTTATCTTTTGTTCGTTTGGAAGAAGGGAAAGAAAGAAGGCATATATTTATATTCTTCTAGACTTTTCGCAAAGCAGACTGCCTCTACCACGATACAGCTGATACTAGTTTTTATGTGGAGCGACTGGCGTTTGATTTAAAAGAGTAGGGATTTTTCTTTCATCGTACAAGTTACTGGTTTTCAGCAGTGAATACTTGTTTTTAAATATATTTGTTCTCAAGGTTTTAGAGGGTGATAGTATATGTGTTTTCAGGATAGTTACGTACGTAATTATGATATGACATGGGTAGACTTCACTTTTGTCTCTCAAATGAACATGTTTTCTCCATTTAGGAGCGGTTGTTGTGCCGAATCGTGGTGGAGTACTATATCCAGCATTGGACTGTCTTTCGACTGAGATGATAAGAGTACGTATAATGTTATAGCTGTTATTATTTATGTAGAATGTATAAAACACCATTGTTACATTTTCCGCAAGGCGTTGATGACTAAAGCAGTGATAGAAAAAAAACTTTAATAGGCTAGGACAAAGGTTGTTTTAAACATCAAACGAATTCATATTTTCCTGTAGTTTATTATGTAGTTTAAATTTTTATGTGGGTTACCATGCTGCATTGTCCTTATTCTCGTTGAGGATGGTGACCACCACTCTTGGATTATGCTCATGCTTTCCATCAGGCAGAGCAGAGTCATTTTTGCAGCTACGTCTATATAAAATGAAATACCCGCAATGTAAGTCCAAATTAAAATTATCATCAAATGATGTACCTCAAAGTTGAACTAATCAATTACTTGATAATCAGATTAATAATCACATTGAAATAAATCAAGATTATAATTGATCGTTGTATTGCCTACAGTAATCAATAATCGAAATTGCTTCTGGTTTTACTGAAAAAAATCCCTTAGATAAACTTATGTACGTAATCTTTCTGTTATTTCATACTGTTTAATCTACGCAACTACACCTGCATTTCTTTTCTATTATGTTTGGCTCATATTGATCTAAGCATGATGTTATCTATCCTATATTAGGCACGACAGCAAAACACACATTTTAATAAAATTTTAACAAAAAAAAAAAACTGACTTCAAGGACGGCCAAACCGATCGATTTATCTTAGATGCCATCATCAGATCTAAGTGTTCTTATCATGGTACCACCGTTGGGATATGTCCTTGTCATTAAAAAAACAATCATCACAATCGGTTCATAAACGACGGAGTTATCCCCGAACACACATAAAAAATATATGCGGTCGAATATGGAACCTCCTCCTTTTTTGAAGTCGGTTAAAAACAAACATGAAAATCGGTAAGTAACAAAGTGACTCGATAATATCCATATCCTACTATCACATCACACTAATATTAAAAGGTGAAAGTTTGTAAGGATGTGTGTGTGTTTGTTAGTCTTTCACGCAAAAACTACTGAACGGATTTAGATTCATCAAAATCCATTCAGTTTACATTAATATAGCTTATACATCAGAATAACACATAGGCTACTATTTACCGCGATAACCGACATACACGCTGGCGGATCCGCGGGCAACAGCTAGTTAATATTATAAATTCAAAGAAGCTGTCTGTCTGTCTATTATGAATTCACAGCTAACTCACTACCCCAGCATCGGTTTCAATCACGGAGCAAATACAAAGAGGAGATGCCCTAATGAGATTTTTGTATGAAGCAATGCGTGACAATTTGCGGGGGTGAGGGGGTGTTAGTTTACACTTTTCCATCTACCAGACAATAGCAAAACTACTTGCATCGTTGTACGAGTATATTGCTATCTAGTTTAGCTAGCTGACACTAGTGTGGACGTACTCAGAATTTCAAGTAGTTTTTTCAAGGTCAATTTTATAAGCATCTTGAACAAAAAACATCATTAATAACGTAAATAATTTTGCAAAAGTGAACTTTTTTTTTAATAAATAACCCTAAATAAAATATTGTTCAATATGTTTGGTTTACACGTGGATTATGTAAAACAAAAATTAATATATGTAGTGCAAATCATTTTATTTAAAAAATAAATAAATTTATATTTTACTAGCTGCCCCGGCAAACGTCGTTTTGCCATAAAAAAGTTTTAAGGATGGGTGACTCTTACCATTTAGGGGGATGCAAAATAGATGTTGGCCGATTCTCAGACCTACTCAAGCTCACAAAGTTTCATGAGAATCGGTCAAGCCGTTTCGTAGGAGTATGGCAACGAAAAGTGTGACACGAGAATTTTATATTTTAGATTTCACTTCGGAATTGGAATGCTTAAATAACGCCAATCTTAGAAAATCAACTAATCTAAATCTGAATTGAATGGTCATACCAATGTTGTCTCTAATATCCACATCTAATCACTTTTAATCTTGCCTAATTTGGGTTTAGATAATAAGTTACTTTTTCGTTTTTTTATGATTTTTCATTGAAATGAATCACTATCGTTTCGAATCACAACGGGAAGAACAAATATTGGTGTATTTTGTAGGAGTCCAGTTTTGCCTATTATTTTTTTGATCCATTGCTCTTCAATACTATCTTTAGATGAAAATTTAGAACATTACCTGTATACTGGTACATTGTATTATTTTAATGAATTTAAAAAAAAACCCGTCTAATCATCAGCATAAGTAAAATTTCTTTTTTTTTCAATATTTGAAGTAACAACTTTCAATGCAAGATTAATATAGTCGTAACTTGATAAAATATTTGGATTCTAAATACGACCCTGTCTTTTTATTTTAGAATAGATGTCGATAGATGTCAGTCTGTTTACAATATAATTAAGAAAAATACAAAAAAAAATACCATGATGTATAAAAATTCATTAGGTAAGAATGTAGAACTCATTTCCGTATCTTCTTATGGTATGTTTTATTAATATTCAGGTCAACGTACCATTGTATTTTTTATTTCCAGTAACACAAAGTTCTGCCATCTAGTGGCGAGTAAATATAATAACATTTCAATAAAACACTAAGAGATTTTTCTAGAACTTTTTAAAAAATTAGCTATAAAATTACTTATAAAAGAAATATGATGCCACTCATGGTACCAGAACGTCTATCTGAGTTATTTGTACGAGATAAAACACAACAATTCATCTTTTTACTTGATTGTACCGAGAACATTCAAGTATTACGATTTTTCAATGCAGTTCTAGAACATTGACGTTAATAGTATAATTTGCAAGTTGCGTCAACTGCGATGACGTCGGGGGCGGTATTTATCACAGGGGTGATGCGCTTATGCCATCTCCTCTTTGTATTTGCTCCGTGGTTTCAATACAATTTGACATCTATACTAATATATAAAGCTGAAGAGTTTGTTTGTTTGTTTGAACACGCTAATCTCAGGAACCACTGGTCCGATTTGAAAAATTAAATAAATAAATATTTTGGACATCTAAACACACAACGCCATCTAGTCCCAAGATAAGCAGAGCTTGTGTTATGGGGTACTAGACAACTGATACAAATACATATATACTTTTTTTTTTGTAAATACATACATATTATAGATAGAACACACCCAAACTCCGAAACAAATACTTGTAGATCATACAAAGATTTGGTCCGACCCGGGAATCGAACCCGAGACCTCATGATCAGCAGTCGCTCACGCCAACCGCTAGACCAACTAAGAGTGTCAAGTTCAAATAACTTCATTTGTTACGTAATGAATGTTGAGGAAACGGCTGTCGGAGCGTTTTCCTCGTACGAGTGGGACATTTATCAAACAAACTTACTCATTCAGCTGTAGGTACGTCCAGTGGCGGAGATTAAAGTAATTAGTACGTAATTTTGTTATTACTCACGCTTAGTAACATTGCGTCCCATATTCCTCAAAGTTTTACCTATATTTCTGGTGATATTCCACGCATATACTGGGTGGAATTTTGTAATAGCACCTGAAGGGAAATTACCCTTAATGCTGTAGGTATAAAATCTTACTTAAAGACAACATTCCTTTATTTTTGAAAAGAAAGAAAACTGTATTCAAAGGTTTCCGATAATCCGCTTGCCATAGCCGATAATCGATCCGATTAAAATCTGTAAAAATTACACCCTGTACTTTTATTGCATCGATCGTTAGGGTAAATAATAAGGATGAAATCTCTGTAACAAACTTGATAAATCTTACCTTAAAATTATATCGTAGCAACTTAGTTTAAAAAGTGCAACATCTCATTGGACTTAGAAATACAGAAAATGTCAAATAACAGAAGCAGATACCGTGGGTGAGCCAAATTTCGGCACAAATGCGTTAGAGCAGGTGTCAACGAATTTTTTTTGGGTTTAAGAAACTTTATTCTCATAAAGAATTCCAGATTCACTTACATGAGAACACATTTTATAAAGAAACAAATAATTTGCCGAGCGGCGTAACACTCACACAACACTTAAATATACTCCTAGCGGAGCTGAATATTTAGTAACACATATGCGAAACATAATTAAACTCATAATTTTAACACTTATGCAAAATATTATCAATAATCTAAGGTATGTAATGTATACGAAACCAGCAAATAAATTATATAATTTAAAGGTGGGTAACTGTGAATACTCTGTAATTTGTGTTATCGGAACAGAGATAAATACATGGATCAAGCGTACCTGGATGTGACATGTTTGGAGGCAGTGAGAAATTGATCTAAACTATTTTTATCGTGTTCACAACATAGTTTTTCAATAATTTTTTAAATGTTTGCATGGTTTTAGCTTCTTTTATGTTTCTAGGCACCTTATTATAAATTTTTGCACCACCGTACATGATATTTTTTTTACCATAGTTGGTGCGAGGTTTTATAAGAGAAGAATTTCTAACAGACTATTAATAAAAATACTTAAATATTTCTTAACATTATAATAACCTAATATAAGTAAATAAATATTTTCGGACATTTAACATACAACGCCATCTAGTCCCAAATCAAGCAGAGCTTGTACTATGCCTACTAAACAACTGATATTAATATATATGTTCGATACCAAATCATCAATTTGTTATATGTAGTCTAAAGTGTTATTTGTAATGGCAACACTAGGTTATGTCAAAGCGACATTTTAGGTTATGTCAAAATGTCATTCGCTACGTAGATCTAAGTCTTGAGAGTGGCTGCCTTTAGATAAATTAACACGTGCAGACGTGTCCGTTTTCGGAGAAGGAAGGCAGGGCCTAAGAATTGTTGAATCCTCCCGAACTAGGTTCGGTAATTGATGTTTGATGTCACGTAAATGTCACGGGACATAGAACTCTCTAGAGAACAATCGAATATGGTCCGTGCCGTTGCAGCGTTTCGGAACGGGCCTCGAAAAAATCGAGCGTGAAATACGGAGTCAGGTCTCCACCCTCGACCTTATGTGCATGGAATTGTAACTCGTAATCCTTTGTGTGCTTAAATGAAGCTAGTATCAACAGAGGTACCTCTCTCCACAGCAAAGACTGAAGAAATCTCAACTATCACAAGGGTGAGTCAACATAAATTTATTACAATAATAGGGAAAAAAAGGATGATATTGACCCTTGTTGAAATCCTTTTACCAATGGATTGGTCTGCGGTTGTCTAGCTTATATCTGATGGGGCCGTATAGCCTAGTTCAAGGTTTTCCTCCAGTTCCAGGGGGAACGCAGCACTGGTGAATGGATTAAACAATATATACTCACTCTCACTTCTTTTATAAATACATATATATTCTACATAGAAATCACCCAAACTTTGAAACAAATATTTGCAGATCATACAAACATTTGGTCCGACCCGTGAATTGAGCCCGAGACCTCAAGCACGGCAGTCGCATTCGCTACCACTGCGCCACCGAGGTATTCAAATATATTATGTCCTATTGCAGTTATTTTCTTAAATGGGAATCCAACATGCAACCTCTGGTTTACAGGTAATAATCACCAACCAATGAGCATAAATCAAATTGTATCTCTAACATATCCATTACAATTCCTCAACACCAATAAATTCCTGGTCGACTAAGTTTAAGCCAATCAGACAAGTTCTACCTGATGGAGTACATTACTGTGGTTTTCTCATCGGTTCGTATTTAATTAATGAAGCTGTTAGTGGAACAACATCGGGAATTAATTCTACTGAACTATTGAGAGGGTTCAGGTAATCTGGTTACAGGTTGAGTAATATCTTAGTACACTTTATTAGCTTTGTTTAGTAAGCTTGAGTGATTACTTTTTTTTTAAGACAACACCCGCAATAGTTATAATATATCCTGTGTCGCGAGGGACTTTACAAACATACATGAAACGGACGTAAGGAACACCTGGACTTAGAACAGCAATTTGTAGATATCATACAAAGTGTAGTTCCATGTGGAGTTTGAACCGACAACACTTAACGCATCAAAACAATCAGTCAAGTGCGAGTCGGCGTAGGAAGGGTTCCGTACCATTATCTATATATTTCTAGCGTCTTTCTGTTGCCATTATCAATATCGAGCAAGAGACCTTTAATATTTATTTTATTCTGTTTTTTAGTGTTGATGTTATAGCGGCAACAAAAATACATTATTTCTGAAAATTTCAACTGTCTAACTATCACGGTTCATGAGATACAGTCTGGTGACAGACGGATAAGACAGCGAAGTCTTAGTAATAAGGTTCCGTTTTACCCTTTTTGTGCGGAACCCTAAAAAGGGCGTGGCGAACTACTATGCTATTCGTGCAGTCAAATTCTTATTTCGTGTTTATAACTTTTGATCTTTTGTTTTACGGGTGTAAAATAGGAGATGAAATGTGTAATAAAGTTAAAATTAATTTCCATCATCATTCAACACAATATCTATATTTAAAGCAAATGGAAGCCAATCAACACAATATCAATTTCCACGAATGGATCTAAATCAGGCAATATCCAGGTTTAATGGCCCTATTAAAGCCTCGGCCGTTGAACTTTCAGTCGCGTATCGTGTATATTCATAATTCTGAATCAACGTACTACCTTTTGTAATTAATTAGTCGAGTAGTCGTACTACATATTGTTGGTCTAGTAGAGAGTGGCTCAGATTGCTCAGCAAAAGAGCACGGGTTCGATTCCCAATCAGGACAAATAGCTGTGAGATTATCACGTACTATGTTATCCATACTAATATTATAAATTCGAATGTAGCTCTGTCTATATATCTATCTATCTGTTCTCTTTTTTGGTAAACCGCTGCACCGATTACAGTGAAATTTGGCATGAAGATACTTTAATTCTTGGAAGGACATAAGCTGCTACGAGTACACGCGGGCGGAGTCGCGAACAAAAGCTAGTCAATCTATAACTATCTACCAGGTATAACAAATAATCGATCTTAACACATAATTACTCGTCCTAGATTCGAATCAGACCTACGACTAGTAGCAGTCATAATTACCAACCACTAAACCGCCAGGGCAATTGATAATAACAGGAAGCAAAGTCAATAGCATACTTGCAAAGATAAAGCTCAAGAATTTTGTTATTTGTAGTGATTAATTGATGATGTTAATGATTCGCAATCTGTCTGGCAATCTCGTAAAATAAATTATACTTATTAAACATTTAAGTAACAGATAACAAAATGATTAAAACAATCACAAATACGTTGGTTGAGTACTATACTAACAAAAATAAGACAATGGCGATTTTGAATGACAAGGTTCCGCACTAATTTTGGTGGATTAGATAGTTTTCCAAGCGCCTATATTTCTAACTAGCTTTTGCTCGAGGTTCCGCCCGAGTGCATGCGGTATTATCTTGGTAAAGAGTTGTCTATGTCCTGCATTAATAATTAAAGTATCTTCACGCCAAATTTAATTGAAATCAGTTCAGCGGTTTAGCCGTGAAAGCAACAGCGACAGGCGGACATATAGAATTTATAATATTAAGTATGGATTACAAAAACATTAATTCATATGTCGTAACACTAGATGACTTTCATTACCTGTGCTTGTTAATTTCAGATAGACCACAGAGTGCTTTAGAGACAAACGGATTGAGAACAAACTAAGAAGAAGTGAGTATATTTATTTGGTACGGAACCCTAAAACCCTTTTTTTATGATCCATCAACAAAATGACATTCAAGGTAGTAGAGCCACGCTGATTTCAGCACGAACGGGCCGGCTCGACCGGGGCGGTACTACCCTCGCACAGAAAATCAGCGTAAAATGAGAGCGATCATGCTGTCGTGTTTCGTTGGTGAGTGCGAGACCGGAGGCCCAATGATGCAGAAGCATCACTAGCCCGCCATGGTGTGGGTCACCATGCTGCATTGTTGCATTGTCTGCATTCGCAGTATGGTGACCACCACTCTTGGATTCTACTCATGCTTTCCATCAGGCAGAGTAGAGTCATTTTGGCAGGGTCAAACATAAAAAAAAAAAAATGACTATACTCTGCCCGATGGAAAGCATAAGTAGAATCAAAAAGTGGTGGCCACTATACTCAATGTGAACATGGACAGAGCAGGATAGTGACCTGCACTATGGCGGCCTAGTGAGATGCTTTTTCACGCCCCGCTTAAAGGACCCGGGATCATAATGGGATGGAAGCACGTGTGGTTTCTTGGCGTATTACTCGAAGGTAATTATTGTCGAACTTTTTATTCGTTACATAGACCTATAATACTGATCCTTTGACAATTAAATGTAACCCCGGATGAGAGCTTAACTAATTAATTAAGTATATCAACCCATAACATTTCACCTTTGCAGTAAAATTGCTATTACGAGTATAAACTTCTTATACTTATAAAAAAAAATAAGATGGAGAAAATATTTTTATCTAATTTTAACATTTCCTAGTCGCGTTTTTGTGATTTTGAAAACATTTGTTGTATGCTCTACATTCTATTTGGAATTAATATAAGCCTATGGTATTATCATGGGTGTTCTTGCCAAAATCTAAATCTATTTATTTTTTCGAAATTTTTGGTACAGAAATACCAAACATGCAAACATACGCATTCACAAACTTTTGCCTTTTAATAGTATGTTTTATTTTCTGAACTGACTGAAAAGGTTATATATACTTTTCTGCCCTTTTAATTCATGGGCGATGATATTCGCTTGCCATCAGGTAAACCGCCTGCTATTTTGTCCCCTTTACTAAAAAATAACTATCTATGCCTAAACAGTCACATGACAAAATACTTTACGTGATAAAGCGAACATAACAGATACGATCGTACCAGGGCATTGCGTTATTGGAATTAGATAAATATGTAAATACAAAAACAGTTGATAGAACTATTACTTAATACCGGCTTGGCTTCACTTGCTTGTCAAGATATCTGACAACGAATGGATCTCCCACTGTACAATGAAACCTTACAATAATCTCTAGTCGGTATTTAAAAAGTACCCGGTTAAGACTCAGAAAACTCTGTTGGTCATATTATTTGACTGTAAATCGGGACTCAATCACGATAATATCACAATTCACAATACCTTTTTTGGTTGCCCGGCGTTTCGATCGAATTGCACCTATCGTGGTCACGGGTAGACTCTGTTGGTCACGCCAGGATTTAATCATAAATTTTCATGAAACAAAACCCAATGTTTAAAATACTAAAACCTTTTTAAAAATACGTAGAATGCGCTAGGAATACACTATTAAAATTTGAGCCGTTATTTAAATATTGCTCATACAATTTTACATACATTATTATCAACAGTCCCTTGCAGTCCATTGCTGGACATAGGCCGTGGGATGGCTAATAGACCAATGATATTGAAAAAAATTACCACCCTATGAAACTCTTGGGTTCGTAAGTATTTTAACTTGTTTTTAAATCAAAATTTACAGCTTGACATTATAGTTATCGTCATCAGATAACCATATTATAGTATTTTTATCACTTCAATACATCATTGTGACAATAGGCTTATCGTTTTACTCATTAAGAGTTATTATTGTCATTAAAAGTATTATTTAACCCAAATTTAAAGACATCATAATCTGGTCACTTTTAAGATCCCAAAATGAAAACACTTCCATTTTCGTAAGTTCAGAAACCACCTTAGTAACTCAAGGTTTGTGGTGAGGTATCAGAATTAAACCTAATAAACTTTAACTACTGTTACTGTAACCTATATAAAATATCAAATGATTCAAAGATATTTTTTTTTTCAGACACCTAACACACAACGCCATCTAGTCCCAAGCTAAGCAGAGCTTGTGTTATGGGTACTAAACAACTGATATAATTACATATATACTGTTTTTTTTTTGTAAATACATACATATTATGCATAGAAAACATCCAAACTCCGAAACAAATATTTGCAGATCATACAAACATTTGGTCCGACCCGGGATTCGAACCCGAGACCTCAAGCACAGCAGTCGCATACGATACCACTATGCCACCAAGGCAGCATTATAAAAGATAATTCGTGCATATACATATCATTTAAAAATGTTAATATATCAATGGCGAAAGTTTCAAATTTAGCAAATTATAATATGTATAAAATATTAACAGCCGATAACAGTACACTGTTAGACATCTCAAGGTAGTAGAGCCACGCTGATTTCAGCACGAACGGGCCGGCTCGACCGGGGCGGTACTACCCTCGCACAGAAAATCAACGTAAAATGACAGCGATCATACTGTCGTGTTTCGTTGGTGAGTGCGAGACCGGAGGCCCAATGATGCGAAAGCATCACTAGCCCGCCATGGTGTGAGTCACCATGCTGCATTGTTGCATTGTCTGCGTTCGCAGTATGGTAACCATCACTCTTGGATTCTGCTTATGCTTTCCATCAGGCAGAGTAGAGTCATTATGGCAGGGTCAAACATTAAAAAAAAAAAAAAAAAAATATGTCTAATCTTTGATACCTAGCCAGATGGCCGACTCATCTGGCCCGTTACCTAAGCTGAGGTATGTGTATATATGTGGAATGTATAGAGTTTGTTCTAAGTCGTCCTCCCCTAGTCGTCTCCAACAACGCCCACAGGATAAACCGTGATGACACTATATTTTCACCATTTGTATTGAAACTCTAGATGGTAAAGCTGTATATTGGACATTGGTAAACATATTTCTTTGAAGTACCCACATTTTCAACAACTGATATCATTTCAAAATCGTGATGACTTATCTCTAGTATCGACGTAATCTTAACCTCTTGTGTTTTATCATTATCCATAGTCATGCGATGTTAAACTTATACGTTTACTAGTTCATTTTCTAATATTTTGTTTTTAACCGACTTCAATAAAGAAGGAACCGAATACCGAAAAGGAAATAAATTCAATAAACCTAATTAATTATTCAACCTATTTTTTTTTTTTTTAAATAATTGTAATGTATGTAAGTTTCTATACTATGTTATATAGATTAGTTTGGGCGTAATTTACTTAAACTATTATATTTGAACGTAATTATCACACTTATATATAGGTCAATTAATTGATTAAAAATTATTCAATCCAATATAAACCCTATCATAAATCTTAGACCCAATTTCAAAGTGGCCGTCAAATGTCGCCTCTCCAAGAATATTCTTATTGAGATCGATGGAAACGTTCATCAGCTGCAGCTGTAATCTGAACTAAGTGAGGAGATGGGTCAGAGAAATCAGGCTTCTAAAATGAATGGACAGAAATGATTAATGGATTTGAAAGATTGATTAAAGTAGGTAGATTCAGCAAAAGATTATAACCAAATGCCTGTAGTATAAAGTTTTAAATAATTGTCAAGTTTAATCTTATATATTTGTAGATATATTTTATAGGTACTACAATGTTCATAATATATACTGTTTGAGTCCCAGAGAGAGATAAACATTGCATAACAAAGGTCATGTTAACATCGATTCTAACAATTTGTTTATATACATGATTGGCTTCATTCATTAATTATAACAAACATTACTCTACATTTTTGTTAAGAAACTTAAACTCTGTAGTAGTTTAACAATGCATTTAAAACACTATTTTAAACTTCTATTTTAATTACTTCCCTATTTAATAATTTATATGTATATTTCTGTATTTTTGAAATGTTTGAAAATATAATTATGTACTCGTATAATCATTTTAAAGTTTATCTTCGACACACAAATTATTTAGATTTATTGATTTATTTAATGATTTCACAGAATTATTTGTTCTACTCGAACGTTTATGAAACCAAAATATTATAATAACCAATGGTAAATAAACCGCAAATCAATATTTCAGCTGATATCTTGCCACTCTTTAGTGATAGGAAAACTCTTGAACGTAACATACCTGGTGAGATAAAACATGTCTTTGCTAATCTAAGGGATCAGCTTGCAAGCAACGTCAGTAAGCAGTACCAATCATGTAATGACATCTACGATTCGTTTACTTACTTCCACTGAAAATATACTGTTTGGCCCTCGAACATCGATGACAACAACAATATGAACCAGTGTCCACGTACGTGGTACTTCACAAGATGGGGAACAAAACACAACCGACAAAATAGGTTTACACCATCAATTTAATTTAGCAATCTTTATTTTCAACACGCGGTTTGAACGTGCCAATAAAACAGACGCGCGACGTACGTTCGATGTCGCGTTCCACGCCAGACTGAAGGCTCGGCGAGGTGAGCTGGGCCAATAGAGCCCCGCCCCCCTTGCACCCCGCCCGCCCAGGCACGCGTCTATACGACAGAGCATAGACTAGATAATGTAGATGAGATAAGTGCTAAAAGACCTTGGCGGTCAACTTAAAACCTGAGTACGATATTTATGATACAAATTTAAGTACCACATCAAAGAAAATCACGGCATCTAATGTCGTTCAATCACGAAAATTCAATTAGTGCATGCTTTCAAATTGCAAAACAAACGTTATAAGTGTAGTGAACATAATAAAGTACATGTTATCGAATTGTGGCTCAATGTGGTGTAACAATGAATGAAATCTTGGAATTGAAAACTTGAAAATGTTATAAGATATAGAAACCGATATCAATGTACGATTCATTCTGAATCCCGCAGATTGCATAACACCTGTTTCTCTTGATCCTAAAAAACGTTTGTGTTATTACTAATTTGACAAAACTAACTGGCTTGTTAGTTATTTTGTTGGCTTTATTATAAACAGTTACAAATTTCCGCTTTCATGAGAATAGAGTCGTCTGTCTATTGTATTTTAATAAATCTATTAAAACTGTACAGTCTAAGATAATACTTGATACATAATTTAAAAATAATGAAAATGTATCAATTAGAATCTTACCTTACATAACCGGAGGTAATTCCTTTTAAAAAATTGATGAAAATTATCAAAGTTTTATTTTTACTTTCTTAATTTCAATACTTTTAAAGGTATGACTGACTATGACTATTTAGTTCAACAACTGCAGATACTGACACTGGCCTTTAAGTTTCTTTTCTTTTCAGTCCCTAACGGGTAGAATGTTTTAAAGGTAGTAGGTTGATTTTTAGCACAAACGGGTCCGCTCGACCGGGGCCCTACTACCCTCACACAGAAGATCAACCTAAAATGATAGTATTCGTGATGTCGTGTTTCGTTGGTGAGTGCGAGACTAGTAGCCCAATGATGCAGACACATCACTAGGTCGCCATAGTGTATGTCACCATGCTGCACTGTTGCATTATCTGCATTCGCAATGAGTATGTTGACCATCATTTTTTTGCTTTCCATCAGGCAGATTAAAGTCATTATGACCGGCCCACACATAAAAAAAAACTAAACGAATACATAGAGAACCAAAACAAGCATTTTCAATATAAACAAAATAGCTTATAATGCTCTTATGCGTTCCACATCCTGTCTAAAAATGTGTCCAGACCAGCTTCATGAAGCGCTAAAACACTAGTTTGCATTTAGTGCAAAAGTAACACTCACTTTGGCTGGCCCATACATAAAAAAGTACTATGCAGGTATCTCCAAACAATATGTGTTAAGATGACCGAAACAATAATTATCTGATATGCATACCACTATTTTTTTTTCTTATTTACAGTGAATTCTTTTAAACATCTGAAGTTTATTGATGCACAAAAACTTTTTGATTTCATTGCCAAATTACTAAAGCTTTGTTTCATTATGTGGAAACCGATTTTTCCCTCACCGAAGTTAATGGGAATGGAGTATACCATTCAGGGTCTTTGCGTCATGGTAAAGATTGCTTTTGCAAGTAAAATCCTCGTAAATTCTATCAGAAACCGCCACCGGTCCATTACCAATCACTTCAGCTATCCAGCAGCAATCATTCCAAGATACTTTATTTTTTTCATTAGAGTTCCCAAGTGTCATTACTTGGTATCTTCCTGGGTCACTGCTGTTGATCCTGGTGTACAGGAGTTACAGTGGTGGGCGGGATTAGTCCAATCACTCCACCGTTTAGTTCACGAGACTTGCTCAACAAGAGTAACGGATAAACCTTTTAAATACAATCAGTCAAGCGCTTCTGGACACCGGAGATCAATCAATCATTCATTTATTTATTTGCAGAAATGTAGATATACAAAGATCTTAACAGTGTTAAAATAATAGGTCATCTAATTACATTCTACTCGTACCATTATATAATGGTGTGCAAACATTTTTTTTATGTAAATTTTGCAATAATAAAATATTTATATTTAAAAACAGTCAGAAACATAAATATTTAAAACTTTTTATATACAAAACTTGAATGTCAGAAAATATGTTGCTGAAAAAGTCAATGCCGAAACAAATATTTGCAGATCAAACTCACATTTAGTCTTGAACGAAAGCTTGAGACTAAATGTTTCAGCGGTAGCAGTCGTACGCTACCACTGCGCCACAGAGTCAGTCGAACTGTTATCTACTACTAACTTCTACTAAATCTTAAAAGAATTATTGTACGACATTTTCTCATTAGACGAACATTTTGCTGACGCATAAGATATTGCGAATCTGTTGATAATCTGAAATGAGATTTTTCTTACTAGATATTACATTTGAAACTGTATTGTTGTTTATCGCAAAATCAGATAGTTTTAGAATATTACGTCATGTGTTTAAATTTACGTCAAACTTTTTATTACTATTGTTTAAGAACCTTTAATAATAATATTATTGAAAAGCGTGATAAATAAAATAAAATAAAATAAATAAAATAAAATATTGTTTATTGACACAAATATGACATATTAAGTATGTACTGATACTGAAACCCAAACTAGGCCAAAGGCCTGTATCTTGGGAGCCAGAGTTCAGTCACACAAAAGGTAGACAGTACTGTCTGTTCATCATCCTGCTACGTACATGTGTATAAGTGTGTGCATGTGTGTGAGTGTGTGAGTGTGTGTGTGGCTGTGTGCTTGTGCGGTGTTGTGTGCTTATGTCTTAAATGTAACTAGATTTTTAGTAATCATCATGTAGTCACAAATACAAACTATTCGAATCTATTCAAATTTCATCATCTTTATAAATTTTCAAGAATACCAGAACTCGTAGCAGTATAGTAATAGTAACTATTTTGAATTACCGGACTAATACGACCTCCAAATCTTCAAGGAAAGAGCTTACTCCTTCTTAAAAGGCCGGTAACGCACTTGTGACGCCTCTGGTGTTACGAGTGTCCATGGGCGTCGGTAATCGCTTACAATCATTGGTATGGGCACAAATGGGTTGCAATTGGTATGGGCCTCCAGTATCCTCACTCACTCGGTGATACACATCCAAAGCTCTATTTTGCACCGGTATTCTGTGAGGCCGTGGTATCATTCCGGTCGAACCACCCCACATTCGTGCCGAAGCGTGGCTCTCCCACGGTTTACTACTACTACTTTTGACCGAGTCAATAAGGCTATATAAACCAAAACTCTATTCGCCAGGATCGAAGTCAAAGGGCGCCCTTGCATTGTAGTCCCAGTGCAATCATTCTCATCAACGAGAGACAGACAAAAAGTTTTCACTCCTGGTCATACGCCTCCTCTAAGGTTCCCTACAACAACAAGTCAATGTCCTCAGCAGCGCAATCCCGTCCTGTATGTCACCATGCACGACGAGATCTGTCTTCAAAAAAACACTATATTAAAGAAAGTACTGTTCCCAGAGGTTAGGATACTAAATTCAATCAAGTGTCACCTCCAGCTAAAACTAGTATCTCAGACAAATTTAATTTTATTCTAGTTAGACAGCTGGACGTGTCATGAGCACTTACTGCCTATTGCACTTACGATATTAAAGTACTATATATAGTTACGCTTTATTTGGCTCTAGACATTCGTACTAATCTAATTTATTATGTATTTTGGCCTATTTCGTTGGCTGTTTTCTTTTGTTTCTTACCATAAAAAATTACTAAATTTTCATAGTCCATTTAGTAATGGTTCTAAACGAATTTAAGAAAAAAAGGATGTTCTCAATTTGCTTCGATTGCATGTTTACATACATGGTACGGTTTGACCATAGACGACTTCAATGCGCCTATTTCTCGTAGGACCATAGCTGTCACTAGGGTTACTCACTTTGGCTGTGGTATCCCCGACTTTTTGGAGAAATCCACTACATTACATTTTTTTTTGCTTTTTGTAGAAGTTCTTTTGACTGACTGGTTGGTCTAGATGTTGGTGTATGCGACACGGAAGTCTCGGCTCGACTCCGGGTAGTGCCAAAAAGTGTTATCGAGTTTTCTGATTAAAAAAATGCTTAATATCAGCTCAAAGTTTGGAAGTTGGGGTCTTAGCCCCCGTGCCTCGGAAAGTACGTAAAGTGGTCGTTCCTGAGCCTGATCACTCCACCGTCATTTCGGATAACCATCCCATCGGATTATGATAGTGAGGGAACAGAGAGTGCACCTGTGTTTGCACACACACTTGTGCACTATAATATCCACCGCGTAGTTGGCTGGTCTCCGTTTAGACTGACTTGCCACCAGAGTCAAAATCAGCAAGTAAAATATCTACTTGTAATTCAGTTGTGTAGTAACCAGATCATTGCAGAAAAGTGTAGAATGTTGACAAATTACTTACAAATTACTTACCCATTTTTCTTATACACCTGTGCACATTATAATCATTGTTTCTCGTCTTTTATTCTGATCATTTCAAACAATTTTGTTCATAAACAGTTAACTTTATGAACTTATTTTCGAGAAACAACTTTAATTATATGCGTATTCGAAAAGCATTCCTATACACACCCACGAATTCCTTTTATTGGCAGAAGTTCAGACCGCTTTGCTTGTGTTAATTGTATTTTTACATTCATATTGCTTCTTAATCATGTATTAAACAAACAATAAATTATTGCATATTCTGATATCAAATTGATCAGAGAAAACACAAAAAAATGTCACAGGAGACCCGGCCTAAATGAGAAGACATTTTAGAAACAAAAAACTGGTCAAAATAAAGTTTATCATATTGATATGCATGAATTAGAGAGGATATCGTATGCCCAATTTAACTTCTCAAATAGGCCTCTTAGAAAAAAGCTTTTGGCCTTTAATCTCACGCTAGCCAGGGCACCTTCCTTTTGTAGTTAAGTTGTCCTACATAGTTTACTCCCTTAGTCACCTCTTATGGCACACAGATGAATAGGGTACAAGGTAGTAGAGCCACGCTGATTTCAGCATGAACGGGCCGGCTCGACCGAGGCGGTACTACCCTCGCACAGAAAATCAAACATTAAAAGAAAAAAAAAAAAGGGTGGTGCCACTCTTTATTCTAGACCCTTCACCACACGGATCTACAACTACTTAATCTTTAAATACGTTTAAAATTATTACTGATTACTAACCGAACTAACTAATAGTAATCTTTAAGTCATAATAAAAATATTTTTATAAATAACTAGCTGAACCCCGCGGTGTTACCCGCGGTTATTGTTGCACTGCGAGTAACGCCGCGGGACAAAGTAAGTCTGAATAAAGTAAAGCCTAAGCTACTCCCTGGATCATCAGCTACCTGCCAGTGAAAGTCCCGTCAAAATCGGTCCAGCCGTTCCAGGGATTACCCGGAACAAACATACAGACAAAAATTTTTTTACTATATTTTTGGTATATATATCGTGTATATATACCTATGCAGCTTTTTAATCAATGCATATATAATATGCATTGATTAAAAAGCTGTTATTTTAATATTACAAACAGACACTCCAATTTTATTTATTTGTATAGATTTCTAACTATACTACTCTCGTAGGTAGCAATCAAGTGGGCAGTCAGGCAATAGGAGTTTTTTTTTTGGTATTGGCTTAGCTAGATTTCATAAGTTTACGTAAATTAGAACCGCATTTTTTTGTTTTATATAAGACCAGTAAGTACGGTAACAGAATACTTATTCATTTCTCGAATACACCTTTAGTGGGTTACTGCCATACCATATCGAATACCACGACAGACTTGTAATCATCCTACACTACGTTTGCCGAAATGCGATCTCCACTCAAAAACCCGTTTTCCCCAATGGTTATTAACTCCTCGGTAAATATGGCCAGCCCACTGCCACTTCAGCTTGCTAATTCTATGGGCTATGTTGATGACGGTAGTTATCTGCCGGATCACTTCATTTCTGAGATGATCCCTTAGAGAAACTCCAAGTATATTTAGTCCTTTTGCACTATCTTATGTCCCAAAAATTACATATATACAACAAAGAAAATAACTACACTTTTTTCATTACTTACCTATTTTATCAGTAAAAGTATGTATGATGTATGAGGTAAATCGGTGTAGACATTTATAACAATATTTAGATCTATATCTATCTGATGTCTGGCGTTGATATGGTCTAGTGCTAACTTACCCTTCTACCTACTATAGCCCTTCGAGTGGTGTGGATTCGAAATTCAGAGAGGGCAAGAAATTATGTTATCCAATAACAATCCAATCGTCGGAATCGATGATATTTTTTGTAAGTGCTAAACGAACTCTCGCACGTAGGGTTCCGCACTATTCTCCTCTATCTATACATTGCAAGCATCTAGCTGTTGCCGTTTTTACTATAATTAATTATTATTATTTTTATTATATTATTTTTTTCATTATTTATTTATTTTATTTTTATATTATACAAAGAGGTAAAGTTTGTGCGTTTGTGAGTTTGTGACGTTGTAGGGGGTAATCTCTGGATCTACTAAATCGATTTTAATAATTCTTTTTCCAATAGAAGGCTACATTTTTGTGAGTAACATAGGATATATAATAAAGTGGAAAGACTTTATTGTTGCAGCTGAATTTGTAAAGTAAGTCAAAGAAAAAAAAAATTACCGCCCAACGAAGTGGGCACGGGTCAGCTAGTATGCAATAAATAGAAATAAAAGTTTATTGTATGGGAGTCCCCTTTAATATTTATTTTATTATATTTTAGTATTTGTGGTTATAGCGGTAGGTGGTCTAGTTACCGCGGTTCTTGTTTTACCCTCTGGGTGCAGAACCCTAAAAACCGCAGTTCAGATATAGTATAGACTAGCTGAACCCCGCGGTGTTACCTACGTTTACTGTCGCACAACGGGTGAAGCCGCGGGGCAAACTTAGTCTAAAAAAGTAGCCTAAGTTACTCCCTCGATCATCAGCTACCTGCCAGTGAAAGTCCCGTCAAAATCGGTGCAGCCGTTCCAGAGATTACCCGGAACAAACAGACAGACAGACAGACAGACAGACAAAAACTTTTTTAACTACATTTTTGGTATATGTATCGTGTATACATACATATGCATTTAGTAAAAAACGGTTATTTTAATATTACAAACAGACACTCCAATTTTATTTATTTGTATTGATTTAGGTATCGCAACTTTTACAGTAGTTATAATCTCACTCATCTCATTTTCTATGGCAGACCCCTGAGGTCTTGTTTATCGAGTTGATGTGTCAATTGGTTTGTATTTGACACGGTGTGGATGGATTACGGAATTCCCCAAGAGTCGAGCTTACATAAATAATGGAAATCAAGCAATCGATGTATAAGTCTTCACTTTTATATAAAAACTAGCTGACACCCGCAACCTCGTTTACGTCCCCTATTGCCCGTAGCGTAATAATTTTCCCCCTTTTTGAAACATTCTTTATGGGTACTCCGTTCCCATTGGTCTTAGCGTGATGGTGATGATGATCGATAAATAGGCTATCTAACACTGAACGATTTTTTTAATCGGACCAGTAGTTCTTGAGATTAGCGCGTTAAACGCTCAGGAACGACAAACAAATTCTTCAGCTTTATAAATTTACTAGCTGACCCAACTTCATACCTTTATATTTACTTAACTGTCCCAGCTTCTCACAAGGAGTGTGCAGTCGCGGACAAAAAATATACTTTTCTTTTATAAAGAATTATTTAATTTGGTGCAGCCGATCGGAAGTTATGTACGTACATACATTTCATCGATTCATTTTTATATATATATATAGTTGGTAGAGTATAGTATAGAATAGTGTTACACGCGGTTGTTGTTGCACCTTTACAACAGCAGCAACTGCTTTTGGGTAATACCGCTAGGTGGTTGTATTTTTTTATGGTATAGGGGGCAAAAGAGTACACCTATCACCTGAACGTAGGCGATTACCGCCGCCCATGGACACCTGCAACACCAGAGGGTTGCTTTCTTCTTTCTTTTTCTCCCACGGGAAACAAGTGCGTTGCTGACCTTTGGAGGGTGGGAAAGGGATGCGGGGAGGGGTTGAGGTATGGGCCTCCAGTATTCTCACTCACTCGGTGAAACACATTAAGTGTGTACGATTACCGGGAGTTTTGGATCGATACAGGCAGGCAGTAGATTTTGGTGTTTTCGCCTTATTACCCGACTACGGCAAAGCCAAAGGAGGGTTATGATTTTGACAGGCTATGTATGTATGTATGTATGTATGTATGTATGTATGTTCATTTGTTCCCTCATAGCTCCTTAACTACTAATTAGAACTGGACAAATGAGGTGTCGTTAGAAGCGTCATGATCGTCTTCTGGTTATAGGCTATATGAAATGTCACTGAATCTAATGTGGCGCCCTCTAGCCAACATAAAGTACTGCATTAAAAAATAAATTTTAGATAAATATGTCGTGTTTGGTATCATTGGAAAGGGCGTTACTTGTACATTTCAAAAATATATATATTATTAGCATTTTCTCGTGACTTTGTCCGTATTTATTCGATAAGTGTGGAATTTCTATGGTATGCTCGTTTGTTCCCTCCTTTCTAAGCTACTAGTCAAAATAAGACAAATGAGGTATCGTTAAAAGCGTCTTGATTGTCCGCTGGTTATAGGTTATACGAGGTGTCATTTAACCTAATGTGGCGCCCTCTAGCCGACGTAAAGTACTGTTTCAAAAAATTATTTTGAGAGAAATATGCCGTGTTTAGTATCATACGAAAGGGCGTTACTTGTACCTTTCAAAATATATATATTATAAGCATTTTCTCGTGACTTTGTCTGTATTTATTCGATAATTGTAAATTTTTTATAGTACCTATTTAAAATATACTATGCAAAGAAATTAATATTATAGAGGCACCAAAACATTTTAAATAAAAAAAAGTAAAAACTAAATCCCAACTACGACAAAAAACGACGTTGAAAAAGCATGAAACAAGTTTCAAAAGCCGTAGTCACGCGTTGTTAAAGTGTTATGAACTATTATACTACATGGACGACGGTTTTTGAAACTTAGTTATGAACCATAGTCGATGACACTTTAACAACGAGTGACTACGGCTTTTGAAACTTGTTTCATGCTTTTTCAACGTCGTTTTTTGTCGTAGTTGGGTTTTAGTTTTTACTTTTTTTTACCTCGACAATACAGCACATGCTGTGGCGTCTGTTTGTGTCGATCTATGATTTTTAACTGTAGCTTAAATTCAACTGTTATAAATGTCACTTAAGTGTCCTAATAGAATAAATTATTTTGAATTTGATAATAAATAAAAGAAATTATTTTATTCATTTTCTTGACTGTACTTATCGTTAGTTGGAGCATGGGACTCCACTTAGTCTCCGCCCCCAGGTAGAGATCCTAGGTCGCATGGGTCTGACCCCGCCAAAAGTATTACCCACCCTTTTGGCTTCGATATAGTTGGGTAAAAACCTCTTGATCGTGCTTAGTGGTCCTATACATCACGTATGTAAACAACAACGTAGTTAGTTTTACAAACATTAAAATTTTCTTAACCTTATCAATTCCTTATCAGATTACTTATTACATAATTATTTGTTATTGTAGAGAATATTTAAATATTTGAATAACGATTATGAACGTGATAAAAATATATATAAGTACTTCTTTGTTTTAATCGCTATGTAGACACATTTTTAGCAATTGACATCTATTTTTACCTGACTACGGCAAAGCCAAAGGAGGGTTATGATTTTGACAGGCTATGTATGTATGTATGTATGTATGTATGTATGTATGTATGTTCATTTGTTCCCTCATAGCTCCTTAACTACTCATTCGAACTGGACAAATGAGGTGTCGTTAGAAGCGTCGTGATCGTCTTCTAGTTATAGGCTATATGAAATGTCACTGAATTTAATGTGGCGCCCTCTAGCCAACATAAAGTACTGCATTAAAAAATAAATTTTAGATAAATATGTCGTGTTTGGTATCATTGGAAAGGGCGTTTCTTGTACATTTCAAATATATATATATTATTAGCATTTGCTCGTGACTTTGTCCGTATTTATTCGATAAGTGTGGAATTTCTATGGTATGCTCGTTTGTTCCCTCCTTTCTAAGCTACTAGTCAAATAAGACAAATGAGGTATCGTTAGAAGCGTCTTGATTGTCCGCTAGTTATAGGTTATACGACGTGTCATTTAACCTAATGTGGCGCCCTCTAGCCGACGTAAAGTACTGTTTCAAAAAATTAATTTGAGAGAAATATGCCGTGTTTAGTATCATACGAAAGGGCGTTACTTGTACCTTTCAAAAATATATATATTATAAGCATTTTCTCGTGACTTTGTCTGTATTTATTCGATAATTGTAAAAATTGTATAGTACCTATTTAAAATATACTTTGCAAAGAAATTAATATTATAGAGGCACCAAAACATTTTAAATAAAAAAAAAGTAAAAACTAAAACCCAACTACGACCCAACGACGAAAAAGCATGAAACAAGTTTCAAAAGCCGTAGTCACGCGTTGTTAGAGTGTTATGAACTATGGTACATTATACTACATGGACGACGGTTTTTGAAACTTAGTAATGAACCATAGTCCATGACACTTTAACAACGCGTGACTACGGCTTTTGAAACTTGTTTCATGCTTTTTCGTCGTTGGGTCGTAGTTGGGTTTTAGTTTTTACTTTTTTTTTATCCGAATTGAAGTTAACAATGCCTAAGTTACAAACTTGATGGTTTAGCGATTAGACGATCTGATTGCCAAGCCAGAGGTCCTAGGTTGGATTCCCATCCAGAGTAAATACTGTGTGATGAGCACGTTCATATTATTTGTTCTATGTTTGAGTGTAATTTATCTATAACTAGCTACACCTCGAGGTGTTGTACACAATTCAATGGAAACTCTTTTTCCGGGATAAAAATATTAAAGCTTATGTGTTGATTACGGCAACAACAAATATTATCAACGCACAACACCAATTTAAAAAAATTGGTCCCGTCGTTCATGCTTGAAAAAGTAGCAAATAATCAAGCAAGCTCTCGCTTCGGTATTTTTTTTATTTTTATTTATTGGCCTGACAAAATGACTTTACTCCGCCTGGTGGAAAGCAAAAGCAGAATCCAAAGGTGCTGGTCACCATACTCATTACGAATGAAGACAATGCAACAATGCAGCATGGTGACCCACACCATGGAAAATACATGAGACCAGTTGACGGTAATATTCTTTCTCCCTATTGTGTAAGTGGGAACAAAATTAAAGTCGACAAAATATGTATGTGTTAATATAAGTAAAATTTTTAGACTGTACGGATCACGTAATGGATTAAGCGTTCGTCACGCTGCTCTCTACTGTGCTGACTGTTGTAGGTTCAAACCCCAGATGGCACAACACTTTGTGGGATCCAGAAATAGTTGTTCTGAATCTGGGTGTACTCTGTGTCCGTTTCTTATATACATATAGGTATGTTTGTGTCTTCCGCGGCACAGAAAATATTTGTATTTAACACAAAATAATATTATCTACTCTTACGGGGTAATTGATAAATTCGCCGTCATAGTGATGATATGGTGCTAATTTCTGATTAATTCTAACTACAAACAAGTCTTTTGAACATCACAAATTTTTCACTTTCATTTCTGGTTTTGTTTGGAGAGATTTTGGAACATCAGAATTAGCACCAATCAATAATGAATGATCTGCTCTTGGTTGCCGCGACACAAGCCTTGAGCTTAGTGCGGAAACCGCCGATAAGTTTGAACCTGTAAATTGTTTCTGTACAAATAAATAAATAAATAAATAAATAAATAAATAAATAAATAAATAAATAAATAAATTCCCGAACTCTGTTTAGCGTTTAAATAAACGTATAATTTAATACAAATAAACATAATAAAGATGTTTATAGGTTACTAGATTAATCCCGTTCGGGGTTTAAATTATCATTACCGTGGGAGAGCCACGCTTCGGCATAAATGAGCTGGCTCGACCGGAGTGGTACCACGGCCTCACAGAAAACCAGTGTGAAATAGTGCTTGCGCTGTGTTACACCGAGTGAGTGAGGATATCGGAGACCCATAACTCAAACCCCCTATCTCCTCTCCCTATCCCCCATAGGCCGGCAACACACTTGTGACGCCTCTGGTGTATGCAGGTGTCCATGGGCGGCGGTAATCGCTTACCATCAGGCGATACGGCTGTTAGTTTGATAGTCTATTCCATTAAAAAAAAATGGGAGTATACTTATTTATCAACTCATGTTTATTTATTGTGTCTCATATTTTTTACCATAAAAAAATTAACTTCAAGCAATGAAATATTTCCAATAGTCACACAGAACCATACTATATGAAAAATTGGTACCCAATTATGTTTATTGGACGACAAGTGTCAACGCACCTGTTGATTGATCGACTTCAAATGTCAACGGATAAGAAAACCATTTACAATGATTACCTGGTTTTTCCATGCTGTCTAGTAACATAATATAATTACATTTCTCGATGGAACAGCGGGGTACGAAAAAAGACGGGTCACTGAATGGCAGACACTATAGTCGACACGCTAGTCACAGAGTTTTATTCTCAAAATTAGGAGAAGTTGGGCTGGATATTTTTTTAGGTATGAACCTGCCAAAGTGACTCTGTTCTGCGTGATGGAAAGAATGAGACGAATCAAAGAGTCATCATTTCATAGCAGATAATCAGTCTGCTGTGAAATTCTCATTATCCAAGGGATGTCTAGAACACACGTAACATATCACACAAACACCACACACACACACGCATACGCGCGTACAGACACATACACAAAACACGTTGTCACAGTCACAGTTTGGATCACACTAACACTTTCGTTTATTCATTTCACATGTACGGCAAATGTAAATAATTGTTACACTCTAAAGAACCTCTATACCTGCTTGCCTGGAGTTAGGAGAGGCTGGTTAGTCTCGGGGTGACGGCCCAAGTGGGTTTCCACACGTTAAAAAAAAAGGCTGTCTGCCATACAGATTCTACCTAGTACGGAATCCAGTCTCTCACACAGATCTTATGTTTCTAGAATTGTTTGTGTCTGTAATTTTTATGTGAGAGAAGAAAATAAATGATATTATTATTATTACAATGCAATAATAAATAAATAAATAAATATTTCGGACATCTAACACACAACGCCATCTAGTCCCAAACTAAGCAGAGCTTGTATTATGGGGTACTAGACAACTGAATACATACTGAACTGTAAATACATACATATTATACATAGAAAACACCCATAATGCAGCATGGTCACCCATACTATTGCGGCCTATAAAGATGCTTCTATACCATTGGATCTCCGGTCTCGCATTCACAAACAAAAAACAACAGCATCAATGTTGTAATCTTAGTAAGTCGTTTGTAATGGTCCATACTCACATGCGGTATTACTCGATAGTTTTACTTCAAAACCAGTAAAAATTAACGTGTGGACCGCAAAACTCACAACTGGAAGGCTCGCATCGAGCCGGCTCGATGACTCGATGCGTTGCTCCTTTTACGTTTCTCCTTTTCGCGTGAGTCTACTACTTTGAGAATTAAGTCAATCACGGTGGAAGAGCTTCGCTTCGGCGTCATTGACTTAGGCCGGTTCAACCGAAGTGATACCACGGCCTCACAGAAAACCGGTGTGAAATAGCGCATGCACTGTGTTTTACCGAGTGAGTGAGGATACCGAAGGCCCATATCCCAACCCCTCCCTACATCCCTCTCCCCATCCCCCAACGGCTGGCAACGCATCTGTGACGTCTCTGGTGTGGCAGGTGTCCATGGGTTGCGGTAATAGCCTACCATTAGGTGATACGTCTGCTCGTTTGCCGCCTATTCCATGAAAAAAAAATCTGTCGATGAAAAATTATGAATAAATTGTTTGACACCGGTCTTTGTGAGTTCTACATAATTTTTGTATTTATTTTCTAACTTATGTGTTTAAAATCAAAAATGTATGTGAGTTTAACAACATAGCTCTGACTAGAGGCATAAAGCAGTCGCTGTAGCCGAATACAGTTGTGAGATATATATTTTTACCCGACTACGGCAAAGCTAAGGGAAGAGTAATCGTTTTGGCAGTCTATGTGTGTTTGTGTGTTATGCATAAACTACTAAACCCATTTATATAAAAGAGATGTCGGGTTGTGTGTGTACGTAATCATGACCCGGGTGACGTAGGAAGAATTCATTATCAGTTTTTAAGTAGTCAGGTTATAGCTTTTCTGGTTTATATTTGTCTAAGGATAGCAAACTTCTAATGAATTTGTAATCATTCTTAAACATGGCCTTGTGACTTATCATCACTCTAATATTATAAAAGTGAAAGTTTGTGAGTGTGTATGTATGTTACTTCTTCACGACGACTGGACAAATTTTGATACATAGGCTAGTATTTGCGGCGGTAACCGACATGAACGCGGGTGAAGCCACGGGCAACAGCTAGTTTAATAAAAAAACTAA
This sequence comes from Spilosoma lubricipeda, assembly GCA_905220595.1. Taxonomy (NCBI): domain Eukaryota; kingdom Metazoa; phylum Arthropoda; class Insecta; order Lepidoptera; family Erebidae; genus Spilosoma; species Spilosoma lubricipeda. The sequence goes on from HG992296.1 coordinate 637,355, forward strand.
AACTTCTACCAAATTTTCTTATTATTGTAACAAACTTTATATTCTGAGCATCGGCGGGCAAACTGAAAGCTTTCTACTCTTTGACTTTCACATCGATTATCTGTAATTTAAATAATGACTTGCTAAGTTTTTGTTCAAAAGTTTATATCGCCGCGATAAGTACCTACCTACTGAATTCCCGTAACGTACAAACTTGGTAATGGTTCTTGTAAATGATTTCTTTGAAACAAAACATTGAATAAAAGTTATCTTTTTACAAGAAGAACCTGGTGGACTGATTTACTGTCTGGTCGATCAACAATAAGACGCAGACCTGGAAGGAACATTTGTGTTCCTTTTGTGATAAGGTAAACATAAGGAAGGGATGGGGGTTTCAAACTTACTGTAAATACTCTCTGTTTTTTTATGGAAAAGGGGCCTATATATATATATACATAGCACTCGTGCGAACCAGGGAGGGGTGAATAGTCTATGTATTGAATGGTATGAAATAAGTAATCTATGTGAATTCGGTTGTGAAAACATAGTGAATGTACCCTCACTATGTTTTTGAAATGTGATTGTTATGACTTTTGTTTTGTATAAATAACAGTTCTTGTTTTCAGTATCGCAGTTATTTAAGTGTTATATTTTTTGTATTTTCTCATGTAAGTGAATATGTATTTTTATTCTTTATGAGAAATAAACGATCTTAAACCTGAATCTACTATGCCGCGGGGCGTAGCTACTAACTTGATAAACGAATTTTTGCATTTCCACCATAAAATAAATAGATTTTTTCATATACTAAAAACTTACAAGATTTTATAATGGACTAGCTGAACCCCGCAGCGTTACCCGCGGTTATCGTCGTACCGCGAGTAACGCCGCGGCACAAAGTTAGTCTCAAAAAGTAGCCTTAGTTACTCCCTGGATCTTCAGCTACCTGCCAGTGAAAGTCCCGTCGAAATTGGTTTAGCCTTTCCAGAGATTACTCGGAACAATTATTGGCATATGTACCGTGTATTTATACATATGCATTTAGTAAAAAGCGGTTATTTTAATATTAATAAAAGACACTACAATTTTATTTATTTATATAGATTAAATAACAAGTATAATAAAATGATAATAGCTACGCTATGTTTTACCCTAACCTTAAAAAAAATTAGGACCTTCGATGCTCGACGGAAACAATTAGTTTATTGCAAATTAATATTCTGACGAAATTGTCCCAGTTCCAAAATAATATGTCTGTTGTAGAGCGCTACACTCAGACTTCAGACGTATAATTAAACCGTGTTGAACAGAAACAATTCAATTCATAATTGAACAAAATAATAGCGTCAATTTACTGTAGAAAATTATTTTGTTTCAATTGTGGAAAACGGAACAATTACTCATCAACACGAAAGTGCATAAACAATTTATGCCTGCGGTATTTATAAATAATAATAATAAATAATAAATATATCGGACATATATATCGGACATCTATCACACAACGCCATCTAGTCCCAAGCTAAGCAAAGCTTGTGTTATGGGTACTAGACAACTGATACAAATACATAATTATATACTTTTTTTTTTGTAAATACATACATATTATACATAGAAAACACCCATTTATAGATTGATACGTTTTCTTATGAAAAGAGACTATTCCCACCACCAAGAAAGGCCGGTTTTATGAAAAGTTAAAATAGTTTCTCATATCCACAGACTACGTCTAAACAAAAAATGTTAGGAACTATTCAATTCGAATACCTTAAGCCTTTTTTGCAAATCACTAACGAGCTACAATATAGTAACTATATTTATCCTTCTCTGGTAGACTTATGGGATTCTATTGTACATAATACCAATAGCCTTTATACAAACTTAAAGATTACTTCTAATCTCCCATCACTTGAGAAGGGTCCATCCCAAAACTTTTCATGAACAGCTTTCAGATAACAAGGCGACTGTAGCTTGAGTTTATTTTAATATTGTTGAATAGTTTTTTAAGGGCTGTAAGAACTTTGTAAGTTTAAGTTTACATTTGCTTTACATACTCTTTAATATAATAGGTACCTACATAAATTATTCATGAGTATTTAAGACCTTGTCCAGAACAGGTGAATTCGCTGCGAAATACTTCGCGCGAATTCATTGACGCGTTAGCGATATACTAGGCGCCAATATATCGCGTCTACAAGCATCGCGCAAATACAAAATACGCGCGTAAATACACTTCGTCAGACCCTCGACGTGAGCGTGATTCGCGAGTATTTCTTGTTGGCGCACTGCCTCGTTGGGCTCGCGGTTGGCGTGTGCGGCTGCTGATCATGAGGTCTCGTGGCAAATTCGTCACTTCTGGACAAGCTCTAATGTTAGCGCTATCGTTAGGGATGTAAAGTCACTAAGGATAGCATGACACGTATAAAACAAAGTCCTCCGCCGCGCCTGTCTGTCTGTCTGTTCGCGATTAACCCAAAAGCTGCTGCATGGATTTTGAGGAAGGTTTTCATATATGATTTGTATTTTTTTTTAGTATATATGCTAAAATATAACGATATTAGTAATAAATATAAAGTTAATAAAGTTTAATAAAAGCAGTGGTCGCACGTTTCACACAGAAGCTTCAATTCACAACTAATTATACTGTCGCGCTATGATCGTCCGAGACTAAAGTTCAAGGTCATTTTACTTTTATTATGTTGATGAGTCCCCGCAGGCATATAAACCATCAAACACCCAAAGCGAATTATTATAATTACCGAACAAGCTCTGGGAGGACTTTTAACAATTAATAACCGAAGAGACACGTCCGCACGCGTAGGTTATTTCCGAACATTGACAACTTTGGCATAACCTAAATGTCACCACATTACATTTACCTTAGAGCACACAATAATAGAGGTACATTTCCAGAGCGTACACCAAATAGACAATTTGGTATCGAACAGAAACATTTTTCACGTTATGATTAAAACCTCAACGATCCACTCAGTTTTAAAGTACCGAAACTCGTACCGTCAACCTATTCTTATTAAATTGCTTAAAAGTAGCCACAAAATTTAAGACAAACTTGTAACGATATAAAGTTGGTTTTTCGAAGCGTTCCACTCAAATTCAGTTTAAAACAATACCTCCCCAACTCTAGAAAGCTTGTTGATTATAGCTCACCGTATCCTCGTTTTAAATTCACATGTAAAAGTTGTATTTTTAACTGGAAAACTTTCCGTTACGGTAGAGTCAGTAAATGAGAGCCGGCACCTTGTTTAACTAGCAGGTAGTACAGCGAACAACTCGTGCGAAAATAAGGTAGGCAGAACTATATTTATAAAAATGAAAAGATGACCTTTTAATATTCTTTTAAACTTCATTTCCTTTTATGCTACTAAATTAAGTATTTCTGGAGCTAATAGATTTGTAGAGGAAAGGGTGTCATATCCTTCCAATATAAAGGAGAAAACCTAAACCTGGCTGGCCGCGGCCCAGCGGTTGATGTTAAGGAGTTTTATATACGCTAATAACAGTGAGAACAATTTTTGTATTCGGTAGATGGCGCCGTAGTATGTGTTTATTTCAAAACTGATACAACCTCAACAAAAGAATACCTGGTGAATATCGAGGATGGTTGATTAAATAATTAATCAGTCACTTAATAGTGGACCGATCAGGAACTGTTGTTGTTACGTTTTCTTATGAACACCGCGTAAGATGCAACACACCTAGCTGACTGCGGCAATCTACATTAAAATTTGAACGACGATTTATTTTTGTTCTGTGTTTTGTACTGAATCACTGAAAATAAACTACGCTATAGAAACCTGATCCTGTTCAGCTCAAGAAAATGCATGTTCGGCTTATCTACGGATTCTGCCTTTGTGTTGAATAGCTTCAATTTTTTTTCTTCTGTAAGATTATTTTTAACCGACTTCAAAAAAAGGAGGAGGTTTCTCAATTCGACCGTATATATATATTTTTTTTTATATAAGTACAATACGAATTCTAAAAGCAATTCTATTCGGGCATTTTCGGAACGTTACAATAAACATTCTAGTTGGGCGGTTCCAAAATGCCATTACTATGGAGAAGAATCGTTAAGAAAGTCCATAAAGTTATAATACGTTGTTTATGACATAAGTATGGACCCATTTATTTACAAAAGCGTTCAAGATTCATTTTGATGCACAAAGAGCATTATGATTGAAGCTCTTTATTTATATGACCTATCGTAGGGTTCAAAATTAGTTCAGATTGTGTAATTATATCTGTTATAAACTGTTGAGTGTGTGTGTGTAAAGTATTAATAGGCAAATATAAAACAAATCCATACATTTTTCTTTTAACATCTTATTCTTATATTTTTGTTTAATTTAGTGGCTATTGAATCTCAGGTGTAAACTCAAAAGTTATTGTAGCCAATGAAATAAAAATTAAATTTATTCAAAATAAATAGGTAGTTATCGTTAAGCGTATGGAGCCTGGAGAAGAATCTCCATTAACACTAATAAATAATTCGTTACTTAACAGCACGGCTATAGCTGACACTCGAGAAACTTTAATTAAGATATTTGATGGACTATATAAAATAAATAAATATAGAGAATAGGTACTTCTTAATATATTTACTCGTATTTTGTACATGGTTGATAGCTTTGCTAATGATCCATATCAACAGAAAAGTTTAATGTTGTTATGTACGATTTACTTTATTACAAGCTTTCTATTAACTTGTGTGTAAGTTAGGATGGAATCTGGCAACTCACTTTTGAAACTAATTTCTTCATCCGAAGAAAACCAATGTCAAATAGTGCTTGCGCTGTGTTTCACCGAGTGAGTGAGGATACCTGAGGCCCGTAACCCAAACCCCCTCCCCCTATCTCCCCTTCCCATCCCCTAAAAGCCGGCAACGCACTTGTGACGCCTCTGGTATTGCAGGTGTCCATGGGCGGCGGTGATCGCTTACCATCAGGCGATACGTCTGCTCGTTTGCCCGCTTAAACCATAAAAAAACATGGATTTGATCTGATGCTGGGGCTTGAAGGTGTGCATAAGAACTCTGTAAAAAAACGTAAGTAAAGTAAACGTAACGTAACGTAAAGAAAAAGGTCCAATAAAAGCTTGTTTTTAAAAATATTTAATTTATAAAAGATCAACTGATTTGCCGTTATAGTTATCTACCGTGTTGAAAATCACACCGTTTTTATTTACATTATCTTAGTCTAGACAGTTTGTACATTTTTATACATTCAAGCTCAAACGGTAAGCTAAATTTTGATCAAATTTTATATGGAGGTGACTAACACAATACTATTGTTTTTGCCAGAAAAATTTAATGTTCCCGTTAGATAAACGGGTCACGCAGATAGTAAGTACTAAGTTAAACGTGTGTAAAGTTTAATTAAAGGGCTCTATTACAGAGCTCGTTTATACTACTTGTCCAAGAGGTCCAGAGTTTTACAATTGAATTATTTGTCACACGACGAAACACTACGTGACTTTCGCAGTAAGAACCTTCGAGAAGTTACTGACCGCATTCTTGTCTTGTTTTACTTTCAAACTAGATATTCTAGACCTCTTGATAGAGCTTCGTTAGCCTCATTCTCAAGTTGGGGGATGTGTGTGCAATATTAAGGTCCATTCGTTGTCCGAGAAAATCGTTAATGGAATTTCAGCACCAATTTTTGGAAATTCCGGGTGTGGTTAGTACCCAATAACTTGAAAACTAACGTATGTAACTTGCAAAATACGGAAGAGACGGAGGTTTATCAGGGTTGTGAAAAATGGCATTATGTCGTTCCTGCCTATTTCTGGTGAGAATTAATCTAAAAGTCTTAAGCACTGTGTGTAAAAAAACACAAAGCAATCATGAGGACTATCGGCAGAAGAGAAAACTCAAAACTATTCTGAAAACAGTTGTTTAGGCTCACCTAAAATGAACCACTTGGTTCTTTAAAGAAAAGTGGCGATAAAAAGAAATATAAAAATATAGCTTATGGAAAATGTTCGATGACGTTGAAGTGAGTTACATGATTTTTGTTAACCCAAAAAGTACTAAACGCGGCGAATAAGGTTTTCATATCAATATTTATTTCCATCCATCCATATTTATTTATTATATTTTTTGACATATTTCTATCACAAAATAAATTGTACCTTTATTATAAATATATGACAACAACTGTAGACAAGTATTCAAAGTTTTTGGACCGTAAAGACGACAATGAACATAACGATAAAGAGCTTAAACAAGCAGTCCTTGATGAACTAATTTTAGAGCGTCCGTTTCTATAGTTAGTTATTTACGTTTTGTGCTTTTGTTGGGTTAAAGTTTGGTACAATAGGATGATAAGGAAAGGTTGGTTTTGGAAATTGTTCAGTTTACTTTTGGGACATAGCGAGCAATATAGCGAGTATGTAGTAGCTGAGATGAACTTTTTATTGGTCTTGTTTTGTACTTATGTTTTCCATCAGGCAGAGTAGAGTCAGTTTGGCAGGTCATACACAAAAAAAATGTGGTTAAATTTTTTGGAGTGAGTTTACTCTTAATTCATGTAGATATGTCGCTGGGACTTTACAAAAACACATTTCAAGGCAGTAGAGCCACACTGATTGCAGCACAAACGGGCTGACGAGCCCAAGTACTACTCTTGCACAGAGGACCAACCTAAAATGTCAGCATTCGTGCCGTCATTTTCGTTGGTGAGTGCGAAATCGAAGGTTCAATGATGCAGTAGCATCTCAATAGGCCTCCATAGTGCATTGTCTGCGTTCGCAATAAGTATGGTCATCTACTTCTACTACACTAGTCTTGGATTCTGCTCATGCTTTCTATCAGGCGGAGTAGTCACTTTCGCAGGTCCAAAAAAAAACTATAACTATTCAAAGCTTCTCTAATCGAATTACACGAAGAAAATTTATATCTATATCTATACTAATATATAAAGCTGAAGAGTTTGTTTGTTTGTTTGAACACGCTAATCTCAGGAACTACTGGTCCGATTTGAAAAATTCTTTCAATGTTAAATAGCCCATTTATCAAGGAAGGTTATAGGGTATATATCATCACGCTACTACTAATAGGAGAGGAGCACTAATAAAAAATGCTTAAAAACGGGGGAAATTTTCACGCTACGGGCAATATAAGGCGCAAACGAGGTTGCGTGGGTCAGCTAGTCTTTATATATATAATTCTTCTGTGAGTGTGTATGTCACTGAACTACTCTCAAACGACTGGACCGATTTTGATGAAGTTTTTTGTGTGTGTTCAAGGGGATCTCGGAATGGTTTAGATTCACAATTTTGTCCGCTGGACAATGTTGTTTTTAATTTATTAGTAGTTATGGCAAAACGACGTTTGCCGGGACAGCTAGTTAATGTATAAATCTGAAGAGTTTGTTTGTTTCTTTGTTTGAACACGCTAATCTCAGGAACCGCTGGTCCGATTTGAAAAATTTTCTCAGTGTTAGATAGCCCATTTATCGAGAAAGGCTATAGGCTATATATCATCACGCTAAGACCTACAGGAGCGGAGCAACAATGAAGAATGTTACAAAAACGGGGGAAAATTATCACGCTACGGGCAATAGTAGACGCAAACGAGGTTGCGTGGGTCGGCTAGTCAAATATATTTTACGTTTATAGAACACAAATTTAATACCTAGAAAATAGTGTAGGTGTTCACATTTCGATATTTCATATGAATAGTAATCACATTACAGATGTGGGCGTATCAAAGTCGTATGATTCTGCCCCATAGGGAATAGGCACGTTTGACATGAAATTGAATATATTTTTTTTCAAATGTAAAATACTAGCTGACCCACGCAACTTCGTTTACGTCTCTTATTGCCCGTAGCGTGATAATTTTCCCCGTTTTTGAAACATTTTTCATTGGTGCTCCGCTCCTATTGTTCTTAGTGTGATGATATATAGCTTATAGCCTTCCTCGATAAATGGGCTATCTAACAGTGAAAGAATTTTTCAAATCGGACCAGCGGTTCCTTAGATTAGCGTGTTCAAACAAACAAACAAACAAACAAACTCTTCAGCTTTATATATTAAGTATAGATAGGCAAATTTTTGTTTCTTTATTTTTTATGTATGGGCCTGCTAAAATCACTACTCTCCCTGATGGAAAGCATAAGCAGAATCCAAGAGTGATGGTCACCATACTCATTACAGACAATGCAACAATGCAGCATGGTGACCAACACCATGGCGGCCTAGTGATGCTTCTGCATCATTGGGCCTCCGGTGTCGCACTCACCAACGGAATACGACAGCGCGATCGCTGTCATTTTAAGATAATTTTTTGTGCGACGCCCAGGTCGAGCTGGCCCAACCGTGTTGAAATGAGCGTGGCTCCACTACCTTGATGTTGTTAAACAACGTAATATGTTTTAGAGACAGAACTATTGTGCTAATCATACAATGTTTGTCTTGAGTGTGAATTAAACCACGATCTCTACTCTATTGACGACTAGCACTGTTTGGATGCTATGTGGCCAGTTAGCAATTGCTAGCAATGCATCTAAAACAGTATTAATCTTCAAATTGATATTACTACGTTTTATTTTATTATCTTTATTTCAGGAAGGAAATCGGTATTTTCATGTAATTTTTCAGACTAGAGCCACCCAGAAATTAGATGTTGAGCTTACCGTTATATTTACTTTATACAGTATGTGTAAAAAACATGGGTTTCCGCTTCTTTCTGTTTATCTGCTTACATCTCCAAAACCACGTTACTTGGACTTTCTCAGGATTTCAAGAAATGTTTATAAACGATGTCTTTTTAAATGTTTAATAATTCAAAAAACTAATTTATACACGAGCGAAATTGAGGGAAGTTGCTAGTCTCTGATTAAAACATTGTATACTAATATTATTGTTATGTAGGAAGAGGCTTATGTCCCGCAGTGGAAGCTAAATTCTGTTTATGTGATACCAGTATTAAACTGCTTGAGATTAATTTAAGTTCTTAGAAGAAACTTAATGCTGACGATGAGGCCAGTTTCAACGGAGACCAGCCAACGGAGCACGCAAAAATGGGTACACTCTCTGTTCCCTCACTCTTATAACCCGAGGGGACGCTTATCCGACACGACCGGGGAGATATCATGAAAAGGACCGATGGCTTTACGTACTCTCCGAGGCACGGGGACTAAGACCCCAAACCTCTAAACTCCGAGCTGTTAATAAGCGTTTCTATAATAAGAAAAACTGAATATAGCACTGTCATTTAAACAAGTACAATTTTAACAAAAATAAAACCGACTTCAAGGTTCGACGAAGTTTATTTATTAATTTCTCTTGGATGCCTTGATCAGATATTAATGTCCTTATCATGATACCACCGTTGGGACATCTCCTTTCCATTAAAAAAAGCATCAAAATCGGTTCATAAACTATAAAGATAAACGATAAAGATAACCGCAAACATACCTAAAAAAGAAATTTTAAAAAATAATATACGGTCGAATTGAGAAACATTCTCCTTTTTTTGAAGTCGGTTAAAAAAGTAAAAACGAACTCATACTACTCGTTCTATTTTAACAGTTTCCTTTTTTCATCAATGTTTAGTTCTCATTATAGAATTTAAATGAAATCTTTTATGCTGTATTAAAATCAAGAGAGCGGACTGAATATATTATGTATATACAAGTTAGATTTACTTAATAAGAACTCGCAGACAGTAGCTGTAATAATATTTAAATATAGACAGTATTAGATATTTCATGCAAAACACTTTAAGTAAAATAAACACGGTGGGGGAACTTATAGGGTCCTTATGTATGAAGCAAATTGTATACCTTTTTTATATGAGCCTTCCAAAGGTATTCTATTCTGCACATTGCGTCACCATATCTACACATTGCGAATGCAGACAATGTTATAATACAACAGACTTACACTATGGCGGCCTATTGAGATGCTATTGCATCATTGGGTCTACATCACTGAAATACGACAGCTCGAAAGCTGTCATTTTAGGTTCGTCTCATGTGAGAGGGTAATACCGCCCCGGTTGAGTTCAGCGTGGCTATACTACATTGGTTTACTTATGTAAACGTGCCTACGTGCTATGCCTGTGGGAGGGCCATGTTTCGGGACTGAAAACCGGTGCTAGGCTATTATTACTAAGAAAGGCCACTGCCATGGCTCCGATTCGCATGGGGGTGTAGGGATCAACAGTTTACAACGCACTCATGACTTTGGACATGTTTGAACAGCACACATACAACACACTCTTAACAATATTTCACAAAAAATATTACCTGGTTTGCATGCCCATACGACGTCTCTGGCCAGATGGTGTAACGATTTGCGTAAGGGTATTCCACTATTTTAATTACATTTGCACCTGACCGGTTTGGCCTAATGGAATTTTCAAAGGTTAAAGATTAAGTACAAGTTAGTTTGATTCTAGACTGTGGCGGTGTATGTCGCATCAGTTAATTTACAAAACGGCAAACTAACTGCAACAAATCGTTAGCCAAGTGACGATACAGCTTTAGTGATTAAAAAAAGTTATTACTTCAACCAACAGACTTAACGAGAAAATATTAGGAATTCTCTTTGTTTTAATGTTAATAAGTTGAGCTTGTTAAAGGGCGAGGGTTTTTAATTAAAATTATGTAAATTGACCGATGGCCGGTGGAACAAAGGGATCTTATGAGCAAGCACCCCACCCACCACTTAAATAGAACTGACGACCTGAAGAAGGTAGCTGAGATGAACTGAATGGGGAAGTGAGAGGCCAGTGTCCAGCTATACCCTGTGAAAGGTTTATTGATTTGTAGAAATCTTATTCATACTATTTTACTCAGTACGGTGAATCGCCTGAACGGATCAGATAGAAATTTAACATACATGTGTATCTTAGTCTGGAAGAGCACTTAAACTGCAAGGACTTTAAACCAGAAAAATTTAAGGACAATAAAGCTACCCATATTACTGATAAATAAAGCTGATTTAATAAATGTTTGTATTTATTCATGACTATAGCCCTGTTAAAAAGCGTGAACACATTTGTTTACTAAAAAAATTACAGCGAGTTAATCTTAAAAGATAGAAAAATGTTGCCGCGGACTTTTTTTTAGAACTTTCAAAGGCGAACAATTCATTTGCATATTATTTTTGCGCAACTTTAACCGTTTACGCAACGCACGCAATTAAGTTCGCAAAGGGAATATTTTCCAAAGTTATTACAAATTATTTTATTGATACTCCGCTCTTTTTGGCCATAACGTGACGATAATTTGCCAATAGCGTTCTGAACTGAACTGAGTTTTCCATGTGGTAATAGAATGTCATCACCAGAGATCGGAATTGGGTGTGTGAAAATACCTAAAGTTTGCAGCGGGACATAATATGGAGTTGTTACAACCACTTAAGTTGAACCGGTTTTGGATTTTACCGGTTTAGTTTCGTTTTTTTTTTGTTTACATGTTTCTTACCTTTGAAACACCGAACTATAAACATTTACAAGCTGCTGATACAGTTCTAAATTAATTTTTGTTTTGTACTTTTCCGGTTAAAATTAGGTCTTTTAGTCCCAATTGTTCTTTGTCGGTCAAACACAGAATTTTATATATCTGCAAAATGCTACTGCGGTTTTAATTTCTTTTTTTGATCTGTGTCTTAAGTTAAAAAGTTTTGCTACAGGTTGATGCAAGGAAAACGAACATTTTCGCGTCTTTACATAGTTTTGAAGTCGGCTTTTTTTTTAATTTTGCACTGCATCAAAAAATAAATTAAAAACATTTATTTCAATTGCAAGAAAGTTGTGCGTAAACTACTTTCCACATTCAGAGTTCGGAACATGCAATAATATTAGTTTTATCCTAGAAATGATAAATATTCTTCAAATGTTAAAAAAGGCTTTCTGTGCGCTACAAAAGCCAACGCTAATCCATTTTTTAACAGGTAAAAAAAAATCTGCCTGCCGCTTCCCTACGCCGCGCGCACGCGCGAAAAAAAAAATTAAAACCACATTAACATTTTGCAGATATGTAAAATTCTGTGTTTGGCCGACAAAGAACAATTGAGACTAAAAGACCGAATCTCAACCGGAAAAGTACAAAACAAAAATTAATTTAGAACTGTATTAGCAGCTTGTAAATGTTTATAGTTCGGTGTTTCAAAGGTAAGGAACATGTAAAACAAAAAAAAGGAAACTAAACCGGTAAAATCCAAAACCGGTTCAACTTAAGTGGTTGTAACAACTCCATATTATGTCCCGCTGCAAACTTTAGGTATTTTCACACACCCAATTCCGATCTCTGGTCATCACCCATTGTCGTAAAAGTCGACTTAGGACGCAAACTAAGCAGACGCAAACTCTATTTAAACTATTTAAACCCGCCTCTCTAAGAAGAGGCCTATGTCCAGAAGTGGACCATTAAAGGTTGTTGATGATGATAATTAGTCATTTACGATCAGGCAATATCATAACAAAAACCTAACCTTCTCAGAAATGCTTCTTTAAAACGCACAGTTACTTTTTTAAATGAATAGACTTACTTTGCCCTATCAGTTGCTCTTTGGGTCAAATTTGATCATTGAAATTTTACTCCCTATTGATAAATTGACACGCTTCGATCCTTCGCAGAAAGACAGCACTCTTAAAGTTAGGTAGGTATATTTAGTGATGAAATAAACCGTGAAATTTGGTCTCGCAGTTTAATTTTCCTTTCAACAATAAAAAGGATATTAAACAAGTACACGTATACAACGTGTAAAGTGTATAGACTTATGTCTGATTTTATGACTTTAAGTGATAGAAGTGTGGTTTTATTGTTCTTTTTTGGTATTTTATTGCACCTATAAGAATATATTTCGAACGAGAGACCCCTTGTAGAGCCTATGGAGGAAAAACTGGTTCGTTCAATGAAATTGCTATACGTTTTTATTTCGTACCCGTCATTTGAAACGCCATCTAGTCCCAAAGTAAGCACAGCTTGTATTATGGGTACTAAACAACTGAAATAAATACATTTCCTTTTTTATAAATACATAATATATTAAACATAAAAAACATCCAAACTCTGAAACAAATATTTGCAGATCATACAAACATTTGGTCCGACCCGGGAATCGAAACTGAGAACTCAAGCAGTCTCATACATTACCACTGTGGCGCCACCGAGGCTGTAAAATATACAAATAATACTTCTTTAATTAGCATTGTTTGTAGGTCTTCTCAAAGATGGTCCTATTTAAATTTGTAGAAACGTTAATAAGCACGGCTTATTATAATTTGTCATGACTAAAAGTCAATGTTATATCTTGGGATTTGAATTTTCAACTGGCATCTTGTCCACATGTGGAAGGTTTTGATTGTCATTCCATATTATAAAAGAAAGTCCTTCGCCGCGTCTGTCTGTTCGCGATAAACTGAAAAGCTACTGTGCGGATTTTTATGCTGTTTTTACTTATAGATAGAGAGATCCTTAAAAGGAAGTTTTTCGTATTAATTTGTTAAATTTTTGAGTATACTGGCTAAAATATAATGACATTTATTGAAACGTCGATAAAAATTAAGCTGTACATCTCAGAGAAAGATAGGCTAGGTATATTTCGATTCCCACCTGGAATAAGTATGTGATGAGTGGACGTGCAATTAGGGAAAGTAGGAACTGACCTTGAGCTTCTTCGATACCTTCAGCTGGTACTGGTCGAACAATGCAGTCCAAGTCACTATTTAAGTTTTTATTTCAGCGTGCACTCACACTAAACAATTAAAACACTGGTACACGGGGATTTTGGGGTTTTATGCGGTTTGCTAGTAAGCGCGTTTTTGTAGAAGAGAAATGAGTACGTTATCACCGTCGCGTGCGTTCGGATGACACTTTCTTTTCATACTGACAGGTCAGGTTGCAGGAATAGGGTAGGTGTATTGAAAATTGACTGATTAATGAGTGTACGAGTGTATGAGAGTGAGCAAGAATCAAATAAATACTAATTATAACTATATCAATTGCTTTTGAGATAATTGCGTTATGACAATAAGAGTTAATATTTATTAATTGAATATTTTAACTTATAGTATAAATTCGGCGCAGCCAATGAGCACAATATTTGGTTGAGATGAATGAGATTAATGTGTACCATATTTTTATTCATCCTTTTGGGTACAGGGTTTCTTTTGCTACCTTAGTCGGATCTTACGATTCCCACGGGATAAATAGAAGAGGTGGTTTCGTTCCGTATTCTTAATTCGGCATCACACAAAACGTATTTAATATGCATATCAATATAAAAGTTTAAACGTTCATCGTCAGCCTATCTTAGTCCACTGCTGGACATAGGCCTCTCCAATTTCACGCCACTTTGTTCGATCCTCGGTTTCTCTCATCCAGCTCCTTCCAGATGTCTTGCGCAGATCATCACTACACCTGGCCTGTGGACGTCCCACACTATGTTTGCCGAGACGAGAACTTCACTCAAGATTGCCTTTGTGAACAATTTCGGGGAAATAACATCCCCTTGTCTTACTCCTCAATGTAATGGTATGGGCCTTGTTTGCTCATTCTGCAATGGGACGGACATGGTGGCGGCTTCGTTACACGTTAAACGTTATTCCAATATTATCTCGGTACAGGTTAAAACTGATATAAAATACTTAAGCTTTATTTACGAGTATCTGTCCGCGGTGATGAATCATCTAGCATCTGACGTCACAGAACGTCATAAATTACGTAACTTTAGAAGTCTGTGACGTAAATATCTTGTCACTCACGTAAGGACAAGATTTCTTGGTACTTGTTGTGTGAAACTTGAGTTTAACCGTTTTGACGAAAAAAGATGGTAAATATATCACCGAAATTATCATCCATAATCCATACTACACCTAGATTTAAAGGAACTCTGTTTGTTATGCTTTTACGGCTAACCGTTTTAACTATTTCAATGAAATTTGGCATCTAGATTCATCCAAGAGGGTTTGTGTAGAATAGTAGGTCAAAACCTCCTCTCTGAATTAATTATTTTTAACAATCACAAATTTCAACAAAAAAACTGATTTCAATCTGAACCAAATTGAAATGGGACCACAAGGAAAGCACTAGCTTTCAAATAAAAAAAGAATCATCAATATCGGTTCACCCAGTCGAAATTTATGAGGTAATAAACAAACAAAAAAACAGTTGAATTGTAAACCACCTTTTTTGAAGTCGGTTAAAAATAAAAACGATGAATTACTATGGTAACAAAACATTATATTCTTTTCGTCTAGTAGTTAGCGATATAGACTGCCACAGCTGAGGGCAGGTTCGAGTCCCATCCCGAACAATTTATACTATAATATTATAAGTTGAAGAAATTGTTGGGTTGAACGCGTTAATTCCAGAAAGTAAGTGCTGATATGATTTAGAAAATTCTTTCTGTATTAAATAGCCTAATTATCAAGGATGTATATTGTCATGCAAAGACCAAAATGAGCGTATCTATTTAAATAAATATGAATCACTGTAATGTAGAATAGAATATAATAAAACTTTATTGTACACCAGATCAAACAGTTAACATAAAATCAACATATCAATAGAATGACCATGTACAAATGGTGGCCTTATCGCTAAAAAGCAATTTCTTCCAGGCACGCATAATTTTCGATCGACTGTTATTGGATAATTATTTTTTGTATGTGTTTGTGATCGTCGGGACAAGGTTTGTGTTGAAGAAAATTTTAAGAAAACGGGAACTGTATTTCTTTTAGTCAAGGATATTACTACTTCACTGGGTAATTAGTTGAGACGGGCATAAAGAATAAAAACAAGCCTTTCGGAAATTCAGAAAATATTACGAAAAAAATGTCGGTAATAACTTCGATGGGTCAGCTTAGTTACTATTTTTTAATAAAAATTTAACAAAAACCGGCGGAAAATTATTCGTCTTGAGAGCTTCCATTGCGTGCGCTGCATAAACGGTTAAAATTCCTCAAAAACATTGCTTAGAAGAATAACTCTCTAGTCTCATCTCACTTTAACTTTTCTTATGATAATCGAATTCGTTTGCACCTCTGTTATAACATCAAGCTACAGGCAATAGGAGATGCAGATGAGATTGCGTTGTCAGCAAGATTATAATCTGAAGGAAGAGCTTTGTATGTGGGTTAGAGTCTTATTTATTTATCCCCAGAAAACAAACAGACGTACCTAAATAGTTATAGGTACGTTTTAGACTTAATATATTCAACTTACGAACGAACGTTGAGGAAAATGAAATCCGGAATCTAGTAAATGACTTATCAAAGGACGGAGAAATTCCTTTCAAAGAATACGTATTGCCTGAATTATGTTAATTTGTCTTATTAAGGCATTTGTTCAAGTTAGAGTCTGCAGAGACTTGGGGATGTTTCGTTTATATCTTGTTGTTTTGTTTTGGGAGCTAATCTGTATATATTTACGCTCCAAATTAACTTTCAAAAAGTATTATTGACTTAAAAACGAGTACATTATGATGAACTAAAATTAGCTTATATTTCATTCCTTTGTTTTCCACTCTTAGTGGGGCTTTTTTCTTTAAATTTGAATGGGTCTACTGTATGAAGAGAAGTGTATATTATGTTAAAGGAATTCTTATTGCCATTGGTCACGGTATCACACGTGAAGTGCTTGAAAAATTTAGTTCAGTCTTTTTTAGTATTGGATATTCATTAATCGATGAAAGTTATCTATACAAATAAATAAAATTTGAATGTCTGTTTATAATATTAAAATAATCGGTACATCCACCATATACCACCAGGACATATACCAAAATGTCAATTTTTATCTGTCTGTCTATTCCGGCTAATCTCTGGAACTATTGGACCGATTTTAACGAAACTTTCACTGCTGATATAAGGAATAACTTAGGCTACTTCTTACTAGCTACTTAGCGCCACGTTCTATTTACTTGCTAATGTGTAATTTTGTGCTCAGGAAAAGTAACCAATTGTAAATCTATCTATTCTGTAATAAATAGTGTGAAATAGTCCCAAATAAAAATGTAAGCAGTTTCCCTAATCGGTTCACGACGGAGTTCCAAAAATCATAATTTTACAAAAAAGACAAGTCTCATAACTGAGTTCTTTTACCGTAAATAGTTGTGAGATCCGTATAAGGAAAGGCACTCATAGCCCAGTTGCATTCGGTGATTAGAAACAGTTACCGAGGGTAAGCGACGACGGCGCGGTCAGTACCTGAATGGGTGACCGCTGGTGGCACGCTGATGCTACCGTGTGCGTCTCCGTGATTCGGAAGACACGTTGAGCAGTTAGTCGCAGTTGTTGTCATAGGATAACAGTCGCGAAGCTTCGTTGAAGGCCTTCAGGTGGCTTAAAAACATCCAAAGGCAAGATTACGTAGCCGCAACGTTGTCTTCCAGTCCCCAACCCGCAATGACCAGCGTGAGGACCTATGGCCTTAACCCTCTCCTGAGAGGAGACCCGATTCCAGCAGTGGGACGTTATGGGTTGTTTATATAGAAGGAACCTTCTGTAATAAGGTATTACCTAATTAGCTAATCTAAGAACATCTTATATAGCGACCGTATTAATTTTAAAAATCAGTTTTAAAGTCATTCTATTTAGATTAAGCCAACGCAAAAAAATAAATAATATTTTCTCACAAGTAATTTAAAGGTAGGTAGTATATTAAATAAGGTAGTTTAATGATATTTATGGAAAAAACTAATGGCAGTGGACGGGAACAGACTGAAGTGAATAAAAATATCAACTTAGAACTTCCATTGTTTTAATACAATTTAACATACATTAATGTCTTTAAACATCTACAAAGGCTTAGGCACTCCCACACATTTTTATAGGTCATGAAAAAATACATCAAATGAATACAAGTTCAGTATCAGTCATCCTTTATTTACCCACCTGCCGGTAGAGCGCCTGTAGCACAGTAGTTACAAAGGGCTTTAAAAGTTAAATGGTTAGGCTTAAAAGGGGATTTGGAACCTCGCTTAAAATATACAGAACATTTAATAAACTTATTATATTGTACCATATTTAAAGTTTATCTAAATGTTAACATTATGAGGAAATGCAATAACAATTAGTAGATTTGAGTGTAATGCAAATCGTCTTCTAACATAAGAAAGGATATTGGAAGTTGTGGAGTTTCATCACGACCCCTTTTCTAATGTCATAAACCCAGGGATCAGGAGTGACGTGCAGTAGGAGAGTCCTAAGTCATGTCATAGGTGGACAGGTGGATGATGATGAAGACTATGGATCATTACTTCACATCAGCCAACAATAAGCTAGTATCTCGGACAGTCGGACTAACACCTACTGAACTGAACAAAATAGAGTGAACAAAACATATCTTTCACAGTTGTTACTCGCCTATGGCGCAACCAAAAGGAAGGATAATAGTTTTAGTTTATGTATGTTTGTATGTTTCACCGTAGCACTTTAACTACTGAACCGATTTTAACAAATGAGATTCGTACTAATGGCCCGGGTTACATCTATAGGCCAAATACATTTATCAAAAGTTTTAACGTAGTCGGGTTTTAGCTTTTGAAACTTTTTCTAATTCGTAGATTGTGATCGTCTTTATTGGTATTCAAATATTGAAGAATAAGTAAATTAATAGAAATATGCCTACTGTATACTATTACTTCTATATAATATAGTACTATTTGCTTTTTTAACTTCCAATTTTCTCACATAAACCATTAATTACTCGCTTGACGGGTTTTCTCCATGGAATTCACATTCAATGGTGTCTTGTAGTATGTCTATGCTGTAAGGATGTAAGCGTGAGTACATGTGTAATATATAAGTAGGTATATAAAAGGGCAAACCAAAATTGGTATTTTTAAAAATATCTCGTCGTAGGTTATTATGTCGTGGGGGACTTACAAACACGCATAACATTGACACAATTTGTGGGTCACACACAAAACGTTGTCGTCTGTGGGGCTTGAACATTTTGAACCCGCAATATTCGGCGTAGTAGAAAACTGATCGCTTTAACCACTACGCAACCTGTTCAGTTAAATTCCACATCATTCGGAATCTGATGAACAATAATGAATGTCAGACTTCTCAAACCTCTATCACACTCGAGCGTGTATGCTTGGTACTCTGTCTCGCAGCCTACTAGCAATAACCCCATGTAATTAGATGCCATAAACCTTTATGTTTACGACTTAGAATATCCCGGATCACGAAGTCGTAAAGGCTCAATTGTTTCTGTTTATGGCTTCTGTAATTACTGAAGCTTTTCCGTTCGTTTTCGCCCGTTCCCGCAGTTTTAAGACCATGTTGTGTTATAATGATCGTAACTTTTGCCATCAATTTTTGATTAAGACAAATTTTTGCTATTTTATTTAGATACAAGCTGTGCCCGCTATGTTACCCAGTCTAAATCGGTCTAACCGTTCTATAATGATTACTCTGCCTGATGGAAAGCATGAATAGAATCCTAGAGTAGAGGATCATGCTCACTGCGAATGCAGACAATGCAGTATGGTGACCCACACTATGGCGGCCTATTGAGATGCCTCTGCATCATTGGCCCTCTGGTAAAGGTCTGTATTGATAACCTACCGAGAGCAAAAGCTACTAATATTAGGTACCAGCAGCCGGTCCCGGCTTCGCACGGTACACATAGGTTTAAACCAAAAATTTAAACATCAATTTCACAAATTTTAACATGAAAAAATAGATTTTGTTAACTATCTGTAATAGTTAGACATATGACACCGCAGACTATTTTGTGGATATTGATGTCTTCTATAAAACTGTAGTACATAATTTTGCTCTATTGTCAATACTTTCCGCAGTGCACGCGAAATTTGATTTTTTTTAAGTATGTTTTTTACACCTTGGGCTACATTATCGAAGTCTTCATACGGACCCCTCACTTTCTCGCAAATGTCATATAGTCTATGTTACTCAGGGATGATTTAGCTTTTAATGGTGAAAGAATTATTTAAACCGGTCAAGTACCTTTTACTACTTTTCGAGTTAAGTTCATTACAAACAAACATACAAACAAACAAAAAATCAAGTCTTTTAATATTAGTTTAGATAAATTCGAAAGTAACTCTGTCTGTTACGCTTTCAAAAATCGCTAAACCTGTTTGGATAAATTTCGTATAGAGGTAGATTGGCCTTTGGAGGGCATCTAATAGGCTAATTTTTGTATATTATCTTGATTATCTGACACTGACACACGTTAACAAACCCGGTACACTCTACGTTACTGATACGACCTTCAAAGACACTTTCACGTGCGTGACTACGGCTTTTGAAGCTTGTTTCATGCTTTTTCAGCGCCGTTTTTTGTCGTAGATGGGGTTTACTTAGTTTTTACTTTTTTTTATTGAGTTTATATTTCGTTACCGCATGTGTTTCTTCGTGCACTTGGAAAGCAATAAATGTAATATTAGAATTATAAGTTAGCTCTCTATCGCATTAAGTCAAACTGTAATGATAGTGTAGGTGATGTACCGAATACATAAATAAAAATAAATAAATTTAAGGACTGTAGTAACCACGTTAAACAAAGGACATTTTTATAATGGTTTTATTATACAAAAGAAAAACATACATAATACAATTATTTAATAATATTCATAGCATAATTTACAATATAATCTATACCTTATAATAAGCATTAGTTCGTAGGGATTTACACATTTATTATTTTTTATGTTTGCAACATTATCCTATCATTTTTAACCTGTGCATTTTATACATAGACCTAGTTACATACAAATGTGATAACAATTGATATTATTATTATATTTATTATAATAAATTCTTTCGCTACTGTTTTAAGTAACCTATAGAGTAACACGGTAGGGATTAGCGATAAGAAGGGGTTCCACTCTCTAAAAGTATAGGTAGAACGGGTCTACTCATTGCACTATTATGTGCAATAAATGAATGAATGAATGAATTATGACACAGAATGAGTGGATGTGTGTTTGAACTTGTATGTTTTGTTTGAATACGTTAGATGGCTGTATCGTTAATAAATACCGATGTCTCCTTCATACAAAACATTTCGGCAAATATAATTATTACAGCTTTTCATATTGAAATATGTTGCTCAATTGAGTAGTCTAAAACAGTGACGTCACAAGTTTGTATTTAGTCCATTTTGACAGTTGATAAAAAGTAACTAATTTGACTAAGGTGTCAACTACCACAATGTTACGAGTGAGTTCGTGATGACAGGCGATTGTTTCTGATGTGTGTCTATAACGTGTAAGTATGTGCGAAGATTTCCATCCGAAAAAAGAACATACAGTTTTGTAATGGAAAACGAATCTATGGTTAATTCCCCCCCGGTCCGCCGGTCCGTGTTGCTCTATGATGTAACTACAGGACTTAAAGAAAAATAAGTAATTTTAGGGTTGGATGGCTAAACTATCCGTGACGCAAAATTACATAAACGTTTTGAAATTCGTCATCTTCGTCCATTTGTCAAAAACACGGTGTTTTAAATGTGGTCAAATTTTAAGAGCATGTGTGGACAAAAAGATGATTTAGTTTTTGTTAATGTTGAAAAAAAAGCATTATTTTGTCTGGAAAATAGGATTTTTAATTAGGTATACAATTCTAAATAACATATTATTATGTTTTTTCGGTCGAAAAGATGGGCTCGTTATTTTAATGAGATCTAAAATACTAATCATAAATTTGACCACATATTTCTTTGCAACCTGCATTTAAAAAATATAACAATCAAATTCGTCGTCCAATTCTTATACAATGAAAATTTTGATTATTACTAAATTAAATTTAAAAATGTAGACAAGGTACAGTTTTGTCAGAAAAAAAATAATTCTAATGCTGACTACCATAACCAGGCATTATAATGGATTGTCAACCGACTTCAAACTCAAAATAATCTGTTCAATAAATCAATTAGTATTTTAAATCTTCAGGAGCAAGAATCAGTCAGAATTAGTAATAAAACTAGTTGCCCGTTTTCAAATATTCCTCAAAGGTTCATCTTATAAGGTCCTATGGAGAATATCTGCCAAGACAGTCTTCTACGCTTTGTCAGACTTTCGATCATGCTTTTAGAAGTCGGTTTTTTGTAACACATATTTATTTATTTATTTATTTATTTTTATTTATTTTATTTTTATTTTTAAATAAAATAAATAAATAAAATAAAATAAGTAACACATATTTTTACATATTGAAGCCCCGCAGCTAAAGAATATTCAATATCTACATACACTACTTTTTATCATTTAAAAAATAAAAATGCTTTCACTAAATGTAATTATTGTGATAATGTATTTAACATGCAGTCTATTGATACATTTAACAGTTCATACGTTTAAAATAATTAATTAGATATACAAATATATGTGATAGTTACTAGCTAATACTAAAATGAAAATTTGGCTTTTGAAAATGATGAATGATGTAGGTGTCCATTAATTACGTGAGGTGTTTTAGGGGAGATGAGGGGTAAAGAGTATCTTGACAAATTTCACAATTTTTCTTTTCCTCTAAGAAACAAAGTAAAATTGTTTAATTTCACTGAAGCAATCTTAAATGCTAGTCCTGTTCTGTAAAGAAAACATTAAGCATTTCTTTTTCTCTTTGGAATCAATCCAACGCGTTTACAATAGAAACACACATCTTGACGAATATTAAATGGGATTAGTGTTTGGGGGAGGGGCTTAAACTAAATATCACGACATCACACCAATCGTGAAATCGACAAAAACATCTTACATAATTAATGGATGCCCCTTAAAAGAAAATACTTGATTGCTACCTAGCAATGGATTTTTATGATAAATCTTAAGTATTTAATGTGTTGTTCTTTAAGGCAATACAAATAAAATAAAATGCTTAATCCAGTATAATTGTTTCTTCACAAAACTAAAGCCTATATTTTTTATACAGTTTACTTTACAATTTTATTAACTTAACATTGATAGAAACCGGCAAGCCTTGTAGTGTGCCAATGGAATATAATTTGAGTATGATAATATATCTGACATCTATCAACTAGCGCGATCATTGGCAATATAAATATATAATGTGGACCTACCAAAGTGAATCTACTCCGCCTAATGGAAAGCATGAGCAGAATCTAAGAGTGCTGGTCACCATACTCACTGCGAATGCAGATAACACAACAATGCAGCATGGTGACCCACACTATGGCGGCCTATTGTTATACTTCTGTATCATTGTTACATATTTTCTTCCCTCTTTCACGAACTGCAGATAATATGAAAGTGACTGAATGCGTCACTATTTCCTAAACACGAACGAACAACAAAAGCGAAGTTAACGTAAAATATCGAAACTCAAACAATGGGGAGCTCAAATAAACCGTATTATTTTTTATTATGAATATAAAATATTAGTCTAACTATAAATACTTACGAAGTCCAGCCACGATATACTGCGAACGGTCATATATTTCAAACGGCATATAAAAACGATTAAAACTAAATATATAAAATTAATATTACTGATAAATAGATCACTATATTACATTAGTAACTAATTATTCAATATAACATATAAATTATATAACATAGAAGTACAATGAGTGACCAATTATGAGTCACGGCAACACTTGTAGTACGAACTATGCAGTCACAATCTAAGTCTTAGTTCATGTATAACTGTCAACTGTAAAATCCTACAATTTGGTATGGTAGATAAAGGATTTCTCTTTCCTACTATTGATTCCCTACTTCGGTTTCCCTATTAGGTAAATGGGTTTGTAGGTCTACTAACATAATAGGGGCAAGCCACAATTTGATGAGTAACTTGGGTGGTAAACATTTTTTTCTCGGACTTCTTTTGCAAATTAAACTACCACGAAAAAGTCTTATCACTTTTCGGGTTATTATATAGCTTATGTCACTCACAAATAATATAGTCTTCTATTGGTAAAAGAATTATCAAAATCGGTTCAGTAGATCCAGAGATCCCCCTACAACGTCACAAACTAAGAAACTTTACCTCTTTATATAATAAGTATATAGACAACATTAATGTTACATATCTATAATGTTTTAAGATATTTATGCTGTTGGTATTACGAACAAAATAAAATCATACTTTTCTGCTTACCCCTTTAAAGATACAAACATAAGTGGATAAGATATAAAATATTAAATGATTTTATTCCAGTTCGAGATCATTTCTCGTTTAAACGCAACAAAAATCATAAAAGCTTTATCTATCTACTTTTTTAAAATACTTCTTTTTTAGCATTTAGGAAAACTTTCAAGAGATATTGAGAAAGAGAATTTAAGCCCATTCGCGTTAAAAAAAATGTGACGTAACAATCAATCCCCGCCCCTTGACCAATCAGATTCCAAGCATTTGTACGAAACGATAATTTCTTAAAATCTGTTTCCTAGTCAAGTTGACATTTTACAAAGGTAAAGGTTAATAGGAAATTAAGAAATGTATGGCAATGATATCATCTCAACGCTAAGTCACG
The DNA here is from genome assembly GCA_905220595.1 of Spilosoma lubricipeda. Taxonomy (NCBI): domain Eukaryota; kingdom Metazoa; phylum Arthropoda; class Insecta; order Lepidoptera; family Erebidae; genus Spilosoma; species Spilosoma lubricipeda. Next base: position 661,783 of record HG992296.1, read on the forward strand.
TGGTCAAAACAAAATATTAGAATATAAGACAAGGAAGTAAAGGCTTAGGCGTAGCGACTGTAGAAAGTGAATCGACGCGAAACATCTTGGCTAAAGGGGCAGATTGGTTTTTGAGACAGGGCTTTCTCCATACATCACTATAGACTTTAAGTGATATTGTTACACATTTACGTCCCCCTGAGTACAACAAAGCGCAAGGAAAAATGTTATACATAAAGAACTTTAAATATATGGTTTAAAATAATATATTAATAGTTTACTCACATGAACTAAGACGATTACATATTCATACAAAATTAAACTCCTGGAATTGTTCTAAATAAGTTAGTTCTAGGCTGTGTACCTCAATGACAGATAGCCAGAAGGCCTAGTGTGAGTTTATTTTACAGCAACTCGCTTTCGTAGGTGAGCGCGTTCGGCGAAGTGATTGGTGAAGATTTCAGTGCGGGGCTAATCGAAACGCCGGACGCGGTAGCAATGGAGATTTTTTTTAATATGACAACTCCAACAAAATAACTCCCACATTAGAAATATTCGTGTGTCATTGGGTACTTAATAACACACAGACCAACAAACTGTAGATCCCTTGTGGGGTTTGTACTCCAGCACCCGCTTAAATCACTATGTCATCCGTGAAGTCAATGAGCTAATGCGACATACTCACACTAGGTCCTCTTAACATAAATTGGCCATTTACACATCAAAACACATAAATACATAGTGCCATAGGATGTAGTGTCATTAACTATAATTTTGTGTGACTTCTTGAAGATTGTATATGTTTTAATGTTGATAATAAGCGTATTTAAAATAATTATGATGATAAGATAGCATTTATTTGTATAAAAATGGTGTACACATTACCGAATCTCTATATGCTTTACAAAAAAGCTGCTTGTTTATAGATATATAATAATACATAGCATAGTGCAACACGTTAGGGAGTACCCATACGCACCCATACAATGGGCCTACGCATACCATACACTGTTATGATACAGAATGTATTTATGTGTGTGTGTGAAATTGTGATTTTTTTGTTTTATTTGTTATGTGTGAGTTCGTAGCGACAGGCGATTGTTTTTGCATGTAAAACTATAATGTGTATGTGTGAAAAAATCCCTCCACAAAAAATGACAGACTGTTTTGTGTCGGAATACGACGCTATGGTTACTCCCCACCGCCTGCTTTACTCAATGTATACAATAAAATATTTTATATTGCTAGCATTTTCTATTTGTTACCGACTCGAATAACTTGCTGTAATTCGTATAATTTTAAATTAGCATATGACAACTTATTCCTGTTTTGTTTATTTGAACTAATATTTAATTTTGATATTATTTTATAACATTTACCAAATTAATATAATTTATATTTCTAAAGATTATGTCATTCATAGAACCAATTTTAAATAACACAAATTCAAATCCACGGTACATAATTTTTCACTGTTACACATATAAATATTAATGATTCAATAATTTTAGTGTGCAGTTATCATTTCCATGATACCTTGTGTCATTACCGTGAACACTTTGAATAAGTTTTAACACGCTCAAAAGTGTTTCCATTTAATTCACAGCAAGACCTTACAAGTGCTCATATTATACGCTCTTACACTATAATATACTACGTTTAAAAAGCCACTGCGTCTTCTTATGTACACTAACACATTCCACACATTTGGAAGAAGATTTTGGCAAAAGGAGTCCTGTCCCGTTATGATAAAGTAGATATTTAAATTAAAAAATCAGTCAAGTACACATTTGAGTCATATAGTTTTAGATGTATGTATACTTATTGGTGAAATAATGAGGGTAGTTTGATGTTTTCAAAATAAATAATGTTGAAATTTACTAATGATTAAAATAGATTTATGGCATAAATAGTATGAAAAAGGAAATTATAGATGATCAGTATAAAAATGGTTTATGAATAGGTGTATAACGTGGGTAGTTCTGTACATATCATTAGTAGTATTGGTACATTCAACAAAGTATGTTCATCCAATCCATGAATCAGATTACATTTCATTATTTACAGCTTTAATAGTCTATTGCTTGACATATGATTCTCCTTAGAAAGGGGGATTACATCACTCGCGAACGGTAAACTAAGAAATATTTCGGACATTTAACAAACAACGCCATCTAGTCTCAAGCTAAGCAGAGCTTGTGTTACGGGTGCTAGACAACTGATATAAATAAATATATACTTTTTTTTTGTAAATACATACATATTATACATAGAAAACACCCAAACTCCGAAACAAATATTTGCAGGTCATACTAACATTTGGTCCGACCCGGGAATCGAACACGAGACCTCAAGCACAGCAGTCGCATACGCTATCACTAACCGAAATGATTGCGATTTCGCTTAAGTTTAAATACATTTCGCCCAAATTGGTATATATTTCGCCGACTTTGATATACATTTTGGCGACCCGTACATAACAAACAAGTATACATACAACATAGGAAACAAGAATCGGAAAAGGAAGAACAATAGTGATTACGAATTACCCATTCCAAATTAATTTACATAATATTATATTGAGTACGCGGAACAAATGATCGAACAACGTCATTTTGTAAACGATACTTAAGATATTAACTAATATCTATCACGACGCGCACTGATAGTTGTTTTTCACACACTTAACACTACCCACAAAATTTCAACATTATTTTTTTAACTTTATAATCTAAACTACTTTCAGTTATTTCAGCTAGGTATAAAAATTACGTTTCACATATAAAACCACACAGTGGTGCACTAAACATATGTTTTACACAACGACTCAATGGAAATTTTAGAAGAAAGTCTATATAGAAATATCTTGATTGTAATGTTTTGATTATAACTAGGAATTTGGCGCTTGGAATATAAATATATGTTTCATTTTATAAAATTTGATTAAATACGCACCAGTAGTTTACAAAATTAACAAATTATATATTTCTTCTATACTCATTTCATTGTAATATTCTCATATTATTGTAATATTCCCTTTTTACTGTAATATTCCCATGTTACTGCAACATTCCCATATTACTGTAATATTCCCATGTTACTGTAACATTCTCAAATTATTGTAACATTCCCATACTACTGTAACATTCTCATCTTATTATTATATTTCCATATAACTGCAATATTCCCATATTATTGTATTATTTTAATCACTATTTATAATTACATTATATTACAAAATTTAACCTGTATTCTGTTAGATGTTGATTTAATTCGGTGTTGTATTATTGGTACATTCAAGGTTCAAAATTGCATCAGCTGTATCTTAATATCTCAAACAGTATTACAAATTGAGATATAAGATACACTGAATAGAAAAATCAACTCTATCATAAGCACCGAAGCACCAAATTCCTACAATAACCAAAACTTGTTATGTTACATGAAGAACTCCCTATTCTCGTGTGGTGGTCATGTGTGCCTCATCTGTGAGTTGGTGTTGCCAGTTGGACTCTGGCAGTTGGGGACATCGATGACGGTGATCTCTATGACCCTCAACCCTCGAAGGATGGGATCCGTTATGTGGATGCCTCTAGGGTTGTACACTCGTTCGTTCTGTGTCGCTATGAATTTTGATACTTTCCTCAGGTGCTGTGGAGAAGAAAATAAAGTATGATGATTTTATTATCTTTCATATCTCAGATGAAAACATGTTAGATTAACACCCTAATGTCCGAAAACAATTATTTAAATAAAGGTGCAATCAAAATATTTTTAAACATATAAAATCTTCTTTATCTGAAAGCCAGAAGTAATAGGGTAACCATTTCTTTCCAGATTTTAATCATATCATTAGTCTGTATGTTCAGGATTGTAACAATATTCTGTGAAATTTACAGATGTACGTACGGACATGACGTAACTATAAGGGTTCTGTTGCTATATTGACTACAGAACTACGAAAACAAAGGTTTTACATTAATAAATGAGAATTTAAGTTTTAAAAGAAGGAAATTTTTTTTTTTTTTAAGTTGGCGGCTCGTACTACTGTTTCAAAACAGTCTTTACATTCACAGTAGTCTCAGTACCGAGCTCCGGCCATACTATAGGTTAGAACAGCTACCTATATACCTATTTCGGCCCTCATAAATACTAAACAATGCAATACTCAGTTCCCATTGTTGATGTAATAGTGATATGATAGTCACACATTTTAATTTCATACATATTAGTCTAAATACTAGGTTTTTTTATTTATAATCTGATAAGGCTCACAATCACAATGAAGTCATACAATATGCCAGCGGATACGTTATCTTATTCGAACACAAAAACGTCAGGAACAAGTATTAATACAATCATTTGTGTTTATACTTAATAACACTTCTATTGCGCGAACAGGTGTTAGTACAATCATTTGTGTTTATACTTAATAACATGAGAACTTCTATTGCGCGATGTATACTATTTACCCCGTAGTTCAGTTTCACTTTGATAGATAGCATTAAAGTATGTTTTACTCAATCAATCACTCTATAATAGATACTCAACATAAAATATAAGTAATATGTAAGGACTTGATAGAACAGCTGTTAGTTAATTTTGAATTATCATCAAGCCCTCTGGAATGAGGTAAACTACCTTGAACTGGCTTACTGTGAACCCTGTTTCGATAAAAACCGAAATTAAGGCCTGACAGATATTATATAGATAAGAAATTACTGGTAATAAAGTTAAAAGTACCTTTTCATAATGTGTCTCTGTGCATATATATATGAAGTAGGCGGTAAGGCAGGCCAGGCAACCCTCACAGTAGGTGCTGCAGTCAGCCGTCTCTGCCATCTCGAAGTGTTCGTTCAGCCGGTCCATAGTGTATTCAAACAATTGCCTGTCTATCTGTAATATAACAAATATAATTTTTAATACATAGTAGCAACGGCAGTAGAGCCACGTTGATCTAAGCACGAACTGGCCGGCTAGACCGGGGGATACTACCCTCGCACAGAAGATTAACGTAAAATGACAGCAAATCTGTGAAATCTGAATCACTAGAAAGCCATGGTGTGGGTCACCATGTGGCACTGTTGCATTGTCTGCATCCGCAGGGAATATGGTGATCACTTTTAGATTCTGCTTATGCTTTCCATCAGGCAGAGTAGAGTCACTTTAGTGGGCCCATACATAAAAAAAGCAACTCCTATGCGCAGCATCCCTGTTAATATAATAAATCTGAAGAGTTTGTCTGGATATCTAAGAAACTGCTGATTTGAAGTGAAAAAAAATATTTTAGTGTACTATAGTTTGATGAAGGCTGTAGGCTAAATAATCATACCAATAGGGATTGTGTATTATTAATATTATTATTATTCTCTTTATTTTATATACATAACATATTGATTACATTTTTAAATATACAAATAAAAAAAAATACATTTAAAAATATAAAAAATAGTAGACCACCGACTTCGGGTGCAGGGACCAAGAAACCGGTGGTTAGGGCTCCAGAGACAGGAACCTCCTCACTATGCGTGCCGTGTCTAGAAGGACTGCCTTCTGCATCAGACCCTTGATCCAACCGTCCAACGTGAGCCTCTTAAGGTGTTGGTCGAGGCTCTTGGCTATCAATCCGTGAACAGATACAACTATCGGAACAATGATCACCGAATCTACATCCCACATATCGACAATCTCGTGAGATAAGTCCAAATATTTTATTTGTTTTTCTTTTTCAACTTTCACGAGATTCTCATGACAGCGATGTCGACAATCATTGCGCGGCGCTCTGATCGATCTATCACCACAATATCAGGTTTATTGGCAACAATAGTCCTGTCTGTGATAATAGATCGATCCCAATATAACGTAGCACGACCATTCTCGAGAACTGGGTCGGGCACATACCTGTAGTATGGCACCTCCGAATTCACAAGTTTGTATTTAAGGGCAAGCTGTTGATGTACGATCCTAGCTACTTGGTTGTGCCTGTGCAAATATTATTATTATTATTATTATTAATAATTTATTACTTTTGGGACAAGCAAACAGGGTTGCGTGGAAGGTAAGGAATTTAGCTTAGTGCAATTCTTCATTATTTTTTTCATACTAATATTATAAATTTTAAAGTAGCTCTGTATGGCTTTTATGCTTTAACGGTCCAGCTCCAATTTCAAAGAAATTTGGTATAAAGATATTTTAATTCTTGAGGAAGGCGCAGCAACAAACACGCAGGTGGAGATGCGAGCCAAAGGCCTGTGTTATAACAATATTGTAACCAAATTATATTTAAAAATCTATAGAGGTAAAAACCTCACAGCATTCTTCTATTGACATCGGCTAAAAAAGCTATTGACATCATGCAGATTTCAATTTTTAGGGATCAGTGCCCAAAGGGTAAAACGAGGCCTCAATTACTAATACTATTCTGTCCGGCTGTCTGTCATCTCTTATGAACCATGATAGTTAGACAGTTGAAATTTTCATAGATGATGTATTTTTGTTGCCGCTTAAACAAAAAAATATAAAAAATAGAACAAAATCAATTTATTAATAAACTTGTTTTCAATGATCTATTTTTAGGCCACACAAGCCGGGTGAAGTAACGACTTGCGAAGATGGCTGGCAGGAACTGAATGCAAAATGAAGTAGAGTAGTCCAAAATCAGAGTTGTGTGCAATGGGAGAGGCCTATGTTCAGCAGTGGACAGCAATAGGCTGATGATGAACCAATAAAGGGTATTTTAAAATATAATTAGATAATAGCTGCCATCACACTCTAAAAATGCAGTGACATGAACTGGCCAGGTTTAGTAAATAAATATGTAATAATTAGCTCTTAACAATGTTTAGGACTAATTCTGGGTGAGCAGGGGTTATTTATTCATAACTCCAGTTAGTATTAAAGAGTTGCCAGTTCCGTTCAACATGTTTTGTAAACATTATACAATAAGCTTAATAATCATGACTTATAAACAAAGTGGTAATACACTCGGCATTTACAGTTTGGCTTTTCCTTCCTGTACTGGATGAGCAAACAAACAAACCTAGCTAGATTGATTTATCAACCCTGAAACCCCCTGCTTAAAAAAAAATATGAAAAGCATTGGAGCTGTATCGGAAATTCTGATTATATATATATTTTATACAAGACTTGCTCATTTAAAGGTATTGGATGCTGGTCCATTTCAGATGAAATTAATAATTCCAAGCTAGTCGGTACCATTTAAGCTTCCATCTATACAAATAAATAAAATTGGAATGTCAGTTTGTGATATTAAAATAACAGTTGTTTACTAAATGCACATGTATGTATACATAGTACAATATATAAAAATGTAGTTACAAAAAATGTTGTCTGCCTGCCTGTCTGTTTGTTCCGGGTAATCTCTGGAACGGCTGGATCGCTTTTGACGGGACTTTCAATGGCAGGTAGCTGATGATCCGGGGAGTAACTTAGGCTATTTTTTTAAACTGACTTTGTCCTGCAGCGTTACTTGCGGTACAGATAGTACAGCGGGTAACAATGCGGGGTTCAGCTACTATGATACTATACTAGCTGAACCCCGCAGTGTTACCCGCCGTTATTGTTGTACCGCGAGTAACACTGCGGGACAAAGTTAGTCTAAAAAAGTAGCCTAAGTTACTCCCTGGATCATCAGCTACCTGCCAGTGAAAGTCCCGTCAAAATCCATCCAGCCGTTCCAGAGATTACCCGGAACAAACAGACAGACAGACAGCCAGACAGACAAAAATTTTTTTAACTACATTTTTCGTATATGTACCGTGTATACATACATATGCATTTAGTAAAAAGCGGTTATTTTAATATTACAAACAGACACTCCAATTTTATTTATTTGTATAGATAAAAGTATGTGAGTGAGTTTCTAAACTCAGTTACTTTCTATGTAATTTGAAGTAGATTTATTTATAACTTAAATCATAGCTAATTACAAATTTAAATAGTTTAATTATCTACATATACTCTGAAGCAGTATATACAGATACAATTTTATTAAAATATATTGTAATGTGTAACTTGCATGCTTTTTTATGTATGGCCTTGCCAAAATAACTCTACTCTGCCTCATGGAAAGCATAAGTAAAATCCAAGAGTGGTGGCCACCATAGTCATTGCGAATGTATACAATGCAACAATGCATCATGTTGACCCACACCATAGTGGTCTTGAGATATTCTGCACCATTAGGCCTCCTCATACATGTGTAAATTGTAGTCTCAGATCAAATAAAAAAATTATAAATAGATAATGCACCACCTTATTCTTGTTGAAGCAGAAAAAGTAGCATAGTTCCAAGTAAACACATGTGTTACTCACTAACTATGCTATAAACTATGCTATTTTTCATCAGTATAATACAAGTTTTTGTTGTTTGTATGATAGTGATGATGTTGATAGGTTAGATATGGTTCTATTAAGTTAATTCCATATTGTCAATATTTAACTTTTCTATACTTACACTTTTACAACCATTTAAGATGCACCTCTTACTAATGACAGAAATAAATGTTGCTTATATAGATGGATTATTTATTTAGGTATATTTTTTTAATACATGGTGTGTTCCTATATCAAGAGATAACATCCTTCATTCAAGTAGGTAACAGATATTTAACCTAGTTTGATCTGTGTTCAAACTCTCTAACTATTTACTTAATCAGAATTAATTGTCACTTAATGAATATGCATGTTAGTAAATCACTACAATCACTTGAATCATCACTTTAATTAATTCTTCATAACTTTTAACTACATCACTCTTAAAACCCTACTTTCTTTACACAGGCCAAATTTCGCAAGAAATATGTCGCTTCTAATCCTATGATGAATAAGACTTGTTCACATGATCAGAAGATAAAAAGTAGTCGTGTCTGAGATCCGCGCCCAAGATCTCAAGGTTCCGAACATCATATAAACAAATAACTTTCTCTTACCCTGTCTTCCAGTTCAGGCGGGAAACGGTTTTGAAACTTCACAGCAGTGCCTTCAGCGTAATCCCTCTGTATAAATATCTTTATACCTTGTTGTGGGGAAGTTTGTTGGCTCCCAGGCGTATTAGGCCCAGAAGGAATCCGATTGTTTGACATCATTACAAACTCGCTAAACAAAGTCCATTAACACAGAAAGAAGTGTAAAGGGATGTCGTATGTTATGAACGTATCATATTCACTGTATATGTTCCATGTAAATAGAAATACAAAGATTGAAAGTACGTTGAATTCTCGAAATTTACTTGCACAGAAAGTAGACAAAATGAATGACGTGCGTCAATAATTGACAGATACACATTCTGTCAGCCGACATTTTAACCATTCGCCACAGACATGATTAGTTCGTTCTGAAATACTTTTACATTGAAAGATTGAAAATATAATACAGATGTAATGAATTCATTGTTTTAATTAAGGAAGTATGCAATTCGAAATATGTAAATATATATATTATCATATTTAAGTATTAGTTATGACTTGAACTACAAATTGAACTGAACTATAAATCACTTAGAGCGCCAAGACAAATCTGCTTAATAGTGGAATTAGATGGCACTATTGTGTGAAAACTTGAGTCTACCTATGTTGCACTGCTGCCCTGTGTCTCAATTTTTTGGGGCAAAGAAGTAAATTGATTGATATTAGATGCAGCTGTCCATCGACATCTGTAACTCAAAGAATCTCAAGTGTATTGTCAATTTCTAGAGCACAGTTCACTTTTTTCTGAAGGTTGAAAGAAAACAATTGGAAGATAACTAAGTTGGGCTTTACAAGTCGTAGAGTCACGATGATTTCCGCACGAATGGGCCGACCAGGGCGGTACTACCCTCGCACAGATGATCAACGTAAATGACAGCGTTCGTGCTATTGCGTTTTGTTGGTGAGTGCGAGACCGGAGGCCCAAAGATGCAGAAGCATTCGTGGGCCGCTATAGTATGGGTCACCCACCATTCTACATTGTTGCATCCGTTGCATCGGCTGCATTCGCAATAAGTATGGTGACCATCACTCTTGGATTCTGCTTTAGCTTTCCATCAGGCCGAGTAGAGTTAAGATTTTGGCAGGGCCACACTAAATTGAAGGAAAAATAAGGGAATTTAATACATAATATAACATATTATATATTATTTTATACATAAGTGGAAGGTGCTAATTACTTCAGGCGGTCCAAGAACTTTATTAAAAATATTAAAAATCTAGCCATGCCAGTGACATTAAAATTATGACTTGAACGAAAATTATTCATGTTCATGTCTGATCCCACGTGGTCCTTGGTCGTCCCGTGGTCCCATTAGAATACCTACCCAGTTTACCCTTTATTTAACTACAAATTAAACTGTATGAGATTGAATTAAGACTACGAAAGGCAATCAATATGATTTAAGTACAAATCATTTTTTTAATCTTTATTATTCCCGAGATTATTTGGGGTCAGCTACAAGTTCAACCAGCTACGCTCCTTGTACTGAATTCGAAGGTGAACTTGTTGTTAGTATTTATGAAGGCACTTGTGTTTTTTTATTGTTTTTTTTTTATTTTTCAATAAAGATTACGATAGACGTTTATTACAACCGGTACCGATTACACGACATAGGATACTGAGTACTTAGGTACTGCTTAACAAATATCTATTATTATTAATACCAATTGTGAATCCTCTTAACTTCATGGTACCTAAAAATAATTGAAAAGAAAAACCTGAACAGGAAAAACCTAAACAATTAAAGATTTTTTAATAAAAAGAAGTGCAAAAAGCAGACGGGTCATTTGATGTGAAGTGGCTACCACCAACTACGGACATCCAAAACTTCAATGCTAAGTACTCACATAGGTACAGTTTTACTCGATCGAGCAAACATGTTGAGTTAAAACCACGGCATGTGCTTTCGTTCACACATTCAGCATTCATCGATCGAGTGAAGCATTATTTAGCTCGCCGTTCAGTTTTACCGAACCGTTCGAGCCAAAAGATGTTTGTTCAACAAAGGAGACGGTGGCTACATTAACCAAGTCTAGCAATTCTTAATTATAAAAGAATTAAAGAAAATGAAAATGAGAAACGTAAAATGAGATCAAGTCATCGTACTGGCCCGATGCGAGCCTTCGAGTTGTGAGATTTGCGGTCCACACTATAGCATGATGATGATGACTCAATGACCATTAGAGTAGCAAATACTGCCGTTTACCCAATGAATCATGGTTTTTAGGGTTTGGTCTCCCCGTCTCGAAGAATTGTTTAATACCGGTTTTCTAAGGCCGTTTACACTGGAGTGGCACCACTTACGTCAAATCAGTACTTTTATGATAAGGCATGGTTCTCCCAAAGTAAAAAACGTTAAACTTAGTATCATGTCTCTTAAGCAAACAGAAAATCAACAACATTTTATACAAACGCCTTTTGTTTACGTGTGGACCGGAGTTCGCGGCGGATTGATGTATCGAAATCGGATCGTCTAAAACCAGAACACGTGCATGAGATGGGAGGCATCCGGATCTTTTGTTGTTAAGACATCTGGAACCCTCCCCTCAATGACGAGGTTACCGTCTGTTGATAAACTCTCTATTTAGGCTACGTATAACACAAGCGTACGTCGACTCCACGCATCTGGCCAGAGAAGTGGATGAACGCTGAAGCCCATATAGTATAACTGCAGCCACACTGAGGGCGGCATGAGGCACTGGTATTCACGCCTCCACCGCCCGGTACAGTCCTAGTGGAGGTCATCCTCCTGGGCCGTCTGCGAGATTATTTTTTGGCAGAAGGTTGAGGCCGTTTTAACGTTAGCTGCCTAACGCTGTCGTAACGTAAGCAACAGGTAGCGAAAGATCTCCGATGACTGCAGTGAGGGTCCGACGCTGCGGCGAGGTAAAGCACCAATTTAAGCAAAGTGTGCACTGGGCCGAGTGCTTACTGCAGTCGCAGTGGTGACAGGTGGGATAGGCAGTTGCCTACTAGTGACTGAGTGTACGTACTTCCTGAAGCAACCGCGCGAAGCCAGCGTGGTATAGCAGGCCAAATCTTCATTTCTAATTAGAAGCTTGTATCTAGCATTGGACTATTCAAGGCCAAGTGCAATAAAAATATCCAACCTGAACAGCCTGGAATTGAATGAAATTTGCTGCACTTACTAGTCACCTTGTGTAATGGTGACCATTATTATAATACAAAGTAATCATATCAAAATCCTCCATTGATTAGGTTCGACGTCGAAGTTATTCAGGACGATTTCGCTCGCTACGACCACAGCATATTAATAAAGCGATAGTTTGGTGTTCACTACTTATATCAATTAAAAAACATCAACATGTTGCCATATACAATAATTGATTTTCTATTTTAATTTCTGAACGAAGATGAGCCTCTTTTCTCCTTTTATTAAGGACGATCTTACTCCGCCTTGTTAACTCTATGATAAGACTTTTGTTTTGTTTTTATTTTTGTTACCATTTTAGTACTGTACCTACTGTATCTCATACGAATCATCATCTGCTTATTGTATCTCAATATAAACCAGAAACTAAAGCAGCTTTTAATCTGCAGTTCCTAGTCAAATTCTTAAAAATGAAAGACACCTTATGATAGGGATTTAATATGGACCTGATAAATCTCTAAATAACTAACAAATAAATAACATTTGACAATTTTTCACGATGCCTACTTTCAGTATTCAACTGAATGATAGTACAATTTGCATTTTAAGTGCTGTAAATTAGGTATTTTCATATTTTATTTTAGTCAAGATTTTGAAAAGAAAAGTTTGATTTTCTGCTCTAAAATCAGACAAAGTATTCCCTTCCTCCTTAATTCAGAAGCCGACATAAATCAGTCTTAATGTTCCATATGTATGCAGACGCAGTATGTCTGTACGTCCAAATGAGCTGTCAATGAAAGTGTGTGCCAGTGCCAGTCGGTCCCGTAACTAGGGCTCTGGGTAACTCAGTTTCACGGCCTTCTACGTCTAGATTAATTAAAAAAGAGAAGAGAATTTCTGACGCACGATTAAATTTAATTTACTCATCCAACAAGTCAATAAACCTTATCATTATATATTAAAGATATAGTAGAATAAGGGTATTTACGATTTCTACATGCAAATATTCGTAAATATAAGTATGCATGCAGGTAGATTTTATAGTCCGGATGAATCTTTACATATATATTTTTAAGACAGAGGCAAACAAACAGAGATCAGATCTATTCCGTAAGTCCCGTACCTTTAAAGACATACATGCTTTCTAGAAGTACAAATCGGCTTGGGGCTATCCCCGGCTCGATTTAGCTCTCTTTCTCTAGAATAGTAGGATAAAAGCTCGTCTTTTTTATCACATACGAGCTTTTATTTCGCAGTGTAGTGTATCTTATCTTTAAGTTTTTACTTCTCTAATACAAGTACCGTTAAATCATAAATTGACATAACACAACCTACACAAATCAGCTGACCATAGTTCCATGTCCACACCCAACTCTGGCAGCCCCACTAACGGCCCAGGGCTCACTTGGCGGTCAGCTCACGTCCTCAAGCATCCGTTTTGCACCAACATCTTTCACTTAAGCGTATGTTCAGAATGAAGATTGTTTGAAACGTTTGTCTGTTACGTAAGGAATGCGAACAGTTGTATTTTGGCTTCACTTTCTTTTATAGTCATTGATGAAATTGATGTGTTTTGTTATACTTTTTTTAGTCAAACAAGTATACGGGTCTTTACTTGTTAAGTAATAACCTTCGCCCATGTGCACCTGTAACTTACTTATTCGGCAAAATATTCGGCAAGTCTTACACCGTTTTTCTCTAAGGTTTTCTTCCTATTTGTGATGCCAACACTCAGCGCAGTAAGTGGGTTCAAATCCCACATAGGACAACACTTAGTGTGTTAACAATTATTTTTACGGGAACTAACGTGATCGTTTATTAAAAGGTATTACATACCTTTGATTGATTCTCAGTTGAGTCAGCCTGTGACCACGGCCAGTGCAACCTGGTTGAAACGTCAGGCAAATCAGAGGTATGTAATTCCTTTTAATAAGCGATCGCGTTAATTCCCGTAAAAATAATTGTTAATATATCATGGAACGCGAAAGTTTAAAAGTTAGTATAACACTTTGTGTGATCCACAAATGGTTGTTCTGAGTCTTGGTGTTCTTAGTGTCCGTTTCATGTATGTTTGTTAAGTACCCCCGCGATACATGATTTATTTCTGATGCGGTATTAAGTTGTCTCTTAGTCTCGATGTATTAGGTAGATCAATAAAGAAGTTGCTTTTGAATTTGAGAATGAAGCATTTCGACAATAATCAAAGTCGGCCGAGAATTAAACATTGACTAGAGATAAAACTAGGTGTTTCCTTTCTGCTAGACTTTAAAACCTCACATAAACGATTATCAGCAACGCTGTTTGAATCTAATATCTTTGAAAGAGCAATTATTGTATCTTCTTCTTCTTCAAGTACCATCTCCACCACAGAGCTCAGCGATCACATGTATGTACGTCTCCCTTTCTTCAGTCATGCGAATTAGTGCATCTGTGCTTTCCACATCCAACCAGTCTCTTTTTTTTCGTCCATGATGTTCGCCAACTACCTCTATTGCGCTTACCCTTAATTTTCCCTTCAATTATTAGTCGTACTTATCATTTCCATAAATATGCCCAAAATACGCCCATTTTCTTTTCTTGATTCTTGATTTCTAGCACTTTTTTGTTTGATACTTTGTCAGTCCACTTGATTTTTAGCATTCTGTGGCATATCCAAATGTCCTGAGTTTCTCAAGTAATATTTGTTTCAGAGTCCAGCTAACTGATCCATATAGTAAGACTGGAAGAACATAACATTTCTCTAACCTCCATCTTAGTTTCAAGTTGAGTTTTCTGTTAGTTAGTATTTTTTTCATTTTCTGAAAGGTGTTTCCGGTTATTTCAGTTTTTGTCCAGACCTCTTTTTCTAGTTCCCAATCTTCATCAAGCTAAGAACTCTGGTATTTATAACTATTAACTCTTTCAATTGCAATAATTTCTAAGGATAATGGTGTTCACGGTTCTAAATTTGAAGTTTTACTAACAATCATATATTTTGTTTTTATAATATTTATTTTAGGTCCATAGTCTGTAAGTTCGTCATTTAATTTTTGTAGCATCATTTGAAGGTTTTCAGGATTGGTAACCAGCAAGACGGTATCATCGGCATATCTGATGTTCTGATGTAGAAGACAGAACAAGCTTAGTAATTTTTTAGTAATTTTTAGATACAGATATTTGAAAAATCAGTAAACTGATGTAAAATGACTAAAGACATAGGGACAAAGGTCTAAGGTGAAAGAAAATATTTTGAGAAATATAATTCATAAGAGCATTAAATGGAGATTAGTTGGAAATTGAATATTTTCTTCTAAACAAATTATTACGAACGTATTAAACTAAGCCTCATAATACAGTCAAAAAACAGATAATCAAGTTCAAGATGATTTTTTACTACAATCTGTAAACAGTTAAATTAACAATGTTTTTGACTTCAAACTAAATGAAATACAAAAAAAATAGTTCAAATGCCAATCTTTATAACAGGTATGCGTAATTGAAAACTTTGGCAAACCTAATTTGTTATTTCCACAGAATGTTAAGTTATATAAAAATTCTTGGTTATTTTTCCATATTTTATTTGTTTATTATTGCAAATAATATGAGAGTAACAATACATAATTAAATAATTATAATAGGCCAAGATTAAATGCCTAAACCATGGCGCAGGCTGTTTTTCTATGTAAGCTGTTTCTTATATATCTATACACTAATAAAAGAAATTGTGTAGATATTTTTACGGACGTCGCACAGTCTGACCTAGCCATTGGCGATTACAGCACTTTTCCGTAATGGGCAATTTATATGCGCCTTTGTCATTTACAACTGATGTACATACGTCTGCTGTCCTCTATTATAGGTCATTTAAAATATATTTTAAACCATCTCACTAAAAGAAGTAAGGAAGAAGAAAATAATATAAAAATATTCTCTTAGGAAATTATTGAATACTGTAATTTGGATAGAATGTAGTTTATCAAAAAGCGGAAAAATAAATGAAATCATAATAATAAAAACCTAGGGCTTGTGGATAATTATTTTCTGGGAAAAAGTAGATACTTGACTAAAAGGGCATATATGATTTCAAACCATGATGATATGACATGCAAAGTAGAGTCTCTTACTAGACTTCATTTGTGTGTTAACAATTTGTATTGAAGAAACTCTTTTTTACGGTTTGAGAAAAAAAGTGAAAGTTTTTTTATGTACGGGATTATTGGTTCCAAAAGCAGAGGCTTTGAGAAAATGTATCCTATTCAATATAACAAAGGCTACACATTATAATAATTTAATTAACACATCAAAAGCAACGGCTATTTAAATTACCTGATTTTCAACATCAGCAAATCGAATACATATTATGTGTGTAGCTATGGACTTACGAAGAATTAGGCCACGATACTATTTTCCTCATTTGACTTTTGGAGTCGATTTTTAGTTTCACGCAAATTCGTTTTGAACCAAAACTTTACATTGATTTACTTAAGTAATTATTTACACATCAGAGCAATGGTATAAGCAGCTCATTTTCTATTTTTGATTTCCCTTTACAAATGTGAAGTCCAAGGGAGGAACTTAAGCAACAAAGTGATAGTTTTCCAATACATTGTCACCACACGCACACATGTGAATAAATTGTACCCGCTACGTACAAAGGCAGGTATCACCGAAGATAGCACTCGCGCACATTCTGATATCACGTCACGTATTAATGCTCGTATATAAACCAAGCCCAGGACTATCCTGGCATACATTGTGATCAGTAACCTGACGGCAGTAAGTCGTCTGCCGTCAAAAAATAAAAAATATAATACAGTGTAAAAGTGCATCATGGCTAAACTATTAGTGCTTCTATCACTCGCGGCTTTTGCCAGTGCAAACTCGTATACTGCATCAAAATTAGTAAAAAATATTTACAACGAATGTTTAAGTCAGTATTCGGTGGAATGTGTGAAACCGAGGACCCTGCAGTGGATTTCGCAAGTGTCCAACGATGAAGAGATCAAAATTACGGATGACCTCTCTATTGTCAAGACTGCAACTATTGACGGTGATATGGAATTGGACCCTAGGATGGCCAGCGACCCCGCCTACCAAATCGTCGACAAAGTAGACCAATTCCTCCAGACGCATACACTCAAAGTGAAAGTTCCCGAGGAAATCTCAAATAGTGCTACTTCTGAATATGTGCCGCGGTCATTGTTAGCTGATCTACCTTCAGAATTGGAGATGCCTTTAGATGGTGAAGAGGACGGTCAAGTTTTCGAGGGCAGGAAGAAGAAGATCAAGCTCCCCAAGCCCTTGAGGATCAAGAGCAGTTCGTATGATTGCTATCTCAGTTTATGATAACTAATTGCATCAGTTTTTAATTAGTCCCTGTTGTGTATTTTTTCAGAACACGGTTTCATTAAGAAGGTTCTGCTGCCCTTCCTCCTTGGATTGAAGTTCAAAGCGTCGGTTCTAGTCCCATTGGCTCTTGCCCTAATCGCACTCAAGACCTGGAAGGCTCTAACCCTTGGTCTCATTTCGCTTGTCTTATCCGGTACGTTTGAAATTTACTTACTACACTGTATAAAAAAAAAAATTATATCTATCTAGGAAGGATAAATACACATAAATAAAAGTCATTCTAATCTTTTGTATTGTTTTGCAGGAGCCATGGTTATCTTCAAGTTCACGAAACCTAAAGTTGTGAACTACGAAGTCATCCATTACCCTCAGCACCACGTTGAGCATCATGTGGATCACCACGCTCCTGGATGGGATTCCCATGGACCTTACCAGAGAAGTTTGGAAGACGCACACGAAATCGCCTACTCAGGACAAATATAACTAAATGAAAAATACTAGCTTTAAAACTACGGACCTCTGACTAATTTATTAAATTATTAATTTATTTATTTATTGTACATAAAACTCTGTATAAAGTAAGTTTCACATTTCATTGTATATTGTTTCATTATCCTGAACGTTACAAAACGACCACGCCCGCTGTTAAATCATTGTCACTAATTATTGGTGCCTCTTGGAAATTGGTAGGTATTTGTCTATATTGGTTTTCATAACCCTGTGGTCTATTTTTCCTATCAAACTTTCTGATTGACGTCGGATTGTGTTTAATAGAATTAGGCAGCAACCATTGATTGGCAGGTAATAGTTTCGTGTTAGGTGCATGGATAGGCATTTTGTTTTCGTTACTATTAGTAAAACCATACTGTTCTAAAACATTTACACTACCATATTTATTAGCTGGCCTGTAATCTTGTTCGATATTGTCTGGCAATACGAGGTCGACTTTAAAGTCTTCTGTGTCAATATTTTCTACATCATACTTAGGTTTATCTAAAGAATGTTTCGGCTGCTTCTTAATTAAAGGATGTATTACATTTTCTATATCTTTCAACTCTTGATATTTTTTGTGGTAGTTCCGATTTTCATTTGACGACAATACATCCGTTATGTCACCTGGAGCGAGAACGTTTTTAGCAAATTTTGAGTATACTTTGGAGTGTTTTAAAGGATTTAACTTATACAAACCCAGTAGAAGATTGAATACGTCTACACCGTCTCTTCTAGGTATGTTTATTGCATAAATGTAGAGGTTTCTCTCCAATATCTGCAAGGAAATTACTTCTTGAATACATGCTGCATCAACTATTGCAGATGATCTCATTACTTTTACAAATTCAATTAAAAACTTTCAGATTTAATTTCTCTTTATTACGTACATTAGTTTCCATTGACTTTGACGACAGGAAGTGTGAATTAGTTCATCGTTTCTAAACACTTTATCACGTTTCAAATATGTTTATGTATATTAAGGTATGGGACAGTATTACTACTGAATGTATAATAAGAGAAAAACTTCCTAACTATTTAGCATTCTGCGAGGGTTTCAAAGGCTGAGTGAAAAGTATCGCCATGTGCCAAGTATTCGCACATTGATCGCCACATTTAAATATGTTTGATTATTTATTCATTCTAGGTACTAATGTAAACAAGGTGACGGTTGACTGGAAGCATTTGGGTTCAGTTCAATAGTAACAACACTCTCTGTATAAGAATATTTTTCCGACTTTGCCCATAAGTACTTTTATTTATTGGACATATTTATGTAAAATGTTTTAAGAAATTAGAAAGTATCTATATATTATTCACTGAGAGTAAAAACATGCATTGAGTGATGATCAACCTTCTTTATGTTGTATTTGTACTGTGAACACACTCTTTTCAAACTATGATCCCGGATCTTTCAAGCACGGCGTGAAAGAACTTCTCACAAATTCGCCATGGCGTGGGTCACCATGCTACATTGTCCACATTCACAATGAGGATGGTGACCACCACTCTTGGAATCTACTCTAACTTTCCATCAGACAGAATAGATTCATTTGGTAGCTATTTATTATAAAAGTCACTCAAAAGAAATAAATCTGCCCCGTTTTTCACATTTTTTGTATTGATGCTCTGTGCTTATTTGTGGTTCCATAATGTTATATAACCTTCCTCGACGGATAATAATATAAAGCCTTAAAAAAATTCGGACTAGTAGTTCCTGAGATTAGCACCAATCAATCAAACAAAAAAATTCCACAGCTTTATAATGTAAGTATAGACTTTCTTTTAGACTGGCTTCGTCCGCTGTTGTTGTTGTCCTACCTTTACAAGAACAACCGCGAGTAACGCCACGCGGGGCATTTAATATGAAAATAAGTAGCCTAAAATACTTCTTATATTTACAGCTGTCTGCCAGTGAAGTCGGATTAGGGATTAGTCGGTTTTTTTTTATTTTTGAAAAGTTCTTAATTTGAAATAACAAAAAGACACTTCAGTTTTATTAAGTTGTATAAATTATACATACTGTATATTAGGGATTTTAATATATAGAAATGTATGTTACCAAATTCACTATAACGGTCACCACAAGTCTACAACGAAAGGGCACAAATCCAAACATTTTGACCGTTGTTCTTGCGTAACACGTATTCACAATCTTTGCTTACAAAATTGTTTACAAACTACATTACAATTGTTTAAAGAACTAATCCTACTTTAAAGAACATTTAACTAGTTTTATCCCACGGTATTACTCGGTTTGATGTTAATTATGCCATCAGTATTATCATCAGTTTTTAAAAGTCCACTGTTGGACGTAAGGCTCTTATGAGGACGTTTTAATTGATGCCAAGTTTTCTCATCATTACCAATATTTTCCTGATCTTTACCTACTCATGTTTTTCATCTATACGGGTGAACGTTGAAAGACATTTATCCGGAGTTAATTCATCCTACGAAATGCAATCTATGCAAATAAATAAAATTGGAGTGTCTGTTTGTAATATTAAAATAACAGCTTTTTAATCAATGCACATGCAATACATGATACATATACCAAAAAAGTAATTAAAAAGTTTTTTGTCTGTCTGTCTGTCTGTCTGTTTGTTCCGGGTAATCTCTGGAACGGCTGGACGGATTTTGACGGGACTTTCACTGACAGGTAGCTGATGATCCATTGAGTAACTTAGGCTACTTTTTTTAGACTAACTTTGTCCCGCGGCGTTACTCGCGGTACAATAATAACCGCGGGTAACACCGCGGGGTTCAGCTAGTATTTTATAAACACGGATGAATGGATGTCTGTTATTCTTTCACGCAAAAACTGATGAACAGGTTTATATGAGACTTAACAGTTATTATAACGTATATAAACATCTGAATAATACATAGGCTATATTTACTGCTATAGCACATGGAGTTGCTGGCGATGCTTATATGTCTGTCTGGTGGCGCAATGGTAGCGTATGGGACTGCTGTGCTCGAGGTCTCGGGTTCGATTCCCGCCTCGGACCAAATGTTTGTATAATCATTATCATCATGATGAGTTTGGGTATTTTCTATGTATAATATTTATTTACAAAAAAGTAAACAGGCATTTATATCAGTCGTCTAATACCCTTGTTACAAGTTTGGGACTAGATGGCGTTGTGTGTTAGATGTCCGAAAATATTAACTTTTTTATTTTATTTTTAATCTTCTTTAAAAAGGAGTAGGTTCTATGTTCCACTGTACGGTTTTTTTATGTATGTTCATCGATTACTCCGTCAACTGTGGACCGATGTTGAAAAGCCTTTTTGTATTTGAAATTTTTTCCGAGGTGTTCCATCGCCACCATATCATCCAGATCTCATGATGGGATCCTAGGGAAACCGAGAGAAACCCTCATTTTTTTTGGCACGCACTGTGGTTTTCTTCATATATTTTCTGAAGTTACTCTGGTATTTTCATCTGGTAGTCCTCATTTCATGATGATGAGCTGATGATGTAAGGTAGAACTCCTTAACGGTTAGGAGTTGAAAGATAAATCTTTAAATGTCATATGTATGTATGTTACTGAATGTTACCTTTAGTCGTATTCTTTCAAGTTATTTAGGTAAGCTGATGATGGAAGGTACAACACCTCAACGGTTAGGAGTTGGAGGATATATTTTTCAATTTTATAAGTATCTATAGACTTTTAGTTGTATGTTTTAAAGTTATTCAGGTGGTAAACTCTTCAACAGTTAGGGATTAAAGGATGATTTTAAAATCACACGTAGGTATAGACCTTAACTTGTATTCTTTCAGTAACTCACATGAGCTAATGATAGAAAGTAAAACGATTAGGAGTTAGACGATGATTCGAATACCATTTATACGAAAAGGGCCCTAGTTGTTTTCTTTCAAGTGGTTTAGGTTACAGGTAAGGTTAGGAGAGAGATGATACTTTACGATCCCGAGCTAGTAATAATGTTCTCCTACCCAATAACGGTAACGGCGGCCCGTCTCTACGAGACTATATATCAAGTGACTGCCTCGTTGGTCTCGCGGTTGGCTTGTGCGACTGCTAATCGTGAGGTCTCGGGTTCGATTCCCGGGTCGGACCAAATGTTTGTATGATCTACAAATATTTGTTTCGGAGTTTGGGTGTTGTCTATGTATAACATGTATGTATTTATATATATATTTATATATAGTATTAGTTGTCTAGTACCCATAACACAAGCTCTGCTTAGCTTGGGACTAGATGGCATTGTCTGATAGATGTCCGAAATATTTATTATTTAAATGTTACAGTGCACAAGTGTGTGCGCAAACACAGGTGCACTCTGTGTTCCCTCTCTCTCAGAATCCGATTGGACGGTTAACCGACACGCTCGGGGAGAGATCGGGCGCAGGACCGACACTTTTACGTTCTCTCCAAGGCACGGGGGTTCAGACCCCAGCTTCCAAACTCCATTTGTTGGTAATGGATTGTTCACGGCAACAGGTAAGTTTAAGCGTACATAAAACATATAAGCCCCAATATATAAAAAGGGTAATAAACACTTGGCTGCTAACTACCGGTCCATCAGTCTCACAAGTATTGTCTGTAGAGCGATGGAGAAAATTATAGCAGTTGAACTTAGAGCTTTCATGAATACAGAAAACACCACTATTGATGAACAGCATGGTTATGTTCCTGAAAGATCTACAGTCTCAAATCTTTTGATGTGTCTGGACAACTGGAAAAACATCAGCCGACCGACGTTGTTGACTTAGATTACGAAAAAGCCTTTGAACTTGAACATCTTGTAATTCGTGGATAACCCCTCCAGTGGATAGGAGACGTTCTAAGCGACGGAAAGTTCAAAGTAGTAGTTGAAACACTATCAGATACTCTCGACGCACACAATGGGGTACCTCAGGGCTCAGTGCTGGGACCTATATTGTTTGTTTTGTTTACAACGGATTTGAAGAATGTGATTCACTCAAACTTATCAGTATTTGCTGATGACACCAAAATCATGGGAAACCCACTAATTTCCCACAACATAATTCAGCAAGACCTAAACAGAATTGTGCAGTGGACAAAAAAGACATTTGTAAAGATATGCACGCATCAGCTTTAAGCTGCTAGTATCTATACATATCTATACATCTATACATACATACAAATAAATAAAAGTGAAGTGTCTGTTTTTAATATTAAAATAACCGCTTTTTACTAAATGCATACGTATGTAAACACGGTATATATACCAAAAATGTAGTTTAAAATTTTTTTGCCTGTCTGTCTGTCTCGGCTGGACGGATTTTGACGGGACTTTTACTGGCAGGTAGCTGATGATCCAGGGAGTAACTTAGGCTACTTTTTTTAGACTAACTTTGTCCCGCGGCGTTACTCGCGGTACAACCGCGGGGTTCAGCTAGTTTTAAATATAATAATACTAATAATATTTCTCAAAACAACTTTGGACTATTGGACAAACTATAAGATTGTATCAGGGATATAATAAGAGAAAGAGTTGAATGCGGAGAGCATACGACCTGTAGTTTTCATACACCTGTAAAGTTTATAAATTTCCCCGGGACACAGATTTTATTCCTATTGGAGGTGATATTTTATAAAAAAATCAAAACTTGTTTTTCTGCAGTTGACTTCTAGAAGCAACAGCATAGAGGGGAGGACACACATTTTACCACTTTCGAAGTGTCTCTTGCGCAAACTGTTCAGTTTAGAAAAAAAATGATATTAGAAACCACAATATCATTTTTACCCGACTACGGCAAAGCCAAAGGAGGGTTATGATTTTGACAGGCTATGTATGTATGTATGTATGTATGTATGTATGTATGTATGTATGTATGTATGTATGTTCATTTGTTCCCTCCTAGCTCCTTAACTACTCATTAGATTTGGACGAATGAGGTGTCTCTAGAAGCGTCATGATTGTCTTCTGGTTATAGGCTATATGACGTGTCACTGAATCTAAAGTGGCGCCCTCTAGCCGACATAAAGTACCGTATTAAAAAATTATTTTGAGATAAACATGCCGTGTTTGGTATCATTGGAAAGGGCGTTACTTGTACATTTCAAAAATACATATATTATTAGCATTTGTTCATGACTTTGTCCGTATTTATTCGATAAGTGTGATATTTCAATGGTATGCTTTTTTGTTCCCTCATTCTTTCTAAACTTGTCAGAATTAGACAAATGAGGTACCGTTAGAAGTGTCTTAACTGTCCGCTGACTAGAGGTTATATGACGTGTCACTGAATTGAATGTAGCGCCCTCTAGCCGACATAAAGTACCGTATTAAAAAATAAATTTGAGATAAACATGCCGTGTTTGATATCATTGGAAAGGGCGTTACTTGTAGATTTCAAAAATATATATATTATTAGCATTTTCTCTTGACTTTGTCCGTATTTATTCGATAATTGTGATATTTCTGTAGTATCTATTTAAAATATACTTTGCAAAGAAATTAGTATTATAGAGGCACCAAAACATTTTAAATAAAAAAAAGTAAAAACTAAAACCCAACTACGACAAAAAACGACGCTGAAAAAGTATGAAACAAGTTTCAAAAGCCGTAGTCACGCGTTGTTAAAGTGTTATGGACTATGGTACATTGATAAGTTTCAAAAGCCGTAGTCCATGTAGTCTAAAGTACCATATGGTACATATCACTTTAACAACGCGTGACTACGGCTTTTGAAACTTGTTTCATACTTTTGCAGCGTCGTTTTTTGTCGTAGTTGGGTTTTAGTTTTTACTTTTTTTTTTGAAGACCTATCCTTAGATACCTCATATATACAAGTTCGATGAAAAAAAAATTTTGAGTTTTAGTTCTAAGTATGGGGAACCCGATTTTTTTTTCTATTTTTGTATGATAGTAATCTTAACACGGTTACATTTACTTACTAAGTTTCAACATCATAGTTCTTATAGTTTCGGAAAAAAGTGGCTGTGACCTGTGGACGGACAGAAAGACGGACGAACAGACAGACAGAAATGTCGAATCTATAAGGGTTTCGTTATTTGCTTTTGGCACGGAACCCTAATTATATTATGTTAATTGCTGCTGCGGAACCCTTCATGGGTGAGTCCGACTCGCACTGGACCGCTTTTTTATGTTGTGTTCCGTTTCATTGCATTCATAACATTGGGAAGGTACTTTATTAAAAAAAAAACAAATTTCGCGTGTGAAAGTGTGAGAATAATGAGAATATCTGAAAAACCTGCTTCAACTGTATGTATGTACTAGCTGAGACCCGCGGTGTCACCCGCGGTTATTGTCGTACCGCGGGTAAAGCCGCGGGGCGAAGCTAGTCTAAAAACTAAAAACTTTATATCATCAGCTACCTATCAGTGCAAGTCCTGTCAAAATCGGTCCAGCCGCTTCAGAGATTAGCCGGAACAAACGAACAGATAGACAAAAATTGTAAAAAATGGTATATTGTTTCTAGCTGAACCACGCGGCGTTATCCGCGGTTATCATGGTACCGCGAGTAACACCGTGGGACAAAGCTAGTCTAAAAAAAGTAGCCTAAGTTACTCACTATATCATCAGCTACCTATCAGTGAAAGTCCCGTCAAAGTCGGTCTACCCATTCCAGAGATTACCCGGAACAGACAGACAGACAGACACATTTTTGGTATATGTACCGTGTATACCTACATATGCATTTAGTAAAAATCGGTTATTTTAATAATTACAAACAGACACTCCAATTTAATTTATTTGTATAGATATTCATTAATATAACCATACTATTTTTTAATTTTATGCGAACGTATATAACAAAAGAACTGATTACATTTATTCAGTCCAGTGCACGATTTTGTAGTGAATAAAAATGTTAACTATATTTTTATTATTTTTCATGTGGATTATTATATGTTTGTGGACTTATACATTAAGTTCTCGTGGACACAAGTTGCCACCAGCTTACTCGGTAGAGTTACCACTCATAGGACATGCTTATTTAATATTAGGAACTCCATCAGGTACGTTAGTAAGAAATACTTTGTTTCTATATTGGTCACCTGATTAAGGTATAAGAGGAGTCCCATATACTGAGCTACTGAGCCGACCCCAATCTTGGGAATAATAAAGGCTAGGAAGGTGATAATTAAAGTTAATTAAGAAACGTAAGTCCTAAAATTAACCAAATATTGAGCTGACTAGAAAAAAATTGGTAAAATGGCAACTTTGATAATTATGCATCGTAGTTTATCATCACACTGAGATTATAAAGGTGAAAGTTTGTGAGTGTGTATGTTTGTTACTTCTTCACGCGCAAACTACTGAACGGATTTGGATAAAACCTTATAGTAATACAGCGTATACATCAGAATAACACATATGCTACTATTTGCCGCGTTAACCGAGATACACGCGGGCGGAGCCGCGGGCAACAACTAGTTACAAACAAAATGCAAAAACAATTTAGTGAAAAAATATGTATTGAAAAAAAATTAGTACAATTATCTACAAAATTAATTTAATTAAAAATAACAAATTTACAAATAAATAAATGTTATAGGTTTAATTTAAAATTAAATCAAATTGAGCAACTATGTTAATTTATTTGCATATTTAATAAATAAAAACTAATGTCCTAATGACTCGGTGTTCTAAAACTAGAAAAATAAATTATTAATAAATTAATATTTGACTGACTTCAAGTGATTCACTGAGTAATAACAGTTATTTATAGTATTTCACGTAATTGTCTAATAGCCTATCGTAATACAGAATAAGTACAATCATAGGTATATCTTGTAAGCTTCACAACCCTTTTGAGCCATTTTTTTTAATAATCACCATTTCCAATTTAATATCTAAAGTATTTATTAAAAAAAAAACAGGTTCTTAAATCAAAAAATAGCTCGCTAGTGAAAATAAGAACAGTATTCATATACTTTATGCTCTCACATTAGACGATTTAACTAATATTACCACGTATATTATTACAATGGCTGAGACAAATATTTGTGTATATCTGCGACCACTGGGTAATGAGTAATTTTCATAAATAAATAAACATATTTTTATGTTGAGCAGCGGCTGCTAATTGCACTGTGCTAGTTTATTTTATTTATTTAAAAAAAAACATATTTTCCTAAAAATCTTTTTTGACGGGATAGGTATGTCACAAATATATAAAAGTGTAGTATGCGTTTCTAATATCAGAAACGCCATATAAATTCAAATATGAGAATGCTAAACTTATTTCGAAAAACTTAAGTTGACAAATCAGTAGGTATACAACCTTTGAATTCTCACGTGAATCTAATCAAAATCAGTCGCTACAGAGTAAAAGCTAAAAATAAATAATGTTTCGCTACTATTAACTATGTTTTGGACTTAGCTGTCAACTAACCTCTCAGTAAATGCAAGACATAGGAAAACCACTTACGCACAAAGAAATAACATGGCTCATTTATAAAAATATAAAATAAATTACTATAATAAATAATAGCCGAAATGTTTGCATCATAAATTTAAAATAATAATTAAGTTTAAATACAAAATTTTTCATTTTTATCATAAACAAGTTGATATTTGAAATTTTGTAAAAATGGTATTCTAAAAGTAACGTTATTTAGACATTTTATAGTCAAGGTCAAACAAACTTTTAGTACAAAGAAACTCAAAGCAGTCATGAGGACTACCGACAGAAGTGAAAACTCAAAACTATAAACAAACAGTTGTTTAAGCTCACAAGAAATGAACCTCTTTGCTCTTTAAATAAAATGCGCTATAAACAGAAGTAAAAAAAAATGCTCATTGTGATGTTATAAAAGTATAGGTAAATGCTATACAGTATAAACATATTTCCAGTCATGTCATATTAGACAGTCGAGCCATCAGCTGTCACCATGCACACTAGCGCAAGTTCCCTGCGCCGCCGTCTTACGGTCAGGCCACGTGTTCTGACGCGAGTTTAATCTTCTTAACTCATCCCAAAATAAATTTTGCTAAGGTGCATAACGCCGGTAAAAAAGTTTTTACTTCAAAAATAATTAAACATTGTTGATATTTTTATGAATTCTTGCTTGTTAGGTTGTTTGGTTTGATTGATGAGGCACATCTCGATTATATTCAATAAATAAATTGATATTCATTGAATTTCATTAAGCTAATAATACACAGTGGAGTGTACTCAACAGGTTACTGTGCAAGTTACATACACCCGCTAGGTAAGCTTGAGCTGAGTACAAGGCATTACCAGCACAGTTCTTGCATTTACCTGTATAGTTCAATTGTACAGATAAACCTTTCAGACATACTTTAACGTAAATACCTTTAAATATGGTAAGTATATTAGACTACAAATCAGAGAATTAGTGCAATAATCAGCTATTTCTTTTTATGAGAGTAAGACGTTGATGTCATCTAACAACAATTTTTTTCGGGATTTCATACTTTCTATTGAACACCTGAAGTCTCAGTGATAAGAACTGGTCACGGCAGAACATCGTGTGTCGATTCGATGTAAACGTACCACCTAACCGTTTATCCTCGTTTATCCAGTGGGGGATTCACCTCCAAAAAAACATATTTTAGATTTAGCAGGTACTTGCTTTCGTAAGATCTCAAATCATTTTCATTATTTCCACCCACGAATTATAAAGTCTATAGAACTTTAGAGTAATGTGTCTATTTTGAATTTAGAAAAAGAATCACGTCACTTTTTTCTTTTTTTATCACTGAAGTCTATCTCACAGTTTGGATATTGTATAGAACAGTCTTTTTGCTCTTGACCATCGCGGGCTGCCTGAACATATCTGTAGTAGTATATTGCCATCTTACTGTCTCCGGCTGGCAACAACTCATTGGAGTCCCTGAAAAAGAAATTTGGATTTATTAGAAACTCAAATAACTTTGAAAGCTGAGATAAATAACAAATGTGAACTCGTTTGATAAAAATTACCTACATAGAGGTAGTATCTAAACTCAATATTAATTTGATTTAAAAAAGGGGCCGTAAATATGATGTCCACAATAATAAATAACTAGCTGACCCACGCAACCTCGTTTGCGCCTTATATTGCCCGTAGCGTGAAAATTTCTCCCGTTTTGGAATCATTTTGGATATATACTCAATAGCCTTCCTCGATAAATGAACTATCCAGCACCGAAAGAATTTTTCAAATCGGACCAGCGGTTCCTGAGATTAGCGCGTTCAAACAAACAAACTCTTCAGCTTTATTATATTAGTATAGATAAATGAATATTTCCGACATCTAACACACAAAGCCATCCAGTCCTAAGTCACCATACCGTGGGAGAGCCACGCTTCGGCATGAATGGGCCGGCTTGACCGGAGAGATACTACGGCCTCACAGAACACCGGTGTGAAATAGCGCTTGCGCTGTTTCACCGAGTGAGTGAGGATACCGGAGGCCCATACCCCAATACTTCCCCCCCATCCCCCTCCCCACCCCTCAAAGGCGGGTAACGCACTTGTGACGCCTCTGGTGTTGCGGGTGTCCATGCTTACCATCACGCGATACGTCTGCTCGTTAGTCCCGGTTTAGCCAATATAGATGATTTTAGTTTTGAAATGTTTGTCGTAGACTAGGGAAGGTTTAAACAGTGAAAAATTAAAAATAACTTGAAAACCCAAATGTCACGTGTACGAAGTAGCGGGCACAGCTAGTTTTACATAGAAAACAGCCAAACTCCGAAACAAATATTTGCAGATCAAACAAACATTTGGTCCGACCCGGGAATCGAACCCGAGAGCTCAAGCACAGTAATCGCATACAGTACCACTGCGCCACAGAGGCAGTCATTATAGTTGGCAGTTATTATACGTTGCAATTAACTCTGGCCTTTGGATACCTAGATCAAATTCTTCTTCTTCTTCTCTTTTAAAAGTTAAGTTAAAATTAGTAACAACAACCTTTAAAATAATGAAAATTGGGAAATTTCAATGTAGGTACAGTTGACATATTGCTGATCTGACGATAGAGTCAGGAGATTAATAGATGGTGTGTTGAATAATGATATGTACGACAAGAAGAAGATTCAAAAGTTCATTACCAGTATAACTACATAGATAATTACTTGCGTACAAAATCACTGTATACGGTAATGATTGTTGAAACAGTTAACCCGACGTAGATATTATGAGTGATTATAAAACCATTGTTTGGTAATGAGCCGAGAAGTACCATTTTACTACTGTTATATAATTGTGGATAAAATTGATTTTTATCAATGAATCATGCTATAAGATTTTAAGCGCTTTGGATAAAATTTGTCACAGAGACAGATTTTCATGTAAATGATACATAGGCTAACTTTAGTCATTAACAAATAATTTTTTACAATTTATTTTGACTCAAGTAAGTAGGGTGATTAGAAGTAAAATTTTAACAAAAATAAAACCGATTGCTTTTGTATGCATGCCATCATCAGGTTTTAGTGTCCTTACCATGATACTATCGTTGGGATATCTCCTTTCATTAAAAAAGTCTTATCTAAATCAGTTCATAAACAACGAAGTTGTCCGCGAACATACATAAAAAAAAAAATACTGTCCAATTGTGAACCTACCTACTTTTTGAAGTCGGTTAAAAAAAGGAAGGGTAATGAATTTGCCAATCGATGGTTAAATTTCTATGTTCCACCGTAGCGTACCGTCTGAATTACTAAACTGATATTATATGAAAAAAAGTTGGCTTGGATTCGTAACAATGGCGCAGGCTTTTGCACGCGGCTTCCCTCACGCAGATTTTCATTCCCTGATTAACCTCCTAAGGGGTGGAATTTCAGAAATTCCTTTCTTAGTGCTCACTTACGTTATAAGAAGAACCTACATGCAAAATTTCAGGATTCTAGGTTCAGCTGTTTGGGCGTTTATATGGGTATGTCATGTCGCTCTGGGTATGTCAGTTAGTCACCTTCCTCTTTTATATATATAGATAATAATTCAGATTGAAATTCAGAAAAATGGTGTAGATAGTTGGGTTACCTTTGGCCTTATTTACTTTATTGTTTTTGATTTGAATGACATCAAGAGTAAACAAACGGACTGATTAAATAATGGTGTACAAATGTGACCTCCATCTTAAAACACCTGAAATTCTAGAGCTTTGTCTTTTGTAAACCACCAGTCAGTTAAGGAGACAAGGCTTTGTATCACCTGATACCACACTCACTACTAAAGAGTTAATAAAAACTAGTG
Source organism: Spilosoma lubricipeda (assembly GCA_905220595.1). Taxonomy (NCBI): domain Eukaryota; kingdom Metazoa; phylum Arthropoda; class Insecta; order Lepidoptera; family Erebidae; genus Spilosoma; species Spilosoma lubricipeda. Next base: position 692,852 of record HG992296.1, read on the forward strand.
AATGAAGTTGTGCATCTTCGGATTTGGACTGTGCATCTCTGGGAGTAGTTATATTTTTTAGTTTTATTATTATCTATTATAGTTAGGTAGGAATATTTTTAAACCACCAACGTTGCAGTATATGCGTCTATTCAGTCATTTTAATCAGTCATGCATTCATTCAATCACTCATTCATTGCATTATCTGTGAACGAATGAGAAAGAAGAATTATGTCATCTCTAGCGCACGTGCGGTCGTGACACAATTCAGTCAACTGTGAGCGGCGAAGGTGAGTGGGCGCGTGCGTCTAAGACCCGACAATATATATGTGTATATACTACAAACGTAATTCAAGTTTTTCACACACACAGTTTTGCAAATAAATTTATTGAAAATGATAGGCAAGATACGCAGAACGGATAGTAAAAAATAGCTTACTTGCTAAGATGTCCTGATACTAAGTTACTGAACGGCGTGTGCTTGAAAGGATCCCCATACATTGCACAAATTGCTCGTTCTTTACAACCAGGATCCGTGGCTCCCATCTGTGCCAGTAGTCCGTCTACTGTTTCTATTAGCTGGCCGTAAAATTTCTCCGCAGCTATAGTTTCCTGTAAATATACATATTTCAACTTATCTGTTACAATATACTGTAAAATACATAATGGATATCAGAGACTAGTGTATTATGTAAAAAAGAATAAATAAATGATTTTAAGACGACGAAGACTTTTAGGACGAAGAGCTTATTTGTAACTAAGTGTGAGTCTAACAACCAGAACTGGTGAGCCACATTTTGCTAAAATAATTATTATCGGAATTGTCATGTTCAATTATACAGCTTCAATGAAAATGAAAGTCTCGCTATATTTATTATTTATTATTATTATTTTTTTTTCATTCCTAAAATAGGACGGTGTTATTTCTCGAACTAATGGATCTCACCAAAAACATTTTCATGTAAAATGTTGCCAAGACGACTGCATATGGCTTATGCTGTAAAATAATACCAGATCTCATGTAAAACCAAGTTTCTGAATCTACACGCCCTAACTCTACCAACCCTAACTTCGCAAACTCTACATCTCAGTAAAAATGTATTGCTTCGCCGTTTCGCTACCGTCACGAAGGCGAAACGAAATTCTTTGGTGTTTGCAAATATCCTGTTTCTGAGGTAATGTGTTATGCGAATATTTAGTTTCTAAAGTAACAAATCACTCAAGCCATACATTTTTACTGAGTTGTAGAATTTGTGAAGTTATGAAAGATAGAGTTAGGGCGTGCAGATTCAGAAGCTTGGCTCTACATCAAATCTGATATCTTTTGTAAAATTCTGGGAGTTGGGGGGCAAAAGTTATGTTTGTTTTTTTTTGTTATTTGTATACTAAACTTAGTTTATATACCAAATTTTAAGATTTCTAGCACTTTAGGAAGTACCCTAACAGTTTTGATGATCATCAATGTGTCAGTGGCGAAATCGGTGTATTTTAAATATCAGTAAAATTTAGAGTATCAGAGCTTTGGAATTAAATGTAGCTTTACTTAATTTTTTATTGACATCATATCCTGATAATTTTAACTACTTTTCTGGTATATAGGAAACCAAAGTTAAGAGGGTTCAAAAAACGATGAAACACTTCGAGAAAAGGTAGGTAGTGCCCTTGCGCTTCGATTGTCTCTTCTTGGCGGGGCCACGAAAGTGCCCCAAGATATAAACAAGTAGATTTATGCTGTCATCATTAAAAATGTTTACACTTTTACAAAGAGTTATTAATTACCGACAAATAACCCTAACTAGAGATCCTACAACTATATAAAAATATTAACAAGATTATTAAGACTACTATTAAGGCCTAAAATCATTTGCTATTAGTACATTAATATTTATTATATGAAATTAAATACAATTGTACAACATACAGGATCATTTGCGGCCAAAATCTGTTGTTGCTGTTTCACCAAATCAGTTTCTGCTTTAATCCTGTTGGTCTCTTTTAGCTTAACTGCGGAAACTCTTAGGATCTCATCTCTGACCGGAGAAGGCGGTGCTCTAGCTGCTAATGCTGCAGCACGTATCTGAAAGTAATGAGTAATAAAGTAAAATTATCTAAATACACTACCTCTTCGGTCTAACGGTTAGCTTATGAGACTGCCGACTAAGAAGTCTCAGATTCGATTCCCAGGTCAGGTCAAAAAAGATATTGATCATAGAAACGATTGAACTTGAGATCTTAACACTCGTGCTTTTGAGAGCACGTAAAAGAAGTCAGTCCTGCGACTGTACTTTCTGCAGTTGTGTCGGATAGCCGTCCCATCGAATTTTGGGAACCGAGTGTGCACCTGTATTTGCACACATACTTGTGCAGTATACCTCTAGTTACTCTAGTCTCACCGAAGGACAGCAAACTATATTTTTCGTTCAAACGGATGTCATGTCCTTAAATAGTAACCTGCTTAAATTAAGTGTCGAAATTTTAATTAACGTAAACGAAGCTACATGTAGTAGCTAGTAAGTAGTTTCACAAATAATAATGATCAGGCAATTTAGTTCCGTATAAAGAACTTGTACCTTATTGGGGTCACCCTAGAAGTCGTAGTAACTAAAACCTGTTCTAATGTTGACCACGAGAAAGAACTAAGCGGATAAATATTTTATAATTATTAATTTATTGCAATATTAAATCATTTCATATTTAATAACAAATTTTAATAAAGTCATGAAAACCAAGAAATTGAAATACCTTAGTCTTATAATAACGCTTTTAGAAGGGCGGAAATAGTATTCTTTTATATTATAATAATCAATTTCAATGAAAGCTTTTACCTAATACTGAAATTCGTCAAATTCAAATTCAAAATAATTTATGCAATTAAGACACCAAGTGACATTTATGAATGCTAAATTGAAGCTACAGTTGAAAATCATAGATCGACATAAACAGACGCCACGGCATGTGCTGATCGTCAGTTTAGTGGTGAATACTTAAAGAGATGTTTATCAGTGAACGATGAACATGGCGGAGTTACCTCTTTCTTTTGTTTAATTTAATTATTATGATATGCTTACCAATGCTTCTTTTTCAGCTTGATATGGATCTTTCGGTGTAGTTTTCTTATTTCGGTAGTATGGATTCAGTGGCGGTCCAACTGGTCTGGAAATATTATTTTACAGTTATTAATGTTCGTATTAAGCTTTTAATTTAAGGCCGTAAAAAATCACTTTACTATATCATTGCATGGCATGACGTTTTGTATAGGTAGCGGTAGCTATGGTTATATAAGGATTGCCTGTCATAATATGTAGGTATACCAAGTAATTAAGTAAAAAAGTAAAAGGTTTAACTATTTTAAATAAACCTTTAAAGGTATTGCAGGAAAACGAGAGAAAAAATAAGAAAAAAATTACATTGAATGAGTCTAATTCTGCAAGAAAAAAGTCTGAGTGACTCAGTGTGTAACAAACAGACTGTTTCTTTCTTTTTCAATGGGTCTATTTCTGAAAGAAAAAAGTCTGAGTCTGACTCAGACTTACCCATTGAAAAAGAAAGAAACAGTCTGTTTGTTACACACATTTGTAGTTATGACTTGTTGTTAATTTCAAGTCTTCTAATCATTTCTGACATCGTTTATTTGCTAACAGAAAACGTGTGTATTCTAGCAATGTACGAGTAAATGCTGGAAAGTATGTCAATTAGAAGACTCAACAGTAGGACACAACTCAAACGTATTCAAGAATTTCTAATCAATCGATATTTGTATCGCTTAATACGATTTGTATCTAGCAGCTACTTTCCAGGTAACAAAATTTGTAACACATTTGTACTAACTCAAATTAATCTTTATAAGCATTCATACGAATGATTTCTTTCTTGAGTTACTTAATTTTTTGGAATGGTGTTAATTTTAATTATGGCTTTAGGAAAAAATCTGCCATTTTCTAAAAGTTCTTAATCCAGGTCACTAATGTGATCCTCTATAAACAATATTCAAAGCTCTTGGCAACAAAATCGTCATCCAGTATGGCTATCGACACAATTATAGTCAAATCGACATTATTATCGAATTTCCATGCTATGCTACATGCTACAAGGTCTTTGATCATATAATAGAATTAAAAAATTGAACACTTTTTTTGTAAATAATGCACTAAAAGCTAAAAAATATTCGGTATAAAATCGTTAGGCGTAGCGTAAACTGAGATGACTGGATGGAAACACGGGCCCGGGATTTTATACCGAATATTTTTTCCGAATATTTTATAATTGAAAAAAAAATATAAAAAATATTTATTTTTTAATATTTATTTTTCAAGTTTTTAGTTTTTAATTTCATTACATAGTATTTCTCATCTCTGTTCTACTATTCAAGGCCTTTCATATAGTGGCAGTCTTTGACAAAATGTGTAAACCACCATTTTGTGGCGGCCATCTTGGATTTTAATTTATCATAATTAACTGTGTTCTACTAGTCAAGCCATTTTATTTGATAACCATATCGGGGTAGTCGTAACAACACGTAATTTGTAATCAGCCATTTTGTAGCGGCGGCCATCTTGAATTTAAATGAAAGAGAATTCATTTAATTATATTGCGTATTGTCACCAGATCTGAGGTTGTGTAACAAATTTTAGATTAATTTGTCAACAGGAATGGGGTCAAATTTCAATTACAAGATTTGACCCAAACAACAACCAGGTCAAGCTAATATAAATAAAACCGTTTATAATAATGACTTGGTTTTGCAAACAAAAAAAAAACAAAACTGCCACGCCAAATTGGCGGTTTTGATGGCGGTGTTCCACGCCCGTGCCTCGGACCGACGCGCGATTCCCCCAGTTGTAATTATCTATGACAATGGTTATTAAATAAGTCAGTGCCCTCAAAATTTACTGACAACTACTTAGTTGAAGCTTCAAATTCAGTTGGCCCTCAGGGTTGCGGCGGTCTAATGCCAGTGGTTACTTGCAAAAACTGATATTCAGTTAAAATTTGAAAATAGCTCAAAATAATCGTGGAAAAAATAAGACCAGAAAGCAGATAAACAGTTTACTTTGTTGTACCTTTAGCAGTTAAAAAGTTATCGTTATGAAGAGTGATTATGTCAATGGTCAAGCTCATAAACTACTGAACAGAATCGGATAAAACTTTACAATAATACAGCTTATACATCATAATAACACATAGCCTACTATTAGCAGCGATAACCGACATAAATGCGGGCGGAGCCTCGGGCAACAACTAGTATTATATAAAAAAGACATAACACAATTTTTTCTCACAAATATTGTCATCACGTTCCTCATACCTTTTCTGAATATAATAATGGTCTATGCCCATAGCTTTAGAGCTCTTATCTTTAATAAAACCATACGCATTCTAAGCCTTATAAGTACATGCAAGATCTACCTGATCTTAATAGCAGGTAAGCCACGCAGTAGGTTTTATTAGGCAAAATTTAAATCTATAAATGTAACCATATCTCTCTCCCACTACCATCCCACTTCTTTATAAGTAGCTTAAATTAGAGTTTAAATTATAATCTATTTACTGGTAGAACTCGCGTTTAAATTTGTTAAGAGTTGGACTTACACGAACATAATACGACGCGTTTACAAACACGTCGTATTATTTTCGTTGTACAGAGTCCCAAGAATTATGTTTTTCTTATGCAAGGCATATACAATGGTTTGCTCTGAGACTTTAGACTTATTCCCCACTACAAAACATGGAATGCAATTTTCTGGGCGTACGAAACCGCGATAAATTTATAAGATTGTTTCAACAGCAGTCCAATGTCTATAACGACCTCATGGACGAATGGCATGAACGATAGGACGAATCATCTAAAAGGCGCCACCTCTACCGGTTTTTTCCATCTGTTTGCGAACGGTTTACGAGGACATGGCTCGAGTTGGATCACTATGTCGCTCAATTTCTTACATGCCACGATTTAAAAGCAAACTACACTGATTTAAATTAATCGATTCACTATTGTGTCAATGCTCAACATCTGATTCTTGCTGTGAATAGTCGGTTCATCACATCCTCTGGGAATATTGTCTTTGGTACAATGAATGTTTCATCAACAACCCATAACGTCCCACTGCTGGGTTCGGGTCTCCTCTCGAGAGATGGTTAAGGCCATACATCCTCACGCTGGCCAAGTGCGAATTGGGGACAGAACAAAACATAGCGCGATGAATTTTCGTATTTGTGAGGCGATTCTGCCATACATACTGTAATAATCAAATATAGCTCACTCAGGGCCCATAATAATTTATCCGTAGTACTTCCCGGTTCCAAAAGAGGTGTCTGCCTATTTGGACTTCACTTTGTCTCCCGCTTTGTTAAGGAGGGAAGTGGACTTATTATATTTCCAACTCCTCCAGTTTTTCTACTAATTATTTTCGTTACGGGTGTATTCATGGGCTACTGCTGTTGATCCTGGTGCACAGGAGTTACAGTGGTGGGCGTGTGTCAGTCCCGAAAGTTATCATTACAAACACACTGTTCACACAGCTAATAAAATAACTGGTCAGTAAAGTACAAAGTATTTGTGATTTAAATGAACTAAATAAATGGAACTAATAACGCAGAACGATTTCGTTTCGTTCCCGAACCATTTGCAAATAATTGATGTTTCTAAACTAACTTCAACTTCTTAACATTTTAAAGTGATATAATAACTTCTCATAGGTCTGTCTGGCTTCCCTTTCTCTCACGCACCCTTCTAGCCGTATTTCGGATAATTTCAATATTAGATTAGCTTAAGATATTATTTGACGTTTTTTTTAATATAGATTAGCTGACTCGCACAACCTTATCTGCGTCTTACATTACTTGTGGTGTGATGTTATAACAGCGTAAACAAAGCGACATTTTTAATTGACATCCAGTTACTTTTGTCAGATGGTGATGATTTATTATATTTGGCCTATTTAAAACTGAAATAATTTTCCAAATCGGACTAGTAGGTACTGCCCATAATTAGTGTGTTCAACCAAAAAAACTCTTCAGATTTATAATATCTATACTAATATGTAAAGCTGAAGAGTTTGTTTGTTTGTTTGAACACGCTAATCTCAGGAACCGCTAGTCCGATTTGAAAAAATCTTTCAGTGTTAGATAGCCCATTTATCGAGGAAGGTTATAGGCTATATATCATTACGCTAAGACCAATAAGAGCGGAGCACCAATGAAAAATGTTTCAAAAACGGGGGCAAATTTTCACGCTACGGGCAATAAGAGATGTAAACGAAGTTGCTTGGGTCAGCTATTTATAGTATAGATTTAATCATAATAATAGTACCTACTTTGTAATACTGATCAGGAATTCCATTTGCCGTTACAATAATACTCTTTTACTACAGTGGGGTAAAAATATACAACAATGTTTTCTTACCTTCCCGCATTAGCTTGTCCAGCTATTCGTTGAGGTACATTATTATTAGCTGCTACCCCAAGTTGTATGCTGTTGCTTCCAGTGTATTCACCGGATTGCTGATCATCTGGATGTCCCTCTGGTCCTGTTAAAGTTTCATCATTAGCATAAATATTAGCTGTATGTAAAACCTTAATGATGGTGTTTAATTCATTAAGGGGACCAAAGAACAATGGCGAAATCATAGTTGATAGAATAACGTCTATTAAGCGCCTAGAACTGTCATTATTTTGAATGAATACAAAAAAATATTATAAGTTTTTTTTCAATTACATTTAAGACCAGAATGAGTTTCAACGTCAAACAAGTTATAAAAAAGTGTATGTAATTAATTCATATTGTACTCACAACCTTCAATATAAATAGTAACTGATAAAACTGTTTTCTCGTATTTCCCTTTACAGTAAACACGAGTATGTTCTTTTTTGTTGTTTATTGCCCAGGAATTAGACTGATCTTGTCACTTCGATTAACTATAAATTTAAATTGTAGTTTTAGAAAATACATTTCTAATTGTCAGTATTATTTAATTGTTTTTGAATGGATCCTATTTTAACGGGCATCTTATTTTAATGTGACTACTCTATTTGATGGAAAGCAAGAACAGAATCAAAAAGTGTTGGTCACCATACTCATTGCGAATGAAGAAAACGCAACTATGCAGAATGCTAAAACACGTCATGGCGGCCTACTGAGATGCACTCACCAACTAAGTTTAGTAAGTTACCGATTATGTCATTTTAGGTTGGACTTGAGACTGACCTTAATTTTATTGTGTCGACGATAACACTTACACTGTTTTCGGCCCTATGCTCTACGATACGAATGGCATTTTCTCTTACTTGGTATGGGTCGTCAAGCGCGCACGATTCTGGGCTCGCGGGGCCTGCTAACAAATGGCCCATTGTTTGTGAAGACACACTATAGTCGTATTTATTTGCGCTTGAGTAAACAAATCCTTAAGTTGACTTGTAGAACTTATCTCCTCTAAGTTGTTTTTCATGACAATTTGCCGTTTGTTGACGTGACAGAATAAAATTTACCAGTTCTCTTACCTGGTGGTAGTCCTAATCCCCAGGCGTTTATGTCTTGCATGTCGTTCTGTGTTGGCTTGAAGTTGGCTATCGCGTTGCGGTGAATGTCTCCTATGATGAAACTAAGGAAAAGTATGAACAATAATAATGACTTCACACAAGGCCTTCTTATCCCAAATTAGGCTATACGACTATAGCATAGTTCCTATAATTTCGAACTGCTGGTAGCTTTACTAATAGATTGCATTATTGAAATGTTTAACAGAAACTGCATCCAAGAAATGATCGTGTTCATTACAAAATTTCATTATAATAAGTGAAAATCTCTGGCTTATTTGCACATATTATACTGCCGATATGCAAGCGCAAGAAGTTATAAAATCAAAAACAAATAAATTGAATTGCATCAAGTCGTTACGCGATAGTGTTAATTTATGGTAATTTTATTAATATCATAACTTGGTATCATCATTATTAGACTATTACAGTTTATTAATGGGCATAAGCCTATCCTGTTGCACGCCGCTTAATAAGTTTGGATTTGGAATAAAAAATATTGATTAGATAATGACATAGACTCATTATCTAATCAATATTTTTTACAAGACAACAACACAAGACCTTTGCACAAGACCTACGATAATTCATGACACCACCAAATTGATTTATCACATCACACTAATATATGAAGGCGAAATTTTGTTAGTGTGTTTTTTTTGTACTTCCTCACGCAAAAACTACTAGCCGGATTTGGACGAAAATTTACAGTAATATAGGTTATACATCAGAATATCACGTAGACTACTATTTGCCACGATAATCGCAGGTGGAGCTGTGGGCAACAGCTGGTTAAAATATAAATGTTTCTGGTAACGTCGATAACCTTTTAGTTGTGGTTCAACGGCTTCTTTTTATTAAAGAGTAAAGCACATTCTTGCGACCGTATCAGGCGTCTTACTATAATATAAATAATATAAACTCACTAAAGTTAGTATTATTAAATTGTACTCACTCAGTACCAAGTCCAGCTCCAGACAGTGCAAAGTTGTCGTGACTGTAGTGGTCTGAGGTTGGCGGTGGACCAAGATGATGAGGTCGAACTACTACGGAAGATGAATGGCCCGACGGAGGTCCATACGGCTGATGATGAGGAGTCTAAGAACAAATAGTTTTACTTTTAGTAAATAGTCGTGAAAGTAGGGAGCATGACTTGAGAAGGGTCACTGGTGAACGTAACACTCGCTCGGTGACCGAAGGCAGATATATAGTTCTAAGCACATAAATACTATAGTGACAAAACTCTAAAAAAAGTAGTGCCTTACAATCCAAACAGACTGCCGTCGGACATCAGGGAGGAACCGAATACAGATATTTTTAACTAGAAACTAAGAAAGTATTTGTTAGATTCACTAAAATATATGTTGTTGTACCTACCTGTAATAGTTTAAATATAATTTCTTAATAGTTTCAGTTAGTTTGCCTAGTTCTTAGTTTTTAGTAATAGCAGCTGTTACTAACTTAAATGTCTCTTATGTAACTACACTTATTATTTATTTTATAAGCTCATAATTGTACTCGATCTCCCAATCAAACCATCAACCAGGTTTTGATTATGATTCTGTTTTTTTTTTTTTCAGTATAATAAATAAATAAATTATCTTGTATATTACATTTGTCTAAGAAATGTTTAACTTATCTAGTAAAGTTTTTTATGGTATTCTAACAAGTCCTCATAAAAAAACGATGTTTAGAAATTCTTGCCATTAAGTGAATGTCGCTTTGAGAAAAAGTATAATATTCCAAACAAAAATGATGATCTTAATACTCCGGAATGTTTGCTACAATGCTTCGTTAAAAGTGAAAACGCAAAGCGTGTCGCACGCATTTTTATAATTGGCTAAAAATCACACAATTTTATATAAAAAGTGACAGCAGAAAGTGTTAGTGATGCATAATTTCAGATCAATGTGACTTATAATGGTCAATGGACTTCCTCGATAAATATACAATGAGCTATTCAACAATAAAAGGTCCTGTGTTGCAATTTCAACAGCCTCCTTTCTCCAGGCCTTCACAGATCGTCGAATCACTTTTTGCGGCCCTATCAACGCTGAGTTTTTCAGTATGCGGTGGTCACTCAAGAACTTTATGGTCCCATCGGCCAGTATTTCGGCGAGAAAATAGAACCGGCACACTCCTACTGCTACTTAAGTTTCTTTTTCTCACTAAAAGAGCTCTTCCTTCCTGATTTTATCAGAAAGACGAAAATAGAGAGAGATTTCAGCTTGTTATTCCTGAGATAACTGCGTTCAACAAAACAAGCAAATTAGTAAGCTTTACAATATCTACTAACTTTTAAACTATCGCGTTCCATGATATATTAACAATTATTTTACGGGAATTAACGCGATCTTATTAAAAGGTATGAAATACCTCTGATTTGCCTGACGTTTCGACCAGGTTCCACTGGCCGTGGTCACAAACTGACTGAGAGTCAGCCTGTGTGTGTGTGTGATTAATTTACAATATCTATTACTATATGTACTATATAGATGATTCAATAACAATCAAAGGCCATATACAATCAAAAGTATTACTCTTTAAAACTTCCTTGATGCTTTATAAGAAAAATCAACTTTTCACTTGTATGGATTGATATAAACGTAAACAAACCTTATGATGATGAGTAATCAAATGATGGTGATGATGGAACTTCGTGGTGTGATAATTCTGATGGTACCACGAGCATAGTTTGAAGATATGACTGAGCGCAGGGAAGAGGAACAACAGGAACTTCAGGAACATTTTCTTTGCAGTGGTAACGCCCATGATGAGAGGCAATACGAAGACTAATTTTAAAGCTATGAGTTTGACAACTAATATTATTGCTATGGCTGCTGTTATTAGTTTTTTCTTCAGGTATTTTTCTGAAAAGAGTAATTAAAATTAAACATAGATATTATTACTGTACACACGTACATTAGAGGGCCTAGCTTTGCGACAGTTTTATTTCCTTAGAAGCGAATCTTATCTTTGAAATCTATTGTTTACAATCGATTCGGTAGGATCAATATTCTAATATCAACAAAGAGGAAAATAACCGGCATTCTAATGTTTGTTTAGAGAGACTATAGACATTTCTTTTATAAGTTCTGTATATATAGATTCTATTAAACTAGCTTTTGCAATCGATTATAAACCAACATTGAGATAGTTCATACAGATCATCAATAACAAACCGAATAAACAAAACCGAAATACTCACTAATCTTGTGAAAAAATAACCTTCCATTCTCTTGCACCTCTTTCGGTTCTAGTTCAATGTGGACCAGTGCTCCAGTTTTCGTCAGGGCTCTTGGAGAAATCCTGACAGTGGCACCTTGGAAGAAGGTGTCAGGAAGAGTTACCTTCATATCGTGAGTCACCAGGAACTTCACGCTCTTGTCGTATAGAGCATCGGTTACTTCTTCTAGCGGAGATTCTGAAACAATATTAATGGTCAAATTTTACCTCTAAAAAGACTCATTGGGGATCCCACAAACTGTTGTCCCAAGTGGGGATACTTCCAAAAGGAAGCTGCAGTAGCTCGCCGAAATGTCTGTTACGCTTTCACGCGTAAACCGCTGCACCGATTTTAATTAAATTTGGCATAGACATACTTTGATTGTTAAGAAAGGGCATATGCTACTCTTTACCGCGGTAATCGACATACGACGGACGGAGCCGCGGGCAAAAGCGAGTATGTAGTTGTGTATAAAAAGTAAAAATTACAAACCTGTCACATAAAAACTTTTGATAATATTTATATAGCAGTATGTCATCCGGCCTATCATTACAAATCTATTGACACATTATTCGTTTAAATCGGTTGACAAACATAAATAGACTGACAACAAAAACAAACAAAAAGTACTTCACTTTTTAACCGTATTCAAAACAGGAGGAAGTTCTCAATTCGACCGTTTACATGTTTTTTATGAGTATTCGCGGATAACTTCGTTGTTTCTGAAACGATTTTAATGATTCTTTTTTAATGGAAAGGAGATATCCCAGCGGTGGTACCTTGATAAGGACACTAAGATCTGATGATGGCATTAAAGAGAAATCGATCGATTTGATCGTTTTTAAAGTCGGTTTTTATTTTGTTAATTTTTTTTTAGTTTATATTTCGTAAAATTTAGTTTGATGAGCAAACTTTTCTTGAGCTTTTCTTGAGCTTGAGCTATTATTTTACATTAATTAATGTAAAATTATATTAATAAGCTGCGTATAGTACACGTTAATAAAGTTATTTAATTGGATTGTTTCAAATTTAATGGAATTTCTCAAGAAGCTTTCTACCTCGCACAATAAAACTGTGGTATGAATTGTCGCCTGCGGTATTCCCGGACCAATACGACCTTTAAACAGCGTACTCCTTCCTAAGGCTGGCAACGTACATGTGACGCCTCTGGTGTTACGGGTGTCTATGGGCGGCGGTAATGGCTTACCATCAGGTGATACGACTGCTCGTTTGACCACTATTTAATAAAAAAAAAACTAGTCCTTAAGTGTGTTGGTTGGCGATCTTAACTGCTAATGCAGAGTGGATTCCCCCCAAAGGAAATATTACATGGTGAACACTATTATTTTTCCAGTGGCTTGTGGTCGGCAAGGCCCGGCCTATTTTAAAACGGTGCTTTCCTGGCTTATATCTGATGTTACAAATAATAACTTGTTATCCTTTTATAATGTTCTTTTTTATTTTCATAATTAAACGGATGCTTATATACTACATGAAAGCCTGTAAGCGATAGACGTACAGACGTATAGATGATTTTATTTATTTATTTACACTTTTACATATAAGTAGTGACAGACCTGGACTTACTATCGTAGGCATTTTGTACCAGTCGACCTTAGGGCGCTGCAGATTTAAATAAGGTGCAATGCACTAAAACTAAAAATGCGATTTAAAAAGAAAAGAAAATTAACAAGTTGAGTACCGCGGCGTTATCCGCGGTACAGCAACAACCGCGGGTGATGTCGCGGGACAAAGATAGTCTAAGGAAGTAGCCTAAGTTACTCCTGAGATCATAAACTGTCTGCCAATGAAAGTCCCGTTAATATCGGTCCAGGTGTTCTAAAGATTAGCCGAAACAAACAGACAGACAGACAAAAATATATTTTTGTATATGTACCGTGTATATATATGAATTTAGGAAAAAGCAGTTACTTTAATATTACAAACAGACACTCACAATTTATTTATTTGTAAGTTTGTTCATTGTTCATAAATACTTAAAACATAAGTAATAATGATACACACAAGAAGAAAATTTGACACAAAGGTAGACTGTAAGTTGGAATAGAGCATAATAATGATATTTTCATTGCAAAAAATATGTGCAGTCATCAGGACTACTAATAGAAGTGACAAGTTATAACTTGACGGTGACGGTGACGGTGACGCGGTGACGCGAACTCATAAGATTTTCCCCTACCAAAAGTGTTCATCACGGCTAAAACAGTTTTTACTTCAATAATTGAAAGTACAAAAAGTCTTAATATTATTGAAATTAATGATTGCAATGATGCAAACAATTGAAATAATGTTAAAAATCAAGTACCTACATTGAAATTTAAGTCAGTACAAAAACTATACATAAAGATTATGTATAGTATTTGTACTGTAGAAGAACATGATTGTTTATTAATTGTTATTTCAATTGAATTGGTGGTGTTATAAAAAGCAGGTTGATGATAAACAGTATAAACACATTAACCGAGCGAAGCCGGGTTTTCATCTAGTATTTTTATAAAGTACTCACTCATTTTCTTTCACTATTTCTTTGTCACTTTTTACATTAACGGATGCAATTTGTTCAATTACTGTATTTTAGTGAAGATATACACGAATTTTACAAGTATACAGACAGTCGAGCTATCAGCTGACAGGCTGTCACCATCCGTGTCAGCACAGTGGCTTTAGTACAGCAGGAAACAGCAGGAGCAGGCATACATTTTCGCCACGCGGTAGAAAGGGGATATTATTTCCTCTCCTACGCCACGCCTCCGTCTTACAAATATTCAATCAGGTTACGTGTCCTGACGCGAGTTTAACCTTTTTTTCCCCTTCCCAAAAATGTGCACTCTTTATTTTTAACATATACACTACATACATACATAATTCAGTACATAACATAGACTATTTCGAAACTCAAGTTAACGGTTTTATTGAACTGAGAATCAGATTCTCTATTAAGTAAATCGTTCACACGTTGTTAATATACTAACAAGAAACGTATAGAAATCACACTCAAACATACGTCATTATAATGTAGGGAAAATAACCCACGAACAATATTGGTTCCTGACTTTCTTCGCGATTCTTTCTATCGAATCTAGCACAAATCATTTCCTATACGATATTAATTTCTTTTCTTTTTACTGTTTCTTGTATAATGCGTGTGTATACTTTCTTCCGGGGCATATGTACTTAATAATGAAAACGATTCAGGAAGAGAAGTATAAAGCTTAATATAGTTACGACTCCAAATATGGAAGTAATTGTTTTATAGTAAACTCGCGTTCTAAACCTATACCTATTTCTATTTGATGTAGGGTAAGGTGAATCAGGTGCTCACTGCACTTACAGTTTGTCTAACCCGTACAGCAAGCCATTACAATAATATAATGTTAAAATGCTTATTACATACGATTATGAGACTCTCATAGCACAGTTGCATTTGGTGATTAGAAACAATCGTCGAGGGTAAGCAACGATGGCGCGGTCAGTACCTGGATGGGTCACCCTGGTAGCATGATACGATGAGCGTTTCCGAGATTCGGAGGTTTCGTTAAGCAGTCGGTCCCATGGATATCATAGGATAACAGTTGTGAAGCTTAGTTAGAGGCCTTTAGGCGGCTTAAAAGCATCCAACGGCAAGATTTCGTAGCCACAACGTGTCTTGCAAGTCCCCAACACGCACTCGGCTAGCGTGGGGACGTATAGCCTTAAACCTCTCCTGAAAGGAGACCCCAGACTAGCAGTGGGACATTATGAGTTGTTGATGATACGAATATTTAAACATGATGATGAATAAAAAAAAATCGAATTAGTATGGAATTAGTCGATATTTGGATACTGAGCAATCAAAGGGTTGAGCAGACTAACTCCCTGGGTAGTGCAAGCGTATTGTGCCGTACACGTTCCATGCAAACATGCATGTTTTATGCGTCGCCATAATTATCTGTTCTATTTTATAAAAAATATGGAAATTTTTCAACAAAAAATAATAAATGAAATCTACGAAAAAACAAGTTCATTAGTCACAAAAACTCTTTTGTTTTAACAATGAGCCTAACTAGGTAATTTTAACCATAAATAACCATAAATCACTGATACAAAACAACAAATTAGAAAATAGTCTTTGTACAAACAAAGAAGACGTTTAAAAAGTACATATATTAGAAAAGCCCTCCATTATTTTTGTCTTAACGGTACACCTTAAAAATTAATGACAAAGAAATAATTAAGTCGTGAAAGTATGGTCACTGTTGCGATTTTCACTTAACTATGATGTTTGTAACTCACTCTACAATAATACAAGATAGGTAAGCTTCTATATGAACTCATTGTCCTTCCAGGCCTTTTTCTAAACTGGGTTCAAGTTAGCTTTTATATTTATTACTAGTTGAGCCCCGCGGTGTTACCCGCAAAAAAGCTAGTCAAAAAATAAGCCTAAGTTACTTCCTGGATCATCAACTACCTGCCAGTGAAGTTCCGTCAAAATCAGTCCAGCCGTTCCAGAGATTACCCGGAACAAACCGACAGACAAAATTAAAAAAAAATGATATATTGGTACATGTATCGTCTTTACATACATATGCATTTATTTAAAAGCGGTTATTTTAATATTACAAAGAGACATTCTAATTTTATTTATTTGTATAGAGGACACGGCTTAAATTAATACATTCTACGTGAAGCAATTGCCATGTAGTGACAGATTGGGAATACGGAATGTTCCCTCTACTATTCATTCCATTTTTTTTTAATGAAAAGTGCTTTATCCGCGTTTAGTACTTTTTGGTAGGAGAAAATCTTATGAGTTCGCGTCACCGATATGTTGATTTAATAGTTTAGAAGTGAAATTTGCTTTGACTGCTTTGAGCACTTTTTGGTAGGAGAAAATCTTATGAGCTCGCGTCACCGACATGCTAATGTTTGATATTGATAATTTTAATTTAAAGTAACGCAGGATGTGCAAATATTTTGTTAAATTTGTGTGTTTTCTATAATAATAAAAACAATAAATATAAACTTTCTTTATCTCACAAGGTAGGTACAATTTTAGTTACAGGACGTCTAAGTAAAAAGATAAAAAGTTCCTTAGTGAGAGCTGGAGTCCATACTAGGTTCGAAGCATGTGTGACCAGGCCAGGGTAGGCTAAAGAAAGAAAAAAAATTGCCTAAGGTAGGTAGGTACTTAATTCCAGGGAAAGTAATCACTAATTTACCGACTTCAAAAAGTTTTTTATAAAAAAAAGCATACAACGAAAACTCCCTGGCAAAAAATACTAAAACGCTTAAAATTAACTGGCTCTTCATAAATTGCTATGCCAATTCTTGTCTTAACCTAATTCTTTGTTCATTTAAATAGTAGTATTATTATGTATGCTAGGTACCTAAAACCTGTTTGAAGTCGGCGACAAGCCAAATGTAATAGTAGGTACAACACTGTAACACAACTACAACACACAACACACTACTTATTCAACAAAATAATCTTAAGTATGTATGAAAATCAATTGTTCGTTTGTCTCGCTAAAACTCGAGAACGACTGCGTCGATTAATCTGATTTTGGTTTTGAAATGTTTGTCTTCCAAAGAAGGTTTAAACAGTGAGAAATTAAAACTAACTTGAAAATCCAAATGTCACATGTACGAAGTAGAGGGCACAGCTAGCTCAATAAATATTTTTTTAATAAATGAGATTAAAAATATATCTAAGGCAGGTTGTGTATAGTACTGTGTATAGTACTGTGTTGCCTGTAATCGCACTTTTAAGACAAAACTGGTTTTGCCAGTCACACCCGCACACACGACAGGGAAAAACCATAGACTCCCCATCGGCAAATGCGTCGAGGGGGATATTATCTATACTCTGTACTAATATATAAAGCTGAAGAGTTTGTTTGTTTGTTGTAACACGCTAATCTCAGGAACCGCTGGTCCGAATTGAAAAATTCTTTCAGTGTTAGATAGCCCATTTATAGAGGAAGGCTATAGGGTATATATCATCACGCTACTACTAACAGGAGCGGAGCAACAACGAAAAATGTTTCAAAAACGGGGGAAATTTTCACGCTACGGGCAATATAAGGCGCAAACGAGGTTGCGTGGGTCGGCTAGTCATTATATGTATATGTAAGTGTGAAATGTCTGAAATTATTTACTTATTTTATCCTTTGGTTTAATAACGTAAAGCGAAACAGGTAGGTAGTCAATTATAGTTAAGACACAATTGGGAAAAGTCATGGTCGCCCAAAATAATTAACAATAATATCATGACCTTTCTCTCAATTAAAAACTAACAAAACTTTCCCGAAAAAAATTAGTATCTGTGTCTTTGTTATTTTTATAATTTAATCGTTATGTATGAGAATATAGTTTACTAATTGATGACACTTTATATGATTGTCTAGACCTCATTTCCTGATTCCCACTATATTTATTTACACTATAAAATGGTACAATGGTAACGAAAATGAAATTGAAAAAAAAAACAAGTGTTCCCTTTAAAAAACAATGAGGCATTAAAACAATTTTTTTTTTCTTAGTTTATTATGCTTTTATCTGCACTGAAAGTTGAATTCAGAAAGTTCTTGCAAACGTAAAATGACTTTAGTTTAGAATTTTTTGTGTAAATGTAACAAAATAATTTATCATGCTGAATAAAATTCTAAAGCCACATACATTACCGAATGAACAAATGAAATCTATAGAATAAATATATCGGAATAAAATAAAATTTTCGGACATCTAACACACAATGCCATCTAGCCTAAGATAAGCAGGCTTGTCTTATGGGTACTAAACAACTAATATAAATTCTTATATGAATACTTTTTTTGTAAACTCATACATAATATACATAGAAAACATCCAAACTCCTACAAAATATTAAATATTTACAGTTCTTTTTAATTAAGGTTACTAAGAAAATGTTAAATGTTCCGATTTCTTAATTGAATTTAAAAAGGTAGGTATTTGCAGATCATACAAACGTTTTGCCCAACCCGGGAATCGATCCTGAAACCTCAGGCACAGCAGTCGCGTACGCTACCACTTTTTTTTTTTTTTTTTTAACGTGTGGAAACCCCCTCGGGCCGTCACCCCGCCGGGGTTTGCGGCGGGGCGGTGTGTCGGAATCGAACCGACTAAAACCACACGGTGTGCCACTCTGCGCCTGAGACGGGAGGGATCCGGGAACTGCTGTTATTAACACATCCGGACCCGCGTACGCTACCACTGCGCCAACGAGGCAGTCAAATGTAGTCAGTCAGGTGCACATATATAAGTAGTATAAAACCACACCTGATTCTATAGCCAAGATAAAGTAGGTTTATCACGTTAATACTGCATTGCAAACCACAATATAAAGGTACTACAATGACGAATGACTCCGATTAACATTTGCGGTTTTTTGAGAACAAATTTTACACCACTGACCTAGTAGAGACACAATGAAATGGTGTATTTGAATCTTGATATGTTCATACACATCATCAAATTGCAAATAATAATAATTAGTAAGTCAGTGGTCTACATTTTTTTTATATTTTGAAATTGTTGATTTTGTTTTTAATGTATATTTAAAAATAAATTAATAGGTAAATAAAAGTAATAAAGAGAATTCACTCTAAGGTTTGTGGGGGAATTAGGCCGTAGGTTTGCGGAGATTAAGGGCGACTCCCGTTCCGGGTCTTTGTTAAATGTAATTATAATTGTAAGTTATAAATAAATAAAGAGAATAATAATATTATTTGCTATATCTCACATAATCCCAAACTAATGGTTAGACCTCGATTTTGAATCCAGAGCCAGAGGTTATAGGTTCAATTGGAAATCAAACCCACCTAAAAAATGTAATGTCATGAACATGATAATTTTCTGTGCCCAGTACAGGCTATGTCTACTTTTGGATTAGACGGACCGAGCTGGCCAGGTACCACTGGGGTGGTGCTACCCTCTCATAATCTAAAATGAAAGCGTTTTAGCTGTCGTGTTTCCTTGGCGAGTGCGAGACCGGAGGCCTAATGATGCAAAAGCAAATCAATAGGCTTCCATGGTGTTGATCACCACGCAGAATTGTTGCATTGTCTGCATTCGCAATAACTATGGTGACTTACACTAAATGTGGGACGCCCTCTGGCCAGATGGCGGGACGACTTGCAAAGAGTGGCTGGCAGCGACTGGATGCGGAAAGCAACAGACCGGGCTCTGTGGTATTCCTTGGGAGAGGCCTACGTCCACCAGTGGACTGCAACGGGCTGATGATGATGATGATGATGATGGTGACTACTGCTCTTAGATTATTCTAGTGCTTTCCATTAGACTTTGGCAGGCACTTATGTATAAAAACAGACAGACAGCTGATGAGTGAAGTTATTATCACTTTAAATTAGAATATAATCAAACGGAAGGTATGTACTCCCTACCAAAAAAAGGATAAAATTCCTTGCTCAACAAAAATTACTGTAGCAGAACTGTATATAAAGATTATCGCACCAGTCTTTATAGTGTTAAACATTGTGTGTACATGGATGTTTTTTCAGCTAAATCGGCCCAGTATTTTCTCGAGTTTTAGCGAGACAAACGAACAGCAATTGATTTTTATATATAAGATTAATGTCCTTAAATTTTATGTTTGCTGTGTTGCGTTTTATCTGTGTCATCATCATCATCATCAGCTGGTTGCAGTCTACTGTTGGATACATGCTTCTCCATGCTGCTGGACAGAGCCCGGTCTGTTGCTTTTTGCATCCAGTCGCTGCTAGCTCCCCAATGCAAGTCGTCCCGCCATCTGGCCAGAGGGCGTCCCATACTACGTTTGCCAAGACTTGGTCTGTTTGAGTCCGACATAGCCATAGGTGGTATTCGACCACCGACTGGTGGCAATGCCGGACTGGGATCCAAATGAAAACCAATGCTGTGCTTCAGTACAGAGTAGTGTTTACGCTGTGTAGCTACCAGCTACCAGCTCTGTAGCTGGTAGCGTTTGCTGAGCAATGTAATGATTGTTACGTCATTGTTCTAGATTGTATGTTGTACTATGTTGTAGCAAAAAAATGGTATAAATGTTTTAAAAAAAAGTACAATTTACAGTACAATTGTACAGTGTAGAATTTAAACCAATTCCTTTTTTAAACATGGTTCATACAAAAGAAAATTCATTCTAAATCTGAATGAGTTATAGTTACATCATCAGTTGAAACACGTAAGTCTCATTTTAATTTAAATATTTTACACTTACTAAAGGTAGGAGGGGGATACTAATGAATAATGTATTTTTGTTAATGTATTATTTTAATTATGTAAGTTTATCGTAATTAAAAAAAACAAAAAAGTTTTTTTGTTGCAAAAATTTTAAGTATGTTTGTTTTGGACATTAAATACCCATAAAGTTTACGATTTAGAAAACGCTTTGAAGATGGGTATTTTAGAAGCAGGGTTGATAAAAATCATGATATTTTTAAAAAATCATAATAATCGGATTAATTTGATTTTGATCGGATTTTTTTTTTGTTTAAATCAGTTTTTTTTGTTTTATTTTCTAGTACTGTAAGGTCAGTTATTTATTAAATGAAATCACGTATTTTTTTTAAATTTAATTATTTATACAATTAAGTACCAAGTTCCACTAAAATCAATAATTTAAAAAACAGCATTGTTGAAAAAATAACAAGGAAAGTAAAAACTTTGCTACTCATTAAAGTATTCTAATTCTTCCAGTTGAGTACATTATCAGAAATTGACTTTGAATAGCATGCGCGAAATGATTTCTGAAATATTTGATAACTTGTAGAAGATACCCTGTAGTGCGTGCCATAGTCTATGTCGGGGGAAGTCCATTGACAATTTTTAATCGAATTGGTTGCAGTAAAATTTAATTCATTGATTTTATAAAAAAAAAGATTAAAATTACGATTTAAATCACTGATTTAAATCAGGTGATTTTAAATCATATCAATCCTGGTTTTCTGCCAACAGCTCTAATTAAGCTTTTTTCTTATTTGAAAATTATATAAATTAAAAACGATTCTCGCGACCAGAAAGCCGCTATTTTTCTAGCACAGTGAATCAGCATTGCCATTCAACGTGGTGATGCTGCCAGTCTTTTGGAAAACCAGTAGGCGAAGATGTGGAGTTTTTTGACGCTTGTATGTAAATATTGTTATTGCTTCTTAATTATGCTTATGTACATAGGTTTCTATATTATGTAATAAATGTATTTTACAAATAATAAAATAAATAATCAAATTACTGGGGCTAGTGGTCATCCAATGGTCGAAATTCGAACATATTTTTTCAGCTGTTTCTACACTCATAATTCAAATAAACTTTAAATGTGCTAAATGTTATATATATTCTCGTTGACATAATTTTCGTAAAAGATGTACAAAGATTTTGCTTCACGTATTAGTATATTGAGAGTACAAAGGATGAACTAACTAAATCTAAAACGATTCTTCTAAATAAATTGAAACTTCATAAAACCACTAAAAATTCAATTCCAACACGCACTTTTTTATGCAAACCGTCTAACATTATTGCAACACTACCACTGTTATTCATCAAACTAACGTAATCCTTATTATCTGGACCATAAGATCCAATAAAACTGCGCCTTTATTGTCGGCAGTTGTAAAAATATTGACTTGAATCCATTTGATTTTCAACCTTGTACATAACATGCAATAAAAGTTGTATTTCGATGAGGATTCTACAGATTTATTTTGCTTTCACTGTGGAATGCAAAAGGCTTTCGAAACCACGTTTGCAATGAATTCATTCACAGATGTTCGGTGTTGAACAAGAAAATGAAAGTGTTGTATACACTACCGCGAAATGTTATATTTGAATTATAACAGTAAGGTTTTGTTAATTAGGCACTGATATGTATCTATTTGTGTGAGTGCTCAAAATTAAACAAGTAGGCATATGAATTCATTTTTTGGTAATAGAAATCGGATGTTTTATAAAAAAAAAACGGTTACTTTCTTGACAACGTAGTACTAGTAATATTAAAAAAATAAAACAGTTAAGGATCACTTAAGTTTTAAATGAGAAAATGGGACTGTAATAACAACGGTTTGATGAGATCACAATAAGTTCTGAGATTAGAAATATTCACTAGGACAAGAATATCAACTGGGAAAATTGGAAAAAACTAAAAAAATATAATAAAATTGTTACACACCTCACACAACAGTTAAAATCTGTTCTGTACCGAATTAATCAGACGGTTGATAAAAATACTTAAATATTTCTAAATAGTTTGTAAATATGGATGAATGGATGGTTGGATGGATGCTTGTAACTCTTTCACGCGAAAACTACTGAACGGATTTGGATGAAACTTTACAGCAATATAGCTTATACATCAGAATAACACATAGGCTACTATTTGTCGCGATAACCGACATACACGCGGGCGGCAAGTAATTAATAAGAACAAACAGACATTTTCATCTGAACAATATCAACTACTTATTTCTCTCTTTCTCTTTCTTCAATCTCAGTATACCTAAATCCAGGTTACGAACATATCCTACTGGTATTCCCTCAGTACCTCTAACTGTTTATAAAGAACAGATACCTTCCCGTCCATTCCTATCCTTGCAATATTTTTGTTTTTGAATACCTGACACACAACGCCATCTAGCCTCAAACTAAACAGAGCTTGTACAATATACAACAAACACAAACTACGAAACAAATATTTGCAGAACCCGAGACTTCAAGCACAGCAGTCGCATACGCTACGACTGCGCCAGGTACTTACTATCTATACTAATATATAAAGCGGAAGAGTTTGTTTGTTTGTTTGTTTGTTTGTTTGAACACGCTAATCTCAGGAACCGCTGGTCCGATTTGAAAAATTCTTTCACTGTTAGAAAGCCCATTTATCGAGGAAGGCTATAGGCTATATATCATTACGCTAAGACCAATAGGAGCGGAGCACCAATGAAATATGTTTCAAAAACGGGGGAAAATTATCACGCTACGGGCAATATGAGACGTAAACGAAGTTGCGTGGGTCAGCTAGTATTATATATGTGTGTGAAGCACTTCCAATTACGTTTATTAAGTAGTTACAATAAAGCACTTATGCTGGCGGGACTGATTAGTAGACATATTATTAAAAAGCAACAAAATAACACTTACGCTAGCAGGACTGACTAGCAACAGTCTACATTAGAAATTTCTGAATATTTTATATACTTAACTCAACAGGTTTGAAATGTTTACTTAAAGTGCTAATGGTTCTTTGTTTATAAATAATGATGTGCTATTGTATTATTTTGCCTACTGTCCCGTAAACCAACAATCTTAAGAACCGGAAACTTTCGCTATGTTTCTTTAACACAATTCTACTGTGTTCAAAATTTTGTGCTATGTTGTCTGGTTGACTAAAGAAATATATGGACAAGTCTTACTATCATGTTAGGGTTAGTACTAGCTAAGAAAAAGGTAATGAGTATAGTAATCATCACTCTTGAATTCTGCTTATATGCTTTCCATCAGGCAGAGTAGAGGCTTTGGTAGGCTCATACACAAAAAAGAGGACCTAATTTGGCTATGGTTCCCCACGGCTCAAAATAAATCAAGACCCTTTAGAGCAGTTATCAAATGAATGACAAAAACTTCTTTAATGGCAAATATTTGTACAACATAAAAAGAATAGCGATATAGGTAACTACACATTTATTTCACATATTCAAGATCAAGAAAACTGTCTTTAAGATAATCAGATTTGCTTAGGTTAACAAAGGGTTGCTTTAGCAAGCCTCAGGATAGCAAATAAGGACGAAAACACACAAAGCAGGTAGAAAGGGGGAGGCAGAAAAATTATACAAAAAAAATAAACATGTTTCTTTTCTATCATTATGACTGTTAAAGGTAGAGAAAAAATATTTTTTTTTTTCTAAGCAAGTCTATTAAGACCTGTTAATATATTTAATCTATAATGCTTGCATGTTGCGAAAGTATAAACACATTTATCATTAATTCTATTTTATTGAGTGCGAACTTTCACTTACATTTCTAAAGATAATTCAGATTAATAATGTCAATGATTTAATCCAAATTGGTCTAGCAATTGATCAATTAACAGAAATCAAATGTAAATTTAAACTTATGAAGCGTTTGATTAATATGCTCATGATCCATTTGGTCCTTTATTTCATTTGGGACTTAAAAATAACTAGCTACACCCTGACAAGGTTCGCTGTAGCATATTATGGGTAAATCAGGAAAACTGATGTGAAAAATAAATAAAAACCATCTTTGAAGTGTGTTGCATATCAAGTCATAGGCTTGTACCAGGTTTTAGACTCACCAAAACCAGTAAATCATTTATGGGTATCTATGTCCGCTTCTACAACAAAATTCCATTCAACATTACTGACTTAGCTGACATCAAGTTCAAAACTTTTGTTAAGCATATACTAATTTTTAAAACCTATTATAAGATAAATCAGTAAGTCGACGATAACGATGTCTAGCATACGATTTCCTCCTGCACTCTGCGACCCCCTAGCAATAAATCATAATTAAGTATAATTATTATATTATATAGGTACTATGTTCTATTTTCACATAAGCATACTTTTGTATACTGAAATTTGACATGTTGTTACTCTGATATGAATTGTTTTTATACTATTTCCTATTGAGATATAATTCCTCTTTTTCAAATTGTTAATTTTACAATGCATAAGTGTTATTGACTACACAGACACAGTAAAATCTACAGTCAAAATTTGAGAACCACTTTTTAGGATATTAAACTAACTTAACATTTATTTTGGTTATGTTTTACTTCCTTATGTTTTAGGATGGTTCCATTAGATTAGAATTTTACTTGCTGCACTGCTAAAACTCTTCACCGCTTGATAAAGATCCTTATTAGTTTTTAAAGCAAACATTCCATGAAATCGTATTTCCTTTTTACCTATATACACATATCACATCAACAGTCTTTGATAATCCACTTCTAGACCTAAGCTTCACCTTTGAAAGGAGGTTGTATACACGAAGTCTAATTCTGGTCAAAATTCACATCCAAAAAACCACAATAACAGTGAATTACTTGGCTGGTTACGAGTATAAGATGACATTTTTGTTCTAAGTAGATGGTTTTAGATAACGAGTTTCTTTCTTTTTATGCATGCTATTGACCCGAATACATATATACGTTATGATATAGGCTTGTTTTCTTTATGTGCTATTCAAAAATTTCTTTTGCACTTTTGCAACATCATTTACTAAGTTACGTGATTCTTTTACCAAGATTCTAATGTTTTTTTAGTATTTCCTTCTTCTAGGTCATCTTAGACCAATGACGTCTGAATCAAACTAAGTAAAGTTGCCCGCAGTTCCTTCATAAGCATGTCTATTGTAGAAAATTCAGATATACCCCAAAAAAGAACATCAGAAAACTCCTGCAGATCTTGGGAGGTTGATAAAGAGCAACCACACCGAGTAGCAGTTACAGATTAAACTCAAGTAGCGAATTAATACTCTTAATATTTGGCTATTCTTAAGCCCTGCACACAAAATACATTGCACATATTCAGTGCTCTAATAAAATATCTTCTCATGTTATCACACAAACTTTTAACGTGTCAACTTGATGTCGATCATAACGAGAAACGTAACAATTTTATAGCCCATGCCATCTCATTCCCTCGGAGGCCCATACCCCAATCCCTCCCCACATCCCTTTCCCTATCCTATCCCCAAAGGTTGGCAACGCACTTGTGACGCCTCTGGTGTTGGCGTTGTCCATAGGCAGCGGTAATCGCTTACCATCAGGTAATACGTCTGCTCGTTTGCCCGCTATACTATAAAAAAATCATAGTCACTACGGCAAAGTCTCTACGCTTCCCAACAAAGCAAAAAGTTTGCTACAAACAATCCGACAAATGCGGACATCCTAAGATTTAAATGACGAATTGTCGTATAGTTAAGCATTATAATTTGTAAAGTTAACCATCCAGTTCGCGGTCGCTGAGCAGGTTTAACAATATGGCACACTTAACCACGCACATTGTTAGTTTTACACTACAATAACACTACGTCACTTCTTAATAATGACACGGTTAACAGGTTGTACTAGCTTGAATTGTCTTTGACCTGCGGTGGGAATTCGCAATTGTTAATTTGTTTTTTCTTATTCATGTGAATCTTTAAATATGACCCTTTTTTGCACGTGTTCGAAATTTATGGAACAATTTTTGCTTGTACTATTTCTAGACAGATACAATTTTTAAAATTTTTAAAGAAAATTTTAAATGCCTTGAAATTATTTGCTTATTTTCTGTCATCTCTTAGAACAGCATTTCACTTGACTTTTGAGTTCCGTATAGTCATAAGTAGCAGTTAACATCAACTTTTAGGTGACTTCTTTTCTTATTTGCACATAGACGGCAATTCACGATCAAATCAAAATCATGATATTTTAATTGTAATTAATGAAGAATTAAAAAAATGTAGAAAGGTTACTTTATAAAAACAAATATTCTCATTGGTATATTTGACTTCGATTTTATCGATAGTAATTTCTGAACCATATTATTATAAATTCCTGACATAAAAATTCTTAGTATTTTATACTTCACTTTTAACTTCGCTCCACAAGTTTTTCTTATGCCTGCATTGTTATCAAATATTAGATGACAAAATATTAATTTTAGAAAAACACCTAATCTTATAACTAAAAATTAATAATGAAAATGGTCAAGTATTTAAAAATTAAAAACCATAATTATACAAAAAGAGTATCTCCTCCGTCCAAATATCGTAATCAATCGCAATCTACTGCAAAAATGTATGCAGAGGTTTTAGAATAATATAGCTGACCCACGCAACTTCGTTTACGTCTCTTATTGCCCGTAGCGTGATAATTTTCCCCCGTTTTTGAAACATTTTTCATTGGTGCTCCGCTCCTATTGGTCCTAGCGTGATGATTATAGCCTATAGCTAATAAATGGTCTATCTAACAGTGAAAGAATTTTTCAAATCCGACCAGCGGTTCCTGAGATTAGCGTGTTCAAACAAACAAACAAACAAACAAACTCTTCAGCTTTATATATTAAGTATAGATTTAATAACTCAGATGTAAAGAAAGAAAGATCAAAGTAGAACCGTAAGCTGAGTCACATATTTGAAACATCCTCGGCCTTAGCTATTACGGGTCTTTATATTATTACGGCACTTGCGTCTTTAGTAACAAAAATGAAAGTAATCATTGTGTCCAAAAATATCATTGTAAAAACGCCGTCTCGACTTTGTCACGTCATCCAATTCTTAAAGCAATGTTATTGACAACGCTGACGGAGGTGAAAACAGAAAGTATTTGCTCAATGACTGGTTTTCTTAGATGTTTAAAGAACGTGTTTCCATTATTTCATTATCAAGGATAACATGAGAAAGTTCTTAGCAGTAGTAAAATACGTCCATTTTGAGATCTTATGACGTTGTTGTTTTAAAATTCTAAGTTCAGGAACTTTAGAGGAGTCTTGGTGTCATCAAAACGTCATTGAAAGAAGTACGTTATCTAAAAATCAATATTGCACTGATGGTGTAATGACAAGAAACCCCACACTGAATATTGTGTGAACTTTAAGTGGTTGTTCCGAGTCTGGGTATACTTTGTTTTCATTTTATGTATGTTTGTTAAGTCCCACACACAATAAAAATTTGTAAAGTGACACAGAATATATCTATACTAATATATAAAGCTAAAAAGTTTGTTTGTTTGATCGCGCTAATCTCAGAAACCACTGGTCCTATTTAAAAAAATATTTTAGTGTTGGATAGTACATTTATCGAGGAAGGCTATAGGTTATATATCATCTCGCTAAGACTAATAGGAGCGGAGCACCATAGAAAAATGTTTCGAAAACGGGGGAAAATTATCACGCTATAGGCAATAGGAAACGCAAACGAGGTTGCGTGGGTCTGCTAGTAACATATGTAAAGAAAATTTGTCGTTAATAAAAACCTCTACAGCGTGTCTACAGCTAACATAATCATATAATACGGTCGGTTTCGGTTGCGTGACATTGTTTATTTTCTTCGGTCAAGTTCATGGTCCTTACTACTATTTTATAAGGTAAACACTTTACTACTCAATTTCATCTAGTTGCAGTTTAACTTTTGAAAAGAGACTTAAACGCACACGCAATCAACACATTGAAACTCTGAATGCTTGTAGCACTTTAAATAAAATTAAATAGATTTTTTAAGTACAACTATTTGGTTATAAGTTTAAAAGAGGATACGCAGTTTTGTTTGAAAAATTATTTGGAATATTTATGTTGTGAGATTCATCCATTTGAAAATCATTTAAGAAGGAGAATAAGATAATTTTTGGCAAAGAAAGAGACAGAAGAGAAATGATAATATTTATGGAATTATAATATAATCACATTCACATACATTTCACACACGGCCATCTAATTACAAATTAAATTCACGAATATTTTTTTCGACTGCCTTAAAAGCGTTTGCAAATGTTTGTATAATCTGCAAATATTTGTTTCGGAGTTTGGGTGTTTTCTATGCATAATATGCATAATGCTTTGATAAAAAAAGTATAGTGGACTAGACGGCGTTGTGTGTCAGATGGCTGAAATATGATTATTGTAATTTGGACACTATTTGGATCTTTAAATGGATTGCCCGTCTTGTAAATCAGAATGACTGACCATTCTGACTTCTAAACCAGAAGTCGAGTCTGAAGTGGTCACAGAACTGTAATTATTAAGATAGTCGTTGAATAATTTAGACGTTTGTAATTTAAAGATTGTTTTGATATAAGTAATTAAATCTTAATAAGAGTTCATGACTTTCGTGAGATCATACTTTTTATTCAAATAAACTGGTAAAAAGTATGACCTAAAGAGTTTTTACCAGACTTGTATTGAAAAGGCTTTTACTAAATCACCAATCACACATATTTTCTGTAAAAAAAACTTGGGTTTTATCAAAATGAATGACAATTAACTGTGGTAATTGTTAGTCGTCTGAAGTATCATACTTAGAGTATTTTACATTCAAGAATATTTTCTCTATCTACCGATCTAGATAAATATAAAAAATTGGCATAGTCTAGCAAATACTGTATCACTTACCTGATTCATCGTTATCAATTTCATTTTCTTGATCCTCGTCGATATATCTTCCTTTAGATACATCTCCCGCACTCCCCGTGAGGTAGATCGTATTAGCCTCCCTCGTATACTTGTGAATATCCACATTATTCTTCTTGAAACACACACCACTGGTCACTTCTACATCACCGTTCATCCCCAACTTATCATCAAGGAACGAATACACATTCTTTTGCAAACAACTCACTGATGGTGATACTGTACATTTGTTTAAAATGTTGTCCCACAGCAAATTACCAGTTCGGAACGTACCATTCCGATAAACATCACTAAACAAATTTCCAGATACACTTTCTAGAATCTTCAATTGCTTTGTTATATCATTTTCGTCACTGCACTTTGTTTGATTAACACTAACAAGTAGTAACACTAAACAGACACTTAGATTTTTTATCGCCATCTTGCTTTTGTAACTTCTGTCTTCAAGTCGCTTAGCCATTTTTATATCATCACTATTTTCTTTATCTTTAGGATTATTTTGTTTGGTACGTCTAAAGATGTATCATCTTTTTCCATCATCCATTGTTGTAGTGTCATGTATGCAATATTACTTTTGGAAATTCTTAGTCGTTATTGGATGACAAGTCTACTGGTTCTGTTGTATTGTATTAACTATGAATGTCATCTGTGAACAAAAAATTTACTTTAATTCCTGGTGCATGATTGACATTGTAACACGTAGTGGTAATTGTGGTGATAGATTTATCATTGTTTATCAAGTGGTCTCTAAACAGTTAACTAAACCAGCAAGCTAAGTAGGATAACGGTACTGCGAGGAGAAGGATATCTTGAAATAAACTATTTACCAAAGTAAAACTGGTTCTATTTCTTTTTAAGAGTTTTTGACTGTAAACCCATGTCTAGCGGTAGATTACTGAAACTGATAAAAATAAAATGGTTTGTTATACATATAATTGATCGTAAAGGAAAAGAGTAGCTGCTTACAAGATTCAGTAACTAACAACTCAATAAGCGTAACGGTAATTAAAAGAAAGGTTTTTTAATTGCAATTTTATAATAAAGGGGATTCCCCAAATGCTTATCATGTTAAGTGGCGAAATATTAACACGTCAAATGTCGAATATTAGGTTTTTGGTGCCAATCGTAATGAAAGTATTTTCTTAAATCTAATTAAGCTAACCCAAAAAAAAAATATATCAAAGTTTCTTAAAGTCAGTGATGTTCGTTCGGTAAATACAAGAAACAAACATAATATTAGTGTTCACGTCACTCGTGTCCACAGAGTAGGCAACTCGTTCATGGGACAATGTATACGCTTTTACAATAAGCTCCCTATTACTATTAGGAATTTGCCATTAAGGAAATTTAAGTAACTCGAAATTATCCGCATACTATAGCAGAATATCTTGATGATAAAACTGCCTGGGATTGAGCTGCCCATTCTGCACATGCTGTTTATTTTGAATGTTTAAATTTATTTTAATGTGACGATAATTTATACTTTGAAATAAATTCATCTTAAACTATTGTTAAGGCTGATATTTTTTTTAAATTTATAATCTTTACTGATTATTATAATTGTAACTCAAATTGTAATTATCGCTTTTTTATTGAAATAATGTCTTTCGCATTTATAAAAATTGTCTGGATTTTAAAAGAGACGTTGATCCCTGAGTTTGTTTCGTGCTTTCTTCTCAGGGCTAATCCAGTTTGGAAAGGCCTAACTCATCTGCTCAAAAAAAGTTTAACTTGCAAAAGTGTTTATGTAACCTAATTGCAGAATAAATGATTTTATTTCATTTCATTTCACATATATTTAATAAGAGTTTTAAAGCAGACTGATTTCAAAGAGTTCTTTGCTTCAAAAATACCTGATCATTATCAAAATATTCTACTTTTTCAAAATCAAAAGTCATGCAAAAAGATTAAAAAAGTGCTTTTGAAAGTTAATGCTTTTAAATTCAACTAGTAAATGATGTTATTTTATGTTCTATTCATTATAAAAATCATGATTAATTGACATTAATAAGGATCTTTTTGGCAAGAAGTTCCTTATCGCGCGTTGCGAAAGGGGGCTAGACGGGAAAAAATCATTCGGGTGTCCCTTGTCAAGTTTTATTAAGTACTAGCTGGACCCCGCGGTGTTACCCGCGGTCAT
The DNA here is from genome assembly GCA_905220595.1 of Spilosoma lubricipeda. Classification (NCBI taxonomy): domain Eukaryota; kingdom Metazoa; phylum Arthropoda; class Insecta; order Lepidoptera; family Erebidae; genus Spilosoma; species Spilosoma lubricipeda. Next base: position 724,875 of record HG992296.1, read on the forward strand.
CTTCGTACCGCGAGTAACGCCGCGGGACAAAGTTAGTCTAAAAAAAGTAGCCTAAGTTACTCCCTGGATCATCAGCTACCTGCCAGTGAAAGTCCCGTCAAAATCCGTCCGTCCAGAGATTACCCGGAACAAACAGACAGACAGACAGACAGACAGACAGACAAAATTTTTTTTAACTACATTTTTGGTATATGTATCGTGTATACATACATATGCATTGATTAAAAAGCTGTTATTTTAATATTACAAACAGACACTCCAATTTTATTTATTTGTATAGATATGTATGTATAAAATATATTATATTTTAATTATTTAAAAAAAACATTAATCTTTTAAAATTACATTAAGAAGCTCTCATGATTGCACTAACAAGTATTTGTTATTCATATTTCATTCATTTCTGCGAAGCTGGTGAACTATTCCTTAAAAGTGTTTTGTCAATGTTTTGAGAGCAATATGTTTATCTTTTCGGTAATCAATATGTTTGTACATTATACATTTATGTTACACTAGCTGAACCCCACGGTGTTACCCGCGGTTATCGTCGTACCACGAGTAACGCTGCGGGACAAAGTTAGTCTAAAAAAAGTAGCCTAAGTTACTCCCCGGATCATTAGCTACCTGCCAGTGAAAGTCCCTTCAAAATCGGTCCAGCCTTTCCAGAGATTACCCGGAACAATTTTTGGCATATGTACTGTGTATTTCTACATATGCATTTAGTAAAAAGCGGTTATATTAATAACAGACACTACAATTTTATTTATTTGTATAGATTAAGAATAGAGTAAAATAAGAACCATACATTTTCTCTGTCAATTAGTCACACGTTGTTGATCTCACAGATATGTGCATCATTTGTTTTGTGATTTCTATATAATTATTGTTATTGATAGAAATGAATGCTGTTCAAGTATAGAACAAAATATCACAAACGTCTACTCTCAGTGGTATGATTTCCTCATCACATTTCGGTGGTGGAATAAGGAGTGATATCCTCAAAAGAGGAAAAAAAACCAGTAATCCAACCAAATAGTTATCTCTGAAGCCTATTGTGGCATTCCTCGATCAAAATATGGGTGTCCATCGGTCATTACTTCAGAAAAATATTCCCATCAACTATATAATTATATTTAACTTTCCTTTTCACAATCAAATACCTTAAGAATTATTTCTTTTATGTATAACCTACCAAAATGACTCTACTCTGCCTGATGGAAAACATAAGCAGAATCCAAGAGTGGTGGTCACCTTACTGATTACGAATGCAGACAATGCAACAATGCAGCATGGTGACCCACACCATGGCGGGCTAGTGATGCTTCTGCATGATTGTGTCTCCGGTGTCGCACTCACCAACGAAACACGACAGCACGAACGCTGTCATTTAAGTTGATTTTCTGTGCGATCAACGTAATTTAATATATAAAAACTGAAGGGCAACAAAACAAACAAACTCTCTCTAATTAGACCTTCAAAGGCCGGCCCTATTAGCACCTAACTTTCGTCTGATATGTTAATCAGATGTTTGAAATAGAAATGTAGCGTAGCTGTTCGACCCGGAACTTATCAAAAATCGTGTCACGCCAAACGCGTCTAACAGAACGTTAGTCGCATTCTGATCAAAATTTTCTAAGACTGGTGATGTATGGGGTTATTCACTCATATTTAGAAAGGTACAAAAAACGTGGCAGACTTTACAAACGTATATATTAACCCATATTTCTTTATTTGGGAGAGATAAAGTCAGTTTAAACGCTAAAAAAGGTGAATAGAGAAAATTCATACTGAGTAAACGTGACTGTTTTTCTGGGAATTTTGAAATAGTTTTAGACGTTATATGACAGCAGTCTGTTCAACACGAAAATAAGCTTTCAATTAGGATTATCTATACTTCTTTAGATTAACGCCTATAAGAAAATATAAATTAAACAACATAGCTTTAATTTTATTACATTAGTTTACACCGATATAATAAAAACTACTGTTTATGTAACATTTTTTTAAACGTACAATACACAAAAAAAAATGTTAGCTGAAATAGTAACAAAATTGAAAGTGGTAATACTTAAAATTAGAAAGTTTATGAATATTTGAAACTTTTTTATTCTACTACAATAAGCGGGTATTAACAATAATAACCAGAATTAGTTATAAACAACAATTTACTATTGTAAATTATTTGTAATGTTTTTAATTTCTTTTTAACCGACTTAAAAAAGGAGGAGGCTTTTTTAATGTGTGTTCACGGATAACTTCATCGTTTATGAACCGATATTGATCTCTTTTAATGGTGATTCTCTCTGATTCTCTTTTAATGGAAAGGAGATATCCCAACGATGGTACCATGATAAGGACACTACGATCTGATGATGGCGTCCAAGAGAAATCGAGTCGAATCTTGAAGTCTGTTTATATTTTTGTTAATATTTGTACTTAATGTGTATGTACATTTTGTTTTATTGTGGCATTAATCAGAGTACTAACACATGGTCAGAGGATCTGTAATGAGCTTCTGACACATTGAATCGATCGTCACGGTGACCGCGTTCGCCATCAGAATTGGTTCGCAATGAAATACTCCCTGATTGCGACACCAAACGAACTCAGTTTTCAGTTCTGTTTATTTGTTGTTGACGTCAAATAAACTTACATTAACAAAAGTCAATATTTAATACAAACCAAATTTACCGTATTTTTTTTGCTTACTTGTTTATTGTTAGAATCTTAATTTAATTTCTTATAACATTTTACCGTATAATTTTAACGAGAAGCATTTGTCTCGCTGCTTTTTGGTATCTAATATATAAAATTCTCGTGTCGCGGTGTTTTTTACCAAGTCCCTTCGAAACGGGTGGACCGATTTATATGAAATTATGTGCTAGGTCTAAGAATTGACTAACATCTATTTTGCATATCCCTAAATGATAAAGGTGACCCGCCAACAAATATTTTTTAATTTTTAATGGCAGAATAACATTTGCCGGGTCAGCTAGTATCACTATAAAATATTCTGTGTACCTTAACGAAAATATTAAAAAACTTTTACCTCCTTATTCATAAACGTTACTTAATTTTAATAATCGGTACCATGCTATTTCCCACTTTAAGACTGGTAGTGTAAAGTTGAAAATAAAACAGACCCGTTGCTAAAGTTAAATAACATTACCTAAAAAGGAGTTGCCGATATTTTTCCATTATTACGAAGTCTAAGTAGTAGCCAGATACAACAAAAATGCGAAACCCATTCACTCAAACCAATTCTAATTCAGTAAACACTTTCACTAGGAAAGTCCGAACATGAAATATCTAGTTATGGTGTGAATTCAATAAATAAACAGACAAACCTATTGTCATTAGTGTTATTGAACAACCACAACCACAGAGCAATAGTGAGAAGTTATTGTGTATTTTCAGGCCAAATTATAATAACTGTTATTCATATAAACAACGTTTTGACGTGACGTCTAATAAATTGATAAACGCCGGCTGCATGCACGAAAAAGGATGACTCACTGTCCACTTACGTTCATTCTCCCTTTACTTCACCGTGAGAGAGCCACGCTTCGGCATGAATGGGCCGGCTCGACCGGACTGATACCACGGCCTCACAGTAAACCGGTGTGAAATAGTGCATGCACTGTGTTTCACCGAGTGACTGAGGATACCGGAGGCCCATAACCCAAACCCCTCCCCCTATCTCCCCTCCCCATCCCCCAAAGGCCAGCAACGCACTTGTAACGCCTCTGGTGCTACAGGTGTCCATGGGCGGCGGTAATCGCTTACCATCAGACGATGCGTGTGCTCGTTTGCCCGCCTATTACATAAAAAACAAAACGCTCTATTGTACATCGTTATATCGCCGCATCTATTTCTCATCATTACATCAATGTTTTGTTATGGCGTTGTCACATTAAAGTATTGTCCGTAAACCGACTTTACAGTCAACCAATATTTGGTTCAATACCAGAGATATAAAGGTGATTGGTATCAAATCATCATCATCAACAACCTCTAACGGTCCACTATTGGCCATAAGCCTCTCCTTAGAAAGGATGCCCAATGATGCAGAAGCATCACTAGCCCGCCATGGTGTGGGTCACCATGCTGCATTGATGCATTGTCTGCATTTGCAGTATGGCGACCACCACTCTTGGATTCTGCTCATGCTTTCCATCAGGCAGAGTAGAGTCATTTTGGCAGGTACAAATATAAAAAAAAAAGTTTAGGCTTACTACTGCTACAGTCTATCTTTTTGTAAAATGACTGACTACAGCTCGATGATATGGAGAACATGATGTTAAAAAATCGCCAAAGTGCGAGTCGGACTCGGAAAGTTACCGAACTAATAAATAAGTCAGTAAAAGTTTCATACATACCAGTAGTTTCTATATGAATGTGTTTGAATCATTGATATATCATGTTCTGTGACCCCATGTGGTGTTTCATATGAGAGGCGGTCATTAAGGAAAAGTGATAGTAATAAAGCCTACTTAGCTGTGATAGTTTTTATTATCTTATTATATTATAGGAGTAAAAATCAACGGAACTGTCATCAACAATTTGCGTTACGCAGACGATACTGTTCTTATCGCATCCTCCGAACGTGACCTGCAAGAAATCGTACAAAAGGTCAACGAGAGCAGCCAGAAAGCTGGTCTGTCAATAAATATCAGCAAAACGAAACTGTTGGTAGTCTCTAGGAATCCAGATTTAAATCCTAGCATCGCTATAGAGGGGAAGCAACTAGAACGAGTACAACACTTTAAACATCTCGGTGCTTGGGTAAATGAAGCATGGGATTCCGACCAAGAAATTAAAACCCGGATAGAATTTGCCCGAGCTTCCTTCAATAAAATGAGGAAAGTTCTATGTTGTCGTCAACTAAACATAAAACTAAGAGTTAGGATACTTCTGTGTTACATTTGGCCCATAGTCTTGTACGGCTGCGAAGCATGGACCTTAAAAGACGACACAACACGACGCCTAGAGGCTTTCGAGATGTGGTGCTACCGTCGCATGCTTCGCATCGGTTGGACACAAAAGATAAGGAACGATGTTGTGCTCTAGCGCGTCCACATGCCCAGAAAACTGATGCAGACCATCAAAAAGCGCAAAATTGAGTATCTCGGCCATGTGCTTAGGCACGAAAGATACATGCTGCTTCAATTGATAATGATGGGCAAGGTGGAGGGAAAGAGACGCGTTGGACGAAGAAAAAAATCGTGGTTGCGAAATATCCGGGAGTGGACCGGTATTACCTCCGTTGAGCAACTGTTCCGCCTGGCCGGTGACAGGGAGGAGTACAGGAAGCTGACGGCCAACCTTCCGGATTGAAGAGGCACTTGAAGAAGAAGAAGTTTTTATTATAAGCTAGCTGAACCCCGCAGTGTTACCCGCGGTCATCGTCGTGCCGCGAGTAACGCCGCGGGACAAAGTTAGTCTAAAAAAAGTAGCCTAAGTTACTCATAAAAAAAAAAAAACTCCCAGGATCATCAGCTACCTGCTAGTGAAAGTCCCGTCTAAATCCGTCCAGCCGTTCCAGAGATTACCCGGAACAAACAGACAAACTGATAGACAAACAGACAAAAAAAATGTAACTCCATTTTTGGTATATGTACTGTGTATACATACATATGCATTTAGTAAAAATCGGTTATTTTAATATTACAAACAGACACTCCAATTTTATTTATTTGTATAGATTTGTTATATATGTAGCATACATACTACACATACTACTTTGTTTTTTTTAGAAGTCCAATTACTACCTTGCTAACCCCAGTTAACGATGAACTCTGATAACACACATCGCTATACGGCTTAATATCTTACAAATATATATCTTAATCAAAATTTTGACTACACAAACTCTTATTCTTTTAAAAACTTCCATCCAACAACATTACATTATGAGGTTATAGGGTAATGGGACTAATCCCGCCCACACACCCACCACTGCAACTTCTGTACACCAGGATCAACAGCAGTGACCCACGAACATAACGAGTTATGACACTCGGGAAGTCCCAGGAAAAATTAAACTAACTTGGAACCCGCAGGTTCCGCAAGCAGGATGTTATGGGCTAGTTGAATATTAAAATAACATCCTCATTAATAAAGGGACTCACGTTTTAAGGTCTGGAAGAAATCGCCGTGAGCGATAAGACCGCCAATTGTTACGTCTACAACTTTTGTTATGTTTAATTTTATGTACAACTAGCTAAACCCCGTGGTGTTACCCTCGGTTATTGTTATACCGCGAGTAATGCCGCGAGACAAAGTTAGTCTAAAAAAAGTATCCCAAGTTACAACGAAGTAACCGATTTTGCTAATTCTTGTTTTCTAATTAATTTCCTATGGAGAGATGCTGATCGAAGTTGAAGTGGTCAGCTAGTTATCAAAAATAATTAACAACTTTTTATCTTACTGCGTCAGTAGGAGGGTTATATCACTCAAATTTAACTTCAATAATATCTATAATTAAGATTCAAATTCGATAAAATCTTGACATGTAGTTAAACATGGTAAGTGCTACCTACTTTCAGTTGAAATGTGATTATTACTACTAGTCAGTAGTATTTAATATGTAGAAGTTATTTCTCTATTTAATTATAAAACAATTTTTACTGTTTTAATACTTTCGCGACTTTTAGACACACAAAGTTTTTGATCCTACAGCCGGAATTATTCGCGATAAAATTATTTAAAAGGTTTACGATACCTATTTCCCGACGTTTCGAACGGGTTGCACCACTCTCGGTCACTGGTAGACTGGTATGAGTTTAGACGATGACGTCTTCGTGATGCGCGAGGTGTGACTACCTGCTCTTGGAGGCTTTGATTGATTGTACTGTCGGCATACGCTACACTAACAACGACTGTAAACTTTGTTTCGTGCCTACTATAGTGGGGATTGCACCCACTGGTGATAAAATTCCAAGATGTTTTTAGTCGGCATGAATCTTTCCAGAAGATATTTAACTTCTTTATGCACGCTTGATTTGGTGAGTACCTAAGCTGGTGAATTCGTGAGGAGAGCGTTACGAAAAGTGTCATCGGACAACGAAAATTGAGAGGGAGATTTAAGTTATTTAAGATAGAAACAGAGAGAGAGTTACGTTTCGTATATTACTGTAAGGACAAGAGATAGAGATGTAAGCCGTGTCAGCACACATTTTCTTTCTCTCAAAGCCAGTTAGATATCAAGAAGTTTTACTACAGTCTTGTGGTCTAAGCACACTCGTATTTTTCTTATAATTCTTGTTTCAGTCGCTTCACATACAATTCCACAAACATACTCATGCGACTTCATTATCTATACTAATATATAAAGCTGAAGAGTTTGTTTGTTAGTTTGTTTGAACACGCTAATCTCAGGAACCGCTGGTCCGATTTGAAAAATTCTTTCGGTGTTGGATAGTCCATTTATCGAGAAAGGCTATAGGGTATATATCATCACGCTACTACTAATAGGAGCGGAGCAACAATGAATAATGTTTCAAAAACGAGAGAAATTTTCACGCTACGGGCAATATAAGGCGCAAACGAGGCTGCGTGGGTCAGCTAGTGTACTATATAAAGATACTAACTGAACCCCGCGGTGTTACCCACGGTTATTGTTGTACCACGAGTAACGCTGCGGGACAAAGTTAGTCTAAAAAAAGTAGCCTAAGTTACTCTCTGGATCTCTCAATAACTACTTTTTTGGTATATGTACCGTGTATGCATTTAGTAAAAAGCGGTAATTTTAATATTACAAAGAGACACTCCAATTTTATTTATTTGTATAGATATTTACATAACAACTGTCAATATGTCTATTGTATTTAAAAACTGCCTCTGGCTTTCTTAAAAACTATTAACACAAACAAAAACAAAGAATAAAGATTATTGTGAAAGTTAAAAGAAAGTTACAAAGCTTCCTTATAGGTAAAGTATATTAAATAAAAAAATGGGACACACCGAGTGAGGATGGCCAGTTTAAAATAATATTGTAAGGCATTTATTAAAGGTTATGCTTCATCATTCAAGTTTCTTAAAGCCTTGTATGTAGTTCCTTAATTTTAAGCAATAAATAAAAGTACTGTCTTCAGTGAGTTCAACGTTTACACGCGAATAAACTTTGAGATGTACGGTTTGGAAATTACTTATTCCACCAAAAACATTTTCTTGTTAAATATTGCTTGTACCTGTACCTTGTGAAAAAGATATCAGATCTCATGTAGAGCAAAACTTCTGAATCTACACGCCCTAACTCTACCAACCCTAACTTCACAAACTCTACATCTCAGTAAAAATCTATACAAATAAATAAAATTGGAGTGTCTGTTTGTAATATTAAAATAACCGATTTTTACTAAATGCATATGTATGTATACACGGTACATATACCAAAAATGTATTTAAATTGTTTTTTGTCTGTCGGTCTGTCTGTCTGTCTGTTTGTTCCGGGTAATCTCTGGAACGCCTGGACGGATTTTGACGGGACTTTCACTGGCAGGTAGCTGATGATCCAGGGAGTAACTTAGGCCATTTTTTTAAAACTAACTTTGTCTCGCGGCGTTACTCGCGGTACGACGAAGACCGCGGGTAACACCGCGGGGTTTAGCTAGTGTTATATAAACAACAAAACTATCTGGATTTAGACCTTTAGTTGGAGATTTTATCGAACTATGCAACGTTGGCCATAGTTGGTCATGGATTTGCTTTAAATTTTCCGTTTCTTTGCAGTTCTTTTATCCTGTGTACTAGGCCAGGTCCGTACGCCATAGTTCAATAGAAAAAAAAAAAGAAAAAAAAATATATACGGTCGAATTGAGAAACCTCCTCCTTTTTTTGAAGTCGGTTAAAAAATATGAATCCATCACCACACGTTCTTTAAATTAATGAATTTATAACTGTATAGCCTTTTACGTAATTAAATAAGCTACGTACTAAACGTTTATGAGAATTCTAAAATTAGTTGTTTATTTCATTCAATGGTATTTAAGATCGTACATTTATAATGTTAATTGTGAAAGTACCTATATAGGTTACCTGTCTATCCGACATGAATGATGTTCTGACATGTGGTTTTAAACTTTGAGTTTGAATCGTAACATGAAGTGACAAGTTAAGTAAAAAAAGGGCAGCATAAGAGATGCTTCGAGAGTGATTGGTATTTTGTGCAAAGAGTGGTATTTTGTATGGGATTCGGAGACACAAATATGTTGGAAAACTATAACCTGACTACGTAAAAAGTTTTGATAAAATTTATATACCCTATGTCGCTCGGGCCATTATTCTACTAATATTATAAATGCAAAAGTTTGTAAGTATGGATGGATGGATGTTTGTTATACTTTCACGCAAAAACTACTGAACTACATCTAAATAACACATATGCTACTATACACGCGGGCGGATCCGCGAGCAAAAACTAGTTACAAATATACATACACCTTATTCATTAAAATCGGTTCAGTAGTTCAGGCGCTATGGTGTAATAAACAAGCATTCATAGACTGCCAATATTATTACCCTATCTTTTGGATTCTGGTTCCGAATGCGACGTAGTGTGGTAAAAATAATAAAAAAAAATGCCTAAAAGTAGTAAAGCACAAATCATGATATTTATAGGCCAATTATAATTTTCTTTACAATAAATCATAACTAAAAACAAATAAATATTGAAGAAATATGATAGCTTAAAGTAAGTAGCTTAATATAGTCATGTTTAATAGCGGCAGTTATAATAATTGCCTTATAAACTAATTTGATTGCACTCTAATTAAGTTATACGTAAAATATACATTCCTACGTGGATATAAATATTTCACTTCATTTATTATACGATAATAAATATAAAAGTGATGGAGAAAGTACTCATAAAATTTATTAGAGAGTTTTAATTTGACTTCCTAAATTTATAACACCATATTGCCCTGTTAGACGCATTTATTTTGCAATAGGAAATAGGAGAAAGATTTTTTTTTGTCTATGTAGTAAAAACAAAAAAAAAATTTGCTTATTTATTAATTTCAATCGGATATAAGTTTCAAATCTAGGTACAAGTATGTAAAAAAGGGTATCAGAATATTTAGGCGCACCAAACTATTCAGACTGACAACATTTCGGTAATTTTAAGTAGACTATAGTAACGTTACGTGTACACTTAGTTATATCTTATGGTTTAAGAAAAAAATGGGTTTTTCATAGGAAGAAAGTAACTGTAAGAACAGTCATTGTCTTGTAGCAGGCAGATCACTATATTTAAATATTGACCTTACTTGTTTAACAATGACTTTAAGAATTGTAATTTGGTAGAAAGATATAATAATAGACGATATATAACAAGTATTACTATCAAGCCAATTTTTGGTGAGTGAATAAATGCACGACCGTAGTGAAACCACAGTATAAGGAAATACTCCTCTGTATTGATACTACAGCTTTCGACACAATACCAGTGTTGAACAACTCTGTTCATGTTATATACGTAAGTATTTTTAATCACAAGTATAACACACAGATTAAATGATCATGCTACACACATAATTAAATAATTTTATTTAATTATGTTTTAAATGAAATGAAATCATTTATTCTGCAATTAGGTTGTATAAACACTTTTGCAAGTTAAACTTTTTTTGAGCAGGTGAGTTCGGCCTTTCCTAACTGGACTAGCCCTGAGAAGAAAGGACGAAACAAACTCAGGGATCAACGTCTCTTTTAAAATCCAGACAATTTTCAAAAAAAATTCAATAAAATCAGCCAATAAATGCAAAAGTCATTATTTTAATAAAAAAAGCGATAATTTCAATTTGAGTTACAATTATAATAATCAGAAAAGATTATAAATTTTAAAAAAACGACAGCTAAAACAATAGTTTAAGATGAATTTATTTCAAAGTATAAATTATCGTCACATTAAAATAAATTTAAAGTTTCAACATAAACAGCATGTGCTGAATGGGCAGCTCAATCCCAGGCAGTTTTATCATCAAGATATTCTGCTATAGTATACCCCTTTGCGGATAATTTCGATTTAATAGTATTCTTAATTTCCTTAATGGCAAATTCCTAATAGTAATAGGGAGCTTATTGTAAAAGCGTATACATTGTCCCATGAACGAGTTGCCTACTCTGTGGAGACAAGTGACGTGAACACTAATATTATGTTTGTTTCTAGTATTTACCGAATGAACATCACTGATTTTAAGAAACTTTGATATATTTTTTTGAACATAAATTAAATTTTCGTAAATATATTGTGAAGATACAGTCAGAATATTTATCTCTTTAAATTTGGAACGGAGAGAAACTCGAGGGCCTAATTTATAAATGGCTCGTACAGCGCGTTTTTGTAGAACAAATATGGCATTAATATCTGCACAGTTACCCCAGAGTAGGATACCGTAACTCATTATGCTATGAAAGTAACTGAAGTAAACTATTCTAGCTGTATCAACATCAGTTAAATGTCCTTTTCACAGCAAAAGCCGCTGAGCTTAGCCCACCGGATAGTTTTTCTATTTGGGGACCCCATTGTAACTTAGCGTCAATAGTAATACCTAAAAATACAGTAGATTCCACAGGATCCAACTCTAGTCCATTCAATCGAACATTGGTTTTAACATGCCTAACATTTGGTGTAGAGAATTTAATGAATTTAGTTTTCTTCTCATTAAGGAGAAGGTCATTTGTATTAAACCAATGTACCAACGAATTTGATAATAATTTATTATTTCAAAACCAAAAGAGCTGTCATCAACTAATGGTAGGTAGTTTTAAACAGTACAAGGTTTTATGACTGTTGATATTTCTGTAAAAAGTTATACTTGAACTATAACTAACTGAATAAAGTATCTGTGTTGTTAAGAATGAAAAGATGATAAATACCTTGAAAGAGTTGATAATAAACTCACAGTGATCACTTTAAATGTAAATACACACACTTAGTAGTACCTACCCGTAAACTTATAATTACACTTGAGTATTATACTCTTAATGACTATGAAATTTATAATTATTCCTATAATTACTAGATTGTTTAGCGTGAAATTAGTTATTCGATGTTATATTTTACCAAATAAAATTTTTTTTTTTTAAATAAAATTAAAGGAACGAATTCTAATAAGCCGTTGACAGCTTGGGGTTGCCACAGAGAAAAAAATAGTTTCCATTTACACTTACAGCAATAAATGGTCTGGATATAAATGGAAACTGTGGAAACCACAATCTGGAGCTTAGCTGTCACGGTCATAGTCCAGTAGAGTAACAGGTCCGTCAAATCCTTACTAATAATATAAATGTGAAAGTCTGTCTGTCTGTCATTCTTTCACGCTAACTACTGAACTGATTTAAAAACAATTTGGTACCTAGATAGTGTAGAGACTGAGAAAAGTCATAGGCTTTACTTGTTATCCGAAAAAAGGGTAGTTAGGGATATGAAGGAAAGGGATTAAAGGTCGTAGAAATGCTATGCTAAGTCACTTTTCCACGCGGATGAAGTCACGGGCACAGCTAGTAAAAATATAAAAATAAAGACTATTTAAACAAACATTCATTGAACATATTAGAGGTTGTGACAGTAACATTCCTAACAGATAAACGAGTTCTTTTATAATAGGAGACGAATATCAGATAACAAGTTATGCCATTACAGTGAAAGTAGACTGATTCGTTCAAGTACACAGATGAAAATAAAAGTCTTCAATGAAACGAAGCCAGGTTCTCTTACACTTCAAATACAACAGAAAGTGTAGGTAACCGACTTCATGAAAAAATATTTGAAAAAAATTATGTGTGGTTACTTTACAAACACATAAAACGAACTCACATGAAACAAGACTGTGTCAATCACATAAAGTATTGACTATTATTTTTATTGACTATTATTTATAATTTATTTGACCCAAAATAAAATTTTGTGTGATTGTCAATATTTTTTTGTGCCTATTTCATTTTATTTTTATAAATGGGCCTGCCACACTGACTGCATGCTAGAAAGGCAAGCGGTCAATATATTCATTGCGCATTCAGACATTGCAATAATGCAGCATGGTGGCCTACCCTATGGAAACCTATTGAGATGCTACTACATCATTGTTCGATTTCGCACTCACCAACGAAAATGACAGCATAAATGCTGACATTTTAGGTTGATCTTCTGCGCGAGAGTAGTACTCGGGCTCGTCAGCCCGTTTGTGCTGCAATCAGTGTGCCTCTACCTATTACCTTTAAATGTGTGTTCGTAAAGTCCCCGCGACATATTTACATGAGTTAAGAGTAAGCTCACTCCAAAAACTTTTGATCTGATGTTTTTGTGTCTTTGTACAGGAAAACGAGCATAAGGTCACTTAGTGGTAAGCTGACCATGCATGGAGATAAGGAAAGAGTTGCCGGTAGCTATTAGAGAGTTACAATTATTGGACGTCTGCCTCCTCAAACCAGTTGCAAGTGTGTAGCCTCAATTCTCTTTCTACAATCGTTAACGTAAATCTTAATCAAAATCAAATAGTTTTTATTTCAAGTGGCCTTTTCTGGCAGTTTCGAAAGGTTAAATTAATGAATCTAGTTGTTCGATTCCAAATTGTCATTCTTATGGAAAAGAATCGACAAGAAACTCTATAAAATACAAACGCCTCTATCGTTTTCTACTATAGGCTAACATTTTGTTTTGATCACGTCGATTCCGACGAGACGTTCTTTCCATGCATTGCTTACTTTTCTACTAACGTTTACTTATTTGAATGCAACTTAGCAAGATGGGCTTGTATCTTTATTCACTCCTAATTAGCTACGATATATTTTTATGGCTGCGAAGTATATTTTTTTATCAAGAAATAAAAACCCCGTAGCCGGTTGATAAAATATCTGTTTCAACACGACCGAAGCCGCAGGAAATAACTAGCTTTATCTAATCAGTTTAGTCCGAGGTTTGTATGTCAAATGATATTAGCAATGCTAATCGAACACTTTACTTGATTCCTATGAAGTAAATTATATTTTCCAATGAACTATTTGTTACCGTGGTAGAGCCATGCTTCGGCATGAATGGGCCGGCTCGACCGGAGTTATACCACAGCTTCATAGAAAACCGATGTGAAACAGCGCTTGCACTGTGTTTCACCGTGTGAGTGAGGATATTGGAGGCCCATACCCCAACCCCTCCCCCCATCCCTCTCCCTAAAGGGCGGCAACGCACTTGAGACGCGAGTTGCGGATGTCCATGGACGGCGTTAATCGCTTACCATCAGGTGATACGTCTGCTCGTTAGCCTCTTATACCATAAAAAAACTTGATATTATGTTCTGCCTATGGTTATACAGATTTTTATATAATACAAGCCAATCCATGCAAAATTGACTGCATCTCTTTTCAATTATACTTAGCTCCTATTGGTCTAAACCTGATGTTAACTATCCTATCTTATGCACACCAGAAAAACCACAGAAGAGGAGAATTTGTTCTGTGAGAAAAACACACATTTAAAAAAAGCGGCCAAATAAGAGTCGGACTCGCCCATGAAGGGTTCCGTAGCAACAAGTAACATAATATATTGTTTATTTTATTTTATAATTGTCGTAATGAAAAATAAATCGCGGTTTACGATTTATGACGTATTAAAAACAGTCTCTGAATCTAATAAGTAGTTTTTTAGTAGAGACCTGCTCTCGTTCAAACCACTTTTCGGTGGAAGTTTACATGGTAATGAACATCATTTTTTTTTTGTTTATCATTCTCTTATTTTAGAAGTTACAGGGGGGGAGGGGACACATTTTACCACTTTGGAAGTGACTCTCGCGCAAACTATTCAGTTTAGAGAAAAAAATAAATTAGAAACTTCAATATCGTTTTTAAAGACCTATTCATAAATTTAAAAAGGAATCTACGGGATTGCTACCATGTACCTTTTTGTTTGTGATTATCCGATATTTCAGCGCTGTTGCAAACGCCATGATCACGGAGTAACTGAAGAACTTGCGGGTGGGCTGTTATTGACAGACATATCGATCTACCCTCTTTCGTAGTCTTTTATTACGATCGTCCCCGGTACCACTGTTCACTAACTCACTATTTACTCGTAACTGTTCTCGACACACAACACTAACAGTATCTGATCGCGAAACTATGTCTTGTTGATTACGCCGGTTTTTGCACCTTCGAATCACTGAATTCCAGACATTTGACAATTTAAACTCATCATCACTCAATCCAGGGATTGAGTTTAACAACCCACAGATAATTACGACAGAACGTACAACAACGTAGGAACAAACATGACGAATAAGGGTTACGTTTTTGCCTTTGGCACGGAACCCTAAAAACTGAAAACTGGATTTTATCGTGAGCAATGTAACACGAGAATGATATATAATAAATACCAATAGAATAGTAGCATCAGCATTTCATTTTTCCAATTTTATTTTGAGTTTATTGTAAAGGTTAATAACTGGTTTCGTCTTACGTCCGGCTTTCTTCGGGATGTAATCGTTTCCAACCGGTACTAAAAATTAAGTATTCTTAAGGTGCAATTTTATAACATTAACAGTCTCAGACGAATCCTTTAAAGGCAAGTGATAACACATGTCATGCCTATAAAAAAGATTGTGGGCCACAGCGACCTCAGTAATCCCATGATCCCAAACAAAACCGGTGTTGAGTAGTTCTTCAAATGTGTTTTAATAAGACCCAGTGAGGACATCGGTGGATAAAACCCTGACTGTGAATAGGCGTCACTAAAATAAATAGCATAATAGTAATATCTTTTCATTCATAAGTGCCCATATAAAAGCATTAGAAATATATCCTGCATCGTGTGAACTTTACAAACATGCATGAAGCGGACACAAATAACATCCAGACTCGAAACTTCTAGTCACCACTAATTCCTTAAATGGCAATACTCACTTCACATGACTCATTTCCTAAAATTCAAATTTGTTATTCAAATAAGACACTAACTGACATGTTAAGTTGAAGCTACAGTTACAATCATTGATCGACACCAACAGACGCCACAGCATGTACTGGATTGTCAAGGTAAAAACACCAAAATCTACTGTCCGCTTGTGCCGATCCATAACTTCCAGTTTCCATCTCTAACTCCTTCATCCTTTTGCTGTAAAACAATAACCCATTTAATATATTGCCCTCTATGCCAGTTTAGTAGTTATTCTGTGCCTTAAGAAAAGATTCCACTACTTCTGCTAATCAAAGTCCTTACCAAAATCAATCTCCTAATTGACTATTTATCCCCTAGATTTCACTTATTTCCTGTTAAGGGCGTATATTCGGCCCACTTTCTCTCGAACCGGCTGTGACGCATATAAACAGTAAAGATAATAAAACTACACCACGTTAAGACAAGCCCAGGCTTTCGATTTTCGGTGAAACCTGTTATGAAGCTTATTTAGAAGCTGAGTTATACGTACATTCTTTAACGTAAAATTTTCCATAGATACGAGTGAAGGTGACGGAGTACAATCAAGTATGGTCTGACTCTTTTGTGACTATGATTAGTTCATTAGTCAATAAACATACATACATATATTGTATGAAACTTGTTTATTAACATAATAAGCAATAAAAAAAATGAAATTATTAAATACAAGTGTCAAAAATTCCTTCCTATCATCGCCTACTGGTAGCTTTCAAAAGACTGACAGCTTTGCCACGTCGAATTGCAATACTAGCTAGGCAGGGATTCTAGTCACGAGAACCGTCAACCATTTGCTCATTGTTTAAAAATATCGCGAATACTCGGATTCAATGAACCTAGCGTCCCGACCCCAAACAGTTCAAAAATGTAATTACCTAAAAAAATTTGGTATTTTCGCCGTTTGAGGCTTTCCGCGGATGCAGTATGTCAATAAACTAGTCAGTTAACAGGTTTATTGACGGGCTCGCTGGTTTAGGGCACTAAACCAGTCCACTGTCTAGTTTAGTGAATTAGTCAAAAACAAATCAATAAACTGGTTAATTGACTTGTTACGGGTATGTTATTCTATTAGTCAGGTGAAGTCACGACTCACCTCTTGATAAGTGCACCAGTGACACTAGAATCCCTTCTCTGCTACTGAGGATGGAACGAGACAGGATGAATGTGCTCCGGTAAGTAAATTTCGGTAAAAAGCAGCATAATATGGTTGGCACCGGCTCTCGGTGAGTTTCGAATACTCCATGTTTTACCGTTTTAACACTGTTGAAATATACTATGGTGGATCCAACTCTAGCTTTACTTCAGGCTGAAAAGAGTCACTTTAGTAGGCTGTCAAATAAAAAAAAATGGTCTTGACAGCACGTAGTGGTTTAAAAGGTTGCCACGCCACTTCCTGCTTCGCCAAATACTGTGGGGATAAATTCTACATAAGACAACATTTCGTATGATTCAGCGTTTCTTTATGCCTGTTTTATGTATGTTTGTAAAGTTCTCCGTAACATAAGATTTATGCCAACCGCGGAAGTTGTCTTTTAAAAAAAATAACAGTATACTGTACGTTATTATGACTGCCTCGTTGGTCTTGCGGTTGGCTTATGCGACTGCTGATCATGAGGTCTCGGGTTCGATTCCCGGGTCAGACCAAATGTTTGTATGATCTACAAGTATTTGTTTCGGAGTTTGGGTGTTTTCTATGTATAATATGTATGTATTTACAAAAAAAAGTATATATGTATTTGTATCAGTTGTCTAGTACCCATAACAGAAGCTCTGCTTAGCTTGGGACTAGATGGCGTTGTGTGATAGATGTCCGAAATATTTATTTATTTAATAAAAAGTGCAAAAATATTGTATCGCTTAATTTGATGACCTTGTTACTGATGAATTGTATAATTCACAACTTCAGAAAAGTTTTTCTTCTGTCGTCTAGTTCAAATACAAATCAAGTTCTGTATCGATGTCACATACATTTAAAACTTTCAAACTAGATGAAAGAATGCAGTGGCATCATTTACATTCAGTTGTGTATCATAATAAAAAGTTTATTATGATACACGATTATCCTCAAATATTCTCACAAAACTACTAGGCCTATTATTTGTCTTTCATATTGTCTCATATGAATAATAGATCGTCTTTCAGACCTTTTATCAACTATATTGAGATCGACTTTGAATCCACTACGACACGTCTGTACTCAGATTTATTAGGTGACGCGATCACAACTCAAATACTAGGCTCAATGCGACATCAAAGTTCTGAATTCGAATATATTATCCTAAGTAGAATTGCTTAACTTTCCAATGTGCTTGCTAACTCATCCAACAAGGTTTTTTCTTTTTGCCACGAGGCCATGTGATACAATAGAAAATTTCTATAAATAGCTGAATAAAATCGATGAAGAATCTGTCACTGGTCATGGTATTTAAGAATAAACGGCCGTGGAGGCAGAATCGTACGGATGAGCCGGCTTCGATAAGCATGTCACAAGCATTAGCACACTTTTACTGAGTACACGACTTTGGTTTCTGTATACTCGTATCGACCTTGGCTGGAATATTAAATGTAACACTTACTTTATTACCGTAAAACATTATAAGGTTATAGATAATTATGTAACCTGTGAATTTCTGGTGTATGTGCTCAGCATCTGTTGAATTTTATTTTTGAGAAAATTGGGTTGTAACTTCTGTTATTTTGCTTTTGAATATGCTCGTACGTGTAATAAATGGTTATGTCAACACAAATTAATATTTATTGAACGATAAGTCTACTATTGAATCTTCAGTATGTTTATTATGTACCTTAAATACGTTTATTTCAATGTACTAGTATAATAATATTACCTAAACTGATAGGAAAAACAACTTGTGATTTTTTAAAGTTTTCCGCTACATCTGTTGTTTATCGCTCATAGATATTTATTAAATATAGACTCTGCTCTGCCTGATGGAAAACATTAGCAGGATCCAAGCAGATCCGTTCACATCCTCAAAGCCAATGTGGAAAATGCGGCATGGTGACCCAAACTATGGCAGCCTAAAGAGAACTTTTTCATGTCCCGATTAAAAGACCCGGGATCATAATAGGAGGGAAACAACGTGCATCAGTTCCAGATTTAGACCGTTTGGCACAGGAAGGAAGAACTGAAGCGTTGATTTTGAGAGGGTATGTCTACCACTCCAAAGCGATAACTTCCAAAGCCGGTACGTATTGTCTGGCAGAGGAAGGGATAAGGTGGAATTAGTTGGAAGAGCTTGGAACCTGAAACTCAAGTCTAAGTACATGGCCACCCTTTGAGGTTAAAACCCGCGCAGTTAAATTTGTTTTGACAGAAGAAATCAAAGTTACGTGGGTTAACATTATACAAAGTCTAATGTTTTAAAATTCAACAAATAGAATTTCAACTAACATTAACACACACAAAGAAATTAGGTCACCTACATGAAAGATGTTGGTTGATGTATTTATGCGTAGACACCTAGCGATGGTTCAGGTGAACTTGTGGTCGTATGAATGATCCATTGTTAAAGAAGAACAAGTATGTGGTACATGGGTTGAACTTTAAGCGTATTTACAACTACATGTTAGAATAACAAGTTCGTAGCCGAGCTCAAAAGTTAGGTATTAGGAATAAAAAGACTAGGAAGATTTATTAATACTCACCCTCTATTTATCCTAGCGTGAAGTCAGCCTAGCATTCATCTATGGACTATCCAACGTTAAAAGATTTTTAATTTAAAACTAATAATTCCAAATATAAACGTATTGAAACAAAGAAATAAACTCTTCACTTTAAGAAAATTAGATTCATAGATGTGAAAATCATTACTGACGTAATTTAGGTAGAAGCGTTGCGTCGGGTAACTTTTGTTAAAAACAGCCAAGTAAGTCTATTTTCTTTGAGAGTGTTATCCTTCTTACTAACGACTGTACAACCTGCATTTCCAGTAAAGACAATTACCACTCACCAATCAGAATAACTTTCCCAAAGAAACCGTGTTTCTAGATGAACTTGAATATCCGAGTTTACATACATACAAAAACACTGGTCAGAGAATGGGTGATTTTGTAAGAAAAATTGAATTTTGACATTCATTTAGTAAAATTAATTATTCTGCCTAAAGCGTTATCTTTGATAAAGATACAATTTGTATATTCTATTAACCGACTTCAACCCATACAAATAAATAAAATTGGAGTGTCCTTGCTTTAATGGAAAGGAGATATCCCAACGGTGGTGCCATTCAGAACTAGGAGGACTAAGGACATTAAGATCTGTTGATGGCATCCAAGAGAAATCTATGGACGAAAAAGCGAGACGTCCCGCCAAAATCGGAATATCTTACAACGCTGATGTTACTACACTGTATTTATCATAAACTAACTGAACCCCGCGGTGTTGCCCGCGGTTGTTGTTGTACCGCTAGTAACTCCGCGGCACAAAGTTAGTCTAAAAAAGTAGCCTAAGTTACTCCCTGGATCATCAGCTATTTGCCAGTGAAAGTCCCGTCAAAATCGATCCAGCCGTTCCAGACATTACCCGGAACAAACAGACAGACAGAAAGATAGACAGACAAAAAAAATTTAACTGCAGTTTTGACATATGTACCGTGTATACATACATATGCATTTAGTAACAAGTAAAATTTTAACAAACATAAATCCGACTTCACGGTTTGACTCGACTTCTCATGGATGCCATCATCAGATCTTAGTGTCTTTATCATGGTACCACCGTTGGGATATCTCCTTTCCATTAAAAAAAGAATCATCAAAATCGGTTCATAAACGACGAAGTTATCAGCGAACACACATAAAAAAAATGTACGGTCGAATTGAGAAACCTCCTCCTTTTTTGAAGTCGGTTAAAAAGCGGTTATTGTAATATTACAAACAGACACTCCAATTTTATTTATTTGTATAAATATAAAAATAAATTGAACCAACTGACCGACTTTTCTTAGGCAACGGTTAGGTATAAGCTTTCCTCACACGACAATGGGGAAAATAGATTTGTCTCGTTTAGAAAATGAGTTATATTCTACATATTTTACTACGAGTATTTAATAATACAATGAGTAAATAGTCAATAATTTTAATAAAATAAACTTTGAACTGTGATTGTTTAAGACACTAAGTTGGTATTTCAAATAATATTGCTTAAATGTAGTAATTGATGTTTGACTGTAAGTATATATGTGCGTGTGTCATTTTGTATTTTTTTTTACTAGCAGACACACGCAACCTCGTTTGCGTCTCCTACTACCCGTAGCGTGATAATTTCACCACGTTTTTGCAACATTCTCCATTGCTCCGCTACTGTCAGTCTTAGCTTGATGATATACACTGAAAGAATTTTACAAATCGGACCAGGGGTTTCTGAGATTAGCGCGTTCAAACAAACAAACTCTTCAGCTTTATATATTAGTATAGATATAGCTAGATTCTAAATTGAAGTTAAAAGAGTAAATGTTAATACGACTCATTTTGCTTGGCGTGTTTGTGGAGTAACATATTGATATAAGACATATTATTTCTAAAAGATGATTAGTAATTTTATTTTTTTTCTCTCGTGCCGTGAAAAAAAAACGAATACGGTCTTATAAGTTTATTGTATTCTACCTGAAACAATACGACAATAGCCGCGGGTAAAACCGCGGGACAAAGTTAGTCTAAAAAAAGTAGAATAAGTTACTCCTTAGATCATAAGCTATCTGCCAATGAAAGTCCCGTCAAAATCACAAACAAGAAACAAGAACAAACAGACAGACAGACGGAACGACAAACAGATAGACAAAAATTTAAAAAATGTTATTTTGGTAAATGTACCCTATATAGGTACATCATATGTATGTATCTATATCGTTTAGTAAAAATCGGTTAATTTAATGTTACAAAAAGACACTCCAATTTCATTTATTTGTATCGATAAGTTCTACATTCGCTGGATGAGAGTTGTAAAAATCTATAAATGTACGTAATACGTGAAGCAAAAACTTATATTGCCTGGTAATTTTTTTTGGTAATTTTTTTAAAAATAAATATTAACTAGATGGATTTATTGCCCCCAAAACCCTCTGCCTTCTAAATTTAATTAGTCGTTGGAGCTGCTTCCGAGATTTCGAGACTTCCGAGAGAGTTATATTCATATTCATATTCATATTCATTTATTTAATAAAACAATATAAGCTTACAGTTCATTGCACCAAGACGCTTACATGTTATGTCAAAACAATGATTTTTGATAAATATTTACAATAAAAGAAAAATTAATAAAATAAAATCAGTCTAAACAACTTAAATATAAATAATGTCAACAAAACAAGACGATAAATAAAAAAAAAAAATCAGTCTTTTCAATTAAATGTTCATGATACATTAATAAATGTCACCATTGAATTAAAATACAACTATTTAGATTTATTTAGGTATGTCATTACATTATTACAAAATACACCAGTCGAATCAAAAAATATGTCTGCATTTGGGCTAGTTTTTAAAAGATCATTTATTAGATTGATCGCTGTAACGGTGGGGCTATTACTAGTTTTTGTGATATGCCAAGAAGGTGGGTACGCGAGCATTGGATGCTGTCTACGACCACAACCACGCAAGTAATGATCAGGCACGTAGAGATGGACAGACTCACGGACCGATGGATTGTCCACTTTATTGTTCAATAACAAATAGTAGTACATTATAAGCATATACTTTCGCCTGAGTTCTAGAGTATCCACGCCAACCATTCCAGAAACAAAAATTGACGGATATAAAAACGGATAATATCCATACGTACGTTTGTATAGATACCTAGCAAATTTACGCTGGATTTTTTCAAGCATCAGTATGTATAATTTTTCTTGAGGTGCCCAAATGGCTGCATTGTATTCCAGTTTACTACGCACGTATGCATTATATAGTAGTTTCATAACGTGGATATTATTAAAATTTGCAGCAGTTCTGATTATAAACCCCAAACACCTGCTAGCGTCTTTGCTAACTTCCTTAATATGTTCATGGAAGTTCAGTTTGCTGTCAACTGTTAACCCAAGATCACGTATCGTCATGACACGTTGAAGAGGAGCACCCGATACTTCATAAATCGCAGAGATTGGAGACCGAGATCGGCTAAAGGTTACTATTTTGCATTTGGAAGGGTTAAACAGTAATTTATTGTCTTGGCTCCATTCGACCACTGCATCAATGTCGCGCTGCAGTGCCACACAATCGTTACCTTCAGTGATTGTTAAAAACAATTTAAGATCATCAGCGAACAGGAGACATTGCGCCTTAGAGAGTACACATGGCAAATCATTGATCATGATCAGGAATAAAGTAGGTCCCAAAGTACTGCCCTGGCTTACCCCAGATCGTGTATAATACTCACGGGACTCGTAGTTTTCGACCCTAACAAACTGCCTACGATCTCTGAGATAGTCAGCCATAAACTTAAGTAGTCTCGAACAAAATCCCATAGATGAAAATTTCATCAGAAGTACGTCATTATCTACGAGATCAAAAGCCCTACGAAAATCGAAAAATGCAGCGTCAACTTGGCACCCGCTCTTCACTCGGGTACTAACATAATCAACAAAATTTATCTGGTTACTCAGCGTAGACCGAGCAGGACGAAATCCATGCTGACAACCGTTAAAAAGCCCATTCATCTGCTGGAATAGGCATTGGTTGATGATAGACTCGAAGAGCTTTCCAAAAACAGACAGCACGGCAATCGGCCTATAATTACTTATATCCGTCGATGATCCCCCCTTATTAACGGGTGTCACCCTTGAGACCTTCCATCTACTGGGATAGATTCCTTGTTGAAGTGACAGGTTGTACAAATACAAAAGAGGCTCCTCTAAGACGGATGAGCAGTCCCTGACTAAGAATGGGGGTATGTTATCAGGCCCATAGGCAGAAGATGGTTTTAGACGTGACAATGCGTGTCTCAGTTCAGTCAAGGTAATATGGTCTATCATTATTTGTGACACACAATGCCTCCCAGTTGATGCCGATTCTGCTGCCTCCGGGTCCAACACCGGAACATTCTTATGAAAAACTGAACTGAAGTAATCTGCAAAGCTATCTGCAGCAGCCTGTCCCTCGATGATTCTACCATCAACCGTGTATTCTGTAGATTGCCTATCTTTACGTTTTTCTTTAACAAATTTCCAAAAAGTTGACGGTTCGCGAATTATATTGTTTTCTAATGTGTTAATATATTTTTTGAAGGCAATATCAATTAATTTTTTGACTTTAGTCCTATAATATTTGAAAAGTTCTCTGTTATATTGAAGTTCACGAATTTTAAACATTTTTAAATTATAATATTTCAATTTTATGTAATGAATTATTTCACTGGTATACCATGATGGATAAACATATTTACTATTGGTTATTATTTGTTTCATAGGGACATGTATCTTAATAACGTTAAGCAACTTATCATACAATTCGTTTACGGTCTTATTAACATCTTGCTGTTTTAGTAGGTCCGTCCAGTCTATGTCGGCTATATCAGAATACAAACTATGGAAATTCGCTTTCCGAAAATTCCACTTAGATCTCAGATTTAGTGACTGAAGGTCCGTTAGCGGTTTCTCATTTTTTTTATTTTTGGGCAGAGTGAGCAACACTTCTAGCGGAGGGTGATACTTGTCCAACGGTACAAGAGGCTCAACATCCGACATTACACTAATTTGTTCAGGTTTGAGATTCGTTAAGACCAGATCCAAAATGCACCCATACTCATTACAGATACTATTACACTGGGTAACTCCACAATAATCAACAAAATTATCAAACTGGTGTTTTACAGATTTACTACACGACTTTAGATTAAAATCACCCACAATTACACACTGATATTTTGAAAATGTAATTATGGTATTCTCGAGGCAACTCAACACATCAAGATATTGCTTATCATTGTAGCTAGGTGGTAAATATACTACACATATGAAAATGTTTACATTGTTTGATGTAACCAATGCAAACAGCAACTCTTTATCATCCGTAAGTTCGTCCAAATCAGTAATTCTCTTAACGGTGTAGCAGTCTTTAATAGCTAGCAGGACGCCGCCCCAACCGACGTCACCAGCGCGATCCTTACGTATGACTATGTAATTCGAAGGAAACAATTCGGCGTCGCTTACAGAGCTGTTCAAAAATGTTTCAGTAACAGCAATTAAGTCATAAGAACTTGAAGCAATGCCATTCAAGAACATAGTCGTTTTAGATCGCAGACCTCTCACATTCTGGTAATATAATAGTATTTTTTTAGTACATTCATATTTCTTACAAATCAGTTTATTTTGACTGGGAATCGGTATGCTTCGCGGTCCCTTTTTACTATTAATATTATTCCCGAAATAACTGAATACCGTTACAATTCGACTCAGCCATATTATAATTATGCGATACAGTAGCAGAAGAGCTGCTATTTTTACATAATATGTCAAAATTAATATCATTCATTAAAGTGATATTAATATTTTTAATGCCATCCTTGTTGAGTTGCCCTGTTCCACAAGAAAACATGTCAAAAGAAAGATTACGATTTGAGTCAAAAAAATACGCATATGAATAATTCTGAATGTCAGAATATAACAAATTATTAAATAATTCAATTTTATAATTATATATAAGGGATCCGTATACATACACGGGCGTACATAATATGATATTGGTGTGAGTAATGTGCTGCAGCGATTCTCTAATAGACTTTATCAGCTCAGTGTAGTTACATGTACGTTTGAAATCGCTTTCCCCAATCATCACGATGCAATAATCGTGCATACTAAAATTCACTAATTTATTTCCAATATTTTTAATAAGTTGTTTTATAGTGCAATGTGGAGTGATATAACGACAGTAATCGAACTTACGACCAAAGATATTGTCCAAATCTGAAAGCGTTCCAATGTGACTACTGTTTGTCAAAATACACAATTTATTCTTTGTACACTTTCTTGGCTCAGCAACAGTTGCATTTACAAAAGAGACTGAAGATCTGGAACAACTGTTTTCTTTCACCTGAAGAGATTTCTGAAGAACGACAATGTTCTCAGTAAGGGCTAATATTTCGCTTTCTGCTAGGTGTAGTTGTTTTTGTAGGTCAGTTACCTTCTGTTGTAGGGTTGAGACAGTCTCACTGGGCCATGATTCTTTGCTACGTTTCGTTGATAGTCTCGGCGGCGTAAAGAATGAGTACATATCTAAATGTAGCGAAGAGGGTCCATAATTTTTCACTGCAGTAGACTTGTGTGGCGATTGCGTTAAGAATTCCTTTAATGTTGTGTTTTCTTTAGTTAACCTAGATACTTGTATACGCAGGTCGTTGTTCTCCAGTATAATATTTTCTAATTCGTGTTGTGAAGTAGTAAGCTCTGACTGAAGCTGTTCCACAGTCTCCCTCATTTCCAGGGCCGAGATTTTATTAGTGGTAGTATTATTATCCATACTTCTTGACAAGACTGGGTCACCCTGTGATAGATCAAGTGTGCAATCTGTAAACGGGCAAGATTCATCCTTTTCACTAAGAGCATCCATTGGAGTTGAGGATAATGTGGTGCTCTGTGACATCGTTACTTTCTTATGTTTAGGCGATTCCGTTCTTTTCCTTGTTGTAACAAAGCAGGGTTCAATAGGAGATGTTACCTGTACCTTGCCCTTACCAGGTTGTTGCGACTTGCGCCCAGTATGTTTCGCAACTTTAGTCTTTGACGACATATTATTGTAATGGTATTTTTTTTATATATTATGATATTTTGCAATTTACACAGGTCAATTCTTTGTAGGTAATCTTCGCACAGCAGTCAGAAAAAAAACTACCAATATAGTAATTCTATTTTTTGTGTGGTATCCCCTTTTAGTCCGCTCCGGAAAATAATGACATTAAAACACGTAAAACAGTAATTTTAATTTTCGTATGGCAACACTTTAGTTCTGCTATTCACCGCTTTGAGCGCTAAATATATTATTTAAAAAACTTTTCATAACGACATTTACAATTTGCTATTTTGATATTACTTCATCTTATGTGCTTATTGTTCTTTTTAATTTGCTTAGCAATACACTTTGTAACTATTTATGAGTAACTGGAGATTTTTTCTTAAAGAATTACAGTCCTTTTGTTTGAAACTTGTTCAACATACACACACTATACAGTCCTATAAACACAGGAAAAAAAACCGTCACTAACAATATCACATGATCTTCATATGCTTATCACTGATTTCTCATATTTATTTTACTTATAGGAGTCACATTTTATCAATTATTAAAAATTAAATACGAGAGCAATGTAAACAAACCCAGGGTTGCCAGGTTTATCTCAAAGGTTATCTCTTATGATATTAATTCTTATAATAGTATACTAGCTGACTCCCGCGGTGTTACCCGCGGTTATTGTCGCAACGTGGGTGACGCCGCGGGGCAAAGTCAATCTAAAAAAGTAACCTTAGTTGCTCCTTATATCATCAGCTACCTATCAGTGAAAGTCCCGTCAAAATGCGAGAGACACTTCCAAAAGAGGTAAAATGTATGTGTGTGTGTGTCCCCTGTAACTTCTAAAATAAGAGAATGATAAATCGAAATAAAATATATGATGTACATTACCATGCAAAACTTCCACCAAAAATTGGTTTGAACGAGATCTAGAAAGTAGTTTTTATTTAATAGGTACACCTCGTATGCGCACTCGTATTCGTAAACCGCAATTTACCTTTCATTCAATCAACTCAAAAATAAAAATAAAAAAAGTTACATTATGTTACTTGCTGCTACGGAAGTACGGAAAACCCTTCATGGGCGAGTCCGACTCGCACGTGGCCGCTTGTTTTTATAATTGAAAATAAGGTGCTAATTTATTTTTCAAGAGCCACGCCCAGCATGAACGGGCCGGCTCGACCGGGGCGCTACTACCCTCGCATAGAAAATCAACGAAAAATGACAGCGATCATGCTGTCGTGTTTCGTTGGTGAGTGCGAGACTCCAGTCTTGCACTCACCCAAACCTTGACGGGCTAGCGATGCTTCTGCATCCAGAAGCATCGCTAGCCCGTCAAGGTTTGGGTCACCATGCTGCAATGTTGCATTTTCTGCATTCACAGTATGGTGACCACCACTCTTGGATTCTGCTTATGCTTTCCATCAGGCAGAGTAGAGACATTTTGGCAGGGCCAAACATAAAAAAAAAACTATTTTAGGTTTTTTTGGATACATAAATAATAACGCAAATAAAGCGTTATTAATTTTCTTGCTAGTTTTTCTGCACAAGAATCACGTTTTTAAACCGAATAAGATTTTCTGTTTACCTGTGGCACTCTAGCCTCTAAACGGATGAACTGA
Source organism: Spilosoma lubricipeda (assembly GCA_905220595.1). Taxonomy (NCBI): domain Eukaryota; kingdom Metazoa; phylum Arthropoda; class Insecta; order Lepidoptera; family Erebidae; genus Spilosoma; species Spilosoma lubricipeda. The sequence continues at coordinate 753,159 of HG992296.1, forward strand.
TTTGGACTTAATGTGTGAAAGTGTGAGTGTGTTTTCCAATAGTTATGATAATAATATATATCGAAATAGGTATTATAAATTTGATTTATAGACGTAAATATAATTTGCTGAAGTTATTTCAGATATAAATATAATACTTTCTCAAACCAGAAAATGCTTGTATGATTGTTTTATGATGTTTCATTTAATAAGTTAATTTACGACTTGACTTTCTTGTTTTAATGTGAAGATTAGTTTTTGCGGTTTTCATAATAATGATAATAATTTAAATTATATGTAAACCCCGCGGTGTTAGCCGCGGTTATTGTCGTATCGCGGGTAGCGCCGCGAGACGAAGCTAGTCTAAAAAAGGTAGCCCAAGTTACTCCTTATATTATCAGCTACCTATCAGTGAAAGTCCCGTCATAGTTTTACTTATTATTCAAATTATTATCATTATTATATTATACACTAGCTGAACCTCGCGGTGTTACCCGCGGTTATTGTTGTACCGCGAGTAACGCCGCGCGACAAAGTTAGTCTAAAAAAAGTAGCCTAAGTTACTCCCCGGATCATCAGCTACCTGCAAGTGAAAGTCCCGTCAAAATCCGTCCAGCCGTTCCAGAGATTACCCGGAACAAACAGACAGACAGACAGACAGACAGACAGACAAAATAATTTTTAACTACATTTTTGGTATATGTATCGTGTATACACACTTATGCATTGATTAAAAAGCTGTTATTTTAATATTACAAACAGACACTCCAATTTTACTTATTTGTATAGATTATGCAAATAAATACAATTGGAGTGTCTGTTTGTAATATTAAAATAACCACTTTACTAAATGCATAAGTATGTATACAAAGAACATATACCAAAATAACATTTTTTTACAATTGTTGTCTGTCTGTTTGATCCGGTTAATCTCTGGAACGGATGGCCCGATTTTGACGGGACTTTCACTAATAGGTACATTAGCTACCTATGAGGAGTAACTTAGGCTACTTTTTTTAGACTAGCTACGCCTCGCGGCTTTACCCGCGGTACGGCAATAACAGAGGGAAATACCGCAGGTTTCAGTATTACATATAATGGAATATAACATATTAAGAGCCTTTTGTTGATAGCTGGATTAAGGTTTTAATGCAAAGTTAAAAATATCGTAATAGCAGATGTCCCCGGATCGCTCCCATTTTTAGCGCAATGAAGCACATCATCCTCATCCTATCGCAGTCCACTGCTGGACATAGACCTCTCCAATTGCCCACCACTTGGTTCGATCCTCGGCTTCAAAGTAGAAGCACATCATCTGGCTTTACAAGGTCCGAATCATATACACCACCCAGTCGCAAACCATGGTGGAGTGACGACTCGATGGAGTTTCTATACATAGAAAAGTGTCTGATGTCACACCAATAATTTACCGTGGGAGAGCCACGCTTTGACATGGCTCGACCGGAGTGAGCCTCACAGAAAACCGGTGTGAAATAGCGCTCGCGTTGTGTTTTACCGAGTGTGTGAGGATACCTGAGGCCCATCCCCCAACCCCTCCTCACGCAACGCACTTGTACCGCCTCTGCGGCTGTCCATGGGCGGCGGTAATCGCTTAACATCAGGTGATACGTCTGCTTGTTTGCCTCCAATTAAATAAAAAAAAAAAAGAATTTTGATGCAGACGCCAGTTTTTCTCACAGTCTATATGTGAGGAAGTTCCTGTCTTTAGAGTCATGTGATGTATTTAGGAACCTCGCGATCATAAAGCAACATGGTAAGGAGTAGGCATACGTAGGCGCTACCTGTCAAAATATAAGTCCAAATGGGCCTACGCGTTACACTGTTATGGCAGATAATGTATTTTATGTGTGCGTAAAATTCTGATTGTTTTGTTTTAATTCTTATGTGTGAGTTCGTATTGACTGGTGATTGTTTTTGAATGTGAGTCTGTGAAAATGAAACTGTTTTTTATTAGAAAAAAGGGCTATGTGTACTTCCCAACGTTCGGTGGTCAATGTTACTCTATGGTGTCGATATTTAGGTGTATATTTTTAAAGTGATAATTACCGTACATATTAAGCACAAATCATGCGTAGGAATGTGAAGGAAAGTTGATTTGATAGAGAAACTGAAGCAGTGAATAGCCGATGATGCTTAGCGTTAAGTTATTTAGCAAGATGTCTCAATCAATACGTAGTACAATTTAATTTATTTTTAACAATGTTCCATAAGCGTAATTAAAACGATCATAAGAAATATTTTCATGATTAATAAAGAGGTGTGAAGACAATAAATTACTTAGTTCTCTCTAATTTTGGGTTCCCTTGTGTGAACTGATTATGTGAAAGTACTTTTTGGTCTGCTGATATAGAGTTTCCAATCCTGATTGCTAATCTAGAGGTCATGGCTTCTATTCCTACCTAATCAGGGTTTTGAATTTTATAACTATATCTTTGTAGCTATACATATTTAAGTATATGTGTTTAGATATATAGTTATTACGTACTATTACGTTCTTGTGGGAGCAATTTTAGTCCCAGCATGGCAAAGACTCGCGTTTAAGGCATCTCTGTATCTCTGTCCCCCTTTAGGCATAAGAGACATGATCATAATTATGTACGTTTGTATGTAAAAGTAGTTCACTGCCAAAACAAGTATTTTTGTAGACAATTTAGTTTTACATATTTGTAAACGAATAAACATGGCTGTTTTCGTAAACTAGGCAACAAGAATATGGCATAAGACTATATCTGAATGTCCTGGGTCAAATTATGTGGCAGTGATAAAACATACCTACCTAATAGGTTCGATATTGATTCCATCACCGTATCATCTCTAGGTAGCATAATTATAATACCTACTGAATGTTTGTTTATAACTTCGTGTTTCATTGGTGAGTAAGTAGAGCCACGCTGATTTCAGCACGGTAGGGCTGGCTCGTCCGGGACGGTACTATCCTCGCACAGAAGATCAACGTAAAATGACAGAGTTTGTTCTGTCGTGTTTTGTTGGTGAGTGCGAGACCGGAGGTCCAACGATGCGAAAGCATCACTAGGACGCCATGGTGTGGGTCGTTGTTGCCTTTTACAATGAGTATGGTGACCGCCACTCTTGGATTCTGATTTTGCTTCCCACCAAACGGAGTAGAGTCATTTTGGCAGGGCGATACATAAAATAAAGTATGTAGTTCACTGTACTCAAGGTTTGAAGGAACTCTATGTAGGGTCGCTAGGGATGAACCATCAGGATATGCCATTATCAGTCTTGACAGCATATTTTCACAAGAAGGCAATAAATTAATTTTCCCTTAACTCTTAAGGCTTACGGGACCCTTTCCTTTCCTCTGACGCAGGTCCTTTCCGGGCACGGTTGCTTCGGGAAGTACCTGCACTTCGTCGCCAGGAGGGAACTGAGTCACCGTGCGGTATCCGTGTCCGGACCGTACCGACCTGTCTGGCCAGCATAGTATCTATCTATACTAATATATAAAGCTGAAGAGTTTGTGTGTTTGTTTGTTTGTTTGTTTGAACACGCTAATCTCAGGAACTACTGGTCCGATTTGAAAAATTCTTTCAGTGTTAGATAGCCCATTTATTGAGGAAGGCTATAGGCTATATAACATCACGCTATGACCAATAGGAGAGGAGCACCAATAAAAAATGTTTCAAAAACAGGGGGAAAATTATCACGCGACGGGCAATAGGAGACGCAAACGAGGTTGCGTGGGTCTGCTAGTAGTAGGATAAAATCTATCTTTTTAGAAGAGGCTTTTGTCCAGCAACTTTTAAAGGTATTGTTTTTTTGACATCTAACACACAACGCCATCCAGCCCCAAGCTTGTGTTATGTGTACTAGACAGCTGGTATGTAAGTAATTTGTTTTGATGTGAAACATCCATAGGCGAGGGGTAAACCTGAGTTTTGACGTGGCGAATGGCCGCGATTAAATTTTATTTTTTTTTATTTGTAAATGGATTTTGTATTTAATAAAAATGAATATTAATGTAATAAACAGCCACTTTATTGTATACAAAACAATATCGATGTTTGACATCTGTCAGGTGTCCCGTGTTTGTAAATACACTAGCAGACCCACGCAACCCCGTTTGCGTCTCCTATTGCCCGTAGCGTTATAATTTTCCCCCGTTTTAGAAACATTTTTCATTGGTGCTCCGCTCCTATTAGTCATAGCGTAATGATATATAACCTATAGCCTTCCTCGATAAACGTACTATCCAACACTGATAGAATTTTTCAAATCGGACCAACGGTTCCTGAGATTAGCGTGGTCAAACAAACAAAGTCTTCAGCTTTATATATTAGTATAGATTCATACATACTATACATGGAAAACACCCAAACTCCGAAACAAAAATTTACAGATCATTCAAATGTTTAGTCCGACCCGGGAATCGAAACCGAAATCTAAAACACAGAGGTCGCTTGCGCTACCACTTGGGTCACCGAAGCAGTTAGTTTAAAGGCTGTTATTTTGATGATGGTATCGTGTCTTCAGAGCAGGTTAGCACTGGTCTATTTACACGTGATAGAACGAATAGAATAAAAGATCTTAACCACACTGAATGAATGACACCGATGTGTAAGATGTCTTTCCCTTGATGAACCTGATCGGTATGTTAAAGGTAGGTTTTAAATTTAAAGGTAGACCTTATGTCCGATCTTCAACAACTTATTACCATAATACTTACCATGTTAAGTGAAAAGCAGAGAGGGAAACCCCCTCTCAACTTTTCACCACGTGAACGAGTTTTTCGAAGTTTTAGACCTCTGTCACCCTATTTCAATGTGGATAAGGGGGGAGGGAGGATACGTATAACCTGATGATATAATGCGGTGGCTTATCCTCAACAGTATATTAAGCTGTTACTTGTATGGTGGCAGTCCATCTTCTATCAGGCCCATCCAGACACAATAAATAAAAAAAATCGGTAATGGCACGTAAATACGATGGACGGCAGCAAGAAGATATGCTCTATAGTATCTACAGTCTATTCTCGTCTATGACAACAAAGCTTAACATAAATACATAAAATGTAGGGTAGGTGTACTAGAAGATTAGTTTGAGATCATCAGATCCTTTAAAAGAAAAGGGACATAGAAGCGAAGCGTTTCAGAACATTTAAACTAAATTTTAAGTTGGTAAATAGATAATTATAATTCACTCTTAGAAAGTAAAGGTGTTAAGAACCGTGACTTCGTATTAGTAGACAATGATGAATCATTGGTTATAAAATTTTGGAGAAACTACAGCTCAAATATGTAAATAGTAACAGTATACAAACACATGACATTTCTCATATCCATATGTAGGTATCAAAACTATCTATATGTATAATAATATTTAAAACAAAACAAAAAAAAACGAGAGTTAAAAATAAAACAAAACAAAAAAATAGGTTAAATAATTCACCTGTGTCCCATCACTTAGTATCCTTATCACAACACACACGTAAATACGTATAAACAGGTCATGTGTACAACAGCGCGCGCGATTCGTCGGCTATCACTTGACTTACTAAATTCATCTCAGCTAAATGGTGAGCGGGAGAATGTTTGGCTCTCTTTCGCACTAAACTATAGTGTGGGAGTGAAAGTTATCGATGTGCGAAAATATTTTTGAGTGTAAAATTAATGTATAAAAGGATTGAAATAATTATTTTACTAATAAATTGTATTGAACAAAGATATAGTAGTATTAGGACATTTAAGCATTCACTTTGAACGTAACGGGCTATGACAATGGATTTGAGTTTTTTAATGTCCTCCTCCTCCGAATTAGCTTTTGTATTCGTGAAAACGGCGGTCATTTTGAGCAATTTATTTTGTAGATCATCTAAATGTTAGTTATCTTTGTTTGTGTCTAAAATACGCATTAAAATGTTTTTTTTTTATTTTGTAGTTGAGAAAAAGGCACTTGAAAATAAAAAAAAAACTAATTAGAATAACTGGACACATCTCACACACAATCGTCTGAACCCAACACACCCATAGGCAGAGAATGTACCTGCAGTGACAATCTTTAATACTTTTATTATTATATTTTTAATACATAGATCGTATTATAGATAAATTGTACCTAAAACAGAACAAATGATCGAACATATCACACAGATAATTGTTCAGAATAGGATTTTAATTAAAACTTTAAAGAATTGAGTGCTCAAACAGATAAATAAATTATAAAATAGTATCGATATCGATAACTTACGCAGCACTACACTACAAATGTCAATTCAAGTCTCAAGAGCAAGGTGAAGATCTGGGTCTTTGACCGTTTACAGTGGCCGAAGGAAAGCGTAAGGTGATACCATAAAAACCCGCCGATTTACTTTTGGTTAATTCGTTGATGAAGTAAAATTTAATTGTCCCCTCTTGTTATCACAATTACGTATTTCAGAGTGTCATTTCACCATTTAAAAAAGGTGACAATATCTCCTATTTTCCTTACGTTTTAAACGTGTTATACCGCTCGTGGTCACAGGTTGACTGAGTTTACCTTTAAAATAATTTTATCGCGAATAATTTCCGCTATTCAGCAAAAACTATTGGTTTATAAATAAATGCTTTTTATGAAAATTCATTTTCATGTTTTAAAAATGAATTGAAACACACATTCACAAAAGCTTATGCAGCAGTGAAGTAATTTTTTTAATATATGTAGTACACAGTAAAATGATACTGTATTTACTTATTGTTATTATAACTAACCATTTAAAAAAGTGAGACAATGCTCAATATAAACATAAAAGTATTAAACTAAGAAAGAAAGACATGGAGTCATCTGTTCTTGACTTTTTAATAGTTTTGCATTTGCTGACTGCCTCAATATTGTAATGAGATGGTTTTTTAATACATTTAGGTGTTAAGTGTATTTTTTCATTTTCTGAGACTTCAAAAGTTACTGTTACGTAGTTTAAACAAAAATATTAACATTAAATTTTTCGATCGAACTTTTTTACATCGTTTCATTTATCACTTGAGGTTCTTAACTTCAGTTAAGCTCGGTGCAAGTCTACGATTTGCTTTCGAAAGCGACAGCCCATGGGTGCCAGCCACTATAATCACTTATTGAATACAAATTACGACTTAACGACAAACTAAAATAAATAATGCATTTGTTCTTGTGTAATGACCTGGAATACTATATGACACAGTTACAAATTTTTGTAACCTTACATAGGAAATAATGAATGTTTTTAGGGTTCCGTATCCAAAGGGTAAAAACGAAACATATTACTAATACTCCACCCCTCCACTGCCTCATAGTGATCATCACGAATCGTCATCAGTGATAGCTAGACAGTGGAAATTTTGTAGACGATGTATTTTAGTTGCCACTATAACAACAAATACCAAAATCAGAATAAAATAAATATTTAAGTGGGGCTACCAAAAAGTATTTTTTAGATCGTATTTAACTCGATATTAAGTAGTGTGACTCTCTCTCTGTCTAAAGTCTGACTTGCATTTGGCCGATTTTTTTATTACACATCCTAGATTTAAAGTCTATTTTAGACAGAGAGATGTACATTTGATTTAAAACAAGATAAAATGAGTACTATAGGAGAACTATGGACATAGAAAACAATACTAAGATATTCTTTCGTTACTCTTTACCGAGTAAATTACTAAACTATGCTACTAGTCCTAAGAGGAGAACGTCAAAGGGCCATAATATACTTATTACGACTTCTCACTTTCGTTCAGCTGTTCAGTCTGTATTTCCATACCTTAAATATGTACGCGTGGTGACGGGTTTAGAGTGTCACCCCTCTATTAATTCCATGGCTGTCATAAGAGAAGGTAAACTTGATGTCCGGCAGTGGAATGTTGAAGGTACTGTAACTGTTTAATCCGTACACCAGGATCAACAGCAGTGACCCACGAACACACCGAGTTGTGACACTCGGGAAGTCCCAGGAAAAAAATTAACTGTCTTGGAACCCACAACGAAATTAATCAGAAGAAAAACAGGAGGAGTTGGAAATATGATAAGTCCACTTCCCTCCTTAGCAAAGCGGGAGACAAAATGAAGTCATTTTGTTGTTGATATTGATATAAAAAATTTAAAACAAAAGCATATAGAAATATCTTTCATACAGATGCGATTACTGTGCTTGAAGGTCTCGGGTAGTTTCCCGGGTTGGGGACAAATGTTTCTATTATCTGCAAATATATGTGTGTTTTTACAAAAAAAAGTATATATGTATATATATATTATTTATTTATTTATTATATTAGTAGCATAGTACCCATCATAGTACAATCTCTGTTTAGTTTGGGACTAGATGGCGTTGTGTCAGATAATGATCTATACATCTATACAAATAAATAAAAATGGAGTGTCTGTTTGTAATATTAAAATAACCGCGTTTTACTAAATGCATATGTATATGCACAGTGCATTTACTAAAAATGTAGTTAAAAAAATATTTGTCTATCTGTCTGGCTGTCTGTCTGTCTGTTTTTCCGGGTAATCTCTGGAACGGCTGGATCGATTTTGACGGGCCTTTCACTGGCAGGTATAATAATAATTACCATTGCTGTCAGCGCGGTGTCCCCAATGATTCTAATACCGTGGCTGTCTTCGCGGCTCGTCGCACTAACAAGGACATGGACCCAAAATCTTGTCTTTCTGTCAGTTGCCTGTCATCCTCTCCGGTGGTTAGTGCTCTTGACAAAACCAGAGGTCCTGGGTTCGATTCCCATTAATAGACAGTAATTGTCCGATTGATTTATTCTGTGTCGGTGTGTTTTTTTATCTATAATATTGTGTATTTAGAAATACACAAGTATGTTTACCAACTATCTACAGTTACGTTGGGTATTTGCGACTTCCAGTACTTCTTGGCTTATACCCACAGGCTCTCTCAGATTTTGTAATTTCATTTATGAAAGTGGCGTAAATCTTTAGTTTTTTTATTATTATTTCTTATATAAAAAAACGCATATATAATTGCAAACTTTGTCCCCTGACGAACCGGGTTGGTGGTTTAACTGAACAATCTTTGCATTCTCTTCTAAAAAAATATATTTCAGAGAAACTTTTGTGTCAAGCAAGCAATAGAAACCATCCCATCCAAATGCCTCTGCGAGTTTTTTCTTTAAAGGCTATACTCTTTTTTGTTAATAGGTATATTTATACGTGCTTCACGTTGAAAGCACTGTACGAATTTGTTTGTTGCTTCCACTCAACATAAACATCTTACAGAAGAAAGAAATTATTCAAAAAAAACCTACAACTTTATCAATCTGGCACTAAATATATAGAATCGTAACACATAATGGCAGATTGTTTTTAGACGTCTCTAAGCTTACAATATTCAGACCGTGTCTACAGTTTTACGGCCTCGCACAAGGAAACAACTTCGCTTTGTATTTGAATAGTTACAATAAAATTCTTTATCTATAGTTTGAGTATATTTAGATAATCTGATGTTTAAATCAGAGCTTTAATAAACCACGTACTGAAAGGTGGAACGTCCTTAGGGACAGCTCCCGTTTCCGCTCCCACTCCGCCATCTCCTTTGCAAGTGCAAAATAAATCTGCTTGCAAAAATAGACAGTCCCCCAATAAGGCAACAAGGTGACAAGCTGTTCCGACAACATGATTAAGGCCGCGGGAAACTATGGCAGCTCAGGACCGGTTGTTGTGGAGAGCTTTGGGGAGGCGTATAATGGGAGTAGACCTCTTTCGGCTGAGATGATGATGATGATGAATAAACAACTTACGTAATGACACGTAACATATTTAGTATGTGTATATTTTATGTAGTTAAAAGACATTATAGTTTAAAGACACTCCCGTGGGTGAACCACGCTTCGAATGAATTGGCAGACTCGACCGGAGTTATACCACGGTCTCGCAGAAAACCAGTGTAAAATAGTGCTTGCGTTGTGTTTCACCGAGTGAGTAAGGGATACCGGAGGCCCATTGCCCAACCCCCCCCCCCCATCTCCCTCCCCATTCCCCAAAGGCCGGCAACGCACTTCTGATGCCTCTGGTCTCGCTTACCATAAGGCGATACGTCTGGTCATTTGCCCGCCAATTCCATAAAAAAAAACACTTTTACATAGAAATAATATAATGAATGACTTTTGTAATATCTTACATTCATCATCCTTTCTATGTTAAGGCTGTATAAATTGAAAATGAGAGCAAATTAAAAAGCAAAAAGAAACTTCCGATACCGGGAATCGAACCCGAGCCTCCTGGGTGAGAGCCAGGTATCCTAGCCACTAGACCATATCGGATTGTTCTTGTTGGGAGAAAATTAAAGTTCTATTTCTTAAAATAATATGTAACCTATATTTTCATGCTTTATTTATTTAAAAAAATAGTCATAAGTTGACTAAAAATAATTTATCAACTGAGCATTAAATGCGTTTTAAGCATCTTTATCTTATTACCTACACAAAGTTGAATCGGCGAGTGGTTATTTGGCAGTATGTCTTGTAAATCATAGATGGCGCTTTTGTAAAAATATTTTTAGGTATTCTGACTTTTGACCGGCTTATATAGTTCATTTTTGATAAGCCATTCGCGTACATTGGTTTGTCACGTTAAATATTTTTAAATAAACGCATTTGGAATTTTTGTGTAATGAACTAGAGTTTAAGATATAAGCATGTAGGTTGTAGGTATACCTACCTATACTTAGTGTGTGGTACCAACCAGTACCAACTAAAATAGTACGAAATAAAAGTAATTAGATATAAGTACTGTTTTGTTTAAATAATCGAAAGAGTATAATACAAGAAGATTATTTAGGAGTTGCTTTCAGCTTTGCAGTAGTTCAAAGATAGCTACAAGTCAGAACATAAATACACTCGTTTCAAATATTAGTACTAGATGGCGTTTACGTAGCTATTTTGAAAACGCTGAATATTTTCTGTGACATATCCTTGTCACACCAAGAAAAAGTTTAACTAAAAAAACTGGCAAAATGTGAGTCGGACTCGCGCACCAAGGGTTCCGTACAAACCTGTAAGTATAAAGTATAATAAGTGATCCTTTAAGGGTTCCGTTTTTCCTTTTGAGGTATGGAACCCTAAACCTGACTACGTAAAAAACTTTTGATAGACTTTATCAATGACACAATATACTAAGTATATATTTCTTCAGTGACTTCGCCGTGGTTGTATAATTAAGAACAAACAAACTTATTACTACAGTTTGACTTCAATAATTTAATTAACAGATCAGGCACAATATATACTTAAAACTATATAAATAACTAAAATAACAGTTGTAATAAAAACACTAAATTATCTACAAAAACATAAACGCTCTTAAGTCCGGCTCCACTATATTTTCGAGCACATAAAACTTCATCAAATAATATAGTCATTCCCATGGATTATCATCTATGGTCTCATTCACTGTATCCTTGATTTTCATTATTTTCTTCGTATGCATACGACTTTCTACACCACCTTCTATTATTTCTCCTTTATTGAAATCTTCTGCGGTTACTATTTTAGGTTCTTCATTATTCTTAATTACATTGCTTTGAATTTCTTTGGAAGGTTTGTAATATTTCTGTTGTCGATACGGATAAAATACATATTTGACGCCGTTAACAATTTTGTATTTGGGCAAATTGGACGTTCTCCTGTTGTTTTCCTTGGATCCTAATAGTTGGCTCATCCAGTAAATGTAAGAATTTCGAAGCGCATCAATTATACTTCTCTTCTTACGCGATTTAATCAGAGTCTTTACTTCTTTATTTGTTGAAACACCTTCATCATTTTTCCTAGTTTTTTTGTATATCTTACTTGGATTATTATAAGTTACTATTGGAGCTACGTATGATATTACAGGTTTATTGTCAATGATTCCTTCTTTGTTTTCAAATATTGATCTACTCTGCCATTGTCCATTTGCATCGTAGCCACCCCCACCGCCGAAATCTTGTCCACCTGTATTGGAAATGGATTTTTTTTCATTCTACGCTTGCATTTTCACCTTAGTATATAATTTTTATATAAGTAATATACCTGCTGGCATCCAGGCACCACCTCCACCGCCACTGGCTGCCCAACCCTAAAAATAAATAAATAATTGTTCATTTCATTCAGAGTCTTACCTTGGGGTCGATTTTTATTATTACTTATCTACAAATTGCTTTTAAGATTTTTCTAGGCGCTTTCAAAACATTGGAGAGACGTTGTATATTTCTGAATCAGTTTGGGTTTTTGTAATACAGGTAACATGTGTTTAAAAAATTGCATTAATTTTAGAGAGTATTAAAATCAATTCAAAATTGAGACTCACGACTTTATTACCTATTTTTTACTTGTTTTACAAACTAACTACAAACATTAGACTCTATGTAATTTGATCGTTATCAGTCCGTTGCAGTCCATTGTTGTACATAGGCTACCACCATGGTAAGACCCTGGAACTTATGACATGCAATCTGTCTATGGAACGGCAAAACTTAAACTGGTTTTCTCTGGTTCAGACAATTGGTAAAAGAGCAGTTGCGTAGGTATTTCTCTAGGTAAACTGAGCTACTTAGTCTGAGGGCATGGAAGAAGGAAACCAATACAAGTTCTCAGATACTCTTTCCTCATGAGATTATCTTTATAAATTAATTCGCCTACAAGATCGTTTGTAGCAATCGTTCTTAGGGACGCGTTTTGCCTACTTAGACATAATTGCGATCCGAGTTTCTGATTTTTTTATTAAATTACTGCATATTAATTTATACCCCATCCACCCCGCCACCGGTGCCTCCAAGACCTCCAGCTCCACCTTTCTTTTCTAGAATCTTCATCAGCAACATCATCTGTAAAATAAAATATCCCATTGTTAACTACCTAGATAGAACTCGTGTTCGACAATATGTTACATTATAATTATGTAATTTTACCTTAGATATCATGAACGACATCATACTGAACATCATCCCTTTAAAAGACATCATGCCCATCATTCCCATCATTGCTGGAAGTATCTGGAAATGTTTTAGCTATTAGAAAAATGATTTTGCAAATCACTTTTACCAGTATTAAAATATATTTTCAATGTACATTTTTTATGGTGTAGGTGGCAAACGAGTCGGCTTCCAGTGTCCACACATATTTTATACCAATCATCGATTACCTGCACTTCTCACCTGCACTCGCACTGAGAAAAGTGAATACGGGCCTTTAGAAAGGAAGTTTTGTTCTACTGCAGCACGCTGGCAAGATTGGTTGCTGTAGGTGTTTGTTCCAGTTTCTGGGAGGGGTCCGGATGTGTTAATAACAGCAGTTCCGGGATCCCTCCCATCTCAGGCGCAGAGTGGCACACCGTGTGGTTTTAGTCAGTTCGATTCCGACACACCGCCCCGCTGCAAACCCCGGCGGGGTGACGGCCCGAAGGGGTTTCCACAGGTTAAAAAAAAACGGTCTTTGTTCCAGTTAGCCTTCTTTCACAATGATGTTGTCCTGCGTAGATAGCTCCCTTAGTCGACTTTCACAACATTCTCCGGTTAATAGGGTGGTGAGATTATCACACGGAGGTCTACAGGTTATTAGTCTAGTAAAGGTTTGTTAAAAAGAAAAAGGCAAGTTTAATTTATTATACACCATAACTTACCATCATCATCTTCATCTTCATACACATCATGGCCATCATCATCATCTTTTTATGACTAGAATGGCCGCCGTCGTGTCCACCCATCATGCCACCTCCACCACCACCCTTTCGTTTTTTTCTGCCGACAAATTCTTCCACTGCAACATTATGATGGTATGATTAAATCCCATAAACATAGAATAACATAAATTTTGATTAAAGTATTGTGATTTGATTGATCTATTTTATAGTAAAACTAGCTGACCCACGCAACCTCGTTTGCGTCTCCTATTGCCCGTAGAGTGATAATTTTCCCCCGTTTTTGTAACATTCTTCATTGGTGCTCCGCTCCTGTAGGTCTTAGCGTGATGATATATAGCCTACAACTATCCTCTATAAATGCACTATCCAACTCTGAAAAAATTTAGCAAATCGGACATGCGGTTCCTGAGATTAGCTCGTTCAAACAAACAAACAAACTCTTCAGCTTTATATATTAGTATATAGAGTATAGATACGATGATATATTATAAAAATTCATAGAGAGTAGAATATCTATATTATATCAAAACATTTTTACATAGTTAATGTGACTACTTACTAAACAAATTAAATAAAGTATAAAACATACCATTCTTTGGAATTTCAAAATCTCTTCCTAAAGCATTAAAATTCACAACGTGGTTATCGAAAAAACTATCAATAGCCTTATCGATCATGTGTGTCAGTTCTTCTGAATCTTCATCATCTGTTTCTTCTTTTATTTCATTGTTTTCATCGAGTTTACTTGAATTAAGTTTCACTACAAAAAATATAATCTACTAAATATAAACAATACTAACGCCTAACATTAATGTAATAGCAACACTTCTAATAAAAATAGTGCTACCGTGTTGATCTTGGGGATTATAAGACAAGACATAAACAGCAGCAAATTTTACTTGGTAAAGGAACATAATTTATATTCCTAGCCTTTATTATTATCAATATTATTAAGAGTCGGCTGCTAATTCAACCGGTTTTACCTGAATATTAGCTTTTCCACGGAGCGACTGGCATCAAACTTTCGCAACCGGGTTCAGGGTGAATTGAATTCGATGGTTGAACTAGTTGACAGTATATTATATTTAAGGGGAATTGACAGCCCTATAACGTCCCAACTACTTGTTAAAGGAAATAATGAAATACGTAAAATCTCTTTCGTTATCACAATGGAGATTTTTTTAAACCTTTTAAAATATATAACATGGAACATATTGGAAGTAAAACTCACCAAATTTCACATAATCTCCGACAAGAGATACTTCACTTAAATTGTTTAATTGTTTCAAATACGTTAAGGTCTTTTTTTGAATGCACGTATACGAAAATTTTGTAAAACATTCTGTATAAACACCGTTAAAAACATCATCTATATTTTTTACACCTTCATCTAAGCTTTCTTTTACCTCATATTCCTTATTAAATACTTTGCTATTAACTAATACGAGTACTGTAAGTAGTATTATAACTCTATTGAGTGCCATAGTTGATGATCAAATGGAAATCCGAGTTAGAAGCTCATAATATTTATTTCATGTTTATGGGACACAAGGTCAACCATCAGCGTCTTTGCGTGAAAACATATCATTCTGTCTGTAACCGTTTATTTAAATAACTTTGTGGTTTATAGATAAGTGAAAAGGTTCTAACTTTACTGTGTGTTTTTAAGTATTTATTGTTATTGCAATTACACTTGTATTTGCTTGCAAATAAGGTGTTTTGCAGAACTTAAATGCTTAAGTTGAAACGGAATTACATATACTAGGTATATTTACCTGTTCTGTCTACAAATAATCTTTAATTAGAAAATGATAGGAATTCAAGAAGACGTAGTTAGTTCTACTAATCCTACTAATATTATACCTAAACACGAAAGTTTGTAAGTATGGATGGATGGATGAATGGATGTTTGTTACTCTTTCACCCAAAATTTACTGAACGGATTTGGATGAAACTTTACAGTAATATAGCTTATACATCAAAATAACACATAGGCTACTATTGCCGCGATAACCGATACAGACGCGGGCGGAGACGCGTGCAACATCTATACTATTATATAAGCTATATAATAGCTGAACCCCGTTTCAATTGTTTAAAGGTCGTGTTTTACAGATTAATAATACGAAGTGTCATCACTGCTCTTCGTTATAAGATCTGAACACTCATAGTCCCAGATATCAGAGCAATTAGACATAACTTTCTTTTTCTTTTAAAAACACAACTCCCACATTAGGAATATACATCCTGTATCGTGGGGGACTTTACAAACACAGATAAAACAGACACAATTAACACCCAGGCTCAGAACACCAATTTTTGGATCCATAAAGTGTTGTCCCACGAAGGATTGGTACCCACAACACTTGGCGAATTGGCAAGCGGCGTCGCGACCGCCTAAGCCACTAGGCCATCCGTGCAGTCAAGTTACATCTGTTTACATAGATGAAATCTTAGGTACTCAGTACGTCTCATGTTCTTTGAATACCTGCATGCGTGTGGAACCACCCCTAGTGACACCTGGGCAGGTACCAGATAAGAAAGGTAACTAAAAATAACAGTTACTTAACTTAAATTTACATGGCTGATTTTTATATGTTTTGTACAATATTATTCTAAAATAGTTTCATAAGTGTCAGATACTGCCCATGGACCGTAGCTTTTGTTAGACGCTTTAAGGCTACGAACGCACAGACAGGCGGCTTGCTCAGCGCCTAGAGCCTAGCGAGTCACATAGTGACTAGCAGTGCGGCCGGTCGCGAACGTTTTAGACCGTTCGTTTTACTAAATTGCTCGCTAGGCGATTCGCTAAGCTCTAGGCGCTAAGCAAGCCGCTTGCCTGTGCGTTTGTAGCCTAAAGCTCCACTGTTAAAGCGCCTGCCAAATTATCAATGGCAGCTTTTGATAGAAGTAATTATTGCTATGTATCTTTTAAAACACACGAGTAATAAATACTGGAAGACAGCAATAACTAATCTGTCCAGCGTAATGTAGTAAGACTAATCTCCTTGCTAAGGAGTTGCCTCTGAACAGCGGTGGACTATTGTTTTTGTTTAGAGGATATTTAGAGGATGATAAAACCACGTGTCACGAGGCTATAGGTAAACATAGCTGTAGGATGTAACGTGATGAAATGTAACTGCTAATTTATTTTAGTTGGTATATTATCTATTTATTGTATTTATTTCTCGTGTCTCCCTGTTGTTCACGATGAACTCCAAACTATCTAACCGATTTACACGCATTTTACCCGACTGCCAAATAAGGAGGGTTATGATTTTTAAAATGTGTGTTTAGGTGGCGTGCCTAATATGGAATAGTTAATGTCACACTTAGACGAATTGTACTCTCAAAATAAAAAAAAAAATGTAAGCAAACATTTATAAACTATTTATTAGTTGCCTATTTAAAATGAAACATAGAGAAAAATATTAAAATGATAATATTTGAAATACCTACACAAATATGATTTATTTTTAAGTGGTCCATTACAGAATCAATTTCTATTCAAACATTACCGTGTCTTTAAATGAATCTTTGAATGAATGATATGACTGAAAGTGAATGAAAAAAAAACAGGTTGACATTTAAATTTTATTTAAAGTTCAGCGAAAAATACGCCGTTACCACGAAGCAAATACAAACGTTACAAACTACGAATCCAAACACAATCATGATTATGTATGTTTTATTTATACATATATAAATTAATATAAAACAAATAACAAAAAAGATGCAATGTTTAAGGTGTCTATACAAATACATAAATAAATGCATGTAAAATAAAATTAAATATTAAATAATGATAAATGTTAGTAAACCTATTTTTGGCATAAAAGTAAATATAACAAGAAGCGTAAAATAGTAAATATCACAGTTATATATACCGCTTAAAAAGTTTAAAAGTAGAACAATAAAATATAAAACATGAGGTACTTAAACACAAAACTAGTAAAAAAATAATGAATATAAATAATATATAGTGTATATAAATATTATTTAATATAAATAATATCATAAAAATAAAAATAATTATTATGCAATAATAAAAACACGGTGGGAGGAAGATATAAGAAAAATAGCAATAACAGTATCCCTGTAAATATTGCACAGCGCTCTCAAATATTTACATACATAAATTTAAATACATAAATATATAATTATTTCATAAAAAAACAAGAAGCAAGAAATATAACTTAGTAATAAACCTCGCATAATTTTTATTAATGTATAAATAAATAAATTATTGTATAATACTTAGCACAAGTATAAATAAATTACTTAATCCATAATTCCGTTGTTACATTACATCAATTTTTAATAAATTAGAATAAATTATTATTTTTGTTTATTAATTTTTAACCTAGTGTTTTATTATAGTACTGATTATACATGATTATATTTGGTTATATAATTAAATAATAATTATAATAAGTCACCAATCATTTTAGAAAATATCTGATATTTCATTTTATACATTTATAGTATTTTATTCGATCTTTTGGTGAGTTATAATCAACTGTATATTTACTACATAATTTTTTGAGCTTCAGCATTATATATAACAATATTTTCACCTAATTTTCATTTAACTGCTACTAGTAGCTTCATAAGGCATATAACTATTGTAATCGTAAGCCCTCCTGTATCCTCCGTGATGACCGTGATCGTGTTCATGGTGTTCCTCATGGCTGTGGGAGTGGTGATGGGATACTTCTGGTTTAGTGATGATCTCGTAGGTTGTAGATTTATGTTCACCATGGCCCTTAAGACCCACAAGAGCAGAGAGGAGAAGAGACATGAGAGCGGTCATGAGAGCTTTGCCAGCTAAGAGTGCGAGAGCTCCAAGTGCCGCTGCAGCTAATGCACCTGTGGAATAATTGTTATTGGATTTAAATATTGTATTGTTTCAAATGAGTTTTTAACCGACTTCAGAAAAAGAAGGAGGTTTCTTAATTCGAATATTTTTTTTATGTGTGTTCGCGGATAACTTCGTCGTTTATGAACCGATTTTGATGATTATTTTTTTAATGGAAAGGAGATATCCCAACGGTGGTACCATGATCAGTACACTAAGATCTGATGATGGCATCCAAGAGAAATCGAGTCAAACCTTGAAGTCGGTTTTATTTTTGTTAAAATTTTACTTGTGTAAGATGATTAGTGACAGACTTCCGTCAGTACGATCTTTTAAACGGGTCTTTGTTCAAATATTTATTTCATTTTCAATTCTTGATATTAAAACTTTTATCTGAGCGATTTAAAAGATGGACAAAATAACATAATTTAATTTGATGATGGTTGTTATTCATCCATTCCAGTAAAAGCAGTTTTAATATTTATGTTTTAAAAATATAGGCTAAATAATAACAATAATTAAATAATGTTTTACTTATGTATTAACTAGAATTTTTAGAAGTATTTTTACATATAAGAATAATTTCATGGTTTAAAATTTAGGTGAATAATTATTTTAAAACTGTAAACTTTGGAACCATTATTCAATTTTGTTGTAGTTAGTATTTTAGAATATTTAAGTAGGTACGTTTAAAGGCCCTTAAAGAGCATTTCACATTAAGTTACCTTTCATCATCATCGCGGCAGCTATCAGGCCACCGCCACCTCCCTTGCCACCTCCTAATCCACCACCGCCTTTCTTCCTTCCTGTTGACTCATCATTTCCCTTAGCAACATCAAGAGCCTCTTTGGTAGTCTGAGGATCCAAGAGCTTATACTTCAAAGAATGCCCATCCAAATAATCTTGAAGTCGATATAGAAGAAAACGATTCAATTTCTCCTCTGGTTTCCCAGGAAATTGACGCGAAAGTTCCGCAGCCATTTCGTCAGGACTTGGTATATTTGATGTTCCATTTTCCTTCACAATACTCAACCCTGGCAGAAGGTGAAGCTCATCGCGAGAGCTCAAATCTTCCAAAAACGATAAAACATGAATTTTTAAACATTTGGAATTCAATAAACTGTTGCACTCTTTATGTAAAGTTCTCCCAATCCTTTCAGTATTGGACACATTTTTGACCACATCGATGATAACATTTGGATCAGATCCTTCAATAGATCCTTTAGATCCACAAACACACAACACGACAAGGGTAACAATGACACTTTTGTGAACCATTTTAATCACAGCACTCCTTAAACTATTGGCACATTTCCATTGAGAGTAGCACTAGACTGATAGCTTTGAACTGATCGCAATTTATTTTATACTGCACAATGTCACAAAAAACATAAGAAAAATGTTAAAAAGAACAAAGTGTTTTGGAGCGTATTGTGCTCAACTTTCGTTCAGTAAGTAAAAAGTTGATTGTAATGGAAAAGTTGAAAGTGATTTTTAGTTTCCAATCGGTAATCTTCGGTGAGAAATTATTATAGATTTTAGTGGGCACTCAAGGGTAAAAAAAATAAGTTGTATTGTTTAGGTTTTTAAAAGGCATATGGGGAGTGAGTGGATCATATTGTTTGACTTGTAGAGAAACATTTCAGTATAATGTATGAACGTAGGAAGTCTGAAAAGTTGACATCCTAACGATAATGAGACATTTTTTTATTTGTTTTCCACATAGTCTCCTTGAACTCTGTATACGGTTCTCAGCTTTGTACAACGCAAATACGAAGATACACATTCATTTGTTATATTAACGACTGCTACTCCCTTCAGGCGGAACTAGGAAACTTGTCTGACTATCAGACCACCTAGTATACGTGTAAGATCATTAAAAACAAAAATGTGAAATGAGAGCCAAGACGAATATTATGATATACTTATATGCCTTGCATGTTCTCTTTAATGACGTGGCTGAATAGAAGTGAGATCTAAACGAGGGCCAAATTCAATGGTCAGTCCTGAAATGTATTTTTAAACAATATAAAATATTTTATAACAACTTAAAATATCGTATCATTGAAGCCTAAAGTTAGACTTGGCCAGTTTTTAAATACGAATTATTATTATTTATTTACTAACATAGTTATGAAGAGCCCTATGTTCGATGGCAAGCATGAGAAACCAGCAAGCCAAAGTTTTGGAAAATAAAATAATAACTTACAGTCTTAGAACTTGCGAAGACAATAACATGTTCGTGTAATATTACACACGGTGCTGCTCGCTAATTCTATTAGCTTGGACTTGGCTTGATACGCTACCGCGTGTCTAGATAGGTCTTTACAACCATTCGATTATTCCTGAACCTAGGTCTGTACGGTGTTTAGTGATCTTAACTGCTAAGTCAGATAATAATATCGTGGCTTCTATTCCCACCCAGGATTAAAATTGTGCCACGGCTATGATTATTTAATATTAAGTATGTTCATTAATAGTCTAGACTATTACTAGTACCATAGCACAGGTTTGCCCAAATTGGGATCAAACAGGGGTGTGTGAGATGTGGGAGGTTATTAATATTATGCTATATACTATAATATTATAATAGTGAAAATAATGTTGTAAAATTACACGACTACACGGTGTAAAAGATGTAGTAGTTATGAGACTTCTCGATTAATTGATTTCATTCGATTTACATGCAATGAAATCAATTTAAGTACGGTGAGATCGATTTTCGATAAATCGATTGTGATTTGCATAATTTTTAAGTCATCAAGATAATATTTTCTTAGTTCATTGACCTTTTTACAAGAATTTTGATGACTTCGGCTATAAAACTAAAACATTAGATGTACCTTACGTATCAACAGTACTTAAGTCATTCTGCCATCCATGCAGCCGAGATCGTAATCAGTGATCTCAAGCCAGATCTGTTACTTTCTTTGTTCCCCATTTTTTAGGGTTCTGTAGCACTAATAAGGTTCTTTACAGTTATATCATGTTTCTTCATCTGCCTAATTGATCCAACGATTAGCGTATCCGACTTATAATCAAGAGGTCTCGATTCCCGCATCGGGGCAAAAGTGTTGTTGGGTTGTAAATACAATTGGTTTTAAAAAACAGCTCGGAGAGCTTGTTCTTAATAACTGGGACCGATCGGATTGGATTCGGTCCCGGTTATCAAGAACATATATGACAATCGTTATTGATAAGTCAGCGCTCTCAAATATACTGACAACTAGTTCAACCTTCGAATTTAATTCGCCCCCAGGGGCTCAGGTTTGCGGAGGTCCGATGCCAGTCGCTCCGTGGAAAAACTCATATTCAGGTAAAACCAGCCTACCCCAAATAATCTTGGAAATAATAAAAGCAAGGAAGATGATGTGTCACATTTCTTTGTTTAGTCGTCCATGCATTTGTGGGTAATGTTCCATGGACGGATTTTCCATACAACCGTTGTTAGTTGAACTTTCAAAATCCTTTTATTAATTGCCAGAACTACAAGTCAGAAGCCTCAGTGATTTCAAATCTGCGTTGATGAATGAGAGATAGACAGGATATTTTACATATATAAACCTACTAACTGGAAAAAGTAATGAAAGTTTCTAAATTGTCAATTGAAACCTGTAACTGGATCAAAATAGGTTTTAATATGCTAAAATAAAAAAAAACTCCCTTCACAAGTACTTAATCCAGTAATCATGCGTTAAAAATGCCTTACATCATTATGGAAAAGAGCTGATACTCTTATACTGCTGGACCGATACTAACCAAGCATAGTTAAAAACCACCGTAAGAAAACTGGCTTTCAAATGAATAAAACCGTATTGAAATCGGTCCATTTGTTTGATCGTCAGTGGTTTGAGATATGACAAACAATACACACATGCATCGGGGGTTAAAAAATCACAGGTATTGTGTATACAATAATCCGACTCACACTTGGCTGTTCTTATGATTGGAAAGGGTCCAAATAGAACTGTATAGTTAAGTTACTTTTAATGTTAAGTATTTATCAGATACGACAGAGTGTTAAATTACTCAAAAACATAACTACTATATAGTAGTATATAAAGTCTAATTAGTTTTGATACTATTGACTTTCACTATAGTTATTATAGAGTAATAACGCCAAGTGTTATAAAAGTCATCAGAGAATGAAAGTAAAGCGATTTTTTTAAGGAATGTGTACTTTTTAGGCTGTTTGTTTTCACTACATATAATCGTACTCTCTCACTGATCTACTACTTACATAGAGTTAATACAAATACAGAGGAGTCAACATACGGCTGCCTGTAAGCGGAACGTCCAATGGTTAGAAAGAGAGAGAAGATCGCGATACCCCCTCTGTCTTTCTCAACTGACAAATGCGTAGTAAAGGACTGACGTCACACTGTGTTGGTCTCGGAATGCGAGACCTTGTTTCCTTATACTTGCTCATGTTGCATGTTCTGCTATGCTGCTTTTTCGCGCAAATGCGAGTAAAGTGAAACAGATAGGTACCGCAATTGTCTCTGTCTTTCTAATCGAGGGACAGCTGGAGGCCTGGCTCCTCTGCTCTATCCATAATAACTCTTTGACTACTACTCATAATTATGACTCTGCCAGTCTGTAACGCTTTCACGGCTAATGTGCTGCGCCGAATTTAGTAACATTCGGTATGAGAATACTTTGATTCTTGTAGAAAGACTTAATAATTCTACTAATATTATAAAAGTTCGTAAGTATGGATGGATATTTGTTACTCTTTCACGCAAAAACTACTAAACGGATTTGGATAAAACTTTACAGTAATATAGCTTACACATCATAATAATGCATAGGCTACCATTTGCCGCGATAACGGACATACACGCGGGCGGAGCCGCGGGTATCAACTAGTTATACAGTAACTTAGTTTAAGAAAGGTACTTTAAAATATTACTATAATGTTTGTAACATCATCAGCACACAATCACAGTCCAAAACTTTACACAGATCTCTTCTCAGAAAGCTGTCATAGCCACATTAGCCACGCTTCGTCATGCATAGGACGGCTCAACCGGAGTGATACCATGTCCTCACAGAAAACCGATGTGAAACAGCGCCTGTGCTGTGTTTCACCGAGTGAGTGAGGATACTGGAGGCTCATAGCCCAACCCTACCTCCTATCCCCTTCTTCTCCTCTAAAGGCCGGCAAGGCACTTGTGACGGCTCTGCTGTTGCGGGTGTACATGGGCGGCGATAATCACTGACCATCAGGCGATACGTTTGCTCGTTTGCTCTTTATACCACAAAAAAACGAATTAGTACATTTGTTCAATTTTATTCTTCTCTTATCAGTGTTGTTTTTCTGCTTATTTGTTTCTTTAGCGCTCAGGACAGCCACGAGTTTAACAGCGGTAGACCTAGTGACACTCCGTATTCTGAATCGATCATCACAGGATTAATTATGACACAAGTAAAATTTTAACAAAAATAAAACCGACATCAATGTTTGACTCGATTTCTCTTGGGGCATCCAAGAGAAATCGAGTCAAAATCATCATATCTTAGTGTCCTTATCATCGTACCACCGTTGGGATATCTCCTTTCCATTAAAAAAATAATCATCAAATCGGGTCATAACCGACGAAGTTATCCGCGAACACACATTTCGGTCGAATTGAGAAACATCCTCCTTCTTTTGAAGTCGGTTAATAATTAAGCAATATGTATACATAAAAAAATTAATCGCCGAAATGTATGTACGCGCATTACCCGTGAACCAAATTAAATAATTCTTTTTTTATGTGTTCGTTATTGTTAGGACAACCTTTGTGTACAAGAAAAAATTAAAGATAACGGGAAAAGTAACTTTTTTGGCTGCGACTGTACACTGCCTGTGGGAAGCTGAGACAGATATGTAAATATGGCGGTACGAAGTTCGCTGGGTCAGCTAGTTTACATTAAAACTAAGTCCGTAAAACTAAATATTTGATATTTGTAAACTTATTCCTCTGAAGCTTATCTCACATGTTCAACAAGAACCGATCTTAAATTTTAAACCGGAAATTATTAAAATGGTAAAGATATTTTGTTATAAGACGTGTGTTATAATAGTATTCAAACAATATTCTAAATCCACAATGTGGTGTACCGCCTCAAAAAGGATTGCGACACTGTGGTGTATTTGTATATATGTTACCTTTCCAAACTATAACGTTTTTTTTATATTTTTTTGTTTGTTAGTATTTTAGTGATAAGTTTGTTTTTATTGATTGTGCGGTGGGTAGTAATACACTATCGTATTGGGCTGAGGGCCTGTGAGGATAACGCATGTTTGTAAATAAACAAATAAATAAATCTATCTGCAGTATAATGTTCCTCTCATAACATGATTCTAAGAACTGTGATGCCAAATACCTTAAAGCGTTTTTAACTGTTTTGAACCGACTTTGAAAAAGGAGGAGGTCCTTAATTCGACTGTTTTTTTATGTTTGTTACTACAGAACTGTCGGACTGTGTGAACCGATTTTGATGATACTTTTTTAATTTGAAAGCTGGTGCCTCCCATGTAGTTCCATTTCCATTTGGTCCAGTTCTTGTAATGGTTTATTTTTGTATAGGAGTAGGTACTATTCTTAAGTTCACAACAATAAAGTTACGAAGTCCACAATTAATTTAAGGCAGAGAAAATATTCAGAAAATTAAAAGTTTATCAGTGTTTCCTCTGTTTGATTCGTTTGTGTTACCTTTGTAAGTAATCTGGTGTGCAATTAAGTGTTTATTATTATTCGTGTTCTTTGATTGAAAATATAGAAAGTATTTTCAGTTATCTAAGATTTTTGTTGATAATATATAGAAAGGTTAATAGTATTTATTTAGCAACACAGGTGTGATTGCTGGGGTGAACCTTGGGAGTGTGCAGCAATGGATGTCTTTCGACTTAGATGATGATGATTATGCTAGCAATGGTGATCGAGACAATGATAACATAGGTAAGCTTGTGATTTTAAGCTTTGATAGAAAAACAAGAACAAATCAGTGAAGATATATCTAGTTTATTTACTAAGTTACGAGTTCCAAGTTATAAGTTTACGAGTTAGGTTATGAACACGAAGTTCATACAGAAATAAAATTAAAATTATAAGAAAATCAACTTTAGTGCAATCAACCATTTCAATAATGCATGAAATATATTAACAAAAATAAAACCATTTTTTAAATGATTAACTTTTTAATTTTGTGCTCGAATAGGATACAGTACGAATAAAATAAATATTACAGAAATATTACACATAATTACAGTACAAAATGTTTTAAAGCTGTTTGTATATAAATAATTTCACTTTAACATATACTGACACAATATACAATTACCACAAAATCACAATTAGGTCTTTTAGAATACAACATAATATTTTATAACATACATAGCATTTTCATAAAAATAATACTGATTTTAATAAATAATACATAAAAATACCAAAATTCATTTAAATAAATATTTTTATCACACAATTATATATCACACTTTATATTGTTAATAAACGTAAAATTGTTTCAATTACAATAATATAAAATAATTTATATAATATATTACATAATAACATTGTCAAGAACAATATATAATAAGTATACAGCAGAATAATAAATAATTAGGTATTATTATACAAGAAGGAAATCGTGAGCTTAACCTAGAAATAAATAGTTTCAATAAATAATGAGTTTTTCGTTTCATCTACGTCATACAGAGACTTTGGGACTTTATACTGTATATGACATCTATTTACACAAAGTATGTTAAAAATATTATTCTTTCATCCCTATAAAATTTTCAGAACACTCTATAACTGGAATATAAAGAAAAATTATAAAATAAATAACAGGAACAAAATAAAAATTAACCAAAAATAAAACAGACACAAACGAAATTTAAAAAAAGAAAAGATAACTAAATAAAAATAAGTAAATGAAGATGAAATAAATAAAATTTAAAAAAAGGCAAAAAACGTCTTCAATTAAATGTATGGATGAAAGAAAATATTAAATACTTTAACGCCTTCTAACTTTCATACTCCTGCCATACCCTGAATGGCCATAGCCTCCAGCGTCTTCGTGGGCTGTGGAATGAGAGTGAGAATGAGTGTAGATGGGTTTGGAGACGATCTCATATGTTGTGGACTTTTGACCACCAGATAGCGACTTGATGCCGATGATGGCAGAGAGAAGCAGTGACATCATGGCGGTGACCAGAGCTTTGCCTGCGAGAAGCGCCAGGGCTCCAAGAGCAATTGACATCATGGTACCTGGGAAAGAGGATTTTTAATTAGAGTTTTATATAATAATTTTATATTATAGGCTGTACAACATAATATCTTTCCCTTTTAATAAATAAAAAAAAAAAACATAATATGTGTGTTATTATTAATTTTTTTTGCGATAAATAAATGTAAGATTTTGTTCCATGAACTTGCGTTGTAATTCACAAATTTGTCCTATGTATCACATGGCAATACAAAAAATTATTAACTTCTTAAAAAAGCATATCTATACGATAATGTTATTCTTTAAGTATTTTATATAAATGGCGAACAGTTAGACAATGTGTCCATAGAATAATTAAGAACAGAGCACAAAGAACTTAATAGTAAGATTATATTACTATCTGAATTAAATTTTATCTTGAAATGTGCGTTGTAGTTAAAAACAAAAGTATAACCGACTAACGAGCTGCACTTTAAATTCGGTTCTCATTTTTTTGTTTTACCATTCCTACACGCTACCGAGATAATACCCATCCAAAGATAAAAAGGTGTTTTCAAATCAGTTCATAATTCATCGACTTCTAAGGTTTTATTTTTTATGTATAGCCTGCCAAAATGACTACTCTGCCTGATGGAAAGCATAAGCAGAATTCAGGAGCGGTGGTCACCATATCCATTGTGAATGCAGACAATACAACAATGTAGCATGGTGACCCACACCATGGCAGCCTAGTGATGCTTCTGCATCTTTGGGCCTCCGATCTCGCACTCACCAACGAAACACGACAGCACGAACGCTGTTATTTTACGTTGATTTTCTGTGCGAGGGTAGTACCGCCCGGGTCGAGCCGGCCCGTTTGTACTGAAATCAGCGTGGCTCTACTAATGTAACAAAATACTTATCGAAATCGGACAAGAAAATAATCAAACAATAAAAAACTTACTCAAACTTCACCAACCACACGTAAGCTTTGAATACATCATACTGTCTAATATTGAGTGAAGTGTCCCGCAGTTTCCTATACACATATAGTTCATAATCAAGTCACATTTTCCCATCACATTCACACATGAAGTAAAAGTAAAAAATTTGTATGTTTTAAATGACAAGAGTGTTTTCCTAAAGCGATATGCTCTGTTTGTCATAATCGCACAACTTTAACTTGGAGAACAAATAATGATGGTGACGCTTTCGTGTTATTATTATCTGATTGATTGTAGATAAAATTATTTACTTTCTGTTTGTCAATAAATACTTGCAATTGTTCCGTGAAACTTTGTGGTATTGAAGTCTTTTTATGACAAGTGTAGCTCATAGATATCTGCGAATTGAGTCTTGTAAGGGCGTAGGAACACAAGAAGAAATCTCGGAAACTGGTCTGTGTCGCAGGCACTTTACAAATAGACATGAAACGGACAAAGAACACCCATCCTCAGAACAACAATTTGTGGATCACACAAGGTAGTGTGTGGTTTGAACTCACAACACTTAGCGTTGTAGAAAACGGCCAGGCGACCGTTAAGATCACTACGCCAGTCATGTATATTAAATGCAACAATCTACCTATATTCAAACTTACTAATAATCTTTATTTTATTTTTATTGAAGTATCATTTCTATCGTACGTGTGTTACATATTTCAAAGTTATAAGCAGTTTCTTCTGAGCAAAAAGGTCTTCATAAAGCTGCAGATAATAATGAATACGACACAAAGTCATAAACACCGATATTTTTCCGAATATTCTTTTAAACCCCCTTACATAGCAGTGCCTCTTTTGCCGTAAATAGGATGTTTACATCGTCTTTAATATTTCCAAGATTTGGGGTCGGCTACTAGTTCAACCGGTTTTACCTGAATATCAGATTTTCCACGGAGCGACTGTCATCGAACCTCTGCAACCCTGGGAATAAACTGAATTCGAAAGTTGAACTAGTCATCAATATATTTGAGGGCACTGACTTCCTAATAACAATTGTCATAGGTGTTTATTACAACCGGGACCGACAGCTTAACTAATTCTAAAAAAATAGTCATAAAATATTTTTTATCAACATTTCGTTGTATTTGTAAAGATATTCATACATATTGCAGATAAATTACACCCAGACTTAGAAAAACTTGTGCCGATTATATAATACTAGTTGTTGCCCGCGGCTCCACCCGCGTATATGTCGGTTATCGCGGCAAATAGTAGCCTATGTGTTATTCTAATGTACAAGCTATATTACTGTAAAGTTTCATCCAAATCCGTTCAGTAGTTTTTGCGTGAAAGAGTAAGAAACATCCATCCAAACATCCTTACAAACTTTCGCATTTATAATATTAGGATTTGTTTTATTTTTTGGTAGGAATGGAAAGCACTACTTAGCAGATTATTTACTTCAATGTAAACCAACTATAATATACATTTTGAGCATTAATTATCGGAGGCTGGGGTATGTAAATATTAGAAAAAAATATTAACATTCATTAATATGAGATTCTTCTCCAACAAACTATAAAGTCCCACTTCTTCTTGGCTCGGGTCTACTCTCAGGGAAGGGCTATACGTCCCCACACTGGTCGAGTGCGGGTTAGAGACTGGCAAGACAACGACGTTGCGCTACTCAATCATGCATTTTGATGTTTAAGCAACCCGAAAGCCTACAACTAAGAATCGCGACTGCTATCCGTTGATTACAACGGGACCAACTACTTAACGTGGCCTCCGAATCACGGAGACGATGACACTATCTCGTGTTAATGGATAACAAACTTTTAACATCCCATAAATTAGTATCTTAATGACACTATTATTTTAAAACCAATTAAAAGTATTTGTAACATTATTTTTATGTATATTATCCAGTAAGTACTACGTTAACTCCTTGTTCGTGTTTAATATTGCAATTAGACCTTACATTGGGTCGTTTCGTCCAAAAAAAAAGTATAGCCCGGAGTACATTAACCTCACTTCTAATAAACTTAACACACACACATTAATAAATTGTATTTATATGTGTAAACAAAAGAAGTCCTCATTCCGCAATATTAATCTAATTTAATTGACAACCGAATCCACTATTAGCTTAGCAATCAGGATTGCCAAGCACAATCTCTATCAGTTACTGTGTATACTGGAAATATAATTTCCATACCTGTATATATTCTGTATATTTATGGCATTATTTGTTGCCTGTGTACGTTATATGTTCACTTCACAACTTTACGTTGAAATATACTCGATGTTTACTACATCTAATTCTGCAGTAAGAATACCACTAAACTATTTTGTACTAAATCACATTATTCAAAAAATCTTTAGACTGAAACAGGTAACTAACTAGATTGCAAGAGTCTTTCACTAAAACCATCATTTATAATCTTACCTAGTTGTCATTGCATAGATTGCAGATTGAGTCTTGTGTAACAGAAAAAATCTAATTCTCACAAATATTTCTGCACAAAACACAATTTTTATTAATTTCCCTTATGAGAATATGATCACTTTGTAAAATATAACCACATACCTTTCATCATCAACCCAGCGGCTATCAAACCTCCCATGCCGCCTTTCTTTCCACCACCAAAACCACCTTTACCCCTAGCTTCACCAACCAAAGCCCTGGCTTCTTCAGCAGTGTTCTCGTCAAGCAACTTCAGCTTCACGGTATGGGTTTCCAAGTAATCTCCAAGTCTGAACAGCAAATATTTGTCCAATCTCTCATCAGGTTTTGATGGAAACGATCTTGCCAGTTCAGCAGCGAATTCTTCAACTTTGGTTGCATTTTCTTTGGTAGCTTCCTTGACCACGCTCACACCAGGTAGAAGATGAAGCTCTTCTTTACCACTTAATTTCTCAAGCATTGAAATAGCTTCAATCTTCAAGCAGGTAGGGCTGAATATTCCATTTGCACAATCCTTACTGAATGCTCTTGCTCCATTTTCTACAGGTTCCACTAAGTTTTTTGGACTTCCATTAATTTCTGGACTTGGCAGTGCAAAAACTGCAGTTGTCATAAATAATATTGATATGAAATACATGGTAGTACGTCTGTACGATACGAGTGCTGCTACGGTTTGATAAGCGATTGTTTCGACCACCTTTTATATGTCGCACATAGATGTGTGATTAGTACTCTTATATCCATTATATTTTCATAGAAGGCTGACTGCAAAGAGCTTTTCGCTGTTCATTGTACAATCAACGCTATACGGTTCTCGTATGGTTGGTTTTAACTTGGTATTTTCTTTATCGTTACGTTTTCGTTTATTATAGCATGCAGTCATTCGAGTAGATGACTAGTGTAAAGTTATCGTGAATTTATTTCTTTTTATTATATTTCAATTAACTATTCAGATTCAGAATCATTCAGATCATACAGTCGTGTTACATAACGTTTGAGATCAAAAATAGTTTCGACAATTGTTGCCGTATAAATTTAGAGCTACTTTTGCAAATTAAAATAGAACCTCCTTTCAATATTTTGTTTAATCGAGTTGTGTTTTTTTGAAACTTATAAATGTATTCAGATGAGTAAAACAAATGTTTTTTGCTATTTTCATGTAACTTTTCATATTAATTAAGGTTTTTAAACCAGCTATTTCTAAGTGACTCAATCACTTTATTTAATTAAACTTGATTCCATATGAGTTTGGACGATAAGAATAAACAATTCATATACTGCATTAAACAAATCAATGTATAGTTAATTTATTCTACTTACTTACTTACAGGGTTTAATGTACAATAATGTAAATCAATTTACAAATTTAAACTTCCTTGCAACGGTTGCAACAATAACCATTTTCAACATTTATTTTCCTATTTTAACTGCTTTTCTTTCATATTCAGTTAACAGGAAGTTGTTGGCTTGTTCTCTATTACGCAGCTGAGATTATTTTTAATGCACCGTGCTTTGTCTACTGCGCCGAGTGTCGTGAGTTCAAACCCCACATGGGACAACACATTCTGTGATCCATAAATATTATTGTTCTGGGTCTGGGTGGTCTTTGTATCCGTTTTACGTACGTTTGTAAAGTTGTCTGCGTCACAAGATGTACATATATTTCTAATGCTGGAATTGTCGAGGATACGTCGCTGTAGTAGTTCGAGGATGTATACTTCATGTTGAAGACAGCAAGATATGTATGTTATTATATATTTTTATTAAATAAAGACTATGTTTCTATGATTGTAATAATAACATTGAAGTAAATGTAACACTTAATAAAAAATATCATGAAGTTTCTTTTTAAACATGACTTGCATTTCCTTAAACTTAAGGCTTAATAACTAGACCGCGTAAGATTTGAGATACCTTCCCAAAGATGGTCGTTGCCTTATCATGGTTGTGTGATAGTTTTAATAATAGTCAATTATAGAAATTGGACCAGGCCAACTTAATTTCGAACTGTTATACAAAACAATGGAAACTTAATTCAATCGACTTTCTTTATTTTCATTTTCATCGACAAAATTATGGATAAATGATAATGATTTAGAGATAGAATAATGTTTGTTTATGTAATTTAAAAACGATAACCGAATAACCGATATTTACTCTAATGACAGTAGAGGTACGTTACTTATGCAACTTTTTTGTTTGATTATTTAGACGTGATAATCTTTGGAACTTTTGGTTATATTTTAATTATAAAAATCAATTGCTAATCGTTTCTCGTTAAAACTCGAGAACGGCTGGGCCGAATTAGCTGATTTTGGTTTTGAAATGTTTGTAGTAGTCCAGGTAAGTTTCAAACGATAAAAAAATATCACATTTACGAAGTAATAAATATTTTTTTTTAAAAGGATATATGCAATTAGGGTACAATTCTTAGGAGTAAAACTGTTACCAGAAACATAAGTGCAATTACTGAGAACGTCTACTTTTTAATTTGTTTAAAGATACCTATTAAAAAAATTGGAACACAAATAGCCGGAACAAAAGACAAACATTTTAAAAATAGACTTTAGATGTAAGTAAACAGTCTAAACAAAATAAACTCAAAGGTATGTTAAAAAATAACAACACCCGTGTGCATGACAACATAAGGAACAATGGAGCCAAGTTCAAGTTTACCAACCAAAAAGGTTTTATTTCAATTTTGTGGAACGGATAATATCGGTTTCATATCAAGAGACTGATATGTATTGTTGAAGTTTGAATATTTTCTGTTCTTCTTCTTTTAAATAATTCAATGATCTTGGTTTTGGGACTTTTCCCTTAGGAATAAGACTTTTCAAGCTTAAATCAATGAATGATGCAATAAAGAATAGTAGCGGGCAAGTTATTTAAAAAGTTTGTGAATTTGAGATTCTGGTTTATAATGTTACTGTACAAAAACGATTGTGTGATGAGAACATTTAGTATTTCTATGTTTAGGTATAGTTTATATTTTAAAAGTAATAGAGCCACGCTGATTTCAGCATGAATGGGCCGGCTCGACCGGGGCGGTACTTACTAGCCTCGCACAGAAGATCAACGTAAATTGACTGCGTTGCTGTGTTTCGTTGTTGAATGGACAACCGGAGGCCAAATGATGCAGAGGAATCACTAGGCCACCAAAGTGAGGGTCACCATGCTGTATTGTTACATTGTCTTCGCATTTGCAATGAGCATGGTGATCACCACTCTTGGACTCTGCTTATGCTTTCCATCAGGCAGTGTAGAGTTGCTTTGGCAGACTCATCTATACACCTATACAAATCTATACAAATAAATAAAAATGAAGTGTCTATTTTTAATATTAAATAACTGCTTTTTACTAAATGCATATATGTGTATATACGGTATATATACCAACGTTTTTTAAAATTTTTGTCTGTCTGTCGGTCTGTCTGTTTGTTTGTTCCGGTTAATCTCTGTACCTGCTGAACCAATTTTGACGGGACTTTCACTGATAGGTAGCTGATAATATAAGGAGTAACTTAGGCTTAGGTTTTTTTAGACTAGCTTCGCGCCGTGGCGTCACTTGCGGTACGACAATAACCGCGGGCAGCAACGCGGGACTCAGCTAGTGTGTATATATATAATCTACGCCACTTATTTCAGGGCCTTGTTTCAAAGTTGTATTTCTATCATCACTGTATGTCGCTGTAAATTGTACCTATTGGATAAAGTCTTACTAAACACTTCAATCACGTACCTTTCATCATAGCCGCCATAGCGAAGAGTCCACCCATACCACCCTTCTTCTTCCTGCCTCTGCCTTCTTCCATTGCAGATTTGGCTTCTTCGACAGCATTGTCATCTAAGAGTCTCAGTTTAACTGAGTGTGAGTCCAGGAAACTGCCGAGATGGTACAGCAAAGACTTGTCAAGTTTATTTTCCTGATCACTTGAGAAGGATCTTGCCAGGTCATTAGCCACTTCTTCGTAATTAGATTTTCTATCTTCTTTCACTAAACTAACACCAGGGATTAAAGCCACTTCATCCTTGTTATTTAACTTTTCCAGCATAGCTATAGCTCCATGCTTTAAACACGTAACGCTAAGAATTCCACTTCCACAGTCTTTTTTGATGATCTGGACTTTATCCAGCGGACTTGCTTCTTCAGGATTTGGAAATGCAAAAGCACTAGTAACGGTTAATAGGAGTAGTAAACTATACATATTGAAAAAACACGTGTACTTTTGTCAATTGACACTAGAACTGTGTTCATGCAGTATTTTGACACCCTTTTATATCCAAAAGCTGTGGTCAGTGAGATGATTGCTCTGTGTTTGTATCATATAATAATCTACAACATTTTCCAACTTAAGTAGCCTTATTATCATCTTCGCAAGAACTATTTCAAATTACATTCTTAAGTATTAGAGCATCAATGACTGCAAAGTTAATTTGGTATCTTATTTTCATTTCGTAGGGTCGTTAGTAAAAATGAAGTCTGGTTTTAAGATGTTATTAGAAAATAATCCTTTTCGTACTGGTGTCATGGTCTAATTTTATTTGGTCAAATGAAAATGAAGCGTTTTATAATTTGACAAACACTTGAGAGAATGTAAATAAAACAAAAGTAGTGGGGTTTATTTTCATGTGAGCTAGTCTACATAACTTGTAATTAGTAGATGTACATACATATTTCCAACAAATCATTTCTCGCATCTTTAAGATCAGATAAAGATTTACATTACTAAGTAGACGCGTTGCCCTAATGCCAAAACACTCTCACCAAAAGAATCTACTTTACAATATAACTCATTTAGAAGTTTTTGACGAGTATCGAAAACACGTAAATATTTAAAACAGGCATATTTATGTCGTATTGCGAATGACATTTATGAAGTGATATGTTCTCGTAGAGATTTTACAAGTTCTACAATACCAGAATGAACCTGAATTTAAAAAAAAGGGAAGTCTAAAATATTTTGAAATGTTAACTTAAAGTCATTCTTTATACCCGACCGCGGCGAAGCCAAAAAGAAGGGTAATGTTTTTCGTTTTTGTACCAATTTTAGAAAATTAGATACATATAGATTCCCTCTTTCTCATAATCCGATGGACGTTTAACCGACACGATCGGGAAGAGATCAGGCGCAGGACCGACAGCATGGCTGTCGAGACATTGGGCTCATACCCCAACTTTCAAATTCCGAGCTGTTATTAAGTATTTCCATTGCCAGAAAAAGTCAATAACATTTTTTTGACCCGATGCGGGATTCGAACTCGAAACCTTTTTATATGCAGTCGCATATGTCAACCGCTTGACCAACGAGGCCGTTAAAGGTATTAGATATTCGAAACTATAAAAATAATTAAAAACGCCGCATCGCATCGCAGATATGTGTAGGAGCCCTGAGACAGATCTGTTTGTGAAGTGGTTAGTTGTCCTAACTTTTAACTGGAAGTCGTGGGTTTAATTCCCAACAGCTGTATCAACACCAGACGATCCATCGCACTCCGATCGCGCGCGGCCGGAACACAATCCACATGTGCAGGCGGCGTGGACGTGCTGCGCGCGATCCATGCTCACGATATGGAGCGCGCGCTCCTTGCTGCGCCCGATCCGTATGTTGTCGGTTTTTTGCCAGCCTCGGTTACATGGTGCGCAGTCTAGACAGCGACAGAGTGGTTCGCGCGATCCACCACACCATGGACATCTTGAAAAGTCACCGTCTGATTTTGCTCTATAAGGAATTCAAATGTTTATAGGACCAAAAGATGTTATTTATACCGATAGAGATGTGAGAGACGATGCTTGCCGTCAGATTCCTCGTGAAACTTTCCTCGATAAATGTACTATAAAACACTGAAAGAATTTTTAAATGGGATCAGCGTTTCCTAAGATTAGTGAGTTCAAACAAACAAACAAACTCTTCAGCTTTATACATAAGTATAGAAGTATAGATATGTACCTATGTATTTAGAAATATTTAAGTATTTTATTCACTGTTTGGTTACTAACAAGCTCTGGCTAGTTTAAAAATATGTGAGATTTTTATAATTATTATGTATTAAAAAAAAAGATCAGCACAGAACGCTCAGACGTAAAACCAATAGTTAATTCATTATTTTAAATTTGTGTTCTTTCAGTAGATACACTGAAATCCCTGACAATAAAATCAGTGATTTCAATGTACCGTGAATCATGTTTCGATTTTTGCAGACATATATTATCGTATATCATTCTAAGCAAGCATTTAAATACTGAATGTGGCTAACAAGCATCTTATCCATTCACCAGCTCTCGAATTGCAATCAAAGTCTCGATAATTTGTGACGAAACGAGAGCGTAAATAATCATAAATACGTTTGTGTTCTAAAGATTCTCATGAAAACGTCTGTGAGTAGAAGATACGTTGTTTTAACTTTTTAATTTTTGATGTTTCTATGCATGCATTTTGGTATGATTTCGCTTAGATTTTGTTAGATGCATATGTTTTGTTTCTTTATTAAAATGTCTGATTTCGTTTTCTAGTAGCTAACTAAATAGTAAAAAAAACTCTTAGAAGATACTTTACACTTTTTTACTCTAAAATAGAATAGTGTAGCGGATACAAATTAGTTTATTCAAAACAGACTATTTCAAATATCCTTTGGAGTTAAGTTAGGCCCTTTAACCTCCCTTAAAGTATTTTCTTTATTATTCCTATGAATATTTGGGTCGGCATTGACATTCAGGTAACTCCGGTTAAACTAGTAGTTTAACCGGATTTACCTGAATGTCAATGTTTCCACGGAGCGACTGGCATGACCTCTGCAACTGAAATTCAATGGGTAAACTGTTTTAAGTAATAAGTAGTAGTAGTCCGTATGTTTGTGGGCACTGACTGCTCAATAACGATTGCCGTAGATGTAGGTGTTCATGACAATCGGGAACTATTTTTTGGACATAACATCTAACACACAACGCCATCTAGTCCCAAGCTAAGCAGAGCTTGTGTTATGGGTACTAGACAACTGATATATACATATTATACTTTTTTTTTCGTAAATACATACATATTATACATAGAAAACACCCAAACTCCGAAACAAATATTTCTAGATCATACAAACACTTGGTCCGACCCGGGAATCGAACCCGAGACCTCATGATCAGCAGTGGCACACGTCAACCGCGAGGCCAACGAGGCAGTCAATGGCTATGGCTTAACTTTGTTTCCGAGACAGGGAGGACACGCCAAACTGCCATACTGCTATCATCACAGTATATTATATCCTTCATCTGTGCTGCTAT
The DNA here is from genome assembly GCA_905220595.1 of Spilosoma lubricipeda. Taxonomy (NCBI): domain Eukaryota; kingdom Metazoa; phylum Arthropoda; class Insecta; order Lepidoptera; family Erebidae; genus Spilosoma; species Spilosoma lubricipeda. Next base: position 790,505 of record HG992296.1, read on the forward strand.
TAAGAATTTCTTGTTAGAAAAATCCGACAATACTTTTGGCACAGGTATTTAACCCGAGACCTCTTGATCGGCAGGTACATACTCTAACCGCCATACCATATACCTATATCCCACAGTTTGGATTAAGAGTGCATTAAGTTTCAAATAATGTATTTATGAAATTCAAGTGCACGTTGTAATTGTGCACTATTTTTAGTTTGAATAATGTAGCTTTTCTTGAATACACTAGTCTTATACGACATAATTTTATTATCATATTTTACCATAGTCCCTTTCTTTGATAACATCATCATCATTAGCCCTATGTCTGTTATATGGTACTTTTCTAATTATTCTTGTGGTAGTCTCCATTACCTCTCCTAAACTCTCCACTAATCGAATTATGCCGTCAGCTTTCCATATTCCTTTCTGTTTTTAGCAAAAGAAATAATTATTTTGCCAGTTTTAATATAATGTTATCAAAGTGCAAACTTTGCTAAACGTTTTCACTGATATTGGTATTTGAACTGGCTGCGCGGTTGGCCTCGCTTAGGGGATGTCACGCTTTTCAGAATGATAAAATTGACATAGCAAGGAAACTAATCTGTAATAGAATTGAGTGTTCTATCTTTTAGGTTTGTAGGTATCGTTAGGTTTTCGTACCTCAAAAGGAAAAAAAGGAATCCTTATAGGATCACTCTGTTGTCCGCATGTCTGTCTGTCCATACCCTTTTTCTCAGGAACACTTGGAGGTATCAAGCTGAAATTCATATCAAATACTCAGGCCTAATGTCTCTTGGTGTTGGGAAAAATCAAATTTCTAAGCCAACGTGGCTTAATAATTAATAAATTAAATAATTAGAAATTTGATCGCTTAGTCTGCAAATTTTCGAAACTCGCAAGGGAATCAAAACCTACAGGGTACTGTCCGTGAACTCAGAATCTTGAAATTTGGTACGAAGCAACGTCTTATAGCACAGATAAAGGAAAAATTGCGAACACCATATATCACTTTACTTAAAAAAGAGCCATCACTTGGCCTTATTTCGTCCGGAACCTTTTCAATCAAAACTTGTTATAGGTTCTTCAAAACTTTACTCTTACAATATGTCAATACTGATGTGGACTGCTTAAAATAAGCTTAATCTAATGTGACTAACCTGACGAGGATATGCTCATTATGTCTGTATAACTTGTAATGTTTGTTTTAAACACCTGCTAAAATAAAAATAAGTATTTGTGTGTGTTTGTTTTGTAATTTTTTGTTTCTTTTATTTTGCACAATCAATTGCTTTCCCTTTCCCTTGCAGTCATTTTTGGTTTTGTATTTTTTGTATTTATTGCAATTTGGTTATGATCATGCTGTGATCTCCCATGATTGTGGAAGCACAAGACATAAGATTTATTATTTGTAATAAAACTAGCATGTAAAGTATATTCCTTGTCGGAGTCCATTATAAATAAATAAACACAGTCATAGGTGTACCTTACATCTCTTTGTGTACGAGTTTCATAAATTTGTGTATAATAAAGATCACCACAGGCTTTTTACAAGCTTTTTATTAACTTGCAATGTATGTATGTGTTGTATATCTATATATGTATATGTCACCTATGTCGGTACCTTGTCTTTAATAAACCAGTGTGAACGTAACCGGTGCTTTATTCACTTGTCCCGCGCTCTCATACATAACAGTCTGCTTGTATGTCAGAGTGGAATTTTGCAACTCAATTTTGAAGCAGATATCTACAACCGATTTTGCTGAAACTTTGCAAGCATATGTATGCAGCGTGACAATACAATATTATAATGACAAAGAGCTGATCGGATGCTGAAGCAGGAAGGTGGCCATAGGAACTCTGTTAAGAAACGTCGCAACATCATCGAGTTTGGATTCGATTCATTTGTCTCGAGGCATTCCTGTAAAAGCTTGTTTTTAAAAAGTTTTTAATTTAATATATTTACCCTTTTAGCCTACTTAACTAGAATAGTTTTCTACGATAAATTTTTTGTTCACATACAAGCATCAAATGAGTACATTTTTAAATAAATATTTAAATTAAGAAATGTAGAAATAAATAAATATTACCAATATTATGTAGGTAAATCAAAAATATTGTAGATAACTTACACTCAGACACAGAAAAAATGGTCGTGTTCATCACACAAGATTTTTCTTAGGTGGGAATCGAACCCACTACCTCTGGTTTATCAGTAGAGATCACTAACACTTACACCAAGAGACCCGTCGGTAATATTCTTGTTGAACAAAATTGAATGACTAAAACGAAGCAACCCTTGAAAAATTATAGACATCTATTAAATGGAAATAAACTGGTTACTACCACTTATAAAAACAACGTCAAAGTATTATTTTAGCAGCCATACAATTTATATGCGTAATTTATTACTGGTATAATGAATTAATGTATGCATTTAATGTTATTTTAAACGATTTATGAGCTGTGTTACAATTAGAGTAATTATAAGTAGACGATGTTATTAAAGAATAATCTTATATACAACTAGCTGAGCCACGCGATGTTACCCGCGGTTTATGTTGTACTGCAAACGCGGGTAACGACGCGGCACAAAGCTAGTCTAAGAAAGTGGCCTTAATTACTTCTTACATCATCAGCTATCTGCCCGTGAAATATTTAAGTACCGTATAGGCTTTCATAACCATCTAGTGAAAAGCTGATAAATTAAAATGACAAAAAGACACTTCAAATTTATTTATTTGTATAGATGTAAAAACTATTCAATAACATGCAATTATTCCCAATCACAGATCTAGAACATGATGTTTGAAAGAAACTATTAAAACGATAACATGATGTCTTAGTACAAGATTTCATCATCAGCCTATTGCAGTCCACGGCTGGACATAGGCCTACTGGCCATAGAACAAGCTCTGTTTGGTTTGAAGTTAGATAAAGTTGTGTGTCAGATGTTTATAATAATAATAATATAATATAATAATAATAATTTATTTTCTTCTCTCACACAAAAATTACAAAAATCTGTTACATCAAAGTATACACAAAAATGAAAAAACAGAAATAGAGGTCTGTGTGAGAGACTGGTTTCCGTACTAGGTAGAACCTGTATGACAGAATAACCAGCCTCTCCTAACTCCAGATAAGTAGGTACAGAGGGTCTCCAGAGAGTAACATGAATCAATGGCTTCTATAAATGTGAGATGAATAAACGAAAGATTTTAATGTGATTCAAGATGTTAGTGAAAACGTATTGTGTATGTGTGTGTGTGTGTGTGTGTGTGAGTGTGTGTGTGTGTGTGTGTGTGAGTGTGTGAGTGTGTGTGTGTGTGTGTGTGTGTGTGTGTGTGTGTACGTATGTGTGTGTGGTGGGTATGTGTGTGCGTGTGTGTGTGGTGTATATACGTATGCGTTTATCTGTGTGATGTGTAACTATGAAGGCACATAAAGCAACTTCTCAGTCTCCTCATAGTTTAAAGATTTGAGCCAGTGTGAAATAGTACGCTTGCATTGAAACTTCGAAGAGGAGTAAATATTCAATCTTTGATTCACATTATTGTAGAGGTATCTTCCAAGAAAGCCGAAAAATCTGCCAGAGAATGCTGTGTTGTAAATCTCAGTCGGGGGACAAACTTTATGTTTGAGACGCTTGTTAGTGTTAGAGACATTAAATGAAAGTAATGAGTGCTGTTTTAGGACAGTGTGTAGGATAAATAATTGCCGAACCGTAAGTACGTCTGACAACTGATAGAGATCTCTGGTCGGGTATATGAATGGCAAGGAGTGCCCCACTTTGAGAATTGCCCTTTGAGCTCTTTCTAGCTTTATAAGGCTAGTTTTGCAAGCTCCACCCCATACCGTAATACAATAAGACAATATGGGTTGACATAACGATGTATAAACTATCCTAATAAGGTTTTTGTCAGCTATGTTGCGTAAATTTTTGAAGATAGAAATTAGTTTTCGCGTTCTAGACGATAGTAGGTCAATATGGTAGTTGAAATTAAGGTTACTATCGATAACGACTCCGAGGTATCTAATTTTGGTGGTGCTTTCTAGGTGGTCACATACACAAGATTGATGGTCCTTGCAAGAGTGGGCCACAATACAGTGATCATGTGGAGGATCTAATCGAGAGTTTTTTATTCTAAAGGGAATGTATTTGGTTTTATCTACATTGAGCGTCAGTCCATTATTCCTGAGCCATGAAGACACTGCATCGAAGCCCATCTGTGCAAAAGCAAAGGTTTCTTTCCAATTGTCTCCATGAAAGATCAAGGCAGTGTCATCGGCGAAAGCAACAATTTTGCCATTCTTTAGTTGTAAATTACATAGGTCATTAATATAAGTGAGAAAGAGCGTGGGACCAAGCACACTGCCCTGCGGAACCCCAAAAGCAACTGGCAGGTCATCGCTAGTGATTTCACCAACCCTTACTCTTTGACACCTTCCATTCAGATAGTCAGAGAATAGTTTGTGCTGAGTATCACGGATACCAAGTTTTTCCAATTTGTCCAACAAAAGTGGGACAGAGACTGTGTCAAAAGCTTTCGCTAGGTCTAGAAATATAGTAATAACTTTCTTTTTTTTATCCAAGTTGCGTACAATGTGATGAGTCAGTTCGTGAACGGCATCGTTTGTTGATTTACCTGCTCTGAATCCAAATTGTGAATTAGACAAAAGATTTTTCGTCTCAAGATAATCAACAATACGTTTGTTTAAAATTCTTTCAGCTAATTTAGAAATTGTTGAAAGTATGGAAATAGGTCTATAATTATTGACACAGCCTCTGTCACCACTCTTGTATACAGGAACCACTTCAGCAAGTTTTAGTTGGTGTGGAAAAACTCCAGTACTAAACATAAGGTTAAAGATGTGTGTTAAGGGAGGTACCAAGATGTTACAGTAGCGTTTCAAGAAGATGCCTGAAATATTATCCCTTCCAATTGTGGTTACTTTTTTGAGATTCAGTATGTAACTCTGAACTTCAGATTCAGTGGTCGGAGCTAAGGCAAATGAGAAAGGGCATGGTTCAATATTTGAGGTATTAGGCACAATTGGGGTAATTTTATTGGCTAGATTTTCACCAATCGACGTGAAAAAACTATTTATATTGTTGACAGACATGACTGGATCGCTAGTATCTAACAGATCTGTGGAAGCGTGCGATTTATTTTTGTAATGAGTAATATTTTTGATTGCATCCCACAGCGCCTTTGTGTTAGTATTAGCTGCATTACAGAGCTGTTCCCTATCGTAGGCTTTTTTAAGATTCCCTAGAAGGGAATTACAAAAGTTCCTGTATCTGAGATATGTAACTCTAAACGTTTCGTTGTTAGGATTTTTTTTAGTTTTAATGTGAAGTTTGTCCCGATTTTTTATGCACTTTAAGAGGCCATTGGTCATCCAGGGTTTTTTAATTCTCCTGCGATTAGAGACTGCGATAGTACGTGTATTCGATTTGATCTTAGAGTTAAGGGCTGATATTAATAATGAAGTAGCCACGTCTGCATCGGTGGCGTCATAAACATAATTAAATCTAAGATTATTCATATCAATATCAAGTTGATTAAAATCAATTTTCTTAATAGGCACAGCGTTAGATTGTTGAACTTGGAGTTTTAATATAATCATGACACTATCGTGATCAGTAACCGATGTCTCTGCCACGTAGCAGAATGCTGGAAGTTTGCTTTTTAGCATTACATGGTCTAGACAGGTTTTGGAATGCGTTGGTAACTGATGAGCGGGTAAAATACTGTGTGATGCGAGTAAATCAAGATATGTTGATGAGATATGATCTTTGCTATTTGGTATTATGTTTATGTTTATGTCTCCCATGAGAATAATATTGGGACATTTTAAGTTATTCAGTAACTCATTAAGGGACTCCAGAAACGGTTGTAGATCTTTATAGCCTGGCGGACGATAAATGGCTGCTAGTATAGTATCACAGTTCAACCTTATAATGACACTGTTGGCATCCTGCAACGTATTGTCTAAAATAGATACCTGCATACTGTTTTTGAAATAGATGACAACTCCTTCATTTTGTGTAAAATTATTATGACTCTGTATATGAGTGTAACCATTTATTGGCGGGATGAAACTTGCATGTCTCAACCAGCATTCCGAGAGCACAATCAAATCCCAGTCAGTATTTGATCTTGAAAGAAGTGTTAAAAGACCGTCGAAGTTACGTTTTATACTGCGAATGTTTTGATGAAAGACTTTTAAACTTAACTGCGTGGTATCGATAAACTTAGAGCAGTCATCTATATTACAGGTTGATGACTGAGCAACTTGGAATTCGTCAAGTATTTCATTAATATTATCGAATTTTGTTAAATTTAATAGAACTAAGTGAATTCCGGCGAGGTGACATTATTAGGTTATACCTACTTTTAAAAAGAAGAGAGACAAATTTGATGCATAATAAGGACTTGTATGTGTTTGATACGTTTATCATGTAAATATAATGATAGTTTAACTTTCTATAAAAATAATATAGGAATGTGATCTGCGTATAAGTGCCGTAGAATGGAGTATTGTAGATATTGTGATTATGTATGTTTGTGGGTTTGCAGTGTTGGTATGTAAAAGTTGTGTAGTGACTGTATATGTGAGTATATGATAGTTGATTACGTATAATTATTGTATATAAGAATAAACTAAAAAGTGGCCTAAGCTGCTGTAAATAAGTTTCACCATAAATAATATGACATAAAAAGTTACAAAAGCTCAGTGACAGTCATTTAGATAACATTCTTTTTAGGTCTAGTTCACAGTCTATACGCAGCGCCGGCGAGTCCTGTGATCTTTTGATGAATATTTTTCCATACGAGGTCCAAGTGCTATGGTAGTTGTGGTCTTTAACAAACTGGCGAGCCAGATATGCCAATCTCCGACCCAGACTCGTCAAAGACTCATCGATGAACACAGGCTTAGTAGGTCCAGGTAGCTTAAGATGTGTAGTATTTAGTTTATCATTTTTTCTAGCCTTATTGAAGTTTCTACATTGCTTTATAAATCCATCTTTACAAGAGGTAGTAGAAAAATTTACCATTATATGATTACTCGTTTCTTTTTTTGTTTTTAGGCGTAAGATATCCCGAATGTCAGAATCAGTTATCGGGTGTTGTATGACCTCCCCTATACTCTTAACAAGTGCCCCCAGAAGAACTTTATTTTCAGAGGGTTGTATAGGAATATTTTTAATTTCGACAGTCGATACACGGGAACTACGCTCAAACTGTTCAATCCTATTTTCAAGTGTCACAATTCTAACTTCGTAGGCTCGACTTTGCTGTTCCAGTTGCGAAACCCTCTCAATCAGTTTGAAATATTTATTTATTTCTTAGCTGAGCCCCGCAGTGTTACCCGCGGTTTTTGAAGCTTGGCTGAAAAGTGGCCTAAGTTATTCCTCATATTATCAGCTGTCTTCCAGTGAAAGTCAAAATCTGTCCCGCCATTCCATATATTAGCTGGAACAAACAGACAGATAGGCAAAGGGACAGATAGACAAAAATCTTTAAATATTGATTAACGCTGGTACTGTTCTAGGGAATTTAGTATAAATCTGTTAATTTGAAATTACTAACAAAGACTTCAATTTTATTTATTTCCCTTATATAGATTAAAAGTATACGTTCTATATGTAGAACCTACAACATCATAACCAACTATCCATCAAACCAAACCTATCTTTATCTGTCCATCTATAATCAACTTTCGCTTGCCATGACAATTATTTTGTCAAAAACACAATTTTAGTTGTAGTCGGAAAGTGCGCGTGCGCAACAAACTGTATCTAATGATGGTCTGTCAGGTGTCTTCCTATCCATGTAGCGTGAATTCCATATATAAATGAATTAACCAAGTTTTTCTGTTAACTTAACTGAACCATTTATTATTGTTCTTTTTAATGTGATAGTCATATGAGAACACTATTGAAAGTACCGTGAGATAGCAACACCTCGGCAGGCATGACCACGGTCTCTCAGAAAACTGATGTGAAACTGCGCCTGCGCTGTGTTTAACCGAGTGAGGATACTGTAGGCCCATACCCCAACCCCTCCTCCCATCGCCTTTCCTATCTCCCAAAGGCACTTGTGACTCCTCTGGTATCATCAGGAGAAACATCTGCCCGTTTGCCCCCTGCCCCCTATTCCATAAAAAAAGTAGGAAAAAAAATGTTACTGGATTCAAATGGACATACTTTTCTACTCGGTGACGCAGTCGTGTTGCATATTATTTAAATATTCGGATTTAAACAGTATTTATCTAAGATTGTATCGCTTTTAACACCGTCTACTCTGACGCGTAACTATGAAGTGAACACTCGGCGAACGTGTGAAATCTGTTTGCAGCTTGCTCAAAATTACATTGATTTCTGGACGAAAAACACACTGTTTTTCTGACATCTGTTTTTTGTAGAAAATCATAGAAACCATCCAAACTCCGAATAAACAAATACTTGCAGACAAAAAAAAAATTGATCCAACCCGGGAGTCGAACCCGACACCTCAAGCACAGCATTGGCATATACTACCATTGTGACCCCGAGGCGTCAATCTTTCATTACGGACGATAAAGAACTTTGTTCCAATTACAATAACTTTTGGGGGTTCCCCATACTTAGCACTGAAAGTACTGAAACACAATTTTTTTTTCATGAAGCTCGTACCTATGGGTTATCTATTGATAGGTTTTCAAAAATGATATTGAGGTTTTTAATTTTTTTTTTTCTAAACTGAATAGTTTGCGCAATAGACACTTCCAAAGTGTTAAAATGAGCGCCCCCCCCCCGCCCCTGTAACTTCTAAAATAAGAGAATGATAAAACTAAAAAAAATATACGATATACATTACCATGCAAACATCCACCGAAAATTGGTTTAAACGAGATCTAGTAAGTAGATTTTTTTTTATATAATAGTAAACCGCAATTTACCTTCCATTCAATCAAATCAAACGAAAACTCCCTGACAAGAAAATCTAAAAAGCGTTAAATAAACTATCTCTTCATAAATTGCTATGTGCCAATTCTTGTCAATACCTAATTCTTTATTCAGTTAAATGTTTTCTATGTATAATATGTACGTATTTACGAAAAAAAGTATGATATGTATTTATATCAGTTGTCTAGTACACATAACTCAAACTTTGCTTAGCTTGGGGCTAGATGGCGTTGTGTGTTAGATGTCCGAAATATTTTATATTTATTTAAATAGTAGTAGTATTATAATGTGTGCTAGGTACCTAAAATCTGTTTGAATTCAGTGCCAACCCAAAAAGTCGGACTCGAACCGACTAAAGACCGCACACTCTCTCGGGTACTAAAAGCCGGGGAACCAGGTTCACCCTCGAAAGGAAATCCCTGGAACCCCGACGTACCTCGGGTCACCTATAAGCTCGTACCGCCGCCCCGGCCTGCTTCTGGTAGGGTGACTGGTGGCCTCACCTGTCATCCTCAGGCTTGCACTTATGGAGGACGGAGATCGTTTTGCGATCTCCAGCGTCTGAGTCGTCTGCGGTACCTGGCCCGTTGGCGGGCCTGGCGGACAGGGAGAGTTCAAAACCTCTCCCGGTCCCGCTCCGCCATCTCCTTCGCAAGCATAACTTGCTCGCAGAAGTGACGGCAGAGTTCCACGCGCTCTCGCTCCGCAACATGGCCGCAATCATGTACCGAGCGAGTGAAATTTGTATGTACATGAATGCTTAGCTCAGCCAGTCAGGACATGTTATTTTATAAGTATAGATATAGATAGATGAACCTACTTAGACAAACTAGGTGTAAAGATATAGTGTAGGTTCCTAACCCAAACATCAGCTTTGCATATCTTTTCTTTCCTATAGACGACTAGTTACTAGCTCGGGATCGTAAAGTATAGTTTATTTCCTAACCTTACCTGTCACCTAAATAACTTGAAAGAATACAACTAGCGCCCTATTTGTATATATGGTATTTAAAGAATAACCCTCGAACTCCCAATCGTTTTACGTTCTATCATCAGCTCATGTGAATAACTGAAAGAATACAAATTAAGGTCTATACGTTCGTATAATATTAAAATCATCCTCTAATCCCTAACTGTTGAAGAGTTTACCTTCTATCATCAGTTCACCTAAATAACTTAAAAGTATTCAGCTAAAAGTCTATAGATACGTATGAAATTGAAAGAAACAGCTTCAACTTCTAACCGTTGAGGAGTTGTACTTTCCATCATCAACTTACCTAAATAACTTGAAATAATACGACTAAAGGTAACATACATACAAATGATATTTAAAGATTTATCCTTTAACTCCTGACCTTTAAGGGGTTGTACCCTACATCATCAACTCATCAACATGAAATGATGACTACCAGACGCAAATACCGGAGTAACTTCAGAAAATGTACGAAAAACATAGCACGTACCTAAAAAATGAGGGTTTCTCTCGACTTCCCTGAGATCATATCATCAGTCCTTGAAATGGTGGCAATAGGACCACCTCGAGAGCATACCCTTTCGAATCCGAAACGAATTTTCAAAATCAGTCCGCCATTGACGGAGTAATCGGTGGACATCCATAAAAAGGAAAACATATATACAGTGGAACATAGAACCTTCTCCTTTTTTGAAGTCGGTTATAAAAAAAGAAAGAAATTGGCAGTCATTAAGACTGCCGATAGTAAAATTTCACACCGATTTTCTGTGAGGCCGTAGTATCACTCTGGTCGAGCCGGCCCAATCATGCCGAAGCGTGGCTCTCCCACGGGAACTTTTATGGAATACTAGCTGAACCCCGCGGTGTGACCCGCGTTTATTGTTATACCGCGAGTAACGCCGCGGGACAAAGTTAGCCTAAATAAAAGTAGCCTAAGTTACTCCCTGGATCATCAGCTACCTGCCAGAGAAAGTCCCGTTAAAATCCGTCCAGTCGTTCCAGAGATTACCCGGAACAGACAAACAGACAGACAAAAAATTTTTGGTATATGTACAGTGTATACATACATATGCATTTAGTAAAAAGCGGTTATTTTAATATTACAAACAGACACTCCAATTTTATTTATTTGTATCGATATAGAATTTAGTCAACTCTTACGTCGCACATCGTATGTATGGGGTGATGACACGCTGTATGCTTTATCTGTTGGATAAAGTTTATAATAATACACATTAAACTTCCAAAGTCTTACTAAAATAATGACTTATTATTCTTATCCATATACCAGGTTCTTAAGTAAGTAACTAGCTTATCATTATAATACAATCAGTCTGCTATCTCATTTCTATAAAAGTTTTTGAAACGTAGAACAAAAATAAAACAAAACTGATTACAACTCTCTCTAGCGACTGCAAGCAATTGCTTTTCGAACCTTTCTTTTACTTTTTGTATGAAACTTGCGGTTGTAGTTCGCTAGTAGTATCAAAAGATGGCGGTAGTGTTATCGTTCTTAGTTGTAAATGATGCATTAACAGATGGCACTAGTAGTATGAAATCTGAATTAAAAAGAACAAAAACTTTTGTAGGGAAATTATTATGCGTGATGTTATTTGGTCTTATTGTTTTTATGAAGAACGGAATTCAGTTTATATTTGCTATGTTTATTTTCTCTTTAATGTTCAAATACATTGGTAATTGGGAAATAATTGATGTTCCTTCAGGGGGATTCTAACTTGAATGGTTTTCTTGTTTGCCTTTTAAACTTAGAGGAGATAACTACCATTAGTAACAATTACATGATTAAATATTTTAACCAAATTACCCAGGGTATTAGGGTGTTATGTGAATGTTATAATTATAAATTACTAGCTGACCCGGCGATTGTACAGCCATATTTACAGCTTTGTCTCAGCTGTTTACAGGCAGTGTGCAGTCGCGGATAAAAATATGACTTTTCCCATTACCTTTTAATTTTTCTTGTACACAAACATTGTCCTAACAATAATGGTAGCGTATGCGACTGCTGTGCCTGAGATCTCGGGTTCGATTTCCGGGTTGGACCAAATTTTTATATGATCTGCAAATATTTGTTTCAGAGTTTGAGTTTTTTCCATATATAATGTGAATGTATTTACAAAGAAAGTTTATATGTATTTATATTAGTTGTCTAGTACCCATAATACAAGCTCTGCTTAGTTTGGGACTAGATGGCGTTGTGTGTAGACAGCTAATTTTTCTGAATAAAAGGTGTTCTAGGTAATATCTTATGTCCCTTTCTGTAACATGCACAATGCATACACAAAATTACTTGAAGATCGGTTCAGTAATTAAGACGAAAAAGTGTCAAACACAAATCAATATTATCTCTTATCAGTGGTCTATGTAATACTTATTTTTCTATTTCTAGACAACAGTAGATTATTTCTGAATAAACCGTCAGTTTTTAACTTTACTCTTAATTTTGAATATGTAAGTAAAGAAGTTAAATACAGCGAACAATGAAATATTAATTAAGAGTACCTTTGCATTTATAACAATTATTACAGTACAGTATTTTCATTTTTTTTTCATTTTTATCTTTACCTGAATATATAACTCTCTAAAATTCAATAGTAGAAATTTGGAAATGCCTAAATTACACATTGTCACAAAACTGTGAAATATTGTTAAGTTAATTTTTAAGTTATGCTTTCCTTTTGTTGGAGATTCATATCGAAATATGTGATAAATGTATACTCGAACATTTGTTTTTTATCTAACAAACATATCCCAAAGGTAATCTCCGGTTCAACTTTGTAATTTTTAATTAACATTATTATTGACTAAATTTTGAAAGACGAATTATACAATACATCTTCAAGATCTTTGTTTTTAGTAGTTTCTCTAACCATTTGAACTAGACATATAGATACTTAACTATGAGTTCTACGAGCTTCTGTGATTTGAGTCTCATTTCCTCAATCACATCTTATGATTTCATTTGCCTCATTTTCCTTCCCTCTCGATTTTTCTTCTTTTAATGTACATTATATTTTATCTTATATAAAATCAATCATAGTCCCAAAAAAATATGGCTGCCAAACCTAAGAATGTAGTTAAATTCATATAATGATATTTCCTTTATTTTAAATATATTTGAATTAATAAATAAATAAATATTTCGGACATCTAACACACAACGCCATCTATCCCCAAGCTAAGCAGAGCTTGTGTTATGGGTACTAGACAACTGATACAAATACATATATACTTTTTTTTTGTAAATACATACATATTATACATAGAAAACACCCAAACTTCGAAACAAATATTTGTAGATCATACAAATATTTGGTCCGACCCGGGAATCGAACCCGAGACCTCACGATCAGCAGTCGCACACGCCAACCGCTAGACCAACGAGACCAACCAACCAAATATATGTTCATAATATGCTAGGATCCAAAAGACCTTAATACCTATGCTAGTACATGCAATTTACATACATAATTAATTAAAGGACTGTCATTTGTGACACATAGAATCGTCATTATTTTTAATATTGTGGAAGACTTGTACTTTGGTTGAGCTCAAGGCTTGGTATTTCAGTACATCAAGTTATCTCTTTTGGGTATATTCACATTTATTGTGTTAAGGACTGATCATATATACTAATCAGCTCAAAAAAGGAGTTGTTGTTCGCTTAATAAACTATTCAATAAAATCTAATTAATTGTGATTTTCATGTAACTTATATTATTGACATGTTTAATTCATCAACAACCCATAACGTCCCACTGCTAAGCTCGGGTCTCCTCTGAGGAGAGGCTTTTGACATGATTAATATTTTTAATTTATTTACAATTTGGAATTTTAATTTATCATCATTAATAAATAAATCACAATAAACACAAACTTTTGTATGTCAGTTTGACTAAATATTAGAACTTTATATATTTTTTTCACACACAAGTTATGTACAACATTTTAATGGCAAATAAATTATTGTATTCTAGAAGAAACCTGACACTGAGTCAAAAGAAACCTTTTGCCACGTGACCCGTTGCGTCGATAGCAAATGTAATCAAGAAAACTCAAGACAAGTGATAATTATTTTAATATACCTAATGTAATAATATTAAAAAGTTATAATGTATACATACAAAAAAAAACATACAATCATTCACACAGTTCTGCCCACCCACTCTCCACAACTCATGTGAACGTATCTCATAAAATCCATATAAATAACTTTCTTCAATTTCAGAGGTCAATGTCCCACCTCACTTAAGTTATGCAACCCTGAAAGTAGGATCCTCTTACTCAAATTCGAACTCTATTATTTCAAGTGAGAGTTGATAATTGGTTGGCTACTTGTTAAAAAATGAAAGTTTCGTGAAAGTTAACACCTGTGTTGTGAGTTATATAATGGTATGTTCGTGAGGTTTATTACGGTTTTGTTTGTGTGTGTGTTTGTATGTATCATGGTCAAGACTGTGGGAGAGGCGAAGGTTATTTACTTATTGTGTTCGTACTTGCTGTTTGAATGGCACAGCGGTTCATATGAGGACTGCTACTGGGAATGTTGGGGTAAAGATACAAAGAGCCATTATAAAAAAATTAAATATTATATCTCATTTTTACTAATATAATATACATACAAATAAATAAAATTGGAGTGTCTGTTTGTAATATTAAAATAAACGCTTTTTACTAAATGCATATGTATGTATACACGGTACACATACGAAAAATGTAGTTAAAAAATTTTTTGTCTGTCTGTTTGTTCCGGGTGACCTCTGGAACGGCTGGACGGATTTTGACGGGACTTTCACTGGCAGGTAGCTGATGATCCGGGGAGTAACTTAGGCTACTTTTTTTAGACTAACTTTGTCGCGCGGCGTTACTCGCGGTACAACAATAACCGCGGCTGACACCGCGGGGTTCAGCTAGTAACATATAAAACTGTCACAGTATACAAAGGGTAACAAGGTAAAAAATTACATTTATATATTTCTTATAAAAGACATCAACGCGCTCGGTTTTTTTCTTTAGAAGTCTATTTATACAAAGCTAGTATTTTATGGCAGTTTACACAAGTTAAAATTAAGGTAATCTTGTCTTAGTAAAATGAAACAAACTACTTCTTTAACAGTATCTGAAATCTAAAGTTGTAATAATTTGTGATGCGTAAATACAACTCACTATAAAATAATTAAATATCCAGAATTTTATCCATTCGTTACTCTACACACTCGTAAAGGTTTACACAATTTCAGTATATTATAGTATTTGTTAAGGTTTTAGGTGTAAGTGTTGACCGAAGTTAGGACTTGAGAAAAGAATAATAACTATTTTATTTAATCCCAACTTATTCAACAATATCACACTTTACACTTTCTTTATGTTGACTTTCTTTCTCCTTAACACCTATTCTAAAACTGAGTTATTGTAAGATTTCTTCACAACCTTTCCTTTTATTAACCAACTTCAAAAAAGAGGAGGTTTCTCAATTCGACCGTTTTTTTTTATGTGTGGGTTCGCGGATACCTTCGTCGTTTATGAACCGATTTTGATGGTCCTTTTTTTAATGGAAAGGAGGTATTCCAATAGTAGTACTATGATAACGACACTAAGATCTGATGATGGCATCCAAGAGAAATCGAGTCAAACCTTGAAGTCGGTTTCTTCTAAATTATCTATACTATTATAGTAAAGTCTATCTGTCTGTCATGGCTAAATAACTACACTGATTTCAATGAAATTCGGCATAGAGATACTTTGATTCTTGAGGAAGTACATTTTTTATGTATGAGCCCACCAAAGTAACAAATAAGCAGAATCCAAGAGTGGTGGTCACCATACTCACTGCAAATGTAGGCAATATAACAAGACAGCATGGTAACCCACACCATGGCGGCCTAGTGATCCTTCTGTATCTTTGGGCAGACTGCAACATGGGTTGCTTTTTAACCGACTTCCCAAAAAAAGAAGGAGGCTTCTCAATTGGACCGTATATATATTTTTTTTTTATGTGTGTTCGTGGATAACTTCGTCATTTATGAACCGATTTTGATCATTTTTTTTTAATGGAAAGAAGATGTCTCGACGGTGGTACCATGATAAGGACATTAATATCTGATGATGACATCTACGAGGAATCGAGTCGAAACTTGAAGTCGGTTTTATTTTTGTTAAAATTGTTTTTTTTTACCACAAAAGCTAGTAGTCGACAATACCAAAAGTGGTACATTAAGTAAATACATCTTTATGTACTACTTTAGGGATGTAGACGTGTTAGGTTAGGTAGTGTTCAAAACAAACAGACGCGAACCTGCATACCTCCGGTTAGCCTATATACATACACTTATACACCGGCGTGGAAAACGAGGCCGTGGATACGGATGTTTACTCCTCTGTATGTGTGTGTTTATTTGTCTGTGTGAATGACGCACGCACACGAGTGTAGTGTGAAAGTGTGGAAGCACCTGCGGAGGTGGAAGAATGCCATTGATAACGAACTGTAGGCCTAATGCGAGATGTGTTCACTAGCAGTATTATATTTATGGATTAAGGTAGCTTTCTGCAATGACACAATATACTATCATTTCGTCAGTGCTTTCTTTAATATTTTTAGGTGCTTAATGAGGTTTTCAACTGTAGTAAATGTAGAATCTCTTTTAACTAGAATAAATTGCAATGAATACAGTTGTTTTATTGTATGTAGCTTGTATAATTGTATTATGTTATTGATAAATTAAATCCAAATTTATTTATTATAACTTCGAATTAGCTCTATCTGTAAATTTTGTGATTAGATACTTTGACTCTTAAGGAAGTGTTATTGTTATTATGAAATTTTACCAACAGAATGTTTTTTTGAAAGAATAATACGCATTGGGAATGCAACGGTCGATAACATTAAATGTTTCAATTTTAGTTTTGGCATCCCCCGCATCAACAAAAATTTAATTGATAAAATTGGAACAGACTACCAGCGCTCGTGTTTCCCTCCCACACTGATCCCGGGTCTTTTAAGCAGGGCGTGAAAAAGCATCAGCACTTGGCCGCTATAGTGTGGATCACAATGCTGTATTGTCTTACTGGATTCTGCTCATGGGTTTCCATGAGGCAGAGCAGAGTCATTTTGGCAGCTCATACTAAAAAAAACATTTATTTACTATCAGATATACTTAATATTTAGAGTGGATAACTTCATTTGTAAATATGATAATGGAAATATCATTATTATTATTTGCACCAATCTTTAATAATCTTCTGCTTGACAAAGGCTGCTCCGTAATTTGTAAAATAAACTTGCATAAAATATTATCAACTACTACAGAAACTATGGTTCTACTACTCTAATTTAAGTTATTTAAGTTATCAAACACTAACAACTTAAATTTGAGTTCGAACCATACAGTTACTTCTTCTTCTATATAATATTTATTATTTTAACAGCAACTTTATTGGTTTACTAAATATAAACCTTATAACAGAGAAAAATGACAATAAAAAATTATAATATGGACTTTTTTACATAAAATATTAGGTAAATTAAAACAATAACAATGTTTGTAATCTGAGCTATATAATAAATTGTAACAATAAAAAACATTATTAACAAGCAAAAATATTAATTTATCATTTTTTTGCGTCTATCAATAAGAGTTAGACAGTTACATAAAACAAAACAAAAAAATATAAATATATTTGTGCAAAAAAATGTCTTAACATATTACAAAAACTCCAAAGATCAAACTGAAACTGTAAAATCATTCAGTCCATTACGTAAGCGGTGTCATAACAAAAACAAAAACCCATCTCCGACATTTAAAAAGTTCGAGATGTAAACTTTCATTTCGAGTGACATCACCCAACATCCTTCTTACATCACGGAGGAGAAAGTCGGCCATTGAACCCGACACACTTCGGGCAAATACTTGAAGTAAGAACCTGACTGACGACCGACACTTACTATTAAATGAATTCTTTATTAAATAATGGTAAAACACAGGACAAGAATAATAGATAAGAGATTAAAGACATTGACATTTAATAAAGCTTCAGTGGTATAATATATTCTAATGCCTTTATTTATGGAAATGAAGCCATCATACATGTAAAATAATAAATAATTAAAATTAAGTTAAAAATGCGAATGAACTTTAAAATAAGACAAGTAAAATTTTATCAAAAAAAACCGACTTCAAGAACGACTAAACCGATCGATTTTTCTTGGATGCCATCTTCAGATTTTAGTTTTCTTATCATGGTACCAACGTTGGGATATCTCCATTCTATTAAAAAAAGAATCATCAAAATCGATTCATAAATGACGCAGTTATCCGCGAACACACAAAAAGTTTTTGAAGTCGGTTAAAAAGTGAAACCAATTATTGTAATTAACAATAAATTTATTTTAATGTAGTAATGCAAGTATTTAAATTTCATTTTTTTCTTTTTTCATATTCACTCTCACTATTCAAATCACTACTTTTCTGTTTAAAATACAATAGTTGTAGTAGTATTAATATTGACGTAAAACTTGCATAATTAATCCTAGTGTCCCCTAACCAATAAGCTTTAAGTTTTAGTAACTGAATGACTGCGCAATGCGCGCTATTTATTGCTGTAATGTTAATAAACCATAACTACATTAATTTATCGTCCTCGCAAACCCCTGCATTCTAAATCTTATTAAAATTTTTGAGGCCATTTCTAACATTTAGATTATAATATATATATATACACAAGAATCATTCGTTAAAAAGTATTAGATACGTGATACCTAAATATATCTCCACTACAAAACTATTTTCCTGAATATAGACAATGATTTACTTAACTTAAAATTTATAGATGTAAACATGAAATCTGATATGACTACGTTAAGTCATTAATATTATTAAGTTCTTAGTTCCTAATGAAACTTAGAAAGCGGCTATGCTTTATTGCCGGATGTCGATATGTTACTACAATAATATTATGTTTTCCGACTTTGTTATATAAAAGTATTTCTTCTTTTTCTAAAAAATGTAGATTTCTAAAACTTTCTAATCATTTATCATTTCTGTAACAAAAAGAACATTTTAGTACAACGTTTTTATTTAAATAAATTGACATATAGATATTTTTATGAATCAATTTTTTATTATTAAGGAAAAAAAAACTATTAAAAATGTGAAAATATTTTAATATCTTATCATCAGAGAAGAGGACTTCCATCTACTACTATATTAATAATCAGTAGGCTTTCACTGCCGTATAAGATGCACGCGAGATGTGTAGTACCTAAGAACTTTATTTTTGGTTTCAAAAATCATCAGACTATCTTGTTCTGTATGAAACTAATCTAAAGTAACTCTTGCCTATCTGATACACTTTTACGACTAAACCATTCAACCGATTTCGATAAATTAAGTACAGAAATAAATTGAACTTTGTAAAAATTGATAAATATATAAACGATATAGCACATAAAAGCTAATATTTCATATTACAGATTGTAACGAACATGAATTTCGAGATAAAAAGTTTCAATATTATAAAAGTCATAGCTCACGGCTTTACTCAAGTGATTATTTCTTAGCACCTGGATGAACGAACTTAGCTCTGTATTTTTGGTAAATATTTTAAACAAAACGTTGATTTATCGTCAGAATCCCCTGCATAATGAATTTCCGGGATTTAGTTTATATATATAAGACCAAATCTTATAGTTTTGGACAGAAATAAACTAATGTGTTGCTTCTTGAGTTGAAAGTTGAAAACAAAGATTTATTTTC
Organism: Spilosoma lubricipeda; assembly: GCA_905220595.1. Classification (NCBI taxonomy): domain Eukaryota; kingdom Metazoa; phylum Arthropoda; class Insecta; order Lepidoptera; family Erebidae; genus Spilosoma; species Spilosoma lubricipeda. The sequence goes on from HG992296.1 coordinate 810,189, forward strand.
TTAATTTTTCATCAAAGATAACATCTACTATAGTACACTATTGTAAAAATCTCACCTGAAAACAAAGAAACCACATTCAAAGTTTACTTTTTACCTATTTCTAATCGTTTTATCACGAAATTTATCTTAATAAAGGTTTACTTTTCGGTCATTTTCATAACACACCATTTCCATTACTCCTAATCTCTTGACAAACTATGGACTATCAAGTATAAAGACACCAAATTTAAAATTTAAGAAGTTTACTTTGTTTACATATATGATCGTTTAAAGGTATTAGATTATGATTTAAACTTATACATATTCGACCTTTTATCCCTAACTTTACTTCTAGAGATGTTTTATTTAAGTGGGTGTTTACTAAAGGAAAGACATGAAATAATGAATAAATAAATAACTTTTTAATCCATATTTAATGTACAAGATTGAATATAACTAAATATTAGATGGAAATGGATCAGCACACAGAATTTCATGTTTGTAGCGTCACTGGTTCAGGGTCTGTGTTGATGAGTCAGTCAGGGCAGGCGATTGTTACCTATACATGTTTTCTTTATCTTTTGAATTTGTTATTTATTTATGAAATAGGGGGCAAACTAGTAGACATATCGCCTGATGGTAAGCGATTACCACCGCCCATGGACACCCGCAACACCAGAGGCGTCAAAAGTGCGTTGCCGGCCTTTTATGAAGGAATAGACTCTTTTCTTGAAGGTTTGAAGGTCGTATTGGTCCGGGAATACCGCAGGCGACAGTTCATTCCACAGTTTTGTTATGCGAGGCAGAAAGGTCCTGGAAAAGCGCACAGTTGTGGACTGCCTCGTTGGTCTCGCGGTTGGTGTGTGCGACTGCTGATCGTGAGGTCTCAGGTTCGATTCCCGGGTCGGACCAAATGTTTGTATGATCTACAAATATTTGTTTCGGAGTTTGGGTGTTTTCTATGTATAATATGTATTTATTTAGAAAATATATAAATATGTGTTTGTATCAGTTGTCTAGTACCCATAACACAAGCTCTGCTTAGCTTGGGACTAGATGGCGTTGTGTGATAGGTGTCCGAAATATAATATAAATATATAAATATAAATATATAATATTTAGATAATGGAGATGAAAATTTTGTCTCGAATATTTAGTTATATCGGTTGTTTATCAACCTGTGAATATACTTGCTTGAGTAGATAAATAATATCTACGGTAGGAATTCATAACGAAGTGTACCAATAGAAGTAAGTCACCAAACAAATGGGTGGGGTCGAACCCTACCCATCCTACAACCTACCACGCTTTCTTACACATAAATTACCAAAACACATTCGAGTAAAGCCTTCACTTTCACAACTTTCAACACGGCGTGTGCCACTTTAAACACTTTCACCTTCGGTGAGAGAAAAAAGCCTACATCCGGTTGCGAACGGCTGTTGCAAAACACCTGATTCGAGAGGCTCCATCAGTAATAGGACGTAATGTTTTTTTACAGGTTGTACGTTCGGTATAAAGATGAAGTTAAATGGTTGTGAGTTGTCCTTATCATTTAATAATTTTTTTTTTTCAGATTAAATATACATCTATATATTTCTATTTTTTTTTAGATAGGTTGTATTAAACTAAATTATGTAAGTTATTCTTAAGTAACGTAAAAAGATCTGAGGTAGATATTTGATTCGAGCTATTAGATCATTTTCAACACTAGTTACTCAGGCACGAATTTAAATATTAGGACAAGATAAGTCTTTACGATACTCACATTAACGGAAAGTGCTTGAATGATCAAGCTTTGCTCGATATTTTATTCAAAAATGAGTCTTAGCTCTATCGATTTATCGTCGCATATAACATTTTATGAAAATCATTGGAGTCAATTCTAAGATTCAGATTAATTTGCAAACAATTTTCTATGAGACATTAAAATTAATAAAGTTTACTTTAGTTCTTTCATTATATTCAAACTTAGCCTGCCTGCAAAGGTTTAAATTTTCAGTACATTACATACTAAAATATTATTAGTGACATCAATATAATTCTTAATTTAATTATAAGTAAATTACAAATTACCTAAATAAATGGTTTAAGTGCAGGTTATTTTAGAAGACCAAAACTTTAGATTTCTTCTTACGTTTCTGATCATAGTCTCTGATGTATTCATGAACTATCTATATATATAAAATGAATCCTTATTTGCCTTGGTCACGACATCACGCGTGAACGGCTGAACCGATTTTGCTAATTATTATTTGTTTGATAGCCCATTTAACGAGGAAGGTTTTAGGCTATATAACATTACTCTACAACCAATTGGAGCCGGGTATCGACCGAAAATGTTGGGTAAATGGGAAAATTTTATTTCTTATGGAGAGACGCAAACGAAGTTGAGCGGGTCAGCTAGTTGTTAATATAATCCAGTTAATTTGTATTTATCTTAAGCTTTCTTCTTATCTTAATCTTAATCTTATCTTAATCTTGAGCACGAACGGTATTACTCTACAAAACTTTAACAATAATACAAGATAGAAGCAGCTAAATTAATCTTTCATCATCATAGGTCTATGGCAGTCCACTACTGGAGTATTGGACATAGACGTCTACAAATGCAATCTATAAATGTGTATTGTAAGATAAAATAAAAATAATAATCTTAAGAAGTAATAGAGAGCTGTTAAAATAAGATGAAACAGCTTTTCATTTTATCACGAGTGGAATATATATTTTAGAGAATAGATATATTTGTGTATTGATACTGGTGCATATTAAATATTGTGAAATCTATACAAGTCTTAAAAAAAAATGTATGTTCAAGCAGTTTATTTTTTGCAAGCCTCAATTATATTTGCATCATTATTTTTGTAGGATAGAGTAGATATGTAGGTACTATGTACCATCATGGTGTAAACGACAGAAATCCCGACTAATACTATAAATACGAGAGTTAGTTGGTTTCGATTCCTATCAATAAATAGTCATATAAAAATAAAGTAAATCAAAAGAATGAATATTTTTATGTATTATGTATATTTATATCAGTTATCTAGTACCCATAATATAAGCTCTGCTTAGTTTGATCATTTGTTATGAGTCTATTTGTAATTTATAAATATAAGTATGCGTATTTAAAATATGTGTTTAATCATTCTGTCTACATATAGATAAAGACGTGGGTATATGTATATTTTGCTTATTTAAGTAACAATGCTCAGAATCCATTATCAACGCTGATGAAACTACGCGGTAGTATATACTGCTTCTAAGATTTTATCGTTGTCTTATGAAATCCAATATAGTTATGATATGTGTGGGCACCTAATCTCACAATAAAATTAAAAAAAATACAGAATCAATAGGCGCACCTGTTTTTAGAACGACACACCCAAAGCAATGTACTATCTCTATACATTTATTTAAAGAAATATAAACTCTGTACTAAAGAGTCATGGTAGGATTTGAAATGTTGTGTTCTACGGCTATGGTGTTATGTTATGAGGTAAATGAAACCATTGAGGGCACTGTGTTTACCCGATCTCTCAGTGTGAAAGCGAGGAGAAAGGTGTAAGCGTCCGCTGAGCCCCAAATTCCTCTGCCGGTGAAAGACATTTTTTTTTTTCTTTTTAATAGCTCATAAGACAGGTTGATTTTTCTCGTTTTAGTAATTGATGATAATGATTTTTATCCGACTGTCGTTAAAGTGGTATGTGTGTCTGTGCTCCAGTCTCAATGATTGAGTGAAATAGATAGAAAGCTATATGATTATCTCCAAAGCCCGGATTCTGAGAGCTTACAAATATAATTTACTAGTTGTTGCCCGCGGCTCCGCCCTGTATGTCTGTTATCGCGGCAAATAGTAGCCTATGTTTTATTCTGATGTAAAAGCTACATTACTGTTAAGTTTTATCCATCCATCCACCTATACTTACAAACTTTCGCGTTTATAATATTAGTAGGATGAATAAAAATGAATTCTATACGTCCATATTAAGAGTAATTTTCAACAAGCTTTAACAAACCACAGTTGAATAAAAGTTTCACTTTTAACAGGAGATTTTGCCAAACTATATCACGCTGGGCGACACGCTGGGAGACGTGTTAGTATTGGGTTTGTTTCAAGATTTCCTTCTCTATGTAGTGATGTGGTCCTGCGTAGTTTATCCTATTAGTCACCTCTCACATCACCTGACATTAGATGAATAGGGGTGGTGAAAGTGACTTAACTGCGGTAGGGTATATATTCATCAAGAACTCATAACGTCCTACAGCTGGACGTTGGGTCTCCTCTCTGGAGAGGGTTAAGGCCATACGTCCAAACGCTGGCAAAGTGCGGGTTGGGGACGGGCAAGAAATCGTTGTGGCTACGTAATTCTGTATATTAATAGGTGGGGTATATATTAATTACAAATAATATAATAATTTAATATGTTTACAATTTCAGAACATATATAACAGAGTTTAAGTGATAACATGATCAAGTGTACAGAATCAGTTCAGTATGGAAATGAAACTTAAGAGAACTGAATATATCTCCTCTCTTAAGGATTTTGAAAGAAGATTCTTTACAGATAAAAGTACCCAAAACCTTAACGTGAAGCTTACATTTAAGGAAATCTGATACTTTTGGCTTATAGGATTTTTTTTAAATGGTTAAAGTACTACCAAAAACATTTAAAATCTTGAAAATTGTTCCATTTTGTTGCTTCATTTAAAGATTGACTTAAGGTGTTTTAGAGGCGCTCATAGTCCAGTTGCACTCAGTGATTAGAAACAATTACCGAAAGTAAGCAACGACGTCAATACCTGGATGGGTGACCGCTGGTAGCATGTTACCATGAGCGTCTCCGTGATTCGGAAGTCACGTTAAGCAGTCGGTCCCGGTTGTTATCATAGGATAACAGTCGTGACGCTTAGTTGGAGGCCTTTGGGCGGCTTAAAATATCCAACGGCAAGATTACGTAGTCACAACGTTGTCTTGCCAGTCCCCGACCCGCACTCGGCCAGCTTGGGGACCTAAGGTCTTAACCCTCTATTGAGAAGAGACCCGAGCCCAGCAGTGGGACATTATGGGTTGCTGATGTTGATGAAGGTGTCTTAAGTTACTTAAGACGAGAACAATGAAGAATGAAAATTATATATTAAGGTAAATATAATTATCACAAAATATATAAATAAAAAGGTAATATACTACGCCAAAGCCTCCTTGCTAAGGAGGTATCTCAGTTCAGTAGTGGGCTTTTAAAATCGGTCGATAATGATGGTACAAATAAAAGAAGATATAAATGAAATACAGTTTATTTATTTTTTAAAGGTAGGTTACTAAACTTAACTTCTTAAATTATATTTTTAACTAGCCGACCCACGCAACTTCGTTAGCGCCTCCGATTGCCCGTAGTGTGATAATTTTACCCCGTTTTTAAAACATTCTTCATTGATGCTCCGCTCCTATTGGTCTTAGTGTAATAATATGTAGCTTATAGCCTTCCTCGATAAATGTACTATCCAACATTGAAATAATTTTTCAAATTCGACTAGCAGTTCCTAAGATTATCGCGTTCAAACCAACAAACAAAGAAACTCTTCAGCTTTATGTATTAGTATAGATTAAAAATAATATAATCAGTATAAAATCGTTACGTTCAAAGAGACGATGGTCATTAATGAGAAAATGGAAAGACAACACAACAAAAATGTTTAAGTGAAAGTGTCACGCACACAAACATAATTGTTCATGTAGTGGTGGAGAAAGTCAGGCGTCTGTATAATCAGACTACAAGTAGGTGTGGAGTCGAATAGCATTTGTTATATTTGAAAAGAAATAACGAAGTTTATTTTTGATATGACATAGAGAATTGTTAAAGTTATTGATAAACAATTAAATATAAGACTTTATCTCTTCGTAATGTTTATAATAATATATTTAAAGCCGAGGATCGATCCAAGTGGCGTGAAATTGGAGAGGCCTATATCCAGCAGTAGACTGTGATAGGCTGATGATGATGATGATGATGATGAAGTGGTTATACATTCGTAAATAATGAATTAATTTCACTGTTTGAATGATGCATTCAACGTTGAAATATATGTTTTATTAGAGAGAAAATTTTATTAGACCAGAATACGATTCTGAAAATACTAAAAAATCACAAAATTTTGCTTTCAAGCAGTCCGTGTTTAATTTTTATTTGTATTATACTAATTTTAGAAAAGTTTAGAAACAAAATATCTAAAAGACTACTCTACTACCATCACTGTCCAATCATTTCTTTTATAGTGTGTGTGGGTGAAAGGCAAATACGTACACAGTAATACACATACACTTTAGTGATAGTGTGTGTGAAGATGGCATGTTATTTTTTTTCACATTCTATCTATATTGAAAACTTGTATAAAAGTAGGTTTGTCCGTTTATAAGCCTTAGTTTCTAAACAACTACTATAGCAAGCATGTTGCGTTAATGTTTTTTAGCTGATATAATATACCTATTCTATTTACTACTAAGATATTTGTTTATACATAGTAAATGTACTGACTGACTTGATGATTTTGGTACTGTATTTTAGAAATAAGTTGATGCCATACCAATAGCGGCGCCACATACCGGTCCAATTGAATTTCCAAATGATTCAGGAACCTATTTCAAATAGACATATAAAATTTCAATCCTAATCGGTCTAGCCGTTTAGGAGAAATTCGGTGACAAACAAGCGTACTTAAAAGTTATGTATAAATAATAAGATTATAGAGCTATATGTATGAATGCATATATAACGACTTCACGAATTTATACTATAATACTTGACGGGTATGTTGGCCTAATGGATGGTTCTCTTGACTTCTAAGCTAGAAGTCGTAAGTTTGATTCCAACTGGTCAAATAATGTAGACAAATTATTTTGTGATAAGGACGATTATTATTTTAATATGATTATAATTTATCTATAATGTGTATGTATTAAGAAATAAATAAATATTTCGGACATCCAACACACAACCCATCTAGTCCCAAACTAAGCAGAGCTTATGTTATGGGTACTAGACAACTGATTTGAATGCAAAAATACTTTTTTTTTGTAAACACAAAACACCCAAACTCCGAAACAAATATTTGTAGATCACACAAACATTTTGTCCGACCCAGGATTCGAACCCCATACACAGTAGTTGCCGTACGCTACCACAGTTCCACCGAGGCAGTCGTATTATATATTTAGGTATGTTTATCTCTCCCTAAATTGAGATCAGACGATCGTGTGCAATATCTGAGCTCATTATATATATTATATTTACAATAAAATCTTGTATCGGTATCCCTGGCAATATTTATACAATATTTCATAAGGATCCTATAAGCGGTGCCTTAGTGCATTATTAAGAACACATAATATATTGAATGATGAAAATACGAGCATATTTTATTTATTTTATTTTATTTAATACATTATGCACTTGTGGTGCATTGGCGGACTTAATGCCTGAGGCATTCTCTACCAGTCAACCATTGGGCGATGCAGAGAAAACGGAAGGTAGGTGCTTTTTGATAAATAATTGTATTAAAATAAACAGGTCAAATACCATATCAAGTACACATAATATATATATAAACCTAACGTATCCACAGAAACTAATACATATTATACATGCATATCACTTTTGCACCCGTGTGTGATGATAAGAGTTTAAAACAATCCTTAAAAAAATGTTTTATTATAATATAAATGTGTATTAAATAATTTTTATCATTAACCTTATCATTTAACTAACAAAACTGGTTTTTATTGTTATAAACTGATTATTATTATTAGAATTCTTTGCAGCATCTAGAGCGTTTTTTGTAACGTACGAAACGTTAAAATATTAAAAACATGAAAAGGTTATGTCGGACTAAAACCCATTTTAATCATGTATGTTTCATATCTGAATGAATTTTCGAATTCGGTTTATTAGTACTGATATGTAAATTTATAATAGCAAAAAAATTTTAATAGTACTTAATAACAAAATAGGGGAAAAAATATTATATCCGTTATATTGGGTTGAATTTGGTATACAATAATCACCTGGGAGGGGTCCAGATGTGTTAAGAAAGTTTTTTTTTCACTTGTTAGTTTATTAATTATTCTCAATAGATGGCGTTGCACGGTATATTTTAGAAATATTAGAATTTACAAATTGAACGTTTGTGTGCAAATGAGTCTAAATCTTAAACTCAATGAGATACCAATATATCATTACTGCTGTCATGTAGTTAAACATACGTGTCATGTAAAACTCTTCTTTTGTGAATATTGTCAAAACCTTTTGTTATTTATTACAGTTAAACTATTAAAAGGAACTTACGCTCCTAAAATAGATTTTAAAATATATTATTTCCAACTGTTATCCTCTTGCATTTGAATGGAACTATTACCTTCTTTGTCATGATGTACATTCAAAATATGGTACTATTAGTTCTCGTAAAGAATCAACAGATGTCGCTACCAATTTTAAATAGACGAATGAAAATGAGTGGGGCGAACAATCCAAATCTTAGATCCAAATACATAGTCCATCTGAAGTGTTCAAAGCAATAAAACAAGATTAGTTTTACAACACGTTTAAGTTAAGGAAGAACATATACTTTTGGGCACTGCACAAAGAAAAGCCGGCCAATATATATATATTTGTTTTTATGGTATAGGGGGCAAACGAGCAGACGTATCATCTAATGGTAAGCGATTATCGCCGCCCATGGACACCCGTAACAGCAGAGGCGTCACAAGTGCGTTGCCGACCTTTGGGGGACGGGGAAAGAGATTTGGGTAGGGGTTGGGTTGGGGTATGGGCCTTCTCTTCCTTCTCAGGCGCAGACTGGCACACCGTGTGGTTTTAGTCGGTTCGGTTCCTACACACCGCCCCGCCGCAAAACCCGGCCCGAGGGGGTTTCCAAACGTAAAAAAAAGGGGGTATGGGCCTCCGGTATCTTCACTCCTTCGGTAAAACACAGCGCAAGCGCTATTTCACACCGGTTTTCTGTGAGGCCGTGGTATCACTCCGGTCGAGCCGGCGCGTTCATGCTGAAGCGTGGCTCTCCCACGGTATAAGGTATAAGCACAGGAAGCAAATAAAAATCTTTAGATATGAACATTATTCCCAACAAGATAAAGTATAAAATACCATTACCCGACTACGTAAAAAAATTAATTATAATATTTATACAGCTTATGTCACGAGGATTATTATTACGAATAACTCATTCATTAAAAGCGGTTAAGTAATTTAGACGCTACGGGTACGCATATACACAGACTGTACCTACCACATACCGACACTTCCCTATAGTCGGTTAAATAAGGATTGTACCTTCTTTATGTTTTAGGTATTTATATGGGTTAAGATTCCTGAACAGATTTGGATGTAACAAGTACAATTTTAACAAAAATGAAACCGACTTCAAGTTTCGACTCGATTTCTCTTGGATGCCATCATCAGATATTAATGTCCTGATCATGGTACCACCGTTGGGACATTTCCTTTCCATTAAAGAAATAATCATCGAAATTGGTTGATAAACGACGAAGTTATCCCCGAACACACATAAAAAAAATAGAAATATATATACGGTCGAATTGACAAACCTCCTTCTTTTTTTGAAGTCGGTTAAAAATTCAAAGATCAACATATCACTGTATTTTATAACTGTCGTAGTTAAGGAAGGATATCTTATTCAGTAATTAAATTCTTTGCGATTGAAACGCAAAGCCATTTCGAGCAGATTTCTTTATTTATATCCATTTCAAAGAGCTACACACAGAACACGATCATTAATGGAATATAAGAAATATGTACATACATTTATCTACACCTTATTGACACAAACCTTAAGGTGTTAAGGGTAAACCCCCGCCTACCACGGGATTGCACACACTAATAAAATTCAGAGGCATATTAACCTATATATTTTGTTTTAAAATGGGTACCGCTTTCGTATTATGGAAAAAAATTGATGTCAACGAAGAAAATAGGAAAAATACCGAAAGCAAATTTATGTTAATCGCATTTTACTATAATTATTAGTGATATTGAAAATTTGTGGAAGACAAATAAACGCCTATTATTATTATTATGGGGTGTAATTATTGGCCAGTTGTTTTACTGTAGATGGGATAATATCAACTAACAACCGTAAAAAATAAAATACACGAATTAAATTTTCATTTTATTATTCTTATTACTAATTGTACAGTCTTATGAGTGATTAAAATAAGTACAATGTTTGGTTCTATGACACATAAACCCGTATTAGTACATTCTATATCTAATAGTTTAATAAGAAGTTGGTCCGATGGACCGCTTTATACAACAGTGAGAAATTAATTTATTCAAAAAATTATTTCGTTGTTTTACCCTGCACCATCCATATTTTTTTTAAATTTGTACAAATTAATTATAATAATTTCAAATAGATAAGTTAATAATTTTATTAAAAAAAATATTTTATAACATATCTTGCACCATTGAATTCAGCGTTCATAAATATAATTTAAAGCTCATTAATGCACCATTATATTATTTTTTTAGCCTTAAATAATAATTCTAATAGTATTACTTTCTAATAATAATATTTCATTTATTTTTTCTTATACGTAATAAAGATCATTTGGAAATCTGTAATCATTTTAATCTATTTATAAATAAATATATTTTAATAGTAGATTTTTTCAGTATTCAGAGACAATTAACAGGTATACTAGCGTTTACTGTGTTGAAAAATACAGAGGGTTATTATAAAAATGTAACCAGTACAGTGCAACACAGGAGAGTACAGTGCAGTACAGGAAAGCACAATACAGTACAACGCAGGATAGTGCCGTGCAGTACAGGAGAGCAGAACACAGTCCATCACATCGAGTACGGCACAGTGTGATATATAGTAATAACTTTGAAATAGTATGTGTTTTTCTTTACATAATGAATTATAAAACACCTTTAGAGTATTTAAGTGATTAAATTTTATGTCTCTTTTTATTCTTAACCTAACTACCTACTACTTCTTCTACTTCTACTACTTCTTCTCTGTTTATGAAGGTATCTGTGAGTTATAGGCCAAGTCATTGGCATCGTTGGCAACGCTTGATGATCTGGCGTAAGGGTATGACGCTGCTGATGCTGTTGGTGATGTCCACTGTTGGGAAGACTGGATGCCAGCAATCTAATGCAGGAAAAATAATGATGATAATTATTGGAGATGATGGATACGGGGGAAGAATAAATCATTGATTGGAAAAAAAATAAGCTACGTGCTTATTTCGTCCCACTGACGAAGTAAACTAATATGTTTCAGTGTTTCGTACCAAGAGATTTTTGCTCTAGGAATGTATTATTCTGTCAATTAACTTTATAAACATTGATTAACTGCCTTGGTAGCGCAGTGGTAGCGTATGCGACTGATATGCTTAAGGTCTCGGGTTAGATTTCCGGGTCGGACCAAATGTTTGTATGATCTGCAGATACTTGTTTCGTAGTTTGGGTGTTTTCTATGTATGATATGTATGTATTTACAAAAAAAAAGTATATATATGTATTTATATCAGTTGTCTAGTACCCATAACATAAGCTCTGCTTAGCTTGGGACTAGATGGCGTTGTGTGTTTGATGTCCGAAATATTTATTTATTTATTGATTCAAAAGGATACAAAGTATACCTACTTAACAACAATTTGTGAATCACAAAAAGTGTTGTTCGGTGTGGTATCGAACACATCACCCACTGCAGTAAGAAGCGGGAGGTGCCATTTAAACTACTATGCCTTCCACGCAGTCAATTGTTCGCTGGTTCTTCTGGTCATACGGTATATTTTCTTTTTATTATTTCTTTATTTGAGGTTCACCATTAGTTAGAAGACGCTACCATCTCAAGAAGGTAGTAACACAGGTTATTTTAAATGTGTATTAAATAAATCTTACCTTGCCACTGATGCTGTTCAAACCACCTCCGCTTAATAACTTCTGGATGCCAAGAGCTGCTGCTACGACGAAGGCAAGCTTGGCGATAACTAAGGCTTTAGTCACCAACAGTGTAAGACCTCCAAACAACAAGCCAGCTACAGCCAAGACTTTGACACCAATGCCTGTTAGAAGGGGTGTATACTTCTTGATTTTGCCACGAGCTGGAAATAAAAAAATAAAATTTAGTATTAATTTTTTAGAAAATCTTTCCTAATATTGAGTTTCCAAAATTTGTAAAATTGTATTTACTTATATTTTTTCACTTCATAGGCAAACAAATATGCGGCCTATGTGAGGACATGAAATGACAAAACCTTTTTGAAAATATAAATATGTACGAAATAATAAAGGAACCATTTTCAAGTTATGTCAATGTCCGGGTATTGGATATCCGGCAGACCTTTAATCCGGATATCCAGATTCAGAGGTTTTTGCTTAAATAAAAGAAACATTAAATTATGATTTCATGAACTGTTGTCTTTTACTTTAATTAACTTATTGACCGATATGAACAAGCTCGTGGCCTTGACCGAGAGGTCGTTGCTCTGGCTCTGATGTAACAGTTCATTGACCCGCTTCCGGCAACTTTCATATTCTCTCAAGATCATTGCATCTTAGCGCATATATAATCGAGTAGTAAATATTCGATCTAAACCTTTGTATTAAAAATATTAAAATAAAACTAGCCCGAATTAAAAACTTACTAGTATCTAAGCATCCAAAATATACCTACCCACCTAATAGTCTCTTTTTATTTTTCCTATTTTTATGAAAAATACATTATTTAATAAGTTTATTTCGAAACAATTTATTTTAATTTTAAAATAAAATTGTGATCCGGAATAGTTAGTTTAAGTCGCGGAGAGCTTTACAAACATATATGAAACGGACAATAACACATACCTAGACTCAGAACAACAATTTGTGAATCACACAAACTGTTCTCTCACGTGAGGATCGACTCATAGCACTATATGCAGTTTCACCACTTATTAGCTGATTAAGGTCCTGATAGACTATTGTAATTTTATCTGCCAGATAAATAAAAGATTTCTGTTTCAGAAGTCTCGTCTAGACACTAATTTGTCAGATAATTATATTTTAGTTAAATCTGTCAAATTGTGTTATATTTTAACAGTTTCCCGTGGTGCTACTCGTTGTTGTATCTTTACGTCGACAATTTCGAATAACACCACGGGTGTTTCTAGTCTATTTTTTATGTTATTGCCGTAAATACTTTGATATGAATTTAGGCAATTTTAAACATACACTTTAATTTTAATTATTTGTGTAGATATAAATATATAAGAGAGCTATATGGAATGTTATCGTGAACAGATTTAACTAACGCTAAATTTTTTTCTTCCAATACACATTCATTTACAGACACAGTGATGAAAACTGCACCACGAAGATCTCGCAGGGTCTTCGTGGTAATAACTCTAAGTGTAATAGGAAATAGGGGACCATTGAAATAACAAACGCATTCGTATAGGTAAGTATTACATAATTATTTTATGAAGCATATATATATCATTCGACATACCTTCAGCGAAACTCTTCGCTGCGTCTCTCAGTTCACCGGGTTCAAATTTAACGTTCAATTTTTCTTCACCCGTTGCGTCTCTGTAAACAAATAATGTAAAAGTCTAAAATAACATTAAGATTTTTAAAATAATAAATTAAAACGTTTAATACACGAAAGTCTGATCCCAAATCAGGCAGAGTCGGCAAAATAATAATTTCTCCTGGATGAGTATTGAACCATTGACTTCCAGTTTTACAGTCTGGCTCGCACAGGACTGTATGTCAAAAGTATTATCTTATCCGCTTTCTAGCCATCAAGCGATAGTATACCGAACTATGTAAAATCTGCTGATTCTGAATCACGCAATGAAAGTTCTTATCCCGATAGCTACACATAAAGTTTAACAAAATAAATGGACCATAGCCTATCATCAATCACGATTATCAGCTCAGGTTTAGACGTCAAGTTCTCACTTTGGGCTTGAAGATCACCAGCATTAATAACTGGATGAGATTCGAACCTACAACCACTTCAATATAAGACTAACACTAGATAAGTAGTAGGGTACCGTTGTAACTACACTATGGCGGTTTCTCCATAACATGAACGAACTCTCTCAATATTACCATAACTAAAGTAACACAATACACAAGACTCATGTAAATATATATTAGAAAACAACTGTTCTATTTTGTATTTAATGTTACGTTCCTTCAATAACCAGTACATTACGAATAATTTGTCAACCTACACATTTTTTTGTCGTCGTAATTGTATAGAAATCAGAATAAAATTGTATCGAAGCTAATATGTGAATGACGTAAAAAAACACAGTTTAAAAGGAATGTTTGAAACTTAGAATCGTAAGAAATGAAGTTATTGAAACTATAATTATGTATATGAAACTAAGGATATCGCTCAAGATATGGATATCTGCAGAAAACAATAAAAAAATACAACTGAAATGAGGACAAACACAAGGAAAAAACATATTCCACGATAATTTCTCTTGCAGCTTCTAGTACTTTATACACTTTTAAAAATTTACCTCTTTTCTGTAATAACCCGTAGTTAGTTTACATATTCATTTAAATAATTATATTTGTTCTTCTACAACGTATTTCCATCCCCAGCTGAACGAAGGAACAAAGTCCCCTGCTGAAAGAGCGTCAACCATCTCGGTAAATAAAACTCTATGCAATACCTACCATAGATTAACTAAAACTACTAACGTACCAATACAATACATATAAATAGTACGGAGAAAGTTAGCATTGAAGGCTTAAGGAGCTTTACTTTGATTTGAATAATAACTGTAACAGTCTGTGATATAAATAAATATCTTTTGTTCAAAATGAAAGTTGACGTGATCTGCATCCAATGAAGGAATAGCTTACGTCATCGTATCACGCTGCTGAGGTTTCATAATAGATATTTTTTGTTTTATTTTTATGTTTGGCCCTGCTAAAATGATTCCGCTCTGCCTGATGGAAAGCGTAACCAGAATCTAAGATTGGTGATCACCATACTGTGAATGCGGACAATGCAACAATGCAGCATGGTGACCCACACCAAGGCGGGCTAGTGATACTAGTGATTTGTTTGAAAACCACCATAAACGATTTTTTGCATTAATTCAAGGTAGTAGAGCCAGGCTGATTTCAGCACGGCCGGGGTGGTACTACCCTCGCACAGAAAATCAACGTAAAGTGACAGCGATCGCGCTGTCGTTTTTCGTTGATGAGTGCGAGACCGGAGGCCCAATGATACAGAAGCATCACTAGCCCACCATGGTGTGGGTCACCATGCTGCGTTATCTGCATTCGCTGTATGGTGACCACCACTTTTGGATTCTGCTTATGCTTTCCATCAGGCAGAGTGGAGTCATTTTGGCAGGGCCAAACATATAAAAAAACTGACTCGTTGAGATTCGGATGGCAGAGTGATCCTAGTTGTATAATGTCGCCTACTGATAATTTATTTTTAAATATAAGGTAATTTTGAAATAGATTAATTGTTACGTTGTTGTAACTCTGAACAAAGTCTATTTCAGACTAGACTAAACTCTCATCAGGAAATATTTATATTTAAAGAACAAATATATCTCTATTCTGAGAGCTCTTTGCGTCTTAATGTTATTATGATGAGCTATATCATTGCAATATTTGTTTTTTATAAACTTTAAGCCTTTGAGCTACATTATTCAGCCATCATCTTCCTAGAGGGTTCTGTTGTTAAATAATTATGTTGTTAATAAATAAAAATTAAATCGAGACCTCCTGATTAGCAGTCGGTACGTAGTCGTATTAATGCCCAAAAAATATATCACCTTAGGGTTTTTTATAATTTTCTTCTATGCAAACCTTATCATGACAATAACAAACATAGAAAAAAAATAACAATTATTTTACGGGAATTAACGCGATCACCTCTTAAAAAGTACATACATCTGATTTGCCTGACGTTTCGACGAAATGACGAAAATAATTGTTAATATACTTATTATAATAAACTGTTATACTTAATATACGCGAAAGTTTAAAAGTTAGTATTTAAAAAAATATCCAATTTGGTGCAGTAGATCGAACGTTATGAGCGTACATACATTTTAGTGATTCATTTTTATTTATATAGCTTATGTTAAGAGACTATTATATAATATATATAATAGCTGTAATGTAAATCAAAATTTAACATAATCTCCTTATTAGGAAAAATCCTAAAAGTTTTAAGTTTAGATCAGTATTAGACATAATTCACTGCTTGAATTCCATATCCCGAAATCTTAAAAATCACTTACTTCTCTATGGCGACACCAGAGAATAGTTCGATTTTTCCTTCATCTTCATTAGAAGATCCTGGAGCGGCGCTGCAGGCCACAACCGCAATAGCAAGAATACAACACAACACACGCATTTTTTTAAGTGTTATATGCCCGATTAAAAAAAAAAATGATTTTTAAGGTTAGATGCGTCCTTATTGACGGGTTAGATGTAAGTGAGTTGCGTCCCGGATGGCGAGCGCCTTATATTGTGCGTTGGCTCCGTGACAAGGATGATTGCTTCAAAAGTGAGTATAGAGCGCGAGAGGTTTTGGTACTTACTTCCGGTATTCTTTGGTGTTATTATAGTGACGAGATGTTGAAAGTATATCAGGCAAGTGATATATAGAAAATCAATTTTCAACATAGGTAAGTTTTCCAAACCATTATTTTTATTTAGTTTTCAATGAATACATTATTTAAATTAGTACGCTCGGTCGAAATTCAGGGATAATTCATTGATTTTTCTTAGTTTTGTTTTAGCTTAAGGCACTTATCATGTTTAACTGTAAGTGTGTCAAATGTCATACTCCTCCGCTCGCATCAGTATTGTAAAAAGAGGTACAAAGATTTTGCTTTACGTATTTATTTATAGATCTATCGGGGCTATCCAGATTTATGTTCAAGATTTTTCGGAAAGAGATTTATGTTTAATTTAATTCAATTAATAATTCTTACAGCATTATAATATGGATTTGTTACAAAAAAGGCGTATTTACGAAACTTCCAAATAAATCTCCTAGAAGATTAGTCTTGACCAAAAATCCAAATGAATCCCATTTGGATTTTTGGTCAATTTCCATAGGATTTTACATCTTCAAGCTAAACTAGATTTTTTTCTAGTTTTGCACCATGGGAGAATTATGACTCTGAAACATCATCATCATCAACATACTTTAAAAGACTATTGCTGGATAAAGGCAAGTAGAGCCACGCTGATTTCAGCACGAACGGGCCGGCTCGACCGGGGCAGTACCACCCTCGCATAGAAGTTCAACGTAAAAATATGACAGCATGCGTGCTGTCGTTGTTATTTGGTGAATGGGAGACCGGATACGCAATGATGCAAAATCATCACAAATGTCAAAGCCTTCACTCGAAAAAATAATTCCATTATTTCCATACAAGTAACGTTCTTTCCAATGATACCAAACATGACATATTTATCTAATTTTTTTTTTTTAAAACAGTACTTTATGTCGGCTAGAGGGCGCCACATAAGATTCAGTGACACGTCATATAACCTATAACTAGCAGACAATCGTGATGCTTCTAACGATACCTCATTTGTCCAGTTCTAATGAGTAGTTAAGAAGCTATGAGGGAACAAATGAACATAAATACATACAAACATGGCCTGTCAAAATCATAACCCTCCTTTGGCTTAGCCGTAGTCGGTTAATAAAGCAAGTCTCTAGGAGTACGATGCCACAAAAATTACACAGAAATACCAAATTTGCACCATTTACCCAATACATGTTTGCAGTGGAAACTTAAGAAATAAGTGTTGGCACAACCCGTGTCATTGTTAAATTCTTTACTCATTTGCTGTCAAATAACCGCTTTCTAAAGGATTTTTTGAAGATCCGGTAACGTGCTGAGTGACGTCATCGCCTTTGTGATCATGGCCTGAAGTAGGAACTACTGTTTTAGAATATAAAGTATGTATAACTGCTATGCTCTGTTTAATGCCCTTGGCATCTCTCGTAGTATTTAATTATTTCTTGTTGAAAATTTGTTCCATGTGTTATCACATATCACATAACATCTATTTATACATATTTAAAATATAAAATGTTCGTGTTGCGGTGTATGTTACCCAACTCCTCTGAATCACCCGTACCGATTTTTATAAAATTACTAGCTGTGGCAGCTACTTCGTACACGTTACATTTTTTTTAACATTTAAACCTTCCCTGGACCACGACAAACATTTTAAAACCAAAATCATCTAAATCGGCCCATCCGTTGTCGAGTTTTAGCGAGACAAACGAACAGCAATTGAATTTTATATATAAAACTAGCTGAATCCCGCGGTGTTACCCGCGGTTATGTACCGAGAGTAACGCCGCGTGACAAAGTTAGTCAAAAAAGAAGGAGCCTTAGTTACTTCCTCGATCATCAGCTACCTGCCAGTGAAAGTCCCGTCAAAATCGGTAAAGCCGTTCCAGAGATTACCCGGAACAAACCGACAGACAGACAAAAAAGAAAAAAACTACATTTTTGGTATATGTACCGTGTATACATACATATGTATTTATTAAAAAGCTGTTATTTTAATATTACAAAAAGACACTCCAATTTTATTCGTTTGTATAGATGAATTACTAAATTATATAAAACACTAGCTGAACCCCGCGGTGATACCCGCGGTTATTGTTGTACCGCGAGTAACGCCGCGGGACAAAGTTAGTCTAAAAAAAAGTAGCCTAAGTTACTCCCTGGATCACCAGCTACCTGCCGGTGAAAGTTCCGTCAAAATCCATCCAGCCGTTCCAGAGATTACCCGGAACAGACAGACAGACAGACAGACCGACAGACAGACAGACAGACAGACAGACCGACAGACAGACAAAAATTTTTGTAACTACATTTTTGGTATATATATCGTGTATACATACATATGCATTTAGTAAAAAGCGGTTATTTTAATATTACAAACAGACACTCCAATTTTATTTATTTGTATAGACTAGCTGTAATCGCTACTTCGTATGCGTAACATTTGAATTTTTTTTACCGTTTGAACCTTCCCTGAACTACGATAAATAATACAAAACCAAAATCATCTAAATCGGCCCAGCCGTTCGCGAGTTTTAGCGAGATAAACGAACAGCAATTGGCTTTTAAATAAAAGATGTATATCGGGTATCTATTTTTAATACCCCTAACTGATAAGGGTGACCCACCCCAAAATTTGTAATTTATGATAAAACAACGTTTACCGAGTCAACTAGTATTATAAATCGTTTTGAAATATATTATATAACAGACTAATATTAGTGCATTGACTCAAATATACCTTGACAATTATTTTTACGAGAATATACATACCTCTGATTTGCCTGACGTTTCGACCAGGTTGCACTGGCCGTGACCACGCCCACTTTTAATAAGTGATCGCGTTAATTCCCGTAAAAATAATTGTTAATATATCATGGAACGCGAAAGTTTCAAAGTTAGCATATATACCTCTTCTTATATAAGAAAGTATGTTTTATGTTTTGCCCAAAGTAGACCACGTTGTCAGATTAGGGTTTGTTTCAGATTTCCCTTCTCTTGGCAGTACAGTATTTTAGTACCTCTTGTAAAAAACAATTCCCCGTTTTTGTCCCATTTTCCATGTAAGCTCAACTCCTGTCAATAGTAAAAGCGTTCCTCGATGAATAAGATACCTATCGCAAAAAACAGTTTTTTTATTTTAACCAGAATGTCTTGAGTTTAACTAATCAGCTTTTTATTATTAACTAGCTGAGATCCTGAGAGTTGTACGTTTACAACCGCGGGTAACACCGCGGGGCAAAGCTAGTTTAAAAAAAGTAGCCTAAGTTACTCCTTATTCCATCATTTATCTGCCAGTGAAAGCCCCGTCAAAATCAGTTTAACCATTCCATAGATTAGCCAAAAAGAAAAAAAAATGGTATATATACCGTGAATACATTCATATGCTTTTAGTAAAAAGCAGTTATTTTAATATTACAAACAGACACTCACACAGACACTAACACACAGACACAAATTTTATTTATTTGTCTATTTGTATAGATATAGATTTATTGTCACAATCCTCTAAATTATCAGGCCTTGTATTCTCTTCCTAGTTTCACGAATATAAAATTCTGTTTACAATAGATGGATTATTATCTTGATTGGTTGAAATCTTTCATCATTAGAAATGCTATCTACCTTCTAATCTCCTAAACGGGTCAAGGCTGCTACCGAAAACTTTCTCTACTCCTCCGGGAGAGTGCCTAAGTGCCCCTGCACACTATGCCACAAATGTTTTGAGGACGGCGATAGGACTTTTATTTCAAACAAGCAAGTAAAGCCGCGGGACAAAGTTAGTCTAAAAAAGTAGCCTAAGTTACTTCCTGGATCATCAGCTACCTGCCAGTGAAACTCCCATCAAAATCAGTAAAGCCGTTCCAGAGATTACCCGGAACAAACAGACAGACAGACAAAATGTTGAAAAGTTCATTTTTGGCATATGTACCGTGTATATATATATATACACATGAATTAGGTAAAAATCGGTTATTTTAATATTACAAACAGACACTCCCTCACCACCGTGGTGATACCACGGCCTCACTGAAAACCGGTGTGAAATAGTGCTTGCGCTGTGTCTCACCGAGTGAGTGAGAATAACGAAGGCCCATACCCCAGCCCCCTACACCTATCTCCCCCCCATTCCCCAAAGACCGGCAACGCATTTGTGACGCTTCTGGTGTGGCGTGTGGGAATTGCCTATGTTAAAAAACCTCCCTTTTAAGGATAAAGACGAGAAAGATAGAGCTTTTTCTATTACTGGAGGTAGATTTTATTTATAGCCATTAATTTGTTTCTATTTATATAATTCTAACATTTGATAATTTAATCATCATCATCATCATCAGCCCGTTGCAGTCCACTGCAATTAATAAATAAGATATATTTTAATACCGAAGTAAAAATTGTGTTAAATGGTCATCTTCTCCCAAATTCGCAATACCTGGAAAAGGCTACTAAGTTGAGACAAACAATATTATAAGATCACAAAATGTACCTACTCTTAGCAATAGATTTTGAATTTGAATTAAATAAAGCTATGAAATTTATTTATTAGATTATCATGATTAGTATATGTCGCATAATGTGCAGTATCCGTTATACACTCAGGCAGCTCAGCGCCCAAGGTCATGACAATGAACTTGTTCGATCGCGGCGTCGCTTACTTTCTATTTGTGTTGGATACACATAGTATATGCTAAGATTTTAGATTATTACGACAAGACATTATATTCGACTGGTTTGTTGGCAGTTAGTGGCCTCTTACTGCTGGATAAAGTGGAGGTCTTCTGGTCAATTCCCACCCAAGAAAATTAACGACGTGATGAGCATGAATATTTGTTCTGTTACTGTATAATATGTGTGTCTTTAGAAACATATAATAATTTTCATCACTAGACTATTTAAATTCTATCGAACAGCTATGTTGTTACTAATACTTTTATCTTATAATATAAACTTAATAGTGAATGCAGTCACTATGATTTTCTTAAACTGAAAACTTTCAGGAAATGGTAGCTAAATTGACTATATATATGACTAGTTGTTGCCCGCGGCTCCGCCCATGTATATGTCGGTTATCGCGGCAAATAGTAGCCTATGTGTTATTCTGATGTATAAGCTATATTACTGTAAAGTTTCATCCAAATCCGTTCAGTGGTTTTTGCGTGAAAGAGTAACAAACATCCAAACATCCATCCACCATCCACCATAAATATTAGTAGGAAATTAGTAGGATAAGTACCTGGGTTGGGAACTAAGATAGACTGTACGCAGAAGGCCGAGGGAGGGGACATATATTTATGTAAGGAGACACCTGTAACTTATAATGAACTGCAATAAACTGACGAATCGTACGCGTAGAATCAAAGTTTTGATATGCATGTGAAATGTTTGCATATACTACGGGCCGCGTGAGAAGCGACGGGTTACACAATATGATCTGAGTGCGTTGGCATACTTGAGACTTGTATAACTAGTATTTATCGTGGTCTTCACATTACTTTATTATAAAACATTACATCATGACGTGTACTGATGTATTTTTAACACGGTTTTGGATTTTGGAATGGTTGAAGGTTTATCGGAAACCATGCTATTAAAGTTTTATTACTTTATTAAAAAAAAAAGTCTCATTGACTTATGAGTCTAAGGCCCTGTTTCACCGGTTACAGATAAGTGTCTTCCATATTAATTGTGTCAAACCATCTGTCAGATGAGTGGTAACTTATCTGAAATGTGAAGTTATTCTGCATAACACAAAAAAACTGTTTAAAAAACAATCGAATTATGAACCTCTTCCTTTTTATGTCTGCAAAATGTTTTTTTTTATGTATGACTCTGCTAAAATGACTCTATACTACTTGATAGAAAGCATAAGCAGAATCCAAGAGTGGTTGTCACCATACCATACTCATTGCGAATGCAGACAATTCAGCATGGTGACTCACACCATGGCAGCCCAGTGATGCTTCTACATTATTGGGCATCCGATCAAGCACTCACCAACGAAACACTAAAGTATGAACGCTGTCCTTTTACAGCGATGTGACGGTGATTCTTGTGCGAGGGTGGTTTCAAGGAATTCATATTATATTAGAAAAAACACTTCAAAAAATAGCCCCCTACTTACTGAAAATAACTAAGTACTATATGACGGTCTCGGTGGCCTAGAGGCAGTGCATGCGACTGCTGTGCTTGACTTCTCCGAGTTCGATTCCCGGATCGCACCATTGTTTATATGATTGCAAGTACTTGTCTCGGAGAAAAGACTTAGTTTTCTATGTATAATATTTACTTTAAAGAAAGGTATTTATGTATCTACATCAGTTGTCACAAGCTCTGCTTTGTTGGTACTATGGCGTTGTTTAAATCTGGTAGGATATTTTTATATTAAAAAATGTACTACACCGAATGACTAAACAAATCTGAATAGTATTTGGCAAAGAAAAAGTATTATGAGAAAAAAAAAAGTTATTTTTTTAATAAAAACTTGTCTAACAATTACGTGATCTGTTAAATTCGATTTCTTCGATATTTATGATGAAAAATACTTATAACCTAAGCTTGTTCATTCCAGTCATACTTAGGAAATAATTTAAGAACAAACAACAGATGATTTATAAGACTAATATTTTATTACCTATGGCATGAAACAACATAAAAGAACCCATTACAAAAAGAACTTCCTTGTTTGCGAAACTGATCTCAATTCTTGTGACACTACGATTTCACTGGATATTGCAACGGTCTTCGTAAAATTGTGTACTAAAGGGATTGTCCAGTGCCATGGTGCTTTCAGCAATCTTATCCCTCACTTTATCTGACACAGTATAAATCCCGCCGACCATTTTTCTCATACCTTTCTGTAGAAAGTTCTTTGGGCTGTGCTTGTGTATAAATGCCCTCATTCTTCTCTGCCTTAATGCCATCTTTCTCCTCATCGGGTGTGGTCTGCTGAAAACTGACTTCTTCTTTTTGGGGAAAATACGTCTTTTTCTCTTGCCCATGATGAAACTGTTTTTTTTTATCCGTTACCGCTAGAACTCATTTTTTTTCTTCAGTATGTGTTTAGGTTGTGTAGGGTTTTGGAATTAGTATTTTTATTGTGATTTTTACATTCTGCTACAGTTTTGATTCTTGTTGTCAAAATTTGGTATTGTCATATTTCTAGACTTTTGTTTTGCAGCCAGTATAATGACTTTTTAGAAACTCTTATTGACTTTGACCAAGAAGGTTGTAGCTTTTCAGTTTCTTTTTTATAGTTATTAACTTAGGGTAATACTGTTGCTTGCGAAGGGGATAGCGGATCGTAACCGTAAGAGGTTTAAAACTCTCCCGGTCCGCCAGGCCTGGGCACATCGCATCGTCGGCCATCTCCGTCCTCACTTTTGGGGGCAGTTCATCAGGGCTCCTACTCAGAAGGAGGCCATTTACAATGCTTAAGTGGTCTGAGATACGTCTCTGTTCCAGGTTTTTTCTTTCTAGAGTGCACCTGGTACCCCGGCTTCAAGTACCTGAGTTGGCTTCTGACATAGCCATCAGTAGGTGATAATATGGGGGGATTTTCGTACAGAAAAAAAACAGGGTAATTACTTAGTCACCACTTATTTAATTATTTAGAAAAAGGAAATCAATTAATTTTTGTTTGCATTTATTCAAGTTATCAAAATCTTTTTATTCTGAAGGACAGTTACAAATAGATTTCGTCCATATTATTTCCGTCGTTCACAGACTCGGGGATAGACCTAGAGGGCTGGACACGAGAAGCTAAAGATCAAACCAAGCTCCTCGGAAAGAATCTCTAATATGCTGGAGAGCATCAATAAGAGAAATAAACACTCTTTTTATCTTCACGATCTGAATAAACATGCCACAGATATTTACAAAAGAAAAGAAATATAGACGTACCTTTCCCAAACTCTGAAATGACCACAATTAGAAAAACGTAGGCTCATTAGGGCGTAATGCTTGATAGGCCATAATGCACTCATTTACGTACACTATAAAAGTCTTTGACAAGCCATGTCACCACCATTTCATTTCTGCATTTGACAAGAAACGGTTCTTTAATTATGTATTTGAATCAAATTTGAACTTTAGTCTACCGTAATAAAGACTATTTGAAAATGCTGCCGTATTCCCGTGGGCTGATTTTGGACAAAGCGAATAATTATGGTATAGTGAAAACAGAGACGGTATTTGGGTTCGGCCCAACTAGCCACGTTAACTATATGAACGATAGCTTCAATTCTACTGAACCACTGGAGTGGATAATAACTCGGGGCAATTTTGCTCCTCGATCTTTACAAGGTATTTTTCTTTTATTATATAATAGCACTTAATTATAGATTTGTATCACTTGCATAAAATCTAGAGTATAGACTTAACTTTGAAGTTAAGTATCTGTGTTTGTGTGGAGTTCTGGAAAGTGTTGGGTAAAGGTTTCGTAGTAAAATCAACTTATAAAAAACTTTAAAAATTTTATGTCCATTTCCAAACTTACAAGTACAAGTACAATGTAGTAGAGCCACGCTGATTTCAGCACGAATGGGCCGGCTCGACCGGGGCGGTACTACCCTCGCACAGAAAATCAACGTAAAATGACAGCTATCATGCTGTCGTGTTTTGTTGCTGAGTGCGAGACCGGAGGCCCAACGATGCAGAAGCATCACTAGCCCGCCATGGTGATGGTCACCATGCTGCACTGTAGCATTGTCTGCATTCGCAGTATGGTGACTACCACTCTTGGATTCTGCTTATGCTTTCCATCAGGCAGAGTAGAGTCATTTTGGCAGGGCAAAATATAAAAAAAGAAAAAAAAAAGCGTTTTTGGTACCTATTTCGTACCCATTTCATTCATGTTTTTCCTTAACATCACTCTTTTTATCTTAATCGAATAAATTTTAAATTCATTTAAACGTCCTCAGCCTTACAGTTCTGTATCAAAGTTTACAAATTTCTCTGAAATTATTAACACTTTACATATTTCATGACTTTAATCTGATAAATAATCCTAAAACAGGTTTTAAAATTTCGTGCAATGATTGTTCGTGTATTTTGGGGAGCCAAAAAAGCACAGGTTTTACAATAACTGCGTATATTATTGGTGTATAGGCACTCTCGGCCTTTTCAAATGGAAGTTTATCACTTTACATTCCCATGTTTGTGAATAATATTGCAATTTGTTATTAAATATTAAAAAATATTAAAAAAAAAAATGAATCAATAGCCATAAAGCTATGTTTAATATACTGGTATTTTAACGTTTCAGAAGTAAGCAAAGAAGAAGTGGGACGATACCTACAGGATCATCCTAAAACAATGACTAGACATGCTAAAAAGAAGAGAAAAAAGATAATTAAGAAGGAACGTCAAGGCAAAGGTAAAGGAAAAAAATGCATTTTTAAAGTAATCAAGAAAAATAGAAAGAAGAATAGAAGAGGTAATAAAAGAAATCCAAAGCTTCAAAAGAAATTCATGATGCCCTTAATCCTGGGGCTGCTTGCTGCCAAGAGTTTATTGATTCCTATTGCCTTAAAGGCTTTAGCTTTTATGTCGGCGAAAGGTAAGAAGTAATACTTTTAAAATGAACAAAACAAGATGTATTGTCTGTTATAAAGATCCATCTGTTAGATAAAGCTTGAACTTTTCGTCAAAACGAAGTCTCAGTAAAACTTTTAGCTTTAATTTCCCATTTCCCAATTTATATAATCTATCACTATAAATGTAAATGTAAGTTTGTTTGAATTAATCTTTGTACACATATATATGAAGTAACATAGAATAGCTTTTATTAAACGCGAGCGATACCGCAGGTGAAAGCTAGTTATATAATTATAAGAATAGATCCTTCATAACTTCTCCTTGTTCGCCCTTTATTTAATAGGGATATGATATTTAGCAATCTGTGGAAACTGGAACTATGATTTAATTTAAACTACTCTGTGCCTAAGCGTATGTTTAAGTGTTTACTTATTTTTACTAAGCAGGAATAATACAAGCAACAAGTCAATCAAAAAGCTCAGGGTCTCTTATTTATACTACTATGGGTACTATGTACATAGTACTTATACACAATGTTCCTGTATAGAAAATTTAAGTAATTATTGTACTGGTTTTCATTCAGTCATTCATGAGTATGATTTTTCTTTTTTTCAAATATATTTTTCATTCAAAAAAGCTATAGCTAGGTTTAAAATTTTACTAAAATTCCTTTAGCCGTTTTAAATGATTGAGTAATAACTTCATACTTATATGTAAAATTCAAATAGGACTCTTAAATGTTAATCTTTCAAGGCAAATGAAATGTGGTATCAATAAGACCTACTAGACAGCCTCGTTGGTCTCGCGGTTGGCGTGAGCGACTGCTGATCATAAGGTCTTGGGTTCGATTCCTGGGTCGGACCAAATGTTTGTATGATCTACAAATATTTGTTTCGGTGTTTGGGTGTGTTCTTTCTATAATATGTACGTATTTACAAAAAAAAGTATATATGTGTTTGAATCAGTTGTCTAGTATACACACAAGCTCTACTTAGCTTGGGACTAGATGGCGTTGTGTCTTTGGATATCCGAAAAAGATGTCCGAAATAAGTCGAAGAGGTTCAGCATTTTTCACAACTTTCTTTTTCAGGTTTCATGATGGGATTCTTTTCAACTGTGTTGGCCTCCGTTCTTAGTCTCAAGGGTTTGTTTGATCACGGCCATGGTTATCAAAGGAAAGAAGACACGAAAACTCAAGTGGAAATTATCCAGATACCGTCGAAGTCTGAAGATCATGTTTATTATGATGAGCATTACAAAAAAGGAGATTTGATACCAGTTTTGGTTAAGGAAGAAGGGAGCTTTATTTGAAATTAAATTTGTTGGTAAAAGTAAGTTCTGTACTATAGAAATGTAAAGGAGATGTTAACTTGTTTTTAATGACTATAAACTTTAATTTTATAGCCTATATATGTGTTTTTTATTTATTAAATTAAAGTTTAAAAGTATTTTGTGTTTGATTTCTTATATATGATTCAATTAATGTAATAACTATCAATCGAGAAATAAAAATTATTCACCACAGGAATGGTGTGGATTTTTTTCTAGTCAATCGTATAGGTACCTCTAGAAACAAAACTATTGAAGTATTAAATTTGAAAAGTCATATCATGTGATCTAAACATAATGGTAGTAAAATGGGACTAAGACCGACCGGGACGGTACTACCCTTGCGCAGAAAATCAATGTAAAATGACAGCACAGTTCCTGCTGTCATGTTTCGTTGGTGAGTGCGAATCGGAGGCCAATGATGCAGGAGCATCACTAGCCCACCATGGTGTGTGACGCCATGCTGCATTGTTGCATTGTCTGCATTCGCAGTATGGTGACCACCACTCTTGGATTCTGCTGATGCTTTCCATCAGGCAGAGTAGAGTCATTTTAGATTACGATTATTATTAGCTCTGTTAGTTTAAAGAGTAACAATCGGTCAACTTCTAAATATTTACAAGTACCTAAGTTTCATACAAAAGTCATAGCAGTAGTACTTAACTAATTAGATGCAGTTTTTACTTATTTAAGTAATAACATAAGTTTTGTAACGCAAATAGTATCTTGCATTAGTACTTACCTTGCGTTCAATTCATTTAAAGAAGTGTAATCAAAGATTTACGTACCAATTTATTGACAATAGTTATATAGCCTATCATCACACTAATACATAAAGGCGAAGGTTTGTGAGTGTGTATGTTTGTTACTTCTTCACGCAAACACTACTGAGCGGAATTTTATGAAACTTTAAAGTAATATAGCTTATACATCAGAATAACACATAGATTACTATTTGCTGCAATAATCGACACATATGCGGGTGGAGTCCCGGGTAACAACTAGTTTACAATAAATTTAAGGGATTTTTCTTTACTAGTTTTTCGGTGTGCCTTAGCTATGAAGAAGTCAAAATATGGAATAAGACAGTAGATCAGTTTGCCTAAGGACATCATCACAGTACCTCATTTATCGTCACAAGACTTTAAGTTGCCCTATGTATGGTTATAAATGCATTTACCGTCACCATTCATCATAGTACCTAACTATGTAAAACGACGTGGTGACGCATGCACTGGTGCTCTGTTTAAAGAGTCAGGCGTTAGGCTGGCCACAGATCATTTTGAAAAGATCCGATCCGATTTTCAATGCTAGTTTCTCTTCGATGCCTGTTTTTAAATGTTTCATACACAAGTACCTAATATGACCGATTTCTATAGAATAAAAACATGTGTTTCATTATATGTATTATTTTTATAGTTCTTACAAAGTGTAAGAATTGTCGCAGCATTGACAAACTTTAAATAATTAAGCTAATTGAGCTTCGACTATAACACTAGTGATTTAATAGTTTTTCAAGTAAAAACTTCTTCAGCGACGTTGTACGCTTAAGCAAAATTTATTTTGGGATGGGTAAAAAATGTTAAACTCGCGTCAGGACACGTGACCTAATCGTAAGACGGTGGCGCAGCCCGCGGTGCATGGTGACAGCTGATGGCTTAACTGTCTATAATGACATGACTGGTAATATGTTTATTTATACTGTATAGCATTAACATATATTTTTATAAGATCACAATAAGCATTTTTTACTTTTTTATAGCGCATTTTATTTAAAGAGAACAGAAGTTAATTTCAGGTGAGCTCAAACAACTGTTTGTTTATAGTTTTGACTTTACAATTCTGTCGGCAGTCCTCGTAAATGCTTTGTGTTTTTATTTTATACTACTTGAAAGGCTGCAATGCTTGAAATATTTATTTGCTTAGGCCATCAGTTGAGTTCTCGCTATAATGTAGTACGGTTTCTTTTTCACATTATTTGTTGTTAGATTCTCATCTCATCAATGTGCTATGGTGTCTTCCTCATATGTTGCAGCAGAAACATGCTATAGCACCATCTACCGAAGATACATCGAACTACGGAGCAGCTACTAATCCTCTATCGCGATATGGTAGTTTTTGCGCGCATATCCCAATTAATCCAGGCATGATTATATCACCTGGTCATAGAATCATTCCTCTGTATTGGACAATACTCTCGTTCCTCCACAGAGTCAACTAAACATATTATTATATTAAATTTAGCTAATCCCCGCGGCACCGGCAGTAGCAAAAGTAGCCAATGTCCTTCCTCCGACTCTAGAATATCTGTGTTTCTAATTTCATTGAAATCGGTAGCAGTTGTAGTAGTTTTGATGTGAAAGCGCGACAGACGGACAGAATTACTTTCCCATTTATAATATTATTAATAAGGATTAGATTAGTTACAGCAAGGTAGAGAACGGAGATTCAGTAAATGATTCCAAATTTATACGACGACATTTTTTTTCTTTCTGATGAATATTTAAAAAGACTACTTTCGCTTTGGAAATATACAACATGACTCTGTCACTGGGGGACTTTATAAATATACATGAACCGTAAACAAAGTACACACAGACTTAGCACAACAATTTGTGGAGCCACACAATTTGATGAACCCACAATATTTGGCGTAGTAGGAAGCATCGTGCTGTTCACTTCAACCACTAAGCCAACCGTGTAGTCAATATATTATATCACTTAGTTTTTTTCTTAACTTTTAATTTAAAGTATTTTACCCGTTATTTCACTTTCATCTAACCATTGAAATCGTGGTGGGAAAATAATGAGAAATAAAATAAATAGACTGTTACTTTTATAATGCGGTTTGCGGTTGGTCATTTTGTATACTTTGTATCAAATATATTATTTTTATTTTTAAACATTAAATGCCAATAACTGATACGAACAATGTTCTTTCTTTCTGAGAAAAAAAAAATAATTTTTCTTGTTATTTAGCTTTGGCAAAAGAAGAATACAATAACCATACCAATTAAGTATCGTGATAATCTATACAAATAAATAAAATTGGAGTGTCTGTTTGTAACATTAAAATAACAGCTTTTAAATCAATGCATATGTATGTATACACGATACATATAACAAAAACGTAGTTAAAAAAATTTTTGTCTGTCTGTCTGTCTGTCTGTCTGTCTGTCTGTCTGTCTGTCTGTCTGTCTGTTTGTTCCGGGTAATCTCTGGAACGGCTGGATGGATTTTGACGGGACTTTCACTGGCAGGTAGCTGATGATCCGGGGAGTAACTTAGGCTACTTTTTTTAGACTAACTTTGTCCCGCGGCGTTACTCGCGGTACAACAATAGCCGCGGGTAACACCGCGGGGTTCAGCTAGTTAATTTATAAAAAAGCATTACAACATTTTAAAGATTTATTGAAAGTATCGTGGTAAGTTGTACCTGATTATAGAAACATAATGTTTGAATTGATTATTTTTGAGAACTAGTTGCCATTATTTTGACACCATTGTCATTACACGAGTATGAACTGATCCTACCGGTGTCTGAAAATAAACAGGGCGAGTCGTCCGTATTTATTAATTGAGATGTGTTTTTATTGTATAAAGTTAATATAAAACATAATATACCAATCAGTCCCTAAAGTTCTAACTGTTTATAACTTCACTTCAGTTCAATACAGTTTAGAGTTATTATTGATACATCAAATTTAGATTGATAATGTAAAATCACTTTACGTAGGAGAAGTTTGTTTAAATATTTTAGAGCTAATAGCTAACTAGTAAAATTCAAATAACCATTTAGTAGGAACAACATTATTTAGGCAGATATTAGGTATATTAAAAAGAAAATCAATTCATGCACATACATGACATGTAGGATATGCAGATTCATACAGCATAAGTGGACAATTTATGCAGGGTAACACTAAAAAGAAAAGGAAACCTTGAAAGAGATCCAATTAAACATTTCTGTCCGGCGTAGTATACTAGGCAAAAATCAAAGAATGATAATCAAGACAGTATCTCTGAAAGTGTTACAGAAAGTTAATTAAATAAATAAATAAATATTTCGGACATCTAACACACAACGCCGTCTAGTCCCAAACTAAGCAGAGCTTGTATTATGGGTACTAGACAACTGATATGAATACTTATATACTTTTTTACGTATTAAAAGACAGCTGCAAATCCTACTCATTTTCTAAGATGCACAACCCCTATCAAAATATTAAAAGGACAGAACAGTAAAGAGGAAAAAAAATTTTTTCTCTGATTCTTTTCCCAGCTAAATTAATTGAAGAAAAAGAAAAATAAAAGTTTTAATTTATTTTAATGTGACAATTCATTGGGTGTAAAATAAAAACAGAAAATCCTTATAGCCTTTATTACTCTTTAAATTTGGGGTCTTCTGCTAGTTCAATCGATTTTACCTCAGTACCAGATTTTTCACAAAGCGACAGGCATCGGACCTCTGCAACCCAGAAGTAGAACTGAATACGAAGGATAAACTAGTTGTCAGTATATTTTAGTGCACTGACTTCCCAATAATGATTTCCATAGATATTCGTGACACACTGGAACCAGCTCTGAGGCACGGACATGAAACATCTCAAATCTTCCATACTCCACTACTACTTTTGCTACTAAAACATTCTTGTAAGAAAAGTTCTACAACACTTTAGACTCGACCCGGGTATCGTTTTCGAAGCCTTTTGATTGGTAGCCGCATAATTAGGCTAAACGCTAGGCCAACGTAGCTGGCTAAATAAAATACATAAGAAATAAAAGCACTGTGTCTTTAATTATAAGATCAATATTGTTACGATATAAATCTAAGTTATACAATTGGTAACTACATTAAGTATCCATACTAACAATATGAAAATAAATAACTTAAACTACTCTTACCTATATTTACAATGCGCGAGCTACATTAAAAACTATGGTCGTTTAAAGAAAAGAAAATCACCAATGGAGAATAAGTTAAGTACTGCCAATCACCGTCGGTGGATTCCTTCTGTTATTGAACATCAGACCAGAAGGACTCTAAATTCTGATGATGCTTACTAAGGTGGGATGGCAACTATGAGACGTCGACTTTATTTGCTTCTCAAAAATTAACTTCAAAAATTTAAACCACTGAATTCACTGATACTCTTTAGACATTGATTCCAAAAAAACAGCGTCTTCGTTCATTCGCATGGTCTCATTTGAAATTAACTTTAATTTATCTAATAACTTCCCTTCTGTAATCCCATAACTGCTGCGAATAATGCAAAAAAGAAGCCTGCCAAGCCAGTAGCACCTATTAACAGTACCAGACCAGCAATCATTACAGGAACTAGGGCAAAATATTTCATTTTATAAGCCAATAAAAGTGGGAGCATATATTTCTTTAGCTTTTTTGGTTTCACTTTCTTTATTTTGTGTCCATTCTTTTTTCTTTCTTCCACATCTTCTTCTTCATATTCAGTGGAATCGTCGTCTTCACCGTCTACGCCCAAGATATCTGAAAAAGAAAGAATACTTGTTCTTGTATTTTCTGGTTTAATTAAACTCTGTGTTTCTCTGCGTGTCGCTCTGTCTTAGTTTCATATTTTAACTGAATTAAAAAAAAAGAAGGAAGTTATCAATTCGAATGTATGTTTTTTTATGTTCGATACCTCATAACTTTTTCTATTTCAATTTAGTCTAGTTCTTGAAGTCGGTTTTTTTTTTGTTAAAATTTGTGACTATTTAACTTTAAATCGAAAGGAAGTATAAACTATTGATTTGCCTTATTAGTTGATTGTCGATTCTAAATTGCTATAATTTTAATATAACAATTAAAA
Source organism: Spilosoma lubricipeda (assembly GCA_905220595.1). NCBI lineage: Eukaryota > Metazoa > Arthropoda > Insecta > Lepidoptera > Erebidae > Spilosoma > Spilosoma lubricipeda. The sequence continues at coordinate 843,474 of HG992296.1, forward strand.
AGATTAAATCATTACATTTCTTCCAATTACGCTATTATGAATCATTAAATTGCTCATGATTGATAAGCTGTCTGTGCCAAAAGCGTGACCACCGCGGCTAACAAACAAAGACTGATTAAGATAATGTGTTGCGTGTACATTACTATTATTGTAAAAAATGTAACCTTAGCACAATGAAAAAATTACAGCATCACATTATCAAGAAAGTTGTATGTTCTTTTTAAAGTTTGAAGATGAATTAATAGATATGCTAATAGGTACTGAATGCCATAAGCTACCCTATCGATGGTTAATACATTAATATTTTAATTTAAACTCACTTTCTATGCAAAAATATGGACTAGGACAACTGAAATTTAAATACATTAAATAAGTTTATTCTGTATTCTAGATTTCCAAAATAATATTCAAATCAGAAAATGATTAAATACAATTATAATTCAATTTATAAGTTTAAATTAACTTAAAATAGGACTAGAACAGATATTTATTTCAATAATTGCTAATGATTGAGAGGAACTAATTATGAACAATAACACAAATCTGAAAAGGCTAACGATGATAAGAATTTGGTTGAAACTACAAACAATTGGTTCGCAATACATAATTTAATTTAAAAAAACAACAAAATTAAATGCCTTCAATATGGATCTGATGTTCATAATTCTTCAAAAAATCAAACTAGCCAGGGTTAAGTTTTAAAAAGTCCACAAAAGAAAAAAACGAAAAAGTATGGAGCAAGACCCGGTTATCCATGTCCTAATTTTTTAATACACAATTATGTACAAAATAGATTAGTATTTATTTTTATACTTGTGAGACTGTTAGTTTTTGTTGAACTCTATTTTACGATCACTTCCATTATACATAGAAAACGAATTCATTTATTTAACTTTCACTCGTGAAAATTGTATCAGTTTTCCAAAATGAAATTAGTAGTATCAGACACAAAATAGTCAAACCATTGTCATTAGTCAATACTGTTATAACAGACTTTGTTTCTACTTATACATCAGCGGAAATGATTGCCAGTTTCGATAGTGATGAAAACCAGTTCAACGAGAGCTTGCTGAAAGCAGTCAACAGTGAATAACGGGACGTAATAATATATCTTCGATATTCCACTTGTCCCCTTTATTGAAGGGTTTTGTTAGTTATTATAGTATCGATGTTATGTCTGTTGACACTCCCAGTACGGATGAAGATCTTATTGTGCAGAGCGACTAAGATGAAAGTGATATTGATGAAATAAAGAGTATGGCTAATTTATTTTATGTAATAATCTTATTTTTATATATAAGCCTGCCACAGTAAAGCCTATAAAGTCTGTCTGATGGAACGCATAAGCAGATTCCAAATTCCAAGAGTGGCAGTCACCATAATTATTGCGAATGCAGACAATGCAGCATAGTGACCCACACTATGACGGCTTATTTGGATGCTTCTGCATTTTTGGGGTTTTAGTCTTGCACTCACCAACTAAACACGGCATTAATGATGAGAATCTTAAGTTAGTCTTTTGTGCAAGGGTAGTACCGCTAAGGTCTAGTCGGCCCTTTTATACTGAAATCAGCGTGACTCTACTCCTTAAAAATACTATCCATCTAGATAAACGATATCATTTTAAAATGGCAATAATTGTCAAATAACCAATTGAATCTTATCGTACAATTAACATGATATTAGAACATAGTCAGTGATGTTGGTAATATCATCATCACAGTTTTGTCTACTGTAGCATCATTTAATCTCTGTTTTTGGTTTACTTGCACAACATAAGCACAAACTTGCATTGAGGCTTTCGAAATTCAGGTAACTAAATATAAAATGTTGTCTTTAATTTCATTTAGTTGAAGTCAACAGCATTTTACGATGTTTGTATAGTTATTTATAATTTGGACTTAATTCTAGTTTCTCGAATAGCATGGACACTGACATTGGAACTTTGATGGTATAAATAGAGCGTGAAGAAAAATTTTATGCAGGTTCGAAAATGAAGGTACACGAGCCGAAAGTCATGTTATAATAAGTGGATTTAAGTAATTATTTTGTAGGAAAGTTTCGTTTTCACTCATCTTAATCAGTCTTCAGAACAAAGAAAAATGATGATGCAATAATTATAGTTTGTTATTCTTTTGTAATTGGTCTTGAAATATACTTTTCATGCAACATACCAAGTACATTTTTTTATGTGAAGAAACCAAAAGCTTTTTTCAGTGATTAAAAAATATGTTGGTCCAGTGGTTAGCATAAGCGACTGCAGATCGAGAGGTCTCGGGTTCGATTCCCGGGTCGGACTATTGTTGGGTTTTTCTTACAAGAAATTTTTAATAACAGCCCGGGGTACGAAAGATGGCGGTATTTCCCACACGGGACTCGGAGAGCACGTTAAGCCGTCAATTTCAGTTGTCATGAACATCTATGGCAATCGTTACTGGGAAGTCAGTGCCCTCAAATATACTGACAACTACTTCAACCTTCGAATTCAGTTCACCCTCAGGTAAAACCGGTTGAACTAGTACCCGACCCCAAATCTTGGGAATCATAAAGGCTAGGAAGAAGAAGAACAAACATGTTGGTGACGCGGTTAGTCATAAAATTCATTATTGTGTACTGAAAATCTTAACGCACAAAAAAATTGACTCAAAATTAACACATACACTACACTATATGAGCTTAAGATGTACAAATGTTTATTAAATCTAGCACCTAACCTAACTAATTACGAGTACTACAGCTTAATACTGAACCGTCCGAGACCTATTTTCAAAATTGAGCTAACTGCACTTCTTTTTGACAATTCCGTATTAATTAATTCTAACAATATTTCACGTCTTTTTACGACTGTTGCACGTAAAAGTCGTTTATTATTATATTGTGTATACTTTGGGAAGCTTTGCTGATAGCTCTATTAATGTTCGTAAAATAATAAGCTACTCCATGCTAACGAAGTCATAAGTGTCACTAAAATAATTGTAAAAGTTATAAATAATAATGATGAGAAGAATTTTGGTACGACCCATAGGTAAAAATTGCGACTAAAGTAAATAAAAATTACGGAGACAATTATACGCCTTTGTTTATTTTTTAAGGTAGAAGTTATATTTGTTATAAATGTGGCTTTTGTTTTATTTAATAATTGTTGAAATAACCTAATAATAAAAGTAAACATATAAATGAACGCCAAGATTATGTTTTTTTTTACATTTTTATAGTTATTTTAACTACGTTCGAGAACAAAACAAAAAGAGAATCTTCACACCAAAGAAATTACCCACAAGCGAATAGTTACATCTATCAAAACGAATACTTTGATTAATGTTTATAATTACTTTGATTACTTATAGACTTTGAGCGTTTATGCAGATTCTGTTAAGATTTACTTTTCACAGGCTTTTCAAATTTAGATGATGTGGCTTTTTAAGGAGGTTTTGGCACATTATAACACGCTGGTACTGGTATAAACTAATGTTCAGTAAGCGACTACTAGAGACAATGATAAGCATTGTAATCAATAATGTATAAATATATATACGGTCGAATTGAGAAACCTCCTCCTTTTTTTGAAGTCGGTTAAAAAGATGATTTTAACTGTTTGTTTGCAAGTTTTATAAAAAAATATGTTCTTAGGCCACAAGCTCAAATATTTCAAATGGTGGATAGTAAATCAGTAAGAATATTATTGCAAATTAATTTTTCACAAACATTGTCGTATGTAATCAAACTTCTGATCACGCAATCGCATTTCTTGTCACTTCAATATGAACGCGTATTGCATGAATGGATATCTTAATTAAAGATGTAAGCTGTTTTAATCATTAATAGGTTTTATTTGTTTGATAGCGTTTAAACTCAAATAGTATTATGGAGCAACGACCATAGTTAGAATGCGGATTTATTTCGTTTGCAGTACTAATTGAGCGTTGTTGCAATTTAATTTCAGATATGCATTATTTGGGAATGGACGTACAATAGAAAATAAAAATAATTTTGAAACATGGCGTTATAAATCTTGACATGCTTTACTGTGTATAAAATGATGGCATTGATAATCTTTAAAATGGGTTGCATATCGTGTCAAAATCTGAACCTAATCATTGCAGAACTTTTTGAGTTATTAAAGCGTACACAAATCAGCTTTACATTATTATAATACTCTAATGTGCAACATATTATAAAGTAAAATAGACATGTAATAAATAATTAGATTAAAAAACAAGTAAACCTATGTCAATTTTCTATGAAAGATTAACGAAACACTCAGAGTTGCATTTAGAGGATAATAATAGGCAAACAAAGAGGCAGTAATTACTAACAAACTTCAATATTCAGTATAAAATACCTTTTTCTAATGCAATTATCAATTAGTACATGAAAATGAGCAGAAAACAATACAGTTAAAATAAAAGATCATGTGCTTTAATACGTCGCGCCTCATTACCTACGGCAATAGTATGTCACGCAATGCAACAAAATTGTGTTTTACTATTATTAATGATATATGATCATTAGCAATATCGAGCGGCAGTAACTACTTAAAATTATATAGTGATAAGTTATGTTGCATTCTTTATTTCAAATTTGAAATTGTGATATCTAATATAGATCAACGGCCAATTATATCATCGGTGAACTTACCTGATAATGATCTCCTCGAAGCAGGAACCTCAGAAAAATCCTCAGGCTTCTCAATTATTGGTTCGTCAACATCCAAAGATCTCCTCTGGTATTCATTACTCCTCATCAAAGGTATCGCTTTAGCAAGAAACCGACCACTAGATTCATCACCTTTCTCTTTGGCAATTGGTAAATAATTACCAGGGAAAAGTATATCAGTCTTATTCTTCATTTCATTAGTATAGTAATTACTTCTTTCCACTTGAGGTTCTTCTTTCAGAGGAATAGCACGCGGCTTGAAGGCATAAGCTCGGTATGTGTAAGGAACTTTCGCTCCCCTTTCATATCTTGAAGGCTGAATGACAATAGAAGCACTAGTAACATCGATCACAGATTCACTATTCCTATTCCATAGCTTCTTCAGCGAGTCCTGATAATCCTCGGCATTCGAGAGTACAACACAACAAATCACAAACAGAGTCTTGTAATACATCTTGTTAGTAATAATAGTCACTAAACACTTCACTTTCTTCAATTATATCATCACCAGTACCATCATTTTGCATCAAGCGTTCGCGCAAAACTGAATAACTGTCTCTAGTAGTCGTTATATTTATACATGTGATGTATAAAGTTGCGTTTTCCCAGTGTATTCACGGTCGGGCGAGTTTACGGGCTTCCTTCGGTTTCAATTCCGATATAACTAAAAGTTGCCGAAATGAAAAACCTGGTTGTGTTCGCGTCGCTTCTTCCGTTAATAGACTAGTGACAGTTTCTCCAATTGATTGTGGCGTAATTTTGTATCGTTATGTGTTTGTTAGCAGCTGTCATGTGCCTTCTTGTCTGTCAGATAAGTTGATATATTCATTTCATTTGTCTTTTCAAACTATTTTGGAGTCACTGGCTTGGCATTAAAAAAATATTTTACTATAATTATTAAAGGTGTAGAAAGTTTGACATCTGTGTTGATATCAAAAAATTTCTCACAAGGAACTACTATCCAATGGACGCACAATTTATTACTGAGTTGGAAATATTGTGATTATAGATCAAGCAGCCAAGCGTGGTAATTGTGACAATATTTATTGGGACCGCTAGTCGTAGCAGCGGTGCATGGTTTCATAAGATTCGTTTGTATCACCATAAAATTTATATCAAGTAAAGTTATATTTTCTCTGGATTTTAAAACGACTTTTATTTTCTACTAGAGGTCTTATTGTCTACTGTGTGTAGTTTTTTCCAGTACTTAACATCTATATACAAATAAATAAAATTGGAGTGTCTATTTGTAATATTAAAATAACCGCTTTTTACTAAATGCATATATATGTATACACGCTACATATACTAAAAATGTTTTTGATTTTTGTTTGTCTCTCTGTCTGCCTGTATGTCTGTTTGTTCCGGGCGGCGTTCCGCGGTGTTACTCGCGGTACAACGATAACCGCGGGTAAAACCGCGGGGTTCAGCTATCAATAATAAGTAGAGTATCTAATCTACTGTCTTCCCTTGAAATTAAGTTAGCGTTAGTTAGTGTCTGTTTGTAATATAAAAATAACCACTTTTTACTAAATGCATATGTTACATATACCAAAAATGTAGTTTTTTTTTGTCTGTCTGTGTTTTTTCGAGTAATCTCTGGAACGGCTGGACCGATTTTGACGGGGCTTTCACTGGCAGGTATCTGATGATCCAGGGACCCCGCGGTGTTACCCGCGGCTATTGTTGTACCGCGAGTAACGCCGCGGGACAAAGTTAGTCTAAAAAAAGTAGCCTAAGTTACTCCCCGGATCATCAGCTACCTGCGAGTGAAAGTCCCGTCAAAATCCGTCCAGCCGTTCCAGAGATTACCCGGAACAAACAGACAAACAGACAGACAGACAGACAGATAAAAAAAATTTTAACTACATTTTTGTTATATGTATCGTGTATATATACGTATGCATTGATTAAAAAGCTGTTATTTTAATGTTACAAACAGACACTCCAATTTTATTTATTTGTATAGATGTATAGATAAGTAGCAACTGGCTAAAACATTAGAGATCATAGATTCGATACCCGCTCCGTGTTATTCTCCCCTCTCTCTTTCAAAGAATGCTCTCCCATCAGGAACATATCCTATGTCTCCGCAGTTTTTACAAACGATTTTGAAACTCAGATAAATACATCTCAGACTCGACACAGCAATTCTTGAATTACAGAAAAGGATGAATTAATCCTCGATTTATTCCAAATTAAATTTTCATTCTTATTTTCTCGTGTTTTTTCATAAACTTACACTTCTTCTTAAATTATAATGTTAATGGTGTAATGGCTAGTAAGTATGATATAATGTTGCTATATTTAAATTAATATTTATTTTTATCAATTTAAAATACAAAAGGGGCTTTTACAATCCACGGAGATTTTGCACTATATTAAAGACTAGCTGAACCCCGCGGTGTTACCCACAGCTATTGTTGTACCGCGAGTAACGCCGCGGGACAAAGTTAGTCTAAAAAAAGTAGCCTAAGTTACTCCCCGGATCATCAGCTACCTGCCAGTGAAGTCCCGTCAAAATCCGTCCAGCCGTTCCAGAGATTACCCGAAACAAACAGACAGACAGACAGACAGACAAAATTTTTTTTACCTACCTTTTTGGTATATGTACCGTGTATACATACATATGCATTTAGTAAAAAGCGGTTATTTTAATATTACAAACAGACACTCCAATTTTATTTATTTGTATATAGACAATCGACAACCAAACATGATTCTGTACACATCAAAGTTTCTACATACGTAGAAAATATTTCATCATCAACTTTTCCACAAATACACAACAACATTTATACATATCCTGCATCTTACTGAGGCCCAAAGGGACCGGAGACCCGACTCGGGCCTTCACCCTGCTACAATCTTAGGAGATGAGCTGTGATGTGGAATAATAATAGATCACATGCCTCATTATGATGATATATGTTACATGTGGAATATGACGTCATTATAATGATGATGTGTTTTAGCATATTTCTTTAAAGATACAGGAGTTCTGTAAGGATAACACGAATGTGATGAAAAGTAGATGGAATAGATATAGTTGTCCTAAAATTAACTCATTCAGGTATAAAAGTTTATTTCTATCACAGTAAGATAGGAAAATCAAAACTAATTGTATAACTTACACCTATTTCTTAAGTATTCGAAAGGCATCAAGGTTTTGCTTCTCTTGAGCTGCATGGGCTCACTGGGGATGTTAATTTTTAAGCATTGGGTGAGCTTTAAATTATTTTACCTATCACTTTACCATTTAGTAATCCAGGTCCCTAGCCGGACTGATAGTCACTGTAGCTGATATGTGTGAGACTGAAGATTGCGACTGGATAAACATGGCATAGTATAGTACGGCACAATATTCAGACTACTAGAGAAAACTGGAAGCTAATGGTTAAGGACTCTCAGGACATATTATGTAGAAGTCGAAATTGGAGCAATTACTTTTTTAATTTCCTCTTCTATATAAACACGAACTGTGGTAAATTTTTACCTGACTACGGCAAAGCCAAAAGAGGGTTATGATTTTAATAGGCTGTGTATGTATGTATGTTCATTTGTTCCCTCATAGCTCTTTAACTACTCATTAGAACTGGATAAATGCGGTGTCGTTAGAAGCGTCTTGATTGTCCTCTAGTTATAGTCTACGGCGTACTACATGGACTACGGCTTTTGAAACTCGTTTCATGCTTTTTCAGCGTCGTTTTTTGTCGTAGTTGGGCTTTGGTTTTTCCTTTTTTTTTAATATTCCTCCGTTCGCATAATTTTTGTGAAAAGGGATACAAAGCAATTGCTTCACGTATTATTATACTACGTACTAATATATATTTGCAAGCAAAATTATCATCACCTACTGAAACTAAATATATAGTCAATAAGCACCTTTTTCCACAACGCTTCATTGCCATGCGGAAATTAATTGCTAATTCTAGTCAATTTAGTTCGTTAGCATATAAAACTATGTTAGTGTCGTGCGTAAACACTTATTCGTGCACACACAGACGGAAGCTCCTTCCCTAGTTATTTGCTAATTAATGGTAGCAGGAAAGTGAATGCGTTTTTTAGGTAATACGGGAGATTAGTTGTAACTTAGATGCTAAAACTAGTAAATGTTGCATCAAAATATTCTGTAAGTATTCAATATGATACGTATAACCATGAACCATCCATACTTCATATTCTAGATTCGAAAGTAAGTCTATCTATCTGCCTGTCTATCCGTTACGCTTTCATGGTTAAGCCGATGCATCGATTTCAATAAAATCTGCCAAGAAGATGCTTTGATTTTTGAGTAATTACATAACTTATTACTACAGTACTTTACAGTAATAGACTATAGATAGAGATATAGATAGAAGTCTTCATATAATTCTCATACAGCACCGTGAAATCTAAGGATATTTCGACCGCTGAAGATCAGAACCTGGGACTGCATTTAAGACTACTCTAAATACTTCTAGGTTCTGCATCCTTTAGGACCCGTAGATTCGAAGGGATATTCAAAACCCGTTATTAATAAATAAATTAATGACGATACTGTGTGCCCGTAAACATTTACGATCCGTATGTTGCCGCAAGTTCGTGCGTTAATCGAACCTATCAGTTAGCAATATAAACGTAAATAACATTGTCGTTCAAATTGTTTACTGCAATTTATCTATACTAATATCTAAAGCTGAAGAGTTTGTTTGTTTGTTTGTTTGTTTGTTTGAACACGCTAATCTCAGGAACCGCTGGTCCGATTTGAAAAATTCTTTCGGTGTTGGATAGTCCATTTATCGAGGAAGGCTATAGGGTATATATCATCACGCTACTACTAATAGGAGCGGAGCAACAATGAAGAATGTTTGAAAAACGGGGGCAATTTTCACGCTACGGGCAATATAAGGCGCAAACGAGGTTGCGTGGGTCGGCTAGTATTTTATACAATCGGAATCATAACTCAGTTCACGACATATTTATGTTAAGAAACCGATCATTTTCTTTACATAAATATACCTTTGTGTGCTATATTTATTTTAGCTTTATGTGCATGCTATCTGAAGGAATTTTCTCTATACTTTATTTGAATAAATTTAGCGTATTACAGAATTCGTTGGTATTTATATGAAGGAGAAGCTTAAAATTGCATTTTAGGTAGACGTCACCTTGTGGGGATGTGGGGGAGGAGATCAACATTGCATGTTGTGGGACACGCTCGCCAATTAAGAACTTCATGGTCCTATCGTTCATACTTGATAGTGATCAATAGAACTAAATAAGACAGAGATGACATTTGACTACCAAGTGATATCTAATTAGTAGTTTAGGACGTAGATCCTGTATTCTTCCTCCAGGATGCCTTTTTTCTAAACTAAATTGTATTTTTGATATTTTTTTATGAAATAGAGGGCAAATGAGCAGACTTATCGGCTGATGGTGGTGGATGGTGGATGGTGATGGTAAGAGATTACCGCCGCCCATGGACACCCATAACACCCATAACAACAAAAGCATCACAAAAGCGTTGCCGGCCGTTGGGAGATGGGAAGGGGAACGGGGAGGGGCATGGTATGGGCCTCCGGTATCCTCACTCACTCGGTGAAACACAGCGCAAGCACTGTTTCACAACGGTTTTCTGCCGAAGCGTGACTTTCCCACGGATATCTGATGTATTTGTCTTGTCTCTGTCCGAGACTTGTGAAACCGAATAGTTACCTGGCAGATAAGTTCAAAATAGTCTGACATGAACTTTATCAGTAAGTGGTGAAACTGGTCCTAATAGTTTTATATTTTATACCATATAAAAAAAAACAATCAAGTTGAAAAAGCTGCTTCTTTTGGAAGTCGATTAAAAAGGAAAGAATTCAAACATAATTACATCTCCAGTCTAACGTTATCAAGTTGAAATTGTGTGTCTGTAACATGATATACATATATACATACATGAAATATAAGATGACGCCTATCTTTATTTATACTGTAACACATGTGAAAATAAATATCAAATTAATATCCTAAAATTCGAAACTGCTGTATTCAAGGCTTCTAAAATATAACATGGAAGCAAACAAGCCCTTCGTAATAACTAGTGAAATTTATAAACTTCTAAATAAAGCTAATAGATGGCTCTGTTCGTATCTATATAACAGTGGAAAAGTGTTTGATAGAGAGTTTCTATCATTATTTTAAAGATGGCGTTAAGTTACAATATGGTAGAAAACAGTACTTTTACTTGAGGATGAACTTCACGGATGGCAAAGTAGTATCATCGACCACCTCACCGCTTCTTACCGTATTGGGATTGTGGGTTCGCTTCCTACATGAGACAACATTTTGTGTGATACAGTAACTGTGGTTCTGGGTCTTCTCTGTGTCCATTTTATGAATTTTTGTAAAGTAAAGTGCTACACTGGATATATTCCCAATCTAGCATTGGGAATATATTACTTTTAGTTTTAAACTTTCATGGTCAGTAACATTAAAATAGGAATCTGCGGGATTGCTACCATGTACCTTTTTTGTGTACCTTTTTTGCTACCATGTACCTTAAAAAGGTACATGGTAGCAATCCCGCAGATTCCTATTTTAATATTACTTTTAAATAAGTAATATGTTCTGAGGTAATATGTTTGTTACCTCGGAACCTTCGACTGGGTACCTGGGGACCTTCGATTTTGATGATTCTTTTTTTATTTACCATGTAGTCCCATTTCAATTTAACTAGTCTAGTTATTTAAGTTGTTTTATTTTTCTTAAAATTTTGTATTAATATTAAGTACAGAAGACATTAAAAAAAACAAAACCCCAAAATCTGTGTCAAAATCGTGCTGTGCAATATATACAAACCATTCGATATAATTCAGTATCTATTGCCAAACCAACTAACGCATGCCCACTTTTTATTTTTGGATGTAAACACGATGATGATCTGATGATAGCCGAGCTCGGGTAAAAATACTCTTAACCCCAATTCCTTCCAAAGCCAAGACCAGTAAATTATTTATAAGAGTTCAATTTGGTAAATTTTCTAAAAATGAATACCATTTAAATCAATTTAGCGCCTATTAGGCTCCAATTATGTTGGAGGAGTTAGATATAAAAAAAAAAAAACACTTTTTGGCGCCTCGGAAACCCCCTGCATACTTCATCATCATCATCATCATCAGCCTATCGCAGTTCACTGTTGGACATAGACATTTTCAATTTCACGTCACTTGGTTCGATCCTCAGCTTCTCACACCAGCTCGGTGTCTCTAGTCTCTATTGTCGGTGCACCCGCACGCAATTGTGGTTATTATTGTGAAATACTAATGGCGTAAACTGACAAATCATACTTGCTTGTAGGTGTACAACGCAGACTACGAAAGAGGGTAGACCGATATGTCTGCCAATAACAGCCCACCCGCAAGATCTTCAGTTACTCCGTGATCATGGCGCTTGCAACAGCGCCGAAATATCGGATACTCAAAAACAAAAAGCTACATGGTAGCAATCCCGCAGATTCCTATTTTAAAATCTAATCGTTTTGGAAAGAAACTCATAATAATTCCTAAAGCATTGCACAAGAAAATTATAGTATCCTTTTATCGCTCTAGTAAAGCCCAGTGTTATTGCATTAAACCAACTCGATCCACGCAGGACCGTCTTGTGATTATTAAAATATACAATGAGATAAAATAGTTCTGAATCAAGAACTATTCCTAGTACAATTTTTTTTTTCATCCCAAGGTTGCCTGGAAGAAATTGCTTGTTAGCGATAAGGCCGCCATTTGTACATGGACAGTCAATTGAAGTATTTTTTTTTTTTAAATGTAAACTGTATTATTTAATGTACAATAAAGATTATTCTATTCTATTCTATTCTATTCTATTTTTTTATATGAGGCGCTCATAGCCCTGTTGCACTCGGTATTTCGAAACATTCGCCGAGGGTAAGCAACTACGACGCGGTCAGTACCTAGATGGGTGACCGCTGGTGGCATGATACCGTGAGCGTCTCCGTGATTCGGAGGTCACGTTAAACAGTCGGTCCCGGTTGTTATCATATGATAACAGTCGTGAAGCTTAGTTGGAGGCCTTTGGGCGGCTTAAAAACATCCAAAGCAAAATTTATGCAGCCACAACTTTGTTTTGCCAGTCCCCTACCCGCACTCGGCCAGCGTGAGGACGTATGGCCTTAACCCTCTCTTGAGAGGAGCCCCGAGCCTAGCAGTCTGACGTTAAGGGTTGATGATGAGTTCTGATTCCCCGAATGATTTGATTCACTATGACGATTGTAAACCTTAGTGTAGTTTGTTATCATAACTCTCCTTCCTTTCATTTTGAAGTGGCGTCATGTCTGCGTATGAACTTAAAACCTACTAGCCAATTTGCATTTAACAAATCTTAACGTTACTAAATAATACTACAATATATATACTGACTTCAAGAACTGAACCAAATCGAAACGAGTCCACTCGGGAAACATCAGCTTTCAAATAAAAAAATAAAACCGACTTCAAGGTTTGACTCGATTTCACTTGGATGCCATCATTAGATCTTAGTGTCCTCATGATGGAACCACCGTTGGGATATCTCCTTTCCATTAAAAAAAGAATCATCAAAAATCGGTACATAAACGACGAAGTTAAAGAAGACACACATAAAAAAAAAAATACGGTCGAATTGAGAAACCTCCTCCTTTTTTTGAAGTCGGTTAAAAATGAATCATTAAATCGGTTCACCCAGTCGAAAGTTCTGACGTAACCAAAAAATAGTTTAAAAAAACTAAATTAATTTACAAAAGTTTTTTTTTATTTCAAACTATCATTTATGAATTTTTTTAATTACTGTATTGTCATCGCCGCTCGATAAGTCTACTAAGTTTAAATGCAATCTGACCGTTTGAAGTAGGACAAAATCAATTAACAATTATTTTTACGGGAATTAACGCGATCACTTATTAAAAGGTATCACATACCTCTGCTTTGCCTGACGTTTCGACCAGGTTGCACTGGCCGTGGTCACAGGCTGACTCAGTCAGTCAGTATGTGATACCTTTTAATAAGTGATCGCGTTAATTCCCGTAAAAATAATTGTTAATATATCATGGAACGCGAAAGTTTAAAAGTTAGTAGGACAAAATCAAGTCCAAAGAAGTCGGTTGTAAACAAACATACAAACATATAAGTGTAAAAATACAGTTCCTCCTTTTCTTCGTGTCGACCCGAGGGGCGGTATTCATAGATGTCTGAGATTATTTAGTGGCTCAATTCTTTTTCTGTGTCAAGGTAAATGTTACTCCTATACACTTTGCACTGCCTTTAGAATACTTAGCTTGCCTAAGACTTAAAAATATAAAATATAATAGCATATATTTTTTATTTAGGTAATATTTTTATTTAGGTAATTGTCAATCCATACTAATATTATAAATACGAAAGGTACTTTGTCTGTCTGTCTGTCATGCTTTGAAGGCTAAATCGTTGCAATAATTTCATGAAATTTATCCTGAATATATTTTGATTCTTAAGGAAGGGCATGGGCTACTTTTTAGCGCGAAAACCGAGATATACGCGGGTTGTGATGCGTGCAAAAGCTAGTATTTTTGTAAAAATTAACCACCTATATATGAACAACAGGGTAATTGTACTCACACAATGATTTATCCTCTGCGGGAATCGAACCCAATCTTTAATTTACCAGTCATGGTCACTTTAAATTAGACTAGCAGGCCAGTCAAATAACCACTTACATACAATGTTTAGAGCGATACCTGGGTAAGAATGATGAACAAAAAAGACAACAAAAATAGTTTGTAAATTTATTTTTCGTCATTGATACTTAAATTCATACATACACTTACTTGCATGTTTACAATAAGTTAACATAATAATAAATAACTTAACTATAAGAGAGTATCTAGGCACAAACACAACAATAAAACAAAGCAAATAATTTATTTCAATAAATAAACGCAATCACACCTTAAAACTACACTTTTAATAAAAAGTACCAAAATCGTTAGTAATAACGATTCTCTAAAAAGTACCACATTTTAAGTACCAGTTTATTACGAGAACCCGACACGTGTTCCAATAAGGTGGGCGAAATAATAAATCATGTATTATTAAATTTAATAACAAATGGAATACTATGTCGCGTTCTGAAATTAATAATAAAACTACAAGACAAAAATTATTAACCTGCATTGTATGTAATGTTGGTACGTAACAAAAAATACATTTTCAACTGAAGACATTGCGGTTCAATCGATCATAAAAAGGTTACGAAAGCTTATTATGCTTGTTGAATATTTATATTTTCATTGAAAATCTGTCAGTCTATATTTAAATATACGTTGTCACGATTTTTCTTGGCATAATTCGTTTGTAATGCAGAAGTATTTTTGCTGTAATATTTAAGAAACTTGTTTTCACAATCAGACTCGATTAGGAGACTGTCTTCCCAAAATCATCCATTTTGAATAGAACTAAATGTAGAAGAAATACTAATTGTTCCCTTACGAATAAAGAAACTCTTGAAATTTTGTTTAAAGAGAACCTATTAGAAGTAAATATTTCATTCTTGTCTACTATTTAATTACCACCAATATCTATTCTGGTTTGTATGCTGAATAGGCCAGTTCATCATAAGCGCGTCTGTCCCAACCACCGCTGCTACCGCCTGATGACCAGCCGTGGGACTCGTGGCCACCTCCTCCGCCAGAACCCTTAGCGGCAATCAATTTCTTGAGAACCATGATACCGGACAGGAGAAGAGCAATCTGGAAATGAAAATATTTTAGAAGTTTATTATTTGTTAATTATTTAGTGTTACCGTTAATCGCTACTAACATTATTAGGCTTTAGACTAAGTTCACACTGAGTGGTAACGTTATTTATATTTAAAATTATATGTGTATTAGTATCAGTTGTCTAGTACCTATAACACAAGCTCTGCTTAGCTTGGGACTAGATCTATATATATAAAAATGAATCACTGAAATGTATGTACGCGCATAACTTCCGATCAGCTGCATTAAATTAAATAATTCTTTTTTTATGTGTTCGTTATTGTTAGGACAAGGTTTCTGTACAAGAAAAAATTAAACGATACCGGAAATTTCATTTTTTTGTTGAGAACAGATATGTAAATATGGTAGTACGAAGTTCGCCGGGTGAGCTAGTGTAATATAAATATAGGAATAAATAAGCAATGTTTTCAAAGTCAAACGGCTTAACTGATTTCAACGTCTTTAGTAAGTACAAAAGATAAAACGAAAATAAATGAGAGCCTGTAATAAATTACTGTTAAAACAAAAGATTGTGTTACAGAAATCCTAATTGTTAAAAAGAGATATCGCTCACATATAAAAAAGAGAAAAAAGAATAAACTATTTCTATGTTCCCAAATTATTATGAATTGTATTTATAGTATTTTTTCTCCCTTATACATATTAATTGTACAATAGACGTTGCTTATTGGGAGACTGGTTTCCAAACTAGGTGAAAACCTGTAACATGGATAACCAGGCTTCCATTACACATACCAAACATAAAAAGTGAAACACTGTACATTCAAGTAGGAGTCAAGAAACAAAAGAGGTAAAAAACAACAAAAATAGACATCTCTAATTTGGTGTGTGTATTGTGTGTGTGTGTATTATACTCCTTCATTTCTTAACTATTCGCTCGTGTGTGTGTGTGTGTATTATACTCCTTCATTTCTTAACTATTCGCTCATAAGTGGTACTTTATTTACTACTAGCTGAACCCCGCGGTGCTACCCGCGGTTATTGTTGTACCGCGAGTAACGCCGCGGGACAAAGTTAGTCTAAAAAAAGTAGCCTAAGTTACTCCCCGGATCATCAGCTACCTGCCAGTGAAAGTCCCGTCAAAATCCGTCTAGCCGTTCCAGAGATTACCCGGAACAAACAGACAGACAGACAGACAGACAGACAGACAGACAGACAGACAGACAGACAGACAAAATTTTTTTTAACTACATTTTTGGTATATGTATCGTGTATACATACACATGCATTGATTAAAAAGCTGTTATTTTAATATTACAAACAGACACTCCAATTTTATTTATTTGTATAGACGAGCGTTTTAACATCATCCGATCCGATATCATTGTCGTGTGCCGATACGATATCGAAGGAAGCTAAATGTATCTGTCTTTCATATTGTCCGACCTAATATCGAAGTCGACACATACATTCATTTTACTTCGTTCGATATCGGATCGACGTCGGACACCGATATCGGATCGAATAATGAAAGAACACTCTAATTATTTGAATAGCCTCCAACACACCTCCCGTTTCCCGTTTTCCAACACCCTCCAACACGCCTGATTCATAAATAAATGACGAAATGCTGACGTTACAGATATCAAAAATACAATTGTTTTGAAAGTCCTACTTTTAGTTTTCTTTGAAGTCAGTAAATAAAAAACGTTTGGATTATTCGACATTGACATGATTGTAAACTATTACCGCAGTGTTTATAAATTACGGGAGCTGGCACCGATTGTATTGATTCGTTTTCAATCATACCATGTACTTGGATTAAAACAGTATCTGTTTTGTATTTAAAAACTGTATATATTTCACATCATCGCGTACCTCGCCTTAGCACTGGCCTAACAAATATACCTAAAATCTATTCTTAGTACGGCTAGCCATGAAATCTAACCGCTTCGATACTTTTTTCAATGTTGATACCTTAGATTCACATTATCTATACTAATATTACAAATACGAAAGTAACTCGGACTGTCCCTCACGTTTCCACGGCTAAACAGCTGCACCGATTTCAATGAAATTTGGTATAAATATACATTGATTGTTAAGGGGGGATATAGGCTACTCTTTACCGCAATAACCGATATAAAAACGAGCGGAGTCGCGGGCAAAAGTTAGTCTTACATATAAAAACTGATGTTCGTTTGTCTCGCTAAAACTCGAGAACGACTGGGCTGATTTAACTGATTTTCGTTTTAAAATGTTTGTTGTAGTGCAGGAAAGATTTATACGGTAAAAAATTAAAAATAACTTGAAAATTCAAATGTCTCGTGTACAAAGTAGCAGGCACAGTTAGCATTAATATGGCCACATATTTTTTATCAAGCATTAGAAATCAATTCACTTTCTCCCTTCTTTGCTTCTTAAAATAAGTGGCAAATAAGGGATGACAGTACAGTAAGTGAATACCCCTCGTGGTGGATGTCTATTGACTGTTGATGGTTGAATGAACCTGATTGATAGCCAGAGCTCCTGCATTCGATTTCCACACAGGACAGATGTTTGTTTTATCAACATGATCATTTGCCCTATATCTGGGTTTAATGGTTGTTTATAAGCAGTCCGGTTATGATTAAACGGCTCTAAGAATAAATCCTGTGTGACGGGAGACTTTACAAACATACATGAAACGGACCCAAAGAAAACCCAGACTTAGAATAACAATTTGTGAATCACACAAAGTATTGTCCTATGTGGGATTTGAACGTGACCGCCAGACCACGATGCCAAAAGTGCAGCGAATGTGTAAGGATATTTATTAGTACTAGTAGTAATAAACTGCTTTACAAGCATCATAAATAAACACAAACTATTTTTCCAACAGTACACGATAATAGATAAACTATTGCAATACAGTCCAGGGGATCCTGTAGAAGGGAGCTCCCTATATTAGGATATCCTAATTATAGTCGCACTAACGTAACATAACAATTACGTAACTGAGATGTTTATTGGCCCCGCTATTCGTTAAATTAATATATATCTACTTGCTGATTTCCGCGGTGTTGCCCACAGTATAACATCAACCGCAGGTCGAAGCTAGTGTAAAACAAGCAGCCTAAGTTACGTCTTAAACCATCAGCTATCTGCCAGTGAAAGTCCAATTATAATCGGTCCAGCCGTTCCAGAGATTAGCCAGAACAAACAAACAGACAGACAGACGGACAAATAGACAAAAATTGTAAAAAATGATATTTAGATATATGTACCGTGTAAACACATATGCATCTAGTAAAAAGCTGATATTTTAATCTTACAAACACAATCGATTTTTTTTTGTAAGATAAGATTTTACTTCGTTAATATTTCCAACGATTGTAAGGACGCAAGCGTTTAACCCTGATCCTTCACGTCCAAAGATTAAGTTTAAGAGCTAAAGATATTATTTTGATAGATGTAGCTGCGCTTGACGTCTAAAACATTCGAAAATAAACCAAGTTTGAGTGAACACGTGAAAACTTATATGTAATTCTTTGGCCTAGCTAGTAATAAGTAACACGCAACACATACATACTTTACATCAATATCCCTTACACAGAGTTCTCACGAGAACTAACACAACAAACAAAAATATTTACACCCAAACACACTACAACACTTAGAACGTCATGGTTTTCAATTTTCGTTTAAGAACTCGTTCTTTTTTTGAAGTGAATACTTCTTTAGCCGCGTTGAGGACTTTTTGGCAGGATAAAATCTTATAAGTTCGCGTCACCGACATGCTGACAGCACTTTTTGGTAAGGAAAATGTTATGGGTTAGCGTCACCGACATGCTAATGTTTGATGTTTATAATTTTAATTAAAAACTATGAGATTTCTAATTTTACACTTTTATTTTTCAAATGACTTTCTAAGTTATAAGTTTTCACTTCCATTTTCCATTTTCCAGGCCATATGACTGCCATTTTTGTTTACCTTTAAATATATTATTGTAAATCTATGATCAGTAGCCAGGTAAAGATTCGTTGCTGTAGGAGGGATCTGATCCCGGCCAGGGACGGCGGGGGCGAGGTTCCGCCTGTGAGGGAATCGGAGGTAGGGGCGGCGGTTCTGAGAATCCGTTCGAAGAACACCGCCCCCGGGCCGGACGGGGTACCTGCCCGAGTTCTGGCCCGAACCCTCGACCATATGTCGGACCGCCTCAGGGAAGTGCTGGACGCCAGCCTGGCGTCCGGTCGCTTCCCTGAGTGCTGGAAAGGCGGGAAGCTGGTCCTGTTGAGGAAGCCGGGACGGCCTGCCGACTCGGTCACGGCCTATAGGCCCATCGTGTTGCTGGACGAGGCGGGCAAACTTTTTGAGAGGATACTCTCTGCCCGCATCGTCCAGCATCTCAGCGAGGTGGGGCCCGACCTGTCGGACGCCCAATTCGGGTTCCGAGAGGGGCGTTCGACGGTCGATGCCGTGATGCGCCTTAGGGCCGTGACCGAAGCGGCAGTGAGCTGTGGCGGCGTGCTGTTGGCGGTGTCTTTGGACATCGCCAACGCATTTAATAGTCTGCCATTCAGCTGCATCGGGGAAGCACTCCAGTATCACGGGGTGCCAGAGTACCTGAGGCGGCTGGTGGCAGACTATTTGAGGGAGCGTACCGTCATGTACGAGGACCGAGAGGGCGTCTTGAGACGGCGGCCCATGTCGTGCGGCGTTCCGCAGGGGTCTGTCCTTGGACCACTCCTGTGGAACGTGGGGTACGACTGGGTCTTGCGGGAACGTCTCCCCCCCGGGCTGGGCGTAATTTGTTACGCCGATGACACTTTGGTCACAGCTCGGGGGGCAAACTTCCAGGAGGCGGCGCGCCTGGCCACCGGGGGTGTTTCTCAGGTGGTCGGGCGCATGGAGGCGCTGGGCTTGCGGGTGGCCCTGGACAAGACGGAGGCCCTGTTGTTCCATGGGCCCCGTCGTGGTCCACCCCCCGGCGCCTCGATAGAGGTCAACTCGGTCCTCGTACCGGTTCGGGCCCAGATGAAATATCTGGGTCTGATCCTGGACGGTAGGTGGCTCTTCGACGAGCACTTCCGACAGCTTGGTCCGAAGCTGGTCGACGCTGCCTCCGCCCTTGGGCGATTATTGCCCAACTTGGGCGGAGCCAGCGTCGCAACGCGACTCCTGTACACGGGGGTGGTCCGGTCAATGGCGCTGTACGGCGCACCGGTGTGGGTGGCGGCTCTGACCGCCCTCAACAAGGCCCGCCTCTGGCGGCCTCAGAGGGTATTGGCGGTCAGAGCCATACGCGGATACCGCACGGTGTCGACCGAGGCGGCGTGCGCGTTGGCCGGAACACCCCCGTGGGATTTGGAGGCGGAAGTGCTCGCCGAAGTTTATCGACGGGTGGCTTCTTTCCGGGCGGAGTGTGGCATTCGCCCCCCGCCCGAGGAGGTACGCGAGTGGCGTGAAGCCGCCCGTCGAGCCACGATGGCTCGCTGGTCGCTCCGGCTGGAGACTCCACGCGCTGGCTTTGCCGCCGTGGAGGCTCTTCAGCCGGTCATCCACGAGTGGGCAGGGCGGCAGCACGGGACCCTTTCCTTCCGACTGACGCAGGTGCTTTCCGGGCATGGATGCTTCGGGAAGTACCTGTTCGATAGTTCAAGTTCGATATTACTTTTGGGAAATTTCCTTAAAATGAATCCTAGCTAGATTGCCTTTTCGTCCTTGAAACCCCTGCGTAATAAATTTCATGAAAATCGTGTTTTTTTGGGCCTACCAAAATGACTCTACTCCGCCTGGTAGAAAGCAAAAGCAGAATCCAAGAGTGGTGGTCACCATACTGTCATTTTACGTTGGTTCTATGCGAGGGTAGTACCACCCGATCGAGCCGGCCCATTTGTGCTGAAATCAGCGTGGCTCTACTAACTTGAATTTTTTTTTTCAAGGTAGAACGTTGGAGCTGTTTCGGTATTAGATACAAACTCTTACAGACTGTGACAGAAAAAACTACTTACAAAAATATATATAATACTATTTACATTTTAAAATTTAAGTGAGTATTTGCGAGCAAATAAATACCACAATCTTGATTATTTGTACACTGAAAACTGGAACAAGGTAAGCGATTAACTACTACTACGAGTATAAAGTATTTTTTTATCGTCTGCCAGATTATTCTTGAACATAAAATCTAAAACTTTATGAGAGTTCAAAAGATTAACAATCGTGTATCTATAAAAGTTTATTGACTACGAGCTAAAACTCAGGTTAAAAAAAGTAAATAAAAAAAAATATTAGCCATCTAACACATCATATCATCACTAAGACTAGCACCCTAGCCAAGTTGCAAGCGTTTTTCTCTCTGCAATCGTTAACGTCTAAAGATTACGCGTTAATGATTGCAGAAAGAACGCTAAGATTAGCCAATGACAGACAAGAATTTAGGCGTTAACGATTGCAGAAAGAAAAACACTTGCAACTTAGCTAGGAGGGGCAGGTGGAGTGTCAATTTGCGCTAGATGGCTGACAGAAGCTGAATGCAAAATATGGAAAAGTCTAAAATCGATTAGAGTGGCAGAGGTCTATGTTTCTAAGTGGACAGCAACAGGCTAAGGAAGATGATGAAGCCGTCTAACTCGAACCAGTGAGTTCATCTACATAGAACCTTATAGCAGTAGGGGGCAAACGAAGATTGAGGTCACCAGATGGTATTCGACTTGCAGAGTCACAGGTTGGCAGGTTTTAAAGCGCCTTGACCATTTCTTCTTATATGAGCCCAGCAAAGTTACTCGCTACTACTACTGTTGAATACACACACCTTGAATCCAAGAGTGGGGGACACACACGAAGGGCGTGTGTGGGACTCGCGATGAATCGGTCTACCCACTAAACCTTGCGGCGGCCTACCTCGGCAGGCGAAGAGCTCCAGGAACGCATCAGTGGCTTCTGGAAACCCCCCGGCCGTACCTCATGACTGAGGTACATCCCGTGGTAACCATAGTCACCCCCGGGGCAGGTCGCTGTTGCGTCTCTTATTGGTCACCAAATACTCATCATAAGGCCTAACTACTTATACAAAATCCATCAAAATAAGCTCTACTTTTTAATTACCTATAGATATGTACCTAACCTGTAGACTGAGTTACTTTTGTCATTTAATTGTTTTACTATCGCTCAGTTTGGCACGAGTTAAAACCTTATCGATTGTTTTAACTTGTTTTAAAGACTCGTTAAAAATTATTCCGATTTTCAGTCCTGTATGTAAATTATTGTAGAGATATAATGATTAAATGGTGTTACGTACGAAATACAGTGAGCTAGTTGCCTATATGTATTTACAGTGCATGTAAACTTAATTGACTTTGTGAACTGCAATCTTGTATCTTGTTTGTGTTTATAATTGGATAGTGTTAAATACTGATTAAAACTGATATCCCCTAACAAATTATAATTAAAACAAAAATAGTATAAGGATATAGGATATAAAATTAAAATGAATCTTTATCTAAAACAAATAAAATAGAAATATATAAAATTATTTCTTAAACTTAGTTAAATTTGTTATTCCGTGTTCAAGTCCTTACAAAGTTACCCTCAAAGAGATTGGTAGGGATAAAGCCACCCCTTGTATATAACCTTTACTGTAAGTTTTATATTATACTTTGTAATGTCTATAAAAACCCTGGTAGGTTAACAAAATTACGAATTAATAAAAAAATATTTTGCAAACGGAAATAATGACTCATTCTGTGTACTTAAAATTAGGACCAACTATTTTGGTAAATTTTCTAAATATGTATTCTAGCTACATCGATTTATCACTCCCAAAAGCTCTACATACTAACTTCATAAAAGTCGTTAAAACTGACGCGAAAAATAGATAGAAATGTGTCAAAATTGTATAATCGTAGCAAAATATATTGAGTTTCTAAGTACCTGTACACAAACTATTAATATTTTTCTATAGCTATATATATATATATAACACCATTTTATAAACCAGTCATCTGATTTCAGTCGAATACTCTGATCATAGTCATTTATAAGTACGTTTAAAAAAACAAGTAAAATAACCAGAACTAGTCTCATACAAAAAAGTCATAGCAAATATTTAAACATTTAAAAAAACATTACCATCCGTTGATTTTGATTATAAACTTCATGCTGATATTTTACCATCGATAGAAATAAATCTCGAACGGCTAGAAATACCACAGGCCGCACGAGATTTACTTAAGCCGACAGAAAATTTTCGACACGTTACAGTTTCAGTCGGCTAGTCAGCTGTGACGCTCTTGCGTATACGACCGAATTTGAATTGAGGCGGGCGGTACGAACCGCTGCAATAAGATAACTGTTGGTAGCTGGATTGTATTGCCAGTATCATAAAATTCAGCACCTATTTTCGAAAAGATTTGGGTACCGTTTTAGGGGAATATTTTTTTATTTGTGAAGCGTTTAATGCAGTCTCTAAAGTTCATTAAGTAAGATAGTTATTCTGTTGGTTAGTCTTACTTTTTGATTTATTACACGTTTGGGGTAACATGTTAATTAATTTGCCAGAAGAATGCATTGTCGCCTATTACGAAATTGGAACTAAAATTACAATTGGCTAAAATGTGTTGGAAATACAATCTTAAATGTTTGTATGTATACGTTACTGTATTGTTTGTAAATATATAAATTAGTCTTAAGAAAATAAAGATAAAATAATAACTAATACAGTTTCTTTTTTCGCTATTTGTGGATTTTCAATAACCCCTAATTAAAGGAAGTTTTTTACCATGGCAACATAGACTTCATTACTATGCGTGCAGCTAGAGCACATTGTTCCAGAATAAAACAGCGAAGGTCAGTGACGTAAACTTCACTGAATTCCTTCCTAATTCTAATCAAACGATATTAAGTGTTATTCCTATGAGATTAAAGTAAAAATTATATTTAAGATGGGTTTATAAGATATGTAATTTAACGTAACAAATTTTGAACTTTAAAATAAGGAGGAAAAGGAGCGATTTAGAATAATATTGTTTGTAATGAGGGAGTTAAGAATTTCGGTAAATTTAATTGCTATTAAGTAGATTTGGTAGTATTTGCTGAACATTAACAGTTTGTTTGTTTTATATCATTATATGGATACTATACAAGTAAAATTTTAACAAAATTAAAATCGACTTCAAGGTTTGATTCGATTTCTCTTGGATGCCATCATCAGGTCTTAGTGTCCTTATCATGGTACCACCGTTGGGATATCTCCTTTTCATTAAAAAAAGAATCTACAAAATCGGTTCATAAACGACAAAGCTATCCGCGAACACACATAAAAAAAACCCCTCCTTTTTTTGAAGTCGTTTAAAAAAATAATATGTTGGTATTGTAAATGGTCCTTGTTTAGAAATGCATCGTTTTCGCATTTTATCATACGAGCTTTTCTCGCGGCTCCACCCGCGTGTACATAAATCGATTATTGCGACAAAAGTAGCCATGTCTTTCTCTAAGGATCAAGTGATCAGCGGTTTAGGCTTGAAAGCGTCAGAGACCGACAGCCAGAGTTACTATGGGATTTATGATAATAGTAAATAAGTATAGTTTAGATTGTCTCCATAACAAATATTTCGTATATGCTGTGCAAGTGGCATGCTTCCGTATATATAGGCCTGGTTGTCCGGAGACTTTACAAAAAAACCAGTATTCAACAGTTTTCTTCGAGCCAGGTTATTGGAACCCAAACGATCTACCCTTTATCGAGGGGCAAAACCTCAGTAAAATAAAAAAGTAACAGTTAAAAACTATAACTATAACCATAAAAAAATATAATATAAATAAGGACTTATGTCACCTGAATCATTAGTTTTATAAACCTATTGACAACTCAATAATTGAAATCGGTTCAGTAGTTTAGGCACTACGGTTGAACATACATGCAAATACTGCCAAAACTATTACCCTTGGTTTTGCACTAGTTGGGTAAAAAATACTTCATAAGTCTTAAGTCGCATATATCCATAGACGGTGGGAATCACTTACATCAGGTGATTTGTCTGTTCGTTTGCACATATCACAAAAATAACTTTATTGAAATTAATAAAATTGAAGTACCTATTTGTAAGTTCAAATTCAAAGATTTTCATAAAATGCATATGGAATTATATACGGTACTAGCTGTCCCGGCAAACGTCGTTTTGCCATAACTACTAATTAATTAAAAATTAATTAAAAAAAACATTGTGAATCTAAACCATTCCCTGATCCCCTTGAACACACACAAAAAAATTCATCAAAATCGGTCCAGTCGTTTGAGAGTAGTTCAGTGACATACACACTCACAGAAGAATTATATATATATAAAGATTTATTCAAAAAACTATTTTTGTCTGTCAGATTTCGGCTAATCTCTGGAAGGGCTGGACCGATTTTAGTAGTAGATAATTAATATTATAAGATATAACTTAGACTACTTTTATTTAACGAAAGAAAACTATATTCAGATTCGAAATAGTTCGCGATATCTGATTTAAAAGCAATAAAACCTGCTAGTCAAACCACGGCTTGTTTTCCTAAATATTTCAAAGCTATAAAATTCACAAAAGCAACTTTGCCCAACCTCGATCGATTGATTTGAATAGTAATTGGCAATAGCTAATTTATCATTCTATAAACGAACCTGCAACTGAAATGTCAATAAACGACAAAAAATTGACGATCGGAGGTAAACACGCTATCATCGTCATAAGCCAAGGCTAGTTCGGTACCACAACGATTATTGCGTCATAATTTATTAAAAGTATAACCATGTGGTGATGAGATTATTGACTCAAAAGAGAACAGATGTGGATACAAGAAATATGATTTTTTTAAGTTTGGGCCTGCCGAAGTGGCTCTTCACTGCCTGATTGAAAGCATAAGCAGAATTCGAGAGTAGTGGTTACTATACTCATTGCGAATGCAGACAATGCAATAATGCAGCATGGTAGCCCACAGCATGGCGGCCTTTTTTAACCGACTTCAAAAAAAAGGAGGTTTCTCAATTCGACCGTATATATATATATACTAGCTGACCCGGCAAACGTCGTTTTGCCATAAAAAAAATTAAGGATGGGTGACCCTTACCATTTAGGGGAATGAAAAGTAGATGTCGGCCAATTCTCAGACCTACTCAATATGCTCACAAAATTTCATGAGAATCGGTCAAGCCGTTTCGGAGGAGTATGGGAACTAAAACTGTGACACGAGAATTTTATATATAACATATATTTATGTGTGTTCGCGGATAACTTCGTCGTTTATGAACCGATTTTGATGATTATTTTTTTAATGGAAAGGAGATATCCCAACGGTGGCACTACTAGGACACTAAGATCTGATGATGGGATCCAAGAGAAATCGAGTCAAACCTTGAAGTCGGTTTTATGTTTGTTAAAATTTTACTTGTTTAAATTTTTTTTTAACGTGTGGAAACCCCCTCGGACCCTCACTCCACCGGGGTTTGCGGCGGGATGATGTGTCGGACTCGAACCGACTAAAACCACACGGTGTGCCACTCTGCGCCTGAGACTGGAGAGATCCGGGAACTGCTGTTATTAACACATCCGGACTACAGCATGGCGGCCTAATACTTCTGCATCATTGAGTCTCCGGCATCATTGAGGCTACAGTCATGAAGGCGAAACGAACGCCTTTTGTGTTTGCAAACATCTAGTTTCTAAAGTAATATGTCATGGGAACATTTAGTTTGTGAAGTAACGAAACAGCCAAGCCATACATTTTTACTGAGATATAGAGTTTGTGAAGTTGGGGTTGGTAGAGTTAGGGCGTGTAGATTCAGAAGCTTGGCTTTACATGAGATTAGATGTCTTTTTCACAGGGTAAGGCCATACGCAAGTAAGTTGCTTAAGGCAGAATTTTTATTGTTTTTTTTTTTTATTTTTCGGTATATTTCTTGTACATCTTCTTAAAAAAAGTCCGTGTACCTAAATCCTAAATAAAACCTAAACCATAAAAACCCCCCCCCCCCCCCCGTTTTAGGCGTTGGGGGTTAAAGTATTAGGTTTATGTTTCTTTTTGTTGTTTGTATACTAAACTTAGTCTAGATACCAAGTTTCAACTTTCTAGCACTTCAGGAAATACCCTAACAGTTTTGATGATTTATAAGTGGGTCAGTGACGAAATCTGTGTTTTTATAGGTATCAATAAAATAAAGTATTAGAGCTATGCAATTGAAAATTTCTATGTTTATGTTAGTCTATTACTCGTATTTACATCATATCCTAAGAATTTGAACTATCTGATGTATCAGAAATGAAAGTTATGAGGGTTCAAAAATACGACGAAACACTTCGAGAAAAGGTTGGCCCTTGCGCGTCGCTTGGCTCGACTTGGCAGGGGCACGACCGTGTCTCCAGATATAACTATTACTAATTAACCCACAATTATGTGTTAAACGCTACCCAAATTCCAGCCTATCAAGATTATTTACAATTTGCATACAATGGTATGAAATGCTTCAAATTTTACCAAGAAACACGCAACTAAGATTATTTCAACATTATTGCGACCCACTTCGTTATCAACTACTAAATACTATTGCGACATTGTTAATTGTTTGATGTCGTACAATGCTTTTTTAGTTTAGTGCGATATATATTTGTTGTGAATACAAAATGACATGGAAGATGAGCTAAGTGTAAACACACTCACAAAATTTTTAGTAAAATTATTAAAAAATATGCAAAAAAAAATAATTTAAACGGTTTTATTAAAAACTAGCTGAACCCCGCAGTGTTACCCGCGGTTATTGTTGTACCGCGAGTAACGCCGCGGGACAAAGTTAGTCTAAAAAAAGTAGCCTAAGTTACTCCTCGGATCATCAGCTACCTGCCAGTGAAAGTCCCGTCAAAATCCGTCCAGCCGTTCCAGAGATTACCCGGAACAAACAGACAGACAGACAGACAGACAGACAGACAAAAATTTTTTTAACTACATTTTTGGTATATGTATCGTGTATACATACATATGCATTAAGTAAAAAGCGGTTATTTTAATATTACAAACAGACACTCCAATTTTATTTATTTGTATAGATAATGTACTAAAGGCTAAAAAATAATTTGGTTAAAAATATTCGGTATAAAATCGTTGGGCGTAGCGTGAACTGAGATGACTGGATGGAAACACGGGCCCAACGATTTTATACCGAATATTTTTTTCCAAACAATTATTTTCTAAACAGAAATAGTTTTAAAAACTAAACAAACACGCTTTTGTAAATATACTAAACTAAAAAGTAGAAAATATAATTATAGTTTAAAAAACTCGCTTTAATAGCAATCGAACTAAAAAGTAGAAAATAATTTTAATGTGAAAATCGTGTTTTCTGAAAATATTTCAATAATGTCGCCCCACACTTTTTTACAATAAAATTATTTTCTACTTTTAGTTTGATTGCTATTAAAGCGTGTTTTCAAGTTTTTTAAACTATATTTTTTTTTCGAAAATGTTACTTGTCGTTGAATGATTTTTAAAGTTGATTTGATTTTTTTTTTAAAAGGTTTTGCATTTGAAATTATGTAAACTAATCTAGGAAGTGAAGTTTTACTTGTACTTCTAGATCTATAAATACATTCGCGCGTTAATTTCTGAAGGGGTAGTCAGTTACGTACGTAACGGTGCCTCAGTGTAGATAGTTAGATAGATAGATACTATGATTCTTGATGCTATATCTACTCATACATACATAGACATACATAGGCATATCTACCTCGATAACGCGGGCGGAGCTGCGGTCAAAAGTTAGTGTACAAATGATAGTGCTATATAAATTATTTCAGTGTTAGATAGCCCATTTATCGAGGAAGGCTATTGGCTATATATCATCACGCTAAGACCTACAGGAGCGGAGCAACAATGAAGAATGTTTCAAAAACGGGGGAAAATTTCACGCTACGGGCAATAGAAGACGCAAACGAGGTTGCGTGGGTCGGCTAGTGCGTAATAAAAAAAACAGCTCACTAACAAAATTACGTTTACAAGGTAAATTATTCAGAACATCAAAAAAAATATTTCACTATCAATTAATATCATCAATTACAATTCTAACTCATCACGTAAGTTCAGGGTCACCACTGGCTCCACACTAGTTCACGTACAGCCATAAGTATAATCCCATGTAGGATATCTCCACTTTCTTCTGACCCCTGACACTAGTTTCGTGATTCGAGCAAATTGCCTTTCTAAACGATCTTGTGATTTTTAAATTGACTAGTTTCTTAGAAAATGGGTAACCTTTGAACAATTTCTGTTGAAAGTAAGTTCAAATTATAGTGAAAGGAAGATTAGACTAGTTTGATTTTGATATTTGTTTGATTGTTTGATTGAAGACTATAATCATATATGTATAAGACTAGCTGCTACCCGCAGTTATTATTATACCTTTACAACCGTCAGTAACACTGCGGGCAAAACCACGTAAAAAAGTAGCCTACGTAACTCCTTATATCATCAGCTATCTGCCAGTGAAAGTCCCGTCAAAATCGGTCTAGCCGGAACAAACAGACTAAGACAGACAGACAAAAATTGTAATAACTGTTATTTTGGTATATGTACCGTGTATACATAATATGTTTTTTTTTATTTATGGCCTACCAAAATGACTCTACTCTGCCTGATGGAAAGCATAAGCAGAATCCAAAAGTGGTGGTCACCGTACTCATTGCGAATGCAGACAATGCAACATGGCGACAGTACGGCGACAGTATGGCGACCCACCACAGGGCGGCCTAGTGATGCTTCTGCATCTTTGGCCTCCGGTCTCGCACTCACCAACGAAACACGACAGCACTGCTGCTGCCATTTTACGTTGATTTTCTATGCGAGGGTAGTACCGCCCCGGTCTACCCTCGGGTACTGAAATGAGCATGGCTCTAATACCTTTGGATTGCATGCTTTAGTAAAAAGCAAATACATAAATACAATGAGATTCAAGATCGATTTATAAATATTTTGTTTCTTTTTACATGGTACATGGAGAAAACGGTTTTATTGAAATTCACTCAAAATCGAAATCCTTGATTTTGAGTGACTATGTAAGTACCTGTAGAAGCATATAACTCGGTAGATACTTCCACACGTGTGTCAGTGCCCTTTAGTGATCCAAATAATAAGACTGTAGAGATAGGCCTTAGGTATCCTCACTTGCGTGATAGGAATTGACCTTGGTACCATATGGTGACAGACAGATGGCAGTCGTTGCAGACCTTAACATCCCTGGCAATAATACACATTGCATCAACCAACAATTGCGTTTTACACAAAACTCCTTGATCACATCGTTAAATGTGAACTTCTCTAGTAGTACTTTAATAAAGATGTACTGTCCACAAGATGTCATCAAATCGTTGACCCTGTTACCCATCAAAAATGTGTTGTAAGCAACGCTTCTCAAGGTCAACGAAGCTTGAAAGTGACAAGTCAGTGAGCTGATGATGATGATCTTGATAATGATGATGAGAAACAAGACGAGTTTGATCCCAATGCGTGTTTTGGACTTAATTGCTAGTATATAGCGTAATGATTGTTTTTGTTTACATTAATGGAAATGCGTATTCTCATGACAAGAATATCTTAAAATTAATTGAGAAAAATGAAGAATTCTCACATATTTTATGACTACTTAATATTATATTGTTTACGTTACCTGTGCTAGAACTAATTATATAAAGAGTTTATTTATTTTAACATCCTGCCATTCGTTTAACGTTATCATTAATACTTGCGATTGCAATGATTCCATAGATAAGTTTCACTACTCTCTACCCAAATCAAGAAATTATGACACGATTGTCTAGCTCTTAAACTTAACAACTGTTTCAAATAAGACAAAATGTATACTATTTTTTTTGTAAAATTATTGTGGAATGTATTGAACTGAATATTGTATTTTAAGTACAACAACATTTTTACTTGTCACACTTTTTTTTTGGCAATAAACGAATAATTAATCTGTGGAAACTGTTTTAGATATTATGTAACATTCTTATGTCATTGTTCTCTATTTTGTATATATTTATTGCCACAATAAATCAATATAATAAAAAGTTTTAATGACCCAATAAATAAATAGAAATTAATTGTGAGAAATTACACTAAAAATATTTTTCGCCTAATTCGTTTTGAAGAAGACGATTTGGGAACCACATCAAGAAATAAATAACTCATCTACTTTATTTACAAAACTGGATTCTACACTATTTACAGGAGAAAATTAATGTAGCAATAACAGTCTGTAAATTCAATTTATCTGTTTTTTCCAAAGCTGATGTTAAATTTTTTAAAACGTTTAAAAGAAACCTAGGGGAAGTTGATGCAAATTATGTTGAAAACTCTATTGATGACTTCATGAATGAATATTGAAACCTATAAAATAAACACGCACTCCCCTTCCTCAAACTAAAGAAGATGCTTTCAGCAAACGCATCATGGGATTCTCAATCCAATTTATAGTAATCGCAAAAACAACGCACACAATCGATTAAGCTCACATAATTGTTGCATGTGATCTGTGTCAAGAAACAATGTCATATCATTGGGGTCAAAGACACTATAGGAAGAAATGTTTACTGATACGGAAGAAAAAAAGGACGTTTAAGGTGTTATTTTATTCAGAAAGTTTATTAATCTGTAATTTATAAGTAACTAGTTGTGGCCCGCGGATCCGCCCGCGTATATGTCGGTTATCGCGGCAAATAGTAGCCTTTGTGTTATTCTGATGTATAAGCTATATTACTGTAAAGTTTCATCCAAATCCGTTCAGTAGTTTTTGCGTGAAAGAGTAACAAACATGCATCCAAACATCCATCCATCCTTACAAACATTCGCATTTATAATATTAGTATGTATAATATTAGTAGGATGTGGCAGATAGATTTGATCTCAGTGATAAATATAATATTTTTTCTTTCAGATCCCCATGAATAGTTTCGTTGGATTAAATTTTTTAACCGACTTCCAAAAGGAGGAGGTTCTCATTTGATTGTTTTTTTTTCTTAAGTATATATTCTAATATTATAAAACTGAATAGTTTGTATCTGTTTGTTGTAGTGTGTGTCTGGAGGGTGTTCATCTCAGGAATTACTGATTTGAATTGCTAGCTGATGAACTTCCTCGATTCATCTAGTTTAGTTAATATACAAATAGTCAAAGATATTATCAGTGTTTGGCTAAAAAAATAAATCCTGTTCTGCTTATAACTAAAAATAGGATTGCATGAAAAGGCACAGTTATATTCTTCAGTACTATCCTAGAGATTAGTGTTCAAACAAAATATAGTACTATCTTATTTTCTTTTTTGTTTTACTCTATTATTATTACTCTGTTGTTTTCTCGATAGATGCATTCTTCTTTTCATGCAAAAGTTCTACGCTTGAAATTCTTATTATAATTCTAATTGGTAAAATGCTTTGAAATAATTATTTCTCGATGACTACGGCGTTATAACTCAACAATTCATATATAAAACAACAACTCTTTTATAAAAACTAATGTCAGGTGTTATGCTTTCGCGTGTATCCTTATAACTTTCTCTGTCTAATGAGACATTAAGCGGTCATGCTAATTATAATTGCGTGCAAAATATGTGAAGTAAGGAAATGTCAGTTTTAAAATACTAAGATCGTGACTCCAATGTACTAGAAATATTATAATGTACCTTTCTAACTATCGTGTATTGTAAAAAGTAGTGTTAGAAAAAAAAAGTTCTGTTGTATTTTAGAAGTGAAAACTTATTTAGCGATGTTGTGCATTTTTTGGGATGAGTAAAAAATGTTAAACTCGCGCCATGACACGTGACCTGATCGAATATGCGTAAGACGGAGGCGTGGCCTAGGAGATGAAGTAACTCTCCTTTTACCGTGCAATGTTTTCAGCGTCGTTTTTTGTCGTAGTTGGGTTTTAGTTTTTACTTTTTTTTATCTGATTTCGTTTTGACAGTCGAGTAGAGTGGATTTAAAAATAAAATTATAAACCTTTTTTTCTATATTTTAAAACTTGCACAATCAACATTTCAATGATTTTTCATCACGTTGTCCTGTGTATTTGTTTGTAACCGGTTTTTAGACGCTATTTTTGAAGAATTTAGAGAATAATTTCTCTTGACGTTAAAAGTGTACCTGAAAATTTTGTCTGTTTTTTTTTGCTGTCGTTATCTAACTGCTACCTCGACAACCACATTTACAGACTATCATGGCGCACTAAGTAATAATGTTGAATGTACCTCGCGGCGACAATGAACTATCATTTTATATTCGTGTCACAGGGTCTCAGTTTAGTACTTGTTGGATTGTCAGAAAACTATGGTGGCGCAGTGGTAGCGTACGCGACTGCTGTTCTTGAGGTCTCGGGTTCGATTCCCGGGTCGGAACAAATGTTTGTATGATCTGCAAATATTTGTTTCGGAGTTTGGGTGTTTTCTATGTATAATATGTATGTATTTACAAAAAAAAAGTATATAAGTATTCATATCAGTTGTTTAGTACCCATAATACAAGCTCTGCTTAGTTTGGGACTAGATGGCGTTGTGTGTTAGATGTCCGAAAATATTTATTTTATTTATTTATTTATTAGTAATAGATTTAGGAGAAAATAATCTGCTTCATGTATGTGGTTTTTTATAAGGCCTTTTATAATTTTCTTGTCCAAAAAGAAATATTATTGAAAAATATGAATAATTTACTAGTTTTCGATATCTGTATACGTGTAGGAACTGTCTCGTTGGTCTAGCGGTTGAAGTATACGACTTCCGATCAAGAAGTTTAGGGTTCAAATCCTGGGTCAACAAAAGTGTTATTGAGTTTTCCGATTACTTAAATACTTAATAACAGCTCGGAGTTTGGAAGTTGGGGTCTAAACCCCTATGCCTCGGAGAGCAAGTAAATCTCTCCCCGATCGTGTTAACCGTCCCATTGGATTATGTCAGAGAGGGAACAGAGAGTGCACCTGTGTATGCACACATTACGCACACACTTGTGCACTTTATTATCCCTTGCATAATTGGCTGGTCTCTGTAGAGACTGGCCGCCGTGGCCGTAATCGGCCAGGAGAACATCTCGTGTAGCAAAAACTTTATACCCTTTTTTACGAAAATTCAAACGTAGGAGCATAAAATTTAAAGTTTATATGGACCAGATGTGCAGAAAACTTAAAAAGGAAATAAATTTTAATTTCGACCCCTGCGACTACTATTTAGAATAATTTATCTCGAAGTAACCTACCACTAACGTTAACATTACATTAGTTATCTACGACGTAAGGTCAGAATCATCTGCGCTTGTCAAAACATCTAAGATATGAACTAATTAAGCTATTTGCATAAGTGTATTTAGAATCCATCAAGACGTTTGATGAAGAAAGCATAAAATAACTGTTCTTTGACCCCATCAAACCATATCTCAAAGTACTCAAATTATAATAAAGAGAAGACCAATTATGATCAACAAAACTACTCTTGGAAAAATAGAACGCCTTAAATGCTTCGAGAAAATCCATGAGAAAACTACGTTAAGCATTAGTGAATGCGAATTCTTTTGAGAGAATTTACTAATAGTTCCTGTGTGAATAAAGTTACCTACTTTTAATGAATAAGCTTGTCATTCAATTTTTGCATATTCATCTCAATTATGTACTTATACGGCATAGGCCCCTCCTCCTTACGTCGTGGTTCTCATTGCTTAGGGTCGTGCCTTCTACAAATTATCTTTCGGACGATAGCTTTTCACTTTTTACGACCAGCATTGCTTCGGAACTTTATTTTTTTGGATCTATTCTATCCATCATATTATTATAGGATTCTTTCTTCTAAGTTGATTCATATTTTTCTAGTTGCTGTGAGTTTTCTAGGTTGCAGCTTTTTTCCTAGCTATGAGACCTAGAAAGCCCTTAATGTTTAGGTTACGCATTTCTGATGTTGGTCATTGGTCTTGCAATGGCTTAGTAATTATTTATATTTTATGCCAATTAAAATATCTCATGTTTTTTGGTACTAAAATATAAAACAAATTTATTAAAATTAAATTTAAAACTTAATTATGTATTGAGTTCGTTATCATTGAGAATAGAAAACAAATAGGAAACCGATGAAAAATAAAAAATTGTAGGCTAATTTAACTTCATTTTTAATTACGGATTGAATCTACGGAGTAATATTTTACGATGAAATTGATTCGATAGATTTGATTGCTACCACGAATATCATACTACTTACATAACATATCCTGTTTTTTTTTAAATACAAAATTGTTATTATTTGTCTTGATGTTAACTATATTCGTTATACCCAACTTTGTATATGTATCAACAATTCACCTATTACTAAATTAATCTTGTAATAATTCATTCAATGATTTACTGCCCTAGATTTTTTACCAAAAGAGAATTCTTTCGCAGAGCAATTAGAACAATTAATATTTTCTTTTTCCCATCACATTGTTGCTTGAATGTCGTGAGAGCATGACATACATACATACTATTATTATGTCTTTAACTATGATATATGGCTTCATTTAAACTACCACAAAGAGATGCGTGTTCATAAGCTTCTTTGGCATAGGGATTATACATGACATGCTGACTATGCTCTTATGATAATTGCCTCCATTTTATTTTCATTAATACCTTAGACATGCGTATAACATATTTTAATTAACTACCTACTTAAGTTATATGAAGAATCACTTTAGCCATCAACTTCATTTTTTTTTCATTGACCTCCTGATGAGATAATTAACCAGTAGCCCGTTATGATTGTTATAAATTAATATAAATAAATAAATAATAAATAAATATTTCGGACATCTAACACACACCGCCATCTAGTCCCAAACTAAGCAGAGCTTGTATTATGGGTACTAGAAAACTCATATAAATATTTCAATACTTTTTTGTAAATACATACATATTATACATAGAAAACGCCCAAACTCCGAAACAAATATTTGCAGATCATACAAACATTTGGTCCGACCCGGGAATCGAACCCGAGACCAAGAACAGCAGTCGCGTACGCTATCACTGCGCCACCGAGGCAGTCTGCATATGTCTTTACATGATCTGCATCTGCACATGATTTTAGAGATTTTATCTTACGTCGTGCACTTTTGCATCAATTTATTTTCTTCCATCTTATGCTTACTTATAGTTTCCAACTGAATATAAAGTTCTAAAGTTCTCAATAGATTTGTATAAGTCTGCTAAGAAGATTTGAAGTTTTGAGAAGGTCAGTCAAGAGGACTTCATTATTGGACAGAGATAAGCTGGTGATGACGATAATGAAGAAGGTAGTCGATTTTTACATAACTAATGTTTCAGAAAAGAAAGCACATCCATTCTATCCGTTATTTTTCATTAAAAAACATCTGTTATTAACACCATTATTCTCATTACCCGTGTTAATTGTATAAATGATAATTTTTTTAATGTTCCGTGACTAGTAAACATGTGTGATAAGAATATAAATTCTGTTAATATCAAGATATTTTTTCTAAATGTGCTTTCTCTTATACATTTGAAGTGTTTATTCATAGTATGCTGTAGGTACTGAATCTTGTTGATGAGATAAGAATTATATTCACTTATATCTAGATTTGTAAGAGGTGCCAAGAGAAATCTCACAATTTCATATGTTATGGTATTGTTGGAACTTAGGTGAAAGTCTCAAGATTAAGCTAATGATGATGATTTTGCTAGTTTTCTTATTATTAATCGTATTCTATTGTATGTTTATGGACATTTGTGGTTATAAGTTGTTTTCTTTATTAACCGATTTAGTAATTACATATGAAATTACTTGTACTGACTGATTAAATGATTTACCAGTGAAATGGTAAAATTTTGGCAATTGATGCCTTTTACCTTGTAAGCATCACTACGTTTTTTTTTAAATATCACGATAAAGGGTAAACCAAGGAATGAACCGTTGTATGGAACTTCGTCGTTTCGATAGCCCCAAATTTCGGGAGAAGCCGCAAACAATAGACAGTTACTTATGAAAGTCTTCATGTGTTTAAACAAATGTAAGCTTGTAGTGTTATTTCTAATAGGTTTTATCTTTTCTTTCTTACCTTGGAGACTATGAGCGCCTTTCCAGCTAGGATGAACAGGAACCCAATAGCGAGCGGGATCATAGCAGCCATCTTCATCATTCCTCCCATCATCATCATGTTCATCATTTTCTTCATTTTCCCTCGTCCTGGAATGTTTAAGTTGTTGTGTTAGATCAAATTTAATTAAATATGAAAGTGGAGGTTTTTATTTATTCTATTAGTTAAAATATTCTGTCACAAAAGTAACATTTTTTTAGTTTTTTTTAATGTAAGTATAGTATCTATACTAATATATAAAACTAAAGAGTTTGTTTGTTTGTTTGTTTGAACACGCTAATCTCAGGCACCGCTGGTCCGATTTGAAAAATTCTTTCAGTGTTAGATAGCCCATTTATCGAGGAAGGCTATAGACTATATATCATCACGCTAAGACCTACAGGAGTGGAGCAACAATGAAGAATGTTACAAAAACGGGGGAAAATTATCACGCTACGGGCAATAGTAGACGCAAACGAGGTTGCGTGGGTCGGCTAGTATTATATAGTATAGGTATAGTATGGTATATGTTCAAATCAAATCAATGAAAGGTATTAGAGCCTCGCTGATTTCAGCACAGTTGGGCCGGCTCGACCGAGGCGGTACTACCCTCGCACAGAAGATCAAAGTAAAACGACAGAGTTCATGCTGTCGTGTTTCGTTAGTGAGTGTGAGACCGGAGGCCCAACGAAGCATAAGCATCACAAAGCCGCCATGGTGTGGGTTACCATGCTGCATTGTTGCATTGTCTGCATTTGCAATGAGTATGGTGACATATTAGTTCAATGATGGTGACCAACACTCTTGGATTCTGCTTTTGCCTTCCATAGGGCAGAGTAAAGTCATTTTGGCGGGCTTATGTTAAAAAAAAATACGAAAAAAAAAACACAAATCAAATCAATCTTCATTTCTTGGATTTAATTTTATTTATTTGTATAGGTTATGAATTAGAAGATGCAATTAAGCTGGTAGACCAATACCAATCTATACAAATAAATAAAATTAGAGTGTCTGTTTGTAATACACGGTACAGGTACCGAAAAACAATTTTTAAAAATTTTGTCTGTCTGTCGGTCTATCTGTCTGTCTGTCTGTATGTTTATTCCGGGTAAGCTCTGGAACGGCTGAACAAACTTTGACGGGTCTTTCACTGAGGAGTAAATTAGGTTACTTTTTTTAGACTAGCTTCGTCTTAATAGTAGATTATTACATTGTGAAATGTTTGAATTATATCAATACCAGCTGTTGCCCGCGGCTCAGCCCGCGTGTATGCCGGTCATCGCGGCAAATAGTAGCCTATGTGTTATTCTGGTATATAAGCTATATTACTGTAAAGTTTCATTCAAATTCATTCAGTAGTTTTTGCGTGAAAGAGTAACAAACAACCATCCCTTCATCCCTACTTACAGACTTTCGCATTTATAATATTAGTAGGATAATGTAAACTTTAAAGGCATCATTTTGTAAATATTCTGGTCCTTTACTATTTGTAAAGGATTTTTATTTTATACTACTTTTAAGATAATAATCTGTGCGTATCTTATAGTCACACCACAACTTAACCAATACATCACCTAAATCTATTAGAAATCCGTTGTCATTTCTGACAGAGATGTGGTGATGATTTGCACATTTAAGACAATCATGGTGAATTTATGGCTAGCTTTATGTTGTAGCCATTATAGCTATCATTTACTTTAAGATGGTCTTTTATAAGAATGAAGTTATCGGTATATTTAAGTATTGTTTTCACTTTATCATAGAAAGAAGTCATTTATTGAGTTGCCATTCCTTCTCTGCCAACTGTTACTAGTTTTGTTTTCACCAAACTATGTAATAACTATTTATGTTAACTCGTTAATTTTTGGTTGAATATATTTAAATTATTATTACAAATTCACAAGATACACGAAGATCTCTAAAATTCACATTTTTAAATCACAAATATATATACTCGTAAGAGCTTTTAAAAACAAATTATAACTTAAAGTCAAGCTCGGGAAAAACATTTTTTTTCGGCCACTACATAAATTAATATTACCTCTATAATAATATTTACACTAAACTACTAAAGTACACTATTGAACAAATTTTAATAATTTTATTTAAATCTTTTGATAAAAAACGAAAAAGTCTCAAAAGGATGATAAGAAAAAAATAACTGAGTTAAGATCTATATAGATACAAAATTTTTATATTCATGCGAAATTTATTACATATTTTAGCAATAAACGCACGTTGGTAAAATTATAACAAAAGATTTGCTTGATAATTTTACATTTACATCATTAATTAAGCTTCTACCGAAACTACATGTTCATAAAAAACTACTCGTAATAACATCATAGTATTCAAGAACCTATTTTTTTAAGTTTAATAAAATAACTGATTCTACTTAAATAGTATGTACTGTTTCGAATGTTATCAGAACTTGTATCTCACATAGGAAGATGAAGCCTTATCTTAATAGGCATAAAATTGTGGTTCAAAACCAATGTCATGGGAAATATTTCATTTGATTCTTCTTTTCTTACTCTAACTTTCTCGTTACTTAAAGTCTCATTATATCAATGAGCTATCTCTAGGCCTTAAGTCTGTGTAAGTAGTTTTGGCAGATTAATTTTAGGCTATAAACTAAAAATTTAAGAAGTAACCTTTGTGGTTTTTGATATGACCTCTTTAATTTTCTTATCTACCATGAATAACTATGTTATAATCTCAAGGGTGATAAGGTACTTTGATATATATGTAGGAATTAAAATAGTATCAATCATCATTTACTTGAAAATAATATCGTCTAATTGGGAACTGAATAGTTAAAACATTGTGACGTGTAACGGGGGTTTTTTAAACATAATCATTTATTCATATATTTTCCATTCTTCTTTGGTCGACGCCATATTAGAAGGGAGACTGCTTGAGACGATGTTACGGTGTATCACAAATAAAGAAGTTTATTGTGCAAAACTCGAGCTTTACTAGATACCTCTCCTCTACATATATATTGCAGAAAGTTTTTTTAAATCTTCGAATTACCTACTTGGACTAATATATCGAGTGCTTCTGCCTAATTTTACAAAGTACCTATAATATTTTTATAAACAACTTAGCACATGACCGTTTTTAGACTTTCGCGACTTTTCTAACACAGCTTTTGTTCTACAGCGGAACTTATTGGCTACAAAATTACTTAAAGTTTACAATTCTATATATATTATCCCGATGTTTCGAACGATGTTGTACCGCTCGTGTTCACGGGTAGACTTTACGGGATAGAACCGGCTTAATCACGAATAAGTCCCAACAAAACCTCAGCACATTCTTTAGAAGAAAGCAAAAGTCAAATTCTAACAAACCATTACCATTCTCGACAAAGTGATAAGTGATTAAATTCTAATGGTTACACATTCTAGTCTCCCAACCTAAATGATCATTGAAGTGTCATTAGAAATGTCAACAATAAGACGTCATTTAATTTAATTTATGAAACTAATAGATTCGATTTATCTTTACTAATATTATAAACGCAAAAGTTTGTAAGTATGGATTGATGGATGGATAGATGGATGTTTGTTACTCTTTCACGCAAAAACTACTGAACGGATTTAGGCGAAACTTTACAGAAATATAGCTCATACATCAGCATAACACATAAACTACTATTTGCCGCAATAACCGACATATACGCCGGCAGAGCCGTGGGCAACAACTAGTAAATTATATTTCTAAGCTCTCTGAGTCCGGACTTTGGAGATAACGATATATTATATTAGACACTCAATCACGTCAACGTCACGTCACAAATATGAACAATCTAAGAAGGATGATTAATGATTTGAAAATAATGAGCTTTAGAACGACCCATATACACTTGGGGCAGTAAAGATTTATAAAAAAAAAGTTCGCAAACAGAAACTTCTTGAAAATTTGTCAATAACTTAGCCATGTCAGTTGTTTTCTGATGATCCACTACAATAAGGATGATTTGGTGTTCTCAATTGCAGTGTTAATTTAAAACATGGAATTGAACCTGAAACGTGATTTGTTGTCACGTTTAACTCTAACCTCATCTATTGTGCTAAAGTATATCGTGCTATACGGTGCTATACGTTTATGTAGAACCAACATTTTAATATTTCACGTTCCTCTATTTATTAACAGTGCAGCTACTATGTAACCAAAGTTATTTGTAATTTTATTTTTGCATTTAACTAAAAAATAAAAATAACAATATCGATTAGAGTGGCATGCAATAGAAAAGGCTTATGTCAGTGGACTGTTAAAGGCTGATAATGAAATTAGAAAGAAAATGAAAAATACCTTCTTCTACGCCTTTATTCAAATCCTGCCCAGACATCTTTGGTAATGACAGCTGCACCGTTCTCGAATTCGCAAACGAAGCCACGCGATCCCATAGCATTTGGGTCAACGCTTGATCCTTATCCAAATTCCTTGGTAGTACAGCATCTATGTCATTCTCAGATAAAGCTGGGGCTTCACTGGGAGTTGTCCTCACCACATCGACACCACTAACTAAAGGTATGACTTCCATTCTGGCGGCACGATCGAAGAACAGTATCGCCTTCTTCTTAAGACATGGCATGAATCCTTCTGAATGTGAACAATCATCATACACTCTCATGATGTACCGAAATCCTAGATCATCTTTAGCGATTGTTGAACTAAGGAAGCAAACTAGTAAGATAATTTTGTACATGGTTGTTGTTCGCGGTGCGAGCGAGGTAATAAGACTGTAGGTGAATTGGTGAAGCAGCGCGTTTTATAGTGTAACATTACTGGGGCATAATAGCTGAAGATGTGAATAGATGTGCCTTAGTTTAATTAGTGAAAAATATGTGGGATAAGTGGGAAAAGGGTTGAAAGGACCATTTGTGTTTAAAGACTTTAAACATGATTAACTTGCCGGAGTTATTAAACTAGATGCGATTTTATGAGTTCTAAGACATGCAAGGTTGTATTTTTTTACTTGATATATTAAGTTTAAGGAGTATCTGCAATATACATATATGTATTTATAGACTACCAAAAACTTTATTGTAAAGCCTAACCTACAGTAGGTAACGGATAAGAAATGTGAGTGGGTACACAAAGGGCGACTTTAATTTCATGCAATTGTTTTCCAGGTACTCTGATTAGTGTGTTGTAAACTAAGCCTTTGTATTACCTTATTTTATTCAC
The DNA here is from genome assembly GCA_905220595.1 of Spilosoma lubricipeda. Taxonomy (NCBI): domain Eukaryota; kingdom Metazoa; phylum Arthropoda; class Insecta; order Lepidoptera; family Erebidae; genus Spilosoma; species Spilosoma lubricipeda. Next base: position 886,153 of record HG992296.1, read on the forward strand.
GACTATGGTAGCAGTGGTAAGGAGTTATTATTGCGATAATTGGGTAAGGCCGAATGAAAGATTTCCTACTTACTTAAAACCATTTTTGGTTTCTTCAGAGCCGAATAGTGAAATAAAAAACTTTTTAAATGTCATGTTACTATATTATTATCGATGTAATAATTATGAATGTACTTTACTGAAAAAAACTCAGAAATATAGTAAATATTTCTGAGTTTTTTTCAGTAAAGTACAACAAGAACAACAAGTTGCAACAAAAAATATATATGTAATTTTGTGTAAATCCATACGTACATGGAATAAAGTAACTTAAAATCTTTAAAATATAAGAAAAAAAATGTTTAAGTAAGTAATTAAAACAAAAACATCCACATTGTTTTTTTTAAACAATGTCGATGTTTTTGTTTCGTCAAAGAATTTTGAATTGTCTTTTTAATCGACGTATAAAAGTTAAGAAAGTTCATAATAGTGTTGTATTTTTTATTGTTAAACCCCGTCATTTGAAAATCTACTTGGAAAGTTTTTTTTTTCAATTCGGAAAGGTGTATTTCAACCCATTTTAATTGTTAGAAAAATTACCACCCATAGGGTTTAAAAATGCATTTATAAGAAAATAGTCTATTTGAAACTCATGTGTTGATGGCGCTAAGGCTTTGTTTAAAGTAATTAATTAAAAGCAAGCTTTGTAATATCATAGTACTCATAGTTAAATTGATTTTTATTGATTGGCTCATTAACCATTGTTTACACTACATTAAAAAAACAGTTATAAAGGTATGCTAGTCTGGTGTCATTTACTAAGAGATAAGCACCGCGTGCATCTTTATCTAGTCGTATTTAAAAAGCACACACACACACATATGCATGCAACTTTTTAACATTGAATTCAGGTGTAGAGAAATATCGTCACAGCTTAGTTAGGTTTAGCTTTACGTGGATGATTTAAGTGTCAAAAGATTTCTGTTGGCAAGGGTAACAAAAAGTAAAAAAAAATGAAAAAGTTATAAACTTTTTTGAAAAATGCAAAACAGACGAAAAATGCGACGTTTTTTCGGTTTCATTTTTCGTTGAATCGACGATTTCTCAAAAATGAACAGTGATATTGAAAAAATGAAGAAGAAAATCCCTGGGATATTAAGATGTGCTACGTTTCGAAAGAAACAGAACCTCTCTGTATATTACGGTGTAGGCAGGAAGGTGCCCTTTGTGCTGCGTAAATTTCGGTTACGCTTTAAGTGAGCGCTCGTTCTAAATTGTGACCGGAGTATTCTGGTTTTAGCCCCCGACGCAAAAAGAGGGATGTTATTAGTTTAACATCGATGTCTGTGTGTCAGTTTGTCGTGTGTATGCCTGTCTATTGCATACTACTTCTACTACACTATAATACTTGATACAGGTGTCATTAGGATTTTAAAGCAATTTAAAAAAATTCACGGCTTAAGCCTTTCTTAAACTCACTTCAAACCCATAATACTCGTACTCAAATTTTAGCGAGACAAATGAGCACAGCAATTAATTTTTATATATAAGATTATTTAGTTATTTTTTAATTTTTAAATTTAAAAAATTTCCTACTTATGACTTATATCTAAGTATATTTTTCCGAAACGTGCTAAACGGGTCATAATGAATTTCAAACAAATTTCTGCAATTGTTAATCAGTCTGTACAATTATGGAATAATGGAATGAGCTCCATGGACCGTTCTAAGAATGCAAGGAAGTTATAGGGTCTCAAGAATATTGCTGGGGCTGTGAAATGAAATTTTATTTTTCCGGAATGATACCACTGCCTCACAGAAGACCAGTGTGAAAAGCGCTTTGGGCTGTGTTTTACCGAGTGCGTGAAGATACCGAAGAGAACCGAGAATCTCCCTCCCCATTCTCCCCCAATCCTCCAAACGCCGGCAACACACTTGTGATGCCTCTGGTGTTTCGGGTGTCCATGGGCAGCGGCGTTTGCACACTATTATATATAAAAAAAAAACAGAGCGCTAGGTATATAAGATCTTATAAACTTATGCCAGAAAAGGAGACGATTATATTTTTACGTTTTTGTGGTGTGGTCATCTTGAAGTGAGTCGGTCTACATTCCTATGATTTAATCGTTTTATACAAACCGACGGAAAATATAAGGTGACAGAGAAATCATGTGATTGATTGATTGAAGTATATTTATTCAATAGTAATAGTGTTCGGTAGATGGCAATAGTCTTTCCCCCAATTTCCTAACTGTTCAGAATTACCCCTTGATACCACGATACCGGCTAGGAGCTATGTTGGATTCAAATCGACTACGAACCGCACGCTCGCCATCTCGGGTAGTTGAAGCCGTAATCAGAGGCACCCAGAAAGGAAATCCCCGGAAAAAGTCGAAAAATGACTGAAACTTTTTGTTTGCTAATAAGGAGAAAAACATTGTTTATTCTCAGTTTTAACTACAGACGTATCGGAAGATAACTGACACAAGATTAACTCTCAAAAGACTGTGTCCATGCCTTGATTGTAAAAGCCATTAGTATACGAGCATCAACTGACTAATTCAGATTCTATTTTAAACTTCAAAAAGGCAAAGGTCATCAAAGCCGAAAGTGAATCTATACTATAGAAAGTGAATAGTATGTGCGGTTGATTACTTTTAAAGTAAAAATGCTTCAGGCCGAACTCTGCAATAATGTCGGTGATTGACAGTTCACTCAATGAAGACTGCCTTTGAACGCCATTTAAGTACATATAGTATGTGGGTGTGTGGTTTACTCGTAACGTTGTGTCAGCTGACTTTTATCTTTTGAAATCATAAACAAAAATTGCGTAGATAACTTAGTGACGGAAGCGGTCGATTCGCCGCTTCATACTGCACTGAGTACTGTGGGTCGTTCCCTTCATAGAACAATGCTTTGTGCTATTTACAAATTGTTAATGAGAAGGGGTATTCAAAGTGGGAGAATCGTCTCAAGAAGGAAAGGATTAATGATGATTATGTGTATGCTCTTTTTCAATTTATCATAAATTCTCTCTTTATATACAGACTGCAATAGATCTTTTTTAATATTTGTGTCTTTTGCTGTTTGTTCGCTTGGACTCACCGAATCTCCATGCAGTTTTAAGCAATAGAGTGATCCAAGAGTAAGATTTATATGTATTCAACATGCAAATTTTAATAAAGAAAACTTCTAAGACTTCCATGCGAGTACTTTATATAGTAAAAACCAAAATTATTCATAATGACAGATAATAATCCTTCACCAGGTTCCTTAATACCGACAAAGTATTAGCTTTTCGACAAGCTGTTCCAAAGTCTTACTGTTTGCACAATAAAAGATTTGTCTGCAAACTTAGTGGAGTATATTGGCGTTTTTAGTTTTAAATTCTCTGATGACCTGTACCTGAGACCTGAGAATGTATATTGCACAAGAACTGAAAACATTATTTGAGATAAGAGGGTATGTGAGGATGAACCATAACACTGTATAAAAGCGAAAGTATATGAAGATGACAGCGAAAGCGTATTGGTAGCCACTTGAGTCTCCACTCTAAGATGTGGTCATATTTGCGTAATACAAACATGAATCGAATACAGAAGTTTTCTAGTCGCTCAAGTTCATTTTGTTGATCTTCGGTGATATCAGAAAAGCTGACATCGCTACAGTCAGGAATTGGAAGAAATAGGGATTACGCGACCGCAATTTTAGTGTTGATGGAGAGGAAGTTCTATAGCCTTCCGAGAGACCTTGCTGCTACCACAAATAATTTGTGACTAACTTCCCCGAGCTGAGGTCCCCACAATAAGTATCTTTCTACTTAGATCTTCAAGTTTTTAACTTTTTCAATAATATTAACAAGCAAACCGTTCCAACTAACGACTAGTGCAGCTCTGCTGTCAGTTTATTTTACACTGCAGCCTGAAACTGTCTGAAACCAACCACTATAATGACTTGTATTTTGTTGTATTTACACTTATTCGTAATCCGTACTCCTTACTCCAGTTATACACTTGCATTAAGTCTCTGTTAATATTATCCACTGCCTGTGCGAAGTTATCTGGAAGAAAGTAATAGATTGGTATTAGAGTTCATAAAAACTGCAAAAGTAACGGTGAAAACACGCTGCCTTGAGGTATGCAAATGTTGTTCGCTAAGAATAGTAAAGATTTTCAAAATAAGTACATCGCTGGCGACCATGCAAGTAACCACAAACCTAGCCTATTTCCGATGGAGATATGTTAAAAGAACACAATATACATAGTAAGACATCAAAACCAAAGTTTTCTAACGTCCAGGCCCGACCTGAATGGAAACCTGACTGGAAAGGATTAAGGAGACTATATGTTGAAAGTAATGAGGTTAATTAATCAGGTTAATGAACCGCTCGAAGACTTTGGAGAAAAAAGGAAGGACAGATATGGATGGATTATACACTTCAGAAAAAATATGAAGAGTATTTTTTTTGTTTCGCATCTTATCATTTTTAATCGACTTCCAAAAGGAGAAGGTTCTCAAGTTGATTGTTTTTTTATTTATGAACACTGTGATTATTTCATTAAGTGTGGACCGATTTTGAAAATTCTTTTTGTGCCTAAACTTTACTCAATTATATAGAAATAAGTAGTTGTCATTGTAACTACGCCTACAAAGTACTCGTACTACAACTTGTGAAGATGGTATTCTGAAAATATGATAATTATCATCATCAGCTTATCGCAGTCCACTGCTGGACATAGGCCTCTCCAATTTCCCGCCACTTACTTCGATCCTCGGCTTCTCGCATCCAGCTCCTGCCAGCCGTCTTGCGCAAATCATCACTCCACCTGGCCTGCGGACGTCCTACACTACGTTTGCCAAGACGCGATCTCCATTCAAAAACCCGTTTACCCCAACGGTTGTTGGTTCTACGGCAAATATGGCGAGCCCACTGCTACTTCAGCTTGCTAATCCTATGGGCTATGTCGATAACCTTGGTTTTCTGCTGGATCACCTCATAAGATATGATAATAAAAACTGTAATTGTCGATCATATTATTAGTCCAATATATATAACAACAATTCCAAAATGAGCAAAGCGGTACAAAAACTCCTTACATGTCTGCCATTGTCCTTTAGCATCCATTTACTTCTTATTGTACTACTCTTTGTTATAATTTTAGTTACCCACATTTGTTTTTAAAGCCACGGATTCTTATATAATCTACAAATCCCTGTGAACTCAGATGAATTATTCTGGAAGATTAACCGCAATTAACAGTTTTAGATAACAGTCGATTCTTCTACGTTATGAATACATGCAAAAACTATCATTGTAGCCTCACATTGTCACTACTAGTACAGATAAACAGAAGATGTGTATCAGCGTATCTTTACCGGAGCCGCTAGTTATAAGAAGGTACCATGTTCCGTTGATGTGCATAGAGCCTGGCTTGTATTCACCTGCTTATAAGTGTGAAATTGACACAATTATCAACCGTTACACTTTTGCTTTTTACCGAAAAGGTAATTTAGGACATTTTGTGTACACATAACCATTCGCAAATCATGATCACAAAATAACAATTCCATTTATTTTAAAATAGGAATCTGCGGGATTGCTACCATGTACCTTTTTGTTTGTGAGTATCCGATATTTCGGCGCTGTTGCAAGCGCCATGATCACGGAGTAACTGAAGATCTTGCGGGTGGGCTGTTATTGGCAGACATATCGGTCTACCCTCTTTCGTAGTCTTTTATTACGATCGTCCCCGGTACCACTGTTCACTAACTCACTATTTACTCGTAACTGTTCTCGACACACAACACTAACAGTATCAGTCAGGGAAGCGATTGAAATTACGAAATACAAAAATTTCAATCGTGAGGATGGGTTTAAATTGTCAAATGTCTGGAATCCAGTAATTCGAATGTGAAAAAACCGGCGTAATCAACAAAACATAGTTTCGCGATCTGATACTGTTAGTGTTGTGTGTCGAGAAGAGTTACGAGTTACGACCATGAAAGTTTAAAACAATCCATTTATTTTGTAAGTGACCATATGTAACAATAATAGTCAGTTCGTACAGTAGCCTGATTTTCAATTAGCAGAGCAGTGTATTATGATATCGATACCTGTGATAAACCCTCTTAAATAAATCTAAAAACATACGTAAACATTGAAAATAAGTTGAACCTTAACAGTAATCTTTGAATAGATTTACAGAGTGAAATTTTGAATCGGCGTTATATAGTAATCGCATTAACTCAAGAATGATTCATCAAAGTTAGATTACTGTCCAATTTATCTACGCAGTGGGTCTAATATTAATAAAAACCGACAGATTTAAACACACTTTTCAATTATAAGCCGAAAATAATACTAATAAATTAAATATCTATTCATAAACGTCATTTTAAAAACATTTTGCATGAGTCTACTACAAACTATCTAAGAGTTGGAGAATTTACGAAAGTCATACAAAATGATGTGCGCAGATATCTGCGGAACAGAAATACCTACTGGGTAATATAATAATAGCCAAAAGAAATTGAGAAAGTGAACCGTGGAAGGTGAAAGGGTCATAAGTATATTAAAACATCGAGTCTATGACAGACTCAAGTAAATATTTAAATAATATAGTGATGGTGGGGAAAAAAACAATTTGAAAATACTGCGATAAAATGAAAATGGAACTGAAAGTACATAGTCCGAGTACTTTTCAGAGTAGAATCTGAGGCAGACCGTCCTCGGGATGGCTTTTTCACCGATTCGATAAGATTCTTCACCACATCAAAAAATTTAGCAAGAATATGGGTGAGAGGCAACTTTGTAACTATTACTGTAATTAACAAAACTGTAATATAGTTACTTTAAGACAGGTTTTTTGATGTTTCAATTTACCTATTTTGTTGCGTGTGAGTTATAGGAAACATTAACATATTGTGTTATTTGATGATTAACTTAGGTATTGCGTTAATGCGCAAAATTTTGTGTTTCGTGCAGTGGCGGAAATAATTGCTTCCAATACAAATGTTGTTTGTTTTCCTACATTTATTTTGTATTAGCGTGATTTGATGCCATGTGTAATTATTGAATGCATGATATTTATTGTTTCGAAAAGTGTTGGATGTGCCGTATAGACATATTGTGTGCGAGCCAAGCTCGACTAGACTTATACTTTATAGAAAACTGTAGTTAAGTAGTTTTTTCATTGGTTTTCATTGAGTAAATGAAAAATCCGCGGTCTCCGGAATTTCTGGGGCAGCGTTTGAGAGATTGGTAATGCAATTGCACTCTTGAGTTAGTTTCCTGTGACCCTTCTGCTCGTTTGCCTTATGTCAGAAAGAACATCTTCATCATCATTAATAGTCTTTAACATTGAACTGCTGGATGAAGACATCTTCGTAGGAACGAGATTACAGCCTACTACCACGCTGAGTAGGCACACCATTTTTCTCCTCTTTTTCGTGGTAGGTTGTCCTGTATAGTTTACTTCCTTAGTCGGTTTTACGACACACTCGGGATGAACAGGGATAGTGACATTCGATATTCTTAATTCTTCACTTCAAAGAAAAAAAAAGCCTAAATCAATTTACTCCCGACCACAGTAAACCTTCAATATTCAAGTCAAGTGTGCCTTCAATCCCACGGATAGGCTATTGAAACACTTCGTGGTTGTCAGGGGTTACAAACGTGATCGTACGTTATGTTTCTAAACACCATGACACGCGATCATCTACGGTGAAAGTTTACTCCATTAAGTCATCACTCCATTGCTTGAGGGCTTTCTTTTAACATGTGGGAGTGCTCTGGGCATCACTATAATCGGCGTAAAATGGGTCAAAACTGAATAGATCGAATGAAACTGTTTCGTGGAAACTAATGCAGTTACTTACGGTTATATATCTGTAGGGATTTATAGAGTCAGAACAAAAGTCTACATTTTGGAAACCTATTTACTCGACTACGACAAAGCCATAATAATGATTATAGTTTTGACAGCCAATTTATGTTCCACCGTAGCGCCTAAACCACTGGACCAATTGTGATGAATTGTCAATAGATCCGTAATATTGATGATAATAATAATATTGGTTATATGATAAGGTTAATGACAGGCTTCAATATTCATTTTATCAATGTTTCTAATTACTGTACGTTTTTTCTTGTTTAGACTTGTTAACATAATAAACACGCGTGCGTGTTATTGCCGTCTTCTAGGCACTTTATGAAGTAGTTAGGAAAATTACGAGTATATTATAAGAAAAACCCAACTACGACAAAAAACGACGCTGAAAAAGTATGAAACAAGTTTCAAAAGCCGTAGTCACGCGTTGTTAAACTGATATGTTCCATATGGTACATTACATTACATGGACTACGGCTTTTGAAACTTATTAATGTACCATAGTCCATATCACTTTAACAACGCGTGACTACGGCTTTTGAAACTTGTTTCATACTTTTTCAGCGTCGTTTTTTGTCGTAGTTGGGTTTTAGTTTTTACTTTTTTTTATTTAAAATGTTTTGGTGCCTCTATAATACTAATTTCTTTGCAAAGTATATTTTAAATAGATACCACAGAAATATCACAATTATCGAATAAATACGGACAAAGTCACGAGAAAATGCTAATAATATATATATTTTTGAAATCTACAAGTAACGCCCTTTCGTATGATACCAAACACGGCATATTTCTCTCATATTTATTTTTTAATACACTACTTTACGTCGGCTAGAGGGCGCCACATTAAATTCAGTGACACGTCATATAGTCTATTATCAGCGGGCAATCAAGACGCTTCTAACGATACCCCATTTGTCTTATTCTGACTAGTTTAGAAAGAATGAGGGAACAAATAAGCATACCATAGAAATATCACACTTTTCGAATAAATACGGACAAAGTCACGAACAAATGCTAATAACATATATGTTTTTGAAATGTACAAGTAACGCCCTTTCCAATGATACCAAACACGGCATATTTATCTCAAATTTATTTTTTAATACAGTACTTTATGTCGGCTAGAGGGCGCCACATTAGATTCAGTGACACGTCATATAGCCTATAACCAGAAGACGATCATGACGCTTCTAGAGACACCTCATTTGTCCAAATCAAATGAGTAGTTAAGGAGCTAGGAGGGAACAAATGAACATACATACATACATACATACATACATAGCCTGTCAAAATCATAACCCTCCTTTGGCTTTGCCGTAGTCGGGTAAAAAGTAAGGAAGGCTATTAGGAAAGTTATCTATACTTATAAAATAGTAAGTCCTGACTGACTGACTGACTGACTGACTGACTGACTGATTCATCATCGCCGAGCGTAAACTATGATAGTTAGGGCTATGAAATTTGGTGAGTAGGATCCTTTTATTGAGTAGACACGCACTAAGAAAGGAATTTTGGAATTTCTGCCCCTAAGGGGGTGAAATAGGGGTTGAAAGTTTGTATGGAAGTCCGTCATTTTTTAAGTTAGAAACCTGAAACTTTACTTTTGGGCTGCTGATTAAAAATGAATAAACACGTATTTCAGCGTTTTTGAATATTCAACCCCTAAGGGGTGAAATAGGGGTTGACATTTCGTACATAGGTTAGTCTGGAAGTCCGTCATTTTTGAAGTCTGAAACATGAAACTTTATTTATGTGTTACTAATTTAAAAAGAGTAGAGACGTATTTGAGCGTTTCTGAATATTTTATCCCTAAGGGGTGAAATAGGGGATGAAAGTTTGTATGAAAGTTCGTCATTTTTTAAGTTAGAAACATGTAACTTTATTCATATGCTAAGGACTATAAATGAGTTAATACGTATTTAAGCGTTTCTTGGTATTCTACCCCTAAGGGGGTGAAATAGGGGTTGAAAGTTTGTATGGTAGTTCGGCATTTTTTAAGTAAGAAGCATGAAACTTTATTTTTGGGCTACTGTTTAAAAATGAGTACATACCTATTTAAGCGTTTATAAATATTCTACCCCTAAGGGGTGAAATAGGGGTTGAGATTTCGCATATAGGTTAGAAGTCTGTCAGTTTTAAAGTTCGAAACATGAAACTTTGTGTTCGGGCTACTGACTAAAAATGAGTTAATACGTATTTAAGCGTTTCTTGATATTCTACCCCTAAGGGGTGAAATAGGGGTTAAAAGTTTATATGGAAGTTCGCCATTTTTTAAGTTAGAAACATGTTACTTTATTCACGTGCTAGGGACTAAAAATGAGTTAATACGTATTTCAGCGTTTCTTGGTATTCTACCCCTAAGGGGGTGAAATAGGGGTTGAAAGTTTGTATGGAAGTTCGTCATTTTTTAAGTAAGAAGCATGAAACTTTATTTTTGGGCTACTGATTAAAAATGAGTTAATACGTATTTCAGCGTTTCTTGGTATTCTACCCCTAAGGGGGTGAAATAGGGGTTGAAAGTTTGTATGGAAGTTCGTCATTTTTTAAGTAAGAAGCATGAAACTTTATTTTTGGGCTACTGATTAAAAATGAGTAGATACCTATTTAAGCGTTTATGAATATTCTACCCTTAAGGGGTGAAAAAGGGGTTGTCATTTCGCATATAGGTTAGTCTGGAAGTATGTCATTTTTGAAGTTCGAAACATGAAACTTTGTGTTCGGGCTACTCACTAAAAATGAGTTAATACGTAGTTAAGCGTTCCTTGGTATTTTACCCCTAAGGGGTGAAAAAGGGGTTAAAAGTTTGTATGGAAGTTCGCCATTTTTGTAGTTAGAAAAATGTTGCTTTATTCACGTGCTAAGAACTAAAAACGAGTTAATACGTATTTAAGCGTTTCTTGGTATTCTACCCCTAAGGGGGTGAAATAGGGGTTGAAAGTTTGTATGGAAGTCCGTCATTATTGAAGTCTGAAACATGAAACTTTATTTATGTGTTACTAATTTAAAAAGAGTAGAGACGTATTTGAGCGTTTCTGAATATTCTATCCCTAAGGGGTGAAATAGGGGTTGAAAGTTTGTATGAAAGTTCGTCATTTTTTAAGTTAGAAACATGAAACTTTATTCATGTACTACTGATTAAAAAAGAGTAAAGACGTATTTAAGCGTTTCTGGATATTCTACCCCTAAGGCTAAGGGGAGAAATAGTCATTGGCATTTCATGTATTGGTTAGTTTGGAAATCCGTCATTTTTTTAAATTTAGCAGCCTAACAACATTCGTTTTCATGTTTCTGATTACAAATAGATGAATACTTATATCAGTATTTATGCGAATTCTGCTCCTAAAGGGGTTGAAATATCGGTCGAATGTTTGTATGAAAGTTCTTTTAAATGGGATAATGATCAAAAATAAATAAATAAATACGTTTAAAACATGAATAAATTACTGATACATTCTTTTACACAGTTTTAATTAAATGCATATGATCAACTTCCACGCGAGCAAAGCCGCGAGCAACAGCTAGTTTTACTTATATGATTTGATAGTGAAGTGTAAAGCAGGTTACATAAATCGCCTCATGCCAGAAAATCCATACCCTGTAACTTGTCATTTAATACTATTTATTAGATGTACGCGATATAGAGGTTTGAGTGGTCCTAGCTGATTGCTACTACGCTGAGTATTGTAGGTTCGGTTCTGATACAGGACAACTCTTTTTGTAATCCATAGATTGATGCTCTGAGTTTGTCCGTTTCATGAATGTTATAAAGTCCCCCACGGTGGAGGATATATTCTTAGAGTAGGGTTTCAGGATAACGAAAAACCTGTAAAATACAACAATGCTAATGAGAGGTTATTTTAGCAACATATAATCACATATTTATAGAAAAAAAATACGGTCTAATTGAGAAACCACCTCCTTTTTTTGAAGTCGGTTAAGAACAACATATTAATCATTATCATCATTATCAGTCGCAAGAAGTCTAAATAATACAAATATATTGCAGAAGAAAAACTTGCCTTATTTTTTCGATTTTATTACGATTCTTTGACTTAAATGATCAAACTTCTATATTTCATTTCAATAACTTTCATGTATACTATAAATTATAGAAACTAAGAAATAGTTTATAGTTCTCAAAATTGCGTGTAGTGAAATTTTTCACATGAACTAAATTCATTAATGAGTGCGATATTTAAGATTAGTATCACGCATTCGACCGCATTTCTCAACATTTGTTACTGAACTAAACGTGTTGGTATACCTAGGGTTTATTTTAAGGTTTCCTTCTCCTTAATATTATCCAAGAATAATAGATCAAATGACTGTATACATATACAAAAACAAGAGCAAAAATAACATAGAAAGCAAAAGTACTAAAAGAAATGGTAAGCAAATTAAAATGAATTAATGCTATTTTACCGGAACACGACTTTTATTTAAAGAAGTTTCCACACAATTAAATGTTAGTTAATTATATCGTATCGCCCACTTTCATGAGAACTAACGTGGTACACCCGCAGGAGAAACTGGTTGCTAAACAATTTATAATATAATAATTTTAGACTTAAGCTTCAATTGTTTTTATATGTTATCAATATTGCAATTCAGAAGTATTAAGTTTTCTACTTTTTCTATCTTACAGTTTTGTCCAAGGGCCTGATAATATGTTCCCAACTTTAACTAATAATGTAATGATTATAGGAGTAAATAATACCGTAAAAACCGATAAAGTACTGATATAATTTTAAATATATTAAAAAAAGGATTTGATGTAAATGGGACCGAAATTTTAATATTCCTTAAGAAGATTTGTTTTTGTATAATATAATATGGTCTATGTATAATATGCATGTTTTTACAAAAAAAGAAGTCTATATGTATTTATATCAGTTGTCTAGAACCCATAACACAAGCTCTGCTTAGTTTGGGAATAGATGGCGTTGTGTGTAAGATGTCCGAAATATTTCATATTATTATTATATTTAACTATTCAAACAAATCTTCGGTACGGAAACATGTAGAATTTCACTTTTTTTTTATTTCAGTTTTACCTATTTATTCCACTATTTTATTTCACTTCAATCCTGACCGGTTTCAACCTATGGCATTACAAAGGTTACCACGATATTGAGTCGGTGCCAAGCCAAAAATAAGTAGAAAAATAATACAACACTGTATTGTATGTTTCTTATAATACGTATATGATGTGGCTGGGGGCGGACGTACATCATTCGGTTCATTGGGCTTGGTACCGACTTCAAATTAATTAATAAATAATTAGATGTATACAAGACTTGTCACATAGAATTTACGGGAGCCAAACTAAAGCTAGTTTTTTAAGCATTTTAATATGTCTAGGCAGAGATTTTCGTTTGGTGTTTTTTTTTTGGAGTTGGTTTTAATTTTTTTATTAAACATGTTTTGTCAAAACTTGTTTACACTAGTTTCTATTTATAATAGTAACCACCGAAGAACTTTAAACATCAAGTGGGATATGAACTCACTCTCTCAAATATATATGACTAGCTGACCCACGCAACCTCGTTTGCGCCTTATATTGCCCGTCGCGTGATCATTTTCCCCCGTTTTTGAAACATTTTTCATTGGTGCTCCTCTTTTATTGGTCTTAGCGTGATGATACATAGCCTATAGCCTTTCTCGATTAATGGGCTATCTAACAATGAAAGAATTTTTCAAATCGGACCAGTAGTTCCTGAGATTAGCGTGTTCAAACAAACAAACAAACAAACTCTTCAGCTTTATATATTAGTATAGATAAAAAAAACGATCAAACTCAGGTGTTACCAGCGCCTGTACAACATTGTCTGACGTGCGTAAACGTCATAACACAATGTACAAAGTACCGGCACACATTCCCTCATTCGCATTCGTATCACTGACCTAATGACACAGCTGATGGTATTGTTATCACTTTTGATGCCTTGAGTACTATCTTTAATACGAACTAATTTATTTTCAAGATTTATAGAAAATACCTTGTAACAACATGCAGAGAGGATCCTCCGTACCAGCGACGTGATAATTTAATTGGTTAATTTGTGCCTTCATTATAAACTATTATGCCATTAATACTCACGCTTATATTTTTTGGAGAGGTAGACAGAGCTGGTTTTAGACGTACTAAACTGTAAAAATAAATAAATTAGCGTGTCTGTTTGTAATATTAAAATAAGAGTTTTTTACTGAATGCATATGTATGTATGCACGGTATATACACCAAAAATTTAATAAAAAAAAAATTGTTTTTCTGTCAATCTGTTTGTTCCGGGTAATCTCTGGAATGACAGGGTCGATTTTGACGAGACTTTCACTGGAAGGTAGCTGATGACCCAGGGAGTAACTTAGGCTACTTTTTTAGACTAACTTTGTCCCGTGGCGTTACTCGCCGCGGGGCTCAGCCAGTTGGCAAATATAATTCTAGATTAACTTACATAGGGGCATGCAGCTGTTGGCGGATACTATAAGGCTTAATTGCACTGTTCTATTGTTCTGTGGATAGTGGCACTAGTGTTAATATGGTTGTGACGTCACTAAACTAAAATTTTCTAAAATTATCTTCTATTTTCATAGTTTAGTGAAGTGATTTCTAAATGCTATTTTCATATGTACTTAGGTAACGTCTATTTTAGTGTGACATATCAAAGTTTACTCAATCTCTGATTATTAGAAAATCGTTTGACAGGACCAAACTTACTTTTAGTGGTTTTTGGTTTAGAGAATTGGCAACATTGATCTGGTTGTAGATAGATGTAGCGAAAATATTATTCGATTTCTAAAGAGGGAGTAGGTTTTCAAGTGTGTTATATATTTTAAGTTTCTTAACTTACCGATTTGGTACCCATTTGCAAAATTCTTTTTCAAGCCGAAGATTCACCTCTCTTTCCGTTTCCATTTCATTTATTTTCCATTCTAAAAACAAGTTTAGAATGGAAAATAAATGAATCTTTACTAATATTATAAACGTGAAAGTTTGTAAGTATGGATGGATGTTTGTTACTCTTTCACGCAAAAACTACTGAACGGATTTAGATGAAACTTTACAGTAATATAGCATATACATCAGAATAACACATAGGCTAACATTTGCCGCGATGACCGACATATACGCGGGCGGAGCCGCGGGCAACAACTATTACAAAACAGTTTCTCACAACCATCATGATATTGAACTCGGTAGTAGTTATATAAATAAAAAAAATGATTTTGCCAAAAATGATCATTTATAATATTTGAAGGTACATTGAAATTTCAAGCTCTGTATAGTCCTAAAACCTTTATTCAAAAGAAAACTCTTTATACTAATACTAACAACTGAAAACATAATAAAGCCTTTACAATAACCTTGACTTTGAATAGAAGCCACGGTAAGCTTTCAATAGTTTGTAGTGTACCAACTAGTTCGAGCAGTAGTGGATAGATGGCGGTGTAACATCTTAGTTATAATGCACTTAATTTAAATAGTAGTTGTAACTATCTGTGTATTTACCGAGGTTCAGTTTAATTAAAATTATTTTCATTAAAATTCATTCTGTTCTCAAAAAACTATTTTTATCATTTCGTGATATCACTCCCGTAGATTCCACCCAGATGTGTCTTCTCATAGGTATTCTACGGCTTGTGATTATCAGAACTTAATTTTTTAGAAAAGTAGGTTATGAAAAAAAGCGGTTAAGTGCGAGTCGGACTCGCCCATGAACGGTTTCGCAGGCAGCAAGTAACATAATATGTTTTTTATTTTATTTTAAAATTTGTGTTGATTGAATGAAAGGTACATTGCAGTTTACGATTTATGACTTATTAAAAAAAAACTAATCACTAGATTTCGTTCAAACTAATTTTCGGTGGAAGTTTGCATGGTAATGTACGTCATATATTTTTTTTAGTTTTATCATTCTCTTATTTTAGAAGTTACAGGGGGGGGGGGGGGGACACATTTGACCACTTTGGAAGTGTCTCTCGCACAAACTATTCAGTTTAGAAAAAAATGATATGAGAAACCTCAATAACATTTTTTACAGAGACTTATCCATAGATACCAAACATGTAAGGGTATGACGATAAAAATTTTTTTGGGATTCAGTTCTAAGTATGGAGACCCCCAATATTAATTGTTTTTTTTTTCTGTTTTTGTGTGAAAATCTTAATGCGGTTCACAGAATACTTCTTCCTACCAAGTTTCGACAGTACAGTTCTTATAATTTCGGAAAAAAGTGGCTTTGACATACGGACAGACAGACAGACGGACAGTACGACAGACATGACAAATCTATAAGGGTTCCATTTCTTGCCTTTGGCACGGAACCCTAAAAAAATGTGAAGAAAAAATAATCTGCGTTATTAAAATCAAAAACGTAGTGGTCACTTCATTCACATAATGTATATCTCTAGAATCTAGAGATGTACAATGTGAAATCTGAAGTCTAGATTAATGGCTACCTTGGTACTTCACATGCAACTTAGACCCTTGCTCTCGATTAAGTTTGCTAAGCAATTCAAGTTCATTTAGTTTTTAAAGACTAACCATTGATACCACTTGAACATAAATTAGTAAGTTGTGCTTTATTATAAAGAACGAGCTAAACAACCGTAAAAGTTAGCTTATTACAACGCATAGTTTTACGGTATCAAGATAACGTAATTTGTTGTGATTGTCATGTTTTCATTTTAGCGTTCATCTACTTTTAGCAGTGTATTGTTCAGCTACTTATTGTATTGTTTTATTCAGCCAATTTTGAACTTATAAAATGATCATCCAACTCTGGGGCTAGACTTTGTAAGCGATTTATGTACGTTACGATGTACATAAATTTCGGAAATTTAGATATGGGCAGCTGTTTCTTTTTGAAATGACATATTTAATTTTACTCAATCTCTGACATTTAGAATATCTTTTTAGTTATCTGTTTATTTAAGGGAGTTTATGAACATCGGAATTAGCACCACGGACAGCTAAGTCAGAAGTCGAGGTTGATGTTTCGACGTCAGTATTAGGCCGAAAAAGTAGTAGCTTTTCAATTACTTAGAGCAGATCTTTATTCCTAAAAGCTCTGTTCCATTGCCCACCGTAGATGGAGATGGGCCTGATAGTCGAGTAGGTAGCTACTCCGTTCAGGAGACTCAACACCCATCCAAGGTCATAAGCGCAGAGCCTTTTTAATTATCATACTACTGACTACACGGTTGGCTTAAGTGGTTTAAGCAGTCGCCACGTCGCTTTCTACTGTGCCAAGTGTTGTGTGTTCAAATCCTGATTCACAAATTGTTGTTTCAATTATAGCTGTAATGCACTGTCCCTGAATCATCTATTAACTAATAGTGTATATATGTTGCAGAATGAATAGATCTGTCTTTATAAAATCGTTCAGACTTGGTGGAAGTAGGGTAATATTGAACTCGGCTACCAATCATTATTTAATGGAAAGCGATGTACATGTCTATGTAGCAGTCAGACGATTTTCAAGATTTCTAGGAAAAAATCATAGAAATTGGATCAGCGTCAATTGGCGAAGATTGAATTGAGGCAGCTTTGATTTTTGCCATTAATTTAAATGAAAGCAATTCTTTATTGTTTTTTTTATACGAGTATAAGCCAGCCAGAGTGCAAAACTTAATCTACTCAGCCTAATGGAAAGCATAAGTAGAATCCAAGAGTGGTGGTCACAGTATGTCGGCCTGGCGAGATGTTTTTCACGTACCCTTTAAAGAACTACAGATCATAGAGGGGAGGAGACAAGTGCACTGGTAATGTAATCTAGGTTTAAACTGATTGGCACAAGAAGGAAGAGAAGAACCACTTAGTTCGAGAGCGTATAATAAATCTATACTAATATATAAAGCTGAAGAGTTTGTTTGTTTGTTTGTTTGTTTGTTTGTTTGTTTGTTTGTTTGTTTGTTTGTTTGTTTGTTTGAACACGCTAATCTCAGGAACCACTGGTCCGATTTGAAAAATTCTTTCGGTGTTGGATAGTCCATTTATCGAGGAAGGCTATAGGGTATATATCATCACGCTACTACTAATAGGAGCTGAGCAACAATGAAGAATGTTTCAAAAACGGGGGAAATTTTCACGCTGCGGGCAATATAAGGCGCAAACGAAGTTGCGTGGATCAGCTAGTTTTTAATACAAATATGAAGGCCAAGAACTATATACATAGTAACTAGTGGATCCGTATCTATAGAAATAAATAAAATTGGAGTGTCTGTTTGTAATATTAAAATAACCGATTTTTATTTAATGCATTTGTATATATACACGCTACATATAATATATATATACTATAATAAAATAACATTTTTCACAATTTTTGTCTGTCTATCCGTATGTCTGTTTGTTGCGGCTAATCTCTGGAACCTCTAAACCGATTTCGACGGGTTTTTCACTAGCAGATAATAGCTGATAATATAAGGATTTACTTAGTCAACTTTTTTAGACTAGCTTTATCCCGCGGCGTTACCCGCGGGGTTCAGGTAGTCGCACAATAAAAGTTCTCGCGTGTCGATTAGCATATTGTTTACAATATCATAATATCAACAGTTGGGTCACACTTCGTTAGACATGATTATCTCGGCATGGTCGGAAGATCTTTGGGTTTGAGAGATACCATAAGGCGGTCTTCCATACCTGTAAGCTACGTTAACATACTTTTTAATATGTAACTTTATTTGTATTTTTTATAAATTTGTGAAAAAGTAAAACAAATTTAGGAAAGGTAAAAACACTTAAAATTTAGAATCCATCATTTAATTATGAATTCTGAATTTCAAGCCTTAAACCTAATGATTTATGATGAAGAAAACCGTCTACAATAAAACTCATACTCCCATATGCCAAAAGATCTCTAGGTATTACGTCGTCTCGTTTTATCAATGCTTTTTATCTGACCCAATATAATAAAACTATAGCTAGAACTAATCTATAACAGTATATGGAAATAATGTCCGGATTTATTAAGAAAATCCTGAAACTAAGACAACGACCTTGACTGCATCTGCATCGTCAGCATGAGATCGATGACTGGCACTCATACACTCGCATCAAAGACCACACAAGAATCCCTCCAATGTGCATATACATGGCTCAGTGCACGGCTATACGATGCAACGATTGCACGCTCTAAAAGGTTTATAGATAAACGCAGTTCCCGGTGAAAATAGATAAATGCCAGTGCACATATTCAAGGTGCACATTTCTTTAGACGCAAGCGCTATAGTCGGACAACGTCCACTATCTCTATTTCGTCCGCGACAAAGGGACACTCGCGGTTTTAACAAGATGCAGTGCCGCGGTATTGTCCTGTTGTGTTTTTGTGTGCTCTCCGCTTCGGCTGACACCTTCGGAGCCAGCCTGAGGCTTTTAGGCAAGGTGTACGACAACTGCGAAAAATCTCAGGAAATTGGTAAGTGCTTGAAGATTCAAGCCGTCAAATTAGCAGATAGAGCTGCCCGGATGGACTCTTTGCCAGTTTTTGATGGGATCTCTTTAGTGAAGAAACCTGATGCAGCAAGATCGTCCCCTAATGCCCTTCCAAAAGATGAAGATCTATATTCGGTATCATCTGATAAGCTTGATAAATATTTGCAGTTAACAACCTCAAAGTTAATGCAAACTCATCGTGTCTTTATATCTCCTATGGAAGTAGGCGAGGATATAGGACGATCTATGAATGAAGCTAGAGGTAAGCTGAAGAAAATGATAGGACCTATACTCGCTGGTGTGGCAATCAAGGGTGGATTTTTCGCTATTGCATTCCAAGCAATTGCGATGATCGCTGGCAAGGCTTTGCTTATTGGTAAAATAGCTCTTCTGTTATCTGCAATTATTGGATTGAAGAAGCTTGTTGCTGGTGGCGAATCCCATGAGAAAACTACTTACGAGATTGTAAAGCATCCTCAGGTTTCTCAGAGTCACACGTATTCATCATCCCATTACGGAAGTGATTTTGATACGACAGGGCCTGGTGGGCATTATAGGAGGAGTGTAGAAGATGAAGCCGCTGCTCAGGATAGAGCATACAAGGCCTATGCTAAGAAACAGTAGGCGTCAAACAATAAAACAGGCTTACGACTCCTTAGATTTACAAATTTACAACGACACGGCATTTAGTGTTAGAACTAAATTATTCAAGAGTGTGTTTTAAATTATCCCTTTGCAAGGGCAAATTAAGAATAAATGTTTAACTAAAAAATATATAATTTATTTTAATGTTTATTCAACGACACTAGGTAGTTCAATATGTTTATTGTTCAATGTAGTTATTTATCCTGTAGCGTAAATTAATTAATTAATAAATCAATGCATAATAAGGATAATAATATAACCTTTATAATATTATTATGTAAATAAGGATTTGTAACGAGTAAATTATTTTGCACATTTTGTGTTTAGTACAGTAGTCAGATAATATGTAATTAAATGCACCAAATTATAATGTAAATGATTAATTAATATTATAAGTATCATAGATAATAATTAATAATTATTATCTATATAAATAATTAGGCTAGTCGACGGGTACTGTGCATTTCTGTTTCTTATTCGTTTGTCCAATTTTGTAAAAATAGTTATAAGTTTATTTTTAGATATGTTATTTTATTATTTTGGCGGTGCTGTTTAGAATTAGTAAGTAATTAATATGTTTTTTTTTCTTTATTATTTATTAAACAATTAGGTCGTTTATCAACGAGGTGGTTACGCGAGTACCTATTATTTATTTTAATAATATCAGCAATAATAATGGCGTACTTATAACTATGTAATTATTTATATTAATTTATTAAAAGTTAGTGTAGGCGATGATGAAAAATATTCATAATGCGGTTGAGGAATGTTCCTTGAAAACAAAATCATAGAAACTTTTCGTTTGTTTTATTTTCATTTTGTTTGAAGATGAAAGGTAAATAATAAAATATATTGAAACTTTGTACTGTGGTTTTGAATTAAGTAAAAATGGTTATACTGCCCGACTTATATATATCACCTACTTAACGTGAAATAAACATAAAGGTACATTTCCGTAATTAACGCTATTTGTACATACAAATTATATGCGCTTATACTGCACTATATACCTACATGTGAGTTAAGAGTTTTTTTTTACTGATTAAGTATTAAATAACCTAAATATTTCAAACAAATATCTCAGGTATGAAATGTTGTATGGATCATCATCCTCACCAGTTACTCCTGTAAACAGACCTGTTGTTTTCTGTTATCTCAACTTTTTTCAAAGTCAACTTTTGAGCTAGGAATATATCTGTGTCGCGTGACTTTACAAATATACATGATACAGATACAAAGAACACCCAGATTCAGAACAACATTTGCGTATTACACAAAATGTTGTCCCATGCTCAGTAGAAAGCCTGCTTTTCTACTCAGAGCAGGTGACCGTTTGAACCACACTTTTTTATGGAATATGGGTCAAACAAACAGACGTATCACCTCATGGTAAGCGATTACCGCCGCCCATAGACACACCGGAGGCGTCACAAGTGCTTTGCTGGCCTTTGGGGGATGGAAATGGGAAAGGGGGGAGGAGTTGGGCCTCCGGTGTCCTCACTCAATCGATAAAACACAGCGCAATAGCTGTTTTACATCGCTTTTCTGTGAGACCGTGGTATCACTCCGGTCGAACAGGCCCATTTGTAGCTCTTCCACGTGAATAATATAATTAAAATTAGCGTTTTATTTATAATAAAACTCTAATTTTAGCCCAATTTGTTATTTTCATTTACCAAAGATATACCTAATAAAGCTTGTACACGTAAAATATTTCATCCATATTAATATTATAAATTCGAAATTAACTGTGTTTGTCTATATAACGCTAAACCGCTACACCAATTATAATACTTGAGGAAGGACATAGGATACTTTTTACCGTGATAACAGAGATACACGACGGAGCTGCGGGTAAAAATCAGTGCACTATAAATGCACACACATTTAAATGACAGTGAAATTGTGTCCACTTAAAAAAATACTGTCAATAGCTGAATAATTGTTATAATTGGCTAAAATGGCACTCAACCATTTTCTATTTTCACGCTCGAGTGACTCTTCGTGATATATACCTAACAAGACTGGTAATTTTCGTGGTACTTTACTTTCTTAGCTACGCTGTATTATGATACATAGAAATAATACCTAAATATACAAATATAGTAATGATTAGGGCCAATCGTTAATTTTTCTATCAAAATGATTATAAATTTGACTGCACTGCCGGGTGGTTTTAGACATCGCCATGACCCTTTCAGCTAAGGGCAAAGTGTTGTGGGATCAAATCATACATGGAAAAACACTTTGTGTGATCCACAAATAGATGTCCTGAGTCTTGGTGTTGTTTATGTCCGTTTCATGTATGTTTGTAAAGACACCCGTGACACAGGATACAAAGAAACGAAAAAGGATCAATTAACTTTTAAAACATTTTTAGTTACTTGAAGTGAGGTTTACAGGCTTAAATTCACTGCACCGATCGCATAGTGATAAAAGCCGTCTCCACACCGTGTCCTACTGTATTGAGTGGTGTGGGTTTGATTCCCTCACGGAACAATACCTTTGTGTGTTTCACACATTGTTGTTCTGAACCTATTTGTTCTTTATGACCGTTTTATATATCTTTGTAAAGTCTTCATATATATTAAAATACTCACTGCGAGAACTGTCTTAAAAAAACCCTCTTAACTCCAAAACTGAGTTTCGAAGGGTGGCAACCCAATTGTAACTTTTGAGTAATTATTCGTGGTTGATGGTACTGTACGATCAGATATTAATGTTAGTTTACTCCATCGTACGTTTAAAAATTTAACTCTAGTGATACACACGAGTAATGGGTCACTATACCACCGGACCGGGTCGGACCCAATATTTGTATGTACAAATATTTGTTTCGGAGTTTTGGTATTTCCTATGTATATTGTGCAGGTATTTACAAACAAAAGTATCATCATCATCATCATATCAGCCGTAAGAAGTTCACTGCTGAACGTAGGCTTCCCCCATTGACTTCCATTGCGACCGGTCGGTAGCGCCTGCATCCAACGAGTCCCTGCGATCTTAACTAGCTCGTCCGTTCACCTTGCGGGAGGCCTTCCTACGCTGCGTTTGCCGTCACGCGGTCTCCACTCAAGAACCTTTCTGCCCCATCGGCCATCGGTTCTCCGAGCTATGTGCCCTGCCCACTGCCACTTCAACTTGCTGACTCGCTCTGCTATGTTACTTTAGTTCGTCTACGGACCTCCTCATTTCAGATTCGATCTCGTAGAAAGACCCTAAGCATAGCCCGTTCCACTGTGTGACCCCGAGCTTCCTTAAGAGGCCCGTAAAAAAAAGTATCAATCGATCTAGATGTCATAGTATATATACTATGACATCTAGATCGAATATTGATAGAATACATTTATACTTTTATATTTATATATAGATATAATACATTTATATTTAAACTAAGTAGACTATAGCCTACTTAGTTTGAAGCTAGGTTATGTTGTATGTCAGATGCCCGAAATATTTAATTATTAATACGAAGCCTTCATGAATTATACACCAAAACCTTTCTCATAAGTCATGCTATCCATATAATTTGTAAAACATTTATGGAGTTCACGGAGTTTAAATACAGACAGACAGAAAGACGCAGAGTCAACCTTGTTTTATTTTATGTGTGTAATTTATATAACTTCATAATATTTATATTACAGTTTATAAATTCGCAACTTTTTTTAAAAAAAGACAGCTCTTGTATATGGGGTATAATCATTGCAACGAGGGATTTCACAAACTTACTCGCATAGAAACAGACACAAAGCATACCCAGAGATAGAACCACGTCATCATCGTCCTAGCCTCTATTATTCACAGGATTATTTGGAGTTGACTACTACTTCATGCAGTTTTTGTCTTAATATCAGTTTTTTCCACAGAGCGACTGACATCAGACCTTCGTAACGCTAAGGGTGAACTGAATTCAAAATTAAACTAGTTAACAGTATATTTGAGGGCACTGACGTGCAATTAGGATATTCATAGATATTCATGACAACCAGGACCAAAGACTTAACGTGCTATCCGAGGCATGAGACTCAGAAAAACATACATGGAAATAAACGTGAACAATATGATTCAGAAGTCCGTATTTTTTTAAAACCATATGCGTGTGCTAGTAAGGGTAACGAAAGCATTGATTAAGAATCATTGTAGGCTATTCTAAACGTAGTTAGAGCAAGACTAGACCGCTAGAATATAACTGTGTTAAATATAGAAACTGCTTGTGTAAAATTTCATTATTGTCTTAAATTCTATTATGCTATTTTTATCTACGAGCAAATACATTCTTAGTTATTCTTCTCCTTCTACATCTCCCTTTCGCTCCTTATACGTAGGATTAGAATTATTTTCAGCAATAACTTGTCACTCAACAGAATATTACTACTTTTCACTATCGTTTAATGTAGCAAAACTTTATCCCTATCACTTGGGTATTTGAGAACTGGAAGTTATGGATCGACATAGGCAGGCAGTAGATTTTGGTGTTTTTGCCTAATTTACCTCGACAATACAGTTCATGCTGTGGCGTCTGTTTGTGTCGATATTTATGATTTTTAACTGTAGCTTCCATTTAACGTTCATAAATGTCACTTAGTGTCTTAATTGAATAAATGATTATGAATTTGAATTTGACTGTTTTAACTCTTTCCATCAATTTATGAAACACATTGACTGCACGGTTGGCCTAGTGGTTTGAGCGGTCTGGGAGGGGTCTTGATGTGTTAATAGCAGCAGTTCCTGGACCCCTCCCGTCTAAGGCGGAGAATGGCGCACCGTTCGATTCCGACACACCGCCCCGCCGCAAACCCCGGCGGGGTAACGGCCCGAGGGGGTTTCCACATATAAAAAAAATGTAGTTTGAGCGGTCGTCCCGCCACATTCTACTACGACAAGTGTTTTTCTGAGTCTGGGTGTTCTTTGCGTCCCTTTCATGTATGTTTGTAAAGTTTCCCGCGACACTGTATGTTTCTTAATAAAGCGAAAGTTGTCTTTAAAAAAAATCTGCGGTACTTATGGATTGATACGATTTTCAAATCTTCAAAAAGATAGTGATCCCTCGTGCATACATATATATTTGACTCCTAAGTTGCAAACCTTTATATATAATCTGTTTGCTTATTTTAGCCCTATATATAATCGTTACTGGAAAGTCAATGCCCTCAAATAAACTGGCAACTAGTTCCACCTTCGAATTCAGTTCACCTTCAGGGTTGCTGAGGTTTGATACCAGTTGCTCCGTAAAAAACTGATATTCAGGTTAAACCGGTTGGACTTATAGACGACCCCAATTAATCTTGGGAATGATAAAGATGAGTCTTGCTATCTTGATAGTCATTAGGGTAAACATGGAAAATAGAGATTGTTGTGTGTGTTATCATTACTTACATTAAATGTGATACTTTTCATATATCACCATGTGCTAAATTTCCAAATAAACCCATTAATAAAACAAATGGTTAGTCAGATAAAACAAATGAAGAATTCTATCAAAGAAACCTGAGAAAGCCAGGTGTGTTCACGCAAAACTATATCGCACGCGATTCCTAAACATAACTCATCGGCATTCGTATAAAAACTATTGAAAGTATTTACTGAGCTGTATTGACGCTTTATAAACTAGCACTCGCTATACTATTGGAGACTAGAGGAGCTAACGGTAAGAAAGAAAGCATCATGAACAGTCTATAACATTGATGGATATAGTCATATCCTTGGAAACGAGATTTAAGCCTATCACAACACCAGATGGTTTGGTATAAGGTTTGTTTGAAATTTTCTTCTTTTACCTGACCGCATTCAATAACGTCCCATCCCATAGACATCTCCTTACAAACGATAACAAAACCTAACACACCTCCAGATGGATTGGTATGAGATTTATTTGAAATTTTATTATTTTAACTTATCGCATTGAATACGTCCCACAACCTTTACTAGACTTTGCTGGGAGTCCATTAATGCTATGTACTGGAACATGGCTAAGACTTCGGTAAAGAGCTTTATGCCCTCTCGGCCATCGTTCCTGCGAGCAAAGTACTTAATATTGGCAATTTTCCGGACAACATCAGTAAAGTTGGTTCACCTTCAATCCTCCCTTACCTTACTCCTTGGGTGACTTTGAGTCTTCTTATAAAGCCCATTATGAGAGACCACCGTCAGTATGTTAATGAAAGATATTCAAACTTTTTTTACAACACTTTTACTTCAATTCCATATATTTTTCGTGTCCAAAACTTTGAAGTGCATGTTTGTAGTTTATATGTTTTCCCAATTATTAATCAGAAGTAGTTCCTCGTTGTGCAGTTATTTTCTTTGCAAGTAGACCGTGAAATGACAGACACAGGATGTACAGTGGTTTTCTTTTGACGAAGAAATGTGTTAGTGCGGTTATAATTAAATGTACTTAGTGGGTTAATTAGAAAATACACATTCGCTTGTTGAGTTATGACTATGGAAGTGTAGTTAATGATTGAGGAGAATAAAACTGTTTTCAAATTGTTTTATTGAATAGTTTTATTGCAATTCTAAACTAGAATTATGAGGGGAGGGGCTTCTTGCTAATTCTGGTACACAAAAGGCGTCAATTACAACTCTTAAGGGCATACTTATTTGTCATCTTATCTAGATACGTGGACATTTAATCGGTACCTAACAGCAGATTTATTTAAGTTCCTGACGAAAAATAGAAAGATGGCAATTTTGTTCAAATGTTTATTGATTACATCATTTAATAATATTAATTAATTATTAATTAAAAAAGGTACAATCAAACTACAAGGCAATGTAATAGTGACTAGTTCTAATACAACTGTTAAAGAAATATACAAAATGAATAGTAATTATAAAATCACTACTTAATTTGTAGACAATAAATGTTATAAATGTAATATATCTAACTATAAATAAATCTTATCATAAAATTAATTTTAATTTTATTAGGAGGATTGAAAGCTGAAAACGCATGAGAAATCTTTTGAATGGTTTGTTACTACATCAGTAATTTCAATAGATTAACATTTTAAATGTAATAGCCATTGAGATTTAGAGTAGCACAAATATTAAACATATTTATTATAAATTAAAACATACATATTAAAATTAAATTTTAACCTAATTACTGATAAAAAGTTTGAACGTAATATTTCTTAACCTAACTATGACACTAAATAACTTAATGAAGTCTTATACTCGACTGGTGTTAAATTACTTGGAGGTTATTAAATACATAATATACACACGCATATACTCAAATCCATAGTTCCAAAGAGGTGAACTGAGGCAAGTGAAAATCTCATATTAATTTAATCTTTATCTACTTTTAAGTTGATTTGGTAGCAAATGAAAGTAAATTTTGGAATGCAAGTAAATTTAAAGACCATTGGAAATAGTGCTAAACTAAGTTCTGCCACTTTCAAAGTTATTCAAATATCAGCAAACGTGTGAGTTCCTGTTTTCAATCAAATGAGGCAATAAAATGTTATTAAGGCTTTGATTAGTTTTTTCCTCTTAAAATCATGCCCCATTGAGTATTGTCAAGTTTCGCACACAAATAAGTGGAAAAGGTAATGAAAAATAGTATCTTTTCCAAGAGTTACCTACGGCAAGAGCTATATTAGATGTAACATAAGTGAAGATTTGTCCAAGCCCTTTAATTAGAATGACAGTTTTCTTATTCAATAAGTCTTCGATAGTGAAATTTACCTAATTTTCTTTCTTCTCCAATAAAACTGTTTTTAATAAACCTAACCAAGACTTTATATCTATCTCTTTTTTCTCATCCTTAACCGGTATTAATAGGAGTCCATTGATAATTCCTCGCATTTCTTATACTGACATCATCTCTAGCATCATTGTTACTTTCTTTCTTCGTCACGAAGAGACGTTCGAGTCTATCTCTTAGCTCTCCTGGTGTGATTGGTGAAGCTGTAGTCGGTTCTACTGATTTCTCACGATAGTAGTGATCTGGAGGAGGCTGGCGGCGGTAATATCCTGGAAAATTTAGATCAGGTAGGTTGAAAAATCTTTGTATTGAAATGTTTGAGAATTAAACTACGTAGACTTTTAAATCTAATACAATTATGCATTGAAAGATATATAGCATGTAAAGAGATAATCGAGTAAGAGATCTGAAAGTATTATACACAATTGGATGGTTTGGAGACAGGAATCCAGACGGACCTCTGGTATAATAGTTAGTTTTATTAACCACTGTGCTTAAAAATATAAATGGAAATGAGTAGTGAGTAGCAGAGAGTGCTAGTATTTAAATTCACTCCTCAATTGATTAAAATTAAACATTTGAGTTAAATTAAATACAACCTTTTTATTTTATTACTAAGTAATTATTACAATTAATTAATTATTGGCAAAGATATTGCGCGACATAAGCAGAAAATTATTGATTATAGAATAGAAATGCCAAACTACTATCCTGAATCAATAAAGCGTGAATCCTCAAAATACTCACATAATCCAATTAATTTTCAACGTTAAAACTTAGGTGCTAAGGTCCAGAATACTTAAATTGGAATATGTCATGTGAAGGCTTCCCTACAGTGCACCGGCAAGAGGTCATTGCACCTATCGGAAACGGAAACGTTGTAAATGTCTCCGAGAGTTCACGCTAGATGTCGCTAATTATTAAGCTTCATGAGTATGATTCAAATTTTTGGTAAATTTACAGAAAACATTAACAATTTTAACAAAGTCTTATAATTTAGATAAGAATTTTAGAATGGCATAGCATTTTAAAACATATAATGCTGTGACGTAAGAATCAAAAATAATATTTGAAGAAGACTGAACCGATTTTGACTGGACTTTCATCGACAGATAACTGATGTTATAAGGAGTAACGTAGACTACTTTTACATATTTTATATTTTGTTTCAATATATTTTTGAACAAAATTAAAACAAATGAATAAAACCCGAGAAATTCCGCGGGGAATAGCCAGTTCAATATAAAATTAAATTAATAAAACTAACCTGAGGAGTGATGATCATGATGGTCATGGTAATATGTTGAAGGTTCATACGAAGTGTAGGGAGCAGAAACTGAAGGTCCACCCCCGAAGAACGACCCTTGACTGCCAAATCCAGAACTAAATACTGTTATCGCTAGTAATGCTAGCTTGGCTAGTAAAAAGGCCTTCTTACTAGCAATGAGCAAAAGACCTAACACTAATGGTAATAAAGTTGATAATTGAAATTTGAAGCCGAGTAGAAACGGTACCAGAAGATTTCGTGCTAGAAGACGACCTGGAAATATAAAACATTTTTTTTAATAAATGCTAATAAATTATTAATTATATCGAATATTTTGCATAATTTGGAATTATGTACATGTGTGAAAAGAAAAAAATACCATAAACAGCGTCCTACAAAACTTTGGTAATGTAAAGTTTTGTCAACCTGTACTCACATTTTGAATAAAGAGTATTAAAAAATTGATAATAATATATAAAAAGATAGTCAAGAATAAATAGTCAAGAAAATTATGGTTGAAGTTTGGGTAATGTGTGTCTTAATCAGTTTATTTCCGAGAAGATCGGATTCTAAAGAAGTTCTTTACTCAAAAGATAGATAGCGTGGTTTCAAGTTCATTGTCGGAAGCCTTGAAACTATTATTGGTTTCAAAGTCATCGGAGAGATGGCGCAAAACAAAAACGAAATAATCGTAATCAATTTATGAAGTACTAGCAACCGGCCCCGGCTACGCATAGATTCTTTAAGAAAAAATCAATATAGCCTATCCTGAGAAGATAAGCGGCTTAATTTTTCCTATATCTTCAACAAGCATCATTATATTTTTGCCAATGTATTAAAAAAATTAACAAAATACGAACGAAAACCTTCATCAAGAATCACTCTAAAAAACTGATTTAAAAACCGTGCAGTAGCTTTTGAGTGTAATCGCGAACGGACAGACAGACAGACGTGGCTGACGCTAAGGTCTTTATTTTAAAATAGGTAAAATAAGAAATATGGGTCGCTGCCGATCTCATTTAATCAAAATTCAGAGATAATAAAAAGAGAAAATAAAACACGATGAGATAAACAATGAATTTGTAGGAGTAAAAGGATAAGTTTATCAGAAAACAAAACTTAATTACGAGTAGTTATTTTGTATCAGCTATTAACAAAAACATATTTTTCGTTTGTGCTTTATTTAACTTTTAAGATGTTAAAAAACGTCGAGGTCTATACTATAACTACACACTAATGTTTACTTTTATTGCTTGAGCTAATGTTTTACCTGTGGATACTTCAGTAGGTTGCTGATACGTCCTGTCTTTGATTCTAGGGTCCATAACGAATTCAAGTACTCCATTAGCCAACGTTGGTGCTATTCTCATTACTAGTCCAGGGTAAACTGCACTCAGGTCCCAGTGTAGTGATCTCTTAGAAATTAGATGACTGGCATCTTCAATAATGGAACTGTAAGGAAAGTTTTGTTACCGTAAATGAACTAAAGGATTGTCAGTCTAAGGGTTAATTACGTTACAATATCACACAAAATTTATTTTTTGTAAGAAAGTGACATAAGTTGTGACTGTTTTCTTTGTTCTCTAAAATACTATTTGCATTGCTGTCCTGTAATAAACATAAATCCTACCGGAAGTCCATGGGGTCCTTGTCAAGGAATGCTCCGATATCTCTTGGAGTTTTCTCGTCTCTTACAAATGTAACTCCCTTTGCCAAACTGAAGGAATCAGTATCATCATATGTATTTAATTGATTTAAGAGTTCTTTTCCAAAACAGACACCAACTTCATTATTTCTTCTTGTACTCAGACATTCATTCAAATGAGATTTTTCTATATTATTGCCTTTTAGCTCTTCGCCTTCTTGAAGTTCCATTTGTATTGGAATCACTTCTATCACATGTATTAGAAGAACCACTAAAACAAAATTATTTTTTGCACTCATTTTTGTTCTATTCAGATCATTGATACACTTTCTAACAACACAACTATCCTGTTCACCTTATATGCCTGTTTTAACAAAACAATATAAATCGTCAGTACTTTATAGACTTTCTGCGTTATGTTCCGGTGAACTTTGCCATTGTTTTGGCTATTACAACGGCTTCTCATACAGAACAATAGGGTGAAAATTTGCCGAGGATAATTTGCGAATGTATCTTTTGGAACAATCTCTAATTCTGTTACGGAGCATTGTGTAATACGTGTAATTTCTGATGTAAGTGAAATTGTGTTTTTCGATGTTAATAAATACTCTAATACTTCTGATAGTGTGAATACGTTAGGAGACGATTTACTGTGTATATGGAAAAAAGAATATTCATGCTCGAAAACAAAGTTCCCTAAAGCGAATGTTGTATTGTTTTGTGAGCAACGATGAAGTTCGATTTTTAAGTTTATGGTAAGGGATCTTTCAATAAAACCGTTTATTTATGAAAATTTAAGTCTGAAGTTTAAATATACCTAATTTGAGCGTACAAACGGAAAGACATGTAAATTTTTGTAGCTTATGTATTGGCTAAAAGCTTCTGATACTAGATTACCTCATACTTACAGAGCTTCTTGTAATAATTTACATCAATTAATATAATCAGGAATTTCAATCTTTATTCATTAAATTTTTAAATCCGAAATTGAGTGTTAAATCACAAGCAATTACATCATTTCAAAATGAAGACTGCTTGAAAAGGGAAAGTGTCTTTTTTATTCCATCAACTCTCTTAGTAAAAGCGTCTGGCGTAATATTTATAAATTTAAATTGTTTAATTAATGAATGCGGAGTGTAGTTTAATTTCAATTATTTGTAGAATAAAATTAATTTACTTACTAATATTTGTAACATTACATTTCATAAAAGATAACCTATAAAGGTAGTTTGAAATCTTGTTACCACAGAAGACGGAAGGAAGATTTATTAAAGGAAAAGGGTTAATCTTTTTCTTTGCATGCATTGAATTTTCTCCCTTCATTTTCCTCTATCACATGGTATCAAAACTCTCCTTGGAAATCGTTCTTCATGCTTGCATAGTTTAAATTTAAATCCAATACTGCATGTGAAATAACAATTCTTATCAAATCTTATGTAACTATTGTCAGAATCATGTTAACATTATTTCTTCGAATCAATGTTGTGCCTGTTTTAGAAGTTGTTATGTAATTCACAAAAAGATAGTCAGTGTACATAAATTAACATGCTGACAGGTTTAAATACCTGTGATATCTGTCAAGACGAGAGCTAAAAACAGTTTAGTTTAGTTAATAGGGATTTCCATCAAAGAATATTGAACAAATGATCTGGTAAATGTTAGTATTCTTTTAAAGTTGAATTTACTTTGTCTATGAAAGTGAAACAATTTTATTAAAATTTTGAATTAGATAACTAAATGTGCACATACAAAGTATTCAAATTTATCAACCATGCAAAATAATTGTATGAATGAAATCTAAATATTTATTTATAAATTGATTAAGTAAGAGATAATTTCTTTACATTTGAGTTCAAGTGTTCTAAGAATTAGTTCGTGAACTTAAACCTAAATACTTTTTATTGTCTATGACCGTATTTGTGGCCTATGTGAATGTCGTTCATTAGTCATCCAGGAGATGCTTTCGCTGCTGTAGCCCAAGGCCCAGCGGCTTTCTGTATCTCACGTATTTTATGTAACCTCCCCCCTTTATTCTCGTACATTCATTGACCAATTCAACCCTGTTCAACCTGTTCGTCGACCTACAAAGAAAAAGCTACCTTACGACAGCTGAACATAAGAGTCTATATCAGCAATTAAAGCTGTTCATTTTAAATTTGTCCGAGTAAACCACGTCTAGAGTAGTCACACACCTTTATGAGAATATTTATTCTTGATGGATTTATTAGACTTTATGTCGATGTAGTAAGGATCAAAATAGTTTTTCAATTAAAACATGGAACAGGTATTTGCCTTGTCCGTCGTGCATATTTATATTTGCAGCTATCATATTACGAAGTTAAGCACCTTCACCTTTATTTCTGTTATCATAGAGTTCAAAATATTTCATTTGTGGTGTTTTAACGGTATATTTATTTTTGTAATTTGCTTTAAAGAAAAGCGTTGGATGTAAACCGGACACAGGAACGCGTGTGAAGTGAAATTTCTTTTTTCTCTCTTTTCGGAAAAGGATGTTGTTGGTTGATTTGACACAGATATTTGAACAGTAATAGGTTTAAATAGTACTTAATTAAGAAATAGTCGTGTGTAAACATATTTTACTTAAGAGTTGCGACTTTTTTATTTGTTAAACATTTGACTAAATGACTGTACTTACCAGTTTGATTTTTAAACAGGTAAATACTCCTTTTGTTTTCGATAACTATTCAATAAATTGTAAAATATAATTTAAGAACTTATTTAGAGGTGAATGCTGTCTCGGTTTCTTAATTTTTTTTTTATGGTATAGAAAACAAACGAGCTGACGCATCACCTGATGGTAAGCGATTACTGTCGCCCATGGACACCCGCAACACCATAGGCGTTACAAGTGCATTGCCGACCTTTATGCGGGATGGGGAAAAGGATGTGGGAAGAGGTTAGGGTATGGGCCTCCGGTATCCTCACTCACTCGGTGAAACACAGCGCAAGCGCTATTTCACACCGGTTTTCTGTGAGGGCGTGGTATCACTCCGATTGATCCAGCCCAAGCATGCCGAAGTGGCTCTCTGACGGTATAACTATATAAATTTTATAACTGATTCGAGGCCTATAGTACATTCATTAACCTACTATGTCGCCTTACAGCTTTAGAAAATTACTATTTATACTCTTCCTGTCCACAAACGATCAGATTTCTATTAAAAGTTGTGGTCAGGCAGATGGTGGGTCATAAAATACTTGAAACCTTCTTCAAACTACAGTTCAGTTTTCATGTTTTGTTTCATATTCATGTATTTTATAAACATACATGAAACAGGCACAAAGAATACCGAGACTAAGAAAAACAGTTTCTGGATCACACGAACCCCAGAAAAGGATAGCACGTCAAATGCGGGGTTTAGATGAACCTACAACACTCAGCGCAGTAAAAAGTGACGAGACAACCGTTTAAGCCGTTTTATCCGTGCAGGCAAATTTTTGCTTGAAAGACTGAATTATTTGTTCAGTTTCAAAATAATAAAAGACGATCGTGCTCTTCACATAATATTAAATACTCCTGAGTGCGTTGTTCTCATACAAAAATCTACAGGTCGGTTGTTGATCTTAGCAGTCAGGTTAATGAACCATTAAGTCCGTTAATAGGTACCAAAGTAATTTAGGTCCGCCTTATTTAATATTATTTGCGAGGAGTTTTTATAAATAAATACTTAATTTCTTGCTTCAGAGTGGTTTTTGTAGGAATATGATTCTTGTTGAATTCAAGTTTATTTATATAACTAGCAACCTTTTAGGTTCAAGGTTCTTTACGAAAAATATAATATACTAGTTGTTGCCCGCGACTCCGCCTAAATATTAGCCTATGTGTTATTCTGATGTATAAGCTATATTACTGTAAAGTTTCATCCAAATCCGTTCAGTAGTTTTTACGTGAAAGAGTAAGAAACATCCATCCATATATCTATCCATCCTTACAAACTTTCGCATTTATAATATTAGTAGGATTAAGATGAGTAGCATATTATATATGAAACCTTCCTCAAGAATCATTCTATCTATTGGTAAAAACCACTCAAAAATCCGTGCAGCAGCTTTTGGGCTTATAGCGAACAGATAGACAGACGCGGTGGAGAACTTTGTTTTATAATATGTAGTGATTCATCTTTTACCTCCGAGCTTATTCCAATCTAGGTTGTGGTTGTAATGTTTAGGAAGTAGTAAGTACAAAGATATTCGTATGGCAACCGTAACCGATGGATACCCATCTATAAACTGACCTGGCTAGGATCGCTTAACTTTGCAATATATTAGCCTACTCGGCTACCAATTACATGAATATGAAACAGCCATTAAGTTACAGCTGTTACTATTTATATTTAATGAAAGACTAATTTTCTAAGATTATTTTTCGGTTAAAAACATATATCACACTCCAAAAACAAAGCAAACAGATCATAGATTAAACCGTGGGAGCGCCACGCTTCGGCATGAATGGGCCTGCTCGACCGGAGTGATACCATGGCCTCACAGAAGTACACTGTTTCACCGAGTAAGTGAGGATACCGGAGACCCATACTCCAACCCGTCCTCATATCTCTTTCCCCATCCCCAAAAGGGTGACAACGCACTCGTGATGCCTCTGGTGTAGCGGGTGTCTATGGGCGGCGGTGATCGCTCACTATCAGGTGATACGTCCGCTCGTTTGCCTAAAATAAAAAAAAATAAAAAAAATACACTAAGCTTATATCAAACCGGCTATGACTACCAGCTATGATTACCAATAAGCCATTTAAAGTATCAGAAGATTTTCTCAAAACACTTCTAATGTATTGAAGTGGGTGTCAAACCACTTTTCTATCAACACTACCTTCTTATTAAATAGCCCACTTCCGTTCCCACCGAACTTCCGAGTGGTCAAGCTTATGAGGCAATAAAATTAGCTGTTAGAGCTATTTATGTAACAACATCCTGTATAATATATAGCTATAGACGCTTTCTCGATTTGCATACGCATAATATTAGTTGACAACTTCAGAGACAGTGCGCGTACTATTGTGCGGTAATGGCTTACGTCAGACCGTTTCGAGAATTTGTGTTTTTGTAATATTCGAAACAGTATGCTAAATACTAGAAACGATTCCTCAGAAATATGAATTTGCATTTTTAAATGAAATCTAGATAAAATTTGTTATTTATTTATTTACTAGCTGTACCCCACGGTGTTACCCGCGGTTATTGTTGTACCGCGAATAACGCCGATAATTAATTCAACCTTTCGAATTCAGCTCTCCCTCAGGGTTGCGTAGGTCTAATGCTAGTACCTCAGTAGAAAAACTGTTTTTCAGGTAAAACAGTTGGACTAGTAGCCGACTCCTAATAATACTGGGAATAATAATGGCTAGGTAGATTATATATTTATTTACTTACTAGCTGAACCCCGCGGTGTTACCCGCGATTATTGTCGTAGCGCGAGTACCGCCGCGGGACAAAGTTAGTCTAAAAAAAGTAGCCTAAGTTATTCCCTGGATCAGCTACCTGCCAGTGAAAGTCCCGTCAAAATCGGTCCAGCCCTTCTAGAGATTACCCGGAACAAACAGACAGACAGAGAGACAGACAAAAAAAATTTAACTACATTTTTGGTATATGTATCGTGTATACATACATATGCATTGATTAAAAAGCTGTTATTTTAATGTTACAAACAGACACTACAATTTTATTTATTTGTATAGATTTGAATTGTATTGGTAATTTTTAAAACATTGGTAGCCGTTAAATCTAATTTTTGAAAGATTTTCTGAATAGATCGAGCATGTATAATACAATACAGCTCCGAAGTTAAATTTATAGGAGAAATATGAGGAAGCACAAAACTGCAATGAT
The DNA here is from genome assembly GCA_905220595.1 of Spilosoma lubricipeda. Taxonomy (NCBI): domain Eukaryota; kingdom Metazoa; phylum Arthropoda; class Insecta; order Lepidoptera; family Erebidae; genus Spilosoma; species Spilosoma lubricipeda. Next base: position 922,594 of record HG992296.1, read on the forward strand.
GCAGAAGCATCACTAGGCTGCCGTGGTGTGGGTCAACATGCTGCATTGTTGCATTGTCTGCATTCGAAATAAGTATGGTGAACATCACTCTTGGATTCTAATTATACTTTCCATCAGACAGAGTAGAGTCACTTTACCAGGCCTACATAAAACAAAATGTAACCTGAAGATCAGCACTTCATTGGTGAATAAAGCCACAGAATCTTACTATATTAATAAATTTCTAGTGAAAAAATATTTTATTGTTATATAATAACTATACTATATTAAACATTGTGTAATCCAAAATCAATGAGGGAGGCAATGAACGTATTTAGTCTGAGATAATAATAATAATAAATTGAAGTTATCGCTTAAGTAAGTATAGTCTGGGTACTCAATGTGAACAAGTCGACTTATAGCCGTATAAACACTGAGATAGTACTACAAGATCACATGAATGAATGACGATATTTCATTAGCAACAATTTGCATTACATCGCTAGTTTCTACGCGGATGTGGTTGTTTATTTAATTAGAGCGTTGTGTAACTGTTCTGACAAACCAGTATTGAACAACGAAAGTTTTGTAGTTATCTTGGTTTATGCAAACAAGAATATGTTATATTCAAGTAGGTACTTACATTCTTGAAAAAATATAATTTATTACTTTTCAGATTATTTATTTAACGTTTTCAGTTTTTATATGGTACTAGCTGAACCCCGCGGTGTTACCCGCGGTCATTGTTGTTCCGCGAGTAACGCCGCGGGACAAAGTTAGTCTAAAAAAAGTAGCCTAAGTTACTCCCCGGATCATCAGCTACCTGCCAGTGAAAGTCCCGTCAAAATCCGTCCAGCCGTTCCAGAGATTACCCGGAACAAACAGACAGACAGACAGACAGACAGACAGACGGACAGACAGACAGACAGACAAAAATTTTTTTAGCTTCATTTTTGGTATATGTACCGTGTATACATACATATGCATTAAGTAAACAGCGGTTATTTTAATATTACAAACAGACACTCCAATTTTATTTATTTGTATAGATAGGTAGCAAACGAGCAGAAGTATCACCTGATGTTAAGCGATAACGCCGCCTATGGACACCCGCAACACCAGAGGCTCACAAATGCGTTGCTGACCTTTGGGGGATGTGGGGAGGGATGTGGGGAGGGATTGGGGGTATGGGCCCCCAGTATTCTCACTCACTCGGTGAAACACTGCGGAAGCACTATTTCACACCGGTTTTCTGTGAGGCCGTGGTATCACTCCGGTCGAACCGGCCTATTCATGCCGAAGCGTGGCAATCCCCCGATAAAAGTTTGGACTATAGATAGATTGTAATACTTTATTTGTACACCAGGGTTTACAAACATTATACAATCCTAATTAATAAAACCATAAGTTTGATGCATAAAATACTCTGTTGAAAACTAGCTTTTTGAAATTAGCCTGAGTGTCCTTAATAAAAGAAAAGTGATTGCAGAGTCAGTGAATACAGTACTATTATTTTTTCACTTGAAACTTATAAAGGCGGACTTAATTACTCGACAATAGCGAAGATAAAAGGGGTAACATTTATTGGTTTGTATGATCTTGTCTGATCTAATTTGAGTGAATGAGGTGTCAATAGGTACGTAATAATAGTACAGGTCAACATAATAATATAGAAATTTTATAGAAAGTTTCTTCGTCGTCGGGTTATAATTTTGTAAATGTATTTTTCTTCAGATTATAAAACCAAATAATAATTGAAATTATTTTTAACTGACTTCAAAAAAAGGAGGAGGTTTCTCGATTCGATCGTATGTATTTTTTTTATTTTTTTTTATGAGAGTTCTTGAATAACTTCGTCGATGATGACCCGATTATGATGATTCTTTTTTTAATGGAAAGAAGATATCTCAACGGTAGTACCATAATAAGCACACTAAGATCTGATGATGACATCCAAGAGAAATCGAGTCAAACCTTGAAGTCGGTTTTAATTTTGTTAAAATTTTACTTGTTACTTCAAATTAATCGAACCTAGCGGCGCCTAATTACAAATTCAAATGACAGGAAAGGACATTGATCTTCTTGACCTGTATAGAATTTTCAGTCCTGCGTATTAACAGTATCCGAGAACTAGATACAAAACTTAACAATACACTATTAAATATAGTATCATGACAGGATTCGCTTGTTTCATCTCATTTCACTTGATAATTATCGTTCTAGATGTTTGCAACGGTTGTGTATAACGTTCCATATGAACAAACCCTGGTCCATTCATAGTTTAGTATGGATTTAACGGGAAATGTTTTTTATAAGATGAAACGTTTACGGTCTGGTCCAGTTTGCACACCAAGCGTGGTTATCGAAGATGTAATCCGTTAATTATGTTTGTTTAATCAACACAAACATAATTAACGATAAATAGCTGTTAAATTTGAATAGGTATTGTTGGAGTGCATCTCTAGACATGATCTAGATTTATTTGTCAAAATAAAGCTATCATCTGTCAATCAGAAAACTAATGGTGATCTGCGCTTCTCGCGTTGCTGAATGTACATACATATTGTTATAATAGCAATGTGCAATAAAAGCAAGTTTTTCAATTTGGATTCAGAATTTAACTCATTGAGCCTGTTAGGAACAGGTATATTTTGTAAGTGTATTTTAATACTTGATCTGAAATCACATGGCGCTCTCTAGAGTCGAGTGTCTTCGGCCGGCTGTCGAATTGGTTTTTAGTGAAAACACCATAAATTATAATCCTGGTTCCTAAAACTCCTTTATGAAGAATTTTCTGCGCTGTCCTTTTTAACATGTTTTTATTAGTATCATATCATCTTATGCTTGTTTGTTTTTTGTAGTTTTTCTATTTTTGAGGTATATTTATAATACAATGAAATACGCAGCTTTATCATTATGATTCAAATATGTTCTAATTTTATGTTTCTTGGAAAAATATTTGGGCTGTAATTAGATTTTTAGTTCAATTTTAAGCAAAAATCTTTTACAAATATTACTGCGTGGCTGATATCTTGATATTGAGTTTCATTATCAAAAATTTTTGTGTCGCGGTTTTTGTTACCAAACTCCTCCGAAATGACTGGACCGATTTTTATGAAATTTTGATAATCTGAATAATAAATAATAATATGAAGCTTTGATAATCGGCCTACATCTATTTGTTATACCTCTAAATGATAAGGGTGACCCATTACTTATTTAAATTAGTAAGCCGTTTTTTTCTGTAAATTAGTTAAAACTTGATAAAGGTACAGAAGAAAGAGAAATGTGTTTATTTCAAACGTACAAATGATAGCACTCATACTTCTGGGTCGACTTGCGTAAGAGGGCTTGCAGTGACTGTGTGCAAAAAGCAACAGACCGAACTGTGGTGATTCTTGGAAGAGGCATTTTTTTGTGCGGAAATCCCCTCGGATACCACCGACTGGTAGTTATGTCGGACTCGAAGCGACTTGAGAGAGACCAGCAATGGACTGAAACGGAATGATAATGACGAAAACTTTCAGATCAATTCTCTCTATACTGACCTCTATATTGAAAACGTCATTGAGAGTCGAACCAAACTTGTGTCTACAGATGAGACCTCTTTCGAAAAGGTCTCAAATTGAGGTAGATTTAATTTAGTGCAATTTAGTAATTTAGACACAAATTTGCGCGTTCACCGCTAAAAAACCGCCGTGGGTCGAATCTAGCCTAACCTATCTGCCTTAGCTAATATGTGAATACTTGGCGTCGACATCTCGAGCGAAGTTCAGTTTTGTGATTATTTGGAGGGTAAAGCCAAGTTGGCCTCGAAGAAGCTTGGTGTGCTCAACAGATCGAGACAGTATTCCACCCCGGCTCATCGCCTTTTGCTTTATAAGGCGCAGGTTCGGGTTCACATTAAATACTGTCCTTTTCCTTTTGCGGGGACACCCCAATACCAGCTCCTCCCTCTGGACCGCATTCAACGGAGAGCGATTCAAACCGTCAATTTGGCGCTGCGTAAAGATGTAGCTTCGCTGTGCACCTTCTACCGCATTTAACATGGGGAGTGTTCCGAGGAATTTTTCGGACTGATTCCTACCGCCTCTTTCCGCCATCGTCCTAACAGAAGTTACGTCCCCATCATCTAGATGGTTGGCAGTTCACAGCTGTGCGCTTTTCCAGGACCTTTCTGCTATTTTTTTTAATGTAAGCTACATCAGTACACTGTGTAGGTTATACGATATTAAAAAAAATAAAAACATTAACACCTATTGCCGCGCACACGCCCACTGGATACATAACAGTGACCCACGAACACACCGAGTTCTGACAGTCGGGAAAGTCCCAGGTTACCTTAAACCGTTTTGAAACCAGCAACAAAATAAATCAGAAGAAAACATTTATTCATTATATATTATTCGACATTTTATTAAACCTACATTTAATATGTTCATATTATTGTTCTTTTATGACTTTGAGTTTGTACATAATTTTGTAACATGTTTTTATTCAAATAATAATATGGATATAGGTAAATAAACTACACGATTGTGAATGAAATAATTATAATGATTTAGTTTATAGTCGTAGAATTAACAGAATGTAATCTTTGAGATGATTGTTGTGCATTTTGCATTCACCTGTTATTAATTATATTAGTTATAAATCCATAATTTATGTGTATTTAGCAATGAAATGTTGTTTATAACTTGTTGGTGAATCAAATAAATAAATAAAATTAAAGCAGTTAAAAATTAAGAGACAAAATTATGTCAAAATAGGCAGAAACCTATTTACATTTATAGATCTTACCGTGGGAGAGCCACGCTTCAGCATGAATGGCCCGGCTCGATCGGAGTGATACCACGGCCTCACAGAAAACCGGTGTGAAATAGCGTTAGCGTTGTGTTTCACAGGGTGAGTGAGGATACCGGAGGCCCATAACCCAACCCCTCACCATCCCCCAAAGGCTGGCAAAGCACTTGTGATGCCTCTGGTGTTGCTGGTGTCCATGGGCGGCGGTAATTGCTTACGTTCAGGCGACACGTCTGCTCGTATGTCGTGCTTATTTCATTAAAAAAAAACCTTTTTCAAACCGGGAAGTACCATGCACATAAAATCAACATCTAGTGCTTGTATTAACATTTATAGTTTATTTCATGAGGATCCTGTTGAGTGATTCCAGTAACTCATGAACACCAACCCAAGAATCACAAAAAAGTTGCCTCCGTTTTACTAGACTAGAGCAAAGTCAAAAGTTTGGGCAGTCTAGCTATAGTGAACAGATGTTTAGGACTGAATTGTCAATAGATATGTAGTAATAGCCGACCCACGCAACTTCGTTCGCGTCTTGTATTGCCCGTAGAGTGATATTTTTTTTTAACACTCTGCATTGGTGTTCCGCTTCTGTAAGTCTTAGCGTGATGATATATAGCCTATAGCCTTCCTCAATAAATGGGCTATCTAACACTGAAATAACTTTTCAAATCGAACCAGTAGTTACTGAGATTATCGCGTTCAAACCAACAAACAAACAAACCCTTCAGCTTTATAATATTAGTATAGATGTACTGGATGATATACATGTACATACATTTTATTAAAAGTTTTTACGTAAACGGGCTACAGTATTTTTTTCATTTTTCTTGTATATTTTATAGGTTTTATTTTTTGAAGGTTTTATCAGTACGACTATATTACGTCAGACGACAATATATATATATATATATATATTACAAATTGGTTGTGTTGCGTATATAGTTTACTAGCTGGCCCACGCAACTTCGTTTGCGCCTTATATTGCCCGTAGCGTGAAAATTTCCCCCGTTTTTGAAACATTCTTCATTGTTGCCCCGCTCCTATTAGTAGTAGCGTGATGATATATACCCTATAGCCTTCCTCGATAAATGGACTATCCAACACCGAAAGAATTTTTCAAATCGGACTAGTGGTTCCTGAGATTAGCGTGTTCAAACAAACAAACAAACTCTTCAGCTTTATACATTAGTATAGATCTGTACTTTCACAGTCCCAACTATTATCACACCTATAAAACATGTGACTGTATTAATTGCTTTGGTTTAGGCGGTCACTTCGCAGCTCTCTACTGAATTAAATGTTGTCGTTTCATACCCCAAACCAGAAAACAGACTCATAACAAAAAAAATTGTGCTTTTCGTGTCTGTTTCATGTATGTTTGTAATGTCCCTCGCGACACAGGAATATTCTTAGTGTGTGAATTATCAAAAATAAGATTTCTAAAATCTACTTCAAGCAGTCTATCACAACTAATAAGCTATACATTTGATATTTTATGTTTAAAATATAATAATAAGCGAAAAACAATAAATAGATGAGATAAAAAAATGCAGTGATGTGTATGGAAGTTTTATACACAAAGAAACACAGTTTTAAGTGTTAGGAAAATCAATTTATTGATTTCTACAATAAGCTTATATTTTTATATCACGTCTGTAATAAACTGATAGATAAGTTCTAACTGTGCAACTGATATGAAACTGTTTTAAACCTGACTAGATCGCTGTTGTACAGTTAGCAAAGAAAACGCAACATTTTATCTGAAGAGAAATTATTTATATATTTATACATGATGCTTCCACAGACCTGTATAATAAAAATAATAAATACATACATACGTGGGGTGACAGATAATGTATACGGAGTATCACATTTAAATAAATATTAAATAAATAATTCGGACATCTAACACACAACGCCATCTAGTCCCAAACTAGAGTAGCAGAGCTCATACTATGGCTACTAGACAACTGTACATATGTACATATTATACATAGAAAACACCTAAACTCCGAAACACATATTTAAATATTTATGAATTCCATTTCGAATTGAACTGACAGCTCAAGTACTGCAGTCGCATCCTTTTCCTAAAACATGAATACGGATTATTTAAGGTACCCTAAATTCTGTTGACGCCACCGCGTTGCCGATGCAGTCATTCGTCAGTCAGGCTTTATTCATTCTGTAGGTGTCATGAATGGAGACTAATCGAGTAAATTACGCAGAGCTACGGCATTGCGAAATAGGTCTGATCAGCATAATATAGCAAGCCAAATACCAAAACTACCTATACGTTATAAGTTGTGTCTGGATACTTACTACTACTTATCCACTCACACACTGTAAGCAAACTTTTGCATGTGTTCCATCTTATTTCTCATTTTCCTGCAATATGTGCTAGCAAATTAGAGTACTTGTTTGTAATATCGTTGACAGCAGATTTATTCTAAACGGATCACGAGTTTGGGAGTCGGTCTGTCTATATGTAAGGTTTTCTGGTTAATTCCATAACAGGTGGAACAATTTAGACATAAATTTAACTGACAAATACAGGCCTGTTATTTTGTAGACAGAGCTAGGGTTCCGTCCAAAAAAAAACATAAAACACTGGTAAATATATCACGTGATCTGCGGTGAATGCTTATTATGATATAAATATAAAACTGACAAAAAAGTCTAGTTATAAATAGGTGCTGTAGTAAGAATAAATCTCAAAATATAATATTGTAATAGATAATACGTCTATAGCAGGCGTTGCCCGCGCTCAGAGCGACATCTATAATGACGCCATCTTGACAAACCGACATTGTGTGTTTATAAAAGACGTGGCGCGTGCGCTCTGGGGGCTTTTTACCTTTAGTTCGTCGAAGTGTGAACATCTAAGTGTTGTATATCGTAATTTGTTATTTAAATTATTCAGTAACGACCAAACTGTACTACATTGATTTATTTTTTTAATAAATCTAAATTGGTTCATAACATCAGAAGTGGGATAGCTTCCATAAGCCGTCCCCGCTTCTAGCTATCCTGACCGATATTTGTAATTTTGATTATTAGTGTTCAGATTTGAATAAAAATTATGTCTAATCCGTGTAAACGTAGGGTAGATTTAAATGAAGAGATATTAACGGCTATCCTTAATACGGAATCGTCAACTCCATGCAATGAAGCGTCCGGATCGTGTGCCCTGGCCATAAAGGCCATCTTCTGCCATGACGTTTACCGACGCAGACACGGGTGAGGGATCTTTACGTGGGCCTGAACCAGACGCGTGGTTCATCGTTAGAGTACCACATGCAGTCAAGATGCAACTTCAAGGATTGTGGAGGGACTAATCAGCTCCCTAACTAAAGTAAGATCTTTCCATTATTATATCTCGCCTTTTGATCCAAGTATTCATAATATCGACGTGTGTGAAGTGGATCGAGTACGTAGTTTGTATAACTGAGACGATAATGAAACGCTATAAAAAAAGCGCATAGGTAAATTGTTATAAGTTTGAAGGCTGACGCGCAAACATGGCTTAGCGAGTGGGTCTCAAATGACCGCTCATGTGCTCATGCGCTTTATGTGTTAAGACAGTTGATGTAGCAAACATCCTGTATGAGTTATATCTAGCAACTCTGATATTTTCCGTACCTATGCTGAATATGCTAGCAAGTGTTTTCTGTGCGGCAAAATACGACTTAAACAGGCTGATTATCCTAATGAACGGAAACGTGTCGATGCCTCGCAGAAGTTCAAGTTGGAACGGTCGAATGAGCCAGAGGGTGATTTGACTTGTATGTGCTGTAAAAAAGGGGAGTCATGTGTTAGTAAATGTTTCGCGAAACGGCGTGATCGGATTGATGTTGGTTTTTGTTTCTCTCTCTCCACTAAGAGCGGAGATATTGTTGTCGGCGCGATTTAGGGGATTCCTATCCTCTATAAGCATGGGTTTTCTTAATTAAAATTCAGTTGGTAATTAATAAGTTTGTCGGTAGTTATCGGTTTTCTCCTACTGAAGTATAAGAAACTACCGGCAAAATATAAAAATCATTTAAGTCGGAACATTGAATGCATAGAAGTAGTTGACACGCCACCTATCTTTGGGATGGAATAACAATTAGGGCTAGATTAGAGTTAATAAACGTTTTTGAAACATTTTACTACTCTGGCAGATATTTAAGTGTGGTACTGAGAAAAAAATATTAAAATAATGCGCTTACTTAATGTTTCGTTGCAATTGTGGGTAAATATCACTATTTGAAAAAAAATATCGTGCCAGCTAGTACGGACGCAATCCAGTGCACCAGTGCCGACACGGTAATCAATGTGATTACAGAAAAGCTTGAGTGTAATTACCGCTATACAGTTAAGGTCAAATCACATTTTCATATCGAGTTTTAATCTGTGTTTACATGATTTTAATGTGTGGTGTACAAAAGTGAATCTTTGGTGCATCTATGTAATTGTTGTAAGTGACGGTCGTAGTTGGCCAAATTTTAAACTACAAATCAAACTCTGTGTCCATCACAGATTGATATTGCAAATATTTTGTTTGACTTATGAAAAATAATTATTTTATTTACCCCACCTATGCAGAATAAGTTAAGCGTTTCTTATTGTGGTTACGCGTTATTTACGAAATGATATTATGGAAGGTTCTAGATATTTTGACTAGTACTGGGTTCTTATCAACTTACAAATAGTGTAAGTTTCTCGTCACAAAATATCAACTAGGCAGAATAATCAGTGATGATCAGGTTAGGCCGAGCGTATGTTAAGTTAAAGTGTTGTCACGAGTATGGTGTCGAAACTCACGTTGTAACTAAGGGGGCCAGCAGCACGAATGCTTAGGAAGAGCGCATCATGAAAGTATCAAAGAAAACATGTCAATTATTAAGCTTAATAAACCATGGCGCAATGCTTTTCAGGATTTAGTTAGCTATCAATTGCACTGTCTCCAAAAGTATCTGCAAAAGCAAAAGTATTTACCAAAAACTATTAAGCTTTTACAGATTGACGATGATAAAATGACCAAGGACTTGGCGTCCGTGAGTTCTTTTTGTAAAAGGAGGATGGACGAGCGATCTTTTTAATACAAACTCGAATTTGACAAAGGGCCTATGGAGGCCTTAGAAGTATTGCCTACCGACCGTTATAAATTGAAGCACGTTAACCTTCGCGTGTGTAGTGAAGGGATCGCTGGCCATGACTTTTTACGACAGACACCAGTAGCCCAGGCGGATCCTTTCTTTGGTGAAGAGGGCGCCGTATGGGCAGATGAGTGAGTAATGACTATTTGAATATTTATTTGACTATTTGAGTACTTATTTTTCCTATCCAAAGTTCCTTCCTTAAAACGCTGGCTGGCCACCACGCGTTTCCTTATTACCCGGTCTTGGAGGCTAGAGCCGATGGTGGTGATGCCTTGTGTTGGCTAGATCCCGTGATGGGTGATGCCTTGTGTTGGCTAGATCCCGTGATAGGTGATGCCTTGTGTTGGCTAGATCCCGTGATGGGTGATGCTTTGTTGAGGCTATATCCCGTATGGGTGATGCCGTTGCAGCCTAGTGGGTGATGCTTGCAGCCCGTTTGGGTGTGGCAGTCGCAGCCCGAGTAGGTGATGCTTTGCAGCCCAGTTGGGTGATGCTTTGTTGAGGCTATATCCCGTATGGGTGATGCCGTTTTTTTTTTTTTTTTTTTTTTTTTTTTTTTTTTTTTTTTTTTTTTTCTACACCTCCAACATTATCGGAGCCTGTGTTAGCTAATATAATTCTCATGCATACTAGTTCTCGCTGCTATGCCTCTCGCACTTTTATTCTGCATCCTATGTCTTTCTCTCATTCATGTCTCATTCAGTCCTTACGGGTGGGACTCCCGTATACTATATACTATATTCTGTATCCTATTCTATTCTTTTTGCTTATCTATATCTTTAGTTATTCATTGTTACTTCGGGGAAATAAGGTAAGTACACTTTACTATAATTTTCTTTTCTTTTACAGTGTTTTCTTATGTCTACTTATCTCTTAAACGACACATTGTCATTTTACTATATACTTAATGTTTACAGTCTTATTTTACAATTTTTCTTTTTCTTATACATTTTTAACTAAAGTCTATTACATTTTGTTTCTTATTTTATTATATATTGTTTACACACAGTTTTGTTACATTCTAGGAGCTTCTTACGACTATGTACTTATTGTCTATTTACATTTTCTATTTTATGTTAACTCTAATATACTACATAATATTACGTAAACATAATTTCTTATACTATAGTTTTATTTTTCTTAATTACTTTTTTCGCTATACTTATACAATAGTCTAGAAACTGATCCCTAAATTTGCCTTTTATGATCGTGCTAAAGTTGTCTATTTCGATTTTCATTTCAATTATGTGTTCATTGTTGTGTCGCTCCAGAGCGAAGATAGGGCAATTACATAAAATATGCGGGACGGTTTCTTTTACGCTAGGGTCGCAGATGCAGGATGGGTTCTCCTTACACTTGAATCGTTCCAAGTATTCGGAGAACCCACCGTGCCCTGTAAATATTTGCGTCAAGATATTTGATATCTCGATTCTCCTTATTATTCTGTACGCCGACACCGCATCCGGGAAGAACAATTTGGTGATACTGGCAGTTTTGCCAGTGTTATACCGGCAGTTCCACTCATCAAGCGTCCACATACGTAGGTTTCGCTTGATGAACGAGACCGGGCACAGATCATAATCCGGCTTCTTTTTAGATTTTTCTGCTGCTTCCTTGGCCAGAAAATCCGCACGCTCATTTCCCTCCACCCCTGCATGGGCCTTGACCCAGAACAAGGTGACAACTTTGCCCTGGAGAGATTGAGCTCGTAGGTTATCTCTGGTTTCTACTGCTAAGGGGTGGAGGCAATTGCGGTTCCTGACTGCCATCAGTGCCGCCATGGAGTCACTGAGGATGCCGATGGTTATAGTCTTGATCCTTCTCTCGATCTCTCTTGTCGCAACGCATATGGCCAGGAGCTCGGCCTGATAGACAGTGCAGTACGCTGGTAATGTCAACTTGATGGTTTTTGTCTCTCTGGTTGCGTCCCATATTGACAGCGCTGCCCCAACTCTGCCCGCAATTTTGCTACCATCTGTAAAGATGGTAGTTTCAAAATGTGTTAATGCTAAAAATTGGTCTTGGTCCACCAGGTTTCCGAGCTCCAGGTCAGTTTGCTCTGCAGGGTGTGGCATTAGCAAAGCAGAGTGCATTTGTTCTACCTCCCTGTCCCCAAGAAACTGCTGCGGTACCCCCCGTTTGGCCTCGTAAAGCGAGGCCGCCTCTCGGACTCGGAGGTCCAGGGGGAGCACCCCAGCTAGCACGAGTGCAGAGTTCAGGGAGACAGTTCGGTAGGCCTTGCACAGCTTTTGCGCCACTCCTCTCTGCACTGTCCCGAGTTTTTTTCTGTATCCCCACTTTTTCGGCTGCCGGAGCCCATACGCTGGCGGCGTACAGAATAATAGGTTCTATTGCTGCTGTGTAGATGACCCGGATTACCTCAGGGTGTAACCCCCAAGTCGCCCTAGCAGCCCTACACAGTTGTTTGTAGATAACCACTGCTTTCCCGCAGACCTTTGCTACGTGGCTATTGAAGGTAAGCCTATCATCGATTGTCACACCTAACATTTTAATTTCCCTAGCCATGGTAACGCTGATCCCGCCCATGCTCAGGCGCGGGGTGTCAAATTTGAGCTTGCGAGTGATAAGCATGGCGCTAGTCTTGTGAGGCGCAAATTTTAGCTTATTGTTGACTCCCCACGCCAGAACGTGTGCGAGTGCAGCATTGGCCTTTTGTTCAATCTCACATGCCGTTTCACCATCAAACAGCAAAACGACATCGTCGGCAAAAGCCTGGCAATAAGTTCCCTGATTTCCCAGCTCCTTAAGAAGAGGGTCTAGGAGGAGATTCCAAAGGATCGGTCCTCCAATCGAGCCCTGCACACAACCTTTCTTCGTGCATCTTGGGTGTTCCGCTCCGGCGTATCTCACCCTGACTCTCCTATCCTGCAGATAGCTGTCCATGACACGTCTTAAATTTAGCGGACATTTTTCCTCAGCCAACCGGATTCTTATCGCTGGCCACCAGGCGCTGTCGAAGGCCCCCTCTATATCCAGGGACACAACCGCGACGAGTCTCTTTTTATCGAGACCGCCACGGATGCGCCCCATGAGGGTATAGAGGGCGTCTTCGGTGCTCCTTTGTGGCATGAACCCGTATTGGCGAGTACTCATCCTGGGGAGCAAATGATACTTGAGACGTGCCACCAGCATCTTTTCATAGATTTTCCCTATTACCGGGAGAAGCCCAATTGGTCGATAGGCTTTGGGTGTTGTATAGTTCTCCTTGCCTGGTTTCTTTAAGGCTACCACTGTAGCCTCTTTCCATTGTATGGGGAAGTGATGAAGTTCTAGACATTTGTTTAGGAGAGTCAGGAAGAGCCCAGGGTCATTATTTATAAATTGGCTACATATATCCGATGTGAAGCCATCGGCCCCCGGTGCCTTTTTCGGATTGAAGGACTCATAGGATGCTCTTAGTTCTGATATTGTGAACGGGGGATCATGTCGTTCATTATGTCCCTCAACGTTAATCCTGTCTGCTTTCTCTCTAGCGTGGCTGTGGTATGTGCTGTCGTCATCAGTTTCGTCTTTAGGGTAGAACGTCTCTGCTAGCAGTTTGGCTGACTCTTGCGGATTTAATACCACACCATCTCTCTCCAGAGGCAGATCTTCTTCCCTTTCTGTTGTCCTATTTATCACCCTATAAATTCCCTCCCAGACCCCCTCCCTGTCCTGTTTCATACAGAACTCCTTCCAACTCTGAGTTTGAGCTCTCGACGCTTCCATTTCATATTCCTGTTTTTTCTCTAGGTACTCTTCGACTACCATTTGCCTTCGGACTGGACACGCACATCTTATTCGCCTTTTCATGGTGGCGACTTCCTTCTTTAGTTTGTCCAATTTCTCAGACCACCACGGCGCGGTAAGTTCTTCCCTTGGTTTCTTTTTCGGTATAATGTTATTACATGTGTCTGTTATTAAATTTGTTATTAAGTTTATTATTTTATCTAAATCTTTTGTATTATGAATTTTTTCTATTATATTTATATTTATGTTTCTTTCTAATTTTAATTGGCTAAGTTCCTTATGGAACTTGGTCCAGTCAGCTTTCTTCGTATTATAAATCCTAGTAGTTCTTTCTATTTTAATTCCTTTAGATTTCTCTAATTTCAGGTTGAACACCACGCCGTTGTGATCCGAGCTTGTGATACCTCCGTCCACTGTCCACCTTTCCACTCTATTTAAAATGTCCGTAGAGCAGGCTGTGACGTCAATGTAACTCCGGTACCGCTGGCCTCCTCTAATGGTGTCGAAGGTTGGAGTTACACCTCTGTTCAGGATATGGAGGTCGAGTTCTCCTAATGCTCCCGCCATCTCTTCTCCCCGGTCGTCTGTTGTGGGACTTCCCCACCACAGGCTCTTTGCATTCGCGTCGCCACCGATGACGAGGTTTTTAGTACTCACGCTTGTGATGATTGTCCTCAGATGGTCGAGGTACGGTGCGATAGGTTTGTCAGGCTCGAAGTAATAGGAGACGAGAGTGATCTCCCAGGCGCTAGTCTGGAGTCCCACCACCACGATGTTATTGGTGGTGAGTTTTGGGTACTGTTTTATATTTAAGTCTCTATTAAAGACAGCTATAGCTGCCTTAACAGTGCCCTCTCCCCTATCAGCGTTTTGGAAGACCCTCACGCCCCCGCAACTCTTCATTGCCTTTTTTGCACCTACATATGGCTCTTGTAAAAGCGCCACAGAGATTCCGCGTTTGCTAGCCTCAATAAAGAGTTCATCGGTGGCTAGCCTCTTTCGTTGCAGATTTGTCTGCACTAGCCTGTAATAAGCCGGGACGCCCTTAGCAATACGCTATTGAGGAGCGAGCCAGTTCGTCCCATTTCCGGCGCATTGGGCAGTCTGGGCTAAACGCATTATGATCGGTTTGTTCCAATCGAGCCCTGGTGCAGTTGCGACATTTTGGTGGGGTATTCGATAAGTAGTCCTCACATGCTGATCTTAAGTGAGGACCTCCACAGTGACTGCACATGTCTGTAGTGTCCTTGCAGAACCGCTTACCATGGCCATATCCGAGGCATCGCGTACACTGAATCAGCGGCGAGTGGTCCTCCACTCTGATCCGCTGCATGTCAATATGTGCGACGCCTGTGTCTGTCAGGCGGCGCCATACATCAGGTGTAGCTGTTAGTACAATATGGGACACGTGTTTATTTCTTGTCCTTCGCCTGTATTTAACCTTTATGGCTGCTATGTTACGCTCGGGTACGTCCTTGAGCAGGTTCTGGTTTTGCTTTATAAGGGCGCCCAGCACTTCGTCATCGGTCAGGTAGTCAAAGACGTATTTGAGGATGAGCAATGGGTTTTTATTTGCAATCTCCTCCACTTGGAGGTCCCTTCCCGACTTTTTCAGTTTCTCCTTTATTTTCTCAATCTCTTGTTTAGATTGGCAACCCATAATGATTTTATGATCTTTAGCTTTCCTGATTCTATCTATTTTAATACCTTCCTCCTTAGCGTTAACAGCCTTTCGGACCTTTTCCAGGACTTGGTCGCCGGTTTCTGTTTCAACACTGGATGTAATGGCAATTGAGTGTATTGCTGCATTCTCTCGAAGGGGGCGTTTAACCGGTCCGGTGACCGCTTCCGCATATGAAATTTGTTGATGGTTCTCTCTTATCATAATCCCTATTTTTAAGATCTCCTCTTTATTTTCTCTCAACAACTTCTCTTGTTCTTCCATTTTCTGTAGGAGTTTTGTTTCTACCTCTAGACTGCGATTTTCCTTCTTATTTTCTACCTGGATTTTGGGATTAGTATCTGCAGAAGATATATCTGCGTTTGCCCCAATTGTTTCCTTAACAAGGCCGAACAGACGGTCGACGGCCTCTACGATGTCTCTTTTAAGTTCGTTCTTTAGGTTTTTACTGTGGTTAACGGCTGTTTTGATTTTTGTGACTTGAGCCCTCGCCTCAGTAATCCTACTGACGTACTTGACCGCTCCCTGCTTTGGTGGTAATTTTGCTTTCGGGGAGACAGAGCCGGGGAGGCGAATTTTGGCCTCAATCTCACCGACACTGTGACGCACCTGCACTGGTGCTGGATGAATTGTCGAAGAGCCTGCCTTCTCCGTCTTCTGTTTATTGCTAGTAGGTGAAATTTCACCACTTTCAACAGGGGAGGTTTCCTTTAGCGGAGTGCGAACTGCAGCGAACATTATAACGAGATACTCCGATGGAGGGTATCGTCAATAATATAATAAAAGGGGGGTATAAGTGTATATACTGCCGCGCGTAGAACGACACAACAATGTTTTGGTCAATTGAATGTACTCTACCGAGTTTCAGTCTTATTTGTCAAAAAAAAAAAAAAAATTAATCCTGAATAATCAGTCGCTCTATCAAGGTTGTTAAAAACTTAAAAAAAAATCGACGAAAATTTTTTCGACTCTACGCAGAGTCGATCCGTCTTTAGATTCTGATTGCTCTCAACGAACCCTCTCTAACGAACCCAAACTCGACTAGCTCAGCCCTAAGGGTTGCGGAGATATGCAAGTCTGAAAATTTTCAAGATGGCCGCCGTGATTTGTATAAAACGGGATATCTCGAGAACCTGGGTGATGCCGTTGCAGCCTAGTGGGTGATGCTTGCAGCCCGTTTGGGTGTGGCAGTCGCAGCCCGTGTAGGTGATGCTTTGCAGCCCAGTTGGGTGATGCTTTGAGGCTATATCCCAGGTGGGTGATGCCGTTGTAACCTGGACGGGTGATGCTTGTGTCCCGAATGGGTTACGCAGTCGCAGCCTGAAAGGGTGATGCTTAACAGTATGTTCCAGGTATGGGATCCCTGTGAAAGTTTGAATGTGATTTATAAGGTTAAAAATGTTACTTTACGCAAAATAGGCGCAACAAGACGTCGAGTTGCGGAAACCAAGCCCGCGAGTTTTAAATGTTATGACGACGAATGCGTGAAATTGACTAGTTTGTTTGAAGAGTGCCAGACGATTTGTTTAAAAGATATTTGATTAAAGAGTACGAGACATTTCAGCAACATTTAATTGAGAATTTTTACATTTTTGTCTTATCCCTTATGCAGGCAATGATCCGAACTCTAATGATACACCAAATGACTTTGAGCATACCACTGACTGTGATACCATTAGAGAGATGAGTCATGGGACTACACGACGTCCTACACTGTTACATGAAGCTTGAAGCAGTCGGGGACGACTTGCAGTCAGGAGAGGCCGTGTAATAGATAATACGTCTATAGCAGGCGTTGCCCGCGCTCAGAGCGACATCTATAATGACGCCATCTTGACAAACCGACATTGTGTGTTTATAAAAGACGTGGCGCGTGCGCTCTGGGGGCTTTTTACCTTTAGTTCGTCGAAGTGTGAACATCTAAGTGTTGTATATCGTAATTTGTTATTTAAATTATTCAGTAACGACCAAACTGTACTACATTGATTTATTTTCTTAATAAATCTAAATTGGTTCATAACAATATATTGTTACATTAAATATTGTCAAATTTCAAAATTTTAGTCAAAACTACCCAAAACCAAATTGTAACTACTTTCTATATGTTTGACTGTTTCCTATTGCTCCAGAGTTTCAAGAGTTTGCCATTTGATATCCAGTCTTCTATTACAATCAGGGCTGTGCTGTTCTAATAAGTAATAAGTGGGTCAGAAGATAATAATCTATACTTTAATATTATAAAGCTAAAGAGTTTGTTTGTTTGTTTGAACGCGCTAATCGCAGGCACCGCTGGTCCCACTTGAAAAATTCTTTAAGTATTGGATAGTACATTTATAGAGGAAGACTATAGGTTTATATAAAATTAAATATTAAATATTAAATTAAATATAAAATTAAATTAAATAATATAAAATTAAATATAAAATTAAATTAAATATTAAATTAAAATAAAATAAAATAAAATATATCATCACGCTAAGACTAATAGGAGCGGAGCACCAAAGAAGAATGCTACAAAAACGGAGGAAAATTATAACGCTACGAGCAATAGAAGACACAAACGAGGTTGCGTGGGTCGGCTAGTTAAATAATGAATTTGTTAAACTCATTTCCAATAGAGACACACAACAAAATTCATGGTTGTAATGCGTTTTATAAATTAAGGTAACTATTAATCTAGGGAATAACAAGCTGATTAGATTTATTTCAATACTAAAACTTCTTTTTTATAGAGAAACTAGCTGACCCAGCAAACTTTATTTTGCCATTAAAAATATTTAAGGATGGGTCACCCTTACCATTTAGGGGGATGAAAAATGGATGTTGTCCGATTCTTAGACATATCCAATATGCACACAAAATTTCATAAGAATCGGTCAAGCCGTTTCGGAGGAGTATAACTACAAACACCGCACCACCACATGAAAATTTTATATATTAGATATATATCCAACGGGAGACTATAAAAGGATTCTGTTGATGATGAAAATTATATCAATAGATTATCTTAATTCAGAATCTTAACCCGTATATAAACTGGATATATAGTCCCCACAGTACAGAACTGCATAACTGCATAGGCGCATCCCTCTCGGCGCCCAGTCTACCGTGAAAATAAACGCATATAAGCGAATGAATGCTCCAGTTATACACAGTGCCCATATAGCTCACTTAGTGCCAACAATATGGTGAAATACCTCCTGATATTGACCTTGGCAGCCGTGGTCACAGCCCGCACGGCTACCACATCACAGAACAAATTAGAAGGCAGAAGTTCGGACGACACATTATTAGGAGATTTGAAACTAGCATATGAAACATACAAAGATTGCAGTGAATCAGATATCGCACATTGTCTAAAGAGGAAATTGGCGAAGACTCTAACGAGGCTATCAAAAGCTGATGAAGTTAATTTAATTAATGGAGTAACGATAAGTAAAGATAAAGATGTGAAGTTCGTTGAGAAGGAGGAGGCTATTCCTAGAGGGTTGGACGATGGATCGTTGAATAATCTGATTTTGGACAAGATCGTTAACTTCATGAGGTCTCATGTTTTCCAGGTTAGTTTTGTTAATAGTATTATCAAGTAGTCTGAATAGATCACATAATTACTAAATTGTTTTATTATTAAGAGGAGCAATTGTAGATATAACTACTAACTGTATGTCAAATCACTTTTTAAGTTAAGTATAGATTGACTTTTTGAATTTGGATTTGTTTATCTTTTTGATGAAATTGATCAAAGATTTGTAAACTTTAAGTGATATGACAACAAATGTTGACTAGACAGCGTTGTAAGTTGTATGTTATATTATTTATCTGAGCTGTGAGGAACTTTGTATTTTCACTACGGTCATTAAACAGGTGTAAGTATTTAAAATACACGGACAAACGTTGTAAATTAATCTATACTGATATATAAGGCTGAAGCGTGTGTTTGTTTGCTTGAACGCGTTCATCTCAGGAAGAACTGGCCCGATTTAAAAAAATCTTTCAGGGTTAGATAATCAATTTATCGAGGAAGGCCATAGACTATATATAATCACGCTAAAACTAATAAATGCGGACCACCAATAAAGAATGTTACAAAAACTGGGGAAAATCATTACGCTACGGGCAATAGGAGACGTAAACGAGGTTGCGTGAGTCAGCTAGTAACAATACATAAATGTTAGGCACATTTGAATGTAGAATTCGCTATGAGTATAAAAAGTTTACTGAGAAATATCCTAATTGTAAATACATACAAAAGTACGACTCCATACATACAAAAATATTTAAAATAATCTGTAATCAATCGGAAATCTAAAACAGAACTCCTTAATTTCGATGACGTAGTAATAAAAACACTGTTTCCAGAAATGTATTCATTCAACACGCTATAATATACCAATTTATTTCGTTGACCTGTTATGTTGACTATCCTTTAATATATGGATGTTTAAATGTAACAAAGTCTTTTATGCTATGAAACTCGTACTTTGCACTCGTACCAAGCAGCCTTATTCTTTTCAGTAAATGAACTACATCTAGTAAATATTATACGATTGTCTTCTAAAAGTTTGGAGTTATCATTATCAACTTACAGCATTTAATAAATCTACTGCTGCGATAGGCCTCTACTTTGAAAGGTGATTTTTACTTCACCACGGCGATCAGACGGGCTGATAATGGTTTGTTTTTAGTTTGCCTTTTCTTTTAAGTGTTGTTATTCTATACAATGTGTTCACTTAGATGGCTTTTACGACACTCATCGAATAAACAAAGGTGATAAGAGTTACTTGTTACATTTAAGAAAAGTATAATTAATTTATTTCATAGAAAATAATCTATACTAATATTATAAACGCGAAAGTTTGTTAGTATGGATTTATAGACGGATGGATGGATGTTTGTTACTCTTTCACGCAAAAACTACTGAAGGAATTTAGATGAAAGTTTACAGTGATATAGCTTATACATCAGAATAAAACATAGGCTACAATTAGCCGCCATAATCTACATACCCGTCGGTGGAGCCACGAGCAACAGCTAGTTTAAAATATTTTTCAAATACGTAGGTACCAATTTAAAAGATTGGTATCAATGTACAAAGTCCTTGTTATCATCATATCACATACAAACTACGTCATCATCATGATCTATCAAAGTTGATCCTTAAAAGCTAAAATTCTAGCAGCAGCTAATTTTAATTTATAAGCACCCATTAACAAAATAATCTTGTAAATAAAAAATGATTACTTGGGTGGAACCTTGTTATTTAAAAAAATGATTTGTAAAATCAGAAACGCTTCATAAGGAATTTTACGAGATAGACTAGACGAATATAGACGTAGACCACAGCTTTTATATATACTAGTACAGTGCAGTCAATAATCAAAACATTTACAAAAAACAAACAGACAGACAAGGTCTAGGAGTTGAACAAAATTTTTTGAGAGCTTCGAAAAAAGATCACTCAATAACAGATTCATCAATTCAAGGCATTGACCGGCCTCTTGGTCTAGGGTTAATGATCCTAGTTGCTCAGCAGGAAATCGTGGGTTTATGATGAGCACGACTATTTCTATCTAGATCCTATTGATCTGTAATATGCTTAGAAATACATAACAGTACTTTGGTTGTCTCAGCAAAAGCGCTGACTAATTTAAGAAACTAAGCCGTAGATACTACGCATCTAGCAATGTTATACATATTAAAGTTAGACCATTTGTTCTATGTCTGGGTGTAATTTGTCCATAATCGGCTTCGCATGAAAGTCTTAGTTTTTTTTTATGTATGGCCCTGCCAAAGTGAATCTACTATGCCTGATGGAAAGCATAAACAGAATCCAAGAGTGGTAGTCACCATACTCATTACGAATGCACGCAATGCAACACTGCAGCATAATGACCCACACCATGGTGGCATGCTTCTGCATCATTGGGCCTCCGGTCTCGCACTCACTAACAAAACACAACAGCACCCATGCTGGCATTCTTGATTGGTCTTCTGTGAGAGGGTAGTACCGCCCCGGTCTAGCCAGCCCATTCGTGCTGAGATTAGCGTGACTCTACTACCTTTGAAATTTCCTCTGCCATACTATAAATCCTTCCATTTGAATCAGTCTATTGCTATTGCTATGCATAAAACTAACTTCATTTTACACTATAACATGCAATATGAAATATTTTACATTATTTTTTAGTATTCTGTTGTCCATAGGAGACACTCTGGCTAGTTTAGGGTCACATTCCTATTTATGAAATTAATGTGTGAAGTTATTATTATAACGCATTGTAACATAATTTAATCTTAACAGTAAATCTATACAAACATTGTCTTACATAAGATTACTATCGTTCGATCCTGGAGGCCGATCATTGTACCTAACAGTAATATTGTATTTGAATACTGTATGCTCTATCTATGCAGATATTTATACATATACATACTTACATTAAAATTCGCTCCATCGCATCCACCCATTTTCTAAAAGCGTGACAACAAACACTCAGTTAAAAATGACATACCAACTATCAACGCACCGTATCTGCTTTCCATTGTAGATCTTTAATTGCGGTCAATTAACATCTTCACTTTTTGCTCGATGCGGTCTATTAAGCTCTAGTTTGCAACTAATTAGTCTTTGCGTGCTAATTATCATGCGTAGGTGAAAATCATCACTGAACGACTCACTTATTCATATTTATGATGACAGAAATGATTGATTTCGTTCTTTTTTCAACTCTTGTACGGCCGTCTTGTGTGAAATTAGACAGAGTCTGTGCTATAGTGAAGGGGCTGTTGATAAACATGCTTATTATGTGTATATCATATACAAAAGACGCTCAAGCATAAAACAAATTGTCTTTCCGCAGTACAGATTAATCCACTGGGGTTACTAAACAATTAATCAGAGGACAACTACCACCGAATGGATTTTGTGTCGATAACGATTTTAGAATCTCTTTATGATTTATTATTACACAATTATTACTATTGTCTATATTATCAAGTCTCAACAGCACATTAATATCACCTGACAGTTTATACAAATAATTCATTCAAAAGCTTCTCTTAGTGGCAAGCTCTGAAATGTTTGTGAGATAAGCAAGAAGGTCATCTATAAACTATCTGTCACGTAACGCTAACTGTTCAATGAGTCGTGTTTTTCAAGGTATCTTATGACCTGCGTGTCAATTGGTCATTGCACTGATTTGGAGAGAAAGGAGGTTAGAGCGATAGGCCTATAATTGAAGTGGTCTGCTTTACAGCCCTTGAATACATCGTCAATAGTGATCCTCATTTTAAAGATAAGGTCCAACGTCTTCTCGTTGTCATTGAGTTTTTTTCTGGAAATAAGTCCGTAGAATGAAGGACGGGGGTTCACCACGTAAAGATCTAATGAAATTTATAAAAAGGACCTGTTTTTTAGGATTCCGTGGCAAAGGCAAAAAACGGAACCCTTATAGATACGTCATGTCTGTCTGTTCGTCCGTATGTCACAGCCAATTTTTTTCGAAACTATAAGAACTATAATGTTGAAACCTGGTAAACAGATGTATTCTGTGAACAGCATTAAGGTTTAGACACAAAAATTAAAAAAAAAACAATAAATTTTGGGGGTCTCCATACATAGAACTGAAACTTAATTTTTTTTTCATCAAACCCATAGATGTGTATAGAAAGGTCTTAAAAAAATATTTTCTAAACTGAATAGTTGGCGCGAGAGGCACTTCCAAAGTGGTCAAATGTGCGTTTGCCCCTGTAACTTCTAAAATAAGAGAATGATACAGCTAAAAAAATATATGATGTACATTACCATGCAAACTTCCACCGAAAATTGGTTTGAATATCTATCAGTTGTCTAGTACCCATAACACAAGCTCGGCTTAGCTTGGGTCTGGCTGGCGTTGTGTGTAAGAGTGTAATATTTATTTATTTATTCTATCAATACGAGAGAAAAGATGAATGTTAAATGCGATTTTTGTTTTTAACTATTACATTTGTGTATACGTGATTTTCCCTGTAGGAAGTGTTTAAAAAATGTAATGTTTTTCATTGCACACGCATTCGTTTATTGGATTAAATTGGTTTATATTCGTCAGAAATTTTCTGTTTCTGCACGTAAGGTACTAATTAGTGAATAAGTCTAAACATCACTTATAGACATGTAATGAGGAATTGAAACAAATTACTAATTTCTGTTTAACGTGCGTGAATGCTTCGATGGCGCATTGGTAGATTATGCGACTGCTGAGCTAAGCTAAGCTAAGGTCTCGGGTTCGATTCCAGGGTCGGACTAATTATTAGTATAATCTGCAGATATTTGTTTCGGAGTTTGGGTGTTTTCTATGTAAAATTTATATTATTAGAATATATAATAGAACACTTATTTACTTTTTAGAAGAAAAATATATCAAATATATAAAATCTATCAGTCAATCTTGATTTCATAATGCAAGCTCGGTTTAGGTTGAGGCTAGGTATATTTATTGTTGTTATTTAAAATATAATTAAGAGTCAATACACGCGTTGATGTTCGTTAGAGAATATAAACTGTGATGATGATAAGATATCAATATGAAGTAAACAGTAAAAATGTTAAAATGACAATTTAGAAATGGTCATGTTTTACATAATTTATCTGCACTAAACGAAAATTACGTAATCACGTAATATATTTTCAATATTCTTCTGTACTCTATGCTAAAGTTAAGGCGCTATTCAGTGCGACGACATACATTTTTTAAGTAACTTAAGGCACTATTACTGCATTTATAGTGTAACAGAATCATAATGTTTGTTAAATTATAAACTGCGGTTAAGAGGCGGTACAGCTAAGAATGAAATTCATCACTCATTGAAAAAAAGATATTTAACGAGCTCTGTGGTGTACCAGTAATGAAATGACAGTTACATCAAAGTTGCAATACTAATTCTTGTAATGGTTGTAATGGTTCTTGAGGGAGGTCTATGTAAAGGGTGCAAGTCTTTCAGCTGAGATAATGATAATGATGATTGGAATGTATTATGCAACGTAAAGAGAATATGTCCTTAATTAATATTGTGATTTAACATAGCTCAAAGCCAATTCTAATTCATCAACAACCCATAATGTCACACTGCTGAATTCGGGTCTCCTCCGAGGAAAGGGTTAAGGCCATACGTCCCCACGCTGGCCGAGTGCAGGTTGGGGACTGGCAAGACAACGTTGTGGCTATGTAATCTTGCCGTTGAATGTTTTTAAGCCGCCCAAAGGCCTCCAACTAAGCTTCACGACTGTTATCTTAGGATAACAATCGGGACCGACTGCTTAAGGTGACCTTCAAATCACGGAGACGTACATGGTACCATGCTAGCACCCTTCCAGATACTGACTGCACCGTCGTTACTTACCCTTGGTGATTGTTGCTAGTTACCGATTGCAACGAGGCTATGAGCTCCGCTAATTTTCATTAATCTCTTTCTAAAATTTTGCTCTCTGAAAAAACTGTGTATTCAATTTTACAATAAATTTCCCCAAATCGAGAAAATTACTTAAAAATACATACATTACGTTTTCAGGTCAAATTCCCAGCTGAAGATACCAACGAAATTCAAGGCGAAGAAGGTCGCAGCAAAAGGAAGAAACTGGCTCCTCTCCTGGCAATTCCACTTCTCATCGGTGGAATGATGGTACCACTTGCTTTTGGAGCCCTGGCACTGTTAGCTGGAAAAGCACTCATCGTATCAAAACTGGCTTTGGTTTTGGCCGGTATCATTGGATTGAAGAAGCTGTTATCATCCAATGGAAATGGAGAAGCTCATGAGGTTGTTGTATCTGCTGGACATGCTGGCTCTGGTTGGAGCAGGTGAGATATAATATGTACATATACAAAAAAAAAATCAACAAAATAAAAACGACTTCAAGAACGACCAAATCGATAAATTTATCTTGGATGCCATCATCAGATCTTAGTGTCTTTATCATGTTACCACCGTTGGGATATTTCCTTTCCATTAAAAAAAAATAATCATCAAAATCGGACAATTATTTTTACAGGAATTAAGGCGATCACGTAATAAAAGGTATTACATACCTCTGATTTGCCTGACGTTTCGACCAGGTTGCACTGGCCGTGGTCACGGGCTCAGCGGCGCATGCCCTCCGTCGTCGAATCCGTGAAGTAGAAGGTTCTTCGTCCACCCGAACTTTTTCGATATTATTGATAAATTTGTTTTGCCATGTACCGTCACATATGACACTAACAGTGTCCCTATTCTGTAAGCAAACCGATGTGTTCCTATTCTGGTGTTTATCCGAATGTGCAGAAAAGCGAGGTGGTATGTTTTTCAATACTGGATTCCACGCTGTAGGTAATTTAAATCCATCTTCCCGACTGAAAGTTTAATGTTTATTAATCTCAATCGCTTCACGTACAACTCTCGAGTAAAAGTGACGTTCGGTGGAGAGGATCCTCTCCGTTTACGTTACTCATATCAATAATATCAGAAAAGTGCGGGTAGCCGAAGAACCTTCTCACGGATTCGACGACGGTGGGCATGCGCTGCTGAGCCAGTCAGCCTGTGACTACGGCCAGTGCAACCTGGTCGAAATGTCAGGCAAATCAGAGGTATTTAATACCTTTTAATAGGTGATCGCCTTAATTCCCGTAAAATAATTGTCAAAATATCATGGAACGCGAAAGTTTAAAAGTAAGCATCAAAATCGGTTCATTAACGACGAAGTTATTAGGTCAACGGTCGAACCTCCTCATTTTTTGAAGTCGGGTAAAAATGACTTGCCTTGATTGAGTAATTCGTCAACACAAAACTTGAACGCATGCAGGGGTTAAAAAGTCTGAAATTTTGGCAGCTGATGGATTTTCGAACTGGATTTTTAAGTTGTGAGTATAAACTAAGAAAAGATTTTACGAAATCGTACTCATTGTTATTTTCGAAGTTAGAAACTCCAAATAAAACAAATTAACTTAGATGTAATTGCGAGTAATCAGTTATCGGAGTTATGAGCAGTAGCAAAAAGTAAATATTGACCGAGTATTATCAGCCTAACTCTTATTAAATCGATTATTTTATACAGTAAACAAGGGGTTATTATCTTTTGAATTAGTTGTCAATGAGGTAGTTATTAAATTTTCGGAAGTTACACAAAGAATCATTAAAAATATCTAGTGAGCTGCTGCGACTCAGTAGCAAATTTCAGTCAGTCAGTTTTGAGAGATACTCAAAGTCTCTCTTGGTATTGGATGATCCAGATATTGTCTGATCTTGTCTGCCTGATATTAGATTAGGTTATAAGCATGTTTGCCTATTACCTAATCATGGCTCACTTATACTTAAAGTATTCTACTAATTCTTGTTTTTAATATTGGCTTCTACACCATTTTCAATCTTTAATTACCGTGACAAATGTTTTAACATTCCACCCATAGCGTCAATGCTATTCATATGTATGGTAATAAAGCTTTGGATTTAATGGCTTTAAACACTTTCACTATTTTAATAATAGTGTTTGGAAGTGAGAACATTTTCACTATCAAGTAACATTAGCGGTTTTAGGCTCGAAGGACCATGAAATTCATGGACCAAAAAAACTCTACTGTATTATTTAACGTTTTCGCATCAAGTTTGCTTTTATTCAATCATGTTGTGCATAAGGTGTGAAATAATATTAATTTACTTTTTTATTTGTTCTTAATGGAAACTGGTACTGTAATACATAGATTATAAATATAATACTATAATAGTTCGAATCTATTATTGGTCTCACAAATGCCATAAAAGTTATTTAGGTAGTAAATATCTATTTAACTTTTGCACACAATTCGGCATAATCGACATTGACATCTAATGGTCACATTCTCCATCCCTTTATCTCTCTGTGTGTATAACAATATGCTTGAAAATTATGTCTTTAAGTTAAAATAATAAGCCTATTCTATTTTCTCAGGAAATAATGAAGATAATAAATTCCGTTCCGTTTATTATTTCTAATATATATATATATTATGGTCTGATATGTATATTTATGTTTGTATATGTGTAGGTATATGTATGAATTTTTCTATTTTATTTATTGTTTATGTGTTACTAGTGTATAAACTGCCTTAAGATCATAAACACCCAATATCCATACTAAGGTTGTCTGGAAGAAATCGCCGTGAGCGATAAGACCGCCAATTGTTACATTTTCTACTTTGTAACTCATTCTTTGTTATGTATTTATTATATATAAATTATCCTTGAGTTTTAACTTTATTATTTATTTATTTATATCTTCATTCTGTGTACATCACACACTGAGTACAATGAAGATATAAATAAATAAATAATAAAGTTGTACAATGAAGATATAAATAAATAAATAATAAAGTTAAAACTCAAGGATAATTTTAAGAAAAGTAAAAATTTCTAACACCATAATATACTTTTAAGTGAAATATATACGCTATACAATAATAAGAAAATGTTTCTGTGTTTCAGGTCGCTCGAGAAGGCACATGATTTGGCGTACAATGCCCACACCCAGTAGCCACAAACCCACCATAACGTATTAATGCGAAGGAACACTCGGTTTCTAAAAAACACATGAAGACATATAATTAAGTTTATTACAAGTAAGGAGTACACATACAACATTTGAAAGAGAAATTCTCACGAAAACAATCTTACCAAGAATATTTAATACACATAAAAACATACATATATATTTATTTAAAGTTATTTTTTTAAACTATAACTTATCTATTTACGTAACCATATTTAATAACATAACCAATTAAAAAGTAAAGGTACCCATTTTAAAATTCAATAGTTTGACGTGTCATATTTTATAATTTTATGTGTTTATTTATTTTCATTATTTTAAAATCAGAACACGTCATTTTAATAAATCGTTTAGTTAATTAATAAATATAAAATATAAATATTATGACTATTTATAGGGGGATTGTCAGGTAACATATTATAAGAAAAGAATCTAGTAATATAAAATGTAATTTATTGTTTATTATGAATACAAAAATTCAAAATGATTTGGGGATTTTTTCTCTTAGCATTTATTTTTTTGTTTTAGTACCTTGAATACTCTTATAATATGATAAAATAATGAATTTATAAAAGGTATATAATTATATTTTTATTTTTTACGTGTATATAAATGATTAAGACTTTGGGGTGTGCTTTAATTAATTTATTTAATTGCATTGTATTTCACAAGATATTTCTGTAATCATTAACTTAAATAAAAAGTATTTAAATATTAATTGAGATTAATCTCTATTTTTTAAAGATATACAAGTTTTTTTTTTTTTTTTATTTATGTATGATATTTATCTTACTTATGTATACGTTTATACTCATTTATTTATACATATATATTTATACATACGAAGTAAAGACTGATTATGTTATGTATTATTATATAATATTAAATTGTTAAAAATGATAAAAATATAGTATATACATGTACATATGTAAATAATTATTACATTATTTATCTTAAATATTTATGTACATAATTTAACAAGTAATTAAATGCCAAATGTTATAATTATTTATGCTAATGTTATTTATTTATCTATTTAGATTTAATAGCTGAATATTTATGTTATTCTTTTCAATATTGTTTAAAGGTGCTCATTTATTTATTTGAATGTAAATATAACATAATTTATTTCTTTAAATTTTACCGTCAAGTCATTTCATTAATTTATTCAAATAATTTTAATATCTTATATCAAATGTTTTAAATAAAACAGTTAGTACTCATTAAAAATTGTTTTATTGAGTTGAGACCCTAAAATAGCATGTCTGCAAACGATACTACTGTGGTTTTTGTTTAACAGTCCTCTTTTTTATATATATATACTAGTACTGATATACTACTACTAATGAATACTAGCTGAACCCCGTGGTGTTACCCGCGGTTATTGTTGTACCGCGAGTAACGCCGCGGGACTAAGTTAGTCTAAAAAAAGTAGCCTAAGTTACTCCCCGGATCATCAGCTACCTGCCAGTGAAAGTCCGGTCAAAATCCGAGATTACCCGGAACAAACAGACAGACAGACAGACAGACAAAATTTTTTTTAACTACATTTTTTTTATATATATATCGTGTATACATACATATGCATTGATTAAAGCTGTTCTTTTAATGTTACAAACAGACACCCCAATTTTATTTATTTGTATAGATGGGACAAACAAGCAGACGTATCGCCTGATGGTAAGCGATTACCGTCACCCACGGAACCACCAGAGGCGTCACAAGTGCGTTGCCGGCCTCTGGGTAATGGGGAGGGGGATGGGGGATGTGCGAAGGGTAGGGGTACGGGCCCCCGGTGTCCCCTTTTT
Organism: Spilosoma lubricipeda; assembly: GCA_905220595.1. Taxonomy (NCBI): domain Eukaryota; kingdom Metazoa; phylum Arthropoda; class Insecta; order Lepidoptera; family Erebidae; genus Spilosoma; species Spilosoma lubricipeda. The sequence continues at coordinate 952,294 of HG992296.1, forward strand.
CTTCATTCTCCTTCATATTTTCTACAGTGTTGTCTGTTTTATTTAAATAATAGCTGTAGAGCGCGACTCCGTCCAAGTGTATATCGGTATATCGCAGTAAAGAGTACCCAATTGGAAAAGATTCTCCAAGAATCAAAGTATCTCGATACTAAATTTTAGTGAAGTTGATACAGCGGTTTAGCTGTAAAAGCTTAACAGATAGACAGATAGACAGATAGACAGACAGAGTTATTTTCGAATTTGAAAATATTAGTATGGACAATAACATATTTCGTCAGTGGTATGGATAAGTAAAACTGTAGAAAATGAACAGGACAAGAAAAATTAATGATGCGGTGTACATTCCTAGACGACAGAACTCGAACTCTGAACCTAAATTCACTTTCACTGCCATGCAAATTTCGCACATTATTCAATGCAGTAGCCGGGTTTGTCACAAACACACTTTTAACGAACAATGGCTTCATACATAATGTAGAAGGGTATGATCGCCAAATTTTTATGTACGGTCAAAGAAATTGTGTCGATACGTGTGAATGTTGATTAATTTACAAGTAGAGTGTACCTGACTTCGATGCGGTAATAATACAGTTCAGAATTCCAGACCATTTCACAATAGTCATTGGTCGAATATTTTGTTTAAATTTAAATTTCGCGTATGTAACTTATGTAGGGCCCAAGAAAAAATTGATTAAAAAAAAATTGAACTGACAAAACTAACACAGATCAGTTATAATCAATTAGATCAACTAGGGAGTAGACCCTTTCAAATACAAAAATAATTATGAAAATCGGTCGTGATTAAAAATAATCATCGAGTGTAAGCAACAACGGCACGGTCAGTACCTGGATGGGTGACCGCTGGGGGCATGAGTATGTCCGTGATTCGGAGGTCAAGCAGTCGGCCCCGGTTGTTATCATAGGAAGTCGTGAAGCTTAATCGGAGCCCTTTGGCCGGCTTGAAAACATCCAACGACAAGACCATGTAGCCACAACGATGCCTTGCCAGTCCCCTACACGCACTCGGCCGGCGCGGCCTTAACCCTCTCCTGATAGGAGACGCGAGCCCAGCAGTGGACCATTACGAGTAGTTGATGATGATATAGAATATATAAATAAAGATAGACTACCAAAACCCTTCTTTTTGTCTTCGCCGTTGTTGGATAAAAATAAAGAAACTCACACAATAACAATGTTCCTAAGCAACAAAATATCATAACAAGAAAATGCACAGTCATTAAATTGGAATTCAAACCCTATCTAAATATGATAATAGGATCATAATAAATACTTGTAAAGATGAATGCTGGGTCACTTTCTCTCGAGTTCAACGGCCCTAAGGGCGCCATATAATGTTTCTGTTTGTGTCTTTGCACCTGTAAAGAAGAATGTGCTTGAAGCGGATGTTTGCCTTATTATTAGTTCTCGGTTAGACATGATAGTTATTTATTTCAATACTTAACACATGGTTTATCGTAATTTATTCAAAAGAAATATAACTAAGCAAGAGAAATGATTTGCCAAACCTTTCAAAATTGTTTTACGATGATTTCAAATAATACAATTTCTGTTATTACCATTTTAAAATAAATATTAAGTTCTTATGCGACTGTTTGAGTCTAAAATACGGATAACCTGTACTATGACATCAGACTTTAAATTCACGCCTATATACACTTTGTAAATAACTTATATACATTTTAGCTTTTCAAATATGTCATACCTTGTGGTTCTTAACAGGACAAGTTAGAAAATTTACCTCCGAAGCGGACAAGAAAGAAATATCGAGCAAAGCTCGGTCATCCAGGTACTGAGTAATTAAGCATTACGCTCTGATCTTGAAGAGCGGGAGAGCGACGGAAAGTGAAATGACACTAGTTTTATATAGCTAAACCCCGCTACGTTACCCACGGTTATTGTTGAACCGCGAGTAACGCTGCGGGAAAAGGTTAGTCTAAAAACAAGTAGCCTAAGTTACTCCCTGGACCATCGCTACCTGCCAGTGAAAGTCCCGTCAAAATCCAGCCGTTCTAGAGATTATCCGGAACAAACAGAAAGACAGACAAACAATTTATTAACTACATTTTTACGTACATGTGCATTTAGTAAATTATAAATTATTTTAATATTACAAACAGACATTCCAACTTTATTTATTTGTATAGATGTATAGATGAGATTGCAAAACTGTAATATTTATGATCAACAATTGTAAAATAATGCAAAGAGAAAATAAGTGTGTTGTCACTTATAGTAGTAAGTGAGGGAAAGTATATATATGTAATAAAGCAATGGTGTTACGTTAAACAAGTTATTTGTTCTCCTTGACTTTCCTTGGAGCTAATGGTGTATTATTGACAATAGGTATTAGTGCCTAGTTATATGTTGTATTGTTTGTTTTAAGATGTTACAAGGAGGTTTGTTAGGAGACTACCGTCTAGTTAGGCTTTACTTCACGTTTGAGGATTAATATGTTTTGTGATATACAAGGGCAAAAGAACCTAATACAATGTAATCCCCCTTCCCCTATCTCTCCTCCTCATCCCTCAAAGGCTGGCAACGCACTTGTGACGCCTCTGGTGTTGCAGGTGTCCATGGACGACGGTAATCGCTTACCATCAGGTGATACATCTGCTAGTTTGCCCGCCTATTCCATAAAAAAAAAACATTTTGATTTTGACGGGACTTTCACTGGCAGGTAGCTGATGATCCGGGGAGTAACTTAGGCTACTTTTTTTAGACTAACTTTGTCCCGCGGCGTTACTCGCGGTACAACAATAACCGCGGGTAACGCCGCGGGGTTCAGCTAGTATAAAATATAAACTGTAAAGTTCAAAATATCGGTCGCTTTGTATTTGAAACTACGACTTATAAATACTATTGATGTATCGTTCGTCATCTCATCATTATTACTACTTATTAACCATAATGTGTAACATATAATTTAAACAACTAAACGACTTACATCGCACCATCAAAATATGTAAAGTACGCATATAATAATAGCTAACAATCGTTGTAGTTACATCCGTAATAATACACCCACAAAGCCTTAAAAGCCTCACATTACGGTCGACTTACATAACATTACTAAACAGAGAAAAAATAACTTCAAATAGTTCTACTGCTATTGACCTAGAAACACTTACACAATACAAAAAGAAAAGTATAAGCAAAGAAAAGAAAAAATGCCCAAAGAAACTGATTACATCACAAAAGTAATACAACGTTTTTTGTTTTTTTGGTAATAGAAAGCGAAGACCGGTCGTGATGGAGACGAGTTTGTAAGATCGTGAGTCGCATTCCCCGGAATTGTGCATCCGAATTGGGAAATCCTTTCACTTCAGAAGTGTCTGACCGTTAATTAGGTAATCGTTTGTTTTTGTAAAGATGGTAAAATTTGGTTCTTGTCAATAGTAGTATCCGTTCTCGAATAATTGGTAGGTTGATATTAACCTTTTCTAGATTTTGTCGCAATATTATGTGCTGTGCTTTGTGTCTCTATATTAATGTATCTTTTTATTTTTATTGACTTTTTTAATTGAATTTTTATAAAAAAAATTATACCAAATGGGTCTCACACTCGCCAACAAAGCACGACAGCACGAACGCTGTTTTTTTTTTCGTTGATCCTCTGTGCAGTGTAGTACCGCCCCGGTCGAACCGTCCCGTTCGTGCTGAAATCAGCGTGACTCTACTACCTTGATACTTTTTACAATATTAATACATGGTTCTCTTTTCAGTACAAAATAACTGAAATATAGTTAACTTTTGCCCTGGTCGGGATAAACGAGTTGAAACTACATAATACGCTACTTTTAAGTTCGTTTGAATATGTGAGCCTCAAAAAACAACATTTTTCATTTAAACATTAACGTCGTCATAATGTATTATTTAAAAGTTATTACTTTTGACAAATAAAACAATTACCAGATGTTTTAATTATGGTAAAAAAACACTTTATGCGTAGTTATAAAGAAATAAACTACTTTCATTTACTTTGACTAAAGAGGTAAGTAGGTAGATTTTAAGAGCGTTTAGTAGCATATGATGTGGTCCTGAGAGCGGCCTGGTCGTAAAACTGCAAGGGAAAGCCTGTGCTTCCCCCAGGATAGTGTCTTGATAGACCTGGCGTCGTTCCTTCGGATTTGAATTAAAATGGTCCGTCTCCTTCTCAGAGCGAGGTGCCTGAGACGGAATGTCAGGGTGGTTTTTAGTTTAACCACCACATACCTGGCTCCTAAGTTCTCGGGAATCCGGAGATCCAAAGGGATTTACCCCCAAGTCGACAAATTAAAGCAATCAATAAACTTTTGTTGGTAATTAATACTTTTGAAGAGGCGCTCAGCCCAGTTGTAAATAAAAACCGAGGGTAAGTAACGACGCCGCAGTCAGTACCTGCATCTTCGTGATTCGGAGATCGCGTTAAGCAGTCGGTCCCGGTAATTATCATAGGGTAACAGTCCTGATGCTTAGTTGGAGGCCTTTGGGCGGTTTAAAAACATCCAAAGGCAAGATTACGTAGCTACAATTTTTACTCGGCCAGCGTGGGGACGTACGATTCTAACCATCTCCTGAGAAAAGACACGAGCTCAGCAGTGGGACTTTATGGCTTGTTGATGACTTCTGCCGACAATCTTTATAGAGTGTGTCATCTTGGCCATTACTAAGAATTTCTTGACACCTCCTCCGAAATACACTCAGTAGTTAGACACTACTGTGGAACATAGAAATATAAAAATACCGCTAAAACTGTTACACATTTTTTTTATAGCTTCATCGTAGTCGAGTAATCACACTAATATATAAAGGTGAAAGTTTGTGTGTGTGTATGTTTGTTACTTTTTCAAGCAAAAACCACTGAGCGGATTTGGATGAAACTTTACAGTTATATATCTTATACATCAGAATAACGACATACGGGTACATACGGGTGGAGCCGCGGGCAACAACTTGTCATATATATAAAAATCAATTGCTGTTCGTTTGTCTCGCTAAAACTCGAGAACGGCTGCGCCGATTTAGCTGATTTTGGTTTAGAAATATTTCTTGTAGTCCAGGGAAGGTTATTCGGTGAAAAATTCAAAATAACTTGTAAATCCAAATGTCACGAAGTAGCGGACACAGCTAATAAAATATAATTCTTACATTGCATATTCATCTGCATTTCCTATTATAAAACTTTCAATATTTTGCCACTCAATTAATAGGTAAAACAGGTTTTATCAAAAACTAAATTTGTTATGTAATTTAACAGTAGGAGAACAACATTGGCATCATCAAATTAATTTTATTCTTTTTTTGTTTACTAACCGTCGCCGGCCGGCTCCATCTGCTAATAATAATAATGTTCTTCTATGACGATAAGGGCCACAGCGGCCAGTCTCAACGAAGACACGCCAACTACGCAGGAGATATTATAGTGCACAAGTGTGTGCGTAAACACAGGTGCACTTTCTGTTCTCTCACTCACATAGTCTGATGGAACGGTTAACCGACACGATTGGGGAGAGATCAGGTGCAGATCCGACAGCTTTACGTGCTCTCCGAGGCACGGGGTTTCAGACCCCATCTTCCAAACTCCGAGCTGTTATTAAGTATTTCTATAATCAGAAAAACTCTATAATACCTTAACGCCTCTTGTTGACATCCTTTCACCAGGTGATCGGCCTGCGATTTTCTGGCTATACTATGGGTCCTATAGACTAGTACAAGGGTTTTTAACGGGGAACACAGCGCTTGGTGGACGGACTAAACATTTTGGTATCTACTAATATGGAGGATGTGAATATACCCTTTAGTTATAATACTGCGTTATCTTAGTGAAAGAATTTACAATATTACTTCCGTTATTCCTTTGTTCATTCATTTGTATCTTACAAAATATACTTCTTCGCTGTTTTTTTTTCTGTGCTGCCCGCATCCCACGCTGAGTCTTCCAGTATGTATGTAGTCGCCACTCGAGAACCTTTTGATCTCATTAGCCATCTGTCGTTGTTGTGGCAAAACTTGTGGAAGGTCCATGACCAGCAGTAGATATTTTTTCGGAGATGGGTGAGAAGAATATAACGTTATTACGCTAACGTCTCATCTCATCCACCTCTCTTCGCATAGATCAATCAAATAAAAGAAAGAGTTTTCAAGGTAGTAGAGCCACGCTGGTTTCAACACGAATAGGCCGGCTCGACCGGGACGGTACTACCCTCGTACAGAAATGAACGTAAAATGACAGCGATCGTGTTGTCGTGTTTCGTTGGTGAGTGCGAGACCGGAGACCCAATTATACGGAAGCATTACTAGGCCGCCATATTTAATATGTATGTATTGACAAAAAAAGTTAACACGAATTTATATCACTTGTCTTGTACTCATAACACAAACTCTGCTTAGCTTGGGACAAGATGGCGTTGTGTGTAAGATGTCCGAAATATTTATTTATTTATTATTAACAATTCTGTCATACGTGATCGATTGAACTTTGACAATCTACGCAGCGTATGTAACGAAAGCACTCAGAAGGAATATAAAAATCCGCATTTTTATAATATTGTTTTTTATTTATTTTGCGCTCCTTTTGTGACATTTGCGAAATGACATACCTATGGCCTTTGGGCTCCTTTGATAAAAAGGCTATTCAACACTAAAACATTATTACTTTCAAGCCTGTAGTTTCTAAAATTAAAGCATTACATATAAGCAACCAAACAAACTCTTCAGCTTTGTTAGTTTAGAATTAATCATAACGGATATGTATTAAGCGCTATGTATTAAGCAATTCCGAGCGAAAGAGAAACTCGTATATTCTTGAGACTAATATCTCTATATTCGTAAATTTTCCATATACGTATACCCATTGTTATTCAAGGCTGAGTCACTTTCCATTAAGTACTCATATTGTTAGTGACATACATAAAATACTTGTACGGTGTAAATTATGATAATATTATTATTAAACCTGACTTTCTGAATTTCTACTACTACTATTAGGAAACAAATGACTGCCTCTGTGGCGCAGTGGTAGCGTATACGACTGGTGTACTTGAGGTCTCGGTTTCGATTCCCGGGTAGACCTAATGTTTGTATGATCTGCAAACATTGGTTGCGGAGTTCAGGTGTTTTCCATCTATAATATGTATGTATTTACAAAAAGAAGTATGTGTGTATTCATATCAATTGTCTAGTACCCATAACACAATTTCTGCTTAGCTTGGGACTAGATGGTGTTATATGATGGACGTCCGAAATATTTATTTATTATATATTTAATTATAATAATATCTTCGAGGGTGGCGCCTCGGTGGCCCAGTGGTAGTACGTGACTGCTGTGAGATCTCTGATTCAATTCCCGGGTCGGATTGAATCTTTCAATGATCTGCAAATATTTGTTTTCTATGTATACTCGAAATATGTATGTATTTAAAAAAAAAGTATAAATGTATTTATATCAGTTTTCTAGTATCCATAACACAAGCTCAGCTTCGTTTTGTACCAGATGGCGTGGTGTGTGGGATGTCCGAAATATTGATTTATTTACTAACTTCGGACATCTCACTAACGACAGTTTGATGTCAAACAAGGCAGAGCAGAAATAGTATATATGATAACTAGACTGCTGAATAACATCCTCATCCATATTTCTAAAAATGTATATTTTTATTTGAAAGAAAAATATTTAATCTATACAAATAAATAAAATTGGAGGGTCTGTTTGTAATATTAAAATAACAGCTTTTTAATCAATACATATGTATGTATACACGATACATATACCAAAAATGTGATTAAAAAAATTTTTGTCTGTCTGTCTGTTTGTTCCGGGTAATCTCTGGAACGGCTGGACGGATTTGATCGGGACTTTCACTGGCAGGTAGCTGATGATCCAGGGAGTAACTTAGGCTACTTTTTTAGACTAACTTTGTCCCGCGGCGTTACTCGCGGTACAACAATAACCGCGGGTAACACCGCGGGGTTCAGCTAGTAGTACCTAACTATAATTTTAAAAAAAATAGGGCAAATAACATACGGATCACTCAATTGTAATTCGCTACCTTTTCACATAGCCCTTTTAGTAGTAAATCCTTTTTTACCAGCAACTTAAAAAACATAAGTGGATTGCCTTCTCTGGAATCAAAGAATTAAAAATTAAGGCCATTGCCTCTTTTGTGTCAGATATTTATCGGAATCAAACTCATCCTCGAATTGTTTTACTTTCACTCATTTACTAAATGTTTGTAATTCGATTCGATAACGAATTAGGCATACAGAATTTTACCTCCAAATTTCGCTCAGGAGTGTTGTAAGAGGTGACAAAGGGAGCAAACTTACCGCTAATTTTCACCTTCGAGTGTCATAATAGGCGACTTAGGGGGCAAATTTACCACTAATTTTCGCCCACGAGCGTCGTAATAGGCGACTTAGGGAGCAAACTTACCATCAATTTTCGCCCACGAGCGTAGTAATAGGCGACTTAGGGAGCAAATTTACCATCAATTTTCGCCCACGAGTGTCGTAAAAGGCGACTTAGGGAGCAAATTGCTCAGGACAACATCACTGCACTGAGAAAGAATACTTAAAAAACACTATAATATCAACCCATCTGGCCAGCGAAGTATAGTAGGTTGGAACCTCATTTCTAAGAAGAGGCCTATGTATATGTAATGTAATAGACTGTTAAAAGTTGATGACTTAGGGCCGCTTCAACCTATTTCCAGTTTAAATACAGATAGGTTATATATACATCTATACCAATAAATAAAATTGAAGTGTCTATTTGTAACATGAAAATAACCGCTTTTTAATAAATGCATAGGAATGTAAACCCGATACATGTACCAATTTTTTTTTATAATAATCTATACTAATATATAAAGCTGAAGAGTTTGTTTGTTTGTTTGTTTGAACACGCTAATCTCAGGAACTACTGTTCCGATTTGAAAAAATCTTTCAGTGTTAGATAGCCCATTTATCGAGGAAGGCTATAGGCTATATATCATCACGCTAAGACCAATAGGAGAGGAGCACCAATGAAATAAAATGTTTCAAAAACGGGGGAAAATTATCACGCTACGGGCAATAGAAGACGCAAACGAGGTTGCGTGGGTCTGCTAGTATAATATAATATACGGTCGAACTGAGAACCTCCTCCTTTTTTTGAAGTTGGTTAAAAACTGTCGTAAATAGTTAGTCGTCAAACAGTCTACAGATTTTTTCCTAACGCAAATGTTTCGAGTCCTATATAATTAGTACCCATAATACGTACCATCAAAGTATGTGTAACAGATTTATTAGTAAACTAACCACGTATGCTAGGTTAGTATGGAAAGAGTTTTGGAGCATACTTGCGATGTATGCTAGCCGTTATTACATGTGGTTATTGGGTATTTATTTCGTTTTCTCTTTAAGGAAACACTATTAGAATAAGGTTTAGAAGTGTACAGTACTGTCTGTCGCTAGGCGATGTAAGAACATTGTGCGTTTAAGTTAAGGTAACATCATGAATCCTTGGTCCGGATGTGTTAATAACAGCAGTTCCCGGATCCCTGCCGTCTCAGGCGCAGAGTGGCACACCGTGTGGTTTTAGTCGGTTCGATTCCGACACACCGCCCCGCCGCAAACCCCGGCGGGGTGACGGCCCGAGGGGGTTTCCACACGTTAAAAAAAAAAAAAAAAGAAAAAAAAAACATCATGAATCCTTGCTAAAATTGCTTATATGCACTCAACCGATTTTCAACAATCTTTCACTAATCGAAAGTCATATTATCGGCGAGTGACAAAGCTGACTTTTCACCGCGATAACCTACACGCACGTAAGCAAAGTCATGAGCAAAAGCTAGTAGTTAGTGTAGTAAAAAAGCAAACGGGGTTTAGTCGCATCATTATGATGTGTAAGATTTAATATTTTGCTTACCGTCTGACGGCTGGATTTATGACTGAGTGCGTTAATTGATTACGTCAAATTGAGTGTGCTTTATTGACCTCCTGTTTCAAATTTAGGTCTCGTTTATGAAATCAATGAAAGAGGAACAACAAAAATTACGAAAAATTCAAATTAACGTCTTAAATTTCATTGAATATAATCTAATATCACTTTGAATTATGATCTAAAGATAATAATATTATATCTCGGTGGCGTAGTAGTGGCGTGCTTGAGGTCTCGAGGGTTTGATTCCCTGGTCGGATCAAATGTTTGTATGATCTGCAAATATTTGTTTCGGAGTTTAGGTGCTATCTATGTATAATATGTATGTATTCACAAAAAGAAGGTACTTTTGTATTTATATTCCTTATACACTTTTCCCAAAACAAACTATCTCATATTATAATTTAAATAATTTTTTTTCTACAATAACTGAAATTGTAAACGTTACAGCTTTATGATATTTCTTACAGTTTCGGGTCGTGTCTATTTATTAAGTAGCATATCCTCAATACGTTTTATATTTAATTTCACAGTTTTATTATCTATACAAATAAATAAAATTGGAGTGTCTGTTTGTAAAATTAAAATAACCGCTTTTTACTAAATGAATATGTATGTATACATGGTACTTGTACCAAAAATGTACTTAATTTTTTTTTGTCTGTCTGTTTGTTCCGGGTAATCTCTGGAACGGCTTTACCGATAATGACGGGACTTCACTGGCAGGTAGCTGATGATCCAGGGAGTAACTTACTTTTTTTATACTTACTTTGTCCCGCGTTGGTTCAGCAAGTATGAAAATATAAACTATTTAATGAAAACAACAAAAATTACAAAGCACTTTACTAATATCAACATGAGAAAAAAGTAAGTTCTTGTTAAGCGTGGGAAATCTTATGGGTTGTTATACGGTTTGGTTGACTTAATTGCCATGTATATTTAATGTTTGTTACAGATATACATGTGTATATAGATGCTTGAGAAAGACATGACCTAAATGTAAATGAATTAGAAACCTTTTATTTAAAAGTTTTTAATCATTGTAAAGAAATGTTTTCATTCGCATTGAATTATTATATTACTTCTTAATAAACTATAGAATCTTAGTTTGATTAAACGCTAAAATCTCTGGAACTTTTGTTCAAATTTAAATTATTATTTTTGTGTAGGTTAAAATATTTATCAAGGTATAATTTAAGCTATTAAACTTTACGCCATGGCCTTTAGTGCCAGAGCAGTGATCATAAATACAGGTACTTATGGACTGTCATATCATTAGTAAATTAATCAATGAAGGAAGATATGCTATGAAATGGTATCAACGCTATGTATGTGTATGAGTATACCTATACTGATTGTATAGGTATACCCTTTTGTATGATGATTGTATAGATATATAGAAAACATCCAAACTCCAAAAATATGTATAAGTTATATTACTGTAAAGTTTCATCCAAATCCGTTCAGTAGTTTTTGCTTGAAGAAGTAAAAAACATACACACTCACAAACTTTCGCCTTAATATATTAGTGTGAAAAGAAAAAAAAATGTTCTCAGTTTGAGTTACAAGTTTGATTGATCCACATTAACATACCAAGCATTCACAAATATGTATCACCATGATCTATAACCACACCCACACTAACAATACACGTGTTACACATAGAAGTGGTATATACTCACAAAAAAAAGAATGAATTCATCGTCATCACTTTAATCACAATCTATTGAGTTCACTTTTCTTGACCGTCCTCGTGGAGTGGGGTAACATGCTTAAAACAGGCCGTCTTATACACCGACGCTACACTTTGCGCTTAGCTTTCCGTAGGGGTGATTTAATTCCTCACTATGATACGATACATTACTGTCCTAGTTCTTTTCGCGACAGCGAGGGCGATGCCCACGCTGGACAAGGAGTCCAATGAACTCGGATTTTTCGGGCCTATGCTAGGTGTCGTGAAAGAGTGTGTTGACGGAGATACTTCTCTGTGCATAAAGGTTGGGACTTGTGAAGTGATGTGAAGTGCAGTGTTAGTAAGATCTAAGATCTATATAGATATCTTTTGGTTGCAGGAGAAGACGTTGAAATATGTAGAAGCTGTGAACACCGCGAGGGAGTTGAACGTAGCTGACGGTGTTTCTATACTTAGCAATGGGTCTCCGAGGTCTGCGAGAGCCTTGGAACCTCTGCCCGAGGAGCCTAAGGCCAGGGAAGCCCAAGTCGAGTCCAGGCTGGTAGATTCTGCTGCCGATTTCTTGGAGAACCACATTATTCAGTTTAAACTGCCGTCATCAGCTATTGAGGGCATGAAGAGATCATTAGAGGAAGGTGAGTTGAGCTAAAGTTATTCCATTATTATGCTTCGGTTGCGTATATTACGTTTTAATGATAGCAAAAAATTAAGTGTTGAAGAGGCAATTATCCCATTACACATCGCAAACGCATCGTTGCGAATTAAATAATTATCTTTACAGAATTTCACGCATATATATATTTTAAACGCTTTCTTAAGTAATTTCTACGAAGTTCATAACACAGACAAATAAAATTATTTCAAATTTCTAATTAACTTATATGATTTCTTATGCATGAATATAATAATATATTTCAATCTCATAATAAATCAAATAAAAGAAACGGTAGTAAAGCCGTTCAATTAACCGTAAATAATTGATAAATCACAAGTTTCATGACTAAAATGAAGTTAAATAAATAGAGCAAGACAGTTTGTGGTCATCAGTTTACTTTAAAACAGTTCCTCAGATAATGCTGCGGTGAAATAACAAAATAAGCCTTTATTCAACAAAATGCTCTAATGTAAATCACCTCGGTGATCGTGATTAACATTTATATTTTAAGATGTCGTGGTGATCGATGGTGATATAATAACGATAATTATTACAACGCAATAACCAAATTGATTTCATATATTTAACTCAAAATAAACCGTCCAAGGTTACTGAAATTCTTATTTAATAACTTACATAATTACGTTAAATAAATTTTCTGAACTAGAATGCTTAAATAGTTCAAAATATTTTTAGTAGGTACCATAACTCAGAAAACACAGGGACACTACTATATTATGATATTTTGATTAATTTCTCCGAAAGTATATTTAAATAATTAATGAGGCTTATTTTCATCTACATGAAATATCTTAACATTATTATTTAAATCCTCACATAATTACAACTACGTGCTACGCTTTCACTATATAATATTTATTTACATTATGATATAAAAAACTAGAAAGCTAATATGGTACATTTTAAAATTATACAATACATAAATAGCTATAATTAGCAATCTCGCTGATTTTATCATTTGGTCGAACTTTCTTTTATTTATTTAGATGATGTAGTAGTTTTTTCGAACGACATAAGTTAACATCAAAACAAACTTCTGAATTGTTTTCAATATTTTCGTTTTCTATTGAATTGTAAAATGTTACTCCAATCAATTCATGACAAAATATAACGCTACTTGCTAAACAGGTAAGGCTGTGTACTTGTTTATAAAGTACCTGTATGAATAAATGCTGTGACCGTGTATTTGATACCAGTTCAGTTTATAGCTGGTTCCGTTACATATTACCAATGCATAGTGTTGGTTCTAACAAGTATAAGGGGTGACACACATAAAACATTTCGGAATGAAATTGAAATAATTTTTTATTCACCTTTTGATTTCTATGGAGAAATACATGTAGGTGTTATATTGAAATCCTTAGAAGATGCGGTTGCTCATAAAGAGCCGACTAATAAAGTTATATAGGCCAGAATAAATAATTTTTATTACTCGCTCTCGCAATAAAATGTCATTTTTTTTAAATATATTAAAGTAAAACACTAATTCATTCTCATTTTAGTTCCTATTTATACAATTAGATCTATAATTTCTTGTGAAATGTATAAAAAAAACATCAGCAAGAGAAATTAAAATAAGTTTGTTAGATAATAATCTAAAACGTATCCATTTTTTGGGTTTATATAAATTTTAATTGATACAAAGCCTCACAGTTTAAAGTCAATTTAAATTGTAATAACTTAAAGTAATGTATTCAAAATATTCACCAACATCAAATATTTCAACCCTATTGAGTTTGCATACGCCAGTGAAATCTTTAAATTAAATCCAGTAAATTAAAGATTATTAATGTAAATAGAAAGTTTCTTTTGCTCAGATCGTTGTATCTGTAATTTGCATGCTCTGGATTCGATAATCAGTACACACTTATTATAATTATGCTCTCCAAACATGCAACGATGTTCGTCACCAGACTGTTTCCTATACCGTTTGTTATTAAGTCCTTTTATAAGTACGTTAAAAATTACTACATTAATGTTTCGATAACCAACTTTAAAACCATTGTCAATTATCATTTCCCGTAATCAACTTGTGAAATCTGTATCATCGACTGGGTGTTACTTAGAGGTTGGATGTCTTCCACAATTTAAAAAGGACAACCCTGGACGGGAACTACTTAAATGTTAAAGATAATAATATTAATTTATTTATATGACCAATATATATGTTACAGTGTAGGTACATTTTATAGAAATAGATCTTAGACAGTAGGTTCGTCAACCCTTACATAACACTAATGCTAAAAGCTAAAAGAAATCGGTGCACGAATTTTATTGCGGCTAAATAATGTTCTTGACGTAATACAAAAGATAATATTACCTACATTATGTATATTACGAAATCTAATGATGGTTGTATTTAATTATGTAATGAAGTAAGTAATTTTTGAGTCACAGATGAATCATAGCAAACAAACATTAGCAAGACGCTTAAAATGTAGTTATATGTACCAAGCATTTGCAGATAAGTATGTGTATCTGTTAAATACGAGTAAAACAGTGTATCAAACAGACCATGAGACAAAGATTAAGACCATCAAATCAAAGTGTCTATTACCGTATATTTTGTGTTCGCATCTTTTTCGCATTGTCTACCATCAAGAGCAAATTTTACGCTTAGGCTAATACGCTTTCGTGCGAGTAATCTTAATACGAGTCGCTGATAAGATCAAATGCACCTGATGTGGAATATTGTAGAAAATAAACTATTACCTTCACATTGTCAAACAAGTTGGAACTTGGAAAGCAAACCACTCCCGCTAAGGCAGTACCATCGTCCTGTTTGAAACCAGTTGGGCGACTCATCGAGAAATCTTGCCACTCCTAACTCAGATGAAAGTCGCCTTTCTATAATACGAGGTGTTCATATTACAGCGCCTGTTATGGCTGATCATAAATTTTTAATATAATAGCAATATTTTATTTTAGCATTTATTCATTGACGATGTATCATATAGTGTTTATTAATGCGGGGGAAAATCTTTACCTATCGGAAATGAATTTTGTGTAGATTTTGAAGTGAATAAGTTTGGATGACCAATGAGACGTCATAAGTGTAAATGACTTCCTCAATTACAGTTCAGAGGTCACAAATATGGATTTTAATTATTTTTAAGAGCTATGGAAAGCATTCCGTTTAAAATAATGTTAGTTACTCATATATCTTCCTATATAGTGTTTAAATAGTGTTTTTACTAAATGAAAACATCTTTTTTAGGTTTAATTTTACAAAAGATATGAATATATACCTGATATAATATACCTTGCCATTACAATGAATTGTTATTGAATAAAAACACCTTGAATTTAACATATTACATAAAAGACGGTTTCATAGATGATAAATATTTAACGGAGAATATGTAGTCTTCACAGCAAATAATATTATTCAAGAACTAGCTGACCCAGCGAACTTCATATCTGCATACTTTTCTTCCGTACTTTCGGAAAAACTTTTTCCGGTCATGTACAGCCGCGGACAAAAACAAACTTTTACGGTTATGTTTTAATTTTCTTCTATACAAACCTTATCCAATACAAAAAATACTAAAGATCACATAGAAAAAAGAAATATCGAATTTAGTTAGTCGATCGGTTAAGTTAACCGCCTACATACATTTCGACGATCCATTTTTAGTTATATAGATAGAGATAATAGACAGCTAGATACATATAGAAGAGGTAAATTTCTAGAATGATCCATAACATATTCCATTACTAAATATCTGTATTTAATATGTTGATAAATAGGTACACAAGTATTGTGTCATCAAATCATGTCAATCAGTGTAAGCGCATGCATAAATTATTTTTTTGTGTTAACGGATATAGCACGCATCTGCGCAAACTTTCATTTACCTATATCGAAGTTGGACATAACACCATCTAAGTACGATGAGGCTGATTTACTAATAACATGTCAGACAACATAACTCATTTACTGTTAAGAACTTTCCTTACCTAGGCGTGGGATTGTCAGGAATCGATGTAGTGGTTAGTGACCTTGATTGCTAAGTTAGAGTCCTAGTTTTGATTCCAACCCAAGACTTATTATTGTGTAATGAGTGCGACGATTTTGGTTTTGTATCTGGGTGTGTACATATATGTAATTAAGATGGTTAGTGGTCTGATTACTTGATTTATATAACTTTAGGCACTTTCGGACAACGGCGGACTTGAAGCCTAGGGCAGTCACCCTTCGAGTGGTGTAAATATACAGCACATACCATTACAAACTAAAATATATACTACATAACATTACTAATATTAGTTCTTATACAAATACACATATATAATAGCATGATATATAGGTACATTGACAACATCTTCGTACAGTATATTTCCTTTTTTTTGTAAACAACTAACGCAAGACTTTACAAACTTACATGAAATGGAGACAAAGAACACCAAGACTCAAAACAACAATTTGTGGATCACGATTTGAACACACAACACTTGGCACAGTAGAATGCGACGTGGCGACTACTTAAACCATTTAAGCCAACCGTGTAGTCAGTAGTATGATAATTAGAAAACTGTTGTCATTTGATGTTATCACAGTACATGCTCTCCGCTTATTACCTTGGATGGGTGTTGAGCCTCCCGAACGGAGTAGCTACCTACTCGACTATCAGGCCCATCTCCATCTACGGTGGGCAATGGAACAGAGCTTTTAGGAATAAATAGTTGACAAAAAGTAAAACCAATGTCTGAGATACTAAGAATCACTTATGTTGTAAATTTGATCGAATCGCATCGTTAAAGAAACTTAAAGCGCATCCATTGACATTGCGTTGGACTTGATGCTGCTAGAAGTTCAACGAATATCTCATAGATGGCGCTGAAATGTTGAGTTCAAGTTGGTGACTTACATTGTCACGGTCAAGGCAAATGCGTAAACAGTTTAGTTTTTAACTATAATTAACTTTTTTTTTATGTAAAGTGACTCAATTCTAGAGAAATAAAGGTTATGTACTCTTTGATAGAATTGTAACTTACTACTTACCTACCGGGGTCTTCCAAATTCTTTTCTTTCTTTCAATTTCTTTTTAGGTTTTGACAGTTACATTTTATTTTTAATAGTTTTGTAATTTATTGCATAAGTCATTTGAATTTAAAGGCCTGTTTTCTCTGCTTAAGTTACGGATAGCGTATCTGTATAGAAGACACCTACGTTAAATCATCTGTCAGGTTTTGTAAGTGGGAGAGCCACGCTTCGACATCAATGGGCCGGCTCAACCGGAGTGATACCACGGCCTCACAGAAAACCGGTGTAAAATAGCGCTTGCGCTGTGTTTCACCGAGTGAGTGGGAAAACGGAGGCCCATAACATTTGGACAACATTTAAAACATTTTGCCATAAAATATAACATTTTAATTAAAATTTCTTCTCTATGCCAAATTTATTGAAGTCTAAACAGCGGTTTAACAGTAAAAGTGTAACAGACAGGCGAGCAGAGTTTAAGTAAGCATGTCATATCACACACAGTCTTAATTCGTGGTCTCAACCTCTTCAGTTATTAAATAACAAAAAGGAAACAATTAGAGATAAAATTATCATAATTAACAAAGTGTAATAAACTAGTTTAGAAATTAAATTATAAAGATATGTGATTGTTAAAACTAAATTATAATAATTAATTGGATCACTTTTACTACTGAATATCCGTTTATAAATTACATAATACAGATTTTTAATATATTTTATGAATAAAATTTACGATTGAATTATGTATTCGTACGGTCGGTTATTGGAAGAGGACCCCCTGGCCTAGTTCATCAGAAATATGTAGTATCTTTTTTCATGGTAAAAGATATCGTTTGTCCTTAATTCAATCCTTATTTTCGTGTCGATTGGTTTTAAAATTAGATAAAGTGAGACAAACCCAAGCACAAACAAACAAAGTTAAATTTGTATCTGTAATGTTAGTTACGTTTTGTTGCGATGGGCCACAGAAATGAATTAATTGTTTGCAATTAATTTTATACGTAACCTTTGCAATATAATTTGTATTTATTTCCTAAAGAACTTAGTACTATATGAAATTAAATTGACAAAGTCATTCAATCAATGTCGTATCAATTAATGTAGTATATGCAATCAAACTAAGTCAATTCTGTAGTTAGATTATGAGCAATAATAATCATCTCGAATTATTTCATTATAATAACTAGCAGACCCACGCAACCATATAATTAAAAAAAAAAAACATTGATCAGTCCATTATTATTATATTTTAGTTTCAGAACGTCAATGTTTTTACACATAAGGTTCTATCTATATTTAAGGACAGATAATTTATTTCATTTTTACTTACAAAATCATCTATTTTAAATATAATCTCTTTCTCATTACAGCCCGTGGCAAAAAGAAGAAGATCAAGCAACTCATCCCCCTGCTTGCGATCGCCAAACTGAAGATCACCGCCCTCATCCCCCTCTTCCTCGGTATCATCGCATTTGCTGCCGCTAAGGCTGTACTCCTCGCCAAGGTAGCCCTCCTAGTCGCCGGTATCATTGCCCTGAAGAAACTCCTGGCAAGCAAACACCACGAAACCAGCTACGAAGTCGTAGCCCATCCTCATCATGAAGAACATTTCGCCAGCAGCGGCCATGGATGGGGTAGATCCATTGACGATGGCCAAGACTTAGCTTATTCTGCCCACGTTAAGACCGATTAAGAAATAGTGTACAAGAAGATCTAAGTCCAATGATAATTAAGTCGTATTAAGGCATGTACTGAAATTATTTATTATAGGCACATAGGAATATTTATTGATTTATTTAAAGGGAAGATTCCCTTTGTGAGTGATCTTTGAAGAGATGAGATGTTTTGTTGTGTTTTCCAAAAAAATGTTGTTCTTACTTGTATGGTCTTTCTTGCTCCACTACTTGAAGGTTCAGTGGTGACCCATCCTATACGGTATCCGTATTTGTGTATTTTATCTTAAAAAGATTATTATTATTATTTTATATTTAATACTAACCCTTTATTCATCTAGTCCTTTTTCCTTTAAGCTTTCATTTTATAAATAGAATATGCGTATTTTTATTTAATACAATAATTCTATTACCATACGAATCATTTATTATTGTGTATATATTTATAAATTTATATATTTTGTGATATTTAATCTATATAAACGAAATTTCATATTTATCTTATTCATGTATATAATATCTATATGTATGTATACCTACATTCATTATTATATTTTATTATTTATATTTTTATATTGCACCATCGTTATTATATCATGGTAATATTTGCATTCATCATTTTCATTTTTAAGTACAAATAAATGTAATATATTATGTAAGTGTGATCTATATAATTAGTACCTATATTATATATTTATGTGTACATATGCTATTCACGATTCGTACAAATAAAGAACTGAAAATATAAATTTTGTATTTATTCAATCAAACCCATTCTTTAACTAATCAAAATAAAAAATAATAAATATTTTTTTCGGACATCTAACACACATCGCCATCTAGTCCCAAGCTAATCAAAGCTTGTGTTATGGGTACTAGACAACTGATATAAATACATTTATACTTATTTTTTTGTAAATACATACATATTTTACATAGAAAACACCCAAACTCTAAAACAAATATTTGTAAATCATACAAACATTTGGTCCGACCCGGGAATCGAACCCGAAACCTCATGAGCAGCAGTCGCACACGTTAACCGCGAAAAAGTTGTAAATTGTAGATTCACCTTTTATTCCATTAGATATTTGAGCCACAATTAAAGCCCAATTATGCAGAAGCATCTCAATAAGCCGCCATAGTGAGGGTCACCACGCTCTATTGTTGCATTGCCTGTATTCGCAATGAGTATGGTGACCACCACTCTTGGATTCTGCTCATGCTTTCCTTCAGGCAGAGTAGTCACTTTAGCAAACTCATTTATATAAAAAGAGACAGTTTCACCAGATAGAAGTTATGCATCGTATAACACTATATAAGAGATATGAGTTATTGATTTGTATATGGTTGCCTGACATATTATCTCTATCCAAAACTTGTGAAACCTACATCTGTAGTTATCTGCCAGATAAGTTCAAATAAGACTAAGAGGAACTTTATCAGCAAATATTGAAATCGGAGTTTAATAAACAAGTTTTAATTATAATGATCACTTACCAAAATGCAATACCCAGAAGCGAATAATTTTTGTGTGGAGCCGGAAACAGCTCCATAAATTTTCATGAAATTTAATATTCCAGGGAATTTCGGAGCTGATAAATCGGTCAAGCTAGGATTAAATTTTAGAAAATTAACAAATAAAAATAACTAGTATAGCTCGTTCATCCGGGTACTATTTTTGAATTCACCTATTACCTATACAATAAATTAAATAAAATCCTAAACATCTATCCTCTATTGAAAACAAAATGTAAGGCATCGGTAACGAACTATCTTCACAACTTGGACTATCAGGCTACTGAGATCCTTTTGACCACCTACAGTTAGTTTATGCCTATTGTGAGGTTCGCATCACCCTTACACAGAGCTTCCAGGAGCTCTCACACAACAAACAAAAATACATATATACACCCAAACACACTACAACACTTTCAAGAAGGCTCTGGTTTCCAATTTTTGCTTGAGAACGCGTTTTTTTTCCTTTATTTTAACTTTTTTTTTGTATTACTTTTCTTATTGGTCTTATTACTGTTCCTTTAAATATATTATTGTCAATATCTGATAGATTAGTCCTATTTAAAGATTCGTGGCTGCGGGAGGGCTCTGGTGACCTGTAACTACAGGTTTTTTTAACACCTATTTCAGGCACCAGACTCTCACGAAGTTGCTTAAATATATGCCATTTTGTAATGTACCTTAAAAAGTTTTTTGTGAGAGAAAATAAAGAGATTATTATTATTATTATTATTATTCATTTAGCTCCTAGTCTTTTTAAAGATCACATAAAAAGTATTTTTTTGATTATGCAGAAACACTACCTTTATTTTTTACCTACCTACGTCGAAGCCAAAAGAAAGGGATATAGTTTTCTTATTATAGTCCATTCATTCTTTGTATGTTTCATCGTAGCAGCTAAACTAGTCAATTATTTTAAATTAATAAGGTGTCCATAGATTCGTAATATTTAATTACCTGGTTTACATAGGCTAAATCCATTTTATACAGCCTATGTAATCCGGTAATGTAAAGGTACAAATTTTATTTTGTCAAAAAGTTACTACCGCTGTAAGAGCACATTCCGTGACACAGGGAACTTTACAAACATTCATGAAACGGACACAAAAAGCCCGACTTAGAACAATAATTTATAGATTAAAACAAAGTTCTTTTATAGATGGGCATCGATGCACAAGACTGAGCGCAGCAGGAAATGACTAGGTGACCGCTAAACTCACTGCCGTGTAATCGGATTTGAAGTTAATGTGAATATTTCAAGAAGTAGATCGTAAAATAATAAACTGATTACAAAACTCCTTCGCATATCTAGTTCCGTTCCGTGGTAGCGTTACCAGAAGAAGGAACATTGCCAAATTAATTAATTTATTCACTCTCTAATATTATATCAGAATAGCCGACCCACGCAACCTCGTTTGCGTCTCCTATTGCCCGTAGCATGATAATTTTCCCCCGTTTTTGTTACATTCTTCATTGTTGCTCCGCTCCTGTAGGTCTTAGCGTGATGATATATAGCCTTCCTCGATTAATGGGCTATCGAACACTGAAAGATTTTTTTAAATCGGAGCAGTAGTTTTTGAGATTAGCGCGTTCAAATAAACAAACAAACTCTTCAGCTTTATGTATTAGTATAGATATGTCTTTTTCACCGTTTTATAAAAGCAGGAAGGCTGGGGCTCGTATGTATGGAAAGACCGACTCTAAACTATAATCCTTTTTTCAAAATGCCAACCCAGGACCTATACTGTAGTCACATAGTCTTTGTTTAATTAATGTGCTCGGAATTAAAGACAAATACACTTTTATGGTTTGTTTCGGCGTTTTTTCCCGAGTAAGTCTTTAAAAACTCCGGCGCCTTCTAGCTGTAAAGTCCTGTAATGTGTAAAAATATTTGTAAAAGATTTACTTACAAAAATAAATATAATTTTATCCTTCTTATCTATATAAATAAATAAAATTAGAGTGTCTGTTTGTAATATTAAAATAACAGCTTTTTAATCAATGCATATGTATTGTATATACGATATATTTACCAAAAATGTAGTAATTTTTTTTTTGTCAATGTGTTTGTTTCGGGTAATCTCAGGCATGAATCTATCAGAAGCAAGAAGCCTAAACTCGATGACGATGAATCTATAAAATCTTTGTAATTTCTAAAATTTGATTAAAGTCAAAGTATTTTTTCTTAAATTCAAAATTGTCTAAAAGGTTTCTTTTAAAACTTCGTTATGAACGACTTATTGATCCTTTATTCCTACTTACAGCCTTATTCATAAACGTTATTCTATATATACACTGATTCGGTGGCGCCGTGGTAACGTACGCGACTGCTTGAGGTATGGGGTTCGATTCCCGAGTCAGACCAAATGTTTGTATGATCTGCAAATATTTGTTTCAGAGTTTAGGTGTTGCCTATGTATAATATGTATGCATTTACAATAAAAAAGTATATAAGTATTGTATCAGTCAATCTAGCTATCCTAATACAAGCAATGCTTAGTATGAAGCTAGATGGCGTTGTGTGTGAGATTGCAGAAATATTTATTATTTTTCAACTTTAAGCTACGCTACTGACTTATTTTCAACTTTAAATCTGTTAGTTTTAAGTTGAAATTAACTCAAAGCAGTTTGCTAAAAGTTGAATAACGTTTATAAATAAGGCCATTACTGTTAAATATTCATTAGCACAACAGTGTCGAAATACTTACCCTGTTACCCAATCTGATTATATCCATCTAATCTACTTTTGTAAAGTATTTGTTTTATCTTTGTTCCGTAAAGAGATGTAATTAAAATTACTTCAGTCTTAATTTTTCTGATAATCATATAAATGCGAAATCGTTTTGCATTTTTATTAAAATAAAGAAAGTACGATTGATATACAAATCCAATGTTTTAAATATTGGAACGTATATCAAGAAATATCAAAATGAAAACGTTTAAATTTCTCCAATGATGCAAAAATTTACAAATATATATTTCGAGTCAAGAAGTTGTCTGTTGTTGTTTGGTGGTTGTCTGGATTACCTACGGGTATACTTACCAGGTTATATATAATTCTGGTATTCATTTATTAAGGTTTAATATTTGGTGACAGGTACTCTATCATCAAACGTTGATTTGAAATTCCAAACAGACACTTCAATTTTATTTATTTGTAAACACACACATACAATCTCATTTTATAAATTTGGGTTGTAGATTTTGAAGCTTTTTGAGTTTGTTTAATAACATGTTTGGCACTTATTTTAAGTGTGTTTTAGGATTCCGTATCCAAAGGGTAAAACGGGACCCTATTACTAAGACTTCCGTGATAGTTAGACAGTTGAAATTTTCAGAAATCTTTTCTATTGCAGCTATAACAACAGATAGTAAAAAACAGAATAAATAAATATTTAAGGAGGGTACCCATACAACAAACGTGATTAATTTGTTGCTCGTTTATGTTCGATATTGAAAACGGCAATAGGTAGGTACGGTAGGTTTTATTTGAGCCTTCTAAATTGACTCTACTCTGTCTGATGCAAAGAAGGAGCATAAAAAAGAGTAGTGTCTATCATATCATCTTTGCAACATGTGACTCCCACTATGGCGGCTTATTGAGATGCTTCTACACTCGCACTCACCTACGAAACACTACGACCCGGTCGAGTCGGCCCATTTGTGTGAAATCAACCTGGTTTTACTACCTTAAAAACCATTACCAACATTGCAATTATAAAATGCTCCAATTATAAAAAGTGGTGCAAAGTATAAACTTGTCACTAATAAGTGACATTCATCTTCAATTTATTTATTTTCAAATATCATTACACTTTTAATTGCGTGAGAGAAAACCGACTTATTATTTTATTTAACGATACTTTTATTCATGACGCTTCTACATCCGCGTGCCGGTATAGTTATATATTTTAATATGCATTGAGATGCAAATAATTGAGGCTGAAATATTTAAGTATTTTCAGCATTCCGTGAGCAATAAAATATTATTATAATTTACTTGCGTGCTAAGCATACACGTTCGTTAATTACAAATGTTAACGAAATCTCTTGTGGCTGTCTCGTTGGCGCAGTTGTAGAGTACGTAACTGCTGTGCTTGAGGTTTCGGGTTCGATTCCGTTGATGTCCGGGTTAGACCTAATTTTGTAAGATCTGCTAATGATTGTTTTGGAGTTTCAATGTTTTCTATGTACAATATGTAGGTATTTACAACAAAAAAATGATATGTATATTTATCAGTTGTCTAGTACTAACTACACAATCTCGGCTTAGTTTCGAACTAGATGGCTTTGCGTGTTAGATGTGCGAAAATATTCGCTCGTGGCTTTGTGTCCTATGTTACTTCTAAGAACTCCAAGAATATATGTACAAAGTTTCATGATAATCGCTTAAGAAGTTTTCGCGTGAAAGCGTAACAAATAAACTTACATTTACTTTTATAGAAATTACAAGCTGAGCCTCGCGGTGTTACCCGCGGTACGACATCATCCGCGGGTAACGCCGCGGGGCGCAGCTAGTCAAAAAATTAGCCTAAGTTACTTCTTGTTAGCTACCTGCCAGTAAAAGTCCCTTCAAAATCTGTTCCCGTTCCAGAGATTACCCGGAACAAACAGACAGACAGACAATTTTAAAAAAACAATGTTGTTTTGGTACATGTATCGTGTATTAATATTATAAACCAACACTACAATTTTTTTTATTTGTAATTTGTAAGATAAGAAATTATAATTTATATGCTCAATTAGAACCCTTTTTCGAAGAAATTCAATGACATTTAAAGTAATTTCTGTTAAAAACGTGAATTGCCTTATGCATATTGTCATAAGTACTAATTAAAGTTTCTAAACAAGACATACGGTACTAATAATATTTCACTTTTACTAGGCGTCCGTAACGATCCAAATTTTTATATTACATCATTATAATGTATTTATTCGTCTAATTTATAATTTTATATACTCTAGGAAAGAAAGCGAATAAATAAAATGTATATAATATGTGTTACGTGGACTTTTGATCTCGTTTCTGCTTAACACTTTAAGGATATGTATATTATTATATCACTCACACAAATTTTGCCGTTTTGAATTCAAAAAAAAAAAATAACTATTTTATAAACACTATTTTTTTTGCTAAATTTTGATTTTAGTAAAATAACTTTATCTCAACAGAGTCTAAATACTAAAACGTACAAAATAAATACTTCATTATTCCCAAGATTTGGGGTCGGCTACTAGTTCAACCGGTTTTACCTGAATATCAGTTCTTACACGGAGCGACTGGCATCGGACTTCCGCAACCCTGAAGATGAACTGAATTCGACGCTTGAACTAGTTGTCAGTATATTTGAGGTCACTGACTTCTCAATAACGATTGTCATAGATGTTCATGGCAACTAGGACCGACGGCTTCACGTGCGAGGCACAGGCGGGTAACACTGCCACCTTCCATACTCCGGGCTGTTATTAACAATTTATTTTTAAGAAAAACCCAATAGCAGTCCGACCCGGGAATCGACCCTAGACCTCTTGATCAGCAGTCGCTTACGCTAACCACTAGTCCAACGAGGCAGCCTGTATATCATCGTAATCATGAATTAAAAATTTAAAAAACCACCTACGCACCATCAGGCGGAGGCACTTAATCGAGTAATCATACGCCAAAAATGCCTTACATGATCTTGGAAAAGAGCGTATACTCTTACACTGCTAGATTATATTAACCAAGCATAGCTAAGAACCACTGCAAGGAAACTGGCTTTCAAACAAAATAAACCGCATCGAAATGGGTCCATCTGTTTGAGAGTTACGATACCACAGACAGACACATACACACGTAGATAGACTGGCATCGACGTCAAACTTATAACACCTCTCTTTTTGCGTCCGGGTTTAAAACTGAGATTCAAGTGATTCAAGTTGGTTTAACAAAATTATAGGGAAACATTCAGGAAATATCCACATTCTAGTTAAGTTCTCAAACACAAAAGTGTTTAAGCATTCCACACTTTAAGAAAAAATTACAGAAAATATTTAATTAATTATAACGTATAAATTATTGAGCTTTTCATCGAATAAAGAACTCAACAATTTATATCGAATATTTCGTATCGAATCATAATATTCTAGTTATATAATGTGACGACATTTTAAATAAGGTTCTAACTAGTATTCATTTACATCAAGACAGATATTATCTTATCGAATCAATATAAAAGTAAAATTTCAAATACGTCAATGCATATAATATCGATTTCCCGTAACCGCTACATTTGAAAGTGAAATTTTCTTGAATTTAGAAGGAAGCAAATCATATACTATGACATAAGTATGTTAAAATATTATTCACTTAGTTTATGTTATCGATTTTTGTGATATTACATTCCGCGCTTTATTTTATACTAGCTACGCGCCGCGGTTGTTGCTCATATCACAAAATACAAAATTTTTAAATGACATAGAAGACTATGCGCTATTTCTTACTGAATTCAATCTCAGTGCCAAATTTCTATCAAATACATTCAGCCGTTTTTACCTGGAAGAGTAACAAACATTCATACAAACAATTGACTCTATAATATTAATGACAAGCCAGGTATGAATATAAACCATAATTTCTCGCAAAACAACTTTTGATACCCATTACACCAGACTCGACGGCGTCGCCACTTTTACACGGCCGTACTCTCACAAAACAGGTCCTATAAAAGTATAATTATCAAATGCCTTCCATAACCGAGTGACGACTTGAAATGCCCGAGGCGTCTCACCGTCCGGTTTACATACAAAAATTATATTTATTACTATATGTATTTATTAGAATGAAAGTTTTTTGAAACGTGAACCGAGGCACGTGAGCTTGGTATACGTAATACAAAAAATAACTGACGTTTTATGACTCAGTGTAGGTTCGGAGTTGTACTCCTACCGCATCTTTAGTATAATATAGCAGCAAGATGAAAGAATATTCTAAACTAGCTGAACCCCGCGGTATTACCCGCGGCTATTGTTGTACCGCGAGTAACGCCGCGGGACAAAGTTAGTCTAAAAAAAGTAGCCTAAGTTACTCCCCGGATCATCAGCTACCTGCCAGTGAAAGTCCCGTCAAAATCCGTCCAGCCGTTCCAGAGATTACCCGGAACAAACAGACAGACTGACAAAAAAAATTTTAACTACATTTTCGGTATATGTACCGTGTATATATACATATGCATTTAGTAAAAAGCGGTTATTTTAATGTTACAAGCAGACACTCCAATTTTATTTATTTGTATAGACTAGCTTCATGTTGCTCTACGCGTATGTCGGTTATCACCATAAATAGTTATCTATGTCCTCCCTCAAGATCCAAAGGATCTCTTTTGTAATTTTCATACAAATCGGTGTAGCGACTCAGCCGTGAAAACGTGACAGACAGTGGGACAGATAGACTTACCTTGGAATTAACATTATTAATATGAATTCATCATTTGGACTTATGAAGATGTGATGAGAAGAAATATTTATAGGTATATCATCTAATGGTAAGTTAATGCCACCGCCCATGGGCACCAGTAACTTAAAAACACAAGCACCTTATCGTCCTTTCAATCTATATCGCAACCAAATTAGAGGCAGGGAAATTTAGGTACCATTAAACTCAATTATCTTACTCACTATTTTTGGATGCGAGCAGCCGAGGATAGAACCAAGTGGCGTGCAATTGGAGAGGCCTATGTCCAGCAGTGGACTGCTATAGGCTGGTTATAATGATGATAAAATGTGTTGTAGTTAACCTCTACGAGTATATTATTCTACTATTATCCTACTAATATTATAAATGCGAAAGTTTGTAAGGATGGATGGATGTTTGGATGGATGTTTGTTACTCTTTCACGCAAAAACTACTGAACGGATTTGGATGAAACTTTACAGTAATATAGCTTATACATCAGAATAATACATAGGCTACTATTTGATATAACCGACATATACGCGGGTGGAGCCGCGGGCAACAACTAGTACAAAATAATTCGAATGAATTTAAATTCAACTTTCAGTTTCTCCTTCAGTTTAAAACTTACGGACAGTTTTAGATGACTTAGGGTCAGTTTCACAAATTCCTGCTTCGATGTCTCCTTTCCATTTAAAAAAGAATTATCAAAATCGGTTCATGAACGACGAAGTTATCCGCGAACACACATAAATAACATATACGGTCGAATTGAGAACCTCCTCCTATTTTGAAGTCAGTTTAAAAATAACAAAAAAACCTGAACCATTTTAATATTAGATTTTCACGACATTGATGTGAGTATCACGCTAAGAAATCAACATCAAGGTCAGTTTCAAATATAATATTCTTTTCTCAACCAATATGTGTATTTGAACATAAAAATTTATTGGCTTTTTAATCGACTTCGATCACTGCGAGATTTTTCAGTCGGTTGATATTTATTTTATTTAACTAGAGAGGTGAATGAGTAGAATGTACCTTTACTGAGTAGTTTTTATTTTATTATTGAGCCTGCCAATGTGACTTTATTCTGCTTGGTAGAAAGCATGAGCAGAATCCAAGAGTAGAGGTCACCATACTCCATTGTCATTGTATATCTACCACATTATGGCGGCCTTTTTAAGTTTTCTACATCATTGGGCCTTCGGTTTCGAACTCAGCAACAAGACACGAAAGCATGAATGCTGTTATTCCAGATTTGTCTTCTGTGAGAGGTATATATTACATCTTTGGAAATTTGACTGTGAGTGAAAGTGCTATTTGGATTTTATTCTCCAAAAGTGGACCTCACAATATAAAAATTTAAAAATCTTGCAGTTTTGAGTAATAACGGTGCATGATTGGTTAGCTCATGGCGGTGTAGCAATGACTCCATACTTTTTGTTTTGTTTTCTTTGGTCGACTTCGTTCTCATTCAATTCCCATAGTTAAGGGAAAAAAATTGTAAACGCTACTTTTTTAAAAAAAAAAGGAGTGTCAATGGAGTTTTTTGCCAGATTCTTCTCCAAGAAGGGTAGGCTGCACTTGGAACTGGTGATTAGAATCACTCTATTTTACAATATTCAATATTTATAAGTGCCTGTAAAAAAGTGCATATTTAAATAAAATCTTTAGACTTTTGAGGGTAGTACCGCCCCGGTCGAGATGACTTATTCATACTGAAATCAGCATTTTTCTACTACCTTGAAATAATATTCAGAGAAGTTCTTTACAACAAGTTTATTTCATTTTATTTAAAACTAGCCTAATTATTTAAAACCAGCCGTCCCAAGCAACCTCGTTTTCGTCTCCTATTGCCCGTAGCGTGATAATTTTCCCCCGTTTTTATACCATTATTAATTGGTGCTCCGCTCCTATTGGTCTTAGAGTGATGATATATAGCCTATAGCCTTCTTCGATAAATATTCTTTTTAACACTCAAAGAATTTTTCAAATCGGACCAGCGCTTCCTGAGATTAGCGCGTTCAAACAAACAAACTTTTCATATTTATAATATTAGTATAGATTAACATCGATACAATTATTTTCTTAACTTTAAACTTTGTTTCTAGCACGTGAAGGATAATAAGAAAATGTATTTATGTCTAGAATTTGACACAAATTATAACTAGATGATTAATATAATCATTTTTACTGTCCACTGGAATTACTTTGCTCAAAACGTTACAAATATTAAATTTAATCAATTAAATTCAACACGAGAATGTACATACCATCTCGAAAAAGGAATTAAAAGTGCGACATACGCGTAACTATATACAGTTTCTTGCATATCAGTGTGCATGAAGCATGGGTCTATATTTCTATGATATAAGGGTCTATGTATATGATATAACGTAAGACCATAAAAGGAAACACAAAAGTTTTATGAAATATTTCATAATTCACCACCTTGACATTTATAGGCGAAAGCTCAGATTCGAAGAATTTATGAGAAAGATTTTTTCACTGTGTCACTAAAGTCAATAGAAAAGGAAAGGTTGCAAAACAGCTCTAGATATAATTATTAAGAGCAGTTCCAAAAGTAAAATCAATTTCCGCAAACCATATAATAAAACAGTGAAATAACAAATCCAAATTTATATTCAAATCGAAACTAAATTATGGCAGTCAACTATGAGGAAACGTACGTGTAAATAATTTTGAGTGATACGTAATATCCTTAGAATGGCAATAGGGGGCGCCACTTGATGTGTAAAGCATGCATCGATGAAGTTGATGTAACGACACACGCACAATTTTAATCAGGCGTTTTGCTTTCTTTGAAATGGTAACACTACTTGATGTGTGGTCTACAGCTATATAAATTGTAATTCGAAATGGGTAAATAATACAATGACAATTTTAAAGCAGTTATCTCACTCCTTCCTGCTGCGTTGGGTTCGATCCGTATATAAGACTAGCCGATCCATGCCCACGTCATTGGGTGTTAACCGCCCGTTTCTTTGACTTCATTTACAAATACTATTAGTTTTAACTGATTTTTTGTTCATCTATACTATAATATTATAAAGCTGAAGAGTTTGTTTGAACGCGCTAATCTCGGGTACCGCTGGTCCGATTTGAAAAATTATTTCAGAGTTACATTACATAGCCCATTTATCGAGAAAGGCTATAGGCTATATATTATCACGCTAAGACCTACAGGGGCAGAGCACCAATAAAGAATGTTACAAAAACGGGGGAAAATTATCACACTACGGGCAATAGGAGACGCAAACGAGGTTGCGTGGGTCAGCTAGTTCATAATAAAATATGACCTATGTCACTCCTGAATAGTGACGGTTTCTGGATCGGATCAGTACTTCCGAAGATTACCCCCTACAAACATACAAAGCTAGAAACTTTATCTCTTATAATATTAGTATAGAATAAGAGAAATTAACATATTAGTATGTGTTCTCGAATAATTTTTAAATTGTTACTGTATGCATAAGCGTTTGAGAAGTACGAATTCTATAATTTTCTGTAATAGATTTGATGTCTCACGTCTGTATTTCCGAAAAAACTTAATACCCATATTTTGATAAGTACAATTTAGTATCACTCACGCTTTTTATGATCTAGCTACGAAAATCCAAAATTGGTATGTGAATTCCAATTTTAGATAATAATAGGATAGTGATATCCTCAATGTGAACGTGGACAGAGCAGCATAGTGACCGCACTATGGCGGCCAAGTGAGATTCTTTTTCACACCCCGCTTAAAGGACCCGGGATCACGTAATGTGATCAAAGTAGAAATGAGTATTCCGTAAAAAAAATGCGATAACCGATAAACACGCGGGCAGAACCGCAGACAAAAGCTTGTTTTCAGTAACTATAGTAGTCTAAGAAAGAATCCCAAGAACTTTTAACAAACAACTGTTATAATAACTGCAACTTTAAGCACCTTAGCACATGTTTAGTCACATTATTCTAAATCTACTAATGATTTCATTAAGCCTTTAGAAGTCATACGCTATAAAAAGCTCGCTTAATGCTTTATTAGCGAATTTATAATAGTCGACTATTGCAGTAACAGGTAATTATTCTTTTAATTGCGCAAAAACAATGATAGCAAACGACTTTCCTCGATTCCGTTATGAGGGACCCGAAGCCTCAATACTGCTTATCACGTTGAACAATAGTCGTGAACAAGTTTGAGAGAAAACTTTTTTATAACGTGTGAAACTAAACTCTAGTGTAGCAGACTCATGGTTTTCACATAAACTGATTTTAGGGTACCGTTGATCACTGGAGAGATAAAAATATGTATGAGTACCATTCGTTTTAGATATACTTACAGCTTTTTTTGTCGGTTATAGCAAAAGTAGCAAAGAGTAGCCTATGTCCTTCCTTAAAAATCAAAGTATCTCTATACCAAATTTCATTGAAATTGAAGCAGCAGTTTGGCCGTGAAAGCAGGACAGACATAGTTACTTTTGCATTTATATTATAGGTATGGATAAGATGTGTGCGTACAGTAAAAATCAGTACTGATTTTAAGGTATTTTTTTCTAGTTGTCAATAACAAACAAAACGATTTATATAGACGCTGAAGTGTACTGGTGTGTGGTGGCAGTTTACATAGGATTTACATTGCTTATATTATTAAAACAAGCAGTAAAAAGATCATTTTCTGTTTCCAACGATAAAAATCTTTCAAGCCAAAACAAAACAAGGACAGTATAATAATTAGGACATTCCTTCAGATATTATATATTTCATCAAAGATAAATACCTGTATAAAATAAGAGGTAGCAAATTACATATACAAAAATGAACCTCAATTAAGAGATTTCTCCTTTTTGAAATTCTTCTGTGTAATACATTGCATTATTTAAAATTATGTACATTTATGTATAATACACGTTGGATATTTTATATAAATGTTGCTTTCGCTTTTAGTGTTCTATTTTCTTGTATATATATAATAAAATATCTGTGTTAATATTTTACCTAAATCCGCTTTGCGTTGCAGTATGAACGATTAACAAAAGTAGATACTAACTCGGCACCGAACTTTTCAGTTCAACTTAATTATTTTTGTCAAAAATAACATAATTACAACAACATTAAATGACAGTATGTCGTGTTGTGTCGGTGATTGCGAGACCGGAGGCCCAATGATGCACAAGCGTCACCAGGCCGCCATGGTGTGGGTCGCCACGCTGCATTCATTGTCCGCATTCGCAATAAGTATGGTGACCACCACTCTTGGATTTGGCTTATGGTTTCCATCAGGCCATCAGGCAACGTAGAGTCATCTTGTAGGGCCATACATAAAGATAATATATATACAATTCTTACTTGAACATAAACATAGGCCTCTCAAGCGCCAATTATTCTAGTCTTGGGCTACCTCACCCATATTTATTGTCACTTTGAATGATTGCCATTCAACTGCTGATTCTCCTATGCTAGAAAAATGCTGGCCTTCTAGTAACGAGAAGTGTTCATCAACTGCTTAGCTAGTTAAATAAATTACAATGAAAGAAAAAAACATTGATAAATAGTGCAAGATATGCTACGGGACCCGTCGCCTACCAGCGAAATGTTTTTAATAATGATTTACTAAGATACGTAAGTTTACTTCCCACAAGTACTATAAAAGTAAAAAAATGAATTATTTTTAAACTGTATTCCATGACGGTGCTGTAAAGCTTTTACGATATCTTCAAGTGATGATGAGGTATAAAATCTTTAAATAGAACATATGCTTAATGATACTTAGTTGACAATTTCTACATACTAGTGGTCACCCAGTGGTCACCGAATTCTAAACGTAATTTATTATTATTTTTTTTCTTTTTTCTGTACTCCTCTGTTTGCATAATATTTGTAAAAAGGGGTACATCTTCTTTGATTCACTTATTAATAAATGAAAACAAGATGATATTTACTTTGATTAAAAACTTTTTTCATGTACAGTACGCCAAAATGAATTTTCTTTGCCCGACAGAAAGCATAAGCAGAATCCAAGATTAGAGGTCACTAAACTCATTGCGAATGCAGTCGATGCAACGATGCATGGTGACCCACACTATGGTGGCCTAGTGATGCTTTTGCATCATTGGGCCTCCGGTCTCGCACTCACCAACGAAACAAAACAGCACAAAAGCTGTTGTTTTACGTTGATCTTCTTTGCGAGGGTAGTACCGCTCCGGCCGAGTCGTTAAGTACTGTAAGTGGCTCTACTCTGGCTGATGAAAACCTTGAACAGAATCCAAGAGTATTGATCACCAAACTCATTGGTAATGCAGTCAATGCAACAATGCACCATGATGACTTACACTATGGTGGCTTATTGAGATGCTTCTGCATCATTGGGCCTCTAAAGTAATTTAAGTATAGAGGCGAATATAAATTTTGTTTGCTTACCACGGTTTAATAAAGTTGTATACAAACATAGATCAAGCGATTACAAATGAGTTACATCCGGACTTACAGCTGAACATTGATCAGATAAGAATACAAAGGGTTGTCTATATTGTTGAGAAAGTAATTATATAGGCAATTTATAGCCGATTTATAACTATTCTACTGTACCAGAAAAAACTCTTGAAATACCTGCTGTTTTTTTTATAATGGACCACAATAATCGGAATTATTCATAATTTACAAGGTAAGGTCGATCGGGGCGGTACTACTCTCATACAGAAGACCAACCTGAAGTGGCAACATTTGTGTCGTCGTCTTTCGTTGATGAGTGCGAGACCGTACACCCAATGATGAAAAAGCATCTCAATAGGCTGCTACAATGTGGGTCATCAACCACCATGGTCTGGATGTCATAATAACAGCAGTTCCCGGATCCCTCCCTTCTCAGGCGCAGAGTGGCACACCGTGTGGTTTTAGTCGGTTCGATTACGACACACCACCCCGCCCGACACACCTGTATAGTGTACGAAAGTGTACGCATGAATATATAAGTTAATACATACTTGTGCATGAATTTATTGTAACACACAAATATTTCAGAAGTTAGTAAATTATTTTCATATCACTAATATTCGTTTTATCTAAATTACTGAACACTATGTTTGCCAAAATAAAAGTATGTGCATTAAACATCACACATGAGTCTATTTGCACGTATGCTTGTCAATAAGTGCATGTAGGTGTATATTTATGCATGTTTGTATAACCTATATGCTTATCTGCTTCTATACAAAATGGAGAAAAAATTAATAAACAAAGTAGCAGTATAAAAAGAGAAAATATCAAGATCAAGCTACTTCTTGTTTCTATTTCGGTATAACACACCTTTAAATTTTAGAAATTTAACGGTCACTTTTTTTTCCAATGACTCAACATTCAACCTGTCCTTACTTTTGTCATGATTCACAAAGGCTATATACGTAATGGGATATTCTATTCTTAGACGAGACTTTACCGCAGCCGTCATGGTATACAACATAGTATTTTGAAAGTTAACATCGCGAGTAAGTGGCGACAGGTTGGTAAGTCACCTGCATCGAATATCTTAGTCAGCCTGACAGTGTTTATTGAATGACTTGCATGTTTATCTGTAGATATTGTTGTTAAAACTGCTATAGGATCGGGTCTATGGAGGTCAGAGATCTTTCAGAGATAATATGCGCAGGTACTTTGCTAAGACTTTACTTTTGTTATCAACAAGTAACAAGTAACTCATCTGTATATCTTCATCTGAAAGTTAACGTAATCGATGCCTATGCTTGCTATGGGCTATGAACCAAATCATTGTCTCAAGAAAGATAGCAATAATATTACCGTAAAGAGTCATATAACTCTATTCAATAGTCTCTGCATAAAAGAGTTACAAACATTCATATGTATATATATCATAAATTTTTGCAATAA
The DNA here is from genome assembly GCA_905220595.1 of Spilosoma lubricipeda. NCBI lineage: Eukaryota > Metazoa > Arthropoda > Insecta > Lepidoptera > Erebidae > Spilosoma > Spilosoma lubricipeda. Next base: position 988,082 of record HG992296.1, read on the forward strand.
TATTATTTTTAGAAGTATATTGTTGTTTTAACTAGGATTAAGATACTAAGACAAAACTTAGTCAGCATAATATAGCTTTTTCTAGTAGGTACATCACAGATCTGTAAACAAGCGTTCATAAAGAGGTACACACTTTGTTTTAATGTACTATTTATACTTTTTTTCTTACAACCCATAACGTCCCACTGCTGGGCTCAGGTCTCCTCTCAGGAGAGGGTTAAGGCCATAGGTCCCCAAGCTGGCCAAGTGCGGGCTAGGTCTAGTAAGACAACGTTGTGGCTACGTTATCTTGCCGTTGGATGTTATTAAGCCGCCCAAATGCCTCCAACTAAGCTTCACGACTGTAATCCTATGATAACAACCGGGACCAACTGCTTAACGTGACCTCCGAGTCATGGATATATACTGCAGTCGATTAAATCATCATTACCATCTTCTCATCCGCAGAACCTCCACCTCTGGACATATGTTTCCTCCAAAGCTCTCACCTATAACTGCAAATATGTACATGAAATTGTTTTCACTTTGTATAGAAAATACATCAAGATGCATTTCTACATCATTAGTATCTAGTACCATACTTTACTTTATCTAGAATACCAACTAGAAAAGGATTCATCAAAGCTCATAAATCATTAACATCAGCAACATTCTCAACAGAGAAATTTCCCTTCGCGTTTACTCATTCAGTGGACGACCAGAAGTGATTAACTAATTCGTCCTCAGAGCCAACACTGTACCTAAATAATGACTAACTACTTACAAGTTACTAGAAGCTGATTTGAAATTTAGCATACTCAAAATAAGGTTGAAAATTAAGGACACAATGAAGATGTCACGACATGGACTCTCTCCTATTTGAATGCGATTGAACAGTCTTGTCAATGGAATCTTATGAGACTGTAATAAACGTATAATTGTTCGAGTATTTTGTTGTATATATAATTGTAGAACCAATCTGAACTAGAAGAAAGTTCCTGTATGTTGACCTTAATGTTTTACACACATTACACGAAAGAACAAAGATGACCATAAATATTTTTTTTAGATTTTCACATAACATGAATGAACTAATAAGTGCAAAAGAACCGTTAATGCGGTGTTCCCATTTATAATAAAAAATATATTTTATTTTCAATATTTTCTAAAAAGACCTGTATATATAAAAAATAACAGGCTCATAAAATAAATACTACACAAACGTAACTTCACTCACAATGCACTGAAATTTCTGCTGAAATAAACAACTACGATTTTTTTGTAATGTGCTTCCATTAAATAAAAAACTAAACGGAATGGATAAATTACCAAAATCCAAAAGTAGTTTCCTTAAACACGTCTGAACATGGTATGAGAAAAATGAAAGGAAGATCGAATTTGTAATAAATTAAAAAATCGCAATGACGCAAGTATTCATGAATCAAAGAAAGTTCGAGTTACGCAATCCATTGAAGTTCAACCTCTTTACTAGTATTAAAGGTATTACAAATATTAACAAAATGTTGGCACTAGCTATGAATAAACAACATAATTCTGCACTTTATATTCTAAATAGATATAACGCTTTTGTTTCTAAGTACGTTAAACTTTCGCTAGGTGCAACAACTGCGCCTATAAATGGACTATTAAACAATTTACTTCAGAATACAAATGGTTAAAAATATAGAAATTCAGACGATGATATAAGTGTATTGATGGGTTTTAGAAAGCGATTTTGCGAAACCCTCGGTCGAAACCGGAAATCACTGTGGTATTCCAACTATTGCGAAGTCAGTAATTATTTTACAAGGATTTCCGTTATAAAGTCAAAGGTCCTAAATGGTCATATTTTAACACACTAAAACCAATAACCAATCTATACTAGTTTTTAATAATAGTATCAACAAATGAATGAAAGTAAAAAAAAATAACAAATAATATTCTCAAGTCATAAAAAAAATTACAGTTTTCGTTTTTAATACTATAAAGTATTTTAATTTAAATATCATTCAAATTTAAACTGTATCCTCAGATAAAGCAAATTATATCTACGCTCGTAAGCAAAAAGAGCCTATTAAAAAGAAAAGTAAAACCGGTAGTTCGAAAAATATCTAGTTACGTACACTAAACCTAACCGTAATAGCATGTCACTATAACACACATTTATTTAAAAACCTGACGATTATATGTCCAACATACCAAGGGGCTGCGCGTACGTATTTCGTCATAGGCCTCACACTCACACCGAACTCAATCCGTGACATATGGAAATACAGGGAGGGGGGACACAAAATAAAACTCACGGTCATACACTGATCATCAACAATTTGAGTTTAGCCATCGTGGAAGATGAAAGCTGTAGTGCTATTGTGTGCTCTGGCAGTTGCCGGGGCTTTGCCCGTGGCGAAGGAGGATGGCGTTGCGGAAAGATTCATCTCAGCATTGAAGGATTGTCTGGATTCAGATACCTCGTTGTGTCTCAAGGTGTGTTGTGAAGTGCAGTGCAGTGATAGTGTTTTGTGTTAAAGGACATAGGGGTGATCGTGTTAAGTTTTGATCAAATTGAGGACTTTGAAAAATAAAAACGGTTTTAGTGAATTCATTTTAAAATAATGATACAAGAAACAAAAATTGCAAAAAGGAATTAACAGTGACCTAAATGTCAAATTTTATCGAAACCGACCTAAATTTATTTTTTCAAAACCTTAATAAGTCAAATAATTTGACACATCATCAACTTATTTATCTAAATAGTATTCGTAACACTTTTAACCTAAAAACATATTTAATTATAAAAAAAATAACATTAACAAACTAAATCTGTTCTCTTTTCGTTTACAGGAAAAAGCAATGAAATTCACAGACAAATTGGCGTCGTCCTCAAACCTAGAAATCTTGGATGGAGTAAGCTTAAAAAACACTGGAAATACTAGATCAGCACGCAGCTATGAACCCCTCCCTGAAGAACCAAAAGCTAGGGAACTGAAGGTTGAAGAAAGAATTTTGGAAAACGTTGTTGATTTCCTGGATGGTCATGTTCTGCAACTCAGGATGCCTAAAGCTTTCGAAGACGAAAACTCTGTTGAAGAGGAAGGTATGTAGCATTTAATTTTCCTTTTTAGAAAACATGTGAGAAAATATTTTTAGTAATTAGATAAAAAAGCCTTACGAACCTTAAATGAAATTCAATAATGTTCTAGTATGTGTTTTTTCAATCTAAGTAGTTTTATAACAAAAAACAATTAAGAATCGAATGACAGAACTCCGTTAAATTAAAAAGAACAAATAAAAAAGCTCAATTTAAATAAAACTACAACTTAATAGTTTAAATTGGTAGATCAATTACTCATGCTCACAATAAAAATATTAGTTACGCTATTAGGCACACACAGTACATTGTATGGCAGCCAAATGTGAAATTCTTTCACACAAACCAAGATAAAATCGCAAGTTTTACTAACGTTGTAATTTGACATGGAACTTTAAATGCATTTTCTCGGGTCACTGAACATTCCTTTCGTTTGTTAAGTGAGCGCAGGTATTAAAAACAGCGAAACAAGTATTTAAAACAGCGTGTAACTCAGAATGAAACATAAAGTACTCGAGTGGTACTTTACTTTCTTTTTCTTGAAAATAAATAAAATTAAAATATTTTTTTTTTGGTTTGGTAGCAATTATTTTTATTTTAGAAGTACATATGGACGAACAACTGAATTTTGTTGATAAGTCAATATTGTTGGCCTGTCAGAAAATCACTAGATTTTAACAGTTATCATGTATAACAAAATAATTTTCTAACGTGCTATGCAATTTTTCTAATTGAACTCTTTAAAAATGCAGGACTGTTGATTTGAGGTCCAACCGAGAATTTTATGTTCTTTCTTCCATCCACTTCAAGATTTTATTATAGTGAGAAAACCACATGATTTCATTTCATTTGTATATCCGTACACAAAATCGCTGGCAATTTTTATGATTTTTGTGTCGACTGCTAAACTTTCACTTAACATTTCCAGTTTATGTTGAGTATTGAGATTCGGATGGCTTACATAAGACGATAATTTGCGGGCGCACCCATTTGACCCAGCAGTACTTGTTTAAATAAAACTTTTTAATTTCTTCGTACTGTACTTTCCACGGATATTTAAACTTACATTTACTTCACACTATTCAAGTTTATATTTGAATTATGGTTCCATGCAATTGTATATCCAGCTCTAAGTCATTATATTCTATTTTATTACTACTGATGTAACATGTTATCGGGTTGGTTATGTTTTCTCTATGCAGACACGTAACATAACTTGATAGACCAGTTTCTACGCATGCAAGATCAGATTATTTTTCATTGGCAAGCAAATTAGGTGAAATGTAAATTTGATGAATATTCATTAAAATGTTTTAGGTTTAAGGTGCTTTCCTCTATTCTGTAAGGTGTCTCAAATCAAACAGCTTATTCTATCAAGTGTTTTTAGACTAAACATAAATATGGAGCTCATTTAGAATCAAAGTCAGTTATCAAAAAATAAGAAAATGTAACAATACACTTGAAAATTGATAATTAGTTTACAAGAGAGCCAAACGAACTCGAAATACGTAAATCATTTTACGCCCGATCTTTTACAAGATGACACGGATGAACATACTTTCTCAGACATAATATTTTTATTCTTGCTACAAATGCCAAAAGTTGACATAGCTTTCTTTTAATTGTTGTATCAACGGTTACAAAGAAGTCTGTCAGTAATAATGTCCGTGGGAAAGCTTTTTTGCGGACAACATTCTTGAGATAGCTAGATGTAAGATAAAACGCATCGAAGTTTCTTTGTTTGATGTTTGTTTTGGTACTAGAGACTTGTGAGAAGTTAACGGGATTAAGATTCTTTGCGTTCACACTTAAGACAGTTTGAAAGCTTGTCTTTATTTCTGTTTTATTTAAATTTCTCATTTTGTCTCACTTTATTAGATCATAGCTAATTATAACAAAAATTTATATATTTACTCTGATAAAAACATGAATTATTTCAAAAACCAAAAACAACCACATGCATATTTTAATTAGAGCATAATGTTCCTACGAATTCATTGGGGTGTATAAGCGACGGCTTCTTCAAGTTAAGACAAGCTGTCTAACGTTTTATTTTACGTCATACTTATGTCTACCATTTCCTTCAGGCCGTGGCAAGAAGAAGAAGAAGCTGAAGAAACTCCTGCCCATCCTCGCCCTGATCAAGCTGAAGCTCGCTGCCCTCATCCCTCTATTCCTTGGTATCATCGCCTTCGCAGTCTTCAAGGCTTACATCCTCGGTAAAATCGCCTTCATTGCCGCTGCTTTTGGTGCCATTAAGAAACTTCTTGAATCAAAGAAGAGCAGCGGATGGTCTGAACCCGTCCATGAAGAACACCACGGCTGGGAAAGCAGTGGTGGTTGGGGAAGATCCCAAGATGCGCAAGATTTGGCGTACGTTGCTCACGTGAAACAAGCGTGAAGTTAAATTATTTATTTATTAATTTTAGGTAAATTAACTTATTAATCTATTCAACTTTTGTGTATATATGGACCACCGTTCGATACATTTGCTAAGTTTTATTATAATAATGTATATATTTTTATTTACTTAAGTTTATCGACTGAGATGATGAATCTTATTTTATGTATATAAGTATCTACGTAATATATCTTTAAGTATATATTTATCTCCCATACTACATATATAGTAGTGGATATAATAGCACATTTTATCATTTTAAGTTTTCAGTTCCAAAGATATTTTATTTATTTTTATATTTTTTTCTTATTTTGTTTTGTTTTTCTTAGTCATTTGTGTTGTATGTGTGTGAATGTTACAAGTCATATTTATTACAAACAATTGTATTTAATGCGAAGAATGTCAACAGTTTGTCTGTGTGTTGAACATAATTTATTTTACGATGGATATTCGAATCGAGATAATAAAGAATGTTTTAATGTCAATTTCCTTTTTTATTTTACCTTTAGTTCAAATTACGTTACAGTTTATTAAAAAAGTCGTTTTATCAATCTGAAGAGTGAAAGTGTAGAGTTAGACATTTTTATTACCAAATTCAGTCTTAAGGTCTATGGTACTTTACTCGTTAAACCTGTTTTGTTGGATTTCATTTCACAATCATTAAATGCACGAGTACCACCAAACAACTGATATTTTAGTAAATTGATTTTAGAAGCGGATATTTTATGGACTTATAGTCCATAAAACATCGATCAATCCCTCAATAAAAGTTATATCTCCATTAATTATTTTATGAACACTTTAGAACGTAGAAGACTACTAGCGTTCTAGCCTACGTCTTTAGTGGTACAAAGATTCACTGTCTTAGCTTAATAATAGAATATTGTAGGCAAAGTATAATTGGAATTATTTAAGTTCTGGGGAAAGTCAAGTCCTGAATACTGTGTTAATTTGTTTATTGTCTTCCTGAGGGAATGTTTGTATATTAAAGTCATGTGCAGCAGTTTCAGTGACATCATAAAGGTTTTTGATTCGTTCCTATCTGATAATCCGGTTCAAATAATTATTGTCTTTAGATAATACAGTAAATAATATAGCAATTCTTGAAAATGAAATAACACTGAAACATGGTTGTATGAGCAGGCATGTTCAATGAGCAGTTAGGTATACGAATCCTAATAAAAATTTCTTTATACAATCGTAGAGTACAAAACTGCAATAGGAAATAAAGATCATGAGACTAAATACTATAATATAGAATATATTAAATAATAAGACAGCATGTAACAAACTCCATCCTCCTCCCCATTCCTCAACCCCTCGCCCAATCCCCTTCCCCACCTCCTAAAGGCCGGCAACGCACTTGTGACGCCTCTGGTGTAGTATCTATCTGGTATCTATGGGCGGCGGGAATCGCTATCCATCACGCGACACGTCTGCTCGTTGATTCCATAAAAATAAAAATAAAGTGTTTACTAAGAAATGGATGTTAGATTAAAAACTATCAAGATTACAAATTAATACTCCACCTAGAATAACAAAGAAAAGTGTTATCTAATAACTGATACAGTTAAGAATAAGCTTCAACATTTTAAATACAAATTTAATTTGCCTTACTCAAGTAATTGGTAGTTCAAGATTTAATAATGTGAAATTCGGAAGTATTTTAAAAGAGAAAGTAAGATAGGAAGGGAAAGCAATGAAGGAAAAGGATATTGTGAATTTAAACAAATTGTAGAGTATAAGCAAAGCTTGTGCGTTTAACAAGCATGTTATTAATAAAAATCTCAATCGATTATGAATAGTATTACAAAAAATAGAAAGTCTATAAAAATGAATTACCAACTTCATAAACAACAATTACCGGTTACTTTCGAATGTATCGTTCATGTTATTAAAGTCATGGGAATTTAGCGCATAACAGTGTGAAAACATTAATTTCATTATATATGGGTATTAAAGGGAGCAATCTTTCTAACATTTGAACTGATTAGACTGTTAAAGTCATCATCATCAACAATTTGCCCTTTTCACAATGTTATTAGAGGTAACGCAATTTGCGGAATATTTTAGTTGATTTCTTATCCGGTCGCCAAACCTTCTCCAAAATGATTTTAGTTTTACATTTAAGGTGTATGACTCGTAAAGGCTGAGCTGTACACTACGTTTTTAATCTCGAGTGGTGTACTCATATAAAAACAAAATTTGTCGAAAATTTGTGTGTGTTTTTGTGTTGTTATAAATAATATATTAGTATACAGCAGAAGAAATAACATCGATTATGACCCCGTTAAGTCTTCTAGGCATCCTGTGACTGGGTGAGGTTAAACATACCAAGCGAACTGTGGTCCGACAGCTAGCAAGTTTAATTTATACGCGCCTCCTAATCAGTGTAAAACTTTTCATATCGCGATATTTAATTGGCACTGTAGATTTCTTTCAATTCTATAGAAATCGCAACGATTATATATCCCAATTGTAATTTGTTTTAGAGATGAAAAATTCGTGCTGATTGCAAACAAACAGCCTTGTCAAATATTTGTGAAAAGTTTTGGTTAGATTTGCCTATCCTTAGCACTATTCTTATCTTTAGTAATTGTTTCAGTTACAATTTTTGATTAGCTAATCCCTAAATAGTTTACAGATTTTTTCTATTTTTACAAGCGCCATGATCGCAGATGAACTCCGTAAAGTTCAAAGTCCGAAGCTAAAATGACCATGATACTTTAAATCAAAATTATTTTTTATTATTTTTATCGTAAGATTTATATATAGGTATTCAGTAATGATGTGACTTGTTTAAGTTTGTAAATTGTGAGATATTTAGTTCATGATTTTTGTCATTTCACATATGATACTCTTAGCATTAAGGAATCTATTTTCATGACAACTCTTAGACACGTTTTTGTAGATGCAAGTCATGTGTAATGAACTTTCTTCTGAGTAAGCATGTTTAATGCAAACTGTTATTATTTTGCAGAAAATAAAAAATATAATTTGTTTGAAAATATTTAACCGTGTGGTTAACGGTTTATTGTAAGTAAAATTACTTTCACTGTAATCAAGGTAGTAGAGCCACGCTGATTTCAGCACGAATGAGTCGGTTCGACCGGTGCGTAACTACACTCTCACAGAAGACAAAGCTAGTCCTAGCCAAGATGCAAGCGTTCTTCTTTCTGCAATCGTTAACGTCTACATTCTCGAGTGTCATTGGCTAATCTAAGCCAAAGTAATCTTTGACAAAGTATTAGCCAATGACTCACGTTGTGTTTCGTTGGTAAGTGTGAGACCCCACAATGCTCATGCTATTCTTTAAATAGAATAGAGACACTTCGGCGGGTTCATACATAAAAAAATATATATTATTAATATAAAGCGGAGTGTATGGTCCTTTATCCGTGTGAGAACTAAGTTTTGAACCACAGAAGAGGAGAATTAAGACTATTATTCTTTTGTTCTGTGCTTTGAACTGCCAGGTTACCAGAGACAAGCCCTTAAATCCTGTGGGGAGAGGGAATTTGTTTTTTTGATTTATTCATGCTTTCCAGGGACAATTTTCACTTATATATTATTTAATACAAATTTGGTGAGTAATTCATCAGCTCCTCTACACCTATGTCTTAAAAGAAAAATAAAAAAGTTTTTTTAAAAACAAGCTTTTTTACTGGAGTACCTCGAGACGAATCAAACGAGTCCAAACTCGATGATGTAGCGACGTTTCTTTACAAAGTTCCTATGGCCACCTTCCAGCTTCAGCACCAGATCAGCTGCACGTCATTATAATATTGTATTGTCACGCTGTATACATATGCTTGAAAACTTTCAGCAAAATCGGTTCAACATATCTGCTTCAAAATTGTGTTGCATCTACTACCTAAACAATCAAGCATACATAAGTTGCGAGTTAATAAAAAGCTTATAACATACAAACCTGACTCTACACCTCCTCCTGAGTTTATAATCAGGTCTTAATCACTACTCCTATTTTGTAGGAATCTTCGAAACAAACTAAGCTGTGTCAAATAAGATGGCTCTCTTTTTAGAGTTCCGTACATAAAGGGTAAAACGGGGTCCCGTTTTTACTGTCTTCGCTGTATTTCTGTCTGTTACCAGGCTAAATCTCATGAACCGTTATAGTTAGACAGTTGAACTTTTGATAGCTGATGTATTTCTGTTGTCGCTATAACAACAAATACTAATGGACAGAATAAGATACATATTTAAGGGAGTTCGCACACAACGAACGTGATTTCTTTACTCGTTTTTGCTCGATATTGATAGCGGCAAGAGGTAGACGCTTAAAATGTATAAATAATGGTACGGAACACTTCCTGTGCGAATCCGACTCTTATTTGGCCGATTTTTTGAACACACACATTACCGAGAAAACAAATTCACTAATAAAAAGAAGAAGAGTAGGATATTTTTTACTTAACACATAATCTATACAAATAAATAAAATTGGAGTGTCTGTTTGTAATATTAAAATAACCGCTTTTTACTTAATGCATATGTATGTATACACGATACATATACCAAAAATGTAGTTAAAAAAATTTCTGTCTGTCTGTCTGTCTGTTTGTTCCGGGTAATCTCTGGAACGGCTGGACGGATTTTGACGGGACTTTCACTGGCAGGTAGCTGATGATCCGGGGAGTAACTAAGCTACTTTTTTTACACTAACTTTGTCCCGCGGCGTTACTCGCGGTACATCAATAACCGCGGGTAACACCGCGGGGTTCAGCTAGTTAGTTTATAAGTTAAACTATCTAAGTTTTAACATATTTTATGGAAACTTTGATTATGTACTTGTTTACGTGTTTTATTAGCTAATCAAATGTAAACCGTGATAAAATAAAACCAATTAATTTTACATAATTGTCATATTTCTAATTGTATATAATTCATAAAAAAAGTTTTATACTGTTTATAAAACGTTAAATACTTCGATATGATTTTATTATATACTAGCTGAACCCCGCGGTGTTACTCGTGGTTATCGTCGTACCGCGAGTAACACGGCGGGACAAAGCAAGTCTAAAAAGTAGCCTAGTTACTCCCTATATTATCAGCTACTTATCAGTAAAAGTTCCGACGTAATCGGTCCACCCGTGCCAGAGATTGCCCGGAACAAACAGACAGACAGACAGACCGACAGACAGACAAATTTTTTTTTAAATACATTTTTGGTATATGCACCGTGTATACATAGTATACATACATATGCATTTAGTAAAAATCGTTTTACAAACAGACACTCCAATTTAATTTATATGTATAGATCACATACCCAAGACTCCTAAACATTGCCAAATGGGTACAAAAAATCTCAATAATGTGTATTGCTATGCTAAAAGGTTTAGGCGTTCTGATCAAAAACTATTACTAATTTGTATGCATAAAGCCATAAAGCTTTATAACTACATAAAAATAGTTAAATAAATTTGGTTGCTGATTCTTACTTCTACTGCCAAGTGTTAATAGAATTTTTTGCTCTTCAAAACGCCACTCTAGACCAACACTGTATTGTACCGCAGTTATAAAATCAAGTAAAACAAATTCGGGTGTCATTGGCGGCGGCGGTAAACGCTTACCATTAGGCAATACGTCTGCTCGTTTGACTAATATTCAATAACAAAAAATATTTTGATACTAAATGACACTACAAAGTACACGAGGGAGCAAACTTCACAGCAAAGAGAAGAAAAATTGAAACAAACCCTTATTGGTTTCAACCCGTCTGGGCAGTTTGATGGACTACGTCGAACCTCCTTTCTGAGGAGAGTCCTGTATCTAGCAGCGTGCTGTTAAAGGATGTTTAATAATATACTTCTTTGAGAAATCAATAGGAAAATAAATATATATTTGTAAAAGTCATGAAAAAATATAGAAAATTACTTGTACATAGGAAAGTCAAATTTTGTAACATTTTCAGATAATTGATTTTAATTTCTTTTAATAACAATTATAACCTATCTACACTAATATATAAAGCTGAAGAGTTTGTTTGTTTGTTTGTTTGAACACGCTAATCTCAGAAACCACTGGTCCGATTTGAAAAATTCTTTCAGTGTTAGCCCATTTATTGAGGAAGGCTATAGGCTATATATCATCACGCCAAGACCAATAGGAGTGGAGCGCCAATGAAAAATGTTTCAAAAACGGGGGAAAATTATCACGCGACGGGCAATAGGAGACGCAAACGAGGTTGCGTGGGTCGGCTGCTAGTCATGTATAAATTTACATTCATAACGATAACACACATACACAATTATAAAAATAAATCAAAAGTGTTTTATTACAGTGAACTAAAAAAACTTTAATTCTCTCGTGTGAACATCGTCATAAGGGAATATACTTTTAAGATGATTTTTTATGGGCTTGCCAAAGTGAGTCTACTCTGTCTGATGGAAAACATGAGCAGAATCCAAGAGTATTGATCACCATACTCATTGCGAATTCAAACAATGCAGCATGATGACTCACACTTTTTTGTTTTTTTAACGTATGGGAATCCCCTCGGGCCGTCACCCCGCCGGGGTTCGAGGCGGGGCGGTGTGTCGGAATCGAACCGACTAAAACCACACGGTGTGCCACTCTGCGCCTGAGAAGGGAGGGATCCGGGAACTGCTGCTATTAACACATCCGGACCATGGTGATTCACACTGCGGCAAATATTGAGATGCTTCTGAATCATTGGTTACGTAAGGTATATCATTTAAGTTAAATGAACTCTCTTTTATTTTTTCGTTAGTCAACTATCGATATTTTTTCGATGCTCCTATAGTTCCAGGGGTAGGTGATCGTGACTTAAAAGCTGAAGGTCATAGGTTCTAATCTCACCAAGAAAAAATGATTGTTCGATTAACAATATTAAATATGAACAAATTTTGTTCTGTGTCTATCCGTATCTATGTCATTTATGTATCACTAGCTACCCGCCCCGGCTTTGCACTGATTATTTTTGGAAAATATAATAAGCCTATATTACTCCGAGAAGTTGAGCAACTTAATTTTACCGACGTGTTCAACAAAGATTGTTATATTTTAGCCAATGTACTCAAAAATGTAAATAGTTATATACTAAAATCTACCTCAAGAATCACTCTATCTAATGGTAAAACCGCATAAAAATCCGTGCAGTAGCTTTTGAGTTTATCGCGAAAAGACAGACGCGGCGGAGTAGTTTGTTTTATAGTATGTAGTGATAGTGATGTGTATATACATAGAAATATATAAGAATATGTATCAGCAGTTTGATCAGTATAATACAGGCTTCGCCAAGTTTGGAATAATATGACGGGCGTAAGATGTGTGGGGCGCTATTGTAATTAATATTGGAAATTTCAATAACTCACAAATTAATAAGAAATTAGCATGTACATAACAAATAACACATATGCCTCTATTAACAATTATTTTAACGGGAATTAACGCGATCACTTATTAAAAGGTATATTACATACCTCTGTTTTGCCTGACGTTTCGACCAGGTTGCACTGGCCGTGGTCACAGGCTGACTCTCAGCCCGTTAAAATAATTGTTAATATATCATGGAACGCGAAAGTTTAAAAACATATGCCTCTATTTGCCGCGATAACCGACATACACCCGGGCGGAGACACGGACAACAGCTAGTAACCTACAAACGTAGAACTGTAATGCAGTTCAAATGTAGTCTGAACCAGCTGCGTGCTTCGTGACATGAACTTATTTATGTCTCTTTACGAACTATTCTGGATTAAACTAGCTACATTGTTGTGAAATGGCATAGATGTCAATTTAGTAAATCAGTATTTAAACTAAGTTAATCTATAAAAACAAATAAAATTGGATTGTCTGTTTGTAATATTAAAATAACCGCTTTTACTAAATGCATATGTATGTATACACGGTACATATACCAAATATGTACTTTAAAAATTTTTTGTCTGTCTGTTTGTTCCGGGTAATCTCTGGAACGGCTTGACCGATTTTGGCGGGACTGGTCTGGACAAATAACACTGCGGGGTTCAGCTTGTTTGAAATAAAATCAATCGTAAATTTATATTAGGAATTCATTTAAGAAAATTTCCACCGATTCGGCTGATTTTTGTGCAGTGATTGTGTAAAAGAGGATATGGCTAGGAAAAAAATTAACAGTAAAATAACGTCTGATAAAATAGAATACAAGGATATACATACTGCACCGATCCCAAATAAAATTGAGATAAGGGCAGGAAATTTATTCATCTATCTCTCAACCTATTGCCGTCCATTGCTGAACGAAGGCCTCCCCCAAAAAATCTATAAAATCTATAAAAATAGAAATTAACCCTGAAATGTATGTACGCGCATAACTTCCGATCGACTGCACCAAATTGGATAATTATTTTTTCTATGTGTTTGTTATCGTCAGGGCATGGTGTGTATAGAAGAAAATTAAGAGAAAGCTGGAAGTGTTATATTTTCGATATACGCAAACGTGTGTGTTCATTGGGCCGATGTTTTAGTTGTACGAATTAGATGTTTGAGGTTATTTTATCTATACAAATAAATAAAATTGGAGTGTCTGTTTGTAATATTAAAATAACCGCTTTTTACTAAATGCATATGTATGTATACACGGCACATATACCAAAAATGTAGTTAAAAATTTTTTTGTCTGTCTGTCTGTCCGTCTGTCTGTATGTCTGTCTGTCTGTTTGTTCCGGGTAATCTCTGGAATGGCTGGACCGATTTTAACGGGACTTTCACTGGCAGGTAGCTGATGATCCGGGGAGTAACTTAGGCTACTTTTTTTAGACTAACTTTGTCCCGCAGCGTTACTCGCGGTACAACAATAACCGCAGGTAACACCGCGGGGTTCAGCTAGTTATTAAATACAATAATAGGTCAGAAGTTAAGCTTCGTATAAACAGACAAACAAGGTAACTTTCACATTTATGATATTAGTTTTGGAATTAGCAAGGATTGTCTAAATATTTTAGTCAATGAAACCACTTTCGCTTTCTACACAAAGATTCTGGGTCACAGACCCTAAATTCGCACTGACCAAATATGGCCTGCTTAAAGCCTCTTTAAATGAGTTCTTATCCTAATATTTGACTTTGTTATTTACAAGATAAGTAGTGTTTTTAACAAACTTCAAAGGAAAGGTATTCTTCGTGTGTGTCTGAAATTATAACTTTGAGATTGTATATTGATTTTAATGCAATTACTGATCTCAAATGATTTGGTTTTAACTTAATTTAGTTTTTTTTAAAGTAATTCTGTTTATTTAATACAAACATTATACAAATCACAATAAAATTTCAATTCCAATAAAAATTTAATTACAACCAATACAAATACATCATGTCATTATAATAACCCACACTGGATCGTTCCCGGCGCAAAAGTGTCCTATTATTTAGAAAAAAAACAAATGCTGAAAAATAAATATGGATACAAGAAACAGAACGTCATCTTATAAGTTTTTATCGCTTTTATTAAGGCTTCCTCGGTGTCTAAAAACTCGTAGAGCATTCACAAAAATATATACAGGTAAACCTGTGGTTGATGAGGGCTATGCTCGGCATTTCTCTGAGGGATCGCATCAGGAATGAGATGATCCGCCAGAGAACCAAGGTCATCGACATAACCCAATGGATGGACAAGCCCTAGAACTGATTACCGTTGGGGTAAACGAGTTTTTGACTGGAGACCGCGTCTCGGCAAACATAATGTGGTACGTCCACAGGCCAGGTGGAATGATGATCTGAGCATGATAGCTGGTAGGAGCTGGATGTGAGAAGCCGATCGATCCAAGTCGCGTAAAATTGGAGAGGCCTATGTCCAGCAATGGACTGCGATAGGCTGATGATGATAAAGATCTTCAAATTAGCAAAAGCTGAATTGTACTGAACCATTATTGTGATTAGATTTAGCTCTAAGGCAAGAAATCTTACAAAATTTCTTTTTGTCAATCAATCTTTATTTTTATCCTGGAAAATAAAAAAATAAAAATAATATGCACTTTTATACATTGGCGTATACCTGGCGCGTAACTGCTCAGGGCATTTTCTACCAGACAACTTTTGGGTTGTGTAGAAATCTCGTGATGTAGACGCACATAACTTACATAACAAATCAACTGAAGTATACAATACACGGATTTACATACATAACTATACATAAGAAATACCTTCATTTTTATATAGCCTATGTTACTTCGAGAACATGTGCAGCTTAATTTCTTTCGAAGTCTTCAACAAATATCGTTACGTTTAGCCAATATACTCAAAAATTTAACAAATTGTATATAAAGACATTTCTCAAGCATCACTCTATCTCATGGTAAAAACCGCATTAAAATCCGCTTAGTAGCTTTTGAGTTTATCGCGAATAGACAGACATATAGATGCGGCAAAAGATTTTGTTTAATAAAATCTTCTTTTAAAATACGAAATGGTTAGTAGTATTTTTCTTTCTATTCACTTCCCTTACTTCTTCTACATTCTTTCAAAAGATAATTATAATAATACTCAGTATCCGTTCTTCGAACTTTGTTTTTAAAAATAAATTTAAAATGAAGATATTACTTAAAGTTTATTTAAAGTAAACAGTATCAGAATAGGTCCATGACATGTGTTTAGGATGTTCGCGTGGAAAGTTAAGCTTAAGCGGTGACTCGTTGAAATCCTTAGGTTTTCACATTGAGACTGTGTTACTCAGACTGTGGCTAGCTTTTATATCAAGCGATCATAAGTAGGCTTTGTCTGAGGTCCAAAATATAACTATATAAATATTTAAAATACTTTTTTTATTAATTTATACACTGATTGTCAGAACTTGGTAGAACTTGTTAAGATACATTCTACCGGTTTTGCCCTCTGGCATTCAAATGTTACTGCGAAACCTGTCAGGATTAAAGATGTTTAAAAAAGTAGAATAAGTATGAGTTCAATTATTATTCTAGAACTAGTTGAACCCCGCGGTGTTCCCCGCGGTTGTTGTCGTACCGCGAATAACGCCGCGGGACAAGGTTAGTCTAAAAAAAGTAGCCTAAGTTACTCCCTAGATCATCAGCTACCTGCCAGTGAAAGTTCCGTCAAAATCGGTCCAGCCGTTCCAGAGATTACCTGGAACAAACAGACAGACAGACATTTTTTTTTAACTACTTTTTTGTTATATGTACCGTGTTTGCATACATATGCATTTAGTAAAAGCGGTTATTTCATTAGTACAAACAGACACTGCAATTTTATTTATTTGTATAGATATAAAATAGACACGATCCAGTTTTATCGTAATTAATTTTCGTTTTTAGTGTTGGAAACTTACTATTTACAATTGAATGTCTACTGCTCTGCATAAAAGTCGTTTGCATTTTATCAATATTTTCATTTCATCTCTTTACAGTTTCACTACCATTCAATGCAGCAATACTTCAACTTACTTGAACTTGTGACCCGCACTTGTTAACCGACTTCAAAAAAAGGAGGAGGTTTCTCAATTCGACCGTTCGTGTTCGGGGATAATTTCATCGTTTATGAACCGATTTCGATGATTCTTTTTTTAATGGAAAGGAGATGTCCCAACGGTGGTACCATGATAAGGAAATTAATATCTGATGATGGCATCCAAGAGAAATCGAGTCGAACCTTGAAGTCGGTTTCTTTTTAGTTAAAATTGTACTTGTTAGTAACATTGAAAGGCTAGACTCAGAAAAACAATTTGTGATTCGCACAAAGTGTTATCCCATGTAGGAATTATAATAATAATAATAATTTGTGTATTTTCTCCCATATACATACATTACACATTGCTTATTTGGGTCGAACAACACTCGGCGCATTAGGAAGGGACGGGGTGACTGCTTCAATCACAACGCTATTGCTGCTAACGCCTCGTTGGTCACGCGGTTGGCTTCTGCGACTGCTGATCATGAGGTCTCGGGTTCGATTCCCAGGTCGGACCAAATGTTTGTATGATCTATCAATCTATCAATCAATCAATCAATCTTTATTTGTTTGCGAATGTGGGTTGTACAATGAGTTGTTACACTATAATGATGCAACAGCCACATTCCACCTCTAGTCATGAAAACACTAAATATGAAACTATATTTAAAATTACACACAAGAAAAACATAATTAAATTTCAATCAAATCACACAAAATATAAATAATATCTACAA
Organism: Spilosoma lubricipeda; assembly: GCA_905220595.1. Taxonomy (NCBI): domain Eukaryota; kingdom Metazoa; phylum Arthropoda; class Insecta; order Lepidoptera; family Erebidae; genus Spilosoma; species Spilosoma lubricipeda. The sequence continues at coordinate 1,005,710 of HG992296.1, forward strand.
ATATTTGTTTCGGAGTTTGGGTGTTTTCTATGTATAATTAGTAATTAGTATGTATTTACAAAAAAAAGTTTATGTATTTATATCAAGCTCTGCTTAGCTTGGGACTAGATGGCGTTGTGTGTTAGATGTCCGAAATATTTATTATTTATTTATTTTATTTAAATACCTATATGATTTGTCAAGTTCTTCAGAGTCAGTTTTAATAGAGATTAAATGATATTATTACATGAACTCAACGTAATTCTTTAAAAATATTTCGCAAAGATTGTCAATTATAGAAAAAATAGCTTAGTTTTTCAAAACATGTTGTTGGTCGGAAATTACAGAAACATTCCGAATTTCCATGTCTCTTTAAAACAAACAGATTTAAAGACGATACATGCACGCGAGAACTTTCGTAATGCAACAGAAGATTATTGATTACTACGTAATTCTGTATGCTTTCGTTAGATGGCGCTGAACCAATATTTTCTGTTTGTGGATGACAGGCGTTTGTAATACTTTTTTCGACTTCCAAAAGGAGGAGGTTTTCAGTTGATCGGTTTTTTTACTTACTTACTTAGAATTACAAACGCCTTACAAATTTAATCGGACAGTAAGTACTACTAACTGTTAAACTGGAGGTCGTGGATTCTATTCCTGGAATGTGATAATTACCATCATTTGTTCTGTTCATTTGTACATTTGTACCATCATTTGGTTGGGTATAATTGATCTATATTATATAATTATAACGAAATATTTGGATATGTGGATATATGGATGTTTTATCAACAGTCTCGTTAACATAACACCCAGTTTAACGACAGACAGCCGTGTGTGGGTTATTTACAATTCCCAATGTTTATTAAATTAGCACAATCATGTACATAGTTATTGTAAAGGGAAAGGTTTTTGGGAAGTTTATTATCAGCCGTTTGTCTTACATACTTCAGTTAAATTAACTCGAAGCATTTCTTTACTGGATTTGAATATAAACTACAATATTATACCGCTTTTTATTGCAAATGATAATTTTTAAATTGTACCTCCTCAGAAAACTGATTTTGATTACAGTGCTAAACCTCATTAAAGTTATTAAGAACGAACGTAATCCGTTGAAACCGTACATTTTACCTAATTATCAATATTTTATTGACCTTTTAAGTTTTTGTATGTTACATCTACATACTTATTACTTTTGACCGTATACGTCATTCATGATTTCTCTTGAATTAACATTTTCTCGTACTCAAGATTATTTTGTTTTACATCAAGCTTTAAAACTACTTGCCGTGGCGTAACAGAACTTTGTATCTTGTATCTATGTGACTTTTTAGGGCTGGATAAAATTAATTTTAGGGTTCTTGCATTATGATTATGACTTTTAATGATGTGACGTTCCCCTATCCGATTACGACCATGGAGACCAGCCAACTACGCAGGAGATATTATAGTGCACAAGTGTGTGCGCAAACGCAGGTGCACTCTCTGTTTCTTCTCGCTTTTAATGTGATGGGACGGTTAACCAACACGATCGGGGAGAGATAAGGCCTAGGACCGACAGCTTTACGACCCCAACTTCCAAACTCCGAGCTGTAATTAAGTATTTATATAATCAGAAAACTCCATAACCCCGACCGCTTGATCGGCAGTCGCATACTTAGACTTTAGACGCTAGACCTTTAGTGATGACTTTTAATATATAGTACTTGTATGACCTCGATGGTATTTTTGGTAAATTTTCTAAAATATAATCTTAAGTAGATTGATTAATCTTAAGTAGATGACCTGCATACTCACCTTCATAAAAATCCGTTGGAGCCATTTTCGAGAATCAGAAACGAGTAATTCTTCTCGTTTGAAGGTTTTAGATTAAATGAAGACCTATGTCAATTCTAAATCTGTCATATGCGATACCTTTTACAATTACATTGAATTCAATCAAATACAATTCAATTTTAATTCATTGCAGTAAGCAAATATCTTACATTACCGTATGCATTATTTTTACTTTTTTACCGTAAATACTGTGAGATCGAGAGAGATCGGAATTGAATTTTGAATACACTTAATATTAAGAAGATTGACCTTCTGAACAGTGTTCGAATCCACAACCAGTTGGCCACATGACTTATAATTACTATTTGCCGTTTAAAAAACTTTTCAGATTTTGCTTTCTTTCGCCGATCATACCGCCGCCGGTGATGTGTATGTTTTAAATCTCTCATTTTTAATTATTTTATCATTTCTAGTGATTTTATTGCTAATGAAAATCAAATAGGCTAAATTCAGCTTACTGTATATCGCACTCATCACTGGCCAGGAATTCGTAATATTAAAATAACCGCTTGTTACTAAATGCATATGTATTTATACATGGTACATATACCCAAAATGAAGTTAAAAAATTGTTGTCTGTCTGTCTGTTTGTTTGTTCTGGGTAATCTCTGGAACAGCTGGACCGATTTCAACGGGACTTTCACTTTAGGTAACTGATGATATAGGGAGTAACTTAAGCTACTTTTTTTAGACTAGCTTTGCCCCGCGTCTTCACCCGTGGTACGACAATAAGCGCGGGTAACACCGAGGGGTTCAGCTGGTAGTACATACAATTGAACAATTACGCATTACGTCTTTCGGCTATAAAGGAAAACAAAAATTTCGTGGTACATTTATGTGATTACCGTGAACGTGTCATAGTTACAACACACTGGGGGTATGCAAGTTCATTTCCGGCACAAGTGGGGCCAGTAGGTGCGCCGCGAAAGTGCCTGCCGCGCCTACCGGTACACACACGGCACACACGGGGCGAAAGTTATGACAAGAATTTTTTGGTTCCTACGAAGATTAAACTGTGCAAATAAATGTTTGTGTTTGAGACGAGAATTTCCACAAGAAAAATACGTATAATATGACATGTAATGCAAATAAAAGCCTCTTGTTTATGTGCCTTTAAAGTAATATTTAATGTAAGGTAATAATTAGATAGATAAAAATTCTTCATCGTTCAAGAAAAAGATATAAATATAGTATATTTAGTAGTGTACAGTTTGCATTTTATAAGTCCCATGATCTAAGGATAGTGTAACAAAGAAAAAAGGAAAAATAGTTACACAAAAGTTGTACGAATAGCGGCTTTTTCGCGATATGCTATATAAATTAATGTTATTTGACATTGGGAGTTACTTACTTGTTAAAAAACCCCCTACGCAGCTTCAGATCGAAGTTATCAATTAATAGAATAGAATAGAATAAAAGTTTATTGATTTCAGTACCACGGATTTGCACAAAAATACACAAAAACGGTAATACCAAAATCAAAAGGTCTAGGCGTCAGCTAAAGCTTGGAATTCCAAGCGCTGGTTTTCAGCTTAAACCTTTGACTCCAGTTTACAAAATAATGTTTAACTCATTCAAAAGTATCGCAATAGAAAATTCTTATCATGATCATACATTACAGAAGGTATCAAAAATATTATAATAAGTATGGAGGAAAGGGCATCCAATACACGACAATGAAACTAAAAAAAACCTAGTACAATCATATAATTTAAAATGTTTACCTTAAAGTGAATAAAATGAAATGCATGTATAAAATAGAAAATTTCATGCTGTCAAAAGTTAAGTATTATACAATAATTTGTATCTAAAGTAGTAGAGTGTTATTTTTTTGGATTTCACTCATAAATTGTTTGCATTTATTCTTAAATGTAACTGTGTTTTTTATTGATCGAAACGGGGGGGGTATGTTGTTCCAAATTTTTTGATGCAGCGTATTTGAAACTGCCTTTATAACCCTGTGTTTTATGTTTCGGTATAGTAAGGTTAATTGTCATTTAACGATTATACAGGCGCGCGTGAAGCACTTAATCACGAAAGAAGAGGGAAAAGAGCTAATACTCTGTTTGTTTGTTTTGTCTGAAAAAACCGCGTCGAAATTGGTTCATCCATTTGAGAGCTACGATGCCACAGACACACACACTCACACACACACACACACACACACACACACACACACACACATACACACAGGCAGACAGTCATTGACGTCAAACCCTATGTATAATATATATGTATTTACAAAAAAAAAGTATATATGTATTTGTATCAGTGGTCTAGTACCCATAACACAAGCTCTGCTTATTTTGGGACTAGGTGGCGTTGTGTGTTAGATGTCCGAAATATTTATTATTATTTTAGTATTGAAATTAATTTCAACTTGGTGAACTCAAGTTATCAAAACCTTTTGCCAAAAGTTTTACTTCGTTTTACATTTATAGCCTAAAAAATAACAAATTTCAGATTTTCACCGTCATGCACACTGTGACCTTTCTTATCGGCAAACTTACATCTGGGTCAAAAGAAAGTATTTTAAAAGTTTCGATTTACCTACGAAATGTGAAAAAATATAGCTTCAAAAGTCGTATTATTTGATTGTTTTACCAGCTACTCCCAAAGACAAAATAGGTATTCAATTCTGAAGTTAACAGGACATCACCACATCTTATCATTTCTTAAAACTAATTTGGTATAAAATAAATAACTTTTGCAAGTTCACTGTGCATCTACCTAATGAAATTTATTTGAGTTAGATTTTGAATACGAGGATGATGTACTCGTAGACGGTACTTCTACAATTTCGACTACGGTCGCCAGTCTCAACTGAGACCAGCTAACTACGTAGGAGATACTATAATTCACAATTGTGTGCGCAAATACAAGTGAATAGCTGACCCACGCAACCTCGTTTGCGCCTTATATTGCCCGTAGCGTGAAAATTTCCCCCGTTTTTGAAACATTCTTCATTGTTGCTCCGCTCCTATTAGTAGTAGCGTAATGATATATACCCTATAGCGTTCCTCGATAAATGGACTATCCAACACCGAAAGAATTTTTCAAATCGGACCTGCGGTTTCTGAGATTAGCGTGTTCAAACAAACAAACTCTTCAGCTTTATATATTAGTATAGATATAGATTTCTCTATTCCCTCTTATAATTCGATGGAACGGCTATCCGACACGACCGGAGAAATAAGGAACAGGTTACGTGCTCTCTAAGGCATGAAGGACTCGAACTTCTAAGCTCTGGGTTGTTTTTAAACATTATTATCTGGGCTGTTATTTAACACTTTTGTATCGTCTTGGGAATCTTACAGGAGATCGGCAGTTGCATACGCTAACCGCTGAACCAACTAGGCAACTGGATATTATCTTCTATATTATACATATATAAAAATGAATCGCCGAAATGTATGTACGCGCATAAATTCCAATCGGCTGCACCAAACTAAATATTATTGTTTTTATGTGTTTGTTATTGTTAGGATAACGTTTATGTACAAGAAAAATTATAAGATAACATCATTTTTTTGGCTGCGACTATCAACTCCCTGCGTCAGAAATGTAAATATAGCGGCAGGCAGTTCGCCGGGTCAGATAGTATATTATATAATAAATCCCAAGCTAGAAATTTAAGGGGAGTCTATTCCCTCTCAACAACAACCTCAAGAGACCGGCAATGCACATAAAACTCTTGAATTAATGTGACGACAGACATATAAATTTAAATTATAATTTTTATTTAGGTTACAAAACTAAAATAAATTTCAAATGACTTACTCGTAGAAGTAAACAATACTAACCTACAACATGTCAATAATGATTCGAAGAATTCACATAAATTCAAAACCGGTTGAAGCCGAGGCTTGTGAGAAATTCGACCGCTGTGCGCCTACGCAGTACCGTTAGCTCAAGGTCACTTACACCCAGTCGTAAGTGCCACTGACTCATTCGGTACTTTCTTCTTTTCTTATAATATTATTGATATTCCAAAGGTTTTTTTCAATTTTCTTCTTTTACACGCAACATCAATATCGTCACTTTTAATCTTAGACAACTCAATATTCCACGGATTTTCTTTTAAAACTGAAATTTTTTAATAAGTAATAAAGAAGTAGACATTTTTAAAAGTAAATTTCTTATAAATATCGACTGCATCTTAGCAAACGTATTATGGGGCGCCCTCTGGCCCGATGGCGGGACGGCAAGAGTAAGAGAGATTAAGAGGGCAGGCGGCGACTTGATATAAAAAGTTGATGCTTTTTATCTGGTCTGCTGACTAGGCTTGACTCTTGGTGTGGCGTAGTAGATCTATATCCAGCTCTGGACTACTATAGGCTGATGATGATATTGATTATAAGCTTTCTGAAATAAGAAATGTGTTTATTATCTATTAGTAGTAGAACGTTCAGAGATCACATAACATAAAAAAAATTACCCTTAGCTGCATGAAGAATGTTCTTAGTTATTAACCTTGCACCTTATATCTATTTAAAAAGAAAGAATAATTTTCTCATTGACTAGAGACTATTAACGCAGTAGTGATCAAAACATTTTTCATTACGAAAGGTTAGGTACATTTCAAAATAAATATGAAAATATTTCCTGATACTTTCAGAAAATAATGGGTCGTCCAGTGACTGGTGATCCAAAAATGTCAGAATTGCGTCAGACAGTGGAGAAAGTATTATGACATATAAACAATGTTATACATATGTATAATACAGATAGATTTAAGACTCTGCATGGTAATAGCACGGTAAAGAGAAGAAAATTTTGAAAGCAACTCATTTAGCTCATTTGGAGAGAGGCTTTTATGCTAAACAGCAGTTGACTATTACAGACCATTGATGTGATGTAATGATTACTGTATGGAACAGCGTTCTTTGTTAATACTTTCCGAATGAGTCTGCATTTCTAAAGATACTGCCTATATGTCATTATCTAAATAGTTATTTTTTTTCCGTAAACAACTAAGTACTTGGATGACTAGATCTCGATCTCTAAACGTTTGGTCTTTTTTGTTTGGTCTTTTAAAAAACGTTAAAGTGGTTGTAACAGTTAAATCTGTGTTTACATTATAAAGCTGAAGTGTGTTTGTTTGGTTAAATACGCTTATATTAGGAACTACTAGTTAGAATTGGAAAGCTTTTTAGTATTGTAAAGTCCATTAATCGATAAAAGTTATAGACTACGGCGTTACTCGCGGTACAACAATAACCGCGGGTAACACCGCGGGGTTCAGTTAGTTTTAAATAAATCCTGTGCCTCTTACTTTACAAATATATATAAAACGGACATAAAAACACTTAGACTCAAAACAACACTTTCTGGATCACACAAAATGTAGTCCCACCTAGCATTCCAACCCACAACATGCAGTGCTGTAGAAAACGGCAAAAAGTGGCTTAAACTTTTACGCTATCTGTGCAATCATTTCACTTTGACTTTATTTTCTTACTTGGCAGGAGCTGGATGCGAGAAGCCGAGGATCGAACCAAGTGGCGCGCAATTGAAGACGCCTATGTCCAACAGTGGACTGCGATAGGTACATGATGATGATGATCTTAAGGAGGTGACGTTATTTACAAATTAAATTATCGTAAACTTTGCAAAGCATAAACCTTATATGTAGGTAGGTTTTTATTTCTATCAAAAAACATTTTTTATCGAAGACGCCATTACATACTTCGTATGTTTTCCAACAACTTAGTCATAAAATTCGTAAGCCTAATACTTTCAGCGTGTCTCATAAGTATACTCTGTCTAAGGAATTACGAAACCTAAATGACTTCATCAACATACCACGCCACGTACGCATAACCATATTCATGACATCCGCGTGCATTTCTTTGCGTGATCTTATGTCATGCACGTCCTTTAGTTCTTCAAGTAGATGATTCTCTTCAGAGTTCACAATCTTGTGCCACACTTGACGACAAACAAGTAATTATTTAGAAAGCATGGTCCCATATGCCCACACGTTGACATCGATTCATTGACCTCTTTCTGTGTTTTGGTGTAATACTTTATGGGGGCCGTCGATGAAATACTACAACTTATAGAAAGGTATATTAATGTTTATATTTATAATCGATAAATAAGAAATCTTTGGAATTGAAATTGCTTTTTCTCATTTAATTTTTTAAAGGACGGTCTCTCAGTTTAGATGGCCATATTCTTAACCAGGAAAACTGGAGATCAAGGTAGTGAGACAAAAAACAAATTAAGAGTGAAGTTAAAACTATTGAATTAATTCTCTAAAACAAACCAAATATTGCAGTTAAATGTCAGATAGCACTAAAAACCGATTATAAAAGAAACCTAGCTAACTTCCAAATCAACCTAATCCCCTACAACATAACACATAGCGCTAACAACACAAAGCTGAATAAAAAGAAATGATGATTAATATACAAAAAAAATAACGACTCAATGTTAACCTTTAAAAATTATTTTTGAAGGTAAATTTAAATATCCAAAGTCATCAGACGCTTCTAGTCAAAGCGGCGTCTATCTTGATAATAAAACGACTCATCCATTCAGTCAAGCGAAACTGTACACACTCATATATATTAGCGACTCGGTACACGACTTTTTCTCACAGGTTGCAGTGAAGTTTTTACAAGTACTTTCACTCACAAACTAAAGTAATCTTACGTCACTGACACGATTCAATGTTCACTTGTACTCAATTATTTAATCGTTTTATAATAATTGTGACCTAGACACTCGGTTGTTCGTTCTATGACTACATACAAATAAAGGAATTGCATTGTATTGTTCGCATGTGTTGTATGTTTTTAAGCAATGCAGTTTTGATTATAAAATACTACTTAAAAATTACTTTACTAATGTAATTTGGAAAAGCTACTAGTAAGGGATGATACGAAAGAACTTTTTTAGGCTTGTACGTAAATATTGTCAATATTGACTGCCTCGTTGGTCTCGCGGTTGGCATGTGCGACTGCTGATCGTGAGGTCTCGGGTTCGATTCCCGGATCGGACCAAATGTTTGTATGGTCTACAAATATTTGTTTCGGAGTTTGGGTGTTTTCTATGTATAATATGTATGTATTTACAAAAAAAAAGTATATATGTATTTGTATCAGTTGTCTAGGACCCATAACACAAGCTCTGCTTAGCTTGGGACTAGATGGCTCTGTGTGATAGATGTCCGAAAATATTTATTTATTTATTTATTTTATTTATTTTTAGTGAGTTTAATTTGATTTTAAAGTTTGTTCGAATTATGTTATTAGACAATTTGATAGATCTCAAACACGACTGTCTGAACTTAAACTTGAAGGAATCTGTGCTATGGTAAAAAATTGCTGATAAACATACTTAAATATTAAAAAAAACATTACAGAATTAGTTATCGTGCTTATTAAAAATATAAATTTTATTATTAAGATAGTTAAAAAAATATATGTCCTGGGTGAAGATCGAACCTAACACCTCCTGATTAGCAGTTCGGATCATTAACTACAAGACTCAGTAATGCCTGCCTATAATTTGATTCATATTGAAAGTTTTCGTGTTATACAAAGGCCATCTTAATCTCAAAACGAAAGTCTTGGGTACAGGCAACCTGTGGGTGAGTTAAACGAACTCATGGGTAGTCTTAGTGTAAAAAGCGTAAAAGACTTATAAAGCACTAACTTACGTCCTCGGCTCTGTTCGCGTATATGACAAATTTATGCTAATATATAAAGCTGAAGAGTTTGTTTGTTTGAACGCACTAATCTCAGGAGTAGTTCCTGTATGGTCCGATTTGAAAACATATTTCAGTGTTAGATAGCCCATTTATCGAGGAAGGCTATAGGTTATATATCATCACGCTTAGACCAATAAGAGCGGCGCACCAATGAAGAATGTTACGAAAACGGAGAGAAGTTATTACGCAACGGGCAATAGGAGACGTAAACGAAGTTGCATGGGTCAGCTAGTATTGTATAAATATAAAAAGTACTATATGTGTTATTCTGATGTATATAAGCTATGTTGCTGTAGTGTCTCTTAATCCCGCATTAGGATTTATCGCGGGAGACTTTACAAACATACAAGAAATGGACACAAAGAACACTCAGACCTAGTTCAACAATTTGTGGACCACTCAAAGTATTGCCCCTTGTGGGGTTAGAACTCATGACACACTACGCAGCAGAGAGCAACGCGGCGACCGCTTAAACCACTGCACTATCCGTGCAGTCAAAAATTTCATATTTTACAACACATTTTGGTTAAACTTTACACGGTTGTATGGATAGAAGTAATTTACAAAGGTAGAGATAATAAATAATCATAGAAACATACGTGTTGTAAAGACTCACCAGTATATATCGAGGGTGCCGGAAAAAAAGAGATATAATCTTTGCAAAGCGTTTGTACGTCTTAATAAAATCTTATTTTCACATCCTTTAATACACAATAACGAAAAGTTGCGAACCGTTTCCCAGTTAAAATTGGATTCAGCGCAGCTTCGAAGTGGGACAGAGATTGTAGAAGTTTAACAAATAAGACATACATTTAAATATATATATTATATTTTTGAGTTTTTTAAGTCACGCTGATAGCGAAAAAAAAACTTATGAAATAATAGAAAATTAAATGATCTAAAGCTTTGTTAACAAACTTAAAAAAATATTATGTTGAAATAAATATAATGTACCTTCAAATGTATGTTTATTTTAATAAAGAAATACTACGAGTATTTATCACAAGAAAAATGACGAGCCTTTGAAGTCGAATTCGATTTTAGATTGTTTTTTTTTCTATATTTATATTAAGTGTCATCTAACATAATTTAATGTGGAACTGTTATAAAATGAACACAATGTTAAAACATTTTACTTAATTTCAGAATTTTTGTTACAGCATCCATCGCAATTAATATTGTGTAAACTTAATATATTTAAAGTTATTATTAATAGAAAAACAGTTTCCCTTAAAAACATACGTAAAAGTTTCAAAATAAACTGAATTGAATGCGTTGTAAATACTCACGTTCTTGTTTTGCATAAAGTGAAATTAACACAAAGTTTTATTAGAAGATTATTACAAACAAAACTTCAGTAATAACATATAACATTTATTATAACTGTTTAATGCATCAATAAAATCACAGAAAGTCGTAGCGGACATATTGAGATTTCCGGTTTCCAATGCGACCTCGAAACCACTAAAGTATTAAAAAATAGCTACATATAAAATTAGACAAAGTTTATGCGAGAGCTAACAATTAATTTCACTTTAAAATATTTTATTACAAGAACATTATAAAATTTAACGTTACAACATGTTTTTAGAAATTACGACACTAATTTTCACTTTATGGTCTTACGAAAAATCAAACAATCGAACTTTTTCTTTAGTTCAATTTACACTGTGTTCACAAACGTATGCGTATTTTAGATGTTGTAAGCGCAAACTTCGCTTTCTAACATCCAATATTTATTTTCCTATTTATCCTGAGGTGAGCTTAAGCGATCTACGACCGAACAGTTAGCACACGACTTCAAACAGCGCGTACATACTTTACGTCATATTGTCAAAAATTGTGGTGGGGACGCGAAGGATAAAATCCATCAGTTTTTTGGTAAATCATCATAAGTTTACCGACGTTGGCACTCGAGGTACAAGCATTCACTGGATGTGGAGTTATTAAATTTAAAAATGTGGAAAAAGATTGTTTTTATAGCCATATTGGCTGCAGTGAAGTGCAACCCAGTGCAAGTAAAAGGTGTTGCGGAAAACTTAGTGGGTGCTGTGACTGAGTGCATTGAAACGGATACGTCGTTATGTCTGAAGGTGAATATTGTGGAGAAGCTAGTGTTTGTGAAGTGTCAGTGACTCGTTTCTAATGAGTTTCAGTGGAACCCAAAGATCTCCAATTAGTATTCAACCGAAACGTTTTGTTTGACAATGGATTTTATATGTCAACACCATATCTTATTCTCAATACAATAGTTTATACATTTTAGAAATTTAGTGATAAAATTTAGTTACTTTTTTTATTTTTTTTTGTTTTCAAAATTTCATAAATAGTAAAACTTTATATCACATTTTATGATATTATAGACTGTATAAATATCGGATTTCTTTTAAACTAAATATAAAAATCTGAATTTTAAATTATAAAGCAAAAAGGACGTATCAAATTCAGTATGACACTATTAATCCCTAAAATTAAAACCACAGATAAAAATACAAACACTAAAGTATAACCATATTTCAGGAAAAGGCCTTAAAATTCACCGAAAGGTTATCCCTTCTGAAAGACTTAAATATCTTTGAGGGTATGGCCTTAGTGAATACTGGATCAGCAAGATCAGCTCGCAGCTACGAGCCTTTGTCTGATGAACCAAAGGCCAGAGAACTACAGATCAACGAGAGAATAGCTGACAACGTCGATGACTTCTTAGACAACCACGTACTGCAGTTACGTCTGTCTACTTCTGATGACGAATCACGGTCTCTTGATGAGGAAGGTAAGAAACTTACTGATGACGGTTTATCATTAGACAGTACTGTATTAACCACTGATAAAATACTTTTAGTATATATTATAGTGGATCAAACAGCAGTGACTTAGCCTGGAAAGCATTTATTGCAACCAGTTTCTTTCATCTTTCATTCATTTCATGAAGCTGGAATAGGTGAGAAAAAATAAAAATAATCGATTACAAATTCAAGTTTTCCTTTTAAACGATTCGATTCTGAACCTAGCTATTAGGTACAATATTTTAATTTAGTTTTAACATTAACATAGTAAAGTAACAATCTTAGATACTTCGTACTAATGAAAATGTACCATACATTGAGTTCCTACAATATGATGCCAATACTCTGTAATAGGTTATATAAGACTCAATAGAAGATGCAACAAAATATTACCTTCAGTAACCAGTCCTTGTAGGGAGTAACTCACATAACAAGAAATCATTAGCACGGCAATAAACATTGCTTTTGGCAGAATACGAGAAACTTCTCGCCACTAAAGTGCCAAACGGGTTCCAAACAATGAAAGAAACCTAGGTACTTTGACTTTCTCTACTAAATGTATTTACACAACTGTCAAACAATACCCTTTTCTAGTAGGTTCTTCAAATTTGTTTTAAGCAATTTCATGGTTTCTACTTGAAGAGCATGTAATAAATATTTTATTTTTATAGGAGTTCCAAGTTAAACCACATTTTAACTGAGGTTTAGTCCTAAAATGAGAATTCAAATCATTACCTTACTGTTTCCATTATACACGTATAGTTAGACTATAACAGACCCTACACTAATAATAATGAGTATTTAGTCTTTCGCTTTTGGAATCTATGATTATTCTCTTAAATAAATACCTCCGTATTACATTAATCAAAAGTAAAACCGCCCTGTCTGACTTTTTGTATTATAAGTCCTGAGTTTATTTTTTTTTATATTAACGTAATTAATTGTTCCCAGGCCGTGGCAAGAAGAAGAAGAAGAAGCTCAAGAAGCTGTTACCCCTCCTTCTACTGTTGAAACTTAAATTCGCCGCCCTCATCCCTATCTTCCTTGGAATCATCGCCATCGTTGCTGTCAAGGCCGTCTTCTTGGGCAAAATTGCTTTCGCTATGAGCGCCTTCAATCTAATCAGAAAACTCATGTCAAAGAAAGGTGGCATGAGTATGGGTACGTCTTATGGTGCTCCCCAGCAGGATGATCATCCAGGATACAACTATGAACCAGCCCCTCAAGGATGGGGTAGACAGGCCAGTGACGGTGCAACCTTGGCTTATTCTGGCCATATCTCCAACTGAACTGATATAGTATGATTGTGTATTTATTCGTGTGGGTGTGTTGTCTGATGCCATGTTCAAGTACCTCAGTTTTAATTTATTTATTGAAATAAATATTTATTGTAATGTTATGTTATTGTTTTATTGAAAGCTACTTACGTCTACTGCATAATAAACGATACAAAGATAAGTTTTGACGTCTTTTACAATTTATTTGGTTTTGTCCGAAAATACACAATTTGATGTCAAACAATATTTTCCGCAATATCTAGAGACAGTTTTTCCAACTAAATGTTAAGATAATTCTAACTGCAATAAATCACAACTAATTACAGAAACTACTCTAAACTACGTACAACATTATAATGCACATAAACCTAAATATCCATACAAATAAATAAAATTGGAGTGTCTCTTTGTAATATTAAAATAACCGATTGTCACTAAATACATATGTATATATACGCGGTACAAACACTAAAAATGTATTTTGTATTGTCTATCTGTCTGGCCCACGGAGCAAATACAAAGAGGAGATGCCCTAATGAAATTTTTGAAAATAAAAATTTAAAGATAAATTCAAATTTAAAGTAGGTAAAGTTCCTTTCTTCAATAGTTTACGGCCTGCCTTTGAAATATTAAAATCATAATCATGAAAATGGGAAGAACAAATATTTGTGTATTTAGTTGGAGTAAAATCTTGTCTATTAATTTTTTTGATCCATTGCTGTTTAATATTATCATCGGATGGAAATCTAGAACATTATAATATAAGAGAAATAATTTTATTTAATTAGAAAACCCATCAAATTATCAGTATAAGTAAAATTTGTTTCATTTCAAAGTACTTTAAATTCTAGATTAATATAGTCGGTAACAGATAAAAATTTGAATTCTAATTACGACCCTGTCTCTTTGTTCTGTTGATGTTTGTTTTCCTAGTTGACGATAGATGTCAGTTTTCACAAAAGTATTACAAAAAATACAAAAATAATACTTTTTCGATTAAAAATTCATTAGGCAAGAATGCAGAACATATTTCAATATATTTTTAGGATTTATTTTATAAACACTCAGCTCTACGAACCTTTGTATTTTTATTTTCCATCACACAAAGTTTTTCCATCTAGTGGCGAATAGATTTAACTATATTTAAACAACACACAGAGATTTTTCTGGAACTATTTTAATAAATTAAATATAAAATTACTTACAAATGAAATGTGATGCCATTCATGGTACCAGAACGTCTATCTGAGTTATTTGTACAAGATAAAACACAACACTTCATCTTTTTACCCGACTACGGCAAAGCCAAAGGAGGGTTATGATTTTGACAGGCTATGTATGTATGTATGTATGTATGTATGTTCATTTGTTCCCTCATAGCTCCTTAACTACTCATTAGAACTGAACAAATGAGGTGTCGTTAGAAGCGTCATGATCGTCTTCTGGTTATAGGCTATATGAAATGTCACTGAATCTAATGTGGCGCCCTCTAGCCAACATAAAGTACTGCATTAAAAAATAAATTTTAGATAAATATGTCGTGTTTGGTATCATTGGAAAGGGCGTTACTTGTACATTTCAAAAATATATATATTATTAGCATTTGCTCGTGACTTTGTCTGTATTTATTCGATAAGTGTGGAATTTCTATGGTATGCTCGTTTATTCCCTCCTTTCTAAGCTACTAGTCAGAATAAGACAAATGAGGTATCGTTAGAAGCGTCTTGATTGTCCGCTGGTTACAGGTTATACGACGTGTCATTTAACCTAATGTGGCGCCCTCTAGCCGACGTAAAGTACTGTTTCAAAAAATAAATTTGAGACAAATATGCCGTGTTTAGTATCATACGAAAGGGCGTTACTTGTACCTTTCAAAAATATATATATTATAAGCATTTTCTCGTGACTTTGTCTGTATTTATTCGATAATCGTAATTTTTTTATAGTACCTATTTAAAATATACTATGCAAAGAAATTAATATTATAAAGGCACCAAAACATTTTAAATAAAAAAAAAGTAAAAACTAAAACCCAACTACGACAAAAAACGACGTTGAAAAAGCATGAAACAAGTTTCAAAAGCCGTAGTCACGCGTTGTTAAAGTGTTATGAACTATGGTACATTATACTACATGGACTACGGTTTTTGAAACTTAGTAATAAACCATAGTCCATGACACTTTAACAACGCGTGACTACGGCTTTTGAAACTTGTTTCATGCTTTTTCAACGTCGTTTTTTGTCGTAGTTGGGTTTTAGTTTTTACTTTTTTTTTATTACTTGATTGTACCGAGAACATTCAAGTATTACGATTTTTCGATGCAGTTCTAGAACATTGACGTTAATAGTATAATTTGCAAGTTGCGTCAACTGCGATGACGTCGGGGGTGGTATTTTGTCATGGGGGTGATGCGCTTATGCCATCTCCTCTTTGTATTTGCTCCGTGGTCTGGCCCAGGTAGTCTTTGGAACCGGTGGATCAATGTTGACGGGGCTTTCATTGATAGGTAGCTGATGATATAGGAAGTAACATAGGCTACTTTTTTTAGACTAGCTTTGTCTCGCAGTACGACGATAACCACGGGTAACACCGCGGTGTTAAGCTACTAACTAATAAACCTATGATCATAGTAAGGTTTCATTTGATGTATCTAAGCAATGGACAACTAACCTATACTTATACTATAATATGTAAATTCAAAGAAACTCATTAGTATTAGCATTTTTATTGATATGTAAAATTTATTGTCCGTAAATATTACGTATATACATGTACATGTCCATCCACCCATTAGTGATAACTCAATTACTTCATTATAGGGAAAGAAACCCCATATTTATAAATTTCAAAAGAGATTAAGAACTACGTATAGTGAATTATCAATTTGAGAACTTATTTCAATCAAGTACCTCACTTACTAATTACTCTCTTTTGCGTATTCTAAGGTTGTTGAATAATAAACTGAAATTAAGATGATGTACTCATAGCCGACAGCAACGGCTACCAGTCCACGTCCAGACCAGTCTCAACGAAGACCATGTTATTACGCAGGATGTTTTATAGTGCCCAAGATTTGCTCAAGCATAGGTAACATCTCGGCTTTCGAATATTAATAGCTATCTGATACGACCGGGGAGAAATTAGGTGCAGGACTGACAGCATTTCGTGCTCTCCGAAACACGGGAGATAAGATTCCGATTTTCAGACTCCGAGCGTTATCGGGTACGTTTCCCGGGTCGTGCCAAAAAAACATTATTGAGATTTTATAATAATAGAAATGCTTCAATTGCAAGATTGTACATTAAATAAATAAATAAATATTTCGGACATCTAACACACAACGCCATCTAGTCCCAAACTAAGCAGAGCTTGTATTATGGGTACTAGACAACTGATATGAATACTTATATACTTTTTTTTTGTAAATACATACATATTATACATAGAAAACACCCAAACTCCGAAACAAATATTTGGAGATCATACAAACATTTGTTCCGACCCGGGAATCGAACCCGAGACCTCAAGAACAGCAGTCGCGTACGCTACCACTGCAAGTAGAGTAGAGTAGACATATAAATTAATACTGTAAGAAGTTATATTTTGTGTTTCGTGTGTAGGTAAGTGTATTTATACTTGCTGTAGGCTAGTATGTTGTTTGTCAACAAGCTCTTTTCACCAGGCTTAAGGTTTTGCTAGTTTACTGATAGTCACGGGTAACAAGTCCTTGCAATATTTACTACTGTTCCAAACACACACATACCTACTAAATACTTAAGTACTCTTTAAAATATTCACGCATAGAGACAAAATTAAAAACCACAACACAAGAAAATGCAATAAAGTTTCTAGTGAGAACTTCTAGAAAGCAGCAGTTCTTAATTTTCGAAACACGTTCTATGAAGGATACAGAGTATTATTAGTTGTAATACAATATTTTCTAAACTTCAATAACAGTGTTCAAACCGTTTCAAAATGCTAATGTGTTATTGCAGCTGCTAGTTATAAATAGTGGATATCTAATCTACCTAAGACATTTAAACGAGCAATTCTTGTAATTATATTTATTATCTCAATCATGGATACAGCTCCAAAGTTTTTTATGAAATTAAGTATGCAAGGAGTTTCGATAAGTAAATAAATCGATTTAGTTAGGATTCATTTTTAGAAAAATTACCAAAAAAAGAACAGATGAATAGGGGCAAACGAGCAGACGTATCGCCTGATGGTAAGTGATTACCACCGCCAATAGACACCCGCAACACCAGAGGCGTCACAAGTGCGTAGCCGGCCTTTTAAGAGGGAGTATGCTCTTTTTCATTCCAAAGTTTTGTTGTGCAAGGCAGAAAGTTTCTTGAGAAGCGCACAGTTCTGGACTGCCAACCATCTAGATGAAGGGGATGAAAGTTCTGTCGCGTAGGACGATGGCAAAAAGAGGCGGTATGGATCAGTCCGAACAATTCCTCGGAGTACTATGTCACGGGGGAGTTTACATACATACATGAAACAGACACAATGAACGTCCAGACTCAAAACAACAGTTTGTTGATCGCATAAAGTGTTATTCCATGTGGGATTTGAACCCGCAACCCTTGGCGCAGTACAAAGCGGCGTAGCGACCGCTTAAAACTGTATGCCAACCGCGCAGTCTCTGGCTCACAAGTCGCGATGACTGACCTCTAGCTCAACAGACCACATCTAATAACACGAAGAGATTATAGAAGCTAAAATTCAAATTTATACATTAACTTACAAGGCAGTGGAGCCACGCTGATTTCAGCACGCACGGGCCAGCTCAGTCGGGGCGGTACTACCCTTGCACAACAACAATCAAAATAAAATTACAGCGATCGTGGTGTCGTGTTTCGTTGGTGAGTGGGATCCCGAAGGCCCAAAGATGTAGAAGCATCACTAACCCGCCATGGTGTGGGTCCCCATGCTGCATTGTCTGCATTCGCAATGAGTATGGTGACCATCACTCTTGGTATCTGCTTATCCTTTCCATCAAGCAAAGTAGAGTAATTTTGGCAGGGCCAAATAAAAAAAAAACTTTGCTATTATTGTCGTGGTTCTATTTCGTATGAACTATTCTATTTAACATACTACTCATGTTATAAATTGACGGATCAATTCTATCAAATTAGTACACAAAAACATATTAATCATTGATAATTAAATAAATAGTTTGGACATCGGACTCACAACGCCATCTAACTTCAAACTAAGCAGAGCTGGTACTATTACAGCTAGATTAACTGATTGAATACCCTATACACTTTTTTTTATAATAGATAAAATTATACACTAGCCGACCCGTGCCCACTTCCTTGAACGTTAACCGCTCGCTTTTCTGCCACTTGATTTACAAATAATATTTCTTTTAACTAAATGTTTTGTTTTATCATACTTAAATATAGCTTATGTCACTCCTGAATAGTGTGGCTTTCTGTTACTGAAAGAATTTCTAGGATTTCCAATCCTTGAAATTCTGTAGATAATTAGTATTCAGTAGTTCTGAAGATTACTACCTACAACATACAAACAAGGTTAGAAACTTTATAATATTATAGTATAGATATCTTACATATATAGGGAATCTAAACCGAGACCTCAGGCACAGCCGTCGTGTAAGTTACCACTGCGCCAACGCGGCAGTAATTTTTTTTATGTTTATACCAAAATGACTCTACTTTGCCTGATGGAAAGCATACGCAGAATCCAAATGGTCAATATACTGCGAATGCAGACAATGCAACAATGCAGTATGTTAAATATGTATTTCGGACATCTAACACACAACGCCATCTAGTCCCAAGCTAAGCAGAGCTTGTGTTATGGGTACTATACAACTAATACAAATGTATATTATACTTTTTTTTTGTAAATACATACATATTATACATAGAAAACACCCAAACTCCGAAACAAATATTTTATTTATTTATTTATTTTTATTTATTAACTTTATGCACAAAATGTACAATGGCGGGCTTAATGCCAAAGGCATTCTCAATCAGTCTACCGTTGGGTGGTGCGGAGATGAGTGAGAGGGTGCACTACACTATTGTTATAACACTTAGATAGATTAATCCACAATAAACTGACAATCAACAAAAAAGACCCGGCAATTATAATATATCTACACAATACTACAAGAATACATACATATATACAAACACATAACTATAATTATTTATACATATATACATATATACAATAAATACAGTTTGGGAGGTATCTGCTGCATTTTGGGTAAGGAGATAATATATTTGTAGATCATACAAACATTTGGTCCGACCCGGGTATCGAACCCGAGACCTCATGATCAGCAGTCGCACACGCCAACCGCGAGACCAACGAGGCAGTCAACGAGGTGTTGACCCACAACATGGCGGCTAGTGATGCTTCTCGCACTCACCAACGAAACACGACAGCGTGATCACTGTCATTTTACGTTGATTTTCTGTGCAAGGGTAGTACCGCTTCGGTCGAACCGGCCCGTTCATGATAAAATCAGAGTGGCTCTACTACCTTGGGAAGGAATAGAATTCGTCAACTATATTAAATGCTCATCATCATCATGAACAGCCTTTAACAGTCATCTGCTGGACATAGGCCTCTCCTTACCAAAAAGGTTTGGGCCTTATTAAACCACTTTGGCCAGGCGGGTTTGTATAGGGTTTGTTTCCATTTTACCTTCCCTTTTACAGTGTTAGTGTCTTGCAGAGTTCGATCCCTTAGTCGACTCTTATGACACCCACGACAACATAGGCATAGTGATAATCCATATGCTTAATCCAGCACCATACAGTCATCAAATGTTACTTCGTAAGAGAAAGCTAAGAGACTGTTCAGTAAATGCTGATAATCAGTAGTAAAATCTCAATAAACTATTCTAGTATTAGCGGGTTTGCTACCATGTACCTTTTTGTTTGTGAAATATCGGATACTCACAAACAAAAAGGTACATGGTAGCAATCCCGCAGATTCCTATTTTAATGTACAAAAAAACTACTAAATAAACTAAACACACACACACACACGCACACACACACACACACACACACACACACACTAACACACACACACACACACTAACACACACACACACACACTAACATACTGCAAGACTACTACTACTTACAATGTTTTTTGTTTTTATATGAAGTACATGACAATATGATTGTAAACTGTTACTAATATTCGTCTAAGAGGTGGAGTCTGGTGATCTGTTATACAGGGTTTTCCTACTACAGACACCAGTCTCTCACAAAGGAACGAGAGTGACTGAAGCTGTATTGTGGCTATAAAAATATTGTACTTACCTTTGTATTTGAGAGAAAAAAAAATTTTACTGACCATTAAAGCTTAAAACAATATATTCTAGTATTATCTACCAAATAACTACAGATTTTGGTTCACAAATCTTGAATCGACATATGTAATATATCCTACTAATCCTGCTAATATTATAAATGCGAAAGTTTGTAAGGATGGATGAATGTTTGGATGTTTGTTACTCTTTCGCAAAAACTACCGAACGGATTTGGATGAAACTTTACAGTAATATAGCTTTTACATCAGAATAACACATAGGCTACTATTTGCCGCGATAGCCGACATCTACACGGGCGGAGCCGCGGGCAACAACTAGTATCACATAAACCTATATGTATCGAAAACCTTTTCTGTTTAATATTGTTGAATTACGTGATATGACTATCTGAATCTTTGTCTGTTGTAGATGTGCATAATTATTACAACTTGCTTACAAAGCAATAATATTCTCAATTTCAAGATTTATAATGATTTTAAATACTACACTTATTTATACTAAATAAATATGTGTATCCATGACAAATTCGATTGAAATCAGTACCACGGCTTAGCAGTGAAAGCGTTACAGACATATAGACAGATAGATAAACAGACAAAGTTACTTTAGAACTTTATAATATAAGTATGGATATGTACAAACAATACGTATTAGATTAAAAAAAAAAGTTTAAAATGCTAACATAGATAGACTGATAGATAACCCTCCTTTGTAGCTTTTACGTAGTCAGGTAAACATAAAAGTAGACTGTACTGTGCCATTGCTGGGCTCAGGTCTCCTCTCAGGAGAGGGTTAAGGCCATACGTCCTCACACTGGCCGAGTGCGTGTTGGGGACTGACAAGACAACGTCGTAGCTACGTAATCTTGCCGTTGGATGTTTTTAAACCGCCCAAAGGCCTCCAACTCAGCTTCACGATTGTTATCATAGGATAACAACCGGGACAGACTGCTTAACGTGACCTCCGAATCACGGAGACGCTCATGGCACAATGCCACCAGCGGTTGGTGGGTATCTGTAGGTACTGACCGCGCCATCGTTGCTTTCCCTCGGTGATTGTTTCTAATCACCGAGTGAAACTGGGCTATGAGCACCTGCTATCATACGTGGAACAAAACATAACGAGAACTTTTAGACTCAGGAAAACAACTTTTGGATCAAACACAATGTCGTCTCATGTAGGAATCGAACCCAAAGTACTCAACGCGATAAGAAGCGGGGAGGCTTATACTACGCTACCCGTGCAGTCTAAGTACATTTTGGTTTAGAATATCAAAGGTCAATAAAAGGAAAGGCGCGAAAGCTTCTTTGCTTTCTTGAAGAAGATTTGGATGTGAATTACATAGTTTTTCAGGATTACGTAGACCAGATACAAACTTACCCAAAGAACTGGCTATATGTAACTGAAAATAAACCAAATCTGAATGTTCCTGAATTTTAAAGAATGTGGTGTTAAATAATATGATTGTTTCTTGTGAAATATAAAGCTGTAAAATTTGTTCGGTTGAACATGTTAATCTCAGGATACATTAGTTCAATATAAAAAAAATCGCGTTGAATAGTCCATTTATTAAGGCAAACTGTAGGTCATAAAACACGCTGATAGGAGTACAGCATCAATAAAACACGTTACAAACATGGAGAAAAATAATACTTATGAGAAACCTAGACGATATTACACGAATCAGTTGGTTCAGAAAAAAAAACATGATATTTTAGTCACTAGACAATTTGTTTTTAACAAATCATAAGAAATATTTGATTTATAAACAAGTTTTCTAAGCCTATTCATTATTTATGCATATTTATAAGAAGGAAAAGGAAGGCAAATCACAAGCAGCTAATATAAAAAATGATTAATCTGACTTTGATGGTATCTGGAGAAAGTGCCTATGCTAACAATTCACTTCCAATATGGACCTTAAAACTCTTAAAAAACCGACAACCTAAACAAAATTATAAATATTAATGAAACAAAGTATGCCACGAACTTTTGCATAGTGTCGTCAAATTTCTATATGGAATTTATGTTTTTAATATGCTAATTCTTTAAGCGTTATAGTGGGGAGATATCGATTATAAAAACTGTTCTGGCCGTAATATCAGCATAGTTCGAACGATCTCGGATTGGACTGATACAGTAGATTGAAGTAAAATGAAGTCTCTTGTAGTGATATTCAGTGTTGTCGTAGTGACATCATGTGGTCCTGTTACCTCAGAAGAGTCAGTGCTACGTTCAGTTATAGGAAATCTCGTTAATTGTAACAGTGATTTGAGTCTGTGCATGAAGGTACGTGAAGTGTTTGTGATGTGTTACACAGATGGTATCTTCCTCTAATAGTGTAATCGAAAACAGTGAATTTAGGAATTGAACCGTTTACTGTGATGAGTTTCACACAAAATTGCCGATTGCAACTATTAAATTAAATATGAATTGAGATGTAGAAATTTGCGTATTATGTGGAAGTTTCAAAGTTGAAATTTATTTTTACAATGTAAATTTTTGAATTCGTCAATTTTTTTTGTTATATCTGGAACACAAGATTAAAAAGAAGATCTGGATAGGACCGAAGGACATTCTTAACAGCAAATAAAGCTTAAAAAAAAATCATAGTTGCAAAAGCTTCCGAACGTCTAAAACTCAACTTCAAACTGCACCATTGGTCCACGGCATACGTTATACTGCGCTAATTGTTGTGGGTTCAAATCCCACACGGGACAAGACTTCGTGTTTCCACAAATTCTTGTTCTGAGTCTAGGTGCTCTTTGTGTCCATTTTAAGTAGGTTTGTAAAGACCACTGCGACACAGAATGTACATTCCTAACGTCAGAGTAGTCTTTTCAAAAAGAGAAAAAAAAACTTAAGAGATAGGAAATGAAGCTAATGAATCCTTCCATATAAGACGCGACAGTGAAAGTGACAAATAACTAGTAGGTCAAGTTAGATACGTCAAAGCAAATTAGTTACAGGCAATAATCGGTCCCATCGCTGACTATTATTAAAAACATAGTGTTTATTACTTAATTGACAATTCAAAAGGTCAAGTGTAAGTAAACAAGGGTTTACTTTCACAAAAGAACAATGAATTAAAAAAATATAGTAGTTGTTGTATCGTAGTAATTACTTTGTCAAGTTTCTCGAAAATTATCATCATGACTCCAGAATTTAGAACATTTCAAATAAAGAAATATTTAATTTCTAGGAACATGCTCTCAAAGCTGCTGAACGATTTGGTGCTGCTCGTAAACTTACAATTATTGATGGGGTCACAATTTTGAACAACAATCCCAAAGAAGCCAGGAGCCTAGATACACTGTCCACTGATCCTGCCTTGAGAAACAAACAAGTGACTGAGAGACTTTGGGACAGTGCTTCTGATATCCTGCAGTCTTCTGAATTGGAATTGAGCTACGGTGGTGGAGACGATGTTGAAGATACTTCAAGGTCCCTTGAGGAGACAGGTAACAATATTAAGATACCAATGATAAGCAGCTTTAGATACTGCGTTAGATGAGGAGGCAAAAAAAAAACAATTAGATCGTGATCATAAAGAGCACAACTGCCCCGAAATCACTAGCGTAGGGTCTTATGATACAATTTTGATCACAGAAGAACTTCAGTTAAATATTAAACTGGTTAAGATAACGCAAACCTATAATAAAGATTGAAAGTGCGCAATTAACATAGCCACAAAAAAGTTTGGATAGGCAGATATTGTACTTTTCTAACATATAACCGGATTATAAATTGAGACCCGTTTCAATCATTATAACGGTACATAATAAACTCAACTGATTGATTTAGTGAATTAACGAGATGATAATTATACAAATAGAAACGGATTTCTACCAAGGTACATAAAACAAAAAGAAAATTAAATAAATGTACCCAAAAATTCATATTAGTATAAAAGACTAATGATAAAAACAATGTCATGTAAATTTTCTGACAATAGGTTTTTTGATATAGATTAAAATGAGCCACTCATTGTTTTCCTAAACATCCATACCAACTTTTTTATGGAATAGCAACAAAAGCGCAGGCGTATCGCCTGATGGTAAGCGATTACCGCTGTCCATGGACACGCGTAACAACAGAGGCGTCACAAGTGCGTTGGCGGCTTTTGGGGCATGGGGAGGGGGATGGGGGGAGAGTTTGTCGTATGGGCCTCCGGTATCCTCACTCACTCGGTGAAACACAGCGTAGGCGCTATTTCACACCGGTTGACCCGGCCCATGCATGCCGAAACGTGGCTCTGCTACGCCATAAATATGGTCATATTCATTTAGATCTGGCTAAAAAAATTAATAGACTTTAATGTTTGCGAAATGTTTTTCAAAGAATTCCTATTTAGTAACTGTATTTTTTATATAAAAGTGAAAAACAGCATGTATTAGAAGATGGATGTCTACTAGCGACAATAATGCAGATTACTTAGTACGATAGAAACTAATTTTGAACTTACTTCCATCACTGTAGCTAAGATTAGGCAGAAAGATGAACATGAATAAGACATGTCCACTGGTCTATCTAAATCCAAAAAAATACTGACATCTCATTTTTTTTACAGTTGAGGAAGGTCGTGGTAAAAAAAAGAAGAAGGAGATCAAAAAGAAGCTTAAAATGATCATTCCTCTGTTGATTTTGGCTAAGGCTAAAGCTGTTGCCCTGGCTGTCTTTTCTTTGGTCGTTATCGCTGTTTCGCTCTTCAAATTGGCCTTCATTGCCAAGATCGCCTTTATCATCAAACTGATCGCCCTAATCAAAGAGCTTTTGGCAAAGAAACATGCTCAGGAAGAAGTATGGCAACCACATGGTTGGGACTCCCATGCTGAACATCACCCGGCAGTCGAACATGGCCAAAGCCATGGTTGGGAGGGTGGTTGGTCTCGGTCCAGGAATGAAGGCAATAGCATGGCTTACTCCGCCTATGGAATCTAAGAAGCTGGCTACCAAATATAATATTTATTATCCCACTACGAGATTATGAGAATGAATGTATTTAAGTGTGAATGAAGTGTCTCTATAGTTTTTATATTTTTGTTTTTATTTTTACCTTCGTTTTTTCTTTTCAGTCATTTTATTTTTTGTAATATTTATGTGATTTTTTTAATTTGACTGAAAAGGAACTTTTTAGTTTATGTGATAGTATTATTAGTTATTTTATAACTATTTATTTTAATAGGTATACATTTATGCGTAATATTTTAACTCAGTAGATATAATCTGTATTCATTTATCTAATGAAAAGGTACATATTTCAAATATTTTGCAGGTATTTATATATTTTTGCGTAAAATTACTTATACATATTATGATATTACCAACAACATTTGTTTAATATTATTCTATTCTATTTTGTGTATGTATTCAAGTTTTATTTTATCAGTTGCATGATATATATTAAGTTTCATATATTATTATTTCTTTGTTGATATGTATTACTATTTAAGTAATGATCTCTATATATTTATGGTATTTTAATTAATTTCTACAAATCGTGTATTGTATCGTGTATCACGAACTATCTTTATGTTATCATATGTGTTTGCGTGAATGATAGTGGTCATAATATTTGTTTCTGTATTTATAAATACACCAAACAGCACTGAATATTTTGTTTCACTTATTATTTCTTTTAACCTGTTTTAAGTTCGGTTCGAGTTCTTTATGTCCATTCAATGTATGTTTGCAAAGTCATACGCAACACAGGATGGTATACTTCTAGCGCGGTGACTTGTCTAAAAGCAAATACCTATTATCTAGATGTGGTAATCTTTATATATATAATTCTTCTGTGCGTGTGTATGTCACTGAACTACTCTCAAACGACTGGACCGATTTTGATGAAATTTTTTGTGTGTGTTCAAGGGGATCTGGGAATGGTTTAGATTCACAATTTTGTCCGCTGGACAATGTTTTTCTTAATTAATTTTTAATTTATTATTAGTTATGGCAAAACGACGTTTGCCGGGACAGCCAGTACTAAAATATAAAGCTGAAGAGTTTGTTTGTTTGGTTGTTTGTTAGAACGTGCTAATCTCAGGAACCGCCGGTCCGATTTGAAAAATTCTTTCAGTGTTGGATAGCCCATTTATCGAAAAAGGCTATAGAATATATATCATCTCGCTAAGACTAAAAACAGGGGAGCACCAATGAAAAATGTTTCAAAAACGGTGGAAAAATATCACGCCACGGGCAAAAGGAGATGCAAACGAGGTTGCGTATTGTTGCTAGTAATATAATATATTGACATATCTCATATTAATTTTAATAAACTCGTGCAAAAAAATTGACATATTAGTATGTTGCTGCATCATTCTGCATCTATTCATTTAAAGATTAAATAAATAGAAATTTATACTTTAAAATTATTATAGTGTTAATGTAGATTTCGTTAATCATTTCGACAATTTTTAAGACATGTGTTTAATCTTTGGTGGAATGAAACCCTCTATTTATTAATAGAAGTCATAAAAAAAACTAAAAATCAAATATTATTTGATGCATTTCAAGCAACACATTCTCATACGTTGACACAAATCATAGAACAGTTACTTTTTAACATTTTACATCAATAAATAGATAGACAGTACGGCTTACTAATTTCACAGACAAAGTTTTATTAGTTTTAGTAGAAAAAACCTATTAAGCATAAATTCAAATTGTTAGCAACTAACTTTTTTTCTCAAACTTTACTCGTTAAGATCTTTAGTACGCTAACAGTTGTATGTATATTTATTATTATTTTCTTTTACTCAACGTAATCCAGTTCTTCTTCTTCCCAATGATGCAGAAGCATCACTAGCCCGTCATGGTGTGGGTCACCATGCTGCATTGTTGCAGTGTCTGCATTCGTACTACAACTCTTGGATTCATTTTGGCTGGGCCAAAAACAAAAAAAAAGCAAACTAAGATAGAGCTTGTATTATGGACACTACACAACATACATACTTTCTTGTAAATACAAAAATAATATACATGTGACAATGTTTACAGATCATATAAACATTTGGTTTGACCCGGGAATTGAACCCCAGACCTCAAACACAGCAGTCGCATACGCTACCACTGTGCCACCGAGGAACTCAGTAATATTGGTATGGCAAGATATACGGTCAGCGCAGAAAAGCCATGATGTCCGAGACTATCAACAGCTTCTCCACAGTGACAAAAATGCGGAAAACACAAGGCGCTCCTAAACGGAGGCAAGTGACAAAACGAATTGTAGTATCGATGGAAGTGCTTGAATCCATAAGTCTGATTCCCACTCCCACTGCCAACAAACGAGCGCGCACAGCGAGACTGGTTGATGTATCTAGAAATGTTTTTGCTTTAAAATACAGAATTTGTCGCTGAGAAAATGGATTACTTTGCAGGTAATATAGTACTGGGACAAGCTATCTGCCAAGCGTCTATGGCAATGGCCTTGCATGAGACTTCAGAATTAACCAGTGTGTTTATCAGAATTTTCCTGGTTTAATCTTCTGTTTTTGCCATAAATACACTAAAATTTTAGTTTCTGCCATGTACCGAAGACAGAAATGCTGAAAGGCTGCGGCTGAAATCTACAATTTTGCGTAATCCAAGACCACCTAAGTAATCTGGTAAGGACGTTTGGAGCCAGCCTCGATCGATTACAGCCACATTCAATACTTGGCTGAGCGCATTTTGTATAATTTTCATTAAAGTGATGAATATTTAGAAGGAGTGATGACCTAAGCCGTGTGTGAATTAGGTACAAAAAGACAATAACGAATAATAATAAAAGCCGAATGGATATTAATTTTAAGTAAACGATCCGAAAATTCATTAAAGCTTTTAATTTTGTCTTCTATGAATGGCTAAAAACCGAAGAGACATTTTCTCTAAAACTTTAATGTTTTTTTAATTGAATTTTTGTACAGAGAGTCTTTCTGTATTGTCACAAAAAATATTGTATTCATAAGAGTTGAAGTCCAAGCTAATAGATTTAAATTTATCTATACATCTATACAAATAAATAAAATTCTAGTGTATGTTTGTAATATTAAAATAACAGCTTTTTAATCAATGCATATGTATGTACACAGGATACATATACCAAAAATGTGATTAAAAAAATTTTTGTCTGTCTGTCTGTCTGTTTGTTCCGGGTAATCTCTGAAACGGCTGGACGGATTTGGACGGGACTTTCACTGGCAGGTAGCTGATGATCCAGGGAGTAACTTAGGCTACTTTTTTTAGACTAACTTTGTCCCGCGGCGTTACTCGCGGTACAACAATAACCGCGGGTAACACCGCGGGGTTCAGCTAGTTTTTAATAAAAGATAAATCCTCTAAAACTGTATCTACTTCCCCTTATTAAGTTCCACCGTCAAGGTACCAAATGTTAAATTTAGATTTTATCTCCTTTATAATGAAATGAAAAATCTACACACTTGGTTAATTTATCAGCAACAGTAAGCCTTGCACCTCGGGGGACCCTTTTAAGAACTGGAACAGATTTTTTTAAACCACTTAACTTTTGCTAAATAGGACTACCAAAACTATACTTAATGCTACAAATTCGAAAATAACTCTGTCTATTACGCTTTTAGGTTAAACTGCTAAACCGATATAGATGGATAAATTGGACCTTGGAAAGAGACATTGGCTTAATTTTGTCGCAATAGCTTATATAGAATTAATATTTAACAACTTTAATTAATATTTGTCTTATCTTTCTCTTTTACATGTATGTTATGTGTGACTAATAAATGTATTCTATTCTATTCTATTCTATTCTATATAAACGCCACTGCAACCGCGAGCAAAAGCTAGTCTATACAAATAAATAAAATTGGAGTGTCAGTTTGTAATATTAAAATAACCGCTTTTTACTTAATGCATATGTATGTATATACGATACATATAACAAAAATGTAGTTAGTTGCTGTTTGTTCCGGGTAATCTCTGGAAAGGCTGGACGGATTTTGACGGTACTTTCACTGACAGGTAGCTGATGATCCAGGGAACAACTTAGGCAACTTTTTTCAGAGTAAGTTTGTCCCGCGGCGTTACTCGTGGTACAATAATAACCGCGGGTAACACCGCGGGGTTCAGCCCGTAATTAATAAATTTAACTTACCCTCATGTGATATTTGCACTGATTGGAAATAGTCGTTATAACTTCAACAGTTTGACCGAATTCCATCCAATATTCCGATTTCAACTAAACTGCAAACACCGGTATGCAAGACATTCACCAATGACAATGATCTTGACTTTTTTGTTGTTGAGTTACGGCGCGCGACTGACTGCAACCAGCCATGAACTTGTGCAGTGTTTATTTTATAAGAAAAACGTTACGACAATATTATATAGTCTATACAAATAAATAAAATTGGAGTGTCTGTTTGTAATATTAAAATAACCGCTTTTTACTAAATGCATTTGTATAAACAGTACATATACCAAAAATGTAAAAAAAAAAAAAAATGTCTGTCTGTTTGTTCCGGGTTACTTCTGGAACGGCTGAATCAATTTTGACGGGACTGTCACTGGCAGGTAGCTGATTATCCAGGGAGTAACTTAGGCTACTTTTTTAGACTAACTTTGTCCTTCGGCGTTACTCGCGGTACGACGATAACCGCGGGTAACACCGCGGGGTTCAACTAGTTATATATATAAGTAAGAAAGAACGAATCGGTGTCAGCATTTCTGAAACAGTTAAATATCTAAATAAGCCAGAACTGCGAGTTTAATAAAACCCCTTTTTTTCAAATTTCAACTTGCCTCCATTTTTACGCCTACATATATCTTTTGAGCAAAACATTTCTTTTGTGAAAGCATTTTCGACTTTCTTGGAATACAATGTCGTATTTCATAACATTGCTATGAGTGTCTCTACAGGCACAAATACTTAAGTAACTAACACACTTATACATATTTAAGTAACCTTTATAATATTTTATAGTTAATATTGGTATATATTTTAATTGAAATTTACTTAAAATCAAGGTTAAAGAGGAATTAATGTATGTTAAGTCAACCAAAGCACAGCGACATCTTTTGATAGCAATGTAAACTCTTTGGAAAAGAAAGTACACAGGTAACATCTTAGTTCCAAAACATTCACCAACTTTCTGAGATTGTATAGCGCTTTTATCGTTAACTAGCTTTTGCACGCAGCTTTGCTCACGCAAACTTTCATCCCCTGATTTACCCCCTTACTTACGTTATATAAAGAGCCTACATGCAAAATTTTAGGATTCTAGGTTCAGCGGTTTGGGCTGTGCGTTGATCTCTGGGTATGCCAGTCAGTCACCTTCCTCTTTTATATATATAAATTACTACGTCTTAACAGAGATATATTAGCTTGTCTGTCAGAAGAATAAAGGAAATAGGTAGAGGTAGTTAAAAAGGTGTATTATAAGTGAAATGTTTACTACTAACTGGATTTTAAGTTCAACTTTTAACAGTTGTCTGCCACTTTAACTGCTCTTATGATGCAGTGGTTAAAGCGGTCGCCTCGGCTCTCTGTATAGCGCTGAGTGTTGATGGTTCATACACCACATGTGACAACAGTTTGGTCGGTCCTCAAATTGTTGTTCTAAGTCAGGCTGTACTTTGTGACAATTTCTTATGTATTTGTAAAGTCCCTAGCGATATAAGGTGTATTCTTAAAGCGTTTTCTATCAAAACAAAAAAGTGAAAACACCATGAGGCCAAACTTAAACAAATGAAATATAATGTCAAACTTTACTTTCCATTCGCGTATCTACAAATGAATTTTCGTGTCACTAAACCATAATTTCAAATCTCACTCTTACACTAGCATGATGACAGTTGATAAGTTCTTTTTTAGGTAAAACATAGAGCTGTCAAAAATTTAAGTAGAATTTTACACACCTTGGCTTCGAGACAGATTCCACTGCCATGATGTATCATCAAACGACTATTTGTGGAGCCACTAAAGTGGGTAACGAAAGGAATGTACTGGTTCAGTAGTTTACTAAAACAGTTTCGAACCGGTTTTTAATTAGGGACACGCGTTGATAACACTATTGCTGTGCTTAATAGAAAACTTATGGACCAAGCTCCTCCGAATGTTCAACACATATTTAATTAGACTTATACTTAAGTTGGTTTAATGATCCCGAAAGCTTAACACGAGGGTTGGGTTCTAGAAAATTCTGGAATAACAAAAGAATGACGAGCAAGATCATTTGTTATCTATACAGTAAACTATATTTGCCTGAAGTATTCAGAGATATATATGCTACATCTACCTTTATTGAGAACAGACCCGTGCTGTGCACCTAAGATCTAAGATCTCTAAAGAAGAACCTAAAATCTTCACCTGGGTGAAGCACAGAAACTATATAGGATTACACAAATCTATACTAATATAGAAAACTGAAGCGCTAATCCCAGGAACTACTGGTCCGATTTGAAAAATTCGTTCAGTGTTAGATATGCCATTTATCGAGAAGGGCTATAGGCTATATATCATCATGCTTAGACCAAAATAAACGGAGCACCAATGAGGAATGTTACGAAAACGGGGGGAAATTATTACGCTACCGGTAATAGGAGTCGTAAACGAAGTTGCGTAGGTCAGCTAGTAATGAAATGAAATTAACCGAAGGACAATGTTTCAGAGTACAAGTAAAATGAAATTTAGTCGCAAATACTTAATCACATTAAAATTATTTTTGTTGTTACGAGCAATTTTTATAGATGAAATGGTAATTGTTCAATTCTGTCGAAGTATGTTCGATTTTTTTCAATATTGCACAAATTGGCCACATTTAGGGGCTCTATAAGAAATAAGGGAGACTCAAACTAGTTTTTTGGAACAGTTTTTGAATTGTTTTTTTTTCAAACATTATGGAGAAAATGAAAGCCGAAATCCATAGTTATAGTATAAATTAGGAAGTGTGTATGTTTGTCTGTATGTTACGCTTTACAGGTTGAATTACTACACCGAATTTAATGCAAAGAAATAAATAAAATTGGAGTGTCTGTTTGTAATATTAAAATAACCGCTTTTTACTAAATGCATATGTATGTCTACACGGTACATATACCAAAATCTCTGTCTGTCTGTTTGTTTCGGGTAACCTCTGGAACGGCTGGACCGATTTTGTCATTCATCAATCGGCTACCTGCCAAGGTAGCTGATAATCCAGGGAGTAACTTAGGCTCCTTTTTTTAGACTAACTGGGTCCTGCGGCGTTATTCGCGGTACGACAATAACCGCGGGTAACAACGCGGTATTCATCTAGTTCTTCATAAAGATACTTCGATTCTTGACAAAATACATAGGTCACTCTTTGCTGCGATAACTGATATATGATACACAGACGAATAAACTGTTATAAAATAAATTTTAAAGGCCTGCATACAGACACATAAATTTAATTACTTTTTATTACGATATGAATGATTTATTGTGTCATTCAAGAGTAAATATTATAAAGGTTACACACGTGAATGATATATTCTTCTTTCATTTCCTTTACGCTGTTCGATGATGAATCGATTATTACAATCGATTGTAGATAGTTATTTATGGATCAATTAATTTTTATATGATTTATTTATGCTGCAGTCAGTGTTCAAAATATTATTATTGAGCCTTTAATGTAGGACTTCAGTAAATTCATTTTTTTTCGGATTGTGTCTTTTATAAGATGTATTTGTCAAGTACAAATTTTAGTATTATTTGGTCGGTAAACACATTAAGATTATTTTTTTAAACTTTCTGATATTTACTATCTCACACATTAAATAGTAAATTTAATATTTCAACCATTTTGGTTTTATTTTTAAATTAGATTTTTTATTACAGTTTAAGTAATTATTTTAGTTGTAAATATTTATTTTTGTAGAGATGAGCGAAATGTAGTGAAGAAAGTTTTAAGTTTAAGATATTGACGGAAATAGAAGTAGAAATCGAGCAAGTAAAAGATGGACAGACTGTGTGATAGAGGAGATTTTTAGGAAGCAAATAAGAGAACTGACGAGTAATGCAGGAGAACAGAACAATAAAACATGTAGTACTCTATTTTTTTTATGTATGGCCCTTCCAAAATGTCCCTTTTTACCTGATGGAAAGCATAATAAGCAGAATCCAAGACAAGTGGTCACACTCATTGCAAATGCAGACAATGTAAAATGTTGACCCACACCATGGCGGCCTAGTGATGCTTCTGCATCATTAGGAACGAACGCTCTAATTTTATGTCGATGTTCTGTGCCTGGTAGTACCGCCCCGGCCGAGCCCGTTCGTGCTGAAATCAGCGTGTCTCAACTATCTGTTAATTGACAAATAAAGTTTAGAAACAAGATGATGATCTTTATTTTCAAAAACGATATGTGTACACTATCATTTACTAGTTCTACTTCATCGTGTTTACTTCCACGAAGTTATATACTCACGGGTGTCGTAAAACACACTAAGGGAGTAAACTAACTAGGATAACATCAGTGCAAAGAGAAAAAAAACTTAACGCAAACTCTGTAGCTAGAGCGGGATAGTACACCACTACTTTCTACTACTTGGTCGGATCAAATGTTTGTAAGATCTATGAATACTTGTTTCGGAGTTTGGGTGTTTTCTATGTTTAATATGTATGTATTTACAAAAAAAAAGTGTATCTGTATTTGTATCAGTTGTTTAATACCCATAACACAAGTTCTGCTTAGCTTGGGATTAGATGGCGTTGTGTGTTAGATGTCTGAAATATTTATTTATTACTAGCTGACCCATGCAAGCTCGTTTGCACCTTATATTGCCCGTAGCGTGAAAATTTCCACCGTTTTTGAAACATTCTTCATTGTTGCTCCGCTCTTATTAGTAGTAGCGTGATCATATATACCAACACCGAAAGAATTTTTCAAATCGGACCAGCGGTTCCTGAGATTAGCGCGTTCAAACAAACAAACAAACAAACAAACGAACAAACTCTTCAGCTTTATTATATTAGTATAGATTTAAATATTATCTAATGTTTACAACTCTTATTAATTAATTTCTTCCATCTTCGCTTTTTTTTTGTTTCATTATTACCGCTAAATCACTCAAATTCTATTTTGGTACGAGTGAATTCAGTTACGGCATACTATTCTAAGAGATATGATCGAAATTTCTGGTGTTGCTCTCACTAAAATTAAACCACCGGAACATCAGCGATCTGTTAATGTTACGGTTTGTTGTTTCTTTGTTAAAATATTCAAAACACCAATTATTCCATTAGAAGCTTTTACTAAAACCGCCACTTAAAAAGATTGACTGCAAATTTGTTTCACTCTATACTAATGGTAGAAAGAATATGATAGTCATGAATATAAGTCTATTGAATTATAACTCCCATTAATGTAAGATTCCCACGACAATTATTCAAATATATTCAGAAAGTAAAACACTAACGAAGAAATTATTTAAATACTTTCAATCTTTAAGAGTAAAGTTTGTTGTGCAGATCACCTACATACTCATTAACAACATCTCATCTATCAAGGAATTACGTTATTATCTTCCTCAAGCTGATGCCATATATTGTATTTAATGAAAAAAAAGTAAAATTGATTTTCTTAGCAAAGGACCCTTCCTCAAGGACCATCAGCTATCCCGGTCTTGAGTAGTCCACATCCATTCAATATCAGCCATTTTACTCAATTTGACAGTTTTTTTTGCCGCAGGGAGTTTTAAACTGTGTGTGCCTAATACATTTTTAAGGACAATATAGTAATATCTCAAAATCAATCTATTTTATTTTTAATCTGTGTCTATCAGGGACTGGATGCCAGAAGTCAAGTATCGAATCAACTGGCGTTCTATTGGAGAGATCTATGTGGCAAGATCGTTTTTTGTTTTTTCGGAAGACGGTCTCCATTTCATCTCATCCATTTTCTTTATCACTAATTTCATCACGACGAAGATTTAAAGACTCGAAGACTTGTGACATGAATACTATAAACACTATAAACACATTGGCAGAAATAGCTGATCCGAGAGATCCGGTTGATTGCCATTTCTTCAAAGGAGAAGAAGAAGAGGTTTATTTGCAGCAGTGGACTGCAATAGGCTGATGATGATGATTATTGTTTCGTATTTTCTGTGCTGTCTTACCATTTATAAGATCTTCATTCAATTATACATACACAATGCCAGAGAAACATATAAATATGAATATCATTCAAACAGGTATTATTATTTTTTTGTGCATGGATCTGCCAAGATGACTCTGCCTGGTGGAAAGCATAAGCAGAATCCAAGAGTTGTGGTCACCACGCTTATAACAAATGAAGACAATGCAGTACGGTGACCCACACCATGGCGGGCTAGGGATGATTATGCTTCACGGGTGTCCGGTCTCGCACTCACCAACGAAACACGACAGCATGAATGGTATCATTCAAGATTGATCTTCTGCTCGAGAGTGGTACCACCCCAGTTGTGCCGGCCTGTTTGTCTGAATTCTGAAATCAGCGTGACTCTACTACCTTATTATTTTTACGAAAACGTAGCTAGTGAAACCTCTTACCCATATGTTTTGAAATTTTATGTGTCATTAATATTATAGTCAAGACAGCATAACTGACGCGAGACTAGAAATAATGAACTTGACGTGTTATGCGTGGGTGGGCCAAGGAAAGGCTTTCTGGTGCTACTGTGATATTCTTATCTCAATCGTCACGCTTTTTACTCCAATCGAAAAAAGTTTGAATAAACTATGGCTGTGAGATAAACTGAATTATTTAAGAACTATTTATAAGTAACAAGCTTTTGCCCGCTCCGCTAGGCTACGCCCCACTCGCATGTATGTCTGATAACTCCTATGTTTTTTCTCAAGAATCAAAGTATCTCCGTGCCAAATGTCATTGAAATTAGTGCAGGCGGTATAACCGTGAAATCGTAACAGACAAACAGAGTTATTTCTGAATTTATAATATTATTGTGGATAACATAATAAACATCGTACCTCGTTTTCGTCTTATGAAATTGAGAATTCCTAATAAATGCTAAAAATATTTATGAAGCTCCATAGGAGATAAATAGAATATTTTTTTTATTTTTTTTTTTTTTTTTATGTTTGACCCTGAATCCAAGAGTGGTGGTCACCATACTGCGAATGCAGACAATGCAACAATGCAGCATGGTGACCCACACCATGGCGGGCTAGTGA
Organism: Spilosoma lubricipeda; assembly: GCA_905220595.1. Classification (NCBI taxonomy): domain Eukaryota; kingdom Metazoa; phylum Arthropoda; class Insecta; order Lepidoptera; family Erebidae; genus Spilosoma; species Spilosoma lubricipeda. The sequence continues at coordinate 1,042,809 of HG992296.1, forward strand.
TGCTTCCGCATCATTGGGCCTCCGGTCTCGCACTCACCAACGAAACAATATGTATCGAATCACATGTAGGTGCAAAGGATTATTAGCTTGCCGTCGTCATTAAGTCCACCAATTCAATTACTGGTCCATCATGTGTCACCTGTGAGACCGTGTGAGACGAAGACGTCCCTGAACCGTCTGAGACGTCTTATTATTTATGCTTGGCCCTCCAAAATAACTCTACTCTGCCTGATGGAAAACATAAGCAGAATCCCATATCCCAGTTGGTCACCATACTCATTGCAAATGCAGACAATTCAGCATGGTGACCCACACCATGGAGGCCTAGTGATGCTTCTGCATCATTGGGCCTCCGCCTTTAATTTTTTAACGTGATAGAAATGTGATTTAAGTAGCCTTAACCGTTTAATATAAAATAATTTATTTAGATGATGGCATACTATCTTTAATAATTTAACATGAACTCTTCTTTTTTTATCTTTTTCAGTTATAATTAGATATATTTATTTTATTTATCAGATCAATTACGTAATATTAAAGAAAAAACTGTGGACTAAACTTTTTTATTGTTTTCTATCACAAGTAACTATAATTTTATCTATAAAGATTGCACACAATGTTACCTAATAATTTCCAAAGCTATAGTAGATAATACATGTAGGTAGAGAGGTGGGAGGTCTTTTATTGCTTGTCCAAATGATTATAGCTTATTAAACAGAATTTCTATTTTATTTCACTTTCTCGATACTGCGAGTGATGAACATAATTATTGATACTCAAACATCATTAAGCGGAACCGGCTGACCAAGATTCTAAGGCGATTTATTATGGTTAAGTACTACTTACTAATTATGGGATTGGCAGAAACCATTTTTTGTATGGAAAATTACAGCAGGACCGAGAAGGATTGAAAAGAAATATTCTTGATTGAAGTAGGTTTCGCGTGACTGAACTGGTGACTGGTGACTGAATAATTCATTTATATTTATCGATTTTTAACTGTATATTGACACCCTGCTATTGTGGTTATCTTTTCTGTGTAAGTTCATGATTTGATAAAAGGAATTTTTTTTAACATCGACACTCATGTTTTCATAAGTTTCAGTCAGTAAATGAAGAATTTCTAATACAAAAAACATGAGTAAGTGGTAAAAATATCATATTCTTCTTTATTAGGTTTTATAATGCTACAAAAATTTTATTTGTACCCACAGTTAAAACTACTAAAAGTAACATATTAAGGGCACTCTGTAGCATAATTATGGTTAGAAAACACGGACCTAGTGTGGTCTGAGAGATATTGAAGCGAATTACAGTATTTCAAACATGAAAACAATAGATGAACCTATATTCTATGAATAACCTCGTTTGTAAATCATAATTTCAAACCAAAGGTGGTATCTTTAGACCTATAGCCTTCATAATTTTAGTGCCAATCATATTATTTCTTAATAGCCCATTATTAAATTAAATACATTTTCAATTGAAGTTGAGATGTAAATTTTCTTTCCAAATTATCTGTTTAGTAAATGTCAAACTATATTATTCATATTTTATATTTTTCAACGGTACTGCAGAACATAAGTTTGACTTTAAAAAATGTTTAAAACATAACACTGTAGTTACTACGATTGTCATTTACCGGGTACTGGAATTTGTAACATTGCAAAAGGTTTTAGCTTGTCTTACCCTGTCTCTGGTCATAGTAAAACAGTCGTAAATCTTACTAGGAGGCCTTTGGGCTGCTTAAAATCATCCAAACGGCAAGATATATGTGTATATAGCCACAACGTTGTCTTGCCAGTCCCCAACCCGCACTTGGCCAGCATGGGGACTTATAGCCATAACCCCTCTTGAGAGGAGACCCTATCCCAGCAGTGGCACATTATGGGTTGTTAATGAAACACATAAACATAATTTAAAATGGATGAATTAATAATAATAAAGGCTCTTGATATAGTGAAACTACATATCAGTGTCAGAAGTTCATCGGTTCCGGTACGTCTCCATTTTATATTTTTATTACAAGAAAACTTTCTTAAAGATAACATTAGCAGCCGTCTCCAGAAGAGATTACCAACATATCTAAAAAAGCCGACTTTTATTACAGGAAGGATTATCTACTTACCAACTAACTGACGAATAGCTCAACTCTAGCAAGTGAAAACCGCGATCTGACAAACTCAAAAGTGAAATTGTTTAGTCAAGCCTTATCTTATTTCAACCGGATTTATTATTAACTACGTTTTACATTTCTTCTTCAGCACATTGATATAAATATTTATGACGATGAAGGAATTTAGTTTTTTGATAGTTTGTTCTAACTTCCGTGATCGTCATGTAATACATAAATTATGTTCCTGCGGTGAAATTGTGAATTTCCATAACTGGTAGTCATTTGATAAGCATTTAACTATATATTTATGAGTTTTAGTTCAAAAATACATCTAAATATTATTATATATAGCTCAAGAACTTGTTAAATCTTGAAAGTTAGAAGCGTTGGTTGCAATCTCCTAAACCTGTGTTGTAATATATGTAAAGCATCTATGCTATTGCTAACAGTTTCAAGTCCTTGTCAAACTGTAAATTATAACAATGTCAACTGATATACTGTTAACAATAATAATAATATTTTATAAATATTACAAGAAATCTAAATACTAATATATAAAGCTGAAGAGTTTGTATGCTTGAACGCCCTAATCTCGGGAACTACTAGTCCGATTTGAAAATTTCTTACAGTATTAGATAGCCTATTTATCGAAGAAGGCTATAACCTATATATAATTACGTTAAAACTAATAGGAGCGGAGCACCAATGAAGAATGTTTCACAATCGGGAACTTTTTTTCTTTTGAGAGTTTCCGATGCGTGCAATGCGTAAACGGGTAAAGTTTCGCAAAAATCATGTATGATAGAATTGTTTCCCTCTAAAAGTTCTAAAAAAGTCCAAGAGAGTATATGACTATCTTTTAAGGTTAGTTCACTATAACAGTTTCTATGGGAATCAAATTTGTTTGCGCTTTATAACACCACTTTACAGGCAATGTGTGACGCACGGAGGTGGCGGGGTCAGCTAGTGTATGATATTTATCTATATCTATAAACGTAGACTACATTTGTAGACTGTCTACTTTTAAATTTCGGAAATAATTATGACTACATATTAAATTTAGAGCAAAACTTTGTCATTGTCTGACATTATAAATTTACCTACAACTTTCTCTAATCCACTTTTCAAGACTTTTTTGTTTCACGTATATGTGTGATGTTTGAGGGTGGTATATTTTTATTTTATTTCTTAAAAAAGTATAGTATTATTTCAATTATTTTTTTAAACTTTAAGAACATGAGTTGATTTGCATAAGTAACGATTTTGTAATATAATTTGTCAGTTTAAATGTAATAGGATTTAATACAAAGAATATTTGAGTCAAAATATTTTCCAATACCAATCCAAAACCAATCCACATTTAGTTTCAAAGACTCTTTTATTACTCTTCGTATTTTTTTAGTTTAGGTGATGGATTTACAAGAATTCCATCCCTCTGCAATTCTCTCACAAAGTAAAAACATTTCTTTAAGCAATACCCAAAAACCTTTATACACCAAATACAAGATGTCCTCAATTAAGACTAAAAGTCTATTTGTAAAAGGTGTATTATGAAAGGCCTCAAAAGTCGTGGGCACGGCTGGCCTCATCCGCATTTTGAAGCGCACCCGTTATGACGTACACATAGTTTATAATGAACTGAATACATTACCAATTCGATAGCGAAAGTCGTCCGAAGTAGCCATAACTGTTTAACATATTGAATGGTATGAAATCGAAAATATGTTATATTATTATGGTATATATCATGGGACATTTGAAATCAACAGCGAGATATAATTTGATTTGACTGCCTCTTTGGCGCGGTGATAGCGTACGCGACTGCCGTGCATGAGGTCTCGGGTTCGATGCCCGGGTCGGACCAAATGTTTGTATGATCTGCAAATATTTGTTTCGGAGTTTGGGTGTTTTCTGTGTATAATATGTATTTTCCAAAAAAAGTATATATGTATACCTATAACACAAGCTCTGCATGCTTAGCTCGGGACCAGATGGCGTTGTATGTAAGATGTCCGAAATATATAAATATTTATTTATAATGTGCCAAAAATGTTAGAATTAAATTATTTTGAATCAATAAAACATAAAGTCCAGCCTATTTCAAAGAGGTATGAGGTCGAGACAATTGATTTCAACTCACTGCCCCCTCTCACACGCTTCTTATGCTTTGTCTTTTGGTTCTTAGTGATATTTTACTTCTACGCAAACATGCTGCATTTCGAGCCTACCCACATTTAATTGCAATATGTCTAGTCTTAAATTTAAGTCTAAAAATTATCTATGTACATTTCTTAGGAAGTAAGTGGCCACTGGGACGTGCTGTAATTGTGTGGATACCTCGCTTAACGTCTCGGGATCATGGATTGTAAACGCATAAGTACCTGCCCAGTTTATTAACGTTAACAGTTAACTACTTGTTCTTCTGTATTGTTTTTTGTGTTTTAATTACCAGTGACTGTTGTAATATGTAAGTTGTGATAAATTCTTGTGTGGAGTATGTGTGATACCAGTGTGCCGAGATAGCTCAGTAAGTTTGATCTATATTCTTATAGCTATTCTTACGACAGGAAAATGCATGTATGTGTGTATATACTGTGTGAGTCTGGCCAAATTTAGATGCTGTGTACCTAGTTCTAGTTAAATGTGCATGTTTTTATGATGTACTTAAAACCTGGGAAGAAACTAACGTCTAAGATACAGGCTCGGCCTAGTTTAGACGTTAGTGACCATAGCCATACTGTAGACACCTAGTTTAAGAGTTCATTATGACATATGCTTAAAAACCAAATTGTTTTATCGTGGTGTTGGTGTTGTATCAATAAAGTTATTAAGTTATTATTATTATTATTATGCAACCCGGAAAATGTTCATCATGGTAACCAACATACACGCAGGTGGAGCTGCTGAAAAAGATAAAAAAACTAATTAAAAATCTTTCATGTTTCTTCCTAATTAAGCAGCAGTTAAGTTAGTTAAAAACGCAAAAAGAGCAAAAGAAAGTAACAATGATATATACCTATAAAACCTGCAATATTGTTTAACAAAAGAGAAAAAGTATCTCAGATTATGATACAGATCAAAAATATCAATAACAGCGTGTGTAATGTTAGGTTGTGCAGAAATTGGAAAGGTTAAAATGATATACCTTTCTCTCCATAACTTCTATTGAAGTTTAACAATAGCTCAATGACTTTTTATGTTATCGTGTCTCTATCTTTGGATTGTGGTTAGTTTGATACATTTTTAACATAATTAAGAAATCATTTCAGACGACATGCACTGGTTTTTTTTGGGCAACATGTACAGAAAATGTATAGTATAGAATACAGTATACGAATAAATAGTGGTACAAACGGTAACCCAAGCAGTCATAAGAGTCTCCAGATTTCGGTTAATACTGCGGCCAATAGACATTTACAGCTCGTTGAATGCGCTCTTTTAAGGCTATTCTCACGATTCTGTATATTGAAGCTAGACATTTTATAAATATGAAATCAATATAATCTATACTAATACTAGCTGCCCCGGTAAACGTCGTTTTGCCATAATTTTTTTTTAAGGATGGGTGACCCTTACCATTTAGGGGGATGAAAAATAGATGTTGGCCGATTCTCAGACCTACTCAATATGCTCACAAAATTTCATGAGAATCGGTCAAGCCGTTTCGGAGGAGTATGGCAACGAAAACTGTGACACGAGAATTTTATATATTAGATTATAAACGCGAAAGTTTGTAAGTATGGATGGATGGATGTTTGTTACTCTTTCACGCAAAAACTACTGAATGAATTTGGATGAAGCTTTACAGTAATACAGCTTATACATCAGAGTAACACATAGGCTACTAATTGCCACGATAACTGACATATACGCGAGCGGAGGCGCAGGCAACAACTAGTTACACATAAATTACTAAGCACCTATAACTTAACTTGAAAACTAAATAAATAGAATCTTTATTTTCTTTCATTTAAACATATGCCCATCAGCATAATTTAGTTCTACTTTGGCTATCAGTTTCATTAGTATCAACATCTATTTTTCCTTAGATAAAACATCACTTCCTTAATCAATTCTAGATTCATATGTTATAATTTAGGTAAGGTATTTCAACTATTTTCAGTATCAGTTTTTTTAAGACGCGTTAAATATTAGTAGCTGATTGTCTGAAAATTTTCTGTCCTGTACAACTTAGGATAGAAAATTTTCGAATGCTGTAAATTGAAATTATTCAATCTTCTCTCAGTCTTCATCAGTCAATCAGAAAACCGGTGTGAAATAGCGCTTGTGCTGTGTTTTACCGTGTGAGTGAGGATACCGGACGCCCATACCCCAACCCCTCCCCCATCCCCTAAAGGTCAGCAACGCACTTGTAACGCCTCTGGTGTTGCGGGTGTCCATGGGCAGCGGTAATCGCTTACCATCAGGTGATACACCTGCTCATTTGCCCCCTATACCATAAAAAATGAATATCTTTGAACCTTTACACTGCAAATTTCATCAAGCACTTACTTACCTACTTCTATGTATTCAGATGTGCTATTTTTTAAGGTAGTGCTAAGTATGAAGGTTTTATCCCTGACTTAAAGTTCAATTGAATTAAACGTAAAAGCTAACCTATTCCCAACTATGCGTGTACATTAAAACCGGCTCCATAGCGGGACAGCTAAGCAGACAGACGAGATTTGAGTTGTCAACTTATTTTTTTGACTTTTACGTTTTTTTTCCTATTTGCCTTCCTATCTATTTTAGTTATATAATTTCAAAAGGTAATTGTAATTTATTTGAGAAAATCATTTTATACTCTTGCTGGTATTTTCAGTTCAGGTCTTAGTAATATTTTGAAAGTCTTTTATTGTTTAGTATAATGAACGTTAGGAAAACAATTAGTTATACAAAACACATACTTAAAACTGTTAGCGTGGTTTAGTACAACGTGGTGTGTGTGGCCAGAGACCAGAACCAACACTGAACTATTATGGTTATTGATGACTTTTTTATTTCTCTTTAAAATAAATTGAAACTTTTTTAAATTTGAAGAATTATACTCTATGATAATGTGGAACGCCTGTTGTTGCGTCACTGAGCAGGGCGAAACCCAAAATAAAAAAAATGGCTAAAAAATTATCAAAATGTCACAAATTTTTTGTTTGATTTTTGGTTTGTTTGGAGAGATTTTAAAACAATAGAATTAGCACCAAAGCCTCGAGCTTAGTGTGGAAACTGTCGATAAGTTCAAACCCGTAATTTGATTATGAACAAATAAATAAAAAAAACATCGACTACATACAGAATAAATATGATGATTATACGTGGTGACAAGATGATGATAGTAAAAAGATATTCAAAGAAATTAGAATCGAATAGTTTACAATTGAATACCATTCTACATGTTTGGCAGCAAACCCAATACAGCGATCATAAAAACTACATGAAAGAGAAATGTACATTACAGTTATTAGATGATCAAAAACATGCGCTGTCATCTCTGATGCAATACGAATCATAATTCAACCATTTGGTTATTTCGCGGAATCATTACAAAGCAACTTTCTATAATTCAGTAAAACGTGTCATTTAAACCACTATTAGCTTTTAAGACGTAATATTATCTAGACTTAGTAATTACAGGCAATAGGTGCTATATTTTTTCAGTTGAAGAGCTGTTTTATACTCGGATACTAAACGGCTGCCACTAGCGACAAATAGTTGCTTGTCTATTAGCTACCGTCTCGCTAAACGGGTTCACTCTCGATGAAGATGAAATTGGACTAAAATACGTGAAACTCTGTCTATAGAAAGCGGCGATATCAATGTATATATTATAACCTGTTTTTGTTTACCACTTAAACAGAATCGTCTAGCAATAACTCTATGATAATGTGGGACGTGCATATTTATAAATAAACATAATCTAAGAGAGAGTTTTACACTTCCATGTTAAAAAATCTTGATTACCGGATCTGTGAGATATGTTAGGAGATTATTTTAAGCATAATTTATTATAATTAGCCTTTTCCCATGAAGTCGATGTCAATAACATTTTTAGAATTTAAGGTGTCTTACAAATGCAACCAGACGAATTTTAAAATTTGCTACAATCATTTAATTAATTCATTCAATCTACTTTAGAATGATTGACTTTTTAATTTGACTGGTTAATACTGTTTTTCTTTGGGTATAATATCGCCTCAAGTGACCACAGGTAATATCAATCATTGAATGAAAGTGAGTTGTAATATTCTAGTTCGTTCGCTTTATACCATTGACCCAACAAAGGAGCGGCTACACGGAAATTTCGAACTATTTCGATTTCCTTTTCGAATCAACTTCAAATCATAACCAATAAAACAAAAATACACATCGTAATAAATAATTTATTTAACAAATAGAATAAATTAATGGCAATAAATTAAATAAATAAATTGATTTGTACAACAGAGGTTTTTCCTAAGAGATTTTAGGCTAAGATTAGCTTGAGCGGGAATAGCCGCTGTAGGCTAAGCTTTGAGCATCATCAAGGTTCTTGTTCCAGTCGGAGCCGTAGCTGGAATACCCATGGCCTGAGTCATGGCTAACGTGGTCTACTTGAACTGGGTGGTGGGATTCATGGTGATGAGGATGAGGTACGACTTCGTATGTAGTCTTAGTATGCTCCTGTTTGAGACAGTAGGCGATGAAGAGAATAGCACCCAGGACCAACGCGATCTTGGCAGTAGCAAGGGCCTTCAGAGCGATGAGCTTGACGATGAAAAGTTTGCCAAACAAAATCTTTGCGGCTAAAAGACCGATGAGACCCATTCCACCACCTTTCTTCTTGCCACGGCCTGTGAAATTAAAATGGTTTGATAAGTTCCTGATGCTCATAGAAAATAACAACGTTTTAGTCAAAGTACTTAATTATTATGACAATATAATATGCAGCAACAACGCTTCAAATATTTCTTTATTTACTAATGTAACATCATTAGTGTTAAATCAAACTAAGGTTTTAAATCAAAGTATAAGATCAAAGTTAGAAACTACGATTAGTGTTTTAGATTTTTTATTTACCTTCTTCGAGAGATCTTTGGACAGACTGCTTATCAGCGTCGTTCATCTTGACTTCAAGAGCATGGGTTTCAAAAAGGCCGACGACACCGTCAACGAGTCTGTAGTTGACCTCAGCATCTCTTGCACTTGGATCGACAGGCAAAGCATCGTATCTCTTCGAAGACCTTGGTTCTGGCTCACCTTTGAAGATTACACCATCGACAACCGTTATGCTTCTTGATGCTCTCAAATTGTCAACGATTCGGAGCATTTTTTCCTGTAATTCAAAAGTAAGAAACTTTGTAAGTTCATGTTTATCAAATATTTTTAAACTTAGCACTTCTTTAATTAATCCGTTAGATTTTGTGTTTAAATGCACTATTTTTTTACACAGAAACTTGATTCCACAAACACATATCACTTTCACTATATTAATGAAAATTATTGACCTTAACACATATTATGTAATCTCCTTGGCAGTCCTTCACGAAGTTAATTGCTGTTTCTAATGTATTGTCACTGTCTTCTGCTGAGACGAGAGCCGTAACGGCCAACACCACGAGGAAAAACTTCATTTTTGTTTTAAATATTTTTAATTATTATTTTTTGTATTAATTTTCCGACATCTAGTGATGTCAGGCAATGTTTGGCGAGGCGCTTGGACCGCTATACAGTTTTATCATATTCCTCCCCACCTGTTTCCTATGTGAAGCACGTTAGACCATCTGGGTTAGAGTAAAATTTAACGAATTTTGGACTGTATATCGTTGAAATTAGAGTATAAATTTAGATAAAAGTTTTGTTGAGGGTTCGTTGTATTCTTAGGGTCAAGAATTTTGAATGGTGGGCTGTAAATATTGGTGTTTTGTTTATAATTTACATAAAATCAGTGTATATTTTTTTTTTTTTTTTTTTTTATTTATTTATTGATACAATATATACAATTTATTTATTTATATTATGTAGGACATCGATAATTTTCTCGAATAAATCAATACATTAATTTTCAATTTATCAGCTTTTTCTACTTCCAAATCACTTTGATTGAATAGATGATTTTATGACCTTTTTACGAGTTTTTTTTTTAATAAACTTTAATTACAATATTAAAGTTTTTGTATCGAGTACTAGGAACATTGATGTTGTACAAATATGGCTTAAAATATAGTTTAGGCTACACTTTTTGTGTCTTTCTGTATCAACTTGGTTTTAACTAAAAGAAATGGTTTTGATAGTGTGTGTTTTTTTGATCTCCCAAAGCATAATAATTTAATTTAATGATATTGTCATTAGATTATTATATATTCAGATTAATTTCAGTTTTATTTAAATCCCATAGTTATTGTTGAAAAAAGATGTGTTTCTGCTAGAAAATCTTTTCTTTTAGAGTTTTAAGCAAATAACCTTGTTAAATAAGCTGTATGATATGTTTGATATGGTTAGAGCCCTCACTTTCATTATTTTTTTTTAGCTCTACCATCTAAAAATATAATAGTTTCCTATAACAAATAATTAAAAGTGACACTAATTAGTTGTGTTAATCCACGAAAAATAATGATCTCGATTATTTTAAAAGTGATATTTTAAATATTATTAACACAGTAAAAAGCATATATAAAAATTTAGAATCACATTTTCGATTTAAATGAGAGATGTAATACTACTACTATTCATTCGGAAATGTAGTCGATTGCGCGCGGGTGGTATTCTAGCTTGACTAGATTAATGGCAATTTCTTCATCATGTATCTTTACCCCCTTTACTAACTGGGGTATAAAGGATTTAGCTGTAAATATCCCGTTCTGTAGAAAGCAGTGAAGATATATTGGCGGATATTCTGGTTAAAGTGTTGGTAACACAGCTCTTTAAATAAATTTTATGTTATAACTAGCTGAACCCCGCGGTGTTACCCGCGGCTATTGTTGTACCGCGAGTAACGCCGCGGGACAAAGTTAGTCTAAAAAAAGTAGCCTAAGTTACTCCCCGGATCATCAGCTACCTGCTGGTGAAAGTCCCATCAAAATCCGTACAGCCGTTCCAGAGATTACGCGGAACAAACAGACAGACAGACAAAAAATTTTTTAACTACATTTTTGGCATGCGTACCGTGTATACATACATATGCATTTAGTAAAAAGCGGTTATTTTAATATTACAAACAGACACTCCAATTTTATTTATTTGTATATATTATTCTCATTCAAGTCAATCATCATCGTATTGCAGTCCACAGCTGGAAATAGGAATCTTCCATAGCACGCTAATCTGATCAATTGAATTATAGGCAATATTTGATCAATATTACTTATGTTAGTTTTGATGGATTATTCTTGATAATTGAGGTGTTCATAGCCCAGTTGCACTCGGTGATTAAAAACAATCACCGAAGGTAAGCAACAACGGCGCGGTCAGTACCTAGATGGGTGACCGCTAATGGCACTATACCATGAGCGTCTTCGTGATTCAGAGGTCACGTTAAACAGTCGGTCCCAGTTGTTATCATAGGATAACAGTCGTGAAGCGTAGTTGGAGGCCTTTGGGTGGCTTAAAAACATCCAATGGCAAGATTACGTAACCATAACGTTGTCTTGCCAGTCCCCAACCCACACTCTCGTGAGTCCAGCAGTGGAAAGCTATGGGTTGTTGAGGATATTCTTGATGAATGACTTCACACACTTGAGTATCGTAAGAAGAAATCATGTATGGAAGAGTCGAAACCTATCTTATTTTAATCTAATACTATTATGTATGAGATTTTATCATTTGTTTTTCTGAACTTACAAAATATCTTAGTTTTAATAAGTATCAGACTTTTAAAAGAATTATGAAACTATTCTAATATTATATTACAGAATACGTTATATAACGATTGATTTTTTTATTTGGTATTACGATTAAAAAGGAAAAGTAAATAATTTTAATTATTGAATTACTTTCGTTAGCATCTAGACTCAATAAACGTAGTATAACTAAAAATGAAATGTTAGAAAAAAATTATAATAGAAACCTCAATATCATTTTTAAAGACCTGTCCAAAGATACCCCACAAGTATGGGTGTGTTAAAAAGAATATTTTTGTGTTTCAGTTCTAAGTATGGAGAATTCTCAAAATGTATTGTTTTGTTTTCTATTTTTGTATATGGTAATTGTAAATTACTTTTAGATAAAAGTATTATTATCCACTCTCAGTCAATAAAGTAGATATTTTTGAATGTTATATTATAAAACACAAATAAAAACAATCTGGAATATCTAAAATATACAAGTTATTATGTTCGTCTACAGACATGCTATTATTAACACGATTACGAAATAAAATATACAAGTTACATAAATCTTGGTTAAAAATTAATATACTGTGCAGACGTCAATAAAGAAAGTATATGCAGAATTAATAGTAAGTAGGATTGTGACTAACGTAATATGTGATGCTATTAATATCAAGTTCATAATCACTATATTGCATTCCACTGCTGGACACAAGCCGCTCTAATTAGACATTACTTGGTTCTGTCCTTCGCTTCTTCGCGCACCTTTGGTAAATTTCGGGCTTTTGGTAAATTTTCTAAATATGAATCCTAGCTAGTTCGATTCAAAGTCCCTAAAACCCTGTTCTAAGAGATCTATGAGTCTCTCTTTTTAGTCTATGGTTCTATTGGTCGATGGCTAGTCGGCCATGTTGTTGTATTACACATTTTACGGAGCACTGTTAAAGGTCTTATTAAAAGTATCTCTTATTAAACAAGTCTTTAATTCCAATCATCACCGATAAAAACCCCTTGCATACTATAGCTGGACTTACCGTAGGAGAGCCACGCTTCGGCATGAATGGGCCGGCTCGACCGGAGTGATACCACGGCCTTGCATAAAACCTGTGTGAAATAGCGCCTGCACTGTGTTTCACCGAGTGAGTGAGGATACCGGAGGCCCATACCCCAACCCCTCCCCACATTCCTTTCCCCATCCCCCAAAGGTCGGCAACGCACTTGTGACGCCTCTGGTGTTGCAGGTGACTATGGGCGGCGATGATCGTATATCATCAGGCGATACGTCTGCTCGTTTGCCTCCCGATATCATAAAAAAAGCTGCTACCTGCTCCAGATTACATATTTACGAAAATTGCTCTTTTGAAGTGTGAGTGAGTGTGATTTGTTGCCGGCCCCTGGGTATGAGCCTCCGGTATCCTCACTCACTCAGTGCAACACAGCGCAAGCGCTGTTTCATAAATGTTGTAGTACAAAATTAAAGTACCACTATTCATTCAAGTATGTTCTTAACCCTGTCTTGAGAGCCTGAGCCCAGCTATGAGACATTATGGATGGTTGATGATGATTCATTCATACGAGATTAGGAGGAGGATAAGGAAATAGTTAACAAAGTAATGATGTTTAACAATTTTTTATTTCTATCTTTGTTTACTAAACTTAAAACTATTATTACAAGTAACAAACATAACGCGATAGCGTAACAACTACAGTAGACTACCTGGATGACCGAGTTTTGCTCAGTATTTTTTTGGTAATTTTTTTAAAAATGATTTCTAACTAGGTAAATTTAACGCCCCTGAAATATCATGCATACTTAATTTCATGAAAATCGTTGCACACTTGCTCGTTTGCGTGTGAAATAGCTGAGAGAGTAAGGATACTGGAGGCCCAAACCCTCCCCACATACATCCCTCTCCCCATCCCCCAAAGGCACGCAATGCACTTGTGACGCCTCCGAAGTTGCGAGTGTCCATGGGCAGCTGTAATCGCTGACCATCAGGTGATACGTCTGCTCGTTTGCCCCCTATTCCATAAAAAAATTTGCGAAAATAAAAATAAGTGTTCCATAGGTAAATACTTTTTAATTAAAGCTTTTCAAAATTGTCACCACTAGCCTCTTTACAAAGTTTTATGGGTCTGAATAGGTTTTCGAAACAGTTTTCCCAGTCCGCCGCAGACACCTCGATTACAGAGGTCGCCACCACCCTGCTCGAACGCTGACAGCGCATCACCCGTCAACGAAAATTGTATCCGTTTGAGCTGATTTTCAATTTTCGGGAATAATAAGAAGTCACACGGTGCAAGGTCAGGGCTGTAAGGAGGATGATCGGCGTACTGTAGAATTTATTAACTTTCTTTATCTGTAAGGTTTCTGAAAGGCCATCATTCTAATCGAGCTGCCGTAGAATGGCCCTCTCACGGTAATAGAAAACTTAAAAAGTTAAGAAAATGTAAAAATGTAAATAAAATATGCCCGAGTGTTCTGTAGCGATGTCTATGCCCCTACTGATATTGTGGTTTATAAGTACTCAATTAGGGTCCATACTCTGTATTCAGACTATGATCTATTTCATTTTTATACAAACTAGCAGTCGCTCAGAATTTAACTACTAGAAGTAAACGTTAACGATCCATACTAATTTTATAAATTCGTAAGTAACTCTGTCTAACTGTCTGTCTGTGTGTATTAATCTGGTGCGCTGATTTCAGTGGAGGGGAGGATGGGGATACTTTGATTCTTGAAGAAGGGTTTATGCTACTTTTTACAACAATAACCGACATAGAGGTGGCTGGAGAACCGATCAGAGCCACGGGTGAAAGCTAGTTATCTCTAGCTAGAACATGCAACACTACTGATGGTTTTTGCCATGGTTGCGGTAAGACTATACAAACCGTGGTTACTTGATAGTGAAACTTTTCTGTTTGAGGTGTTAAAGCTAACAAACTAATGTGATTTGTGATATTTGCTTGTGAAAAAATTAATATTAAATATCTAAAAAGGCACTCTTAGCCCAGTCGGTGATTAGAAACAATTACCAAGGGTAAGCAACGACAGCGCAGTCAGTACTTGGATGGGTGACCGCTGGTGGCATGATACCAAGAGCGTCTTCGTGATTCGGAGGTCACGTTAAGCAGTCAATCCCGGTTGTTATAGTAGGATAACATATTAGTATTTATTTTTAGATATTAAATGGAGGCCTTTGGGCGGCTTAAAAACATCCAACGGCTAGATCGTAGCCTCACCGTTGTCTTGCCAGTCCCTAGTTATTCCCTGGATCATCAGCTACCTGCCAGTGAAAGTCCCGTCAAAATCAGTCCAGCCGTTACAGAGATTACCCAGAACAAACAGACAGACAAACAAACAAAAAATGTAAAAATGTTATTTTGGTACATGTATCGTGAATACATATGCATATAAAGAACTAGCTGACCCACGCAACCTCGTTTGCGCCTTATATTGCCGGTAGCGTGAATATTTCCCCCGTTTTTGAGACATTCTTCATTGTTGCTCCGCTCCTATTAGTAGTAGCGTGATGATATATACCCTATAGCCTTCCTCGATAAATGGACTATCCAACACCGAAAGAATTTTTCAAATCGAACCAGCGGTTCCTAAGATTAGCGTGTTCAAACAAACAAACAAACTCTTCAGCTTTATATATTAGTATAGATTAACTAGCTGACCCACGCAACCTCGTTTGCGCCTTATATTGCCCGTAGCGTGAAAATTTCCCCCGTTTTTGAAACATTCTTCGTTATTGCTCCGCTCCTATTAGTAGTAGCGTGATGATATATACCCTATAGCCTTCCTCGATAAATGGACTATCCAACACCGAAAGAATTTTTCAAATCGGACCAGCGGTTCCTGAGATTAGCGTGTTCAAACAAACAAACAAACAAACAAACAAACAAACAAACAAACAAACAAACAAACAAACTCTTCAGCTTTATATATTAGTATAGATTAAAATTTCAATTCAATGAGTAACTGCGTCCTACGGTGTCAACTGCAGATGGATGAAAGCCTTTATTCCAGACTGTGATCTATCTCTGTGTCAAATCAGATCCGTTAACTTGTTTTTGTGTAAAATAATAACAAAAATCTATCCTCACATACTTTTGCATTTGTAAGATAGGATGCAGAATATTTTGAGACACCAATACGCCATGATCGTCTGAGCACCGTCTAACTCTAAACCTAAGAACTCATCTTTAGGGTCTAAGATCCGACCCTAGATCAACTTTCACCGAGCTGATAATATAATAAAACTTCTCTCTCTCTCTTTCAGCCGGAAGACGTCCACTGCTGGACATAGGCCTCCCCCAAGGCTCCCCACAACAATCGGTCCTGTGCTATCTGATTCCAGCGACTTCCCGCGACTCTCACTACGTCGTCGGACCATCTTGTAGGGGGCCTACCCACGCTACGTTTACCAGTACGCGGCCGCCACTCCAGAACTCTTTGGCCCCAACGGCCATCCTGCCTGCGAGCAATATGCCCCGCCCACTGCCACTTGAGGCTGGCAATTCTGCGGGCAATGTCGGTGATCTTAGTTCGTCCGCGGATCTCCTCATTCCTGATTCGATACTTCGAGCTAGATTCGATAATAAAACTTATTTTATAATAAATTATGTATATTTTAAAATATATTAAAAAAAATACTAAAAAATCCTGGACTGAACATTTTTTCTTTGTTTTTCTTAAATTAATAAACATTAAACGATATAACATAAATTAAACAAATAAATAAATAAATAAATATGTACATATAAATGTATAAATAATTATATAAATACATATTTGTTTTATCATATATTTATTTATTTGTTTAATTTATGTAATATTGTTTATTTTATTATTAATATTTATTTGTTATAAACAAAAAAAAAAATTAAATGTTCTGTCCAGGATTTTTAGCCAACCCGTTTTTTTAACATATTTTAGCAAATACGAAATTTATTTAAAAAATAAGTTTTATTCTAATATCAGCTCGCGTCTGCTTAGATTTTCCATCAGGTAGAATAAGACCATTTTGGTAGGCCCATACATAAAGAAACAACAATTCTACAGCTTTTGTGCCCGAGATCATAACTATTTCATTTGTGTGGCATCCTTTACCCAGCAACAATCTACTCATCATGTGGTAAAGATACATATATTATGTGTTTCATGTACGAGAGACGCAATTTTAACATTCCATTTTACAACATGGTTTTTAAATATAAATATTTTACTTTAAGTTTATTTTGGAAAGATAAGTTGGGAATGTTCTAGATTATAATAATAAAAAAGCAGTTCTTCTAAATACATGCCGTCTCACACGAAAATTTCTCGCATCATCGTCATCCTAATCTCACACCATTTCCCCCTGGCACACTTGGCTAAGGCCCGTGTGTTAGATTTAACTTCCCTTTTAAAATAATGAGGAGACCAGAAAAGGTATCAAAAAAAAAAAATAATAATATTTCGGACATCTAACACACAACGCCATCTAGTCCCAAGCTCAGCGGAGCTTGTGTTATGGGTACTAGACAACTGATATAAATACATATAATACATTTTTTTTGTAAATGCATACATATTATACATAGAAAACACCCAAACTCCGAAACAAATATTTGTAGATCATACAAACATTTGGCTCGACCCGGGAATCGAACCCGAGACCTCATGATCAGCAGTCGCACACGCCAACCGCGAGACCAACGAAGCAGATTATAGTTTAGGCAAGACTATAAATACTGTGGTCAGTAAAGATGATGATAATACATAAAGCGACACTGTCCTATTGAAAAATAATATAATTTCATATATGATAATATGTGATAATCTGCAAACAAAATTTACATAAATTAATAGTTTAAAGTCAATGAATTATTTTCTCCGAATTCTTTTAGTTTCTATATCCACGTAACCTCGTTTCATCGCAGTTATAGAAGACACAATTATTACCATAACGCTATAAAAAAAACCGAAGGTAAAGACTATTTTTGAAAAGTTTTTTTTATTTGCAAATATACAAATAGTCGGAGACGCTTCTTTCTTCATCTTTCAGAAAATAACACCTATAATAATAAATTGAATTCATAATACCGAAGTAGTCTGGTTTTTACGTTTGTTCTATCAACTTAAGCTAACCGTATGCATCAAATTAGAGTTTTTTATTCCATACTTTAACATTAACATCGTGCAATTATCGAACTTTGGAGGCACAAATCACTATAAGTTTGTGCCTGAAAGAATCACTGTCTACACTATTTGCTTCGTGGTCTACACACAAACCATTGTGTATTTTAGTTTCTGATCGTATTATAGAATTGTATGTATGTAATTATATACTATCTCCCACCGCCCACCGCGCATTTCAACTGACAAATAAGCGGAAGAAATTGAGAAGAAAACGAAATGAAATTCAAAACATTTTTGCAAAGCAATACATCACCCGCCTTGTCACGGCGGCTGTGCATTTCAATGCCGGTATCTCAATCTGAACGTTTAGTATTCATCCAAAACTAATTCAATATTTACACTACTGTAAGAGTTAAGCTAGGCTAACAAGTTAATTGTTTCGCTTTTTAATTTCTTTTTTTTCTAGAATTCTCTCGTTAGTGTGGGTTGGTTATAGTTTGACTTAAATCAAAGCATATAAAGGCCGGTACGACCAGAGAGCCTCGTTAAAAATTATCATAAAGCAGTTCTACGATTCCTTTTGGCGGAGTGTTGTTTCTGGAGTGTTAAGCACCTATCCTTCCTGACTCATGAGGAAGGTCTCGAAAAGCGATAACGCAATTTTGTTTCTTGTGTTGTAGGTGTTCATGTTTGGCTATAAAATAAATAAATAAAATAAATAAATAAAATAGCCTTTATTGCTGTTCACTTTCTTAAAATATATTACAATAAATGCCTACTATCTAACTTCCCTTTTTTTTCTATTCTTAATTATTTCAATTATCGGCAACCGGGTGTGTCTGTAACAGCTTGTCTATCGACAAAGGCCTTCTCTAAAGATGCCCACGTTTTCCTGTCTCTAGCTAAACGGGTCCATACAGGACCAGCTACTTTCTTTAAGTCGTCTTCCCACCTTTTTATTTGTCTACCTTTATTCATTATCATTCATGTTTGGCTATAGCCACTTACAATCAAGTGACCCATCAGCTTGTTTGCCCCTGATACAATGAGAAAACTCAGGTAAACTTCCAAAAGCTTCCATAATGAATAATCTCCAAGGAATCCAAAGCGAATGTTCTCTAAATGCAGCAAATACAGACTACATCATTAACATCGGAACAAACAAATTTACTTGTTCCTTTTCTATGAGAGTGAAAACACACACATTAAGATACGATAAGTATCAATTAAGATAGACATTTAGATACATAGCCTCAATCATGGACAACTTTATTTTAGCTCATGTACTGACAACGCCCGCGGCATTACTCTCAAAGTTAAATTAGTCTCAAACCTGTTGAGCAGTCTCAACTACTTACACTGATTTTTAATTCTTTCTCTGCCATCTAAAATAGTATCATAGAGAAAACAAAGCCAACAATAATATTTTTTTGATTTCTGTTTTGGAGGTATTTGCAAAAATTCTAGTTTCACATCACCCGACGATGAGTAGAGTTTGTAATTAGAAATCCTAAAGCGCTAATTTCTCCTATGAAACAGAAACCGTAATGGTGTGGGAAGGACACCCGTTCTGCCAGAATTATTGTAGGTTTGTCATCAGGTTCGTAAGCAAGTTTACAATATGACAAAATCAGAATTTCTTTGAAGCTCTGGGCACTTGTGTAACAGTCATATATAGATATTATATGTATATGTATTTTGTTCCTATCAGTTTCTATCATCAAGCCACAATGCTGTTGTGACTAGTAATTCGGGTGTGGTAGCTGGAAAAATTAGAGAATATCTATACTTCTTATACTTTATCTATACTTTAATTATTATTATATAAAGAGGTAAAATTTGTGCGTTTGTGAGTGTGTGACGTAGTGGAGGGTAATCTCTGGATCTACTGAAAGATTTTGAATTTTTTTTTACCAATAGAAGGCTAAGTTATTCCTGAGTGACATAGGCTATATAATAATATATAATAACAAATATATATAATAACTCGAAAAGTAGAAATAGTTTTTCGAAAAAATGTTTACCATCCAACGAAATGGGCAAGCTAGTTGTAATGCAAAGAGGTAAGAAATAAAGATTAAATAATGAAATTTGAAAGCATCAGAGTTCAGGTTGCTGTCCTGTAATTGGTTCTTAACGAAAGTATGAACCTTAGAATGCAACACGGTGTATTTGGTACTACAATCATCAACACGTTTTAATAATACACTTTTGTACCTAGGCCTGTCCTTATAAAGGAAATTTTGAGTTCCCATACTGGAGGCGAAAACTTTATTTTTAAATAGGAATACATAAAAAAAAAAGGTTAATTTCTTACCAAAACTGAAATACATTAAGTAGTTAACGAATTGACTTACAAAGTAGTCAGGTGGTACTTTGATTGAGGATCGCTGATGCCCGTGGTAGGCGTAAACCAGGGTAGTCGTACATATATATATCTATACTAATATATAAAGCTGAAGAGTTTGTTTGTTTGAACACGCTAATCTCAGGAACCGCTGGTCCAATTTGAAAAAATATTTCAGTGCTAGATAGCACATTTATCGAGGAAGGCTATAGGCTATATAAAATCAATCTAAGACCTACAAGACCTACAGGAGCGGAGCAACCTACGGGGTAGGTAAATATGAGCATATGTCCTGAGTGAGATAATCCAGCGATTCCTGAGATTAGCGTGTTCAAACAAACAAACAAACAAACTCTTCAGCTTTAAATATTAGTATAGATGTCATTATCTGCCAAGACTTTTTTTTAATAACCTATACAGCATGTTTCACTTTAATAGACGCTGGGCAACTAGCAGGCGCGTGGGAAGATTGACAGGTACACCCACACATTGACAGGTAATACACTAGCGATAATTTATGGTCGCGATTAGGTTATTAAACATTTTGGTGTTTGGAATAATGATATGTGGCCATATTTTCCGGCTGGTCATGTTCGACCCAGGTACTATATGTAATATTCCTTCTTTTATTAAAACAGTTAAATTTCTCTTTAAAAGCTCAAGAGAAGGTCCAGTAATATAGATTACTATAGATCTAAGTAGGTATGGGAATTGGAACAACATGGCATTCTCAACAAACCGACCGCTATCATTACACATGCACTACTATTTTCTATCTAGCACTTCTAGATTATGGATGTTCGTGGCCAATCATCTATACAAATAAATAAAATTGGAGTGTCTGTTTGTAATATTAAAATAACCGCTTTTTAATAAATGCATATGTATGTAGGTATACACAAAAAATGTAGTTAAAAATTGTTTCGTCTGTCTGTCTGTTTGTTCCAGGTAATTTCTGGAACGGCTGAACCGATTTTGATGGGACTTTCACTGATAGGTAGCTGATTATACAAGGAGTAACTTAGGCTACTTTTTTTAAGACTAGCTTCGCCCCGCGGCTTCATCCGCGGTACGACAATAAGCGCGGGTAAAATCGCGGGG
The DNA here is from genome assembly GCA_905220595.1 of Spilosoma lubricipeda. Lineage (NCBI taxonomy): Eukaryota > Metazoa > Arthropoda > Insecta > Lepidoptera > Erebidae > Spilosoma > Spilosoma lubricipeda. The sequence goes on from HG992296.1 coordinate 1,064,303, forward strand.
TTCAGCTAGTTGAAAATATAATAAAGGACATAAAGTTATATTGTAATATTGGAATTTATTCGTTTACAATTTTAAAAGATAAACACAATATCAAGCTAAGATGTTGCCCCACTTTTAAAAAAATAGTTTCTTTTCAATCTTTAGTGATTCGAGTTGAATTTTGTAAATGAGATGAATGTAATTTGTTTTACGAACACATTCCATGGTAAGAAAATATTTATTGATTTTGAACACATTTCTATTACTTTCACTTGTAACTATCCATGGTGACGAATTAAGGAAGGTTCTGATTTTAATATAAATAAAAATCTTACACGTAATGTTATTTTGGTGGCTAGGTGGATTTATTCTCTCTGCAGTAAATACTAATTATACCTCTGGAGTTCAAATTATTGGTTTTGATGAATTCTATTCATTATGTTTATTGACCACAAAAAAGAAATAAAGAGATACAATTATTATTTGAGTCTTCATTAACATTCTCAACGTACATTTCATCATCATCATCCTATAATGGCCGACTCCTGAACATATCCCCCTCCCATGGTACTTAAACGTTAACAAATAACATTGAAACCTCCCTATAGCGGGTGCAGTTAAATATTATGCTAAGGAAGCTTTTAAAATATGCTTTTCAAAGCAACTAACGTAAAAAAATCTCAGCACACGTTATTGCGGATACAATTCTTCTTTTATCATATCGAGGTAGAGCCAAGCTTCGGCATGCATGAGCCGGCTCGACCGGAGTGATACCACGGCTTTACAGAAAACCGGTGTGGAAAAGCACTTGCGCTGTGTTTCACCGAGATACCGGAGGCCCATACCTCAAACAATTCCCCCCCACCCCCCGCCCCGTCTTGCAAAGGCCGGCAACGCACTTCTGACGCCTTTGGTATAGACATGGGCGGCGTAATCGTTTGCCATCAGAGGATACATCTGATCGTTTGCCCCGCCTATTTCCATAAAAAAAATACTAGGCAATTTATCACCTAATGGAAAGTGATGACCGTCCATGATGGACACCAGGAATCACAACTTCGTTCCCAATGGAGTAAGAGTAGGTTATATATATAGAAATACTCTTTTCTTGAACGTCGTATCAAGACAACAAGTCTGACATATATTCTACAAAAAAGTACTACGCATTACACTTAAATAGAAACCAGTACCGTGCAAGTACCCAACAAGTTCATGTCAATCACCAACGCTTTAACAGTTTCACCTACAAATAGATTACAGGCCGGGTCGTGATATAACACAATATAACGCCACAAACATCACCATTGTTATACATCTAATGGCTATTAGAAAGCTATTATGTAGTAGACAATTAGATGATCTATAAAATATCATTTCGAAAAGCAAGAGACGTGAGATATAATATCTGCTGTGTTAAAAAGAGATGTATGTTGATGACGATCGATTGATATCGAAAGTTAATGTATACTCGCTTATGACGGGAGACCGTTAGAGATTGTTTATAAAAGACGATTTGTCGGATCGGATACTTTAGACATATCTTGATTTTGCTAGTTTTATTAAGATAAAGTTGAACTTATTGATGTGGTGTATACTGATTCTGACTGATAAGACAAAGTTTGTAACTCACTTGTCACTCTTTGTTTCTAAGAGTACATGAGCGGTGATTGTCACGTACTATCACCGTCTGGTCGCTTGTATTTTGTAATATAAATAATTAAATTTTACTACCATACCAACACCGATAATTTCAAGTGTCAAACATTCGGACAAAGATTTTTATAAAAGAAAAGTTAGAACAGCGACATATTGATCTACTGTAGTTAAATTTCTTACATAAAACACTAGCTGACCCACGCAACCTCGTTTGCGTCTCCTATTGCCTGTCGCGTGAAAATTTTACCCCGTTTTTGAAACATTTTTTATTGGTGCTCCGCTCCTGTTGGTCTTGGTCTTAGCGTGATATAGCTTAGTACCTTCCTCAATAAATGCACTATTTAATATTGAAAAAAAATTCGAAGTCGGACAAGCGGTTCCTGAGATTAGCGCGATTAAACAAACCAACAAAGTCTTCAGTTTTATATATTATATTAAGTATCTATACTAATATATAAAGCTGAAGAGTTTGTTTGAACACGCTAATCTTAGAGGAACCGCTGATCCGATTTGAAAAATTCTTTATATCATCACGCTAAGACCTACAGGAGCGGAGCAGCAATGAATAATGTTACAAAAACTTATCACGCTACGGGCATGCAATGTCTTATCTGCCATATAGCCCTGTACTTAAAGTTCCCGTAAAGCTTCCGTGGGTGTCATAAGAGGCGACTATAGGAACAAACTGCGTTGGACAACTCAGTTCTGCAATTAGTGTAATTAGAAGAAAAAATTGAAACAGACCCAATACCAACCCGTCTCGTACAATAGGTATAATAGATCAAAACTCTCCTTTCTGAAGAAGAAAATCTCCAACAGTGGACTATTAAAGGCTCTTGATAATAATCGTTGTCTTGCCTTTTTCATTTTTATGTGATCATTCAAAAGTAATTTTAATCTTCCAGGTCAGTCCGTCCTCAGGGTTGTGCATACCCGATGCCAGTCGCTTTGTGAAAAAACTAATATTTAGGTAAAACCGGTAAAGTTAGTAGGTAAAGCTGGGAAGATATTTAAAAATAATTTTCATGAATTTTAATGACCAGTGAGAGTCATTGTTTATTTTTAGCATGAGCTAATGAAATTTTGTTTAACAATTTACGAAATACTTTCTACACGAATAACTTCTTAAATTTAATATGAAATTACTTTACGCATTTACCTATACATTTTTCAAACGTGTTTTTTTTAATTATAATTATTATACAGCAAGTATTTAAGTCGGACTCGAACCGACTAAAAACCGCACACCGTTTTGTGTACTAAAAGCCGGGGAACCAAATGCGCCCGCGAAAGGAAATAAGTAGAACCCCTACGTGACTCGCGCCATCTATGGTTTGTAGATGACCCTCTCCTGTGTTGGAACCCTGTTGCTTCTTTTCTATTTAGAAAAGGGACGCAAGCACTTTATAGAGCTTGCGTTTGCTTCAGCAAGGGTGTCTGGTCACCCTGCCTTATCTGCCAACCCCAGGCTTGCCCTTATGGAAGACGTGATCGTTTAGCGATCTCCGACCAAATAGACCGAAATAGAGCACCAAAATTTTATACGGAATTGTTTAATACTCGCGCGTTGGTACGCTCCTTCTGGGCTAGGTCAAATTACACCTAGACACATTACAAATGATCGTAGTCATCAGACAATTATTTATCCTGGTTTTGAAATCATGACCACTGGCTTGTGCAGTCATGATCACTAACCAAGAGTCAATCAGAATACAGGATACAGGCTCAACTAGACAAATAAATTAAATTAAAGTGTTTGTTTGTAATTACAAAGCAAAAGCTTTTCACTAAATGCATGTCAAAGAAAATAAGTTACTTGCATCGATGTAAATTGACGAGACTTTCACTGACAGATAGTTGATGATCATAAAGAGTACCTTAGGGTACCTTTTTAACCAACTTCGCCAAAAGTTCTTGTTATAAAGGTACAACCTCAAAAGCGGGTTACACTGCAGGGCACAGCTAGTCAGTAATATCACCTTCATTAACGACACCTACACGACTAAACTTGTCGTCTTGTGTAAATGAATGTCGATCAATATGGTTAATTTCTGAAACTCATCGTTAACACGACACGTTTCTAGAACTTTCGATTTCCTCCACGCCTAACTTTCGATGTATTTGAATGAATTCTTTAAATAGCTTTCACAGCAGGTCAGAGGTTGTTTGGACATTGGAACATAAATCGCTTTTAGTCGGTCACCAGTCTTTTATGTCCATTGGAATTCCATCAATTTTGGTATTATTTTTAGGAACGAGAACAATCAGAAGATAACTTCTGCCTTGTTCAATATGAAGAAACTCATAAAGTTTTCCAACAATTAGTAATACCAAATCCCCAGTTAAGTTCTGTTTATTATTAAAAATTATAACAAAACTTGGCCTACCAAAAGCTAACGTTATAACTTTTTTTTGTTGAACATGTAGAAAATCCCTTTGGATCCCAACTTCTTGGGGAAATAGAAGCCAAAAGTATATATAGAGACATCCGAGGCCTCCTAATTTTGCTAATCCCGGGGAAGATATTTCCCCTCACCTATTTTATAATCTATCACTTCTATACAATAATTGTGTCATTATTTCCATATATTATAAATGACTCGTCAAGTCCCGTTTAATGGCGTTACTTACTTTTATTTATAACAGGTGGTTTAAAACTGGTTATTTGAACCATTAAGTTTCATTTCTGTGGTCGTAAACATTGATTGATATGCTGATTTGCACGTAAATATATTTGGCTCGAGCCTTTTGAACTAACTTCGTAGTATTGATAAATATATAAATGTAGAACATAGATGGAATGCGAACAGGTAGATTTTTTTTCATATTTCTTGCACTAGGAATCATTCTGTATCGCGGAGATTTTACAAACATACATGAAACGGATACAAATAGCATCCAGACTCAGAACAACTCTTTGTGGTTCGATGTGGGGTTCGAATCCACAAAACTCCGCACAGTAAACGGCATGGTAACCGTTTATCCGTGGAGAAACACAAAAAGCAACATAAAAACTATTCAGTTGAATTGAGAACCGCTTTTTGAATAGAAAATAACATTTCTAGGAACAAGAAGAAAATTTAATATCACCTTTTTATTATTTCCAGAAATATGTTTACATATAATTTTATCTTATTTCTTAGACTTCTTTATCTTATTTTTACATCACCTCAAGGACGACTGGAAGACTGGACTTCTTAGTATTAAGTCCACCTTTGTACAATAAGCGTTACAAGTTATAAAAACGTCCAGCATATTACGATAATATAGCACAAACTTCCCTTCTTCTGCACCTAGGATGATCTCACTATCAGGGGTTTAAGTATACTCGTCTACCCTACCATGAAAACAAAATACTACTCGCACATAGGTATTTTGCAACAAACAATACATTCAAAAGTTTGCACGTAATATTTAAATTAAAATATTGCACTCACACACTAAGATCCGTATCTGTGTGCGTTCGTTAAGGACATAAGTGTCACTATACATATTAATGTTTTTGACGTCCGTTTTGCACAATATATATAAATATTAATTATCCGATGTACTATCGAAAGTTTCCACTTTTACTAACTAACCACAGAACTTATAAATATTCATTGTAACATGTTATGTAATATTTAGCTATGATATGAATGTGATTGTGAATATTATCGAGATTCTTTGCTTACTAACATGCCCATTACATAAAGTCTTGAATAAGAGTTTGTGATAGGCTTGAATTGTTGTGGATTCAAATATTCATAGATAATAATCGGAAACTTCAGTATCGTATCGGATGAAGCGTTAGATTTGAGATTAAATGCTTGGGGGATTCGATAAACTACTTACATGTTAAACTCTAACACTTATTCAAATTAGTAGTAATTTTTTTTTTGTTTGGCCCTGCCGGATGGAAAGCATAAGCAGAATCCAAAAGTGGTGGTCACCATACTGCGAATGCAGACAATGCAACAATGCAGCATAGTGACCCACACCATGGCGGGCTAGTGATGCTTCTGCATCATTGGGCCTCCTGTCTAGCACTCAACTACGAAACACGACAGCATGATCGCTGTCTTTTTACGTTACGTTGATTTTCTGTGCGAGGGTAGTACCGCCCCGGTCGAGCCGGCCTGTAATGTGTATATATAACTAACTAATTAACGTGTATATACTAGTATTTTTATAGAAAATAGCAACTATTATCCGTTACTAGCACACCACTATGATTAATTTTTACATAAAAGAGACCTCTGCTGGTGGTGGCGATTCTGACCAATAAGTGGAGGTCGTTGTTCGATTCCCATCCAGAATAGATATATAGAAAAGCTCTTTATTGTACTCCATAATATTACAGAGTTACATAAAATGTGAGATGTTGTGTACAAAGGGGAGCTTTATTGCCAAAAGCAATGTCATCCAGTCAACCTTATTAAATATTATATGATGAGCACACGAATGAGCGTGAACCTTTGCTCTGTTAAAATAATCTGTAAATCGTATGTACGATATTTGATAAAGTTTTTTCATTACGAAAGTTGTAGTGAGATTGTGGTTGGTAAAATATGTCACGTGTTTTAGGTTTAAAAAAGTTGTGGTATGAAAAACTCAAATAGATAAATTGGTTGGCCTAATGATGCTGAAGCATTTCAATAAGCCGTCATATTGTGGATCGCCTTGCCACCTTGTTGTATTATGTGCATTCGCGATTAGTATGCTGATCACTACTCTTTGATTCTGCTCTTGCTTTCCGTCACTTTAGAGGGCTCATACATAAAACAAATCAGAAAGATTTCTTTTAATTATTTTATGTTATTCTCGCCCACTTAAATGTAATGGTAAAAATATTGAACTTACAAATTAATCTGAAGAAAGCTTGATTGCAGTTTCAATTGAGATAAAACTGATATTAAGTTACAGCAGCAAGTGATTAAGGAAATAAGTGGGCAGGGTTTATGATGATAAATGTTAAGCATGTAGGATATAATGTGTTAGTGGTAGCACCGTTTAACTTTTTATAAGACAATATCAGGACTAAGATCAATGATTTATGTTTCTTTTCTCAGGTTCAGCTTCATTTTTATAGTTTAATTAATATGTAACACGTTTAAATATATATTTCTTACTTATTCATTGTCTGAATATGTGCATACAAACATAATGATGTATCAGGTAAATCAGTGTATATTTTTTTATGTATGGCACAGCACGATCGCTGTCATTTTACGGTGATCTTCTGTGTGAGAGTAGTACCGTCACGTCGTTTGTGCTAAAATCAGCATGAATTTACTACCGTGGTTCCACAACCTTACCATTATATCTATATTCATCACTCTATAAATGGAAGGGAGGGAATCTAACCCACGACCCTGTATATCAGTCAGGGTCAACCACTAGACCATACACGACAACTAAAGTGACACTGCTTTTAAACTTGATGGCATTCTCACGTGCGTTAAGAATTGAACTTAATGTGTCATCATTTGTTCTCTCACTTATACCACTAGATAATGAGTGAAAAAATGGTTTTAACGTGGGAGAGCCACGCTTCGGCAGCTCGACCGGAGTGATACCTTCACAGAAAACCGGTGTGAAATAGTGCTTGCGCTGTGTTTCACCAAGTGAGTGAGGATACCGGAGGCAAACAACCCAAACCCCATCCCCCTATCTTCCCTCCCCATCCCCCAAAGGCTGGCAACGCACTTGTGACGGCTCCGGTGTTGCAGATGTTTATGGGCGGCGGTAATCGCAGGCGATACGTTTACTCATTTGCACGACTATTACATAAAATAAAAAAAAGGTTATAAACAGAAACAAGTCGATGAAAATATTATTTACAAGATTACGTTAGAAGCATTATTATCCAATTTTCCCACAGACAACATTGTTTAATGGGAAAAGACTTTTACTGTAATAAGTAAAAATTGTCACAGAGTATTGGTTTCTAAGAATACAAGACACAATGTAAGAAAATTATATGATGCTGTGAATTTACTTTTACTTGAAACTTTTATTTTACACCATATGGGGCAAAGGGGCAAATAAGTCGCTTGATGGGAAGTGATAAGGTTCATGCATGGAGACCTGCAACTCGATAGTCGCAAGTGTGTTACCGTTACTTTACTCTAAAGTGAATAGCAACGAACGAATTGCTTTTCAGCAGTATTACAGTAGGTACTTCTAACGGAAACATGGCTCTCTTGTAAATAAATATGTCATCCTAATTATATTACATATCAGCGACAAAACTCAACTTGTAGTATTTATCCTTACAAACGTCTTTAAAAACAATAATATTCCAAAGGAGGGTCTGCGTATCGAAAAAGGTCTTTCTTTTTAATAAAATTCAAATCAACTAAAATCCTTTGAGATGTAACACATTACCCCGTTCTCAGATAAAATTGGGAAAAGGTATTGTTAAAAATCTAACAACACGTCTAAAGACAAAATCAATCAAGCCTTTTACACTACAAAGCATGCCAAAGAAATATGCACACAAACACCTGAAGAACACAACCTTTTTCATGATGAAGTCGGATAAAAAACGCCATCTATTGAATTCCTCTGATTCTAACTTATGTATTTTGAACATAATTTCTTTTTGGTTACAAGTTCCTATGATAGATTTGTGCATATTTGCATATTGTTAGAACTTCGTATGGATTCTATGACAAGTTTTGACCTTGATCTTCATCGTTTTTTAGCTTACTACTTAGTTTGGATAGATCATCATAGATGGCGTGTTCTTTAAAAAGTAAAAAGATACTATTTTAAGTAGTAACTAGTTTATTACCATACTATTATAAAAAGATAGTATGATAACATTTAAAATAAACTGAAAACCATACTTATAGTTGAAACATTTAGTTCATCCATCTTAATGATTATTAAATGAACCAAAAATAAGGCATTTCTTAATATTTTTTTTATATAACGCACAATATAATTTGATGAATACATACTAAACAGATACTTATCTCTATAGATTTTACGTTTCATTATATTGAACGGTCTGAATCAAGATCCTTCGTTTTTAAAGTTTGTTCAAATAGAAGAACTGTAGAAGTAGAAGAATGACATTTAGATGAAAGAAATTATGATACTCATTTATTTGTTTGTTGACTAACGTTTGTTTGAAATTGAGTAGATATTATGATGATGAGATGAGTTTGTATATTTAACTGAATAACTCGTCGTTTAGTGACGTGTATGTCTTTGAGACCGAGTAATTCGAAAAAATCGAATGTCTTATTAGCCTGTCGTCGCTGCGTGTTGCAATTTCGAGTAGCTGCCTCATTTTATGCCTCAAACCGTAAGTTCTTTCACAGCACAACATACTCATATTTCTAAGTTTTGAACTCATCCCCGTGCATGAGACCTGCGTCACCAATTACGTAAGTAAATTGTTCTGCTGGTATTTTTAACATTTTGTAAAATTTATTTGTAGAAGACGATAGTACGACACGAAAAAAAGATGGGAAGACGATTTGCCTAAGGGTTGGAGAAGGACAGCAATGGACAGGCAAATGTGGAGGGATCTTGAGGAGGCCTATGTCGCAAGACGGCCTGACCTGGTAACTGACATTAAATGTTAAGTTATATACATACATAAAATAGATAGAAGTATAATTAATATAGTATAGTTAAGTATAGTTAGCATAATTTCATGTTTTTAATTTTTTAATGTGCAAAGGTCAGAGTAAATAAAGGCTATTTTTATTTTATTTTATTTTATTTTTATAGTACGACACGACGGAACATGTCTACCAATCTGCATAGTGATATTCTAGAAGTCGCTTATGAAAAAAATTTAATTATAAAGAGAGTTCAAAGACCTCGCTTTTATAAAATTATATTTCTCTTAAAATAGTACTTTTAATGCATAGAATGTGAAAAAGAAAACAATTGTTTCAAGATTTAAATACCTGTAAAGTCATATGTCATCATCATAGTTATCATAGACACTATTTTCGAATGTTTTTACAGGGCATCTTGCAACGCTGCAAAAGGTTTTAGCAGATTTTTTTCATAACTGACTGAATTTGCTTAGCGCCAACTTTCAGTAAGTATGTAATCGTTTTCAGGCAGAAGTTAAACTGAGGTAAGGAAAGTAGAAGAATGGGAAAAGAGTTGAAACCAGAAGCTTCGATTTCGCCCTTAGAAAACATTGATAGAACAAAATTTTACAAGTGTTTATAGGCTGAGTACTCTTTGCTTGTAGAAGGGTTTTGTCTTTATTTATCGAATAAGGTTAGACTAGTGATTAAGTAAAGAAAGAGGAAGCGTAGCTGCTACAAATTAGTTCAACGACGTAGTGAAGGTCACAAGCAGTCGTTGAACGCGAGCAACAAATGACCGTTTGTTGTGAAGAACCTTTGAGGAACCTTATGTACTACACTGGACAATTTTGGCTGAGATGAAAATAATGAATAAGATAAGACATAGAAAGAAATAATTGAAAATCGACATTCCTGAGGACACCAAATATATTCATGACGGATAATCATAACTTCAGTCATCCAAGTCGCAAATTTTTCCTCGACTCACACATTTTATGGCCACTTCTAACTACACCCATGTCTACACACTGATAATAAACTTTAGAGAGTCACAATTTCTTAAGCACTAAACTCCAAAAAAAAGTCATAAAATTATTATATAAATGTGACATTATGTTATAAAAAGTAGTTTATTTTACGCTGTCTGGTGTTAGTCTCGTTGCCGGATGTTGAATATACCGCCGCATGAAAGTTGAACATGTTCGCCAACATATTAGGAAACATTCTCACACTTAGCATGCTTACATTTAAGGAAAGCAATGTTCACATACTGTTGAATATTACTCTCCATAAATTGCAGTGTTCTAATAATTACTAATTATATAGGCATCAAAATCGCATAAACATAGGTACACCTAATAGTTATATTACAAGACCTAACGTTTAATGAAACAAGACCTTTAGAGTCTCATATCATCTATTTATTTTATGAACCTCATTTTGCATAAGTTCTTAACTTTAAAGGATATTAGACGATTTATTTTATGATCAACCTCCTGCCCGATTTTCGCGGGATATGTAATTATTGATTATGATAAAGAAACAGGATGAATAATTGAGATAAAGAAAATTGAGCACGTGAGGCCGACAAATATATGAGAGCTACGTTATTCAATACTAAGGAAACATAATGGTCGGAATAATGTAAAAGAAAAAGTATTTGTTTTGCTTCATTGTACGATGTATTGCGCGGAGTGATGTCTTACATTGAGAGGGCCGCTTCCTACCGCTGCTCGCGCCGCTTTGCCCAGCGTTACCTGCGGTTATTGCTATAAAGGTACAATCGCAATTACTAATTAAATATTATTATTACTATAATAGCATACCCGAATGTTGTTATTATATATATGTTGTGTTGTTATTAAATGCGAAAGTAACATCCGTTTCTCTGTTACGTTTGTACAGCTTGGAAACAGGATGGATATATGCTATTTTTAATGCGATAACATTTGCATAGATGAGGGTCGATCCGCAAGAAAAATATAGTACAATACAACTTAAAAAAAATAGTCTCCCAACATGTTGGTTGCAACTTGCTCGACGAAATAATGACTCCTATAAATGCTACACAGGCGAATAGCTTTCACGAGCCGAGCATATCTTACATAGTTCTGTCTTGACCACAACATTGAACATGGAGGTTAGATCTTTTAGATATCATTAAAACAGTCTAGTTAATTAAAGAAAACGTTTCAAAAGGGTTATTTAATGAGAACTATTAATATAGAAAGTTGTTTACGCTTTCTTTAAAGTTAACAATTCTGTTAGTACTTTTATATATATGTATAATATAATGAGTTATATTTAAATTCTTAAATTTAAATTTAAACTTAGCGAATTTGTGAATAAATGTTTATATAAGGAAATAGTATATGAAGAATACTCGTCTAAGAGGTTTGCAAATATGAATTTAACACACATTTCTCGATTATAATTTAATTCAACTTGCATAATAGTAGTCATTACTGACATGGATCAATCTATGTATATGACTTATTTATAACATGTAGGCATTTAAGACATGTAGGTATGAGTATTTTGTTTTTTTTTAGAGTTACAAAACTTATAGAGCTTCTTGCCGGTTCTCCTCAAGCCTTCATAGGAATGATATTCTGGAACCACGCAACTAGAGTCCGTAATATAATGTTTGGAAAGTGCCTCAAAAAGCCTACATGAAATAATAGTTTTCTGCTTTCGTATGTGATCCTGAGATGTTTTCAGATTATGTAGGCATTTAAATTGTTTCCATATATCCCTTCTAGGACAAAGATGTAAGTATGTGTGTATGTTCAAATACAACGTACACATTTTTTAACTAAAACAAAATTATTGCATGTTGTATTATGTCATGTTATATTCACCTTACCCGCACCAACTGCTCAAGTCGTATGGAAATCAATAGTTCAGTGTCCGTAATTAGTAATGTCACAGTAAAAAGGAAATAAATACTCAGTCTATTCACAGTGTATAAGGTGTTTTAATTTCTTCTTCTCCTGAGTTATTTAATAGGTGAGTAGACCGGAGACCCAATGATGCAGAAGCATCAATGATGATTATATGCTTGTCGACGGCTTAACGTGCTCCCAAAGGCACAAAGGTAGGCAAAATATATTAAGAAATGATCTATAAACTGGCCAGGATTGCCTAACTTTGCAATGTGTTTACCTATTTGAGTACTCGATTATGGCATTTCGATTATCAGCTTACATAAACGCTTACTATTTGGCAAAGTACATGTTATGTCTAACACTTTTAAATAGTAAAATCCAATCGTAAATATAGATCTTACTAAACAAATGGCGGTGAAATAACAAGTAGTATAATTTGCCCGCTCACCAGCCGGAACGTATTAACTGCATTCGCACTCTTAATGAATCATTAGTAGCTTTGCATACAATGACGGGCCTGTTAGTTTAGTGATTAGCGACCCTGGCTGCTTAGCTGGGAAGCGTGGGTTAGATTCAAATCCAGGACATATTTTTTTATGTACGAGCCTGCCAAAAGTGACTGTACTCTGCTGCATTACGAATGCAACAATGTAGCGTGGTGACCCACACCATGGCGGTCTAGTGATGCTTCTGTATCATTGGGCCTATGATCTCGATCGTCTGTGCGGGGTAGTACCGCCTCGGTCGTACTGGCCCGTTCGTGCTGAAATTATCGTGGCTCTACTACGTGTTAATTAGATGTAACTACCTTTAATATATATAATCCATTGCAGGACATATGTCTGTCCATACAGATAATCTATACTAATATTATAAACGCGAAGTTTGTAAGTATGGATGGATGGATGTTTGTTGCTCTTTCACACAAAAACTACTGAACAGATTTGTATGAAACTTTACAGTAATATAGCTTATACATCAGAATAATACGCAGGCTACTATTTGCCGCGATAACCAACATATACGCGGGTGCAGCCGTGGGCAAGAACTAGTAATATAATAATAATATCAATAAACTTTATTCTCTTTTCACAAATGTATGGATTATTAATGGGTACAATAATGACTTGGCTTCCGGATTCAACCTTTGTGAAATACCGGTGGCGGTGGTGATGTAAGTTAGAAAAGGTCACTAGAGAAGGTTTCGGTCTTCTATACCACGCTAGTAATACCTTTCAGACGTGTTGGTTTAGGGTTTGTTTATTTCTTGCAGCAATGTTGTCCTGCCTAGTATTTATCCACGGGATGAAAACATACCGTGGATAAATAAGTGCCTTTGATAACTGTATTCCTAATCTGTCAATACCTAGGTTTGAGTATCTATCTACGTATTTGCGATTTTATATTTTTGAAATCCCTGACGATACCGGAATTAGTTCTAATTAAAAAAAAAGTTACAAAATTGTTAGTATATTATCTATTAACGTCTTTAGAATAAGCGTATACATAGACATGATATTATATTCGATACAACTCGTCAATAAAACGCAAATTATATAGATATGTTCACTAAATAACAGTGTAGTGAATGAACTTGAGACACGGAGAGGAAATCACGACATTGATCGTATTATTATACCGACGTTAAGTCACCGATGTACGAATGTAACGAGTAAAGGTGGAAAAGTGAATGCGGTATATTATACACCTAAGTTGTTTACTTATTTACTTGCTCTTGCCTATAGCTCCGAACATGTGTATGTCAGTAATCGCGGTAAAAAGTAAATGTCCTTCCTCGAGATTCAAAGTATCTCCATGCCAAACATCGAAATCGATGAAGCAGTTTAGACAGAGTACTTGCGAATTTATGATATTAGTGTAAATTTAATACCAAAGCCCAATTGACAAACGTAAAATGGTGGAATTAAAGTTATAAGCATTTTCTTCAAGTCTATTTTATTATATTATAAAAAAATATGAAAAAGAGCTTGAGAAAAGGTAGGTAGTTGGCTGGCGGATGCACTATGGTGTTCTCAAACTAAACGGTACCGGAAACTATTCGTATCCGTACCGCAACGACTTTAGCTTTTCCGTTCAGTATTTAAGATATACAAAATATCCAAATATATACGTGTCATTATATAATACTCTTGAGTGGTGACTACTTTCTGAGAGACACAGTTGGTAGTGGTTCCATTCTACGAGGTGGTGGGAGGCAAATTGCAACTGTTTTGTGTAACTGGCACAGTGCTGGTCGTTGTCGCATTGTCGAAGCGTAGGAATGGCCCATATAAAGCAGATAATACGAAGAAGAAAAGAAGATAATACTTTTCTTGAACTTTTTCACTTTCTCTCTCTCTCTCTCTCTCTCTCTATTGAAGAACTACTCCCTTGTCAGTGGAGCTATTGCCACTCCTTTTTATCTTTGACCTCTTGATAGGCCACAACCCTTACTCCTACTCGTACAACCTAGGCCTTCCCCGTTTTTTCTTGCCTTCTATCTTTTCTTCTAGTATTGTTTAAAACAGATTGTCGTGTCTTTTCAAGTGGCCAAACATTTTGCCTCTTCTGTTGTTAATAGTTTCCAATAATAACTTCCACTCGTTAACCATTATTAGGACTTCCTCGTTGGTTCTTTTCTCTGTCAGCACCACATCTCAAACCGTGTCAAATCTCGAACTATTAATTTGTCCTTATTATGTAATTGTATTTTTTTGGGTTCTGCAAATGATATTAAAAAATAAAGTACAGTTACAGTTACCAAATAATACGATATTTATATCGTATTATTTACAAACAATGAAATTATAAAAATACCACATCTATACCAATATTACTTATCTCATTCATGGTCCAAAGCACGTGTTTCAAATAACCTACCAAGCAAAATATCGATCTGCCAATGATGGGCTCCGCTGCAATAAAACTTTCATCTACATCGAATAAATCTTACTAGCGTAGTTATCGTATAGTGTAATTATGAATGAAAGTGAAACTTACATAAAAGCCTAAATACTTATTGTAATGAAAACCTACTTAGAGTTCGTTTTAAATAGATAACTCCCGAACTTTGTGAAGTAGTTTACAAAGATGCATTAAACTGACACAAAGAACAGCCAGACTCAGAGCAACAATTTGAAGATCACGTTAGTATCGTCCCTTGTGTGGTTTGAACCCGTAATACACAGCGAAGTGGAAAGCGACGTAGTAATCGCTTTTACCACTATACCGTCCGTTCATTCGAGTACAATGTTCAGTTGAATACAAAATCTGAAGTTTCTATTGCGCATTTGAAAAAAACGCTATTTAGTTCCAAGCTAAGCAGAGCTTGTGTTATAGGTACTAGACAATGCATAATATATACATTTTTTTTGTAAATACACTCATATTACACAAAGAAAACACCCAAACTCCAAAACAAATATTTGCAGTTTAAACAAAGATTTGGTCCGACCCGGGAATCGAACCTGAGATCTCAAGCACAGCAGTCGCATACGCTACCACTGCGCCACCGAGAAAGTCATAATAATAATTGAATAATAAGCCAGGAATAATTTTCCTTGTTTTTGTAATACTGTAATATTGAACTTGGCCCTCATTTCACATTTATGTTTTTGATGGGATATCATTACTTTTTGTATAGAAATTATATTATTAGTAGGTACTTAGTCGTAATAAAATTAATACTATGCATTCGTATTAATCATTATTTCAGTATTAAAATAATAATTAACACTAAATCCCATTTGATAACGTAATAAATACGAATTTCGACTTCGACTGAAATCTTGTTTTAAGTACTAAGACTCGTAAATTAAGGGTGGTATTCTACTCGTTATATATTCAACTGACGACCTTAAAATCCACATTAAGAGAGGCTGTAATCAATTTTGATTGTAGATTCTTACATCACAGGTACTATTACAGACACTATGAGTAAGTGTTCCTAATAAAAACAGTTAATTGAAAAATTCTAATAAAACGATCATATTTACTTGTTTCTAATTTATTCCTGTGTGTCCTCCAAACTACTCGACTGGTTGCCAAATTTGATCTTTCTAGTTAGGGTTACAACTGTGATCTATAGGTGAGTCAGTGTTAAAAATTAAATTTTTTCAGGTTAATGAAATTTAAAGGACATATATATCTTCAAAGTTTTAATATATGACCCAAATTTGACACGTCTATGTGAAATAGTTTTTGAGTTATGAGGGCGTCAAAAGTAGTTCCAAATGCTTCGTGTAATATTACCCACGGTGCTGCTCGCCACTACTGTTAGCTTGAACTTGGCTTGACACGCTACTGCGTGTCTAGATTACTATTAGTTTCCCATCAAGTACCTAAAAATCCTTCTATTTGAATATAGTATCAGTACGACCGAGCTTTGTTCGGTATTTTTATGGTAAATTTTCTAAAAACGAATCCTAGCTAGATCGATTTATTGCCTCCGAAACCCCTTGCATACTAAATTTTATTAAAGTCGTTGAAGGCGTTTCCAAGATTCAGGTAATATACATATATATAATATATACATACAAGAATTGCTTGTTTAAACATATTAAATAGATTTTATACTGATCTATCCTGTAATTTAATAGGCCGTCTGTTACATTTATTTAAACTACTATCAGCTGTATAAAGAGAACGGTACTAGACGCGTAACACTTTTATTCGATTGCAATTCAAATCGATTCATTTAAAGTAATATCGATGTCGCACGAAAGTTGTGTCGAATAATCGCATGATATGTATTCGTTCTACGAATGTCAATACGTGAGAGAAAATTCTTATAGTGATGTAATTAGGCTTTTGTAGGCTTTCGATTTCGTAGATTTTTTCGCTGTCAATGATTCAGTCAGTTACCACTATTGATGGCTAATCCAATATTAGAAGTACCATTTAATGTAAAACCTCTACTTGCACTACATACAACCATCTTGAAAACCAGACAATGAAATTAAAGAAAATAAAATTTGTCATTAAAATTTAACAACATTATTTCATTATAGAAGACAATCAATAATTGATCTGCATTTCTGGGAGGACCTACTTCAGTTTCGCACTCTCTGAGGGCTTTTATACTACTACTACTAATATTATAATCGAGAAAGTTTGTAAGTATGGATGGATGGATGTTTGTTACTCTTTCACACAAAAAGTACTGAACGGATTTGGATGAAACTTTACAGTAATATAGTTTATCATCAGAATAATACATAGGTTACTATTTGCCACAATAACCGATATATACGCGGGCGGAGCAGCGGGCAACAACTCCGCTGTGGGTATGGACCTCATGCAGCTTACTTCATGATTTTCTATTTTTGGCTTTTGTTCCCGTGTGTTTTCTAGCTATTGTCATTATTCATCCATTTATTCCTTGGGGCATCTAGATGTTGATTTGTAACACGAATTATGATATAGATTCACAAAACTTCAATATAAGTTACCAGCGCTAAAAACCGATTCTGAATCTGAAGAGTATTTACAAAATGTAATTAAATATTTAAAACTAACATCAAAACTTTTCGTTAGATACACGAAAAGTTTCTCAAACATGAAATAGGAATACAACCCTTATAGGGTATAGGTATTCCTATTTCTCAGCGTGAAAGCACAGCTAAAGCTATAGACGACAAAGTTGCAAGAACATTGTGTATTTCGGGTGCCAGTTCAAAACCATTTTAAAATAAAATGCATGAAATACACAAATAAAAAGTCGACACGCTTGAAATATTACAAATTAAATTTACGTGTGAATTAAATGCGTAGAGCGTCTGAGGTAAGCAGAAACACTTTCGCTAAGCATATCTTTTGCGTGCGTCAAGCCACACTTATTATTAAATTCTGAGTGAGATGTGAGAAAGAATTAATTAAACAATTAACAATTTCTGTCATAATGAAAGGTTATTAAACTACGAAATTTGATATAAACAGAAATCTTTATTTTTATTATTACTGTTTAGAACCTACTTGATTAATATTCTAGACCTTAACTTCATAGATTTTTTATGTTATAAGGGGCAAGGCAAGGAAAAAAGCCTTTGTAGGGTTTTTTTCCATGCGGAAATCCCCTCGGATCCCATCTGCTGGTGGCATGTCGGACTCAAACCGACTTACAACCGCACGCCGTCTCGGATACTAGATGCCGCGGAACCAGGTACACTCTAGAAAGGCAAACCCTGAAAAGGATGCGAGCAACATGCGAAATACGGTAATACTGTGTATTGCCAAACAACCAGAAAAACCCAGTAATAAATTTCCCGATCTAGGAACTCACGGGTGCACGCAAGGTACACTAAATTACGTAGAAATTCATTAAATATTGACTACAAAATTTGTTCTAACTCTCGAATTTTAAAATTAAATTATATTAGAACAGAGGATAATGTTCAAACCAGAATAACCGCCGAATCAGTAGAATTTCTACCAAAACAATGATACATGGGCATCTGGTTCTTAGTTAATCCAGAGCCTGTATTACTAATAAGCATATATCTTTCTAACTATATTATGTATATTAGATGAATTACATCCTAAGAGGAAGAATCCTGAGTGAAAATAGAACCCACTAACTAGCCACATCAAAGCTTAATTTTATATCTTTGTAAAAAAGTAATCATTTACACAAAATTTACTTACATAAAATTTTAACAAAATAAAGAAACGACTTCAAGAATGTAAATCGATTGATTTCTTTTGGATGC
This sequence comes from Spilosoma lubricipeda, assembly GCA_905220595.1. NCBI lineage: Eukaryota > Metazoa > Arthropoda > Insecta > Lepidoptera > Erebidae > Spilosoma > Spilosoma lubricipeda. The sequence goes on from HG992296.1 coordinate 1,083,077, forward strand.
CATCATCAGATCTTAGTGGCCTTATTATGGTACCACCATTTGGGTATCTCCTTTCCATTTAAAAAAAATAATAATCAAAATCGGTTCATAAACGACGAAGTTATACGATACATCATAAAAAGCATATATACGGTAGAATGGAGAACCTCCTCCTTTTTTGAAGTCAGTTAAAAATATAGCACGAACGTATTAACAAATTTCATTAGCGGAGAAATAATGAAAATCAACATCTGTCAAATAGACAAACCATAATGTACTGTGATGCGAATGTACTTAACTAATTTGCACGCTATAATGATTCTATCAAGTCTTCGTTGTAATTTTTGGTGACAAATAAAATGAAATGAAATAGGGTAAAGTTGTTGTCGTTTCAATTAAATTTCGACATGAACATACTTTGATTTTTCAGGGGGGACATAGGCTACTATATACAGATATATCGTGTTGCGTTTGTGAGTGCGAGACCGGAGGCCCAATGATGCAGAAGCATCGCTAGCCCGCCATGGTGTAGGTCACCATGCTGCATTATTTCATTGTCTGCATTCGCAGTATGGTGACCACCACTCTTGGATTCTGCTTATGCTTTCCATCAGGCAGAGTAGAGTCATTATGGCAGGGTCAAACATAAAAAAAAGATAATATTATTCTAATCCTACTAATAGTATAAATGCGAAAGCAAGTTTGTTGGTTACGCTTTCACGCGAAAACTACTTAACTATCATCATGAAACTTTGTACATATATTCTTGGAGGTATTAGAAATACCATAAGATACTTTTTATTCAATGTGAGCGAAGTCGCGGGTGAAAGCTAGTTTTGAATAAAAGCAAAAGTTAGTATTAGTATTGATTAGTTACTCATAGTTCCATTTCTACTTTGATTATTAGTGGTTCTGTGTCAAATGTATTTTTAACCGACTTCAAATGAGGAGGAGGTTAACAATTTCAAAAAACTTTCGACTTGGTGAACCGATTTTGATGATTCTTTTTTTAATTTTAAAGCTGGTGCTTCCTATGTGGTCTCATTTCAATTTGGCCCAGTTATTGAAGTCGGTTCTTTTTTTGTTAAAATTTGTGATTACATAAGTATAGAACCCATTCATATCTTTACAATAGAGTTTATTCAATATTATCTCTCTACCTACTATTCAAACAAGTCATGCTCCAAGTGGAATAGTTGTTTTTATATACATAGTTTATTATATATGAGTTCGGAGAATAGGTGAAAATAATTGTGTAATTTTACAATAGCAAGCGAAAAAAGTAGCTCTATGTTAAAAGAGTTAAGTTCACGGATATAAAAGTTTCGTTTGATTTTTAATTGGCGACAGTCTCGACTGTGAAATTATTCACTGAAACTGTTGAAAGATACAACGTCGGTGTAACTAATTTATAACAAATAGATTGTGGTCTAAACCTTTTTTTATTACTAGACTAGGCAGATTACCCAGATCTACCGTCTACCGTAGGTGATACCACGGCCTTACAGAAAACCGGTATGAAACAGCACCTGCGCTATGTTTCACCGAGTAAGTGAAGCATAGCTTACCCCATCCCCTTCCCTATCCCCCAAAGACCAACAACGCACTTATGAGGCCTCTGGTATTGCGGGTATCTATGGGCGGCAGTGATCACTTACCATCAGATAATACGTCTGCCCGTTTGCCCCCTATTCCATTAAAAAAAAGATGTATTCGTGAGCCTCATCTAAACCACTTTTACTTTTTCGATTATAATTCGCACAACTCGTTTACTACACACGCATAATGAAAGTTGAATAATTCTATGTGTTGGAATTTAGGAAAAAATGATAAATATTCTAGTGGTATTTAAATCTAGGCGATGGCTTTATTTTTGTGTGTGCGTTTTCTCTTTAAGAGATTGTAATGACAGTGTAAATAAACAGAAGCTGGTTTAAAATAAAATACGTTTATATTTCCTACCAGTTTCACTCGTAGTAAGCCAATGTATGGATATTTCATCTTTCTAATGCTACCTCTTCATAAAATCTTGTGTTTTTTTTAAATTGGAAAGTCTGTTAAGACGATTCAGTTGGAGAATCAACTTATAAATTGTAATTCGTATCAAATTTTGGAAACAATTTAAATATTGAAAGAAATATTCAAAAATTATTTATATGAACCAGGAAAAATAACAGTTATTTCTCTAAAATATCTAATCTTTCAACAAGTGCAGTAGTTTAGGCAGTATTATTTATAACACTGCTATATAATATTATCGTTTTGGCCACATCTCCGCACGCGTGTATGTCAGGTATCGCGATAAAGAGTAGCCATGTCCTTCCTCATGAATCAAAATATCTGGGTTTAGTGGTGGAAGCGTAACAGACAGACAGTTCTTTTCAAATTTATAATATAAGTAAGAATAAAGTTCTTCGCATCCGAAAGTACACTTGAAATATACACAGAACCGGCATAGAACCGACTACTCCTGAAGTTGTTTCTGCACGACTGTGTTTTAAATAATAACTAGCTGACACGCGCAACTTCGTCTGCGTTTCTCTAAAAAAAATATTTTTTCCCATTTCCCCAAGATTTTCGATCGATACCCGGTGCCTATTGGCCGTAGCGTGATGTTATATACCCTAAAACCTTCCTCTCTAAATGAGCTATCCTACAAAAAAAGATTTAGAAAAATCAGTTTAGCCGTTCACGCGTGATGTCGTGACCAAAGCAAATAGGGATTTTTATAATATAGATGTTGTATTTGTTTTTCTCATAACAAAAGTAGGCAAATATATGCAATACAAAACCATGCTTCTATGTGAGACACTGGAGTCTATACTAAGGTTTTCCCTTTTTTTATGCGGGGAATGCTTTTCGCACCATACCCTCCGTTGGGGCGACGAAGGGCGTGTGTGGATTTCCGGAAAACCAATCTGCCTACTTAACCCCGCGGCGGCCTATCTCGACAGTCGAGAGTGTCTCCAGGAACGCATTAGCGACTTCAGGAGTCCTCCCTACTTCACCTCACAAATTGAAGTACATCCCGATCCCTATATAACAGATCTCCAGGCCCCGTCCCGAACATACGGAATTATAAAAACAGTATATAATGCCAGCAAATTACACAAAAGAAAAGTTTAAAATGTATATGCGTGTTGTATGTGAGTTTGTTTGTGTAAAAAAATTAAAATTCTTATATGAACCAACGATGTCAGTTTCTTACATAACACAATGCAGTAACAACATAAGGCTGTAATGAAAATATAAAGAAACTAGCTGTTGCCCGCGGCTTTGCTCGCGTGGAAGTTGATTATATGTATTTAATTAAAACTGTGTAAAAGTATGTATCAGTAATTTATTTATGTTTTTGAACGTGTTTATTTATTTTTGATCAATAGCCCATTTAAAAGAACTTTCATACAAATATTCGACCCATATTTCATCCCCTTTAGGAACAGAATTCGCATAAATGCTGATTTAAGTATTCATCTATTTCGAAAAATGACGGAACTAACCGCCAGACTAACCTATGTACGAAATGTCAACCCCTATTTCGCCCCTTAGGGATAGAATATTCAGAAACGCTGCAGTACGTATTTACTCATTTTGAATTAGCAACCCAAAAGTAAAGTTTCACCTTTCTTATTTCTATGTATTCCTAAATATGACGGATTTCCATAAAAAAATTAAACCTCTATTTCACCCCCTTAGGGGTAAAATATGCAGATACTCTAAATAGATATCTAGTCAATTTTAATCAATAGCCCAAAATTAAAGTTTTATGGTACTAATTTAAAAAATAACGGACTTCCATACAAACTTTCAACCCCTATTTTACCCCTTTAGGGGTTGAGTATCCAGAAACGCTTAAATACGTGTCTACTCTTTTTTAATCAGTAGTACATGAATAAACTTTCATGGTTCTAACTTAAAAAATGACAAATTTCCATACAAACTTTCAACCCCTATTTCACCCCTTAGGGGTAGAATATCCAGAAACACTTACATACGTATCTACTCATTTTTAATCTGTAGCCCAAAAACAAAGTTTCATGTTTGTAACTTAAAAAATGGCGAACTTACGTACAAACTTTCAACCCCTATTTTACCCCTTTAGGGGTTGAGTATCCAGAAACGCTTAAATACGTGTCTACACTTTTTTAATCAGTAGTACATGAATAAACTTTCATGGTTCTAACTTAAATAATGACAAACTTCCATACAAACTTTCAACCCCTATTTCACCCCTTAGGGGTAGAATATCCAGAAACGCTTACATACGTATCTACTCATTTTTAATCTGTAGCCCAAAAACAAAGTTTCATGTTTGTAACTTCAAAAATGGCGAACTTACGTACAAACTTTCAACCCCTAGTTCACCCCCTTAGGGGTAGAATATCCAGAAACGCTTAAATACGTGTCTTCTCATTTAAAATCAGTAGCCCAAAAATAAAGTTTCATGCTTCTAACTTAAAAAATGACGAACTTCCATACAAACTTTCAACCCCTATTTCACCCCCTTAGGGGTAGAATATACAGAAACGCTTAAGTACGTATCTACTGTTTTTTAATCAGTAGCACATTAATAAAGTTTCATGTTTCTTACCTAAAAAATGAGGAACTTCCATACAAACTTTCAACCCCTATTTCACCCCCTTAGGGGTAGAATACCCAGAAACGCTCAAATACGTCTCTACTCTTTTTAAATCAGTAACACATAAATAAAGTTTCATGTTTCAGACTTCAAAAATGACGGACTTCCAGACTAACCTATGTACGAAAAGTGAACCCCTATTTCACCCCTTAGGGGTTGAATATTCAAAAACGCTGAAATACGTGTTTACTCATTTTTAATCAGCAGCCCAAAAGTAAAGTTTTGGGTTTCTAACTTAAAAAATGACGGACTTCCATACAAACTTTCAACCCCTATTTCACCCCCTTAGGGGTAGAAATTCCAAAATCCCTTTCTTAGTGCGTGTCTACTCAATAAAATGATCCTACTCACCAAATTTCATAGCCCTAACTATCATAGTTTACGCTCGGCGATGATGAATCAGTCAGTCAGGACTTACTATTTTATAAGTATAGATTGTTTTTAACGTAAAAGTGATAAACTTTTATGGAGTTTGAATACCAACTACTTTTGTGTGTTATTGGAATTTGGTGTTTTGGGTTTATGACCGTGATCTTTATATGAATTTAATATGAACCGAAATAAATTGATTGAGCATCTTTTTTTAATATGGGCCTGCCGAAATGACTCTACTCTGCATGATGGAAAGCAAAAACAATCCAAAAGTGGTCACCATACTCATTGCGAATGCAGACAATGTAACAATGCAACATGGTGACCCATACCATGGCGACCTTGTGATGCTTCTGCATCGTTGGGCCTCCGGTCTCGCACTCACCAACGAAACACGACAGCACGAACGCTGTCATTTTACGTTGATCTTCCAAGCAAGGGTAGTACCGCCCGGTCGAGCCGGCCCATTGGTGCTGAAATCAGCGTGGTTCGACTACCTTTGAACTTGATCTAATTAATTTACGCCCTACCTACAGAATATTAAGATAGGAAATTGTCTGGAATATAATATTTTAATATAATAAATAATCTGTCCCGTTAAGGAGATAAACTCCACATACAGGTGCTCCGAAGTCTGTCAGGGTACCAGGGATTTCCTATCTAAATAACACCTGGTTCCTCACCTACTGGTAGTCGAGACGACGTGTGGTTGCAGTTGATTTTAGACCGACATAGAGACCACCGAAAGAAGGTTGTGTTGTGCGAGTCGGACACGCGCGCCGAGGGTTCCTTACAAACCAGTAGGTATATTATATGATGTTACTAAAAATTTATGCTTTTCGCCATTTTTCCTTTATTTCTGCTATAAGACGTTGTTTCGTATCAAATTTCAAGATTCAGAGTTCACGGGAAGTACCCTGTAGGTTTTGATTCCCTTGCGAGTGTCGAAAATTTGCAGCATAAACGTATCTGTATCTTTTGATTGTGTTGGCTAAGAAGTTTCATATTTTCACAGCTTCAAGGTACAAAAGATCTGAATATTTGATATGAATTTCAGCTTGATACCTCTACGCGTTCCTGAGACAAAGGGTCTTGACAGACAGACAGACGATCAGCAAAGTGATCCTATAAGAGTTCCGGTTTTTCCTTTTGAGATGTGGAACTCTAAAAATCGACTGCAACCGACTCTGGCAGTGCAGACCAAGTTTTGTGTCCGCATGTGTAGGCGTAGAGAAACACTTACTATCTGAAGACACCTCGGCTCATTCATAAAAAAGAAAAACTTGTTTGAAAAACACAACCACAACTTATCTAACAACTGCCAACTGAATGTTTTGGTCCGCTGCCAATTGTCATGCAGTAATTGAGACGTGAGTTATACAGCCAGACGAAGTTATGTTATAATTACATCAGCCTGACTATGGATGAGCCATGCAGCAGCACAAATGGACTAGGTGGACCAGTAGATATCTACACTATCTATACTAATATTATAAAGAGGAAAGATTTGTACCTATTTTTGTATGTTTGTATGTTTGTAATGAATAGGCTCAAAAAGTACTGGGCCGATTTAAAAAAAATTTTCACCAATAGAATGCTACATTCTTCCAATTTGACATAGGCTACATTTCATTTTGAAAAAAATTAGGGATCCTTGGTAAAATTTGAACAACGTAACCGAAGGTGTAGAAAAATGAGTCTTAAAATGTCTTTCGTCGAATGCGCTGCCGAAACTATTAGCGATAGAACAAAATAATGTACAACAATATTGAAGAACATCATAATGTCTACAAAAAACTCCGCGGTAGCATATGTCCAACTATTGTAGTTATGTCACTACAACAACTTTTTTCATTTTAAACATTAATGAAAATGCTAACCAAATCCAAACCATGCTATATATGTGTTTATATTAATTCTTATCCAAATAAATTATTTTATGGTCAAGACCATTTAACTACCTATAAAATAGTTTTTAAATTATTTAAATTGGACTTTCCATTCAAAAGATATTACGAAAAAAAAAAAACAGTAAACAAAACCGCCATAGCGCTCGATCCGCAAAAACGGTCCGCTGGGGCAGCTCTTACAAGACACTTCGCTGGTCATCTGGGACGAGTGCACCATGAGCCACAGGGCGCACGTGGAAGCCGTGGAGCGCACGCTGAGAGACATCCGAAGCTCAGACCGTATAATGGGGGGCGTGACGTTTGTTTTAGCTGGAGACTTTCGTCAAACATTACCAGTTATAACATAAGGTACTCGAGCTGACGTTATTCGAGCTTGCCTTAAATCATCAACTTTATGGCAATCGATTGAAACTCTTAATCTGCGCACAAATATGAGAGCACATTTAAGTGACAATGACGATAATAATTTCTCATAAAAACTTCTAAAACTTGGAGACGGAAAATTACCGTCTCCGGTTGCAAACAGTCCCCAGGTATTGTTGGATAACGAATTGGGTCAAATCGTTCAGAGTCTAGAAATTCTTGTGGACACAATATGTCCGGACATACAAAATCTTACGGAGAGAAATTTCAATTGGCTCTGTTCGAGAGCGATAGTATCCCCGCGAAATGAATCGGTTAATGAGATTAACAAAATTATTATGGAAAAAGTACTCGGTGAATTTGAATCTTACAAATCTATTGACACAGTATGCAACATCGAAGATACAGTGCACTATCCACAAGAATTTTTAAATTCCCTGAATCCTTCCGGCTTGCCGCCCCACGAACTACAATTAAAGGTAGGCACTCCCGTAATGCTGCTGAGGAACCTATGCCCTCCCAGCATGTGCAATGGCACGAGACTTCTGGTGAAGGAATTGCGGGAGAACGTCATAGTAGCCACTATAATCACCGGGGCCGCGGCCGGACAGCTCGCCCACATACCGCGGATCCCCATGATTCCTACGGACTTGCCTATATCTTTTAAGAGGTTACAGTTTCCTCTAAAAACATCATTTGCCCTCACAATAAATAAGTCCCAGGGTCAAACATTTTCGATGGTTGGCATCGATCTAAGAAAAGAATGCTTTTCTCATGGACAACTATATGTTGCCCTTTCTCGAGTGGGATCTCCTGAAAATCAATATATTTTGTTGCCATCTACAAATACCACTGCCAACGTAATTTACAGTGAAGCTTTAAGATAAAAACTGACAAATATAAAAGTAAAAAACGTAAATCTACCTTAATATTATATCTGTAAATAATGTAAAAGTAAACCTGTAAAATAAAAAATACTAAAAATATAAATTATTAAGTAATAATAAGAATGAAAATGATTAATGACAAACCCTTTTTTAATAAAAAATAAAAAACAAAAAAAAACACAAAAAATATATAAAACCAAAATAAATAGCCCAAAACAACAAAACCAAACAAAAAAAAAAAATTGTACGGCAAATACTATATAATGATAGGCAAGTTTCTGTCGACACGAACAAAAATTTCTTTGAAATACCTAGATGTACAGGTAGATACATTTTTAGTTGAAAGTTGTCAACGTTTAATTTAGACTGTATATATTTTATTCGACTCTGCTTTTATTCTAATTACTGAAAAAAACATAGTAAAAATGTATATAATATCCTATGTAAATATTACTTATTTAAGTGCCCGCCAATTAAACCATCAAAGAAATTGAACATAAATAGACTTACATACAAATATAGCTGTGGGGTTTTTTTAAATATATAATTAATAAATAAAATTTTTTCAATAAATTAAAATATTTGTTAAAAACTGTTTTTATATCCAAATTTCCAAAAATAAATAATTGTCTACCCCGTGCGAAGCCGGGACGGGCTGCTAGTAATTAATAAAAACATATGATAACTATCTCATTGATCTAGCGGTTAGCGTAAGCGACTGCCGTTCATAAGGTGTCGGGTTCGATTCCCGGATCGGACTGCTGTTGGGTTTTTCTTACAAAAATTTACTAGCAGCTTGGAGTATGGGGAATATTGCGACGTTTCACGCCCCTGCCTAGGAGAGAACGTTAAACCGTGGGTCTTGCATTCACAATGAGTATGGTGACCACTACTCTTGGATTCTCCTAATATTTTCCATCAGGTAGAGTAGAATCACTTTACAGGCTCATGAAAAAAGAAATCTAGTGTAGAATGCAAAATTAAAGCGATTACATGAGCTCTCTAAAAGAATGAATTCACTGACTACCAGATTCACTTCAAGACGATATTATGTCACTGCGATTAACGATAACATACGTAATATTATTTCAATAAAACATCAACGGTGAATATATTAAAAATCTTCTGCTATCTCGTGAGATAAATCAATTACGTTATGCCACCTACGAAGACTGCGTCACTGCTGTTTGTAACATACAAATGAATACAGCGGTTCATCTTATAAAAACACATATTTTAGTTGTACTTTATTTCTGAAAGTAAATAGATGAAATAACTCTAGAAGAAAATAGAACATAAGTTTAAATGCATGTGTTACGAAATGAGACGCCAGTGCTTTCCTGAATAGATATTGTTTAATTTAAAAAAAAAAAACTAAGCAACAGTGATAGTTCAATGTTAAAATCAGCCATCTTCGAGTAGAGAGAGACATAGATATTCTAAACGCTTGTTACAGAGACAGTAACTCAGACTATATATTTACTTCAATAATATGGTTCTCTCAGAAAATCGTATTTATGAAGCTAATTCTTATTGAGTAAGTGTGGTTAACGACAGCCTAACTTACTTCTCCCCTTAACTATGAGAAGGACTATAAAAATATTAATATAGATATTTAATAAAATGGAATACCCGAAGTAGTAACATTGTATTCTACAAATAATTAGTTGAAACTGTCTTTGACTTTTCCTCGTAATAATCCTAAAATAGTTATTATATATTTTCATAGTTCAAGATAATATCAGTTCCTCGTGTACGCTACACGATGAAAGACAACGAACTACATACGTATTGTGTAACAAAAGGTACGATTAGCGATTAATGTAAACGCTCCTTAAAACAGTTACCGCCAGACTCGCTCGAGACTGCTCGGAGTATGACGATCGCTGCGATCATTGACTTCGAATCGCAAATTATTATTTTTTGTTTTTTATACATTATGCTATATGCACCCATTTGTTCTTTGTGTTATCGACCTTGATACATCAGTATTTGTAAATGCTTCAATAACAAAAAAAATCTGGACCCTGACAAAGTTCATGGTACTGATTGAGGAATTTGCACATCGAAAGATTTTTGTATCTCTTACCTCGAAAGACACTTGAAATTATTATACCTTACAAAAACGCAATGTAACTTGCACGTTGAAATGTCGTCGAGGCAAAAAAATATTCTGGACCGACCTGATAAGTTTGAATTTGAAAACTGTATGCAACAAGTTTTAAAGATTGTTTTTATCTGTTTTATTTTTGTCAGTTTTGTACCTCATTTTTCATTAATGCAACCTCAATCAATGTGCCATATCATGTATCAGGATATTTACCTATAGCTAATCATGTAGAAACAAAAATTAGCAGACATTTCATTGAACAAAAAATAAATAAAAAGTACATAGTTACATTTATTATAGTCACAAATTGGCTAGCAAGTTACATACATACATTTATTAAATCACGCCTGTTTCCTTAAGGAGTAGACAGTCATATTAAACGCCCACTTTTCGCCACTGTTGTGGTACGTAATAAGTGGCAAACTTATTGCTGCAAATCGGGATACTTTGTTTGCCAGAGCCCTCGCCCGTCGATTAGCAGGTGCACCGCTAGCAGATGAGGCTAACTTGCGGCCCTAAGTTCTTAGTGGGAACTGTATACACCCACAGATTAATAATTTTATTAGAGCTAAACCCAAAGGTACTAGATAGGTAGACATGTAAAGGGGTAGATGTGTACAAAAAGTCTCCCAATATTGGTACGGGTGGTGGTTTCGTTCAGTCCGGTAAACCTGAGAGATGAAAAAAGTTTTTTAGTATGTTGCAGCTCCATAAATTGAGCATAAGTTTTTACTTGACTAGGTCACATCCACAGGTCATCACCAGTCTCATCATACTTGCATTCTTGCACATACGTACATGACGCATAAGTTAGATGTCGACCTCCTTACAAATGGAAAAGTAGGGACAACCCGTGACACGGAGCATGGCAAAATATTTGATACATCACATTAAGGAGTAAATTATATACATTTTGAAAACAAGTCTGCATACTCTGCATTAAGAGACAAATTGACTTGGAATTTTTTAATAATTAAAAATAGTATTAAGTTTCGATGTGTTTTCGAAAGTTTCAAGTGACTTTAAAGAACTTCATTATTAAAACAATAACAAGTATCTAAATACCCGTTACATTGTGTTTTAATATTTCAAGAATATCGGAATTGAGAATCGATCTAGCCCATTTTAAGCGACTTCGAAAAACTAGAAGGTTATCAATTAAACTGTTTTTTTTTATATCTGTTACCTCATAACTTTCGACTGGATGAACCAATTTTGATGATTCTTTTTTGAGTTAAAATAGTGTAAAAGGGTATATTCAGAAATTCTGCTCTATACTTCTAAATTTGTTTAGATATGTAGTAAAAATGATAGAATTAACTAACTCATGAACATACACTCCATAGGCATTACTTTTTTTTATATACATATGCCGACACGATTTCTAGCACAGGTTTATTAGAGACTAACTATTGTCAAAAAATCCTAAGTCCATAACACCGATTGAGACATTTGCATATAGTCAAATTTAGCATATCCCTTGCTTACTTAGAAAGGCACGTGTGAATTACGTTCTCTTACAAAAACGTAATGTAACTTGCAATTCGAAAACCCAGCGAGAGAATTATTCACATACAAAGGTATAATACTTTTTCTTTTACGTGATTTTAGCGAATGAAAACAGACTTACGTCACGTTAAATTACATCGCGTGAGAATTTTAGGTGAAGAGTTAAGGTATCATTTGTGGTTATAAATAGAACTATGTATTATGTTGTTGTGTAGATATATTATTAGAGGCTTGTTAAGAACGATTGAGGAAATTATATTGAACCGCAAGTCTAATCACACCAATATTTTGAAAGCGAAAGTTTGTGTGTATTTATATGTTTGTTACTTCTTCACGCTCAATTTGTTCGACAAATTTTGTTTAAACTCGGTATAGAAGTAGCTGACACTGTCGATTGAGAGACTTGAGAGACACTAGCAAGCCATAACTTAGTGAACATTCCTTCCTGTTCCTCCGGGAATAAGAGAAACAGAGGGCATTTGAACTCTTGATAAAAGGAATAATATTTTGTTGACTAGTAGTCAGATTTGCTTACCAGTTGACGAATAGGTCCATCCAATGTGTAATCGCAGCCACACTTAGAGGCATAAAGCCAAAAAAATATACAGAACCAGTAATCGTGCTTGTCACACATAATTATTTTTCTCCCTGATGAAATTCAAACCCGGGACCTATGGCTTAGGAATCAGGGTCACTAACAACTACACCAATATACCTGTACAATATATGATCTGCATTAGATGTAGCATTGCAAGGTAAATTGAAGATACGATAATAAGAATAAAATACAAATATTACAAAAAAACAATTAAAACTCGGGTATGTAAACCCTTTTGATAAAATTTATATAGTCCACGGGCCTTTATTACAAATCTATTGACAACTCATTTGTTAAAATCGGTTAATAGTATAGACGGTACGATGAAATATACAAACTTGCGTAATCTGTCAAAAATATCACACTACCTAGATAAAAAGTAGTTCAATACTTCCTATATCTTTTTATTTCAGATATTTTTTTCTATATACTTATATATATAGCTAAAGAGTTTGTTTGTTTGCTTGAACGCACTAATCTCAGAAAAAATATTTCAGTTTTAGATAGCCCATTTATAGAGGAAGGCTATAGACTATATATCATCACGCTAAGACCACTAGGAGCGGAGCACCAATGAAGAATATTATAAAAACGGGGGAAAATTGTTACGCTACGGGTAATAGGAGACGTAAACGAGGTTGCGCGGGTCAGCTGGTATTAACTAAAAAGGTGAAGATAACCAGATACAGTAGGTAAATAGGCAAGAATGTAAGACCCTTACAATTCTATTCGCCTACTAAATTATCATAGTGGAGGACTACTTAAATATTGATGTTCTAATGGCGCCGCATGCCATCCGCCTTCCGATGTCTGTCGTGAATTTATTTACTACCTACCTATCTAACTCAGATCAAATAAAAAAGGTAGATAATACCTAAGGCATTAAGTCTGCCTTATGCAATGTAATTGCCGGAAGAATAAATAAATAATAATACACGGTGTTGTTCTTGTTGAAGCAAAAAAAGTAGCGTAGTTCGAAGTAAACACACGCGTTAACGCACTAACTATTAATTAAAAGGACATGACACCTGAGAGGCCACATCCTTAAACTTTGTACCAGCTTCTCGAACAATAATCTTCACAAACACTTTTTTGAACAATCGTGTAGCTTGGAACCGGCCTCCAGATGAAGTTATTTCTGAACAAAATGTAAACCAATTTAACAATCGACTTGACGCCTATTTGCTTATATCGAAGAAAAATAACTGATTGGAACCTATCAAGATGCAGGCTTATATCAGTTGTTTCAACTGGCTGCCAGTCTATATATAATAATAATAATGTAATATAAATCTGAAAAATATGTGTGTATGTTCGATGCAGAAGATTTTATCCGTAACATCTCATCAGCATATGAAAATTGTGTCTAATATATTACCACTTAAGTGTTAAATGCTTTTATATTGCTATAAGTGTAAATTGTATCGTTGTGAAGTCATAGCCGGTTGTTAATTGTTAAGAAAGTGATGAGTGGTATAAATTCATTACAAAGTAGCGTAAAGACTTAGTAGCAATAGTATTTTCATCCCCCCATCTCGGAAAGAGTATGTTTGCCGCTCGATATCTTAATGCAAAAGCCGTTTTTATCCGCTAGAGGATAAAGTAAATTAAATTTAGAATATCGTACGTGTGCACTAAGTTTGTGAATTCAAAACAGCATAAAACCTATTTATTCTGACCTCCCTTCTTCCTCTCTACCTCCATATTATTGAATTTCTTATACAATCTTTTTTAATTTGTTAAAACTCAGACTCGAACTTTTTTAAATTTGCTTTGTTCATAAAATGACGCATTGAAATAAAATTATCTTGTGATTGTAAAATTTTTTTTTTGCATTGACATTTCCTTGTTAAGGTGCGATGAAAAGCTAGAATTCTTCGCTTGCTCGGTCAAAAGCAACTTTGCACTCTTGTATAACAAATAACTATTTTAGGTGTAATCACTATTTCTTTCCTTTTAAGAAAATACAACTGCCGCTTGAGCCGAAGGCATTATCCTCCAGTCAACTTTATTTCTTAGATCTTAAAAAAAATATCAACATCTTGAATACCTTCATGTCACTATGAAATTAAACAAAGTCTATTCTTCGGACCTTAATTTTCTATATTTAGGGGTGATACTTTATAACTACCCGTTTGTTCCTATTAAAATTTGCCCTGGTCATATTATACTGTGATCTTATAAAATAATCATTATAGCACCCTTCAAAGAAAAATATTTTCAAATATGTTCACAAATGTCGCCGCCATCGTCCTACGCGACAAAACTTTCATCCCCGTCATGTAGATGGTTGGCAGTCCACAACCGTGCGCTTTTCAACAAATGTGGAATGAACTGTCGCCTGCGGTATTCCCGGACCAATACGACCTTCAAACCTTCAAGAAACGAGCGTACTCCTTCTTAAAAGGCCGGCAACGCACCTTTGACGCCTCTGGTGTTGCGGGTGTCTATGGGCGGCGGTAATCGCTTACCATCAGATGATACGCATGGTCGTTTGCCCCCTATTTAAATAAAAAATAAAAAAAGAATGACGAACTTACAAGCTAACAAACATAAATATAACCGCATCAAAAACCTCATCTATCTCTTGAAGTTGTTTTAAAAATCGGAACTAAAGTACGATACCGGACATTACATAATGTATAGTATAAATAAATGTAGTCACGCGAATATTAAAATTTAGAATATAAAGTTGAAACACCTGTATCTTATGCAATATTAGAAAACTGATCACCAAACAGATCATTGGTTTTATAATAAGTAGTTCTGGTGATGATTTTTGATTCGACACTTGGCTGAGTATGGACCGTGAGAAGAGTATCAATTAACGACTTGCTATAACTGTTTAGAAAATGTAATAGATATGATTTATATTATTGCATGAGCTGTATGTGGCTATGGTTCACAGTAACACATTTTTGTATTGATAGGACTCAAAAAATGAACAAAAATATAGGTAAAACAAATTTTGGAGCGGTTCGCAAATCGTGTCAGAACTCAATTGGTGCTGAAGTTATTAAGTGCTTGAAGCTTACTTCAACATTTATAATATAAAAAACATTTATAATATGTATTGTATAGACAAACTCTGAATGCAATTTTAAGCTTCATTTCTTACATTTAATTTTGTTTTCCTCTTGAAGATAGTTTACTTGAAACTTTAAAGATCACGAAGATTTCAGATTATCTAATTACAGGATCTTTGGCATCCCTACATTTATAATACTTCTAATTTAATTTATTGCAAAATATATATATACATAACAAAAATATATAACAATTTATTATTTTACTATCATTTTACAAGTCCCAAGCTTATTTATTTTTCAGACTATATTATTTCCTTCGATTAAATTCACCGACAAAGGATTGAAAATCATTTAAAAAACCCAATCGTGCACTGCATATGTATATTGAGAAAAAAATCTTAAGGCTAGTTACGAGAAATTTTAATACATTATTTCAGAACTTTACACACACATGCCAATACGTATGCATAATAAGCATGCAAGTACGTAAGCACGTTTTGAACATTCAGACACGTGCCAAAATAAAAATAAAAAATGGAATACTAAATGCATTCGCAATATGATGTGGAAATGCATGAAAGAGTATATCGGATAATCCAGAAGAACAGAAAAACAAATGTAATTAGACCGACCCCAAAAAAAAATGATAAAGGGCAGGCAGGACATACAGAATGCTAGAGTAATCATTCTTAAGCCTAAAAACTATTTTAAAACCAGCTAATCGGTACTAATTCGTCTGGCAAGCATGGTAGAGACAGAAGAATCTCCTTTCTAAGGAGCGGTCAATGTCTGTAGCGACCTCCGCATACAAAAACATATGACAGCGCCATCTACCAAAGTTACACTGAACTACGGAGTAACGTACGATACCAAGAACCTATAAATCCTGAATCGCGCAATAGAAGTTCTCACGCCGATTAGCATTTACACAATATCCCATCAAGCGTTGAGCAGTAACCCGCCAGGCATGATAACCTCGCCTAGTCGGAGGATCCTCCCTTTGTATTGGAGGGATATGGCTCCCGTTCCTCTACATGTCAGTGCAGCCAGTGGATTACTAAAGAGATGACGATGATGAATAAAAACCATGGATGCTAATTAACCATTTAAACACAAATTTTCCCAAATTATCAAATGTTTTGTAGCATCTCCGATATCTCTGTCAAGGGTCAGACGACTCCCTCAATATTTCCCGTAATTTCTCTAAAGTGTGAAATTCCCTATACAACTTCGATATTTTCTCTACGATAATGTTTGATAAAACTAAATATAATCATATGAGTGCATTTAGAAAGAAAGTATTATTTAATAAAAGATAAATAGTAATAAATATTTTGCACATCCATACACAATGCCATCTAGTAACACAAGCTCTGCTATGATCCGATTCGTAAATCGAACCCGAGACCTCAAGATAGCAGTCGCGTACACTACCACTACGCTAACGAGACATTCATTTAGAAAGACTATATTCGTTTAAAAATGTAGATTTAATGAAACAAACTGTACTTAACATCTGGATATTATACAACAGAACTGTCTTTTTACCCGACCACGGCGAAGTCAACGTTAGTAGTTTTAGTAGTTTTAGCAGTCTATGTTTTTAGTCTAGCCATAAATACTGTTACAATTAAAAATAAACTAAATATTACCTTCGGATTTTGGAATCTGTCATTTTTATACGACATTGTTAAAAACGATCAAGATCAGCCCCAAGAGAAAGAATTTGAAGAAATACTGTCCGAAAGCAAAAGATTTCATCTCGGGAAATGAAGATAGCACCTAGAACCATGTCGCGTATTTTAAAAGATTACTTAGGATTTGCAGCCTATAAGAGATGCTCTGATCATTTGTTAACTGATAATTTTGAAAAGAATAGGGTGTTAAATTAAAACAACTAATTAAGCGGTACGCAAAAGTCACAGAAAATTTTTGTTTATGGATGAATTTTTTTTATGATTGAGCAACATTTTAACAAACAAAATTACCGTATTTATGCTGAAAGCTCTAAAGAAGCTTCCCAGTTAAGCAACAAAGTACCTTCAACGTTGGCATTATCCGACTTCAGTGATGATTTGGTGGGGTAGATTCCATTCTTGAGAAGGTAGTTAAGCTTTTTTAAAACCAGCATGTTCAATAATCAAGAATGGTGCTTTCAGGAAGACCTGGCGCCGGGTCATAAAGCTCTATCCACCCAATTTTGGCTAGCTAGTTCCGGGCTTCATTAGAGCTGAAAACTGGAGTCATCTACTCCTGATTTTAATCCACTGGATAATGGTTTATGATCCGTTTTAGAAAGTAAGTCTTGCTATAAGCGCCATGACAATTTGGCGTCCCTAAAACAATCCATACAATTAACAGTGAAGAATTTTCCCATCGAAAGAGTGCGTGCTGCTATTGATAACTGGTCTCAACGTTTAAAGGACTGTATTGCTGCCAATAGAGACGACTTTGAATAAGCTTTATATATTTTTAATGGTTTTACATAAATGTGCGAGAGGCACGCTTCGATATGAATGGGCTGGCTCGACCGGAGTGATACCACGGCTCACAGAAGACCGGTGTGAACCAGCGCTTCCACTGAGTTTCACGAGATGAGTGAGGATAATGAAGGCCTATACCTCCACCCCTTGTCCCTTTCCCCCCCTCCCAGCCTCCAAAGGCAATCAACGCATTTGTTACGCCTCTGGTATTGCGGGTGTCTATGGGCGGAGTAAATCGCTTACCATCAGGCGATACGTCTGCTCGTTTACCGCCTATTACAATAAAAAAAAGAAACACTGTTATCATCATCATCATATCAGTCACAAGAATTCCACTGCTGAACGTAGGTCTCCCCTATTGATTTCCATTTCGACCGGTCGGTAGCGGCCTGCACCCAACGACTAACACACTATAATAGTAATAAATGTTACATATAATAAAAAACACTTTTTCTTTGCAACAATATTTATGGCAAGACTAAATATATATCTTGGCCTTAACTTCGACATAACCATTAAAGGAAAGTAAAATTAGATACATTTTATTATTATTAATATATGTATATATGTTATTTTAATGGTTTTGTTAATCTGGTAGACATAACTGCAGAATAAATTAGAAAAAGTTTAAAAGTTATGTTATATTAATTAGAAACTGTATTAGTTAAAATTTTCGCAGTAATCTGAAATATTCATTGTATATTTTAAATTTCAATTTAAAGAAATACGTATGATATAAATATTGATCTGAAATTTAGAAAATTAACTCGAGAGAATAGTATTTTTAACCGACTTCAAGAAAAGGAGGAGGTTCTCAATTCAATTATATTTTTTGTTTTTTTTCGTCGTTAAGAACCGATTTTGATAATTCTTTTTTCAATGGAAAGGAGATATCCCAACGGTGGTACTATTATAAGGACACTAAGATCTGATGATGGCATCATAGAGAAACCGAGTCGAAACTTGAAGTCGGCTTTATTTTTGATAAAATTTTACTTTATTATATATTGAAGACTGCCAAAATGCCTCTACTCTGCCTGATGGAAAGCAAAAACAGAATCCAAGAGTAGTGGTCACCATACTCATTGCGAATGCAGACACTTTAACAATGCAGTATGGTGACCCACACTATGGCGGCCTACTGAGATGCTTCTGCATCATTGGGGCTCCGGTCTCGAACTCGCCTATGAAACAAGACGGCACCTATGCTATCATTTTAAATAAAAAAAAGTAAAAACTAAAACTCAACTACGACAAAAAACGACGCTTAAAAAGTATGAAACAAGTTTCAAAAGCCGTAGTCACGCGTTGTTAAAGTGTTATGGACTATGGAACATTCCTAAGTTTCAAAAGCCGTAGTCCATGTCGTGTAATGTACCATAGTCCACAAAATTTTAGTCCATACATACATACATACATACATAGCCTGTCAAAATCATAACCCTCCTTTGGCTTTGCCGTAGTCGGGTAATTGGTCTTCTATGAGAGTATAGTACCTTCCCGGTTGAGCCGGCCCGTTTGAATTCAGCGTGGCTCTACTACCTTGTGTAGTCGAAGTAATATCCTACTAATATTATAGACGCGAAAGTTTGTAAGTATGGATGGATGGATCGATGAATGGATGTTTGTTAGTCTTTAACGCAAAAACTACTGAACGGATTATGATGAAACAGTAATATAGCTTATACATCAGAATAACACACAGGCTACTATTTGCCGCGATAACCGACATATTAGCGGGCGGAGCCGCGGGCAACAACTAGTAATTAATAGATATATTAATTACTAGTTGGTAATTGATATATCTATTAATTGTACTATTGGTATTGTGTGATAACACACAAACAATTACCTTTATTCCTTTTCAGCAACATAATCAAACAAGTATGATTTTTTTTAAAAAACTCGAATGCGTACCGTATATCTGTCATTACTAAATTCATTTTTCTTTTTTAAATTTGTTTTTTAAAATTCGCAGTCGAGTAATAAGGGCATGTTTCATGACTTGCTGATTAAGTCAGATAGACTACAAAATAACTACAGATTTTGGTGTCAGAAGTCTTAAATAGTGATATAAATATCAGATACCCATATATTTATAAATAACTTTTATCTGTTAAATAGAATTATATGGCAGATTACTATTTGACGATGTATTACGAACTAGTGAAACAGACTCATAGTGTTCTTAGATATCTAGAAGATACTTTTATAGATACCTTTCTACCGAGTATGTATCTACCGTATGACTTTGAACCGGGTATGTATCTAATGGGTATGTTTCTAGAGTCAGTAATAAAACGTTTCGAAAGTGTCTGCATAGGTCTACATGACAGAAGTACGACGCTCTGTGAATGCTGCACTCTAGATGCACTGGATCTAGTCTGTGTACTTATTTGGCGCTTCAGTAATTTGAAATGAAGAACTTTGATTACCGACAATTTCTAATTAAAAAACAAGGAACGAATGTCTAGAGTAAAAATAAAAGTATTTTTATAACTTATGTGCATAAAAGTAATTATAAAATTGAGAGAAATTCAAATTATTAAGATTTCTAATGAAAATAATGAGTTTTTTATTAATGTAATTGTTGCATTCTTATATAATATTTACCTTTCCCTGTCTGGTCTGTCTGTGTGGTGATTGATTAAGAATAAATGGTATCGCCATCCCTATTCATCCCATGGGTGTCATGGGTGTCATCAGGGAGCAATTATGCAGGAAAAGACTAAATGAGTGGTTGTAATGTTTTACTGTCAAAAAAAGGAAAACTTCTAACCCTGTACTAATCCATCGGGTCAAAAGTATGTGGAGGAACGAGTGTCATGTCCCTCCAACACAAAGGGAGGATCCTCCGACCAGGCGAGGTGATCATGCCTGGCGGGCCACTGCCCAACGGTTGATGTTGGTAAGTTGTATATCTCTTAATTGGCGCGAGAAATATCATTGCGCGATTCAGGATTGGTATTGTTGTGTACTCCGTGTCGTGACGTCACACCGTAGTTCGGTGTATTCCGATCGATGACGCTGTAGCATGTTGCTGTTGCGCTGTATGTGGAGGTCGCCACAAGTAGTGGTAGTAGGCCAATATCTCCTTTTTTTATTGAATAACGAGCAGAGGTATCGCCTGATTGTAAGCTGTATCCGCCGCCTTTGGACACACAACAAGCAAGCAACACCAGAGGCTCTTTCCTTGAAAGTTTAAACATCATATTGGTCCGGTAATATCACAGGCGACAGTATATTTCACAGTTTTATTGTGCGAGGTAGAACATTCTTAGAAAACCGCACAGTTGTGGACTGCCAGCCATCTAAGTGATGGCGATCAAACTGTTGTGACGTAGAATAAATAGATTCATATTAGAAGAGGACTATTAAAGGCTGTTTGATGATGACTGGCCTGTTGGTCTAGCCGTTTATGAGGCTGTCTACCAAGGATAAATATAATACGATCATTCGTTCTGTGTTCGTGTATCATTTATATGTGTATGTATTTAGAAATTTATAAGACTGTGCATCGTACAGTACAGGTTCTAACTAGTTTGGGGTCGTTTATTATACTAACCAACCCGTCTGGGCAACATAGTTAGTAGGCCAAATTCTCCTTTCTGAGGCTTTTTATACCTATGTCTAGCAATATACTGTGAATGATAATTATGTCATGTCTTCATTCAACTTATATAATTGTGTTCTATTTAACAGCTCAAAATTTGTATTCATTAGTGACTGACTCAGACTGACTGATCAACGTTTGAGTCTCACAAAATAGGTTATTTTATAGCAATATAAACCACACTCTTCAGGAAAAAAATTCTGAACTGGTGACCATGTCATGGAATACAGAGTGGCAATAGGCCCTTTATAAGGTGGTTCGGTGATCTGGATGTAATATAAGGTCATAGAAAACGTTTAGATATACACACACACACACACACACACACATAGAAAACACAGTAATGGATGTTGTAGAGAGTCTTAGGTTAAAATTGTGATGTTGATCCTGTAGAATGATTAAAAGGAAACTGACACATAATGGACAAATCTAGAGTTCCTTGAATAATTATCAATTGGAGAACTATTTAAGCTACCTATAATATATATACTGCCTCGTTGGTCTCGCGGTTGGCGTGTGCGATTGCTGATCAGGAGGTTTCGGGTTCGATTCCTGGGTCGGACCAAATGTTTGTATCTACAAATATTTGTTTCGGAGTTGGAGTGTTCTCTATGTATAATATGTAAGTGTTTACAAAAAGTAAATGTGTATTTGAATCAGTTGTCTAGTACCTATAACACAAGCTCTGCTTAGCTTGGGACTAGATGACGTTGTTTATTAGATGTCCGAAATATTCATTTTATTTATTTATATCCTATTTTTTTTGCATTATAAATGTGAACGTAAGTTTTTTTGTTACACTTTCATACGAAAAGTACTTAATCGATTATAATGAAACTTTGTACACATATTCTTGGAGGTATTAGAAGTAACATAGGATACTTTTCATTAAATGCGAGCGAAGTCGCGGGCGAAAGCTAGTAAATCATAGACTACTACTGCTGTCTAATAACTAAAGGAGAAATGCTCTCATTTATGTTGATGGATCTGTTTTTCTAGTGGTAAGTGATCCTTAGCCAGATGTCGTAGGTTGATTCCCACCTATGACAAATTAAAGTGCAATGATAACAATCATGTGTTCTGTGTCTGGGTGTTATTTATAAAAAATAATCTAATACTTTTGAACGAGCAATTCTCGTACAATCTGAATTAAAAAGAAAATTGTATGCCGTGGATTTCGGGGGCGATAAATCGATCTAGGTAGGATTTATTTTTAAACAAATTACCAAAAAACAAATACCGAGCAAAACTTGAATATCCAGATTCCAGTACTAAAACTTTACAGTCTGTTTTTGGTATCCCGTGAGTCCGAAACGTCGCCTACAACAAATTACTTTGACCTAAGATATACACACAGTTTCTCCTAATCTAGCTACAGTACTAATTATGATAATATTAGAAAATCTACTACAAAAGAAAAAGTAGTGAAAATGATAAGTGCGTCTTACATTATTTGAGCACTTTAAGTGCTTCAATTACATAATGAAGTGTATTATGTGAATACTGATTTCTAGGCCTAATTAAATTTAAGAACACAATTTATACTTTAAATAATATTTTTATACTGAGTCGTAATCTATATATTTGAAATATTCTAAAGATGTAAAAAGATAAAGATCGGCACCTTCATTTCAAAAGCATGTAAGCTCAATTTAAGTTACTAATTTTAAAATCCCATTATAATAACTCCGAAATTCTGTAAAATATCAAATACTCCATACAAAAAATTCATACAGCCAATTACAAACCTAACCCTACACACTAAAAAGTATTCCACATGCCGGCTCTATAACATTCGTAACACGTGCTGCGCCGGCGCAATTTGGCCAATACTCCGCGGTGGGGGTTGGGTGAATAAAACCGCTTTCTGACAAGTCCCATACAGCATTTCACTTACCATCGTCAAGGAGTATAGGACCTCAGAAATGAAGACCTTCATAGCATTAATAGTGTGTGTGGCAGCAGTTTCCTGCAAACCTACGAATTCCGATGATGACGTCATCGGTTCAGTTGTCGGAGTCGTCAAGACTTGTGCAGAGGAAGATATCTGGATGTGTCTCAAGGTGTGTTGTGTTGTGTTTAGTGTGAGATTCTTCACGTCAAAATTTACTAGTCACTAATTTCCTCGTTGATTTTTGCACAAAGTTATGTAGGTGTTAAGTTGCGACATTCAAATAAAGTTATAACATGTTTATGTTACATTTGTTACATTCTAACAAAATCTAAGTCTAAATTTTTCTTCATTACAACCACTTAGACTTAAATCAAATTACTCATTATACATTGTTAATATATATCTTATTTCATTATATTAATTACTAAAATGCCTATTTCTATTTGCGTTATAGTTTTAACATAACTATCGGTCACTAAGGTTTAATATGTGATTAAACTGATTTAAACTGTGATTGTCTGATACAATTACTAACTTCGTAAAACTTATCATATTTTCTCAAAATCAACTTAGCGAATTATATAAAATAAAAATGTGTTTTCTACGTTCCCAATCCTAGTAACACATTGTAGAAATAATAACCCTTAAAAGCAATATGATAAAATATAATAAAAAATAAAATGTTTGGCTCTGAAATCTAAATTATAATTTTCTTTCCTCAGGAAAAATCTCTCCGATTTGTCGAAAACGCTGCCTCAGCACGGGAACTGAAATTAACCGACGGCCTTACTCTTTACAATGTCGGAAGCACACGCTCAGCAAGGTCCTATGAGCCCCTTCCCGAGGATCCTCAAGCCAGGGAAAACCAGGTGGAATCCAGATTAGTGGATGCTGCTGCTGATTTTATGGAAAACCATGTTATTCAGCTGCGCATGCCCAAAAACACTGTTGAGGATATGAAGAGATCCCTCGAAGAAGGTGAGTTGAAAACAAATATCTGATATAATACCTGAATATTTAAATCATTCTATTTAATTCATATCCGGGAAAAAAATCTCACAATATCTGAATATTTGTATTATTCATCATCATATCGTATTAAAATTACCCTATCTCTTCACAAATGCATGCCACTCCACTAAATATTACTTTTACTAGTTATGTATAAGCCTGGGAAATATTTACAACACAATGATTCACTAAAACGAACAATTAGCTAGAGAATTGTCCTGCAAATATTTTCTAAACCACTTAACTTGCATACCTCTCATCATGTGCTTCATTTTTACAGTATATTATTATCCCACGTTTATATATAATTGCACCTGTCACATCAAATACCAACACTGGCACAGAAACAACCAGATCCATCACTTCAAAAACCAGTATTTTTACAATGAACACACCATTATCTCGCAATTCTTATAAGCGATCAAATTACTACAAAGTGAAAGTATAATATGAAAAGTATAATCACCTATGATTCTAAACATATGTATGGTAACATCTTGTTAAAAGGGCAGCAAAATTCTCTCTTGTTGTCAATCAAAAACATATTTTCATTGTAAAATAAAAAGCCTTAACAAGCGTACAAATTAACAAGACTGTGAACAAATAATTACACGACTCTTTATCAGTAACTTAAATCATCTTATTCTGTCAATCCGTAATACATGTTATAAAACTGATTGTCTTACATAATTCTTACATCGAGACAAGTGTTTGATAAATTCCATCGTTCAAAAAAGTCTATCTTTTACAATATGCAAGTCATCATCAAAAAGAAAATAACACACTAAGCTCTTTGTTATATTAGATATTAAACTAGTCACGACATAGACCCGTGTAATGGCATTATAAAAGTATAAAAGTTGTTATATAAAAACCTTGCAGTCATGTTAATATGTAATTCCCAACATAACTCTCGCCAAATAAATCAAAACACACCAAAACCTGTTTTACGCGCATGATATTTTAAAACTAGAAAGTACGATCAAAAATTAATCAGGTGTTTATACATGACTAGACGAAAATTAATATATAAGCCATTAAAAACATTTGCATTACGAAATAAAGAAAATTTGAAACGGACATCCGGAACACCATGAGAAGCGAGAAAACGTTCAAACCAGTCTCAAGAGGGTTTCTCTAACCTATTAACAACGTCGATTATCTTGGAAAGCGGACGAACTGTTTCTGGTTTTTGCTATATGCCCATAGTATACGCTCAGTATGTAGGCTTAACTAGTTCTGCAGTTCCGCTAAGACGGTCCGCGATCGAAATCTCTATCAAGAAACGAGTAAAAGTAATGCTCCAGGCGTAATCTTGCTAACGAAATATGGATGTAGGCTCGGAGCTTTCGAATAGGTACCAGCCGAAACACTTTCTAGGTGAATGAGATTATGCGAACTGGACACAACATGGAGAATTTCAATTTCAGTCAAATGTTAAGGACCTTGAATGTCAATGAAGTTTCTATTGCCGATTAACATTTGAACTTAAATAGTAAATTATCTAAACTGAGCACGATGTTATTTTAAATTCAAAACATATTGTTTACCTACAAACACCCTTTCCTATTTTTATCGGATGCTAGTGCTGATAAATATCTACTAGAAAGTGCTATAAGGTCATTAAATTTTATAGACGTTTGCTAGTAATGATGACTGACATTGAATCTTAAACATAGTTGAAGATTATTATCAAAGATGTTTTCTAATCTAATTGAAAGTTGATAATTTTCCGATTATACGTTAAATGGTTATGAATATTCTGTACTATAAGAGTACAACATAAACTTGTTTTTATAAACTTATTTTGTTCAAATAAGATTAGAGACTGCTAACACAGGAAGTCTTCGATTTCACTAAACCTGATTAATCTGCGAGGTTATTTACATTTATTAAACGACTTTCATCTATTTGTCGGTATGTAGGTAACTTGACTTTCTTTAATATTTCCTTTCTTCGTTCTCAGGCCGTGGCAAGAAGAAGAAGCTGAAGCAGCTGTTGCCCATCCTTGCTCTTCTCCAGCTCAAGATACAATCTCTCATCCCTCTGTTTCTCGGAATCATCGCCTTCGCAGCCATCAAGGGTCTAATGCTCGCTAAGGCTGCCCTTCTGGCTTCAGCGCTGGTCATCCTCAAGAAACTTCTTTCTAAGGGCGAACACCATGAGAGCTACGAAGTCGTTGCTCACCCACACCATGAAGAGCACTTCAGCCACGGAGGCGGTGGTGGCCACGGCGGTTGGGGCAGATCCGCATCGGATGCTCAAAACTTGGCCTACAGTGCCTACTCCAACTAATACCTAAGTTAATCTAAGTCCCAAGGGCCGTGGTTAATCCTTATGTAGTCTGGTTTGGACCTCAAAGTAACGATTTTAATTTAATATTTAATAATTTATTTAAATTATTTATTAATTTGTTGAGTGACGAGTGAATCTTGTCTAGATTTTTCCATAAGCATCGCCGTATTTCTTTGAATTATTGTCTCTTTATCTCACTACAATGTACCTGTTTATTGTAAGTATAATTTATTTAGTACTGACGTACCTACGATATCAATAGCTTTAATCATGTTATTTTTGTTTACATTTGCCTGACTGAAGACATTGTTGAATGATTTGTTTTTTTTTTAATTTAAGTATCTGTTTTAATGTGTTCATTTCCTACTAGTCGATCTATATCTATCTCTACATATTTATTTATCTTTATATAGCTTTTGTAAATATGTTCCGTATTGATGTATATAAGTAAAATATTGTTTTTTGCATCTTCGTGTGTTGTTATATCTATGGTATGTATTATATTGATATATTTGTTTATATATGTAATTTTTGTAAATATGTATTTCTTAGGTGATGCATTTGTGTGTACAAATCTTTCTTTATCTTGTAGCTGTTATACATTATTTTGAACCACCCAAATAAAATTAAATATAACAGTTGTTTTTATAATGGTTGTATTTTTTTCCCAAAATTTTTCTGTAGAATAACAGATAAACTTTGTCTGTTATCATACTGACATAATATTGTTAGTTACACAATTTCGTAAGTTCAAATGTTATTAAACATTAAATAATGATCTAAAATAGGCCATTCTAATTACTTGATCTTGGCTTGTACTACCTATAGTTAACCTACATATCAAGCATAGGTCAACAAGGACTAACATTGATGAGAATGCAAAATATGGATAAACTAGACTATATAAGAGAGAATCTAGTAAGCTATATTTCTACTTAAAAATTGTAATGAATGAATGTTTAATAATGAAAATGATTCAAAAGATTCATACAGAGATCGTGCGAAGTCAATACTTATTGCCATGTACACTTCTGTGGCACTTAACCAAAACTAATAACTTGTCCATAGTTTTGCTAAGTTTAACGTTTTACATTGGGACTGATGCGTGCATCCATTATCACAGGTGTTCATAGCGCTGCAGGCTAACAGGTTTGTTCTGGAGAATTTCTCACGAAGCAAGATTTTTTTATAAACGGTCATCCACCTGTAGACGCCGGGGATTCATCACGACCTCCTTCTCTTTCGTCTCATTACATAACTCCTATCAATTAAACCTCTCAACAACTTTCAAACACGTTTCTTTCTCTAATTGAAATATATTTTAGTAAAAACTCAACTAAAATCCGTTCACTAATTAATTGGGCATTCATTAAATCCGTTTACTTTCTACACAAAATTAAGATCAAATTAAATATGTATTCATTCATCATTATAATTTTTATTAACAAGCTTCATGGCCTGATAATTTTGAAGCTAGTTTAAAAGTAAAGCGGAAACATTAAACGTTTACGATGATCCCAAGAGACAGATTTTATTTTTGATTTTCAAATCCCATTTCCAATAAATATATTGGAACTATATTCAATACACTAAAGTAAGAATATCACAAATCCGTTTACCTTCTCTCATATAATTTGAGAGAAGGCTTAACAAGAAACTGTTTTTTTCTCATCGATAAATAGATTTTATGAATTTATTCAAATCATTCAAAAACGAGGATTACTTCTACCTAAATTTCGTTACTGTTCACAAAGTATTTTTGTTTCTTTTAAACATCTCTTTATTCATTCAATCTTAAGTGTCCCGTATAAATCAAAATCAAATTCAGTTAAGAATAAAAAGTGTCTTGTGATGAATCTGAAAAAAAAAGTGAAATGAGTTGAGAAAATTAATGAGATTTAGTGGGATGAAGACGGAACAACCTCTCAAATCATCCAAGGTTACAACTCTAAAACTACCTCTTATTTAAAATAAACTAGGTACAAAATAATATTAAATGCTAACTTAAATCGTATGTGTTAGCTGCTTAGTTGATTCTAAGTAAAGAGTAAGCCTTCGGTAATAAATTAAAAACTTTCGTTTTCTCGACATTTCGACCGACTTGGAAAAGTGTTGTTAGAACTGCTACTAAAAGTAAATATACAGATTTTTTTAAATGTTGAATTCACTTAGTCAGATTATTTTAAGCATCTTTTTGTTAGAGATAAAATTTAGTATGACTTAGTGAATAAATTATTAATCTTTATGCAAATTTTCTTAAACGGTTTCCGAGTTTTCTTTTTGAAAACAAACGAGGTTGATTACTTAACACATAATTCTTTTAAGTATATCACAAAATGTATAGAACACAGTATGTAAAGCAGCAAAAATTAAGCAAATTTCTCTTTTTAATTTAAATTTATAATGTTTTCGATGGTATCTATTACAAAAACTACAAATAAAAATAACTTTATCATCAATAAATGCTAGGTGCAAAAGTGATTGCAAGAAGTTTCTCGGTTTTTTATCCCTTGGGAGGGAGATAGTAAGGAAGAAATCAAATAATGATAAGAAAAATGGATGGCGAAGCACCTAGAATAAGTAACAGACTGGAAAGTCTTAGAGCGAAAAAGCTCCACTTGTTTAACTCAACTACACTTAAACCAGAAGGAAGGATAATAATTTTTAACCGACTTCAAAAAAAGGAGGAGGTTTCTCAATTCGATCGTACATATATATGTTATGTGTGTTCGCGGATAACGTCGTCGTTTTGATGATTCTTTTTTTAATGGACCGGAGATGTCCCAACGGTAGTACCATGATAAGGACATTAATATCTGATGATGGCATCCAAGAGAAATCGAGTTGAACCTTGAAGTCGGTTTTTTTTTGTTAAAATTGTACTTGTGGTAGTCTATGTATGACTGCGATGCGATGCGATGCGGCGTGAAGTTCTTGGGGTGCTCGATTGCCACCTCGATTGCGAATTCGCAGTTTTGTGTAAGAGCCCTTAACCATTTTGTGCATATGCATTTGTAAATTTCTAGCTGAATTATTTTCTTTTAGACCCTGTGTTTGTGAGTGATTTTTATTTGTCAATTGAAATTAAAATGTCTACTGAGTGTGTGTGTGTGTGTGTGTACTTCACTGAACTTTTAGCAAAATTTTATTGTATTTTTCGATGAATATATACATTTCTTTTCAACAGATGTTCAAAATGTTTTCTTACCTCAAGAGTGGGCAGTAGTACATCTTTGTAGCTGGTTCTTAAACGGAACTCTTTATACCACTTGAACTCAAGGTACTTACTGTGGTACCGTTTGGTACTTAATTTATTTCACTGGGCACATTCCTACATTATGTGCAAGATATGCAAGTAAGTTACTGGTATTTCGAATGTTTGTTTACTTTGCCTATGTCGTTACATTGGAAGCTTTTTTAGATAGGTTATATTATAGATTCACTTAATAAAATACTTTTTTAAGTTCACTACCTCCAAAACTTATTTAAAAACTTCTTTTTTTATTTTGGAGGGTATATTTTAGGCTTAGTACTCGTACTTTCATAGCACCCACTTTGCCTAGTTTAGGATTAGACGACTTTATGAGAGATGTGTATTATTTTAATCATGCGTATATTGATCCTTTAAAATCTAAGATCTTCATGTTTCTTAGAAACTTTTACTTTCATCCAAAGAATTTATGAAAACAGGACTTTCTGTTTCATCACCAGAATTCCCTCAGCCAGGAATCGGAACAAACATTGGTCGTAAAATGTAAATATCTTGACTACCTGACATGTCGTGACCGCACTATCAAGTATTCACTTGTAACTCGTGCATTTGAAATTGAAAGCTATTGTTTTACATGCCATTGTTAGAACTTCGCTTTCTGATTAATCACCTCTATACTATATTATGTTAGATATGTTGCTTGTTGCTAACTGTTGCTGTGTGAAGTTTTGTTGTCTTGTTGCTATCAATGTCATCGATGATACCTGATAAGTTTTAATTGCATTATCAGTTTCGTTGCTGCTATGCATATTTGTTTTGGAGTTTGGGTGTTTTATATGTATAATACTAGGTGAACCCCGCAGTGTTTTTTGTGGTATTTGTTAAGGTCATTTAGATGCATAGGCGTAGACTAATTATGTCCACCCAGTAATCACATCAACAATTTTGAACAGTTCACTGGGGGGCACTCTTCAGTAAGAACTTTTTGACTTTCTATACATCTCTGGTCGGAAAGTTTGGTATGGAGTTTGTTTAAAATTTTCCTTGTCTTTGTAATGCTTAAACCTTGAATAGTTTGTTCCTTTCTTTTACTATACTAAACATATATTCAATTCGCCACCAAACGTACACAGTTTGTAAAGTATTCGTATAATTGTTTTGTAATTTATATTTATAACAATTTTTGATGATGAAATTATGAACCGCAAACAGATAAGAATCAAATTAAAAAAAAATGAAAGTCGCAATAGATAGATATTTATCTTGGAGTCAACTTTCGTTTTAATCAACGCTGTTTTTGTTATTTTGTAGATTATTATTTTAATATTATACATAGTGAATGCTCGAGATCTGTTTGGGGCTTTGGTGTAATGGCTAGTGATTTTTTCTGCACAGTCCGAAGACGAGGGTTTGAATCCCATTTAGGACAAATAGGACCACTCAGGTCCGCACGACCGTTTATTACCTTACTTTGGTGTTGAAATATTCATAAATATAGAGCGAATGTTTAAACTGTAAGCAAAATGCTGAATTTCACGCGTACAAAAGAAGGAGGGTATATATACGTATGTATGTTTCTTTAGCACGCCCTGGAGCATAAACGGATTGTCGTTTTTTTATGTGAGTAGTATCAATAGATTCGTCTTAATTGTGAAAGTGACACTGGGTACATCAAAATAAAAAAAAAGTCATGTGGTGTCATGGGATACCAGATACCCACGAAGTTCCTTATCATTAAATATAATAAATACATGCAACTTACAGATGCCGGCTAGGGTATACAGAGGGCGCTATACTCCTTTTTTTAAATTTCATGCTCTTTTTTTAACGTTACGGACGTTTTTTGTCGGTTAGGATACCCCTCCGCAACGCCCCATAAGGAACTTCGTTTCAAAAATTAAAAAAAGGCCTGAATTTAGTAAAGATGGCAGATATTGACGCAGTCGAGTTTTTATTTAATTATTGTTACTTGTTTTGTGTCTGAATTAAATTTTAACTATAACTAGCTATAACCAGATGAGTTTTTATAGGGTATCTTTTAAGAGTTCGCTTTATTTGCACAACTTTTATCTTGCATAAATTGACTTGGTGTCCGACGGTCTCACCTAACACGACGGTTTTTACGGCAACCTAGTTCAGCCTCGACAAACTCTCTGGTCATAAACTGTCTGTCGACTCCGGTGTGCGTACAGCCTTAGTTTTACATATATTTTTGATCATCAAACACTGCATAAATAATAACACAATAGCGTAATGTAAGTTCACAACTTTGCTATAATTACATTTTTAACATTTCCTCTTCGTTACCAAGAGGAAATCACGCATATTTAATATAACGCATGCATGCATGGATGTGCATGCTTACCAGTTTCCTATAAAAATGTGTTTTTACAGAAATTATAATATGCAAAGTGGATATTTACAGCAAGATTTATTAGATTGCTTGAATGGCGAAGTTTTTTCTTTCATTGAATTGGGGTAAACGAGCAGACGTATCGCCTGTAGGTAAGCGATTACCGCCGCCCATGGGCGCCTGCTACACCAGAGGCATTACAAGTGCGTTGCCGGCCTTTGGAGGATGGAGAGGGGAAAGGGAATAAGGAGAGGATGAAAGCCTAGCTTCGACATGCATGGCTCTCCTAAGTGTAAATTAATGCAGCGATATCATCACCGCATCCTACTGCGCTGTGTTTTATGGTTAAATCCCATTTGGAATCCTTGTGTGATCCACAAATTACTATTCTGAATCTGCGTTTATTTTGTACGTTTAGTTAGTGATGCTATGTTGCTACTCGTAGTCAAAGTTCTGCAAAAGATGATTTTTTTATTTAACTGTGGGAGAGCTACGCTTCGACACGAACGGAGAGTAATTCCACGGCCTAACAGAAAACCGGTGGAAAACATTGCTTGCGCTGTGTTTCACCGAGTGAGTGAGGATACCGGTGGCCCATTCCCCACATCCCTTTCCCCCTCTTTGTGCTTTTTATGTATAATAACATGTATTTACAAAAGAATATATATGTATTTATATCAGTTGTCTAGTACCCATAACACAAACTCGGCTTAACTTGGGACTAGATGGCGTTGAGCGTTAGATGTCCGAAAATATTTACTTATTTATTTATATTGCCTATTGACGTGATGTTTCACGATGTATCCTTTGAGAGCATCAAATTTTGAGAGCAAAATTTGAGGAACAACTATTGTTAAACAAATGGACATAAGATGTATTTCGTAATCAACCGCTGGTTACCTGTGATACCATAGAGAAGGCCGAGACTTCCTCGATATAGGGCCTAGTAAGGCCCGGCTTCAATGCGGGGATGAAATAGCATGTTACTGGTTCCTTAATTAGTAGTACGCCTGAGACCGGTTTTCGGAGTAGTTTTGAGTGGAAGCACCAATCATAGTAGTCCCCGTGCAAGTGCAGTAAAAGAGCCATCTAGGATGAAAGAGTTATACTAGAACACTTAATTTCAGTATCATTATTTAATTTCTTTATAGAGTTAAGAAATTAGTACCATTTCAATAAAGTATACATAAGAAAACTCCAATCGAACAAGTAAATCGATAATCAAAAAGCAGTCATGTTACGCTTGTAAAAATCAGAGATTCTTTTATTAATATAAGTAAAAAATAGCAACAAACTATTAAAAATACAATTTGATTAAAAGAAAATAAAAATATTAACAACAGCGCCATCTCTGAGTATAATGCCGAACAAAATCCACGGTCAAGTTTGTTTACAAAGTAAACTAAAGTTCAAGGTTTCTCCGCAAATTACAAAGGGTCGATGAACTTTGTGTTTATTTTGTGACACATTCCACGTTTAATATATCTTCTTATTTTACTTATATTAGTATCTCAATAATTAGTATAAGTCAAATTAAAATTGTATTAAATCGATTACTCTTGTTGGTCCATTTTAAGCGTACTACTTTTTGCTTTCCGTTATTATTTTATCATTTGTGAATAATCCATATTGTAACTTTTTCGAAAAATAAACAAGTTTCTGTTCCACAATCTTGTATTACCTTTTCATTCAATAAACAAGAATGCCAAGGTTACACTTACTACCGCGCGTACGCACACGCCGTGGAACCGTCCATTGATGAAGTTGTTTTGTTTCATGACTCGGCGTCTAGATGGCGTTATTTATTTGCTCTTTTTGTCGCAACTATGTCGGTTACTGGGTAACTGTTTGCTTGAGTTTTATCTTTATTTTATGTGAAGTAACTTGTTACAATGTTCAAGATTTTGTGTTTTCTTTTGGTTTATCATTTGTGTAACCAGTTGGTATGGCGTGAGTTTACACTTTTGTGATAAGGTTCGTTTTCTTATTATTTTATTTAGCCTACCTACATCTCTGTTACACCTCGGTGCTTTTTTGATTGTTTGTGTTTATTTTAAACTAGCTGAACCCCGCGGTGTTACCCGCGTTTGTAGTTGTAATCATGGACACCGCTATGGGGCTAAGCTAGTCTAAAAAATGTAGTCTAAGTTACTCCTTATATCATCCATCAGTCACGCATCAGCAAGTGAAAGTTCAGTCGAAATCGGTCCAGCAGTTCCAGAGATTAGCCGGAACAAATAGACAGACAGATAGACGGACAGACATACAAAAATATAAAAAAGCTTATTTTGGTATAATATGCATATGTATTTACGATATGTTTATTGCGATACGTTTGCTCGTACATTTAGTAAAAAGCGGCAATTTTATTATTACAAACAGACACTCCAATTTTATTTATTTGTATATATATATATTTATAGGTGTATATATTTGTATAGATAGATGATAAAGGTAGCAACCTAACACTCGTAGATAAATGGTACCACTGACGAAATATATTGTGTCATAGATGGTACCTATTTATAGGTGATTAATTTTCTAAACCCAAACTAACAATCATGTTTATTAAGTAACTACAGTTCTGGCTCCCTGTTTTATTTTAAACTTGTTTAACTTTATTAAACTTGAAAAAGTTATCTCGATATCACCTGGAGTGTACGCGAAGAACCACGAGAGATTTATCATAACATTACATTTTGTTTGTTTGTATACTACAATGTATATTTTCCATGGTATGGTATTCATGATATGGTGTAAAGAGTATCTATCTATCTATATGTAGGTACATACATAGAAAAGTATAGAACATTACTAAGTTGATTTCTCTGAATCATTGCACGAGTTAAACTCGTTTAGAACAAGACTTTCCATAATGAGTTCCTGCTTTCCATACCGCTATACAAATCTGAGGAATTTTCTTTTCCACCAATATAGTGATGATGAAGATGATGTTCTCCTAGCCTATTACGGCCACGGCGGCCAGTCTCAACAGAGACCAACCAACTACGCAGGAGATATCATAGTGCACAAGTGTGTGCGCAAACACAGGTGCACTCCCTGTTCCCTCACTCTCATAATCTAAACAAATATGATTAATGATTCCAAACACGGTTTGCTTATCTTAATTTATTTATTTACCTTAGTTTTATTGTCCGCCAGAGGGCTCCACGTTGGAAAAGTAACACGCCACACACAGCCCATAGTTAGCGGACAATTAAGACGCTTCTAAGGACAAATCATTTGTCTTATTCAGACTAGTAGTTTAGAAAGTATGAGGGAACAGACAAGCATATCATATACAATCATAATTATCGAGTAAATACAGACAAAGTCAGTTTAATAAGTAGTTCTAATAAGTAGTTCTGATAAGTAGATGAGGAGCTATGAGAGAACAGATAAACATACATAAATATTGTGAAAATCATTTGACTTTGCCGCAGTCCGGTAAAAATTGATTGATGCGATAGCTTGGTGAAAACGTTAAGTATAGGTACTAGGTACCACTATGTTACTAGGTACCACTATGTTTAATCCTTATAAGGAGATGGAAACACAAGAACTTTTGATGGATAAGTCTACCGAAGTGACTCTACTCTGCCTGGTGGAAAATAAGAGCAGAATCCAAGAGTAGTGGTCACCATACTCATTGCCAATGCAGACAATGAAACAATTCAGCATAATGATCCACACTATAGTGGCCTATTGAAATGCTCCTGCATCATAGGGCCTCCTGTCTTGCTCTCACTAACGAAACACGACAGCACGTATACTGTAATAATCTTACAAGATATTCTTAATGAAAGCCCGGAGAATGGAAGTTTGACGTTATTTCACGATGGTGCCTTGGAGAGCACGTTAATCGTTATTTGGAAGTCAGTGCCTTCAAATATACTGACAATTAATTCAACCTTTCGAATTCAGCTCTCCCTCGGGATCACGTAGGTCCGATGCCAGTACCTCCGTAGAAAAACTGATTTTCAGGTAAAACAGTTAAACTAGTAGCCGTCCCCAAATAATATAGTAAATTATATATTTATCTAAACAAATAAATACAATTGGAGTGTCTGTTTGTAATATTAAAATAACCGCTTTTTACTAAATGCATATGTATGTATATACACGGTACATATACAAAAAATGTAGTTAAAATTTTTTATTGTCTGTCTGCCTGGCTGTCGGTCTGTTCCGGGTAATCTCTGGAACGGCTGGACCGATTTTGACGGAACTTTCACTGGCAGGTAGCTGATAACCCAGGGAGTAACTAAGGCTACTTTTGTTTTAGACTAACTTTGTCTCGCGGCGTTACTCGCGTTACAACAATAACCGCGAGTAACACCGCGGGGTTCAGCTAGTTTACTAATAAATATATATGTTTCTCTGCGGACTGCTCTCTATAGTACAGACTCTGTCTAGCTTGGAATCAGACATCCATATGTGAGATATCTCAAGTTATTTATATAGTTATACTTCTATCTCTGTAATGTACGTGGACGAAGAGTGATTTCACCTTAACTGCTTAAGGCAAGTATTCACCTTTCTCTAATGTTAGGAGCAATTGCCCGACCTGGTTATTAGGAAAGTTGCAGGTGTATAATTGATAAGATGTAGCGATAGCGAGTAAAATCCGCCTTTGCTTAAGAAAACATTTCAAGAATTTTTTAATCAATCTTTAGTGAATTGTTTACAACAAATTTATTTTTTCAATATAATATTAAAAAGTACTTCTTCCAACTCATAATTGTTAAGGAGTTGTATCTTCCATCATTAGCTCATCATCATGAAATAAATAAATAAATATTTCGGACATCTAAACACATAACGCCATCTAGTCCCAAGATAAGCAGAGCTTGTGTTATGGGGTACTAGACAACTGATACAAATACATATATACTTTTGTTTTTGTAAATACATACATATTATAGATAGAACAAATGATAACTACTAGGTGTAAATACTGTAATAGATTTAGAAAATATATGAAAACATAGTACGTGCCTAATAAATGTGAGGGTTTTCTTCTATTTCCTTAGCATTCCATCATCAGATCCTGATATGGTGGCAATGGGACCACCTCGGGAGCATACCCTATCGAATACAAAAAAAAAATCTAAAATCGGTCCAAAATTGAGAAAGTAAAGAGTGTACATACATAAAAAATACCAATCAAGTTGAGAACCTCTTCCTTTTGGAAGTCGGTTAAAATACATAATAATAACATTTATTCAAATCAACTAACAGTTCATTTTCATTTTAGAAACATCAGTACCGTGGGAGAACCACGCTTTGGCATGAATGAGGCAGCTCTACCGGAGTGATACCACGGCCTCATAGAAATGCTTGTATGCCTTCTATTCTAATCAAAAAAATCAAAGTAAGGTTTTTATTTTTTATTCATCAACAACCCGTAACGTCCTATTGCTGAGCTCGGGTCTTCTCTCAGGAGAGGGTTAAGGCCATACATCCCCACGCTGGTCAAGTGCGGGTTGCAGACTGGCAAGACAAGCAACGTGATGGATATTTTTAAGCCGCCCAAAGGCCTTCGACTGTTATCCCATGATAACAACCGGGACCAACTGCTTAACGTAATCACGAAGACGCTTATGCTATGATGCCACCACCGGTCACCCATCCAGGTGCTGAGTGCAATTGGGCTATGAACGTCTTATTTTTTTTATTATCGACGGTAATAAAATGTAGAGAGAGGCATAGATATAACTTTCAGAATTTAAGAGTATAATAGTAGTCACCATATTCATTGCGAGTGCAGACAATGCGACAATGCCGTATGGTAATCTACACTATTGTCTGTCTCTTTGTAGCGGCAATCTCTAGAACAGCTGCACCGACTTTGACGGGACTTTCACTGGCAGATAGCTGATGATCGAAGGAGTAACTTGGGCTACTTTTTTAGACTAACTTTGTCCCGCGTCGTTATCCGCGGTACGACAATAGTCGGGTAACACCATGGGGTTCAGCTAGTATAATAATATATAATAACATGAACTATGGTCTCATCATTATGTAATTATAAATTACGGCGAGAAACGAGACAAGCCCGATACAAGTATTTCCAATAACTTACTGGGGTTTGCCTCAATTTATTTAGAGTATGACAATGTATTAGAAGTAATAAACATATTTTATTATTTTATTTTATAAAAAATATAATAAACTATTTATACATCGATATCGCTTTACTTCTGTGACTTAGACTACAAAAAATTAAGTTAACAAATGCTATTTAAGCAAGTAAATAATTGCACGTCATCCATCGGACGTGGGAATATGTAAACCTGTGTTTTGTCCGATCGTGAATGGGTATGCAAGACAGACGTAGCCTACTAAATACTGTGCATTGGCAAGAGAATAATGTGTAACGAAATTAAATTTGGGAAATAAATTAGATACAGCTGGGGATATCGGCTGAAAGATAACCAGTGTTAAGAAATTCTTTCCTTGGTTTTCACTAAGTGAGTGAGATTACTGGAAGCCTAATCAGCTACCTTAGGCCGCCTTAGTGTGGGTCACCATGCTAAATTGTTACTATCTGCTGTCTGCATTTGCAGTGAGTACAGTAACCACAACTCATACTTCATGCTTTCCATCAGGTAGAGTTTCTTAGTATGTATACTATGTATGAAGTTTCTATTTGAGTTTGATCCGTTTGTTTTACGGTAATCTGTAACGCGAGTAACGCCGCGGAACAAAGTTAGTCTAAAAAAGTAGTCTAAGTTACTCCCTGGGTCATCAGCTATCTGCCAGTGAATGTCCCGTCATAAATTAGTTCAGCCGTTCCAGAGATTACACCGAACAAGCAGAAGGACAGACAGACAAAAAAATTTTTGGTATATGTTCCGTGTATACTAACATATGCATTTAGTAAATAATATTAAAATTACCACTTTTTAATAAATGCGTATGCCTAATACTTATGTAATGTGTATGTATACACGATACATGTACCAAAATAACATTTTTATCAATTTTGGTCTGTCTGTCTAGACCGACGTCTATCTGTGTGTCTATTTGTTTCAGGTAATCTCTGGACAGGCTGGACCGATTTAGACGAAACTTTCACTGGCAGATAGCTGATGGTATAAGGAGTAACTTGACTACTTTTTTAAACCAGTTTTTTCCCGCGGCGTTATCCGCGGTACGAAAATAACCGCGGGTAACACCGTGGGGTTCAGCTAGTATAGTATATATCTACTACTTGAATATTATTCTAGTTTTATATATAACAGTGTGTTTTCAGTGCCTGTCATTTATAATACCGCAATATACCAAACTACGGATACATCCATATGTAACAAAAGAGTAGGGAATCAATGAGTTGACCCAGAGTGAAAATTGACATCGTAATTTATCGAGTCAGCCCCTCTAGCCAAGTTGCAAGCGTTCTTCTTTAACGCCTAAATTCTCGTGTGTCATTGGCTAATCTTAGACAAAGTATTAGCCAATGACACACAAGAATTTAGGACTATGGACACCCATGGCAACACCAGAGTCGTCACAAGTGCGTTACCAACCTTTAGGGGAATGAGATGGGGGGAGGGATTGGGGTATGGCCTTCCGATATCCTCATTCACTCGGCGAAACCCAGCGCAAACGCTATTTCACACCGGTTTTCTATAAGGCGTGAATTTAGATACATAAAAAGATTCGTTTAATACAACTCCACTTGTTAGAAATTCTCAGCATACTTGAGAACTCAATTTAAGTAAAAGTACATATAGTGTTTAAAATTAAAACAATGGTTTTGACTTGAGGATAATTATAAGAAAGTTAATCTTCCCACGCTATATTTTTGAATGTGTAAACTATAGCAATTTAGTTAAATTAAAAGGTTGAAACGAGAGCAATTCTAATGATATAATAACAGTAAGTAGAAATAGGCTTAAATAGTTAGTCTTCTGTGCCAGTCGGCTCGTTCATATTGAGATGAACGTGGTTAAATGTTGTAATTGTTTTAAAATTTCACCCCTTTATACCGCCTCAATGGCGCAATGGTAGCGTATGCGACTACTGTGTTTGCGGTCTCGGTTTCGATGCCTGAGTCGAATTAAATAAAATAAAAAATATATACTTCGGACATCTAACACACAACGCGATCTAGTCTCAAGCTAAGCACAGCTTGTGTTATGGGTTACTAGACAACTGATATAAATACATATTATTACTAGTTGTTGCCGGCGGCTCCGCCTGCGTATATGTTGGTTATTGCGGCAAATAGTAGCCTATGTGTTATTCTGATGTATAAGCAATATTATTGTAAAGTTTCATCCAAATCCGTTTAGTAGTTTTTGTGTGAAAGAGTAACAAACATCCATCTATCCATACTAACAAACTTTCCCGTTTTTAATATTAGTATGATATACTTTAATTTTGTAAATACATACATATTATACATAGAAAACACCTTTGGGTGTTTTCTATGTATAATATGTATCCGAAAACAAATGTTTGTACGATCTGCAAATATTTGTTTCGGACTTAGGGTGTTTACTACATATAATGATGAATGCATTTACAAAAAAAGCATATATAATTATGTATGTTGTCTAGTACCCATAGTACAAGCTCTGATTAGTTTGGGACTAGATGGCGTTTTGTGTTAGATATCGAAAATATTTATTTACTATTATTTATTTATTATTATTTATACAAATTTATAAAATGGGAGTGTCTGTTTGTAATATTAAAATAGTCGCTTTTTAGTAAATGCATATGTATGTATACACGGTAGGTACATACCATGTTTGTCTGTCCGTTTGTTCCGGGTAATCTCTGGAACGGCTAGACCGATTTTGACGGGACTTGCACTGGCAGGTAGCTGATGATCCAGGGAGCAACTTAGGCTACTGTTTTAGACTAACTTTGTCCCGCGGCGTTACTTGCGGTACGACGATAACCGCGGACAACACCGCGGGGTTCAGCTAGTACATATTAGATTTTATACCAAAAATAAAATAATTAGTTTTTTGTAGCGCCTTCGAAGTAATTGCACCGTCATTCATTGTGATTGACAGACAGGGGAGAGTTCATTAACTCCGTGACCGTTAGGTTTAAGTGGCCTTATGATGTAGTGGTGACTGATCCTGACTAGTGTTGCAATCGACAGCCAGACTAAATAATTCTACAAGTATAATTTTAACGACAAAAATAAAACCGACTATAAGATTTGACTCTATTTCTCTTGGATGCCATCATCAGATTTTAGTGTCCTTATCATGGTACCACCGTTGGGATATCTCCTTTCCATTAAAAAACAAATTATCAAAATCGGTTCATAAATGACAAAGTTACCCTCGAACACACATAAAAAAAAATAAAAAAAATATACGGTCGAATTGAGAAACCTCCTCCTTTTTTTGAAGTCGGTTAAAAATGAGTACGATCGATTGACTGTGTTCTGTCTGAGATTCTATTTTAACCGACTGTATGTTTGTTACATCAGAACTTTCGACTAGGTTCGATATTTCGATTCGATTTTGATGATTCTTTTTTTATTTAAAAGCTGATGTGTAGTCCCTTTTAAATTTGGTCCAGTCGGAGGATACCATCTATGAGAAAATCATAATAATATAAGTATTTAATTTGCATTAATTATGTTTCCAACAAATTGACAAATAACTCAATATCACAGCAACCGAATTTGATGATTATTTTTTATTAAGCTGGTGTTTCCTGTGCGGACCTATGTTAGTTTTGCCCAGTTTTAAAAGTCAGTTTTTTTTTGTTAAAATTGTATGTTATACTTATGACTTCAAAAAAGGAGGAGGTTTCTCAATTCGACTGTATTTTTTCTTTCTTTTTTTTTAAGTGTGTTCGCGGGTTACTTCGTTGTTTATGAACAGATTTCGATGATTCTTTTTTTAATGGAAAGGAGATATC
The DNA here is from genome assembly GCA_905220595.1 of Spilosoma lubricipeda. NCBI lineage: Eukaryota > Metazoa > Arthropoda > Insecta > Lepidoptera > Erebidae > Spilosoma > Spilosoma lubricipeda. The sequence goes on from HG992296.1 coordinate 1,125,230, forward strand.
TTAACGGTGGTACCATGATAAGGACACTAAGATCTGATGATGATGATGATGGCATCCAAGAGAAATCAAGTCAAACCTTGAAGTCGGTTTTTTTTTTATTTTACTTGTTAGTAATATGTTGGATACTAGGAGAAAATGCCAGGTTGTTGTGACAAAACTTGTGGGAGACTCATGTCTGTTGCTAAGAAGAAAATATATAAAATTATTATTATTGTAACACAATAACTGATTAATCAAGTTTTACTGGTATAACAGTTAGTATCATCATAATAGTATGGATGTGAACTCACACAGAGCCTGATTTTTAGCTTAGTAATCAAATTCAGTAATCACTATGCCTTCGCATTGTGACAATCAATGAAATCTGTAGTTTGTTAAATTTAATGTGTATAAAATATTTAAATAAAAGACATAACAAATTTCATATTTATTTTATTTGTAAAACAACAATGAAATATATTTTACGTTATCTGTAACGTAAATGATATGAGTATTTAAATAAAAGAATTCGAACTAGACATAATTATGTTACACATTTAAATAAATTAATATATTATTTATAACTTTATTCTGGTTCTAACATAATCGTGGGGATAGAAAATACATAAAAATAATACAGATATGTTACATAAACTTAAACCTTACATAATACTTAAACATATTAAAGCCAGGTACTGATTTATAATAAATAAACATTAATTAATATTCTAATAAGTACTAAGATAAATGAAATAAAAATACATTGACATTAATATAAATAAATACACAAGGATAAAATATGACTTGAAGTGACTAAGGAAAGGAAAACAAACTCAATATTTTATCTTTTATCAACTAACAAACAATTATCGAGTCATGGCATTACACTAATAAATGAATTGTTCAATAAATTACACTCACACATTCACACAATTAGAATAATACTTAGATACACTTCACACCGGAGAAATCAGAGGAAAGGGGCCAAGAAACCGGGTCGCATGTTAAGGTTTCTGCGCTTGGTACGCCAAGTTTTGCGCTTCTAGCGATCGACCCCATCCTCCTCCATGCGCGCTCCCGCTTCCGCTGCTACTGTAACCACCACCGGAATCACCTCCGTAACCGCTCGTGCCACCACTGCTGTAGTCGTGACTCGAAGTGTGATGCGGATGGGCAACCACCTCATAAGTTACATGCTTCTGCTGAGACAGCAACTTTTTCAACCCAATTATCGCTGACAAAACTAGCGCCAACTTTCCAATCAACAGAGCTTTTCCAGCAATTAAGGCAATAGCTCCAATCGCAAGTGGCATCAACGCCATCATTTTCAATGCCACAGCAGCAATCAAAGGTCCCAAAATCTTCGCAGCCTTCTTCTTCTTGCCTCTGCCCTCACTTACCTCATCATCCTCTGTAAACGAAGACACAGTATCCTTCAATGCTCGTCCTGCACTGGAAACTGCATCAATCACATCCGATCCTTTGACTTCCACTCTCAAAGAATGAGATTCGAAGTAGTTTTTCAGTCTTGAAACCGGATCCAGGGATCTTGGTGCTCCTGTATCGTGTGGCAGATCCGATGATTTAACGACAGTAACTCCATCTGTCAGTGAAAATGATTCCTTCTGTCCAATCATTTTGTCGACGAAGGAGAAAAACTTGTACTTCAAACATGTTGTTGATTCCTTGCGGAGGCAGTCTGTCAATCCGTCGATGTCGTTGTCTGTGTGCGAAGTTTCTTGCGCGGGGAGGGCATGACACGCCGCGAAGAGTAACAACACGATCGTTCGTTTCATCGTGACTGTGATCTACGTCTGGCGCGCCCGGCGTCTCGCCTGTACCTATATAGCCTCGAGCAAGTGTACCGACCGAATTGGACTTTCTCAGTCTGGAAGTAAAAGTAAATCCAGGTTTCATAACGAAAGCCTTAATCTATAGTAAAAAGGTCGTGAACTTGGGATAGAAAAATGTTTGTTAGAAGGATGTAGGTCATGCATCTATGTTTGTAGGCTAGTGCATTCCATGCGGAAGCTAACTGTGATAAGGTCTATTTTTTTCGTTAGAGTATAGAATATTGTACAGCTTTTAAATCTGTTCATTTTATAGCCAGTTGTTAAGACATTGCTTCAGTTTGTGTTTAAACGTGTTCACGCTCCGTGTTTTGAACTTGATTTTTTACGTAACCTACGTTATAAATGCATTTAACAGAGAACCTGTACGTCTGACAAACTAAAAACATTATGCTATTAAAACCGCAATAATATAACAGTACAAAGATTGGGCTGCGCATAAGGTGATTACATCTTTTTGTGTATACATTTTTATCTTTCTTACACGGCTATGAGATATCGGTAGGTATGTTCGATCGGTACCAGTTAGGGTATTAAAAATTAATTTATTACTACTTGTAAGTTCACATAACAGCATCAACAAAGTTTATTTCTTGCAAATCTTACTGTTCTGACACCGGTTCTGAAATTACAAATACTTTTTACTTGGTGAAATGATTACTAAAGTGTTGATAGATAGATAACAACACCAGGGCTTACAAACAATATACAATGCTAAATCTATATATATAAAAGAGGAAGGTGACTGACTGACATACCCAGAGATCAACGCACAGCCCAAACCGCTGAACCTAGAATCCTGAAATTTTGAATGTAGGTTCTTTATATAACGTAAGTGAGCACTAAGAAAGGATTTTTTTAAATTCCACCTCTAAGGGCGTAAATCAGGGGATAAAAGTCTGCGTGAGCGAAGCCGCGTGCAAAAGCTAGTAACAAATAAAAGAAAATGTGATGTATAAAGGGTGGCCTTATTGCTCATAGCAATTTCTTCCAGGCAATCTTTGGATGGAAAAGTTTCATTATAGGCTGGTGCGGGATATTTAAGTACGAAAGTATATAACAATTTATTTTTTATTATGTTTTTAGAAATTAATATAAAAGTATTTATATTTATCTATAGTGTACTTTGAACTTCACCATGAATATGAAAGCTTATTAAACTTCTTAATTGAAACATTATTTAATTTTCTATGTGTTAGTAAGTAAGATTCTTTATTTGCTAGAATATGATACGTAAATATCTTAGGGTTAGTTTTCAATTCTTCAGATTTCTCCTATATAAGTATGATAGCTGAATCCCGCGGTGCCACCCGCGGTTTTCACCGATATACACCGCGGAGCAAAGCTAGTCTTAAAAAAAGTAGAGAAAGTTACTCCCGTTATTATTAGCTATCTGCCAGTAAAAGTCCCGTCAAAACCTGTTCAGCCTTTCTAGAGATTACCCGGAACAAACAGACAGACAGACAGACAAAAATTTTAACAATTGTTATTTTAGTACCGTACCATGTATACATTACATACATATGCAATTATTAAAAAGCGGTTATTTTAATATTACAAATAGACACTCCAATTTTATTTATTTGTATAGATTTGAAAACATGATTTAGTTACAAACTTAGAAACAAACAAGTAAAATTTTAACAAAAATAAAACCGGCTTCAAGGCTTGACTTGATTTCTCTTGGATGCCATCATCAGATCTTTGTGTCCTTATCATGGTACCACCGTTGGTATATCTCCTTTCCAATAAAAAAATAATTATCAAAATCGGTTCATAAACGACGAAGTTATCCGCGAAAACACATAAACAAAAAACAAAAAAAATATAAAAGGTAGAATTGAGAAACCTCCTCCTTTTTCAAAGTCGGTTAAAAACACCATACGGGTACCTGGCACACCCGTTACAAAGAGTACCAAATAAAACCTGATAAGTCAAATTGAAATCAATGGGGATAATTTTAAAATTTTATAAACATTTTGAAGTCTAATGCAAAGATAGATAATTTTCTCATTTTACTCATTGATTGTATACATTTTCTACGGTTCTATGTATATAACATACATATTGAAGCATGTCATTATATAATCAAATGTAATCTCTGGAGCTACAGAACAGATAATTCGCGAGTATATACTACTAGCTGACCCACGCAACTTCGTTTACGTCTCTTATTGCCCGTAGCGTGACAATTTTCCCCCGTTTTTGAAACATTTTTCATTGGTGCTCCGCTCCTATTGGTCTTAGCGTGATGATATATAGCCTATAGCCTTCCTCGATATAGACTATTCTTTAGCACAATAACCGATATACATGCGGGAGGAATCACTGGCAAAAGCTAGTACATATATACCGTCGAAACATGTAACTCTCCTTTTGGCCCAGTCAGGTAAAATAAAACTACATGTAATATGATTACGAAGCTATTCACATTAAATACGATTGGGTTTCAAAATTTACTTCGTCTAAAGCAGAAAGCTTTCACTTTTTTCATTCTTTAATGTGCATCCGTCATCATTGTTATTATGATTATCTCAATCTATACTAATATATAAAGCTGACGAGTTTGTTTGTTTGTTTGTTTGAATCTAATCTAATATCAGGAGCCGCTGGTCCGATTTGAAAAAACCTTTCAGTGTTGGATAGTACATTTAGCGAGGAAGGCTATAAGCTATACATCATAACGCTGAGACCAATAGGAGCGGAGTATCAATGAAGAAAGTTTAAAAAACGGGGGAAAATTGTTACGCTACGGGTAATAGGAGACGCAAACGCGGTTGCGTGGGTCAGCTAGTATTTGTATATAGATGAAAAGTATGGGTCACATAAAGGCTGTATAATACAACCTTTTGTAATGTAAAGCGGCTTAGAGTTTTACAAAAATAATTAAGTTTACAAGGGTTTATTAAACTTGCAATTGGCGCTAACTATACCACTTCTGTGGTTTGTTTCGGAATTTCTTCCTAGAGTGAGTCTTAGGAAATGCTAGCTCCTTCTAGCAATAATATCCGACAAGTCAAAATGTCTGTACTTATAGGCTTACTACAAAATTAATCAAATTATCATTTACGACATTCTTAAAATAAGGGCTAGTTTCATCACTGGCTGATAAAGACGCTAATAGACTAATGTCAACCTATTTGTAAACTACGTATATCGATTTCATAAGTCTTGGATACTTTTATCTGCTACTAGCTGAACCCCGCGGTGTTACCCGCGGCTATTGTCGTACTGCGAGTAACGCCGCGGGACAAAGTTAGTCTAAAAAAAGTAGCCTAAGTTACTCCCCGGATCATCAGCTACCTGCCAGTGAAAGTCCCGTCAAAATCCGTCCAGCCGTTCCAGAGATTACCCGGAACAAACAGACAGACAGACAGACAGACAGACAGACAGACAGACAGAAAGACAGACAGACAAAAATTTTTTCAACTGCATTTTTGCTATATGTACCGTGTATACATACATATGCATTTAGTAAAAAGCTGTTATTTTAATATTACAAACAGACACTCCAATTTTATTTATTTGTATAGATTTTCACTATCAAAGTGTGTTCGTAAGTTCAAGTGAGCTGGCTTTATTTATAAGGAGAATTTTTAGACATTAAAATAGGAATCTGCGGGATTGCTACCATGTACCTTTTTGTTTGTGTATCCGATATTTCGGCGCTGTTGCAAGCGCCATGATCACGGACTTACTCCGTGATACTCACAAACAAAAAGGTACATGGCAGCAATCCCGCAGATTCCTATTTCAATGTGTAAAAAATCTCCTATTTTAATGTTACTGACCATGAAAGTTTAAAACAATAAATTTTTACACATTTTACATAATTATTGAAAATATTTGTTAATATTTACACTTCCTAAATAACCATTTGCACGAGGCGGAGTTTAACAGTTACTATAAAAAATGCAATATCTGTTTGTACTTTCAAATAAACGTCTTTTCCACTAAATGCATAGGAAAGTGTGCACGGAACTTAAATCCAAAATTTTTTTTTGCTCTTTCTGGAATGAGTCACTTTGCACTATCTGCCACTAAACTTAAACTAACTAATAAATAAATATACATTTCGGACATCTAACACACAAGGCCATTTAGTCCCACACTCAGCAGAGCTTGTATTATGGGTACGAAACGACTAATATAAACACTTTTTTCTGTAAATACATACATATTACAGAAAGAAAATACCCAAACTCCGAAACAAATATTTACAGATTACATTACAGAATACAAATATTTGATCCGACATATGGCAAAAAGTTAACTGGCATTTTATTTGGAACTGGTAAAACTATTCCTAAGATACAAAAAAAAACAAATTATACCAAATCGGTACATCAATGATGGAGTACTGAGCCGAATTCAGAACCATCTCATGTTTGAGTCGAAATCGTGTTTAATTGTTATTTCAAAGGTATTACAAATGCAGGCTTCAGACCAATGAGGAACGCCGAAACTGGACCTCTTAATCATCATGATCAAAAACCTCTAACAGTCCAGAACTTAACACCGTGGGAGAGCCACGCTTCGGCATGAATGGGCCGTCTCGACCGGAATGATACCACGGCCTCACAGAAAACCGGTGTGAAATAGCGCTTGTGCTGTGTTTCACCGGAGGCCTATACCCCAACCCCTCTCCACATTCCTTTACCCATCCCCCAAAGGTCGGCAACGCACCTGTGACTCCTCTGGCGTTGCGGATGTCCATGGAAGGTGGTAATCGCTTACCATCAGGTGATACGTCTGCTCGTTTGCCACATATAACATTAAAAAACATATATTTTCTTCAAAGAGGACACAAGTGAACCTGTCATGGCAGAAATGATGAGTATTGTGAGTTCAAATGTGACGTAAGATTGGCCTCTCAGAGGTCACTCACATTTCGCTGACTCACTGTCCATTCAAATCACTACAAAGTTTTTGCCGGTGAAAGTTCAATTATATTTGAATGATTTTGTTCCGTGATGAGTCAGTATAATTGTAGTGTATCTTCACATATTTTGTACGAGTTTCTAATTAATGATTGCGATAGAAATCTGTATAGCAACATTGATTTTTGAATAGGCCGGCTCGACCGTAGTGATACCACGGCCTCATCGGCCAGAAAATCGGTGTGAAATAGTGCTTGCACTGTGTTTCACTGAGTGAGTGAGGATACCGAAGGCCCATAACCCCAACCCCCTCCCCCTATCTAACCTCCCTATCCCCTAAAGGCCGGCAACGCACTTGTGACGCCTCTGGTGTTTGCAGGTGTCCATCAGGCGAAACGTCTGCTCATTTGCACGCTATTCCATTAAAAAACAAGAGTGTGTAATATTATAAACTTTTTGTGATTTTTTGTTTTAGAATATTTACTATGATTTTGTTTTTTTTTTTTAATTTTATTATTGTTTGCCTAGTAAGTACGATAGCACTTGCTTATATGCAACAAAAAGCTCATTTAGCTATATCATAGAATAACTAATAGTAGTTTTATATAGGAACTGTTATCTCTTACCACAGTTTGCTACCTTACGTACCAAGGGTGACAGAACCTCGCCCACAAGATTGTATCCATGTACAAATTATTGTAAAATTGACTATGTTTCAAATTTTACACTACAATCTTCCTTTGCTTTGAAATAAAGTTATTAATATTATTATGGATCTGATAATATTTTCCTATAAATCACAATATTGAATGTCTTTAACCTGTGTAATCAATACCGTTAAATATCGGTACTTGAATCTGGAAATCCGAGAGTAATTCACGTAAGAACGGTTATTTTAAATCGGTTTGCTTGCAGACGATGATGTCATATCGAGATGACCATTAAAATTCTTAATTATCCATACATAACAAATGCTCAATACTTTGAATGAATGTACATCTATACAAATAAATAAATTAGGAATGTCTGTTTTCAATATTAAATAAAACCGCATTTTAATAAATACATGTATATATGTATCTTTGTCAACACGGTATATGTACCAAAATAGCATTGTATACAAGTTTTGTCTGTCTGTCTGTTACGACTAATCTCTGAAAGGGCTAGACCGATTTTGACGGGTAGCACCGCGGGGTTCAGCTGGTACTAACTAATATTATAAACTAGCTGTTGCCCACGGCTGCGCCCGCGTATATGTCGGTTATCGAAGCAAATAATAGCCTATGTGTTATTCTAATGCATAAGCTATATTACTGTAAAGTTTTCGCGAACAACAACAAAGACACACATCCTTACAATCTTTCGCATTTATAATATTAGTATGACTAATATGATTAAAATTGAGCTTCTTTTATTTTATATCAAATTCGAAATCTTTTATTCAATAAGGGCAATAAGTGACATTCATGAACGTTAAATTGAAGCTATAGTTAAAAATCATAGATCGACACAAACTGACGGTATATTAGGTGAAAACACCAAAATCTACTGCCTGTTTGTGCCTATCTATAACTTCCAGTTTTCGAAATGCGTAGAGCCTGATGAGGAAAATCATAGATTGACGCAAACGGACGGTATATTAGGTGAAAACACCAAAATCTACTTTCTGTTTGTGTCTATCTATAACTTCTAGTTTCCAAAATGCGTAGAGCCTTATGAGAACAATCATAGATTGACACAAACGGACGGTATATTAGGTGAAAACACCAAAATCTACTTTCTGTTTGTGTCTATCTATAACTTCTAGTTTCCAAAATGCGTAGAGCCTTATGAGAACAATCATAGATTGACACAAACGGACGGTATATTAGGTGAAAACACCAAAATCTACTGCCTGTTTGTCTATCTATAACTTCCAGTGTCCAAAATGAGTAGAGCCTTATGAGAACAATCATAGATTGACACAAATGGACGGTATATTAGGTGAAAGCACCAAAATGTACTGCGTGTTTGTGTCTATCTATATCTATATAATTTAACGAAACGAAGGTAATCCTACAAATGGTAAACCAAATCTTTTGACTATAATTTAAATGCATTTATCAATTAGTCTACAACTGATCGAAGATTAAGATGATACACTCAAATACTTATCTATACAAATAAATAAAATTGGAGTGTCTGTTTGTAATATTAAAATAACCGCTTTTTACTAAATGCTTGTGCATGTATACACGGTACATACATTAAAAATGTACTTTTTTTTTTGTCTGTCTGTCTGTTTGTTCCGGGTAATCTCTGGAAAGGCTGGACCGATTTCGACGGGACTTTCACTGATAAGTTGCTGATGATACAAGGAGTAACTTAGGCCACTTTTTTAAGACTAGCTTCGCCCGGCGTCGTAACTCACGGTACAACAATAACCGCGGGAAACACCACGGGGTGTACAAAATCGGTCAAGCCGTTCCAGAGATTACCCGGAACAAACAAACAGACAGACGGACACAGAAAAAAGAATTTTAAAGGAAATTTTTGGTATATGTACCGTGTATACATACATATACTTATTATTTGACTGCCTCGTTGGTCTAGCGGTTGGCGTGTGCGACTGCTGATCATGAGGTCTCGGGTTCGATTCCCGGGTCGAACCAAATGTTTGTATGATCTACAAATATTTGTTTCGGAGTTTGGGTGTTTTCTATGCATAATATGTATGTATTTACAAAAAACAAGTATATATGTATTCATATCAGTTGTCTAGTACCTATAACACAAGCTCAGCTTAGCTTGGGACTAGATCGCGTTGTGTGTTAGATGTCTGAAAAAGAAAATACATTTAGTTAAAAGCGGTTATTTTAATATTACAAACAGACACTCCAATTTTATATATTTTTATAGAGAAGGATGGTAATTAACAGCTAGTAAGTTATATATACATATTAAACAAAATCTATATGAACTTGTCTATCAGGATGTGAATATCTTTTATCTAAGTCATACAAATACCATCACGAGTAAAGTATAATTTCTAAGTAACCACAAGTGTATTCACTTTCTTTTGAAACCAAATCTTGGTTCATATATTAATACTGTCTGCGTAATTTGTTCCTCATTTCATCGTTTAATATCTCAAGCCTACTGCCGGCCATTTAAATGCCTTTCCTTAGAAAGAAGTATTTGGTTTTCTATATTAAGTGCAATTATCCTACATAACAAGTACATAACCACTTTGGCCAAAAGATATCATTTCTGACAAAGAAATCTTGTTTAGTCCAATCACCAGGCGCTGCGTTCCCCTTTTGGAACCATTGTACTAGTCTAGAGGCCCCATAGTATAGCCAGATAATAGCAGGCCGATTACCTAAACTGTCACCACAAATTACTTCTACCTGAGAGCATATATTATTATACTAGAGGGGACATTTCTTAGAGCATATATTTTTTACACAAATACCAAGTAGGCGATTTGATATCTAACAAATTTTCTTTGTATATACAAATGAATGGATGTTCATTACTTCCACTAAAACTCGTGAATCGCTAGATCGATTTAGCTGATTTTGGTCTTGAAATATTCATAAGAGTAGAACGAGTGTTTAAAGTGTAAGCAAAATACTAAATTTCATGCGTACAAAAGAAGAAGGGTGTATGTATGTATGTATGTTTATTTGGCACACCCTAGAGTCTAAACGGCTTATTGTATTTTTATGTGAGTTGTGAGAGTGACACTGGGTACATCAAAATTAAAAAAGAAACAAAATAAAAAATATATTTTCAACTGAAAATTCTATGAATTGAATAAAGATGACAGATATTGACGCGTCGGTTTTTTTTTTAATAATTCGTTACTTGTATAAAAAAATAATGACATCCTGGATGGACTACTTAGATAAACAATGTCATATATAGACGTCTTGTTACTATTAAAATATACAATATCAATATAGATACGCCTAATGCAAAGAGACAAAAATATTACTCTAGCTTTCGAATATTTGATCAGCAAACGACTTCGAACATTGCAGTCGAAAGTTCCAGCGTTGTCTGTCACTCATTTAGTCAAGATTTCCACTTATATCTCCAAATACCGTACACCTATCATAACAAACAAAGAAAACTACATTTATTCATACAAATATACTTCCAAAAGCCAAATTCGACAAGTGTAGTTGGGTTGACGAAGTACTCGACAAAAAGTGAAAGGGATCAAATTATTTGAGATGTTAACTTGATACGCTTCGAAGTTTAGCGTGTGAGTACTTTTATGGTAAAATCCATGTATGAACGTAACTATTTTGGCTATGGTATGTTTTGTTGTTCTTTTATATCAGTTATCAGAAATATGCTTAGCACCTTTTCTGATATTGTACAGAGCATTATTGCTCGTGGCTCAATCTCTTATTTTGTACCTCATTTTGTGTCTATAATATTTTGACTTGTTAATGTCAAAATAAAATATTTTTTCCTTCTATCTATCGCGTTTTTATAGGTAACCTGGGAATCGAATCCGAGACCTCAAGCACAGCAGTCGCATACGCTAACACTGCGCCAACGAGGTAGTCATAGTCCTAGATTATATACCTAAAGGCTTGTACGGAACCCTAGTTATGCGAGTCCGACTGGCACTTGGCGGTTTTTTTACATTAATCGGTAACTGCTTGCCATGACAGTTTCACTCTCCACAAATTTCTCTTCCAAAAGATGTATTCAAACATCTAACGTCTGGTGTGCGCGGCTTGATAAACATCTCGAAAACGTTTAAAACAACCCAAGTACATAAATATTCATTAAAAAAAATTACATTCGTACATTATCTGCTACAAAATATACTAATTTCAAGCTGTTTAATTTCTATAGAAGAAAGTATTTCATGTTGTAAGCGAAATGTAAGTAGGTATGATCTTAATTGCAGAAGGTAAAAGTATGCGGCGTGGGGTCACGTTAGTTCATCACTTTTTCATAGCGGTTGCTATTCACTACTAAGCGTCAATACAGAAAGGTTGAAGTACCTATTCATTTTTTTTACCCGAATACGGCAAAGCTAAAGGAGGGTTATGATTTTGACAGGCTATGTATGTATGTATCTCTGTATGTATGTTCATTTGTTCTCTCATAGCTCCTTAACTACTCATTAGAACTGGACAAATGAGGTGTCGTTAGAAGCGTCATGATCGTCTGCTGGTAAGTAGTTTCAAAAGCCATAGTCATGCGTTGTTAAAGTGTTATATACTATGGTACATTACACTACAAGGACTACGGCTTTTGAAGCTTAGTAATGTACCATATCACTTTAACACCGCGTGACTAGGCTTTTGAAACTTGTTTCTTGCTTTTCAGCGTCGTTTTTTGTCGTAGTTGGGTTTTAGTTTTTACTATATTTTATTTATATATTATTATATGTATTAATTTATCAGCGTCTTATAATTGTTTTAGTTATATTTTATGTACTTACCTAGTAACATGTTTGGACGGGTAGGTAGAGCAAAATATAACTCAAAACCTTAACAAATCATGCAATTGAAATCTTCCTTATGAAAAACCCTATCAATTGATGAAAACTGTGTCATTTATTTCAGTAGTTTTTTAGTTCTCCCTGACGAGAATGATACTGAGGAATTAATTATTTTCACCTAACTATGGCAAAGCAAAAAGAAAGGATTTTTTTGGCAGCCAATGTACGGTTGTATGTTTCACCATAGCGTCTAAAATATAGAACCGAATTTGATGACTGAGATGACTTGGGTGAGATAGGCTATTTTATCAAAAGTTTTTACATAGTCGGGTTGCAGTTTCATAAGTTTATCTCGTTATAATATTTTTTTTTAACAAAATAAATAAATAATAAAGCGAGAACTACTCTCGCTTAATTATTTAAATAGATTCTCGTTTAAATAGATATTACGTAGATATAAATGCGGATATTAGACTTAGGCATTCTTTCAGGTAGATAACTACATTTATGTTAGTGGAAATTCATATTGATATTCTAATCGCGAAAGTAACTCTGTCTGTCTATCCCGCTTTCCCGGCCAAACCGCTGCACCGATTTCAATGAAATTTGACACGGAGATTCTTTGATTCTTGAGGAAGAATATAGGATATTCTTTACTCCAATGACCGACTCCAATGACTCCAACACGCAAGCAAATGCTAGTTAAATATAAGCTTTGAAGTAGTCGATAAGCCCTAAAAACAGGCCAAGTGCGAGTCGGACTCGCCCATGAAGGGTTCCGTAGCAGCAAGTTTTTTTTTTTTTTTTTTTTTAAGTAACATAACATATTTTTTATTTATGCTGATTGAATGAAAGGTAAATTGCGATTTACGTTTTCTGACATATTAAAAAAAGCTACTTACTAGATTTCGTTTAAACCTATTTCCGGTGGAAGTTTGCATGTTAATGTACATATTTTTTTTTTTACTTTTATCTTTCTTTTATTTTAGAAATTACAGAGAGTGTGTCTCTCGCGAAAACTATTCAGTTTAATAAAAATTGTACAAGAAACCTCAATATCATTTTGGAAGACCTATCAATAGATAACCCAAACGAATGGATTTGAGGAAAAAAGGTACTTAGTATGGAGAACCCCCAAAATTATTGTTTTTTTTTTTATATAAACAAAAAGAAAGAAAAATATTTATTTTGGCAACAAAAAGTAATCGTACATAAAACACAAGTGAGATACTTTCATTTTAAATACTTTAACTTTGGAAATCAGAATTAAGACTTAAAAAAACACATTTTTAATGTTAGGTCGTTATAAGTTGAATTTAGGTTATTCAAGATAGTAGAGTCACGATGATCAGAAGTGGCTGGCTCGACTATCGTCTACCGAAGACCAACCGATATCTATCAGCATTCCTTTTCTCGTGTTTCGTTAGTGAGTGTGAGACTGGAGTCCCAAGGATGCAAAGACATCTTAATAGTCTGCCATGGTGTGAGTCACCGTGCTGCATTGTTGCATTGTCTGCCTTCGCAATGAGAATGGTGACCACTACTCTTGGATTCTGCTCATACTTTCTATCAGGCAGAGTGGAGTCAGTTTGACAGGCTCACAAATAAAAAATGGGTGACCTATTAATTAAATTAATTGTATTTTACACTATAATTTACTAGAGGTTCATTTACCTTAAGAGTGTTTTTCTTTTTTTTTTTTTTATGTTTGACCCTGTGCCATAATGACTCTACTCTGCCTGATGAAAAGCATAGGCAGAATCCAAGAGTGATGGTCACCATACTGCGAATGCAGACAATGCAACAATGCAGCATAGTGACCCACACCATGGCGGGCTAGTGATGCTTTCGCATCATTGGGCCTCAGGTCTCGCACTCGGTTCATTATATTCAGAAACGTTTCATTGATTAACAACTACATAACTTAAAGACACGCCTATTTTAAGACGGGTAGACAGAGACAATTTATCTCATCATACTTCGACATCTTGACACACATCTCTTTTACTTCTTCCACATTAATTTAATAGATGCATGCATGCTCGTCGATACATTAATATTTTTTTTGTGAAATGATCTTAAACTGTAATAATTTAATTTTAAATTGAAGAATTACTTATTATACAAACTGTAGGTGAACTCTATAGAGTAACAAGTACAATTTTAACAAAAATAAAACCGACTTCAAAGTTCGACTCGATTTCTCTTGGATGCCATCATCAGATATTAATGTCCTTATCGTGGTACCACCGTTGGGACATCTCCTTTCAAGATTTTCAAGAATCATCAACGAGGGTTCATAAACGACGAAGTTATCCGCGAACACACATAACAAAAAAGTTAAAAAAGAAAAATATAGAATAATAGAAATATAAAAGAGAAACCTCCTCATTTTTTTGAAGTCGGTTAAAAAGGACAACCGAAAAAGAACTCGAATGAAAACATTTTACAATCTCCTTTGTTCTCCTACTGGTTAACTCAAAGGGGTACAGGGCCCATGGGGGTTCTTACTTACTACTATCTATACAAATAAATAAAATTGGAGTGTCTGTTTGTAATATTAAAATAACCACTTTTTACTAAATGCATATGTATGTATACACGGTATATATGCCAAAAATGTAGTTAAAATTTTTTTGTCTGTCTGTCTGTCTGTCTGTTTGTTTGTTCCGGGTAATCTCTGGAACGGCTGGACCGATTTTGACGGGACTTTCACTGTCAGGTAGCTGATAATCCAGGGAGTAACTTAGACTACTTTTTTTAGACTAACTTTGTCCCGCGGCGTTACTCGCGGTACAACAATAACTGCGGGTAACACCGCGGGGTTCAGCTAGTATTATATATATACTTACCTACACTCGTGTCCTAGTTTGCCTCCTATATCATGAAAGTTTTTTTTTATAAATGTTAAGGAAGTATAGTAGTTTGTACAGTCAATGTATGTTCGTTTGTTCCACCATAACAACACTTACCTACTGAACCGATTTTAATGAATAAGGTATGAATGGATTTGTAATATTGTGGGCGACACAGGCTACATAAATTTCAGTAGTTGAGACTGGCTGCTCCGACATCGGTTAATAGAAGCTATCAGTAAGATAAAGCTTAGTACCGCCTCGTTGGTCTAGTGGGTAGCGAAGGCGACTGCTCATCAAGAGGTCTCGGGTTGGGTGACACAGCAACAGCTGTTGGGTTTTTCTTGAAAAAGGAATTCTTAATAGCAGCCCTTTCTTTCCCGCCCGGGCCTCGGAGAGCACGTTAAGCCCGTAGGTCCCAGTTGTCATGAACATCTATGGCAATCTTTATTGGGAAGTCAGTGCCCTCAAATATACTGACAACTAGTTCTATTTTCGAATTCAGTTCACCCTCAGGGTTGCGGAGGTCCGATGCCAGTCGCTCCGTGTAAAAACTGACATTCAGATAAAACCGGTTAAACTAGTAGCCGACCCAAATCTTGGGAATAATAAAGGCTAGGAAGATGATGAGTTAGGTAAAGTTTAGGCATGGCTAACATCGATCAAAGTGGCGTAAAATGGGAGAGGCTTATGCCCAGTTGTGGACGTCAATATACTGATTAGCAGGATGACCTATTATATATTAGTACCAATATGTGTGTGGTAGGTCACTTTATAGGTATAATTGCTTCTATAACCAGCTACTGTGACGTCACATGTTTACGTTTGAGTTGTATAATTCGAATTTGTCATAGTTATTACGTGTTTGACGTCATTCGCGGTCGACTCGAGATCGGTGATAATTAGTTGGCAAACACCAGAACATAAGTTACAACTTAGATGCGGTTCGTGAGATTAATAATAATTTGTTTTGTAAACAACGGCTTTATACTTTGACAACCAAAAGATATTTAATTTAATGAGAATTTTTAGATATTATTTAGTGCAAGTAGTAACAAAGAAAAGTTAATATTTTTTCATAGACTATAGGGCAAACGAGCAAACGTATCGCATGATGGTAAGCGATTATCGCCGCTCATGGACACACCGCAAGAATGGGGATTGTTGGGATTTGGGGGATGGGGAAGATTAATGATAATATCTTTTTTTTTCATAATTTTAAGTTTACAACTGGATAATACACTCTAAGCTTCCACACTGGGATTTCCTGTGTCGTGGGGATACTAATCCCCACCTTCGTTATTTAATCAACTTTTCTTCGTTAGTTAAGTCACGGCTCGACCGGAGCGGTACTACCCTCGCACAGAAAATCAACGTAAAATGACAGCGATCATGCTGTCGTGTGCGAGACCGGAGGCCCAATGATGCAGAAGCATCACTAGCCCGCCATGGAGTGGGTCACCATGCTGCATTGTTTGCTTGGATTCTGCTTATGCTTTCCATCAGGCAGAGTAGAGTCATTTTGCAGGGCCAAACATAAAAAAAAAAAAAAAAGGTTTGTCATTTACAAAATAATATATATACATTATTTTTTTCTGCACGGTTGGCCTAGTGGTTTCAGTGGTCGCCACGCCGCTTGCTACTGCGCTAAGTGTCGAGAGTTCAAATCCCACGCGGTACAACACTTTGTGTAATTCACAAATTGTTGTCCTGAGACTCAGGCTGTACTTTGTGTCCGTTTCATGTATGTTTGTTAAGTCTCCGTAACACAGAATGTTTATTCCTAATGCGGGAGTTGTCTTTTATAAGAAAAATTTGCAAAATAATAAATCTAGATCATTTTTTCGTTTCATTGAAACAGGATCTGAAATATCACTCATAGGCGCGGTAAATCCATACCAATATTATGTTACGATTTCACGACTTAACCGCTGCACCGATTTCAGTGATATTTTACATGGGGATATATGATGGTTTCTTCATTCATCAGCGCAAGCACTCAAAAAGTACGAACTTTAAGGTAGTAAATAAACATCTGAAATTCTTATTGAAATTATATTTCTAAAACATCGGTCTCAATATTATAAACACGAAAGTTTGTAAGTATGGATGGATGGATGGATGTTTGTTACTCTTTCACGCAAAAAGTACTGAACGGATTTGGATGAAACTTTACAGTAATATAGCTTATACATCAGAATAACACATAGGCTACTATTTGCCGCGATAATGCGATATACGCGGGCGGAACCGCGGGCAACAACTAGTCTAGTATAAAATTAACCAAAAAATTCACTTATCTGCTGTGTCTTAACGTCAGAGCATCAAAGTTTACCCACCTCTACACAATTACTTCCGTTATTAATTCCGAGAGAAATTCTTTAAAGTAGAGCTGTTTGACCTAACCTCTATGAAGAAGAACTTCTACTAATTATAATAAAAAAAACAATATAATTAGTCTGTTGACCGAGATTGCTCTACTCTACGTAGAGTTCACACGATCACAATACGAAGATCATAATTGTATGAACTCTACCAGACTGTGTGTCAGTAGAGCACTTACGGAGACACCCAGTTAAATGAATTAACTGTAGGTATATGCAAGGAACTTGGGTGACCGTATTTACCGCGCCTATGAGTGATATTTCTTTTCCCGTTTCAATGAAACGAAACAATAATCAATATTATTTTGCAAATGACTAAGCTTTGACTTAACTAACGAAGAACAGTTGATTAATTAACGAAGGAAGATATTAATCCCCACGACCCTAGGCTAGTTAGTTCACAATGTAAATACTACAAACTTTGTTAAAAGCAAAATGATAAAAAGCAGAAATTTGCGAAGCTTCTGAATAGCTGCCAAAATGACTTCACTCTGCCCGATGGAAAGTTTGAGTAGATTCCAAGAGTGGAGGTCACCATCATTCATTGCGAATATGCGCAATGCAGCATTGTAATACTTTTATACATCCCGCGTAATCCCGGGCAAATCCGGGCCGGATCATAGTGCGAAGGAAACACGTGCCCTCGTAATGAGCTCCAGGTGTTGACTGCTCGGCATAGGAAGGAACTTCATCAAAAGAAACGCAACCTATACCATCATTTAAGCGTGAAGAACAAGTTATCACACAAACTTTCTTATTTATAACATCACCGAAAATTCCAAATCATCCAAACCTTCTCAAGACTCTTCAACGTACGTAATTGAATGGAACTTCACCTCTATCCGGTGTTAAGGTCATACACACGCTTAGGCAACCACCCGCATCGGACTAGCGAAAGTGGGAGAAAGCACATTATATTTGTCTTATAGTTAAATAACACCGGACCTTGTCATGTGGTTTTATTGTCATCATAGTTTCATTTGAACATAAATCATTGTTAAAAGATGGTGTATTGGGTTCTTCTTGCAGTGGAAAATGATTCTGTTTAGCTTCTTCGCAGTAGAATGAAATGATAACTCACCATCACTAAACGACGGCATCCGATGGAGGCGTACTATATACGTTACCACTTCCTACTTCTCTGAATGTAGACTTGTGAGTTCCATCTTCACATGTGTGACTTGACTACTTCAGTGGTGCAGTCGTAGCATATGTGACTGATATATTTAAGATTTCGTATTCGATTCCCGAGTCGGACCAAATGTTTGTATGATCTGAAAATATTTGTTTCGAAATTTGACTGTTCTCTACGTATTTACAAACTGTAGTAACTGTTTAGGTGTTTTGTATGTATTTACAAAAAAAACGTAAATGTAATTATATCAGTTGTCTAGTAACTTATAGTACAAGCTCTGCTTAGTTTGGGACTTAGAAGACGTTGTGTGGCAGATGTCTAAACATTTTATAATTATTACTAGCTGTTGCCCGCGGCTTTACTCGCGTGGAAGTTGATTATATGTATTTAATTAAAACTGTGTAATAGTATGAATGAATAATTTATTCATGTTATTAAACGTCTTTATTTACTTTTGATCAATAGCCCATTTAACCTCTTTAGAAACAGGATTCCCATAAATGCTGATATAAGTATTCATCTATTTGTAATCAGAAACATTAAGACGAAAGTTTTTAGGCTGCTAAATTAACAAATGACGGACTTCCAAACTAACCTATAATATATGAAATGTCACTGCCTATTTCTCTCCTTAGGGGTAGAACATCTAAATACCTTATTCAGAAACGCTTAAATACCTATCTACTCGTTTTTAATTAGTAGCCCAAAGATAATATTTCTTGTTTCTAACTTATAGAATAACGGACTCCCATGCAATCTTTGACGGACTTTCAGACTAACCTATATGCGAAATGTCAACCCCTATTTCACTCTTAGGGGTAGAATATCCAGGAACGCTGAAATACGTGTTTACTCATTTTTAATCAGCAGCCCAAAAGTAAAGTTCCAGGTTTCTAACTTAAAAAATGACGGACTTCCATACAAAATTTTCAACCCCTATTTCACTCCCTTAGGGGTAGAAATTCCAAAATTCCTTTCTTAGTGGGTGTCTACTCCATAAAACGATCCTACTCACCAAATTTCATAGCCCTAACTATCATAGTTTACGCTCGGCGATGATGAATCAGTCAGTCAGTCAATCAGTCAGTCAGTCAGGACTTGTTATTTTATAAGTATAGATAACACTTTGCCTGATACATAACTTGTTGTAGTATTTTTTTTTAATTCATGAATATTTCTAAAATCCTCCGTGATACACAATATACTATTCCTAGAGCAGGTTTTTTTATACCTAAATTGTGTTTTTTGCTAACCATATATAGTGTGGCTAAAAGACAATGTGAGAATCACAAAAATCAATAACCATTTCATTTTTATATGTTCTGTAGCTACACGTAAGAAATCAACAACTTATTTTTGAACTCACGACCGGTGGAAAGCAGACTTTCAACAGCTGTACCAATCTGCACCATTAAGGTCATTACAGCTATTTGCTGCGTGTTTCGCGCGCCAGTCGTTGAGAGAAATGGCCTCGTCTTGTGGTCATAGAACACTTGTGGTATTTCTGTGGTGATTTAAACTAACATGGCTATTAATACTTCGTAATGTGCTTTCGAAAATATATATCCATATTTTTATATTATAAAGCTAAAGATTTTGTTTGTTTGAACGCGCTAATCTCAGGAAGTTCCGGTCCTATTTGAAAAATTACTTCAAAGTTAGATAGCCTAGTTATCAAGGAAGGCTATAGGCTATCCTATATCACGCTTTGGTTTATAAGAGTGTCAATCAAATATTGTAAAAGCAGGGAAAAAACCTTTTAAAAGCTTCCATTGCGTTGCGTGCGCTGCGTAAACAGTTATAAACACAAAACAACGTATGAAAGAGTTATTCCATTTTAAAACTGTGTGTGTGAGTGTCTGAATAGAGTTTTGATTTTTAATGTTTGACATCGAAATAAAATATAAGAAAAATCAAGGGTTACAAGTTAAAAGGTGTCAAACCTTTTGATTCCTTCATTGCAATCAGGGGGGAAAAGATTTCGGCCCCGGTAACCTAAGATAAACAATAAAAGTATTGCTAATCATTCGTCATCTGTTAGTAGATCAAAAAAAACTTAATTAATTAATAAAGTGAATTAAATACTTATAAAATAATTAATGCACTAATTAGTTTATTAATTTGTCGTTTATTTAATTTACTTTTAAATTTACGGTTATTTTTCTGGTTTTACTAACCTATAAGTATATCTACACTACACCGCAGCGTCAAAGCGTTTTAGCTCAGTAAATAGTACCACCCACGACTGTCTGTGATATAAGTTTATGACTAGTATTAATTACTGTGAAAAGCACACTCCCTAGTAGTAATCAATAAATTTTTTAACGTACAAACACAACATAAATTTATAGTGATTTGATATCCCACGATTAATTTTTAATTATATTTATTTACAATTAGAGTTAGCTTTGTTATTCTTTGTACCTTTTTTTTTAACCTGCTTTTTTTACCCTGTGGAAACCCCCTCTGGCCGTCACAACGCCGGGGTTTGCGGCGGGGCAGTGTGTGCCACTCTGCGCATGAGACGGGAGGGATCCGGGAACTGTAAGGGATCCGGGAAAAATAATAACTCCGGATGTGTGGATAATAGCTTATTCACACATCCGGAGTTATTATTTTTGTACCTACTGCAAGCTGTTGGTCTGCAAGATATTAATTAGTATTTTATTAGTACGTAAGATAAAACTCATCAAGTTCAATGTCTTCTGTGAACTTAATCAAGTAAAGATTGTAAAAACTCGTGTGAAAACAGTTCTACTTTAAGAAGTAAAAAAAACTCTATTAAAAGATGCTACACCATTGTTCCGAGCGTCGGCGATAGGTCATCAGCATGGGAAGTGAGGAATCTGTTCCATCGTAAGCTTATAAATCGCTAGTACAACATTAAAGTTATTCGAACCAGATTTAAGACTAGCTGAGCTCCGTGACTAAAGCTAGTCTTTGAAAAAAGTAGCATCAGGTACTTTTTATATCATCAGCTTACTGTCAGTAACAGTCCCGGTGAAATCTGTGAAGCCGTGTAAAAAGATTGAAAGAAACAAACAGGTAGACAGACAATTCTTTTTTTTTTTGTGAGTCCCGTATATATTTCCATATTAATTTAGTGAAAGACAGTTTATTTAAGATTACAAACAAACCCTTTAATGTATATTTAATCATTTTTTTTTATAGATGTAATTCACGTAACTCATCGGGTTTCATCACATAACTTGTGATTTGAATAAATACATTTAGAAAAGTTTAAGTATTTTTTGTCAGCAGTATGGTTATAGGATTAGACGGCCTTGTGTACGTGATAATATTGTTAATGTACACTATTTATATATTTCTTTATATAGAACTGAGTAGTTGTAATATTTGATACTGTCCAAAAATTGCACATTATTATTAATGGAATGCGCCATTTAAAGCAATCATTTCTTATGAAATTAAATATCATTTGATAGTGGTTATATCAGTTATTGCAGTGAAAAACAACTTATTTCCTCCCTCAAAGTATTTTCATGCCACATTTATTTAAATCGCTTCCACTTACTACATGTTTTAACATCAGGTAGGAATATGTTATTAAATCGCTTTTTATTATAATCCGCTCTTTTCTAGCAGCAGGACATAGCTCATCGATTGAAACGATTACATGACATTACGAACTTGTAGAAAGTTTCGTGTTCTCAGTCATTTCACACGGAACTTCAGTTGTGTGTGTAACAGATGAAATTTTTAGATTATAACCGAATTACGTCAATTCAGCGCGCGTGGGTCACGGTGCATTTTAGATGCTTTCTTCGTTTGGGTCGGTTGGGATCTCATGATTATTATTGATTAGATTGATCAGTCTTTTAACAAGGTTAATGCTAAACACAGTCACTACCATGGCTTGAGTAGAATATGCATTGACGACTGGCAACTGTCTCACGATGAATTGAATATTATTATTATGGCTATCTAACCCTACGGGAATTTAGGAAAAGGTTTCACCAATGAATAATAGTAAGATGCAGTACAAATGCATTGACGATTTGATCTTATGAAAATTACCTGCTAGTAGGGCCTTGCGACGTTACCTGCAATCTGTGGTTGAAGAAGTCTAAATTTACTACCGACAAAAAAAAACACAGTTATGTGTTAGCCTATTTTTTAGCTACGTACCATAATTATTATATCTAAAGTGGTCGTGCCATTTGTGCGTAAAGAAGTAACAAATACACACACAGGCAAACTTTTGCGTTTATTATATTACTAGTTTTTACCCGTATTTTCGCCTCCGCCTGTACTCTCTGATAAAAAGAACTATATTTGTAAAATAATTTTCTAAATTGGATCAGTTATTTAGGCTTTCAAACGTTAGAAGCAAACTGACATTCGCATTTATAATATTAGTTACGATTGCGATGAAAATTAGATAACCTATCATGTCAAGTTCATCAGTAGGTATTTCATCAGCTCTTAAAATATATGTATCTTTATCACAACTCCATATAAGTATAAGACCAAATCTTATCGTTTTGGTCAGAAATAAACTAATGTGTTGCTTCTGGAAACAAATATTTATTTCCTTAATTTTTTATCAAAGAAAACTAGTTTAGATTAAGTCATCTACTTTAGTACACTATTGTAAAAACCTCACCTGAAAACAAAGAAACGACATTCAAAGTTTACTTCTTCACTATTTCTAATTATTTTATCACAAAATATCTTTATATATATAATTCTTCTGTGAGTGTGTATGTCACTGAACGGCTGGACCGATTTTGATGAAATTTTTTGTGTGTGTTCAAGGGGATCAGGGAATGGTTTAGATTCACAATTTTGTCCGCTGGACAATGTTTTTTTAATTAATTTTTAATTTATTAGTAGTTATGGCAAAACGATGTTTGCCGGGACAGCTAGTATCTTTATAAAAGTTTACTTTTCTGTCATTTTCATAACACACCATTTCCGTTATTCCTAACCTCTTGATAAACTAGAAACTATCAAGTTTGCCATTTATAAAGACACCAAATTCAAAACTAAAGAAGTTTACTTTCTTTACATATGTATATACATAATGTATACAACTAACGGCTATCAGTTTGTACACCAGTAAAACGTAAACTAAGTATTCAGTGGAAGCTCACGTCCGCATCTTTCTGTGTTACCAGGTAAATTGCTAGACTTTCCACTTCGATTGGTGCTTTAACATATGATCTTGAAACGTCTTGATAACATCCTATTTGTTGTACGTTAACTGATTCTCATGATAGACGAATGTACTATAATCTACGTGTATAACATAACTAGTAGATTTACCCCTTAGGGTTGGAATTTCAAAAATTCCTATAATCTACGTGTATAACATAACTAGTAGATTTACCCCTTAGGGTTGGAATTTCAAAAATTCCTTTCTTAGTGTTTACGTTATATAAAGAACCTACACGCAAAATTTTAGGATTCTAGGACTGGGCGGCGATAATAGCTTACCATCAGGCGATACCTATTTCATGTATTGTATATACTGGTTGTAAGCTATTACCGCCGCCCACCACCAGAGGCGTCACAAGTGCGTTGCCGGCCTTTGGGGGATGGGGGATGTAGGAGATAGGGGGAGGGAATGGGCCTCCGGTATCCTCACTCACTCGGTGAAACATAGCGCAAGCACTATTTCACACCAGTTTTCTGTGAAGCCGTGGTCGTCGTGGTCGAGCCGGCCCATTCGTACCGAAGCATGGCTCTCCCACTGTCGATAGATGATAGACAGTATAATGTTCGTGGACTAAAATCAGCCTATTTGTTAAACGCTAATGGTTGTCCATCTACCATTTATTAATATTATTACCTAAAATTATTAGACATTTTGCCAAAAAATATGTTGAGCAAAATTCGGTTATCTAAGAATTTAAGTGTACATTTTGAACCCTATGTATATCTAACACACATTCCTTCAAGCACTCGCAGAAAGCACTTTCATATACAAAATATGTGTTAAAAATGTGATCGTATACCAAATAAGTCACTTTATATTCCAAAGACGGTCGTAATGGCACCTAGTTTGGGCCCTCAATGCTTTGAGAATATTAATAGGAACTTGAGATTGTATAAAATGTTAAGTATTTATTTCGTTATACTTTGAAGGATAAAGGCAGATAGAATCTTGATCCTTAGATTTGATTTAATTTATTCTGTTTCTGGGTAAAATTTTTTAAATAAATAAATATTTCGGACATCTAACACACAACGCCATCTAGCCCCAAGCTAAGCAGAGCTTGTGTTATGGGTACTAGACAACTGATACGAATACATATATACTTTTTTTTTGTATATACATGTACAATACATACATGACATACATAGAAAACACCCAAACTCCGAAACAAATATTTGTAGATCACATAAACATTTGGTTCGACCCGGGAATCGAACCCGAGACCTCATGATCAGCAGTCGCACACGCCAACCGCTAGACCAACGAGGCAGTCAAATTCATTTAAACATATAAAATAACTGGCTCTGACTGATTAATTGAAAAATACTTTCATTTTCACAAACAACTCCCGTATTAAGCATATACATTCTATGTAGTGGGGGATAAACCAACATACATGAAATATTATATGACCATGTACCTTTTTGTTTGTGAGTTTGTATCGGAGTAACTGTAGTTACTCCGTGCTCATGGCGCTTGCAACTGCTCCGAAATATCAGATACTCACAAACAAAAAGGTAGCAGTAGATGGTCAGAGTCCCGCAGGTTTATATTTTAAGGTTACAGACCATGTAAGTTTAAAACAATACACATGAAATGGAGACAAATAACACCCAAAGTCAGAACAACAATTTGTGGATTTCGCAAAGTGTTGTCCCATGTGGGATTTAAAACCTCAACACTAGGCGCAGTAGAATATGGCGGGGTGATCACAGAAACCACTTTTTTTTTTTTTTTTTTTTTTTTTAACGTGTGGAAACCCCCTCGGGCCGTCACCCCGCCGGGGTTTGCGGCGGGGCGGTGTGTCGGAATCGAACCGACTAAAACCACACGGTGTGCCACTCTGCGCCTGAGACGGGAGGGATCCGGGAACTGCTGTTATTAACACATCCGGACCCCTCCCAGCGCCTGCCCGCACTGAAGCGGGCACCGTCTGCTGATGAACTCTCTAAATAGGCGACGTACGGCACACGCGTAACGTCACCCCCTCGCGGGTGACCACTAGAGCGGATGGAAGGGAAAACCCATCCCGACCATCCGCGGCCACACTCAGGGCGGCATGAGGCGCTGATAGGCGCGCCTCCGCCGCCCGGTTCGCCGGCGGCGGATCGGGTCCGAGTGGATATCATCCTCCCGGGCCTTCTCCGCCGCCTCCTTCTGCGAGATTACATCTTCACAGAAGGTTGCGACCGCGGTAAAACTGCTGTCGCTACCGGCCATGGCGCGAATGACGGCCGGTAGCGACAGATCTCCTCCGATGACTGCAGTGAGGGCCCGGCGCTGCGACGCCCAAGCGGGGCAGATCGCCAGCGTATGCTGGGCCGAGTCCTCACTGCAGTCGCAGTGGTGGCAGGCGGGACTCAGTTCCCTCCGTGCGACCGAGTGCAGGTACTTCCCGAAGCATCCGTGCCCGGAAAGCACCTGCGTCAGTCGGAAGGAAAGAGTCCCGTGCTGCCGCCCTGCCCACTCGTGGATGACCGGCTGGAGAGCTTCCACGGCGGCGAAGCCAGCGCGTGGAGTCTCCAGCCGGAACGACCAGCGAGCCATCGTGGCTCGACGGGCGGCTTCACGCCACTCGCGTACCTCCTCGGGCGGGGGGCGAATGCCACACTCCGCCCGGAAAGAAGCCACCCGTCGATAAACTTCGGCGAGCACTTCCGCCTCCAAATCCCATGGGGGTGTTCCGGCCAACGCGCACGCCGCCTCGGTCGACACCGTGCGGTATCCGCGTATGGCTCTGACCGCCAATACCCTCTGAGGCCGCCAGAGGCGAGCCTTGTTGAGGGCGGTCAGAGCCTCCACCCACACCGGTGCGCCGTACAGCGCCATTGACCGGACCACCCCCGTGTAGAGGAGTCGCGTTGCGACGCTGGCTCCGCCCAAGTTGGGCAATAATCGCCCAAGGGCGGAGGCAGCGTCGACCAGCTTCGGACCAAGCTGTCGGAAGTGCTCGTCGAAGAGCCACCTACCGTCCAGGATCAGACCCAGATACCTCATCTGGGCCCGAACCGGTACGAGGACCGAGTTGACCACTATGGAAGCGCCGGGGGGCGGCCCACGACGGGGCCCATGGAATAGCAGGGCCTCCGTCTTGTCCAGGGCCACCCGTAAGCCCAGCGCCTCGATGCGCCTGACCACCAGAGAAACACCAATGGTGGCCAGGCGCGCCGCCTCCTGGAAGTTCGCCCCCCGGGCTGTGACAAGAGTGTCATCGGCGTAACAAATTACGCCCAGCCCGGGGGGGAGACGATCACAGAAACCACTAGGCCAACCATATATAATAATAAAAAATAACGTAATCATTTATATAGCAAACGTCTTTTGAACACCCTACTAAAATTTCATTACAATCTAATCAACGATTACGGGTAAACATATACCTATTATAAGTTATCGACATAGCCCATCGAATTAGCAAGTTGAAGTGGCACAGGTCTGCCTATATTTACCGCAGAACTGACAACTGTTAAGTTAGAAGAGTTCCTGAGTTGAGAACACCTCTCGGAAAACATAGTGAACGTCGCCCTAAGTCCAGGTGCTGGCTGGATGAGAGCAGCCCAAAATCTATTAGAGTGGCGTGCATTGCAAGAGATATATATCCAGCAATGGACTGCAATAGGTTGATGGTAATGATATAAACATTAATAAAATTAACCCCTAGAATTTTGAATAGAAAACCTTCTGTACTTCAGCTAATCTCAAAATATTCGTAGCGATAAAATAACAAATACAAACTAGAAACGTCACATTCTTGGTCTGCTCACGGGCAGAGAACTGCCACCTTAGTCTATATACAGCGTGTAGTTTCTATTACAACAAGGTCATTGCCGAGTACAACCATGACGAAAAGTGCTAACGAGAAATTAAATAAAAATGGACGATACGGACGTGTCGCCTGATGAATAGACATCTAAAATTCATAAGTCGAAAATTTTTTGAAGTTTCAGGGTAATACCCTCTTTTTCGACATTCGGAGAATTTTTAATTCTGGTGAAACTACAGGCTACAATTCATGGATTGATCTTACATAAATTGATTGAGATAAAAAGTTTTTACAATGTCAACACACACATGTACAACGTCTAAATAATGAGGATAGTAGCAGCATGAAACTAGGATGAAAAGCTGCGGTCGATATTTGTTTGAGCAAGTGCACCTATTATGATAAATTTAGAGATTGCTTACAAATATCCTTAAATCGATATGTTTTAAAAATTAATCAAAATTAATCGAATTTAATACCTATTTTTAAAGGTTTTTCCTCTTGATTGAACCATACAGAATTATTAGAGAACATACCATCAAATACAGTAAAAAAATTGTGAATGAAGATTTAATTACGGTGTAAAAAAGAAAAAAATATAACATATCAATAATAAATTATTATGTGGTAAGAAATATAGAACACTAGCTGACCCACGCAACTTCGTTTACGTCTCTTATTGCCCGTAGCGTGATAATTTTCCCCCGTTTTTGAAACATTTTTCATTGGTACTCCGCTCCTATTGGTCTTAACGTGATGATATATAGCCTATAGCCTTCCTCGATAAATGGGCTTTCTGACACTGAAAGAATTTTTCAAATCGGACCAGTAGTTCCTGAGATTAGCGTGTTCAAACAAACAAACAAACAAACAAACAAATAATCAAACAAACAAACTCTTCAGCTTTATATATTAGTATAGATTTTTAATCAGCAGCCTCATCGTCATACACTCGCTCGGTTTGGCTAGTAGACTCGCCCTAATTGCCCTAATTAATATAATGAATAAGATTATCAAGCTATGATATTTTTTAATGCCTATATTTCCTTATTTTTAACCGACTTCAAAAAAGAAGGAGTTTCTTAATTCTACCGTTTACATGTTATTTTTATGTGTGTTCGCGGATAACTTCGTCGTTTTTAACAGATTTTGATGATTCTTTTTTTAATGAAATGGAGATATCCCAACGGTGGTACCATGATAAGGACACTAAGATCTGATGATGGCATCCAAGAGAAATCGAGTTGAACCTTGAAGTCGGTTTTATTTTTATTACTTGTTATATTTACTAAACATCTGAGACGTTGATAGGTAAGTGGGTGGCAAACTAATCTTAATGAAAGCAATAAAAATGGGATGTCATTTGTCGCTAACTGTACCACACACAGCTCCGGTTGCCGGCTCTGCTATAACGATCATTTTCCCAACGCTGGGATATCCGCCACTTGCTTGACGCCAGATGTGAAATCTAGCCATATTTGAGTACGTTGGTGTTATTAGGTAAGAGAAGGCACTTTTTAAAAGAAAATAGTGGAAGTCGGTGATTTGTTACAATGTTGCAGTGGAAATTGAAATAAAAGTACTTGTGTAGATGTAAAATTTTCACTTTTTACTTATAAATGTAGCATGCACATGTCAAGGTTATAGAGCTCTTCACTAAAACTTTCGACTATCTGAAACTGACAGCGGTGTTGCCACAAAACACAAAAAGATATATCTGCTAGTACTTAAACTTAATCTTAATACAAAGGAAGAAAAGTAAGTAAGTTCTGTCCCTACGTGTGGGAGAGCCACGCTTCGGTATGAATGGGCCGGCTCGAACGGAGTGATACCACGGCCTCACAGAAAACCGGTGTGAAATAGTGCTTGCGCTGTGTTTCACGGAGTGAGTGAGGATACCGGAAGCCCATAACCCAAACCCCCTCCCCCTATCTCCTCTCCCTATCCCCAAAAGCCGGATGATGCAAACGTATATCGATATAATGTACCTTCTACACTGTTTCTTATTCATCTTCTCCTGAAAACTGAGCGATATCTGGAGAGATATTAGACGGAGGTATAATACCTTTAAACGAGCAATTCTTGCATATCACACTAATATGGAAAAGGTAAGTTTGTGAGTGTGTATATTTGTTACTTCTTCACGCGCGTACGACTGAATCAATTTTAATAAAATTTGGTATGCAGGCAGCTAACACCCTGGATTAACACATAGGCTACATATATATTTACCGCTATGAGAATAACACAAACACACACACAATTTGCCGCGAAAATCGATATAGACGCGAGCGGAGTCGCGGGCAACAGCTAGTATATATATTATCTGAATCTTTGAAACGGCTTCAACGATTTTCATGAAATTTAGTGTGCAGAGGGTTTCCGGGGCAATAAATCAATCTAGTTAGGATTAATGTTTATAAAATATATCAAATAAAAAACCGGGCTAACTTCGGTCATCCAGTTACTTTTACTAAAATAAGGCAGTTAATAAAATTATTATCTATGCAAATAAATAAAATTGAAGTGTCTGTTTGTAATATGAAAATAACCCCTTTTTACTAAATGCATATGTATGTATACACGGTACATTTAACAAAAATGTAGTTAAATTTTTTTTTGTCTGTCTGTCTGTCTATATCTCTGGAACGGCTGGACCGATTTTGACGGGACTTTCACTGGCAGATAACTGATGATTCGGGGAGTAACTTAGGCTACTTTTTTTAGACTAACTTTGTCTCGCGGCATTACTCGCGGCACAACAATATTGTTCTAAACTATTCCTCTCGGCTTGATATCATAAACAAATCTATAACGAAAGTATTTTGTGTTCTCATCACAAATTTGTTACAACAATCAACCAAAATATTTGAGAAATTTCAAAATTTCTCAAACTTTAACTTTCAACTTACTACAAATAATTACAAGTAATTACTTTATAAACTTAATATTTGTATAACCCAGAAACTTAAAAATGATTATTCTGTCTTTTATTTCATAAAGCATTCATCTTATTGTCCATTTACAAGGGCGAATGCCTCTCTCCGCCCGGAATTCAGCCACCCGTCGATAAACTTCGGCGAGCACTTCCGCCTCCAAATCCCACGGAGGTGTTCCGGCCAAGGCGCACGCCGCGTATGGCTCTGACCGCCAATACCCTCTGAGGCTGCCAGAGGCGGGCCATGTCTTATTAACCTACAATATCCTAAAATCCATTTACAAATGTATTCGATTAAACTTCTTTTTAAACTACTTACTATTTTAATTGGCATAAAAATTAACTTTTAGGCCTGTATATAACAGACAGAATACCTTGAAACTATCGATATTCACCACATCACTACACCTCATTAACCCACTTCACACAATACATACGATATGTAAGACGAGTGACGAGGGAGATCGTCATCTCATCCACATTTTTTATATATTTTATTACTAGCTGAACCCAAAAAGTTAGAGTAGTCGTAAAAGTTAGTCCAAAAAAAGTAGCCTAAGTTACTCCCCGGATCATCAGCTACCTGCCAATGAGATTCCCGTCAAAATCCATACAGCCGTTCCAGAGATTACCCGGAACAAACAGACAGACAGAAAAAAAACTTTTTAACTACATTTTTTGAATATGTTTACATACATATGCATTTAGTAAAAAGCGGTTATTTTAATATTACAAACAGACACTCCAATTTCATTTATTTGTATATAGATTAATTTCACCACGACGAAAACTTAAAGACTAGAAGACATAAGATTTGAATACTTTAAACAATTGACATTGGCAGAAATAGCTGATCCGAAAGATCCGACTGGTTGCCATTTTATCAAAAGAAGACGATGAGTGAGGAGCTTCACACTTGATATCAAGAACTTCCGATGCTGCGGTACATACATTTTATATAAAAAAACCGTTTACGTATCTAGGTAACTTGTACGCGTGATTTAAATCGTAGAAAGTATTTTGCATGTTCTGAATCGAAATGTTTTTTTTTTCTGATGCTCTCCGCGACCTTCTCTAGGTTTTTTTTTTATTTTCGGCCCACCCAAAATGACTCTACTCTGCCTGATGGAAAGCATAAGCAGAATCCAAGAGTGGTTGTCACCATACTGCGAATGCAGACAATGCAACAATGCAGCATGGTGACCCCCACCACGGTGGGATAGTGATGCTTCTGCATCATTGGGCCTCCGGTCTCGCACTCAGCAACGAAACACGACAGCATGATCGCTGTCATTTTACGTTGATTTTCTGTGCGAGGGTAGTACCGCCCCAGTCGAGCCGGCCCGTTCGTGCTGAAATCAGCGTGGCTCTACTACCTTGAAATAATTAGGAGGTTTATCAATGCTGATTTCTCAAACGGGTTGTTATGCAAAACTTTGCCATACTAGCTGACCCACGCAACCTCGTTTGCGCCTTATATTGCCCGTAGCGTAAAAATTTCCCCCGTTTTTGAAACATTCTTCATTGTTGCTCCGCTCCTATTAGTAGTAGCGTGATTATATATACCCTATAGCCTTCCTCGATAAATGGACTATCCAACACCGAAAGAATTTTTCAAATCGGACCAGCGGTTCCTGAGATTAGCGTGTTCAAACAAACAAACAAACTCTTCAGCTTTATATATTAGTTTATAAGTATAGATATAGATATAAAGCATTTGACATCTTTGACGTTTTGTGCTGATGAATCTGACGTTTTGGCACCCTTGTAATAGTTCATGGGGTACCCCCTAAATTTATTGTTGTTTTTTTCTATTTTTGTGTAAAAACTTAATGCGGTTCACAGAATACATCTATTTCACATCACACCACATACCGAATCATAGATAGATAGATAGATAGATAACTCTTTATTTGTACACCGTTTTACATATTTTCAAGAGAGTACATAAGGTGATCAATATAATAATGTAATGTACAAAGAAATCATTTATTCAATTAAGACATTATGTGACATTTATGAAAGTTAAATTGAAGCTACAGTTTAAAAATCATAGAGCGATACAAACAGACGCCATAGCATGTGCTGTATTGTCAAGGTAAAATAGGTGAAAAAACTAAAATCTATCCATAACTTCTTGGCTTTTTGCTATTGGCTAACTATTAATTATTAATTATTATATTATTAATTTATATTAACATATTGGCTATGGATCATCAAAATTTGAAATTTTAACATTATAAAAGAAGTTAACTCAGTGCTTACCATAATAATGGGACGCGGTGGTGTCCTTCTGCGAAGCAGTCATCTCGCAGAAGGAGGCTGCGGAAAGGGAAAGGGAGAACCTGACCTCTCTCTCGGCCCGCAGCAGACGCACCGGGCGTCGGAGGAGGGCATACGCTGCCCTCCACCGGCCTCCGTAACAGGGTCCAGGGGCGGCGGACTTGGGGATGTTCGTCGCCCCCCTAATCAACTGGACCCGAGGTGGCGGCGCGTAGTGTTCCCGTGCGCCCCTCTTAGAAGTCGCGAGGGGAGTCATTCCCTCGTTGACGAGAAGTGGCCCGCAAAGGCGGCCGGCACCAGTCGGGGATTGCGGTTGTCTCTCAAGTTCCCGCGATCCCCGGCGTAAGTGTGAGAAGGAACACCGGGGGGTTTTAGTCAGTAGGAATCTGACAGACCCCTTCGCCCTTTCCCCAGGGCGAAGGACATCCAAGAGGATTTCACCCCGTCAAAAAAAAAAAAAAAAGTGCTTACCATAATATTTAACTTTTTAGGGGTTTTGAGTGTCTTTTTACTCAGAAGGAAGGATATCGGCATTGAGTCCTTAAATTGTTAGGGCTTTACGTCATTCACATGGTCTATCTTATAATCTTATATT
Source organism: Spilosoma lubricipeda (assembly GCA_905220595.1). Taxonomy (NCBI): domain Eukaryota; kingdom Metazoa; phylum Arthropoda; class Insecta; order Lepidoptera; family Erebidae; genus Spilosoma; species Spilosoma lubricipeda. The sequence continues at coordinate 1,158,526 of HG992296.1, forward strand.
GTTATTTTACATATATATATATATATATATATATAACAAAGATTTATTTCAATTACTGGCTTTATTAAAGTAGTCTTACAACGCTCTCAAGCACCATTTCAGAGCACTATTAACATACAAGCCATTGAATATGTTTCTAATAAAACATAATAGATGACACTATTTTCAAATTAATTGGGCGCAAAAAAACCTTTGAGAATGATATACGTGGATATAGCTCACAGTTCTTATTTTATTAAAAAAAATCACATATAAATTTTAGATAAATTTGTAACCCATTTTGAACAAACTCTATAATGAATTTATTTATTACAGTTATTTAATTTTGGAGGAAGCTCAGTAATCTATACTAATATATAAAGCTGAAGAGTTTGTTTGTTTATTTGTTTGAATACGCTAATCTCAGGAACTACTGGTTCGATTTGAAAATTCTTTCAGTGTTAGATAGCCCATTTATCGAGGAAGGCTCTGGCTATATATCATCACGCTGAGACCAATAGAAGAGGAGCACCAATGAAAAATGTTTCAGAAACGGGGGAAAATTATCACGCGACGAGCAATAGGAGACGCAAACGAGGTTGCGTGGGTCTGCTAGTTACGACATATAAGGTAAGTTTCAAAATTTTCAGTTTATTTTGACTAAAATGGCTTTTAAGGCCATCTAGTGTACACTCAAGAAACTAAAAGAAAGTTTTGCTTCGAAGTTCGTTCATGCCAGAATATTTGCATTGAGAAAGTCAGTGAAAGTTTTTACGGAACTTTTCTTCGTGGTTCTAATCTTAATAACTAGATGGCGCAATATTAAATTTAAGTTTAAAGAAAAACTTTCTCGAGAGATGGTTAGTTTTTAGCAAATTTTAAACAACGAATTTAAAAGGATTGCTAATATACCGGTTTAGGCAGAAAAACAAATAACACTTTGACCTAAAAGAAAGTAAAATATGTCTCTTTGACCGACTTAAAAAAAGAGGAGGTTCACAATTTGTCGGAATCTTTCTACCCGACTACGGCAAAGCCAAAGGAGGGTTATGATTTTGACAGGCAATGTATATGTATGAATGTTCATCTGTTCCCTCATAGCTCCGCAACTACTTATTAGAACTAGAGAAATGAGATATCGTTAGAAGCGACTTGATCGTCCGCTGGTTATAGCCTATAACTAGCGGACGATCAAGTCGGCCTAAGGCCTATAACTTATCTATACTAATATATAAAGCTGAAGAGTTTGTTTGTTTGTTTGTTTGTTTGAACACGCTAATCTCAGGAACCGCTGGTCCGATTTGAAAAATTATCCCATTTATCGAGGAAGGCTATAGGGTATATATCATCACGCTACTACTAATAGGAGCGGAGCAACAATGAAGAATGTTTCGAAAACGGGGAAAATTTTCACGCTACGGGCAATATAAGGCGCAAACGAGGTTGCGTGCGTCTGCTAGTAGACTATATGACGTGTCATTGAATGTAATGTGGCGCCCTCTAGTGGTCATAAAGTACAAAGTAAAGTAGTTTAAAATTAAATTTGAGATAAATATACCGTATTTGGTATCATTGGAAAGACAATACTTGTACATTTCAAATATTTATATTACTAGTATTTGCTTGTGACTTTGTCCTTATTTATTTGATAATTTATTGTGATTTTTCTATATTATTTGAAATATTCTTTGCCATGAAAATAATACTATAATTTATAAGGGCACTAAAACATTTTAAATAAAAAAAAGTAAAATCTTAAATCCAACTACGACATACTACTTAAACAACGCGTGACTACGACTTTTCAAACTTGTTTTATACTTTTTCAGCGGCGTTTTTTGTCGTAGTTGAGTTTTAGTTTTTACTTTTTTTTTATGTAAAACATTTTATGACTTCATATCCTTTTCAGGGCCCCTTCAGAATGCGGGTTCTACGGAAATGACAAGAGAACTCTCATACGATTTTCTTTATATTTTATGACCATTCATGACAAATCACAGTATTTTAGGTTATTTTGACGGCTGTCACTGGCTGATATTTATTTTCCACAAGTAGACAGTCAGTAAGTGGACATAAAGAAGCATTTTGACGTAATTTATTGGTGAAAGTGTATCTACCTACAAAGAAAATAATCGAAATAATCAACTGAAGTGAAAGCGATTTATACTTTGAAATAAATAGTTTACAGCAATAGTGCATGGGGTCTCGGGTTCGATTCCCGGGTCATAAAATGTTTGTATGCGATGCAAATTTTTGTTTCGAAGTTTGGGTTTTTTCAATGTATTTTTATATGTATTACTAGCTTAACCCCGCGGTGCTATCCGTGGTTATTGTCGTACCGCGGATAACACCGTGGGGTTCAGCTAGTTATAGATAAATTAAACCAATTATATATGATTTGTTCATAGTACAAACACTCGTTTTCGGTCGGGTTCGAATTCATATGCTCTGTGTTAGTTAAATAAGCTATTAATTATGAAATGGTGATTATGAACATTTACTAGAAGGTTTGTTAGATAACGAAAACCATCTCATCTTTAATCTGATCTTTCAATCTCATTTTTACAAATTTCACTAACTACCGATGAATGGGTCGGCTCGACCGGAGTGATACTACAGCCTCACAGAAAACCGGTGTGAAATAGTGCTTGCACTGTGTTTCACCGAGTGAGTGAAGATACCGAAGGCCCATACCCCAACCCCCCTACCTTATCTCCCCTCCGCATCCCCCCAAAGGTCGGCAACGCACTTGTGACGCTTCTGGTGTTGCAGGTGTCCATAGGCATCAGGCGATACGTCTGCTCGTTTGCCCCTATTACATAAAAAAAAAAGAAAATACCGCTTTGGATCAAAGAATATTGTGACGTAAGTGGATGTTAACGCCATCTATCAAGGTAAAATTATTATTATTATATATATATATATATTATATGAAACTGGCTTAGCACTCAGGATCACAAACCACCAGGCTCGAAGCTTTAACTTCGAGATAATTTCATTATTAGACACTAAAGCCTTCCTTCTTCCTCCCTGTGACAAAACCTGAAATTTCCTTCCAGCGCATGTTTCCCGCCCACTATGATCCAGGGTCCTTTAAGTAGATGTCAGCATCTCACGACCCCGCTATAGTAAAGGTCAGCAAAACATTGCCTGTATTCAATGAGGACAGTGACCACTACTTCTGGATTCTACTTATGCTTTCCATCAGGCAGCAAAATCTTGTCAAAGTATCCAACTGCATTAAGGCTAGGTAAACACTGCCATACACCAATAAGGTATAATAGTACTTACTAACAGAATTGCTGTAAGATTTCCTAAACAAATAATTAGTCTAAAAACTTTCCTAATAAGATGTGTCTGTATTCACGACACCTCACATTAAAAGTCTTCTTTATGTACAGGGGAAGATGAAAATTAGAACTTGTAATCAAATCTATTACCTAAGTAGGTACTTTCTTTGTTCAAAGTGGAAGGTATTTGGAAAAAAAACAACTCAAGACGGGTTCTCCAATTCTCATTAAACAAGTTCTAAAGACTGTATACTTAGGTCTGAAATTAGATATTCAGTCTTTAATAGAACTGTAATGTTAAGAGTTTCCCTTAGCAAAGTTTTCCAACATTTTAATGATATAAAACATAATGACATTGGGTCGGACCAATTGTTTGTAAGTATGTAAAATATATATATGTGTAATTACAAAAAAAGTATATAATATGTACACGTAGTACGTGATATCTCGATAAATATGTATTTATCAGCTGTCTTGTACCCATAATTAGTTTGGGACTAGATGGCGTTGCGTGTCACTCATTCGGTAAAACACAGCGTTTCACCGAATGAGTGATGCTACAGGAGGCCCATATCTCAACCCCTCTCCCTTCCCATCCCCAAAGGTCGGAAACGTACTGGTGACGCCTCTGGTATTGCGGCGGTAATCGCTTACCATTAGGTGACATGTCTGCTCGTTTGCCCCCTATTTACTAAAAATAATGGTTCAATAATTGAACAATGCGTGTTTTGAAGGTCATCATATATTTAATTATGGGAAAGCTATGTAAATCTAGACTAAGAATATTTGTGTGTAAAACATAATTTATTTCGGAATAGATTCCATACAGCATGTGATCATAAATGGTTAATTAATCCCATCGCGTCAAATGCTTTGTTGAAATTTGCGTGCTTGCGTCCTACCCGTGATGAGCTACGGAGCCGAGATGTGTACCATTGGACTGGTCCACAAATTTAAAGTGGCTCAGCGTGCGATGGAGCGTGCTATGTTGGGTGTTTTTCTGTCTGATAGAATTCGAAACGAGGTTATTCAACAGAAAACTAGAATAACCGACATCGCACGGAGAATCAGTAAGCTGAAGTGGAAATGGGCCAGTCATGTCTCTCGACGTACCGATGGTCGGTGGAGCCGAAATGTGCTTGGGTGGAGACCGCGATAAGGCAAACGTAGTGTAGGGCGCCCTGCGGCACGGCGGACTGACGATTTAAAGAATGTGGCTGGTGGCGGATAGTTGCAGACTGACCAAGACCGGTATAGTTGGCGCTCCGTGAGGGAGACCTACGTTCAGCAGTAGACGGCTATTGGTTGAAATGAAAAGTACGATATAAAAGTTCTCTACAATTAAATCAAATGGAAAATAACTACACATAATATCTATTTTTTGAAGATTTTTACGTGATCGCAAAGTTTAGGAAACATATGTGTGTCCAATAATAAACAGGTAGATAATTTGTATGAAAGACAAATTTTGTTATTTTTTGTTTGGATTTTTCTTCTGAATTCATAAATAATATAGTGATAACATTTTGTGTAATGCGTTGCGATCTTTTGATACACCACAAAGAATCAAGGGGAAGGAGGTTTTAGGCTATGTAACATTATTTACTTACTAAAAAGTAAAGAAAAGATATGCTTAGCACTGATCCTGTAAGGCTCTGGGGCCACTCTGGTCTAGCCTTAAAGCCTAAAAACAGCTGACGAATTTCTGAAAAATATTCCATTACTTGCTTAATCTATACTAATATTATATATTATATATATATTATATATATATATATATTATATATATATATATTAAATATTATATATAAAGCTGAAGAGTTTGTTTGTTTGTTTGTTTGTTTGTTTGAACACGCTAATCTCAGGAACCGCTGGTCCGATTTGAAAAATTATTTCGGTGTTGGATAGTCCATTTATCAAGAAAGGCTATAGAGTATATATCATCACGCTACTACTTACAAGAGCGGAGCAATAATGAAGAATGTTTCAAAAACGGGGGAAATATTCACGCTACGGGCAATATAAGGCGCAAACGAGGTTGCGTGGGTCAATGAATACCGTCACTCTATCTGTCACGTTTTCGCTAAATCGCTGAAACGATTTGTATGAAATTTACAATGGAGATCCTTTGACTCTTAAGAAAGAATATAGTCTACTATTTACTGTGATAACCGACATCATGCAGGCGTTAGTTTAAAGTATACAAATAAAACAAAATCATTTATAAGCAAAATAATAATTTAATTCAAATAAATAAAACAATAAATAATTTCCTTAATTAAATCCTCCTCTACTCCTCACTCCTGGTCTTCATACTCCGTCCATCCTCTGTAAGGCAGTGGCGTGATGTCTCTCTTCCGTCTGTGGTGACCGTGATGACCGGCGTAGATAACTTGGTGATCATCGTGACCGTCATGGGATGTGAGTTTCTTGACTCCCACGATGGCTGATAGCATCAGGGCGAGGGCAGATACAGCTAGAGCCTGGAAAAGAAATTGATTCTATAATTTCCGGACAACACCTTTACTTATTTTAAAAGTTAATATTTTAATATTTCGGACATCTAACACACAATGCCATCTAGTCCCAACTAGACAACTGATACAAATACATATATACTTTTTTTTTTTGTAAATACATACATATTATACATAGAAAACACCCAAACTCCGAAACAAATATTTGTAGATCATACAAACATTTGGTCCGACCCGGGAAACGAACCCGAGACCTCATGATCAGCAGTCGTACACTTCGATCGCGAGACCAACGAGGCAGTTAGGAAATAAAACCAATTCCAATGAATGTTTTTTTTAAACATTATACATATATGGGCCTGGCAAAGTGACACTACTCTGGCTGATCGAAACCATGAGCAAATTCTAAGAATAGTCACCATACTCATTTCAAATGCAGACAATGCAAAAATGCATCATCCACACTATGGTGCCCCATCAAGATTCTTCTGCATTATTGGGCCTCCGGTCTCACGCTCACCAGCTAAACACGACAGCACGAATACTGTAATTTTAGTTCGGTCATTTGTGAGAGGATAGTATCAGCCCTGTCTAGCCGGCCCTGAACTCAGCATATGGGCTTAAACAGCCCATTACATCATATCACACTAAAATGTGTTAACGAAATTACAATACAATACATATACCCACACTTCACGTGATATAAAAAAAATCCAATTAGTGACCAAAATATCATAAAAATGTAATTAACAGAGTTATGTGCTAATGTTCGTTATTATATTTGTATCTTTACGATGTACTTAAGTTGTAACTTGAGATATAACAGTAATTAGTTATATGTGAGTACAGTATAATAACTTAGGTATAACATCATCATATTAATAAATATGACGTGTAGTAATGTAGTATAAAGGCTGTTAATGAGGATGATGATGATGTGTAGAGAATCTTGCGACAAGGCTCACTCAAAACTCTTGAATAGAGAAATTATCCCTACGCCAAATATGGCGTGAAAACTGTCTTTGCGCGATACAAGATTAATAGTTACACAGTAGTTCAAAGTGACTTCGTTAGATAGCATTTTAGTGTTTTTTTGCTACATTACAACTGTGTGTGATAAACTACATCGTGTCTTAACAAAGAATGTTTAAACCTAAAACCTACAATATAAACTTAGTTTTTCTTTCTCGTGATCATTTCTCATGTTATCTCACAAAAACTATTGAAAGCATTTAATTCAAGAGTGTTATAGTATTCGGAAATATACTGATTGTCAAGTTAGACGACAATGACGGACGACATTATCGTGAAGACGTCGTTTGTCACTTGTCACATTGTTTTTAGCGTTCCTTTTTGCGCTTAGCTCACTACGTAATCAAATCTTAAAGCTTGTCTAGAGCCAACGGTAATTATAGAAAATTGAAAATTAAACTGCATTTACATTTAGACTAACTACCGTGGGAGAGCCACGCCTCGGCATTAATGACTCCGACTCGACTGGAGTGATACCACGGCCTTACAGAAAACCGGTGTGAAATAGTGCTTGCGCTGTGTTTCAGTGAGTGGATGAGAATACCGGAGGCCCATACCCCACCCTTCCCCCTATCTCCTCCTCCCCCCATCCCCCAAAGGTCGGTAACGCACTTGTGACGCTTCTGGTGTTGCAGGTGTCCATTGGCGGCTGTAATCGCTTACCATCAGGCGATAGGTCTGCTCGTTTATCCGCATATTCCATAAAAAAAAATACTTTGCTCCTGCCTCCGCCAGTAAACTATCGGTTGTCGCGACAAAAAGTTCTTATGCGCCGAAGTTTAATCTATCTGTATACTGAAATTCATCCAAATCTTTCAGCGGGTTAGCCGTGAAAGAACAACAGACAGGCAGAGCTTATTGTCAATTTCACAATATGAAATTTAGGTAAGGATTGGTAAGGTGAGAGCTTTCAGTACTTTAAAAGGAAAACCCCAAATGTGTTACAGTCCCTTGAGTTTCCTGTCACCTGGGTATTCACGAATAACCCACGAATACCAGAATTGGTATAAAAACAGCGACGTAATCCCATAACATCATTCCATTCGACTTATTCGTGCATAAGGATGATTCTCCATGGAAGGCAAAAATAATTTAAAAATAAAAATAAGTGTAAATTGCAAGGGGGACTATGTCTAATATCCAGTAGTTGTCTGCAAATAGTTTGGGTGATTGTTGATATCAGTTATTAATACTTTAACAGTAATATTTACCGTTAATACAAACTATTTTCAGTATATTTTTCATTTGGTTGTTTACAAAAACAGCACCCTCATTAGGAGTATAAGTATCCTAAATAGCGATACTGGGTTGTACAAGAAACAAAAGTAAACCGGACACAAGGCACATACACACTCAGTGGCATATTTTTTAAATGTGTAGTCCCATGTCGATATTAAACAGAGTTGCCAGATTTTTTGTAGTCACATCGGGATTTTGAGACTTTTTTGTGAAAAAATCGGGATTCTTTCGCCGAAAGCGGGATAAAGTAAAAAATGTATAGAACACATGAGTAATCCAAAAAAAGGTCATTCGTAGTATTTTTGTTTTTCTGCTACATCATCCCTAATTCGTGAAAGAACTAAGGTCGTCAGAGAGACGTGGAGACGTCCCGCGAAAAACGAGACGTCTGGCAACGCTGATATCAATTGTACAACAGTCAGCGCAGTAGGAAGCTGCTTGCTGTTTAAAATCAATACTTCCAAATTCAAATAACAAAAACCCGTTAGGCGAACCTATAACCGTTTCCAATTAAAAACAAATTGAATAGCAAACATAAATTGAGCCAGTATTCAGCGCTTCCTAGTACAAAACATGGCGTGTGGTATGTGGCACACGTATCAAACGATTTTCCTCGTCACGCTCGTGAACAGCCTCCTTATCCGATGTAATTACACGCTTTTTCTAATTAAACATTATTGTACAATTATCTTGTGTCTTCATGACTTCCCGGGGGAACTGAAAGGAGCTGAGAATTCTTACTGTAAAAAGATTTTTATGCTTCGAAGTCGGCAGAAGAGGACGTTAGAGTAATAAGGAAAGATTATTCGCATTAAGATAAAATACAGAACGAAGATACTGTAAATAAAATATGTGATGTCATAAGGCAATGAAAGAGAAAAATATTGAATAAAGAAGGTTCTCAGAGAATCGAAGACAGAATCCATGCATTACTAATACCTATGTCGTTATGAACCTGTGACTACTGTTACTACAATATAGTCGAAACAGCAGTAAATTCAAAGATACCAAACGCCTAAGAGGTGGATTATGTATTTGTAGTCCCTTGAGACTCTTAGTATGAGTTTGTTTTACATCTACTTCATCGCCGTGAACTCTTCGCGCTGTAAACTCACACTGCACCATATGACTGCGTTCATTCGAAACATATTCGTACCTAAATATTGAGAGTTTAGCTTTAAAAACTTTTGAATTTGATAATCTGTTTCTTACCTTCATAGTGAGAAGTCCAACACCTCCAAGACCCATGGCACCCATTGCCTTCGCGAACATCATACCGATAATCGCCACTCCGGCACCTCCGCCACCTTTGCCTCTGCCAGTAGCTGGAAAAAAAATGACAATACATTATAATCTATACATCTATACAAATAAATAAAATTGGAGTGTCTGTCTCTGAAACGGCTGGACGTATTTTGACGAAACTTTCGCTGGCAGGTAGCTGATGATGATTTTTAAGACTAACTTTGTCCCGTGGCATTACTCGCGGTACAACAATAGCCGCGGATAACACCGTGGGGTTCAGCTAGTTATTTAATAAATAAATAATTATTTCTGACATTTGACACATAATGCCTTCTAGTTGCAAACTAAACTGAGCTTGTACTATGCAAACTAGATTGCCTGATAGAACACTTATATACCTTTTTTTTAAATAAATATATATTTTACATAGAAAACACCCAAATTTCGAAACATATATGCGCAGATCCTGACCCGGGATTCTTGATCCGGGCTTCAAACCCGGGAATCGAAGTCAAGATCTCATGCACATCAGTCGCATAAGTCAAAACTGCGCTAGTAAGGCAGTCAATCATTGGCATCTTGTGTTACCTTCTCAAAAATGAATAAATAACGTAGACACCGCCTGCACATTTGGATCGCACTCTTGCGGTGCGCGATTGGAGCTCGGTGGATCGGCCGGTGTGGAACCAACTGTTGAGCAATTATTTCTTTCTCATCTTAAACTAAACCTTACTTATATCTATCCCGCTGTTTCTTTTAAACATGTTTAAAATGTAATGCGCATGAGATCGATAAATTCTCAAGATCACTTATGATGTAAGTAAGTATATATATATTTGTATGCACATTTTAGTGTATATTGAAGATATATCATTATGATTTTTTTTTGAAAATTATTGGCTGACACTTTAGCCTTTCTTTCATTTTTATCCGACTTCAAAAAAAGGAGGAGGTTTCTCGATTCGACCGTATATATATATATGTGTGATTTTCATTTTTTTATGTGTTTTCGCGGATAACTTCGTCGTTTATGAACCGATTTTGATGATTCTTTTTTTAATGGAAGGGCGATGTCCCAACGGTGGTATCATGATAAGTTCATCAATATCTGATGATGGCATCTAAGAGAAATTGAGTCGAACGTTGAAGTCGGTTTTATTTTTGTTAAAATTGTACTTGTATTTATTATCCACTATAAATAACAGAAAAATATAGCATGATTATTGATGGCTCCCTTTATCAATTATCGAAATTGTGTGCAACGAGAAATACTTATATACTACTATACTATAGGACATGTTTTTTTTTTACAATATTTGCGTTAAATTTGCGTAATAAACGTTAAATTAAAAGTTTATTTTGTTGCTGAACAAACTCAAGTTTTGGAACCATCTGCTACCGTTGAATGCTCTTAATTAATTAGTAGAACGATGAAAAACCTTTATTAATGGTGGAAACTGAGACAAATATATTATATGTTCGTATTGGATGTTCATTAATTTTTTACCTGACATTAAAAAAAGGTTTAAAATAAAGAAATATAAAAAAAAACAGAAACCTAGTTTTTTTTAAACAGTTTTGTCCGTAGCTCCGCACGCGTGCATGTCAATTATCGCGATAAAGAGTAGCCTATGTCCTTCCTCAAGAATCAAAGTATTCCCATGCTAAATTTTATTGTAATCAGTGCAGCAATTTTGTGGTAAAAGCGTAACAGACAGTCACACAAACAGACTTAATTTCGAATGCATAATAGAATAATTGAGAAATCGAAATCTTTAGTTTACCTGGTACATAAGTTTAGAACAAGTGGTGAAACTGGCCCTTAATGTTTTTATTTTAGGTGGTAAATTTATCTATACAAATAAATAAAATTGGAGTGTCTGTTTGTAATATTTAAATAACCGCTTTTTACTAAATGCATATGTATGTATACACGATACATATACCAAAAATATAGTTAAAAATAAATTTGTCTGTCTGTTTGTTCCGGGTAATCTCTGAAACAACTGGACGGATTTTGACGGGACTTTCACAGGCAGGTAGCTGATGATCCGGGGAGTAACTTAGGCTACTTTTTTTAGACCAACTTTGTCCCGCGGCGTTACTCGCGGTACAACAATAACCGCGGGTAACACCTCGGGGTTCAGCTAGTACGGAATGCTTAAGACTCTTTAAATGGTTTTTTAATAAACTATTTTAACAGCATCGACTACCATCAACTGGGTTTTATTAAGCTTGACGCACATTAGAAGTTTTTTTGAGTCATATGCTGAAAAAAGTGCTGTGTATTACAAGGCTGCCCATTATAAGATTGTGTCAATTGCCAGCAAAAAAGTCGTAACGCACGTCTCTTCTTAATGAAGGTCTACTTCGAAATGAAAGTGGTTTGTTTTATTTCTTATTTGGTTTCTAGTGCCATGGGAAAGTGAACTATACTACATGCTCCCTTATAATCATTTTACAATGTTCTTATAACAAAAGATGAGACCTTATTAGAATTTACTAACGATTAGTCATTTATATCACATGAGTAGTTATTTGCACATTGTCTTGGTTGATAGCGAAATGAAACTCATAAGCTCTGGCTTTGCAGTAAGGATGACAAACAACGAGGCTATTAAATGTAGTAACAATGTTTACCGTGAGAGAGCCACGCTTCGGCTTGAATGGGCTGGCACGACCGGAATGATACCACGGCCTCACAGAAAACCGTTGTGAAATAGTGCTTTCTGTGTTTGACTGTGTTTTACCGAGTGAGTGAGGATACCGGAGGCCCACACCCTAAACCCTCCCCACATTACTCTTCTCATCCCCCTAAGACTGGCAATGCACTTTGTGTGCCTTTGGTGTTGCGGGTGTCCATGGGCGGCAGTAATAGCTTACCATCAGGTGATTTGTCTGCTCGTTTACCCCCTATACCATACAAAAAAGTAAATATGTAACAAATAAGTCTATACTATTATTAATAACTACTTATTTGTTTATACTGCTTCGGAGGCGCAGTGGTAGCGTATTAGACTGCTATGCTTGAGGTCTCGGATTCGATTCCCAGGTCGGACCAAACGTTTCTATGATCAGCAAATATTTATTTCGGAGTTTAGGTGTTTTTTCTATGTACTATTTATGTAGTTACAAAAAAAAGTATATTTTATTTATTATGTTTTTATACCAGTTGTCTAGTACCATAATACAAGCTCTGCTTAGCTTGGGACTGGATGGTGTTGAGTGTTATATGTCCAAAAATAATATTATTTATTTACCAGCTGTGCCCGCTACTTCGTACACGAGATATTAGGACTTTCAATTAATTTTTAATTTTTCACTGCTTAAACTTTCCGTGCACTACGAAAAACGCTTCCAAATCAAAATAAGCTAAATCGGTCCAGCCGCTTTGGAATTTTAGCGAGACAAACGAACAGCAATTGATTTTTATATTTAAGAAGACTAAATTGCAAATCTCCGTGTCTAATCATTTGAATTGAAAATTTATATTACTATTGAATAGGCCATTTCTGGAGAAAGGTAATTCGCTCACACATCTCATATAGATACGGCGTCTGATCCCAAAAAATACTAGAGATAAATTACACTCTGCCATAGAACAAATGATCGTGTACCTCACACAAAGATTTATCTTTGGCAGAATTGAACCCACGCCCTTTGGCTCACCAGTCAAGATCACAAATCACGAGACCAAAAGGCCGGTCAAACATAACGCTATGATCAATAGAAGCTAAGCAACAATGAAAAATGTTACAAACGCGGGATAAATTATTCCTTTTGAACCGCATACGAAGTTGTGTTCATTAGCAAGTGTTGTATATTGATAGTACTTGGTCCTCTGTGGTCCTCGAGCTGGTTGAATTCCTTAGCCCCCTGTTCATCGAGAAGAGGGGGCTTAAAGGGGGACAACGAACTCTATGACTCAAAAATTAGAAGTGTCCGTGGCTGGAGACAAACTCTTTTCGCCTCAAATACTCAGCAAATATACACAAACATATCTAACTAAACAAACTTATTATATCCACCATTGCATTGTAACTATTAATTTGTTCTTCTTGTCTTTGAAAGGACTCCCAACACACAGCTAGCGCCATTTTGAGAATCAGGTCTGAACAGTGTTTAGTAATGCACTTTTGTTACAATAAATGATTATTATTATTACTTTCCATCAAGAGCTCATCTGCATGTTTTCCTCTCGATTATAAAGTTTAGTGTTATTTATGGATAGCAAATATATCCCTAAACAGAGAAAGATTAAAAACTAACACGACTACGTTAAAAATCTATACAAATAAATAAAATTAGGGTGTATGTTTGTAATATTAAAATAACCGCTTTTTACTAAATGCATATGTATGTATACACGGTACATATACCAAAAATGTAGTTAACATTTTTTTTGTCTGTCTGTCTGTCTGTTTGTTCCGGGTAATCTCAGGAACGGTTGGACCGAATTTGACGGTACTTTCACTGGCAGGTAGCTGATGATCCAGGGAGTAACTTAGGCTACTTTTTTTAGGCTAACTTTGTCCCGCGGCGTTACTCGCGGTACAACAATAACCGCGGGTAACACCGCGGGATTCAGCTAGTGTTTAATAAAATTAACATAGGCAATGTCACCCGGGTTATTATTCCAAATTTATTGGTACCTCATTCTTTAAAATCGGTTCAGTACTTAAAGCGCTAAAGAAGGACATATATAGACTGCCAAACGTATAATACTCTTTTTTGTCCGTAGTCGGGTAAAAAACCTAACAGCACATAGACAAAAAAAATACTTTTCAATACATAAAACTCGTTTACCGCATGAAAATTTTATTTATTAAATAGAATACAGAATAACCTGAACATTTTTGGTCAAATAAACTCAGGGAAATAGGAATTGTTCCATCTAAACGAAACAAAGAAACGGAAAATGTTCGAAGCAAATAACCACACTCATTTTGTAGGTTGCTCTCATCTGTGTTTTAATTATTCCCTATTGAAATGGCAATAACAATTTTTATCCGAAATACTAACTATATCCTGCTGCTTTATTTGCATCAGACGTAGAATTTGTATGTATTTCTTTATATTGTTTTTGACGTTAGAGAGAAATTTTTCAGAGAGAGACAGACATGACAGAAGGGTTAATAAAGGCCAGTTTTTTTTTTTTTTTTTATGTTTGAGCCTGCCAAAATGACTCTACTCTGCCTGATGGAAAGCATGAGTAGAATCCAAGAGTGGTGGTCACCATACTGCGAATGCAGACAATGCAACAATGCAGCATGGTGACCCACACCATGGCGGGCTAGTGATGCTTCTGCATCATTGGGCCTCCGGTCTCGCACTCACCAACGAAACACGACAGCATGATCGCTGTCATTTTACGTTGATTTTCTGTGCGAGGGTAGTACCGCCCCGGTCGAGCCGGCCCAACCGTGCTGAAATCAGCTTGGCTCTACTACCTTGAAATTACCAGTTGTATTTTTTTGTCTTCAAAAAGACAACATTCGCATTAGGAAAATATACTATATCGCGGAGGACTTTACATATGTGAAACAGACACAAAGAACACCCAAACACAGAACAACCATTTGTGTCTCACACTTGTGGGTGTCTGCCAACACGGCGTTTTCCGGCATTTAAAAAGAAATAAACATTTGTAAATTTATTATTTAATCTATACTAATATATAAAGCTGAAGAGTTTGTTTGTTTGTTTGTTTGAACACGCTAATCTCAGAAACCGCTGGTCCGATTTGAAAAATTCTTTCGTTGTTGGATAGTCCATTTATCGAGGAAGGCTATAGGGTATATATCATCACGCTACTACTAATAGGAGCGGAGCAACAATGAAGAATATTTAAAAAACGGGGGAAATTTTCACGCTACGGGCAATATAAGGCGCAAACGAGGTTGCGTGGATCAGCTAGTAGTATATGATAGGTTTACGTTTAAATAAATAACCTTCTGATTTTAAATAGCAATCTTGACTGATACTAAAACAGTGAAAGTGAGTTTATGTCTTCAGTGTTTGTTTGTTTTTTGTCTGTCTGTTTGTCACGCTTTCGCGCCTCAAATGCTCGGCCGATCGCGGTATGGTACTTTCTATCCCGTATACCTTGGTATTGTTCCCAAAGAAATCAAAAGAATATTTATAATCGTTTAAAATGGTATAAGGTTTTATATGATTTGGCTCTATAAGCCTTAGCTTTCCTGATCGTGGCGGGATTGGTCATGGTCCATTTGCACTTAAGACAAATAATAATAAATATTTCAAACATCTAACAAACAACGCCATCTAGTCCCAAACTAAGCAGAGCTCGTTCTGTGGGTACTAGACAACTGATATCAATACCTTACTTTTTGTAAATACATACATATTATCATACATAGAAAAAGCCCAAACTCCGAGACATTTTTTTTATATTATAGGGAGCAAACGAGCATACGTATCGCCTGATGCTAAGCGATTAACGCCGCCCATGAACGCCAGAGGCGTCGCAAGTGCGTCGCCTTGTATTAAATAAATACTTTTTTGTAAATACATGCATATTATACATAAAAGCATTATACATAAAACACAGTGCAAGCGCTGTTTCACACCGGTTTTCTGTGAGGCCGTGGTATCACTCCAGTCGAGCTGGCCCATGGATGCCGAAGTGTGGCTCTCCCACGGAAATAAAACAGTAAAAATTTCTGCAGATGATTCTAACATTTGATCCGACCCGGAAATCGAACCCGAGACCTCAAGCACAGCAGTCGCATACGCCACCACTGCGCCACCGAGGCAGTCAAATATCTACTTCTCTTAAAGAGTGCTTCGTTAGTCTAGCTGTTAGTGTAGGTTGGAATGCGACTGTCGTTCAAAAGGTATCAGGTTCGATTAGATTTCCGGGTACGGCCAAAAAGCGTCATTGAGTTTTTCTGATTACAGAAATGCTTAGGGGTTTCAAAGTTGGAATCTAACCCTGTGACTTGGCACGTAAAGCCTTCGTTCCTGCACCAGTTCTCTTCCCGGTCATGTTGGAAAGCCGTCCCATCGGTAAATAATAAGAGAGGAAACAGAAAGTGCACCCGTATTTGCGCATACACTTGTACACTTTAATATCTCCTGCGTAGTTGATTGGGTTCCGTTTAGACTGGCCGCCATGGATGAAATGTCGATTTTGTATGTTAGGAGTACATAACTTAAATGTATTTAATAATGTTCATCAGCAATCTAATTACCATAATACAGGCTCCTTTTAGTTGGTGGTTAGATCACATTATGTGGATAAATCCAACATAGTTTTGTCTAATTAGCAACTCTACACAAAGCTGATACACATTTATTTCTTGTCTTGACTAATATACCACAATATGTTGTTTGTGAATTTAGGTAATACAAATATTTTTTTTGCCCAGATGTAAAAAGCACACCAAATCAATCAAGTTGTCATGATTTTCAAACTTATTAAAACTGATGAAGGAATGCGGCCTGTGTATTGATATCTATACAAATAAATAAAATTAAAGTGTATGTTTGTCATTTCAAATTAACAGCTCTTCACTAAATGCAAATGAAAGAATATACGATAATTAAAATTACACCAAAAACATATTTAAACTTATTTGTCTGTCTGTGTGTTTGTTCCAGCTAGTCACTGGAACGGCTATACCGATTTTGACGGGACTTCCACTGATATGTAGCTGATAATATAAGTTACTACTTAGGCGACTTTTTTAAGGCTAACTTCGCCCCCTGTGGTTATTGACGTACCGCGGGTAACACCGTGGGGTTCAGTTAGTACAAAATAAACTCAAATTTGGGTCTGTAAATCAGGACCTAACAGTACCTAATGATGTTATTTTAGTGAGTCATACTATTGTTTTTCTTAGCCGATTTTCGACACACTCGGCAATCCATTCCAACCCATTTAAAATAAAATTTTAATCACCATATCATTTCTGCAACCAGCTAATCAAATTCGACGCTCTCCAATCGACCCTCAGACATATCAATAAACCACCAATCGTAACCACATACCTGCATTTTCCTTATAACTGCTATCCACTAACTTCAAAGTATCAGCCAAGTAATGCGTCACACGTTCCTTTTCAATCAAATTAGGCAGCCTGACATGCAATTCATGTCCTTCTAGAAACTTCGCCATGCGAGTCAAGGCCGAATTGTCACCAAAAGATCGGCTCCCATCTTCTATAGAGTTCGTTTCTATCTTCACTAGTTTAACACCATCAGCTAAATCTATATCACCATCTAGCAAAGAACCAATAGTAACACCACACAAAGTAACGAATATTACTAGTTTTCGATACATTTTGGATGGTGACGTTTCGCGCAATAAGCCAGAAAGGGAGCTATGGAGGCTTTTATAGATACTTTCCAAAAATAAATAAATAAGTAAACAATTTCCTAGCCGCTGTCTCTCAGTGCGGTAAAAAAGTGTGGCGGATTCTGCAATGTCTATTAAGAGAACGGTTCGAGCGTTTGTCTGTGTGTAAACTTGGACAGTGAAACTATGGAGTAGTTTTTTTTTCAATACAATCTATTGCACTCAATACTTGTGAGATGGGTACTAATCATAAAATGATAATTGGCCGAATAGTATCAATTTACTGGATCTACGAAAGCATAACAGGCCATTGGTAGAATCTGTGTTATTTGTGCAACGTCATACTTAAAATTTTTAAGTTTTTTTTAAGTATTTCCTCTAAAGAAAGATAGATCAAAGTTATTAAGAACATCATCATAATGATCTTAGCCGAAAGATGTCCACTTCTGAATATAGGGTTCCACTTCCCATTAACCGGTCTAATGTTGCCCGCATCCAGCGGTTTCCCGCGACCTTCACCAGGTTGTTGGACCTTGTAAGGCTTCTACACACGCTACGTCTTCCAATACGGGGTCGCTACTCCAGAACTTTTTGACCCTATCCCACCACAACCCATTATTATAGATGTTAGATAGAATACTGCAAGCCTTACATTATGAAACCGGGATCTCGCACTCTCGAAGGTTTTTCTATGATGTAGATCTCACGAATAGATGCCGAAATGATCTGACATGTACAATTTCTTTTATTTTTAAATGTCACAACCAAACTCGCACGATAACATTAGTCAAACAAATTGCACAGTCTGTTTATCATCATAATTCCTCTATTACGATGTCTTTCGTAGTGTTAAATTGTTATTGTAGAATTATATTCCGGCACCTCTGTTTCATGTGACAGCTTGATATGAGATTATGAGATCCGACAATTATCTCGCTGTGGATTGTGACGTTGATGCTAAGTTTATTGTTTTAAAAGTGATCTATTAAAGATGAATAATTAATGGACTGTCTTATTGGTCTAGTGGTTAGCGTAAGCGACTGTTGATGCTGTTGATGTAGAGCTCTCGGGTTCGATTCCCGGGTCGGACTGCTGTTGACTTTTTCTTTGATAAAATCTTAATAACTGCCTGGAGTATGGAAGATGGCAGTGTTTCCCGCCCGTGCCTCGAAGAGCACGTGAAGCCGTCGGTCTCATCTCGTCAATACGATTGGGGGCTGCCAGGAATTCTATTCACTATTTTTGTTGAATCTCCAGAATGCTTCATTATTGAAGAGATTCATTTAAAATCTTTTAATACTCTAAAAATGACATTCAAATTCCATTTCAACCCATATTTAGACTAAACCCTTAGACTGAGACGATCAGATCAATATAGAAAGGTTCCAGGTTAGAAGAGCAGTAGAGAGGAATTGCCGGTTCTGGACCACCGGAAGTCCAGCCTAAGGACAACACTAACAAATCACGCCCTTTCATAGAAATCATCTATCTATAAATAACAAGTTACTTACCGTTAGGAAGGTCGTACATTTCTTATAAACCCTAGTTTGTTACGTGAAATATGTAAAACAGGATATTGAAAATCTTTTAGGTGTAAGAATAACCCTTTTTTTCCATTATTTCTTTATAAAATAAGTGTTTTGTAAAACAAACTTTACCTATGTTTTCATACAGAAATTTTGAAATTAATACTTGTTTTAACTAAATAAAATTTAAACATAAAAAAAGCGACTTCAAGAACTAGACTAAATTGAGAAGGAACCACACGGGAAGCACCACCTTCCAAATAAAAAGAGTCATCAAAATCGAATCGAATCAACATAAAGATTTTAAATTCTCCTCTTTTTTGAAGTCAGTGAAAAAAATTTTAATTGTTGTGAGTGATTAAACGCTTCCATTATTTTAAACTTTCTTTCTAAGGAGTTGCCTATGAACAGCAGGGGGCTTAAATACTGTTGATATATTGTGATTTTATTATTTCTTAAAAAGAAAGAAAGAGAATAATTATTTCTCAAAAAGAAATAAAATAATATATCTGTTTATATCTATACAGGTACATACATACATAAACTTCAAACAAACATAAAAAAAGAGGATTTAATTTGATAGTTTTTTTTATTCATATCTAAAGACTACTTTTAACAATCTAAGATTTGTTCATTTGGTATTCAAAAATCTTTAATTAATCAAACGTAGTTGGTCATAAACTGTCACCTATAACCCTACTAAAAATTGTGAAAATGATCCAACATTTACTGAGAATAACCCTGGCAAGAAACGAAGCATTGAATCCATTCACGAATAAAATAAAACAATAACTTACACAGACGCGGTGAGCCGCTAGATGTGGCCTGGTGAATGTTTTTAAACTGTTACATCACTATACACTCTGTACACTTAAAAATAGTTTAACTATGTGATCTAATAACTAGTAAAATTTTGCTTATAATTATATATAAGTACGAGTATTACATACATCAGAATTATATAACCTACATTCTAATTTCTAAGGTGGTAGAGCCACGCTAATTTCAGCACAAACGAACCGGTTCGATCAGGATGGTGTTACCCTCGTAGAGAAGATTAACTTAAAATGACAGCATTAGTTCTGCTGTCATGTTTCACCGGTATGTGCGAGGTCGGAGGTGCAATGATGCAGAAGCATCACTAGGCCACCAAGTCGTGGGTCAACATGTTGCATTGTCTGCATTCGCAATGAGTATGGCGACCACTATTCTTGGATTCTGCTTACGTTTTTCGTCAGGCAGAGTTGAGACACTTTGGCAGGCACATAATAAAAAACAAAGTTCTAAATTTAAGGCCGTCGTTGGTGGTCATAAGTCGATTGACATGTATTGTATTACCCACTTATTGTGTGAATTTTCAGAATCATAGGACTACTACACATGCAGCGCGAGAAAGAAATAGCATAGAAATAGCTCCTTTGGATTAGCTGAGTTTGCGACAATGTTGCAGTGAAAGAAAAGACTTAGAACTCATGACAATTACTCGTAACTAATGATCGATGAACATTGGCAGCTACAGTGGCATGACTATCATTATTATTTTTGTCTAATAAAAATTCATTTCTTTCGAAAATTAATAAATTTGTAGATATTTAAATAATTTAGATTTTACATTGTTGGTTTTAGAAATGTGTTCAAATTTACATTTCTATTGACCGTTATACTGTTTGTAAAATCTTAATTACGTAGACACTCAAATAGATGTACAATAACATACATAATATCTATACAAATAAATAAAATTGGAGTGTCTGTTTGTAATAATAAAATAACAGCTTTTTAATCAATGCATATGTATGTATCCACGACACATATACCAAAAATGTAGTTAAAAAATTTTTTGTCTGTCTGTCTGTCGGTCTGTCTGTCTGTCTGTCTGTCTGTCTGTCTGTCTGTCTGTTTGTTCCGGGTAATCTTTGGAACGGCTGGACGGATTTTGACGGAACTTTCACTGGCAGGTAGTTGATGATCCAGGGAGTAACTTAGGCTACTTTTTTTAGACTAACTTTGTCCCGCGGCGTTACTCGCGGTACAACAATAACCGCGGGTAACACCGCGGGGTTCAGCTAGTCTATAATAGAAGTTTAAAAAAAACGAAAATTATGAAAAAAAACATCAGTGCTTTGATACTATTGCATCTAGTAACTCAACATCTTGGACGCTCATAGTGGAATAATATTGGTGGTTTTCGCCGGAAGGGATATGGGTTTTTTTTTCTATTTTATGACGTAGTGAGAGTAGAGGCTAAACATATATAAGCTTCGGAGAACTGTAATGCTGGAGAAAAGTTTCTCTGTGGAAAGGAATTTTCAGCCTACCGTAGCACGCTGCCCATACGGATTGGTTAGATATAGAGTTTGTTTCAATTCTCTTTTCTCTTAGCGATGATCTTCACAACAAAACAACATCACCACAACAGCATTCCTGAACGAGTATAGTTAATTTTATACTCTCCCCTTCTAAATTTTAGATTATGTATAATCTATTCAAATAAATAAAATTGGAGTGTCTGTTTGTAATATTAAAATAACTGCTTTTTACTAAATGCTGGTATATATACACGGTACATATACCAAAAATGTAGTTGAAAATTTTTTGTCTGTCTGTCTGTTTGTTCTGGGTAATCTCTGAAACGGCTGGACCGATTTTGACAGGACTTTCACTGGCAGGTAGCTGATGATCCAGGGAGTAACTTAGGCTACTTTTTTTAGACTAACTTTGTCCCACGGCGTTACTCGCGGTACAACAATAACCGCGGGTAACACCGCGGGGTTCAGCTAGTCTATACAAATAAATAAAATTGGAGTGTCTGTTTATAATATTAAAATAACCGCTTTTTACTTAATGCATGTGTATGTATACACGATACATATACCAAAAATGTAGTAAAAAAAATTTTTGTCTGTCTGTCTGTCTGTCTGTCTGTTTGTTCCGGGTAATCTTTGGAACGGCTGGAGGGATTTTGACGGGACTTTCACTGGCAGGTAGTCGATGATCCAGGGAGTAACTTAGGCTACTTTTTTTAGACTAACTTTGTCCTGCGGCGTTACTCGCGGTACAACAATAGCCGCGGGTAACACCGCGGGGTTCAGCTAGTTGTAAATATAAACGCTTATCTATATCGTCTCTTTATCTAAAATAGAAAAGTGACTGACATACGATACGATAGTTCGATCCTTCTTGGTAAAATCAAATTATCGGTATCACGAAGAATACCAGTTCGACATTATCAACCAATGGCATTACCTAGAGCCTACATTATCTATCGACAAAACTCATTCATTGTTTGAGCAAGTAGATTGGTGAATGATATAATGTAAAAAGAATGAAGAGTTTGAAATATTCGGGTCGAAGCCATTACAGGTGAAAAAATATACCCCTTAGATTTTGTAGGTTCCAATACGAATATGACAAACCATTATTTATTTATTTATTTAAGGATCTCACAACGAGGTATACACAAAAACAAAACAAATTTAATTAGTAGAAAAATGAGTTATGTGCTTCCTCACTTATAGGAGACCACATCATTAGAATAGGTTTATTGGTGTATGTATCTTTTAATTTTCTTTTGTATCATTTAACCTATTTATATTTTCTCTTTTATGTATTTCTTCATGTTTGAAACCTATTTGCGAATGCCTGTCAATAGCTCTTTAGTTAATAATTGTAGGATCTAGAAAGTGTGTTTGTATGCTGTTGGTATTCAAAAAAAGGTAAAAAAAACCCAGAGATGCACAGACCAAACCGCTGAAGCTAGAATCCTGAAATTTTGCATATAGGTTCTTTATATGTATTTTTGTTGTAATGGCAGAAAATGTCTACGGTAGTAAGTCCGTTCTTGCCACTTTTGTGCATAGAAATTTAAATTAAAAAAAATACAGTTGCTTCTGCGTGAGGAACTACATTACTTTCGTGACTTAAGGGACGAGCAAATGTAATCTGATGATGAGCCTCTACCACCAACTATAGATCTGCTACATATGAGTTGTCATTGCATAGTCAACTCTTTGATAGGAGAGAGAGAGTTTTTTATAATAATGGTATATTTATGATTAGAGTAATTTCAAGATCTAAAAAAAAAACATAACCGAATGTGGTTACTACACAAAAACAGGAATCAAAAGAACTATTTCATAAAAAGCACTTTAGTTCGTAAACCATTCTAAATTGTGACTTACAACTTTACTTTTACAGTTCTAAATAGCGTAATGATATTGTTAAGCATGTTTGTGAAGAAAAACATAATGGTTCTTACAGACCCACGCAACTTCGTCTACGTCTCTTATTGCCCGTAGCGTAATAAGTTCCCCCCGTTTTCGCAACATTCTTCATTGGTGCTCCGCTCCTATTGGTCTAAGTGTGATGATATATAGCCTATATATAGCCTTCCTCGATAAATATAATAAAAATAATAAAAGCATGAGCAGATTCTAAGAGTGGTGGTCACCATTCTCAATGCGATTAAGGACATTTCAGCTTGGTAACCCACACTATGGCCGCCTAGTGAGATGTTTTTTTACGCCCCGTTTAAAGGAAACTTGGGAAGTCCCAGGAAGAATGAAACTGTGTCCAGCACAGTTTCATTCTTGACAGACTGGGAACGAAATTAATCGGAATAAATGAGGCAGCAAACGTAATAATTACCTATAAAGAATTAATATAAACAACAAACGAATACATCTCTAAATATCTTTACGAAGTAAGTAAAGTAATCAATCCATTCTCGGTCTAAATCCTGGCATCCGTTCTGCCCTATTACCGGTTTGATTCAACTCGACCCTAGTCTGAGTAATAGGGTCTAATGTGTTAGCCTAGATCCTATTACGGAAGCCCAAAATATAAAAGCGATGAAATACGAGAGTGTACTAATGTATACATGTATACTTGTGTAAATATATACCTAGTATAGTGCTTATGGAGTTGTACCTAATATAGAATCAATACTAGTAGTCTAAGCGGTTGCCATGCACTTTCCTAGGGTGCTGTGTTATGGGTTTATTCCTTAAATGAGCCAGCACTTATGTGATCCATTCATTGTTGTTCTGAGGGCGAGGGTTATTTCTGTCCATTTCACGGATGTTTGTAAAGACTCTCGCGATACATGATGTACCTTCCAAGAACTTTCAATTCGGCTAGACTCTTTGGCGCTGCATAGAGATGTGGCTTCGCTGTGCATCTTCTACCGCAATTACCATGGGGAGTGCTCCGAGGAATTGTTCGGTCTGATTCCTGCCACCTCTTTCCGCCATCGTCCTACGCGACAGAAGTTACATCCCCATCATCTGGATGGTTGGCAGTCCACAACTGTGCGCTTTTCCAGAAACTTTCTGCTTTGCACCTCAAAACTGTGGAATGAACTGTCGCCTGCGGTATTCCCGGACCAATAAGACCTTCACATCTTCAGGAAAAGAGTGTACTCTTTCTTAAAAGGCCGGCAACGCACTAGTGACGCCTCTGGTGTTGCTTACCATCAGGCGATACGTATGCCCGTTTGGACCCTATCTCATGAAAAAAAAAGTATTCCTAATGCGGGAGTTAACTTAACAAATAATTGGGCTGATGCAACGAAAGCGAACCAATAAATCAATCTATCGATGATTTAAGTTAGCTTAAGGCATGTTTTTGAACAACATTAGGGGCTAATTCTGTTGAATGAAAACTTTTTAAACGTCCTATCATACACCTTCTAAAGTTCAAAGATTGAGTAAATAAATTTAGGTTTGCCACACTATAAATAGACGTAAGTTGAATACATTTAAACAAATTAGCATATTTTTAGAAACAGCTTTATTAAATTATTATTCCCATTGAACTTTTCAGTTTTTTCTTTAACTGTAGGGACGTTTCTTCCTATTTTTATGGTATAGGTAGCAAACAAGTAGACTTATCACATGATAATAAGCGATTACCGCCGCTCATGGACAACCGCAACACCAGAGGCGTCACAAGTGCGTTGCCGACCTTTGGTTGATGGGGAAAGAGATATGGGGAGGGATTGGTCCGGTATATTCACTCACTCGGTGAAATACAGCGCAAGCGCTATTTTACACCGTTTTTTTTTGGGAGGTCGTAGTATCACTTCGGTCGAGCCGGCCCACGGCCCAAGACTACCAAAGGAATTCGAAAAGAAAAAGTTTAAAGAGGTATAACGTGGCTTCATAAAAGCTGTTGATAAAATGTTATGTAGCCTTTGTCGCCTTGGACATTATTAGAAATCTATTAACACCTCAACGCGGTGGTGGTGGAACATACAAATATAATTAGACTTCCGAAAGAAATGGTATTAGACCATTTCTTTTAGCTTCATCGTGGTCAGTTAATAAAAAAGATAGAAGATGGTGTTAGAGATATTTTATTTTAGTTACGCCACTACAGAATTGACACCACTGTTCAATATTCCGAACGACGTTATTATAGTTTAAAGGAAATCAATCAATATTGGCCTTGGTAGAAATTTACTTGAAGGTAGTCTGTTTTATGAAATTAATAAAAGAAATTTGTTGTAAACTTTTTTAAGAATAAGTGGTTTATGTTGGCAATAAAGTGGTTATTAAGTAACTCCTTTAGTTTTTATGATTTTTTTCTAAGTATTAAATTATTAAATATATTTTTTGATAGTTATGTAAAGATGTACTCATAGCCGATTTCAGCCACGGCGGCCAGTCTCGACAGACAGAGCAACAAACTACGCAGGGAATATTATAGTGCACAATTATGGTCGCAAATACAGGTGCATTTTCTGTTCTCTCACTCTCACAAAAGTTATGATCGGGAAGAGATCAGGTGTAGGACCGATGGCTTTAAGTACTCTCACCAAGTCACAAGTGGACCATTGGGATGAGACGGCTATCCGATACGACCGGGCAGGATTTATATATATATATGTTTATAAATATTTTGGACATCTAACTCACAACGCCATCTAGTTCCAAGCTAAGCAGAGCTAGTGTTATGGGTACGAGACAACTGATACAAATACACAAATACTTTTTTTTGTAAATACTATACACAGAAAATACCCAAACTCCGAAACAAATATTTGTAGATCATAAAAACATTTGGTCTGACCCGAAGACTTCGAAATCGGAATCGAACCCGAGACTTCATGATCAGCAATCGCACGCGCCAACCGCGATACCAACGAGGCTGTTAATTTTAGTTAGTTATTTATTTACGATTTTACGTCTTCTCCGAGGCATGAGAGCTAAAAAATTGTAAGCTACGAGGAACTGTTAGGCATTTCCATAATCAATAGCATAAATTATATTTATTATACTTATGTATATATTTATACATACTTATTTGCTTTTCATTTCACTCACATATTCAAGACCTTGTAACGTATTAGTTTTCTATTATATACTTATATTTACCTAAGCGCAGATCTCTCTCCCCAAAGCTAGTCAAAAGCGTTGAGAATCATTGATAAAAATTCAAGAAGTTAACATGATTTTATAGATCAACCATGAATAAAAATAAATCAACATTATCGATTATGCACTAGACAAATATATTGTCGAAGTAAGTAACGTTCTCTTATTGTTTATTATCTTCCTAGGCATTATATTCCAAAGATTATTAGAGTCGGCTACTAGTTCAACTAACTTCATCTGTGACCTCCACAACGCTGAGGGTGAACTAAATTTAAAAACTGAACTCGTCGTCAGGATATTTGAGTAGTAGAACTAGTTGCTACATACGATTATGGCAACGGGAACCGACGGCTTAATGTGATTTCTGGTGCACGGGCGTGAAAATTTCCATACTCTGGAGTGCAATTAAACTTTTTTGTAAGAAAAACACAACAACACTTTGACTTCTTGATTGGCAGTGGCATATGAATATATATTACTCACCAAAGTTCGTAATATCATAGTTAAAAACCTCCTTAGTAGTATGGTACAGATCTGTAACAACTTTCGCTTTTAAAAAATAAAAGACTGAACGCCAATGTTGCCATTGTATTGAAAAAATGAAAAAGATTGGAAATTAAACTCTTTTAGGCTTTCTATGCGCTCGAGTCGATGCTACTTTCACTGTTCACGCGCAATTGGCTTTTATATCTTTCTCTTTTTTGCCTACAAAACTTATGATTTACTGTCTCTTTTCGATGATGTTGTTCCAATACATTTCCTTCTTTTAACGTTGTTTTGTATTCCATAATCGTTTTATAGAATATGAATTATTACAATTTCTAGAGTATGATTGTATTTGGTTTTATAGTTACTTATGTACTTATTACTCAAGTCTTCTTCAAAAATCAATTTACGATCAGCTGTAAGTATAGCATGACGCAGCTGAATTTAGATATTTTACACGGATCGATTGCTATTAGAACCTCCACGTTCTAGAGAACTACGAACTAGAACTAGAACCACGATAGCGAAATTCTATAGCAAGACTGCTGCCGTGTTTGTATATATTCGTATGGCAACCAGCCCTCCTAGCCAAGTTGTACTTTGAAAACGTATTTTTATTTTTTTCAAAAACAACTTACGCGTTAGGAATATACATCCTGTATCGCGGGGAACTTTACGAACAAACATGAAACGGACACAAAGAATACCCAGACTCATAACAACAATTTTTAAATCAACAAAGTGTTGTCCTATTTGGGATTTGAACCCACAACTTCTTTTCTGACCTGGAAATGAAATGAAATCATTTATTGTGCAATTAGGCTACAAGAACACTTTTGCAAGTTAAACTTTTTTGAGCAAATGAGTTTGGCCTTTCCTAACTGGACTAGCCTTGAGAAGAAAGAACGAAACAAACTGAGGGATCATTACAATTTGAGTCGCATAATCGTTAAAGATAATAAATAAAAAATGACAACAATAGCTATAATTTAAGATGAATTTGTTTCAAACTATAAATTATCGTCACATCAAAGTAAAATTCAAACATCCACAATTTTAACAAAAATAAAACCGACTTCAAGTTTCGATTCAATTTGTCTTGGATGCCATCATCAGATATTAATGTCCTTATCATGGTTCCACCATTGGGACATCTCCTTTCCCTTAAAAAGAAGAATCATCAAAATCGGTTCAAAAACTACGAAGTTATCCCTGAACACAAATTAAAAAATTTATACGGTTGAATTGAGAAACGTCTTCCTTTTTTTGAAGTCGGTTAAAAACAAATAGCATGTGTAGAAAGGGCAGCTCAATCCCAGGCAGTGTTATCATCAAGGTATTCTGCTATGGTATAATACCCCTTTGCGTATAACTTAGACTTAATGGTTTTCTTGAATTTCCGTAATGACAAATTCCTTATATCAATAGCATGAACGAGTTGCCTACTCTGTAGAGACGAGTAACGTGATGTTTTTGATATTTACCGAATGAACATCACTGGTTTTTGGAAATTTTGATATATTTCTTTGGACATAAATAAATTTTTTATATAATAAATAATATTTCAGACATCTAAACACACAACGCGATCTAGTCCCAAGCTAAGCAGAGCTTGTGTTATGGGTACTAGACTACTGATATGAATACATACATACTCTTTTTTTGTAAATACATACATAGAAAACACCCAAACTCCGAAACAAATATTTGTAGATCGTACAAACACTTGGTTTGACCCGGGAATCGAACCCGAGACCTCATGATCAGCAGTCGCACACGCCAACCGCTATACCAACGAGGCAGTCGATATATATGTATATCATGAAGATACAGTCAGAATATTTATCTCTTTAAATTTAGAACGGAGAGAAATTCGAGGGTCTAAGTGTAAAGTAATCTAACAGAGTTCTAACCATTTGCAGACGTCAAGGTAGCTTGCTCCTACAAAACTGAACATAAAGATTCAGATACCTAATGCACAGAATGTGGTCCATCTCGAGCATATTTAAAGCATGATTGTAACTGAAAACTAAAAGTCGTCAGTTGAAGACACAGGCAAACATTAACAATTTTACATTTGCATTCGGTGTCCATCTCCTTTGTGGAACAAAAGCCATCCACGACGTCCATTATGAGATTGACGAACAACAAGCTTCGAATTGTGGCCAACAGTAGATAGTGACCGGTGGCTGTGACCGATTGCCGTCACCGGACACAGCAATTACGATTACCAGTGACTAGTAGTAGCAACGGACGACACGTTTGCGTTGCGCCTTAATGTACAGACATCGACCTCTTACTTTTTTTTCGTACATGTTGATATAATTAAACCTATATACATCATCATTAGCCAATCGTAGTTCACTGCTTATGTCCCTTCTACTGCACGCCACTTGGTGCGAACCTCGTCTTCTCATCTTCTCGCTCGGTTTAAATGGTTTACGCGAAATATTTAAGTATGTAAATCACTTCGTAACTTGACTTAAATAATTAGCATATTAATGATACACAAGTATAATGAATATTAAGTACTTCTTAAGTAGATGTACGTTCATGGGTATAATTCGCAATAAGGAAAAGGTAATTAAATCTCCATTAATATCCATTAGGACAGAGTGCGATACAAGGGTTGGTACTCGGACCAATTTCATCCATTATCTACACATCGTATCCAAAATATAATTTAATATGTTTAATAGAAACTGCCTACGTAGAGAGAGTAGGTCGAGAAGTTTTTTTTTGGTGTACCAGAGCAAACGAGAAAATCTGTCACCTGCTGGGAAGTGGTCTTAGTAATAGGGTTCCGTTTTTACCCTTTGGGTACATAACCCTAAAAATAAATTAAAAGTAAGACAAAAGAGAGTTCCTACATTATTTCATAGAAACTCCTTACACAGTTTACAAAGTGAGTTTTAAATGAACTCCCACAAAACCATCCGCGCTGTGGGTGGTTCTTTCCCGATTGAAAAATGTCTTCAGATGGAAATAAACTCCTTATTGCATTACTTACTTCTTGAAAGTTCTATTTGCTTTTTCTCCTTAGTGAACTTAATCATGGAAAACTTTAACTCAGAGTATTAAAATTTATTCATGGGGGCACTCTCGCCTACGCAGACGCATATTTAACGCCCACATTTCTCCTTCATGCAGTAAATAACTATGATTTTACTACCTGCCCATGTAATCTCGTCTGCATTTTCTATTGCCCTAATCAAAAAAGATAAAGCATGTCTTTATCTTTGTTTTTGTTGTTTGCTCAAAGTTTGCACAACATTCGTCCTTAATGCAAAGATGTCTTTGAGGTGATCGTGGAAATTAACCTATTTTGTTGTACTCTGGGTAAAAAGACGAAGAAATTGTGAAAGAAAATAAATAAATAATCAATATATATTCACTTCTGTTGGCAGTCCACATGATTGCTTTGTGTTTTTTGTTTATAGACTATCCACGCATTAGGAATATACATTCTATGACGCGAAGGACCATAGACTTTACAAAAATACAAGTAAAATTGTAATGAACCGTGGGAGAGCCATGCTTCGGCATGTCGGCTCGAAAACTGGTGAGAAACAGAGCCGGCGCTGTGTGTGTGCGACTGCTGTGCATGCTCATGCACAGCAGTCGCATACGCTACCACTGCCCACCGAGGCGGTTGTAGCGTATGCGAAGATATATATGAAAAACTATACATGTACTACAATTCAATTTTTGTCTGTATGTCTGTTTGCCAATACGTTTGTGCACGCTTATCTCACAAACAGCTTAAACGATTTAAAAACAATTTCCACTAATGCGTGGCTGTTTGCTCCACCAAACATTTAATGTTTTGTTCATTTCAATCGGTTCATAAATAAGAAAGTTATATCAGTTAATAGAATCACCGCGATGACTGACATTGCAGAGCCGCAGGCAAAGGCTTTTTATAAGATACTAGCTGACCCACGCAACCTCGTTTGCGCCTTATATTGCCCGTAGCGTGAAAATTTCCCCCGTTTTTGAAACATTCTTCATTGTTGCTCCGCTCCTATTAGTAGTAGCGTGATGATATATACCCTATAGCCTTCCTCGATAAATGGACTATCCAACACCGAAAGAATTTTTCAAATCGGACCAGCGGTTCCTGAGATTAGCGTGTTCAAACAAACAAACAAACAAACAAACAAACAAACTCTTCAGCTTTATATATTAGTATAGAAGTATAGATATTTTTTTCAAAGTTTACGTAAAAGAACGTTCACCAAACGGGGAGTAGTCATTACGGAAACAGGCACATAAGCCGCAGATGTTTTAATATTCTGAATCCGGGTCACCGGAAGGTACGTATTTTACATATTTTACTAAATACGGTTGAAATTAGCGTTGGTTAGCTAAAATGTTGGCATAATAAGCTCAGATGCAGGTTTATGTTTTAAGCTATATTTAATACTAGATGTTGCCCGCGGCTCCGCCCGCGTGTATGTCGATTATCGCAACAAATAGTAGCCTATGTGTTATTCTGGTGTATAAGCTTTATTACAGTAAAGTTTCAGCCAAATCCGTTCCAGTTGTTGCTGGACGAAGTAACAAACATACACACTTAGAAACTTTTGCCTTCATATATTAGTGTGATGTGCTTACATGCTATCTAAACACTGCGGAAATCGGGCGGCCCGTTCGTGCATAAATCAACATGTCTCTACTAAATTGTATAGTTTTTATAATTTTATTATTTAATGTTAATAAACAATATTTTAATATCATTGTTAGTAATTTGTATTATAATTCAGTATAGTATATTACAATATTGTATGAATATTAATTTTATTTACATGGAAATTCCTTAGTTGTAATACAAGAGATATCTAAGATAATTTGAAAAATGCACTTGAGTTTACTAATTGCTCATTAATTTATTGACTGCCACGGAGGCGCAGTGGTAGTAAATGCGACTGCTGTGCTTGAGGTCTCGGGTTCAAATCCTGAGTCGGACCAAATGTTTTTTTGATCTACAAGTATATGTTTCGGAGTTTGAGTGTTTTTTGTGTATCTATACTAATATATAAAGCTGAAGAGTTTGTTTGTTTGTTTGTTTGAACACGCTAATCTCAGCACCTACTGGTCCTATTGGAAAAATTATGTCAGTGTTAGATAGATGGGCTATCCCATTTATCGAGGAAGGCTATAGGCTATCATCAAGCTTAGACCAATAGCAGCGGAGCACCAATGAAGAATGTTACGGGTAAGAGGAGACGTAAACGAAATTGCGAGGGTCAGCTAGTAATAAATATATATGTATTTACACGAAAAAATACGAAACAACGGATATAAATATCTAAGTATTATCAATTGTCTAGTGCCTATAGCACACGCTCTTAGTTTGGGAGTAGATTGTGTTGTCTTAGTTTTGTGTTGTCTTAGTTAGTGTGTTGTGTTGTCTTAGTTGTATATGTACGAAATATTATTGTTAATAAACACTGTAATTTTTAACAAGTAGGTAAAATACACTTAGTGGTTAATTCAATGGCCTGGTCAAAGTAATAACCTTTCTACTTTTTCTTGTTCTATGTTAATAGGAAATAAATTAATATGTACATTAATTATTTCTATGCGTGTGTTGATTTTATTCCTATAATTTATAAATATAGCTTCCTGACATCTATTAAAGGTTGTCTTTGTAATTAGATAACCAAGTCAGCACAGCGGTTAAGTTCCGAAGTTAATTTAAACTTCGCTAATTAGCGTCTGAGAATACTTTACACTTGCGGTGAGCAAAGTCTAACTGTAGAAATTTAAATAAAAAACCAGCCAAGTGCGAGTCGGACTCGCGCATCGAGGGTTCCGTACAAACATGTAGGTATATAATTAAAAGTTTTCTGAATTTTCTGTTACCTGTGCTGTAAGCTAGTTGCTTCTTACCAACATCTTAACAACATTAATTTTCTCTGTCAACGGGAAGAAACCTTTAGGATTTAATACCCTTGCAAGTAGTAGTGAGTTCAAAATATGGGGCTCTTTTATCATTTACTAGCAGACCCACGCAACCTCGTCTGCGTCTTCTATTGCCCGTCGCGTGATAATTTTCCCCCGTTTTTGTAACATTCTTCATTGTTGCCCCGCTCCTGTGTGTCTTAGCGTGATGATATACAGCCTATAGCCTTCCTCGATAAATGGGCTATCTACAACTGAAAGAATTTTTCAAATCGGACCAGTAGTTCCTGAGATTAGCGTGTTCAAACAAACAAACAAACAAACAAACAAACAAACAAACAAACAAACAAACAAACTCTTCAGCTTTATATATTAGTATAGATTATAACAACTCCCGCATAAGGAACGACGGAACTTTCACTGGAGGTAGCTGATAATCCAGGAAAACAACTGAAACATTTTTTAGACTAGCTTTATTTCGCGGCTTTACCCGCAGTTGTTGTTGTGCCGCGGGTAACACCGCGGGGCTCAGCTAGTAATATATATATTGCAGCCTGTATCACGTGGAACTTTCCAACAGTTTTAAAACAACGACAAAAACATTCTTAGATTTTCTTTGTAATGTGCTCTATCTTTAAAATCAACTCGATTACTGCTGTACCTATACTGAGTCGGTACTAATATACTTATAAAATATTTTCGTGTGCTTCTAAATGGTTAAATTTGTTTCAGATTTTACTCACTTTGATGAATCTTAAGGGATATCGGAGTTGGCATCTTAAATACTAGTTGCAAATTATGTATACCTAAACGATACATGTGACTTATACATAAACATGTATTCATATCTATACTAATATTATAAACGCGAAAGTTTTTAAGTGTGGATGGATAAATGAAAGTTTGTTACTCTTTCAAACTTAACAGTAATATAGCTTATACATCTGAATAACACATTGATTACTATTTGCTGCGATAACCGACATATACGCGGGCGGAGCCACGGGCAGCAACAACTAGTATTTTTCATATACGAGAAAATAATTGTCAAAATGAATAATCATGTGATTGTAAGGTTCTTGTCACGTTGTTCCTCACCATGAACTCCAAAACTTATCTATTTTTATTGGTTTTAAATGTGTTTTACTGGCGTGTCTTATTAGACCAATAGAAGCCGAGAATGATTTAAAACAGACACAAAGGAATTTAGTGGGTCAATTAGTAAATTATTGTTTGTAATATTTGCCCGTGTTGACGAATTAAGCATGGAAATGGCATAAATAAAATAAATAAATAAATATTTCGGACATCTAACACACACAGCCGTCTAGTCCCAAACTAAGCAGAGCTTGATTATGAATGATATGAATACTTAAATACTTTTTTTTTTGTAAATACATACATATTATACATAGAAAACACCCAAACTCCGAAACAAATATTTGCAGATCATACAAACATTTGTTCCGGCCCTTGAATCGAACCCGAGACCTCAAGAACAGCAGTCGCGTACGCTACCACTGCGCCACCGAGGCAGAATGTACCTCCTTCTCTTTGCCCAAAGCTCAAAACAAAGGAAAACTTGAGACTAACTCTAAACCAAAACCTTGGCATAGTTTACAATAGATGACCATTAAATCTTCTTATTAAGGAAAGCGCTGAAGAGTTTAAAATATAAGTACGTATTTAACGCGTAAGTTACTCATCGTTTGTGAAAAACGAAACAGTCAAACATAATTTTCCGTTGTAGAGTAAGGAAGCTTGTAACTTTTAGGCAAATTCTTAAAATATAATTTTAAATATTACATTTTATCTTCCTGTAAGTTATATACGTAATTAGATCCTTTTAAGCATTCGAAGTATTGTGTGGAACAGTAAATCTAACATTTTCAACCAATGAACACTTTTTGTTACAACTACAGAGTTATCTATATAAATGTTTTAAAATATTTGATGATTTACTTTTCTTTTCGCTGTGTTTCACCAGCTGAGTGAGGATACCCGAGGCCCATACCCCAACTCCTCCCCACATCCCTTTCCCCACCCCCCAAAGACCGGCAACGCACTTTTGACGCCTCTGGTGTTGCGGGTGTCCATGGGCGGCAGTAATTGCTTATCTGGTGATACGTCTGCTCGTTGGCCCCCTATACCCTATTTTTTTTGTTTGTCCCTGCCATAATGACTCTACTCTGCCTGATGGAAAGCATAAGCAAAATCCAAGAGTGGTGGTCACCATACTGCGAATGCAGACAATGCAACAATGCAGTATGGTGACCCACACTATGGCGGGCTAGTGATGCTTCTGCATCATAGGGTCTCCGGTCTCGCATTTACCAACGAACCACGATAGCATGATCGCTGTCATTTAAGTTGATTTTCTGTGCGAGTGTAGTACCGCTCCGACCGTCGAGCCGGTCCGTTCGTGCTGAAATCAGCGTGGCTCTACTACCTACACATCATTATCTCATTCCAATCATTTGTGGATTGTTTGTCTTAGATTATTTTAAGAAGATAGGTCACATACAGGGTGGAACAATGTAAACAAGTTTTCACGATGGAAAGGCGAGGGGTGAACTTAACAGCTTATTACTTTATTTAAATCAATAATTGTTCCTAACTTTAATTGATCACTGTTGTAAAATATCATCAAGAAGTCAGAGGATTCAATTAGGAAGCTCCTCAGACACTCAATCCTTCTACATAATGTAAATTAATGTCTCAAGCTTAATTACCTTCAAAATGAGTTAGTCTGTTTTTAAGGACCACGCAAATACTTGTTTTAAACAATCGTAGACCTTTATTTATTTTTTCGTTTGTTGTTTGTTGTTGTCATTGTAAAAGTTATTCGTATCATATTCTTATAATATAAATAACTTTTTTATCTTAAAAGGTTATATTTATACCGTGGGAGAGCCACGCATCGGCATAATATGGGCTGGCTCGACTGGAATGATACTATGGCCTCACAGAAAACCGATGTGAAATAGCCCTTTCGCTGTATTTCACCGAGTGAGTGAGGATACCAGAGGCTCATACCCCAACCCCTCCCCACATCCCTGACCCTATCCCCCAAAGGTCGGCAACGCAATTGTGACGCCTCTGGTGTTTGGGTGTACATGGGCGGCGGTAATCGCATACCATCAGGTGATATGTCTAAAAAAGAAGTTATGTCATTAAAAATTAGACAGAAGTCTGACTGTAGTTACCAGATATACATTTCCAGAACATATGTTTGACATTCCGGTGCAGCCGGGGGATGTCGTATATAAATTGAATAGAGATTAAATTAATGTCGGTGCATATTTTAGAATAGAATAGAATAAACTTTATTGTACATTAAATAATATAGTATACATTAAAAAAATAAAACAATACTTCAATTGACTGTCCATGTACAAATGGCGGCCATGGCGGTATTTTAGCCTCTATAAATATTGTAATAAAAAATATAAAAAAAATTGAATTGTGTGTGAATAACTAATAAATGAATGAAAAATAAATGTGTCTTGATGCTACCACTGGGAGTGAACAAAACCAACGAAACAAACTAGATCCACATCCACAATAAAATATAATAATAATAATAAAAACTAATCTCGGGCGCCAGATGCAGATCTTATCACTAATATTACCCCCAATGGTAACTTACAGATCACCTAAAAAATAACAAACCAATGCCGTGGATAACTCGGCCAACATTGAACCCTTGATCTAGGGCGGGGAGTACTGGCTCATTCCCCGCCCTTGTCGCTAAGAGACAAGGGTACGGGATATGTTGCCGCCGACTGGGGGGGTATCACCGTTTACGGTGTATACTTCTCCCCTAATCGGAGTCTGAGCGACTTCGAGGTCTTCCTCAACAACTTGGAGGCCTCGATACGGCGACTAGGGTCTGGGCACGTCCTCGTGCTGGGGGACTTCAACGCAAAGTCCATTGCGTGGGGGTCTCCCGGGACGGACGCCAGGGGCGAAGCCGTAGTGGAGTGGGCGGCTTCGGTGGGCCTCTGTTTGCTGAACAGAGGCTCCACCAACACGTGCGTGCGACAGCAGGGGGGGTCGATAGTGGACCTCTCGTTCGCTACCCCCGCTGTCGCCGCACGGGTAAGGAACTGGTGTGTCCTGGAAGAGGTTGAGACGCTCTCGGATCATTTGTACATCCGATTTGAGCTCTCCCGGTCCCAGGGCCCCAGTAGGGGTCACGTGGCGCGGCAAATGTCCCACTTTCCGCGGTGGGCAGTCGCCAAGCTCGACAGGGACCTGCTGGAGGAGGCGGCCATCGTTCATTCGTGGCTGTCTCCGCAGGCCCCGACTGGGGAGGTCGACGTGGACGTGGGGGCTGGCCGTTTTCGCGATGCGCTTGCGCAGATTTGCGATACGGCCATGCCCCGCATCCGGACTCGTCGGCCTCCTCGGAAGGAGGTCTACTGGTGGTCCCGGGAGTTGGCGGACCTCCGTGCGGCGTGTACTCGTGCCCGGAGGTCCTACACCCGCAGCAGGCGACGTCACCGTGGAGACGGTGGCGGGGACCAGCTTCACGAGGAGTACCGCGAGGCGCGGAAAACTCTGAAGCTGGCCATTTGCCGCGCCAAAGAGGTGAAAAGAGAGGAAATGCTGGAGAGTCTCGATCGTGACCCCTGGGGTCGCCCTTATCGTGCGGTGCGTCAAAAGCTCCGCACGCCGGGCCCCCCCCTTACGGAGACTCTCCAGCCCAGCTTCCTGCAGGAAGCGGTCGAGGGCCTATTCCCGCAGCGGGCGGAGCACACGCCCCCGTCGATGGCCTACCCGGCCAGGGACGACGGGGGCGAGGTTCCGCCCGTGAGGGAATCGGAGGTAGGGGCGGCGGTTCTGAGAATCCGTTCGAAGAACACCGCCCCCGGGCCGGACGGGGTACCTGCCCGAGTTCTGGCCCGAACCCTCGACCATATGTCGGACCGCCTCAGGGAAGTGCTGGACGCCAGCCTGGCGTCCGGTCGCTTTCCTGAGTGCTGGAAAGGCGGGAAGCTGGTCCTATTGAGGAAGCCGGGACGGCCTGCCGATTCGGTCACGGCCTATAGGCCCATCGTGTTGCTGGACGAGGCGGGCAAACTTTTTGAGAGGATACTCTCTGCCCGCATCGTCCAGCATCTCAGCGAGGTGGGGCCCGACCTGTCGGACGCCCAATTCGGGTTCCGAGAGGGGCGTTCGACGGTCGATGCCGTGATGCGCCTTAGGGCCGTGACCGAAGAGGCTGTGAGCTGTGGCGGCGTGCTGTTGGCGGTGTCTTTGGACATCGCCAACGCATTCAATAGTCTGCCATTCAGCTGCATCGGGGAAGCACTCCAGTATCATGGGGTGCCAGAGTACCTGAGGCGGCTAGTGGCAGACTATTTGAGGGAGCGTACCGTCATGTACGAGGACCGAGAGGGCGTCTTGAGACGGCGGCCCATGTCGTGCGGCGTTCCACAGGGGTCTGTCCTTGGACCACTCCTGTGGAACGTGGGGTACGACTGGGTTCTGCGGGAACGTCTCCCCCCCGGGCTGGGCGTAATTTGTTACGCCGATGACACTTTGGTCACAGCTCGGGGGGCAAACTTCCAGGAGGCGGCGCGCCTGGCCACCGGGGGTGTTTCTCAGGTGGTCGGGCGCATCGAGGCGCTGGGCTTGCGGGTGGCCCTGGACAAGACGGAGGCCCTGCTCTTTCATGGGCCCCGTCGTGGTCCACCCCCCGGCGCCTCGATAGAGGTCAACTCGGTCCTCGTACCGGTTCGGGCCCAGATGAAATATCTGGGTCTGATCCTGGACGGTAGGTGGCTCTTCGACGAGCACTTCCGACAGCTTGGTCCGAAGCTGGTCGACGCTGCCTCCGCCCTTGGGCGATTATTGCCCAACTTGGGCGGAGCCAGCGTCGCAACGCGACTCCTCTACACGGGGGTGGTCCGGTCAATGGCGCTGTACGGCGCACCGGTGTGGGTGGCGGCTCTGACCGCCCTCAACAAGGCTCGCCACTGGCGGCCTCAGAGGGTATTGGCGGTCAGAGCCATACGCGGATACCGCACGGTGTCGACCGAGGCGGCGTGCGCGTTGGCCGGAACACCCCCGTGGGATTTGGAGGCGGAAGTGCTCGCCGAAGTTTATCGACGGGTGGCTTCGTTCCGGGCGGAGTGTGGCATTCGCCCCCCGCCCGAGGAGGTACGCGAGTGGCGTGAAGCCGCCCGTCGAGCCACGATGGCTCGCTGGTCGTTCCGGCTGGAGACTCCACGCGCTGGCTTCGCCGCCGTGGAGGCTCTCCAGCCGGTCATCCACGAGTGGGCAGGGCGGCAGCACGGGACCCTTTCCTTCCGACTGACGCAGGTGCTTTCCGGACACGGATGCTTCGGGAAGTACCTGCACTCGGTCGCACGGAGGGAACTGAGTCCCGCCTGCCACCACTGCGACTGCAGTGAGGACTCGGCCCAGCACACGCTGGCGGCATGCCCCGCATGGGCGTCGCAGCGCCGGGCCCTCACTGCAGTCATCGGAGGGGATCTCTCGCTACCGGCCGTCATCCGCTCCATGGCCGGTAGCGACAGCAGTTTTACCGCGGTCGCCACCTTCTGCGAACACGTCATCTCGCAGAAGGAGGCGGCGGAGAAGGCCCGGGAGGACAACCTCCTCTCGGACCCGATCCGCCGCCGGCGAACCGGGCAGCGGAGGCGCGCTCACCAGCGCCTCATGCCGCC
The DNA here is from genome assembly GCA_905220595.1 of Spilosoma lubricipeda. Classification (NCBI taxonomy): domain Eukaryota; kingdom Metazoa; phylum Arthropoda; class Insecta; order Lepidoptera; family Erebidae; genus Spilosoma; species Spilosoma lubricipeda. The sequence continues at coordinate 1,198,101 of HG992296.1, forward strand.
CTGAGTGTGGCCGCGGATGGTCGGGACGGGTTTGCCCTTCCATCCGCTATAGTGGCCGCCCGCGAGGAGGCGACGTGACGCGTGTGCCGTACGTCGCCTAAACGGAGAGGTATTGGAGGAGGGTGCCCGCATCTGTGCGGGCTGGCGCCGGGAGGGGTCCGGAGGTCGTAATACAGCAGTTCCCGGACCTCTCCCTCTCTCAGGCGCAGAGTTGGCACACCGTGTGGTTTTAGTCGGTTCGATTCCGACACACCGCCCCGCCGCCGCAAACCCCGGCGGGGTGACGGCCCGAGGGGGTTTCCACACGTAAAAAAAAAAAAAAAAAAAAAAAAAAAAAAAAAAAAAAAAAAAAAAAAAAGGGCGGGGAGTACTGACTGATGAACAATTAAGTTTAAAAGCAGATTTATTACCCGTAGTGACTGAAGGGTAAGGTCTTACATGTGGATAAACTATGCTAATAGTAGCGCTAACATGGTTACTGTTTCTGTTGTCATTGCAATCCTTTATATTAAAATTCTACGTTACATGAGCCAGACAGGAGATGTCTGGCTGTCCTTCTCTTTGGCTTCTCCCCACGTTGATGTTAAGGCAGCCTCTTGCTTCTATGGCTATTATACTAATGCCATAGGTAGGATCATGGTTAATTAAATGTAAATGGGGAGCAACTTTACCCAACAAACCTTTGTAAAAATAGGTTATAAAAAAAATGGAATGTTCTAATAAGGATAATACTAATATCCCAGAAAAAAATCCAGTATAAAAATAAGTAAAAAAGAAAGAAACCAAGAAACCAAAAAGAAAAGAAACCCCGCGCTTCTTGCTAAAACAAAGATAATTCACTGGTTAATTACTTTATCACTTTGGTTATCAATCCTAATCTCATAGTAATGATTCAAGTACTTACCAGGGTTCCTTTTAGTAACAATATATCAAAAATCCTTCAAAGCTCCAACAATAGCAAGTAACAAAATAATGTGTTAAATCCTTCGAAACTCCAAGGAATCCATTGGCGAATCCTTCGATGTTATGTTCTGTAAGTGAAATCACCAATTTATAGCAGAATTCGCTTCAAATACCAAACATCTTACTTACCAGAAAATGTCGAAATAACCATTAATTCACGATAACTAACAGCGGGACGTCTTCCGCCGTATTTATCTGGCCATGGACCGTGGTGATTAGCCAAATTAAGAACGATTCAACAAGAATTAACAATTTTTCGAAATCAGTTCGATCGCTCTCTGACAAGGCGACCGGAAAAAGAATGATAATCTAGTAGAATGTTCGCAGCCACAAAATTACCCCAGTGTTGCCATCTGACAGATAACTCTTAAATAAATCGATTAGTCTACCAAATTTCCATAAGTTTATGTCAAACTGATGTGACATCTGTCAAAACTAAACTCACACAAGGAAATGTTTGCAAAACGAATAGGTTATAATTTCTAGTGTATAAGTCGATACTTACGACGTTACAATATATGTATTTTCAATAATTAGCACGTCACTTCACCTAAAAAAAAGTTCATACGTATCGTAGTAGGTTTATGGCCGTTTTCAATAACCTATCTCCTGTTTTAACTATAGATGTTAAAATAAATAAGTTTATTGATAAATAAAATTTTAATTAAAAAAACGACTTCGAAAAAATATTCGAAGTCGGTTTATAGTAGTAGTAAGTAAAAAAATATTTATATTATTGAGTCTGCAATTATTGTTTCTGTTGAAGTCGGCGTCAACCCATGTACATTACAATAGAACATACAACACAAATTCGCACACATAATTTGAGCCTCGGCAGTGCGGGCGGCAGTTAGGACAGTCAAAATGTATGTGTCATCATGTTATTATTGCTAATATAACACCGACTCCAAAAATTACAATAATTGTAGACACAATCATAGGTATGTACTTATTATTTTTTACTTTTGCATTTTGTTGTTAGAATATTTTGTTTGAAGTCGGTTTCATTTGTTAAAGGTTTATTGATTTCTTGATTTTTAGTGGTTTTACTGTTTGATAAGTAGTTTTGTATAAATACGGATAGTCCTAATAAATTTGCTGCACAAATGAAACAGTGCTTCCGTTTAAATAAGACGAACGAAAGAAAAATATAGACATATTTAACTTACCTAAATACACAAAAATATGTATTCACGACAACTCATTACCCGCTTATCAAATATTGACTACAACTTGGTTCAAAAATCAATCAGCTTATTCCACACCACAAACTAGTCTTCTTCTAACCTGTGTTATGGCCTTGTTCCTTTAACTACTACATTTTGTCTGTCATCAATTTAACATTATTAACAGACATCGCTGACAGTCGAATATAGGTTTATTAGTTAGTTCAAAAACACCCGCTAATCACTGTTCCGGTTAAAATGTACGGCGATGTTTTTCTAAGCAATCTTTTATAAGTTGCGTGCAATACTTTAATGATTCAACAAAGTTTCATTTGTTGGTAGCGACAGGAGAACAGTCCTATATTTTTACAGTTTATGTGAAAGTAAAACAATGAAAATTGAAAGATTTTGAAAGCAGACTAAGGCAAATGTGCCTTTATCAATTTTTCTTGATTGAAATTCAGTACTTGATGATGATGATTTAGCATAACTTTTGATAACTTCAAACAAGTGATAGGCTCAAGTGGATTGAAATGTACATAGTGGTTTTATTACTTATTTAATTAATCAAACAACTGTAAAATAACATTATTATCCGAATTAATTTTACGTTTATATTGTTAACAAATAAGAAATGAATTGTTGTTATTCAACTGAATAAAAAAGAGTGCATTTAAAAAGATTGCGTAGCTCTGATCATTCATTTATAAGTGTGTAAATGAATGCTAATGATGCGTTATAATAAAATAAAATCGTGTATATTTGACTTCAAGAATTAGAATATAAAAGGTATTTAAATATAAATCTTACTAAACAACTAGAAACAACATGACGCTTCTAAAGATATGGATAATTAATCAAACTGTTAATTTTATTGCACCATATGGCGCTTTACAACTCCTGGCCTTCTGAGTAATATGTATTGGCAAATTAATTATCTTACGGTACGCAATGTAACGTTCCTTAGTTTACAAAATAGTTTTTAAAGTTGATTATACCCGAGGAAATTATATTATATTATACAGGAAAGACAGTATTAAACAGGCAAAAAAAACCGTGATACGGTAAAATGTCCACTTTCATGAATTTTTACTTGAGGGCCTTTATTTTTAATAATGATTACTTCGTATTTTCTACTATCTAAAACATCCTTTATAATTAATATTTTCAGTTGTAAAAGAGTCGTCCCAATATTCGATGTCTGAATTGTAAATAAACTTCAAATATTTTATTGCCAAATGTGTTTGTCATATAAATTTATTTGCGATCGTTACATATGAAAGTAAAATATTGATTCAGTGTACCAATTGGTGAAGTATAGCAAAGCGAAACGAATATTTTTTTGTAAATGCCTCAACAATAGACGATAAAGCACCTTCAATGCACGGATCACGGAAACTAGTTGATTAAAGACAAATACAGTTGAAAGAAAAGTGGTCTACGGCAACATACACATGCAAGTAAAGAACTCAATGAAAAAAATAATGCACACGCTGTCTGCTGTGGTCAGTGCAGCGTGACGCCAGATAAAAATGATCAGGCAGCCATACAGGGACTCATTAACCAAGTGGGCATCGATGTTGATGGTACGGAAAAACGCGACCTACAAATGGATTAGTGAATGCCTGTGACACAGTGATAGTGAAAGACAATGGTGAAAATGAATCCCCTAATCATTTTTATTGCTTTTATGCTGGTGAGGGATGCTAGGGCAATAGTTGAACTGGACTGTAGTGATAATGCTACTTGTATTGATAATATGGCTAAAGAAATAATCAGAAGTGTCAGGCAACAAAGAACTGTGAAGGTGTTTAATGTGTTGACAATCGAGCCGCTAAGCACGAGACAGGCGAGGATGGCGAGATCCATGGATTCTTGGCTGGAGACGTTTTTGGACGGCAACGCGTTTAGTTTCGACTGGAATGATTATACCTTCAAAGTGTCACAAGCTGATGACAGCAATGCCCTAGATTTAGAGATATATCAAGGAAGAACAGCTACAGGTAACAATAATCACGTTTTACTTTGATTAAAAACAAAAAGTCTAGTAAACATGTAAGTTCAAAAAAACATTTACAAACAAGTCTGAAATTTTTTAACGGAAATTAAAAACAAAATAACTTGATTAAAAATCAATAATTATTTGTATAGTTTACCTTTTTTAACTGTTTTCCTAATTTAAAATTATCTGCATCACTTGTTTCATCAAAAGAAAGTTAGGACATAACTGCGTGTAATTATCAAATGCACATGATCAAATTAACGTTCAGTGTGTTAATTGAATGTGTACGCTTTGTTGGCGTTATCGGACCATTACCGTATAAGGCCATGCGTGCATGTTTGCACCGGGTTATAATTAAATCACTTGTCTTGATGAGTTTCTAATATGTATCTAGTATCTTTTATCCAAGAACTACTTTGTTCAGGAACTGCAGGATCATGAAGATTTATTTTTTCAGTTTGTAAATGCTATGAAACTTTAATTCGTAAGCATTAAACTTTTTGGGATCAGTTTCGTATCGTAATATTTTTAATGTAGGATTTTTTAACAGTTCATATAATGTAAAACCGAAAGCTTGTTACGTTTAGAAGTAGTATTTGGTATAAATAATATTTTCAAAATTATTATAATTAAGATTTTTGTTAGCTAATCACAAGTCATGTATATAATTACAATGCTGAAGTGAATTATGTATTTCTCTTATCTCTATAAATCCTTTTCGGTACGCGTAATATGAAATCCTATGAGCTTGTCCTCCGATTATATTATGAAAATTGTACACAAAACTTGAAGGACACTTGAAGGAAACAAAGGTTGAAGTTGATTTATCTTTAGGTATATTATTGTTTATTTGATAGATGTTGTTCTATCACATAATATGCCTAATGAGTTCAAATCATTCTTGAGCTGACTGAGTTTCTTGTTGCTCCATTTTTTCTACATTCTTACTATCCTACTAATATCCTTCTAATATTATAAATGCGAAAGTTTGTAAGGATGGATGGATGTTTGTTACTCTTTCACGCAAAAACTACTGAACGGATTTGGATGAAACTTTACAGTAATATAGCTTATACATCAGAATAACACATAGGCTACTATTTGCCGCGATAACCGACATAAACGCGGGCGGAGCCGCGGGCAACAACTAGTCATGTATATTTCTTTACGTTATTTGAGCGCTACGTATGTACTACATCTTCAGTGGTAAACCACTGAAGATTCTACACACAATTATGAACATTCATGATCTAAATCGTGTTGTGCAGTAATTATCTTCGTGAAATCTTGGTGGCTTTCATTATAAAGAATTTTTCTTAGCATCGTTCGTTAGCGTTTTTATGAATTATTTATAAGATTTATTAGATTATAACATTAAAAGTAGATTTTGTCTTAGATTTCTTAATGTTTTTTTTATGAGGCTGCCAAAATGACTCTACTCTGCCTTATATATAGGCATATATTCAGTTGTTTATTGATAGCATTTAAAGTGTTATTTGTTCATTTTTCAAAATATGATTTTGAATTTATAAGGGTTCCTTGGCAAAGTCATAGTAAGTATATGGCCCAGCTTAATACAAACTCCTTTTATTAAAGTTTAATCACTCTAGTAGTTAGAATGCATTACTTGAGAGACTTCTAAGATATTTAAGCGCTTTAATAGCAAATTTGATCTTGGACTAGATGAGCCCCGCGGGGTTACCAGCGGTATAATTTCAACTGCATGTAACACCGCGGGTCGAATCAATATTTTTTTTTGTTTGTTTGTGAATCTAAACCATTCTCGAGTTCTTAGTTCTTAGGACAAAAAAAAACATAAAAATCGTTAAGTCGTTTAGGAGTAGTTTAGTTACTTATACACGCACAGAAGATTTATTTGTATGAAGATATAATACTTTTATTTATTTTATCACCGTTATTATTAGCTTCACCTGTACGTTTATTTATTAGTTTGTAACCGACTTTTGTAAGAGTGTATTTGAGTTTTTTAATCTAGTCTTTCTTATTGTAACTGAAACTGTTTACTTTGACTACTCGTCTTCCGCGAAAGTCTTGAAAAGGATGGGGTCACATCAAGGTTAGGGTGTTTCTTTATATTATCATCATCAATAGCATATATATCAATCTATTGCTAGACATACATATTTCCCATTACATTTTTATTAAAAAAAATACACAAAACAAAAAAAGATACGAAAACTTTACAACAAACAACAGAGGGCGCTGAGTGTAGATTTCGGAGCATCTCGTCAATAGACAGACAGATTAGTTTTCGTTTTGTGACAGATTCTTCGTTTTTGTTTTTTTTCATTATTCAGGTGTAATAATGTTTCAAACAGCAATTTGCGCCAATTCCCCGAGCGGACGCCATGTTTTAAGTACTTAGGGTCTCTGTCACGCACGAAGTGAAGTGAAGTCCGCGACAGACAAATTCGTTGATACGTCGTTCGGAGCAGCTCTTCTCGATCCGTGCGAACTTCGTGTGTTAGATTTTTTTGAGTAACGAAGTTTCTTGATTCAGTCGCCGCGCTCAAAGACCTCAAAGCCCGCGATAAAAGCTATACAATAGCTTAAAAATACTTTCTATAATCCCAAAAAGCAGAAATGTTTGTTTCCTACCAACATTTAGTAAATCCGATAATCCAAACTATCTTCACTTAAATTAAAGCAACATCCCTCATTTTAATCTCAAATCTTGATTTATATAGACGATGTGGTCTTCTCAACATCGTCTTAATATTCACAAACCAATTACTTTAGAACCTTCAAATTAATTGTGCTTCCTTTACTTAAGTGAAGGCATTATACAAGTATATCAGAATGTTAAAGTTGAGTGTATTAGTTAATTATTACTTCTATTACAGCCCTAATAATTAACTGTAGTTTAATCTACCGTCATAATCGTGGTAATGTAAGTCGTAAGCCTAAGTCATTAATTAGTTCTACTGTAATTGCTTAAGCCTTTGACATAGAAATTGAATTTATTACATTTAAAATGATTACATTTCTTTTTTAAATCTACTGTGCTTAGTATTGTGGGATCAAACTCCACATGATATAATATTTCGTGCGCTCTGCAAATTGTGTGTGTTCTTTGTGTCCATTTCATGTATGTTTGTAAAATTGACATGGAACATATACTACGAGATCCCTACAACAAATGTTACAAGTTAGTCCTTTCAAGCTAATTTCTCGTGAGTGACTTCATTTTGATAAGTGGCCCACCTTTCACATTACAAAAAATTTCGATTGTGGTAGTTCACAGGGCTAGCAGGGAATAAACCATTTGACCGGGATAACAATGTGGCTGTTAAATTTTATCTATATTAACTAAGCAACTGTTAAAAAATCAGCTAGTTAGCATAAATTTTGATGACCTCGTTATAGATATATGTTGGAAGAATCAAACCATACATTTTGTAGAATAAATATTTGTTTCCATTATGTAGTAATGTTAGTTAATACTGACATAAGATGAGGGACCCCCTCATCAAAATGAAGCGACTTACGAAAAATTTGCTTGATAGTAATTACTTGTAAAATTTGATCCGGGGATCCCGGACTAATATTCCTAATGCAGGAGTTGTCTTGTCATTGAATTGACATTGCATTTTTGTTCTTCGCTTCTGAAATTTTGTATTTGACCACAAAACTTTCTCAGATCGTCAATACATGGATTCTGATCAGACAGAGTATAGTCATTTTGGCAGGCTCATACATTAATCAGGACTTGTCTACATCTACACTAATATTATAAAGAGGAAAGATTTGTACCTATGTTTGTATGTTTGTAATGAATAGGCTCAAAAAGTACTGGGCCGATTTTAAAAATTTTTTCACCAATAGAATGCTACATTCTTCCAATTTGACATAGGCTACATTTCATTTTGAAAAAAATTAGGGATCCTTGGTAAAATTTGAACAATGTAACCGAAGGTGTAGAAAAATGAGTCTTAAAATGTCTTTCGTCGAATGCGCTGCCGAAACTATTAGCGATAGAACAAAATAATGTACAACAATATTGAAGAACATTATAATGTCTACAAAAAACTCCGCGGTAGCATATGTCCAACTATTGTAGTTATGTCACTACAACAACTTTTTTCATTTTAAACATTAATGAAAATGCTAACCAAATCCAAACCATGCTATTTATGTGTTTATATTAATCCTTATCCAAATAAATTATTTTATGGTCAAGACCATTTAACTACCTATAAAATAGTTTTTAAATTATTTAAATTGGACTTTCCATTCAAAAGATATTACGAATTAAAAAATTCAAACAGTAAACAAAACCGCCATAGCGCCGTGGCCGTTGTTTGCAACAACAATCTGTGTGCTCAATCCGCAAAAACGGTCCGCTGGGGCAGCTCTTACAAGACACTTCGCTGGTCATCTGGGACGAGTGCACCATGAGCCACAGGGCGCACGTGGAAGCCGTGGAGCGCACGCTGAGAGACATCCGAAGCTCAGACCGTATAATGGGGGGCGTGACGTTTGTTTTAGCTGGAGACTTTCGTCAAACATTACCAGTTATAACAAAAGGTACTCGAGCTGACGTTATTCGAGCTTGCCTTAAATCATCAACTTTATGGCAATCGAAACTCTTAATCTGCGCACAAATATGAGAGCACATTTAAGTGACAATGACGATAATAATTTCTCACAAAAACTTCTAAAACTTGGAGACGGAAAATTACCGTCTCCGGTTGCAAACAGTCCCCAGGTATTGTTGGATAACGAATTGGGTCAAATCGTTCAGAGTCTAGAAATTCTTGTGGACACAATATATCCGGACATACAAAATCTTACGGAGAGAAATTTCAATTGGCTCTGTTCGAGAGCGATAGTGTCCCCGTGAAATGAATCGGTTAATAAGATTAACAAAATTATTATGGAAAAAGTACCCAGTGAATTTAAATCTTACAAATCTATTGACACAGTATGCAACATCGAAGATACAGTGCACTATCCACAAGAATTTTTAAATTCCCTGAATCCTTCCGGCTTGCCACCCCACGAACTACAATTAAAGGTAGGCACTCCCGTAATGCTGCTGAGGAACCTATGCCCTCCCAACATGTGCAATGGCACGAGACTTCTGGTGAAGGAATTGCGGGAGAACGTCATAGTAGCCACTATAATCACCAGAGCCGCGGCCGGACAGCTCACCCACATACCGCGGATCCCCATGATTCATACGGACTTGCCTATATCTTTTAAGAGGTTACAGTTTCCTCTAAAAACATAATTTGCCCTCACAATAAATAAGTCCCAGGGTCAAACATTTTCGATGGTTGGCATCGACCTAAGAAAAGAATGCTTTTCTCATGGACAACTATATGTTGCCCTTTCTCGAGTGGGATCTCCTGAAAATCAATATATTTTGTTGCCATCTACAAATACAACTGCCAACGTAGTTTACAGTGAAGCTTTAAGATAAAAACTGACAAATATAAAAGTAAAAAACGTAAATCTACCTTAATATTATATCTGTAAATAATGTAAAAGTAAACCTGTAAAATAAAAAATTCTAAAAATGTAAATTATTAAGTAATAATAAGAATGAAAATGATTAATGACAAACCCTTTTTTAATAAAAAATAAAAACCAAAAAAAAACACAAAAAATATATAAAACCAAAAGAAAAAGCACAAAACAACAAAACAAAAAAAAAAAATTGTAAGGAAAATACTAAATAATGATAGGCAAGTTTCTATCGACACGAACAAAAATTTCTTTGAAATACCTAGATGTATAGGTAGATACATTTTTAGTTGAAAGTTGTCAACGTTTATTTTAGACTGTATATATTTTATTCGACTCTGCTTTTATTCTAATTACTTAAAAAAAACATAGTAAAAATGTATATAATATCCTATGTAAATATTACTTATTTAAGTGCCCGCCAATTAAACCATCAAAGAAATTGAACATAAATAGACTTACATACAAATATAACTGTGGGGTTTTTTTTTAATATATAATTAATAAATAATAATTTTTTAATAAATAAAAATATTTGTGAAAAACTGTTTTTATATCCAAATTTCCAAAAATAAATAATTGTCTACCCCGTGCGAAGCCGGGACGGGCTGCTAGTATTATATGTACAGAAAACAAATACAAATCCCTCTGTGGTGTCCCTATAACAATGGGAGAATGGACGTTAAATAAAGTTGTGACGGCAACGTTGAAGTTAGGAGACCCAGAGGATTGAGGTTTCAGTTGAGGTCTTCATTTTGAATCAAATTTTCTAATCAATGTTCCCAAAGAAGAAGATAAAAATACGTCAAATTAGGGCTTGATATTGTTTGATTTTATTATTTCTTTGTTTGCGTAAGAGGGACTACGGTCACTGGATGCAAAAAGCAACTTACCGACAGCACGGTGAGCTTGCTAACGGGTTAATGATGACTATTTAAAAAAAATATCAAACTTAATATTCCTAAATATCATGTACTTACATAAATCCTGAAAATGTGGTTATTTATCAATCTAACAAACTAATTAAAACAATAGCAAAACAACTCAGCAATTAGCCCAGAGCTATTCAGTGTTTAAGGTTCAAAGTAAATAACTGAATCATTGGGGATTAGTCATGCCTAAATATTTACAGCTAGCTTTCAATATTTACGCACGAATAATCAAGAATTAAATAGTTGTGAATTGTGCGGATAAAAGAATAAATGATATACACAGGTATGTACTATGTCGCTCAATACTTATTTTCATATAATATAAACTTATTTTAATTGAAATGGAAATAGATAAAGTCGAATTTAGACAATTAAATTTACTTTACGAAGATAACGACTCTTTCTGATTTTATAATTCAAAATTATGATTTGGACATATAATTTTGGTAGTAAGTTGATTTTTTAAAACAGAAGAAGAACGGATAACCGCATGCTTTTGATGGTAAATCGTAGGCCAAGTATACATATAACTCAAGAGTAATGAGTCCATTGCCATCCTTTGAGTGCAATCTGAGATTTACGTAGAAAGAAGTGAACCACCAGTAACCTCGTTAAATCTGAGAAGAACCTTCAAGAAATTGCTTAGTAGTAGTAGATATGGTCGAGTCTGCTGAAACGTGACAAAATATGATTTCCTATGGCTGGATCTAAGCAACTGGTATATGCTTTCGCTTAGTATACAATATAGGCTGGGTAATTTTAGAATTGTATAGCGGTGGAACATTGATTTAAACTCGTATCGAGTATTCCCAAATGATCTTGGTTTCATCATAGATATTTAGTTTTATAATACACTGGGAATACTTTATTTTAATTATTAATAATAGCATCTTTATGTGTAATCAATCATGTATTTTTCAACTTGAAATGTTTATCGAGACTATTAGAAGTGAATTTATCTTAAGATGTTCTAAATAGTAAAACATATTTAGAAGTATAATGACTTATATAAAAATATAATGGGCTTTGGAATATTTGCCACAAACGCAGTTATTAAAATCCCAAATCGGTTCCTGACTAATAAAACATTTTATTTAAGTAAAGATACTGCCAAAACCATGTTGCTAATGAATAACTTAACTTTCGTCCTAGTAAAAAAATCTAAAAACATATCCTTAAAATTATGTGCCCATCAAAAATTTAATTTCTTGTTACAAATATTAAATCAATGGACATCAAACAACTGGTTTGAATTCTGAACAATGCTCAAATTATATTTGATGTCAAATGAAATAGACTTATTGTTTATGAAACAAGGTCACTCCTCTTTGAAGTTATTTAAGGAGATGGAGACACCAATTTTCACGGGCGCTTATATTTCTGTACTTTTGTCGTTATAGTACCAACGCAATCGAGAAAGGAAAATTTAGACTTAGGACTATGGCATAAACCGGTAAACCGGTAAATACAGGTACCATTATTTTCATAAACTTTATGGTAGGTATCTGTGAAAAAAGGATAGAGTTAGTTAAGAGTATTTTTTTTTCTTTTTTATAGTCAGCTGCCAAATGCTAATAAATCTAAATAACTATCACACGATTAAGTAATTCTGAAATCAACAATATTGACTGAAGATAAGCTAAATAATGGAAAGCTTTATATAATGACCCCCGTACTGTTTTGCTTTGTTGGTCAGTGCGAGACCGAAGACCTAAAAATGCAGAAACATCTCATGCTTTCCATCAGTCGTAGTAGAGTCACTTTGGCAGGTTCATTAATAAAAAATACCCATGTCCAGTCTAACTTATCAAACAAACTACCGTATATGGCCATTTAAGTGTATCTCTGTTCCTCATTTAAACTGTTTTGCTACTATGTCCACTAGTGGACTTTAAAAGCTGTTAATGTGATGTGCTACATACCGTTGTTTTATACGAATGAAAAAGTGAGACGTTCTAGCTAAAATCCGTAGAGGTAATACCTACATTTAATTTACACAAAGACTATGAATTTGAAATAAGCTTAAAACAAAAGACTCTTATTTTTTTTAAATAAAGTTATGAAGGCAGTCGTTGAAGTATTTTATTATTTTTAAAGAATCCTTATTTATTCAAAGAATATTTCATTCCTAAACTCAATGTGTTTTGGGCATAAAAGCAAAAAGGATTTCAAGCGAATTACTTTTTGAGAAAACACCTGGTGAAAATAAACCTATTACAAGAAAGATATACCTACGTTATTGTTATTCATATAAGCAATATATGAAAATTACATCATTTCGAAATAGGATGAATAATAAAATATGTTTCACAGGGTGTTCACAAAAAGCTTTCATAGAAGTTTACGCACAATAATCGAAGCATTTGTTCAATTACTTTCATTGACAGTTCTATTCATGCTATCGGGACTTGTAAAGATAGAATTTTCGTGTAAAGCATTTTAAATAAACTAAAACTTTGAAACAAAATCTGCTTTAGGTTTCTCCTGTTTCGTTAGATAAGCCCTGAGTCTGTGAAGTTTATATTAAACTAATGCTTCAAAGGCAGATTTCGAATATTTGGAAGATTGTCTATTATTTTTTTAATATAAAAGTAAAGAGATCTTTTAATGTTACTAGTGGTGTTGGATGAAAATATTATTGCAGTGTTAAGCTAAAATGATGTGAATTATTATGAAGAAGAGAGGTGTTATAAGTTTGACCGCTACGTCTGGTTGTTTCTGTCTGAGGCATCATAACTCTTTAATAGATGGACCAATTTGGGACGTTTCGATATGTGTACTGTTTAAAGGAAGCTATAGCTTGGAAAATATTTAGCAGTTAACGGATAGATAAGAAAAGAAAATTCAATAAGAAAATTAAATACCTAAGTGCCAAGCATAAAGCTGTAGAGTTTGTTTGTTTGTTTGAAAGCGCTAATCTCAGGAACCGCTAGTCCGATTTGCATAATTCTTTCAGTGTTGGATAGTAAATTTATAGAGGAAGGCTATTATAATCACGATAAGACCAATAGGGGCAGAGTACCAAACCTGGGAAAAAATATTACGCTAAGGGCTAAAGACGACGCAAACGAGGTGGCGTGGGTCAGCTAGTCATACATAATGAGAATCGCTCGGAATGATGCAACTTCATAGAAAACTTATGTTTTCACTGAGACAGTAAGGTTACCAAAGTTTAGGACCTCTCTCTATTTAGTACTCACTTGTTTACTCCTGATTAGTGACTGTCCATGGGTAGTCACCTTTAATCACGCGTCTGTTTATACTACGTATACCATAACAAAATCAATTTAATACTATATTTTTACTCATAATTAGAAGAACAAATGACACATTGTTTTCTTAAATAGTTATTACATTTGATTTTCCTTTCCACATAGCTAATAACACTCGCATACCCATTTCAATAGTGATTGGCTATTGTCGCTTTATCTGGACATACTTGAGACCATGGTATAACAATATGCTAAGCCCAGTATGGCATTACGACGAACGACATGACGTCATCATCGCTGTCGCTGGTTCTGATTGGTTTCTTTCGTGTTATGTTGCTATTCGCTAGTCCTGATTGGTTAATTTCGTGTCATGTTGCTATCACGTGGTAACTGGATAGTGACGTCATCTCGGGGATCTCTCGGAAAGCGAGACCTTGTTTTCTTAGAGAATGCTTGAAACTTGCTTACTTTTGTAGCAGTATTATAACTGTATATGTTAATACAAGTGAATAGAATAGTAATTACTTATGGGAAGTGACACTTGAAGTAGTTAAGTGGCAGTCTAATTGTAATTTATACTCTCGATTGTCGGCACTTGTTGGAACTTTTTGAAATACATTCTAGAACTAAACTCTTTTTAATTAGCTTTTTGACATCACCTTTGATAATGCCATATGGCGAAACTATAGTGGAATAAGTACAAGTGAGTTTGATTCTAGAATGTTGGTTCGTTGAGTAAGATCTGAAAGAAATAGAGTTCAAAGAAATCTAGTAATCACAAGATGGACTGTTTAGTACTTTTCGACTCTCATCACATCAACAATAGCCTTAATTAGCTCACTGTATGCCATAGACCGCTTCTTAGACAATATATTTATAATAGGGTTCGTTGTCATTTTTTCCCTGCTATTTTGAATATTAAGGTCAAAGGTTAATTTGATTAAAAAGTATGATCAGTTTTCGTTCTTTACCTAATAATATCAAGCTCCTGATTAGTAATTAGTTTACAGGTCTAGGTTTAAAATTTTCAAGTGCTTAAAATACTTTTTATCTTTCTGATAACTTTATACATTTATCTTTTAATCATATTGTGAATGTATGTAATACTGTTACTCATGGGAAAAAATATGTTAAACACAAGAATCCTCGAGTGTTTTATTTAAATTTAATCCATCTATACAAATAAATAAAATTGGAGTGTCTATTTGTAATATTAAAATAACAGCTTTTTAATCAATGCATATGTATGTATACACGATACATATACCAAAAATGTAGTTAAAAACATTTTTGTCTGTCTGTCTGTCTGTCTGTCTGTTTGTTCTGGGTAATCTCGGGAAAGGCTGGACGGATTTTGATAGGACTCTCACTGGCAGGTAGCTGATGACCCGGGGAGTAACTTAGGCTACTTTTTTTAGACTAACTTTGTCCCGCGACGTTACGCGCGGTACAACAATAACCGCGGGTAACACCGCGGGGTTCAGCTAATCTATACAACTAAATAAAATTGGAGTGTCTGTTTGTAATATTAAAATAACCGATTTTTACTAAATGCATATGTATGTATACACGGTACACATAACAAAAATGTAGCTAAAAAAATTTTTGTCTGTCTGTCTGTCCGTCTGTCTGTCTGTCTGTCTGTCTGTCTGTCTGTCTGTTTGTTCCGGGTAATCTTTGGAACGGCTGAACCGATTTTGACGAGACTTTCACTGGCAGGTAGCTGATGATCCCGGGAGTAACTTAGGCTACTTTTTTTAGACTAACTTTGTCCCGCGGCGTTACTCGCGGTACGACGATAACCGCGGGTAACACCGCGGGGTTCAGCTAGTTGTAATATATAATCCAACTACATCCAAGGATTTTATAGGCCATTGTATTGCGATGGAATGCGATAAATTAATGGCTTTGTATATACCTACTTCAATCCTTTTAGACGCAGTTTATTAGAGGTAGCGTTAACAGCTAAATACTTTGATGTCGAGTTCCAATGTGTACTATTTTCTTTATTTCTTTTTGAAGTTTTTTTATATTCTTTAAACCTCAATAGCCTTATTTGTCATTTTGTCTTTGTTTGCACATATCTCTTATTTTATCACTCTTGTTTGTCTCACTAACCTATGATAATGCCATAGAACGAAACCACTCAGGATTAAAGTATCTAATAAAAATAGTAGAAAGTCAAAGTCAAGAAGATTTTATTCAAATAGGCACTTATTTTACAGGCACTTATGAATAGTCAATATTTGAAAATCGAGTTTATCTAGTCGCCATTTGCAAGTGCAGCCTACCCTTCAAGGAGGAGACTCTGGCAAGAATCTCCATTGGGGTTCTTTAAAAAAAAATAGTAATTCTAGAATGTTCTTGTTTATCTTAACGGAATTAGCAGTAAACTATTGGGTTAAAATCAAACTGACTAGAATAACTTCATGGGCACAAATACATAGGTATACAGATGATAGCCTGGCATGGCTGGGGGGTGTTGTCTAAGACGGCCGCTGTTTCGCCGATTCTGTATAGAACAGCGAGAAGCGCAAAGTAGCACCATTACCAGACTGGCAGACTGACCTGAGGGTAACTCTGGTCATTCCGAGATGTACCTCAGTCGTGGGGTACGACAAACAAAACCCGAGCTGAACCGATGAGTTCCTGGTTCCCCATCGAAGGTATGATGCAAAAAGCTAGAAACATTCTAGCATTCACATCCTTCCTAACTTATTTTAGCAGATAAGTAGAAAAAATCAAAAATTATCTTTGAATATTTGCTATTTTTGCACATCATTATTATTATTACGTGAAAATTAAAGCTTACAGTATCGCTTATGCTGGAAGATTATTACTTTGACATTCACCGCAAATTTCTTGTCGACAAATAATAAAGCCATGTATATTTTATTTGCTTTATCGTAGAATTTTATACCAGTGCGTGTTGTAAAATATGAGAGGGATCTTCTAATATTTATGAGTATTTTGATGCAAGTAGGGAACGGGAAAGTATGTGTATCACTAAAAATATAAAAAGAGCTTGTGCTATCATAGAGTTATTCTAGATAGAGCAGGGGAACCAGGCCTCCAGTCGGACCTCGGTTAGAGAGAGAGAGAGACGATCGCGGTACCTATCTGTCTTTCTCTACTGAAGCATGCACAGTTAGCGCGGAAAAGCAGCATAGCAGAGCGATTCGACGGTTTATTGTTGTGATTGGATTACCATTATTAATTATTTATTGCTAATGCGTTAGTAGAGAAAGACAGATGAGGTACCGCGATCTTTTTTTTTAACTGTTGGATGTTTAAGCTTACAGGTAGCCGTATGTCTTCTCTACTCTATCTTTAATAGCTCTATATGATCTATACATTTCATTTATCAACGTCTTAAAAAAAATATTACTCGCATTAGAAAAATGTCATGTGTCGCGAGGGACTTTGCATATATATATGAAACAGACACAAACAACGCCCATACATATAACAACAATTTGTGGATCACGCTAAGTGTTGTCCCATACGGGGTCCGAACTCACAAATCTTAGTAATACAGGCCTAAGTTTTGTGTTTTAAGTTCTGCAAAACTTTTCTCCACCCGCGTGTATAACGGTTATCGCGGCAATTAATAGCCTATGTGTTATTCTGATGTATAAGCTATGTTATTGTAAAGTTTCATCCAAATCCGTTAAGTAGTTTTTGCGTGAAAGAGTAACAAACATCCATCCATACTCACAAACTTACGCGTTTATAATATTAGTAGGATTACACTCACTATCAGAAAAACTATACTGATTTAGTAAAGTCTTTGAGTCAGACCTACTGTGTGACGTCTGATTGCAATGAGTAAGGGCGTTTGGGGAACCGATACATTGAAATCTAGTGGAGTTATCTAATGAGACGCCTCTATGGCTTGTTTCGGCATTTCCAGTGTGAGTCGGACGCGTGAAAATATGTATAAACTAGTTGTTGCCCGCGGCTCCGCCCGCGTATATGTCGGTTATCGCGGCAAATAGTAGCCTATGTGTTATTCTGATGTGTAAGCTATATTACTGTAAAATTTCATCCAAATCCGTTCAGTAGTTTTTGCGTGAAAGAGTAACAAATATCCAAACATCCATCCATCCTTACAAACTTTCGCATTTATAATATTAATAGGATTATCTTGAATCATAAATAGTTCTTATCATGTGCTTCACTTTGGATTATACTTTAAGTTAACAGTAGATAAATATATGATTTATTTGTTTCTTTCAGATGTTTCGGATCCGAACGGCAAAAAGTCTAGCAGTAAGAACGAAGAGGAGAAAGAAGAAGATAAAACATCTAAAGGCCCCCACCACATAGGTCACAAAATACGTAAGTACTTACTTCTGATTTTTTCCATTGTTTTCCACTTTTTGCCTTATTTGTTTTGAAAGACTAAAATACACTGATATTTTTTTAAATATCTATTAGCAAAAGATACTAGATGTGTCTCAAGCAAAGACAAGTGGCAAAACCATGATTTCAGCTCGTCAATCTGAATTACTTTGCTATGGGGTATGTACCTCATTTTATACCGGTTAGAACCCGTTTTCTGTTAGGCCGTGGTATCACTCCAGTCGAACCGGCCCACTCATGCTGAAGCGTGACTCTCCCACGGTAATTATGAGTATTTTGAACGTTATGAAGCACGTGCAGTGGTAGGGCAGAGATATTACTTATGACTAGCTGAACCCCGCGGTGCTACCCGCGGTTATTGTTGTACCGCGAGTAACGCCACGGGACAAATTTAGTCTAAAAAAAGTAGCCGAAGTTATTTCCTGGATCATCAGCTACTTGCCAGTGAAAATCGCGTCAAAATGAGCCTAGCCGCCGTTCCAAAGATTACTGGTAACAAACAGACTGACAGACAAACATTTTTTTAACTAAATTTTTGGTATATGTATACATACATATGCATTTAATAAAAAGCGGTTATTTTAATATTACAAACAGACACCCTAATTTTATTTATTTTTATGTATATGTATAGATAAAAGTATTGACTATAATGTGTGTGAATTTAGTTAGTTATTACCATCTGTTAAAGTTATCACAACGTTTTACACCAAAAGTATTACACAGAATTATCTGGAATCAATAATTCAACAAAAGCAAACTTAGCTCTCAATCATAGATATAGATAAACTATTTTTCTGTGTCTGCGTTCCAATGTCAAATTTAAGAAGGTTATACCATCGCACTTACTAATTAGTTTGTTCTCTTATTAAGAATGAAAAGCTATTTTCGACTGATATTCTATTTTAAGCCCTTTGATTTAATTAAATAAGGTTTTCATTAAATAAGATATATTTCAAGTATCTATTAAATCCTTGTCTGATTAATTCTCCACTCGCTCATTGTTTATCATTCAAGTAAAAATATTAAATAAATAAATCTAAGGTTTTTGAAATACGCAAATAACCTAAAATGTATTTAGAAAATGTTAGTTTTTATTGTGCAGAAAATCTCAGTTTACGAAAACAGGTTGCATCTGTGTGTCAAAAAGTCACAGACCCATTACGAAGCCACAGAATTAAGAACTTACTTCCATCGAAAACTAAGATACTAAAGTTTGAAACTAAATGCTTTAACAATTATTTTTACGGGAATTAACGCGATCACTTATTAAAAGGTATTACATACCTCTGATTTGCCTGACGTTTCGACCAGGTTGCACTGGCCGTGGTCACAGGCTGACTGGCTCAGCGACGCCTCCCCGACGACTCCCTCCGTCGTCGAATCCGTGAAGTAGAAGTTTGTTCGTCCACCCGCACTTTTTCGATATTTTTAATAAATTTGTTTCGCCATGTACCGTCACATACCACACTAACAGTGTCCCTATTCTGTAAGCAAACCGATCTGCTCCTATTCTGGTGTTTATCCGACTGCGCAGAAAAGCGAGGTGGTATGTTTTTTAATACTGGATTCCACGCTGTAGATAATTTAAAACCATCTTCTCGATTGAAAGTTTTATGATTTTTAATTTCAATCGCTTCACGTACAACTCTTGAGTAAAAGTGACATTCGGTGGAGAGGACTTGCGTGTGGTGAAATTCAATCCAGTGGTTGATGCCTGCATCGAGTGCATGTTCTGCAATCGCTGATTTGCTCGTCTGTCGACTTGTTTCTTCGTCGTTTATGAACCGATTTTGATGATTCTTTTTTTAATGGAAAGGAGATATCCCAACGGTGGTACCATGATAAGGACACTAAGATCTGGTCATGGCATCCAAGAGAAACCGAGTCAAATCTTGAAGTCGGTTTTACTTTTGTTAAAATTGTACTTGTCACTCACTGTTCCGACTATGTGCATTCTACTTACCTGGTTCAATATTTTCTGGTATGTAATGTGCTCATTCTCGAGATAGGGATGACAAAAACTTGTTAAACTTAAATTGCAACACTGAAACATTTTATAATCATATTTTAAATTTTCCACCATTACGGATCCACCCTTATTTTATACTCTTATAAAATGTATAATCTAAATATGTATGTATATACTCGTATAAACATTTGTTATATACACACCGTACTTATGTATACATATATAAGTTAATATTTATTTATCATACCCAAAAAACTTATACAAAATCAGAACAATATCTTGTCCCCCAAAATCATTTGCACGATTTGTAAATAAAATTGCAACAAATTAAAATTAAGTGTGGAAGGCTTTTTTTTTTTTATTTTTATTGATAAAAAATAAGAATTATTAGTATTATCATCAATATTGTTATTGTTTTTTTATTTATGGTTTTGAAAATAGGTTTCTGTATTATGTAATGTTTCTTTTTTCTTTATTGATTACATATTTAACATGTAATGAATAAAGATTAAAAAAAAACTGTATTATTACTAGAAATTTACAATCAGATGTAAATAATTTAAAATGAAGAGTGTATAACATGTACTCTATTATATACAATATATATAAATATATACACGAAACCTGTATATATTTACCTACTAGGTACCAATAAGGAAAAGCATTAGTGGATCGAATTGAGGTTCAAGAATCCTTTGATCACAAAGTGTAACGAACACTGGAGAGCAATGCATCTTGGTCGCATATAATATATCACACGAAGATACCTGTAAGTTCTAGCTTAATGAAAAAAATTGTAACTGATAGATAGTTAAACACTCCTTAAATTAAAGTATTAAAAGTATTTTGTACTTTAGTATCAGTCATAATACCTATATTTAAATATTAGAAAATAAAAAAAAAAAACAATAAAAACATTTACAATATTTAAATACAAGCGTCAAAAAATTCTTCCTCGCATCCTCACCTACTAGTAGCATTCCCAAAAGACTGGCAGCATTGCTACATTGTATTAAATTTAAGAATTTGATAGCACATTATTTAAAATGGCCAAAATTCTCTGAACAACCGGTCTGGAATTGCACTTGCGCTGTGTTTCACCGAATGAGTGAAGATAGCGGAGACCTATACCCAACTCCTCAACACATCCCTTTCCCCATCCCCCAATAGTAAGCAACGCTCTTGTGACGCCTCTCGTGTTTCGAGTGTCCATAGGTCCACACAATAACAATACACCATATTATTGAACATTTAATTTTCTTCATTTTTCGAACTTTGTGTTTAATCTACTACAGCTACCTATTTTGGATTACGGTTTGTTATACCTACTATTAGATACACTTGTGCTTTTTTACGGAATAGATGTTTTGCATAGTTTTCAGTTTTACTATCATGTGCATCATTCAAGCTCATCCTAAGTGTACGTGGCTGCTTATTCCATTCAGTTGAACTTTACCTAAGTCACAAAGTGACCTGGATCATTGCTCTCGATTGTAAAACTGTACTGTTTTGAGTATGATAATTCACACACATTTGCGGGTATTATGTGCAAAGGGAACGAATCAATTGGCGTAATTTGTAGAAACCTCTCAACGTAATTCAAGGACGTTTGACATCTAATGTTGTGTGTGTGTTTGACGCTGTTCAAGACATGCTTCCATTACAGGTTATCAAAGGATTATGTATATTATTGTGTTAAATAACTTTATTACACGGATGCTTTCTAAAAAAGTTTATAACACGAATATTCTCTGTCTCAAAATGGGACAATTTCTGATTCACAAATTGTTGTTCTACAGCCATAAAATAAACTAACCAGAACTATGTTAAAAGTTCCATATCACGCCAATTTAATGTAGATTAAATTGGGAAAATTACAGAAAAATTATGAGAACTTAATAATTTTTTTATACATATGAGTCATCCAAACCGAGTCTACCTGATGGAAAGCAACAGCAGAATCCGAGAGTAATGGTCACCCTTTGATTATATAATGATAATGTCAAAGTGGTCACCATATTCATTGCGAAAACAGACAAACGAAACACGACAGCGTACGAATGCTGTCATTTTAGGTTGGTTCTGTGAGAGGGTAGTACCGCTCCATCCAGCCCGTTCGTGCTGAAAACAGCGTGACCCTACATTTAGATATAAGAACTACATCAGTATGTATGATTATTTCAGAAATATATATCAAAGAAAGTTAAAATAATTCATTTCTCACCGACATTTAAACAATTTTCTTAAAGACACCAATTATAGATGATAAAAACGTAGCAATGGTATCTAATTATACAGCCTAAGATTTATCGAGTTTCCAATATGGCGTGTAACAGAAGCACGCGAGTAAATGAAACTTTTTACTTTTCCTTGAAATGCTTTTCATACTGAGGTATGTATTAATTTTTCTCGAATGCCAATTGACACCCACTTTCTTATGTGAAATTGTAACAATAATTTTAATATTTATAACATCCGTTTAAGAATGAATTCAAGCGTGAAGTGGCGTGTTAGAATTTTTCTTGTCCATGCATTTTTAGCTGCATGCATTCACTGCGGTAGTAGGTAGGTAGGTTGTCACGCAATTTGTATTAAGGAAAGTGGTTATCCGAAGTTTTTATTTAATTGACTATTGTTTCCATAAGTGACAATTTGTGAAATAACATACGATAAGTAACTTTAGGACATCCATACTTATAAACTTACAAATTCGAAAGTAACTCTGTCGGTCGCTGCCTGTAACGTTTTCTCGGCGTAACTACTGTACCGATTTCAATTTAATTTGACATAGAGATACTTTGATTCTTGATGAAAAAGGACATAGTACCCTCTTTATCGCAATAAACGATAACGGTCAGAGTCGCGGGCAAAAGCTAGTGATTCAAAAAAATTCGTATATCCATGTGATTTACGAACTAAATCTATACAAATAAATAAAATTGGAGTGTCTGTTTGTAATATTAAAATTACCGTTTTTTACTAAATGCATATGTATGTATACACGGTACATATACCAAAAATGTAGTTATTTTTTTTTATCTGTCTGTCTGTTCCGGGTAATGTCTGGAACGGCTGGACCGATTTTGACGGGACTTTCACTGGCAGGTAGCTGATGATACAGGGAGTAACTTAGGCTAACTTTGTCCCGCAGCATTACTTGTGGTACTAACATAATGTTTGTTTATTGTTGTGTTTACAATGATGAAAAATGTTCTTGTAATTTAATTAAATACCTTTGAAATTGTTTAGGTGGTTTTGTAAGTGGTTTTATTACTAACTAGCTGAACCCCGCGGTGTTACCCGCGGTCATTGTTATACCGCGAGTAACGCCGCGGGACAAAGTTAGTCTACAAGTAGCCTATGTTACTCCCTGGATCATCAGCTACCTGCTAGTGAAAGTCCCGTCAAAATCGGTCCAGCCGTTCCAGAGATTACTCGGAGCAAACAGACAGAGAGACAGACAGACAAAAAAAAATTACTACATTTTTGTTATAGCTACCGCGTATACATACATTTGCATTTAGTAAAAAGCGGTTATTTTAATATTACAAACAGACACTCCAATTTTATTTATTTATATAGATGATGGCGTTGCTAAAATGTAGCTAATATCAATAAAACTAAATGAAACCTTTTAACTCTTAGCTTTGACTTTAGAGAACTTAACTAAGGATTAAGTTTCAAAAGTCAAGGCATAAGAGTTTAAAGTTTTACATAATAAATGAATCATATTGCGAGCATTGCAAGTGTTTTAAACTTAACAGTTAGTTAAGTTTCAATTTATCTTTAAAAGCTTAACTTAATCCTTAAATAAAAAAAAAATAAAAAACGTATCAACTCAAATTAAACAGGCATTTATATGTAAAACAACTGCGAACTTATTTTAAATACATTTGAAAGTCTTGAAATTTTCCAAAGTGTCTTTTTTAAATTGTTCGTAAAGTATTAAAGCAATTTCTTTAAAGTTTGTTTCCTCACAAATGGGTGGACTTAACCTGATTGATGCCACAGCTTTTCAACTGGTGTTGTATTAGAGTATTATTCTCATTTTTGAAAAATGTCTTAGATGGATTCTGTAGTGTTATTAAAATACTTAAGAAAAACACAACATGTTTGTTCAATTGATAAAAATGCATTTAAACTTTACATTTTTCAATTTCGCGCGTAATTTTTCAAAAACGCTGGACGCAGTTGACGCCATATTGCTCTGTGGTATTGACGTTAGTTGGCTTTGTATACAAAAACAAATGACAGATAAAAAAAACCTTTGAAATCAATTATAAAAAAATATTTTATTATTTTATGATCATTTAATCATTTTCCGACTGCTCTTTGCCTAGGGTATCTCAATTATATATTTATTTTTTAGATTTTTTCTCTAATACAGAAATTTTAATATTTAATAACGTAGAGAAAGGCTAACCGTGGAAGAGCCACGCTTTAGCATGTATAGGCCAGCCCGGAAGGAGTGATACCACGGCGTCACAGAAAACCGGTGTGAAATAGCGCTTGCGCTGTGTTTCACCGAGTGAATGAGGAAACCGGAGGCCCATACCCTAACCACTCCCTATCCCCCCTCCCCATCTCCTAAAGGCCGGCAACGCACTTGTGACGCTGGTGTTGCAAGTGTCCATGGGCGGCGATAGTCCCTTACCATCAAGCGATACGTCTGCTCGTTTCCCACTTAGTA
The DNA here is from genome assembly GCA_905220595.1 of Spilosoma lubricipeda. Taxonomy (NCBI): domain Eukaryota; kingdom Metazoa; phylum Arthropoda; class Insecta; order Lepidoptera; family Erebidae; genus Spilosoma; species Spilosoma lubricipeda. Next base: position 1,222,893 of record HG992296.1, read on the forward strand.
CATAAAAAAAAGACTCCTTCTTGTATTTTATCAAAAGACAAGTGAACAGTTTCTTGAGCTTAAAACAAGCTTTAAAAATAATAATTGGTGTAAATTAATTTTAAACGAAGGTCGTAAATCACTGGTGCTCTAGTCGAATTACATAAAATATCTGGAAAAACGGAATTTCTCATGACAAAAAGCTAATTAATTGTTTCTCGAGTATTGCTTTTCCTGTGTTTTTTTTATTGTGCTACTCCCTACTGTGTTTTAAATGTCACAATTTTAATAAGTAAAATATCTATACAAATAAATAAAATTGGAGTGTCTGTTTGTAATATTAAAATAACCGCTTTTTACTTAATGCATATGTATACGATACATATACCAAAAATGTAGTTAAAAATTTTTTTGTCTGTCTGTCTGTCTGTCTGTCTGTCTGTTTGTTCCGAATAATCTCTGGAACGGCTGGACGGATTTTGACGGGACTTTTACTGGCAGGTAGCTGATGATCCGGGGAGTAACTTAGGCTACTTTTTTTAGACTAACTTTGTCCCGCGGCGTTACTCGCGGTACAACGATAACCGCGAGTAACACCGAGGGGTTCAACTAGTATATTATATTTTTACTAGTTATCGCCCGAGGCTTCGCTCGCGTTTAATACAAAGAATCCTTTGTTACTTCAATACCTCCAAAAATAGTGCCGAGGATATGTACAGGTATAACATACTAAAATATAAACAAAGTCGGAATCCAGAACCCCTTTTCGCTGTCCGCTTTACGTGAAATGCCCCATTAACTAGTGGTAGCCCAGTGGTCAAAATTCGATCGGAATTCTTTTTTTTTTACTTTCTACACTAATCCTATACCTTATGAACTTTAACTATACCAAATTTCAAACTCCTTTGTTAGCATCTTTTTCGTAAAAGGGGTATAAAGCTTTGCTTCACGTATATATAGATATATATATAGATAACTAGCCGAGTTCCGCGGTGCTACCCGCGGTTGTTTTTGTACCGCAAACGCGAGTAACGCCTCGGGGCAAAATATATTTTAGAAAAAGTAGCCTAAGTTACTCCTTACATTATCAGCTATCTGCCAGTGAAAGCAGTTCTAGAGATTAGCCGGAACAAACAGACATACAGACAAAAATGGTAAAATAATATATTTTGGTATATGTACCGTGTATACATACATATGCATTTAATAAAACCGGTTATTTACACGCTTTTATTAGCTTCACATGTATGAAATATGTATGTATGTAACGGAATCTTTCAATTAATTTTTTTTAATATTACAAACAGACACTCCAATTTTATTTTAATTGTATGTATAGACTAGCTTTTACTAAAAAAGTCTTGATATGTGGACGGACAGATAAACAATGCGATATTATCACTTTTCTTTTCAAAAAACTCTCAAAAAACTACCGAGAAAAATGATTTCTCAAAGACAAACTTCCTTATTAGAGATATAAAATTCGCCACCTCACACGTAATAAAACTAAACTCAATCTAATTGGGTCTTTAACTTCTTACATTTTTATATTCAAAAGAAAGAATTTATAATGCCATAAATTAGGGTTCATACACCGTAACCATTCTCCGAGAATGCGAATGACAGTGCTATAAATGAAGCCGTAAATTTTGCAAATTTTGCGAATTATTGCTTTATTGTCGCCGATAAGGGTTTATATGTATTTACGAATGGACGAGTATAACTCTTATCGGGTTCTGCGGGCTGTTCCCTTTTCATATGTACATTGCTGGCTTTAGTCCATGGTTACAAATCTAAGGTTGCCTGAAAGAGATTGCTTTTGGCAATGAGGGCCTTTGTAAATTATCTGACATTGTATGTGCTATAATGTAATTGTAACTCTGCCAGACTCTACAAATAAAGAGTTTTCGACCTATTTATTAGGCTATTTTATCAAATAATTTTGCAGAATAAAAGTACTTACCCAATTTTAGTCAAACTGCGCTGTGTTTCAGAGTGAGGATATCGGAGGCCCATACATGGTCTCGCACTCACCAACGAAACAAGACAGCACAATTACTGTCATTTTAGGTTAGTACTCGTATTTTGTAGGAAGGTAATACCGTCCCGGTCAAAAGGGCCCGTTCGTGCTGAAATCAACGTGGCTCGACTACCTTACATCTTCTTTATGGCAAACCGAAGACAAAATTCATTGTTATTTTAGCACATCGTGAGAAAAAGATACCCTATCTAATACACAGATAAAAAAACTACCCTCAAGTAAACTCCCGTTGTTTTATAAAACAGTGTGTACCTTGCTGAAGTACCGATAATAAAATGGAAAACCAATAAATAATGTTCACAATAAACATTCACATATCCACCATTTTATAGGGAGTTACTCACCGGGATATAAATTTTATTCAAACCTCATAAATATAAGAATAAAGCGTGAAATTGAGGATAACATTTTCAGGGGTTGGATGATTTCAATATGGCGACTATGGAAATTTATATTTCTAATATAAATATCCGAAAAGTTTGTATAGTTAAACTCTCTAGTTTCAGAAAGTACTGGTTCGATTTTTGAAATTATTCTAGTGTTAGTTTTATAACCCAGTTATCATGGAAGGAAAATAATTATTTCTTTTGCGAGCTCCTTGCGTATGCTGCGTAAATGGTTAAAGTTTTGCAAAAACAAAGTATGAAGGAATTGTTTTCCTTTAAGATTTACAAAAAACCGTGAGAGCATTATGCTGAGGTAAGCACACTAAAACCTTTTATTCAGGTTATTACCTTTATTCACGCTGTTCAGTTTATAGCAAGTGATCTATACTTGTTATACATATTTTATAAAAGTAATCCAAATGTAAAAGTAGCGTACAACGCCAACAAATCAGATGGAGTCACGACTTCTGCAAGAGGGCTGGCAGGAGCTGGATGTTAGAAGTCCAAAATCGATCAGAGTGGCATGTAGAAGTCTATGTCCAACAGTGAACTACAATGGGCTGATGAAGATTCAAAATGTGATACATGTACGTGCACCTTATTCGACAAACATATTTATGTATGTTTAAATTAAGCAGAACTTGTACTTGATATTCTAAAACATTTTGTAGTTGTTATCACATACTTCAGAGTATAATGAAATATTTACGAAATGCCACTATACTCCAGTCAGTTTGTAAACAAATCTTTTACTGTGCAAGCAGTTACACTTTGGAACAGCTTGCCAGAGACTATCCGAAAAGCTTTAGCTTAGAAAGCACTTTAATTAGTAATCTGTATAATTTAGAATATTCATATGATAGTATATTACTGGTGCCTAACCTCCTTAAAAATCTTAAACACCTAATATCCCATATTAAAGTTGTCTATAGAGTTGTATATAAGAGCGATAAGTCCGCCAATTGTTAGATCTACAACTTTGTAACTTATATATTATTTGTCTTTATTTTATGAATACAATAAAGCCATATAAATACATTCTTTAAACTACTAATTAATATTAAAATGAAATATTAATTGTATTCGTCAAACAACAATCCTTGGAATTCAAGACCCTCTTAAAATGAAGAGCTTACTCTAAAACTAAGAAGTTCGCCGGGCAGATTAGGGATAGCAGCTACCTGCTATTACTTAAGATTTCCAACGGTTTACGTTCCACTGGGAAATCCTTAATCTGATATAATATTTATAAATTAATATTTGCAGCCATTATTTAATCCTCAACAAGATTGTATTTTGAATTATAACGTATATAATAATTAGACAACAGAAATTTACGCGATCCTGAAATAGGAGAATACTTTTGAATTGACTTCAGTTCAGTTGAAAACTGATGCAAAATATTAAAAAGCACGAGATTTTAAGTCTAAACCATGTGCCTAGACGCAAAAAAATTATGCTGTATAATTAATATTATATCAGTTGTTTAGTACCCATAACACAAGCTCGGCTTAGCTTGGGACTAGATGGCGTTGTGTGTTAAATGTCCGAAATATGTATTATTCATTATTCTTTTTTTCGTTATTATTTATCGAAGAATAGAATCTGGTTTCTCCAGTAATTCTTCTAACAACACAGATTAAAATAAGACTATATTAACTAATATCTGATTTAAAATTTCGATTATGTATGATAGGCGACCAATTACATTATTAAATTTACTTACTTACCAATGCTAATAGTATGTTATGCGATTAATAATATATTATTCGTTTATACTACCTACGATTGCTTTAAAGGTATTAAGAATTTATGCTCGTATCTCTATGGTAGTAGTAGGTAATACAACACGCATTATGATAATTTGAAAATGATTCCACTCCTCGCGTCGTTATCCTCATTACCGAGGGTCGTGATTCCCTAGGTGTGATCTGTCGAACAGTTGCTCCCCACTTTTTTTTTCATTGTATGGTAGGCAAAGAAGCAGACGTATCACTTGATGGTAGGCGATTACCGCCGCCCATAGACACCCGCTACACCAAAGGCGTCACAAGTGCGCTGTTGACCTTTGGGGTATAAGAAAAGGGATGTGGGGAGGGGTTGGGCTATAGGTGCCCGGTATCCTATATCGGAAACAGCGCAAGCGATATTTTACACCGGTTTTCTGTGAGACCGCGGTATCACTCCGGTTGAGCCGGTCCATTCATGCTGAAGCGTGGCAATCCTAAGGTTTTTCCTCTTGGCCGAATGAAGAAAAACGTGTAGATTGGTGTCCAAGGCTGTTCGGATCTGGTCAGTCCATCTAATTGGACTACACCCTCTCGGTCTTTCAACGTTGAAAATGTTTATTAGATGAATTTTCATTTGTTTCTTTTATACACCGTTAATTTTTATATGATCCTATCATTTTCAGATCCAGATAGACGTTGACTAGTCGTAAACAAAAAATAGTAGCCATGTTGTGTTGTGTAAGTAATTTTGCCTTGAAAAACTTACACAGTGAAACAGAAACTTGTTTCATTTTAACTTAGAAAGAGGTGCCATTTTATTTTTCTTTGTCACTGTTCTTGGGTTAAAGTTTTACATAATTTATTTCATAGACTTGGTTTAAACTACTAGAGTTTTGAGATATCTTCTGTGTTTACATCTAGTTTCATTTTAAGGCATTATTTGTTAGAACCTCGGGGGGATTGTGGGGTGGTGATAGTATACAGTATACAGTAGATTCTTGATTAAGTTTAGATGTGTTTTATATAAAATATATAATATATGTACTTCCAATGGAAGGTGTGTGTCTAGTGCCTGTCGTATAAGTTTTAATTAGTTTGAGACTATTGGGTATGTATTACATGCAAATATAAAAAAACACAAAGCAATTATATAGAAACAAACAGTTGTTTACGTTCACCTGAAATGGACCTCTTTGTACTTTAAATAAAATGCGTGATAAAAAGAAATAAAGAAGAGAAGCTATTACTACAGAAATAATTATAGTGATGTTATAAAAATATAGGTTAAGTCGGGTTCTCATCTAGTATTTTTGTAAAGTGCTCACTCATTTTCTTTCACTATTTCTTCGTTACTTTTTCATTAACAGACGCACTTTATTCAAACTCCATATTTTAAACTCTTATTTATTTTACAAATATATTGAACATACAAAACGGATTTATTATTATCTAATTTACGTCTTCGTTAAGAAACAATAATGTTTTTTATGAAAGTGACTTGTTGACTCGTCGTCAAGGCACCCTGCGCCACCGTCCTAGGACTGGTCACGTGTCCTGGCGCATCACGTGTCATGACGCCTGACGCGTCAGATTTCCAGACGCGAGTATAACACTTTTTACCCATCCCATTACATTTTTTAAAGTGCTTAACGGTTCTTAAGAAGTTTTGTGTTCAAAAATATATTACAACAAAGCTCCGTGCCTCGGAGAATACATTAGGCTGTCAGTCTCCGTTGTTAATAAAACATTTTAGTTAATCGTTATGGGCAATAGACACAAGTTTCAAAACGGTCTTGTAATGAACTTCAACTTCGAATCTACCCAACCCAATTACAGAGTTGGGTTAATTCGAAAAAGTCGAAGTTTATAGAGTCGTAGTATATGGAAAACCGACTCCAACCTACTTTAGGAATAGGCTCGGTGGATAATGTTTGCTACAACTTTATATTCTGCGCTAGTATTAAAACAAACAAGTAAATATATGTTTATGAGTATTCTCATGTACAAACGAGAAATTTAATTAACTTTATAATTACCTTGTGTAGTTTTATGAGAAATATTTATTTAGGTTTGTATGTATTATATTTATGTGACTTTAACCATAAGCTCGCAACTGTGTTTAAGATAGGTTTAACACGAGTATAGTATCGGCGCGGTCAAGGTGACCGTATTTAAGCGAATGGAATTTTAACCAAGACTTGCCCCAATAATTTGTGGCCAAAAATGGTGATCATTCGACTGTTCTCTATTCATGTGTAAATATTGATTAAATCTGCTTCATTGGTATATTTTATTTATAGAGCTAATTTTAGTAGACGATCTGTAATCTATATTTGCTCATTCATAACATATTATTTCCATTTCATATCTGATCCGATTTCGTGGAAAGACAAATGTTTAAGTCTATACAGAGTATGTAACCTTTTGATGAATGTGAACTACAAAATTCATAGTCTATTTGTTTACAAGTATAAAAAAATTGGTATATTTAATACAATTCTTACTCTTCAATATAATTTAATTTTGGCAGATGTTTCTATTACGTTGATGTAGATTTATCTCGATTCACCTGAATAATAATATCTAAGCTTTCACATGTTACTCGATATGTGAAAAATAGCATTAGCCAAAACAGACTCTATCAACCAGCTTCAGACAACCTTGTTCGACTACATTTCCATCGTTCGTATCTGATATATTCTCCTTAACATTTCGTGAGCTCTGTATGGTGACAGGTTAAGAGTATAGAATAAAGAGTGGCATTATATCTACTCATCTCGTGGGTATCGTAAAACCCGCCTATGGGAGCATACTACGCAGAATAATAGCATTGTAAAGAGAATTTAAACTCAAAGCGAACCTTATACGAATCCGCTTAGTTATAGTGTATACCAACATCTTCAAATAGAAAGGTTTATATCCAGCAGGAGACTATTAAAGGATAATATATATATTTCATATAATATTTCGGACATCTAACACACATCGCCATCTAGTCCCAAGCTAAGCAGAGTTTGTGTTATGGGTACTAAACAACTGATACAAATACAATACAACATACAATAGTACGTTTTTATTTTGTAAATATATGCAAATTATACATAGAAAACACCTAAACTCCAAAACAAATACTTGTAGATCATACAAACATATGGTCCGACCCGGAAATCGAACCCGAGACCTCATGATCAGCAGTCTTCCATGCCAACCGCGAGACCATTGAGGCAGTCATAACAGACTATGGTCTATATGGTATGATAAGGAGGGTGATGATGTCAAAAAATTGCGGAGGATTGAAAATAAATTTTACAGTTCAGTACTCCCAACGTTTAATAGTTATTTTAAATTTTTAATACTATCGAAAACAATCAACATTTTCCTCTAGAATCATAATATTAATTTTTCTATTATTTTAAAATATTGCTATTATCAATTTCAGGTCGAAGACACAAGAAAAAGAAGGTGATGCAAATGATCATCCCGTTGCTCTTTGGCATGAAGTCTGCAGGAGTGGTAATGTTTGCGATGGCTATAGTTACTGTACTGACCCTCAAGGCGTTCTTTGCAAGCAAGGTGGCTTTGTTCGTCACCGCTGGCATGGCCATCAAAAAGTTATACGAGACTTATGGCACCGGGTAAGTAAACAAATGGTAATAAATATAAGAGGAAATCAAAGACTTTGTATGCCAAGGCGAAGATAAGGCGCCGTAAACGAAGCTTTGTAATCACTTTGTTACAACGTGGGTCACACATCTCAGACGGGGCGATCTAAACCCAAACTAAGTCCGTAATATAGTAACCAAACTACTGATGGAAATACTTTTAAATTTCTAACCACATATATTATTGTTATAAATAACTTATACTTACATAGACATAGAAAAAAATAACGCAAAAAATCTAAAGCATTGCTAATGGTTTCTGAAGCAAAAAATGAAAATGTTGGCAAATAAATTAAAACACGTATTTTATTAGGATTCAATTGATATCATTTGGAAAATACTGGCTACACGTGGACCGAAAACGTGGGCAAACTTATATTATATGAAAATATACTAAATTACAAATTGATATAAGTGACTGGAACCTTTGTATGATTATAGCTTCATCTTGGCATACAAAAGCTTATTAGATGTTATTCTGAAATCATTAATTTTGTATACCTTCCTCATTCCTTGTTCGTGTTATTTATCTGTGGGACGACGTTTTGGTATAAATTGGTCGGTTTGAATTGAATAATATGACCTAATTGATTCTTTCTTTAAGTAAGGCTACCAATGAACAACCGGGTCCTCTCTAATTCTGAGGGCACACAAACATTGTCAACGCACCTACCTCTCTTGGCAGATCTATTAGCAATGCTTTTACATTTGTTTACTCCCCCATACTGTACAAATGATACATCACATGGGAAACAGCGCTTGTGTTGTGTTTCACCGAGTGAGTGAGGATACCAGAGGCCCATGCCCCAATACCTCCCCCATCCCCCTCACCGTCCCTCAAAGGTCGGCAACGCACTTGTGACGCCTCCGGTGTTGCGGGTGTCCATGGGCGGCGGTAATCACTTACCATCAGGCGATACGTGTGCTCATTTGCCCCCAATTCCGTAAAAAAAAACAATCACAAAACATATTTCTTACTGCTTTAATTTTATCTTGCCTGTATTTTTGTATAGTATCCTTCTTTCCATTACTCAGCCACTTTAAACTTTATATTTTACAATAATGGGGTCTAATTTTGAATAAAACGATGAATTCATGTCTCTACAATGATTTCAGAATAGCTTTGCAATTATGAAAAATCATATGAATGTATTAAATACAAATACCTAAATAACATCAACAGTTTAAAAAGAAAAATCCTTATTTTAATTGCTTTGCAACTCTATTATTGCTAAAATAATTTAGCAACTTATAACTGTCGATGTCACTTAGGATGTTTATATATTTATCATTCAAACAATTTGTATTCCAAACCAAATTGAATTTATTTTACGGATCATTGCGCAATTTAAAATTCAGCGTTAGTCTGTTCGATCGAATGACTTGTTTTAATATAAGCGTAAATAATTCAATAAATATATTCAATTTTACTCTGGAATTGCAAAAAATCTGTGTTTATAATAGAATTCCTGTCCATACATCCCACTGAGCATGACGAAATTGACTGACAGCTTAATGACACGCACAATATTGAATCAGTACATGGAAGGAGTTCCGCTAAACCGGTATAAATCCAACCAATGTTATTTCAAATCTGTATTTTTTTTGACTTCAAAAGTTTCAAAAGTTTTGACTGCCTCGTTGGTCTCGCGGTTGACGTGTGCGACTGCTGATCATGAGGTCTCGGATTCGATTCCCGGGTCGGACCAAATGTTTGTATGATCTACAAATAATTGTTTCGGAGTTTGGGTGTTTTCTATGTATAATAGGTATGTATTTACAAAAAAAAAGTATTTATGTATTTGTATCAGTTGTCTAGTACCCATAATACAAGCTCTGCTTAGCTTGGGACTAGACGGCGTTGTGTGTTAGATGTCCGAAATATTTATTTATTGATTTATTTAATGTATAAATAGCTAGGCAAGTATGAAATATACTTTAACATCTGTAAATACATCTTATAAATTAAGACGATCAGTTACTATATTTATCTATGTCTATGTTTGACAATAGTCGACCAAGTATCAATGATGTACATAATAGGTATTGCATAGCTAAGAAATAGCTCGGCCACTGGCTCAGTATTGTAAATTACAGGAGTCTCTCAGCTAGTTATATATATATATAACATAGACTGACTACCTAAATTTGGACTAGGTTAAGACTTCAGGTCTGCATTAATCAGGTTAAGTTAAAATTTTAAAAATAAATTTTATTTATGTTGATTACAAGTACATCTGAATCTATCTATACTAATATATAAAGCTGAAGAGTTTGTTTGTTTGTTTGTTTGAACACGCTAATCTCAGGAACCGCTGGTCCGATTTGAAAAATTCTTTCGGTGTTAGATAGTCCATTTATCGAGGAAGGCTATAAGGTATATATCATCACGCTACTACAAATAGGAGCGGAGCAACAATGAATAATGTTTCAAAAACGGGGGAAATTTTCACGCTACGGGCAATATAAGGCGCAAACGAGGTTACGTGGGTCTGCTAGTGTCCGTATATGCTAGAAATGTCTATTTATTTCTTTTCATCTAAGATTAAATATAAAAGGAGTATCGCAAATGATAGCACCACATAGAAGATTTTGTAACCTATAATCTATTACCAAACTCACAAGCAATACACAAAGGTTCTATTCATTCCTTTACCTTTACCAAAAAATTCGCATTACAGTAATTAATGAGGTATCAAAACACATATGACAGAGTACATAAAGAATGCTTTGAAAGAATGTGTTCATTAAATAAAGTAAAACCTCTTTCAAGTTCATGAGAATATAAATCGAAGATGAAAGGGAAAAGTCAACAATTTATCTGCATTCATACGTTTTGTTACAGTCATAAGATAAAAGCTGTTTCCACAAAACGCCATATGGGCGGATATTTTTCTTATATTAATAAATCATCATGTTTCAAGGATCGAATAAAACCTTATATGAAATAGACATTTGTCATATGAGAACTAGTATCTAGATCTAGGTCGGGTTACGCACTTACAGGCGATCTTGGAAAGCGCTTCGCTGCCGCTTCTGACTTGCTTCCCCTAATTCTCAGGATCAGCGAAATAGTTTAAAACAAGAATCTGTATGATATGTACTTATTGTACGTAATGGTTTTAATATGAAACATCTAATGCTGAGAATTTCCGCTTTCAAGATTTTCATCCATATCAAATTGGCAATTCCTGTTCTTTAAGATTGAGTTCTAGTAGTTATAGGCTATACATACTGCATCCAACAAATCCTTATTTCTGTTTGCCTACTCAATAATTATGAGTCCTATTAAGTAGCAAGTAAACGTTGTAACTAAATAAATATTATAATGATGCAAAGTACTAACATGTTGCATATACTTCAAACTTCAAAAGTGTAGCAGTTGTTCAACTCCTAAGTTGCTCATCAAATGCAAATTTCCAAGTTCTTGGGTATAATTTATTCCATAAATATACTTAGATTAGTTTTATATGTTTACCTTGCTTTACTTGAAAATAATATCATGGAAATTTAAGCATCAGAAGAGTCATTAGACAGACAGACGAGTATACTCGTATGAATGTGCAGAAAATGTTTTGAAGATGGTAAAAAGTTTTTAAGTAACGAATTTTATCAGTGACATATTATGTCATTGATAAATAAAAAGGACTCGTATATTTTCACGCTAACGAAGATGAAGGCAGTCTTAGTAAAACTTATATAGTAGTAGGCCTATTGCCATCATTCAACCCCCTAGTTAACATTATAGAAATGTAAACGTTCTGAGAAAATTAAAAAATGTATGACTTATACTATATGGCTATGATATGACTTATACTATGTATAAAATAACAAGGTTTGACTCGATTTCTCTTGGATGCCATCATCAGATCTTAGTGTTCTTATCATGATACCACCGTTGGGATATCTCCTTTCCATTAAATTAAGAATCATCAAAATCCGTTCATAAACGACGAAGTTATCTGCGAAAACACAAATATATATATATATATATATGTATATATACGGTCGAATTGAGAAGCCGCCTCCTTTTATTGAAGTCGGCTAAAAAGGATAGAGGAATTAGTGATTGTAGAAAGATGCTAGGCAAAGCTCACACATCTCAGCTAAGAGGGCAGGACTCCATAGTGATTTAATGAGAGATTCTACATTGAAAGTTAAATTTAATTAGGAGTAGTGTGATGAAGAAAATAAGTCTGAATTGAAAAATATAAGCAAAAGCTTGAAGAGGTTAAAGTTTAGTGTCTGTAATACCCTCAATCCGAAAATTGAAATGAAAAGTGGAACATGTTTCATGTATGTTTGTACTTAAGCGACTATTTTAGTATTATTGTTCATTTATATTCGTTTATATTTAAAATATCGTATTCTATTGGTTAAATCAAGCCTTGTAACTACTGTACATTTTAATAAAATTAATCACTTACTGACCTAAATATAAATGAACAATATTGAAGTGTAAATTAAGGATACACACAATTATATTTTAAATATCCCTTGTACATATATATATATATGATATATTTAAGATCTCTGTTAACCTACATTTCTGCAAATAAATAAATAAATAAATAAATAAATACAGTTTCGTAACACTAGTCTCAATCTCTCCGTAAAAACTGCAAAGTCATTGGTCGGTTATATTATTTTATGATTAAAATGACTTTGCAGTTTAATATGTACACCTTTTCCTATAATACTATGTTGTAGATTTGTACAGACTTGACATAATATTGACTGTAATTGACTTCTAACAAATATCTAAATAGACGAAGATGAATCACATATTGATTTATTTGAAAATGTAAATGGAATTTATAGTTTTATAATGCACATAGAACTTAAACGGAGTACTATTAATAGAATTACTCAATGTATATACTTACTTATAAAAATCTTTACTTATTTAAAGGTTAATATTAAGCCAAAAAAATGAGAATAGATATTTAATCAAAAATTGGTTATTAAATTAAAAAACTTACATTAATAACAAAAATACGATACTAATTTTTCTAAAAACATAAATTTATCGCATCTTAATGATCAAAACCGAAACGTGGATGAATTGAAGATGTCTCTGACTCTACTGACGTGACAAAATAAGATGACGAATACATGACTGGACATATTATTGCAGTAGACATATATCAGACAAGTCAGGTGAGTCAACGCCTTCCTAACGTGAAAATTATCTATTGCAGCGTCGGTTTACAGAACAACCCATATGTTTACTCGCAATATCCGATCGATTTTCCGAGCGCCTCCTCGCACGCATACTCCGTTAGCGGAGTGAGCCCACAATTCGCGTCACCAGAGATGTATAGCCCTACGGCAATGGGTGCTCAAGCACAAGCCAGCGAAATAATGCACCAAGGCGACGTGACCGCTCAGCAGTCGCAACAGGCGCCTACCTTACTCGTAAACTCAACAAGAGCAGCAGAGAGATGGGACGGTAAGTCAAAACTGCTAAAATTTTTCGAACCTGTCATGGATGGCGTCAGGAACATTTTAGATCCAATTGCCAACGTTTTCTACGGTGCCGTTCCGTCTACAGTCCGAGGACTCAACTCTAAAGTATTAACATCAAAGAGTGTCGATGCAGATATTGATGCGGATGAATTAGAAATAGTTAAAAAACCAAGACAGGTTCTAGTTCCTCAACCTAGAAACATTGCTCGGAGAAAAATGAACTTGAGGAAAAATCGGCATAGGCCAAAAAAGTATGCTGAGTTAAAAATAAACTTAGATAGATTAAAAAATAATAAAGATTTGTATGAATACATAAAAACAAAAAAATACAAATATAACTATCCTAATACATATTTTTATCCTAGAGTTAAACATTTTGTGAATCCTAACCATTTCATTAGGCCTAGTAATAGTACTAGAATTACACCTTACATAAAAGAAGCTTCAAATATTAAAACTACAACAGTAACGCCAATAGTAACTACGGATACTGAATGGAAGCCCATGGTTTCTTTTAATAAAACACTTCCTAAAAATATTACTAAGAAGAGAAAAAGAAACTTTCGTAAGAGGCTAAATAAAAAGAGACACAACAGACCTAAGAGAAGCACTGATGTGAGTATCGATTTCAGTAATGAAAATGCAAGGTTTTTTAAAAAGTCATATAGTACGAGTCGATTTTTTGTAGGTTTCCTTGATTTTTTGTTAGAAGACAATCCAATCAATGATTTTTTTGGTCAATCAACTAAAACCACAGACTCTAAAGTTGAAAATATTTTGAATTCTAAGGCACCAGGTTATTATAGTATTGCCTATAATATTTTAATGATGAGTATGGATGTTATAGAAGGGCTTTTTGAGATTAATCAAGCTATTAAAGACCATTATACAAGTGGGAGTAAAAGAAATAGAGAAAAAGTTAAAAAGAAAGAAAGGTCTGATATAAAAAAAGTTTCCAACTGTACGCAAACGAATAATAACTTAGAAAGAAGAAATAGAGGATAACATTAATATTTTAATTAAGGATCACGTAAAATATATAATAGCAACGATGCATTTATTTCTTTAATAAATTATACCAATAAGCTTGGTGGTGGGTTTTTCAGCATGTATTATAGTTCTGAACCATGGATGTTTAGATGTAATGGGTTTGTAAATATCAATGAAAATTGATTCATGGAAACTGAACTTAGCTCGAAACAAAAATTATGTTGATTTTGTGAATAAATGTAGTCAATGTATTGAAACGTCGTCATGTATTTATCAAACTGTTGAGCCATTTTCAGTTTTACTCTCAATTTGTTTATTTTATGTCTATTGTACTACTAGTATTCATATTCCAGAAACTAAGTATTGCTTATACTTTAGAATATAATTAGAATTGATATTTACATTGTAAATTAAAATAAAATAATGATTGTGTTATAGGATTCCGGAGACGTCCAATGTTTTATGGACAATCGCGCGGTACTTCAGAATCCTTTTCGGCATTCCGGCGCCGCCATTGAGCCCTGAGCAGACTATGACCATGCCCATGTTTGTCATGCCACAGATGTATTCTCCCCCAATCACCATGCCGCCGTCTCAATAAACAAAATTGGACAAAGGATCAAGTGGTGCTTTATAAAGCCAAGCTAAATGCCAGCTGCCACGTAACTTGATCCCGGTTGTTGTGATAATCGTGGCAGTCTGGCATTTAGCTTAACGTGAATGGCAATGTTTTAAACTTCCTGGACTATTAAACCTCTTTGCTTTTACTTGACAAATGTCCAGAATTTAAGACATTGCATTTTCCACCTCTAAGACTGATTACTTCTTGAAATGCGCGAGCTCGTCGACTTTATTTTAGTATTCGAATTTAATGTAATTTATTCCATTAAGTGTAGGACTTATTTATTCGACACTTAGTTAATAAAATAATGTAAGTGAAGTAATGTGTTTAATTTAACTCACTAAACCCCTTTATTCTCAAAAATAAAACTCCTTCATAAATCGTAAGGCCTTATGATGATTTAGACTGCTTGTTACAAGATTATTATTTGAAAAATGTATATTTCTACAGCTCATCATCATCTCCATACTCTTTGCCTAATTTAGTTTGAGGTTTGTGTAGTTGTTTTTTCCTTCCATTCTCCTTCTCCTCCCCCCTCCTCTTTCACTCATCAGTTCACTAAATATTCCCTTATAACTATTCCCTTCCTCGCCATGTACTCTTTCATATAGTCCATCCATTTTTTCTTTAGTCGTCTTCTACTCTTATATCTTTCGACTTTCATATTAAAACTTTCTACCGGTATTCTGGTATAATCGAATAACTTACTATAGACACAAATTACTTTTGAAATACTGATGTTATCAAGTTTTTTTTTTAATTAACTTGGGACGTAAATATCGGTAGTGTTCGTTTATCATCTTTTTATAAGTCGTTTCATTAGATTCCATATTTTTTATTTAATGAAAATCTATATATACTTAAACCCACTTTACCCATTACATTTATTAAGATACCAAAAAAAAACGAATTTCAGATCCCTTGATTTACAACAATCCCTAATAATCATCATAACAGTGTTAAAATAGTTATTTAAACTGAAAACAATTTCAAATTAAAATTAAGTTTAGATGCATAAGTATTTTAAACTATTAAACCAAAATGTCTACCCAAAACTTAGAATATAAATCCTTTATTCATTAACATACCGGTAGTTCACAAAGTACCAACATTCATTTATATGTCATTTGAGATCTTCTGCCTCGTTCAAACGTTGCCGTTGTAATTATTCTGAGTAAAGTAAGGTTAGTCAATCATGTTCATGACACGTTGTCAGAGAGGATGTCACACATTTTGCAGAATATTTCAGAGTAATTAAAATTTACCACACGTCTCGGTGTATTTATTTTTCTTTATGTCAAAAATATTGTGTTACATTGCAATGGATTAGAATTGGAATGACGTCACTAATATTAAATAATATTTTTGCGTCAAGTTCCGAAGGTTAGAGAACAGAAAAACAGGGCATATTCCTTAGTATGATACCTCATAAACAGTAAACATTGTTTGGATAAGGTATGGTAAGCACGTTTTACAAAATTTAATTAATTCTCATTCAACAAATTACAAGATTTATTTATATTACAGCATATGCATTTTTTTCAGTTTTAAATCTTTTCAAAGTCATTAGCTTTACTTTATCTGATGAAAAGCAAGATTAGAATCTAAGATGAAAAGTTTATTTGTTTTCACAAATGTTCAAATGATTGATTATTACCATGATGATGATGATGTGCACCACATACCATGCCTTAACTTTCTTTTTTGATCAATATACGTTGTAAGATAAATGGGAACCTTCTTTCCTAGAATTTTAATAAATGTTTTTGAAAGTAGTAATAGTAAGTACCACGAAAATTTACATAATTAGTAATTATTTTGGTCTTTATGGCAAAATTGTAGGAGTAGCACGAACGGGCCGGTTCGACCGGGGCGATACTACCCTCGCACAGAAAATCAACGTAAAATGACAGCGATCATGCTGTCGTGTTTCGTTGGTGAGTGCGAGACCGGAGGCCCAACTGTTGCAGAAGTATCACTAGCCCGCCATTGTGTGGGTCACCATACTGCATTGTCTGCATTCGCAGTATGGTGACCACCACTCTTGGATTCTGCTTATGCTTTCCATCATCACCATCATCTCATCCAAAAGACGTCCTCTGTTGGACATATGACATCATCAACAACCTATAATCTCCCACTTCTCGGGTCTCCTTTCAGGAGAGTGTTAAGGGTATACGTTCCCATGCTGGTCAAGTGCGGGTTGGGGATTGGCAAGACAACGTTGTGGCTACGTAATCTTGCCGGTGGATGTTTTCAAGCCGCCTAAAGGCTCTATACCATAAAAAAAGATTCTTATTAATACGTCCAACAGTGATGAATAACAATAAGAAGTGTATTTATAAAAACTATAAATTAAAGACTACATCAAAAGGATAGTAAACTCCAAAAAATCTGAATGAGTAGGTATTATAGTCGTACGTAGTTTAAATCAGGACTATACATCGACATAATCAATTATATTTTGAGCAACCAACCACTGGACTGCGGTAACATGAAATGTTAATTAATTTCATCAGCTTGTTTATATTTGCATCCTTGTATCCTCTGTAGATGAATATGTTTTAGTAGATTTCCCGTTTGGGACTACATACAGTTCGAAGGTACATGTTTAACATGGTAACGTAGTTAAAGCTCATAAAAGGATGAAGACGAATTTTTGGTAAGTAGTTATGGATTCTTTACGATTTTACTATAGGATATACTAAAGTTAGTATCAATGGGTTATGTGGAAAGAGAAATATTATAACAAAGACCAAATCAAGTAATAAACAATATATAATTTTTGTTTTTGTTTTTCTTATCAAGGATGTCGAGACTTCACTTATGAAAATTTTTAACCATTCCATGTAGTATCTCGAAATAATGTAATGTTCTTTTGCGATATTGTTTCGTTTGTCTTTGACATATTAAGGCTCAGTAGCAGAAAATATTTACAGTGATAACGGCAAGAAATACAGACTTTAATGAGAATTTCATAGAAATAACTAAATAGATATTAATATGAAACACATCGTGAAAATACTTTACATTTTCGTTTAAATAAAACATAGACAGTTCTTTCAATTAAAATTTTTTTTGACAGATATCTGTGCACAAAATTTTCAATAAAAATCAATTTTTTTAGCCTGCCTCACATCTCTCATCTGATAACTGAAAAATTTTGAAAAAGTTATTCCGGTGTTTTCGTTTTTGTGATTTTGCTTTTTGAGTGCTTGGCAACAAGTTTGTGATCCATTAATGGCAGGCGTTCATGGGCGATGGAGTCACATTCCGTCATATGCTAGTTCGTTTGCCCCTCATTTATTAAAGAAACATAATTAAATCTACAGAACAGTTGACTGTCGACTATAGGCCTCTCCTTAAAATAAAACGTGGTAGTTAGGCTAAGAAAGCATTTTGTGGTTCAAGTTTTTAAGAAATGGATCGTATTTAAGATTGTCAAGGAATTATGATGATTCACACATCGCTTGACAACTTCATTGCATGTATTAATTATTAAAAAGAAAACTATTGTGTGATATAACTTGCATTCGTAAATTAGCCTAGCTTTACTTAATGTTGCTTCAATATTAAAGTGGATAATGGTGGTGGTGGTGGAAAAATAGGTTAATTTTCAACAATCATAATTTAATTTTCATCCACATTTGTCCTTTATCAATTTGAGAAGTGCCATCTCAGGCGCTACATTGGATTGGTTTCACTTCTAACGATTTTAACGACGCGTAAACGTGGTATAAGACAGTTTTGGAGTCGCGGTGTGTATTGCGGAGATGTTTATATCAGGCATAGAGATAATAATATATTACACACCGAACCAGAGTTGTATCAGTTTCTGAAACTAAGACATTAAGCCTTCAGACTAATACGATCTCCAAACAGCTAAATTCATTTCATTGTCAAGCAAACCTATTTGTTATTTCAGCTGTTTAATGGAATAATACATGTCTGATCTAATCAGTACATTCATGTAAATATAGAATGAATTGAAGTATATAGTGTTTCCTTCTTTAACAGCTGTCCAACGATAAGCCAAAATATTCAGTCTTCATTAATTTGTCACTCTTTATTTGGACTAGTACCATGTACATTTCCACAGTTATGGTGTCTGTACTGTTAACGTGGCTTATAGAAACACCAAATTCATTTAATAATTTAATTTTCAGTGATATTCTATGAATTCGAATTGCTCAACAATCTTCTCCAACTTTTTGGCCAGTTGTCCCAATTGGAATATAACTTTGGATCCGTGAACACTTGATATATTACGTCTTTATTCTGTAAAGAAAGAAACCTTACATTATAACAATATACTTAAATACACTATGACGATGTATCATTGAAGGAGTATTAAAAGTTGGAGAAATCGTAAGTATAAGAAAAGAGATAATAAGTTAAAAATATAAGGTCATTAATAGAATTTGATATTACTGATATAATAATAATAATAATATAATAATATAATAATAATAATATGCCTCTCAAAGCCCAACCCCACGTCCGAGCTTAACATCTTAGCCACGTGAGAGGCGGACACCTGAAACATAATTTCTATACAGATGACAAAAAGGGAAATGGCAAACCCCCAACATAATGGAGAGAAGTAATAAGAGAAAACGTTTAATGCCGCTTCCCGGGGGTGATCGCCGGGGCACGTCTGGAGCTGACGCTGGGCGTGACAGTATACGGACCGTCAGTGGCTCCCTGCTGAACAGGCGGGCGGGAGTCGGGGAACTCGAAAATGCCACAGCCGACCTGAACCGAGATGCTGATGACACTTTGCAGAATAGGGACGTTCCCATTGGTTCTGCCGGTACATCGGAATCGACCACGACAAGTTCACAAGATACTAATGATGCACGAAGAAAGTGGTCCAAAGACGAAATTCACGAATTAATATTTTGCTATTATAAAGCTAGAGCACAAGGAGTTGGTTTTATAAAACGTCTAGAAAAGCTGTTTAAAGAAAGAAATCCAGACAATCCTAAAATACATAAATTCACAGGTAACACTCTTTCGAACCAGGTACGCAGCATCATTACACATAATTGGCTTTCAACAGAAGTACTAGATCAATTAAAACAAAAAGCAGAACAGTCTAACACTCCAGCAGATACTCAAATACACTCAGGCACACAACATACGCAAATACAAACAAACGTAACGAATCAAGCAGACACAAACACACTAATTTCAGTCGCATCAGTTCAGTCAGTCAGTTCTGCCGGTACATCGGAAACGATCACCACAAGTTCACACGATACTAATGATGCACGAAGAAAGTGGTCCAAGGAGGAAATTCACGAGTTAATGTTTTGTTATTATAAAGCTAGAACACAAGGAGTAGGCTTCATAAAACGTCTAGAAAAGCTGTTTAAAGAAAGAAATCCAGACAATCCTAAAATACATAAATTCACAGGTAACACACTATCAAACCAGGCTCGCAGCATCATAACACATAATTGGCTTTCAACTGAAGTACTAGATCTAATAAAACAAAAAGCAGAACAGTCTAACACTCCAGCAGATACTCAAATACACTCAGACACACAACATACGGAAATACAACCAATCGTACCGAATCAAACAGACACAGACGCAGAAATTTCAGTCACACAACAGACGGATCCTACACCTCATACACTTTCTCGCGAAATTTTTAATGGTTTTCCCTCTGAACAATCAACTAATTTTGAAACTCTACATCCATCAGAATTAAACGACTTGGTGCAGGATACAGTACAACAAACACACAATCCTTACACACAAAACACCGAAGACCTAGACCCGATTATTATTCAATTTTTACAAACACTTGCAGAAACTAAAGAGATAACACTAGAACATCGAAAATTCCTCCCAAAGCCTAAATTCAATAAAACCTTTATCCATAATCTAGACAAAATCAACAATTACTTACCAATACTATTAAATACTCATAGCACACTACGCGAATTAAATGATACAATCTATGCAGCAGCTAAAACATTAATAACAGCTAATGGACAAAAAGCATACACACCACCTGCTACAGTTAAGTCTAAGCGAGATCCACCATGGAAATTAAGAATAAAGAGAAAATTAGAAGACGTTAGAAAGGAATTAGGAAGATTAATCGAGATAAAAAGAGGAGCAAACAGTAGAAGAATGTTAAAGATTAAAGACAAGCTATACGACAAATACAACATTTTTACAGATTTAGACCATGATAACACAGTAGAAATCTTAAACCAAAAAGTTAAAGCATTAGCAGGAAGAATTAAAAGATATGAAGACATGAACAATAGGAAAACCCAGAACAAAATGTTTAATGAAAATCAACACTCATTTTACAGATCTCTAAATGAAAATCTAAAAGCTCCCACTGAACTCCCTACGAAAAATGCAGTTCAAGAGTTCTGGACATCCATTCTATCACAACCAATATCATACAATAGAGATGCGACATGGATCGCTGATGAAGAAAATAAAACAAGTTTCATAAATACACACACCTTTGAAGAAATCAACATAGATATGGTAAAAGAAGCATTAAGGAAAACACACAACTGGAAAACGCCAGGAATAGATAAAATCCAAAACTATTATTTAAAATATCTCACAAAAACACACTCACACATAACTCAAATATTTAATAGAATACTCAACGAAACAGAAACAATGGAAGACTGGTTCACTACAGGTCAGGTAATTCTCATACCAAAAAATGAAAACACACAAGATCCTCAAAACTGGAGACCCATAGCCTGCTTACCCACACTATACAAACTTTTAACTTCTGTAATAGCTAACGAGCTCTATATACACTGCGAAAATAACAACATTATAGCACCGGAACAAAGAGGATGTAGACGCCGCGTTAGGGGATGTAAAGATCACCTTATGATTAATAAAGCCATTTTGGAGGATGCTCATCAGTGCCAGAAGAATCTTAGCATGGGGTGGGTTGACTATCGGAAGGCTTTTGATAGTATTTCACACGAATGGCTACTAAAAGTTTTAAACATGTACAAATGTCCACATACTATCACAAGCTTTTTAGCGAGAGTCATGCCCAACTGGAAGGTGATCATGACAGCTCGCGGTGAAAATGCTTCAGTGACGACCGAGTACATATATATCAGACGTGGAATTTTCCAAGGGGATTCTTTATCACCATTACTTTTTTGTTTAGCAATTAACCCATTATCAAACATTCTTAATAAATACCACACTAAGGGCTACACACTCAAAGATTCAACAGTCATTAATCATTTGTTATACATGGACGATTTAAAAGTTTATGCCAAAAATAGAAATAGTTTAAATGTTTTACTAGATAGTACAGAGATATTCACTAGAGATATAGGGATGGAATTCGGTTTGAACAAGTGTAATGTATTGCAGTTGACAGCGGGCAGAGTGAATGAATACCGAGGAGAAGGACACATTTTACTAAGCGGATTAAAATTTGAACATCTGAAAAAAGGTGAATCCTATAAATATTTAGGCATTAACGAAGCAGGAAAAATAGAACACAATGAAATTAGGGAGCAAGTTAAAAGAGAATACTTCAAAAGAATAAAATGCATCACAAACACACATCTTAACGCCAGGAATCTCATTAAAGCCATAAATACCTACGCAGTACCAGTTCTACTATACACATTTGGTATTATCAATTATAAAAATACTGACCTCAACAAAATAGACGTGAAAACCCGAAAATTACTAACCATTAATAAAGCACAAACACAAAAAGCAGACATAGAAAGACTATATTTACCAACTGAAGAAGGTGGACGAGGCTTATTAAACATAGAAACGCTACACAAAACACAAATAATTAAATACAAAGCATATTTAGAAACACAAACAGACTACATACTCCAAGCAATAGTAGAACATGATAGCCATAAAGAGAAATACTCCATATTTAAGGAAACTGAATTAAATTTAACAGAAATAGGACTACGACAGAACATAAAATACACAGACAAAGAACTCAAACAAGCAGTGTTAAAAACCAGAATCAATAAAATAAAATCAAAACCTTTACATGGCCAGTTTTACAGAACAGTGTTAGAGAGGGAAAATATAGATAGGGTACAATCATTCCGTTGGATTAAGAAACAACCGGTATCACCCTCACTAGAGTCATCCATATTTGCAATACAGGATCAGGCAATAGTAACCAGACAACATGAAAGGGACATATTTAAACGAGCAGTAGATGGTAAGTGTCGGTTATGTTCAGTAAAAGACGAGACCGCACAACATATTGTCTCGGGGTGTGAAAAACTAGCTGGCACTTATTACACCAAACGACACAACAACATTGTACAGTACATATTTTGGAGTCTTTGCAAAAAACACAAAATCCCAATCTCTAACCTGTGGTGGCTGGAACATCTCACACAACCACAAGTTAAAGAGAACGAATCTGCAAAGGTAATGTGGGAGATACCGATACAAACAGACATCACCATAACACACAATAGACCAGACATAATATACGTAAATAAATCAGAAAACAAAACATACTTAATAGACGTAACCATACCATCAGATTATAACATAGGACCAAAAGAAATAGAAAAGCTCAGCAAATATCACCCATTAAAAACTGAAATATCACGATTATGGAACACACAAACAGAAACAATTCCAATAGTAATAGGAACAACAGGCGTGGTAGCAAAAAGTATACACAGATACATCAATAAATTAGATACAAACATAAACATACATATACTACAAAAACAAGCAGCAATACATACATGCACTATACTCACAAAAGTTTTAGGGGACAGTGTATTCATAAATTCGAGGGAATCCGAACCTCCTCTTCTCTGAAGGTTTCAGAGCGGGAATTAGGATAAAAACCGAGAGAAATCTCGAGTAAGAAAAAACTTAATATAATAATATTTATTTGATTCGACAAATACATTTGTTACAGTGTAGTACATTTAATTTAAAAATTAGTTATTTCGTAATACTTAGACTAAATTACACTCGTGTAAAAAACTAAGGTCAGGATAGTTAATGTTACACTTTCACATAAAATATTTAAATTTAGAACAGATACTTTAAACGATGCCTGCCTGAGCTAGGGTAAACCTGTGTTTCAGGCGAACACTTGACTTAAAATTTGTAAACTGGTTGCTAATATTTATTTTTATTATTAGGAAATGATATAATATAAAAGTTACAAAATACAAAATTATTAAATATTTCTAAATAGTTAGTATTAACATTTAAAATTGTTGTAAAAGACTACTTCAATGTTTCCAAAATGTTTTCTGTTTCTGCATAACTTAATTTACTTAAATAGTCGGATAGTACAATTTTACATTTTTTATTATTTATGTTAAATATGTTTAGTACCTTATTAATCCTATTGTACAAAAAAGGTCCTAGAAAGAAATAAAATCTATGAACGAATTGATGGCTAGTTTGAGGTCTGGAGCATACTAAATCCTTCCGTCTCTTATCTAACTGTATGGGGTTATAAGGAACTTCAGTGTGTTGTTTTAAAATGGTGTGCAAGATAAATAACTGTCGGACTGTTAGTACGTTACAAGCCATGTAAAGCTGGTGTGTGGGGAATATGAATGGGCGGGACGTTGCTACTTTAAGCACGGCTCTTTGAGCGCGTTCTAAGGGTAATAATATTGACTTTGCTGCACCACCCCATGTTGTTATACAATAAGTGAGTATAGTTTGACACAACGTAAAATACACTTGCTTTATTATAACGTAATCGGCTACTTTGCTAAGGTTCTTAAATATATACATTAATTTTCTTGTTCTTGTGCATAATAAATCTATGTGTTTGCGGAAATTCAAGTTTGTGTCAACAACAACACCTAAATATTTCACTTCGTTGGCATTTACTAATGTAGGGCAGGCACATGCACAGTCAGTGAGTGTTCTGCAGCTATGTGCATATAGTTTTGGATTATCAAAAGGTATATTTGTATATCTCATTGAAAACAGAATATATTTCGTTTTATCAGTATTCAAGGTTAGAAGGTTTTGATATAGCCAGTTACTCACTATGTTGAAGCCACTCTGAGCAAGCTGAAAAACCTCACTTCGCGATTTTGCTGTAAATATTAGGGCTGTGTCATCAGCATAAGATATTATGCGACCATTAGGGATCTTCAAACTGCAGAGGTCATTTATATATACCAGGAACAATGTACAGCCCAGGGCACTTCCTTGGGGAAAACCATAACCTGTATTTCTGGCTTCAGCACTTAAGTATTCTCCAATTTTTACACATTGAGTGCGTTCAGTGAGATAGTCTGAAAATAAGCGAAGTTGTGTTCCTCTTATTCCAAGCGCTTCGAGCTTGTTTAAAAGTATGGAACATGATATACTGTCAAATGCCTTGGCAAGGTCTAGGAAAACCCCGATTGCATGCATTCCCTCATCCAGATTCTTGGCTATGTAGTTAGTTAAGTGATGTACTGCTTGATTAGTTGATCTCATTTGCCTAAAGCCGAATTGATTCTGGGAAAGCAAGTTGTTGTCCTCGAGATATTTTATCAACCTATTGTTTATAATTTTCTCAAAAATTTTAGACAGACCTGTTAATACCGAGATGGGTCTGTAGTTATTAAGATTTGTTTTATCTCCTGATTTGAATACAGGCGTCACTAGTGCTTTTTTAAGCGATCTCGGGAATACACCTTTCTCCAAACACAATTGGAATATGTAGGTTAACGGGGGGGCGAGTAAATGCTTGAAATTTTTGAGTATTGTGTTTGAAATGTTATCCCATCCTACAGCGCAATTATGTTTTAATCCGGATATAATATTTAATACTTCATTTATATCGGTATTTAGCAAAACAAATGATTTAAGTTTGCCTGAAGGCACGATTTTATTTAATACAGGGGAGGTGGCAGTACTTGACTGTAAAAGTTTTTTTGCAAGATTTTTGCCCGTGTTTGCAAAATGTTTGTTGACTTTGTTAGTTGCCTCAGACGGGCTTATGTCACTATGTAGCAAGTCTAGAGGCGGTTCGGGAATTTTTGATTGGTATGTATTATCTTTAATAAATTTCCAGATAAGCTTGCTATCTTTCCCGGCTTTTTGTAATTCATTTTTTCCGTATTGAATTTTTAATCTTTTTAAAAGGCCGTTGCAGTAATTTCTATATCTTTTATAAGTTATCGACAGAACTAAGTTATCCGGTTCTAATTTACATTTTTGGTGAAGTTTATCTCTGTGTCTGATGCAACGAACGAGTCCAGGTGTAATCCATGGTTTTATATTTCTGTGTTTTCCAGATAGCTTTATTGTGTTTGTATTTTTTAGTATTGCACATTGTAATGAATTAATAAAATATTCCAAGGCAACACCCGCATCGTCTGAATTATAAACGGGGTCAAAACAAATACTGCTTATGTCACTTTCAAGGCTTTTCATGTTTACTTTAGTATAGGTTTTGATGCACTTTTTCTTACGTAGGCGTAGTAGACGTACGTACTTTATAAATATTATATAGAGGTATTCTCACTCACTCGGTGAAACACAGTGAGATTAATGTAAATCGATATTAATTACGGCAATAATTAATGGATTTTACAGCATCATCATGTTCTGCGGTATCTCACGATTAAGATAGAAAGAAAACTAAATTAATAATAAGCTTAGAAATTGGAGAGACTGTAACTGCAATGCCTCATCTTCTGTAACAGGGATGTTTATCTCGTTTATTTTACACCTTCTACTTCTTGAAATGTAGTAAGGCGAAATTCAATTGCAATTTATTTGTCGAATATGTCATTTATTCCTGAGTATATATCACAATGGATTCAATAAGTCATCTTGACAATCAGAAGTAGGTGTGTCGTACGTGTGCGATGAAATTGAATTTACTTCCAATCAAAGCATTTCACAGTTTCGTCTGTATTTGTTCACTGAATTTAGAGGCCTACTACATTAAAAATTTTATTCCTCTCAAAACCTAAGACTTTTATCTTAGGTTTTAATTTTTGTCTATACAAATAAATAAAATTGGAGTGTCTGTTTGTAATAATAAAATAACCGATTTTGTATGTATACACGGTACATATATCAAAAATGTATTTTGCCTTTCTGTCTGTTTGTTCCGGGTAATCTCCGGAACGGGTGGTCCAATTTTGTCAGGGCTTTCATTGATAGGTAGCTGATGATATGGGGAGTAACTTAGGCTACCGTTTTTAGACTAGCTTAACCGCGGGTAATACCGCGGGGTTCAGCTATCATAAATATAACTAGTTAGAATTCTTCACAATTAAACAATACGGCGCTAACCCAACATTCAAAGTTATCGAGTTGCGGAAACCTAGCCCGCGTAAACCTATACCTTTAAATGAATAAAACAAAAAACCCACACGTGACAATACTTTGTGTGATTCACAAATTGTGGTTCTGATTCTGTGTGTTCTTTGTGTCCGTTTATTGTATACTAGCCGACCTACGCAACCTCGTTTGCGTCTCTTATTGCCCTTAGCGTGATAATTTTCCCCCGTTTTTGTAACATTCTTCATTGTTGATCTGCTCCTGTAGGCCTTAGCGTGATGATATATAGCCTATAGCCTTCCTCAATAAATGGGCTATCTAACACTGAAAGAATTTTTCAAATCGGACCAGCGGTTTCTGAGATTAGCGTGTTCAAACAAACAAACTCTTCAGCTTTATATATTAGTATAGATTTATATATTATGGATATACATTCCTAATGCGGGTTGTCATTAAAAAACTTTTTAAAAAGAGATGCTTACAAATGATAAACAAGACTTAGTTTAAAGGTACAATACGAGCACGTACAAAATAAAACAAACATGTGTTTTGAGAAAATGCAGCATAAGGGCGATTAAACAGAAGCAGCAACGTGTGGTGAATTTATGCTGACAATGAATGTGTAGTGCGTGAAGCCATTCTCCGAAATAATGGCCTCTATAAAAACCATCTAAAAACATTATTCGCACATCCAGTGAAAGTATATTGCCAATGTTATCTAGATTTCAGCCATTAAGCCTAAGGTTTTAAAAAGACTAGGGTTTCCTGTTAAGTAGATGAAAGGATTTTTTAAGGATTTTTTTATTTAATAAACATTTTCAACACTTCTTCTTCGGAATTCCTATCGTGAATTTTGTTTTGTTTTTTTATGTGATGATGCATAATAAGTAGTTAATAAGTTAAGTTTATTAGTTAGTTACATAAGTTCAAAGTCGCTACGCGTGCTATGCAGAGGTATTCCTTTCCATAGCACGCGTAGCGACTGCTCTGAGGGATCGCATCAGAAATGAAGTGATCCGGCAGAGAACCAACACATAGCTCACAGGATTAGCAAAGTGAAGTGGCAGTGGACTGGCCATATTAGCCGCAAAGCTGATTACCGTTGGGGTAACAGGGTTCTTGAGTGGGGACCGCGTCTCGGCAAACGTAGTGTAGGTCGTCCAAAGGCCAGGTGGAGTGATGATCTGCTCAAGGCGGCTGGCAGGAGCTGGATGCGAGAAGCCCAAGATCGAACTAAGTGGCGTGCAATTGGAGAGGCCTATGTCCAGCAGTGGACTTCGATAGGATGATTTATTTATTGTTTATTAGTACAACCACATTGTATATATTACACATTTCACTTAATATTATTAGTTGTTGGTAAGCGGTTATTCTGATATATACAACAATTACGGTGTACATAACATTCACAAAAGTATATGTACAGTGAGACAAAATTTATAAGTTACAATGAGAAAAAAGTAAAAATATAACTAGGTACATTTTGAAAAAAAAAATATATATATAAAAAAAGAAAACACTATATAAAGAAAAAAAAAAAACTTAAAGTGGGAACAATAATCATGTGGCAATAATAAGTATTACAAACATTAAAGAACAATTCAAACAAGAAAACATGAATATATCCGCCCAACTCCTACACACCATCATATCCAGGCAACAACTGTGATTTCAAACTAACTAAGCTGTTGTGGAAAATGTCGAGATCATTATTTTTGATAACTTCTCTGTTGTAGTTAGAGCAAATGCGTGTCAAAGGCGATTGCAAGCCAAGATTTGTTCTGCACACCGGTGTATAAAATAGTTTAACTATTGGTTGTCTGGGATAGCGACGAGGAACGGATAGTGAAATCCTTCCGAGCAATTCGTTGCATCGCAACTGACCGTTTACTACCCTATGCAAAAAGCAAACATCCAGCACTTGCCTCCGGTCGTGTAAGCTATTCATTTGAAAATGAGCAAGACGACAGTCATACGGGCTCATGTGTGAAAAATCCCTGGCCTGAAAAGCAAGGTGTCTAGTGAAGGCCCTTTGAATGCTCTCTACGCGTTGAGAGTGAATACTATAGTAAGGACTCCACACGACTGAGGCGAACTCCAGGCGGCTACGTACCAAGGCGTTATAAAGAATCACTTTAGTTTGGTACTGGGAAAAGTCTTCAAAAAAATTCAAAATTCAAAATTCATTTATTGGTGTGATTTTTTGGTACATTTTACATGAGATCTTAATAATAAATAAATTAGTTCCTCGAAAAATCTACCTTGAAGGTGTACACTCTTTCTCATAATTTTCTAATTTATTATAAATAAGAGCAATCAACATAATTAAAATTAGATTAAGGATTATAACAAAAAATAAGATAATGATGCAATGGTAAAATTAAATAAATGTCAATGTCAAATAACTAACTATAATTAAAATAATAATAATAAAACGCCAAAATTAATAAATATCAATGTCAAATTATTTACTAAGCTAAGTCAAAATAAAAATATCAATGTCAAATATCTTACAATTTATCATTAAGGAATTCGTCAATGGTATAATAACATTTCTCCAATAATAGATGTCTTAATTTATTTTTGAATTGAATAATATTTAAGTCCTTAATTCCATTTGGTAATTTATTATAAATTTTTGGGGCCATACAAAGTATGCTTTTGTGCATGAAAGCGGTCTTTGATGGTCTAATGCATAGTTCATGTCTATATTCTTGTCTAATCATTTTATAGCGATGTTCAGATGCTTTTTTGAACAGATGCATGTTTTTTTTAACAAATAAAGCAGTCTCAAATATGTACAAGCAAGGTAAAGGCATTATTTTTAACAATACAAAATAAGGTTTGCAACTGTCAGTTATTTTTATACCGGTAATAGCTCTAATGCATCTTTTTTGCGCCTTGAACACCATGTCCTTATTGCAGGAGTTACCCCAAAACATGACTCCGTAGCGTAGTATAGAATCGACGTATCCATAGTATGAAGTTACTGTCGCTGCTTGATTGACTACTTTCTTTAGTTTATACAAAGCAAAAGCAAACTTACTAATTTTTTTAATTAATAATGAAGTATGTTGTTTCCAATTGAGTTGATTGTCGATTGTTAAACCTAGAAATTTTGTTTTTGCAACTTCTTCAATTTTTTCATTATTAAAGATTAAATCTAGATCCGGATTAGCTAATCTTTGGTGAAAGTTCATAATTTTTGTTTTCTTCAAATTTAGTATTAAGTTGTTATGCTCTAGCCAGATAACAGCTTGTTGTAATGCATCGATTATGTTAGCTTCAAAGTCTTTATTGTTTTTATCATGTTTAATAATGATAGTGCTGTCGTCAGCAAACAATGTCATAGGATAGGGTATATTCTGGGGGAAGTCATTTATGTATATAAGAAACAATAAAGGCCCTAGCACACTGCCTTGGGGCACTCCATAAGATATAATTCTTTCTTTAGATTTATAATTTATAACAGTTTTATTTCGCTTACAAATTCGTCTAATTTCTGTATATTGTGTTCTATTTTTTAAGTAAGAATTTATGAGTGATAAGACATTTCCTCTTATCCCATAAGCATTTAACTTGCTCAGCAGTATATCATGATTGACCAAATCGAATGCCTTGGTCATATCCATATATACCGCTGATATTGGGACTCTTTCATTCATGTTAGCTATGATATCATTGAGAAAGTCATATATGGCCATATTTATTGAGTGATCTTTCCTAAATCCTTTTTGTTCTTTCACAAGTATATTATGTTTGTTGAGGTATCCTTCTATGGACCTATAGATCCATTTTTCGAATATCTTAGATATTACCGAAGTAAGAGCTATTGGCCTGTAATTTTTAATGTCTTTCTCATCGTCTTTTTTAAATAAAGGTTTTATAACAATAGGTTTAAGTTTATCAGGGTAGGTTCCAGACTCAATACATAAATTATATATGAAGCTGAGAGGATGTGACACTATTTCTGAAACATATTTTAGAACCTTTGTTGAAATATTGTCGTATCCTACACTATTTTTATTTTTTAATTCTTTTACAATTCTATTTACTTCGTCTGGTATAATAGGGGCCAAAACCATTGACTGGGCAGAGAAATCTATTTTATTGTCAGTGGTAGGTTGTATCGAAGTAGTGGAAAGCTTTTCTGCTTGACTTATGAAGTAGTCGTTGAAAGTATTTGCTATGTCTTTGGGAGTAGTGTATGTAACTCCGTCATAATTTATTTCTTTTATATACTCTGGCGGAGAGTTGCTTCTATTGCTATTTATTATATTCCATGTCATTTTCGATTTATTATATGCTGTCTTTATTTTATAATTATTCTTTGCTAATTGTGTAAGTTTTATAATTTTCTTAAGTCGATTTGAATAATTTCTAAGTCTTGTTACATTTATCTTAGATGGATTTAATCTATGTTGCCATAACAACTGTCTTTTTATGTGGCTACACCGTCTAATACCAGGTGTTAGCCAATTTGGATTCTTTGTTAACTTTCTTTTTTTGTAGATAATCGGAAAACATAAATCATAAAACAATTGGAATAGGTCCAAAAAGTTGTTATAAGCTACGTTAGAGTCTTTAGTAAGGTAGACCTCAGAAAAAGAAATTGATTTCAAACAGTCTTTGAATTTCACCAAGTTTTCATTACTATAGTCACGCACTTTTATATTCCAACTTTTGATTAAACATGTCTTTTTTACTGGAAGCTTTAAAGTTTGTGCGGTGTGATCCGACATGTGCAGATCAAGAACATTGTGAGTACATTTTCGTGAAATATTATGTGCAAAATTATCAATACACGTATTGCTTTGTAATCTAGTTGGTTGATTAATTTGTAAACATAAATTGTAGTTCAATAGGAAACTTGTAAATTCAAGAGATAATTTATCTTGTTTTAAAGTATTAATATTAAAATCTCCACATAGAATTATTTTATTGATCGATTTGTAACAGTATTTTGATAATATTATGCTTAATCTTGAGTAAAAAACTTCTAAATTGTTTAACTTTGGTACCCTGTATAAACAAATAATAATTGTGTCATGTGGTATTAGTTCAATTGCACAAACTTCGACAACGCCCTCAATTGACATTTTACTGACATCCGCAAGTTCTTTGTATTGGAGACCAAATCTCAGCAAAATACAAGCTCCTCCTCTTTTCGTTCTTCTTGTGTAGTAAGCGGCTAATTTATAATTAGGTATTGAAAGAAGCTGCTCGTGTCCTCGCTCCATAAAGTGTTCCGTGACGCAAATTATGTCAATGTTGTCTCTTTGTACGGCTAGTTCTTGCAGATGTAGTGTAAGTTGATCCACCTTGTTGATGAGTCCCGCAATGTTTTGATGCATAATAATCAAATAATTATAGAAAAAACGTGTCTGAATGTTCAATTTCTGAGGTAAAAGAATTAGATGTTATATTATTTTCAGCATCGATTTCAGTTACAGTCCTCTGGAGATTACTGAAAATATTTCTCATTCCTGTTCCGTTAATGTGTCCTTGTGGTGCAGAGAACATTTGATAGCCACAAGTTAATTCTGCATTAGAGTCCAGTATGTAAGCATATTCGTAAGTTAAGTTGTCTAGATATAAAAGATTATTAAACGTTTCAATTCTTGCATTATATATTGTTGTATAATTGCCGTATCTGTAGGTCGGAAGGCAAATAATCACATTCGTGTTAGTAATTTTCCCAATGGTTTCTCTAATAAGAAATATAATGTCGTGATAGTTTCCAGTCCGTATGAAGTCCATCTCTCCTAATATAATAACACAAAAATCATTTTTGTTAAAGTTCTTTACTTTATTATCAATGCCCTGTAGCATTTGTTGAATATCACCGCCTGCATATAGGTAGTGGCAGTAATCATACAAATAAAAAGTGTCGTCAATTAAATTACATAACTTATTCCTTTTATTATTGCTAATTATACATAATTTTTTTCTTGTTTTGTTTTTCTTTAAGAAACGATTTTTATCACTTTGTAGGTTCGTCATTAAATGGGTATCATATTGTGTTGATTTGTCAGCAGTCTGCGCGAGCAAATTGTTAATTTTCGTTTTGTCAGTCTTGGGTGTTGTCTGGGGGCTGTTATTCGTTGTAGTGTTTTTATTCTTACGTTTCTTGTTATTTATTGGAGATGCACAGTTGTCGCTTACCATATCAGTTGTTATTTTTTTATACATATTTTTCTTCTTAATCAAATCGTCGATAGTGTTTTTAAGATGTGTATTCTCTAAGTTTAAGCTCTCGACTTCTGCGTGTGCTGCTTCTAATCCTAATGTTAATTCCTTAATTTTATTTTGTAGTTGGGTAGTTTCATCGCTATGTTCCTCGTCTGAGATATCCGGCAAACTATTGCTAGTTGTACAATTTAACTCGGTGGTTATATTTAATTCCTCATTCGTTTCCGAATGTCTGCGCTGGCGCTGACGTCGTTGAGTGATATTTCCGAAGAAGTTCATTGTATGACAGCCAAAATTGACAAGATAACAAATTTTATCAATCTCAAAAAGAGACCCAATCGGTGAGGTTTGAACGCACGACTACCAGTACTGCAGACGACTGTATGAACTACCTCGCTAACTGAACAGTTACACTATGTGTTGAAATTGGTGATCGTTTCATGTGAGAATGATTTTTAAATAACAAAAAGTCGTTAAGTATGAGTCATACCAGTGGAATTTTTTTCTCATAACTAAAGTTATTTAAGTTTAAATTGCGAATAATTTTATAGGTTTTGTTCACTTATTGTGCACTGTTAGTTACTTATCTTGCACTGTTGCTTCACTTGAGTTTATTATTTATTACTATTGTTTTTAAGAGGGCTTCTTAACACTTATTCACAAATGTTTATTTATTTTCTATAACACTTAGGTTTTTTCGATGATAACGTTCACACTTGATGTTTATCACTTGCTTAATGTTTTTGGTGCACATTTATTGTTATTACACTTTGTTTATTATTATTAATGAATTTTAAAAACAGAGAACAACAATTCAAATGCTTGTAGCTAAAGCGCCATCTGGCGAGTATGAGTCTTTAGTGTTTCTTTTTATAAAACCTAGCAACTGTGCCGCCTTTCTAACGACTACATCGACATGAGTGTGAAACCTTAGTCGACTATCGAGTATCACACCAAGGTCACGGATTTCATGAACCTCTGTTAATTGTACCCCATCCACATCATATTTAGAATCAAGTGGTTTTACTTTTCTGCAATATTTTATAAAGAAACACTTCTCTGCATTAAGAGTCATACGGTTGCTATAACACCATGCTGTAATACTATTAAGGTCACTTTGAATCAGAGTAGCATCCCTGATATCGTTTACGGCCCTATAGATCTTTAAATCATCTGCAAACAGTGAATATTTTGAATGCCTGATGCAGTCGGTAATATCGTTAATAAATATCAGGAAAAGAATTGGGCCTAAATGGGATCCTTGTGGGACTCCGGATTTGGCAAGGTAAGTTCTAGATACATATCCAGAAACTTCAACGGTCAACGGTCTATTATTCAGGTACGATTTAAACCACTCCAATAAAATGCCACCTACTCCAAAACTTTTCAATTTTTGAAGAAGTATCTCATGGTCCACCCTATCAAACGCGCTGCTAAAATCGGTGTAAATAGCATCCACTTGAAAACCCTTATCAACCTGTTGACATAGGTCTGAAACGAAAGGAACAAGGTTTGATTCAATTGAACGACCGGCTCTAAAACCGTGTTGATGATCAGAGAGATATGGTTCAGCCAAATTTGACAACAGAGGGTATATAAGGATTTCGAACAGCTTTGAAAAACATGAAAGGATTGAAATTGGTCGGTAGTTTTGTACCTCCACTTCGTTACCCTTCTTAAAAATCGGTAAGATACGAGCTTTTTTCCAGATTTTTGGAAAATTTCCTTCATTTAGTGAGCGGTTATATATAAGAGTCAGAGGCAAGGATAAAGCTGAGCCACACCGTTTCACAAATAATGGAGGAATACAATCAGAACCAGCTCCCTTGGTGCTATCTAATTTTTTGATAGCCCGGAGAACCTGATTTTCAGTGAGATGTATTTTACCAATGAAGGTACTACTCGTTTCCATGTTATTCACTGTACTACCATGACTCGGTGTTTGTGAGTTATAAACAGATGAAAAGTGAGTAGCAAACAAATTAACTATATCCATTCCAGACTCCGCCGTAGAATCATTCAAATACATTTTAGCGGGCATAGCAGAATGTCCACCCTTTTTATGTCTAATAAAATTCCAAAATGCCTTTGGATTTATTTTTATGCTAGACTCTATTTTTTTCCTGTAGTTTTTGTAACATTTATCGTATAGTTTGTGACATCGAGAGCGGAGAAGTTTAAATTCAATTTCATCTCGAGGATTTTGATGTTTGCGTAGTCTATTGTGGGTTTTATGTTTTTCCGCCAAAAGTTTTACCAAAGCGGGGCTGAACCATGAAGGATATTTACAATTGAGCAACCCACGCTTTGGCACGAATTTGCCAATCACATCATGTAACATGTCATAAAATTTACAGATCATCTCGTTCACATCCCCCAAATTGCATAATTCACTTTGCCAATTGATGCTCTTCAGTTCACTTATAATAGTTTTGTAGTCGGCTTTGTAAAAATTATACCTTGTATTTTCTATGGATTTTAAATATTTAACGTCATAATAAGAAACAGAAACCAACAAGGGTGGATGATTAGAGTAGCATTTACTCAGAGTGTCACGTGCTTCAGTCACTTCTACACGTTCGAGGTTCGATATGAATAGGTCTAAACAGCGATTGTCACTATTACCAATTGAGTTAAATTGATACAACTGGTTTGTGGCCATAAAATCAATCAACAAATTACCCAGAGAATTACTATAGTTAGATGGTATCAGGTAATTTTGATTATCTTTAACCTCCCATTTTATGAAAGGTAAGTTAAAGTCTCCCACAAGTATAAAATCGTCTGTATGAGGCAGTGCTGAATCAATACTAGACAACAAAAGTGACAAAGATTGGAACTTAACCGGGGGAGGCAAATAAGCCACACAAATGGTAATTTTTCTAATAGAATGGTTAATATTTAAATGCAATGAAACCCACAAAGCTTCCGCATCTATTTCAAGGTTTGTAATTCTAAAGGAGGGTATTTTACGTGACACTGCAATCAACAGCCCTCCGCCATCAAGTTTTGTTCTTTTAGAGCATACGCGGTCACGCCGATACACTATATACCTATCATCAATTAATTTATTATTTGAAATATTAGAGTTCAACCATGTTTCCGTAAAAGCAATGACGTCATAATTAGTATTTAAAATGTTCTTCAATAAATAATTTGTTTTTGTTCTTAGACCTTGAACGTTTTGATAGTAAATATCAAGCATTTTAAGTAAAGTAAAAATCCAAGTATACATTTCTACAAAGAGCAATAATAATAAAACAAAAAACAAAATTAATGAAGTTAATGCATAAGATTTAAGCTTTCTACGGTTTTTATCAACAAAGCTTGACTCTCTTCATTTTTACGCACATAGATACGACCATATCGTGACCAGACGTATCTGTAGTTGAGCTCTCTAGCTTTCATCCTTGCTGCGGCATGTAGTTTCTTGGCAGTCGGTGTCAGGTGCTCCGCCACAAATATCGGAACTCGAGGTCCACCTATTCCAAGATGCTGAGAAGACAACTTATCATCGCCGCGTGCTTTATTAAACTTGGAAACCGCAGCTAAGATTGTGTCGTGTTGTAGACGTGGAGTGCGCAGTTTAGCTACGATAGTTCGAGGCCTATCCTTATTTGGTGACAGCTTAGCCACCCTTGTCACACACTGGATATCGTCACAAGTCAAGGGACTATCAACCACCTTCGACAGTTGTGCCAATGTGTTTGTTAATATTTCTGATCTATGCTCAGGTACTCCATTGATTTCGATGTTACATTCTCTCATGTGCAATTCGATAATATTAACACGCGCTGAAAGGTCGTGAACCAACGATTTCAGTAAGTGATTTTCGGTAGTCAGCTCAGTGATAGCGGCACACTTATTTTCAATTGTTTGCTTCATCGACTCAAATTGAGCGTTAAAAATAGTCACAGACTCTCGAAACGTTGCCATCTCATCTCTTATATTCTTTAACTGATTGATGACCAGGCTATCAATAGTTGATGTCAGCGTACTAGACAACTCTTCCTTAATAATATCTCGAAGTCTTTCCTCCGATGCCCATACGCCCTCTTTTGGGTTAATACGTTCTTGACTAGAAGGAATGGTGGGTGACTTGCTCATCTGTCTCTTTCTAAACGTTACATTCGAACCACCAGAGCTTTGGGCTTCCGGTAGGGCTGTCGCTTCATTTACCGAGGGACGTACCGGCGTATTGGCATTTCCGGTCTTTGGTTGCTTACAACAACACTCTGGGCAACGCCAGCAACTTTTAGTTTGTGAATCCATTGCCACAAAACTCCTCGAGTCTATACCTGCGCAGTCAAGATCATACTTTAATTTGCACAGGAAACAAGAAAGGAATTCATTTCTCTTACCACGAAAAGGATTTCGACAACCTGCGCAAACATTTGTAGGTGCCATTCTAATGAAGGTATGTGCAAAAAAAGTA
This sequence comes from Spilosoma lubricipeda, assembly GCA_905220595.1. Taxonomy (NCBI): domain Eukaryota; kingdom Metazoa; phylum Arthropoda; class Insecta; order Lepidoptera; family Erebidae; genus Spilosoma; species Spilosoma lubricipeda. The sequence continues at coordinate 1,260,675 of HG992296.1, forward strand.
AATAAATAATAATTTGACGAAAACAACACGATTTACTATGTTCTGTTCGACGTGACAAATATTCGCGGCCGAAAGGGCCTAAGCGCCGTGCCAAGCGCGTCGCTTACGCGTTTTAACACCGCACACACAACTATTATCACCCTTCAATCGTTTATCTATTATTTTACTAAAAAAAGTCCTTTATTTTTAGTTATTCTGTCACTGTTATTGCACCAACACATAAATTGCACTCACAGGAACCTGTCAATATAAACTTTAGTAGGTTATTACTATTTTAACCGATGATTTAATAATATATAAACAATTATTACGCTATAGCAATGCTCACTGTGCACGGACCGGGATGTTATTCCATAGATGATGATGATGATACATATTTTTTTTTACAATCATTTGCAGTGCTCCGAATTAACGATTTTTAATTTAGTTTAAATACGACGAAAAACAATTATGATCAATAAAAACAAAAGAATGACACATAAAATATACATACATAACACTCTAAAAAGCATGTAACTAAATACACAATAATAATGTTTTTTTGTAGAATCAGAAATTATTAATCCACAAGGAATAAAAGTGCTTACGCAACACGATACATCCGAATGCCCGAAAGTATATACATATCTGAAAAGGGTCTTTGAGATATAATCCACTCGAAGTTGGTCAGTTTTAGGACACCACATCTTGTATAATATCGTTCCTTCAGGGCCGAAAGATATTAAAATAAGTTCCTAACAAAATCTTTCTGTCCCATGGCTTGTAAAAGAAACTGTCGAGATTTTGTTTCCACAATAAAGGGACATTTAAAGTTTTTTATCTGTTTGCTATTCCGCGTGTATTTTCGGGAAAGTTTTAAATAAAATTCGTAACAAGTCTACTCGCAAAATTAAAGATTAAGGATTTTGAATTCTACTTTCATTCTTATACAGAAGTTTTCAGGATACATTTCGGCAGACGTGGGATAGGTAGTTGTTTTTTTTTTCATTCAACATCTCTTTGGATTATCCTCTTTGTTAATGGAATGCGGTAAACGACTAGATAGGTTAATTGGTGATATCTGCTGTTATAGAAAGCTGAAGTCTAAACGTAAGTGTATTGTGTGTGCTTTTACGAGACTAAAATGATGAGATTAGGCTATTGGCAACTCCACTTATTTGACCACCTTTCGTTATCATCTTGATTCTGTGGGAATGATAGTCCTTCCCGGAAATTCGGGATTTCTTGTGATTCTGAAAGTACGTTAAGCTGTCGGTTCCGGTTGTCATGAACATCTATGGCGATTGTTATTGGGAAGTCAGTGCCCTCAAATAAATTGACAACTAGTTCAACCTTCGAATTCAGTTCACCCTCAGGGTTGCGGAGGTCCGATGCCAGTCGCTCCGTGTAAAAACTGATATTCAGGTAAAACCGGTTGAACTAATAACCGACCCCAAATCTTGGGAATAATAAAGGCTAGGAAGAAGAAGGAGCAAACGAGCAGACGTATCATCTAATGGTAAGCGATTACCACCGCCCATAGACAACAGCATACATAGCATGAATAGCAACACCAAAGGCGTCACAAGTGCGTTGCCGACTTTTGGCGGCTCGGGAAAGGGATGTGAGGCGGGTTAGGATATGGGCCTCCAGTATCCTCACTCACTCGGTGAAACACACCGCAAGCGCTATTACACACCGGTTTTCTGTGAGGCCATGGTATCACTCTGGCCGAGCCGGCAAATTCATGCCGAATCATGGCTCTCCCACAATGCAATTACAAAAATCATATATTTTTCTAATAAAATTACTACTTCTACTTTGTTTCCAACATAATGATGGCTACTAATTTAATAAACATGTCTCCAACAATTATTTAATAGTTGATTTATATTCCGATAAAATGCCTTGAATCAGAGCCATAATTCAGACAAAATATCTAGCACAAAATGTCGCAAACTTACGATCATGAAGAATTCTCATTCTGATTGTTATTCGTAATATGCTAATGGCAGTTGTGACATAAATGTTACTACCCATTACCTCATAGGATAGGTAATTACCTACTGTAGATTGTAATGTTATAGTTTATTGTGATAAACTTGGATCTTACTACAATCATGTTGATGCTTTCAATAACAAGAACGGTAGTCTTTCAATACTGATGAACTTACAATACATTCTTATATACACTCACCTCTTTATACCCTAAGCCTTAGCGTCCTTAGGGACTAGGTGTATCTTCAAATGTATACACTATGAGAATTTAGTTTCACCTACGTAAGAAGTGGCTAGGGTATACTGTCATTAATCCAGTTTATATTTTCCTAAGTAAATATACTTGTTTGTACTAATATTAGAAACGCGAAAGTTTGTAAATATGTTTGGATGGATGGATGTTTGTTACACTTTCACGCAAAAACTTCTAAACGAATTTGAATGAAACTTTACAGTAATAAAGCTCATACATCAGAATACCATATAGTCTACTATTTGCCGCGATAGCCGACATATACGCGGCTGGAGCCGCGGGCAACAACAACGGTGTTGCTCTTGATGAACTCAGAAATTATCTTACCGGTTGTCAATTTTTATTTATTATACTTGTGTTTTGCTGGTGTACCTAACATAGGATAGTTAACATCACGTTCAGACCAATAGGGACCGAGCATAATTAAAAGAAATGCAAACGAACGAACTGTTACATCAGCCTGGCGCAGTGCACCGTCAGCATATTGCCAGCAGACAGGTGACTCGGTGTACTGTCAGATAAGTCTTGATTCAACCTCGGCTAAGATCACTTGCTCTTAACAATTAACAAACTGTAAATTCCTTTGATTAAATAAACGACCTTCAGCCAAATTTTTTTTTTAACTTATAACAAAACGAACGAATGAAATACTATAAGTAGGTATAATACCTATGAACTCAGCTACAAACAGAATGATCGTTTTTATTTGTAATAACTATGGCGGCAAAGAAGCAGACGCATCGCCTGATTGTAACCGATTAACAAGACCCATGAACACCCGCAATACCAGAGGCGTTACAAGTGAGTTGCCGGCCTTTTAAGAAGGAATAGGCTCTTTTAATGAAGGTTTGAAAGTCGTATTGGTCCGGGAATATCACAGGCAGTTCATTCCACAGTTTACAACTAGTTTTGTTTTTAAAAAGTTCTTAGAAAAGCTCATAGTTATGTACTGCCAACCATCTAGATGATGGGGATGAAACTTTTGTCGCGTATGACGATGGCGGAAAGAGAGACAATTCCTCGGAGCACTTTCCATAGTAAATGCGGTAGAAGATGCACAGCGAAGCCACATCTCTACGCAGCGTCAGAGAGTCTAGCCGAATTGAAAGTTCTTGGCAATGATGAATGATCAATGATGTAACTCTCCGTTGAATGTGGTCCAGAGGGAGGAGCTGGTATCGTACTTATTGCATAATGTTGGTCCTGCATGGAAGGCGATCAGTCAGTAAAGTAGTTCAGTAAAAGAAAATTTAATAGTTTAACTTTTCAACATTACACTATTTCTTTTAAACTTAACAACGAAACTTCACAAATTAATTCGCATAAGTCCCACAGCTTTGCAAGATCAAAACAAATTGTTTTTGTTAACGGTACCGGTAACGGTAAAGTTCATTTTACCCTGAAGTTTCTTAGACGATACTTCTATCTATTACGTGAAACAATTCTACAAAGTTTACCGGCTGGGAACAGCGTTGAATCTGTTTTCTTTGGCAGGATATCATTTATTTAGCTAATGTTCTTAACCCCCGATGCGAAAAGAGGGATTTTATAAGTTTAACGTCGATGTCTCGTATGTATGTCTGTCTCTGTTTCTCTGTGCGTGTGTGTGTATGTTTGTGGCATCGTGGCTCTCAAACGGATCTACAGATTTAGGTGCGGTTTTTTTCATTTGAAAGCCAGTTTCCTTGCGGTGGTTATCAGTTCTTTTCCAAACCGATGTAAAGCATTTTTTTTTCAAATACCCGATTAAGTGCATGCGTAGGGAATAGGACATTGTTTTGAGGTGATTGATGAAGAATTCGGAGTATATCCACCCCTTTTCATCCCGTGGGTGTCGTAAGAGGCGAGAAAGGAAGTAAACTGAGCACAACAACGGCACTGCAAAGAAATGTCGGCAAAATAATGATGATCAAAAATAAAATCTTGATTTATCTATAGGTTTTATGTTCTTTTCTTTTTTATTGAATTTCATCTCCATTATCTGGATCTTTCTGTTTTGCTCAACAAAACTGTGGAATGAACTGTCGCCTGCGGTATTTCCGAACCAATACGACCTTCAAAACTTCAAGAAAAGAGCGTATTCCTTCTTAAAAGGCCGGCAATGCACTTGTGACGCCTCTGGTGTTGCCATGGGCGGCAGTAATCGCTTATCAGCAGGCGATACGTCTGCTCGTATGCCCACCATTTCATTAAAAAAAGGGAAACAAAACTTGATACAAAATTCCCTTTCTAAGGTTTATTTATTATGAGGAAGTAGGTATAACACCAGTGAAGTATTACTATTGGTAAATTAGTTTTCTAAATCATCATAGTTTGGGTTAGTAAAATATGTTAGACATTGTTAGTATTAAATTCATTTATTCCACAATAAATAATTAGTACAATTAATGCAATATTAATAAATAATCAACATAAATAAGGCAAATGCTTAGCTGTTTTAAATGCGAAAATAGTTTTTATTGTACAAGTTCACAAGTACCACGATAGTTAATAACAAAAAAAAAATTGTTATTTACATTATTAATACGTGTTTTTAACTTATATTTCTTTGAAAATAAATAAAAGTCGACAAAATAATGATGATTAAGAATAAAATCTTAATTTATCTATTGGTTTTATGCTCTTTTCTTTTTTTATTAATTTTCAACGTTATAATATATTCCTATATATGTATTTATTTTTTTAAAACTTTCAATAATAAAGTTTATTACATTTTCTTTTATATTTCTTGGTGGGTTGATACAGTCAATCATTAGGTCATTTCGTTAAAAACCTAGTAATGCATTGACTTTAATATGAATATAAACATAAGTCTTGTTTAGTCTTTACAATTTTCGAATTTACTGTCAGTGTAATAAAGTTTATTATTGTTTGTCTAGCTGAGGTATGCAACGCCGTAACTCCGGTGCCTCTCACCCATATTGATTTAATCCTTTTTGACCGATGCCTGAAAATTATTCTTACTTTAATTTCTTTATCTTTTAATGTAAGTACTGTTTAAAATCAATTACTCAGTTCCCAACGATTGTCTCGAATCGATAGACTGAAATGAAAGAAACATATACTTTGTCACAAGGATGATAATAATATACATACAATATACAATATAAGATTAACCCTAAAAGAGAGGTTCAAAATCAATATCTGACAATAGTAAGTTCATACATCTCACAAACGGCCGCTTGTTCACGTTTTTTTTCGTTTGGAAACCCCTACTGTTGATAAGGTACTTTTTTTCCTCAAGTGGGGATTGAAACCATAGCTTGTGATTCTCCGTGAGTCAGGGTTACTAACCACTAAACCAAGAGGTAAGTTAAACTAAACTAATTAACTTTTACTTATTCAAGGAATGCCTGAAAACAACATAGAAGTTTGGCTCTAATCTTAAACAAGGGGCGTGTCACTTCACAAAAACACAAACCTAATTCAAAAATCCAGGGAATCCCTTAAAATACGCAAGTTAAGCTGCTTTTACACTCTCCAAAACTTTCTCCCAAAGTACAAGCACAACCCAAGTACTAGAGGATATGGAAGTTCTGTAGAAATTCTGTTGCCGGACTTTTAAGCGGCAGAGATGTTCTTATTACAATCGGTAAAAACGCTTATTGTTTTTAAATATGGCTCTGCAAAAATTACTACTCTGTCTAATGGAAAGCATAAGCAGAATCCCAGAATGGTGGTCACCATACTCATTGCTCGTACAGACAATGCAGCATGGTAACACACCATGGCGGCCTAGTGATGCTTTTGCATCATTGGGCCTCTGGTCTCGCAGTCACCAACGAAACACGACAGCAAGAGCGCTGTCATTTTACGTTGATCATCTGTGTGAGGGTAGTACCGCCCCGGTCGAACCGACCCGCTCGTGCTGGAATCATTGTGGCTCTACTAGCTGATATACTACTTGTAATATTATTATCTATACTATTAGTAGTCTAGTCATTGTATAACACGTCCTGACCATTATTGTAAATGTAACCTAATTTTGGACACGATGACTAGAACTAGTCAAGTACCAGAAGTTTTTATTATTTACCTGCAACATGTGGGTATAACCTATATATTTAACTAAAACATCTGACCCGACCCGACTCTTGTTTAAGTAGATATTTCTAAACGCCTTAGGATTTCGGAAAGAAAATATAACCCTTCCAGTTTTCTTATAACTTTCTTCTATACATACTTAATCCAGATAGTAATAACACATAAAAAAAAGAATCATCTTATTTGGTGCTTACGATCAGAAATTATGCGCGTACATACATTTCGGTGATTCATTCTTATTTCCATATAGAACAGATTTACACTATCTGCTGCTTATTAATACAAATAAATGACATTGGAGTGTATGTATTTTTTTAAATTTTTGTCTGTCTGTCTGTTTGTTCCGGGTAATCTCTGGAACGGCTGCACCGATTTTTACGGGACTTTCACTGGCAGGTAGCTGATGATCTAAAGAGTAACTTACGCTACTTTTTTTAGACTAACTTCGTCGATATGACAATAATCGCGGGTAACATCGCGGTGTTCAGCTAGTCTATACTAATATTGTTCCGGCTGGATACTCCACACGCTGGCGGTTTGCCAAGCATTGGCCTCGCAGCATCGGGCCCTCGCTGCAGTAATCGGAGGAGATCTCTCGCTACCGGCCGTCATACGCTCCATGGCCGGTAGTGACAGCAGTTTTACCGCGGTCGCAACCTTCTGCAAAGACGTAATTTCCCAGAAGGAGGCGGCGGAGAAGACCCGGGAGGATGATATACACTCGGACCCAATCCACCGCCGGCGGCGGAGGCTCGCATATCAGCGCCTCATGCCGCCCTGAGTGTGGCCGCGGATGGTCGGGACGGGTTTTCACCTTCATCCGCTCTAGTGGCCATCCGCGAGGAGGCGACGTTTCACGTGTGCCGTACGTCGCCTACATAGAGAGTTAACAACAGACGGTGCCCGCTTCAGTGCGGGCAGGCGCTGGGATAGGTTTCAGATGTGTTAATAACAGCAGTTCCCGGACCCCTCCCGTCTCAGACGCAGAGTGGCACACCGTGTGGTTTTAGTCTAGATTAATATTATAAAGACATAAATTTCTAACCTTATATATATGGCTGTAGGGCAAAATGGTGTTGCTTTCACTAACAGAATGCGACACTATTCAATAGTGACATGGGCCATATTTTATTATCATTTAACAAAAAAAATTGCTTAAAATACTTATTTATTTTTAGTTATTTAATTGAACATAAAAAAATTATAAGTTTGAATTTATCGACAGTTTCCGCACTAAGTTCGAGGCTTGTATCGCGATTCGACATAAAAAGACCTGATTTTACATTATTCATTGGTGCTAATTCTGCTGTTCTAAAATCTTTCCACACAACACTAGAATACAAACTAAAAATAACTGTTCGTCAACTCAAACGACGTTCTCAATATTGAGTAAAAAAGATAATTTAGATTTTTGCTTTGCCTAGGTGTTGAAGCAACAACAGAAATTAGCACCATACTAAATTTGTAAATCAAGTCGAAGAAAAGCGGGCGGGCCCAACGAAGTGGGCACGAGTCAGCTAGTTCTGTATAAATCTCTTTTCTAAGACGGGGCCTATATCTAGGAGAGTACCATTAAAGGCTGTTGACGCGAAAATCCGTGACATCAGACTCAGACATCAGAATTGGCTCCATGTATTGGTAAGCCACTTTCAACATCGATAGCAAAATCACTGAAATAGATTCTAACAAAATATAGTCTTTGCGTGTACAAAGAAAATTGAATCTGGGATTGTAACAAAAAACTCAAATAGAAATTGAACGAAATTGAAAAGTAAAATATTTTCTTTCGTTTGATTGTATTTGAGCTTAGACTAAATATAGTCCTGAGTATAATCATCGAAAATGTACTCTATAAAAAAAATAAAAAAAAATTGGACTGTCTGTTTGTAATATTTTCAATTTTTGTCTGCCTGTCGGTTGGTCTGTCTGTTTGTTTCGGGTAATCTCTGGAATACTTTTTTTAGACTAACTTTGTCCCGCGGCGTTACCCGCGGTTAAATTCGTACCGTGGGTGACGTCGCGGGGCAAAGCCGGTCTGAAAAACAGAAGCCTAAGTTACCCCCTGGATCATCAGCTACTAAGGCGTACATAAATACTAAAACAAGTTTTTCGGGAACTTAGGTATGACGGTACGAAGTTTGCCGGGTCAGATAGTATACTTAATAAATGATAATAAATATTAAATATTTCGGACATCTAACACACAACGCCATGTAGACCCAAACTAAGCAGAGCTTGTGTTATGGGTACTAGTATAGACAACTAATAAAAATATATATATACTTTTGTTTGCAAATATATACATATTATGCATAGAAAACACCCAAACTCCGAAACAAATATTTGTAGATCATACAAACATTTGGTTCAACCCGGGAATCGAAGTCGTACACGCCGACCGCGAGACCAACGTGGCAGACTTATATATATAAATGGAATATACCCACATATATAATATAGGTAAAACACTTATTGTACTTGACTAGTTCTAGTCATCGTGTCCAATATAAGGCAAGATAAACTACTACACAGACGCAATACTAGTCAGGACCTAATACACGATGACAAGAATGCTAATTAACGATAACTATATATGTCGAAATGTATGATTATGCAATGGAATCGAAATCACTATATATGACGGAGTTCTTAAGGGTTACTAACCACAAGACCATAGCTGAATGTTAAGTTGACTACAACCTCATTTATTTATTTTTCCTGAAATAAATACACTCATACAAAAAAAAAATTACTCTAACCTATAAGTATTAAGAGAAAAGCAATTTGTAATGAAATCAAAATAAACAACAATATTTTCGATTCTGAGTGTACCTTACCTCATTACAATAAAGTGTTATAAAAGTAAGACAATATTTACCACATTCATGTAAAATAAAAAATATTTCAAGTAAATAGTTTCATGCAATAAGATTTTTCTTCGCTGTAATTAAATTCATACGTGTTCTGTCTCGTACATGCAAACATTGCATATAAAGTGTACAAAATACTGTTTTGGTTGTGCTATAGTAGAAAGTGTTTAAAGCTTGTACAGTCGAGCGCAAAAGTGTTTGATATAGATTAGTTTTTAAAATAGTATAAAATAATTTTCATGATACGTTTGAAAACATGCCGTTTTTATATAGAATTTAAAATGTGTCTTCTAAGCTGGGTTATTTATTTTTATTTAAATTTTAGTGTCGGTAATATTGTACGTAAGTAAACAACCTGTGACAAAAATTCAGATTCCTGATGTCTAGTCCTCGTGGTAGTCGAATATTTTAAAATACACGTTATAAATAAATCACACCTGCTATATCACAATTTTCAAGGCCATGGAAATGATTCATCTTATGTGGGTATTGAATTCTGAATTCACAAGAAATTCCAGCCAATATTATGTTTTATTCAATAACAAGTACATAAATGTTTCTGAAACATAACTGCGGTTACCTAACATTATTCAATATTTCCTTATTTTAATTCTACATCAAAGCTTTTGCTAACCCCTTATATTGCTGTTTGCTGCCTTTAAGGTCGAATTTAGTTTCAACTTTATGTTCAAAGGTTTTATTTAACTTATGCATGAAATAGGTTACGACCCTGCGGGATATTGGACTGAAATGTACAACAGCTTAGTACCGAGTGCGTAAATATTTTATAAGAAACTTTGATTAAAGGCAAAATATTTTTGGAAGTATTCTCCGCTGGGGTAATAATGTTTCAGAAAATAGGACAAGTGGTGAAGACTTATTGGCTTGAGATTACAGAATTGGTAAAAGCCAACTTAGAAGTAAAGATGGAATATCTGTATATAAGGATTACGAAGACATGTATACATCTTGATACTAATTAGTGGCTTTATCTAGTATGGAAATGTTTTATTTCTGTTCTATTTACTCTTCTAAATCTTTGTATAAAATTACCAACACATTACGCCGTAATATTAACTTCCCTTCTATCTGTATTTTTAATAAATTTCTTATTTTCCCATCTCATCTCTATAGTAGTTAATTAACGCCAATTGGATTTTCCTCTATAGGAGAATTTTATTAACGGCCGTTTGATGTTTTGTACTACCTTTATGACCATCTTGGGAATTTTATTTCGTAAATATTTCTTTAAATATGCCACAAATAATTCATTCGATTTTAAAAAGATGCTCTCGCATTAGAAATAAATAACCTGTGTCGCTAGGGATTTTACAAACATACATGAAACAGACACAAAGAACACCCAGACTCAGAACAGCAATTTGTGAATAACACGAAGTTTTGTTGTGGGATTTGAACCCGCAACACTTGTTGCAGAAGAAAACGGTGTGGTTACCGCTTAAATCTCTAGGCCAAACGTGCAGTATCATATTCATATCATATCACTTTATTGTGCGATTATTAAGTGAATTCAAAAACCTATTCAACTTTTGCCTCCAACAGTACTTTTCTCAACCAACGTCTTGGTTTACTTCAATCTTCTGAAACTTAACATATTTGTGTTGCATATGCAACTCGGATTTCGAAAACCTAGTCGACTCAATAACAATAAATACTCGGAAAATTCTTTCAGATAAACGTTTGCTGTGGTTAATAAAAGAGTGTTGTTATGAATGTTAAAGCAATCATTCGCCTATTGAGGAAACAAGAGTCTGTCTGTATGATCCCTAAATCCTTTGACTAGATTTGCTACATAATTGGACTGTTTACTTTACATTAATGAAAAAATACTAGATACTAAGAAGTTCCGTCTCTCTCTCAGTTTAAATCGGTACTAGAATTCGAAAATTCTGTCTGTCTGTCTTTCTTTTACTCTTTGACTGCAATGCAGATGCAAAAGCATATGACCCAAGTATGTGACAAAAGTAGGTGACCCACACCATGCAGGATTGTTGCATTGTCTGCATTCGCAATGAGTATGGTGACCACTACTAGGACTCGCTCATCCTTTAAATATGGCGGAGTACAGTCACTGTGGTATTCTCATAGATATAATGTAAATGTATATTATTATTAAGACGCATCAGTAAAATTGTAAATTTGTGATATCTAAAACTGTATAAGCCCTTTCTTAAATTTTCTTTTATCTAAAATAAATATTATTTTAAGAAAATAATGTTTAATATTTTCTTAAATCGTGACATGAATTTAAAACGAAAAATAATTGTTTTTCATACCTCTTGAAGGTTTTCAACTAATATTTTTTCTAGTTAAATGAATTCCAAAGAATTTTTACTGTTTTATTATAAACTAGCTGAACCCCGCGGTGTTACCCGCGGTTATTGTTGTACCGCGAGTAACGCCGCGGGACAAAGTTAGTCTAAAAAAAGTAGCCTAAGTTACTTCCCGGATCATCAGCTATCTGCCAGTGAAAGTCCCGTCAAAATCCGTCCAGCCGTTCCAGAGATTACCCGGAACAAACAGACAGACAGACAGACAGACCGACAGACAGACAGACAGACAGACAAAAATTTTTTCAACTACACTTTCGGTATATGTACCGTGTATACATATATATGCATTTAGTAAAAAGCGGTTATTTTAATATTACAAACAGACACTCGAATTTTATTTATTTGTATATAGATTAGCTGAACCCCGCGGTGTTACCCGTGGCTATTGTAGTACCGCGAGTAACGCCGCGGGACAAAGTTAGTCTAAAAAAAGTAGCCTAAGTTACTCCCCGGATCATCAGCTATCTGCCAGTGAAAGTCTCGTCAAAATCCGTCCAGCCGTTCCAGAGATTACCCGGAACAAACAGACAGACAGACAGACAGACAGACAGAAAAAATTTTAACTACATTTTTGGTATATGTACCGTGTATACATACATATGCATTTAGTAAAAAGCGGTTATTTTAATATTACAAACAGACACTCCAATTTTATTTATTTGTAATGATCATGGACCATAAATAACACATTTTAAACTCTCACATTCATTGTACTTGTCAACCCAGAGTAATATTTAATGTATTTCTAAGAGTATGTTTTAAATATATCCGAATATAATTTCGTACTTAGGGGTTTAGTCACGTTTTCGCTGACATATTTTTTCATTCCAAGAGGATTTAAAGGGATGAACCGATTCTCATATACAACGTCCTATCATGTTGAATTATGTCGCTTAGGCACCTGGTCCGTAATATAAATGTCTTTTATCGAAAAGTATACATACTTATAGACTTTTGTATTATATTTATCGTAAATAAGGCACATTTTTATTGAAGTAAAACTTTTTTTAACTGCGTTGAGCTCTTTATGGTGGTAGAAAATCTTATGAGTTCGCGTCATGACACGATGACTTGACATTTTCGAAGTGAAAACTTCTTACGCCGCGTTGAGCACTTTTTAGTAGAGGAAAATTTTATGAGTTCGCGTCACCGACATGCTAATGTTTGATGTCGAGAATTTTAATTTAATCATTATGGAATTTATAATTTTACACATTAATTTTACAAATAACTTTAGTTTTCACTCCTATCGGCAGGTCTTTTGATTGCCAATTTTTTTATCCACTGGTCTAGTGGTTTACGACATAATAAGGCTAAGCCAGAGGTCATGGGTTCTTTACCTACTCGGAAGAAATTATTTTGTATTAGCAAGATCGTTTGTTCTATGTCTGCGTATAGTTTCTTTATGATGTGTATGTTTTTTTGAAGAAAGTGGTTGGCAGCGAATGGGTGTGGACTGCCCAAGGCCGGGATCCTTTGAGCTTCTTGGAGGCGGACGGCGATAGATTGATCAATGAAATTGTATTTAGAAATAAGTGAGTATTTTGGTCAGTAGCATGGTTACTATAATACAACCTCTGCTTCGTATAAGATAAAACGGTCGCGTATGTAAGGTAAGAAGGCTTTTTATTATCGTGTTCATTTGGAGGGTCGCTAATTTAATGTAATGAAAATAATTAAAACAAAGGAAAGTGGAACACAATCACCTCAAATTGAATAATTTTAAGGAAATTGAAACAAAAATCAAGGAGTTTTGCTGGCTGTTCATTACATTTATTATGATTAGAACCAGCATTGCTTTGAATACCTGTTTTTTTTTTCAAAACCATGTTTAGTGGTCAAGTTAGTATACAAGTACCTAGGAATTTCTCATACAATTTCAACAGAATAGTGATATTTGTATATGCCACTTGATATCAACACAGAAAAGATTACTCTGAGTGTGTCACATAAAATATATTCTACTATATTTTAATTTAGGCAAAATTAGATTGGCAGATATGAAACATCCAGAAGAGAAGAGCTAATTAATTAAAAAAAAAAAAAATTAGGAAGAAAAATACATATGTGCAAAACGTGATTGTATTCAAAATTTTCCCTCTGTGTAATCAGCGTCAAAACAAAGTGTCATGGCGACGGATCACCACGCCAATTATTGATGTAACGATGCGTTCTGAGTGATAATAACATCATTTTGTTGTATTGCAAACATTTAGATAGTCTGTGGCAAATAACTCGAGATCTCAGAGGCATTTATGAAGTGTCCGTGCTAAACAATAATACTAAAAGCAAAACTTTTCATTAAATACAATATTTACTAAAGCTCGACATGCAAAATAAAAATTAACGTGCAGCATACAATTTTAGTGTGAATATGCAGCTGAGCTTACAAAATGGCCGGTTTTATCATTTGACATTTTAAAATTCAACGAAATTTTACTTGTAAAGTAAGATTGATTCATTTATATGACGAGTGACTATTTTAAGACATTATAAGTATGTCAATTTTATTCAGAGAAATATACGTGGTTCGAGAAAAAAAAAATTTAATCTTTCAAACCTATGTCTTATTTTCTCTTGACATACTAAATACTACTTTTTGTGAAATTTGTTTAGACAGTGGGGATGCCACTGTTTGAAAAAAAAATTATTAAGTATTTTAACCTCTGTTTCATTTTCTAGTTTAGAACGGTAAACACTATACAATACACACCTTAGTCAATTCAGTTACTTTTTATTGTCTGTCACTAGTGACGTCACTGTTTTAGACTACACAATTCAGAAATCTTTTTCAATGTTTATTTAATTAAAATTTGTAATAGAAATGATAAACTGTGATAATAATTATACTTACCGATATGTTTGTAATTTTCATTTTAATGAAGTAGACATCGGTATTTATTTACGATACGGTCACCTATCTTAGTGATGATAGTTTTGCTGGCAGTAGCATAAATAAAACAGGCGATTAAATAAAAGTTGATCATACATAAAATTTCGTTACATGATACTGCTAATCAACTTACTGTAATCAGTGGGTTATGGGATCACTATGGTCTTCAGAGCCTACATCCCATTTCCATGTATGTTCCATATGTTCGACTGCTGCCTGCGAGAAAGATTTTTAGTCGCCTTATCCGACCCTGGTCTGGCCTTGCGGCAGCTATTTTAAAGCTGGTTGGCAGTACAATTAATTATGTGATATGAAGAAGCGAAATCAGGTGTATATTGACATTTATAATAGCGTGTAAACGTAGCCTTAAACAGCTACAATTTGATGATGATTTTGATATTGGTCTTGATATACTTATGACGTTTTCTTTTCTTTGTTCAACTCAACTTTGTTTTTAATTGAAGTTCTCTTCGTGGTTTAAATGTGCAATATTATAGGTATAATGCAATAGAGAATGAAGTGTTTATATATATACAAGTGAACCAACACAACATCATATTGCCTATTTGAAAAATAGCTTGTAATAATAAAATTAATCATGCAAATGATAGTTAAGAAAGAAACAACCACAATGAAATCAATAAATAATTTAATCATGCACCATACTTCAGTCATTCACCTGAGAAGAGAAAAGCTTCTTCAATCCAATGATGGTTGATAATAAGAGAGCGATCTTGGAAATCAGGAGAGCCTTCCCGACCATTAGGGCTAGGACTTTGAAAGTAAGGGCTCCAAACAGACCGAACTTCAACGCGGCCAGGGCTAGAACAGGCCCAATGTTCTTCTGACGGCCTCTACCGCTCTCGAATACCTTTGGTGGTTTCAATGCCACACCTGAAATAAAAAGTAATAAATGTACATTGACTTTTTAATTTTTTTCTTTGAAAATAACTTCAGCACTAGGGTCATGGGGGAGTTTACGAACATACATTAACGGATTTAAAGAACTCCATATCTCAGAAGTACAATTTGTAGATCACACGAAGTTTTATTCCGTGGAACTTTAACTATTGGTGTATGTCTACAGAGCGATAGGTCTCAATATAACTAAATTGTATAAAGAATATTATTTTATTTTTACATAATTTTCACTTCGTACACATCTTCTGCTTAAGGGCTTGAAAAATTTCAAATTTTTGTGCTTAAAAAAACATTAAAGCAGTATTTTTCCTTAGTAAATGGAATAAAAAGGAGCGTCAACTTTCAAACACAATAACAAAAGTAATACCAATAACACGACTGGTTCATTATTCGTCATATTATTTTTCAATTTCTCGACTATGTATAATAATGTAACATGTTATTAAATTACCAAACAAATAACAAAAGGCACGTTGAACTCTCCGACCTCAAGATATTCCCCAATCACCCATAAAACACGAACAAGTTACGTACCCCAGAGGCAAAATTATGCTGATGTTATTATTGCGGCACATTTACCGCACTAATTTGTCCCTACGGAATATTGTTTCAAGTCTAGATCATGTATCGAATAATGAGCTCACTTTGGAATATTAGGAAATAATATTCCATACATGAAATAATATAATTATACAAGAAAAATACAGAATTTGAGTAATTAATTTTGTGAATTCTGTAACTGATTCGTTTATATAATCAACCTTTGCAAAATTTCATGTTTTCTTTTTTTTTTTTTAAGAATAGACATTTCCTATACTTGGAACATCCTGTGTCACAGAGGACAACAAATCACAAAGAGCACTTAGACTCAGAAAAACAATTTGTGGATCGCATAAAATGTTTTTCTATAAAAAAACAATTAAAATAGTAATAATAAATATTTCGGACCTTTAACACACAACGCCATCTAGTCCCAAGCTAAGCAGAGCTTGTGTTATGGGCCCCAGACAACGGATACAAATATATATATACTTTTTTGTTTGTAAATACATACATATTATACATAGAAAATACCCAAACTCCGAAACAAATTTTTATAGATCACTAGCAGACCCACGCAACCTCGTTTGCGTCTCCTATTGCCCGTCGCGTGATAATTTTCCCCCGTTTTTAAAACATTTTTCATTGGTGCTCCTCTCCTATTGGTCTTAGCGTGATGATATATAGCCTATAACCTTCCTCGATAAATGGGCTATCTAACACAGAAAGAATTTTTCAAATCGCACCAGTAGTTCCTGAGATTAGCGTGTTCAAACAAACAAACAAACTCTTCAGCTTTATATATTAGTATAGATACAAACATCGTCGGGATCAAAGTTTGCAGTGATCGTCGTCAGAGGCAGACTGATTGGATATTTCCTAAGTTAAGTGTTAAAACATACCTTAACCCAATTAGAAAACAGACATGAAATTGGTTTAAAGTATGTTTTAAATATATAAAATTCTTGACAAAATTTACTCACCAACTCCTAAACTTCCGTCTTTCTCATGCTTTCCAGAAATGACTAGATCAGCATCCTTCAGGATTCTGTACCGTAAAGACCTGGAGCTTGCGAATTGCCACAGCTTGTTCATGATCAATTGTTGAGCCTGATCTTCGAGTGATGTACCCGATCTGGCCAAGGTTTCTGGTGACGCTGGTATATCTGCTGCAGCGCCATGGCTGGAAAAGTACATACAATATGTTACACATACTTTTCATAGATTTGATGCAGAGAGTTTTCAGGGAGTCAAAAACTTGGAAGAGAATAATATAACGGTACTCAAAATATATGAATTACAATTAGACGAAAGAAAGGCGCAAGAGAACCATGGTTGAGCACAGGGGTCACTTCAAGCTACAATACTCTCTCATTAAGATACAAAAACGTAAATACAGTATATCCTTCCTAATTCTTACTAAACTACTAATTATAAATGCTAAAGTTTATAAGAATGTATGTTCGTTGCTCTTTCACGCAAAAAACTACTGAACGAATTTTCATAAGACTTTGCAGTAATATAGCTTAGACATCGAAATAACATAATAAGTTAAAATTTATACAGTTTTTTTTTATTTAGTCATAATATAACGATAACTGTCAAGTAAGTTGGAAAAAAATCAGCCCTCTTGAGAGTTATCTTGGCGTGCGCTGCCTAAACCGTTGGAGTTACATGATTATAATGTACTGTAAGCATTGTTCGTCTTAAATAGTTCTAAATAAAAGACCGCGACAGCATATATCTACCTCTTATGTGGAAGATAGCATATCATAAATCATGAGCCAAAAACAATAAATTTTATACTTTTTTACTTTACAAATTTTAAAGTATTTATCGAGTTCTATTCAAAATTAACACACTTTTTGCTTTCAGTATATAATGTAAATGAATTTTATCTTTTACACTAAGCAATTCAGACAGAAGACTGAACTGAATAATGCGCTATTAAACGCCTACTATGAGGAAGCGCGGGGGGCGCGCGGGCTGAAGGGTAGTTAGTTAGTTAGTTCATGCAATGCCAGTGTTAGTATAGATGTGAAAGTAATTAGGTCAATTTGTTTGGTCAGACGGTTGATTTTAATGAAATTTGCTATGAAGATACTTTGATTGTTATATAAGGGCAGAGGCGAATTACCACGATAACCGATATAAACGCGGGCGGAGCCGCGAGTAAAAGCTAGTCTATACAAATAAATAAAATTGGAGTGTCAAAGTGAGTTCAGTGTACATTTTTGTCTGTCCGTCTGTCTGTCTGTCTATTTGATCCGGGTAATCTCTGAAACGGCTGGACTGATTTTGACGGGAGTTTCACTGGCAGCTGATGATCTAGGGAGTAACTTAGACTACTTATCTTTAGACTAGCTTTGTAGCTAGTGTTACCCACGCTACAGCAATAACCGCGGGTAACACCGCACGAGCAGCTAGTTGCTAATAAAATAACAGTACCATTTTAGAAAAATCTATTGCCGTCCCATCAAACATCCTTAAAGAAATCGGAAGCAGTAAAAATGTTTCTGAAAAATTGCAGAAAGATTTTAAGCATACAGATAATTTATACCATCATTAACGAGGACCCTTTCACCGTTAAAGTCCGTAAAGTGTTACTGAACACCCGAAAAGTTACGAAACTGTTTTTTCAAAAGGGTTTCAATTTAGCGTCCTGGATGTTGTAAACTTTGACAATGCGAACTGACAACTTCCACGCTTTTGTAATTTGAAGTTCAGAAATGTGGAGAGAGGGTTATGGGAATACATGTGTTTTATTAGATTATAGCTTCTGCTACTAGCTCTTGTTTTTACGGGTATTGTCGATGTCTTGTAATCGAATTGTGTGAAACTGATAAATTGACATTAAACAAAAAAAAAGCGCATGCATTTTCGGTATTAGAAGGACACTTATTACTAATCCCTATCACACGATCATTAGTGTAATTTCTGTACACCGGAACAAGAGTTATACTGGTCATAACACAACAGCAATGAACAAAAGATCTATCGAGTTAAGGCACTCGGGAAGTACTTTCGAACCCAAAATGAGTTTTAAACAGAAGAAAATTGGAAGAGTTGTAAATATATCTATACAAATAAATAAAATTGGAGTCTCTGGGTGTAATATTAAAATAACCGCTTTTTACTAAATGCATATGTATGTATACACGGTACATATACCAAAAATGTATTAAACATTTTTTGTCTGTCTGTCTGTTCCGGGTAATCTCTGGAATGGCTGGATCGATTTTGACGTGGACTTTTACTGAGAAACTTAGGCTACATTTTTTAGACTAACTTTGTCCTGCGGTGTTACTCGCGGTACGACGATAACCGAGGGTAACACCGCGGGGTTCATAATAAATAAATTAAGTAAAACTATGCATACATTTTCTCAATAACATACAAACAAATACATTTAATAAAAATCAAATAACAAATTTGATTTTTATAAAATGTATGGCAAAATCACCCAGAACGATTTTCATAAATAAAATGTTTTCAATTTGAATTTTATATGTATTCATTTGCATCTGGACATTCCATCAATATCCCTGATAGTAAACACTCCCAACAATTTTATTCATGACAGTTCTTTTCATACGAATTTAACTAACTTTATCTCCAGGTTCGATTTGTCAATGTCAAACTGTGTAATATTATAAGTCTAGTACGTCAAAAGAAGATTCATGTTATAAAAACATGATTTTTATCTAAAACTGTTATTTATTGTTTTGATAAATAAATAAATAAATATTTCGGACATCTATCACACAACGCCATCTAGTCCTAAGCTAAGCAGAGCTTGTTTTATGGGTACTAGACAACTGATACAAATACATATATACTTCTTTTTTTTGTAAATACATACATATTATACATAGAAAACACCCAAACTCCGAAAGAAATATTTGTAGATCATATAAATATTTGGTCTGACCCGGGAATCGAACCTGAGACCTCACGATCAGCAGTCGCACACGCCAACCGCGAGACCAACGAGGCAGTCAAACGATAGACTGCGCGTTGTCGAAAATTAAATTAAATATCTCGAGAATATATTAACGGGCAGATTTCTCTGTATTATTTGACATTTTGATTATACCTACTTTTAGACTGAGATCCCAGTCACCACAGACATATGATACTGGCTTATGCTAACTTGTGTATCAATACACATGACGCGTATGTCTGCCGCTATGGAAAAAAAAGACCCTTTCTAAAAACTTTAAACAAGTCCGAGAGATCCTCTGACCCATCAGATTTGTCTGGCTCATTGGAAAATGATTTAAAATTTATTAAGTGTAATCACTTAAGGACGCGTTTGCAAAATTGATAGGTACAGAATCGAATTACTACGTTGACACAAGTTACACAAACAAGTGCAAATCGGATAGCGGCAGGTATAAATGTCAACTTGCCTAAATTGATATTTTGAAAGTTTTTTATATTTTCTCATTTCTATGTAATAGGTACTTACCTCCGGACTTGCTGGAGTGACCTGAAGGTGTACTTCGGTGACTGCTTATGGAACTCCTAGACGAGTTGACAGTCTCACCGAGTTTGGGCTCGTTTTGTTAGTTATGACTAGACCTTACCTCCGGACTACATGGAGTGACCTGAAGGTGTACTTCGGTGACTGCTAGTGGAACTCCTAGACGAGTTGACATAGTCTTACCGATTTTGAGCTTATTTTGTTAGTTATGATGAGACCTTACCTCCGGCTTAGATGGAGTGACCTGAAGGTGTACTTCGGTGACTGCTAGTGGAACTCCTAGACGAGTTGACATAGTCTTACCGATTTTGAGCTTATTTTGTTAGTTATGATGAGACCTTACCTCCGGCTTAGGTGGAGTGACCTGAAGGTGTACTTCGGTGACTGCTTTTCGATCTCATAGACGAGTTGACATAGTCTTACCGAGTTTAGGCTCGTTTTGTTAGTTATGATGAGATCTTACCTTCGGACTACACGGAGTGACCTGAAGGTGTACTTCGGTGACTGCTAATGGAACTCCTCGACGAGTAGAACTAGGTGTGCCGAGTTTGGGCTCAGTTTGTTAGTTATGATGAGACCTTACCTCCGGACTATATGGAGTGACCTAAAGGTGTACTTCGGTGACTGCTAGTGGAACTCCTAGACGAGTTGACATAGTCTTACCGATTTTGAGCTTATTTTGTTAGTTATGATGAGACCTTACCTCCGGCTTAGGTGGAGTGACCTGAAGGTGTACTTCGGTGACTGCTTTTGGATCTCATAGACGAGTTGACATAGTCTTACCGAGTTTGGGATCGTTTTGTTAGTTCTGATGAGACATTACCTCCAGACTAGATGGAGTGACCTGAAGGTGTACTTCGGTAACTGCTAATGGAATTGAAGTACACCTTCAGGTCACTCCATCTAGTCTGGAGGTAAGGTCTCATCATAACTAACAAAACAAGCCCACACTCGGCACACCTAGTTCTACTCGTCGAGGAGTTCCATTAGCAGTTACCGAAGTACACCTTCAGGTCACTCCATCTAGTCTGGAGGTAATGTCTCATCAGAACTAACAAAACGATCCCAAACTCGGTAAGACTATGTCAACTCGTCTATGAGATCCAAAAGCAGTCACCGAAGTACACCTTCAGGTCACTCCACCTAAGCCGGAGGTAAGGTCTCATCATAACTAACAAAATAAGCTCAAAATCGGTAAGACTATGTCAACTCGTCTAGGAGTTCCACTAGCAGTCACCGAAGTACACCTTCAGGTCACTCCATCTAAGCCGGAGGTAAGGTCTCATCATAACTAACAAAATAAGCTCAAAATCGGTAAGACTATGTCAACTCGTCTAGGAGTTCCACTAGCAGTCACCGAAGTACACCTTCAAGTCACTCCATCTAAGCCGGAGGTAAGGTCTCATCATAACTAACAAAATAAGCTCAAAATCGGTAAGACTATGTCAACTCGTCTAGGAGTTCCACTAGCAGTCACCGAAGTACACCTTCAGGTCACTCCATGAAGTCCGGAGGTAAGGTCTCATCATAACTAACAAAATAAGCTCAAAATCGGTAAGACTATGTCAACTCGTCTAGGAGTTCCACAAGCAGTCACCGAAGTACACCTTCAAGTCACTCCATGTAGTCCGGAGGTAAGGTCTCATCATAACTAACAAAATGAACCCAAACTTGGTAAGACTATGTCAACTCGTCTAGGAGTTCCACTAGCAGTCACCGAAGTACACCTTCAGGTCACTCCATCTAAGCCGGAGGTAAGGTCTCATCATAACTAACAAAATAAGCTCAAAATCGGTAAGACTATGTCAACTCGTCTAGGAGTTCCACAAGCAGTCACCGAAGTACACCTTCAAGTGACTCCATGTAGTCCGGAGGTAAGGTCTCATCATAACTAACAAAATGAACCCAAACTTGGTAAGACTATGTCAACTCGTCTAGGAGTTCCAGAAGCATTCACCAAAGCACACCTTCAGGTCACTCCACCTAAGCCGCAGGTAAGGTCTCATCATAACTAACAAAATGAGCCCAAACTCGGTAAGACTGTGTCAACTCGTCTAGGAGTTCCAAAAGCAGTTACCGAAGTACACCTTCAGATCACTCCACCTAAGTAGGAGGTAATGTCTCATCAATCGAGCCCGAACTCGCACAATACTACTTAGTTTTAGCAAACTAAAATATTGTTATAAAAATCTGTAAATAGAAGAAACCTCCTCCTTTTTTTGAAGTCGGTTAAAAATAATCTAACGTTGTCAAGTATCAACCTATTCTGGTTTATCGAATATATTGAATTCGAAGAGCGATCTTTTCAACAAGAGCTAATGCAAACAGGCGACATAGTGTCCACTCATGACGGCGGCTGAGCGCAGACTGAGATTACGAAATTTTTACGCGATAAATCAAAAGAGGTTCAAAAAAATAAAATAACCCTTATTGCAATCGACTACGATTCATCCGTAATAGCAAAATATGAGAAAATATAAGCTCCGGTTGTTATTTTTTCTGCGACTTTCTGTGACACTTTTATACTATTTTTTTCCTCGGATTTATAATTGACTATATATGCCTTCTTACATTATTTTTAGAAATTCTAAAATAGGTTGATTGTAGAACAAAAATGTACCAAAACTCAACCCGATATCGTAAATACTGTGGAAAATGGTTACGGAAGATCGTTTTTACAATATAAAAAAATACAATTTCCAAAAAAGTTGTCCCTAGGATTTGAAGATGAAGAACTAATCTATAAGTGTTAGTACTTTGTTATATTCAATTTGTTTAGTTTAGTTACAAATTGCACCGAAAAAAAGCATAATTTTGTACGAATCGTAAACGCGCCCTTAATAATAATATTTAAAATTCAGTCTCCCTAAAATGACGTATGTTAACGTGTTTTTTTCCACATTTGACACCAGCTAACTGTAAAATGGCCATGCTTTCAGACTACCTATTATAAATATTTTTATTATTCTCTTTATTACATTAACATTAAATTAACAACTTACCTTTCATCAACGATCATAACATCCTCGCCTAGCTGGAAGGACGCTGTCCTGAGCATCCTGTCTACGTAGCCGACCAGCTCGATGGCAATACATGATGATGTCTCTCTTGCTACACATTTATTCGTTAGACCACGTTTCAGTGTTTCTTCCGGTTTCTGTAACAAACAAACAATTTTTCAGTCTTACTCACTTACTCAGAATTGTTGGTGATGGGTAATTGAAGTTTCAAGTATGCGAACATAACTTGCCCAAATTTATAAGGAATTGAGTATCCAAACTTGCCTATTCCTGAAGACTGGGAAAATAGATTTTTTTCCAAGTATTAGTTGTCAAAAGAACTCTACTCTAACTAACGGAAAGCATGAGTAGCATCCAAGAGTGGTGGTCACCATACTCATTGAGAAATTAAACCATGTGACATGGTAACCTATGTTATGGCGGTCTAGTGAGATGCCTGTACAGGCCTTACCTAAAGCAGCAGAGAGTTATCAAGGAGGAAAACACACGTTTTTAAGATAAACCTGTGTGCTAAGTCACAGTAAGGGAATAAAATAATTAAATTCCTAAATAGAAACTGATTGTACGGATGATGTAGTGGTTTTAGAGGTTTTACAGGTTTTATCTCGCTGCTTTTTCTGCGTTGAGTATTTTGTGTTCGATGCCCACGGGTACTTAAGGGATGAGAGCCCTGAAGTTTTGTGGGCGCGTAAGAAAGAGAGAGAGAGAGAGAATTTTAGTCTAATTAATATGAAAAAATACGTTTTTCACGATATTCGCTATTATTCACACTGACTATATCGTTCTACTAAGAATCTTAGGAAATTTATCAACGTCTCCTAAAACGATTAGTTAAATACATGCCAAACCATTAGACCTTTGTAAAAGAAACCATTGTCAAAATTCTACTATTCAAATTGAAATCGAAGAGAGTAATCGTTTTCTATCTCAAAAGTTATCTAAAATCTATTATCGATTTCGATAGAAAATCAGCCTTTGAGATTTTTCTATTCCTACCGATCTGCCCACTTAAGAAGCAAAGACAACAACACCATTTTCTACTACAGATTCTGAACTTTGTGAAAGTTTACTTTATAAGCTCCAGCTTTAAGAAGAAATTGTTATGTGCAGATAAAGATGAAAGGAAAAACCGAAAAGTTACACACAAAGCTAGCGAAGTGTAAATGATTTCTATTGAATCACCAATGGTTCGTAAATAAATAACGAACCTGCCCGAAATTCGCGAAAATATAAAATTGAGGCTAACGACGTTGGTTCGAAAAGTTTTTCAAAGTAAGTGTAAAAAAAAACTAAAATGTGTATCTTCTTTTTGACCTCATAAATTGTTGGGAATCACAAGTCTTCAAAAAATTACCTATGATAGTATTTACTAAACTAGAAAAAATCAGTCTTTTGATACTGCCAATAGAAGTTCAAACTAAGTAACAAGCCTCGGTGACGATGAGGCGAGTTTCACACTCTTTGTTCACCTAAAAAGTACACGTATGTACACAGTATACATACAGCATATAGAAAGTGTTCAGTGATGATTACGAGAGTTCCATGATTTTTGTTCATCCAAAAAGTGCTCATCGCGCTTAGTGCCGTCGTTGCGCCGAGGGTAAGCAACGACGGCGCTGTCATGGGTGACCGCTAGTGGCACGATACCATAAGCGTCTTCGTGATTCGGAGGTCACGTTAAGCATTCGGTCCCGGTTGTTATTGTAGGATAACAGTCGTAAAGCTTAGTTAGATGCCTTTGGGCGGATTAAAAACATCCAACGGCAAGATCACGTAGCCACAACGTTGTCTTGCCAGTCCCCAACCCGCACTCGGCCAGCGTGGCGACGTATGGCCTTAACCCTCTCTTGAGGGGAGACCCGTGCCCAGCATTGGGACATTATGGGTTGTTAATGAAAAAGTGCTCATCGCGCCTAAAGAAATTTTCAATTCAATAATCCGCAGCTTTGCTACATAATTCCTAGTAGCTAAGTAGTCAGTTACGTAAAAAACAGATGTAAAGTACTCTGCTAAAGCCATTGCCCGTAATTCCACAAAATTTCATGATTATCGTTTAAGTATCTAAGACGTAGAAAAGTACATTATTGGAAATCTATATTTAATAGAATTACTTCCTCTGACTGACTGATTCATTAACGCAGAATAGGTTTAACTTTTCTGAATTACATGCTTATAGCCGTGGCCGATGTGGATATCGCTTACTAGAAAACGCAGACTTGGTAGATATGATGGACGCCCCCATAAGGCGGTCCGACAACCCAGTGAAGGTCCGGTAGGTCGTTGAATGCAGACAGTACAGGATTAGGTGCTACCGATTACCTTGTGGGAGGCCTAAAATATTTTTTCTTTTACTTTATTTCTTACGATTATTTCCAGCAGCGAACGTCTTTTGGCTGTAATGATGATGTTGCACCATTCTTCATCACTCGATGAAACACAGCGCAAGCGCTATTTCACACAGGTTATCTGTGACGCCGTGGTATCACTCCGGTCGAGCCGGCCCATTCATGCCGAAGAATGGCTCTCCCACTGTGTTTCCCACACAAAGTAATACACTGAACTTCTTCCACTGTTCCAGTTCTAGAGAAGCCTGAATATATAAAGGACTGGTGAATCTATTACAAGAATATGCTAGTACTTATTTCACAATTTTTATTACTTTTTATTAAAATATAAAAGCAGGTTGAAGGGAATAGGTTCTTAGCGGTGAAACAAATTTCATCTCAATTCAATAATTATTTTATTATAGAAAAAAAAACGGATTCTAGCAATGTAGGTTACATTAAATTAGGTCACTGCTATATAGAACCTTATTCTTTTAGTGTAGTCTATGTAATGGTTGACATAATTTGTCTAATGCATTCCCAGCGGGAATTTTATGTTTTTGTATGCAGTTACGATATAAGTAGCCCATTTCATCTCATCCACATTTTTTATGTTTTATATCATTAATTTCATCACAACGAAGACTTAAAGAGTTGAAGACTTATGATAAGAAGACTATAAACACTTGACATTGGCAGAAATAGCTGATCCGAGAGATTCGGCTGGTTGCCATTTCATCAAAGAAGAAGAAGATATAAGTATAAATCTCTAGTTTAAAATATGAATACTCAGTTTCATACATTCGTAACATGAAAAAGAAGTGTTTAAGGCACATTGAAAATTATAAATTATAAATTAAGGTCCAGCATAGAGTGTTTTTACGATCTTTTAATTTTAACTTATGTTCATTAAATTGCTTTTCTAATTCATTTTCAAATACTTTTTATGCAATTTCTTTATTAAATGGTTTTCTGTTACGGTATACAGAACGAATTTAAGCAGAAGAACGAAAGCATTTTGAATTTATCAGTGAGATACTTTGCTGCTCATTTAAATGTGCTGCCTCGGTGGCGCAGTGATAACATATATCTACTATGTTCGAGAAACCTGAGACGGATTCTAATCCCGGTTCGGACTAAATATTTGTATAATCTGCAAATAATTGTTTCCGAGATTGGGGTTTTTATATTTATAATTTGAATGTATTTAATTATTTATATAGGCATTTACGGGGGATTTGAAGGCCAAAGCTAGTTTTCTATAAAAATCAAATCAGTTTCAATATCCGCACAGGAAGTTATTTTCTACGAAGTCAAACTACAAGTCGGACGAAGTGATCTTAATCCGATCGGGAAATGACTTTCACGCAGATCCAATTTACCATGAAAATTTTGTCTATCGTCAATTTTCTCATCTTTGAATTACACAGTAAAGTTTGCTTTTATTTCTCAGTTGATCTGATTTATCGAAAAAGAAATTCAAGATCAGATAAAGAGAATATGAAACATAAATGTAATACAATAATGTATGTTTTCATTTTTAACGCTGTTGCAACTAAATAAACCTGAAAAGATTTAAAAATAACACTTTATGATAGACCAGTTTTTGCCCGCGGCTCCGCCTATGTGTATATTGGTTATCGCAGCAAATAGTAGCCTTTGTGTTATTTTGACATATAAGCTATATTACGGTAAGTTTTATCCAAATCCGTTTAGTACTTTTTGCGTGAAAATGTAACAAACATCCATCCATACTTATAAACTTTCGCCTTTATATATTAGTGTGATAGTAGGATGTAGTTGTTTGTTGTTTTCTATGTATAATATGTATGTATTTACAAAAAAAAAAGTATATAAGTATTTATATCAGTTGTCTAGTATCCATAATACAAGCTCTGCTTAGTTTGGGACTAGATGACGTTGTGTGTTAAGTGTCCGAAATATTTATTTATTATTTATTTATTTGTGTGGTGACGAATTAATGATATTTAATGTCACTATGTCACTATGTTATGGTGACGTAAGAGATGGCTAAAAAAGCAATCGACGCTGAACAAGATCACTTAGGAAAACTTGACACAAACTCTATGTCAACTTGTAGTTAGCCTAAACTACCTTTCTAAGAGACCAATACCCGGCAGAGGACTATTACAGGCTATTGATGTGTGTGTGACATATGCTTGCCCACTCATCGATTCGGTTCTTCCTCCCTGTGCTGATCGGTTAAAATCTGGAACTCACTACCAGCGCACGTGTTTCCGTCTCACTATGATCCCGGGTCTTTTAAGCGGGGCGTGAAAAAGCATCTTACTACCCCGCGTAGTGTTGGTCACCATGCTGCATTGTCGTTGTTCGCATTGAGGATGATGACCACCACTCTTGGATTCTGCTTGTGCTTTCCACCAGGGGGAGCAGACGATGATCCACCTGATAGAAAGTGACCACCAAGGCCTTCAAATACCTACAACTCGGGAGTCACGAGTTGTCAAACACTATTGTTTATCTTAACATCAATTGATGTAAACATATACATGTTACATTCCCTTAACCCATTGACATAATATGTTCACACGCCATTGATCCAAAGCCCTACTTTCACAGAAGTAATACTCGCAGTGGATTAAGTTACTACCCAAGCCATAAGAGAAAGCGGATGATACTTTCCAATGCAGAATGTAGTGTAGGTCTAATTGATTGTTAATTTTTAATTGAGGTTTGAAAGTGCTATAGCAAAGCTTTATGGTGAAAATAATTAACAACTTAGAAGTCTTAGAACTCAGCGGTCTATTTGCAAACATACCTAATTAGATACACCGTTAGTTTTGTAGGTCAGTGATTTGTTAGTCGACTTGAATTCCCAAAAATCGATACAAGATTTGTTTTTAATATGAATGGGAGTCTACATTTATAACTTTATTTCAGCAAATACATTTCTTAATTTCCTGGACTATTAATTTACTTTCTATTTTTTCTTGCATGAATTAAATTTTTTAATTTTTTTACAAACATTTGAAATTATGCATAACTTTCAAGAGTAAAACAGGAAAGATTATTTAAAGCGTAACACAAAAAAATACGAAATAAGATTTGGAGAAAAAGAAAATTATAACGAAAAATAATACAACGATTTTAAGGTAAAAGAATGAGGAGAACTCCATACTATTCCTCTGCAAAATAAACGACCTACCGTATCTATAAAACCCGCTTTCCACTCTAAACTTATACCATGCAACTGTCTCTTGTTTCTAATCTTATTTGATTTCTGGGAGTACTTTGATATAATTTTGAACACGTGAACTGTTTTGATTACTTTGCATTTAATTGATTAATCATTGGTATATTAATCAATTAAATGATAATTTGAATAACGTCATCACTTCACGTTCTTCATGTAGTTAACCGTGGAAGAGCCATGCTTCGGCATGAATGGGCCGGCTCGACCGGAGTGATACCACGGCCTCACAGAAAACCGGTGCGAAATAGTGCACACGCCTCTGGTGTTTCGAGTGTCCATGGACGGCGGTAACCACTTACCATCAGGTAATACGTCTGTTCGTTTGCCCCGTATACCACAAATAAAAAAGTTCACATTCTACTTCTACTAGTTCAGCCTACTGCTGTCCACTGCTGAATAAAGGCCCCTCCCAAACATCGTCAACCATCCTGATCTGGGGCAGCCTGTATCCATCGATGTTCGAATTAGCGTTTCTTTTAAGGATTATTTAAGATTGATGGTAAATGCTGACGTTTGGTGCTAGATTAAGAATCAGGAGTTTCATCAGCCCGTGGGAGCTGTAAGAATCGACTAAGGGAGCAGCAAAAAGAGACTAAAGAGAAAGGAAACTTGACTCGATCTCAACACCAAGCCAGCGTAATTTAGTAAGCAGGTGAGGATGATGATAATAATTATACCACCGCCGCCCAAAGGCAAAGACATCTAAGTTTCTTAAAACCCTCAAATGCTGAAATGCATGGGTAAGGTAGTATTATCAACATCATCAACAACCCATAACGTCTCGCTAGGCTCGGGTTTCCTCTCAGGAGAGGGTTAAGGCCATACGTCCCCACGCTTCCCAAGTTCGGGTTGGGGACTGGCAAGACAACGTTGTGGATACGTCATCTTGCCGTTGGATGTTTCTAAGCCGCCCAACTTTACGACTGTTATCTTACGACAACAGCCGAGACCGACTGCTTAAAGTGTCCTCCAAATCACGGAGACGCTCATGGTAACATGCCACTAGCGGTCACCCATCCAGGTACCGACCGTGCCGTCGTTGCTTACAACTGCTTGCAATCACTAGCAATTGCTTGCAATCACCGAGCGCAACTGATCTATGAGAGCCTCTTAAATTTCCAGATCGTTCAATCGTGAACCCATATTACCGTTTACAAAGTACTAAGGTAATATTAGTACTTTGTAAGGGGTAATATGGGTTCACAATTGAACGATCTGGGAATTTGCTCCAATTACATAAGACTTATCAGAACAGCATAATAACCCTTAAATTCAATTCATACTTGCTCGGCATAAACTAAAACTCTATGTACACCTACGCCAATGTGTTTATGCGTAAACTGGCAGGCAGAGCTATATCAAACGCCCACATGTTAGGATATACTTTTAGTCCCGCTTAAGAATGACAAAACTACTTCCATCGCATAGAAACATTTTTAAATCTAAACTACAAATAAATAAAATTGAAGTGTCGGTTTGTAATATTAAAAAAGAACGCTTTTACTAAATTCATATGTATATACGGTATATACACCAAAATAACATTTTTTACAATTTTTGTCTGTCTGTCTGTCGGTCTGTCTGTTTGTTGCTCTTGGGGGTGATCTCTGAAACGGTTAAACTGATTTTGACAGAACTTTCACTGGTAGGTAGCTGATGATATAAGGAGTAACTTAGGCTACATTTTACTAACACTACGGGATTCAGTAAGTACATACAAACAAAAATACAGATACAAGACATTCTATCTAATTTAAGAAGTATTCAGTTGACGAAAATAGGCTTGCCTAGTTAACACAAGTTCTCATAATTAAAGGTTTTGCCTTAACCTTTAATAATGGGAACTTATATAAACGACGCAGTTTTAGATAGCGTTCGTTCTGAAACTCAATTTTAAACAGTAGTACTGTAATCTTCACACATTTTACACTCACTGCCATTTCATACGAGCTTAAATCTATAGAAACCAGACTACTGATAAGACCTTTAATATACCTCTAAATAGACTATATAAATAAATATACCCGTAAATAAACCCAGACACAGAATAAATAAATAATGCTAAGAACTAAATTATTGGTCAAAAACTCAAAACTGCGCCTACAGTCTACGCAACAACCTAGTAAAAATACTAGACCAAAAGGCCAGTTTATTGCTTTATTGTTCTCAGTATAGCTTAGTAACAATTTGAAAGATCAATTATATAGTACACAAAATATCAATTTCTGTAAACACAAAATCGTGTCAATTTATAATACGTGTGGAGTCTCATTTCAACCAACCAAAATAAATAACGTTGGAAGTAAGTTTTACGCAAAATGTACCAACAAAGTTATCATGTTACTGTACAAAGTTAGAGTTTGTTAGGAGGGGACGGAGGTTTCAATTTATGAACTTGCTTGATTTGATATGCATAAATTTTCTCTCAAATATCAGCGTTAGGTCTCATTACAGAAGATTGTTTACACTTTGTAAGTTAGAGTTTTCCTCTCTCATTTATTTACTAGCTGAACCTCAAGGTGTTACCGCGATTATTGTCGTACCGTGGGTAAAGCCGCGAGACGTAGCTAGTTCAAAAAAAGTAGTTTAAGTTACTCCTTTTATCATCAGCTACCTATCAGTGAAAGTCTTGTCAATCAGCCCAACCATTTCAAAGATTAGCGGAAACAAACAGACAGACAAACAGGCAGACAAAACTAGTAAAACAAAAATGTTTCATGTAATGTAAATACATACATATTCATTTAGTAATACGCGGTTATTTTAATATTACAAACAGTCACTCCAATTTTATTTACTTGTATAGATTTAGTATTTAATGCACTTCTTGTACAAAAGAGGACTTAATGCCATGAGGCATTCTTTCCCAGTCAACCTGTACGTGCACTTTTCCATTTCAATTCCATCACAGTCGAATCAACTGATGTAAAGTGACCGCTGCTAAGATTTACCAGCGTTTTGCCGATATTTGGTTTTCCACTCTGAATTCATCATATAGAAACCGTATATGTAAAATTGTTATTCGTAATTTTAATTATATGTCCATAATCTAATTTGCCTTATTGTAATGTATGTTAGGTGCAAAGGTGGACCATTGCTATATAACGGGCACTGGGCACCTTTCCACCAGAGAGTTTAAGGAATCGGTTAAATAACCTGTAATATTTGTTTGTTATTATTTTCTTTGATTTTATATAACTGTAACCTATGGTACTGTATTGATATAACAGCATTTTTGGCAATAGATATAACAATTGTTTATTATAAAAGTTACATTCATTTCTCAGGAAAGAATTTATTATCCTATCGTAACTTTGACTTCATAAAATTAAATGGTATGTGTTAAGTTATCAAGGTTTAAATTTAGAAGACTTACAATAGAATCCTAGGATATAACAGTGTTCAACGTCTATTTATTCTTCATAACGGAGGCTCAAGACATTTACTCACAGACAGGAAATTGTGACCGAATGGATTTTTGGGACTGTAAGGCGACTGCAGGGCAAATATAGCTGGCAGACAGGAGTTGGAGCATTTTCGACAGTATATTCAGATAAGAAGCTATAAGAATTACGAAAGATCTATTTGGTGACTGATTTATCCATTGAGTCGAGCTTACTTACCTTAGTAAGCAAACTAAGCAAGCATAGATCAATACCAAGAGAAGGAAAACTAAGGAGAAACATGTTCAATATTTAATTATTAAAGGCGTTGCATGCTTTTGGGGAGATGGACGGGAGATAGGGGAAGGGAGTTGGAATATGGGCGTCAGGTATTCTCACTGACACTGTAAAACACAGCGCAAGCACTATTTCACACCGGTTTTCTGTGAGGCCGTGTTATCACTTCGGTCGAGCAGGCCCATTCATGCCGAAGCGGTGCACTCCCACTGACTAGAGTGCTAGATAACATACATATTATACAGAAAAAACATCCAAACTCCGAAACAAATATTTGTAGATCATACAAACATATGATCTACATCTGACCTACGAATCGACCCCGATACCTCAATCACAGCAGTCGCATACGCTACCACTACGCCACCGAGGCAGTCGAGTGCAATCAAGTCAGGGTTGCTTAAAGATTAATTCAAGCTGCTTAGCATTAGACTGCTGATGTTCTATAAAGCCCCAATATTCGACACTTACAACACGCGCAGAATGAATAGAAGTGGTGATCCTTCGTACTCTTAATCCATTATCACACGATTAGCTATGCGTTCAGTAAGCTCAGTCTTAACCTTTTCCTATATTTCCACGTCGACCAATGAAAGGTAGATAGATAAAAGAGCCACGCTGATTTCAGCAGGACCGGGCCGGCTTGATTAGGGCGGTACTACTCGTGCATAGAAAATCAACGTAAAATGACAGCGTTCGTGCTGTCGTGTTTCGTTGGTGAGTGTGAGATCCGAGACCCAAAGATGTAGAAGCATCACAAGGCCGCCATGGTGTGGGCTCACCATGCTGCATTGTTGCATTGTCTGCGTTCGCAATGAGTATGGTGACCACCACTCTTGGATTCTGCTTATGCTTTTTATCAGGCAGAATAGAGTCTTTGGCAGGCCATACATAAAAAACGCCATTGATCGATGGCTCATTATTAGTTTTTACCAATTAATGTTACCACTACGTTTTGCTTATTAAAGAAAGCAACCATGTGTCTCATAACAGTTTACCTAGTAGCTGTTAATACGGCTCATGTGCAGTAGCACGGGAAAGAAAATTCATTAACGCATCGTAAGCACTCACGTATGAAAGAAACGATAACTTTCTGTAAAATGCCGATACACACCCGTGTAGCGTTTAAGTAACACGACTTTCGGCTCGTTACGGCTCTACCAACTCATAACAGTGATAAATGAATCGTAATGTCTACATTATACAGTGCATTTTCAATTGTTATCGACACTGTAATATTTCAAATGTATTTAAAACAGCTAGACAAATACTTTAGTATGACCGTTAACTACTTGCATTATACAGGAAAGCAAAGTTTTTTTTTAACGTATAAACCTGCCAAATTGACTCTATTCAGCCTGATGATAAGAATTAGAATCCAAGAGCACAATGTAGCTAATATAGGAATGTCAAGTTTGGTGCAGTTCAATTTTATGACTTTCAGGCATTTAGTGAAGATTGTGTTAAACATTTTGTGTCAATAGTTTGGGATATTAGTAGATTACTTTAATAGTTCAGTAGGTATTTTGTAGGTGTAAGTTTGAGGAGATGACATAATTTATACCACAGCTCTAATCTCTGACTGATCTGTTGACCTACTCATGATAAAATTATTATCAGATCAGAACGAATTTATTTCTGTTTATTTTGGCTGTAATTTATCGATAGCTTTAAACTGTCTGTCACGTTTCCATCGCTAAGCCACTGCATAGATTTCAATGAAATTTGGCGTGGAGATACTTTGATTCCTGAAGAAGAACCTTCAATAGCGATAAACAACCCGTGGAGCCGTGGAGAAAGGCTAGTAGAGATATACAAGTATGTTTATAAAGACTCGTTACAATTGTACCAGTTCTGTTCTTAGTTTGGGATCAGACAGCCGTAAGTGAAAAATTGAAAAAAAAACTTTAATATATACATAGACAGAGTATCAGTTATGGGTTCCATTACCAAAACCAGGATCAAAACCAGATCCATTCCTGAATCGAACAAAACACGCGCTTCTTACATTTTACATATGTGCGAGAACTGTGGGAATCATATAAGAGGCGAAGTTATAAGTTTTGCAGTATCTTAAAATCCCCAAATACCCAAAGACTAAACAACGTTGATTTAGTCTATACCGTACATTTACATTAATATAAAAGAAAATATGAATATCATACCATCAGTTATTAAAACATAATTACCTACATAGTAAAAAGTAAAAAAGAAGAACAAATTACATAAAAACATGTTTTTAGATTCTGAATTTTATTTGAATTTCATTGTAAAATAAATTTCAAAGCTTAAATCACCTAAATCTCTGGAAAAGAGAGTTAACCATGTTTAATAAATTTCATTAATTAACAAAATTCTCTTAACTTGCGGAACAATGTTCCAGAGTACAAGAAAGGTCCTGGAATATGTTTCCACGTATTTCTCTGAAATCCATCTAATTAAAAGTTAAAAGTATCTATTACTGTAATAAATTTATCTGACCAAAGTGATATTTCACTTCGAAACATAGACCTCAGAAATTATAAATTTATTGAAAACAATTCAGAGTAGAAATTACGACCAAGGAACAAGCAAATTAGCCAAGATAAAGCTTGCAAAATGCAAATTTGTGTAGATTTATGTTAATATCTACGTTAAGAATATATTACTGATAAAATTTTAGTCTTTGCTGCCACAATGGCCGCTAAGGGTGTACTTAATTTATCGTCTAGAATCACTAAAGTGAGTGATGTAAAAATTTATCTCTACGTGTCCATTATAGAGTGCTAAGCAAATTTTAAGCTAGGTGAGATTCATAATTAATTTCAGTAAAATTATAGAAATCTCTATAGTGATAAACCGAATGGAGAAGTAGTTAAATGAGTCGATTACCTCATAATCATATCAGACTTACAAGGTACGCTGATTTCAGCACGAACGGGCCGGCTTGACTGGGGCTGTACTACCCTCGCACAGAAAATTAACGTAAAATGACAGCGTTTGTTCTGTTATGCTTCGTTGGTGGTTGTGAGACCGGAGGCCCAATGATGCAGAAGCAGCTCAATAGACCGCCATAGTGCGGATCACCATGCTGCATTGTCTGTATTCGCAATTAATATGGTGACCACTTTTAGATTCTGCTTAGGCTTTCAATCAGGCAGAGTAGAGTAATTTTGGTAGGACCACACATTAAAAAAAGACCAGCGCTATCAATTCATATCTTATTATCTATACTAATATATAAAGCTGAAGAGTTTGTTTGTTTGTTTGTTTGAACACGCTAATCTCAGGAACCACTGGTCCGATTTGAAAAATTATTTCGGTGTTGGATAATCCATTTATCGAGGAAGGCTATAGGGTATATATCATCACGCTGCTACTAATAGGAGCTGAGCAACAATGAAGAATGTTTCCAAAACGGGGGAAATTTTTACGCTACGGGCAATATAAGGCGCAAACGAAGTTGCGTGGGTCAGCTAGTCTATAATAATATATAAAGCTGCATAGTTTGTTTGTTTGTTTGAACACGCTAATCTCAGGAACCGCTGGTCCGATTTAAAAAAATCTTTCAGTGTTAGATAGCCCATTTATCGAGGAAGGCTATAGGGTATATATCATCGCGCTACTACTAATAGGAGCGAAGCAACAATGAAGAATGTTTCAAAAACGGGGGAAATTTTCACGCTACGGGCAATATAAGACGCAAACGAGGTTGCGTGGGTCGGCTAGTGTTTTATACAATTCAGTATGCTTACAAGTCTTTGCACAACACTAAACGCTTCCACGGACTAAACCGTATAAGGGAATTTATTTTCCGATAATCTCCCAATAATTGAATTTCATTCAAGTTAAAAATCCCAACATGTGTACAAAGTGGGAGATTATCATGTATCCAAACCGATTTACATATATATTTCAATGAAAACGCACGTATCAGCAGCTTTTCAGTGATGAATTTTTCGATATTTAATTTTATAACAATGAAAATTATATAAGTAAATATTAAAGGATTATTTGTTGGATAAAGAAAAGGAATATATTTTTAAGTATGATAGACATAAGAGTAGAGGACGACTAAAGAAAAAGATAATGAACTGCGTGAAAGAGGACACTTTTAGGAACGGAATATGCACTGGAAAGTAATGAATGAGAATGGTAGAAGAAAACTCATTGCACAGTCTCGAAGTTGGAAAATGAGTAAGAAAAAGATTTCATTTCTAAATTCTGTTAGTGACTATTAACTAGCATTAGTAGAGGATATTTAAAGTTTACAGGTCAGGAGCCTCGTCAGTAAAAATTCGCAATAACATTTTTTTTAAATATTACTGAATTGTCATACCATACCATAATTACAAATTATATTATTTAAGTAGTGTTTTGACTGGCCTATTGATTTAGCGGCTAGTTTGATCAGTTGTGTGTGCGATGGGTAACTGAGCTACGGACGATAGCTGAGCAGAATCCTGTCTAATAATAATGTTATTTGTCTATAATGTTTGGTTTTTGAAATATGTAAGTATTTTCATCACCAGTCTAATCACCATATTAGTACAGACCCATGTCTTATTGATTAAGATCAGACAGAAAAAAAAATTCACACAAAAAGCTGAAATATCGTCGTTAAAATAATTTGTTTTTAATCACGGAGAACTTAAAAAATAATTTATTCTATATATATATATATATCTATATATATATATATCTATATATATATATATATATATATATATATATATATATATATATATATATATATATATATATGTCCTCCACTCGGCAATTATTGATCAGGCCGAGATACGCTATAATTGTTGATCCACCTTTTTGGCACTATTTCTAAGATAGTATCCAGTGTATCGTATTATACACGCAATATAAGTATTATACGCCCTGCGACGCTGTGCTTAAGTCTACGGCAAATACTCTAGCTCGTCATCAATTTACACGGCAATTGTAGCTCTGATAACGGTCAACTTTATGTTACTTGATGATGTTTTGTTGATCAATATACACAACGTTTTGATCAACATATGCCGCGTACACAAGCATTTTAAAACGCGGGGGCCGGAGCAGCAACCTCGGTAGAAAGGAACAGGTATATTATTGTTATAATAAAGCTCCTAAACAGAAAAATGTTTTTACGGATTTATTAGCGCATAAAAAATTGCGATTGTTATTAACAAAATAAGAAAAGGAAAAAAAGGTATTTAGTTTTTCGTTAAAAAATTCTAAATTACTAATATTTAAGGAATTGTTGAAACTAGATCCTGAAAAACAAGGACATTTCCAATGAACAAGTCCTAACTCTTGAAACTATATCACCAATTTTGAAAATTATTTTTGTGTTTATGTGTGTATTTTTGTGTACTATGTTATTAGTGTATTTTCTATAGTTACACCAATATTTTCATTCATCATCATTCTGGTAGTCATCATTTCATGATCATGAGCTGATGATGTAAGGTACAGCTCCTTAGCGGTTAAGAGTTGGAGGATAAGTCTTTAAATATCATATGTATGTATGTTACCTTTAGTCGTATTCTTTCAAATTATTCAGATAAGCTGATGATGAAAGGTATAACTCCTCAACGGTTAGGAGATGGAAGATAATCCTTCGATTTCTTATGCATCTATAGACCTTTAGTTGTGTAGTTTCAAGTTATTTAGGTGAACTGATGGTAAAAGGTTAAACTCTTCAACAGTTAGGAATTAGAAGATTATTAGTCCGTCATTTTTAAGTTAGAAACATGAATATTTATCTTAAAGCTACTGATTAAAAATTATTAGATACGTATTTAAGCGTATTCTGCCCCAAATGGGGTGTAATAGGGGTTGAAATTTGTATGGAAGTCCGTCAGTTTAAGTTGGGAACATGAAACTTTATCTTTAGGCAACTGATTAAAAATAAGTTAAAACGTATTTAAGAGTTTCCGGAGATTCTACCCCTAAGGGGTGTAATAGGGGTTCACATTTCGTATTTAGGTTAGTCTCGAAGTAGACTTTTGATTACAAATAAATAAATACTGATATCACAGCATTTATGGGAATGAGCATTGATGGGAATTCCTCTCCTAAAGGGGTAATAAAAAGATCGAAAGTTTGTGTGAAAGTCCATTTTTTAAGGTATACAAATGAAACTTTATTTCCTAGACCAACGAAACAGTTAAAAAAAACTTTTTCAAGTAGGTAGTTTTAAGAGGGTTTACAACGCGAAAGTGCTTCCACGTTTAAAAAAATCTCAACCAGAATGAATATTAAAATTCTGCTCTGACTACTTGGTGTATACCACGCCGTTTTAAAATATTAGTTCCCGTGGTATATGTTAATCAAACGTTGTGTATATTGATCAACAAAGTATCATCAAGTATGAAAAAAGTGATCAACAAAGTATCATATATGAAAAAGATAACGGTTATTAGAGCTGCAATTGTCGAGTCAATCGAGATAGAGATTTTGCCGTAAACTTAAGCACAGCGTTGCAAACCGCATAATACTATGTTGCGCCTATAAGATTGTACACTGGACACTTCCTTAGAAATAGTACCGAAAAGGTGGATCAACAATTATTGCAATCTCGGCCTGATCAACAAATGGCGAGTAGAGGACAATATATATATATATATATAAATGTTCAACTCCTGTTTCACGCCCTTAGAGGTAGAATATCCAGAAACGGTTAAATATGTCACCACTAATTTTTAATCAGTAGCCGTGAAATAAAGTTACCTCTTCTTAACTTAAAGAAGGACGTACTTACAACAACATACAAACTTTCAACCCCTATTTAACGCCCTTAGGGGTAGAATATCCAGAAACACGTAAATACGTATCCAGTTATTTTAATCAATAGCCCAAAGATAAAGTTTCACGTTCTACCTTAAAAAATGACAAACTTCCATACAATCTTTAACCCCCCCCTATCTCACCCCCTTAGGGGTACAATATCCAGAGACGCTTAAATGCGTATCATGTCATTTTTAATCAGTAGCCTAAAGATAAAGTTTCATGTTCTAACTTAAAAAATGACAAACTTCCATATAATCTTTAAGCCCTTATCTCACCCCCTTAGGGTTAGAATATCCAGAAACGCTTAAATACCTATCTAGTCATTTTTAATCAGTAGCCCAAAGATAAAGTTTCATGTTCTAACTTAAAAAATGACAAACTTCCATATAATCTTTAAATCCCTATCTCACCCCTTTAGGGGTAGAATATCCAGAAACGCTTAAATACGTATCTAGTCATTTTTAATCAGTACCCCAAAGATAAAGTTTTATGTTCTAACTTAAAAAATGACAAACTTTCATACAATCTTTAAACCCCTATTTCACCCCCTTAGGGGTAGACTATCCAGAAAGGCTTAAATACGTACCAACTCATTTTTTTACTTTTGGAAAAGTTAAATAGTACCTAAATATATCTGATTACGTACCTTTTTTTGTTTGAAGGGTCCTTAGGCAATAATACGTTACGCATTAATTCGTTAATTAATTGTGAAGCAAAGTGGAAACAGTCTATCATAGAAAAGACCCAATCGTGGAGAAGGTGGTCTCTGATTGGTCCGTTTGAATTGGATCAACAATAGCTGGTGTGGATTTGTATAAAAATGATGTAAATAGTTCGTAATTCTGCCAGCAGAGGGGTTGCAATTGTTGATCCAGAGCGGAGCCACATTAGTACGCCGGAATACACATTAGATCAACAAAACCTGTTGCTGATCAACAATCGCCAACAGATCAACAATTAACTGACGCCACGTCGCGTCAGATCAACAAGGGCCGAAAAGAGATATCTATATATATATATATATATACTTTTTCATTATTATTTTGAGTACACTTGTATTTTTAAAGAAAACATTATCTTCCTAGGCTTTATTATTCCCAAGATTTGGGGTCGGCTACTAGTTCACCCGGTTTTACCTAAATATCAGTTTTTCCACGGAGCAACTGGCATCAGACCTCGGCAACCCTGAGGGTGAACTGAATTCGAATGTTGAACTAGTTGTCATTATATTTGAGAGCACTGACTTCTTCCCAATAACGAATGCCATAGATTTAATGACAACCGGGACCGACGGATTAACATGCTCTCCGAGGCACGGGCGGGAAACATCGCCATACGCCATCTTTCATACTCCGGGCTGCTATTAAGATTTTTTTGTAAGAAAAGCCCAACAGCAGTCCGACCCGGAAAGCGAACCCGAGATCTCTTGATCTGCAGTCACTTTAACCACTATACTATCGAAGCAGTCAATTAAGACAATTTGGGTGCTTTCTATGTATAATATGTGTGTATTTACAAAAAAGAAAAAGTATATAAGTATTCATATCAGTTGTCTAGTACCCATAATACAAGCTCTGCTTAGTTTGGGACTAGATGGCGTTGTGTGTTAGATGTCCGAAATATTTATTTATTTATTTATTTAATTTAAATTCATTAAAATTTGAATAAACTATCTAAGCACTAATCAAAGATTCTAAAAGTCTTAGGAGTTCACAGTCTTTTGACACTGAAATAAATCACTACAAAATTTATGTCTAAAACAAAACTATGACCACAATTTCTTCTGCAAGAATTTTGAAATAAATTAATTCTACTAGTCTATTTGAAACGAAGTCTGTTATAAAGACAGACACATTTGTTGTAAAAGAACTCTAGAGATGAAAATATCTTTCTTTCAATCTTTTCAAAGATATTAGGGTTTATTTTGAATAATAACATTAATTTATATTTTACAAAACCTTTGTTGTTATACCAGTTTAATTATTTGAAGTGGATTCATTATGTTGGTAAATGTGATGAAGACGTGTAAAATCAAGTTTATATAGTTAAAAACGGTATGCATTTCGAGCAATAATCATGTTCACTAATCATTTAAGAATTAATTATATAATTAATTATACATAAAATACTCATTTTAAAATCCTCCAAATGTGATAACATTACAAACATGGGTTCCTAAGCTGTCTCAAACATCATCGTCTTATATCAAATCAAATCAAATCATTTATTTGCATCGAATGTATGTAGTTACATGAATAAGGTCTTTGGTACTGTGTTAGGCTCAATACAATCTGCCATTTAGGCATGCAAAAATTAGTGTCATATAAAATAAGTCATGTCAACTTTAAATAGTGAAATACAATTGGATTAAGAGAATTTAAAATTAAATTAAAGCGAGTCCCATATACAAATTCCTTGTTCTAC
This sequence comes from Spilosoma lubricipeda, assembly GCA_905220595.1. Classification (NCBI taxonomy): domain Eukaryota; kingdom Metazoa; phylum Arthropoda; class Insecta; order Lepidoptera; family Erebidae; genus Spilosoma; species Spilosoma lubricipeda. Next base: position 1,302,461 of record HG992296.1, read on the forward strand.
TTCAGATAGTGTACTCTTAATTTGAATGAAATAGTTATGTTATACAAAATATGTTATTTTATCACACACAATAAAGAAAAATCACAACAGATTGTTTGTTAAGTTAATTTTCTTTACAAATGTGAACTCACCTCGTTATCGATTTCACTCGATCTCACGATACCTACTGCAAGGAGCGCAAACAAGTATATGCTCTTCATTTTCTTCAAAGTCTTTTTATTCACTTCACTATACACTGTTCGATTAATCGCAATTTACTGCGACGATGTGATAACCAAATGCTGAAATGTAAGACGTTATACTGTTATATATGACCACGCTTCACTGGGCCCGCAGTGGGGCACATTCATATGTGGGGGATATAACTTGTCTGTTTGTTTATTAGTTTCATTGCGAATTATTTTAAATTAGATACTGAATTAAATGTTAACTTCATAACATCGTTACAAATGACCCAAACACTATCTATTTGAAACACTCCCTTAAATACTTTAAGGTCTCCCCTACTATCGCATTCTGTTCTGTCTTCATCCAAGGGCTTCATCAGACCGTTGGCCTTCGTTCCTTCAAATTTTTTACACCATCAGCCATGTGCTCCACCAAAAAAACCAAACACAAAAACCAGAAAACCAAAGGTTTTTTCATATTTTTGTCATCTTTGTACTAACTATTTTTGATATGAATAATATAATAATAATAAATCATATGAAATACCTCAATAGATTTCATTTTTATTAATGTTTCAAAGAAATGCTTCTTTTGTAAAGAAATAACACACGCATAAATACACACTCACATTGCATACTTCCAAACACACACACACACACACACTCTTTACTGCATGTTTTATTGTATAGTTTGATGTAACATAATGGGTGAGGACACTGTCTCCTGTAACACAGGTTGTAACCTACCACAGGAAGCAGGGTTCCAATGTATTTTAACACTGTCTATATCAATAAAAAATATTATTATTATTATTATTTTGAAATTAAGAAAACATTATCACTCTAAGTTTTGTATTTAATATGTTATAGTACTCTTTATTTCTTTTTATTCACATATTATCTTGCACAAATAATTTTTTTATCAAACTCAAATCAACATAAGTAATCAATATGAAGTTCCGTCCAGTTCCTTAGAATAAATTTCCTTAGAATAACATTCAGTAACAGCGAAAGTTATTTAAGCCAGTATCCCACGTCAGTTTCATCCATTGTGAACTCTGACTATTTGTGAAATCGATTTTCTTGTGAAAACAAGAGTGGCACTTCAAATATCTAGGTTACTACTAACAGTTTCACTATTTTTTTCGATACTACAAATTCACATAAAAACAAACATTAATGCGAATTCAAATTCACAAAAATTGATGAAAACCATAAAAAATCATAATAAGTTAAAATATCTCAGTCGGTTACTTAGACCTCGTGATAGATGCCTCCTACTCCAAGTAATTGTGTTGGTAAAGTAAAAGGAAAAAGTAGCATTGGGCGAAGCTAAGAACATTTGTCTCGCTTGATTATTAAGGAAGATTAATTTGCAAAGCTGACGGCTAACCTTCAGAAATAAAAACAAAAGTTAAGCCACTTCTGTGTGGATCATTCCATCAACTCTTATCCCAAAATATAAGTGTTTTTTTCATGTTTGGCCCTGCCATAATGACTCTACTCTGCCTGATGGAAAGCATAAGCAGAATCCAAGAGTGGTGGTCACCATACAGCGAATGCAGACAATGCAACAATGCTGCATGGTGATCCACACCACAGTGGGCTAGTGATGCTTCTGCATCATTGGGCCTCCGGTCTCGCACTCACCAACGAAACACGACAGCACGATCGCTGTCATTCTACGTTGAACTTCTGTGCGAGAGTAGTACCGCCGGTAAGTCAGCGTAAATTTTACCCTACAATATTCTAAGAATTAAATATATATAGATATATAAGAGGTAGATATGGGTAGAATAAGTAACTAAAAGTGATTTCAAACTGTATAAAATAGTTTCAAAATATAGTCACAAAAGTAGTGATTGTCTTTTATTTTGCAAATAAAATTTGCAGAAACGTGGAAAAATATAGAAACAAACACACATGAAACCAACTAGTGTTCATAACTCGAATAATATGTATGCACATGCGTATCGTTTTGTTATACGTAGTATCAGCTGCTCGCTCTGGCTAGAAAAGAGTAGTGCAATTCATATTATAGACCTGAAATTCATTTGTGATACTCGCTTGATGTGCATCATACTAACTTGATCTGGTTATGCGTTGCTTAACTTGATTGAGCTTTTTGCAATGTAAACTCTCTTGGTGTAAACCGAGTAAAAACAAGCACTTAGTTAACGAGAGTATTAAGTTTCGTGAAGATAATTGTGTCCTTGAAATCAGAGGCACTTACCGTGAGTAAAATCTTACTCAATGTGATCTTATTTCCATAGCATCAGATTTTTTTTCTTAAAATACTGCGCCTCAAATAAAAAAAGGACAGTTGCAAAGAAATAGTTATTTGTTATGCAATACAAGAGTGCAGAGTTACATTTTAACCGCGTGCTCAATTTTGATGACCAAGCAACCGAAGGATTCTATAATTGAATCACGAGTGCAGCGAGCAAAAATTAGAATCCTGAGCGTTAGCGAGGGAATATAAAGTGTACGAGATGAAAAATCTTTGCACTCGAGTGCAACACGTAACTCTTCATTCCACCTTAGTGAGGAAATGACTAATAAATGCAAGAAGAAAATGTCGCGGGCAAAGCAAATAAAAAAAAAGAAGGTTCCAAGTCTAAGCTTTTAACAAATTAAAAAGATTGTATGATAAATTCGGCACCATGGAGGTAGAAGTAAATATGTTTAATGATGTTTTGAAAGTTAATGCCCACGATGTTTTTAATTTAATTAACTCTATCCTCTAGCTGATAAAAACTGCTTTTGCACTTAGATATCGAAGAGCGAAAATACTCTTTCCGAGATGGTGGGATGAAAAAACTATTAAATGTTTGCATTCAGGAACGGTTCTCGTAAAAAACATAATGTAGTCTTTTGGTCATCTTTGTGGACTTTGGAGATACTTACACATAAAATAAAAAAAAGTAAAAACTAAAACCCAACTACGACAAAAAATGACGATTAAAAAGTATGAAACAAGTTTCAAAAGCCGTCGTCACGCGTTGTTAAAGTGTTATGGACTATGGTACATTACACTACATGGACTACAGCTTTTGAAACTTAGGAACTTTTTTTATTTAAAATGTTTTGGTGCCTCTATAATACTTATTGTTGCGCAAAGTTTATTTTAAATAGGTACCATAGAAATATCATACTTATCGAATAAATACGGACAAAGTCACAAAAAAAAGCTGATAATATATATATTTTTGAAATGTACAAGTAACGCCCTTTCCAATGATACCAAACACGGCACACTTATCTCAAATTTAGTTTTTAATACAGTACTTTATATCGGCTAGAGGGCGCCACATTCGATTCAGTGACACGTCATATAACCTCTAAGCAGCGGACAATCAAGACACTTCTAACGATACCCCGTTTATTTTATTCTGACTAGTTTAGAAAGAATGAGGGAACAAATAAGCATACCACAGAAATATCACACTTATCGAATAAATACGGACAAAGTCACGAACAAATGCTAATAATATATGTATTTTTGAAATGTACAAATAACGCCCTTTCCAATGATACCAAACACGGCATATTTATTTCAAATTTATTTTTTTAGACAGTACTTTATGTCGGCTAGAGGGCGCCACATTAGATTCAGTGACACGTTATATAGCCAAAGAAGACGATCATGACGCTTCTAGAAGCACCTTATTTGTCCAAATCTAATGAGTAGTTAAGGAGCTAGGAGGGAACAAATGAACATACATACATACATACATAGCCTGTCAAAATCATAACCCTCCTTCGGCTTTGCCGTAGTCGGGTAATAAATAATATTTGTAACTAAAACCTACCGAATAGTATACATGCAACACGTTGATAACTTCGACATGACATCCATTAATTTTGTACACTAGTATTGTATCAGCCAATCTAGCTTTTATTCTACTAGTTCTTCTTAGTTTGTGGCTAAATGGAGTTATTTGTCAGAGGTCCAAAAATATTCATCATTATCCTTCTGTATTTTGGACCAGAGGGTTAAATTTGGATTCAATTTTTGGTTTTCTTGGAGGCGATCGAATCCAAGACCTACTTTCAGTAATTGAGATTGCGATGATCTCCAAGCAATTTTATGTATCCCTCGCGGGTGTTAGTATATTACTTAAGTGGGTAAACATCAAACTTTACAGTATATAATTTTGCATAATAATTTAGAGGTATACATCATTTTCATACATATATATACATAAACACGCCTATTTCCTAAAGGGATAGGCGAGAGACAATTAATCTCAGCTTACTATGGTTTTTATAGACCTCGTTTGCTTCGTCCACATTCATAAATGGCTGTATGCGTGCTCGTCGGTTCCTAGTATTTTTCACATGACCTTCTTCTTGACAGTCATTTTACGGTTATGTTCAAACAATTTTCAATCAAGTAATACTATGATAAATTTTAACTGTGTGATTAAATGTATCTTTAAATTCTGTTTCAATGAACACACTTTTCAGCGTAAAAGGTGTAGGAACATCAAACTGTATTTTCTAGATTAGTAATTACTACGATTTTTCTTGTACCGTTTGTATTCTGGATTAAGTTAAAAATAAATAATGTTACCATTAGTAACAATAACAATAGTTGAGCTATAGAAGCTTCGATGTGATAAAGACATTACCTGAACTCTTTTGAAAATTATAGATGACAAAGAGATTTAAATAAACCAAAAATAACTGTATTGAGTTGATTGCGTCTCATGTGGATTTCTATTGGCAAAAATTGGAAATACGAAATTTTATTTTTTATTGTTAACATTTTATTTAGAATCAGGAGATAACTTATATATTATGTTAGATAATATAATATTTAATACGGCTTAGATTATTAATATGCCAATGGGGTATACCAAAACTAACTTTCATCTTCTTTTCATAAGGTGTAAATTAAACTTTAAAATTGTAAACGTGTAAGAAACGAAAGTAAATGTGCAGGATTTAGCAATCAAAATGAAACTAACTTAGGAATTGTTCGGACTGGTTCTTGCCGCCTCTTTTCGCCATCGTCCTACGAGACAGCAGTTTCATTCCCATCACTTAGATGGCTGGCAGTCCGCAACTGTGCGGTTTCCTAGGAACTTTCTGCTTTGCACAATAAAACTGTGGATTGAACTGTCGCCTGTGGTATTCCCGGACCAATAAGACTTCAAACCTTCAAGAAAAGAGCGTACTTCATAAAAGTTTGGCAAAGCACTTTTGACGCCTCTGGTGTTGCGGGTGTCCATGAGCGGTGGTAATCGCTTACCAGCAGGCGATACGTCTGCTCATTTGCCACCTATTCAACAAAAAAAAATACTTCTCTACTTATAGACTAGTATTTGGAATCGTGACAACCCTCTATATCTTCGAGTTATAATCGTTGAGTTAAGTCGTATAATTGCGTTTCAGTTTTTGCAGTTGCGTGTTGACAAAATAAAAATAAGTAAAAGTATTTGCACTTTAAACACGACCAAAGTTTGACAAACTCTGGCGTGTTGGTTTGAACTAGATGGCTAGCACTTCAGTAATGTACATATGTGGTTGTTTAGAGATACATAACAGTTAATTGAAATGCATAGTCTTGTCCAATAAGTACTAATTAATTGATCATTATTTTTCATTACGTAAAGTTAGTTAACATGGCTCGGTTTTATACGGCTATAAACTGCTAATCAATTAATTTATTGAGAATTAGCTACAATATAACACGAAAGGCTTTTTTGTAAGTATTCTAAGGCGAGACCCATCAAGCTTTGTGAGACTAGACATTTTCAAGGGTCAACATACTTCAGCGATAAAGTCACCTCGTAAAAGCAGACTGTGAAAACATAGGATGGATGTATGGAAAAGATAGCGCTTTCTACAGTGGTTGGATATTGACTCTTAGTAGCTGTAAAAGCTTGTACGTAGGCTACGAATGAGTACTATTTTACTTACTATCAGTTTCATCGTTTGCTGATTAAGTTCGTAATAGACTCATGGCAACTTATTTTCTAGATGACTACAGATTTCAGTTTCACTAATCTTGGATAGCGACATTTATATAGACATGGTTTATGGTTTAAGATCTTTATTTCTCACTAAGAATTAAAATAAATTCACTTACATGAGAAAAACACTTAACTAATAACAAAACACAAAAAAGGAACGCACAGAAAAACATAATTTGTTACATTTATACAAAGTAATTTATCAAACTATTACAAATACATATATGAGGGTATCAAAAGAATTATACATTTTTGAAACACTTTAGAAACACCCGCCGGTAACGAAGTGCGAGCCAGCGTGTAAACAAAAGATGTCCTGCATCTAGATGTGGCATAGACGGCCGTTCTGCTATGTTATTAACGTTGTTATGAATTTTATTAATATTGATTTAGAAATACTTAATAAGATTTTTTTTTAAATTTATTTAGAAACATTGTTAGCTTTTCTTTAAGATATAATGTTTCACTATTTTTTTAAAGGTAATTGTAGACTTGGAGTCCTTAATGTTATTTGGTAATTTATTATAAAGTTGCGCACCCTCAAAAACTAAACTTTTCTTTCCATAATTTGTACGGGGTGAACGTAGAATAAGATTGTTAGCATTACGGAGTAGTCGTTTTTGTATCGTGTGTCTTTTAGAAAAGCTGATATTAGAGTGAATATCCTTGTTCAATATTTTTCTTATTAGAATACATGTATTGTATGCATAAGTTTGCGAGATATTTAATAATTTAGTCTGTTTGTACAATATTTTGCTTGGGGTTCGATAATTACAATTAAATAACATTTTAACTAATTTATTTTGTGCAGTCTGTATTAAATTTAAATTTGTTTTGCAAGCCGTACCCCAAACCTCAATTAAATAATCAATGTGTGGTTTAATAAGGGAATTATATATTAAATATTAGACGTTTTGAGGCAGAAAACTTGCAATACGCCGAACCGCGCCCGTGAGGGATATAAGTTTAGACCTCACCTTGTCAATATGCGGCTTCCAGGTAAGGCGATTGTCCAATATTAATCCGAGATATTTTTCGTTTGTTTTTCTATTAATTGTAACGTTATTAATGGATGGTTCTTTAAAATCAGTAATTTTTTTGTTTTTTGCACTAAATATTACGTAATTTGTTTTGTCAGTATTAATGGTGAGTAAATTATGCATAAACCAAGTATTTATTAAATCCAGATCACTCTGGACATCGTTTATTATACTATTCATAGATTGACCAAAGTAAAAAAGACTTGTATCATCAGCATACAATGTTATATCGGCTCTTAGACCAACTTCATGAATATCATTGATGTATATAACATAAATATGTATCAGCATCTTTATCTGTCAAATAAAGATTGATATATATCTTTATATGACAGATAAAGGTTGCTGATACATATGTATGCTGATTTCTCTTGGATGCCATCATAAGATCTTGGTGTCCATATCATGGTACATTAAAAAGAATCCATAAAAACGGTTCATAAACGATGAATTTATCTGCGAACACACATTAAAAATAATGCGATTGTTTAAATTAGTGTACAATTATTATTATTTTATGATAAAAGAGGTTAAATTTGGAGACGTGTCATTTGAGGATAGACAACACTGTTTGTGGTCATGTGGAAATAAATAATGTATTGCCATCACTTGAGCCGTTCCGAAAAATTTGCGAAAGAAAAGCATTGAGCTCCGATAACCCGACTCACTCGGTGCAAAGAAACAAAAGGATTGCTTACTTAGTTTCCTGTGAGTCTGAGATGATATTTTGGTCGAGCCAACTATACCTAACAAGGCTCTTCCGTGTAAAATTTCACGTCTTATGTAAACATCCCAATGAAAAGTAAATTAATTAACAAAAATGACACCCAAAGGCCATTACATTGCTATTTAGGGGACAATATTTCAGTGAGTCATTATCTTAACAAAGACTGGCAGTTCAAAGAAACGATGGCTTTTAAACAATTAAGTTGCTATGTCTTTGGAGCTTCACAACTGGGGACGCATTGCTTTAGAGCATTATTCTGACTTACACATTTCTAATCAAATAACATCAGAAACATTATTAATTATTTTTTTGCTTACTTAGATATAAGAAATGCTGAAAGTGTTCGGGAGTGCAATATCAGCTTCATCGTAAAACTTTAGATGTCTTGTCCCATGTGAGATTTAAACCCACAACATTGTGCTAAGTAAAAAACGACGTGGTGATCGCTTTTACCGCTAGGCCGACCGTGCAGTCAGATTATCTAAATAGTCCTGTTGCTCGACTGGTGGTGATTTTAGCTCCTCGATTAGATGCTTTTCCTGCACATACTTAGTTTAAAAAAATCTGTAACTCCATTTCGATATACATTATTTAGTTTTCATAAAAAAGAACGACATAGAAATTCGAAAAGTGCTTACTTAACGTATGTTTGTTGTTTCTTATTTTCGAATTCTTTATATCTTCTTTACATCTATATATCTACTCTATACAAATAAATAAAATTGGAGTGTCTGTTTGACTTGTTTTTTACTAAATGCATATTTACTTATACATGGTACATATGTACACCAAAATATCATTTTGTACAATTTTTGTCTGTCTGTCGGTCTGTCTGTTTGTTCCGGCTAGTCTCTGGAACGGTTGGACTGATTTTGACGGGTCGTTCACTGGCACATAACCGATGTAATAAGGAGTAGCTTAGACTATTTTTTTAAACTAGCTTTGTTACCTGCGGTTGTAAAGGTACAACAATAACTGCGGGTAACACCGCGGGACTCAACTAGCCTATACAAATAAAGAAAATTTTAGTGTCTGTTTGTAATATTAAAATAACTGCTTTTTACTAAATGCATATGTATGTATACACGGTACATATACCAAAATTGTAGTTAAAAAATTTTTTTGTCTGTCTGTCTGTTTGTTCCGACTAATCTCTGGAACAGTTGGACCGATTTTGACGGGACCACTGGCACAAAGCCGATGTAATAAGGAGTAACTTAGACTAAGTTTGCCTCGCAGTGTTACCTGCGGTTATAAAGGTACAGCAATAACCGCGGGTAACACAGCGGGACTCAGCTAGTTATTAATATAATGAACCCTTGTTACACATTCACATTCACAAACAAAAAATGGAAAACATCAACACACTACTAAAAATAACTTCTGTACGGTTTTCTATCATGTTTATTCGTACACATAATAGATTATTAATTAGTGTAGTTGGCATTCGTTTGCGTGTTCACAGTATCGTGACTTACTTTCCACGTGAATTATTTGCCAAGATCATTGCAACTGGAAAGTATTTTTCTGGAGTTCCTTATTACTATAATAGCTTATTGAATCTTTTTCGCATTTAATTCTTTTATCACTGGACCTATTTAGGTCATACAAACTTTTAAATATTGTAAGGGAAACTAAATTCAATAGAATTCAAAATAATAATGTCATCTTTTATTACATTTCGTTTCTATTTTGAAATTATTTCATAGGCCAATGTAGAGAATTAAAATGCGTCGGTGTTCACTTTGTCTTTGAAATTTTGTTACGGAATCAAAACTGATATAATAAATAAGAAACTATTAGTTTTACTTGACTTTACACAAGTGACTTTTATATTTGTTTGGCTTCTATACCTTTAAAAAGAACATTAATAAAAGCACTTTTATTAATGTTCTTTTTAACAGATGATACTGTTCAATAAATAGATCTAACATTTATAATTAAAAATGTTCTAAATTATTATTACTAAATATCGTCATAACAATCGTTATCAACCGACTTCAAAAAAGGAGGAGGTTTCTCAGTTCGACCGCATCTATAATTTATATATTTTTTTATGTGTGTTCGCTGATAACTTAGTCGTTTATGAACCGATTTTGATTAATCTTTTTTTATTGGAAAAGAGATACCCCAACGGTAGTACCATAATAAAGACACTAAGATCTGATGATGGCATCCAAGAGAAATCGAGTCATACTTTGAAGTCGGTTTTATTTTTTTTAACATTTTATTAAGATATTAATCAATATTTACATCAAGATTCATTGAATAGTTACTGTCTGTTTCAACAGAATGTGAGAACATCATCTAAATAATTTAGTCCAAACATGAACACAGTGAACTTTTCAACCTTGGGTCCAATATTGTGCCTTGTGCCACACCAGATGTTGTTCTTTACCATTTGTTTCATGTATATTACAGAAAAATATTCTGTTATTTTTCCTTAAGGAGTGCCGTGAATGCCAAGTGGGAGCTTTGATTTATTTCAGGATATTGATGCTATATGTAAGTTGTTGTTGGCGCCCTTCATTTAGATATAACGTTGCGTGATGAATATTTATAAGAATATCTTCTTAAGTTACTACTAGATACTAATTGGCAGTTTGTGCAGAAAATTGTGCGGTTGCGCTATAATGTTATGTTAAGACATGTAAAACTCCAACTATCATAATCATCAGCCCGCTACAGTCCACTATCGCACATAGGCCAATCCCAAGGCACACCACAGAGCCCTGTCTGTTGTTTTTCACGTCTAGTCGCTGTCGTCCCGCCGCAAAGCAGCATCTTCTTATCAGTACTTATCACTTACGTAATATAATTGGTATTGTGTCAGTGGTACTTATCGTCAAATATTCAATTCGTCTGGCGTCAGATTGACGCACATTAACTCATTCAAAATAACAGTTATGTCATGACTATCGTCTTCATCTCTGTTGTAAGACGTTCATTTCTGGACATAGGCGTCCAAGGTTCACCACAGCGACTGGTCTTGTGCTGCTCTTGTCCAAATAGACATGTTTCGTATCTTCATAGTTCTGTTAAATTTACATTTATAAAAAATGCTCTATAACCACCTGTTACCAAATAGTTCAGCATTATCAAGCAAAAATGGAGAAACTGTCACTGTTTCAAAGCAGGAAACTAAATTTTGTAGTATAACAATGTTTTATACAACGAAATACAGTACTATTTTGTTGCAAATTATCAAATTGTGCCTAGAATATGTCTTAAAATTTTGTCACCTAATGACTTAGACATAATTAAACTAAAGTTTTTTGATTCGCGATAAACTTATTTAAAAGGTTACGATGCCTTTTACATCCCGTTGTTTCGAACGAGTTATACTGTTATGTAATGTCTTTGAAATAATTTTGTCTTGAAAACGTTCGCCCTACATGGGCGAAATTCGCGAAAGTCCTAAATTAATAATTAGATTATATCTAAATTATTTAGTAATCATTCATTTTGTTGTGACCTTTTTTATTATTCGAAAAAGATAAGTAAAATCGGGATTAGAACTTTCACTAGTATCAGTTGTTAGTGTATAATTTACTGAAAAACTAATTTAACTTTGAAAATACAGCTTAACAGATTATAACTAATAACATTTGGTTGTATTACTTTCAGAAAGTTTTCTTAAAGGAATAATAACCTACGTTTAAGGTTTAAGAAAATCCGAAGAATATAGATCTTGTGAAATTGATGTTTTTATTGTTAAGATTTGTACAACAGGTCTGTAATTGTAAATTCTAGATATACTCAATGGGTTATGCTGTAGTGGTAAACATCTAATTTATAAAATTCTCGTGTCGCGGTTTTTGTAGTTAAGCTCCTGCGAAACGGCTTGACCGATTCTTATGAAATTTTGTGTGCATATTGGGTATGTCTGAGAATCGGACAACGTCTATTTTTCATCCTCCTAAATGGTAAAGGTGACCCATCCTTAAATATGTTTATGGCAAAATAACGTTTGCCGGGTCAGCTAGTAAAGTAATAAAATTATCTCACGGAACCAACAACATATCGAATTCATACTGTTCAGTTTTTCACGCAATTTCCCCACTGTTATGTGATTTAATTATTCATTCTTCATCGACGACTCTCATTCTTATTCAACGATCCCATATGTATTCATAAAAACGTTATTGGAAACCAATATAATGTTGTCAAAGAAACTTTTGTATGTTTTGCTTAAATATTTTAGGGCTACTTTCACCATCGACTAATTTGAACTTATCTGGCAGATATCTACAGATTTCAATGACACAAGTCTTTTATATATATTAAAGAGGAAGGTGACTGACTGAATGATATACCCAGAGATCAACGCACGGCTCAAACCGCTGAACTTAGAATCCTGAAATTTTGCATGTAGGTTCTTTATATTACGTAAGTGAGCACTAAGAAAGGATTTTTTAAATATCATCTCGAAGGGGGTAAATCATGCAAAGTTTGTTCCCATCCCATAAGCAAAGCTGCGTGTAACAGCTAGTTTACTATATTTATGTAATTTTGAACTCATAAATAGGTTTTTTCGAAAAACTGTGCGCATTTCTTCTCAACCACATTTAAATGGAGACTTAAAACTAATAAATTGTTTTTGCCTTCTAGGTGTTGCGGTTAGTATATGCGACAGGCGATCAAGAGGAATCCATTCCCTGTTCTGGCTAAAAAATGTTCTTTGGTTTTTCTTACAAGAAATTCAAAATAGTGTACAGTACGGAAGTTTGCGGAATGTTACGCTTGTTGCGCCCGTGTCTTGAAGATCACGTAAAACAGGCAGTTTCTGTTGTCATGAATATCTATGTTAATGGTTATTGGGAAGTCAGTGCCCTCAAATAGGGTTTAGGAGGTCTGATGCCAGTCGCTCCTTGCGAGAACTCATTTTTAGGTATAAAATTGGTAAATGTAGTAGCCGTGCCGTAAAAAGTATTGCAAATAATAAAGACTATGAAGAAGAAGTATGTATGAAGGACAACCTTATGCAGGTTTAGAATTTATCTTAATTTATTTTTATGGAATAGGGGGTAAACGAGCAGACGTATCGCCTGATGGTAAGCGATTACTGTCGCCCGTGGACACGCGCAATACCAGAGGCGTCACAAATGCGTTGCCGGCCTTTGGCATATCGATTTGGTTGGTATATCGATCACCGGCTCATTCGTGTCGATGCGTGGCTCTCCCACGGTGTAAATTTACTTAGTTATTTTTATTGCGTACAAAACATTATATCTTATTCTGAAGAAGATTGGCACATTGATTTAGTCGTTAGCAAGACTGTTTGCTATACTAGAGGTCGTTGATTTATTGTTGTACAATTTATGTATAAATAGCTTAAACATTTAAGAATATCAGTCCCTATACTAATTCTAGTTCAAAACCGTAGCGTGTGAATAAGTGAAAACCTATCACGCATGACTGTTCAACCATTTATCTCTTCAAACGCAAGATAGAGATAAATCAAATCAACCTAGACACGCTGTCAAACAGTAGAAACATTTTTGTGAAACGTTAGCATCGTCGATAAAATACAGTCTAAAACAACCATATAACAAGGAAAAGTTTACAAGAAAGACTATAACTCAACTACGTTAAAATCTTATAAAATTATTAGCTGTGCCCGCTACTTCGTACACGTGACTTTGGATTTTCAAGTTATTCTTAATTTATCACGGTTTAAACCTTCCCTGGACTACGACAAACATTTCAAAATCAAAATCAGCTAAATCGTCCTAGCCTTTCGCGAGTTTTAGCGAGACAAACGAACAGCAATTGATTTTTATATATAAGAATTACTATGAAAATCGATTCAGCAGTTAGGGCGCTAGGGTGGAATAAGCACACACACACATATATATAATCTGCAAAAATATTATATTTCCTTTTAGCTTTACCGTAAGAAATACTTTTCCTGTGATGTAGGAGACAAATAAACAGAAGGGTCACTTACATTAGAAGTGACAATCGCTGGCGTGACTATCACTTGTAACTCAAGAGAAAAATAAGCGTTAGGTCCTCCCCCAAGTTAAAATATCAGCGGAGTTGGAACTGTAACTTCGTTTGACCATAATAATAGTGATGTATTAAGTAAAAGCTGTTAAAAGCAGTTGACGATGGTGATGGATCAACTTCACATATAAGCTAAAACAGCAAAGTATTGCTTAACAGCGCTTTACTGAAAATTACATTATATCACAATATCTGTTTGATTCGCTTATATGAACCGATACATAGCTTTCCCATATTACATCTTCCTAGCTTTTATTATTCTTAAGAATATTTCGGGTTGCTACCGCCAAGTTTCCATACTCAGGTCTATTATTAAGAGTAAAAAAATCTTAAGTAAATAAAACTCAACAACACATATGACTCTAACAACCCGTAACGTCCCACTGCTGGGCTCGGGGCTCTTCTCAGAAGAGGGTTAAGGCTATACGTTACCATGCTGGCCGAGTGAGGGTTGGGGACGGGCAAGACAATGTTGTGGCTAAAGATCGACTGCTTAACGTGACCTCCGAATCACGGAGACGCTCACGGTATCACGCCACAGCGGTTACCCGTCCAGGTACTAACCGCGGCTTTATTATTTACACTCGATGATTTTTTTCGAATCACCGACTGCAACTGGGCTGTGAGCGCTTCTTGATCTCTTGCTGACACTCCATATTAATGGTTAATATATTTTCAAACTGATACAATGTATCATGAATACTTTTCATGAATATCTATCTACTCTAGAATACACTAAACGAATCTTCTCATTTATCAGACGCTACAAAATAACAATACATACACTTTCATACAATCGCCGAAACCCTTCAGGCCGAAACGTTTGTTGGTAAGTATCTGAACCTTCTCAAAGCGACATCAAAACGGTCGAGCGAAGAGTAATGATTATTACTCGTATTTACCAGTATTGCGGCGGATGAATAGCACAATGGCAACTGAACAATGTACGGGAAAGCTTTTACAGTCGTAGGGACGGACATACGGACTGACACACGGACACACTGAACAGTACAATTTAATTTCAAAAAAGTGTACAGCAAGAATTAGTTAAAAAACTTATTTTTAGTTACGACCACCACTAATTGACCAGGTCAAGCCGAGGACATAAGTATAACTTGACCTCAAAGAAAGTTATTTTAATTTAGCAATTTTGAAAAAAAAAAATATTCAGAACTTAAGTACTCAAAAGACCCCAATACCCGTGTACATATCTTGAGCCATAAGTGTTTATGTATTACTTTTCGTCTCACTTTATAACATAGGGATTCGTATCTCTTGAATAACAGTTATCCTTAGGTGTAGTTGCTAGTAAAGTTGTCAAACGGTGCCCGCCTGTTTCTTGTACTTTTTTTTCTTCTCTTTCTTTTTTATTGTATTTTTTTGGGTATTAATGTCTTTACAATTGTATGACTATTTGAATATGACTCTTTTGACAAATCAAGAGGTTCTATTAACCCGTCATGAGGTCGAAACTTCCGCTGCTATACAAAGATCTCCTCCGTGGAGAGGCAACCATCCCGATTAATAGAGAGTTCAGTAATGTCTTATTCTAATACTTTATAATAATGATTTTGCTGTTGAATTTTCAGTACCGTATGTCGCAGTGTTTTACATTCAAACAAATGTCCATTTAGAGGAGTTACGAATCATAAAAGGATCTGCGCATATTTCTAAAGTTTTACGTTAGAGTTAGTATCTGAGACTGCTTATTTTAAGTGTCAATCTTTCCTTATGAAGTGACCATTGACAATATTTAGAACATTATATATTGGAAAATATAGTCATCATAGTAGCACTTTTTATGTATCACTAACTGGCTAACGCAACCTCGTTTGCGTCTCCTATTGGCCGTAGCGTGATAATTTTATCCCGTTTTTGTAACATTCTTCATTGGTGCTCCGCTCCTATTGGCCTTAGCGTGATAATATATAGTCTATAGCCTTCCTCGATAAATGTACTATTCAACACTGAAAGAACTTTTCAAATCGGATCGGATTAGTTCGTTCAAACAAACATACAAACTCTTCAGCTTTATATATTAGTGTATGTATAGATTCGAATGTACGAAATTAAAGTATTTATAAACATAAGCGCCTGATGAAAAAAGACAGACAAAGTTTTACTGAAATATGTATTGCTAGAAATAACTTAACTTTGCAGGTGTCTTTCGACGGGGATTGTTTTTTGCTTTTTCGAAAGACGGTCTCCATTCCATCTCATCCATATTTTATATATTTTTAAACATAAATTTCATCACGACTAAGACTTATGATAAGAAGACTATAAACACTTGACATTGGCAGAAATAGCTGATCCAAGAGATTCGGCTGGTTGCAATTTCATCAAAAGAAGAAGTCTTTCCACGGCGGCGGCAATGATGATTAAATTATTGAAGTAAAATACATTATACAATTATAATGTATTTTAATGACTGCCTCGTTGGTCTCGCGGTTGGCGTGTGCGACTTCTGATCGTGAGGTCTCGGGTTCGATTCCCGGGTCAGACCAAATGTTTGTATGATCTACATATAATCGGAGTTTGGGTGTTTTCTATGTATAACATGTATGTATTTCCAAAAAAAATGTACATATGTATTTGTATCAGTTGTCTAGTACCCATAACACAAGCTCTGCTTAGCTTGGGACTAGATGGCGTTGTGTGATAGATGTCCGAAATATTTATTTTTATTATTTATTTATAATAGATTATAATTATTGTCACCGTGATATTGTAATGGAGGTTTCAATAGAAGTAAAATATTGGTATTACAATGCAATTAATGAACTTTTTGAACCCATATGAAGATATCTTTTGTAAGTACTACATTTTCTTTGAAAAAATCTTTAAATAACTATTGTCACTGACTGCACGAACTGATTGATTACAAATTTAATCCGTTTATCTATACAAATAAATAAAATTGGAGTGTCTGTTTGTAATATTAAAATAATCGCTTTTTAAAAATACATATGTATGCATACACGATACATGTAAAAAAAGAACATTCTTTTCAATTTTTGTGTGTCTGTCTGTTTGTTCCGGGTAATCTCCAGACCGGCTGGGCCGATTTTGACGGGACTTTACTGCAGATAGTTGATAATCTAAGGAGTAACTTAGGCAATTTTTTTTTAGACTAGCTTTGTCTCGCAGCGTTACCCACAGTACGACAAAAACCGCGGGTAACACCGCGGGTTTCAGCTAGTTTATACAAATAAATAAAATTGGAGTGTTTGTAATATTAAAATAACCTCTTTTTACTAAATGCATATGTGTGTATACACGGTACATATACCAAAAACGTATTTAAAAAAAATAACTATCTGTCTATCTGTCTGTTTCTTCCGGGTAATCTCTGTAACGGCTGGACCGATTTTTACGGGACTTTCACTGGCAGATAGCTGATGGTCCAGGAAGTAACTTAGTCTACTTTTTAGATTAACTTCGTCCCGCGGTGTTACTCGCGGTACAACAATAACCGCGGGTAACACCGCGGGGTACAGCTAGTTATTACCTAATATGAACAAAAAAAACAAAAAGTTAAAAATCAAAATTAGACTACGTAAAAACGTTTGACAAGATGTGTATAGCCTTAAATGTGACTCGGGCCATTATTACGAATAATTAGATTAAATTAATTCAGTCTCCCGGGCGTCCTACTCGAGACAGTAGCAAATGACCTAATCCACTAACATTACATTTTTCAAGTATGCAATTGTACTCCTACTTGTTAGATAAACAACATTTATGTTCATTTTTTTTTTTTTTTTTTTTTATGTCTGTGCCTGCCGGAATGACTCTACTGGGTGAGTGATGGTCACCATACTCAATGCAAATGCAGACAATACAGCAGGGCGACCCACACCATGGCGGCCTTGTGGTGCTTCTGCATCAATGGACCTCCGGACTCGCACTCACCAACGAAATCGACAGCACGAACGCTGTCATTTTAGGTTGATTTTCTGTGTACCGCCCCGGTCGAGCCGGCCCGTTCGTACTGAAATCAGCGTGGCTCTACTACCTTGTTTTATTTATATACCAACTGAACCCAGCGATGTTTCCCGCGGTTATTATCGTACCGCGAGTAACGCCATGGGGCGAACCTAGTCTAAAAAAGTAGCCTCAGCTACTCCCCATATTATTAACTACCTACCAGTGAGAGTCCCGTCAAAATCTGTCCAGCCGTTCCAGAGATTATCCGGAACAAACAGTCAGACAGACAGACAATAAAATTTAAAAGTTCATTTTTGGTATACGTACCGTGTATACATACATATGCATTTTGTAAAAGGTGGTTATTTTAATATTACAAACAGACACTCCAATTTTATTTATTTGTATAGATAATTGTATTGCAATGCGGAAGTTTTGTGGCTTTATTGGGTTTATTTGGCGATTATAATCAGGTGGTGGTTTTAATTAATGTTATGAGTTTGATTGCCGCATTACTCTCATAGTAAATCAGGGCTTAATTGCGATAATATCTACAAGGTACAATATCTTTTTTTATTTCCAGACGTTTCGATCAACTTACACCAATCATTGTCACGGGTAGTCTACTCGTATTTACAGTCGAATAATTATGTACTGTATTTCTGCAAATAAAGTATCATTTTGTATAAACTGATGTGTAGGAGAGCACCGCTTTGTAACTTTACGAAAATACAGTGCTAAGAAATAAAGAAAAATAAAGAGGATGCACAAACAAACGCACACAACTACAATCCTATTTCACAGAGGGGTAGACAGAGACAGTTAATCTTTATTTACTACAATCTTGATGGTCTTTTGTTTCATTCACGTTCATCTGTTTGTTGTAAAACACAACGCCATCTAGTTTCAAACTAAGCAGAGCTTGTACTGTGGGTACTAGACAACAGATACAAACACATACATAATTTTTGTTGTAAATGCATACTTATTATACATAGGAAACACCCAAACTCCGAAACAAACATTTGCAGATCATACAAAAATTTGAGCCGACTTGGGAATCGAACCCGAGACCTCAAGAACAGCAGTCGCGTACGCTACCACTGCGCCACCGAGGCAATCGATACATAGTTAGATAAAATATATAAAATACAATTACATTAAATTATGTAATTGTATTTTATGTGTGTGTAATTGTGTATTTATATGTATGTATTTACTAACAAAACAAAAGTATATAAGTATTCAAATCAGTTGTCTAATACCCATAATACAAGCTCTGTAGTAGTCCGAAATGTTTATTTATATTTATTTATTTATTACGATAAAATCCTGTATCGTGGGGTATTTTACAAACTTTTTGTACCATGGGAGAGCCACCGGTTCAACCGGAGTGATACTACCTCACAGAAATCCGGTGTGAAATAGCGATTGCGTTATGTTTCACAGAGTGATAAAGGATAACGAAGGTCCAAACACCAACCCCTTCCCACATCCCTTTCCCCATCCCCCAAAAGTCGGCAACGCACTTGTGACTCCTCTGGTGTTGCGGGTGTTCATGGGCGGCGATAATCGCTTACTATCAGGTGATATATTTGCTCGTTTGCACCCTAATTATACCAAAAAATACATACACGAAACGGACACAAAGAACACCTAGACACAGTACAATAATTTTTGGATCAAGTAAAGTGTTGTTTTGGGTTTAAGTGTGTTGTGTTGAGGTTTGAACTCACAACACTAAGCCCAGTAGAAAACGGCTTGACAACTGCTTAAACCGCTATGCTATCGTACCTTTATTTCGTCAGTTAATTATCATCTTAATTTTACATAACAAAGTGTGTACTACTTCAGTGCCAGTGTATTTTCTTTTCACGAATTTAAACATAAAATATGTAGAACAATTTTTTTAAACTATCTTCAAGCTAAAAGTTTTTAGTATACTATTTTATGTATAGGTCATGTCGCGGCTTTTATATTCAAGATATGAATCAATCCCTAAAAGCACGCATTTTCATGTTTTATTACCCCTATTTTCCATGATAAGCGGGGTAATACATAAAAATGTCTTTACCCTACTACCGGTGGCCAATTGTGGTAAAAGGGCTATGACCGATTATGCTTACGCAGTCAACCGTGGCACGGTTTAGGTTCGATCGAATCTTTAGAGTAAAAGAAAGTGGGTAGTGGTACGTTATTAACATTTTAATATCTTTGTTGTTACTATTATTACTTTTTGAAGTAAAACTTCTTAACGCACGCTTGACTTGGGGAGTAAGCTGGGGAATACGTGACGAGAGCGTTATGAAAAAATGTGATAGAACGAGGCAAATGGAGGTTGAGAGGAAGATATAAGTTAGTAAAGTTATAAAGAGAGTCAATTACTTTTCGTATATTGGCATATATATATATATATATATATATGCCACCGTGGGAGAGTCACGCTTTGGCATGAATGAGTCGGCTCGGCCGGACTGATATCACGGTCTCACAGAAAACCGGTGTGAAATAGCACTTGTGCTGTATTTCACCGAGCGAGTGAGAATACCGGAGGCCCATACCCCATTCCCTCCCCACATCCCTTTCCCCATCCCCCCAATAGTCACCAACGCACTTGTCACGCCTCTGGTGTTGCGGGTGTCCACGGGCGGCGGTAATTGTTTAGCATCAGGTATCTCGTTTGCCATCTACGAGTATACCATAAAAAAAGGTGCAAGAGAGTTTTCTTTCTCTCAAAGAAGTTTTACTTCTATCGTGTAATCTAAAGTACACTGTTTTTGTTTGGAAAAAGATAACTCACGCGTTTTGAATATTACCTGTGTTGTATCTAGACATAAATGAAACGAACACAAAGATGCACCTAGTCTCAGAACAAAAATTGTGGATCATAACTGCCTCAGTGGCGTAGTGGTAGCGTATGCGACTACTGTGCTTGAGGTCTCAGGTTCGATTCCCTGGTCGGACCAATTGTTTATATGATCTGCAAATGTTTGTTTCGGAGTTTGGGTGTTTTCTATGTATAATATGTACGTGTTTACAAAAAAAAATATCTAGTACCCATAACACAAGCTTTGCTTAGCTTGGAACTAGATGGCGTTGTGTGATAGATTTCTGAAATATTTATTTATTGTAATTTATGTATAAAGTGTTGTCCCATGCGAGGATCGAACTCATAACACTTAGTGCAGTAGGAAGCGACAAGGTGGACGCTAAACCAACTACGCCATCTAGAGTTTGCAGTCCTTTTTTCCGTACTTCATGGAACTTTTTAAGTCAAAATTCGTTGATAAAGTGAGGGTATCTTTCCGTCAACTATTTAATATATTTTTAAAAGTAATAACAGACACAACAAAATTATATAAATCACACAAAATAAATACAATTTCTTCCTCAATTTAAATTCTAAAACATAATAACTACAATTCTTTTTTCCTTGAACCGTTTTGAAAGGAAATTATGCGGGAAATTAATGACCTCACTATGCGGCAGCTGGGGATATTTTTAGCATAATATATAGTGGTCTAAACAGCCATTAATGCCTTACAATGTATTTGTCGAGTCTTTGTTCTTTATATGTTTAGATTTACATAAATTACGTTAAAAATTAGGACATTATTTGTTATACATGGCCCATTGTAATTTGTACTGTTTTTATAAAACTCCACATCGCGTATATTTTATAACCGTATTTGAGAACCTCGTTAAACTTCACAATCGTTTTTGAAATATACTTTCTAAATACAAAACTACTAGCTGACCCACGCAACTTCGTTTGCGCCTTATATTGCCCGTAGCGTGAAAATTTTCCCCGTTTTTGAAACATTCTTCATTGTTGCTCCGCTCCTATTAGTAGTAGCGTGATGATATATACCCTATAGCCTTCCTCGATAAATGGACTATCCAACTCCGAAAGAATTTTTCAAATCGGACCAGTGGTTCCTGAGATTAGCGTGTTCAAACAAACAAACAAACAAACAAACTCTTCAGCTTTATATATTAGTATAGATAGAAAAAAAACTTTATAAGGGCACTATCATCATTTTTCCATAATTTTTTTAAATTTATATCGAGCCCGAGCAATGAATTTTTTAACAAAACCCTACAGATATTCTTTGAATAAAAATAAACTTTCTAAATTTTTATATATTTTTTTAGTTTTAGTCGTCTACAACGACCTATTTATTCATTTTACGTATGATATTGGTTATTAAGGTCATAAGAGATTACACTTTTTATGTTAAAATCAAATACTAGTAATAATAAGACATTTGAAAATATCTAAGCTGACAGCTGAAAATCGAGCATTTTTTGTAAAAAACAATTAAATTCAAATATCTCAAAAAGAGATATAGTTAGATTTAGCATAGGGTGTTTCATGGTAAAATCAGTCAGAAACTATGTAAACTGTACATTTTTAATGGGAATAAGTCGATTTAAGCAGTAACCCTGTATAAAAGCTACATACATGATATTCTTGAAGCATAACACCAGTATAAATATTTTAGTAAAACATTAACAACTATGACATCAATTTGAAAAGTGAACGCTATTGAAAATGGGTACCTAATGCAGTGTATTGGATGTTTATTGGTACCTGATAAAAGCATTTCGCATGAGTGCGCTGTATCATTTACAGTACAGTACGTCGACAGTAAATGATGTCAAGCTATAAAGCAGCTGCATTTATGAGTCTCTGTAAGTTATTGAGTGTTCTGCACTTACGGGAATTCTCTAACAATTTATTTATTGTAGATAAAGCAAATTCCCATTTACAATCTACGTGTGACTGAGTATGCATTTGAATAAATGGCTGTAAAATAAATACGAGTAACTAAATACGTATATATTATATTAATAAGTGAACGCAAAAACTTTGTACCCCTTTTTACGAAAATAATACGAACGGAGGAGTATGAAATTTGTCACAGTTAGTTTATATGGAGGAGGAATTCTGGTCGAATTTTGGTCGAATTCTCATCCTTCCATCTCGGAAAGAGTATTTTTGCCCTTCGATATCTGAGTGCAAAAGTCGTTTTTATCTGCTAGCGGATAAAGTAAATTGAATTAACAACATTGTGTGCATTAAGTTTGTCAGGTTTTATGTGCTTTAAGAGCCAAGTGCTGATGATGGTTAAGCCATGCGGTTAAAAAGAAATAGAAATTATACTCTTGACCATGAGAATTTTTACAATATTTATTATCACAATGTTTAGGTTACAATTAACAGATTTAAATGATTAGCTAACAGGCGGCACAGATAGCAGTCAGGGCGTGGCTTCAAAGAGAGTTCCTCCAGCGGTTGCGGTGTTGCTGGCAGCAAAAAGGACTGAGTTTCGGCGAGCGCGTCCTTTTATGGACTCTGGCTTGAGGCTTACGGCGCGGGGGCGGAGAAAGGAAGGGTGTTATTTTGGCAGTCTATGTATGTCTGTATGTTGCATCGTACTGAATCGATGTTAATCAATGAATTTGTGGCAACGAATTCCTAGTAATGATCCGAGTGACATAGTCTATACAAATAAATAAAACTAAAGTGTAAGTTTGTAAGTTCAAATTAACAGCTTTTTAATCTATACGAATAAATAAAATTGGAGTGGCAGTTTGTAATATTGAAATAACCACTTTTACTAAATGCATATGTATGTATACACAGTACATATACCAAAATATTTTTTTTTACATTTTTGTCTGTCGGTCTGTCCATCTGTTTGCTCCGGCTAATCTCTGGAAATACTGGACCGATTTCGACTGATGATATCAGGAGGAAAAATTTTTTGTGTATTTCACAAATTGTTCTTCTGAGGCTTCGTGTTCTTTTTGTCCGTTTCATCTATCTTTTGTTTTTAAAGTCCTCTGCAACCAGGATGTATATTTCTAATGCTGTAGTTATCTTTTTTATATAAAATAAAAAAAAAAAACTAATAATATAGATACAATCTACCAGCTATAGCAGTATGTCTGCTTAGTTGTGTGGTCCCACCACAGAAATATATTTCTGTGTTTGGGACTGATTGGCATTGTGTGAATATGTTAGAGTATTATTATGTTTTATACTTTTTAAATATATTATTTAATTTTGTGTTCTTTTGTGGTAGATACATAGATTAAAATAAATAAGCTCATCATGAAATTTTACTAAGGAAAGTCCCGACTTTGTGTTTGACTATCCTGTTCAATGAAAGTTTTATTAAAAAGTAATAAATATACCAAATTTGTTTACATTTAAAGTCTCTCATGTGGGTAACATGGTAAACAATGCGTTACGGATCAAAGGTCAATTCTGTACCCGATTAAAACTTTTTTATTGTTTCACGAGACCCGTGACTATACCGATAATGGGAAAAGTTTCCCTTTATTTTTAACAACAGATTTATATTATGTTTACATTCTCAAGTGAGTATCCGCAAAAGATAGCGGAATTAATGATTCATATAAAAAGTCGTGTGGTGTCGTGGGACACCAGATAGGAACGACGTTCCTTATCATAACTTACAGATGGCGCTATACTAAATTTTTCGTTCACGCTCTTTAAAAACCACAAATTTGTCTTAACACCTTTATTTTATTTAAAATGGATTATATAAATACTAGTGGATGCCCGCGGCTCCGCCCGCGTATATGTTGGTTTTCGCACTGGCAAATAGTAGCCTATGTATTCTGATGTATAAGCTATATTACTGTAAAGTTATGTCCAAATCCGTTTAGTAGTTTTGCGTGAAAGAGTAACAAACATCCATTCATCCATACTTACAAACTTTCACGTTTAAAATATTAGTATACTCGTATTATAGATAAAATAAAAATACATAAATAAATATTTCAGGCATCTAACACACAACGCCATCCAGTCCCAAGCTAAGCAGCGCTTGTGATATGGATACTAGACAACTGATATAAATACATATACCCTTTTTTTTAAAATACATTCATATTACACATAGAAGACATCCAAATTCCGAAAAAAAAACAAATACTTGCAGATCATACAAACATTTGATCCGACTCGGGATTCGAACCCGAGACCTCATGCACAGCATTCGCATACGCTAACATTGCTGCAACGAGACAGTAATATTACGATACGTTTTTGTTGTAAAAGTACTAGGTATTTTATTTAAATACGAACTTATATTCCATAACGAATTATACGGACTATTAATAATTTCGTATTAATTTATTCAAACTGGTGGTAGATTATACACAAAGTCTTTAGTTTCGAACGCTTCCTAAGACTGATAGACCGATAGCTAAATCTTTATATACAAGGGTATTAACTGTTGTTGGAATATTCAATATTCATAGCTAATTAACGAGCTTCTCAAAATATATATTCAGCAAACTGTTTAAGAAATTTTGATTGTAGTGTTAGAATAGAATAGAATAGAATAGAAAACTCTTTATTTGTACACCATTATAGTACATTGTTACAAGAGTACATAAAATGTGAAATGTAGTGTACAAAGGGCGGCCTTATTGCCAGAAGCAATCTCTTCCAGGCAACCTTAGGATGGATTAAAATGTACAGGAGAGACAGTGGTAGTTGTCGGTGCAATGAGTTTTTAATTTTATTATTTGCTAATAAATATAACGAAAACCATATATATATATATATATATATACATACTAACATAACACATACTTATACATACCAGTAGAAATACATACACATATAAATAAATAAATCACGTATGAGAAATATATTTAGTTATGTATTCACAGCACATTCTAAATCGTGCCTGTTCTAGTTAAGGTAATGTTCATTAACCAGTTTCTTGAATTCATTTATTGTTTGCGCTTTCCTGATTTTTATCGGCAGTGCATTCCACAGGCGTACAGCTTCAACAGTGAAAGACTGGTCGTAAAACTTTGTGGAATGCAGAGGCATCTCCAGTCTCAAATTCTCGGATGACCTTAGACATTTTTCATGTGTGTCATAAAGGAACTTGAATCGTTCTTTGAGGTAAAAGGGGGCTCTGGGATTAAACAAAATATTGTAAAGAAAAATGAGTATATGAGTATTCCGGCGAGAGCGAATCGGAAGCCACTTGAGCATTTGACGGAATTCAGAGACGTGATCATATTTACGAAGGCCAAATATGAATCGTATACAGAGATTTTGAAGTCGCTCAAGCTTATCAAGTTGTGCTTCAGTGAGATTCAGATAGCTGACATCGGCATAGTCGAGAATTGGAAGTAGAAGTGCTTGTGCAAGAGCAGCCCTAGTCGCAATTGGAAGAAAATTACGAAGTCTTCGCAGAGACCCGGCAGAAGCAAATATCTTTCGACTGACCTCTTGTATCTGTGAACCCCAAGATAGAGTATTGTCTATGTAGATTCCTAAATTTTTGACTCTGGTACTGATCTCAAGAGTGGCACCACCAAATTGGATTTGGGGCAGTTGTGCATAGTTAACTCTTGATGTCATCCTGGGACTGCCAATAACACATACCTGCGTCTTAACAGGATTAATCTTGAGTCCATAATTATGACTCCATTCGCCAATGCGTCGCAGGTCAGCATTAATAGTGTCGAACGCCTTTGGTAACAAGTCAATCGGAGCTTGTGTATATATTTGTAAATCGTCTGCATAAAGATGGTAGAAGGAACTTAATTGATTAGAGATTGAGTTTATAAAAACAGCGAAGAGCAAAGGAGATAGAACGCCACCCTGTGGTACACCAGCAGAAATACTGCACCAGGAGGACACCGAGTCTTCAATGCAAATACGTTGCCGGCGACCAGACAGGTAACTAAGAAACCAATCAAGTGTCCTCGGAGATATGTTAAGAGACCGTAGTATACCAAGCAGAATTTCAAAATTTACAGTATTAAAAGCATTACTGAAATCAAGCAAGGTGAGTACTGTGATCATTCCACTATCCATGCCCAGTCTGATGCTATCTGTAACGTGTACCAGTGCAGAAGTAGTGCTGTGACCAGGTCGAAAGCCTGATTGGAAGGGGTTCAGTAAGGAATTTTTGGAAAGGAAGTTACTCAGTTGATAGTGGATGAGGCGTTCAAGTACTTTAGATAGGAAAGGTAAGATAGATATAGGCCGATAGTCAGAGAATAATGAGGGTTTAGCTTTCTTAGGAAGAGGGATTAGTTGGGCATCTTTCCATGCAGATGGAAAAACACCGCTTGTCACAGAGTGATTTAGGATATTGCATAGGATGTGCAGGATTTCGTCAAGGATAGGAAGAATCATGTTTCGGCTGATGCAATCACTTCCCACTGCACTGGATGAAATCGCCAAAATGGTCTTCCAGTCATGTTAGTTTAATATTAAAACATTATTTAAAGTTAAAGCATTATGAAGTAGCTGTTTGCAAAGTTTAAATTTGCATGTTTCTCTATTTTATTATTATTCTATGTCTATTGCATCTCCATTCACTATATATCTTTAGTAGAGTAGAGTAGTGTAGATAGATCATTTCTTGGTAACTGATTAAAGCAACCCATGGATACCAGCAATTCAGGAGTAGTAAATGCTTTACGGCCCTTTGAGCTGCTCCTCGCTCAGGGGGGAATGGGGGAAGAGAATGGAATATTGTGCTCCGAGAACCGCTGGTTTTATATAAAGCACTGTCTTCCTAGGCATATGATGACGTTATCGCGACTAAACGCAAAGTCACGTGGTCCAATTCAAGAACTTTATAGAGGATATTTTTATACCTAATAGAAAAGAATGGCGGTGTTAGTGATCGTATATAGGGATTCGACGTGAAACGCTGGCATCTTGGGGACAGATATCACTGAGGTTGAAACAGTCCATTTGTTCTGAAGTATGGCTCTAACACGGTATAATATTTTCTCCTAGTGATACTTTTCATCATTAACTTAAGAGCTACGTTCTTATCGGTGCAGCTTTATCCAGTTCTCTGTATCAAGAGCCGTTTTCTTGTCCTCCTTATACATCGCAACCGCTACTTTTTCTTTATCTGGTCTATGTAACTGTGTCTCGGTCTTCCTCTTCCTCTCTTTCCTTCTATGATATTACTTAAAAAGTTATCATGACGTATAAGAATAAGCAAGATGGTAGGCCACCCATCTTGCCACTTCTAATTTCTACAGTCGATATCAGCAGTCTCTACTTTTATCCCTATTTAAATAATTTTACTTATTTATTACATCGGGAAAGTACCTCACTTTGTTTTACTGTTTGTTGGTTACGCTTTCATGCGTCAACTATTCAACCGATCGTCTTGTACCGTTTTCAAGGGATAGGGAAATACTAAACTTTGTGATATGTATGCCATTATGAGATTGATAATTATACTGGCTATCTCGATCAACAAGGTTTGTGTTTTTTTAAAAAAAAATCTTTCCATGTTTGATTTTGTAAAGCCTTTCTTGATAAGTGGGCTAGAAAACACTCAAATACTAACTAAACTAATTTCTAAACCTTTAAGTCGAATCAATATTCCGATATTAAAGATAAGCGTGTTAAACCAAACAAACAAACTTATTAGTTTTTTGTCTATACCTATATTAATACGTGTAGCAAAAACTTTGTACCTATTTTACGGAAATTGGAGTTTGTTTCTTTTTGCGTACCTTCATATCTCTTTTTAATTTAAGTCGTAAAACGAATTTCCGAGTTCACCCGTAAATATTTAGGACTAGCTGAACCCCGCGGTGTTACCCGCGCTTATTGTCGTACCGCGGGTAAAGCCGCGGGACGAAGGAAGTCTAAAAAAGTAGATTAAGTTACTCCCTATATCATTAGCTACCTATCAGTGAAAGTCCCGTCGATATCGATCCAGCCATTACAGAGATTACCCGAAACAAACTAACAGACAGACATAAATAAAAAAAAATCCTTTGGTACATGTATCGTGTGTACACATGCATTTATTAAAAAGAGGTTATTTTAATATTATATACAGACACTCCAATTTTATTTATTTATATGGATTACCAATTATTTAAAAAATAAAAAAAGAGATAACGTATATACTTTCTTTAAATTAAAAATTATATTAATTAACAATTACATAAAATAGCAAAACATATGCCCTTGCCTCCTTAAAAATCTAGAATAAATAATACATTGTAAAGCTTATTTTTATACGTATGTATGGCTTTTTATCCACCTAAACAGCTATTCCGGGTGCCGTGATGTAAGTAGGAGCAGGTGTTGCTCTATGCTTAGCCATGTTGTATGCACGGTTCGATGCCCAGTCTTTGCCATAGGCTCCAGATGCCGAGTATCCATAGCTGTTCCCGAAATCGGCGCTGTAATCACTAGCGTCATTGCTTCCGAAGTAGGAGTAGTGTGTCATAGGATGCTGATGCTGCAATTAATAGAAATAAAAAAGTTAAGAAAAGAGTATAGCATTTTTTATGTATGAGCCTGCCAATGTGACTCCACTCTGCCTCATGGAAAGCAAGAGCAGAATCCAAGAGTGGTGGTCACACATTGCGAATGGAGACAATGCAACAATGCAGCATGATGACCCACAATAAAGATGCTTCTGTATTGGGCCTCCGGTCTGCATCTTGCTTATTGTTTACTAGCTGAACCCCGCGGTGTTACCCGCGGTTATTGTCTGCTAGTATAAAAGCCTAAGTTACTCTTTATATCATTAGCTACCTATCAGTGAGAGTACCTTCAAAATCAGTCCAGCCATTCCAGCGATTAGCCGGAATAAACAAACACACAAACAAACTGAAGGACTGACAGACAGACAAAAATTGATAAAACATATGTGTTTAGTAAAAAGCTGTTATTTGAATATTACAAACAGACACTCCAATGAAGTTAGGGGAAAATAGTCCTAACATAGCTTTAAGAGGTACCACTCAATCCGTTTTTCTTTAACGTATCTTTACAGCAATATCAAGAAACCGTGTCTTACGCGACTATACTGGCTTCTGGTAAGTTATACAACGCAATTTAGATTGCAGTTTATTGTGTCGGAAAGTCGGTGGCAAGTAGCCATTTTCTGTCCTACAGACAGGCTTATAAGGTCGCATGAATCATATTAATATATAGAAATCTTAAAAAGCAAAAGATAAGCATGAAATATTCCAATACTGGGAACTTAGCCAAAAATATTTAACGATATATCGCTGGACCTATTTCTGTTATTGCAGGTTGATTTTCCAGGATCCTTAAATAAAAGTAAGGTGTAATAATTTTTACAAGAACATCATTTGTACAGATAATGTAACCGGAGTCCCATACTCCAACCCCTCCCCATCCCCCTCCCCATTCCTCAAAAGCCGACAATGTACTTGTGACGTCTCTGGTGTTGTGGGTGTCCATGTGCGGAAGTAATTGCTTACCATCAGGTGATACGTTTGCTCCTTTGCCGCCTATTCCATAAAAAAACTGTTGTACGGTCTAATGATGCAGAAGCATTTCACTAGGCAGCCATAGTGCTGGTCATCATGCTGCATTATTGCATTGTCAGGCGTAGTCACTTTGGCAAGCCAATATTGTATTAAAATGTAGATTGAAGATATAGTCTAGATAATAGAGCCACGCTGATTTCAGCACAAACGGGCCGGCTCGACCGGGGCGGTACTACCCTTGCACAGAAACCAAAAATCAACGTAAAATGACAGCGATCATGCTGTCGTGTTTCGTTGGTGAGTGCGAGACTGGAAGCCCAATGATGCAGAAGCATCACTAGCCCGCCATAGTGTGGGTCACCATACGGCATTGTTGCATTGTCTGCATTCGCAGTATGGTGACCACGTCCCTTGGATTCTGCTTATGCTTTCCATCAGGCAGAGTAAAGGCATTTTGGCGGGGCCAAACATTAACAAAAATATAATCAATAAGGATTTAAACCTTATAATGATGCTTTTTATGTTATATTTGCTTGCAAAGTATACAGTTGAAAATAAAAACACGTATCTAATCTATACTTATAAAATAGTAAGTCCTGACTGACTGACTGACTGATTCATCATCGCCGAGCGTAAACTATGATAGTTAGGGCTATGAAATTTGGTGAGTAGGATCGTTTTATTGAGTAGACGCCCACTAAGAAAGGAATTTTGGAATTTCTACCCCTAAGGGGGTGAAATAGGGGTTGAAAGTTTGTATCGAAGTCCGTCATTTTTTAAGTTAGAAACCTGAAACTTTACTTTTGGGCTGCTGATTAAAAATAAATAAACACGTATTTCAGCGTTTTTGGATATTCTACCCCTAAGGGGTGAAATAGGGGTTGACATTTCGTATATGGGTTAGTCTGGAAGTCCGTAATTTTTGAAGTTCGAAACATGAAACTTTGTTTTTGGGCTACTGATTAAAAATGAGTAAATACGTATTTAAGCGTTTTTGGATATTCTACCCCTAAGGGGGTGAAATAGGGGTTGAAAGTTTGTATGGAAGTACGTCATTTTTTAAGTTAGAAACCTGAAACTTTACTTTTGGGGCTGCTCATTAAAAAAGAATAAACACGTATTTCAGCGTTTTTGGATATTCTACCCCTAAGGGGTGAAATAGGGGTTGACATTTCGCATAGGTTAGTCTGGGAGTCACACATTTTTGAAGTTCGAAACATGAAACTTTGTTTTTGGGCTACTGATTAAAAATGAGTAGATACGTATTTAGGCGTTTCTGGATATTCTACCCCTAAGGGGTGAAATAGGGGTTGAAAGTTTGTATGGAAGTTCGTCATTTTTTAAGTTAGAAACATGAAACTTTATTCATGTGCTACTGATTAAAAAAGAGTAGATACGCATTTAAGCGTTTCTGGATATTCTACCCCTAAAGGGGTGAAATAGGGGTTGAAAGTTTATATGAAAGATTGTCATTTTTTAAGTTAGTAGCATGGAACTTTATTTTTGGGCTACTGGTTAAAAATGAGTAGATACTTATTAAGGTGTTTCCTGATATTCTACCCCTAAGGGGTGAAGTAGGGGTTGACATTTCATACATGGGTTAGTCTGGAAGTCCGTAATTTTTGAAGTAAGAAACATGAAACCTTATATTTAGGCTACTGATTTCAAATGAAAAGACACGTATTTAAGCGTTTTTGGATATTCTACCCCTAAGGTGGTGAAATAGGGGTTGAAAGTTTGTATGGATGTTCGCTATTTTTGAAGTAACAAACAATAAACTTTGTTTTTGGGCTCCTGATTAAAAATGTGTAGATACGTATGTAAGCGTTTCTGGATATTCTACCCCTAAGGGGTGAATTAGGGGTTGAAAGTTTGTATGGAAGTACGTCATTTTTTAAGTTAGAAACCTGAAACTTTACTTTTGGGCTGCTCATTAAAAAAGAATAAACACGTATTTCAGCGTTTTTGGATATTCTACCCCTAAGGGGTGAAATAGGGGTTGACATTTCGCATAGGTTAGTCTGGGAGTCACACATTTTTGAAGTTCGAAACATGAAACTTTGTTTTTGGGCTACTGATTAAAAATGAGTAGATACGTATTTAGGCTTTCTGGATATTCTACCCCTAAGGGATGAAATAGGGGTTGAAAGTTTGTATGGAAGTTCGTCATTTTTTAAGTTAGAAACATGAAACTTTATTCATGTCCTACTGATTAAAAAAGAGTAGATACGCATTTAAGCGTTTCTGGATATTCTACCCCTAAAGGGGTGAAATAGGGGTTGAAAGTTTATATGAAAGATTGTCATTTTTTAAGTTAGTAGCATGGAACTTTATTTTTGGGCTACTGGTTAAAAATGAGTAGATACTTATTAAGGTGTTTCCTGATATTCTACCCCTAAGGGGTGAAGTAGGGGTTGACATTTCATACATGGGTTAGTCTGGAAGTCCGTAATTTTTGAAGTAAGAAACATGAAACCTTATATTTAGGCTACTGATTTCAAATGAAAAGACACGTATTTAAGCGTTTTTGGATATTCTACCCCTAAGGTGGTGAAATAGGGGTTGAAAGTTTGTATGGATGTTCGCTATTTTTGAAGTAACAAACAATAAACTTTGTTTTTGGGCTCCTGATTAAAAATGTGTAGATACGTATGTAAGCGTTTCTGGATATTCTACCCCTAAGGGGTGAATTAGGGGTTGAAAGTTTGTATGGAAGTACGTCATTTTTTAAGTTAGAAACCTGAAACTTTACTTTTGGGCTGCTCATTAAAAAAGAATAAACACGTATTTCAGCGTTTTTGGATATTCTACCCCTAAGGGGTGAAATAGGGGTTGACATTTCGCATAGGTTAGTCTGGGAGTCACACATTTTTGAAGTTCGAAACATGAAACTTTGTTTTTGGGCTACTGATTAAAAATGAGTAGATACGTATTTAGGCTTTCTGGATATTCTACCCCTAAGGGATGAAATAGGGGTTGAAAGTTTGTATGGAAGTTCGTCATTTTTTAAGTTAGAAACATGAAACTTTATTCATGTGCTACTGATTGCAAATGAGAAGACACGTATTTAAGCGTTTCTGGATATTCTACCCCTAAGGGGGTGAACTAGGGGTTGAAAGTTTGTAAGGATGTCCGCCATTTTTGAAGTTACAAACATGAAACTTTGTTTTTGGGCTACTGATTAAAAATGAGTGGATACGTATTTAAGCGTTTCTGGATATTCTACCCCTAAGGTGTGAAATAGGGGTTGAAAGTTTGAATGGAAGTGCGTCATTTTTTATGTTAGAAGCATGAAACTTTATTTTTGCGCTACTGATTTCAAATGAGAAGTCACGTATTTAAGCGTTTCTGGATATTCTACCCCTAAGCGGGTGAACTAGGGGTTAAAAGTTTGTAAGGAAGTTCGCTATTTTTAAAGTAGCAAACATGAAACTTTATTTTTGGGCTACTAATTAAAAATGAGTGGATACGTATTTAAGCGGTTCTCGATATTCTACTCCTAAGGGGATGAAAAAGGGGTTGAAAGTTTGTACGTAATTTCGCCATTTTTGAAGTTACAAACATGAATCTTTGTTTTTGGGCTACTAATTAAAAATGAGTAGATACGTATGTAAGCGTTTCTGGATATTCTACCCCTAAGGGGTGAAATAGGGGTTGAAAGTTTGTATGGAAGTTTGTCAGTTTTTAAGTTAGAACCATGAAACTTAGTTTTTGGGCTCCTGATTAAAAATGAGTAGATACGTATGTAAGCGTTTCTGGATATTCTACCCCTAAGGAGGTGAAATAGGGGTTGCAATTTTCTATGGAAGTTCGTTATTTTTTAAGTTAGAAGCATCAAACTTTTTTTTGGGCTACTGATTTCAAATGAGAAGTCAATTATTTAAGCGTTTCTGGATATTCTACCCCTAAGGGGGTGAACTTGGGGTTGAAAGTTTGTACGGAAGTTCGTTATTTTTGAAGTAGCAAACATGAAACTTTATTTTTGGGCTACTGATTAAAAGTGAGTTGATACGTATTTAAGCGTTTCTGGATATTCTACCCCTAAGGGGATGAAAAAGGGGTTAAAGGTGTGTACGTAAGTTCGCTATTTTTGAAGTTACAAACATGAAACTTTGTTTTTGGGCGCCTGATTAAAAATGAGTAGATACGTATGTAAGCGTTTCTGGATATTCTACCCCTAAGGGGTAAAATAGGGGTTGAAAGTTTGTATGGAAGTTTGTCATTTTTTAAGTTAGAACCATGAAACTTTATTCATGTACTACTGATGAAAAAAAAGTAAAAACGTATTTAAGCGGTTCTGGATATTTTACCCCTAAAGGGATGAAATAGGGGTTGAAAGTTTGTATGAAAGTCCGTTATTTTTTAAATTAGTATCATGAAACTTTATGCATTATCAGCATTTATGCGAATTCTGTTCCTAAAGGGGATGAAATATGGGTCGAATGTTTGTATGAAAGTTCTTTTAAATGGGCTATTGATCAAAAATAAATAAATACGTTCAAAAACATGAATAAATTACTGATACATACTTTTACACAGTTTTAAATAAATACATATAATCAACTTCCACGCGAGCAAAGCCGCGGGTAACAGCTAGTTATTTTATATAAATACTTCAAACAGAAGCGCCTAAAGGACGGCCGTATCTGTAAAAGCTTATCAAGTGTGCAAATACTACCATATGTAAATCGAAGCGTGTGATAAAAATAGATCAGGTGTAGGATAATCAAATGTCATAACGATAACAACTGAAGTACTGTCTGTGATGCTTATTTCTATTATTTAAGAAGACACGATTAAACTGGGAAATTCTAAGTTGAGATGTATAAAAACAATCTTTTAGTTTTAAGCATGGTATAAAAACACAGGTATGTCATTCCAATATACAGAGAGAACGAGATGACGTCATCATCACTATCGCTGGTTCTCAAACTTTATACTTTTAGTTAGATTTTATAACCTACTTAATACTTAATAGTACTACTTAATAGGTCAATAATTAAAATTTCAAATTTTATAAATAATTTGAATACATAAATTTTGATCCTAATTGTGATAGACAAAATATATCTTTTCGAATTTTGTTAGTAATATCGACTCGATAGGGAAACAATGTTGTTGAATGATGTTTTAGCACTGTTTGATATATGAAGATTTGACGAACAGTCATCACTTTGAACGATTGGTAAAACATAGTTGTGGAATATAGAAATGATTGTTATTTTTGGATCGCTGTTTGGGCTCGTTCTAGAGGCAGCTAAATAATTTATATTGCTCCACCCCATGAAATTATACAGTACATATTGGATGATTGATTGACATAAAGACAAATAACCTTAAGTTATCAATTTAGAATCTGCTATAATAACCTACATTATAATTATACAATTTTAATTGTATAAGTATGACTACTACCATTTTGATAAATATTATAAAAACAAATAAATATTTGAGAATATCTGACTGAATAGTGACGTCACCCTGGATAGCTTTCGGAATGTCATACCTGTATTGTTATATCATGGTTTTAAGTATCTAGTGCTTTGCATTTTTTTTTATATATTTGAGCCTGAGACTCTAACTCTGCCTGATGGAAGTCATGAGCAGAATCTAAGAGTAGTGGTCACCTTACTCATTGCGTATACAGATAATGTAACATGGTGACTCATTCTATGGCGGACTATTTGTGATGATTTTGCATAATTGACCCTCCGGCCTGAAACTCGCGTCATGTCATTTTAGATTGATTTTCTGTGGGAGGATTCGGTCGAGTCGACCCATTACGTTATAAGCTTTATACCACATTTTTTCTTCATAGACACAAGTATGAGTTACGATGTCTGATTTGTGACTTCAAGAAACCTTTAGAATAAAATATATTTCTTAACTGACTTCAAAAAAAGGAGGAGTTTTCTCAATTTGACCGTATATTTACTTTTTTTATGTCTGTTCGCGGATAACTTCGTCGTTTATGAACGGAGGTAGATGGGAAGAGATAGAAGGAGATGTCCTAACGGTGGTGCCATTATAAGGACATGATGATTTAATTTAACTTGCATCATATTTATATCTAAATCTCAAATTCTAAAATTGAAATATACATATAAAACGTAGTTTGAAAATAATACGATTATTGAAACCATATTCACTGCAGTTTTGGTAAACAAACTACTTTCCAAGCTACGTCCATTAAATTTCATGCAAAACAATTTCATTCGAAGTATTTTATAACCAATTTTAGTATTTTGTTTCACATAAAATGCAGGATACTGGAATAAATACATTTAAACTTTTGTAATGGCAGCTAATTCAAATAGTTATGTAGAATATCGTTTAATGTAAATTGTTCTTTATTACATACTTTTATGGTTTATTTTATACCAAATAACATTGAACATAACATAAAAATGATTAAGTAAACGAGTTACTGATGGTGCAAGGATTGAAACTTTGAATTTATTTTTCTTTAATAACGATATTTGGCAACGAAGATAACAAGCTACTTGTTTTTATTGTCCTGTATCTAACTTAACTCCTAACAATCATTTTAGCTTGTAAAGAGCTAATATTTTTCTTTAACATTATGAACACTGAAAATTGACAGACAAAGCAACGATTCAGACGTTGTTGACGAAACAACTTTGAAACGAATATCCAGAACCCAACCAAACTTATCAGGGTTATCTAAATTACGCCGTCAAAATATCAATATGATACTCATTAGTCAGTAGTTGTCTTACGTCGCGCCGTAAACAAAGTTTTAATAACCACGCGAAACCCTTAAGCCTTCAAGATGATAATTTATAGTAATGATAGTTTGACGGCAATTGTTAAGTTTTGTGATTCGTAAACTGCGTTGGAACGATTTTAAGGTAATGAATGTGATTCTCTGTCTTTTTGAAATTTTAATTCAAGAATTCATAGGAAAATGAATCAAATCAGTATTAATTAATTTCCCATTGGAAATATATCTTTATAAAATTATTTATTTTTTCCAAAAGATGTTATAAGTACAGATGAATTGATTCTCATTTTTTTAGTAGCGGATACTAACTTTATTCACGTACGTATCTATCTACCTATATGTACTTTTGTGGGAAACATGACTGGGTGCAAAAGTTATTATTATGCTAAGATTCGTAATTATGTGAGATCCCTAGATAAATGCACTAAGTTCCAATTTTGTTATTGTTATTTATTTATTTATTTATTACACATCATGCACTTTAGGTACATAGGCGGACTTAATGCCTAAGGCATTCTCTACCAGTCAACCTTTAGGTGATGCAGAGAAAATAGGAAGTAGATGCATTTACATTATTATTTGTAAAATATCAAATACACATACATATATAAACTTACCATACACTACACATAATACATAGATGCGTATGTATACACATTCTATACATACATACACAAATAAATACCATAATGAGTATGAGATATCAATTAAGTATTTGTTGATTCTGCGAGCTGTTTCAATAAATACTGCTTTACTTTTGTTTTAAATGTAAAAACGTTAGTAGCCATCCTGACCTCGAGCGGAAGCTCATTCCAAAGAAGAACGGACTGCACAAAAAAGGATGAGCCAACGAACTCAGACGTGTGGGACGGACAACGAAGAAGAAGGTTATTAGAGGACCGAAGGTTTCTGTAATGATTGCTACATAAAAGTTGAAAGTATGATTTTAAATAAGTTGGCGAAGATGGATTATTAAGGATAGAGTATAGGACAGTGAGCGCGCGTAGTTTACGGCGCAGGCGAATAGGTAGCCAATTGAGCTGCGAACGAAAAGAGGATACGTGATCGTATTTACGGAGATTATAAACAAATTTGTAATCAATTCATCCAAACAAACAATAAAAACCTTCAGCTTTGTGATATAACTAAAGAATACCTGGATGAGCGAGATTTGCTTTGTATTTTTTTGGTAATTTTTTTAAAAAGAATATTTTACATGTAAATTTCACGTTCCTGAAATCCCTTGCATACAAAATTTTATGAAAATCGTTAGAGCCCTACTGGACATTGAAATTATATACATAAACAAGTATTACTCGTCTATTTAAGATAATATATTAAAAAAAAAACAGCTACGATGTGTATTGCATTTATTAATATCAATATCAAAAGTACGAGTCAGTCAGTCAGTTAATGCAACTTCTAGCTTCATATTCAAGTTCTATGCCAATAGTTAATTAATTCAATACTTAAAATGAAACGATTCCCATTTAAATATTCCCAAAGTAAATATTCTTTGAATTGTTAAAGATATTGATCCTTTAAAAGCAAATTGCGCTTAAACCGTTGAGATTATACATTTTCCTTGAGATTTCAATTAATTGCAAAGTGTTGAGTACCTTTTAATTAAATGATCTTAAAGATTCCAAAGAACTAGATAAGAAATTAATTGAGAAATGTAAATATATCAAAATGTTATGTAAACTAGCTGTGCCCGACACTTCGTACACGTAAAATTTGGAATTTTAAGTTATTTTTAAGTTTTCACCGTTTAAACCTTCCCTGGACTACAACTAACATTTCTAAACCAACCAAAACCAATTAAATGGCCCAGCCGTTCTCGGGGTTTAGAGAGACAAACGAACAGCAATTGATTTTGATATATCTATACTAATATATAAAGCTGAAGGGTTTGTTTGTTTGTTTGTTTGAACATGCTAATCTCAGGAACTACTGGTCCGATTTGAAAAATTCTTTCAATGTTAGCCCATTTATCGAGGAAGGCTATAGGGTATATCATCACGCTACTACTAATAGGAGAGGAGCACCATTGAAAAATGTTTAAAAAACGGGGGAAATTTTCACGCTACGGGCAATATATGGCGCAAACGAGGTTGCGTGGGCCTAATATTCTCTAAGATTATAAGAAGGCTTCGTTACTTTTAGTAGAAAACACTACATTTGATCGGATGATGGAAAGGAAGAGGGTCCGATTAACTTTATTCAGAAAATAAATGTATTTTTTTTGTGTCGTGACGCATTAAGAGTACGGTGTGAAACCATCCGTATTTATCCCATGAGTGTTGTCGGATCCAAACAATTAAGAAAACTACACGCAGGCAATAGTACAGCAAAGAGAAGGTAAATTTGAGGCAAACCGTATGCCAACACGCGTGGTCAGCGTGGTATGGTAGGTAACTGCCTCGTTGGTCTTGCGGTTCACGGATACGACAGCCGATCAAGAGGTCTTGGATTCGATTACCGGGTCGGGCCAAAAAGTGTTATTGAGTTTTTCTGATTATAGAAATACTTAATAACAGCTCGGAGTCTGGAAGCTGAGGTCCGAACCCCCGTACCTCGGAGGGCACGTAAAGCTGTCGGTCCTGCGTCTGATCTCTCCCCGGTCGTGTCGGTTGACCGTCCCATCGGATTATGGGAGAGAGGGAACAGAGAGTGCACCTTGCGTAGTTGGCTGGTCTCCGTTGAGACTGGCCGCCGTAGCCGTTATCGGTTAGGAGAACATTATTATTATGGTAGGACAAAACCTGCTTTTTTTAAGAAAAGTCCATATCTTACAGTGCATGCACTATTAAAGGCTATTAATAATTACAACGATGATGACAAAATGAAAGAATTACTTAATATAGATTTTCTTCTAGGCCTGACATCAAGTAAAAACCCCTGCCTTGCAATATCTATAAGCTGTTCTAGCCATAAATAAATAATACCTTGCAAGCTTTCAGAGTGCTCAATACACTCGGCAGCAGTAATGCAGCAATGAGCAGCAACTTCTTGATGAGTAGCACAGACAGGAGCACAGGGATCAGAAGCATTTTAGTCTTGAGTGTCGCCAGAAGACTCAGAAACGGCA
This sequence comes from Spilosoma lubricipeda, assembly GCA_905220595.1. NCBI lineage: Eukaryota > Metazoa > Arthropoda > Insecta > Lepidoptera > Erebidae > Spilosoma > Spilosoma lubricipeda. The sequence continues at coordinate 1,342,448 of HG992296.1, forward strand.
AAATTACTGCCAACTTCTTTTTTTTACCACGAGCTGAAAAGAACAAGAAATAATGTGTATTAGGCAACTGGTTATTTATCTAGGATATATATGTACTTAGTAATCTATACAACTAAATAAAATTTAAGTAACTGTTTGTAATTTCAAATTAACAGCTTGTCACTTAATGCAAATTGGATATATATTCTATACCGTACTTCCATAAAAATCTATTTTAAACATTTATGTGTGTCTATTTGTTACGGTTAATCTCTAAAACGGCTAGACCGATTTTGATGAAATGTTCACATGCAGATATCTGGTGATATAATAAGTAACTGAGGCTACTTTTATTTTATACTAGATGTGTTTTGCGGTGTTACCACGTGTAACACCGTGGGGCATAGCTAGTGTATAACTATGTTTAAAAATGTTATTGTGTGGGAAGTATAGCAAGTTATTGTAAAACCATTAAGTTGATTTTTAACAATTGAATATAAAAGAAAGGCCAAAACGTGCCTATAAATTTAGCACAAAGGTGTGCTCTACCCAACAGAATAACATATTTTCAAAGGTACCTTTAGTTTTCACAACAAAAATTTGCATCTCACTTTACAAGAAAATAGTATAAAAAAAAACATCCCCCAATCGAACCCGCCGTCGGTAGCGGTAGGCAAACAACACTCCATTCAAATTTCCATTTGAAAGAGGTTCTGCTCTCAAGCTTTACAAATTCAATATATTTTTAAATTAACTGTTCTATTCTATTATTTTTATTCAATAAAATTTGTGAACGATTTGTTTTTATTAACCGACTGCAACAAAAGAGGAGATTCTCAATTCGACTTTAAATATTTTATGTTTAAATCGTTTTCTTAATTTAATTGCCTAATATCTGTAATACCTTCAAACATCTTTTAGCAATATGATAAATGAAAGTGAGATTTATGTAAACCGAAAATATTTCGCGACTTCAATAATTGTACATTGGTATTACTTGAGCGGACTGACTTGTCCTAACGTTGCGGACTGACTGCAGTCTCCAGCGGAGCCCTGTCGAGCCCGAGGTGCGATGTGTTACATTAGCTGACCATGCATTTACTATTTCAATGTATTGCATCATCGCGACCCCACACATCTCGTACACGACAGCCTCGTCACAAACTAGTACATTGACAGACCGATTATAAACATACTTAAATATTTCTTAATACGTGCATATTGAAGAGGAAAAATCGGCCAAATGCGAGTCGCTATAACCTATTGCCGTTATCAATATCGAGCAAAAACGAGCAAAAAAATCACGTTTGTTGTAGACGAGCCCCCTGAAATAGTTATTTTAATCTGTATTTGTTGTTATAGCGCCAATAGAAATACAAAGTCTCTGCAAATTTCATCTGTCTTACTACCATGGTTCATAAGATACAGCCCGGTGACAGACAGATAGACGGACTGTAAGTATTAAAGTAATAGGGTCCTGTTTTACCCTTTGGGTACGGATCCCTAAAACAATAGAATAACTAAATTAATCGTGCTTCACAAATAATAATTGTCCTAGTTGGGAATCCAACCAAAAACCATAGGATTAGGCTCACAAAACACTGGACCAATGAAGGCCTGTCAAAATATTATAATTTACTTAATTAGTGTCTGTTTGTAATTTCAAATTAACTAACAGCTTTTCACTTAATGCTTATGCTTAATGCTTAGAAAGTATATCCCACAAAAAACATTTTCATGTAAATTGTTGCCAAGACGACTGTATATGGCTTACCCTGTGAAAAAGATATCAGATCTCATATAGTGTCAATGTATCCATCTCTTGCACGCGCATAAAGACCCATTTGCACGCGGCTTCGATCACGCAGATCTTCATACCCTAATTTACCCCCTTGGGGGTGGAATTTCGAAAATTCCTTTCTTAGTGCTCACTTATGTTATATAAAGAACCTACATGCAAAATTTCAGGATTCTAAGATCAGCGGTTTGGGCTGTGCGTTGATCTCTGGGTATATCAGCCAGTCGGTCACCTTCCTCTTTTATATGTATAGATATAATTACATTTAAATTATGTACATATTTATATGCCTCGGTGGCGCAGTGGTAGCGTACGCGACTGCTGTTCTTGAGGTCTCGGGTTCGATTCCCGGGTCGGAACAAATGTTTGTATGAATTTGTTTCGAAGTTTGGGTGTTTTCTATATATAATATGTATGTATTAACGAAAAAAAAGTATATAAGTATTTATATCAGTTATCTAGTACCCATAATACAAGCTCTGCTTAGTTTGGGACTAGATGGCGTTGTGTAATAGATGTCCGAAATCTTTATTATTATTATTTATTATATTAAAACTAGTACCTGAATGATCAAGATTTGCTCGGTATTTTTTTGGTATATTTTCTAAATAAATCCTAACTATAACGACTTTCGTCCCCGAAACCACCTGCATACTAAATTTCACGAAAATCGTTGGAGATACATATTATGATTACTATGTATATAAATAATTGTTAATTTAAAGGTTCATTTTGATTAGACTATGAAATTTTAAACTTAAAACTTTAATAAGCTTTCCCATTACCTTGCTACCGATTCTTCACTTCATAACAAACACAATTATCTATCAAAACATCAATTTCACGGTCCAAATCACCAATATCGTCGGAACATTCCAATTCAAACGTCTAATCAACGCTTTACCTCCAGGTCATTTCTCACCACGCAGCCTCAATACTTATGACCTTTTAGACTATAACTAATGTGATTATACGTTCATTATGTACTACTGTTAATTGTACTCGTTAAGTGTCGTAGAAAGGCCGATTAGAGATTAGAATTACGAATGATTTGAAATATTTTGTGTGCTACTTTGTTTGTAGAAATGTGGGTATTTAATCAAGTTCAAAAGACAGAGGTTTACAATTCGGTTATGTTTATATTTTACAAATTAATTCCTTATCGTATTAATGACATCTATACAAATAAATAAAATTGGAGTGTCTGTTTGTAATATTAAAATAACCGTTTTTTACTAAATGCATATGTATGTATACACGGTACATATACCAAAAATGTAGTTAAAAAATTTTTTGTCTGTCTGTCTGTCTGTCGGTCTGTCTGTCTGTCTGTCTGTCGGTCTGTCTGTCTGTCTGTCTGTCTGTTTGTCTGTCTGTCTGTCTGTCTGTCTGTCTGTCTGTTTGTTCCGGGTAATCTCTGGAACGGCTGGACGGATTTTGACAGGACTTTCACTGGCAGGTAGCTGATGATCCGGGGAGTAAGTTAGGCTACTTTTTTAGACTAACTTTGTCCCGCGGCGTTACTCGCGGTACAACAATAACCGCGGGTAACACCGCGGGGTTCAGCTAGTAATAATTAAATTAGTCATGGAGAAACTGTCATTATGAAAGTATCTTTGTATCTATTTTCAACCGACTTCAAAAAAGGAGGACATTTCTCAATTCGATCTTATTTTTAACCGACTTCAAAAAAAGGAGGAGGTTTCTCAATTCGACCGTATATATATATATTTTATGTGTGTTCGTAGATAACTTCGTCGTTTATGAACCGATTTCGATGATTCTTTTTTTAATGGAAAGGAGATGTCCCGACGGTGGTACCATGATAAGGACATTAATATCTGATGATGGCATCAACGAAAAATCGGGTCGAACCTTGAAGTCGGTTTTATTTTTGTTAAAATTGTACTTGTATTTTACAAATAAATTTCTTATCATATTAATAACATTAAGTCGGTTATCGCTGAAAAGAGTAGTTTAATTCGTTCCTTAATAATAATTAAATTAGGCATGGAGAAACTGTCATTATGAAAGTATCTTTGTATCTATTTTTCAATACAATCGGTACATCGGTGTAACCGTGAAATCGTAAAAGACATGCTTATAAGCAAAGTTACTTTCGAATATGTAATTTTGGTATTAATGATCGTTTTCACTTTTTTACTTTTACGTTTTGTACGTTTAATGCCTCGTTGGTCTGGCGGTTGGCGTGGGCGACTGCTGATCATGAGGTCTCGAGTTCGATTCGGGACGAAAATGTACATAATATAGTTAATATAATAATAATAATAATAAATATTAAATATCAAGACCCTACATAATCGCGAGATATTTTTTCTCTGTGGCAACCCCGAGCTGTCAACAGCTTATTAGAATTCGTTCCTGTAATTTTAATTTAAAAAAATATTTATTTGCTAAAATATAACATCGAATAACCAATTTCACGCTAAACAATCTAGTATTTATAGGAATAATTATAAATTTCATAGTTATTAAGAGTTTAATACCCAAGAGTAATCATAAGTTTACGGGTAGGTACTACTAAGTGTGTGTATTTACAGTTTAAGTGATCACTGTGTGAATTTATTGTCATCTCTTTCAAGGTATTTACTATCTTTTCATTCTTAACAACACAGGTACTTTATTCAGTTACAGTTCAAGTATAGTTTTACAGAAATATCAACAGTCATAAAACGTTATACTGTTTAAAACTACCTCCCATTAGTTGATGACACCTCTTTTGGTTTTGAAATAATAAATTATTATCAAATTCATTTATAACATATTACAAAATGATTCAAACTCGCAAAGCATTGGCACGTCAGGAGGAGGCTAAACTCCAAATGACATTAAAAGAATTAAAAGTTACTAAGGAGAGATGTGATCAGCTGATGAAAGAGAGGAGTGACAGTGAACTAACACTGTTGGATACTTTACATGAAAATGATAGCCTTAGACTTAAGCTGTCTTCACTGCATTCACAATGTGTTGATGTCACCAATGCTCGGGACAGACTACAGCTCCTCGTTGACTCATTTGACACATGCAGGGATGAGTACGAGCAATCTCTGAAACGCATCAGGCTTTTAGAACGCCAGCTATATGAAGCACACTGTACCATTACATCATTTGAAGACCTCAAGGACAGAATAGTAGCTGCATCAAACCAGAGTCTATACGAGGAGCTGGTCATTCCCAATTCACCATTGGTAGCTAAAAACCATAATCCAGCTATAATTATAGATCTTACAAATGACAATGACTCCTTCAGAGTTAATAGATCTCAAAAAGTCATCAAATGTAGTAAGAACAAATTAAAAAAGTACATTCGTGTTAAAAAATTTATTACAAAAACAAAAAAGCTAATTTATAAACATAAGTTCTTTATAGATAGTGTAGCATTAAATAGGCAGAGGATGCAATTAATAGATCAGGTTAATATGTACTCCATAGAGGTAGATAATATGTCTTCACAATATTTTGATGACACACGAGCTCTTCAAACAGAAATACATAAACTTGAAGAGCAACTGAGAGCTATCAGTAGTAAATATGAGATTTCTCAAAAACAAAGTAGGGAACAAGTTATGGCTATAGGTAAATTAGTTAATTCATGCAATTGTAGGAATGATTCATTGTTTTCTGATAACCACAATGAAACCACTACTTCTTTGGACAGTTTGCCTGTAACATGTCATGCTAGTATATTGCCAACAAACAACAATAATATAATTAGTATACAAAATAGCAATAAAAATATTCAACATCAATTACACTATAGCAATAATAATATAGTAATGTTTAGCGATGAAATTGGTAAAAACATGGGCCATATTTTGTGTGAAACTTTGGGGCAACCAGTGACAAACTACTGTAGTCCTAATGCAAACTACTCTCAAATATTATCTAAAGTAATAGAGAACAAAAATTGTTATAATACAAATACTACCTTAATTATTGTTATTGGGAGAAGAGGAAATGCAAACATAAACAAATTTAAATTTTTCTTTGAAAATCTTTCTTATTTAAATGTTAAAAAAATAATTTTATTTGCATTTCCTTACTGTAAGGGCTTGCCACAGATGGAAAATAACATTAGATTTAAATACAATATTAAATTACAAACAATGACATATTATAATGATAAATTTGAATTTATTGACACTAATGCTGTTATTAACAGTAATTATTTTACGACAAAAGATAATTATTATCTTTCTGGATATTTTAGACGACAAATAGCTTCTTCGCTATCCTATTTTATTTTTAAATTAGCCAAGTCTTTGGCTGTGACTTCTGCTTCTATTGAGCAGAACAATACTAGTTGTAGTAGTGTATTTTTGCCTTTGACATCTGCTCCTATTGAGCAGAATAATACTAGTAGTAATAGTTGTAATATAGTCCTGACTTCAACATCTGCTTCTATTGAGCAGAACGATAGTAGTTATAGTGTACATAACCCTCAATCTATTTCTAGTCATTTAAACCAAAGATTACGACAATAGAGTGTACCTCTAGCAACACTGTATCCTCAAAAACTTCTAATAAAAACTGTATGAACAGAAACAAAAATTGTTTGAACCTGGTACATCAGAACATTCAGGGATTGATGAGTAAAGAATTAGAATTAGAGCTATATCTAGACTGTAATAATATTGATATTTTATGTTTAACTGAACATTGGCTTAGTAGTCATCAACTCTTGTTTAATTTCAATAATCACCAGGTTACTAGCTCGTTCAACAGAACCAATATGATACGTGGTGGCTCATTAATAATCACTAAAAAGAGTATTAAAGTAAATGAACGATCAGATATTGTCAGTCTGTCTGTTGAGCGAATTATAGAAATAGCTTGTGTAGAATTTGAGCGGTTCATTGTAATGAGTGTATACAGGCCCCCATGTAGTTTGTATGATGTATTTGATAAAATCCTTGAAGATGCATTATTTAGGGCTACACAATGTAATAAGACGGTTTTTGTCTGTGGTGACTTTAATATAAATATTCTAGTAAAGTCGAATATAACTGTAAGGTTTCTAACTTTATTGAAATCATATAATCTATGTAACCTTTTCTTTGAACCCACACGTATTACAGCCAATAGTGCCACTTGTATTGATAATATTTTTACAAATATCAAACCAATTAATAAGTGTCTTGTAAGTGAGCTAGATTCAGATCATTGCGGACAGTTCGTTACCTTTACGCGAACAAAACTAGATGTTCAAAGGAAGAGTATTAGTTACGTTCCGATTACGGAGAGCCGCATGAGCCTGTTCAGAAATAATATGGCAGATAACTTGTTAAGATTGCCCTATGATAGTGACCCTAATCAAGCTTTTACTTTGTTATTTAAAATGATTAATAATGAATTTCAATTAATTTTTACATCAAAAACACTAACGATTAGTGATCGTGTAGTATTCAGTGACTGGGCCACTGTAGGTATCTATAAAAGTCGACAACGGCTATATGAGTTGTATTATGAAAAAACATATAATCATAACTTAGATTTTAAAGAGTATGTCAGAAATTATTCAAAGACGTTTAAACGCGCCTGTTATGTTGCCAAATCTTTATATTTAAAAAATAAAATAAAATCATCTGGTAATAAAATAAAAACCACATGGGATATTATAAACGCTGAAACCGGAAGGTCCATTGTACGAAATCGTAACTTCTATTTAAAAATTAATAATGTAGATATAAGAGCGGATGTGGAGGTTGCGACTGAGTTTGAAAATTTTTTTACCAACATTCCAATTCGAACAACCAAGACTCTCTCGTCATCCTCTGCCTCTGCTTGTTTCTTATTAGAAAATAGTGTAAACCGGTGTGATGGAGGTTTTGAATTTTCAGTTGTTAGTGTAAATGACGTTATCAAGGCTTTTAAAAGTATAAATGTAAAGAAAACAACTGATTTATGGGGCCATTCAGTACATACTATATCTGCAATAATTGATATGATATCCCCATATTTAGCAACTATTTTCAATTCTTGTATTGCATGTGGTGTGTTTCCTGATCTGATGAAACAAAGTAAAGTGATTCCATTGTTCAAATCTGGTAGCAGTTCAGATCCATCAAATTTCCGACCTATCTCAATACTTCCAACATTGAGTAAAATTTTCGAAAAATTGCTTTTAAACCAAATGTTACAACATTTTATTAAGCACAACTTGCTTCATCAAAAGCAATTTGGTTTTACTAAAGGTCGTTCAACTACGGACGCGGGCGTGGAATTGCTTAAACACATATATGGCGCCTGGGAGGAGTCACAGGATGCGTTTGGTATATTCTGTGACTTGTCTAAGGCCTTCGATTGTGTCCATCATCCTACACTCATCAGGAAGTTACAACACTACGGAATAAGGAATAATGCTCTAAATATTTTAACGTCGTATTTGAATCAAAGAGTTCAAAAGGTTGACATTAATGGCAAAACATCTTCGGGATCACCTGTAACAATGGGCGTCCCACAGGGTTCTATTCTAGGGCCATTTCTGTTTCTCATATATATAAATGATCTAGCTTATTATGTAAGTGACAATCATGAGATTGTATTATTTGCGGATGACACATCTTTAATTTTTAAAGTTAGGCGCCAACTTGACAGTTTTAATGAAGTCAACAGTGCACTCTCGAAAGTGGTACATTGGTTTAATACAAATAATCTTCTCCTTAATGAGAAGAAAACTAAATTCATTAAATTCTCTACACCAAATGTTAGGCATGTTAAAACCGATGTTCGATTGAATGGACTAGAGTTGGATCCTGTGGAATCTACTGTATTTTTAGGTATAACTATTGACGCTAAGTTACAATGGGGTCCCCAAATAGAAAAACTATCTAGTAGGCTAAGCTCAGCGGCTTTTGCTGTGAAAAGAATTCGACATTTAACTGATGTTGATACAGCTAGAATAGTTTACTTCAGTTACTTTCATAGCATAATGAGTTACGGTATCCTACTCTGGGGTAACTGTGCAGATATTGATGCCATATTTCTTCTACAAAAACGCGCTGTACGAGCCATTTATCAATTAGGCCCTCGAGCTTCTCTCCGTTCCAAATTTAAAGAGATAAATATTCTGACTGTATCTTCACAATATATATACGAAAATTTAATTTATGTTCAAAAAAATATATCAAAGTTTCTTAAAATCAGTGACGTTCATTCGATAAATACTAGAAACAAACATAATATTAGTGTTCACGTCACTCGTCTCCACAGAATAGGCAACTCGTTCATGGGACAATGTATACGCTTTTACAACAAGCTCCCTATTACTATTAGGAATTTGCCATTAAAAAAATTTAAGAATACCATTAAATCGAAGCTATCCGCAAAGGGGTATTATACCATAGCAGAATATCTACATGATAAAACCGCCTGGGATTGAGCTGCCCACTCTGCACATGCTGTTTACCTTGAATGTTTAAAATTATTTTGACGTGACGATAATTTATACTTTGAAATAAATTGATCTACTATTGTTATAGTTGACATTTTTTTAAAATTATCTTTACAGATTATTATAATTGATACAAATTGTAATTCTCGCTTTTTTTTATTGATATAATGTCTTTTGTTTTATGAAAATTGTCTGAATTTTAAAAGAGACGTTGATCCCTGAGTTTGTTTCGTCCTTTCTTCTCAGGGCTAGTCCAGTTAGGAAAGGCCGAACTCATCTGCTCAAAAAAGTTTAACTTGCAAAAGTGTTTTGTATAACCTAATTGCAGAATAAATGATTTCATTTTCATTTCATTTCATTTCATTTCATTTCATTTCATTTCATTTCATTTCATTTCATATACAATCTTAGAGAATATTTTCTCCATACTGATGTGGAAATGCATCGCAATGTAGTTGCAGTGGATACCGGACTCACTCCACTCGCTTTGGCTAAAGAGAATTGGCGCAAACCTGTAGTACTTGAATGATCGCAGGGAGGTATGGAAGGGCAAAGAACTTCATGGTCGATTTTATCGGGCCCTTAATGGGCCTGATATAGATTTTAAAGCATCTACGTCCTGGCTACGGTATGGTGATCTCTTCGGAGAAACCGAAGGTTTTGTTTGTGCGATTATGGACGAAGTTATCATGACGATAACTATCGGAAATATATCTTGAAGGATGGTACGGTCGACATCTGTCGGGCATGTCACCGTCCTGGAGAATCTATCAGGCATATTATTTCTGGTTGTTCTCGTCTTACTAACGGCGAATATTTGCACAGGCACAACCAAGTAGCGAGGATTGTACATCAACAACTTGCCCTTAAATATCATCTTGTGAACTCAGAGGTGCCATACTACAGGTATGTGCCCGACCCAGTTCTCGAGAATGGTCGTGCTACGTTATATTGGGATCGATCTATTATCACAGACAGGACTATTGTTGCCAATAAGCCTGATATTGTGGTGATAGATCGATTGGAGCGCCGCGCAATGATTGTCGATATTGCCGTTCCACATGACGAGAATCTCGTGAAAGTCGAAAAAGAAAAACAAATAAAATATTTGAATTTATCTCACGAGATTGTCGATATGTGGAATGTGGATTCGGCGATCATTGTTCCGATAGTCGTATCTGCTCACGGATTAATTGCCAGGAGCCTCGAACAACACCTTAAGAGGCTCACGTTAGATGGCTGGATCAAGGGCCTGATGCAGAAGGCAGTCCTCCTTGACACGGCTCGTATTGTGAGGAGGTTCCTGTCTTTGGAGCCCTAACCACCGGTTTCATGGTCCCTGTACCCCAAGTCGGTGGTCTACTATTTTTCATATTTTTAAATGTATTTGTTTTTATATTTATATTTAAAAATGTAAATAATGTGTATCTATAAATGAAATAAAGAGAATACTAATAATAATAAATATTTCGGACATCTAAACACACAACGCCATCTAGTCCCAAGATAAGCAGAGCTTGTGTTATGGGGTACTAGATAACTGATACAAATACATATATACTTTTTTCTTTTTGTAAATACATACATATTATAGATAGAACACACCCAAACTCCGAAACAAATATTTGTAGATCATATAAACATTTGGTCCGACCCGGGAATCGAACCCGAGACCTCATGATCAGCAGTCGCTCACGCCAACCGCGAGACCAACGAGGCAGTCAATAATAATACACATAACATAGTTAATTTCGGTTTCTGTATTTCTTAAATAACAATAATATGTAACTAAACGTACAAGATGTTTATAACGTTTTTAACAAAGAATAGGAATTTGTGTACACAAATTATAATAATAAAGGCTCCTCAAATTATCTGGCACGCTTAACATTTACTCGTGCGGAAGGGCCGAGAATTGATAGGAAGGATTCCAATCAAGTTAAGTGCCCTATTAAAATATTGTGGTTTAACTTTGTGTATTAAAACATGTGGCAGCAAATATTTACAATTGTATTACTTACTTTATTCGCTGGCTGATTAACCCAGTGTCTAGACTTTGACAATAGAATGCGCCATTTTTTTCTATTCTGTTCTAATTCAGACCAATCCGCACTTAAGAACTCTTGTATATCTTTGAAAATTGTGGAAACTTTTTAGTTACGACATTCTTTCTTTTGATATTCGAACAAGAGTTTTTTATATTGACAAACTAGCTGTTGCCCGCGGCTCCGCCCGCGTATATATCGGTGGTTGCGGCAAATAGTAGCCTATGTATTATTCTCATGTATAAGCTATATTACTGTAAAGTTTCTTCCAAATCCATTCAGTAGTTTTTGGGTGAAGGAGTAACAAACTTTCGTATTTAGAATATTAGTAGGAAGTTTTAGACTCTACGGTTTATCACTGTTATTGAACCGGTGAGTAAAATATTCACATTTTTAGAGAGAAAGATCGCAATTAACGGTTGATAATTTTTTTTATGCCTAGCGTGCCATAATGACTCTACGCTGCCTGATGGAAAGCATAAACAGAATCCAAGAGTGGTGGTCACCATACTCATTGCGGACTCTTTTAGTTACTTTTATTTTTGTAACCGAGAAAGCCATCTTCAGAGGAAATTGCAAGCGCGTGAATTGGAATTTGGTGGCTATTATGGGGATCGTAGATATCAATACCGTCTCTCCTGATGCCCTTCTGGTGAGGATGGTGGTTTTTTTTTATGTTTGGCTCTGCCAAAATGACTCTGCTCTCCCTAATGGAAAGCATAAGCAGAATCCAAGAGTCACCATACTGCGAACGCAGACAATGCAACAATGGAGCATGGCGACCCACATCATGGCGGGCTAGTGATGCTTCTGCATCATTGGGCCGCCGGTCTCGCACTCACCAACAAAAAACGACAGCATGATCGCTGTCATTTTACGTTGATTTTCTATGCGAGGGTAGTACCGCTCCGGTCGAGCCGGCCCGTTCGTGCTGAAATCAGCGTGGCTCTACTACCTTGTACAATGTACTGGCTTGTACAATATGCCGTCTCAGCTCTGTGACGCGTAACCTGGTGCCGTTACACAAACTGGGTGCGTCCAGGTTACGCATCAGTATGACAGGCACACCAAGTGTGAGCTCTAATTTGTGAGAGGGAGTTCGAGGAAATTTAAAAACTACAGGGTACGTAGAAACGTCGTCAGTTGTCATGACGGTGTCTATTGACATGTAAGTCCCCACGTCATCTGGAACTTGCTCCAATATTTTTTTATTTATTTTTCCCCCAACACGCTTGTAGGCGCCATGATATTTTTTTCGCACAATCACTCCAAGTTTTGTTCTAAGTTCGGAAATACCTTATTGATAAGGTTATCTTCCAAACTTACAACATTGCTAGATCGGCTATCAAAAGTTATTTGGCTGATAGCGTCCACGCGACCTACGCTGACCTCGAGAAGTGTTTGTGCGAATAGTCCAGACTCCTGATCATTGAAGAGTTCCGCTAACCGCTCAACCTTACTTCACAACGGTGAAGCCTTGAGGCACGCGTTCATCTCGTCTGCCGCAGTACCCCGCTCGATAACTGGCAGCGTCTGCCGGAAATCTCCTGCAAGCTAGATGACTACTCCACCCAACAATATTCGATTGCACCGAATGTCTTGCAAGCTGTGATCCAATGTTTCAATCGCTCGCTTGTGTGACATCGTGCATTCGTCTCACACAATCAGTTTGCACCATTGCATTAGAGCACTGCGACTACTGCTTTTGCTGATGTTTCAAATGGACGCTTGTCCAGTTGCAAGGTTTAGCGGGAGTTCGAACACTGAATGTGCAGTTTTGCCACCACTCAGCAAGGTTGCGGCTATTCCGGAGGACGCAACAGCCAGCGCAACTACTTTGTCTTTGCGCAACTGTGCTAGCAGCAAGTTCAGTAAGAATGTTTTGCCGGTGCCCCGTGGTGTGTCCAAGAAAAAAAGACACCATTGCTAGCTATGCGGTTTCTTATGAGATTGAAAATTTTCCTTTGTTCTGGTAGTAACAGAGGCTCTATTTGGGTGACTTTAGCCCTCAAGGTATCATTACCCAGCTCTCTGACTAAATCAGAAAAAACCGTTCTTTGTGGAGTAGGCAAATTTAAATCGGACAGCAGTTTCCCGACTATCGTAAAAGATTTGTTCTTGATAAGTTTCAGTGCTTCGTTAAAAACTAAGTCATCGTTAGGTTGTGCAGTTCCTTGATATCAATATCAAGCAATATCTTCTGATAAAGCATTTTTATACTTGACCCATAACTGGCGGGGTTTGGAAAGTTTACATATTCTTACCATAATCCCAAAGAGATATCTCAGTAGTCGCTGACCGGCACAATATAGCGTCCTCCAACGTTGCGTCCTAGTGGCCGTCGTCTTCCAGCAATCCCATCGCCTCACACGCTTCTCGGAAAGCTGCCTTTGCTTGCCCATTGACGGTTATGAGAACCTGAAAACTGCTGGGGCCTCGGAGTTTAGTGAGCAGCAACCGTACACAATAACATTAAAATTGTGTTATGTGTACGGTATACACTCTGCCCAGAGCATCTGAGACCTTCACACCTGGCCATCCGTCAACGGGTGCGCCTTGCACGCGTCCTTTCCATTCTTTCCGCGACGCATTCCACGTTCCATTTTTGGTACTTCTATGTAACACTCGTCAGCTTGGCACAGGTGGCAAAATGCGTTGAGGGTGGTAATAGGCGGTGTTGCAACTGGGTCTCGCAGATTTACTTCGTAAAATACACGTGTTCGCCGTTTGGGAGGTGCACAGCCAGATGGGTCACTGTTGGGTACCGGTAAACCAAGTATTCTCCATGCCGCTTCATTAGTACCCACATATCGGCCCACCCGAAACATCTGCACCTCATTCTTTGTGTTGATCATAAGGTTACTGTGCTGCCTCACGATGAAAATAGCCTGGCCATTGCCCATATTTATGTATTTACATATATATTTGATTGCCTGGACCGAGCAGCAAAAGCGGTGAATATGGAACCATCCAGCTTTTGTCCACGGACACGTTTTATACGGTGCCTCTGAAATTAATATTGACGCTACGCCTGCCCTCCGCGCTCTACGTCTATATAACGTACCAAACGTTGCCATCAACAATTTGGCAGGCGCTTGAACATAAATATATACAAAAAGTAGTAAATATATAAGTATATAAAGTAGCCTATGTGTTATTCTGATGTATAAGCTATATTACTGTAAAGTTTCATCCAAATCCGTTCAGTAGTTTTTGCGTGAAGAAGTAACAAACATACACACTCACAAACTTTCGCCTTTATATATTAGTGTGAAGTGTGATGTGATGTCATCTGACTTGAGATATTATATAAAAATTTTCCCTGTGCAAACAACGGTTTTTGCTTTCATATCCTAGTTATCTAGTTTATTTCAACAAAAGGTTATGGGCCTATCCACGAAAGTTGCCATTAAAAACCTCTGCGGACTAGATGACTACTCTACGTGGAAATTCGCAATGAAAATGATTCTGATAAGAGAAAAATTGTTCACGTATACGTCAAAGTACCCGGATTCCAATGACTCCATAGGCATCGAGAAGGACCGAGATGCACTAGCTTTGATCTGTCTGCATGTGGATACCTCACTCTACACGTATGTACAGGATTCAAAGCATGCCAAAGACGCTTGGGATAGCTTAGCGAAAGTGTTTGAGGATAAAGGTGTGAATCGAAGGATTACCCTGATGAACGCTTTGCTGGATGAAAAGCTGGAGAGACACTCGTCGATGCATGATTATGTTGCTGCTGTTATGTCTCTATCTCAAAAGTTGAAGGATATTGCCACCGGATTTGACGATGACCTTGTAGCTGTTGTGTTGCTGAGAGGACTACCTGAAGAGTACAGACCTATGCGTATGGCACTGGAACACTCTGGGATGAAGTTGACTTCAGAGAACGTACGACAGAAGTTACTACAGGAGGATTCACGTCAAAGTTGCAGTACATCGTCTTCAACAGACTCGGCATTAGCAGTGAGTAAGAGTCGGAAACGGAATGGGAACAAGGACAAGAATATGACCAAAGTGAAATGCTATAAATGTGGAAAGCATGGGCATAAGAAGCCAGACTGTCAAGAAGGAAGAAAAGCAGATGATTCGACCTCCAAAAGGAAGGATGTCGTGAGCCTGTCTTCGTCCAGTATCGGGGACTCCTTCAATCCGACGGAGTGGTACATCGACAGCGGGGCATCTTCACATATGTCTTTCCAGAAACATTGGTTTAAAGATTTGGTCATGAATATCGTTATAAGTAACGTGACATGTGCGAATAGTGATAAGATGGAATGCACGGGTAAGGGTGACATCATGGTGAGTATGAAAGGTAGAATGTTTGCCGTGAGGGATGTCATGTATGTACCTGGTTTGCGTGTTAATTTGTTATCTGTTTCACAGTTAGTAGAGAGAGGATGGAAGGTGATTTTTGACAGGGATGGGTGCAAGCTAATTCACCATTTGGTTCCAGGCCATTTCAATGGAAAGCTTCTGGCTACCGCAAGTGAAGTCTCTGGTATCTACAAGCTTGAAGGTTGTCAGGCGGTTGTAGATGAGACTGCGTTGGCGTCAGTGAAAGCAGGTAATCCTTTGATGTTATGGCACCGGCGGCTTGGGCACGTAAATGAGCGAGATTTACATAAGCTTCCGGGTATGGATTTTGGAAAGAGCGTAATGGAGCCTTGTGTCGCCTGTATTAAGGGGAAGGCACATCGTTTACCTTTTCCAGTTGGTGAGGCTGAGAAGGCAGTTGAGAGACTGCAACTGGTTCACGCAGATATCTGCGGTCCAATGTCTGAACCGTCGTACGGTGGATCTCGATACATGCTAGTAATTGTAGATGATTTTACACGTAAAACTTTTGCATTTTTCCTTAAATCAAAAGATCAGGTTTTGGATTATTTTAAAGTTTTTCTAGCATCTGTAGAGGTTGAGACCGGGTTGAAGCTGAAGTGCATACGCACGGACAACGGAACAGAGTTTGTGAACAATAAGTTTGATGGGTTTCTACGCAAAAAGGGGATTAAACATCAATTGACTGTTCCCTACACTCCAGAGCAGAACGGCGTAGTGGAGCGAGCAAATCGTACTATCGTGGAGATGGCTCGTACTATGTTGGTGGAGAAAGATCTTAGTTGGAAACTGTGGGCGGATGCATGTTCTACTGCTGTGTACACGAAGAACAGGCTGCCTCACAGTGGTAACAACGGTAAGATTCCTGAGGAGTTGTGGACAGGAAAGGCTCAGTCATTCGATCATTTCAGAGTTTTTGGATCTAAGGCGTTTGTGCACGTACCAAAGGAAACTCGGAAGAAATGGAGCTCTAAAGCGGAAGAACATATCTTTGTTGGTTACTGTGAAGAAACCAAGGGATACCGTTTCATTAATCTTAGTAATCCACGCGTTACAGTTAGAGCAAGGGATGTAGTTTTCTTGGAAGACTCTACAGCAGCGATTTCAGAGAATCCTAGTCAACTGGTAGACAACGGTGACAAAGGTGCTGAAGTTATCTGGGAATTCGCAAGGGTAGAAGACCAGTCAGGTATGTCACCTGGTACTGCAGAAGCTTCTCAAGGGTCGAGTCCTACAGATGAAGCTGAGGTGTATGAAGACGCGGAAGTGGAAGTAGGAGAAACGGCAGATAGCAGAGCAGAAAATGTTGAAGATGAAGAGCAGACTGTTGATAGAGGAGAATCAAACGAGGTTGAGTATCGCTATCCTCTACGTAATAGAATGCGAGACAGAAATCTTCATGGACTTGCATGCTGTACTGATGAGCAGGAGCCTTTGACAGTTAAGGAAGCCTTGAGTCAGGAAGACAAGGATAGCTGGAAGGAAGCCATGAAGAAAGAGATGGACTCTATGTACGAGAACAAAGTCTGGAAGCTCGTTGACAAGCCACCTGAAACTAAGATCGTGGGGAACAAGTGGATCTTCAAGTACAAGTATGATGCAGATGGTAACAGGACCTATAAGGCTCGACTTGTTGCGAAGGGTTTCTGTCAGTCCTACGGGGTCGACTACTTTGAAACTTATTCACCGGTCGTGAGAAGATCAACAGTCAGACTGCTGCTATCTTTGGCTATTGAAAAGGACTTTTTCATTAGCCACTTCGATGTGAACACCGCCTTTTTGAACGGTGATTTACATGAAAGAGTTTATATGCGACAACCGGAGGGTTGCATAGACAATGACTCGAAAGAAAAAGTTTGCTTATTAGAAAAAGCGATATACGGCCTCAAACAAGCTTCTCGTTCGTGGAATGAAAAAGTGAATGAAGTGTTATTGTCTTTAAACTTCAAGCGCTGTGACTTTGATAGCTGTCTTTACAAAAATAATAATTTTTATATCGCTTTGCACGTTGATGATTTTATTTTATTTTACAAAGACAGAGCGCAGAAGGAAGAGTTGTTGAACAACCTTCGCAAGCATTTCAAGATGAAGGATTTAGGGGAAGCTAGGCAAGTTTTGGGGATGCTTTTGTATAGGACGGATACCGCAATATATTTGAGTCAAGAGAGGCTTATTTCAAAGATCTTGGATGAATATGGTATGAGCGATTGCAAACCGGTGAAAACTCCGATGGAAATGGATTTCAATAAAGTCATGGCGGAAGGGGAAGGAGGTAAGATCTTGTCCTGCCAAGACTGTCGTCGTTATCAGGCGCTCATAGGGTCGCTGAACTATTTAGCATGTAACACACGCCCGGATATTGCGGCTGCAGTTAATTTCTTGGCACAGTATAATTCCTGTTGTGAAGAACGCCACTGGAAAGCAGCTAAGCATATCTTAAGGTACCTTAGGGGTACAAGGGATCTATGTTTGATATTTCCCAAGTCGCTAGTGCAGGACATCACGGGATTCGTAGATGCTGACTGGGGAGGCAACATCAAAGATAGAAAATCTTATTCTGGATTTATTTTTAGATGTGGAAACTCGTTGATTAACTGGGAATGCCGGAAACAAGCTTGTGTGGCACTGTCATCAACGGAAGCCGAATATATTGCACTTTCGGAGGCTACCAAGGAGGCAGTTCACTTGCGGCAGCTGAATGCATTTATTAGAGGTGAATCTCTTAGGTCTATTTGCATTTTTGTAGATAATCAGAGTGCTATGAAACTTGCGTACAATCCTGTAGCGCATAGAAGGACGAAACATATAGACATAAGAGCTCACTATGTCGGAGATTGCATTGCTAAAAATGTTGTACGTCTGGACTATGTGTGTACGCAGGATAATCCAGCAGATGTGCTTACGAAACCACTAGGTCGTGTGGCATTTACCAAATGTGTGCGCGATCTGAGTTTGGGTGTGTGTGGTATGGTGTGATGTGAGGATATCTGATGATGGATGTTGTTTGAGGGGAAGTGTGGAAACTTTTTAGTTACGACATTCTTTCTTTTGATATTCGAACAAGAGTTTTTTATATTGACAAATGTCATCTGACTTGAGATATTATATAAAAATTTTCCCTGTGCAAACAACGGTTTTTGCTTTCATATCCTAGTTATCTAGTTTATTTCAACAAAAAAAATCTTATATTTCTAGTGGTATCTTTATAAGTACATATATTATTTTGTGGAATATGTGGAATATCACCATCCCATTTATCAAGTGGGTGTAATAAGAAAGATGCCCAGCATGTGGCATGGGGTCTATTTTAACCGACTTCAAAAGAGGAGGAGGTTCTCAAATTGACTGATTTCTTTTTATTGTTACCTCGAAACTTTAGACTGGGTGAACCGATTTTGATTTTTCTTTTTTATTTGAAAGCAGTCCTATGTTTGTTTTACCAGACCATTTACGCACTTAGCCTCTTGATTGGGCCGTTGTACATGAGTTTGTCATCTGCCTACTCCAATTATCCTAGATCATCCCAGAAACTCAGCAGCCTTTTCAGGTCACTGCATGCTTCCGGAGTGATGTTGATTGGAGGATGTCCGCCCGTTGATCTGCCACACTTCTATAATCTGTGAGAAAGTGCTGCGGCTTTGCTTCTGCCTCCATAAATCCCCCAGCACAGAGGGCCCATTTCAATGGTACAGTTCTTGAAGTCAGTTTTTTGTTATTATTTTTTATTGAGGGGAGATTTATATCCACCAGTAGATTGTCATAGACTATAAGTGATTGTGATAAATATTTCATAAAATATATTATCTTGATTGTCTGGCTGATTGAATCAAAAATATCAGTAGTACAAGAGTAAAACCCTAAAATGCAATTAAATATACAGATATTATACCTGTATCATTAATACGCGATGACGGTTTTTGCACAGTTTGTACTCAATCATTATTTGTACAGTTTACTATAGAAATTGAAAAGCGTCAAAAAATTCCTCCGAATTGTCGCCCAATGGTAGCGTTCCAAAAAAATCAAAGAAGATAAACAGAACAGTTAAAGTTCAACTGTCGAGCAATATTAAGTTCTACGAAAATTTCAAGCTGACCGTCACTCTAATTTTTTTCAAAGAAATTTCAAAGCTTTTGCTATAGACAGAACAAAGTCGAGCTTTTTAACTATAAAGGCTTTATTTACAGCTGCTTTATGATTTATTCCTAATTATAAAATTGTTTTAATAAGATTTTAAACTACTGACTGGCCAAATATAAAACAAGTAAGATCTGAATTTTATAAATGATCCCATTAGGAGCAAAACAAATTAAATTAAAATTACCTACTGTTACTTTGACGATTCAAAAGTTGAAAGTTGTTGAAATAAATTAAACTTGAGTGACACTACTATTATGTTAAACTCGTGAACTTAGTCCGCTTTGAGATAAGATAACTATGGAACTTTTATATTTAAAATTTATATGTAAATTATTATATTATAAAACTAAATCTTTGAAATTCGCAATTTCTCTCTACTATAGTATGTATAGTGAACTTATGGGTACGTAGAATTAACAATGGCGATGAATAACTTTGAGAGCAGTATTTATTATGCATAAGCCACGGCTCCATAATACTCTAATTGTAACATGGTGGCGTCTGTTTTCTAACTTACTAACAGTTCATTATATATACTAAAATATATCGATACACTGCGATTATTCACGTCTTATTCTCGCCGAGTTAATGAATGTCTAATAATTCGTGACAGATAATATACCGATATCTAAATACTACTGACCTAGCTGCTTGGTCTTATCTATGTATGAATTGTATTTATTTAATAATATATGACGTAGAAATAGTATGCAAATGGAGAGGCCTATGTACAACAGTGGACTGCGATAGGCTGATGATGATGATGGTAATGATAGCATTCATGTTTTCATGTGTTCATTACACAAACTTAAACTTTCTTCAAAAATCACCTTACCTATTGTTTCATACTGCATTAAAAACAACGGACGTCACTTCATTTGATACCATGTATAGATATACTATATACTCACGCCTATATTTTTGAGGAGGTATGCAGTGAGAGACGTATTTAACTTCTTATTTTTACCAGCTCATAAATCTATACAAATAAATAAAATTGGAGTGTCTGTTTGTAATATTAAAATAACAGCTTTTTAATCAATGCATATGTATATATACACGATACATATGCCAAAAATGTAGTTAAAAAAATTTTTGTCTGTCTGTCTGTCTGTCTGTCTGTCTGTCTGTCTGTCTGTCTGTCTGTCTGTTTGTTCCGGGTAATCTCTGGAACGGCTGGAGGGATTTTGACGGGACTTTCACTGGCAGGTAGCTGATGATCCGGGGAGTAACTTAGGCTACTTTTTTTTAGACTAACTTTGTCCCGCGGCGTTACTCGCGGTACAACAATAACCGCGGGTAACACCGCGGGGTTCAGCTAGTTAATAATATAATAATTATTATTATTTCGGGCATATATCACACAACGCCATCTAGTCCCAAGCTAAGCAGAGCTTGTGTTATGGGTACTAGACAACTGATACACATACATATATACTTTTTTCTTTTCGTAAATACATACATATTATACATAGAAAACACCCAAACTCCGAAACAAATATTTGTAGATCATACAAACATTTGGTCCGACCCGGGAATTGAACCCGAGACCTCACGATCAGCAGTCGCACACGTCAACCGCTAGACCAACGAGGCAGTCAATCCCATGTAATAAAAAATATTACGTGGGAGATGCAAGACTTTTTCATCAACCAGCTTCATTGTTAATGTAGAGAGTATCAATAAAAAAAATGGTAAGACAGAAGGCAATGGAAGGACAGTGAACCTTGTTAATGTTCAAAAAGTATCGGTATAAAATTATGAAAGGATATAAAACGAATACTAAAAATCCTTTTTAAAGTTACGATGAACATAAAAGTGGTCTCAATTGAGATATTATAGGCATTATAAAGATATTTACCACACACTCCTCGCAATAACTTAGGTCTTTCAGAAAATGTATCACAATGTAAAAAGGTTTCATATTACTTCCACACAACTGAGTTTTATGTTATTCATACTTACCATTGGACCGTCCCTTTCTTTGTGAATGTTTACCTATTTTTTTTCATAAAGGATAAACGATTTTACTGACAAGTATATTTCAGAGATACGCAGCTAATTTGGAATAAGTAAAAGTAGCCTAAGTTACTCTTAGGGTCATCAGCTACTTGCTAGTGAAAGTCCCGTCAAAATCGGTCCAGCTGTTCCAGAGATAACCCGGAATAAACAGACAGACAGACAGCCAAAACCTTTTTTAATTACATTTTGGTATATGCACCGTGTAAACATACATATGCATTTAGTAAAAAGCGGTTATTTTAACATTATAAACAGACACTCCAATTTTATTTATTTGTATAGATAGATAGCAGTAGCAACCGAGCAAACCTTTATGAGTCCTCGATAGTGGTATTTCTAAGGAATACCAAAACATATGAATAGTTCCACTTACTTGGGCACTAGTGCTAGATTTACAACTTGGTGAACAGTTATTTTAAAATCCGTCGCTGTAGTAGATTAGCTTGTGAGGTTTTATTCTAAGAGTGGATTGTAGCTATCCAAGCATTAGGTTATAGTAGTTAAATCCCATTGGTCCGGATGTGTTAGTGACGGATCAATCCCGTCTCAGGCGCAGAGTGGCACACCGTGTGGTTTTAGTCGGTTCGACTCCGACACACCGCCCCGCCGCAAACCCCGTCGAGGAGACGGCCCGAGGGGGTTTCCAAACGCAATAGAACAAAAAAAAAGTTAGCTCCCATTGAATGAAAAACACGTCTGTCCCATATAAAGTAAGACTCTTCTACATAAGTATATTTTTAACCGACTTCAAAAAAAGGAGGAGGTTTCACAATTCGACCGTAGATATTTTTTTATGTGTGTTCGGGGATAACTTCGTCGTTTATGAACCGATTTTGATGATTCTTTTTTTAATGGAAAGGAGATGTCCCAACGTTGGTACCATGATAAGGATAGTAATATCTGATGATGGCATCCAAGAGAAATCGAGTCGAACCTTGAAGTCGGTTTTATTTTTGTTAAAATTGTACTTGTTCTCACTTGATTTCAATAAAATCAATGTTTTTCTTTAAATACAAACGTAAAACGATCTCTGATTTGATTCGAACCAAGTTCCAAGAATAGGGTGAACGCCATTACCGCCTGCTGTGGTTGTTTGCTCTATTTATTTCTGTCGGCCACCGCAAACAAGCTTTCACCCTATATCGGTTTTAACAATATCATTATTATTTTGTTTACTCATTTCGTAAGTTGTGTTCAGTCATGGTACACAATTGTCCACTTGTTATTCCATTGTATTTCCATCATTACTGAGGTAGTGACAGGTTGTCTAGACTCTGTCTAATCTATGTTTGGTGTTATACATACATATGTACGTGACTGATTGCAGAGATGGTGTAGTTGTTAAAGCGGTCACCTCGCCGCATTTTACTGCGTTGTTGTGTTGTGAGTTCGATTCCCACATCGACAAGTTGTTGTTCTGAGTCTTGGTGTGTTTGTGTTCCCTTTATGTATGTTTGTAAAGCCTTCCATATGTCATGGGTCATACAAGAGTAGTAAGTACCTAGTATATGTACCTAGTAAGCAGTAACTTCCTTTTTATCAAATAAAATACATTCAAGCACTTTCTTATTTTGATTTGAGCCCAGACCATTGCTTCATACTAATTTCTCTATCTAATCTATTTCTCTATTTAGTCTAATCTAGCCTTACATTCCTCACAAGATTTTAAGAGATTTTCATTCTCTCTTTACTTAAATGCTGAAAAAAAGTTTTAGAAACTCAATTAATCTTACCTACCGATTTGAAGTAGCACTGCCTTTTTTTGCAATATATGACTACCTCTTACCATCACCGGTTGGTATCTGTATAAACAGACACTCAAGAATTTGAGACTCAAAAGTAAGCTTTCGATTTTGAAGATTTTTATTTTGATTTTCTAAATTCGGGAATGGGAAAAAACCGTACCTCATCACGGTAAACAGTAGCTTACGTCCCTCCTCAAGAACCAAAGAAGTCAAATTGCATTAAAATTAGTTCAGCAATTTAGCCTAAAAGCGTTATAGAAAACAAACTACCCCATTTATAATTTTAGTAAGAATTAATAGCATGTTTCTCTTCAGAATTATCTTCAATTAATGCTTGTCAAGAGCTAAGACCGTTATTTAATTTTGACAATTATCACGCGCTGATTCCTAACAGCTCTCGACAATTACTCTCAAACAGTATTATTTCCTTTTAGGTTATTAATTGTTTTAATTAAAGTTTCAGGTGGGGCTTCTTGAAAATGTAATTACCGCTAAGAGTAGATAAACGCGAATGATTCTTGTTCACAATGCAGTTAAACAGACGGAAAGAAGTGGTAACAAAACTGTGTCTGTTAAAATAAATATTATTCATGCTAATATTATAAATTCGAAAGTAATTCTGTCTGTCTGTTTTCATTTTTAAACTGCTGAAACGATTTGGATGAATTTCGGTATAGAAATGGATAAGACCTTGAAAAAAATTTACTAAACTTAATGTACAAGATTCGGTTGTGTTTCTTAAGAGTAGTCTTAATTTAAAATAAGCAAACTTTCCATTCTTAAATAATCATACCATTAGAACTAAGTATGTATTATATCTTACTAATAAGTTACGATTCAAAACTCATTGCTACGTAAGATTAATATTTCAATTTAATGATTTGAAGAAATATATAGCGAACTATTTTGTATGTAGAATTAACAACGGCGATGAATACTTTGGGAGCAGTACTATGCCGGAGCCACGGCTCCATAATACTCTAATTGTTACATGGTGGCATCTGTTTTCTTACTTACTTACAGTTCCTTATCTATAGAAATAAATAAAATTGGAGTGTCTGTTTGTAACATTAAAATAACCGCTTTTTATTAAATGCATATGTATGTATATACGGTACATATACCAAAATTGTAGTTAAATTTTTTTTTGTCTGTCTGTCTGTCTATCTATCGGTCTGTCTGTCTGTCTGTTTGTTCCGGGTAATCTCTGGAACGGCTGGACGGATTTTGACGGGACTTTCACTGGCAGGTAGCTGATGATCCAGGGAGTAACTTATGCTACTTTTTTTAGGCTAACTTTGTCCCGCGGCGTTACTCGCGGTACAACAATAACCACGGGTAACACCGCGGGGTCCAGCTAGTTTATACTAAAATCTATCGATACCTTGCATTAATCACGTCTTATTCACGACGAGATATTGAATGTCTAACTACGTGATAGGTAATCTGCTGACCCAGCTGGTCGGTCTTATACATTCTATTGATTGAATGATACATGACGTAGGAGGAATAAAAGACATAGGCTATTTTTGTCAAAAAAACTGACATAAACGTTGGCAGAGCAGTGAAAAAAAGCTAGTATTATAATATTTTTGAAGATAAACATACGTAAGTGTCCGTTTGGTGACGGATTGAGCATACAGAATGTCACTGCACACACGACTGCTCTTCTTGAGGTCTCGGGTTCGATTCCCTGGTCGGATCAAATGTTTGTATAATCTGCGAATATTTGTTTCGGAGTTTGGGTGTTTTCTATCTCTAATATGTATGTATTTACAAAAAAAGCTCTGCTTAGTTTGGGACTAGATGGCGTTGTGTGTTAGATGTCCGAAATATTAAAAAAAAAACTACTAACTCTACATATGCTGCGGGTGTCGTAAGAGATAGCTTAGGAAAAAAACAGCACTGCAAGAAGAAGGTAAAGTTTAAACAAACCCGATACCAACAAAAGTTATTGTATTATTTCAATATTTTCTTCTAACTATCAAGCTAATATCTAGGGTTCATAATATGATACCTTCTGAAAGTAAATCAAATCACGTTAATTCCATAATGAGATACAATTTTCTTGACTTTTGTTACTATTGTTAGCAATTGTTTAGGCAGTAACGACAAGACAATACATTATACCGAGCACAGTGTATTAACCTGTCATCTATATAATTACAATAACATATTTAATAAATGAAACGAATGATTGACAGGCTTTTGTAAGAAGACATGAGCGGCCTGTAGAATTTCGTATAAGTGCAACATTTTTATATAAGGCTGCTAAATTGACTGACAAATGGAAAGCATGAGTGGCATCCAAGAGTTACCATACAATGCAACTAAGTTCCATAGTGACACACTACGGCAGCCTACTAAGATGCTTCTGATTCACTATTTGTTAATGTACATTGTAATTATACAAGACTATCTAAAATAAGTAAATTTTTAACTGAGATTCTATAAATAAACTCACTTGTACTTATTCCACCATTTTAATTCAATTTACACCAGACCGGTTTCACCTTATGGCATTCACAGAGGTGATATTCTCATTCTCAAAGGTGAAACCGGTCAGGTGTAAATCAAACTAAAATAGTGGAATTAGTATTAGTGAGTTTATTCCATTAGTTCCATCAAGAGAGTATAAATTTTAAGTGAGACAATCATCCATTTAAAAATATGCCTACATATTTGTATAGACATACAACTTTAGATAAATCCAATACACGAAACAAACGATCTTGATTATTATACAACTGCATAAGAAATTACCAAGTGGCAAATAATACGTGACTCAGCATTTATGAAGATTCACTACTAGATAAACAATGCCTTTAATTCAATTAAAAAAGAATAGTCCTACAGGCTGACATGTACTACATTGATGCTATTTGAGTTAATCAAAAACTCCCTAAACTTCAAATCTCTAAAAGACAAGGTAGTAGAGCCACGCTGATTTCAGCACGAACGGGCCGGCTCGACCGGGGCGGTACTACCCTCGCACAGAAAATCAACGTAAAATGACAGCGATCATGCTGTCGTGTTTCGTTGGTGAGTGCGAGACTGGAGGCCCAATGATGCGGAAGCATCACTAGCCCGCCATGGTGTGGGTCACCATGCTGCATTGTTGCATTGTCTGCGTTCGCAGTATGGTGACCACCACTCTTGGATTCTACTCATGCTTTCCATCAGGCAGAGTAGAGTCATTTTGGCAGGGTCAACCACAAAAAAAAAAACAGTTTTGCGCTGACAAACGACGATCAAAATGTCAGAGATGTAGTAAATTTAGCTATTTTACACTAAAAATTGATGTCACCTGAATAAATACATACAAAACAGTACTTCAACATCGCTTCAATGAATAGAAGAAATTTGTTTTCTTTGGAAAAGCTTTTCCTCCATTGCCACTTCTGGGAACGTCACTGAGTCAACTCTAATAATCTGAATTTTTCTTCATAATAAGAGGCAAATGAGCAGAGTAAAATTATTTTAATGTAAAATGTTTAAAATGTAGCCATCAGCAGTAATCCTTTTATCAATCTTTGTAAGGTATTTTTGTGATTGAATTAATTTATTGAAGCAAACCTACGCCAGCGTAATTGAAAGTAAATTTAATTTTACGTGGGTGTCGTGAAGTTCGACTTCAGTTTTTCTTTACTTACATCAATTATACCTTTTTAATATTTAATATTACGTACACATAATTTTAAATAAAGGTGGATAAAAATTAACATTTAAGCAATATTATTATGTTTTTGAAAAATATCTTTATGTACAAAACATTTTGACATAAAGGTAGTTTTTTTTATTTTGGAATTACAATAATTTTTTTCAATAATAAAATTGGTGAAAATCCTTACCTATACCTAATTATATTTACCTTACCTGTACCTTACCTGTACCTAAGTTCGATTAAGTAACACAAAGATCACACTTAACATAAAGATCCTAGAATTTTCTTGTGGTTTAAAAATGTTTTTAAAATAAACTTATTAAAGTAGTATAATGAGGCATGAGGCAATAGTGAAATTACATTACATAAGGTTTTAAAGCTAAATACTTCCCGAACACTGTAGTCTATATAATATATGTTAATAATAAATAAAATTGAGTTTTTCCAAAAATGAATCTAAGTTTTTTATGTACATACATAAATTACATAATTTAGTAAAATACAAAATAACACTCACCGTCATCGGTAACTTCTTCTTCTACAGTTCTTGCTCCTTCTGGAAGGTTCACCCTTAGTCCTTTGACCTTGAAGAACTCCTGAACTAATTTCATTAAGTATTTCGCCAACTCAGCCCACTCAGACAAAATACCCCTCGGTTCACTGGTCACTCTTCTGACTTCTTTCTCTTCTTTGATTCCCAGACTATCAATTGTTTCTGCATCTAATGGAACTAGACTTATCATATGACTTGCTTTGATTGTTTCATTTTTATTCAAACTGTCACCGAATATAGTTTTTGTAGCTATTTTAATTGCTTTGTATTTAACACAAGAAAAGGCTTCTCCTCTTAAAAAGCAGCCATCTTTCAAATAACGGAGGTATCCGTCTTCTACTGAGTGGATATTTTGTAGTGTGGTAAGCAATAAGAAGGCTTGCAAGAGTTGTGATGGCTTGATTGGAGACATTGTAATATCTGCAATAAGATAGTAGTTATATAAATGGTGTTTTTTTAAAACTGAAAACATATAATTTAGAATTGATTAGAAAGTACCCTGAATCAATTCTAAATTCGGTGTTATTACTTTAGAGGCAGTAGCCTCTGATAAAGAGGTACCACAGACGCCTTTTTCATAAGACGGGCAAAGAATTTTAAGTAATAAGTTCATATATAAGGCTCAAGTATACGTATATTTCATTTCATTTCATTTCGATTTCATTTCATTTTATTCACTTCAAAAAAAGGATGTTGTTTCTCAATTCGTCCGTATATGTATTTTTTATGTGTGTTCGCGGATAACTTCGTCGTTTATGAACCGATTTTTATGATTCTATTTTTAATGGAAAGGAGATATCCCAACGGTGGTACCATGATAAGGACGCTAAGATCCGATGATGGCATCCAAGAGAAATCGAGTCAAACCTTGAAGTCGGTTTTATTTTTGTTAAAATTTTACTTGTTCTCTTGTTATTAAAAAATATTTTTTTATCTAAAATCTTATCTGTAAATTAAAAAAAAATGTTACTTTAGATCCATTCTACCTATAGCATATAGGTAGAATGGATCTAAAGTAACATTTTCTATCATAAATTTGAAAAAGTTCTAACGATTAATACACTTTAAACTTTATATAACACTAATTATATCATTGTCCCCTGTTATCAGTCAATCTCGACCATTAATTTCCTCTCCTAACAGTAGCATAACAATGAAATTCTTAAATTTATACTCTTACATAAATATTGTAAAGTTTGGTCATTGAAAAGAATAATAGCCCCCTAAAATGGAAGCATTGACCAATTCATTAAAACTTTAAGTACTATTACCAACCGTGTTCTTGTGTACCCAAATTACCCACGGAAACAATGAAAGATAACCCAAAAACCAGTAACAAAGATTAATTGTATTTTACCCTTTAGATGTATTTTAAAACAATGTTAGACCACGCCTTGGTCGAATTAAAATTGAAAATATAACTCCGCGTATCTTGTTGATGGTCTTGACTGCCTCGTTGATCTAGCGGTTGTCGTGTGCGACTGCTGATCATGAGGTCTCGGGTTTGTTTCCCGGGTCGAACCAAATGTTTGTATGATCTACAAATATTTGTTCCGGAGTTTGGGTGTTTTCTATGTATAATATGTATGTATTATATTTATATGTATAAATGTAGCGTGTATACATACATATGTATTTAGTAAAAAGCAGTTATTTTAATATTACAAACAGACACTCCAATTTTATTTATTTCTATAGATTTATCGGTTTTTTAGTTCATTAGTACTAATAAATCTTTAGTTTTAAAAAAAATACGAAAACAAACGAGTCATAACGTTATTCCATATATCTTCAAAATTGTACGGTTCAGTGAAGGTACTTTAGAGAAAGAAATGTCTTTTGAAGAAAGAGAATCTGGATAGCCTAAATCTGTATATACTTTTTTTCTTAATATTCTAAAAAATTATCTTAGCTAGATCGATTTATTGCTGCCGAAACACTGTACACTAAATTTCATGAAAATCGTTTGAGCCGTTGTCGAGATGCAAGTTATATATAAACAAGAATTGCTCACTTAAAGATAGTAGATTAGGTATTTATTTTATTATTTAAATTAAAATAGACTGGCTTTTGCACGCAGCTTCGCTCACGCAGACTTTCATCCCCTGATTTACCCCTTAGGGGTGGAACTTCAAAAATTCCTTTCTTAGTGCTCACTTACGTTATATAAAGAACCTAAATGCAAAATTTAGGATCCTAGGTTCAGCGGTTTGGGCTGTGCGTTGATCTTTGGGTATGTCAGTCAGTCAGTCACCTTCCTCTTTTATATATAGATAGATTTATAGACAATATGCAGGGGATGATTAAGTAGACCCATTTTCAATCTATATTCGCATATGGTTTTAATACACTTGGCCATGTATAAAGCTAGATAAAAACTGTTCATGATTCCCACTTAAGAAATTACTAAATACCAGAGCACATTTTCCCCGGATGCGTGTATCATCTACGATATTGGCAACCAAGTAAATATGCAGTTAGAAGAACGCACCGTAATTTGTTTGAAAGCCTTACTTTCAACCGCAGTGCAAATTGTACAAATTATTTTTTCAAACACGCAATGGTACACTCTGTGACTTAGATTTATCTAGTTATACTAATCAGTAAGTAGTGAAAACATAATTATAGGGAGCAAAACAAGAATTTACTGGAACAAATGATATTGAAATTAATAATACTGACGAATGAGAAAGGCAATTGAACAGAATAACAAGGAAAACATGCAAAATTTAACTAAACCACAGAGTTATTTGCAAATAATGAATCAGTGTCATTAACTAAGGTCATCGTCATAGCCCACTGGATTAGCAAGCTGTAAAGGTCTGGCCATGCTAGCCGCAAAAGTCACAACAGTTAAAACAAAAGAGTTCCGAAAAGAACACCGCGTCTCGTTTCGAACGTTTGAATGAATGGATGTAGGGATGTTTAACATTATTTCACGCAAAAAATACTGATACTGTTGACACTTTACAATACAGCTCATCAGAAAAAACACATAGGCATACTATTTGCCGTGATAAACGATAAACACGCGAACGGAGTCGGTGACAGAAGCTAGTTGTCAATCTAATTCTATCTTAATTGCCACTAAATTGTAATATTTGTTACAATTACTCGTAGCGACATTTTTAAAGTAATTATGCTAAGTTAGAATGTATAAAACGATCATATCTTTTCATAGTGGGGTAGATTGAAAATTAAAAAGTGCTTGACATGAAACTTGGAGAAGTTAACAAATTAGTTAACTTCTCCAAGTTTCATGTAGATGGTAAAACTACACATCCTTGTATTATGATAAATACTGGTTATAATGTCTGTCTACAATTATTCTATGATAATCTGTATTAATTGTGTGGTGGGCAGTGGGCGTGACTGCTAAGCTAGAGGTGTGTAGATTTTATACTAAATAAAAATCAAAATGCAATTGTGGAAAAAGCGCGTTCCCTTTTTTACCCGACTACGGCAAAGCCAAAGGAGGGTTATGATTTTGACAGGCTATGTATGTATGTATGTATGTATGTATGTATGTATGTATGTATGTATGTATGTATGTATGTTCATTTGTTCCCTCTTAGCTCCTTAACTACTCATTAGAACTGGACAAATGAGGTGTCGTTAGAAGCGTCTTGATCGTCTTCTGGTTATAGGCTATATTATGTGTCACTGAATCTAATGTGGCGCCCTCTAGCCAACATTAAGCACTGTATTAAAAAATAAATTTTAGATAAATATGTCGTATTTGGTATCATTGGAAAGGGCGTTACTTGTACATTTCAAAAATACAAATATTATTAGCATTTGCTCGTGACTTTGTCCGTATTTATTCGATAAGTATGGTATTTCTGTGGTATGCTTGTTTGTTCCATCCTTATTTCTAAAAATACTACTCAGAATAAGACAAATGAGGTATCGTTGGAAGCGTCTTGATTGCCCGCTGATAATAAGTTTTATGACGTGTCACTGAATCTAATGTGGCGCCCTCTAGCCGACGTAAAGTAGTGTATTAAAAAATTAATATGAGAGAAATATAGCGTGTTTGGTATCATACGAAAGGGCGTTACTTGTAAATTTCAAAACTATATATATTATTAGCATTTTCTTGTGACTTTGTCCGTATTTATTCGATAGTTGTGATCTTTCTGTGGTATCTATTTTAAATATACTTTGCAAATAAATTAGAATTATAGAGGCGCCAAAATATTTTAAATAAAAAAAAGTAAAAACTAAAACCCAACTACGACAAAAAAAAGTATGAAACAAGTTTCAAAAGCCGTAGTCACGCGTTGTTAAAGTGTTATGGACTATGGTACATTACATTACATGAACTGCGGCTTTTGAAACTTATTAATGTACCATAGTCCATATCACTTTAACAACGCGTGACTACGGCTTTTGAAACTTGTTTCATACTTTTTTTTGTCGTAGTTGGGTTTTATTCTATGACTAGGTGTCACTTAAATATAATAATACATCATACGAGTTTTCACGGTCTTAAATTGATTTGCAGGGATTTTTTAATCAAGAAAAGTTCAGAGTTATAACATAGATTATTCTCCCACTTTTTGAAAACATTGGTAATTTTAATATAACTTTATTTTTTTTTATTTTAAAGGACATGATTACATTAACTGCATCTCAAATCAGTGGCCAATGTAACTTGATCTTAATATAACTTGTACTCGTATTGTATTTTAGTTCAAATATACATACGGGTTATAAAGTTTAACCCCTACTCGATTTATAGATCTAATGCGTGGAAATGCAGCTTCACTTTAGTTGAGCTTGTCCACTGATTAATTTGGTAATGCAACTAATTTATTAGCCGTAGGGTCTATGTTAACATATATTGTAAAGTTAAACAATCCTAGGTAGGTCAATCTATGACGGGTAATCACTGACCATTCTTAACAAATGTTGACTTAACAAACAAATATTGAGAAGGGTCCCGGACGCTATATGAACATATTTTTCAATCGTTACGAAGAGTTGAAACCCTATAAAAGTCTGACTGTGTTTTTATAGAGAACTTCATTTTCGTCTAGTATTTGAATTATATACTTTCTTCACTTTGATACGGTGACTTTGATCGCGTCACCGTCGCACATGCGACAAGCCGCCACAAAATCAAAGGGCCCGTCTGCGGCGTACACCCACAAGCAAGTCCGATTTGTCGGTTTACGGCATTGTATGAATTAAAATATTCACATTTTGTAACTATAACCACAATTGCGTGCGGGTGCATCGACTCTTTCTAAACGAATGGACTATAAATACCTGATAGCAGTCGCTCCGTTTAAAAAAATGGAAGCTTAGATTTATCATACTAGATTTAAATTGGACCCCAACCAAATTAGAAAAAAAGACTCAGAGGGAAAATAACTAATTATTTCTCCATAAACAACCGATATGACATCTATCGCATTTACCTACTCTCTAAGCAATTGTAATAGGAGAGTTAAATAATACAATTATGTAGATAAAGTTTGATCAATATTCTTGTATTTTAGTAAAACTACATCACAATTACATTTAATAGAAACATAATATATTAATTACTTTGATGTTGTCTGAGGGTTTTAAGTGCTTTTTGAAATAGCTTCGAGTAAATTGCTGGATCCGATTTAAATGCGCCTCAGATATCATTGTATGACATTAGGGTTGGCATTTTATCTATGACAGTTAATAAATTTCGTTTAGATTTATAATTTTGAAGTGAAAACTTCCTTAGCGACTTCTTTAGCTTTACTTTAGCAAAATTACTTTGGGATGGATCAAAAATGTTAAACTCGCATCAGAAATATGAGTCAAATAGTACACGTTACCGTAATACGGCGCGCAGAGTCTAGCGCGAGTGTGAGTGTGTACGGATGGCGACAGCAGCTGATGGTTCCACTGTCTGTATACTTGTAAATATCGTGTATATCAAGTGTTTAAAATATGAAAAATAAACAAAGGACATCTATTAATAAAAAAAATATGAAGAAATAGTGAAAGAAAATGATTGAGTACTTTATAAAAATACTAGATAAAAACCCGACTTTGATCGGGTAATATATTTTGTTTATACTGTATAGCATTAACGTATATTTTTATAACATCACAATAAACATTTCTGTAGTTATCGGTTCTCAAGGAATATTTTACTTCTTTCTTTATCGCGCATTTTATTTAAACAGCAAAGAGGTTCATTTCAGGTGAGTTTTAACAACTGTTTGTTTATAGTTTTGAGTTTTTACTTCTGTCGACAGTCCTCATGACTGCTTTGTGTTTTTTTTTATTATTTTGCTACCAAAATGACAGAATCAAAGAGTGGTGCTCACCATCTTCAAGGCAGATGGGGACAATGAGTAGTAGTGAGTTGATTTTAAGTTAACACGTTATTTGTGCTGATCTGTGACAGTTAAACCTACTCTTATAGACCAAAATGAATGCCTCGGTGATGCAATGTATGCGACTGCTGTACTTGAGGCCTTGGGTTCGATTCTCGGGTCGGACAAAATTTTTGTGTCATCTGCAAATATTTGTTTTAGAGTTTGGGTGTTTTCTATGTATAATATGTATGTATTTACAAAAAAAGTATATATGTATTTATACCAGTTGTCTAGTACCCATAACACAAGTTTTGTTTAGCTTGAGACTAGATGGCGTTGTGCGTTAGATGGCCGAAAAAAAAGGTTTAAATTACGGCATTTGCTATTTTATTACAGTTTTTGGCTGTCTGTCTATCTGTTTGTTCCGGGTAATCTCAGGAACAGCTGGACTGATTTTGATAATACTTTCGCTGGCAGATAACTAATGATCTAAGGAGTAACTTAGGCTGCTTTTTACCTAACTACGGCAAAGCCAAAGGAGGCTTTACCCTCGGTGCGATAATAACCGCGGGTAACACCGCGATGTTCAGCTATTAATAATAAAGACAAGACTGGGATAGTTTATACTCCTGGGATTGGACATTTTTTCAGCAGTGAATCACGATAGGTTGATATTTTTTTTACGTTTCAAAAGGTCATAAGTAAATTCTAAATAAATATTTATTGACAACCCTACGTAGACAACAGAACGTTCGCATCCGAAGTCATACACAGAATTAATTTACGATTTTCATGAGAGGAGTTTAAACACTTCACCATAATTGAAGTGTTTCACCAAATATAGTTTTTAGTATAACATTAAAATATTTTAAGATATTTTATATTTAAAACTGAGTCTTGCAGAGTTCCCCGTGATTCCTGAGATTAGCCGAAACAAAACAAACAGACTTAAAAAAAAATGTTAGTGCCGTATATACTTTTGTACCTACTTACTTAATGCACCTATATGAACTACTAGCTGACACACGCAACCTCGTTTGCGTCTCCCATTGCCCGTGGCATGATAGTTTTACCCCGTTTTTGAAACATTTTCCATTAGTGCTCCGCTCTTATTGGTCTTAGCGTGATGATATATAGCTTATAGCCTTTCTTGATAAATGTACTATGCAACACTGAAATATTTTTTTAAATCGGACCAGCGGTTTCTGAGATTAGCGCGTTCAAACAAACAAACTCTTCAGCTTTATGTATTACTATAGATATATAGGTAGGCATGTTAATTTTAAGTTATAGACACTTCAATATTATTTATTTGTATAGATTAAGAACAACTAGTTATTTATATAATGATCCCTTAATTTTCGCGCCTTAGGAAAGGCCGTACTCATTTGCTGCTTAAAAGTAATACAAAAACCTAATTGAAATTGGGGCACATGGAAAAAAAAGTTGACAGTCAAAAGGACTGCCGGGAGAAGTGAAAAATTATAACTAAGAATGTTATTTATAAAATTAATGTGTCAAATAAAAAAAAAATGTTTAAATTAAATTTATCAACATCAAACATTAGCGTGTCGGTGACGCAAACCATAAGATTTTTTCCTACCAAAAAGTGCTCAACGCGCTTAAAGAGGTTTACAGACAGCGATCATACTATCGTGTTTCGTTGATGAGTGCCAGACCGGAGGCCCAATAATGCAGAAACATCACTGCCATGGTGTGGATCACCATGCTGCATTGTCTGCATTCACAATGAGCTGTGAATATGGTGAACATCACTTCTGGATTCTACTTATGCTTTTCGTCAGGCAGATTAAAGTCATTTTGGAAGGGCCATACATAAAAAAAGGAGGAGGGTTTTGCCCTTAAATATCTTTAACGGAATCTTGTCTTTGAATAATAAAAAAAAAACTTACTTTTGTATAGATTCCCCGTAAACACTGAAACACAACACTTCACTAAATACAATTTGTAAATTAAAGTGTAAAAACAAAATAAAAATGTTAATTTATTATTATTTATGGGTTCGCACGCCAAATGCGTACGCGCCGGTAGCCGCAATATCAATGTCACTAGATCGCTCCTGATTCGCTATTTAAGCGATCTAGAAACGAAACTAATACGATACGGATAAATTGAAATCGCATAACTAGTACACGTTTGCGGTTTCCATTACTTTTTCTTTTACTTTAATGTTAAAAGATTGTGTAATGAAGGGAAATTGGTATTTTCCCTTAAATTTGAAGTAAGAGTTAGGGATTTCTTTTATTTATGATGCGTGAAGAAGTATTTAGGGTATGACATTTTAAGTAAAAGCAAGTCTTATTTTGTTAGATTTTGACTAGAGCCTAGAAATATTTCAATCTTTTGAAAAATTTATCTATTTTGTAACAGTACTTTCTAAATGGTTATTTTAATATGCAGTTATTGAATATCATCATTTATAAAAATACCAGCTGACCCACGCAACTTCGTTTGCGTCTCCTATTGCCCGTAGCGTGATAATTTTCGCTCGTTTTTGTAACATTTTTCATTGGTGCTCCGATCCTTATGGTCTTAGCGTGATGATATAAAGCCTATAGCCTTCCTTGATCAATTTACTATCTAACAATCAAAGAATTTTTCAAATCGGACTAGCGGTTCCTGAGATTAGCGCGTTCAAACAAACAAACAATCTCTTCAGCTTTATATATTAGTATAGATACCCTGGGTTTATTATAAAGAACAAAATCGTCAAAGACAAACTCAGCATTTCCCTTTTGCATTTGACAGCGCGAAGAATTACAAAACATTTGTCTTATACATATTTAAACAACTTAATTTTTGTTTCGAACTTTTGCGGCAGACAAGACAGTCATGTCATGTCTTTGTCTATACAACTAAATAAAATTGGAGTGTCTGTTTGTAATATTAAAATAACCGCTTTTTATTAAATGCATATGTATGTATACACGGTACATGTACCAAAAATGTAATTAATTTTTTTTTTGTCTGTCTGTCTGTCTATCTGTCTGTCTGTCTGTTAGTTCCGGGTAATCTCTGGAACGGCTGGACAGATTTTGACGGGACTTTCACTGGCAGGTAGCTGATGATCCAGGGAGTAACTTAGTACTTTTTTAGACTAACTTTGTCCCGCGGCGTTACTCGCGGTACAACAATAACCGCGGGTAACACCGCGGGATTCAGCTAGTCTTAAATAAAAAAAATACTTTTGCATTTATCTTAAATAAAAAAATCTTTCGATGAGGGCATTTTTCCTGATAACTTGAAAAAAGCGATCATAAAACCATTGTTTAAAAAAAACTTAAAAACTGATCCCAGCAATTATCGACCCATTGCTATTCTTCCCACAATATCAAAAGTTTTCGAAAAGGCTATGTGTGACCGTGTCTATGGTTTTTGTGAAAGATATAATGTTTTTAGTGAACATCAAAATGGATTTCGTAAACAGAGATCAACAACTTTGGCGGTCTATAAATATGTTCAGGAAATTATAAATATTATAAATGATAAAAAATACGCGGTAGGAGTGCTTCTCGATATGACCAAAGCATATGATAAGGTACAGTTTAAAATCTTACTCAACAAATTATATGGAATAGGGATCCGCGGTACTCCTCACAAATGGTTCGAATCGTATTTATCAAATAGGGAGCAATGCGTGGAAATTGAACATTTTAATAACAAGCTTAATCAAATTACACCCGTTAGATCAACTAAAAAGAATATAAATGCCTCAATTCCTCAGGGCAGTGTTCTCGGATGTCTTCTTTTCATTTTATACATAAATGACCTACCTACATTCATAAATGAACCGTGTGTACTGTTCGCCGATGATATTTCTTTGCTTACATCATGTCAGAACAATGACAATCTCAGTAAAAAAACTGCTCTCAATATTGAATAAAACAATTAAATGGATGGATGACCATAACCTGGAAATCAACTACAACAAAACAAAACTCATGACCTTTTATCCCTATCAAAAAACTCCTTTAAACATTAACTTTAGTATAAACAACACAACAATCGAAGTCGTTAACGATTTTACTCTGTTAGGGCTCACAATAAATACTCACATTTCCTGGAAGACTCACATCAAACACATTAGGTCTAAAATTACCAGTTTTAGCTATGCATTATACGAAGTTAAAAAAACTACAGATATTGAAACTGCACTTACCACGTACTATGCATATGCACATTCATGGCTAAGTTACGGAATCATAATGTGGGGGAACAGCACAGATGCCCCTACACTCTTCATAGCACAAAAGAAATTGATTCATATTCTATTTAATTTAGAACAAACGGACAGTTGTAAACCTTTTTTTACAAAACATAAGGTACTTACCCTACCGTCTATTTACATTCTTGAAATATGCAAGTTCGTCCGAAAATATATCACTTTTTTCACAACCCGCGGAGACAAAAATACGAACCGATCTCTTAGACACAAGAAAATGTTAATGTTACCCACTTCCCGTATAACGTTACATTCAAATAGTCCCTATGTGATGTCCATCAAAATATTCAATAAATTACCTGATGCCGTTAAAAATGAAACGAATGAGATACATTTTATACATAGAATTAAACAAATACTTATAAATACAGCATTTTACACAATAAATGAATACATGAATGATAAAAATATATTATATAGTACTTAATATATAATCTAATATATAAAATATGCCAAATTATTATTTTTAATTAAATTATTATTGAAATCGTTATTCCATTTTAAAAGTCTGAAGTGTTATTTTTCTTTTTTTTTTTTGTTTTGATTTGGTTGACTTTAGGTTTTGATTAGTTGATAATTAACAATTTTTCTTATTTTTTATTTTATTTTTTTGTTTGCATGAACTTAATATTGTTGTATTTAGTAATGCTAATAATTAATTGATATTATATGACTTGTGATTTGCTGTGCCCTACAGGGTCCACGATTGTTTCTAGTTTTTAAGCGTGACATGTAAACCATCTAATTATAACATTGTGGAATGCAAATAAATGATATGAATATGAATATGAATAATTCTTTCAAAACTCAACTACTTTTACTCTTTGACCTCCTACTTTTATCTTGTCTTTACCCGACCACGGTAAAGGTCATATTTTTGGTAGTCTATGTTAGTTTGTATGTTCTCGTAGAGCCTAAATTACTGAACCGATTTTAATGAAAGAAATATCAATATATTCGTTATAATGGCCCGGGTGATTAAAGTTATATTAATTTTTTCAAAAGTTTTACGTAGATAGTTCTAACTTTTTCTCGGTCAAGTATTTATTCGTTTAACGAACAAACCTAATGGTTAATCACTCCTGCAATGTCAAAATGCATATCATAAGATGTGGGAGAGACACGCATGAATGGGCCGGCTCGACCGGAGTGATATCACGGCCTAACAGAAAGCCAGTGTGAAATAGCGCTTGCGCTGTGTTTCATCGAGTGAATGAAGATGCCGGAGGCCCATACTCCAACCCCTCCCCACATGCCTTTTCCCATCCCTCAATGGTCGGCAACGCACTTGTGACACCTCTGGGTGTCCATGTGTCCATGGGCGGCGGTAATCGCTTACCATCAGGTGATACGTCTGCTAGTTTGCCACCTATACCATAAAAAAAGATTTATTGAGCCTAGTCAAGGTACAAGCGGTTTGCGTTGAATCTCTACCTGAAAACCCTAACGCCCCTTTTCTATTAGGTACTCTATTTTGACCATGTGCTTAGTTTTAAAGTTATCAGTTATCATACGGATACAAAATAAATTAAATTTTGAAATAATCACAAATTTTAACAAAAACAAAAACGATTTTAAGAACTGTACCAAATTGAAATGGTACCACACGGGATGCACCAGCTTTCAAATAAAATAAGAATCATCTAAATCGGTTCACCCAGTTGAAAGTTATGAGGTAATGAACATAAAAAATACAGTCAAATTGATAACCTCCTCCGTTTTTGAAGTCGGTTAGAAAGGTCGACTTTCATTAGCAGATTCAAAAGCAAACTTGAAACTTTTACCCTTCG
Source organism: Spilosoma lubricipeda (assembly GCA_905220595.1). Taxonomy (NCBI): domain Eukaryota; kingdom Metazoa; phylum Arthropoda; class Insecta; order Lepidoptera; family Erebidae; genus Spilosoma; species Spilosoma lubricipeda. Next base: position 1,382,496 of record HG992296.1, read on the forward strand.
CTAATGCAATGCGATCCCTAGATTTCCCCTGTCTAGAATTTCACTTGTATTTTCTTCAATGAAAAGGTCAACAAACTCAGTGCAATGACAAGAGACATTATAGTATATTATGTGCCTCGACAGAGATAATCTAAAAGCTAAAAGGTAAGCTAAGCTAAGATAAAAGCTAATTTATTTCTGAAGATTTCGAGAGAACAGCTGGATAGAAGTTCTTAAGACTTATTGAATTATTGTGTCGCCTGATGGTAAGTGATTTCCACCGCCTATGGACACCCACAACTCCAGAGGCGTCACAAGTGCCTTGCGGACTTTGGGGGATGGGGAGGGGCACAGAGGGAGGGGTAGGGGTATGGGGCTCGGGTATCCTCACTCACGTGAATAGTTTTGTTTCTTCTTCTTCTTCAAGTGCCTCTTCAATCTTGAAGGTTAGCTGTCAGCTTCCTGTACCCCTTGTTTTCAGCCAGGCGGTACAGTTAGAATTCTATAGGTATATCTTATTCGTATACATATTCTTGCCGTTGGATGCTTTTAAGCCGCCCAAAGGCCTCCAACTATGCTTCACGACTGTTATCCTAGGATAGCAACCGGGACAGACTTATTAAAACACTTGATAAGTTAGTACTTACTCAGGTTTATTTTATATTGAGACACAATAATACGGTACATTATGTAGGGCAGACATCTTGCAGAAAAAGGGAAGAGACGTTTACAAGGCATGATCGAGTTACTACTAATACGTTTACGAAGTAAAATATAAATGTATACAACATAAACCAATATTTAACAAGACTGTTTAACGTGACATCCGAATCACGTAGACTTATGGTATAATGCCACCAGCGGTCACCCATCCAGGTCCTGACCTCGCCATCGTTACTTACCCTCAGTGCTTGTTCCTAATCACCGAATATAACTGGGATATGAGCGCCTTTATTATATCCATATACTTGTGTGTAAATATGTGTTTAAATAAGTGTTTATAGAAATACGTGTGTGTTTATCTCCAATCAGCTAGTTATCAAAACGTAAGCTCTGCTTAGTTTAAGATCAAACAGTCACGTGTTAAATAGTTGTGGTATTATTCTTTCTCTTGATTTCTTTTCTAATAGACAACTCCTGCATTAGGAATATACATCCTGTATCTCGGGGGACTATAAACATACATGAAACGACACAAAGAACACCTAAACTCAGAATAACAATTTATGAATCACACCCAAGTGTTGTCCCATGTGGGATTTGAACCTACAAAACTTAGCGCAGTAGAAATCAGCATGGCGACCGCATCAACCACTATGTCACTAGGCCAACCGTGCAGTCATTTGACATCATGTTACTCTCAAATTAATGTTAAACAATCATAGGACAAAGTTGCGTGGATTAATTTTTCTTGACAAAAAAAATCTCGCAAATAAATCTTTCAAACCACCTTTTGAACCGTAAATTATCACAAATTTTGACAAAGGCTTCATGGCTCCGACAAAAAGCCGTCGTCACATCAAAATTCCATGCAATTTTTTGCCATAAACCCACGAAAACGAGGATTAAACCGTTATCAGTTTAAGCTTCGGTTAATAAATATGTACTTTTAGAATGTTTTTAACAGAATAATTTGGCAATAAAATGTTTAGAATTCGTAATTCGTAGAGAGATAATCCCTTTTCACGGATTGCAAATGTGGAACGTATGGGTTTATTTCGGTGTTTATAATTTGTTTTTTTGTAATATCGTTGATCTGTTTTTTAGTATATTATTATTTATCCCTGTAATACTGAGTTAAGAATAGGCAGGTTGTAAAAACCGAATAAGGGAGAGAACTACACAATACAATGTATAATATGAAACTAGAATATGAACAAATAAAGATTGATTGATTGATTGATGAAAATACTTCAAAAGGATTTCCAAGTGCACAAAAATAATTGCTGTATAGTTTGCGTTGCTTGCATTACAGTAGTATTTATTACAATAACTGCCTCGTTTGTCTTGCGGTTGGCGTGTGCGACTGTTGATCATGAGATCTCGGGTTCAATTCCTGGGTTGGACCAAATGTTTGTATGATCTACAAATATTTGTTTCGGAGTTTGGGTGTTTTCTATATGTATTTATTTACAAAAAAAGAGTATATATGTATTTGTATCAGTTGTCTAGTACTCATACTCGCTCTGCTTAGCTTTGTTGTTGGCGTTGTGTGTTAGATGTCCGAACAAAAATATCAATAATAAAAAAAAAATACCCAACAATTCTGTGAATTCGTAAGAAAATCAAAGCCTTATCAAGGGTCAAAAGTTAATTTATAAATAAACCATATGAACATTAACTTATAAAGATATCTATATATTTATCTATTTCATCCTCTTTCTATCCAGTTTTGGGCGCAGGCCTCTCCCATACTCTTCCACCTTTGACGGTCTTGAGCCGCTGACATCCAATCGTGACCTGCATGTCCTTTGATGTCGTCCTTCCATCTCATTGGCAGTCTAGTACAGTCTCGAGTGCACCTTCCAATACGTCCTGCCCATCTCCACTTGCGCTCAGGAAACACCTCAACCACGTCCCTACCTACCACCGTTGAGTTATAAAGATATAAATTAAATAATTTTTAATTGTTTATGTTTTAAATTTAAATAATATCCATTTTATCAATATCATCCCTTTAATCCACTGTGGAACAGATAATGTTTAATTATAATAAATTTCTAATTCTTCCCGGCGGCTACGCCCGCGTGTATGTCGGAGCAGCGTCTTAGCCGTGATAACGTAACAGACAGATGAATAGACAGACAGGCAGAGTTACTTTCAAAGTTTATAATATCAGTAAGGAACTATGGACAGATAAGTTATTTTTATAGAATAGTGGACAAAAGACGGATCGCCTGATGAGATTGAGATAACCGCCGCCCGTACAAACCCGCAACACTATAGGCGTCACAAGTGAGTAACTAAGTGGCTTAAATAGCGATTGACCGGGACCAACGGTTTAGCGTGCTCTAGGAGCCACGGGCGGAAAACATCGCCCTCTCCCATACTCCGGGCTGCTATTAAGGATTTCTCGTAAGAAAAATCCAATAGCAATCCGACCCGGGAATCAAACCCGAAACATCTTGATCGTCAATCGCTCATACTAACCGCTAGACCAACGAGGCATTCCTTGCAACATCTAAGTATAAATAAATATATTGCATTTAATTGTCAACAGCTCTTAATAATCTAATATTTGACATGTATATGTATAGTAAATTTAAAATACTAAATAAAATAACAAGACCTGATAAAAATACTAAGAACATATCGACGTAGGAAAGCATATTTGCTGTAAGTAGACAAAATACCTAAAGTGACTTTTTACCATCATTAGAATCAGAAAAAAAAGCCGCATCGACTGACCCGGGTCCTGTGGCTCTACGATGAAAAAAAAATTACATACGCCGTTGAAAACGCCCGTACTTATATTTTTTTTAGCAAGATTAAATGCTGTATGTAGGCTAAAATCCAGTCATTTTAGACATTTTATACTTACAGCAAAAGAAAGACTGCATTTTTTGCTTTACAAATACTTACTTCTTCCCATTTAAAAACTTTACGCTACTTACAGCATATTTGCGGTGTGTGATTTTTACATTCGTTTACTTACAGCAAGTTTAGGGAACCTATCGTTTTAGTTTTCGTTATTTACAGCAAATCATCACGTATTTTTAGACACACGGTTTTTTAGAAATTTGATAAATCATTTATATTTCTTCTACTCTAAAAGGGTGACTGCGAAGGCCAGCACGTGTTGTCCTGTAGAGGAATGGAGAAGGGGGGACCAGTTGGAAGAGCTCTTCAGAACACTCTCCATGATACAGGCGATAGAGGACTGCCGTAGAGGCGATATCTCTTCGCAGCTGCAGAGGTTCAAGAAACTCGGTGGCTTCGGGACTACCGATGATGCGGACTGCTCGCCGCTGCAAACGATCGAAAGCGTCAAACAGATACTGTGCGGCACCATCGCATAGATGAAAACAGTACTCCCCGCACGAGCGAACCTGGGTCTTGTAGAGATGACACAGATGCCCGGGCGAGAAGAAGCGTCTCACCTTGTTAAGTACACCTAACTTTCGCGAGGCCGCTTTAATGACGCTTTCGATGTTCTCACGCATGTTGAGGTCATGGCAGTCATCCATACCCAGGATACCGAGCTTATCTTGTAGGGGCAGTTGAGTGTTCCGAAAAGTGGAGAAGGGAAGGAAGGGAGACTTTTTGGTAGATAACGCGCACACCTGTGTTTTCTTGGCGTTAAACTCGACCAGATTCTTAGTGCCCCATTGAGAGATGCGGCTTAGGACCAGGTTGAGCTCAGCGACAAAATCCTGTCGCTTATCCTCAACACCTGCAGACTTGGCTGTAGGGTGACCAAAATATCGCCCATGAACTGTACTGTCGTCTGCATAGAAATGTATATTGCCTAGGGCCAACATGTCATTGATATGCAGAAGAAACAGCGTGGGCGACAGGACAGAGCCTTGAGGTACACCAGAGTTTACCTGCCGATAATCAGAGGCCGCACCGTCGCAAAGGACCTTACTGCGGCGCTGGTGCTGGAATGCGGAGACCCATGTACAGAGTTTGGGAGGCAGGCCGACTGCGGGAAGTTTGGAGAGAAGCGAGCGGCGCCAAACCCTATCAAAAGCTTTGGCCATGTTGAGGCTAATGGCCAAGGACTCCCCATGACCATCAATAGCTTCACCCCAAAGGTGAGTGACATACACTAGAAGATCACCCGTGGATCGGTTCGGCCTAAAGCCATATTACCGATCATTTAGCAAGGAGTGATCTTACAGGTAGAGGACCAATTGCTTGTTGATGATCCGTTCGAGCACCTTGCAGACAATGGAAGTTACGGCTATAGGTCGGTAATCAGCCGGGTCTGAACGGTCACCTTTTTTGGGGATAGGTTGAACGTTCGCCTCTCTTCAAGCCCCCGGAACAAGTCCTGAGGAATAGGACAGGCGGTACAAGGGTGTCAGTACGGGAGACAACTCTGGTGCGTAGTTCTTGAGTCCTCCCGGAAATGGTCGCCTGGTCCCACCGTCCGGTCACCAACCGGTACGACGAGCCACTCCGTGGATTATGCGCGACCTGACGGGGCAGCCTCCCAGCGTGGTTAGCCGTGGTTGGATCCCTCTCTATGCCGCGGGCGGCCAGCGGCACCACCGTTTCTACGGGTCTCCCTAGCCGACGGTTCGATCCAACCTTACTATGACTTCGCGAGCACTCTTTCGCTCACACACTTATCACGTTAACCGTCACTCCTGCATCTATGGGCCTCCATTCTCGCACTCACCAACGAAACACAACAGCACGAATGCTGTCATTTTAGGTTGGTCTTCTGTGCGAGGGTAGTCCCGCCCCAGTCGAGCCAGCCCGTTCGTGCTGAAATCAGCGTGGCTCTACTACCTTTCCCTTATTACATGTTTTTGATTGAACACAATGTCTTCATGTTAAGTTTCAATTATAATTGTATTTTCGTTCTAAAATAAGGCAAATTGCTACTAAGTTTCTGTTTTTTACTTTTAAATAAATATTTTTTGATTGGATACAATGTTTTTATTTACATCTAGCGTTATTAATTAGTTTTAAAGCCTTATTTTTTTTTTGTATTTTTTTATGTTTTATCTCTTATATATAAGAGGAAAATACTTTCTTAATTCATTGTATTGTTGAAAAGAAGTTCTGGCAGTATAATTAGAGTTTAAAATTTTGTTTCAACAATTTAAAAGACCATAAGTAAGTTTTCCTACAATTGTAAAATAAAATAAAATAAAATAATTATTTAATTAACCATTTACGAAATTTTATTTCAACCAAACATTACATTACCAACTAACCCACTGCATTTCTAGATCTAATCATAATTATAAATTTAATCTTACACCTTGAATTGCAGTACCCATATAAATAAATTTACTGCATACAGCATATTTACCGCCTGTAAATTGATAATATTTCCATCTACGCGTACATTTTTCTTCCTTAGTTACAGCGTTTTAAAGGTATGTGATTTAAAAAACTGATTGCTGTAACTAGCCAAACACATACTTATAGTAACTTTGGATAAAAAGTTTACATTGCAAATGGTGACTGGCAGTTAAATAAACCTATGTTCCAAAAATGGTAGCAATATCATGGATAGGTCAGAAACTATTAATTTTTTTCCGAAATCAATAAAGTTTTTTGGCTCTGGTGAACAATTGCAATATGCCTACTTACAGCAAATATGCATTCCTACGTCGATATATTAGTTCCTCCGTCCGAATGAATTCCGAAAATAATTCAAGGAAGTTCTTAGCAAGTTTAACACAAAAAATCCATTATTATATATCACGTAAGACAAAGAAAAAATTCTCAGATTATAATATTTTCTACCTCTATTTTTCCGGCTTTTTACTAATCTAAGTTTTTGACAGCACAAAGAAAGCGAGAGGGCATAACAAAAAGTGCCATCATTGCAAAATATTTTTCACGCTAGCATGAACTTGTTATCCTGTTCGGTTGAATTAGACTTTCTCGAGTTCACAAGGTAAATTGTGGTCGAATTTAAAGATGCTTTACAAGAATATTTTTTACTAAAGTTCCTGTCTATTTTGAAAAACAAAGGAAAAAAACATAATCTGTAATTTGTGACATGGAAATTTAAATCTACTCTCTATCTTTTTGCATATATCTTCATAAAATATTAAAAATATGTATTTCAAAACTGCAATAAGTATTGGCAGTTAATATTATTTTATGTTGTACTTACATGTTAATGTCCAAAATTACGGATAATCTATTTGAACTTTGTTTGGGTTGTTCTATCAACCAAGATTTCTCTTTTTGGGGTTATTACGGTTTTCGCCCTACCATTGTATCTCCGAACATTAACTTTACATTCTTCATTTACAATTTTATCAATTTCATCTTAATTTAAACATATTAGATATCGAGAACCTGAGTGACCTTCAGCTATTTTGTGATTTTTGTGACGTTGATTGTTTTTATGAACCGTGTTATCACCGTTAACTGTTTTAAAACTATGTTTCAGCACACATGACAGGATTGATAACACTTCCAATTTTTAACAGACTTCAAAAAAGGAGAAGGTTTCTCAATTCGACCGTATATACTTTTTTTTTATGTTTGTTCTCGCATATCTTCGTCGTTTATGAACCGTTTTTGATTATTCTTTTTTAATAGAAAGGAGATATCTAAAGGGTGGTACCATGATAACGACACTAGATCTGATGATGGCATCCAAGAGAAAGCGAGTCAAACCTTGAAGTCGGCTTTATTTTTGTTAAAAGGTTTACTTGTATAGTTAATTCTTTCATCCAGTTCATAATCATTCTGATTATTTAAAAATAAAAATCCTCCGTAATTCTAAGGAAGCAAAAGGCGACAATACTTTTGTGTATTACGTGTTTTGTGTTATACGGGCTTCTTTTTATTGGTCAATCTATGCCAATACTAAACATGCAAATCCTAGAAGCATTATTATCATCCTGACCCTACCTTCAGTCGCCAACAAATCAAGTACACCTGTACTAATAACTCTTACTGAGACACACAACAGACACTCCACATCTTTCAATCGCAAAACATTATAAACTCAAATATACCTTGGATATTTACGTAAGCTGGCAAGTCTGTAAACAAAATGTAAATGTTTAACCCATTCGAAACGGTTTACCCTGAATAATACATGTAGTAAAGTGTCTGAAAAATACGTTAGAGAAACGGAAACAGTTTTCAGGTGTAGTAGACGAGTAGGAGTAGTGATGTTCTGTTAATGACCTGCAGATATTTTCGGCTGTGGAGCTAATATTAGATTCGTCTATATTAAAAAAAATGGCCATGAGTCTCTTTGCCAGCATTCTTCTTATAAGGCTCTACGCATTTTGGAAACTGGAAGTTATGAATCGACATACGCATGCAACAGATTTTGGTTTTTTCACCTAATTTATCCTGACAATTCAACACATGGTGTCGTGTCTGTTTGTGTCGATCTATGATTTTTAACAGTAGCTTTAATTTAACGTTTTTAAATATCAAGAGATGTTTTATTCCATTTTGTGGGTAACGGTAATGTTTTATATATTACAAAATTTATGTTATCTATGTATTTATTTACTAACTTAACTATTAACCACAGCTATAGTTTTGTCAAAACGTGTAGTAAGAAACAATTTCAGTAAATAAAAATTTCGTAGAAATATATATATTACCTGCTACTCAAATAAAATATATAAACAACTAACTTTTGCCTTTAAACGTGCTTTTGGATGTTTGCCTTTCGCGTAAAATATTATTATGAATTTGAAAGTATCTCGGTCTGTCTGTTACGCTTTGACGGCTAAACCGCAGCACCCATTTGAATTAAATTTAGCACGAATATACTTTGGTTCTTCACAAAGGACATAGGTTACTCTTTACCGTGAAAACCGACATACCCACGGGTGGAGCCGCGGGCGAATCCTAGTATGATATATTTTTATAAATGTGAAGAAAAATTAAAATGGACGTAAGTGCCAGGACATCATTTGCCAATTGGTAGGTTTACGAGTAAAGCCTAAAGGGCGCTTTTGTGCGTTCACTATGAGAATTATGGCAGTAATATGCTCTCTGCCTTTGCGTGAACACTAGCTTGTGCTCGACTCAGCGTAAACGTCAAAACAATCAGATCTTTTTTTTACTATTAGACCGAATTGTCGTTTCGTGCGGTTCCTCATCGTGCTAATGGTAAAAATTTATATCTTCGCATTTCCGTAATCTATTGACGCGTTTTTGTGATAAGAAACAGAAACTTGTTACGGGAAGCTGGAAAAGCGCGAGCTGTTATGCACTAATGTAGCGCGTTACTCGCAGATAATGTAGCTTTCTGCTGGTAAAAGATTTTTCAAAATTGATTTAATGGTTTAGGTTTGAAAGCATAACAAAATAAGCTAACTCACATTTTTAATCATTTTTAGGATTACATAAACTGCTCGATGTCGATTATCGCGGCTTTTTAGAATGAACTAGGAAATGATAATAAGATTCCAAACTTTTATTAAATAAAAAACAAAGAAGAAATCTTGATACCACCACAACAAATTTTGTTTTCGTTTTCGGTTATTTCCCTCTATTTCAGCTAAAGCGATAACCATGAAAAGAGCGAAAAAGTGGTACTAGAATATAAAAAACGCCATATTCTTAACACGCTTTGCCGTGTACACATTTCCTCCATATTATATATGGATAGTGTTCACTTTGCGCATACTTAAGCGGCAAAAATATGGGATTCGGATATTAAAGCACGTCACTATCACACATTATGGTGACGATGTACATGATCGAGTATTCATGTTAGTATTTAATAGTTTGCCTTAGACGTTTCGATACGTTTTTTTTTAAATATTTTTATCGCTTTTGCAGATTATTCACTTAAGACACATACAAAAATCAAGAAGATTTTTTCTTTTTAAATGCTGTTTTTAGGGAATTAAACTTTTAATGATTCTTTTGGTTTTGGTAGTGTAGATTCTGTGATAGCGTGAAATACAACACGGCCCTTAGGAGTAGAGACACCATGAACGAACCAGCCCCTTGAACAAGTTGACATGCTACAAACGTAAACGATAATAGAAAATCAGCAAACTTAATAGGTATAACGTCTCAACGCTATGTCACGTGATCAAAAAGAATATTAGATAATAATACCAGATTGTAGAAGCGTCATCATCAGCGATTGTAGAAAGAGATTCGACGCGAATCAATTGAATCTTGATTAAGGTAGATTTCGTAGAACTCATAGTATATATGTTACTGGCAATCTATATAATTCAGGTATGCTGTACAATACCTTGTATAAAATACCTGGGCAATGCAGTCAATGTATAAAATATTATGAATATTATTGCCCCTTACATACTTTACCTAAGTATTTAATACAATTCCTAGGGATTGTTTGGAATACCTACTGACCCACCGGCAATGTATAAAATAAATAGATTTTGGTTTGTATTTATTAATTTTATGTTACTACCTGGCTACGTACCACTGCATAGAAACGTATCAAATAAATAATATTTCACGCATTACCTACACGTTTTAGGTATTGTATACATTGCCTAGGTATTGTATAGATTACCAGATTATACAGATTACTGGTAACATATACATTAATTAAAGAATTCATCGAGTGGGAACTTAACCTATGACCGCTGACTTTGCAGTCGGGATCACAAACTACTTGGTCAATTGGCCTGTCGACCTCATCCTGTTTGAAAGTATTATTTGTAACATATAAACAGGCGCATTGCTGTGCTATTCCCAAGACAATAATACATCATTTCTCTGACTTTTGTTTTTGAATGAAATATACCTTGTATTAAAATAATACACTGAAGTAATTTAAAAGCAAAAGTTATGAAAATATAAAGGTCCGCCTTCACTAACTCATGCCACCACCACTCTTCGATTCTATTCATGCTTTCTATCAGGCAGAATATAATTATTTTGACACCTATTATGTAAAAAAAGAAATCTCTGAATCCAATATTACATATAACTATGTGAACTATAGGTAAATATTAATAACTAGCTGAACCCCGCGGTGTTACCCGCGGTTATTGTTGTACCGCGAGTAACGCCGCGGGACAAAGTTAGTCAAAAAAAAGTAGCGTAAGTTACTCCCTGGATCATCAGCTACCTGCCAGTGAAAGTCCCGTCGAAATCCGTCCAGCCGTTCCAGAGATTATCCGGAGCAAACAGATACACAGACAGACAAATAGACAGACAAAAACTTTTTGACTACATTTTTGGTATATGTATCGTGTATACATACATATGCATTGATTAAAAAGCTGTTATTTTAATATTACAAACAGACACTCCAATTTTATTTATTTGTATAGATATGGCATACCAGCTACACCTCGCGGTGTTACCCGCGGTTGGTGTAGTAAAGGTATTAAAACAACTAGAAGTAACACCGCGGGTATGTAAAGATGTAACATAACAGTTATACTAGTGTTTAAATGTGTTGCACGGACATAGAGTGCTGTAGTCACTTTAAACTTAAGTGAATCGGAGGAATCAAAGGAAATTAAATCTGAAGCTAAACTGAGGAACAATAATATATCCACTAACAGGAAATTACAAACTTGAGAACAGTAGCAAGTCATTCACATGTCGCCCATTTATAGAATGATATTCATCGGACTAAACTTGATGCAAACGCAAAAGAAAGAAATTAAAAGAAATTTAGAATTCATTCATTCTTAGAAATAACTAAGTGAAATTGTCCAAGTCTGCGTTTAATCAAGTAAAAACATTTAGCTTAAAAATCTAGTCGCAATTGTGTGTTCGGTGCGTTGAGCTTTAAATACGTCATAGTGAGTACCAAACCTAAAGTGTAGTAAAAAGTGTTGATTTTGTTTTGTAACCATGATGTGGGTTGACCCCTAAGGTATTTTCAAAACACACTCAATGTTTAGTCGAGTATATGGTAAGTAATTATTTAAATAAAGGTAAATATCATGAAAAACCAGGTACTCCAAGAATGGTAAAACAATTTTGTCTCTGGAGATTTAGTTCTTTACGGGTGACGTACAGTAAAGTTAAAGGTCCGTCGGAGTTTTTCTTACTGGTAGCGCCAACTGGCTTGGCCAAAGAATTAGTGAGCGCTAACACATAAGGCGGGAGCGAGTATATCTTCAGTGACTGTGCACTGCCTGAAAACTGTGTGGGCTGAGTACTTTGCGGCTGCCGGATAGGTTAGGTGGGTGGGAGAATATGGAAGCACGCTTACCTTTGGTGATCTTGAGCTGCAGTCCAGACCTGGCGGCCTGATCAGGCGGCCTGGCTCCTCGTACCGTGGCGTGGCTTGCGAATCACGATGGCAACGCGTGTTCGGTGTAAAATAAACGTCCCTAGCTTGCCGGCAAGGCACGATTGCACTCAGCGAATTATGCGGGTTCGTTATTTAACTATTTTACTGCGGTTCTATTGTCTATATAAGACGCGGTGGCGGAGTCCACAACTGGTGTAGAACTCGACGAGCGGTGAGCAAAGCGTCCGGGCGTCACTTCGCGAACAACTTGACTACTTCTTCTTGCGGTGTGCGTGCGGTGCGGGAATAATGATCAAGGATGCGGGTAGAAATGGGTGCCGACAGCCTCACCTAGCGGAACTTTTAACAAACTAACAGAGTTCCTGTCATCATCGACAGGTGGCGTTACCATTCCCCCCGCCCTTAAAGGGTTACCTTTAAAAAAAAATACTAAAACGCGGTGCTATTTCGGAAAAACCATGAAAAGTGCGGAATATATGCGGAAAAGTTGCGGTAAATGTTTATACATCTATATAACTTACTCTTAAGCCTACTTAAACTATTTGTGGTAATTTAAACAATATATATTACTGACTAGGCAATGGGCACAATCGGACCACTGGGCGCACGAAGCTCCCTTTACTAGTTTTAACGGTGACCACTCGCGTTGTTCCATCTTTCGAAGGATGGACGGCTTCTATAACCCCGAGCGGCCACGATAGCGGCGGTGCGTTATCGACGATGATGACCACTACTGTTCCCAGCTGGATCGGTGTAGTGGGTGTGATCCACTTGGCTCGAATCTGCAACTTATGCAGATACTCGACTCTCCATCGCTGCCAAAACGATTGAACCAGCTTGTCTAGGAGAGAGTGTCTCTCGAGAAGGTTAGCTGATTCCACGTGCGGTGCGGTTAGCGAAAATAGCGGTGCGGTGTGAAGAAAATGAGCCGGCGTCAGCGCCGACGGCTCAGCGGGATCGCTGCTTAGAGCGGTAAGCGGGCGTGAATTAATAAGTGCCTCGACCTGAGCAAGCACAGTTAAGAGCTCTTCGTAAGTGAGTAGCTGTTGACCTATCACCTTGAAGAGATGAGTCTTAACGACCTTCACCATCGACTCCCAGCATCCACCCCAATGCGGGCTAGCAGGCGGGATATGTTTGAAATCGATGCGACTCTCAGCTAGCTCGTGTTCGAGGTGCGAGCGAAATTCGTCAAGAAATTTATAAACGTCGCGTAAGTATGAGCGGCAACCAACAAAATTGGTTCCGTTGTCAGTATAAAGGCACTGTACCGGTCCGCGGCGAGAAAGAAAACGCTTGAGCGCGGCGAGAAAGCTGACTGTACTCAGCTCCGTAGCTACTTCTATGTGTATACAGCGGGTAGTAAGGCACGTAAAGATGCATAGCCATGCTTTACGGCTCTTAACGCCCCTACCTCTCATGGGAGTGAACTGTATAGGACCGGCATAGTCGCACCCACAGTGGGCATATGCCTTTACAGACGGGTTTACGCGGGAGCGCTGCAAGTCCGACATCATCGGAAACGATGGACGCGGCCTTGCTCTGAAACAGGTGTTGCACTTGTGTATGCGGTGACGGATAACACGTCGTGCGGAGAGTATCCAATAATGATGCCTGAGTAAGGACATCAGATGCTCGGGACCGGCGTGTAAATGCGTTCTATGATAAGAATCAATTAATATATCGACCACATGATCGTGGCGCGGGAGCACACACGGATGCATTTGCGAATAGTCGATATCGGCGTTTGACAGCCGGCCACCGACGCGAAGAAGACCATTTTCACCTTCGATCATAAATAGTACATTTTCACCTAAAAATGGTTTCAATCTCTGTAAGGCGGGTGAGCAGATTTGACCTTCTCTTATTTTATTAATGTCGTCGCGGAAGTGAACCTGTTGTAATGCAAGTAATATTTTAGTTTCAGCGAATTCGAGATCTGAGCGGGTGACTGAAGGTCTGCGCGGTAACAATTTTGAGAATCGGAAAATGAAAACAACAATATGTAATAACTTCGACCACGAGGATATACGTTGAGCAAGCGTGTAAATAAGCGATTCATTAGCGGGCACGGTCACAGTATGGGCGAGCGGTTTCATGTCTGGAACCTCACCGACGGCATCACTATTAAACTCTGTGATTGGCCAATCTGATGGATTCTCAGATGCCCACAGCGGTCCCTCAAACCACAAAGGATGGTTGATTAGCGAAGCGGGAGAGAGGCCGCGCGATAGACAGTCAGCGGATATAGCGATTTTAAATAAGCGGAAATTTAAAAGTATGCAATTTAAATCAGCCTGTAGGTTAGGGCCGGAGTGTAAAACTTCGTTAAGTAACAACCCTGTGCTGGTTTTACAACTGGCATCTAGCACCATTCGAACCTTGGTAGTCGTTTTATCAAAACGTTGCACACAAAAATGCGGCACGAAATAAGAATTGGCGGGAGTTATTTTATCAATAGATCCTATCTCAGTAATATAGCCCTTATTAATGTATTCGCGTATTATATCATTATAGGCCGTGCGTAGCGTAATTGATGACTCCAATTTTCGTTCCAAACACATGAAGCGTCTTTTAGCGGCGGCGAGGGAATCCCCTAATTTATAAACATCGTCCCTAAACGGTAACGAAACGGTATACCTACCACTAGCATCGCGCGTAGTGGTGGCGCGAAAATGATTCTCACATTCAAGGTCATCTTGACTGTGGGCGGGCGGAGCGGAGACCTCTTCAAGTTCCCAAAACCTTTTGAGAATGCGCTCCAGCGACTGTTCGAGAACAGTACAACAAGCAGTTGTATTTTTAATTTCGTGTTTAGACAATAATGCGGGAGCCGAACCCATTATTATATATCCTAGAACACTTTCTATAGCGGGCGGTATTCCTACAACATTACTATGTACCACGCCTGGTAGCAGTAAGTGTGGAAAATAATTCGCGCCGAGGAGAACATGCACCTCGGCGGGCGAGGCGAACATACTGTCCGCGAGCGGTAGCGAGTTCAAGTGAGAAAACGCTGATAAATCAACGGGCACCGTAGGTAGGTTATCCGTTATGCGGTCGACAATAAATGCGGATACGTCAAAATGAACGTTATTATAAAAACGCGAAAATATTCGAAATTCCGTGGAACCTTTAATAGATTTTTCGGAACCACCAAAACCTCGAACAATCGTCCTCGCATTTCTATCACAATCTAAACCTAAACGAGCGCAACATTCACTTGTAATAAAACTGATTTGCGATCCCGTGTCTAAAAGAACTCTAATGACATGGGCGCGTCCAGTTCTATCGTAAACAATAACCTGAGCGGTTGACAGCAGTACCGTTATGGGTTGTGTACATTGCGCACTCTGAACATTATTGTTCGCGGCGTTCGGTACGGGCGCGGCAATGGACGCATGCAGCGCTGATACGTTCACATCGCGCGTTGAGCTAATCTGTGACGTAACAGACGGCGGCTGCGCTGGCGGCGGCGGCGATGGCGGCGGCGGCGATGATTGAGTGCGGCACGTAGTGCGCGCGGTGGCTACGGTCTCCGGTTCGATTCCCGGGGCGGCCATTCGTTTGTCAGGCTTTTGTTGTGAAACCCGACTGCGAGCGTTATCGAAGTGCAGCAGCGTGTGATGCCTCTGACCACAGCTACGGCAGTTTATGTTCGAATGACAATCGCGTGCTTTGTGTTTCAAACCAAGGCAATTAATGCAAGCATTGCGCTCTTTAACGCAATTAAATCGTGCGGAAGGCGTTAACTTATTAAACGATGGACATTTAAATAAGTGGTCATGTATGAAGTTGTCACAAAGACATTTCTGGTGCGGCGTAGACACTGCTACATAAGCGTGCGGGTTAGGTACATGACGTCGCGGTTTATTTTGTGTAGAATGCGAAGCAGAAGTACTTGCGGTAGGGCGTATGTTATTATATATTTTGTACTGTCCCTTAATAAATTCCGTCAGCTGACCGAAAGTAGGTACCTTCGTATCGCGATACTGAGACTCGAACGCGCGGATCGTTTCCTCGTCCAACTTCTTTAAAGCGAGATTAAGCAGTATGAAATCACTTAAATTATCGATTTTTAGATTTTTTAATGCGTTTGCAGCAGTGACAAACTGATCAATGAATGCCTGAAATTTGGACGCAGAAGCGGGGCCGTTCAACTTAACATTTAACATCTGATCTATGTAGGTATATCCGAGCGTGCGTTTGTCTTCATACCTGTCTATAAGACATTGTAATATCGTGTCATAATTTTCAGCAGATGGCGTGATGCCTGAGAAGACGGTCTGAGCGTTACTTGAGAGCTTCCCTATTAAATAGTACAACCTCTCAGAGTTAGTCAGCCTAGGATTATCGTGTACGGTTGACTTAAACCCAGCGTAAAAAAGCGGCCAGTTTCGAATGTCGCCGTCAAAACACATTATCTCGATCGGCGGCAAGGAAGGCAATCTATATTTCAAACCTAAGCGCTCGGTCGAACCATCCCGATAACGATCAGTGTCCTTCGTGGACGGTTGTGGTTCAACACTTTTCAATATGCGTTTTATATGACAGTACAGCTGTTCGAACGAGTTTAAAGACTTATAATTAGGTTTATATGCGGGATTATTTTTAAGTGAAGCGCGATTGTGCTCATTGACTATTTCCCTAAACTCAGAGCGAATATCTTCAATGGTTCCTACAGAACTAAGGAACTCCTCCATACATTCTACACTTTCATGAACTTTTTTTGAATTGTCGTAAATAATTTGAACAAATTCGAATAGCGTATCTCGTTTACTTTCTAAAAGAATAATCTCATTGTCTTGTTTAGTCTCGAAAGACTCAGGATCCCCTTTCTTGGGCATTGTCGGCGCCATAATAATAACCGACAAGGCACAATGAATAGAACACAGCTAGCAAATAAATTAATAATATATGTAACTATACGTTTACATTTACTAGCCGGGCGAGCGGTGCAGCGATGCGATATTAATACAATGTGGGTATTATTTTTTACAAACGAGATCTCTAATTGTTAACTTTGCGGTTGAAATAAATGCTTATAAGTAAGTTAGCTACACGTAATTGACTAATGAATCAAGTTATCGTATGACTTTAAATTAAATAATTTAAGTAAGTAGGTAACTCTTTTAAGGCGCGGAAGAATTGAAAGCGAATATTGTACGTAGGTAATATTTACCTAGGTAGGAAATTATGTTTAATTTTGATTATAAATAAACGGTGGGTCAAAGGGACCCTTAAAGGATGATTCTTAAGGCTAAGGGATCACTTAGCCGAGATCCGTCTCGAAGGACCATATTATATGGTAGCGCCAACTGGCTTGGCCAAAGAATTAGTGAGCGCTAACACATAAGGCGGGAGCGAGTATATCTTCAGTGACTGTGCACTGCCTGAAAACTGTGTGGGCTGAGTACTTTGCGGCTGCCGGATAGGTTAGGTGGGTGGGAGAATATGGAAGCACGCTTACCTTTGGTGATCTTGAGCTGCAGTCCAGACCTGGCGGCCTGATCAGGCGGCCTGGCTCCTCGTACCGTGGCGTGGCTTGCGAATCACGATGGCAACGCGTGTTCGGTGTAAAATAAACGTCCCTAGCTTGCCGGCAAGGCACGATTGCACTCAGCGAATTATGCGGGTTCGTTATTTAACTATTTTACTGCGGTTCTATTGTCTATATAAGACGCGGTGGCGGAGTCCACAACTGGTGTAGAACTCGACGAGCGGTGAGCAAAGCGTCCGGGCGTCACTTCGCGAACAACTTGACTACTTCTTCTTGCGGTGTGCGTGCGGTGCGGGAATAATGATCAAGGATGCGGGTAGAAATGGGTGCCGACAGCCTCACCTAGCGGAACTTTTAACAAACTAACAGAGTTCCTGTCATCATCGACAGGTGGCGTTACCACTTACTTTAATGGAACTATAGTTTTTATTGAGAAAAATAAATGTATACATTTCTTTTGATACGGATCAATAATAACTATTTCAAGGTCACAAAGATAATGGTTATTTTTCATGGTATCATTTTTGATGAGCTGTTTAGTTTATATTTAAATCGCATTTTATGGGATTCGTGAGAAATTATAATCTCAACTTTTAGGGTTCCGTAGCCAAATAGCAAAAAACGAAACTCTTATGGAATCGTCATGTCTGTCTGTACGTCCGTATGTCTCAGCCACTTTTTTTGGAAACTATAAGTAAAAACAATAAATTTTGGGGGTTCCCCATACTTAAAAAATTTTTTTTTTTTACTTTATACCCATACGTGTATCTACGGATAGGTCTTCAAAAATGATATTGAGGTTTTGAATTACCTTTTTTTTCTAAAATGAATAGTTTGCACGAGAGACACTTCCAAAGTGGTCACATGTGTGCCCGCTGTAACTTCTAAAATAAGAGAATGATAACTAAAAATATATGATGCACATTACCATACAAACTTCCACCGAAAATTGGTTTGAACGAGATCTAGTAAGTAGTTTTTTTAATACATCATAAAGCGTAAACCGCAATTTACCTTACATTCAATCAACGCAAATATAAAAATAAAATTATATTATGTTAGTTGCCGCTACGGAACCCTTCATGGGCGAGTTTGACACGCACTTGGCCGCTTTTATTGCAAATAATTAATGAATCTTCAAATTTGTAAAGTAAAAATAATATATATTAATATATATATAATAATAAAATAGTAGTACAGCCATGACTAATCATATATGGACTGGCCTGACAAGAGAAATACAAGGACCGGATATAAATCCTGGTGTCAAAAGTATAGTAGGATTGATATTAATAACACAAAAAATGAATTCACTAGGTCTACAAACTTATAATATTAATAGAAACGGCACAGTAAAAGTTTTCTCCACCGCTTTCTCAGCAATATCGCTTTAATTTCGTCTCGGCAGATCACGTATTGCAGTAAATACATAAATATAGAACAATTTGAAGATAATAAGCTAAGTCTAATCTTGGAAATTATATCTCGGATTATACGCGTATAGAACTTAATGCCTTTTTTAGCCTTTTTTTAATCTTTTTATTGCAATCTATCACATGTTGAAACAGAAGAATGCCAGTCGAACACTTTGACGTTTTCAAAGCAGGGACTTCACAATCTTTTTTTTTTGGTTTAAATTATATTAACAATGTTTACTTTATATACAAAAGAAAAATGTAAGAATTCTCAGTTCAGTTTTCTTATCACTGTTTTAAGTAAACTGTTTTTAAGAAAATAAGGAAATCCAAATACATAGTTCAAATAATGGCCTTAGAATATTTTTTTTTCCAACCAATTCCAATTTCAATACAAGTACCATTATAAAATGGCTTTGCTAAACCGAAAATAGTCTAAAAAGCGTCAAATGATATTACTTCTTAGAACTAAGAATATGAGCAAAGAAAATTTATATATACGAGAAAATTACTACAAGTCATAAAAGTATAAATGTATATTATGATTAAATAAAATTGAGATTTGTTTTTTAGGCACAGTGTACAGTGAACACAGGTAGGCGATACCGACATTTATTTTATAGCTTTAGTGTTTAAAATACTGCACTAAACTTCAAGAGATTTAGTTAAGTGGGTAATCTCGGTAGATTATTGAAAAAACGATATTGAAGCGATAGAAGTTATAGACAAATCCGGTGATTTGTCTGTAGCTTCTATCGTTTTTCTATTTATTTTGTTTATTTAAAGTAAGAAAGGTACAACTAACTTACTTAACCTAACTTACCTCTTCATAATTGTGTGTTCTGGTACCTTCAACTGTCAAATTTGATAGTAGTTTTCAAGGTGAGAGGCGTTAGAGGCAAGAGCGTAGGCTCAATGATGCATAATCATCTTTATAGGCTGCCATAGTGTGGGTCGCCAGCCGCCACATTGCATTTATCAGTATCCACAAAGAGTATGGTGATCACTACTCTTAATTTCTGCTCATGTTTTCCATCGGGTAGTGTAGAGTCACTTTAACAGCCTTATAAATATAAAAAAACTGTATTTGTCACCGGAGTAATACGCGGCATCACAAAAGATGGTATTTGCCGATTGCTTTTCACCAAGGTTACCGGAGTTCAAGCGCGTCCAGCCATACATTTGTGACTATTGTTTTTAGATATGTATATGGGTGGCGGAAGACATTTATCATCAAATATCCAACAACTTAAAATAATACCGGCTTAGTGGGTGTGTGTAAAAAATTCAATCAAAAGTGGGTAAAAAATTCAATTCTCGAGAGGCAGTACAAAATGCCTTTGAAGAGTTTGTTGCCTGCCGTCCAGCTGATTTTTACAAGAAGGGCATCAATAAACTGCCAATGCATTGGCAAAGGTGCGTGGATTGCATGGGTGATTACTTCGAATAACAGAAATAAGAAAAGTTTGAAAAAAATAGCTGCTTTCACTTATTGCACACAAAACGGCAATTTCATAGGTAAATACCTATTATATAAAAAAAACAAAGCATGATAATACCGGTGTAAACCTCTCAAAGCGTAAATGCTTTAAACTACATCGCATTGGTCACTGTATACAACAATCTTTATTCCACATTTCGATAAAGCTACAAAATTTATATTCTTCAATATATGGCGTAACACGAGGCTCAGAAAATGAGGCGATTGGTAGGTAATGTATTATTTTTGAACATAAAAATATTAGAATCCCTTTTGGTATTTTAGTGTTTTTTTTAAATATGTTTTTGTTTTTATATAAGTAGTTGAAATACGAAAATTAGTGTTATTTTATATTACACTAGCTTTTCCCCCCGGCTCCGCCTGCGTGTATGTAAGTTATTGTGGTAAAAAAGTAGCCGATACCCTTCCTCAAGAATCAATATATCTCCAAGAGAAATTTCCTTGAATTTGGTGCAAACATTCCTCTGTTTGTTGTTCCATATTTATAGAAGATATTAGGGTGGAGTATGGATTCAATAAAATTTGTAAATTGGAATATGCCTGTTGAGTTTTATATGAATTCACGAACGTTTGTTTAAATAGTTTGATAATTATCAATATAGGCAGAAATATTTCCAGCTATAAAATAAAAATTCCCAAATAAAAAATAGGACTTACGATTGCGGTAAATTTAAAGTCAGTAAAAGATTTGCAAAGTAACCGTTCAATCCATTTTATTTTATTTATTGTAAATATTATTACTTTTTTTACACACCCACATTACGAATATACATCCTGTATTGCAGGGGACTTTACAAACATACATGAAACGAACACAAAGTACACCCAGACTCAGAACAATAATTTGTGAATCACATGAAATGAAGCCCCCCATGGGATTTGAAACCTCAACACTTAAAGCAGTAGTAAGCAGTGTGGCTAAATAATACCTATAATAATCTATAAATATAAAAATGAATCCCTATTTGCCTTGGTCACGACATATGCTGAACCGATTTTGCTAAATTTGTTTTGTTGGATAGCCCATTTAGCGAGGAAGGTGGCGACTGTCTTTCGCCACTCGGGTCTGAGACCAGCAATCTGCTCCCAAAAATCTGTTGGTATGTCACACGCGAGGAGGTTACGCGCACATGCGTGCTACGTGGCCAGTCCATCTCAACTGCTGCTTCATTATAAGTGCTTCCACACCGGGCAGACTTGCCCGACGCAAAACCTCTGTTTTTGGAATACGGTCCTGCCACTTAATGCGCAGAATGAAATTTGTCCAGCCTCTTGATATCCACCCTGTAGCAACACCATGTCTCTGCAGCATATAGTAGTTTAGGCAATACAATTGCTTCATAGAACCGTATTTTGGTCTGCAACCTAATGTCATGTGAGTTCCAGACACGTGCCCTTAGTCTCCCGAAGGCCGCAGCAGCACTCGCTATTCTGGCTGGTATCTCTGCCGCCAAAGTGTTGTCGTTCTTAATGCGACTGCCGAGGTATTTGAAGTGAGGTACTTCTTCCAGTGCAGTATTGTTCAGGTAGACACTGGAGCGATTCTCAACGCTACCCCTAGGGGGTTTCTTTAGTACTTGAGTCTTACTAGTACTGATGACCAAACCAAACCTGCGGCACGATGTGTGCAGGGAGTTTACATAACCTTGCAAGGACTCCATGGAATCAGCCATAAGGCAAACATCATCGGCATACAAGATGTCCAGTATACTCAGCCTTTTAGTGTGTCGCTTAGATCTAAGCCGTGAGAGGTCGCAAATACTCCTGTCGGTTCTCGAACTGACGTCAATAAGGCTGTCACAAGTCTTCGCCGCATCTCGCATTACATACGCAAAGTATATAGAGAAAAGAGTAGGAGCCAGTACACATATATTTAAGTGTGAACAAATATCGGCCTGTTAAAATAACTCGTTGTAATATTATTGTTTCAGCTCTTATCACAGTACTCACACTATGGCAAGGTTTGGACTCCAAAGCACACTACCGAAAAAAAATAATCAAGTATCCAGCCGACACCCAATTCTGGGTGACGGACTTTTTCACGAAGGGATGCAAAAACTTTTTGGTTAACTGCCCTAAGGCTTACAAGTAATAACTTTATAAGTAATTCTTTGTTGTTTAAAAATATTTTTCCTCTAGTTTTGTGTTTTACTTTTGCAATTTAAAATGATTGGTAAGAAATATAAACCATTTCAAATAAGACTTTGGGTGGTGTTATTTTCATAAGAAAAGTATCAATGTTATAGAGTTTAATTTATACTCTGGATTGTCGGCACTTGATGGAACTTGTTGTAATACATTCTAGAAATTAATTCACTTGTACTTATTCCACTATTTTAATCAAATTAGGATAAATTAAAATAGTGGAATAAGTACAAGTGAGTTTATTTCTAGAATGTTATAGAGATTCCGAATCGCCACCATTCGGGAAAATTTATGTAAATTTCCTAAAGTAATTTAGTGATAAAACAGTGTTTGTTTAACGTCGTTGAGAAGAATATGCTTATGGTGAGCAATGGACTATTAATAAAAACCATTAATGTTGTTATTAAAATAGTTTTTTGTTTTAATAATGTATCTGTGCAGAAATGAAGCGATCCTGTAAAAATGACTTTTAGAAACTTTGAATTGGTCGACTTTAAATGATTTTACATGATTAGATTATTTAGTTTCGAATACCTGATGTCTTAAAATCTAATATATTTAAATTGGATAAAAAATAAAGGTTAAGGTTTAGACGAGGGTGTTTGTTAAATCGATACGTTTGATCGACTAACTGGGAATAACATTAAGACATAGAGTATAGTACTTAGAAACTGCTAAAGATCAGTTTCAATAGTGCCTGATAAAATGTCAGGCTACCTGACAGTACTTACTGATAAGAGTTACCCGCTATTTTACAGATAAATTTGCTGATATTATATGGTTATCTAATATATTTTTCTGTATCCAAGACTCGTGTATTTAGCAGATAAGTTCAAAATGGTCTATTGGGGACTTTATCAGCAAGCGGTGAAAGTGACCTAAAAACCCACATGGCAAAATTGTTACACATTTAAATTCTCAAATTGAAAATTTTCAGGCAACTGATCTGTGCTCGGAACTACGACGGAGATTTCCGGAACTTTCCGAATTATTGCGAGATGCAGTATGAAAATTGCAACACTTGGAAAAGTTAGTATTTTCGTTTTATGCTTCTTTTACCTCAACTTTTTATTTTATTATTTAATAGAGGGCAAACGTCAGAGGCGTCACAACTGCGTTGCCGGCCTTTCAAGAAGGAAAACGCTTTTTTCTTGAAGGTTTGAAGGTCGTATTGGTCTGAGAATACTGCATGCTACAGTTCATTCCACAGTTTTCCTATGTGGGGCAGAAAGTTTCTAGAAAAGTGCACAGTTGTGGACTGCCAACCATCTAGATGATGGAGATGAAACTTTCATCTGAGACAACTAAGATTTTTTAAAAAATTAAATTGTGATCTTTCTTGACAAGTAACTAATAGTTATGAGTAAAAAATTGAAGCAGAATTTTTTTGGTTTTCAATGCTTACATAGAGAGATGACATTAAATTCATATGTAAGTAACTTTAAATAACAAAATTTATTTTAAGAAAAAAGTCCGGCATTCAAAAAATATTTATCTTTTAACATAAACACAACACAGACATTTCAAATATTTTATACTGTATAGAAATTGGTCTGCTTAAATAACTAGTTCAATATCACAGTTTCATTATCTACATAATTATTATGCGAAAATGCGTGTCGCTATTCTTTTTTGAACGTAACTATAAAACCGAAACATAATTTAAAAACATACCCCGTTCTTCATAGCGCAATCATTTTTCCAAATAATGCCACACACCGCAAATTAGCAGCGTCAATAAATTCAGGTTAAGAGGAAGCGACCTTTAAATATTTTTTTACTGAACTGTCAAACGATACGTCGTAGGCTTAATAGTTGAGTGTATAAAGCCCTTTTGCCATGAAAAATGTAGGTAATACAATCACGGTATCGTTAATGTTGATTTTTTTTTTTTTTTTTTTTTTTTTATATTGTGGCCTGCCAAAATGACTCTACTCTGCCTGATGGAAAGCATAAGCAGAATCCAAGAGTGGTGGTCACCATACTGCGAATGCAGACAATGCTACAGTGCAGCATGGTGACCATCACCATGGCGGGCTCGTGATGCTTCTGCATCGTTGGGCCTCCGGTCTCGCACTCACCAACGAAACACGACAGCATGATCGCTGTCATTTTACGTTGATTTTCTGTGCGAGGGTAGTACCACCCCGGTCGAGCCGGCCCATTCGTGCTGAAATCAGCGTGGCTCTACTACCTTGAGCGCAGTGATGGCGCAGTGATAGCGTATGTGACTGCTGTGCTTAAGGTCTCGGGTTCGATTCCCGTTTCGGATGAAGTCAATTAATCAATCGTTTATTTGCGGAAACATAAGTTAGTTATATCGTTCCTATACTTATGTTAGAGGTGCACTACGTTCTACCACATTATGTTTGTGCGATCAGCAAAGATTTGTGTCGGAGTTTGGGTGTTTCTATGTATAATTCGTATGCATATATTACGTGATGATTGTTTGCCCTCAAGCAATACAACCTATGAATAACTATTTCAATATGTTTGCTCAGACATCCTCTTATACTCTGTCTAGACGTTATCGAATTATCTGGGGGCACGGTCGTGCCCCCACCAAGACGAGCCAAGCGAAGCGCAAGGGCATTACATTACATTATATATATATATATATATATTATGTGTGTTCGCGGACAACTTCGTCGTTTATGAACCGATTTTGACGATTCTTTTTTTAATGGAAAGGAGATTTCCCGACTGTGGTACCATGATAAGGACATTAACATCTGATCATAGCATCCAAGAGAAATCGAGTCGAACCTTGAAGTCGGTTTTAGTTTTGTTAAAATTGTACTTGTTTTCGAAGGTTTTCGTCGTTTTTTTGAACTCTCTTAACTTTGGTTTCCGATATACCAGACAGTCTAAATTCTTAGAATATGATGTCAGTAATAGACTAATTAAATATACAAAGTTTCAATTACATAGCTTTGATACTTTAGATTTTATTGATATCTAAAATATATTGATTTCGTCACTGACACAATGATGATCATCAAAACTGTTAGGGTACTTCCTGAAGTGCTAGAAAGCTGAAATTTGGTATATAAACTAAGTTTAGTTTAGCTTACAATCAACAAAAAAAAACATAAACCTACTCATAAACCTAACTCAAATACATATATCTATAAGCTTGGCTCCACATGAGATCTCATATCTTTTTGACAGAATAAGCCTTTTGCACTCGCCTTAGCAACATTTTACATAAAAATGTTTTTAGTGGGATATTATAATCTAATATATAAAATTCTCGTGTCACAGTTTACGTTGCCATACTCCTCCGAAACGGCTTGACCGATTCGCATGAAACTTTGTGAGCATATTGAGTAGGTCTAAAAATTGGCCAACATCTATTTTTCATCCCCCTAAATGGTGAGGGTCTCCCATCCTTAAAAAAATTTTATGGCAAAACGACGTTTGCCGGGGCAGCTAGTAATCATATAAACATATAACCGTAGCACGTATTCAGTGCTCGGTAATGTTTTTTCTTGCGAATGATATTCCTTTGTTTTAACAATTTGCAGTTACACAGATCATTTTGTAAAATTTTGTAGGTTGAACTAAAAAAAAGTATTGAGATAGATAGTGTATAGACAGAGAGACTAGTTATGTATTAGGAATATAACATGATATATATCGACAAAGAAAAACCACTCAGTGAAATTTGACCGTTAACATTCCTACCTACCTACATTTGTAGATACATTTTCTTTCAAAGAACTCCAGCTCCACTTTTTTCTTTAAGCTATATAATTATTATCATCTTCTAAGAACTTTGTTGTCTAGACTTGTTTAATGTTTTAATTTCTTACTATTATGTTTACTCTGTGTGAGTGTGAAAAAAGAAATAAGTTTGTATTGCTTTCTTAGCTCTTAGCTTGTTGTAGTAAGATAATAAAATATACTATTATATATTTAAAAACATTTATACCTTTCATCTCTCTAAATTTTAGGTCCAAATTATATGAAAGCTAAACCATCTCCTTTCTTTAACTCTTTGCCTATTTAAAGTTTGACCTTTTTAGGGTTTTTACACAAACTCTTATTATGTCCACAAGACTAACCATTCACTCAACCGAATAATATTATACTAAAGTAGACATTCTTCGCAATTGTAAAGGCCCAAAATTTGAGTTAATGGCTCCATGAATATCTCAAAGTAATTTCGTGAAACTGCGCTATTAATTATTTAAACCTTTGTAACGCTAGTAATTGTTTTAATGGAGAAGTTATAAAGCGCAATTTAAACTCGTGGTAAATAACATGCAAAATTGAATATCGTAGACTAATCTGCAAGTCTAATGACGGTTGAGCAATATCGTTACGTAGTTCGGCTTAAAGTAATATTTAAAAAAAATATATAAATAAAATAAACTTAAAATTATACAGAAACAGTTACAGGAATAAGGTAAAGTTGAAATTAAACTGTAACCCGACTACGGAAAACTTTTTTGGTAAATTAAACACTCACACTATTATAACACTTTTATTTTCACATATTATAAGAGCACTTAACTTAGGTTCGGAAAACCTTTGTAGATGGATGGCGATACGTAGACACCGATTTTTAATTTTGCCACTGGTGCCATCTAGTTCAACATGGTGAACTAAAACTTATTTTAAAGAATATGACAAAAAAAAAGCTATGCAGTAGCTTTAAATATAAAAATTGATTTTGTGATGTACGTACATTTGGTAAAAATCTGTTAACTTGAATTTACAAAAAGCTACTTCAAATTTATTTATTTGTACATATATTTACTCGTAGTTAAAGTTGGCCAGTAAGGTCAATGAATAAAACAAGATACTCAAACCAGTTATAATTCTACTGCAAGCCGAAATTTAGTCAATAGTAGTAGAACGGCCAAGTTCAGGTTGATTCTTGAATGATGTCCCAAAGAATTTAGTTGTGGTTGGTTAGTGTGCGCAATACACGAACGATTCCCTTATTTCTGTGAGTGAATAAACTAGATATGTCCCTGGAGACCAAGCGTTTTTATTAATTGAACTGTAGAAGAATATAATCAAAGTAATTTTTTTAATCCAGTGTGACTAGATAGAACCGAATTATTAACGCTGAAGGGGCGACGGCTATTTGTAAACTTGTGGCTGTGTTACTTGGTCTGTGATATATATTCATTCGCTTTACCCTGCTTCGTGGGAATCATGCATTATTCAAGAATGTATCCCCAGCATTTGTCTTTTATAGTTTGGAGTCTATTTTTTCTTTATCGTTTGGGTATCTGTGACTACGTGCATCTGGAAAATCGAATTGTCAAGTTTTGTATATTCTAGTGTTTAGCAAACGTGGTAGGTACACTAAGCCAAAATCTTCTTTTTAAAGAAAGGTGTAAGCTGTGGTTTTCAGTTGAATATACATCACTTCACTTACATTTAATGATTGTATTTATTATAGTTAGCTGAAATAACATCATTAAGTATTGATTTAATTCAAATTTGTACCCAATTAACGAGTAACGCGTTTTTATATGTTTTCCACGTGTTCTTGTTATAATGTTATTTTTTTCTTTTAAGCTATTGCATAGCTTCTATCGCGGGCCTTGAGCGTGGAGACCACGGAGCAAATATAAAGAGGAGATGCCCTAATGAGATTTTTGTATGAAGCAATGCGTGACAATTTGCGGGGGTGAGGGGGTGTTAGCTTACACTTTTCCATCTACCAGACAATAGCAAAACTACTTGCATCGTTGTACAAGTATATTGCTATGTAGTTTAGCTAGCTGACACTAGTGTGGACGTACTCAGAATTTCAAGGAGTAGTTTTTTCAAGGTCAATTTTATAAGAGCATATGTCAAGCATCTTGAACAAAAAACATCATTAATAACGTAAATAATTTTGCAAAAGTAAACTTTTTTTTCTAATAAATAACCCTAAATAAAATATTGTTCAATATGTTTGGTTTACACGTGGATTATGTAAAACAAAAATTAATATATGTAGTGCAAATCATTTTATTTAAAAAATAAATAAATTTATATTTTACTAGCTGCCCGGCAAACGTCGTTGTGCCATAAAAAAAATTTAAGGATGGGTGACTCTTACCATTTAGGGGGATGAAAAATAGATGTTAGCCGATTCTCAGACCTACTCAATATGCTCACAAAGTTTCATGAGAATCGGTTAAGCCGTTTCGGAGGAATATGGCAACGAAAACTGTGACACGAGAATTTTATACTTTAGATTTCACTTCGGAATTGGAATGCTTAAATAACGCCAATCTTAGAAAATCAACTAATCTAAATCTGAATTGAATGGTCATACCAATGTTGTCTCTAATATCCACATCTAATCACTTTTAATCTTGCCTAATTTGGGTTTAGATAATAAGTTACTTTTTCGTTATTTTATGATTTTTCCTTGAAATGAATCACTATCGTTTCGAATCACAACGGGAAGAACAAATATTCGTGTATTTTGTAGGAGTCCAGTTTTGCCTGTTATTTTTTTGATCCATTGCTCTTCAATACTATCTTTAGATGAAAATTTAGAACATTACCTGTATACTGGTACATTGTATTATTTTAATTAATTAAAAAAAAAACCCGTCAAATCATCAGCATAAGTAAAATTTCTTTTTTTTCAATATTTGAAGTAACAACTTTCAATGCAAGATTAATATAGTCGTAACTTGATAAAATATTTGGATTCTAAATACAACCCTGTCTTTTTATTTTAGAATAGATGTCGATAGATGTCAGTCTGTTCACCATATAATTAAGAAAAATACAAAAAAAATACCATGATGTATAAAAAATCATTAGGTAAGAATGTAGAACTCATTTCCGTATCTTCTTATGGTATGTTTTATTAATATTCAGGTTAACGTACCATTGTATTTTTATTTCCAAAAACACAAAGTTTTGCCATCTAGTGGCGAGTAAACATTTCAATAAAACACTAAGAGATTTTTCTAGAACTTTTTAAAAAATTAGCTATAAAATTACTTATAAAAGAAATATGATGCCACTCATGGTACCAGAACGTCTATCTGAGTTATTTGTACAAGATAAAACACAACACTTCATCTTTTTACTTGATTGTACCGAGAACATTCAAGTATTACGATTTTTCGATGCAGTTCTAGAACATTGACGTTAATAGTATAATTTGCAAGTTGCGTCAACTGCGATGACGTCGGGGGCGGTATTTTGTCACATGGGTGATGCGCCTATGCCATCTCCTCTTTGTATTTGCTTCGTGGTGGAGACCGAATTCAGAAATTCCGTAACGAAAATAACCTAACACCCCTCTCTCCGACCGGCACACAGCGATGATACTTTTTAGTTTTGCCTAGTTTGGTGTAATTTTGTATTACTTATTTAATGAATACCTTTTACCACAATATCCAGGAAACTTTCACAAAAAGACGATGACACCCAGTTGAGATTTGAACTCGAGGCACTTTCGTCATAAGTCATTCACCTACGCCTTCCAGCCAATAACTCATTACTACTAAATGTTAAAATTGTTGTTCTTATGCTACTTGATAAATTCTAACGGTCCGGTAATTCCAAACATACATTTGTTTGTTGTCAGTATGGCACCAATTTGAAAAATAGTTTAGTATTTTTCATTCTCAATATTGAACATACTGCATAAATAAAAAAATAATTATAATTGCATAATCTGATAAAAAATGCTATGCAATAGCTTTACCGCGGCAGTCCCCAAATGCCACACTTCTTTTTTATATTGTTCAAGTTTTGGTCACTAATTCCTGTAAATAATAATAAAAAATATGTCACTGAGACCAGAGTCTATGAAAATGTCGAAATTTGTGTAATTGGGTTACTATTCTGCATTGTTGTAGTGATTCTTCGATTCTGCTCACGCTTTTCACCAGCCCTAGTTGAATCACCTTGGCAAGTTTAGATGAAAAAAAGACACTCTTGTTCCATACAAATATAGCAAACACATTTTAAATATTTGTTTAACATGGTTGTAACAATTGCGAGATGCTAATATATTTCGGTAAAGGGAAGTCACGTTTCCATTTTATTCATTGTTAAATATCTCGAAAAACCGGGTCTCAAAAGTTAAGTACACAAGTGATAATATATTGGATACCCTTTTAGATTTGAAGGGTAGTGGTAAATCAAAGAAAATAATATGTACGCAAAAAATATTCTGATCTATGGCCGTATTAAAGTACAAGAGTGACTTAACTATGGCTAGTATTAAAACCACTTTATTATTTTGATGTGAAACATCTATTGGCGCGTGTAAACTTGGTTTTAGTGGATAAACCTGATTTTTGGCGAGGCGAGAATTGCTGTGGCGGCGCTTCGCCTTACCAAGTCTGATGAAAATAATTCAGTTGTCGCGATTTCAAATAAATTTAAAAGTTTGTCCTGATTTCATTTAGTCGGTTAATAGAAGCTACCGAATAGTGTTTATTCGCTTGTCAAAGCGTTTTCGTGGAGTGTTTGTTATTACCAAAATGCCGAGCTGTGTGTTAAGAAGGTGTAAAAAAATATAGTTCCAAGGTAAATAAAAATGAAGGAGTTACATACCATGCGTAAGTATTTATAAATACGTAATATTTGTATTTTGTCACGATTTTATTTCTCATTTACCGAAATTTTTACATGAAATCCTGTATTATTAAAGCCACGTTAAAAAAAGGATAGAGAATATGACTGTAACTGCAGTGCGACAAGGACATATAACAGGCGCCTGATATGCGTCCTAGATTAATCAAAAAGAATGGATATCGTAGGCACAATACATAGCGTCCGCGTCCTCCAGTACCGTTTAATTGAATCTTAGATTTTTTTTATTCCATAGGAATGCTCATATTACTATTATGTTCCCTGTTTAGTTGTTTTTTTGTCTTTCGGTTAAAATAATGATTATATTAATTGGCAATAATAGTGTTAGAATGTATGTTGGTAAAAAGACAGCGTATATGGTTTTGTATTTTCCAGATTTCCAAGTGAAGATCTTACGAGACTGAAATAAATAAATGTAGATTCGAAACATCTATAGCGGTGGATTTTAATAACTAGGTAACCTTCTTTATCTGTACAATTTAACTGTATTTTTATAAAATATGCATACATATTGTGATTGAAAATAAATCGATAATAATTTTCTTCATTGTTTTAATTTTACTACATACATTTTTTCGGAATGTCATATCTGTATCAATTCTAATTAGTTAGTCTATAATTTACCACGTACCACGCAACTCACAAAAGATAGCTATCTCTGTCTTTACCATGCATTCCGTATTATCTTTCGCATTCGTAATCGTAATGAATGTATACACTTATAAATAAGTACGTCATGTCATACCGCAACAATAATCAGACGCCGTTCAGTATGAAAGTAACCTATCTTTCTTATAATATCATTGGCTTACATTCTTAATATAAGCAAGAATCTACACAAAATAAAAAACATACTTTTATATTTACATAAGTTTCAAGGAAGCCAGTCTAGTTACAAGGCTCACACGTCCTTTCCTAAACAGTGAAACCTAGTATCGTATAGGTGTGAGTTATATCTAGCAAGATCAAAGAATGTATGTTACTAGTTATACATCGAACGCAGATTGGAATCCATCTACAGACAGCTTTACGCAGGTAAAGCCTTAAAATCCATTCGTGAAAGAAAAAAAAAACTTAAATCATGATATGTTTTCTGTTACAGATTGGCACGTCTATAAGCGGGAGAAATGTTAAAAGCGTTATAATAATACAATAAAGAAATTACTTTTCTTGAATCGGTATTTTATACTCTGTCGATCGGTAGATGAAATAAAGTGCCACAAGCCCTATTCATGCCATGAGTGTCGTTAGAGATGACTATATATAGATTAGACTATAGATAGATTATATATATATATGTCTATCAAGACAACATCACACTAAAGAGAAAGAAGACTTAAATCAATCACGTCAGGATGGTATTGTAGGCCAAACCTATCTTTAATAGAGAGGCTTACGGTCACCAGTGGACTGTAAAAGGTTGCTCATGTAATGTTTTATAGATAATAAATAATAATAATAAATAATAATAAATATTTCAGACGTCTAACACACAACGCCATCTAGTCCCAAACTAAGCAGAGCTTGTATTATGGGTACTAGACAACTGATATAAATACTTATATACTTTTTTTTGTAAATACATACATATTATACATAGAAAACACCCAAACTCCGAAACAAATATTTGCAGATCATACAAACATTTGATCCAACCCGGGAATCGAACCCGAGACCTCAAGAACAGCAGTCGCGTTAGCTACCACTGCGCCACCGAGGCAGTTCTACTATTCAAGACTATATAATATATATATATAAATGAATCCCTATTTGCCTTGGTCACGACATGACGCGTGAACGACTGAACCGATTTTGCTAATTCTGTTGGATAGCCCATTTAGCGAGGAAGGTTTTAGGCTATGTAACATCAATCTACGACCAATAAGAGCCGGGTATTGACCGAAAATGTTGGGAAAATGGGAAAAAATATTTGATATGGAGTGACGCAAACGAAGTTGAGCGGGTCGGCTAGTTCTAGATAAAACATTCCAAGGATATGAGTACCATATTATAACATAACACATGTCCCTAATATTTAGCTCTAAAAAGTCAAATTCCACTCCATCTTTTACATGAAAATCTATCTAAATTTATCTTTTACAACCCGACGAGAGACCTTATGTCAACATTCCAAAGAGTCCTTTAATTTTCTAGGAATTTTCAGTTTTGGCCTTTATTAAGATTGTTATTGGTATTTGACATAATAGTAGTTTTCCTTTAATTAGGTATTTCGTGACAAAAGTTAGTGTTCGAAACAGAGAGTATTATTAAGTAGTTTGTAATGCCAACACTGGGTTTTTGTCGCATCTGATTTGACAGTTGTCAAATGTCACTTGAAAATAAGACTCACTATGCGACGATGCTTCCGCGTGAGATTGATTGGCTTGTTGAGCTAATTTAATAATTGTAATTAACGAGTGTTTGTAACCGCTTTGTTGCGTTACGTCGGAAGTAACGTCGTCGGTCCTTCGTGTAGTTGCAAATACTGTGTTACTAAAACGGCTCGCGATAAATGGATTTTGGTAAAAGCCGCGGGTGTTGAAATATAGAATTAATTGTTAAATTGAGGGTTTGTGGCCGTTTGGTATGATATATAGGAATTATCGTCGGTCCCTCGTATGTTTGAGGTGTTTGTAGCCGGTTTATTGAGATTGGATTCGGAAATCCAATATCGGTCGCTCGTGCGGTACATTCACAAAGAGCGTGTTTGAATTGTTAACGGAATCGTTGTGTATGAATGGACCAGCAGCATCGACAAGGGGCGCCCCTTCGCCGCATCGGAGATTGGAAGCTGTCTACACAAGGATAAGTCAACATAAATTTTACTACTAAGAGGTGAATCGCCTAATGACATCTGGTCACCAGGTGGACTGTTTCGCGACTGTGGCCGATTGCAACTGATGGGCTCTTGTGATCTATCACAGGTACGGTAGAAGCGAACCATTGGTGATCTGATACAGTTAGTATTCCAAAGTCTAGAAAGTAGTGGAGATACCCATGCTCCGTCCTCCAGTACGTGGTAAATACCTGTAATACTTTAATTTCTATGTACAGATCCATTAAGCCATTCTTTTCAGTCCATGTATCCATCCCCACAAAAATCATAGCTATAAAATAATGAGAGATGTTTTTGTAAAGTAACATAAGCATTTATTAAAGATTTCTTCACTTTCCACCTGTTCGTGACGGATGGCAATTATGAAAACCTTTTTTTGATTTAAAACTTCTTCCTTCAGGGTAATAAGTTTTCCGAGTAAACTTTTGAAGTCAGATTCTTAAGCAGAAAAAGGTTTGCGGTAAATTAAATAATTCAAACAATTCAGTTCATGAAAGTTAATGTAAATTTGTGTAATTTAAACTATAGTCGTTTTAAAAATGTTTTGTTCTGTTTACTTTACATTTTTACGGTTAAACACTTTAAAACGTAATAATTAAATTACGTTGTATTAATTTTGAGGCGTTATATAATGCTTTTTGAATTCAATAAAAATATTTGTCTGTCTATCTATCTTGGTCAGGCTTACGTTCATCAGTGGTATGCACTATTATCAAGAAAGCCCAACGCATTCACTCTTTAACACATTTAAAAACTACAAATTAATAGTATCAATAGCTGTTTAAACCATGTAGTTTACATAAATATTTCTCATTAATATTTATATCATTATACTAAAACCAATAAGAGCGGCGCACGAATGGAGAATGTTTAAAAAACGGGGAAAAATTATCACGCTACGGACCATAGGAAACGCAAACGAGGTTGCGTGAAAGAGCTAGTGTATTATATTCTGGTAAGCTAAAAACAAATAAAGACGTCCTAGGATCGATGCTACCCCAGCCGAGAGTAATGTTGTTAACTCCGAACCCTCTTTACTATTTCTCATGTAATTGACATAGCATGAGTTGTATATTCCTCCGATTTTATTTACTTTTCTAAGCAAGTTATAAGACGTTCAAATATTAAAGACTACTTATAATCTATACTTTGGCGGGTTTGTAGTGATATGTGATTACGATCTAAATCTGTACTCTGATGGTCTTGAGTATGATTCCCATCCTCCTCGATATATTATGGATATATAGGAGAATATTATGTAATGATTATGATAAAAAATGACAGCATTCGCGTGCTATTGTGTTTGGTTGGTTTGTGCGACACTGGACGCCCAATGATGTAGAAGCTTTTTAATAGGCCGCCATAGAATGGTCACCATGCTGCATTGTCTGCATTTACAATGAGTATGGTGACCACTACTTGGATTCTGCTTATGTTTTCCATCAAGCGGAGAAGAGTCATTTTGACAAACCCATTTATAAAAAAAAAATGTTGCATATACCTCGAAACATGTAAATCAGTTTTTCACGTGTGACCACGAGCAGACTGTCCGTTTTAAATAATTTTATCGCGAATAAGTCCCAAAACAACAAAAATAACTATGTGACTACTGCTGTTATTCATAACGTTGTTTTGTATTCAAAAGTCCCTTAGTTGATGAATTAACCTTTTAAAATTTAAAATCTTGATATAGATCTCCAATTAAACTTTATAGCGGGCAAACGAGCAGACGTATCGCCTAATGATAAGCGATTACCGCCGCCCATAGTCACCCGAAACAACAGAGACAAATGTTTTTAATTTTTGAAATGTACAAGTCCAAAAGTCCAATGATACCAAACACGGCATATTTATCTCAAATTTATTTTTTAACACAGTACTTTCAGACTACTAGAAAGCGCCATATTAGATTCAGTTACACGTCTTATACGACATATAACCAGCAGACGATCAAGACGCTTCTAACAATACCTCATTTGTCCAATTCTAATAAATAGTTGAGAAGTTATGAGGGAACTGGTGAATTTACATACATAGATAGCCTGTCAAAATCATAACCCTTCTTTGGCTTTGCCGTAGTCGGGTAAATAGGTTTTCTTTATGGTTAAGAAAGAATTCTTTGTTCTAAATAACTTTAAAATTACAAGTCCCTTGAGAATTTTTCTAAAAAAAATTACAAACAAAGCTTATTAAAAATATACCAACTTAACGTAATTTGGTTGACGGGCGGTTCAGCTGAAAGCTTCAAAAATCCTTTTAATTAAATCTCTTTAGGGAGTTCAATAAAATTCCAAGTAGTAATTAATTTTTAATCGCATCATTCGTTCGAGGGAATTGTGGCTAAGTTGTAACTGAGTAGTACATTGCAAAGTTAAATAATCTTAAATGCCTCGGTGGCGCAGTGGTAGCGTATGCTGTGTTTGAGGACTCGGGTTCGATTCCGGAGTCGAACAAAATGTTTGTATGATCTACAAATATTTGTTTCGGAGTTTAAGTCTTTTTCATGTATTGTATGTACGTATTTACAAAAAGAAAGCATATTATAGATATTCATATCAGTTATCTAGTACCCATAACACAAGCTCTGCTTAGTTTAAGACTAGAAGGCGTTGTGTGTTAGATGAATTTTTTTTAAATCATAGCTAGGCCAAACTTTGGACAGATGACCATTTCTAACATATTGAGACTTTTCTGTAAGCCGAACTGCCAGTTAAGCCTCTATATGAATATATTTACGAAAAGTAGATTTTTTTTTACAAAAGAAAGTTCTATGTTATGAGTCCCTTTTATTTTTTATTGATTTATAAATTTTATGCATAACATGTACAATGGCAGAATTAATACCATACCATAGGTATTCTCTACCAGTTTACCTTCAGGTGGTGCAGAATTCAATCTAAGGGTGCACTTCACTTTGATTAGGATGTTTAAGGTAGACAAGAAAGAACTAAACATTAAGTAATACAATATATCTAAGCATTCATAAAAAGGAAAGGTGATAGTTTAAAGAATATAGGTCGAACCAAATGTTAATTTGATCTGCAAATATTTGTTTATAATATGTATGTATTTACAAAAAAAAGTATAAATGTATTTATATCAGTTGTCTAGTACCCATAACCCAAGTTCTGCTTAGCTTGAGACTAAATGGAGTTGTGTGTTAGATGTCCAAATATTTTTTATAATGAATTCTAGCTGAATCTATTTATTGCCCCGAAACCCCCTGCATACTACATTTCATAAAAATCTTTGAATCCGTTTCCGAGATTAATTGTTCAACAATTGCTCGTCTAAAGGCATTAAATAGATAGATAACTATAAGTATTATATCAGTTAATCTAGCTGTAATTGTACAAGTTCGGGTTATTTAGAAGTTAGCATAATGTGTCAGAAGGCTGAAATGTTAGTTCTTTACTAAGATTAAAGTTGATGGTAGTGCTATTGATTGTTAATTATTCAATAAATCAACCTCTAGTCAATGCTAATCAACACTCGATAATATATATAATTGGTTGTAGTATATGCAGCATCAGATGTCAAATTTATTGCTTGTTAGATTTAACTCGACACGTATAAATTTACCCGTAGTAGTTTTACTTGTTTACATTAAGCTCAGTTTAAGCACATCAACATAGTACAAAAGAATATTAAAGTAAAAAAAAAATATATTGTTCAAATACAGTCCGAATTATTTTATGAATGATTGCGTATTGTTAATAGTGTGTAAATATTATTGTAAATATCTTTAATCTGAAGATAATATTGAGATCTTAAATGTTGAGATCTTAAATGGAAATAGCCTTGACTGTCGTTATAATGATATTTTTATCTCAGAAAAGTATCGTATGTGATCGTTGTGCTTGAAGTCCCACGTCATAATAAATGTCTGTATGATCTGCAAATATTTGTTTCGGAGTTTGGGCGTTTTGTATGTAAATTATATATTTATAAATATTATTGAACTAGGAATATATTTAAGGGACATCAAAAATTAACATTTAATGGGCGCAAAGAACAACTTATGGACCTCACAAAGTGTGCTATCAGATAAATAAATAAATAATAACAAATATTTCGGTCAACTCATACACGACACAATCTAGTCCTAAGCTAGGTAGAGCTTGTGATATGGGTTCTAGACAACTGATATAAATACATATTGTTAAAATGTGGGCATCCGAATTGTTGGAATGAGGGTATCCGATAATAATAATAATAATATTTTATTTACTCAAATACATGGTGCAGCTTACAATCTATTAGGTAGGTAGTAACAATAATTGATAAGACACAAATAGAAATTGAGTGAAACGACGGTGTCTGAGCTAGTAAGAAACTGTGTGACAGACACCGACGCCATTCCCACTATAAAGTTGAGCCTTTAGATTTCGAGTTACATGGTGTTTGACAATATTAATTTAATAACACTTATAACGTTATAAAACGTGCCACAATCAAACAGATCTGTGTCAGGCAAGGAAGGCATCTATATAAAGCGGCGCGATCGGAAGCAGAACAGACTGGAACAGACAGTATTCGTCACGCACTCGCCGAGTAAACACCTTTGCACAAAGAAAGTACCTGTACTAATGTAATTGCGGGTTGACCGCTACCCATTTGGTTTTTAGCACAGAAGCCTGGGACGAGTGCTTAATTTTCTTTTCTATAAGACTGTAACAATATTAGATACTTTTTGTTTGTAAATATATACATATCATACAGATGAAGATCAAACATAATTATGACACATTTGCGAGTTGCGAGGAGGCTTAAACCACGAAATATCTGAGTGATATTAAGTATAGTGTTACGGATGTGACGTCAGCCAACACGCCACTATAGCCTTGTCGCCATGTTGA
The DNA here is from genome assembly GCA_905220595.1 of Spilosoma lubricipeda. Lineage (NCBI taxonomy): Eukaryota > Metazoa > Arthropoda > Insecta > Lepidoptera > Erebidae > Spilosoma > Spilosoma lubricipeda. Next base: position 1,421,183 of record HG992296.1, read on the forward strand.
CTCTTCTCCCCCCCCACTTGCCAAGCCAGCCCGCCAGCCAGTAGTGGGGATGTATCTATATCAGCCAATACCGAGCCATTATTGTGATCTTTCTCGTGTGATTAATAGACAAAATCAAAACTCTGCCCGACTTTTTATTTTATTGAAACAGACAGATTCTTAAGTACGCATGATTATACTCCTACATATCTCTACTATTCTCTGTTTAGTCAGGGTTTATCGAAATACAAGTACAGATTCAAGTGCATCAATTGCATCCACGTGTATCAGTGTCTACTAAAACAAGAAAAATAAATAAGATCTTATTAAACTTCTAAAACTGTGCTAGTTTATGAGGCGACAATTCTTTTACTGCGCTCAGCTGGGTCATTTTTATTGTCCATTTTATTATCACGACTGCTTGTACATTACGTAATACTTGGAGTTTGTTTGGAAACCGCTTTGTTTCTTTACTATTAAGTGGATTTTTTTTTATGAAGAATCGATAGCGTGACGGCGGTGGGTCTAAGGCCTCTCTGACCAAAATGAGGGTTAATCTTTTTTTTTATTGAATAGGGGGCAAACGAGCTGACGTGTCACCTGGTGGTGGTGGTATCGCCCAAGCCGGAAAAAAAATCCGTAACATAAAATAAAATGCGTAAGATTTATAAAAAAAAGTATAGCGCCATCTGTATATTCTAGCCGGCATCTGTAAGTTTAATGTATTATTATATTTTATGATAAGGAACTTCGTTCCTATCTGGTGTCCCACGACACCACATGACGTTCTGTAAATTTATTTCTAGTGTCTAAGAAATTAAACAAAGTAGATTGTTAAAGACTAAGAACCAGCTCTGAAATAGAAAAAAATCATCAAAATCGGTTCACCCCTTCGAAAGTTATAAGGTAACAAATATAAAAAAAAACAGTCCAATTGATAACCTCCTCCTTTTTTGAAGTCGGTAATTAGTAGTTAAAAGTTTCATTTCAATATATATTATGCAGAATTTAGATTTTTTGTAGCGCGTACATACAAATGAATTTAATATTTTTAAACATTCAGAATTGCTACTTTTGCACTTTTTCTGTTAATAAATAGGAATTACTTGAAATGTGATTTTTTTATCGCAATTACCGACATAGACGCAAGCGGACCCACGGGCAAAAGCTAGTATATTATAAATGTAGCTTCGATGTATCCTTTTATTCTCGTACATCGCGGCAGGCATCGTCAAAAGTGTATGACAAATTACAGGTCAAAAACAACTTTGACAAATGACGAAACATCGAATCTCAGAAGATTTACCGTAAGAGCTAGGTCTGACAAGATAAATTGACACTTTTAAAGCTTATACCTAGAAGCCTGATGACACTGGATAAAAGCGATTAATCATAAGAATATAGCTTTTTAGATTTGAACGCTGTCCCAATGTATTAATATTGAGATCGGAAAAAAATGGTATGAAAACTTTTATGCTTTTGTGAGCTGTTTGCAGATGATAAGTGAGAATGTTTTTATATAAAGACTTTTAAATAAAGAAAATGTTTGTTGAAAGAGGTAAAACAAGCACTTGACCCAAATGATTTTTTTTTCTTTAGAAGTATTTCATTGTTGTCTGGATTTTGGAAACAAATAATAAATGTGAAAGTGGGTTTGTAAGTAAAGAAAAGGTTCTGTGTCGTTAACTTACTACTTACTGTTCTTGTGCCCACTATCATACATACACTTTTCTAAATGTATTTAGGACTATCTATCCGCCCGCGTGTATATTGGTTATCTCGATAGAAAGTAGCCTTTGTCCTTTCTCAGGAATCAAAGCATCTCCATGCCAAATTTCATTGAAATCGTTGGAGTGGTTTAGCCGTGAAAGCGTGACAGACAGACAGAGTTACTTTTGAATTTGTAACATTAGATTGTTTGGTGCATTAAGATTTCTTCCATTCTTCTTGATCATTCTGAGTTTTCTCTCACGTTCTTTATTCCATTGCGAATTGGTTAACTGTTCAACTCATAAGTGTTTTTAAATGTTAAAATAAATCAGGCGCTAAATAGTGAAATACTCTTCCCGCATAGGACACCCATTGAAGGGAATGATATTATTTTACTTCAATCAAATACTAATATTTTATTACGCTGTAGTTGAAATTACAAGAACATCCTCATTTATTCCAATGTATAAAGCAAGGCAATACCATCAGGCTTAAAAAAAATTTGTCGTAGTTGATTTACAGCTAAGTATCTTATAATATCTAGTAAATTATGAGGCCCTCTTTCTCCAGTCCATGTTTTATCTAAAAATCTGTCTACCACATTGTTAAAGCGATAAAATACTGTGATGGAAATTATGCAAACGGCTGGAGCAAAAAGGTCAAGTGATCTGAGAGACTGTCGAATGAAGTATGGCTGGGCACGATCCAATTCTTTATGCTGTGAGTAATACTACAACTAGTTGGCAATAGAAGTGAAATTATAATGCTGAATTATACGTTTCATAATTCAATTATCACAGTCCCATCTCATTTTGGAACCCTAATGTTAATCCGTATGGTGATAGGTTAAGAATAAGGAGTGATATCACAACTGCAAGGCAGGACTACAGCACTGCAAACAGAAGGAATACTTGAAACAATCCCTATACAAAGAAATCGTCTAGCCAGTGTGGTATAGTTCAGCCTTCTTTCTAAGGAAAATCCTCCGTTCAACAGTGAACTGTATATTCTGATGAGTCATGTGGACTACGCATGTATTCTACTAATACAAAATCAAAAAATGCTTTAGAACAGTAAGTGTTAGATTTATATGCCACTAGATACTTTCAAATGAACAATTAAGGGACTCGCTCAGTGCTACGCAAGCGGTCGGTCGCATGCGCAGGAGTTACAAAAGCTCCACAAAGTTCCTGGATTATACAGCACAGGTAGTCCGCACGACCAAATACGTAAGTATTTTTCAGGTATATATATTTTCTTTGTTTCTGTTTAAACCTAAATAACCTAATTTCGACTTCGTGTTCAGTTGTTGAAAATTAACTTTACTTTATATTTTTAGCAAAAGAATGGACTTTCAACAAGTTGCTCAGATTGAGCCGTGGCTGAATTATGGAAATTCAGGCAACTGGCAGTGGAAGGAAGAAGGCAATATTTTTTTCTATATTCCTAACAATAAAGATTAAAGACTTTCAATTGAGTGCTTACTCAAAGATTGTGGTTTTCTTACACAAACAATACTATTAATTTTTAACAAATCATTTTTAATGTAATCTTAATTAGAGAAAAACCTGTGACTTTGTGTCAATTGAGAGAAGTATTTTGTTTTGTAAGTAGCACATAGGTTGTTATTTAGTTTGGTTAATTGTATCTAGTTAAAAAACTGTTCTGATTATATTTTAATAAACAAAAATAAGACATTTTACTTAGATATTTTTTATCTATACAAATAAATAAAATTGGAAGTGTATGTTTGTAATATTACAATAAACGCTTTTTACTAAATGCATATGTATATATACACGGTACATATATAAAAAATGTAGTTAAAAAAAAAATTTCCGTCTGTCTGTTTGTTTCGGGTAATCTCTGAAACGGCTGGACCGATTTCGACAGAACTTTCAGTGATAGGTAGCTGATAATACAGGGAGTAACTTAGGCTACTTTTTTAGACTAACTTCGGCCCGCGGCTTTACCCGCGGTACGAAAATAAGCGCGATTAACACCGCGGGGATAAGAATGGACTCGTATAGTTTATGCGACTAGTTTTGTCTAACTTATGTACGCTGCCCCTGCAGTGTTAAAATGATTAAATATACTCCAAAATCCAGTTTTATAAGCAGTTTCTGTTACTCCTTTTATCCATCTTTCTTGTAATAAACTCCCAGTTTTTTCGTCTATTCTATTAAGTATTCTATTGACGTCAATAGGCTTGGCTCCTTTTACGTAACTGTGGCTTAACCTATATCGCGAAATATGAACGTTTTACGCCTCTCTCTGATAGTTCTGGAATGACGAATCTTAAAGAAATCATTTACTATCACGTGATCAATCTGTTTGCTGGCCCCACTTTTGTATACCAAAAGAAATACTATGTTAATATATTCTTATAATATAGAACTCACATACGTAGAAATTGCCAGACTGCTCAATATAAATGCGTCTTTGCTTTAAAGTGCTATAGAGGCTGCCTCGTTGGTCTAGCGGTTGGCGTGTGCGACTGCTGATCATGAGGTCTCGGGTACGATTCCCGGGTCGAACCAAATGTTTGTATGATCTACACATATTTGTTTCGGAATTTGGGGGTTTTCTATGTATAATATGTATGTATTTACAAAAAAAAAGTATATATGTATTTATATCAGTTGTCTAGTACCCTTAACACAAGCTCTGCTTAGCTTGGGACTCGATGGCGTTGTGTGTTAGATGTCCAAAATATTTATTTATTTATTTATTATAGTCGAATATTTGTACACATTCAGGTAATATGATCGATTGTTCTAAACTTCTCAGAGATGAAACTTTAAAATTATTATTAAATATTCTAAGAATATTCATTTCTTATTGCTTTGTCACTAATTATTTATTCATACAATTGTTTTACTTTTTTGCAGACAACCGTGGGAGAGCCACGCTTCGGCATGAATGGGCCGGCTCGACCGGAGTGATACCACGGCCTCACAGAAAACCGGTGTCAAATAACGCTTGCACTGTGTTTCACAGAGTGAGTGAGGGTACCGGAGGCCTATAAACAACCCCTCCCCACATCCCTCACCCCATTCCCTCCATCAACGCACTTGTGATCCTCTGGTGTGGCGGGCTTCCATGGGCGGTGGTAATCGCTTACCATCAGGTGATACATCTGTTCGTTTGCCCCGTATTCCATAAAACAATATATTTTATACCACAGATGTGACCTTGGTAGAAAAATCAACTTTTTTTAATTATGTGTACGTAAGTAAGCGCTCCTGTAAGATGATCTTAGTACTGAAACCATGAATTTTTCATTGTTAATCTATGATTTATTTGACATAAGTCCGAAATTGAGGGGCACTTATCACCATATTCAATGATTAATCTGTTAATTTGCAATCTACACAAAAATATCATAATTTTGCTTTAAAAACCCTTTAGATAGTTCTTCCTCTCCGTCTGCCAACCTTAAGATTATATCCCAAACTAACCTGGCTCGTTTAATGGTAGAAAGTTATCAAGTTCAAATTAACGTGACCTAAATCAGGGTTACGCATTAATAGAAAACAATAAATTACCAATACTCCTGCTTTTTGGAATAAAAAACAAATAAAAAAAAGAGTCTACCACGATCGGTGCAATTCGATCGAAACGTCGGGCAACCAAAACAAGTTATTGTACCTTGTAGATATTATCGCGATTAAGTCCCGATTTACAGTCGAATAAGAAATAAAAAAACAACTGAAAAAACATCAACGTGTTGTCTTAAAAAACTGGAAAACGTACTCATTGCCAGAACATCAACTGGCATTTTGATGACGTAGCTAATGATATAAAACTGTTTAGTAAATACAAAGGAGTTCGTAGAAGTTTTTATATCGGTTCAATGTGAATTGGGATATTGAACCAAATTTCTAAAAAAAGATAAACCAAAGCAACCATTTATCTTCCCGTGGAACTCGTTACAATCAAAGGAGTTTTTTCAATGAAATCAAATATATGTAGCGTTGGTTGATATTGCTAAAGTGAAATGCAATATGTGAATATAACGTCTTCTGAAGTAGGGAAATATTTCTAGAATATTTTGAACTACAAAGTAAGTGTGACTGCTTATAATATTTATACAAAAAATAATAAAGTATTCAGGTGGCAACAGCTTGCATACTGTTTACCTTACATGTAATACTAACACCTGTACCTGAAAATCTGACCTTGAAAAGAGTGGCCATGAGTTTCTTTGCCAGTATTCTTCTCATGAGGCTCTACGCATTTTGGAAACTGGAAGTTATGGATCGACACAGGCAGGCAGTAGATTTTGATGTCTTCACCTAATTTACCTCGACAATACAGCACATGCTGTGGCGTCTGTTTGTGTCGATCTATGATTCTTAACTACAGCTTCAATTTAACGTTCATAAATGTCACTTAGTGTCTTAATTGAATAAATGATTTTGAATTTGAATTTGAATAGCTTTTAAATTGTTTTGATAAATTAGTATCACTCACTTCAATCAGGTAGGAGTATAATACTGATAATCACAGTATTATAGATCTATGTATGGTATGTATGTAGGTATGGTAATATGTATTTAACGAATAAGGTGGATATTATAATTTCTAAATTGACTGCCTCGGTGGCATAGGTATGATGTGCTTGAGGTCTCGGGTTCGATTACTGGATGGAACCAAATGTTTGTATGATCTGCAAATATTTGTTTTGGTACATTCTTGATTAAAACTCACTTGTACTTATTCCACTATTTTATTTTAATTTAATTTATTTTACACCTGACCGGTTTATACCTTTGAGAATGCCATAAGGCGAAACCGGTCAGGTGTAAAATAAAATAAAACAGTGGAATAAGTACAAGTGAGTTTTAATCAAGAATGTATTACAACAAGTTCCATCAAGTGCCGAAAATCGAGAGTATAAATTATTTGTTTTGGAGTTTGGGTGCTTTCTATTTACAATATGTATGTATTTACAAAAAAGTATATACGTATTTATATCAGTTGTCTAGGGCTCATAGTACAAGCTTTGCTTAGTTTGAGACTAGATGACATTGTGTCAGATCTTCGAAATATTATATTACTAGCTGTTGTCCGCGGCTCCGCCCGCGTTTATGTCGGTTATCGTAGCAAATATTAGCATGTTATTGTGATGTATAAGCTATATTACTGTAAAGTTTCATCCAAATCCGTCCAGTAGTTTTCCGTGAAGACGTAAAAAAACATACACACTCACATACTTTCGCCTTTATATATTAGTGTGATGTGATTATTATATTATATATGTGAAATATCTAAATGTAATAGAAATTAGACAATCGATATATATAATAATTATAATACAAAATAATGTCATGAAAGAAATTAATTTTTAACCATTGAAAACTACCATAAATAGTGTCCTTACTATAAGAAAGACGATTGTGGTTACAAATGAAACACATCAAAGAGAGAAGACAAATATCTTCAAAGAACATAAAAGTAGCCATTAATCAATATGTGAGAAAGAGACAAATAAACTTTTCAACGTTCACTTTGATCGCCACATTGACTCATGATTTTAATGCTTTTTTTCTCATGCAAATATTTTTAACTCGACGATTATTTTAAGCATTTGTTTTTCTTTGTTAACTTTTTTATTCTGAGGAATCGGGACATTGCTAGTAAAACAATGTTTTTTATTACAAAGTTTCTGAGATGAAATATAAATTAAAGTGTAAGAGAAAACATTATAAATAGGTAAAAATAAACAACATACTGTAATATTTATTCTCGTTTCTCATTACGTTTTCTCTTCATCGTTAGCTCAAAGACTGTTGACACAGGTACAAAGTTATCATACACGTATGACTTTAAAAGTTACACAAATTTTAATATAGCTTGGCATGACATATGACATAGTCAGCCTGTGACCACGTCCAGTGCAACCTGGTCGAAACGTCAGGCAAATCAGAGGTATGTAATACCTTTTAATAAGTGATCGCGTTAATTCCCGTAAAAATAATTGTTAGCTTGGCATGAGTTCTGCATTTACTCACTAACTGAAACAGTAGAAGTTCAACCTTATTTTATTAAATTTTACATAATTTAAACCTATTTGTTTACACGTTTTTTCGTTCACGCATTTTAGTAGAACATAGATTTTCAAACGAGCATATTAGTCCCGAAAGAAGAGATGGTAAATAACAAATGTCGCTCACGCGTACTTGAAACTCAAAATGGCAAAAGCGTCGCAGCACCTCAAGTCTTGCCTGTCCAAATAAACAAAGAGTAGATAAAAAAACAATTTGGGCTATGGTTACCTCACTCACTTGTTAAAGAGACCATGATGTCACTCTACTATACTGGACTATGCTACATCAATGAAGACGGAGTCTGTTCTCAACTCAACGTAAACACATACAGTTATACATACTACGGAGTGGCTTGATGGATCAAATACTGCAGCCACGGGGTCTTTTTATATAATTAGCTACATGTTTAGTTTGGTATTCAACAAGATAATGGATGCTAATAGTTAAGTGCACGATGCCTTAGATAACTGTCAAACGAACCAACAGAGAAATTCTAAAAGCTTACATTTCCACCATTTAACACGGTGTTCAGACAACATAATAACAATATAATAATATTTATTTAGATAACCAAATATTTATATGTTACGGTGTATTACATTACATTTTGATTTATAATAGATTTTAAAGAATATTAGACTAAGTTATACTGTGATAGTATTATTATATTCAACATTTTGTATGTTTATTTTTGCACTGAGTTATTGAAAATTTAGTTCAAATACTTTAATCGATACCTGTCTGAAGTTGGATTAACCTGTGTTTCAGGCAATCGCTTGACTAAATACTTGTTAACTAAAAGCTTTTTGGCAAGATTATTAAAATATTTGTAAATGATATTATGTATATATCATGAATTTTTGGGTTCTTCGCGACTCAGTAAATATTCCTAATGCTTCATGTACCTTTTTAAATTACTAAAGAAATATACTAAGTCCGGTTATGTCACCTTTAATTTAAAATCTAAGTTAACTACCTCGTAAATGCGAGGGTCTAACTCCTATTAAGACATTTTGAACCTATTACCTAAAAGGACCCCACTTTGATGGTCCACGTTAGTATCATGTATATAATAGCTGCGTTAATGTTTGTTGGAAAAAATATCACCACCTCAGACAATGTCGGTAATAACTGTAAAGGGTGTTTTATGTGCTAGAATATAAAAAGGATTGTTACTCTAAGTGACAATTGTCCCCAATGGATGGTGGAAACACTAAATTTTATTACAGCCTCGTTGTAGAATTGTTGTTATTTTCGGATGCTCGATCGATGGAAGTACGTCGTTTTTCTAAACATTTCATGAATTTTATCGTGACTACCTTTTTGGAATGGGGTATTATTTGTTATTTATTGTCATAATAGTTTTAGCCCTGAGAAAACAAATTAACTTTGCGATAAAAAATGTGTGTGTTGCGAGAACTTGTTTTTGTTAATGTTTTGAATCACGTATATTTTTATATGAATTTCATCCGTAAGTGTATCGGTCTGTTTCCTTATCATCAATTCTGATTTCATGCTATTAAAGGTGAGAATGATTATAACACATCACAAAGTCTTTTGCTATCAAAATTTGTTGAGAGAAAGATTATAAGTACCTTAATGGCGTATGTCCTACCATTGCCTGTGCTTTAATTTTTTTCCAAAAGACATTTCTGATTTTATTTAAAATTTAGTTTGGCCTGAAAGAACAAGGGTAAGCTAAAGGATCTTATCTACATCCTATTTTGAGAGTTAGTAAAAAATATAATTTATATCCCACGGTAAAACATGGAAATGTTCCATATCACATTATAGAAAAATGAACTGCCAGAAATTTTAACAATCCAATAAACAAACGTGACTTTTTGATAACATTATTCACATTTAATAACAATTTATAGAAACAATCATTCCTTTTCTTTTACATTTGTTCCAAATCTGTGCATACATGTTTTACATTCATAAAGTCTGCTAAACTCTAAAACAATTTGTTGGTAGCAGAAAACGTATACCCTTGATTTAACCTTTAAATATTGTAATGAAACGATAGCTATGCCAGCTTAATCAATAAAACTTAGGCTCTCGCAGCCAATTAACCTTTTCAAGTGCTCGCGATAAAATAAAAAGCATCTACAAAAAACTTCATAAAATGGACGTACATTATAAAAATTAGAATTTTATATCGGGTTTTACGATGTACTCGTAATTTTGATACGTAATAAACTGTTGAATAAGCTTCAAAAAACGTATGAAAAACTTCTATAACAGATTTTTTGGAACGAAGTCCCTTATGGGGCGTTGCGGAGGGGTACCCTAGCCGACAAAAAACGTCCATAACGTAAGATGGACCGCCTCGGTGTCGCAATGGTAGCGTATGCAATTGCTGTGCTTGAGGTCTCGGCAAAATAAAAGTATATAGTTTGTACGTCTTAAGGCAATTTGCGTGGTGGCGTATTAATAATACAATGTATCCACCCCTAACATCCCGTGGTTGTAGTAAGAGCAGATTTAAGGAATAAATTACTTTGGAAATCAACACTGCAAGGAAATTAAAAATTTGAAATAAACCAAGAAACCTTATTTCAAATTATTTATTAGTAAAAAAAACCTGACTGAGATAATATCTGTCTATTTTTGTTTAATAAAACATATAAGTTATATATATATATTCGTAATTTAAAAATTCTTACCATACCACACTTGATGTATTATATATATATATATTTTTTAGATTACTTTTTATCGCCAAATATCCGTAGTTCGGTTTTTTTTTATTTTTATGTACCCAGTGTCACTCTCACGACTAAGACGAATCTATTGACACCACTCACATAAAAATACGACAAGCCGTTTAGGCTCTAGGGCGTGCCAAAGAAATATACATACATACATACACCCGAAAAACATTACCCTATTTCTTTGTAGTCGGGTAAAAAGATGTGTTTGTCCAGCAGTGGACTATTATGGGGATGAATAATGAGGATAATATCTTAAACTAAGCGGCCATGTTGCAAATTTCAAAATAATATATATCATCATAATTTACCATGGGTTATCCCATTGCCCATTTTGTTTAACTTTATTAAAAGAATCACTAAAATAAATTTTACATATATTTAACCAAATGAAATTTCTCAAATAGGTCATGGAGACAATTAATTCATGTACTCATTTTTTGCATTGCCCCATTTATCTCTTGCATAAGCCGTGATAATTATTCTCTTTACATAAAACATTTGTTTCATTGTACTTTTCCTAAATACTTTAATGCGCCGCAAGCTGCTGCTCATTTTCGTCTTTTGTTTTGGTACAAAAGCTTTTTGTAAAGTATTGCTGTTGGTGATAAGACGGGCCCATTATAATTGCTACCATTATCTTTGTTTAATTACTGTTTAAAAGATTTTCTTACACTCAGGTCTACTTTGGTGTACTGGTTGTACCTTACTTTGTAAGGTAGTAAAGCCACGCTAGTTTCAGCACGAATGGGCCCGCTCGACCTGCCGGCCTATTCGTGGGTAGGTGGTGGTAGTACTTTCTCATAGAAAACCAACCTAAAATGACTGTTCGTGCTGTCGTGTTTCGTTGGTGAGTGCGACACTGGAGGCTCAATGATGCAGAAACATCTAAATAGGCTTCCATGTTGTAGATCCCCATGCTGCATTTGCAATGAGTGTGGTAACCACTACTCTTGAAATCTGCTTATGCCTTCCATCAGGCAGAGCAGAGTCACTTTGGCAGGCTCATATATCTATACTAATACATAAAGCTAAAGAGTTTGTTTGTTTGTTTGAACGCGCTAATCTCAGGATCTACTGGTCGATTTGAAAAATTATTTCAGTGTTAGATAGCCCATTTATCGAGGAAGGCTATAGGTTATATATATATATCACGCTAAGACCTACAAGAGCGCGGAGCACGAATGAAGAATGTTACAAAAACGGGGCACAATTATCACGCTATGGACAATAGGAGACGCAAACGAGGTTGCGTGGGTCGGCTAGTATATATATATCTTTTCTTCCTTTACTTCTTCATTGTCTGTTCTGATACGTTATACTGAACTGATATCTGTTCAATTCATGCTTCATCAGTTGTCATCAGTATTGTGTTGCAATTTTGTTGAAAGCCGAATATTCCACATTGAAGCTGATATCATCTGCATTTTAATCGTTTTAAATTAGTCAGTGTCCCATATTTGCATGAAAATCGACGTTTTAATTTACATTGATCCAGACTTTTAAATTTTATTTATGATTTTTATATTCATATTACACAACTACTGTAATTGATCACTGAATTTAAGTTCATTTATCATTTGATTGATTCATATTGGTGTAATTGTTAACTTTTGAATGAAAGATTTATAATTAGTGGAATCAACATATATTATGAATTCTATCAAAACATAAATGTGAAATGAGAGTCAACTTCAATGATATGATATATGCCTTGGTTATTCACTTCAACGTTAAAAGAAGTGAGATCTAAACGAGTGTCAAGTGCAATGGTCGGTTATGAAATTTATTTATAACAACATAAAATATCTTATAATAACTTTAAATATTATTTCTTCTTAAAACTTAGGATAATATTTTTTTTTTTATATTTCGGACACTTAACACACAACGTCATCTAGTCCCAAACTAAGCAGAGCTTGTATTATAGGTACTAGACAACTGATATAAATACTTATATACATTTTTTTTTCGTAAATACATACATATTATACATAGTAAACACCCAAACTCCGAAACAAATATTTGCAGATCGTACAAACATTTGGTCCGACCCGGGAATCGAACCCGAGACCTCAAGAACAGCGGTCACGTACGCTACCATTGCGCCACCGAGGCAGTCAGTCAGTCAGTCAGTATTGAAGCCTAAATTCTGATTTGGTTAGTTTTTACCCGACTACGGCAAAGCCAAAGGCGGGTTTTCATTTGACAGGCTGTGTATATATGTATGAATGTAAGCGGCTCGGTAATTCCGGTAGAGAGTAGCCTATGTACGTTCTCAAAAATCTATATCTATACTAATATATAAAGCTGAAGAGTTTGTTTGTTTGTTTGTTTGTTTGTTTGTTTGTTTGTTTGTTTGTTTGTTTGAACACGCTAATCTCAGGACCCGCTGGTCCGATTTGAAAAATTCTTTCACTGTTAGATAGCCCATTTATCGAGGAAGGCTATAGGCTATATCATATCATATATATCATCACGCTAAGACTAATAGGAGCGGAGCACCAATGAAAAATGTTTCAAAAACGGGTGAAAATTATCACGCTACGGGCAATAAGAGACGTAAACGAAGTTGCGTGGGTCAGCTAGTACTAATATATAAAGCTGAAGAGTTTGTTTGTTTGTTTGAACACGCTAATCTCAGGAACCGCTGGTCCGATTTAAAAAATTCTTTCAGTGTTGGATAGTCCATTTATCGAGGAAGGCTATAGGGTATATATCATCACGCTACTACTAATAGGAGCGGAGCAACAAAGAAGAATGTTTCAAAAACGGGGAAAATTTTCACGCTACGGGCAATATAAGGCGCAAACGAGGTTGCGTGGGTCGGCTAGTCGTAGTATATTTATAAAGAATTTCATTGAATTTACCGTGGGAGAGCCAAGCTTCGGCATGAATGGGTCGGCTCAACCGGAGTGGTACCACGGCTTCAGGAAACCGGTGTTAAACAACGCTTTCGCTGTGTTTCACCGAGTGAGGGAGGATACCGGAGGTGCATACCCTAAGGGGGGCGGGGGGACCCCTCCTCACAGGACAGCAACATATTTGTGACGCCTCTGGTGTTGCGGGTGTCCATGGGCGGCGGTAATTATTTACCATCAGGCGAAACGTCTGCTAGTTTGCCCCTATTATATGAAAAAAGAACGCCGATTAGCGTAAAAATGTAATAGACAGACAAACAGAGTTACTAGGTTCTAATTTATATAATAACATGGATTTAACATAATAATCATATATCATTTTGACGTTTTTGGCATAAAAAAACTCCGAACGGGTATCAACACGAAATACCACGTACGCTTCAGAAACGTACTTAAAAATAATCTTGTCACAAATTAATATTTTTCCTTTTAAACAAATCATGTCACGAAATGCTTTGGAAAACTCGTAAAATATGCTAAATTACCATTCAGAGCGCCAACTAGGCAACGGGTGAAACATTTTAATTGCGTTTTTCTCAACATTGTGAAAATAAGTTGAAAAAAATAATTACCAGCGGTTTAGTCAAAGTTAAAAGTTTGAAGTTCGTGCCAAAGTATCTGTTATAAGTTAGCAGTTTCTACAAAATCTGCTGTTTTGTTAAATTTTAATTAGGGATCGCTTAAAGTCAGCAATTCCACACTAATATTATAAATTTGAAAGTAGCTCTGTCTCTCTATAACGCTTTCACGGCTTAACCGTTGCAGCGATGTTGATGAAATTGGGCATGAAGATACTTTGATTCTTGAGTAAGGACATTGGCTACTTTTCACCACATTAACCGAAATCAAAGGCTGTCTGCCTGAAATTGGCTGAATTTAGATGGGATCAGTTTCTTGGGTAAATATAAATTTTTTTTGCAAAGTTTCAAATATAGTACTAAAATACTGTTTATTCAGCGATGATTGAACAAATAGTTGAATGAAAAAAGTTCACATGTAAATCATTCTTGCTGCTATAATATGACTTTGTTGAAATATATTTAAATTTCCCGCCTTCTAATATGCATTCAATAGTTTGTTAGACTGTGTCTGTGGTTACTTTTTAGATAATAGATATACTGTGTGATTATTCCTTCCTTCCTTTCTGTGACACTACGAGTAATGTACACGTTTTGTAATTCACGTATAATAAAGATATTAAACTCTTATAAACCGTCTTCCACATTATTAAAATACAATTTAACAGGTTATTGGCCCAGTTGCCCTGAAAAGTGAAGAAGTTAAAATATTCGATTAACAATAGTAAAACTTAACCTAAATTAGCACACGTGAAACCGGTAAAAAGTTTTAGATTATTAGAAAAATGTCTTCAAATAACCCGCTGACCATGATTGAAAAACTGACTGGCCGCGATAACTACTCCACATGGAGATTTGCCGTGAAAACATACCTTGAACACGAGGAATTATGGGATTGTATAGAAAATCCGAATGGCGACGTGTCAAACCAAAAACGTGATCTCAAAGCCAAATTTAAGATAATTTTATTAGTCGACTCCGTGAATTATGTTCACATACAAGAAGCGAGGACCGCAAAGCAAGTTTGGGACAACCTGACAAGTGCTTTCGATGACTCAGGGCTTACGCGCCGAGTAGGTTTACTTCGTGAATTGTGTACCACAACCCTCGCAGAGTGTCAAAATGTAGAAGGATACGTAAGTAAAGTAGTCACAACTGCTCATAAGCTGCGCAATATCGGATTTAAAGTGGATGATGAGTGGCTAGGAACCCTGCTTCTCTCTGGTCTACCCGAGACATACAAACCGATGATCATGGCGATCGAGAGTTCCGGTATGAAAATAAGTGCAGATTCAGTTAAAGCTAAAATTCTACAGGATGTAAAAATGAGCAATAGTGATACAAATGCCTTTGTAACAAATTCAAAGAAAAAGGTAATTAAAAAGTCATTTCAAAAAGGTCCACGTTGTTTCAAATGCAACAAATACGGCCATATAAGCACTGAGTGCAAGTCTAAGCAAAAACAGAAACATGAAAGCTATGCCGCTGCATTCATAGCTTCTGTCAGTAACAGTGATGCCTGGTATATAGACTCCGGTGCCTCAATGCATATGACCAGACACAAACAATTATTGCATAATGAAGCAGTGCCACTCGTGAAGACAATTAAAGTTGCAAATGACACATCTTTACGAGTAGAAAGCTCGGGTCAACTAAATTTAGATACCTGTGACGACAGAGGTCGGAGTATTAAAATTTTATTTCAAAATGTTTTATATGTTCCCGAGTTAGCAACAAATTTATTATCAGTCAGTCAGATTGTAAATCATGGTGGTGCAGTGAAATTTAATAATGAAGGCTGTGTAATTTATAACAGTCATAAGAAAATAGTTGCAACAGCTATCTTAATCAACAATATGTACCGGCTAAATCTATACAATGTTCAAGCATACATATCTGATGTTGAAAATCAAGATATTTATCTCTGGCACCAGCGGATGGGGCATCTCAATTTCAGTGATTTAAAGAAAATTGAAGAAAATACAAATGGTGTGCAATTATCTAAGCAAGAAGATAATCTGACCTGTGTGACTTGTTTAGAAGGAAAACAAACATGCCTGCCATTTAAGACAAGCCATTCAAGAGCTACACATTTACTTGAAACTGTACATTCAGATATATGTGGGCCAATGGAAACCACTTCCATTGGTGGTGCAAGATACTTCATCACATTTATAGATGACTTTTCAAAGAAGGTGTTTGTTTATTTCTTAAAGAAAAAATCAGAAGCTCTTGAAAAATTCAAAGAATTTAAAAATCAAGTTGAAAATCAATTGGAGTGCAGTATAAAATGTTTGCGGACAGACAATGGACTTGAATATATAAACAATGCTTTTTCTGAGTTCTTAACGACGGTTGGTTTCATTCATCAAACAACAGTGCCTTATACACCTGAACAAAATGGTGTATCCGAACGCATGAATCGTACGCTTGTTGAAAAAGCAAAGTGTCTGTTGATTAATGCTAAACTTCCTAAACCGTACTGGGCAGAAGCCATACATACAGCTGCTTACTTAATTAATAGATCTCCAACACGTTCACTTGCTTTTAAAACTCCAGAAGAAATATGGTCTAAGAAGAAACCATATATAGGTCATTTAAAAATATTCGGCTGTGAAGCAATGATACACCTCCCAAAAGAAAAACGTAAGAAATGGGACAGTAAATCACAGAAAGCTATATTCATCGGATACTGTGATAATACAAAAGGGTATAGGTTTATAATACCTGTCTCTAAAACTGTGTTAAAAAGCAGAGATGCTGTTTTCTTAGAGACCACAGTAAAAAGAAACTATCTTCCTATACATCTGACAGAGAAAGAAACGATGTGTGATACATCATCGGACCAAAATGATAATTTCACATCTCTAAATTCCTATGATACATCCGATACTTCTAACACCACTAGTGAATATATGTCAGATCAAGAAGATAATGTGGATCCTGATTATAAACCAAATATAAATGTTCAAATATCATCAACTCCTTCTAAAATAACATTGAGACCAAGAAACAAAGAATTATTGAAAATAAAGGAAAATAGAGATAAAACTTACCTGTGCTACAGTGAAGAAAATACAAAATCCATTCCTCAGAATTACAAAGAAGCTTTAACCTCAATTGAATCTGAAAAGTGGAAAACTTCAATGAAAGAGGAATTAGAATCACATTCTAAAAATAATACTTGGACATTGGTAGAAAAACCCCAAAATACTAAGCCTATTGGATGTAAGTGGGTATTTCGCATCAAAAATGAACCAACAGGTCCTCGTTACAAATCAAGGCTCTGTGCAAAGGGTTATGCACAAACAAAAGGGATAGATTTTGATGAAACTTTTGCACCGACAGTGAGGTATGACTCTATACGATTATTATTATCACTTGCAGCTCAGAAAAATTTAGAGATAATCCAATTCGACATAACCACTGCTTTCCTGTATGGTGATCTGAAAGAAACAATTTACATGATGCCACCTGAGGGATTAGACTGCAACCCAAACATGGTATGTAAACTTAATAAATCCTTATATGGCCTTAAACAGGCACCAAGATGTTGGAATACAACATTTAATATAGTTTTAAAGAAATATGGGTTTGAAAGATGTAAAGCAGATCAGTGTATTTATATTGGATTTACAAGAGGAATAACATGTTACTTGTGTCTATATGTTGACGATGGTCTTCTACTTTGTAAAGATAAATCAATTTTAACTGAAGTAATCAGTGATCTTCAAACTAATTTTGATGTTAAAACATATCCTCTTTCCTGTTTTGTAGGAATGCAAATTGAAAAATCTTATAATAATCATATTTTTATACATCAGACCAAATATATTGAGGAATTATTAAAGAAGTTCAATATGACTGAAGCAAACTCTAACAGTGTACCGGCTGATCCACATGTCAAACTCGTACAGACTGATGAGCTTCCTGAAAGAAAATATCCCTACAGAGAAGCAGTAGGATCTCTCATACATGCAGCAACAGTAAGCCGACCAGACATTTTGTTTGCAGTCAGTCAGGTGAGTAGATTTTTAAACTTTCATAATGAGTCTCACTGGAATGCTGTCAAAAGAATACTCAAGTATCTGAAAGATACTAAAGACTTTGGACTGTGCTACATGTCCAAACCAGACTGCATCAATTTGGTGGGGTACAGTGATGCTGACTTTGCAAACGACATTGAAACAAGGCGTTCAACAACTGGTTATGTTTTTCTTAAGAATGGAGCCGCCATTACCTGGTCAACCCAAAGGCAACAAACAGTGGCCTTGTCTACAACTGAGGCAGAATTCATGGCTGCTTGTGCTGCCACTAAGGAGGCCATGTGGCTTAGACAACTTTTACAGGAAATTAATGAATATTCACAAGAATCAGTGATGATAAACATTGACAATCAAAGTGCTATTAATGTTGTTAAAAATAGTGAGTTTCACAAGCGTTGCAAACATATAGATATCAAATATAACTTTATTAAAGAAAAATATTATGAAAATGTTATTAGTCTTAATTATGTAAACACAAACAATCAGTATGCTGATATGTTTACCAAAGCACTGTCTAAGGATAAATTCATATTTTTTAGAAGTAACATAGGCATGTGCAAACTTTGTAAGTAGTTAATTAAACAGCAAATGTTGTAACTGAATATTAGGTATTTGTATTGTATATCTTAAAACTTTTGTACTTTATGTTAGATATAAAAGAAGGCTCTAATTTGGAGATAGTGTTGAAATATATTTAAATTTCCCGCCTTCTAATATGCATTCAATAGTTTGTTAGACTGTGTCTGTGGTTACTTTTTAGATAATAGATATACTGTGTGATTATTCCTTCCTTCCTTTCTGTGACACTACGAGTAATGTACACGTTTTGTAATTCACGTATAATAAAGATATTAAACTCTTATAAACCGTCTTCCACATTATTAAAATACAATTTAACAGACTTATGTTCAAAATAATACAGAAAGCTCTAAATTTAAACAAGGTATTGACATTTCATGTCTCATGTTCAAATCATATATCTTTAACCTGAACGACTATATAGAGGTAATAAAGTACTGAGCGAACTCCATTACCTAACGAAAAGGAAATATACTCATCGCAAGAGATAAGGTAACTTAAATGAAAGAAATTTAATTATAGCTCTTCCGTAGGGGCATGTCGTTAAATAATGCGCTTAAGTCATGTCAAAGTTTTTAATTACCCACATTAACAAGATAATGTACTGGAACATCGGACTAGTAGCTACCCGTTTCCTTGTTTGTTTGAATTCATAGCAGTTCTCAATAGATAAGGTTCTCAGTTAAATCTTTTCAAATTTAAAACTCTTATTTTGTAACTAATAAAAAATCTCTGTCACAATGATTCCGGATTCTTAAATCGGAGTGTAAACAATCATCTCACTAGGCCGTACCCACAGTGTGGAATACAATGCTGCATATTCCTCATTCTCAATAAGAACGGTAATCACAATACTTGCTTTCCATTAGGTAGAATACTAACTAAACATTTTTACTAAAATAAATTGTACCGTAGGTGAACCATTCTTCGGCAAAAATGTCAGGCATTACCTTCACATTGGTTGAGCCTTCCAATGCCTTGTCAATTACCGGTGTCAAATAATTCATTTATTGCTATACACCAAGTAACTGCCACATAGATTTGAAAATTTATAAATATTAGGAATATAATTATTATCAGTAACACTGTAAGAACACAATGTAATTACAACGAAACGACAATACGGAAGCGTGTTCAGAAATCCACGTAAGTAACTATTCCCTCAGGGTTTATTCTCGGACCATTATAGTGGAACATCTATTATGATTGCGTTTTCCACGGAATTGTCCTTTTGGGGCTTGGAGTCATGTGTTATGCTGATTATACGTAGGTAACACTCCTTAGGGAAGTTTTGAGGATGTGTCACGCCTTGTTGGAGTAGTGGATTCCCAGTTGGTCTGACTAATCGAGTTTAGTATGACATGAGACTTGAACTTCAACATTTTGAGGTGGTTGAAATGTTTGTAATCTATCCATTTTTCCTACTACATCATATTATATAATTTGGCATATTTCAATTTGTCGTTATATTGACATCAGAGTTAGCTTATCATGATCATTCCTATGTAAATGAGCTTTTACTACTGGAATACATCACGCTTCTAAATCGCATTTTTGAGTTCAGTTCTATCGAAAGTGTTAAAAGTTTTTATGATTATAATTTTCTTTTCCACTCTAAACAATGAACTGATTCAATTAAATAAGAATTGCATCTCTAAATAACCACTAAAGATAAAATATTCTTGCCATAGTGACACACAAAAAATATTTGGCGGGCTATAAAGCTTACAAAACTGTCGTATAATTAAATGGAAATAGTATTAGGGTCCCTAATACTATTTCCATTTAATTGGACTCTATGACACTATGAGGAAGAATGTACCATTTTTAGTAATTACTACAATATAATGTAGAAAAACGCCCAAAGATATGACGTCTATAAATAACTTCAAAACAGGAACCCAAAGGGTTATTAGCTAAATATTGACTTACGTAATCAAAATTTCTCGAGCGTATCTTATTTTGACAAGAACACAAAGCCAAATACTTGGATTAAATTTCATGCTTGTTAACTATTAGCTGTTAGCAGATAACATTTAATACAATTAATCGATTTTTGAATCAGCAGAGGTGTACTATTTTATTTATAACCTAGTTGTTATTGTTTTCTAAAATACTTACTTATCATTGTATTTTTTTCTACACGAATAAATAGAGCAGTTATCTATAGTTTACATCTCGGAACCCCTCATAGTTTCGTCATGTCCGTCCTCGGCTTACCTTAAAAATGTTTGGTTCTAGAGAAATGGAAGGATTAAAAAGAAACATAGATGAGAAAGGAAATCCCTTCTTATCTATGTTTCTTTTTAATACACTTGCCTCATTTTTTCTCAATGACGACGATATCGTCTTATTCTTTATCTTACGGTGAACAAATAAAGAGTTTTCTATCAATCTATCATAATTGGGTATATATTTAATTAAAATTGCATTGATAATCAGTTACTTAAGTATAATTTTAGTTATACTCATTTATATTATTAGCAGAATAAGATATTTGATGCGTATCTATCCTTCGGTAAAAGCTGAAAGCGTATGTATGTTAATCTACTTCAAGGATGAACAAATATTTTTGTCATTAATCATCTCTCTACTACATTCTAATTCAAGCAATATTCTTTTTGAAATCCTCGTAACAATTTATCTAATTCTGAAGAATTTAACTCTTCAATTTCACTTAAACTTAATTGATTTATCCATCTATTGTGTTCTTAAATAACATTAGACAGTATTAAGGATTGAGGAAAATCGGTTAAGGAAGAAAAGTTGTTTGAACAAGTAATGGAATTTCATTGTTGTTACAGTGTATACGTAACAAGATTTGACATGTTATTATATAATGTATAGGGCTTTTCGTACATACAATTCTTATTATCACCAGCCCGGAGTATGGGAGTTTGGCGGTGGAATCACACACGCTCGTGCCTCGTACAAAGCCGTCGGTTCTGGTTGCCATGAACATCTATGGTAATCGTTATTGAGAAGTCAGATTACCCAGCTTAGAGTAGAGTATCTATACTTAATATTATAAATTCACAAGTCACTCTATCTGTCTGTCTCTTACACTTTCACAACTAAACCGCTGAATCGACTTCTAAGACGTTTCTAAGAAGTCGATACAGCGATTGTCGTTACATGGGCTTCTATTTACCGTGTTAACTGAAAACACTCGGACGGAGCCGCGGGCAAGCGTTAGTTTTATACGGAATGTCCCAGAATGAGTTCTGGGACATTCCTTCGTTCTTCGTCAAGCCGAAACGGGGTGATTTAAAAAAACTATATTAACAAATAGCGTAGTACATCTATACAAATAAATAAAATCGGGGTGTCTGTTTGTAATATTAAAATAACCGATTTTTACTAAATGCATTAGGATACACACCTAATGCATTTAGAAAAAAGCGGTTATTTATATACACGGTACTTATACCAAAAGATTTTTTTTACAATTTTTGTCTGTCTGTTTGTTCCCGCTAATCTTTGGAACAGCTGAACCGACTGGATTTTTTCTGGCAGATAGCTGATGATATAAGGAGTAACTTAGGCTACTTTTTTTGGAATAGCTTTTATAACTACAAACGCAGGTAACACCGTGGGGCTCAGCCAGTTATAAATAAGAAACATACAAAAAAACAGTATTAAAGCGTCCACATTTTCCCGATGAATTTAAGTATTTAATAAAATAAATTTTAAGCTTCGTTACTGCATACGCTTCAGGAAATCTAAAATTTCTGTACCCAATGAGCTCATATTCTTACCAGATATATAGCACGCTTTCAGAATTACTTCTATCCAGTTTTCATATTGCTTTTTTACCGACTTAAAAAAAAGGAGGAGGTTTCTCAATTCGACCGTATATTTTTATTTTATGTGTGTTCGCGGATAACTTCGTCGTCTATGAACCGATTTTAATGATTCTTTTTTTAATGGAAAGGAGATATCCCAACGGTACCATGATAAGGACACTAAGATCTGATGATTTCTCTTGGATGCTCCAAGAGAAATCGAGTCAAACCTTGAAGTCGGTTTTATTATTGTTAAAATGTTACTTGTCTATTTCTTATCAATGCAACTAAAACATGCCACAACGACACATGGCAAACTATAATTAGTAAACCATAAAACCCTACACTGCTATATACCTCAACGTGCATTGACCGATTTCTTCATACAAGAGAAAAAGCAGCTAACATAGTCGTCAAGTTAATACGTCACGTCCGTCGAGACCTATTATCATTGAACGAGCACCTTCATTTAATACTGTCGTACGTGTCTATTAACCGACATCTCTTTTATTATAGGTGAATGATCGGAGATGAGTGTTCAATGGAATGTTCTCTGTTTTTGGGGCAATGACTGCTCATAAAGTAGATTTTGAATACGATTTTATTTAATACATAAAAGGAACGTACTCCTTTTTAAAAGGCCGGCAACGCACTTGTGACGCCTCTGGTGTTACGGGTGTCCATGGGCGTTTGTAATCACTTACCATCAAATATAAAAAAAAAGTGTTGTAGGATCATTTTATTGTAAGTATTTTTGCCGACTACGTATACATGGTGTTACTAAAGTAACAGAAAAGCATTTCCGCTCTTATTTCACTCACAACTCATAGTGAAGTGGTATCCACTATGGGAAAAGCAACGACAATTTGGCTTAAAACTTTCGAGTTAGACCGGTTTACATGTCATCATTATCATCATCATCATCATCATCAGCTCTTTGCATTCCATTGACATAGGCATATTTCTCACAAGGCACACCACAGAGCTCGGTTTGCAGCCGTATACAGTATGAAATCCTATAGGGTTCGGTAGAATTGCCTCGTTTTTTTTAAATCCCTTTCTAGTTTTTGGCCGTAGTTCCAACAATTTGAGAAGTAAAAATTGAAGAAAAAATTAATTGAACAAATTGATACGAATTGATTTGAAAGAAGGATAACATGAGTAAACTTACACAATGGATTTGGGAAGTGTGGGTGTGGAGAAACAAATGATATCGACTATCTAACATAAAATAATAATAATAATAATAAACTTTATTCAAAAACAGTAAGATAGCATAAGAATTTAAAACATTGTCAATTTTACATTCATTTGCACATGGATACAATCTTGTGGGTGAAGTTCTGTCACCCTTGGTAGGTTAGGCAGTAACCTGTAGTAAGGGATAACAGTACCTTTCCCTCTGAGGAGCAATGAATTGGGTTGCTAGTTATATTATTTAGTAATGTTTAAATAGCAATTTAGCGTATGTGTGTGTGTACGTGTATGTGTGTGTGTGTGTGTGTGTGTGTGTGTGTGTGTGTGTGTGTGTGTGTGTGTGTGTTTGTGTGTGTTTCAGCGTACTTGGCTTTGTGTGTGAGTGCGTCGATGTGAGTGTGTATGTTTGTACATATATATGTGTGTGTGTGTTTAAGTAATTTGATTAAACAAATGTGTTGTTATGTATTATGACAAAAAAAAAACAGTTTCTTCATACGTTTTAGTTTGAAAATACGATCGTACCATCTTTTTGCATACAAACTGCGAGGAAATATATATTGGGCATATTGAGTTAATTTTGTTATAGATATAGGGCCCCAGAAAGTAAAAAAATCGTTTGGTAAAGGAAGTTCGGGGTTTCGGAATCACGCAGATTTTGTCCTTTCGACGTTTTGTAATTTGTCTATATGAAGTGATTTTATGTTGATGGAGGATTGTATGGAGAATAAACAGCTATCGTACGGTCAGGAGGTTACATTTGTCATATAATATGGTTGTTGAGAACATTATAGGGCGATAAGTTGCCACTTTTAAAATAGCTCTGTGTGCTACTTCAAGGGGTTTTAATATCGTTTTCGCTGCGCCGCCCCAGCAGGAAATACAATAGGTAATAATGGGTAAACACAAGGCATAGTATACTCTGCGAATAACAGATTGGTTTGTGATATGCCGCAAAGTTTTAAATACGTAAATAAGTTTACGAACTCGGCCCACAAGTGTATTGATATGCAGTTTAAAATTGAAATGTTGATCAAGGATTACGCCAAATATTTAATGTGATCCGTGGACAATAACGGTGGACAGTTACATATTGGCTGCAATGAAACATCACAAAAGTGCGCTTTAATGGCTAGAGGAGAAGGAGGTTGGGATATTGAGCTAAAATCAAACTTATTATAACAACAAAAGACAAATAAATTAATTACTTAGTCAGATATTAGCACAGTCAGTCGTAAAAAAGTTATAAATACAGTTCTTTCATATAACTAATGTCACTTTAAGTGAAACAGATAACCTAGGAATGGTTCATTTATTACCCTTAACTATGGATCTCAATCCTTCCAATTGAGATTGTCATTAGTCGACATGGGTAAGATCATAACAGTTACCGTTTCATCTCTATATGGCTATTAACACCCAACTGTGAATGGCACTAGATAAGAGATACGCTAGCGTGTATTAAGCGAATAGATTACAACATATTGAGCTTGTTTGGTGCGTGCGAAATTCGCCTAAGAGTATTCAGAAGCTTCGTCATTTTATATATATATATATATATATTATGTGTATTCGCAAATAACTTCGTCGTTTATGAACCGATTTTGATGATTCTTTTTTTAATGGAAAGGAGATATCCCAACAGTGGTACCATGATATGGACACTAAGATCTGATGATGGCATCCAAGAGAAATCGAGTCAAACCTTGAAGTCGGTTTTATTTTTGTTAAAGTTTTATCAGATAAATTATTGTACCTATGATATTAGTGCGTGTGTATAAAAGTACAAAAAACTTCTTATGTAGGTATGGAAAATTCTTCTGTTTATATACCTAACTGTGGTAAAATGTATTCTTACTTCTATACTCCCGTAATTGTAACAGTAGACTGTTAATAAGAGTTATTGTAAGAAAAACCCAATAATACTTTTACCCCGAACCGGAAATCGAACCCGAAACCTTGAAGGACAGTCGTATACGCTAACCACTAGACCAACGAGGCTAATAAAACGACACATAAGGATGATAATTTATTAAATAAAATTGGAGTGTCTGTTTGTAATATTAAAATAACCGCTTTTTAATAAATGCATTTCTATGTTGACACTATACATGTACCAAAACAACATTTTTAAAATTGTTTGTCTGTCTGTCTGTATATCTGTCTTTTTGTTTGTTCCGAGTAATCTCTGGAACGGTTGCACCGATTTTGACAGGTCTTTCACAGGTAGGTAGCTGATGATCTGAGGAGTATCTTAGGCTACTTTTTTGTAGACTAGCTTAATTGGGCTTACCTAGGTTAATGTTAATGTTAATAAATATTAATCGCGGATAACACCGCGGGGTTCAGCTAGTAAGAAATATATTTTGAAATTAACATTATGTAGTTGCATATTTAGTGACAAAATATATAATATGTAATGAATTTCTTCCACAAATTATTGGACGACTTAATCAGTTTGTTCTGCAAATCTGTCCAAAAAAAACTGGCTTAAAAAAGTGCTGCCGTTTTATTACCTTTTTACATTCAAAGCGAAGTATACTAAATGTTTCATGTATTTTTAAGAGCACACATATAAACAGGTTGACCCCTATCCCAAAATGGAGATGCACTCATAAAAAGCTCATAACGTGGTCCGCAGTTCAGTTAACGGAACCCGCTGCCGTGTTGACATTTCGGCGCTCAGGGCAATATCGACAGCTCAGCTGTTTACATTACGACACACTTTGATGCCGGATATTAAAAGAATTGAGGAATTATTAACAATTTAAAATTTAACCCAAAAATTCCCTTTTCTTGCTTAGACAAGTATGTACACTCAGGTATATACTTTTTTTAATGGCTCAAGTACTCCATGGTAGGACTTTGCTTCGCACAAATCGGCAGCCTTAAAGTAAATTGATGGTGAGCTGGTGTTTAACTAATCTTGCATTGATTTTCAAGGAGTGAGTGGAGGACAAGGTGAACAGGAAAATCCCGCTGAGAAGCTTCGTAGAGTCTTCTCATTGTCGATTCCACAGTGCCTTAAGACAAGTCTTCAATAGTGCGTCCTGCCCGTAATTACATATGGAGCCGAAACGTGGACACTTACGCTACGGTTGGTCCACAAGTTCAAAGTCTCTCAACATGCTATGGAGAGGACCATGCTCGGCGTTTCTCTAAGAGTTTGTATCAGAAAGAGGTGATCCAGCAAAGAACCAGGGTCATCGACATAGCCCATAGGATAAGCAAGCTGAAGTGACAGTGGGCTGGCCATATTTGCTGTAGAACTAATATCGTTGTGGAAAACGGTTTTTTGATCAGGTATCGGTCCACATCAATCATATGTACAGCTTTAAACAGCCCACTGAACATAGACCATTGCTTGGAATGGACGGTTTGGATTACTTTACCGCTTTAACCTTTTTTTCTTTCGGCAGTGTCTTGACCAAAAATTCAAAGGTAAGCGACTCAAAGAATAGCAAAGCACTGTGTCTTTTAAGATGCAGAAATAATGACTTATCTGTGGAAAGACCAAATGCTTGACCATTAGACCTGCTGATACTCTTACTAATTTTCTCTTCTCAAAAAAGTATTTTTATGGTTTACCCAACGCTATTTGATGTACCACTGAAAGGTGTAATCAATCGTCATAAACCTATACCTACTCAAGGTTTATGACTATTCAATGTACGAAAATTTATATTTCTTTTTCCACTGAAATAATTTACCTAAAAGCTATACTGCATATCAAATGACCGGTGGAGAGATACTTTAAATATTTGCTACACCAAATACGCTACTTGTGTGAATCAAATGACCGTGGACCCACTGACCCGGCTTACAAAAATGACAAGGGTAATCCATAATCCACAATGCTGACCTAATGTAGGTTGGAGGACTTAACGTGTTGTTAAGAATATCACACTTGAAAAGGAATGAGATCAAATTTTACAAAACATACTCACAGAAAGGTAAAATGACTACTCAGCTAAGCTTAACATGTATTTCTGTATCGTAAATGTATATTATGGCTAGCTTTAGACAGCGACTTCGCTGGCGTGTATCTATTATTAGGGTAATAAGTAGACTATGTCTTTCCTCAAGAATCAAAGTATTGCATTGCCAAATTTCATTAAATTTGGTTTAGCGGTTTAATCGTGAAAGCGTAACAGAACAGTTGTCTGTCAAAGACAAAGTTACTTTCGAATGTTCTATACATCTATACAAATGAATAAAATTGAAGTGTCTGTTTTTGATATTAAAATAACCGCTTTTTACTAAATACATATGTATGTATACACGGTACATATATCAAACTATTTTTTTTTTACTTTTTGTCTGTCTCTCCTGTCTGTATGTTTGTTCCGGCTAATCTCAAGAACAGCTGTACCGATTTTAACTGAAATTTCATTGGTAGATAGCTAATATAATAAGGAGTAACTTAGACTACTTTTTTAAGATTAGCTTTGTCCCGCGGTGTTACCCACGGTTGTAAAGGAACAAAAACCGCGGGTAACTCCGCGGGACTCAGCTAGTTTAATATATAAGTGTGGTTGATAAGTCTTTATATTGTCACTTCTAAAGAGGCGCAGACAGAGTTATTTAATATAATTTCACCTATTCTGTATAAAAATCCCAAGCTGTTAAGAACCAAATTCAGCTCACTCATGATTCTTCGACTTTGCGTGGGATGAAAATGTTCTGCGACTATAATTGTGTAATTCATAATTTTATCGTTTGAATTTTGCTGCTGCTATATTATATTCACTATCAAATCAACTGATAAAATTAAAGATCTTCTAACACAATAACCAGCTATTCAACCTTATTGCGAAAGCTTTTTGTATAACGCCCGAGGGCTTATCATTTCCATTTTGTGCCCTTAGTTCTCACAGATTGTTTCAGCGCCTATCAAAACGTTATATCGGTATGTTCACGAACGAGTGTCTGTGATTTATCTTTCTTGGACCGTTTTATTATGTATTCAAGTAATTATAATTAAATGGTTTTTTCTAAATGTAGCATTCTTGTTACTTTATTTTCTTAGACTACATGTTATTTGGTAGCCGTGGAATATAATATAATAATAATATTCGACCATATCCTCACAACTACATCTAAGCTCAAACTAAGTAGAGCTTGTACTATGAAATATTGAAATACATACATATTAGAGATAAGAAACACTCAAAAATACGAAACAAAATTTCAAAAACTCATCATACAAAATTTTGGTCCGACTGGGAAATTGAAACCTTCAAGCGCCACTGCGGCATTTAGTATTGTTTGAAATTTCAAAAAATGAGTTACATAATCAGAATCTGGCAGAAAAAAATGTTTTCCGATGTAAATTAAATAACAATATCAATTCGAATGAAGACCATCAAGAAGCAATCATTATTTTAATGGACAAGAAAGTCCCCATAGTAATTACACAAATTTAACTAAAGTAACACAACTAAAGTGTCTATACCACAGTCCTACTAATCTATACAAATAAATAAAATTGGAGTGTCTGTTTGTAATATTAAAATAACAGCTTTTTAATCAATGCATATGTATGCATTCATGATACATATACAATTTTTGTTTGTTTGTCTGTCTATCTGGCTGTCTGTCTGTTTGTTCCGGGTAATCTCTGGAACGGCTAGACGGATTTTGATGGGACTTTCACTGGCAAGTAGCTGATGATCCAAGGAGTAACTTAGGCTCCTTTTTTTTAACTATCTTTGTCCCACGGCGTTACTCGCGGTACAACAATAACCGCGGGTAACACCGCGGGGTTCAGCTAGTAAAAAATATATTTGGCAGCTCGTTAAAATTTAATATTATCTCCAATTTCAATTTTGATCAGAACTAATCACTTGAGAGTGTATTAAACAACAGACGTTTCTCCGGGAATAGCCGTGTTCGAAAGTAGGTCTCGTGGCAAAGCCTTTACGAATTTGCAGATTGAACCTTGTGGCTGTTAACATTAGGACGTTTTTATCTAAAACACCTTAGGGTTGCCGGATGATCAAACCATGTATTACAAGTTTTATATCAAAGCTATGAAATAATCACTCCAGCATTTAGGTATATTTTGATATTGAAAGTATTCCATGCCTCAACAAAGTTAGATAATTCAATTTGTTTCAAAATGTTTTATAATAATATGGAGTGATAATATTTTGAGTTGAAATATTCATACTATGTTTAGATTACGAGGGTCAGTTTCAGAGGTTGAACACACGTTGGTTTTTTATTTCGTTTGGAATGATTCCTACATCACACTTGAATCCGTGTCATTATAGTTTAGTTTGAATTTAGAACTCGTATTTATTGAGAATTCGAAATTCCTAATAAATTAAGTTTTTCTTTCTATCTTATGTGGTATGTATGTTACCGTGAGATCGTCAAAACCGTTAGATTGTAATCTATCTCGCGAGATTGCAAACAGTCGAATGATTGTCAAATGGTATCGATGAATCGCAAATCGCGCGCTGATTGGTTGAGCAGCAGCAAATATGGCGGCTTGCGATATTTGTTTGTTAATTCGTCTTTGTTGCTGACCGGAAAGTTTTTTGTGATTGTAAATAGATTTCATATTGAAAATACCTCACAGCTTTAAAATTAGTTATATAAAATTGTTGTAACAGCAAAATTAATTTGTGATTAATTAAAAAAGTTCTAACCTAACCTTAACATAGTATGTAAATACAAACATAAGTGTATAAATACATATGCATTAAGTAGAAAGTGGTTATTTTAATATTACAAACAGACACTCCAATTTTATTTATTTGTATAGATGATAGATAGCCAAATGATCAAACTGCGCATCAAAGATTCGGTGCTGCGTGCACGATGCGTCAACCTCACGTTTGCATGTAAACTATATATGAATAACATATGGGGTATTCCTAGTTGCTGCAGGTTAGTAAAACACGAACTCAATCCCAACTCTCTGAATATGCTCTTATTTTTACTATGAAATACTTTGAACGTGAGGTACAGTACAACGTGAATGCTTGTTGGTAATTACGAACACACAGCTGGAACAAAATAGGTGATTTTTTTTTTCTCATTTCGTAGGGTTTATTTAGTTTTTTTGTGGGGCTTGCTTTTCCTTTTAATATTTCTTTTTGAAAGTGATAATAGCTGAGGAGTTATTGTGAGGTTGCTAAGTATATTATTACTGTTTAATTAGTCCAGGGTCAACTTATGTATTGGATTCAACCCAGTACCTTGAGCCATGTTTTGACACCAATGGACCCGACTCGATTAGAATCTCGGCTTCATAGTAAATAAGTGTTAAGAATTATTCATCAACAGTCGTTAACAATCCATTGCTGAACATAGGCCTTTCCTTGGAAAAGAGGTTTTAGGCTACTATGAAAGTCCAACAGGTCAACGTTGGTTTGCGAATGAGGTTACAGTAGCCTAAATCCGGTGGTCAAGGGCTTTTTCACGCGGCGGGCGGAGCACACACCCCCGTTGATGGCCTACTCGGTCAGAGACGATGGGGGGCAGAGAGGACAATGTTCCGCTCGTTAGAGAGTTGGGGGGTAGGGGTGACTGTTCTGCGCAGCCAGTTCTGTTCCAAGAATACCGCCAGGATACCAGACTGAGTGATGGCCCGAACCCTCGACCCTTGACTGCCTCGTTGGTCTGACTGATCATCGGTCGGTCTCGGGTTCGATTCCCGGGTCGGACCAAATGTTTGTATGATCTACAAATGTTTGTTTCGGAGTTTGGGTGTTTTCTATGTATAATATGTATGTATTTACAAAAAAAAAGTATATGTGTATTTGTATCAGTTGTCTAGTACCCATAACACAAGCTCTGCTTAGCTTGGGACTAGATGTCTTTGTGTGTTAGATGTCCGAAAATATTTATTTATTATTATTATTATATATTGGACCGCCACATGGAAGCGTTGGATGCTAGCCTGGCGTCCGGACGCTTCCCTGAGTGCTAGAAGAGCACAGGAAGCTGGTCTTACTGAGGAAGCGGGGACGGCCTGCCGATTCGGTCGCGGCCTATAGGCTCATCGTGTTGCTGGACGAGGCGTGCAAAGTGTTTGAGAGGATACTCTCTGCCCGCATCGTCCGGCACCTCTACGAGGTGGGGCCCGACCTGTCAGACGCCCAATTCGGATCCCGAGAAGGGCGTTTGACCGTCGATGTTGTGATGCGCCTTAGGGCCGTAACCGAAGAGGCAATGAGCTGAGGCGACGTTGTGTTGGCGGTATCGCTTGACATCGCCAACGCATTTCATAGTCTGCCATTTAGCTACATCAGGAAAATATTCCATAACCACGGGGTGCCAGAGTACCTAAGGCGGCTAGTGTCAGGCTATTTGGAGGAGCATATGAGGACTGAAAGGGCGACTTTAGACGGCGACGCATATCGTGCGGCGTTCCGCAGGTATCTGTCCTTGGACTACTTCTATGGAACGTGGGGGGCAAATTTTCAATATGCGGCGCGCCTGGCCACCAGGTGTGTCTCTGGATCGAGGCGCTAGGCTCGCGGGTGGCCCTAGATAAGATGGAAGCCCTGTTATTTCATGGGCCACGTAGTGGTCCGCCCCCCGGTCTCCCGGTGCCTCCATAGTGGTCAACTCGGTCCTCGTACCGGTTCGGACCCCGATGAGGTATCTGGGCCTGAACCTCGACGGTAGGTGGCTCTTTGAAAAGCACTTCCGATAGCTTGGTCCAAAGCTGGTCGACTCTGCCTCTGCCCTTGGGTGACTTTTGCCCAATTTGGGTGGAGCCAGCGTTGCAACGAGACTCCTGTACAGAGGGGCTGTCCGGTCGATGGCGCTGTGTGGTGCACCGGTGTAGGTGACGGCTCTGACATCATAATAGTATCTTTATTGCAACCTTGTACCTTGTGTTGGTTAGGGAGGAGAGAATTGATTGTTTAAGAGGCAATCATTTAACATTTCCTAGATATAGTATAATGTATTTCTGTTTACGTAACTCTCTTTCTAAAAAAATGTCGCTGATAAATGGAAAAATTACTTTTCATAAGCGAAGCATGGGGCTATAAAGCAATTTATAATCAAAACATTGCTTTCAATGACTTTTTAAGATTTTTATATACATTTTATTTTTGTAAATGTTACGGTTTATTAGTATGCTTATCTTGAATTATGTTCTCTTTTGCGAAATGCATTTTATGAAACGTAAGAATTCTCAAATTGATGTTTCCGATTGCTACTTAACGAAAAATTATGCAGAATATTGAGTAGGAATTTATGAAATAAATTATAGAGCGGAGTGTGTTAGTGATAGGAATTTTAAAATGATTCAATTATATTAGATAGTAGCTGATCCGGAATATGTTGTTTTTGCCATAAAAATAAAAAACATGTACCGTCACGGGACGCCTGGTAGATGTGAAACATCGAAATTGTTTTGTATAAAATAAAATGACTGCTTATTGCATTAATATTGAATGAATACAAAATTCAACTAAAAATACAATCAACAAAACATAAACAAATAAAAAAATAGAAATCGCGGCGCTCCGTCACTTCGCGGTGAAAATCAGGTTTACCCATATTTCACATCTATACTCTATACAAATAAATAAAATTGGAGTGTCTGTTTGTAATATTAAAATAACCGCTTTTTACTAAATGCATATGTATGTATACACGGTACATATACCAAAAATGTAGTTAAAAAAATTTTTGTCTGTCTGTCTGTCTGTCTGTTTGTTCCGGGTAATCTCGGGAACGGCTGGACGGATTTTGACTTAGGCTACATTTTTTAGACTAACTTTGTCCCGCGGCGTTACTCGCGGCACAACAATGACCGCGGGTAACACCGCGGGGTTCAGCTAGTTAAAAATAAATTTAAAGGTCCCTTTATCATTCAGGGCTATGAAAAACAGATGTTGGATGATTGTGAAATCTACCCCATATGCACACAAAATTTCATAAAAACCGGACCAGCCGTTTCGAGAGAGTTTGGTGATTAGGTAACCAACATGAGAATTTTATATGTTAGATATAAACGTGAAGATATTGAAATCTGATTGATGGGAAAAGATGGTATGGCAATGAAAATTGGGGTGTTATTTATAGCCTCTAGGAATTACACTCGTATAAGGCTATGTTGAGTTTGTTAAGCAGTATTATGTCATGCTATCAATATGTCACTACCACTACAAACGGACATCTGTTTGTTCTGTCTCAAACCATGGCTCTCCTGGTGGCGGTTCGCACCGCGACAAAGACAAGTGACCGAGACAGGATACTGCGACCGGATACCAAGACCAGAGACCGCAGTCGTCACTTGTATAAGCAACAGTTCGCGAGCGAAACAGAGATAGGAGACAGCGAGACGGTCGCTGCCCCGGACTAGTAGTGCTTCGTCTGGCGCTCGAAAAGCACATTAAATACTTCCTATATTTTCATAAAACATTTAGTGCTTCTCCACTAATAGTGAAAATGGTCCTTTGACTTCCTGTTGAATACAATAGTAATATTATGAATATTTAACACACAACGCTATCTAGTCCCAAACAAAACAGAACTTGTATTATGGGTACTAGACAACTGATATAAATCTATACATCTATACAAATAAATAAAATTGGAGTGTCTGTTTGTAATATTAAAATAACCGCTTTTTACTTAATGCATATGTATGTATACACGATACATATACCAAAAATGTAGTTAAAAAATTTTTTGTCTGTCTGTCTGTCTGTCTGTCTGTCTGTTTGTTCCGGGTAACCTCTGGAACGGCTGGACGGATTTTGACGGGACTTTCACTGGCAGGTAGCTGATGACCCGGGGAGTAACTTAGGCTACTTTTTTTAGACTAACTTTGTCCCGCGGCGTTACTCGCGGTACAACAATAACCGCGTGTAACACCGCGGGGTTCAGCTAGTAAATAATAAAATAAAACATATATTTTTTTATTAAAAGTAAATTCCTAAACTCTTTAACAAATATTTGCAGATCTTATAAATATTTGTTCCGACCCGAGAAGGGGTCTCTGGTTTCGGTCTCGACCTACAGAACGTATAGAAGAGACCGAGACACTTGTCGCGGTCTCCTGTCTCGGTCCCTTGTCTCTATCGCGGTGCGAACCACTACCTTTAAATATAAACGTAGTAAAAAATAAACATGATTAAAATCAAAAACATGTGTTTGCTAAGCAAATGTTTGAACTCAAATTTTATTAAGAAACGAGATTAAAATACGTAAACACTGAAAAATTAATACAAATATAGATCAAGGCCAAATAAAGACATGCCTCTAGTTTCGAACATAATTCGGTTTTTGTATCTATGACGATTCGCAAAGGTTTATCCCTGTATGTCATCAATGGGGTATACAAAGCCTTTATTTATGTATTACGTTATAATGTCGTCGGAAATACAAAACCGTTGTAGGCGTCAGTGTAGGCAAATGCCATTTATTTTAGATACATCGAACGTAACTTCAGGTGGAATATTTCTGAACTATCTTAAATGTAGGCGTATTGGTATGACATACTTATATATATATATATATATGTATTTATTTATTTTATAAGTTTGAAAAATATTGGTTTGGTAAGTATTCAATTCCAATTTAATTCTAATTAATGAACCAATTTAATTAATTAATTTATTTTACATGGTTAATTTTTCAAGGATTCAAAAAGTTCTAGATACAATTCACTTAAAGGATCGTTTCTACCTATTTTACAATACATGGCAATTTCAATATACCTTGTCGTGGAGTTAAGTTCAGCGAAGTATCTTATAAAGATGAAATGTGAAAAAATGAATGACCATCTAGCCAACGTGGCTCGGTGGGCGGCTTCATACGGTGGGCGAATGCCACTCTCCGCCCGGAAGAATGTTTTTGACTTTTGGCAACCTCTGCTTTTAAGTTCAGAAAAAACCGACTAAGAAATATTTTTTGAAAGTTTCAACCCCAAGGAGTTAAACAGGGACAGAATAGTATTATGAAAGTTCGTCATTTTCAAAGTTAGAAACGTTATAAAAGTTAAAAATCAAGTGTATGTGCTTTATATAGTACTAGCTGTCCCGGCAAACGTCGTTTTGCCATAACTACTAATAAATTAAAAATTAATTAAAATAACATTGTCCAGCGGACAAAATTGTGAATCTAAACCATGATCCCCTTGAACACACACAAAAAATTTCATCCAAATCGGTCCAGTCGTTTGAGAGTAGTTCAGTGACATACACACTCACAGAAGAATTATATATATAAAGATATTGCATATTAGTATCGAGAATTTAAAATTTCTGATTTTCAACCAAAAATAATTTATAGTGAACTTAGACACAAGTTTGTTTCGACTCTCAATGACGATTTCCCGAGAAATATTGGCGCGGCCAGTATAGAGAGCATCGCCGCTACTGTCGTCCGCATAACAATGAATGCCACCGCCCTTCATAGTACTTAACGAATATTCTACGAGAGAGAGACTATGAACTACGGAGTAATTGTAAATCCTGTGTCACGATATGAAAAGTTTTCACTGATTAGTATGTACACAACTTCACAACATCAACCGTTGGGTCTTATATCTTAACACAATCACAATTATCACCTTACCTGGTCTCGATTGTTGGCACTTGATGGAACTTGTTGCAATACATTCTAGAATCAACCTCACTTGTACTTATTCCACTATTCAAAAATATTTTTTTTGTGTTTTAGAACCCTATTTCTCTCAATTTGAAAATTACATAACAATTTCACAATTCTCATAAAATATTATGATCTCAAATTTGAGGGGATCACTAGTAGGCGCTGAAACCACGATTACGATTTAGATACGACAGTTAATAGTAGGTTAAAAATTACTGCTATAATGTGTTTACATAATTAGTTACAAGTGAAGCCAATAAAAGCGAGTTAAAACAACAACAGATGCTGTTAGTCAGTCAGTCAGGGTTTCTAATAATTGTTTTTACAATTTCACGATTTATAAACATTTCCTTGTTATGAGGGCAAATGAGTAGACGGTCAACTAAAGATATTATATCATTACCACCACCTATATATGTGGAGTAGAGTGTTGTCACCCTCTGAATGTCTCATTTCATCCATAATTGTGAAAGAAAAACTAAGTGTCAGTCTGAAAACCGGTGTTAACAAGTACTTGACACCGATTGTGTATGAGGTCGTGGAATGACTTTGACTGAACCGTGGAATCAGCTTATTATTTACCGTAGAATGAATCTCTCATAATGAAAATTGGCTCTCCAATGATTAAAAGTTCACCTAGATTAGAGAATAAAGATAAGAACATTTAGCATCGACAGTATACATAGTAATACAAAAACAACACTTGTTTGTGCTATTTTTTACTAGTCGTTTTTTTATATACACACTATCAGAACCAGTCACAACAAGCGTAGTATCAATAACAACATCATAAACCAGTATTAAATTAATACAAATGATTTGAAGATATTACTCAACACCTAATACGTAACTCAACCGTCGCCGTCGCGCGTCGCGTAATTTTCAGTATCGCTCGCTTCAGTTCGGTTTCAGCTGCTGACTCGAGCTCACGTCTCTTCATAAGCTAATCCTTACGAAACTTCCATCAAATTTAAAATTTAATTTATTTATGTTCCAAGTGCTTAACATTATTTTTTTGCAAAAAGACATCCTTGAAAAATATTTTCGAGTTTATTAAATTTTGACTCTTTATTTTGTTTAACTTTATTTTTGTTTTCAATTTAAAAAATTGATTTTATTTAAATTTTTAGTTGAGTGTCGTATGAGTGCAGTGATTTTTTTTAATGATAGTGTCATGGTAATTCGTCAAAATAGGTGGACTGTATGGTCAGAGGCCTGCGCTGCCTCCGTGTAGTGGTGCCGATGTGAATTGGACGTTATGTTACTATCACATCCAACGCATAGTGACCATCCTGATGCCTTTTTATGATGACATGGTGAGTCTTTTTGTGATCTTTTTTAAACAAAGAAATCTTGGAGCGGTGCTGGACTTACGATGTAGGATATCAAGTTATAACCTTTTTTAGTATGATTAAATAATAAAATTTCTTAAATAATATAACTTAACCACGAATAAAAATAATAACAAATGTTTAATTGTGTTTCACATTCTTTAGTCTGACTAAAGTTAAACACGTTATATTTAAAAGAATAGGTATTCAGTTTGAAGGTGATATTGCAGTATCTTAATGTACTTCCAGTATCTGCCATACATGTCAAAATAAAATGTTTTAATAAATAATAGCTTCCACGGTAAACATGATAATGTTTATGTTTATCTTTTATTTTTAACCGACTTCAAAAAACGGAGGAGGTTTCTCAATTCGAACGTAATTTTTTTTTTGTTTGTTCGCTGATAACTTCGTCGTTTATGAACCGATTTTGATGATTCTTTTATTAATGAAAAGGAGATATCCCAACGGTGGTATGATAAGGACACTATGATCTGATGATGGCATTCAAGAGAAATCGAGTCAAACCTAGAAGTCGGTTTTATTTTTGTTAAAATTTGACTTGTCAATTATATTTTTTTACTATTTTTTATTTAGTAATTACGTTCAACTTTAATATAATTATGTTAAATGTTGGTATAAACAGTGGGTTAAAAGCAGGTTGGCTGTTAAAATCCAGCCATTAAAAACTTGCCTCGCTTTTATTAATATCGACGGTTTCCCTATAGCCATCGGTAATCCCATTATCCATTCTTTTCAAACTTCTTTATTAAAACCAACTTGATTAATGGAGAATATTAATTTTACCATGCAGTTCGATTTTATATTACGAATACTTAATTATGATTTTAAATAAAGTTTTCATGTTTTAGCACAGGAGGGAAATCCTGCGGGTATACAGAACTTGCTTGCTTTGCCTTGGTTATATGGATTAATTCAATAATTTTCTGAGGCCATAAATTATCCAGTATGCTCTTCTAGGCTATCTATCTTCATATTCGTCCAGATCAATTGAGTTTCTCTGTTAAGATTCAATAACAAACTTCCGTTGAACAATTCTTTGAATTTTTATTAGTTTAAAGATTTAGAGGTTTCCAGAGAATTAAAAGAAAAAAACAGTTAGTGTTTTGGCACAAGATTGGACCTTTTTTTAAGTAAAACTCGGTTAATATGTTGATAGTAGTGTAATTGCTTAATAATAAATGTTCGGTGCAGCCGAGAGCAGATAATAATAAAGAACGTCAAATGAAAAGAAATCTACCGACACTTTGTTAATTGTCAAAATTACTTGACGGTAGGCTGGTACTCAATAGCGTGATGTAGGCGCTTGTACAGTTAGAAATGTGAGTTAAACATTTCTTTTTTTACATCTCCAAGGAAGCTCACTGACATTGCTGGAAGTATTATCTTTTCGGTATTAAACAGTTCGCTTAAAGTAGTAACTGTTCTGTCTGTCTTTGTACTGAGTTTGGCTGTTAAAATGATCGATATATATCATTTGATTGTTAAATGAACAAAGGAACTAGAACGATCAATTTCTGTTCAATAAATTTGTCTATTGTAGTACAATTTATCTACAGCAACGGTTACAATACGAGAAGTATCCCTGCCGAAAATTTAAGTTAAACTAACCTCTCAAATGGTATTTAAAATGAAGATATAAAAATAACTTCTTGGACTTAATTTTGTAATCTTTGAAATTTTAACATTATTTTTAGTATATAACAAATAAATTTCTAAGCTTTTTACCCGACTTTAAAAAAAAGGAGGAGGTTTCTCAATTCGACCGTATATATATATTTTTTCATTTTTTTTATGTGTGTTCGCGGATAACTTTGTCGTTTATGAATCGATTTTTATGATTCTTTTTTTAATGGTAAGGAGATATCCCAACGATAGTACCATAATAAGGACTCTAAGATCTGATGATGGCATCCAAGAGAAATATAGTCAAACCTTGAAGTCGGTTTTATTGTTGTTAAAATTATATATTCGACCGTATATAAATATATATTTAGGGTAGAATTGAGAAACGTTCTCCTTTTTTTGAAGTCAGTTAAAAAATCCAACAACAGCCCAAAATCGGATCCAAAACCTCACGATTGACAGTTACATACTGTGGCTGTTCGAGTATAACAAATATTGAACTGAATGGAGTTACTACACGTTTGAAAATCAATATTCGTACTTACATAAAATACTTACCCCACTGCGCAATATGTAAGCTGTTTCAGGTGTATATGTAGCCTTTTTCAATAAAGCAGGGAGTAGGGGCAGGTTAGATTTTGGTTTACGACTTCCAGCTTCGGTGATTTTCGTCTGATTTTTTTGGCCTTTATTTTTACGGTGCTCAACCAATTGGTAATGAGTAAACACTATTATTTCATGACTTACTGTATGTATTATTCAATTTTTTTAACATACTTAAAAAAAAATCATTTCAAATTTACTAATGTGGAATATTTCTTGAGCAATTTCAATATAATTAAGTATAATGAAGGACGTACTTTCGATGGTCTTTGTATTGCTTATCGCATATTTTTGTATTTAACTAACCTTAATTACTATTTTTATTAGTAACTGTTATTATTATTTTAAAACATATGATTACATTTTCATTGTTTAGTATATTTAACCACTGAGTAATAAGATTACCTGGAATGCGTTTGGATATTATCGTATTCGTCTGTTGAGGAAATGCATAAGGTGTCATAAAAAAACAAATAATCTGAAGCGGTTACTGTAAACACAAAAATAAAAATTTTTCGCCATAAATCTTATAATTTTCGTTCTGTTAAATAACTAAATGTAAAAACGTCGATGTAGGATGTTGTGTTATATCTCCGGCAGCAATCATATGGAAAGTAACTCATTTTAAATTTAGCAAAATTACAATAATTTACGCTTTTACAACCAACGTGACGTCATCACGAATGAGTTTAGACGTTTAGTGTTCTTTACTGATTTGCGAAAAGTTTAAAATGTAAGATTGAAATGCTTTTTCAAAACCACTGACATAAGATTCAATCAGTACAGAAAAGTTTATATCAAATTTATTTTTAAGCTGTCCGTGTAGTGGCAGACTAATAATTGTTTATTTCTCTCAAAGGGTACATTTACATTTATTATAAGTATAAATAGATACAGCATAAACAGAACCTTATTGAGAGCTAGAGTCTGAGCTCGGTTCGAAACCTGTGTGACAGATCTCCAGTCCTCGACTCTGGTGACTACAAAATTATTTTAATCTATTACTATCAACAACAATGAGAGTAGTTATGTGTTTCATAGTGTGAGTGTGTATGTGTGTATCTTGTTAGAGTTAAGTGCAAAATAAACATAAGCAATACCTAATTAATCGTCTAATTTACTATGAAAATTATATATTCAGTGCCGTCATGGTCACAAAGTTAACAAGAATACTTAATTTTGCCAACCCTACTCATCCAATGGGTTAAACCACTCTTGGATTCTGCTTATGCTTCCCATCAGACAAGTAGAGTCATTTTGGCCGGTCCATAAATAAAAAAAAAACTGTACAGTTACTTTGATAGTGTAAGATAGAACACATACATATAAAATCATAGATAGATAGAAAGATAGCTAAGTTTTGTACACTGGCATTACAGCAGAAATACTTTCATATGTCAGACGAATATGTACAAAGAGTGGCCTTATTGCAAAATTCAATCTCTTCCAGGCAACCTCACAACAAAGCAAAATAAATTATAACAACGCCAATGAAAGGAAATATCAGTCTCAGTATTTTTCCAACCGCCTACAAATATTATAGAGTGTTTTGGTTTTGTTTAGCTCTGCGGCTTTGGATTATATCAACTGAAAGATAATTGTATACTGACCTGATCATACACAATTATTGGTATCCAGAAATAGGTATAGCGAATATTCGATTTTGAAAACCTTCAGTAACTTGTCAATCCTTAAAAGTCGTAAAACATTAACATGAAAACATTTTTATTTATGAAACAATTTGTCTAAGAAAAGTTTGGTGTGAAATTCTTTACATATTTCAAGCACACACACATTTGCAATGGTTCGAAAATCTTTATACTATTCCGTATTTGAAGAGTTACCGACGTAGAAATTAAATATGCAATTAAGTTTACAAATTAAAATATTTGAGTGTTGGAATGCTAAGTTTGTACTTACTTTACAAAATTGGAAACGAACGGACAAAAATCATCCATTAACGGTCTAATTTGGTCGAAAGAACGTAATGTAACGCTTGTTAGATACCTTCCTACTTTAATTTCCGGAGTTATATCAAAGTAATAGTAATAAGGAAACAATAAAAAAGAAACCTTTTATTGTGATGGACAGTAAATAGTTTTACGACATCGGAGTTATTACTAATAAATGAACTGATACGAAATTATCTTATAACCCAATCTAAAACATTACTGCAAAGAAATATTGAAAAGTAATAAATGAAAAGAAAGAGAGTGAAAACAAATGAAATAAATTGTAGGCTAGTTGCTTTACTAGTTAATTTAATTTATTGGGTTTTATTCTCAAATTAGCTGACCCACGCAACCTTGCTTGCGTCTCCTATTGCTCATAGCGTGATAATTTTTCTCCGTATTTTGGTGGAGTATATTTTTCAATGGTGCTCCTCCTCCTGCTTTTACTGGTTTTAGTGTAATCGTATATAGCCTTCCTCGATAAATGGGTTATCTAACACTAAACAAATTCTTCCTGAGATTATCGTTTTCAAGCAGACAAACAAACAGTATTTTCAGCTTTATATATTAGTATAGATTAAGTACTTTATTATCATTGTTTTATTACGTAGCAAAATAAACGAATAGAAAGAAGATAGCCGTACTTTAAAAAATAAATAAAAATAATTTCAGCTCTCACAACTGTAACACGAAGCTCGAAATCGATTTATATCATCACCATCGAACTGTCACTATGACAGTACATACATTAAACTCGAGACTTCAAGTGCAATTTCATGTATATTAGATAACTACATGTAAAACCACTTCTTATAAATATGTCATACTATGTCATACGTACAACTACCATAAAAATCCTTTTTAAAATTAAAATAGAAATCTGCGGGATTGCTACCATGTACCACCTTTGTGAGTATCCGATATTTCGGCGCTGTCGCAAGCGCCATGATCACGGAGTAACTGAAGATTTTGCGGGTGGGCTGATATTGGCAGAAATATCGGTCTACCCTCTTTCGCAGTCTTTTACCACATGGTACCAAAAAGGTACATGGTAGCAATCCCGCAGATTTGTATTTTAATGTGACAGACCATGAAAATTTTCAAAGTGTTACACGCATTTTTATTTTTTTACATTTTTTGATTTAGTTATTGCTAACTGGCAATTAATTTAGTTTTAGCAATGAATAATTACTGAACGAAATTTATTGTAAATTTGTATGCCTATTACTGGCGAAATGTGTATCGTGCATATTTTTTTCTTTTTTACCATCTTTTTGTACCACATTTATGCAAATAAAAATTATATTATTATTATTATTATATTATTATAAAATCCTTTTTAAAAGTTGGACCATAATACTATGAGGAGAAGGAAAACTTAAAACCAACTCTGAACTAATCCATCTGTCCAACGTAGCTCGGTAGAACTAATCCATCTGTCCAACGTAGCTCGGTAGGCCAAAGCTTCCTTACTGATGAGAGACCTATATCCAACAGTTAATTAGTCAAAGCTTTTGATTTTATTATGAAAACTATGATGGAAAAACTAGTTTCTTCTACAATTTCCTTAGCAAAGTCATTCTTGTATAATAAAGATAAAAATATCTAGATTTAGGCGTCTAGGCTTTAAACCTCAAATAAGTTGGCTGCCCCGTCAGGCGCCGC
Organism: Spilosoma lubricipeda; assembly: GCA_905220595.1. NCBI lineage: Eukaryota > Metazoa > Arthropoda > Insecta > Lepidoptera > Erebidae > Spilosoma > Spilosoma lubricipeda. The sequence goes on from HG992296.1 coordinate 1,464,534, forward strand.
GCAGTCCTTTGTGTCGATATTATATATGTCTCAAATTTGTTTTAACTCAGTTGAAAATTTGTCTTCCGAAACATTCTGTGGCCAAAAGGTTTGATGTAGGCATTGGACAATCTAAAACTCGGCAAATTCTTCTTATAATTATCTTCTTGTAATTTACATATACCGGCTTTAAATAGGGGTAGGTTTTCCATTAAAGGGTTTGAATATTGCTTCTTTTTCTTTTTTTTTTTTTTTTTATGTTAGGCCCTGCCAAAATGACTCTCCTCTGCCTGATGGAAAGCATAAGCAGAATCCAAGAGTGGTGGTCACCATACGGCGAATGCAGACAATGCAACAATGCAGTATGGTGACCCACACTATGGCGGGCTAGTGATGCTTCTGCATCATTGGGACTCCGGTCTCGCACTCACCAACGAAACACGACAGCATGATTGCTGTTTATATATTTTGTTTAATATGTTCATTTTTCTGTGAAATAAATTCATTCTTTTTCATTTGAATTTGTTGTCGCGTTTTTTATGGAATAGGAGGCAAAAAAGCAGAAGTATCGCCTGATGCTAAGCGATTACCGCCGCCCATAGACATCTTCATTTTAAGAAGGCGTACAGGAAATTGATATATGACGAATAAAATCCATTCCAATACTTCTCTCTTCTACCCAGTCTGCGTCACTTTTCAACAATACTTGGCTCCTATTGATCTAAACGTGATGTTAATTAAGCACGCTAGTAAAATACACATTTAAAATAACGTGATAATCTGTTAGCTATTTTCGGCATTCATCGTGAGCAACAACGTGACACATAAATTAATTTTAATACTATACATATTATGCTTATTAGTTTAGGTTCATTATTTGGTTTAACAGATTGGTCTCGATCACGATTAGATCACGTTTGCCATTATTATTGTCTTCTACTTTCATCAATCTACAATTTAATAATAAAAAAATATTTTCATTTTAAAATTAATAACGTTTGCTTTATTGCAAAGCTTGAATAATGAAAACACGTTTAATGAAATGCAAAGATTATACTTTAATAAAAGATACAAGACTTGTTTTCTCTGTACACATCCAACTTGATATAACACGTTATTAACTTTTGATTTATGATGCTGGCTTGAAAACTTTAAATGCTTATGTACTTTATATTATATTTTTATTCATCAACTAGCAGACCCACGCAACCTCGTTTGCGTCTTCTATTGCCCGTCGCGTGCTAAATTTCCCCCGTTTTTGAAACATTTTTCATTGGTGCTCCTCTCCTATTAGTCTTAGCGTGATGATATATAGCCTATAGCCTTCCTCGATAAATGGGCTATCTAACACTAAAATATTTTTTCAAATCGGACCAGTATTTCCTGAGATTAGCGTGTTCAAACAAACAAACAAAAAAACAAACTCTTCAGCTTTATATATTAGTATAGATAACCATTAAATGCTCATTGCTTCACATATGCCTCTTCTTAGAAGATTTCGGCCTAATTTGGCCGGCCAGACGGTTTGGTTTCGGGTTTGTTTCAAGGCTTTCTCCTTGCGGTAATATTGTCCTGCGGAGTTTCTCCCTAAGTTGACACCCATGGGATGAGTAGGGGTGGGTAACACTCCATATTTGTGACCTGTCACCACATGAAACATTATGTGTAATAGTGTTACTTTAGTCTGATAGTCACGCGCTGTCGCTCTGGCTACAGCAATATGCTGAGATAGGTACCTTTTCTGGTATTGCACAGGGCATTATAATTGTTTGTTTTCTGTTATCTTACGTCTGTTTAAAATCATGTACCGTCATGTTTTCTTTCTTTCTAATAAAGACAACATGTGAAATTATGAAAAATAGTAAAAGTGTAAAGTGATACGCATGAAAGTATATTGTGATGTTGTCAGAAACCATCCTAACGGCCGACTTCGAGTATCCTACTCTAGGGAGTATCTTGAGTAAATTTGTATTACAGTTATGGAAATATTGCTGTGGTTTGTAATAGCTTTTTTGAGTTTTTTTTTTCTATTTACTTCATTTAAAACTAGCTGGTCCCGTTATTTTGGTATTTTTTTAGTTCTTTCTCCTTGCGATGCTGTTGTACAGCGTAGTGTGTTCCCTTAGTCGAACACGAGGATGTCTAATATAAAACAACTTATATTGAGAATTTCAAATACATACACACTCACACACACACACTCACTTACTCACTCACTCTCACACACACACACATACACACACACACACACACGCATACACACACACACACTCTTGTACACAAACATACACTAGCGCAAAACACACTTCGAGGTGACCGGTATGTTATTCTATTCGTTTCTCTTAGTTTGCTTTTTATTTTTTCTTTTACTTTATTTCAGCCACAAGTTCTATGTCTCTTCCAATATACTATAGTGTAAAACTTTATAAACAGCTAGCTATGTGACAGCGGGGTGAGAGCCTGGTGATTTGAGCTACAGACTCACCGTCTAATTCAGACACCAGTCCTCTTACAATTGCTGTATTGTTTTGTATTGTGAAAAAACAATAATCATATTGCATGTATTGGTGATTGTAAGAGGAGATATAAATAAATTATTATTATTATATTATTATTATTTATTATTAGTTGCTCTTACGACACCCACGCGATGAATAAGCGTGGTGATACTCCGAATAGACATAAGACATTTTAATAAGAATATGATATTTTTATTAAAATGTCTTATTAATAACTAGATTTTGTTATTACTTGGGTGTTACTAACAATTTAATTAATCTCACTTTTTTGTCTTATTTCAACATGTTTAACCAGTTTTTATGCTTTCGCCTTGTTGTTGATTTTATATTTTATCAATCAACTAGCTGACTCACGCAACCTCGTTTGCGTCTCCTATTGCCCGTAGCATGATAATTTTCCTCCTTTTTTGTAACATTCTTCATTGATACTCCGCTCCTGTAGGTCTTGGCGTGATGGCATATAGCCTTCCTCAATAAATGAGCTATCTAACACTGAAAAAAAAATTCAAATCGTACCAATAGTTTCTGAGATTAGCGCGTTCAAACAAACAAACAATCTCTTCAGCTTTATAATATTAGCATAGATTTAATTGGAAAAGAACATTGTCCTATTACCATGTGGTAAATTTCATCAGGATCCGTTTAGCTATTCTAAAGAGAATACGAAACAAAACGTTTGTCTAAACTTACTTTTCTAAACAAATTAATGCAATTGAAGAGTCTTTTTGTAATTCCAAATGAACAGCTTTACATTTAATATATATTTAAATGAATAGACAAAAAAAAACAAAATCAAATACATTATCAAAAAAAATATAGTAGTAATTACTTTACATCAATTTTTTTTTTTACTGTCTGTCTGTCTCTTTGTTTCGGCTAAACTCTGGAATAGCTATTATACCGATCTTAACGAGACTTTCACTGGCAGATAGCTGAAGTTAGAAGCCGTAATTATTTTATAAAAGTAGGGTTACACGAAATTACCATGGGAGGGCTATGCTTCGGCATACATGGACCGGCTTGACCGGACTGATACCACGGCCTCACAGAAAACCGGTGTGAAACAGCACTTGCGCTTGTTTCACCGAGTGAGTGAGGATACCAGAGGCCCACAGGGTTTCGAGACAAAGTAAAAAAACGTAACCCTTATAGATTCGTCATATCTGTCCGTTCGTATGTCACAGCCACTTTGTTCCGAAACTATAAGAATTATTATGTTGAATCTTGGTAAGTGGATGTCTTCTGTGAACCGTATTAAGATTTCACACAAAAATAGAAAAAAAGGAGTCTCTCAAATCCAAAATAAAAGAATTATTACCGCATTTGGCAAACGTCATATAATAAAGCCAGTGTTACCTAGTTAAATTTTAAAATCTTTTCAAAATATCACAATACAAAAGCGTGATACTTACTTACATATTATTTAAAGTGCTTGAAATTTATAAAACTTGAAACGACAGTTTTAGAATGAGCTTGGGGCATTGACGCCTTTGAAAATTTTCGACGATGCCTAAGTGCCCTCAGCGGGAATTTACCACGAGACTTCAGACAGATAAAATGAAATATATTGTGTGTAGGCACTTTTCGCAAGACTAAAGTGTACAGTATAATAATAAAACATATTGACTTACAGTATTTTCTTTAGGTATATAATTATATTGTAAAAAAGTGATAAGTCTTGGTTTGATGACAAAGAAGTAGCTGGGTTTTGGTTTTATTATTGAATATTGTGAAAAAGAAGTATTTTTTTTTGTTACTTTAAAAGCTTTGTAACATAAGAAGTAATTTGGAAAATAATTTTATTTGGAGTAATTTTTGTACATCAGGTTTGGTCCCAATTAAATTCACTAAAAACACCATCCCGAAGAATTAACAATGAAGATCATTCATCATTTAATAATCAAAACGATGCAGAAGCATTTCAATACGCCACTCTAGTGTTGCTCACCAGGCTGCATTCTGCAATTCACAATGAGTATAGTGACCACAACTTCTGAATTCTGCTCGATTCCTGGTCGGATAGAGTGGACGAAAGCTGTCACCGCCTGCATTGATCTCGGCATGCTGGCGAGTGGTGAGAGATAGGAAGTCGCGGTGTGAGGACTTTACTGAGTCCAAAAGGAATCCGCAGAACGTGATCGGTAAAGAACCGATCCTGCTTGAATGTGTTGGCGAAGGGGACGCGTTAGAGGTGGCTAGTTCTCAATCGTCGCCTAAGGCTCGCTGTGGCCACATCTTGGAGAGACGTGGCTGCTGCAAACGACCCGAGACGGGTGACACTCTGCTGCGGTCGGGGGATGTCGTCCACTGTTGAGTAGACCGGTGTGGGGGGTGTCAGCATCCTGCACCTGGGATGCGCATGCATCCCTGAAGCTTCTCTCGACTGCCGAAGTAGGCCGCCGCGGAGCTTAGTGAGTAAACCGGTCCCTCGGGGATATGGTGCGAAAAGCATTTCTCGCATTAAAAAGGCTCACACATAAGAAAATCTTTTACAAACTCGGCACATTGTTTTGAATCCAAATTAATATGAGGACAACATAATCAATTGGAAGCAGTTCGTAAATCTATGCGCAGCAACCAATAGGTGCTATTGGTTGCTGCGGCGGCCATTTTCCAGTTCAATTACATTAAAGAGCACCCGATGACCAACTTCATACGCCACCACAGGCGTAATTTCTAGGCGTGCTTGATAAAATCAGATCCATCAAGCAATATAGAAAATTAACATTATCAGTACATACCAACAATCCCACTTTCAATCACAATAAGAGTATCTTAATATAATCTCATTCCATTATTACTTAGCATGTTTTGGAAATTTGCATTCCATTTGGAATATGGGTGTGATTCCACGCCCCTTAAGTCGAATACGATATATCTTGTCTGGACATACGGCATTGAATCGTTTCCTTTAGGAAAAACATCCTTGCGATGATATATTTAGAGATTTCTACTCATTATTTAACAGAAAATAAACCTCAAAAAGTACATATTGCTACTCAACTAGTATATTTTTTTATTAAGTCCATTAATAGTTCTAAGACGTTTGCTCTTTGAAACACCTTTTTCTTTTTTAAATATTTTCGGCTCATCTGCTGCTCTTATAGCTAATGATCACTCGTCTTTAGTTCGAAAGCTAAAGGATAATGAGTTTGATTCCTGCTCAGGGCAAAATTTGTTTGTTAAGTACTATATTTTTTCTGTTTTTGATCGTAATATAGAAAATTATAAGTAGTTCTCATCGACAGCTTTTATCAGTCTGGACATATGCTTCACATTAGAAGTAAGGTATTGTCCTAATGTACCATTCTAGTACAACAAACAACACACAACACAACTCTAGTACAAAGTAAACATGTCAAGTATTTTTCTGTAACTATGATAATGTATATACCAAATACGATGATTAGTTGAACATTTACGACATAAATATATATATAATATAAAAATAAACAAATGAAAAAATACTTTATTACGTTTTTTTCAGAGTACATTTTAGCAGTATCAGATCTCAAGATAGGTTATCAGCGTATCAGTTATCGACACTGGATTAATGGGACATCTAACAATACGATTGAAGATGAATATGATAGTACAATATCTTTGAAATTCTCGTTATATCGTGTTGTTCTCTGAAAGATTAGCTCTCGTTTTTATCTTGTAGATGGACATCGTGAATGTCTATCTGTCTTTGCTAATATGAAAGAGATAGAGCATTTGTTTCATTATTTGTTTAAAGATTCTTATCTCTAAAATTACTAAACAGTGTTGGATAATTAGAGATAGAGTTTTAATTGAGATGACGTCTAAAGAATACGGGATGTTGCCACCCCTATTCATTCCAGTAGACTAAGAGATCAAACTAACAACAACCAAGAGAAGGTTTGTTAGTAGTTTAACTTACAAATAAGGGCTTTGGTGGACTTATCATGTTTCCAACTCCTCCTGTTTTTTTCTTCTGATTAATTTCGTTACGAGTTCCAAGACAGTTAATTTTTTCCTGGGGCTTCCCGACTGTCATAACTCGGTGTGTTCGTGGGTCACTGCTGTTGATCCTGGTGTACAGGAGTTACAGTGGTGGGCGTGTGGGCGGGATAGGTCCCATAAAAAAAATAAAAAATAAGGGCTCTACAAATAGAAGAATAACTTGAAACAAACCATATACTAACTCGTATGCAGCGTGGTACAGCAAACTAAAACGTCCTACCAAACCTGCGTTCACTACTACTAAAAACTGTTGATGATATAATTGATGATAATGATTGAGGAATGAGTAATTATATAACATTGTGCTATGACTATTAGTAGCAGATTAGTAACCGCATAACATAGAAGAATCTGCCGGGAACTTCTAGTATAGAATATTGAACTAAAGAGTCTAAAATCATATTAAAAAATTGGGGGTATTTAATAGAAGTATTAAGAATTTTATTTTTTGATGTTTCTGTCCATGAGATCGAAACATACCAACGGGTCGTATTAGTATGGTGACCACTACCTCTTGGATACTACTGAAGCTTTCATTCTGCTTTAGTATATTAAAAAGCTTGGGTGGCTCTCTTGGGTGGTGGATCTTTTATATATATAGACAAATGCTATAAACTATATATATAAAAGATGAAAGTGACTGATATAGCCAGAGATCAACGCACAGCCCAAACCGCTGAACCTAGAATCCTGAAATTTTGCATGTAGGTTCTTTATATGACGCAAGTGAGGAAAGGAATTTTTGAAATTCCACCCCTAAAGGGGTAAATCAGGCGATAAAAGTCTGCGTGAGCGATCCTGCATAAACCAGTATATAAATAAAATAGAATAGAATTATACCGAAACATTATACAAGCGAGATAACATGATACCTTGGCATGAAAAGGCACATTGTCTAGTATTATCGAGAATGTTATGAAATTAATGGCATTGTTTTCACGTGAAAGAGCTGAATAGAAGAATATTTTGCTAAATGATAAGTTAATATTTCTTAGATTGCCTTTCGGTAAATAGACTAAAGATTAACAAATACCAGACTTCGTATTGATTACAGGGATTGGGATATTTACGTATTCGTGAGACCTTATAACCTTGTTCTAGTTCTCCTGCCTTTTCACCTGCGTTATTGTAGTGTCTTATTTTTTTTATGTTATTGGGGGCAACCGAGCAGACCTATCACCTGATGGTAAGCGATTACCGCCGCCCATGGACACCCGCATCACCAGAGGCGTCACAAGTGAATTGCCAACCTTTGGGGGATGGGGAAAAGGATGTGGGGAGGGTTTAGGGTATGGGCCTCTTCACTCACTCGGTGAAACACAGCGCAAGCGCTATTTCACAGGGGTTTTCTGTGACACCGTGCTTTCACTTCTGTTGAGCCGTCCTATTCATGCCAAAGCGTGGCTCTACCACGGTATTTTTTTTTTTTAGATTTATCAATTGCGGTAAATACAGTGTAGAACGTCCACAGGTCAGGTGGAGTTATGAGTTTCACAAGGCGCCTGGCAAGAGCTGGATGCGAGAAGCCGAGAACTGAACCAAGTGGCGTGGTGTTGAGAGAAGCCTATATTCAACAGTGGCCTGCGGTAGGCTGATGTTGATGATCAATTTTAAAAGTATGACCTTAGAATTCCCTCATTTATGAAGTGGTAGCTCTTCGAAAAGATACTTATTATTTAGAACTAATCAACTTACAAGAACAAATACTACCTTTAATTGCGTTTTAAAAATTCATTATTCTCTACCTTAGCTCAGTTCTATACATCATTTTGAGATTTACCAAATTTAAGATCCTTACCTCCTTCAAATGCATAAAAATGGCTTTAATTTCACGTTTTAATATAGCTTAAAAACTACTAGGTGTTATGCTACTATGTAAGAAACTCTCGGTGGGCGACTGTGACTCATACTTGTCCGTTTTTTTATCTAGTCATCTCAACGCATTAAGGTAATTAATTTCATAAGAAATTCTCACCATTAATTTTTCTCTTTTCCAAACTTATGACGGACCACCCAAGTAGCTTACGGAAACTGTCGCAATAAATTTCTTGCAGAAAATAGTAAAAAAATATCCTGTGCAACTACGTTTTAAGTTGATGTTTGTATAGCAAATGGGAAGGCATACGTCATTTTTAAACAATTAAATTCCGAGAAACCTTTAATTTAACATGTGAGAAACAAATTTGTTCTTCTTATCCACGGTCCGGCTGTGATCTTTAAAAACAAAACAAATAAATTCAAAGGTCACATCTGGAACTGGTATATAATAAATAATCGAACGTTAGATAAGACTATATAATATACATTAGGTACATTTTTTTATCTGTATTTCTATTTTAAACACTAAGTTTAAAAAAGTACTTTGATTGTTCCCAGGATAGTCGAAGTGGTTTTAGATGGCCCGAGGTACGTCGGGGTTAAAGAGATAGCTTTGTTGGGTACGAGATATAATATATGTACAAGCAAAATTCTTCAAGTTTGATTTATATCCCACATTCCAAGCATTTCAAAAACTATGGAAAAAACTTTACCCAGGATCTTCAAGGTGATAACTTCGGTGCGAATAACATTCTTAGATCCAATATTGATTTGATACGTGGATTGCAATGATTCATGCAGTATTAGTAATTTATTTTCATGTGTTAATTAAACAAGTCAAAAATCTTTGCCACCAATCGATTTAGATACTATCGTCTGACTTGATCCCTGAACACTGATAGTCGTACCCCTGTTATAGATTCTATTGCCATTATTTAATTTGCTTAAATATTTACGTACTTTGATTGATTCTGATTGGGAATACTATTCATACAAGAAGGACTTGTGTATACTGTTCATAATCTGCAAATTTAAATAATAACCATATATCTTATTCCAAGATATATAGAAATACATATTTTTTTTCTATGTAATACGGGGAAATGAGCAGACGTATCACCTGATGGTAAGCAATTGACGCCACACATGTACACCTGCAACACCAGAGGCGTCGCAAGTGCGTGGCCGGCCTTTGGGGGATGGGGAAGGGAATGGATGAATGGAGGGATGGGCTTCCGGTATCCTTACTCACTCGTTGAAACACACTGGTGTTCTGTGAGGCCATGGTATCGCTCCGGTTGAGCTGGGCCATGCATGCCGAAGCGTGGCTCTTCCACGGTAAATAATACAATACATTAATAAACTATACATTAGATATTGTCTAATGGTTTCCAACAGCAGAGGGGATAACTTTATTCAAAGTTTATAAGAAACTCCGCAATCTCTTTGATGCGTCTTTTTTTCTCCTTACGGTTAGATAAGGTCAAAATTAGAGATAGACGGATAAAAATAATTGTTCTAACTACGAAACATTTCCTTAAGATAACGAGAGTTTAAGATTTTCGTTAAAGACACCCAAGACGGAAAAAGTACTTAGTTATTTCTTTTTTTACAAAAAGTCATGGAATACAAATTCATTTCTTTTTTAACTTTAACTGACTTTGGGAAATACTTTTTTCTAGTACTTACCTGCTTAACTAGAAGTCTCTGAGGTGAATGTTTATTAATAGGTGAAACTTATATCTCAATGCTTGTTGTATATAGCTCGTGTTTGATATATAAACTATACACCACATTGCACATGATGATCCTGTTTGAGTTATTCAGGCTTTTTAATACCTATTAATATTTGTCCTTTAAATCAAACGTCAGAAGGTTTCTGAACAGAAACCGAACACAGTACTTATAAAGACTTTATTTAGGAAAGCTTGCCTAACATAATGAGTACGATTGATATTTAAAAAAAAATCGATTTATTTTCTCTACTGATAATGTAAAAAGGACAACCATGAAATCAACTGATCAAAAAAATATCTCAATACTAAGAAAATAAGCAGAAAGTGGAAAATAATAAAGTAGAATCGTCAAAATACGAAAACTATTAAATGCAGTCAAAATAAATGAGAAAAATATCAAGATAGGCAGAAAACACAATGGTAAAGGATAAGTTAAATATGGGAATTAAGAGTTGAAGCGAACTGTCAGACTAGTGTCAGGAAACTAGATGACTATCTGCATATAACTAGTTATTTGAGTATCTAATGGTGCATGAAGAAACCATTACAATGTATAGTGAAATATAAGATGGCGCAGCTAAAACATAAAAAAAAAAAAAAAAAAAAAAAAAAAAAAAGATATTGGAAATGGAAAGCAGATCAAAAAAATACAAAAAAATTAAGATGGAAATTATTTGGCTTGTTCACCAGACCGGATTTGTTTTAAACAAATCTTTATCTCAAATACCTCACGTCAACTGTTTGAGATAGTCGTTATCAAGACTAGTAACTTGCATTCTTGAACTGCTTCCACACATAAAAGTCATTATCAAATTCTCTCGCAATACCTACAGTTTTATCATTGTTTTATTACAATAAAGACAGTGATAACATTTGGACATGACCTGTTTCATCTTTATATTGATAAGTGAAGCAAAAATGTTGTACCCCTTTTTATGAATATTGTATCAACGAAAGATAGTACTGACTGCTTCTGTTCATGTTCGTTTTCCTAGCTATCTATTACATAGAGAGAAAGCTTAAAATTAAATAAGATTATTAGAATTTACGAAGGAGGGATCTGACGTAAGATCATATAAGAGACCAATGTATTAATATAAATATATTTTCTACACTCGCTTTCACTATAGCTAACCCACGAAACCTCGTTTGCGTCTCCTATTGTCCGTAGCGTGATAATTTTCCCCCGTTTTTAAACATTCTCCATTGATGCTTCGCTCCTATTGGTCTTAGCGTTATACCTATAGCCTTCCTCGATAAATGTACTATCCAATACTGAAAGATTTTTTCAAATCGGACCTGCGGTTGCTGAGATTAGCGCGTTCAAAAAAACAAACTCTTCAGCTTTATAATATTGGTATGCGAGTAGATATTAACTTTCTAAAATTCGTTTAGACAATCGAAAATCTTATATGCTGTGTTACTCTATCTTAATTGTAAATAAGGATGAAGATATCAGCTATCGGATACAAACCAAACGTCCGACGGAATAGGAAATCGTTACCAGACAGAACCAAAGCTATCAATCTTAAATGGAGGTCTGCCAATCTTACTGCCCAATAAAACCGAGACGATTCTATTCTGTTCTGTTCTGGTAAATGTATTTAAGTAAAAATAACCACTAAATGTTTATGAAGTCAAATAGCTTAAATTAAACCTTGTATAAAAGTTGAGTTATAATAGTTTTCTTTTTTATGGAATAGGCGGAAAAACGGGCAGACGTATCGCCTGACCGTAAGCGATTACCACCGCCCATGGACCACCAGTTTAAGTTAAAGCTTTAGTATCTAGTTAAAAAGCTTATCAAACATAACAAGAAAGAGTTAAAAAACTATTAGATACCTAAGTTTTTTAAAAAGAATAATTTAGCCTATGTCTCACTGGCCATTATTTCGAATCGAATTACGAATTGAAATCGGCTCAGCAGTTTAGGTGCGGTAAACATACAAACATGTATAAACTGTCAAAAATATACCTTTCTTTTTGACTTCGCCACAGTCGGGTAAAAAGTAACTAGTAATATATAACCATGAATATATTCTAGAATTAAACTCACTTGTACTTATTCCACTATTTTAATTGAATTTACACCTGACCGGTTTTTGCCTTATGGCATTCTTAAAGGTTACCTTTATACAGTGATAGAAGACAGAAGAGAGATAGAAGAATAAGTACAAGTGAGTTTAATTCTAGAATGTAATACAGCAAGTTCCATCAAGTGTTCACAATCGAGAGTATAAATTATATAAACATGAAATTCTAAAGAATGGTTTAGCATCTTTTCTACTAATATTATAAACGCGAAAGTTTGTAAGTATGGATGGATGGATGGATGGATGTTTGTTACTCTTTCACGCAAAAGCTACTGAACGAATTTGGATGAAACTTTAAAGTAATATAGCTTATACATCAAAATAACACATAGGCTACTATTTGCCGCGATAACCGATATAATAGCTGGCGGAGCGATTGGCAAAAAAAAGGTTTTTTTTTAAATTGATGCTAATAACTGTCGAGCCAGACTACATGTATTGTGGGATTCTCCCCAGTTGAAGTAATAACACTACGAAAGAGATATCGTTATGGACTACAAAAGAGTATTAAAATACCAAAGAGTAAGGTTGGTTCATCATCATCATCAACAACCTTTAACCGTCCACTGCTGGACATAGGCCTCTCCTTAGAAAGGAGGATTCGGCCTAATAAGATACGCTGGCCAGCCAGGTAGGTATAGGGTTTGTATCAAGTTTTTTTTATGGAATAGGCGGGCAAACGAGCAGACGTATCGCCTGGTGGTAAGCGATTACCGCCCCATGAGCGGCGCTTATACCAGCATAATCAGTCATCAAAAATCATAATCGCTTACCACCAGCAACATCAAAAGCGTCACAAGTGCGTTGCGGCCTTTGTGGGACGTGGGGGGAAATAGGGGGAGAGGTTGGTGTATAGACCTCCGGTATCCTTACACACGTGGTGAAACACAGCGCTAGCACTATTTCACAAGGGTTTTCTGTGAGGCCGTGGTATCACTCCGGTAGAGCCGGCCCATTCGTGCCGCAGTGAGGCTCTTCCACGGTAGTTTTCGTTCTCTTTGCAGTCATGTTGTTATGCGTAGTTTTTTCTTTTAGTAGTCGCCTACAACACCCATGGGATGGGTAGGGGTGGTGATACTCCTTATTTTCAACCCGTCACTACACGTATAATAATAAGAAGAAAACAGAATAAGGTTGATCAAACTATCGATATTTTGCGACTGCCGATAGCAAAACCATTTTACAATACCATAGATTAATGAACCACTTAATAACTACTAATCTTAAATCGCGATATAGAAGTTTTCGTGCCGATTAGCATATTAAATTAAATTAATATTTCGGATATCTTACACATAACGCCATCTAGTCCCAAGCTAAACAGAGCTTGTGTTATGGGTACTAGACAATTGATATAAATACATAATTATACTTCTTTTTTTTTGTAAATACATACATATTATACATAGAAAACACCCAAACTCCGAAACAAATATTTGCAGATCGTACAAGCATTTGGTCCGACCCGGGAATCGAACCCGAGACCTCAAGCACAGCAGTCACATACGCTACCACTGCGCCACAGAGGCGGTAAATATACAACTTTCCATCATCAACCATTGGACCGTAGCCCGCCAAATATGATCACCTCGCCTGATCGGAGGATCCTCTCTATACTGGGAGGACATTTCCCCGCATATACTTATTTATAATAAATATAAACATTGCTTTAATACAATACCTAAGTAGGAAAAAAGATAAATTCGACTCACATTAAAATAGCTAAAACTTAAAATTCCTTGCACACGAGATTAGAAAATTCCTGTAGGAATATTCCATTTGCAGTTTAATATATTCTTCGGTCAAACCAGAATAGATGTTCAACTATTTACAAATATATGGATCTATCCTGTTTCAGAGAAAGGGACAACCAGCATTTGATCAGTTCACATTTACATAAAATATTCTGGTGTTTAGGTACTTTTGTCCGAATTGAACAATTTACGAAATAATACTCGAATCCAAAATCAACATGATCTAAAGATAAGGATTAAATTCCAAAACAGTAGACAGTTTCTGTGGATGTATTTGTAAATTAAAATAGAAAATAAATGATTCCGTGAATTAATTATGAACAATAGTTTATTTTGACCAAGTTATTACCTTAAAGTATGATTGTTAATGGCCGTTTTCAATAAACTATCTCCAGTTTTAATTAAAGGTAGTTTATTGACGGTCTGAATTTACCTTAAAAATACTATTTTTGTTCTTTACTTGGAAACTACACTTGTCTAACTGATGAGAAAATACGTAAATAGTTTAAAAGAAAGGAAGAAAATGTGTATTTAAGGTATTTAATCTATCATATTAATGAATATATATATAAACTATCTCCAATTTAAACTGTCTGCAAACTAAATTTCATGAAAATCGTTGGAACCGTTTCCGACATTCAGATTCGAATGCCTCGGTGGCGCAGTGGTAGCGTATGCGACTGCTATACTTGAGGTGTCGGGTCGATTCCCGGGTCGGATCAAATGCTTGTACGTTCTGCAAATATTTGTTTCGGAGTTTGGGCGTTTTCTATGAATAATATGTATATATTTACAAAAAAAGTACATATGTATTTATATCAGTTATCTAGTACCCATAACACAAGCTCAGCTTAGCTTGGGACTAGATAGCGTTGTGTATAAGATGTCCAATATATTTATTTATTTTATTATTCATAGAAGAATTGCTCGTTTAAATGTATTAAATAGATTAAGGGTAAAATAAGACGCAATATGTAATGAATGACTTTAAAAAAATCTTGTTACAGTTTGTATTTTAATATCAGTTCTTTCCAATATTTTGCACTTACTAAATCTCCGTGGTTGAATATGGTCTAGACAGTATTAAAGCTGCAAGTAATTAATATTTTCAAAAAGATATTGCCAAAAAAAATATTCTGTTGATAGAGTTTGGAGCAGGCAGTCATACGAATACCAACCTTAAGACAAAGTAGTGTGATGTATTTTCCAAAAAAAAGTCTAGTTTTCACACCGTTACACTATATGCAATGTTTGTATGAATAGTAAACAGATGGAATAAGGTGTTCGTGAAAGGTGTGGTTGGCGAAATGAACTGGTCTTAAGATTAGAAAAAGTAAATTTTATCTCACGAACGAAAGAAGAAAATAGATGCTGTTTTCCTTTTGGTAAGATGACTTCAATAACATTTACAGAGCGTTCGCATTACCCCGCGCTGAGAAAACAACCCAAATTGTTATTGGTTGGATGATGTTTACTGTTTTTATCGGATAAGCCTCATAAATAACTTAAAGGGTACCAGAGACACGAATACAATAAAAAATGTCTATGGCTTTGTTTTTTAACAGACTAGTGTTTTACATTTTGAGTGATTATGGGTAAACACAGATGAATAGGCCTCTATGCTGTCTGTGAGGATATAGATATGATTGGATAAAGATAAGATAGTTTCAGTTTACTGAGTAAACAGGGAAATTCCTCAAGTAGAAACACGGAAAAAGCATAACGCTCCTTCTTTCACAGTCGGGTAAAAAGAACTTAAGATACTTTTTGTCGACTGAGACGCGGTCAAAAGGCTACTATCAAATATATTAAATAAAAAAACCAGACTTAAAGTTACTTTATTTATAAATATCTAAGGCATAATGTATTTACCTTAGTGTTGAACCACTTATCATTTCGTATGTACGTGGTTTGCCCTCGACACAAACTAATGAAAGTAATCTTAGGTCGGAGTGAAATGCGGTGTCTGGATAGGCACGCTTCATTAGAGTGAGAGACTGAATGGAATTAAGTACGTGGAAACGTTAGGCCCTTTCTTTTGTACATTGCTACCATAGAAAATGTTTATGCTTTGGAAAATATATACACGCCACATGTTCCTTACATAATTCAGGCTTTGCTCTTTTAAAATGTATTTCATGTTAATGAGAAAAATATTTCAAAATGATACCTTAAGTCTTTAAATCTTTAAACACGCATACACTGAATAATCAATAACTCAGTCACATAGTTTATTATGTGGCTAGAACTATCCGTTACTGTTTAAAAGGGATCGTAAACCCCAAATATATAAAGGACACTATTTTAATTACCTTCGAGTTTATTAAAATTGTTGTCCACATTTCATTTAACGTACCTATAGTGAAATTGAAAGTCATTTACTGGAAAATAATGGTCATTAAAATTTTGGGTCAGTAACAGTTTCAAACGTTACGGTTACGTCTACAATAGCTATGAAAAGGTAAAGTAATAAAATCTAGCTTAAACTACCCTTAATCTAACTAGTCTTGCCTAATATCGGGATAAATGTAGTACAATGTAATAATTTGAGTAATTAGTAGGGCTTAGTTTGTGGTCTTAATAACACAGCTGACATGATGTTAGAAGAATGGATGGCCTTAGACTAAGATTGCGTGGTCCTAACGATAGATTGATAATACTTTATTTGTACATACGGATTTTAGAAACATCACAACTCGATAGCAGTTAGTGTGGGAGTACTTCTTTATCTAGGAGGTTTGCAAATATTTTCATTACCAAATAATTTGAAAAACACCATGAAAGGTTAAGCTGAGAACTACTAGACTTAACCAATGTTACCTTCAACGTTTTTTCAAAAAAAAGTAATCTAACTAAAATTTTGCATCTGATTTCAAGCAGCTGTTACGAGATTAAAAAGAGCTTACAGCAAAATTTATTGAATTCAATTCATCGCTATATTTTTAGTTAATATACCTGCCTTCGTACGATTTGCCTATATTCTAGATTGAAGGGATTAAGGATTGTATCAATTTAAAAGGCAGTATACCTTTAGACTTTTTTATTGTGCATTAGCATAGCAATTCTTTCTGTTTAATGGACCACGAAAAGCTTTCTATTTTATGTCTCATTTTTGTCAACCTTTATTTCTAAGAATTCTTTCTTAAGTTTTTTTATTTCAAGGAAAATATATAATATTTTAGCAAAAAATTTACTTCAGCAAAAGCTCAATGATGCAGAAGCATTACTTGGCCGCCATAGTGTAGGTTAGAATAGTAGGTAGCAATGAGTATGGTGACTATTTTTTTTTTGTTGAGCGCTTGGAAAATCCCTTTGGATCTCCAGCTCCTTGAGATCTGAGGAGCCAGGTATGTGGTGATTCCACTAAAACCCACCCCGGCGGCCGGTCTCAGGTGCCCTACTCTGGCCTTGTCATTTCAGGTCCCCCCAAGATCGATGCTGCGCCTACTCAGACTCTATCCAGGGGAACACCTGTGCTTCCTATCGGCCCACTCATTATTACGTGTTGCGGTCGGCCGACCTCCTACCACTGGCCGCAACAAATAATCTGCCGAAAAAGGTCCCCACTCTCTGGCAGCTTGCGACCCTGTAAACGGCTGGTATCGCCGCTGACTGGTTGCGGCTGTGCGGCTGTAATCGTTTACCATCAGGCAATACATATGCTTGTTTTCCCCCTATTCCACAAAAAAGAACAAGTAAAGAAACCCAAGGTCATGACGTCAAGGCATATCAGTTATCGCAATAATGATTAAACCAGTCATTGACCTTCTAATACTATTGCTCTTACTAAAAATATTATCGTTTAAGGTTCCGTATCTATCTATACAAATAAATAAAATTGGAGTGTCTGTTTGTAATATTTAAATAACCGGTTTTTACTAAATGTATATGCATGTATACACGGTACACATACCAAAAATGTAGTTAAAATTTTTTTGTTTGTCTGCCTGTCCGTCTGTCTGTCTGTTTGTTTTGGGTAATCTCTGGAACGGCTGGACGGATTTTGACGAGACTTTCACAGGCAGGTAGCTGATGATCCAGGGAGTAACTTAGGCTACTTTTTTTAGACTAACTTTGTCCCGCGGCATTATTCGCGGTACGACGATAACCGCCTGTAACACCGCGGCATTCAGCTAGTCTCAAATAAAAATACCATTATAGAATACAGACCGGTAATTTAAGATGCCATAACTCGGTGTGTTCGTGGGTCACTGCTGTTGATCCTAACAATAAAAGTAAATTTTAACAAAAATAAAAACCGACTTCAAGGTTTGACTCGATTTCTCTTGGATGCCATCATCAGATCTTAGTGTCCTTATCGTGGTACCACCATTGGGATATCTCCTTCATATTAAAAAAATAATCATCAAAATCGGTTCATAAACGACGAAGTTATCCGCGAAAACAAATAAAAAAAAAAGAAATATACGGTCGAATTGAGAAACCTCCTCCTTTTTTGAAGTCGGTTAAAAAACCAAAAGTTTGACATTGACGTTTATCGATGAAATAGTATTTGAGGCAATATTAAGATTATCTTTCAATAGTAACGATTTTCATGACGAGCGAACATACCCGAACGAACGAACGAACATGAAACCCTCGGTGCATTGGTCTAATCTGCACTTGTCTAAATTCTTTCCAAAGGTGTTTTGTTTACAAAATATTCACAAAACCTGCTCATGGGTTATTCTGAGCGTGGAGTTGGTATAGTAAATTTTGAATAGTCTTTTGCCTCTATTTTTGTTCGATTACTGCCGTATGGTATTCGTGGCTCGTCTGTTCCCGCGAGAGTCGTAAGTACTTGGGTTTTATGACGACGTTGATCGCTGTGGGATTTGGTTGTGGAACACCAGTAGTCTACGAGGTTAATAGGGTTGTTATCTTTTAATAACATTTGAACGTTAACTTGTATAAACGTTTTAGTTTTAGTCGAGTAAATGTTGGATCCAGTGGTATTTTTTTAATAAAATTTCATGCAATACATATTGTATAAAGTCGTACTTAACATGTTTGCGTTCGCTACGCTATTACCTACTTACCTTTGAGTAACGAAGAAATTATCTATGTTGAGTGCTTTTTTCTCTTCTGGGTTATGTGTCTTCTCTCCCGGGATAGGACATGTGTCGATACGGGGATGATCTCAAATCACATGGTCGGGGTCCTTATAGAGTAGGTGCCGGAAGGCGGCCGATAGGTGCGATAGGTGTTTTTTTAGGTTAGATGTTTTTGTGTAAATCCTTTAAGTAAATACCTTTAGATTAGTAACGCCAGGAGTTTTTGATATTGCTGATATATATAACGGAACAAGATTTGTAATAATACAATTTTCAATTTACAATTAAACGTCATTATATTTATAATCATAAAAACTTTGAGTCGATGTAATAAGCTCATTCTAATAAAATAAATATATATAAATATATATTTTCGGACATCTAACACAATGCCACCCAGTCCTAAGCTAAGCAGAGCTTGTGTTGTGGGTACTAGACAACTGATATAAATACATAAATACTTTTTTGTAAATACGTACATATTATATTAAATATAGAAAACGCCCAAACTCGGAAACAAACATTTGCAGGTCATACAAATATTTGGTCCGACCCAATTGGCAATCAACAAATAACACAATTAGTGGAAATAAATGTAAGTAGAAACGCAAGCATTTTGACATTGGTAGTTTGCCAAAATTAATCTGCAGTGCAGCAATAGTTTGATTCATTAAAACGTCTAAAACTAAAAAAAAAAGAGATTGGTTTGTCGGAATGGCATTAGAAGAGATGTAATTATTTTTTTTAATACAATAATACTACGGCAGTGATTTTATTTATATTCTGATATTATTTCATTCGTCGTTCGTGTCGTACATTATTCTAGTTGTCGTGTTCAATAAAATTCTTTTGTGTAGTTTGTTATTCTTATAGATACACAAGCAATATTGTTTAATTTAAAATTAATATTAGTGAATATAGGCACTTAATACGTATTTCAAATAGTTGAAAAACGTATTAAGTACCTATGGTAATTTCAAATGAAATATTTGTGAAAGTAATAACCACAATATATACATATATTTTGTTATAACTTCTTGCAATTTGTACCATTTTTACCGTTAAATTCAGTTTCTTTCCTTTACTTCACCCAGTTGTATAATATCGCCAAAATAAAATTCAAGTTGATTTGTGATTGAAGTACATACAATCGTTAAAAGCTTTTACCAGTTTACTGATACACTTAGGCTTCTTCTTAGGAAGGTTTAGTATTGTGAAGTGTGTGTGGAGTTTGCTCCCGTAGTTGCCACGGGATGAATAAACGTGGTGTCACTTGGTATATATGATTCATCATCACACTGGGAATAGATAAGTTTAACATGTATTATCTATGTGTAGGTATTTATTGGAAAAAGTTCATAGTAATTTTAACTAGATTTTTGGATTTACAAATAATTGTAGATAATCAGCTTATACATAGAACTTGACAGATGAATTGCCACTGTTAGTTACCAAAACGAGAAAAACCTTCATGTCTCGGTCGTATTAAGAAGATTGTTTGATCCAAACTTAGGCGATAGTAATCACCCTCACTCAGAAACCAACCAGATGTTAACACAAGATAATTTGGAAAGGATACATATACAGTACATTCTGTTTAGACCGTGTACTGTCTCGCATTTAGAGGGGTTTGGTGTTGATTAGATGTTATACAGAACTCTAAGAAATATACTTCTTATTTGCAAGTGGCATACTAAATATTTTGTTAATTGTTAACCCTCTCCTGAGAGGAGAACTGAGCCTAGCAATGGGACATAATAGTTTGTTGTTGATTGTTAAAAATATTAAACTGAAAATATTCGGTTGATACTAAAATGAATGGCTATAATATATTAACTACTGTGATCGCCCTATGGTCGAAATTCGACTATAACTCTATATCTCCTAACTCTTTTATAAGGAATAGGGGGCAAACGAGCAGACGAATCGCTGATGGTAAACGATTACCGCCGCCCATGGACACCCGCAACACCAGAAGCATCACAAGTGCGTTACCGGCCTTTTAAGAAGCAGTACGCTCTTTTCTTGAAGGTTTGAAGGTCGTATTTATGTTTGACTTCCTGCACTCGTCCATATAAACATTAACTGTACCTTTCTTACTCCTCATTTATCATAAAATTTCGCAAAAAGAGGTACAAAGTTTTTGCTTCACGTATTGAGATACAGATTATTAATCAATAATGATTTTATGCGTTTTTTTGAAGATTTTTGATTGTTTTTATAAACTACGCTATAGACAATAAAGTGTTCTACAAAAGTGAGTAGTTATTTTTATGTTAAAAATTTATATTTGTGACATAAATAAGCATTTATAGAAGTAATTCCCATTATTAACTTTAGGGAATTACAACAGCTTTGAGCGTGTACCTATATTATTTCTACTACTATTTCACAACCTACATAATTTGTTGTAGAGTGCACAGATATTTTTAAAATATAGGTTTTTCATTTATTAAATACATGTGTTACATAAAAAATATCAAAATCACCCCCTTACCACAATGGGTGGAAACAATACAGGAAAAAAAAATATTTATTTATTTTATTTATTGATCTTTATTGTACACACATCATTACATATAGAAAAAAAAATATATATAATATATATATAATACAAGAATTCCAGAAAAGTTATTAGTATTCGTCAAACAATATAGTTGTGTAATAGATAAGTTTAATATATTTTCTCAATAGTACCACACAACACAATTGCACACTATACTCCATCATGATATACGATAAGATAAATCTCTTTGTCATACAACTTCGTACACATGGGATGAAGATATTAATTTTTTCTTCGAATCTTGGAACATTCGGCCTAAATATTTGTGTTTTGTTTTATTTTTTAAAGTGCGTCTTTTTATTGGGGTGACGTTTATTGCTTTTAAGATAAGAGTATGAGGAACATAATAATAATACTAAAGTGAATTCATCATAATGCATCTCATCATCAAATGTTACCATCAATGATCACACACCATGTACCAAATGTCTGCATGATGTGCAAATATTTGTTTCGGAGTTTCGGTGTTTTCTAAATGTAATATGTATTTAAAAAAATATATAGGGACTTGAAGGCGTTGTGTGTGAAATACCTGAAATAATATTTATTTTATATTTCGAACCAAGTGGCGCGCAATTGGAGAGGCCTATGTCCAGCAGTGGACTGCGATAGGCTGATGATGATGATGATGATGATGATAATAATAAAATAAATAAATAAATATTTCACACATCTAACACACAACGCCATCTATTCCCAAGCAGAGCTTGTGTTATGGTACATTATACTAGACTTGCACAGAAAATCAGCCTAAAATGATAACGTTCATGTTGTCGTGTTTTGTTGGTGAGTGTGAGACCGGAGGCCCATTGATGCAGAAGCATCACTAGGCCGCCATGGTGTGGGCCACCATGCTGCATATTGCATTGTCTATACGCGCAATGAGTATGGTCGGTGGTGACCACTTAGACTCTGCTTATGCCATCAAGCAGAGTAGAGTCAATTTGGAAGGCAATACATAAAACAACATTTATGTATTTATAAATATAATATAATAATATATATTTAATGTTACATTAAAGAGATATACTCAAGTTCAAGTGTAGAATCTGGAATTAGAGCATTAAAATCAATTAATTTCCGTATAAAGAACTACTAGTCGACTCACAACAGTTTGTTTGCTTGTTTTGTCAACCATGCTTGGCCCCTATTAGTATAAACTGATGTTGACTATCCTGTCAAACATACTATGCTTGTTCAACGTGTTCTCGTTAACTGATGTATGTTTTTGTTCCTTTAAACACTATTTGCGGCAGTCTTCAAATTGTTATTAAAACCATATTATATAAAGCAACTGAAAATATTTTGCACTTTACACTTTTCTTACACTTTAACACAATTACTAAAATCAAGGCTAGTTATTTCCATAATTACAATGGTCCCGAACACTATTATTAAATGTGTGACATTTGCCACTTAATTTACAACACTCTCATTGTACAATAGTTGACCCCCATAATCCCTTATTCGCGTGATGTAATTTATTTCCCAACTTATAATAACACTTGAAACTATTCTGAGTGGTTAATGCGATTGCGTAATTATTCTTTAATTCCCAGAACATAACTCATTTTTCTACATATTAAATTGGTATAATTATTTTCGTCATAACTCTGCCATGTTTTTTTTGTTTGAAGAATAAATTTGAAGCGTCTATTTGTAATTTAAAATTAACTACTTTTCTCTAAATGCATCTGGAAGTATATACGGTACTTCTGTCTGTTAAATCCGGCCAATCTCTAGTCCAGCTGGACCTGCTTTAACGGGACTTTCACTGTTAGATAGCTGACGTTGTACGTAGTACAAGTACTATTAGTTCTTCTGTGGTAGTGACTGAGGCTTCTTTTATTTTAGACGGGCTGCACCCCGCGCTGTTACACGCGGTTGTTGTACTTTTATAGCTGCAACCACGAGAGATACCACGGGGTGCAGCTAGTAATGATAATAACTTTAGATATCATACACATGGCAATCTGATGACAAATTGGGCAAAGACTGCACCCACATATTATGGTAAGTAAAATGCTGATAAAGATACTTTAAACTTTCGCCTAGTGATTTACGCGGTTGCCGTGCCGTGCCACTTCCCACTTCGCTAAGTGGTTTGGTTCAATTCCTCTTCTCTTGATCTACAAATTGTTGCTCTGAGTCAGGATGTATTTGTGTCCGCTGCATGTACCTTTGTAAAGTCCCCCGCTATATACGATTAATTGAAGGTAAGAGATTTTTTATAAATACTATTAAATACATCACAGATTGCACGGATGATGGTGTAGTGGCTTAAACGGTCACAGTAGACAAAACTGTGCGATTCAGAAATATTTGTTCTTTGCATACGTTTCTTAAATATGTTTGTAATGTCCTCTGCATCTGTCCTCCTAATGCGATCGTTGTATTGGATATTAGAATCGTACCTAAATTTACCCAGACAAAGACTAAATGATTCTTCTCATTAGACAATTACTTGTCCTGGGTAAAAATCGAAGCCATCAGGGCTTCGGTTTAGCAATCAGGTTTACTAACCGCTAGACAAACAAGTCTAATGAGATACCGTTCGTTAGTATTATGTAAAATATTTGGTGAAGACCATAGAAGATCCAACCAGACCAATCCAAATTGTAAAGATGCCACTTTGTTATCTTTAGGTACAATCGTCTATATTTATTTCTTTTTTTATGGTATAGGTGGCAAACGAGCAGACATATCACCACCAGCAACACCAGAGGCGTCACAAGTGCGTTGCCGACCTTTGGGGGATGTGGAAAGGGATGTGTGGAGGGGCCTGGATCTCCGGTATCCTCACTCACACACGTTATCAATCGCATGATATATTCATGCATGTGATTGATAACTCAGATGAAATACTGTTATTAAATGGTAACCATTCATTCCACTGTTACAGTTGTTCATTAAAATTGGACAATAACAATGGAATTCAACATTCAACGAATGAATGATTAATTAATCGATATGACAATTTCATTACTTTTTAACGTTATGAAAAGGTCGTATTTCATTATTCAAAACGTATTGTACTCTTATCTTTTGTCATAGGTTTCACTCACATTTATATAGAGTTCATTAAAACACCGTATGTCGCTTAAATGCGAATGTTAAGACGCATGTGTGGTGTCACTCGAATGGATAAGGTGAAGAATGACTACATTAGAGGAAGCCTAAAAGTAGCACCAGTGAATTAAAAGTAAAGAAGCAACAAGCTAACCTGGTGTGGGCATGTGATATGTATAGATGAGCAAAGTGTAGTTAAGAAAGGGTTAAATATGAAAGTCGATGGATACAAGAGTAGAGGACAAGGAAAAAAATGGATGGTCTACATAAAAGAGGATATGGCCAGGAATGGAGTAAGCGGTGAACTGACGAGTGATGGAGGAGAATGGAGGAGGAAAACTAATTGCACTGACCCCAAATAAAGTTGAGAAAAGGGTAGGGAGCTGATGATCTTCTCGGGGCAACATAGGCTATATTATATGTTCCGTAAAGAGGCCGTGTGAAGCCGGAGCAGATTGCTAGTATATTAAAAATTTGAAAGTAACAAGACTGTCCATTACTCTTTTTCGGATAAGCCGCTATACTGATTTGAACAAAATTTCGCATAGAGATACTTTAATGAACTGCCTCGATGGCGCAGTGGTAGCGTACGCGACTACTGTGCTTGAGGTCTCGGGTTCGATGCCCGAGACGGACCAAATATTTGTATGATCTGCAAATATTTGACTCGGAGTTTGGGTGTTTTCTATGTATAATAAGTATGTATTTACAAAAAAAAATGTATTTGTTTCAGTTTTCTAGTACCCATAACACAAGCTCAGCTTAGCTTGGGACTAGATGGCATTGTGTGTTGGATGTTCGAAATTTCCGTATTTCAAATATTTAATTCTTGAGGGACATAGACAGTTTACTTCTATAACTGACATAAATATAAGTGGATGGAGCCGAGAGCAGAAGCTAGTAACAATTTAATTGATTTATTGCTCTTTCAGAAACGTAACTACTAATTAGAAAACAGAATACAATAAATATAACTCTGATTGCTTTTTAAGAAACTGATATACGATCAATATTAGAAAAATCTATTAATATCTATTAAAAAACAATTTGGTTTTTACTTAAAATGTTTTGGTGCCTCTTTAATATTAATTTCTTTGCAAAGTATATTTTTAAATAGATACCGTATAAATATTACAATTATCGAATAAATATGGACAAAGTCACGAGCAAATGCTAATGCTAATAATATATGTATTTTTGAAATATACAAGTAACGCCCTTCCCAATGATACCAAATACGACATATTTATCTAAAAATTATTTTTTAATACAGTACTTTATGTCGGCTGGAGCTTATAACCACCAGACAAACATGACGCTTCTAAAGACACCTCATTTATCTAGTTCTAACGAGTAGTTAAGGAGTTATGAGGACACAAATGAACATACATACATACATACGTAGTTGGATAAAAATAGTTGAGGCATGATTTCTGCTGGTTCTGTAGATGTGTGATATATACGCAATTGATACCTAGGTATCAATACCTTCTATTAGCTAACCGTTCTGAGTCATAATAATAACATCATCTTAACTTCCAAATTTCATCCTAAATTCCATGAAGAAATATAGTTGTAGATAACAAAGCACAAGTAGTTTATAATATACAAAATATACTTTGAAGACTTCACGTAAACAGTTCGATGTTATTTGTGTAAAGAATTAAATTATTAGTTTCATTGAAGAGCCGTTTACTATTTTTGAAGATTGTTTATTTGATTTTATACGAAGTATGAGAATTTTGGCTCCCAGCTGGGCTTTGTCAAAGTAAACGACGTGTTACCTAATTAATTAATGTTTTTATCATAACGTTTTTTGATGGCAGACTTAAATTAGAATAATAAGCATCTGCCAAGAGTATTATAATAGGCATTCATGGGTAGTAAAATGTTTTGATACATAGAACTAAAAGCAATCCTAGTTGTAAAAGGGTTTGCTAAAGATAATAATTGCTGTTGTACAACCTCTGTAATTTGATAAAATATGTCAAAAACATTGGTTACTTTAATGTTAGCTCTACTCTGTTGGGCTTCTGACCTACTGATAATTTATATACAGGTATGACAATGAAATGATTGAAGATTTAAAATTTTGAATATGTAAACAGTTTTAAAAGAAGAAATATTATATTTCAAAATAGAGTAGAAGTATTGTATTTCAAGGTGAATTATAAACCTAATCGAATAAAGACAGATACATAAATAAACAAAAGAAAACAAAATTAGTTTAAGATGAGAATCCAAAGTCTGTGATAAGTTGCAAAGTTATTACAATTGATATTTTCATAAGTCAAATCAACACTTACAAAGAAACAGTAGCTCTTCAATTTGTTGATAATGATTGAAAGAGAATAAAAGTCTTGTGTTGAGAATAGTAATCTCAAGTTTATCTATTTCATCTTATCTCTCATAAAGATATGTGTTGAATAAAATGATGTACATTGTAAATTTTATATTTATATAACTGTTTAGAAAATATCGTAAAGAGTTTTCATAGTGTTCCATATATTCCTTTAAGGTTTGTTCCAATTTCATCATCATCTTCATTAACTATCTTTAACTGTTCACTGCTGGACATAATCTTTCGTAATACCAGACCTATTGCACATATATATATATATATCATTGATTATTCTAATATAATTGTATGCGATTCAGGCAGGGAGCCAACTTCGTGGCTAACATAAACGACGGATCTTTTTGTAGAAATCTTTCCAGTAGTTATTTCTTCAAAGGATGGCCCTCCCTATTTCGTGTTAGTGTTACTTTTGGAAATGGTTTCATCAATAAAGTTTATAACAGACAATTCAATTTCTCAAATAGCTGTTCCAGATGGTCTGTAAGGCAATCAAAAACAGTAATTAATTCAGAATAATCTGTTCACCGTTAAGATTATTGTGTCGCAACGGCAGATAAATTATTCTATACTATTGAATCAGAATAACATGGCTTAAGCCAAACGGCACAATATAAACAAGATAAAACAAAGTTAGAGCCCTAGAACAATTTAAATAAACACAATTTAATGATAGTACCTAGATTTAGATGTCCGATCACATTGTTTGTTTCTAGTTAAACATTAACATGCACTGAATTAAACGATTTTGGTATTTGGCTACGAGTGGAATTGGCCAAAGAAACATTTTATAGCACCATTTAAAGTTAAGGTTATCTATGTATGTATTTACAAACAACTGTAGGTTTTGTACTCATAAAGAGTGCAAGGACTTTTGTTTCTATACGTAAAATTACATAAGTAAATCAAGTTTAACGGTTGATGTCTCTTTATGCTGGTTTTCTTCCAAATTCCATAACATCGGCAACTCTGACCTATATAATTAATCGCTTATAACTTTTATGGCCGTTTTCAATAACTTGTTTCCAGGAATAACTAGATACCTCTAGAAAAATTGTATTTGGTATTTTTTTATGACAACTAAAACTTTTCAAAATAAAAAGGAAAAAAAATGTCCTTAATGAGAAAGTATTGATTCAATGGCATTAAAAAATAGGCTAGTTAGAGATTTTGTTGCTTTAATCTTGAACTACTTTACAGATCCTTTTTCCAATACGTGATTGAGATCTTTTTTATCTGACTGAGAAAGAAGGAGGGTTATGTCTTTCGAGTGTATTTATGTATATATGAATGTATATTTCTTTTGCACGCCCTAGAGAAAAAACGGCTTGCCGTGTCTTTATGTGAGTGATGTCAATAGATTCGTCTTAGTCGTGAGAGTGATACTGGGTACATCAAAATTAAGCGCCAAGAAGTAATCTCAGAAAAAACTTAAGATTTCAAAATACATCGAGTGTGGTATCAAAATAAAGAATTTTTAACGGTGATTACGAATATATATACAACTTATATGTTTTAGGTAAAAAACCTGAATTTAATAAAGATGACAAATAATGACACAGTTGTGTTTATTTATTTTTAAGATTTTTTTTAGTGTATGCAAATGTGTATATTTCTTTGATACGCCCTAGAGCCTTAAAAGCTTGACGTATTTTTATGTGAGTGGTGTCAATCGATTCGTTTTAGTCGTGAGAGGGTCACTGGGTACATTAAAATAAAAAAATCAAAAAAATAAAAATTTTAAATAAACACCTGAATTTAATAAAGATGGTGAATATCATTATGACGCAGTCAGGTTTTTTAAAATAAATAATTCATTACTGGTTTACATACATGCAAATTGTATATAACACTTCCTCTCTGTCTATTCCTTTGCCATAACAAGTGTTAATACATTTATTAGTCTATATCTTTTTTTTTGTATGTTTGGGCCTGCCAAAATGACTTTACTCTGCCTGATGGAAAGCAAAAGCTGAATCCAAGAGTGGTGGTCACTATACTCATTGCGAATGCAACAATGCAGCATAGTGATACACACCATGGCCATTGTTGGGGCTCCGGTCTCGCACTCACCAACGAGATACGACAGCATAAACGTTGTCATTTTACGTTGATTTTCTGTGCGAGGGTAGTAGCACTGCGGTCGAGCCAGTCCGTTCGTGCTGAAATCAGCGTGGCTCTACAACCTACAGAAATATGTTGTCTGAAACATTTTTTTCTGATCTACTTCAGATCATGTCGTTACAATTTTCAATAACACAACACCAGAGGCATCACAAGTGCGTTGCCGGCCTTTGGGGATAGGAAGAAGGATGGGGGAGGGGTGGTTATGGCCTATGGGTCTCCGGTATTCTCACTCAATCGGTTCCAAATTATCACAATCATTTATATTCCCATTACATTAGACAAAATAAGAAACTCGATATTATTTCTTTGGTTACTATACTAGATAAACATAGTGATAATAAAGACATTCATAGATATGGTGATAATATCTATATGATAACCATATATGTACAGAATGAAGCTAGACGTCGATTGTAAAAAAAACATAATATTCTTGGAAAATGTCGCCTGAAATTGCCAAAATTACTTTTATATAATTACTAGCCGTACCCACTACTTCGCACACCTTGTTTAACGATACTGGACAACGATAAACATTTCAAAACCATATTCAGCTAAATCAGTCCAACCGTTTTTGAGTATTAGCGAGACAAACGAACAACAATTGAGATTTATATATAAGAAGATTATTACTAGTTTATTAGTAGTGACTAGCTTTTGTTTGACTCTGCGTGCTAGATGAGAGGTATCGCGATTAAAAGTAGCCTATGTCCTTTCTCAAGAATCAAAGTATCTCCACACCATATTTGCATATTTACAGCCTGCCTCGTTGGTCTCGCGGTCGGCGTGTGCAACTGCTGATCATGAGGTCTCGGGTTCGATTCCCAGGTCGTCCCAAATGTTTGTATGATCTACAAATATTTGTTTCGGAGTTTGGGTGTTTTCTATGTATAATATGTATGTATTTACAAAAAAAAAGTGTACATGTATTTGTATCAGTTGTCTAGTACCGATAACACAAGCTCTGCTTAGCTTGGGACTAGATGGCATTGTGTGTTAGATGTCCGAAATATTTATTTATTTTATTTTATTTATATTTCATTGAAATCAACTAATCAGTTTAAACCGTGACAGCGTAACAACCAGAGAAACAAAGTTTCTTTAAAACTTTAAATGTTAGTATGGATACAAAATGTTGTATATCATGTTATTATATCTTAAAGGTGCATACGAGTATCACATCACCAGAGATCTAATTTATTTTCAGTCTAAAAACCTTTAGCAACCTAAATCCTCAATATTAATGGACAACTTATCGGAATTTATTTAGGGAGAAAAAGTTGTCATTTAAAAATCGATGTCTTTTTAACCCCCGATGCAAAAAGTGGGATGTTATAAGTTGGAGGTCGATGTCTGTCTGTGATATCGCAGCTATCAAACGAACGAGCCGATTTTGATGTTGTTTATTTCATTTGTAAGCCAGTTTCCCTGCGATGGTTCTTAGCTATGTTCGGTTAATATCGGTCCAATAGTGTGGGATTATCAAGTCTTTTCTAAAATGATGTTGCGTAGGGTTTTTTTTATTGTTAAATATTGATATGTACAAATGCCTGACCAAATAAAAAAAACAGTAACGTCGTGTTTCAAGAGGCATTGATTCTTTTTAATTTTGTTTATATTCATGAACAACATTAAAAATTTCACAAAGGGATATAAGAATCTTCTTGGAAATGAGATATCAGCCTATTGCACCATGCTAACCAGGCGGTTTGTAAATGATTTTTAAAATTTTCCTTCTCTTGGTAGAGTTATTCTCCAGCATAGTTTGTTCCCGTAGCCCTCCCATATACCTCTCACTAACCTAAAAGTGTTACATATATGTGGTTAAACTCTGTATTTAGAATCTATAGATCTTATTGTATCCGCTACTTTGTTGATGTTTATTGCTGACTTACAGTAATATCAATATTACAGACATCACATTATATGCCCATTAACTTCATTGAGTGTTATTAACTACCCCGGAATGGTATTGTCAGTTTTTATGAACATGCGATATGCTCATTACAGTTTTCGTGTATGATGTTAGTGTCTGATAAGAAATAAAGCTTGCTATAAAGGTAGTTAAAGCCATGAAAACCCAACCTTAAACAGTTAATTTTCCAGTTGTTTTTTTCTTAAATATTAATAGCCATTTTATTGACTGCTGAAACTTCATAGTGTAATAAATAAATAAATATTTCGGACATCTAACACACAACGCCATCTAGTCCCAAACTAAGCAGAGCTTGTATTATGGGTACTTAGACAACTGATATTAATACCTATACACTTTTTTTTGTAAATACATACATATTATACATAGAAAACATCCAAACTCCGAAACAAATATTTGCAGATCATACAAACATTTGGTCCGACCCGGGAGTCGAACTCGAGACCTCAAGAACAGCAGGCACGTAGCTGCGCCACCGAGGCAGTAATATATGTAATATGTAGCAATATGGTGTATAAGTATAAAGTTTTCTATATATATATGAAGTGCGTGTATGTAATGTGAACGACTAAGTATGTGTAGTTATATATTTACGGGTAGTATCGTTTTGTAAGCTATGATAGTACTTTTTTGTAAAAAACAGTTTGGATTTTGAATTATATTTTCCCCTACGCTTTGTCAAATAAACGAATATAATTTTTACTTCAAACACTACCTACTTATTCAACAAGATATTTTTAATAACTATTCAAACGAAATCCTTCAATAAATTCCTTTACATTTAACACGGTATTCCTGTATAAAATATCAATATTTTAGTGATTTAAAAACTTCAAACTAATATATTTTGTTTTATTTCAGCCCCACAACAACATGGACAATATTTCATTTCAGGTATGAGCATTTAGCAAGTACACGGTTAAAATCATAATAAATAAAAGCACTAACCACGCATGATATAAAATATCTAACCGCTCTTTAAAAATAATCTACAGGACAACAGTACACTTGTACAAATTCAAATTACCGAGGGAGAGCCATGCTTTGGCATGAAAGGGCCGGCTCAGCCGGAGTGATACCTCGGCCTCACAGAAAACTGGTGTGAAATAATGCTTGCGCTGTGTTTCACCGAGTGAGTGAGGATACTGGAGGCCCATAACCCAAACCCCCTCCCCCTATCTCCCTCCCTATCCCCCAAAGCCCGGCAACGCACTTGTGACGCCTCTAGTGTTGGCAGGTGTCCATGGGCGGCGGTAACCGCTTACCATCAGGCGATACGTCTGCTCGTTTGCCCGCCTATTACATAAAAAAAAAACCGTACATGGAAGGTGGGGGGGCTAAAATCGACTGCACCCTTTTGACTTTTGAGTTTCATATGTGCATGGATGATGATAGGATCCTATCATGAGGTGACCCATCAGCTCTTTTGCCTCCAATAAACTGTATTTTTTTACACTAGACTTTGCATAATTTGGTAATTGCAACAAAAAGTGCAAGATCCAATCTATCTCATCTCTGTACCGAAATTTGTTAAAAAAATATTTAGATAGATAGACAGAGTTATTTTTTAATTGATTAATAGTATAGATGACTTCAATCATCTCACACACAACTGTCTGAACCCAAACTAGATCAAGAATAGAGTCAGAGCTCAGTCCACTTAGACGGAACCACACTCTGGAATTAGACGACTGTGGCTTAGAAACCGCTTATTGCAAATAATATGCACTCAAATGCTTAATAAACATACTAAAACTATAATAATAATAATAATAATCTTTATTAAGTCAGAAAGAATGCAAGTACATAGGCATTTGATACAGTTACAATATACAGAATATTGACATAGCAGTTGTACATTATTAAGTTATAATTTGCACTGATTCCCAAACTGAGTCTAGCTCGTATTATGGGAATCCGAGGTTCTCTTTAAGCAATTCTTATATATGTACCGTTTACAATTGAGTGTACATGTTCTTAAACGATAAACTTTATACATAGATATATACATTGGTCAAGAGAAATACATATTTTTGTAATAGTTCACAATTATTCTAATTCAGCTTATGTGATTACGGTTATAAGTTTTTCAGTTTCAAAATAATCTAAATTATGCAACCAACTTAGCAGTTTGTTTTTAACATTGAATCGATTCAATCTATATATAGACAATTGATTATTAATTTTGTTGTAGACCCTCACACTTAATGCCTTAGTCTGTCGTAGTGCAAAGGCAGTTTTGGTCCTGACAGGAGGACAAATCCCATGATCGTTTCTTTTGGATGAGAATCAAATCCTTGACCCCTGGTCCCGCAATGAAGATCGCTCATTACCAATCTAATTATTCAGTTAATATGATGAGTTAATCAGTTATATATATTATTTTTTTGTTATGTTTAGCCCTGCCAAAATGACTCTGCTCTGCCTGATGGAAAGCATAAGCAGACTCCAAGAGTGGTGGTCACCATACTGCGAATGCAACAATGCAGCATGGTGACCCACACCATGGCGGGCTAGTGATGCTTCTGCATCATTGGGCTTCCGGTCTCGCACTCACCAACGAAACACGACAGTATGATCGCTGTCATTTTACGTTGATTTTCTGTGCGAGGGTAGTACCGCCCCGGTCGAGCCGGCCCATTCGTGCTGTAATCAGCGTGGCTCTACTACCTTGAAACTACTTTTTTTGATAGTTGTTTTTTTTTTTAATTAAGAAGAAATACAATTGGAACCCTACATAAAAATATAAAACCTTCGTTTAATTTACTACTGATATTAAGATGCAAGCAAGATGCTTATTCACTCATGATTTATAAAAACGACACATTGTTTTTGCAGTACGGTAACCCCAGGTCTAAAACAAAGTTAATAGTTATCTATACAAATAAATAAAGTTGGAGTGTCTGTTTGTAATATTAATACACGATACATATACCAAAAATGTAGTTAAAAAAAAAATCTCTGTCTGTCTGTCTGTCTGTCTGTTTGTTCAGGGTAATTTCTGGAACGGCTGGACGGATTTGGAGGGGACTTTCACAGGTAGGTCTGATGATCCAGGGAGTAACTTAGGCTACTTTTTTTAGACTAACTTCGTCCCGCGGCGTTACTCGCGGTACAACAATAACCACGGGTAACACTGCGGGGTTTAGCTAGTGTTATATAATATCTGGTGAAAAAAAAATAACTGACCGTTTCAGACGATCATATAAAGAATACATTTAACATTACCCTGGTTGATCATGATATCACAAACAGACGTTCCGGTCTGAAATATTTACGTAGACATGTTAAAATTAAAAGTTCTCTTATCGGAATCAACAATGAAATCGACAGCAGTACTATTTCAATTGTATCATAATTAAACAATCCAAAAATATATATAAAAAATTAACAAACGAAAAATATTGTATACAGTGTTTCATTTACAAAATTCGTTTGGCTTTTCAATTTATTCATAAGCTGAAACACTCTATTCAGAATCCAAAAAGGAATTATTTATTTAAATGATGACCAACGTCAATCAATCTCATCAATTTCACATCCCATTTTCCAGATTTATTCAAGGCCAATGGCGTAACCGAAGTAAGTAGAGCCACGTTGAGTTGTATTTCGTTGGTGAGTGCGAGACCGGAGGCCCAATGATGCCCAAGCATCACTAGGCCGCCATGGTGTGGATTACTATCTGCTGCTGCTGCATTGTTGCTTTGTCTGCATTCGCAATGAGTATGGTGACCACCACTCTTGGATTATACTTACGCTTTCGATAAGGCAGAGTAGAGTCACTTTGGCAGAACACGTAGAAATAAATGCCATGGCAAAGAGTCTTGTGATATGGAAACTCCCAAGGGTTTTTATCTCACTAAAGCTTGTGTTAACGGGTTTTCGTTTGTTCTGACTAAAACTAGTTTTTCATCATGAAAAGATTGAAGCCAATTATCTTGTAAAAAAAGTCTAGACTAGTTATGATTTGAAATTAAATATTCCGAATTTATTATGAAAACATATTATTTGCCTCCAGAGACTTGGAAAAAAGTAACTGTATTGTCTCCAATTTCGTTCGTCGTAAAAGACCCGTAAAATAACGTCGACCAATATCCGTTTAACTATCGACGAGAGTACGATAGAAGAAATACATATATTGGAAGGAAATAAATGTCAAACTACGGTACGGTTCAGTTGCTAAGCAAATAAACAACAGATGAAATTGGGCAAGGTCAAGTTCAAGGTTAAAGTGACTTATTGTATGGTCTGCATGTATGTGGCAGTACGCCATCAATTACTATGGTTTTATTTAGTAAATTTATTAAGTAATTAAGGGGAAGGGGGATAGGGTGGATGGGGGGAAGAGTTGGGGAATGGACCTCCGGAATCCTGACTCGCTCGCTGTTTCACACAGGTTTTCTGTGAGGCCATGGTATCACTCCAGTCGAGCCGGCCCGTTTATGACGAAGCGTGACTCTCTGGAATGTCTCATTGGAAAAGGAAAAATAAATGAATGTAACTCTTTTAGGAAGGCCAAAAGATTTGTAAACAAAAAAAAAACATTTGTTTTTATTTGAATGTTTCTTTCAAATGGGAAATACGTTCCATTTCACATTATTTATGAATCCCAAATTGCACACTTAGCGGCGGGAAATGGTTTGGTTTCGTGTAAATGTAATTTTATTTTTATGTTATTAAGTAAATACCAAGTAATGGTTTTGGCTTCAAGATAACAATTATGTTTTTTCAGATTTACAGTACTAAGCGTAGTACTATAAAATAAAAATAAATTTACCTTTTTCACTTTAATGTTATCACCACCACATTTCTTATTCTATTTCTTTTTATTTAAATTTTTTAGTGCAAAAGAAGACAAAAAGAATTCGCTACAATTATTTACTGAGGAAACATAACTAAACCAAATTACAAAAAAGCATTTTGCACAAGATTGGCTTTTGATCATTTATTAGTTCCTGCCCTACTCATTTTCTATCCATGTCTTATTATATACTGGTCGAACACATGTTACTTAATATTACGTTAATCAGCTTCTATAGATAAACTTTTTCAGCACATTTTACTCATCACTAATCTGTACCAGGATGATCTGTCATTCCTAAATTTTCCTATGAATGTAGGAAACTGGCTGCTGCAATCCATTTGTCCTCAGAAATAACTTAATGCTCATCTTGTTTGTATTTGTATTTCTAAGATACTTTAAACTCTGCTAAATATTTTATCTGTACTGTAATCATAAAATCAATGCTATCAAAATTGAGAGAACACAGTAATTTGCTTTATTTTGCCTGAAGATGTTTATCCCCAGTGTTACTATACCGCAAATCCTCAAAGGCACATTTTTCATATTTCTACATATCGTATTCATTTTTAACCAACTTCAAAAAAAGGAGGAAGTTTCTCAATTCGACCGTATATATATATATATATATTTTTTTATATAAACATGTTTTCCACATGGTAGCCGATATCATCACATAAATTTCAATATTTGCGGACATAAAAGACATCAACCAGTTTCAAGATTCCTTGGAAAAAACGTGCAAAAATTCAAAGATTGAGTAACAAAATTTTATTATCTACGATTCACATTCCTAAATTAATGTGTTTGCCAATAAAATGCTACGGTACTTACCGTTTGTTTATTCTGGGCAAAATAAAGTGACTGAAATATTTGAACATTTGGAACAGGATAATTGTTTTATGGAGGGGAAAATTTTTGTTTGAGTTTTATGGCTTTGTAGCTTATGAACTTTTTCACTTTTATGTTAACAATTCTAACAGTGTTGTTTACATTACCTTAAAGTTAAAGTGTAACATGAAATAAAAAGACACAAACAAAAAGATACAGGAATACCTAGAAATATTTAAAAATTGATGGATTCAGTGGAGTAGATTCACTTAAACCACTTTAGGTAAGTACTTGGAATATTGAGAGCACAATAGGTTCAAACTAAATACACGAGTAAGCAATCAATTACTTCCCTTATTGTCAACAAGAAGTAATCCCTAGAAATAAAAATTCAATATCCATTTTAACATTTCAACTTTTCCTTTCCTTTATACTTATAATATAATACAATTCTTTATTACTAACTAGCTTTTTCTCTGAGCCAATTTTTCCCAAATCAGATTTGGATAGGATTTATAACGATTTAGCTAAACTTTCTGATTTTTTACACGAAGGGACAGCAGACAGATCTCCCTAAACTAAGTAACAGGCAATTCGGAAATTCTGTGGAAATACTAATGTTGGAGTGTTTAGGGCTCCAACTACTCGTAATGATTACTAAAGCTATTTTCTAATCGATAGCCTAACATGTTCTCCAATGCACGTTAGGTTCTCAATGAGTTAATGATACAATATTTTAACAAAAAGAAAAATGATTTTAAGAACTGTATCAAATTGCCACATGACCACACGAAAAGCACTAATCTTTGAAAATAAAAAAAATCACCAAAATCGGGTCATTCAGTCGAAAGTGCGAAGGTAACAAACTTTAAAAAAAATACTATCGAATTGAAAACCTCATCTTTTTTGAAGTCGGTTATAAGTGATCACCCATCATTAACCCAAGCTGTCACCATTTGGACACGTCCCATTAACTTCTAACCACCATTAACAATGTTAATATTAGGTATTACACATCTTTTAATTGGCTACCGTTACGATCATATTCTAATATTTACAAATTCCACTGTTCAAACCATACGCTCTTACATTTTGAATAACCTAACGATCATGTTTATGTTCATGTAGGCATGACTGATGTGATACCAGAGCCTTAAACTACTACTGGGCTCCTGTAACCTCTTCCAGGAGTCAAAAAGCCGTCTTCTTTTGTCAAGTCTAAAAAAGTTAACGTCGGGCTGACGCCATGTAGGTGACCAGGAATAAAATAAACAAACATAATTCAATATAATGCTAACCACATACTTAGTCAAATTTAGAACATAATAAAAGTGAAACCTATTACAAACAATAATCTAAAGACGAAACTGTTGAGGCATTATCTTCTATCATCCTTTCTTTGTTATAAAAAAGAACGTGGACCAGTCTCAAGTCAAGTAAAAACTTGCCTAGCACTTACTCATGGCTAAATAACATTACAGGTGATTTATGTTTACCCAAGTAACTTGAAGCTTAGTTAAACGAAGCGTAAGTAATGGCATCACAATATTTACAACTGAGGTTGTTTATTGAATCTCTAAGTAGCATGAAGAAAACTTAGGCTTGTTTGAAACGATTCTTATAAAGTTGAATGCTTAGCAACAATAGCTGAAATGAAATATAATAATGTGAAGTAATATTGATGTTCAACGACCGTGACAGCGAGTACGACTGTCGTTAAATTAAAAGGAAACAAAGATGATTGTTTATCGATCCATGTCAAATTTGTCAAATATATTTTGTATCTGAAATCGCTTGTTTTAGGATTTGTCACATTTGGATGTAGTTTTCATAGTTTACTGATCTGGAGATATATCTGTATCTATAAAATGTACCTACATGAAGAAACTAGATTGTGTTTTTTCAAGTAAATATAGCACTGAGATGCAAATCTTTTTACCTATAATATAAGTTTTATTTGCGAATTAAAATGGGAGTAAATGGGCAGTGTCAATCTGAGTGCCAATAAAGAAACGTTGTTTAGCAATTCTTTTTCTCCGATCGTGTCGGTCTGTGCAGTTCTCGACAATCAAACAATTGTTTCTTTGGATAATGTTCTTCTTACCTGATTTTTAAGCACGGTGTGAAAAGCATCTCACTAAGCCGATATGGTATAGGTCACTGTGCTGCATTATCCGCATTCACAATGGGAATGGTGACTACCACTCTTGGATTCTACTCTAGTGCCATTCCATATATTTCCCATTCAATCCACAAAGTGCCGGTAACTTAAAAAGATATTTATATTT
The DNA here is from genome assembly GCA_905220595.1 of Spilosoma lubricipeda. Taxonomy (NCBI): domain Eukaryota; kingdom Metazoa; phylum Arthropoda; class Insecta; order Lepidoptera; family Erebidae; genus Spilosoma; species Spilosoma lubricipeda. Next base: position 1,503,448 of record HG992296.1, read on the forward strand.
CACCTGCCTTAAACTGTATAACAAAACTTTGGTAATAACAATTACAAATTATTTATTCAACAAGCAACTCTGACACAAGATAAGCAACAGCTACTTGATAAAACAAAAACCTTGTCAGGAAATAATTTATTTTAAGAAGTTTAAGTAACTAAACTAATGAAAATAAATATTCATGACTGTGAGTGATGACCTGTTTGTAGACTCAGTATGAAATTAGGAAAGATAAAGGAGCAGCTATATTGTTGATAAAAAAGTTTTTATGCCATGAAGAGCTTTAAGGCGAATTTCTTAAAAATTACGAATTGTTTAAGAGCAATAAACTGTTTGGTTGAAAACTATTAACTGATATAGTTTTCGCTTATTAATCATTTTAGTTGTTTATAGACTCTATATTTTCATTTATAAAATACTAGCTGTTGCCTGCTTCATCAAAATTTCATCCAAATCCGTTAAGTACTTTTTGCGTGAAGAAGTAACAAACATACACACTCACAAGCTTTCGCCTTTATATATACAAGTGATTTCCCGATTTAACTTTTAACTTTCTGCCGTTTTCTAAAATTGAGCACACAAGATAACAAAAAAATAAGGTCAAAGACACACATTAATTGCACGTATTTTTCTTATCATTAAATATCAAAATGAATTTACAAATCTTTTAAAAATGTGTGTCTTTAGGTTCAAAGCTATGTGATGAAATATAACATACCAGAAACTTCCTTACCTTTCCTCTTTTAAAAAATAAGTGTCTTTCGAGAAGACGCCTAAAATCATTTTGTGCTAAGTTACGGTATGTGGGTAGAATTCTGTTGCGAAATTGTGGTTAACCACAATACTGTCTACAAACCCTTGAAATCCGCATTATCATTTATAACGTACAGCAACACCTTATAGAATAAACGTTACAAGAAATTCGGAATACTTGTATTCGAATTACATTTTTATGTCACGGCTCTTTAACCAAACATTAAACTTTATAACCCTACATATTTTTATGATCCCATCACAATTTGCTTACAGAAAGTGAGCCTGGTACCTTTCTATTGCAGAAATCTGTCCTTTTAGATGGGCTTCCTCCTTTTATCCTCCTCGGATCACGGCTAAACTGCCGTTTAAGTATGATGTTTTTTATAGGCTTTACCTTATAAAGTTTAATGGGATATTTTAGTATAATCATGTTATTCTATGTACCTTGTCTTTGCTAATAAATGTTTAAATTTAAAGTGTATTCTTTAGACATTTAACAAATTAGATGGCTGCAGAAAATCACCAATACTACAAATAGTATTGATGATGAATGCGTGTAGAATATTTATGGACAATTGTTTTATTTATACTGTTATTTATATATATGTGTATGGATACTTAGATATATATTGTTTATTTACAGGTTGTTACACATTAATTAAGAATAATACATGCACAATACATAAAATATACCTAGATGTACAACATCAATTGGCAAACACAACATTCAATTAAATTTATATTGACTTTATATTTATAATGACTTTTTCTTTGTTCTGAGTTTTAATAAATCTGTTTGCAAGCGCAGAATTAACGATAAGTGGTTACTATAATGGCGAACCCTTACAAATATGAAAGTATATTTAATTATCAATATTATCAATTTATCTATACAAATAAATAAAATTGGAGTGTCTGTTTGTAATATTAAAACCAATTTTAAGTAAATACATATGTATGTATACACGGTACTTATACCAAAAATGTATTTAAAAAATTTTTTGTCTGACTGTCTGTTTGTTACGGGTAAGTCTGGAGCGGCTGGACGGATTTTGACAGGACTTTCACTGGTAGGTAGCTAATGATCCAGGGAATAAGTAAGGCAATTTGTTTAGACTAACTTTGTCCCGCGGCGTTACTCGCGGTACGACGATAGCCGCGGGTAACACCGCGGGGATCAGCTAGTATAGCTAGTATAGAAGAAGCAATCTTAAACCATCCGTCTCGGTGTATAAATTTATACGAACACACGAGGCACTGAACACATTGTAGACTCTAGACGCAAAGTCTAGAGTCTACAGACATTCTTTTATTATTTCTAAAATATGTTATGCTCCTTTGTCCTACATACTTTGAACATCGAAACTTACTTTGCTGTACAAAATGTACTCAGCATTACTAAAATAAAATATTTCAGGTTTTAAAAGGTAGCCAACATTGCGGCTATAATTTGCAGACGCAATGACCCGAACGTGTCTGGCGCTTCCGATGTTAGTAACTCCTGTGGTTTTCTGAGAAAATTCTTATCTTCGTGTCGTAAAACCATTTAAAATATATGGGTTGGTATTTGCTTTATAAATTCAACGTACCTAATATGCTCTTAAAAATGGTTATCGAGGAACTGAACACGAAATCTCGCAATACGGACAATATTTCTGAATGATGTGTTATAATTAGGATGTTAACAAGTCGTTTCTCATTCGAAAAGGAAAATAATAAATAAATATAAATGATTCAAACATCTAACACACAGCGCTATCTAGTCCCAAGCTAAGCAGAGCTTGTATTGTGGATACTAGCCAATTGATATAAATACACATATCCACTTGTTTTGTAAAGCCCTATAATTACACATAGAAAACACCCAAACTCCGAAACAAATATTTACAGATCATACAAACATTTGGTCTTACCAAGAAATCGAACCCGAGACCTCAAACACAGTAGTCGTATACGCTACCACTGCGCCATTGAGGCAGTTAAATAATGCAAATACAGTCTAATACTCGCAGTGGAAGAATGTAAAGTTTATGTATTAGTGTATACATTATATCCGCATTCGTTTCTGTACATGTGTTTTTATATTCATAAATAGTTGATAAATAGTTGCTTCGCCCGCGTTTATATCGATCATTCCAGCAAATAGTGGTTTATGTGGTATTCTGATGTATTAGCTATATTACTGTAAAGTTTCATCAAAATCCGTTGAGTAGTTTTTGCGTGAAAGAGTAACAAACCTCTATCCATACTCACAAACTTTCGCGTTTATAATATGTGTGTTACGTCAGTTGTCAGAATTAACTAAAGAAAGTTATGACCTCTGGTTTCCACCACAGTGCACCTGCATCACATGTCACCTCTCAAATGTCTACATCTCCCAAAGGTAGAGAATGCCTTGGGCATTAAACCAGCGGGAATGTAAATGTTTGCATGAAGTTTTTTAAAAAAAAAAGAATTTCTTAAATACCAAATTTTTGTCAAGTAAAAGAAAGTCAGATTGCTGGAAATTAGAATCTATACACTTGTGACAATCATTCGTGTTACGTTTCCCTGAATTTCACAGAAAAGTTTATTGCCAAAATATCACCATCACACTTGTTAGCACACCGCTGGAATTAGAATCATTATACTACTCAAGGTGACATTTCCTGGTACCTTTAGGCCAAAATATCAGTAGACTTGTTGACAAACAGAACAGCAGTATCATTTATTTTTTAATACATTATAAAAACTAACATTTGTAGTTCATAAATTTTATATTTTATTTTGCAAAATGTCTAATTTTCTTTAAACATTTTGTTTATTGACAGCGTTGTATAAGCATGCCAACTCGCCCTATAAATGTCAATCTTTTACGACTTTTTTATTACAATTGTCATACAAATTTGTTTTTTTATTACAATCGACAATTTTTACTGAAAAATCAACCAACATTCAGTTATAAAATAAATCTGCAAATAATATTATCATACTTCATACTAATATATAAAGGCGAAAATTTGTGAGTGTGTATGTTTGTTACTTCTTCACGCAAAAATTACTGAACGGATTTGGATGAAACTTTACAGTAATACAGTTTATACATCAGAATAACACATAGGCTACTCTTTGTCGCGTTAATCAACGTACACGCGGGCGCAGCCGCGGGCAACAACTAGTTTATCTTATAAGTAACATAATTATGTAAAAATTCATAGCACAGGTTTTTGCATATATATACAGAGACAGTAATAAATATATATAACATAGAAAATATGTAATTTAAGTATTGTGAAATATTAATAGTTGAAAAAATAATTAACAATATTGCAAGTCCCAATACAATGAGTCGTATAGTTTGAAACATTCTTTACCAAGGAACCTAAAGTTGAAAATAATAAAGTATTTCATTCGTTAACTAACATATACATAGAAATTTATAAAATTGTTACTAATACTATGATATACGTTACTCGAAACAATATATAAAATTAACAGTTATTGCCCGCGGCTCCGCCCGCGTATATGTCAGTTATCGCGGTAAATAGTAGCCTATGTGTTATTCTGATGTATAAGCTATATTACTGTAAAGTTTCATCCAAATCCGTTCAGTAGTTTTTGCGTGAAAGAGTAACAAACATCCATCCCAACATCCATCCATCCTTACAAACTTTCGCATTTATAATATTAAGTAGGATACATTTGTAGTTCTAACAGCTTTTCAATCACGACAATTCAGTAACACCCCGCCTCTTCTAACGGTTCCTTCTTTACTTGCCTTATGATATTTCTTATCCTTATTCCAATTTGCCTTTTCTTTATTCCTTTATCATTTCTGAAGGCAGTTACATTACTAAGAAAATGTTATGTATGGCTGGTGCTCATTAGAGCTAAAGGAAATCGGCCAAAATGTTTTCAGATGTCCCACATTGCTCTGACCCTAAATAAAATAAACAACAAGACAGGAAAATGATGATAAATGTAACTTAATGATGTAAAATTATTTTCGGTCAAAATAATTTAATTAGAGAAAAGAAGCCTATTATTAAAGATTCTAAACTGAAAATGTAAAAGTCATTCACCTTTTGAGGCCTTCGTCAAAATGCGTCTAACAAAATTGCCTTCAAATTGAGTCTCGTTAATGCGACTTATTAGTTTCGTGATGAGGCGTTAATGGGCAGGGACGTAAATATCAGACAAATTTTATGTGAACGTGAAAAGTGACTGTCATATCATGCAATCAAGTGGCTATAAACTCAAATATTAATTAGTATTTGAACTATTCAATCAATTCACTGGTAAAAATATATCAAGGAAAACACAGTGTGTTTTTAAGAAACTCTCTAGAGATTTTCGTTTGTGTTTTATTACATAGATATTAAACAACATTGCTATTTAATATTCAAATATGTGGAATATTTTTTTAATGCTGAAGCAATTAGAGAAAGAAATATTGGTGTGTTATTTTACTGAGAATTGACAATGATATTGAGAAATTAAGGTTATATTGACATGTATATGAAGGTATATAGTATTGTTTGCTTGTCTAATAGTATTTATTCCGAGAACTGCACAGTTGGCCTAGTGGTTTCAAGTGTCGTCAAGCGCCAATTGTCGTGGGTTCAAATCCCACGCAGTACACTTTGTGTGATCCACAAATGTTGTTGTCCTGAGTCTGGGTGTTCATTGTGTCCGTTTCATGTATGTTTGTAAATTCCCACGCGACACAGGATGTGGGGGTAAGCTAGTATAAGAATAAGACTAGCTGAACCCCGCGGTATTACCCGTGGTTATTGTTGTACCGCGAGTAAAAAATTAGCCTAAACAAAGTAGCCTAAGTTACACCCTGGCTCATCAGCTACCTGCCAGTAAAGGTCCCGTCAAAAAAGGCCCAGCCGTTCCAGAGATTACCCGGAACCAATAGACAGACAGACAAAATAATTTTAAGTACATATGCATTGAGTAAAAAGCGGTTATTTTAATATGACGAACAGACATTCCAATTTTATTTATTTGTATAGATGAATAAACCTTAACCTATCTAAAAAACATCTTAACAATGTATTCTCGACAGTTTATTAAACCAATGCTTAAACACCATAGCCATATGGCTGTTAAGGCTTATAATAACAGTGTATATTGACCCATTTATTTTCAATTTTCTCCCAAGAAATAAGGTAAATTTTGTACATCGCGATTTATGATCTTGAGCGTTAACCAAGCTTACAAAATAATAACTTAACGTTGTAATAACAGATATAAAGGCTGTTATTCACTAACGCGTAACGTAACACGCGCATTTATTCGGTAGTGAAATTTTGTATATTACTTTTGAGGAGTTCTCAAAAAGTAATGCATTACTTGAAATCGTTGTGACATCAATGCTTTAATGTGCTATATATAAATACATTATAGAATTAAACTAACTTGCACTTATTCTACTTTTTAAATTAACTTCAATCCTAACCAGTTTTGTCATTATATATGGCGTTATCGTAAGTCATTCGCGATTTGATCACACAGCTTTCTGTAATGTAATTAATTATCTTTTTCTTTTAAGATAAAAATATCATTTACTAACATTCCATAAAAGTACATACAGTAGAACATAGGACCTCCTGCTTTTTAAAGTCAGTATATTATATATATTATATCTATACAGCACCTATGCATGATAAGGTTGCTGTCAGCTAATTATTCTTCTCAGTAATGTATCAATATTAAGCGTAGCTTGTTAACTACTAGCCTAATGTTCCCAGACCCTAAAAATACCGATTGAAACATAATTAAAATTACTCAGACAATTACCAGATACAATGTGTTGTGGTTATAGTGAATTCAGCAAGCATGTTTGATAATTTATTGTCAAAAGAAATTAGTGCCAAGAGTAGATGAATAATAAATACCACAAAATTTAATATTTTCAAGTGCAGTGTGTTCCTTTTGATTCCGTAGGATCCGTACATAGTTAAGTTTCAAATAAATTGAAAATCAGAAATTTATGAAGATAATTATATTTAAAAATTTAATTTCAAATAAATTTAATCATTTTTTAGATCAATGTTGTTTTTTTAATTTCATGGAATTCGAAAGCCAATTAAGCCTTCCTTACTGACTTAAAGAAAAGATTGTAGTGATTTGCATAGAAATATTTCTACGCCAGAGTTTGTGGTTTTGATTCCCACTTAGTTCAAATATTGGGAAGCATGAATATTTAATGTTTAAATTGGTGATGGTGATTAATGTGTGGGTAAATTATGTATTAACAAAAAAAGAATAAATATATATGTATAACATAGTACAAGCCCTGCTTGCATTAACTCTCGATGGCATGGTTTGCCTGTGGTACAATATTAATCTATACAAATAATTAAATGAAATGTCTTTTTGTAATATTAAAATAACCACTTTTCAGCACGGTACATATAACAAAAATGTAGTTTTTTTTGTCTATCTGTCTGTCTGTTTATTCCGGGTAATCTCTGGAACGGCTAGACCGATTTTGACGGGACTTTCACTGAAAGGTAGCTGATGATACAGGGAGTAACATAGATTACTTTTTTTTACTAGTTTCACCCCACAGCTTCACCTGCGGTACGGCAATAAGCACGGGTAACACAAGTTAGGGGTAAAAAAGTTTGTAATAAAGTAAACAGTAAAACTGCATATGTCTATTTATATACACATATGCAGTTTTACTGTTTCCGTCAAATAACAGCAATTACCTATAAATACTTATAAATACTATAAATACTTATGTATTTATAGGTAATTGCCTGTTATTTGACGGAACAAAAAAAAAGGAGAGTTGTGTAGAAATGAAAGAAAGGAATGTAATTATATTGAAATTCAACATAAATCCTCGCATATTTTAAGTGTATGTGTAACAGTGTGTGCCAATAATACATAAGCATTTAAATAGGCCGCCATAGTTTGGGTTACCATGCTACATTGCTGCATTGTCCACTCTTGGATTTTGCTTATACTTTGCATAAGAGCAATGGGTTCAAGCCAAAACATACAAATTAATACTTTCTTTAGAATTGCTTAGCAAACAAATCTTTTATTTTTCGTAACTTATTGGCTTGAGCTTTTTGTCAATGTCTTACATTTACAATGAAATCGTTGCCAAGATACCAGTGACATATAAATACACATAAAGTAAAGATATAGAACTGTATGCTGTCATGAGGGTACGTTGTATAAGGGATTGCTTATTTGCTGCCACACCTTTTTATCAAGAAAGCTGATAAATAATGGTTTAGTAATTTTAGTATCTTGACATTTTTTCGTATGTAATCAGACATCAAATAAGATATGTATTAAATTGTTAATAGATAAATTTCTTCAGATAACATGGGATGGACATTGGTCCATCCCATGTTATCTGAAAATCTATCTATACTAATATATAAAGCTGAAGAGTTTGTTTGTTTGAACACGCTAATCTCAGGAACCGCTGGTCGGATTTGAAAAATTCTTTCGGTGTTGGATTGTCCATTTATCGAGGAAGGCTATAGGGTATATATCATCACGCTACTACTAATAGGAGCGGAGCAACAATGAAGAATGTTTCAAAAACGGGGGAAATTTTCACGCGACGGGCAATAGGAGACGCAAACGAGGTTGCGTGGGTCGGCTAGTTTATCTATAAAATTTCTTGTTTTATTATCTTGTTACAAATAGGATTCAGGTCTTCAATAATCAATAGATATTAAATACAGAATTAAACAAGATTACTTTAGGTTTTTTTAGCAAAATACTTGTATTTTTTTAAAGACGAAACATAGTTTACAGTTTTGAAACAGTTTCTACAGACATAGGTCCAACAAAAATCTAAATTTGGATAACAGTAACATTAATGGGGTTGCGTTATGGCCTCCGGTATCTTCACTCACTAGATGAAACACAGCTCAAACACTATTTCACACCGGTTTTCTGTGTTTTTCCGTTATATACTGTAAGCTGCATAAATTAAATATAATATAGAAAAATGCAGTTTTTCATATACAAAACTCATAAAGACTTTTTTTAAAACTATTATCTAAGCATAATAATCTAGCTGATGTATCAAAGTTATAAGTTTTGACTGGAAATTGCGTATTTGGCTTATAAATGCTGGAATCTTTTATTTTCATTAAAATAGTATTAGGAATAAGTCTAGATGATACTGACAAACACTGTTTCACCGAATGAGTTCCAGGGACTGTCCTGGAATCCTTTAAGCTCAATGATTAAAGCAATATCCCTGATGCCCTTGATGCGGAAATTTCGACGATCCAAGTGCCAACTACACCAAAATTTTCAGTTGACCTGTTTCGTCAAACGAGGTTTTGCGGGGTGTCTTTTCGTTTCTGGAATCTGATCGTAACTATATTTCATTATGTTTATAGTAACTTGTGTTTATTATAGACTAGCCGTCCCACGCAACCTCGTTTGCGTCTCCTATTGCCCGTAGCGTGATAATTTTCCCACGTTTTTGTAACATTCTTCATTGTTGCTCCGCTCCTGTAGGTCTTAGCGGGATGATATATAGCCTATAGCCTTCCTCGATATATGGGCTATCTAACACTGAAAGATTTTTTCAAATCGGACCACCGGTTCCTGAGATTAGCGTGTCCAAACAAACAAACAAACAAACTCTTCAGCTTTATATATTAGTATAGATAGATAGATAACCATAAAGGTTTTTACATTAAAACAATCTATTACTTGCCTTTGTCAGGTTTTTCCGTTTTAAATGTTAAAAGCCTTCCTTTTACTTTAATTGCGATATAGTGTTTTATCAATGACAATTTGTTTTATTATTTGAAATGATAGATATACAAGTTTTTTCTTGTCATTAGCCAACTAAATCAAGCATAAAATTGACAAAATAAATACTAAAAAAGACGGACACGCAAAAAGAAGTTTTATTATTTACTAGCTGAACCCCGCGGTGTTTCCCGCGGTTATTGTTGTACCGCGAGTAACGCCGCGGGACAAAGTTAGTCTAAAAAAGCAGCCGACTCCCTGGATCATCAGCTACCTGCCAGTGAAAGTCCCGTCAAAATCCGTCCAGCCGTTCCAGAGATAACCCGGAACAAACAGACAGACAGACAGACAAAAAAAAAATTACCTACATTTTTGGTATTGGTATCGTGTTACATCGGCGTACATTTGCATTGATGAAAAAGCTGTTATTTTAATATTACAAACAGGCATTCCAACTTTATTTATTTGTAAAGATTGTACAACTACTTTGGAAGTTTTTTTGACAAGTCAAAAAGTAGAGAAAAAAAATACACATGAAAATCCCGTGTACATTATTTAAAGCGAAATCATTTTTAGCGTCATAAAATATTCTCAACACATTTTGTTTCATACAACGCTTTCGCCTTTAAAACTCTTGAAGAGGGTTTCAACGTGACTAAAGAGAAATGAGTATTTGTTAATATACCTACTACTTTTGTATTTTATTTTTTAAAGTTCTTCTCACTGGTTTGTTGAACTATATATATAAATAAATAAAAGGGACATATCAGGATATGGATGATAATATATTGGCTGCTATAGTTAAAAGTTGTGTTGCAGCCACTAACGCCCTCTCAACAAAAACTAATTCTGAGTTTCTTTCTTTCTTAATCCAGAGTCATTTTGGCAGCTAAGTGCGTGAATACTTATGCGTGTGTGTGTGTACGTGTGCACACGTGTGTGTATGTGTACGTGTGCACGCGTGTGTGTAGGGTATAAATGTAATATTAACTATACGCGATATTTTTATTAATTCACATTAATGTCATTGAAACCATTTGTAACAACCGATCTAATATTATCAGCTCTAACTCATCATATTACCACTTCAACAGCCTTTAATTGTCCCCTGCTGGACGTAGGCTTCTCTTTAGTGAGGTTATGATCTACCATACCACATCTGGAAAGATTTCCTAAACTTATCAGTTTTGTCTTTCATAGTTTGCTCCCTTAGTTGCCTATTACGACAACCATGAGATGAATAGCGATGATGACGCTCTGTATACTAAATCACCCTTACGTTAGTAATTTTATTTCTTAGGAATATTATAACCCGATGACAACTATCTCAGTAATAGAAAACAGAAATTAAATTCAGTTTCTTTCTGAAGCATTTGCAGTATTTTCGCCATTCAGTGGGAGATGTTTTCTATTGACACGCCATTTATAGTTATTTGAAGAGTCTTTGCATTCTGAAGACGTTTTTCTGCTAAGTTGTAAGCGTTTGGAAAGTAGTGATTTGATTTATCAAGAACCTGACCTTAATTTTTAGGTAACGTTCATGTCTCATCCCATATGGCCATAGCGTCAAGTAAAATCTCTCCAACTAAGCTTTATGGAAATACATTAATTTAACAGCGATAAAACCAAAGCACATCACGACAACGCTGTCTATTATACAAACCATCATCATCTTCCTAACTTTTATTATTCCCAAGATTTGGGGTCGGCTACTAGTTCAATCGGTTTTACCTGAATATCAGTTTTTACACGGAACGACTGGCATTGGGCCTCCACATAAGAGTGAACTGAATTCGAAAGTTGAATTAATTTTCAGTATATTTGAGGGCACTGACTTCCCAATAATGATTGCCATAGATGGTTATGACAATCGGGACCGACGGCTTAACGTCCTCTTCGAGGCACGGGCGGGAAACACCGCCATCTTCCATACTCTGGGCTGCCATTAAGAATTTTCAAAATAAAAAGGCAACAATAATCTCGTAAGTTTAATAAACAACATAACAGAAGATTTAAGAACAAAAGGTTCAGCCAATCTATTGTATGAAAAACACGATTATCTTGAATTTACACACTATTTTCGTATAAAAGTATGTTATGTTATATGTTTCTACAACGAATGAATGCTTTCTACTTTCTATTTTTTATTATATGTTCTTTGTTGTCAAAATCATAAAGTAAATTGTGGTAAAACGGTTGGGCAAATAGAAGTTCATCCGTGAAAAGGAGATAAATAAAAATATGAATCGCCAGGCTTTTGTTGTTTGGATTCACTTGACAGTCCAATTTGTTCAGAAATTATTTTATATGTTCTACTAAAAGGAAAATATATAAGTATGTGGGTAAATAACAAATTAAAGGGATAAGCTGGGTGAGTAAACATTCTGTGTATTTTGTAGTCATGGGAAATAAACTACAAACTGTTATTGTAATTAAATAGAACGTGAAAACCGGAGTTTCACGGAGTTAGTGAGGACACCGGAGGCCCATTCCCCAACCACTCCCCATACTCCTCCCCATACCCCTCCCAATCCCCCAAAGGGCGGCAACGCACTTGTGACGCCTCTGGTGCTGCAAGTGTTCATGGGTGGCGGTAATCGTTTACCATCAGGTGATAGTCCATTCTTTTGCCCACCTAGTACATAAAAAAACAAGGTGCCCTAGAAAACTCGCCCAATTGTCACCCAATAAACAAGTTGATCCCCTTGATGGCACTACCAGACCTTATTTAGCTATGTACTCATAGAATTAATCTCACCATGTAGGGCCATTTCTGTGAGGGCCATTCATCGCTTTGTTCGCCATCCTTAACAAAAGTGTTGATTAAGGCATTTTTACAGTGTCTGGTACTTCGTGAACGGGAGGCGATACGCTCTAATTTTGGGTAGTTTTTTTTACAACATCACCTGTCATTACATGAAACGAAGGAATCTCACACACTCTTGCTTCTAATTTTGAAGACTGATAGAAACTTTCTTTATACGGTCAGAACTATTTCTAGCATTGGACTGACTGATTCTAGACTGAGCAACAGTATGAAAAAAAACATAGTTACCTAGCTATTCTTCAATGAAAGTGTCAACAAAAACATTATCTTATCTAAAAGCAATATTGATACAAAATAATTTACAAGCTAAAATGTTATAGATAAGGGGACCGTGGCATTTTAGGCATATCATTGTTGATAGGGGTTCATATAGAAGTTGACATCTGTTTGCAGAAGAATTGATAATGATATATGACTGCATTTTTGCAACAGGCATTCTAAATTTGGAAATTATAAGAGGTACAACCATAAAATAGTAACAACTGAATACATTTCTAAAAAATCAGTCATCTGATTCTAAGCTACGCCGCAGAGACATTATTATGGGTCCAAGACTTCTGATAAACATTCTTATTTATTGTTAAATGCAGACGTGTTGGTGCTCAAAGAGCATTTTTACTATTTGTCATGTGTAGGAATTGAAACCTTGAGATTTTTTTAAATGTTGACCTTACTAATTTTGTGTTGACTTTTTGACCTTGTTTTTACTTATGATTCGTATAAATCTAGACAAATAAATAAAATTGGAGTGTCTGTTTGTAATATTAAAATAACTGCTTTTTACTAAATGCATATGTATGTTTTCACGGTACATTTACAAAAAATGTAGTTTAAAAAAAAATGTCTGTCTGTCTGTTTGTTCCGGGTCTCTCTCTCTCTGGAACGGCTGGACGGATTTTGACGGGACTTTAACTGGCAGGTAGCTGATGATCCAAGAAGTAGCTAGGGCTACTTTTTTTAGACTAACTTTATCCCGGCGTTACTCACGGTACAACAATGACCGCGGGTAACACCGCGGGGTTCAGCTAGTATACAATAAAACTTGAGGTAGAAGTAAATATTCTGGATGACACACATAAAAAACAAAACCTCTCGTGCATACTGGTCTCCCAATACATAATCATCATCATCATCAACTACCTTAAACGTCCACTGCTCGACAAATGCCTCTCAATACTCGGTGGCAAATATTTTCTCTATCATAGAGTAAAGGAAAAAAAAGGAAGTTTTATATTAACAATTATTTTTACGGGAATTAACGCGATCACTTATTAAAAGGTATTACATACCTTTATATACATACATAAGGACGGAGGGCGTGCACCGCTGAGCCAGTCAGCCTGTGACCACGGCCAGTGCAACCTGGTCGAAACGTCAGGCAAATCAGAGGTACGTAATACCTTTTAATAAGTGATCGCGGTAATTCCCTTAAAAATAATTGTTAATATATCATGGAACGCGAAAGTTTAAAAGTTAGAAGTTTTATAAACAAACATAATTATAATTTAGAAATGGAGTTATAACTTATTGTTTACTTTTGTTAAACGTAGAATTTAATAGCTCATAAAGTAACAGTACTATCGTTGTAAGATGATCATAAAAAGGCAAATCTTTCTTAATGAAAAATGCCGAAGTAGTTCATATTAACCGCAACATAAGCTGTAAGGGTGCTAATGTTGCTAATTCAGTGGTTATGAAAGAAGCTTCGGTCACTGGTAATGAAGACGCGGGCGCTACATTGACCCAGTTCGAATAGAGCCCAGGGCTGACTGTATGTAGATTTATATTGTGCTTTTTCAGGCTCGGATTAGCTTTTTATTATTCATAAACCTATTGGATTTTAACCGATTCAAAAAAAGAGGAAGTTCTCAATTCGACTGTTTATTTTTTATGTTTTTTACCTCAGAAGTCTCGATTGGGTGAACCGATTTTGATGATTGTTTTTTTGGAAGTTGGTGCTTCCTGTGTTTGAAAGGTTAAACGAACATATAGCGGAAGTAGTTTATTTTATACTATGTAAAGATATATAGGTATTTAGAAACATGTGTGTTTATCTGCCTAGTATTGGTTCAGACTTTGGTGTATGATAACTGTCAAACTGTAAAACAACGAAGGTGCATCCTTCGTTGTCCTCCTTCGGCAAACAAAAAGTGCGATTCTGGTAGCATCAACAAAACTAGCCCACAACCTGATTAGACTGAAAAGGAACGATCTCAGGAAGGTCACAGGTATCCTGACTGGGCATTGTTCCCTAAACAAGCACCTAATTACTATAGGCACAACATACAACTCTCTGTGCAGGGGATGCATGGGGCAGAAGAAACACCACAACGCGTTCTCACAGAATGTAAAAGTATGGCAGATCAACGGGCAGACATCCTACAATCAACACACTCGGAAACATGCAATGACCTGAAAAGGCTGCTGAGCTTCTAGGAGGATCTAAGATGGTTGGAGTAAGAAGATGACAAACCCACGTATAACGCCCTAATAAGAGGCTAAGTGCGGAAAAACAAAACACAAGAAAAAAAATTATAACTGTCGTGTGAGATTTGTAGCGTGTATATATACCTAATTCAAGTAGGAAAGTGGTCCTTAGCTGTCGTTGAGAAAAAGTACGACATAAAGACCTTAAAAGCTTCTTTTAATGTTATGATATTATAATGCACTCACATGGTTAAGTTAAGAAATTTTGCAACTAGTTTTGATAAAACTGTGATAAGTTCATGAAATGTCAATAAATAATGCGTAAAAGAGAATTTCGAGTAATTAATGATAATGGAATAAAAAACTCTTTGCAGCGACTCCAAATTAATTTGGAAAACGGGTGAGAAAATAATGAAGAAATGTCAAAAATCAACTTACTTGTACGCCACTGTTTTAAATCCTTATAGGAACTCGAATAGATTGTTTTTAAAATATTAATTAAAACTCATCCATCAATGTCATATTTTGGCCATCCTATTAAATATATGCCTTGCAACAACCGCAATTAAATAATAATATTCAACTATTAGTACTCAAATATTCATTTCCCATAGAAAATTTGTTTTAGTAAAGTGAAATAGAACGTGCCCGTCTACCTTTGTCACGAAATATAACTATATTAAAGATCCACTCAACTTCCATTGTACCAGGTTATGAAATCTATTATGTTCATCTCTAAACAAAAGCCTGTCTCGTTTCCAATCACTTACGAAAAGGTTTTGTAATGACGCTAAAACAAGAACACAGAAATTTGAAATACAAGTGATTTTACTTAACAAATAATTTGTCTTGATTTTAATAGTAACGGTTTTGATACACTGTACCACCTGAATGAAAACGTAACCATCTGAATAAATTGTGTTTATATCACATTATTACACATACCCCCATGACCATACGGCAATAATCGTAGTCATCACATAAATGTATCTCCTACTTTTCTATTTTATTTCGTACGTACGTACGTTCCGTGATATATTAACAATTGTTTTTGCGGGAATTAACGCGATCACTTATTTAAAGATATTACATACCTCTGATTTGCCTGACATTTCGACCAGGTGACACTGACCGTGGTCACAGGCTGACTGTAATTCCCGTAAACATAATTGTTAGTATTTCTCCTGTTTGAGAATCTAATTGAGGACCTTAATTTTATCAGTCTGAAACCTACAGGCCACTTAAATAGATTTATTTATTTTTCCTTATCAATGGGATAGTTTGTGAATTTCAGTTGACAGCCATCGTTAAGATTTTTTACAAATCAAAAACATTAAAACTCATTTCTATTAGATTCATTCGTAATGGAAACTTATAAATTAAAAAAAATAAATTCTTCACTTTTAAGCTGGTCTTAAATTTACTATAGTCCAAAGAACTTTTGGTATTTCAAAAACCGTTACAGTGAAAGAATATCTTTAGTAGGCCCTCGATGCCAACTTAACAACATCTAACGTACTTTAGAACTGGGTCAATCGACACTTGAGTCCAAAGACGGCCAGTGGATACCCTTACAGATTTTCAAATGTAATGTTTTTCGGTATCTACTTTGAAAAATGATTGAACGATATTTAGTCAAAAAAATACATAATACATTTATATTTGCATTGCCTCGATGGCGCAGTGGTAGCTTGAGCGACTGATGTGCTGAGATTTGATTAACAGGTCGGGCCAAATGTTTGCATGATCTGCAAATATTTGTTCCAGTGTTTGGATTGTTTTTACCCGACTACGGCAAAGCCAAAGGAGGGTTATGATTTTGACAGATTTCAAATCGAACCAGTGGTTCCTGCGATTAGCGTGTTCAAACAAACAAACAAACAAACTCTTCAGCTTTATATATTAGTATAGATACGACGTGTCATTTAATCTAATGTGGCGCCCTCTAGCCGACGTAAAGCACTGTTTCAAAAAATAAATTTGAAAAAAATATGCCGTGTTTAGTATCATACGAAAGGGCGTTACTTGTATATTTCAAAAAAATATATATTATAAGCATTTTCTCGTGACTTTGTCTGTATTTATTCGATAATTGTGAAATTGTTATAGTACCTATTTAAAATATACTATGCAAAGAAATTAATATTATAGAGGCACTAAAACATTTTAAATAAAAACAAGTAAAAACTAAAACCCAACTAAGAACGCGTGACTACGGCTTTTGAAACTTGTTTCATGCTTTTTCAACGTCGTTTTTTGTCGTAGTTGGGTTTTAGTTTTTATTAATATGTATGTATATTCAATCAAAAGTACAGAAGTAGTCTATCAGTCGCTCTAGCTTTCATAGTAAAAGATCTGCTTAGTTTGAAGCTACATGACGTTGTGTGTCAAATGTCTGTAAATGTACCTACGTAATATACCTAGAAAACTCTTCGAAAAAAATATTTGTAGAGCATACAAAAATTTGGTGTGATCAGGAAGTCGAATTCTAGACCTCAGCACAGCAATCGGGAATGCTACCCCACTCTGCCACCGAAGTAGTTACCCAATCACACATAATTTTGATGGTACAATAAAACTTCAATTGTTTAACGATACACGACTTTTCTAAGGAAGATGCCCAATTAATTTTATATCCAACAGGAACCATTTATTAAGAAGTAAAGCATTTTGCCGCGACGGTGTCAGGCGTCCCGCTAAATTGGGTAGTCAAGGATCTCCGAAATTTATGTGAAAACGTGCAATCCGTTTAAATTTGTTTACTCGACTTATTTTTGAAATCAAACCAGCTAATTTATGACACCGGTTTCTTGACAAAATCACATCAAATATGATGAATGACGAACAACTTGGACATAATAGACTATAATACCCAGTGCATTATTTTTTAGTCGATATTTAAGTAACGCAGAAATATACTAGAAGGTACAAAGGTAAAACATGAAAACCAGTTATTATTTTACCTTTGTACCTCATTTGGGTAAAGGCCCTTATAGCGTACACTAAATACGAACACGTGGTTCAATATATGTAGCGTCCAAAATATATTGCGTTCTCACTCGTTTTAGTTGGATCATAAAAAGTTTAACTCTTGTTGAATAAAAAATTCGAAAGAAACAGATTTTGCGTATCATTTGTCCGTTCTGCTGTCCTCCGTAAGTTAGTTTCTTCAAGTTCATGTTACCTGCAACTGTAATCTATATATGTATATAAAAATGAATCGCCGAAATGTATGTACGCGGTTAACTTCCGATCGGCTGCACCAAATTAAATAATTTTTTTTTATGTGTTCG
The DNA here is from genome assembly GCA_905220595.1 of Spilosoma lubricipeda. Classification (NCBI taxonomy): domain Eukaryota; kingdom Metazoa; phylum Arthropoda; class Insecta; order Lepidoptera; family Erebidae; genus Spilosoma; species Spilosoma lubricipeda. The sequence goes on from HG992296.1 coordinate 1,521,475, forward strand.
TTATTGTAAGGACAAGGTTTGTGTACAATAAACATTGAAAGATAACGGGAAAAGTAATTTTTTCCGCAACTGTACACGTCTGTGGGAAACTGAGACAGATATGTAAATATGATGGTACGAAGTTCGCCGGGTCAGCTGGTGACTTAAAAGAACGTTTTTGTTTTTTTTTAACCGACTTCAAAAAAAGGAGGAGGTTTCTCAATTCGACCGTACATATTTTTTGTTTTTTTACTATTTTTTTTATGTGTGTTCGCGAATAACTTCGTCGTTTATGAACCGATTTTGATGATTCTTTTTTTAATGGAAAGGAGATGTTCCACAGGTGGTACCAAGATAAGGACATTAATATCTGACGATGGAATCCAAGAGAAATCGAGTCGAACTTTGAAGTCGGTTTTATTTTTGTTAAAATTATATTTGTTTGGTGTAAAATCAATTCCTGCATTAGGAATATACATTCTGTATACTTTATACATGGAATGGACACAAAGAACACGCAGACTTAGAACAACAATTTGTGAATCACACAAAGTGTTGTTCGATATGGAATTTGAAGTCACAACACATGGAGTAGTAGAAAGTGGGTTGGCTCCCGCTAAATCACTAGGCCAATCGTGCAGTCAAAGTTAAGCTTGAGAGTGATTTAGTTTGCATCACTTGTCAAGTAGACCAAGAGCAAGGTTACCCAAACCCATTTGTGTTAGATGTTCGCGTATTTTAACATGACAAGACATGTTTTCAGTAAGTTTAATCTGGAATAAATGAACAAATAATTTATGTCAAAATTAACATATTACTAGAATAATTATGTGATCAGACGTCAGTTCTTATAAAGATGGGGAGTGGGATTAGGAGTGGGAGTGAGAGTGGGATGGGAAGGAGTTGGGGTATGGTCCTCCGGTATCCCCACTCACTCGGTGAAACACAGCGCAAGTTTCCTGTGAGGCCGTGGTATCACTCCAGTCGAGCCGGCCCATTCCCAGGTCTAGTAGACCGGGAGAGTATTAAACCTCTCCCGGTCACGCTCCGCCCATCTCCTTCGCAAGCATAACTTGCTCGCAGAAAGAGACGGCGGACAGTAAAGTACCCTATTACTTTCAAGTCACGCAAAGCATTACTTCAAACACATTTATCTTTTCTCTTTAAAAACCTGTAATGTACATCAAAGTTTGTAAATGACCTTCCAAATACTAATTTACGTCAATTTACTAACATGACAGTGACCGATTTATGAACACAATGAAATGTCAGAAAGGTAATGAGCCTTCAATAAGTTTATGAAAACTAATATTTTGGTAAATTTTGAATTGGTAATCAGTTTACCGTTTGATTAATGTATAACGATTATTGTGTTATGTTACATTACTGACATTGATTGATACTGACATATATGACAGCTGTGTTTGAGGTCTCAGTTTCGATTCTCGGGCAGGATCAAACGGTTGTATGATCTGCAAATATTTGTTTGGGTGTTTTTTTATTTAAAACTAGCTGAACCCCGCGGTGTCACCCGCGGTTATTGTTGTACCGCGGGTAACGCCGCGGGACAAAGTTAGTCTAAAAAAGTAGCCTAAGTTACTCCCCGGATCATCAGCTACCTGCCAGTGAAAGTCCCGTCAAAATCCGCCCAGCCGTTCCAGAGATTACCCGGAACAAACAGACAGACAGACAGATAAAAACTTTTTTAACTACATTTTCGGTATATGTACCCTGTATACATACATATGCACTTAGTAAAAAGCGGTTATTTTAATATTACAAACAGACACTCCAATTTTATTTATTTGTATAGATATGTATATAGTTATAAAGAAATTATATGTGTATTTTTATCAGATGTCAGGTACCCATAACACAAGCTCTGCTGAGCTTGGAACTAGATGGCGTTGTGTGCTTCATCATCACCTTAACAGCTTATTTCTTTATTTCTATCCAGTCCTTATTTCCTTAGAAACGCGGTTTTTTTTTTTGTAAGGGCCTACCAAAGAAACTTTTACTCTGACTGATTTGAAACATAAGTAGAATCCAAAAGAGGTCGTTCAAATGCAATAATGCATAGTGATGCTTCTGCATCATTGGACCTCTGATCTCGTTTAATATGGGACATTATTTAAAAAAGGTTTTGTTCTTGTCTTAAACTGTTTGTATATATTAGGGTTTGAGAAGACAACTAAATAGTATTTTTTTAATACAAAAAGGATAAAATAAATTATAAAATTTTATAATAAATAAATATTTAATATTTCGGACATCTAACACACAACGCCATTTAGTCCCAAACTAAGCAGAGCTTGTATTATGGGTACTAGACAACTGATATAAATACTTATATACTTTTCTTTTGTAAATACATACATATTATAGATAGCAAACACCCAAACTCCGAAACGAATATTTGCAGATTATACAAACATTAGATCCGACCCGGGAATCGAACCCGAGACCTCAAGAACAGCAGTCGCGTACGCTACCACGGCGCCACCGAGGCAGTCTAACATGTTAGTATATGTATATAATTAGATGTAATTTGGTACAGCCCAGACGTCACCATGTAATGTAGAGTACCAAGAGGCTGGACCCCACTACGTAATAAACACTGCTCACATCATTACTCATCGCTGTTATTATTTTTGTACTTCTAAGCTCGCTATAGTTATCGGTTTTATTATTACTTTATTCAGTTTTTATCATTAATTTGTTTACACTCACCGTGGGAGAGCCACACTGCGGCGTGAATGGGCCGGCTCGATCGGAGTGATACCACGGCCTCAAAGAAAACTGGTGTGAAATAGTTCTTGTGCTGTGTTTTACCGTGTGAGTAAGGATACCAGAGGCCCATACCCCAACCCTCTTGCTCCTATCCCCCCTTCCCCTCGAAGGCCGGCAACGCACTTACGCGATGATAATCGCTTACCGTCAGGCGATACGTCAGCTCGTTTGCCCGACTATTTCATAAAAAAAAATGATTAAGGCGATTTCATTTTAGCTTTATTTTATTACAACGATTTGTTTATTTGGTTCTACTATTCTCATTTGTACAATTCGTAGAAACTCTAAATTAAAACAAAAAAAACTCCATTATCACCATAATACGTTGACTACGGCTAACGATATAATAAAAAGAAAAGGAAATATAAATTCATTTAGTTCTACAAATGTTTTCATTAAGACTTACACTATTTTCGCTCATATCTTGTGTATGTAGCACTTAACCCAAACCACCCTTTTGAAATATCTTTGTTACATATACGAGTATATGTTATACTGTACACCCACATATAACCATAACATTTTATGGTGAACCTTCCCTTTGTACGTAAAGTTTTTGCTTTAGTTCCTCTGTCCTTTGTCCTCTTCTTCGTATTTATAATTGTGTAATGTAATTATTGCTAAATATTGCTAACTGATATGGAATCCATTTTATTTCTTGCATTTTATAATAAACTAGGTGTCCCGGTGAACTTTTGTGTCTCAGCTTTCCTCAGACAGTGTATTATTGCGGACAAAAAAAAATTGACCATACCCGTTATCTTTTGTTTTTCTTGTACACAAACTTTGTCTTAACAGTAACGAACACATGAAAAAAAAATTCGTGCAACCGATCAGAAGTTATGTGCGTACACACCTTTTGGTGATTCATTTTTATATATAGAAGACTAGCCGACCCAAGCAACCTCGTTTGCGTCTCCTATTGCCCGTAGCGTGATAATTTGCCCCCGTTTTCGAAATGTTTTTCATTGCTGCTCCGCTCCTATTGGTCCGAGCGTGATAACATATAGCCTATAGCTTTTCACGATAAATGTACTGTCCAACACTGAAAGATTTTTTCAAATCGGACCATCGGTTCCTGAGATTAGCGTGTTCAAACAAACAAACAAACTCTTTAGCTTTATATATCAGTATAGATAAACAAGTAAGAAATGTTTTGTTTGATTAATAAATCTTAAATATTTTATTTTATTTATTTAACCTTTCTGGTCAGTGTGATTAAAAAACCAAACCATCTGAGCATCTAAAACTGCCTCGTTGACGCAGTGTTTGCGTACGCGACTGCTGTTCATGAGGTCACGGGTTCGATTCTCAGATAGAATCAGATGTTTTTAGGATCTGCACATGTTTGATTCAGAGTTTGGGTAAACGTCTATGTATAAGACCTATGTATTTACAAAAACAAAGTATCATCAACAACATCCCATAATGTCCCACTGCTGGGCTCGAGTCTCCTTAAAAAAAGTACATACATATGTATTTATATAATACCAATAATATAAGCTCTGCTTAGTTTGAGACTAAAATGCGTTGTTTTTAGATCTAATAAATATGTATTCAGATAGACATTTTCCCATAATTATTTTTACCTACGAAACACAATTGAAGACAAACATCATAAAATTTTCTAACTTATTTCCTTTATTAATGAGACCGTACAAAACATAAACAATCTCATTATCTCGATCAAAACATCGTAATAAACCAGATAAGGGTTTTGCCCAACTTACAGGTGAAAACTCAAATTTTGGGCTTGTTATGATATAAGGTTTACCGTTAACTAACTAATCACTAGTGGAATTATAAATGGGAAAGTAACTCTATTTGAGTATGACATTGTTAGAGCTAAATTGGTGAACCAATTTAAATGAAATTTGTGAAGCTACTTTGATAGAGAAAGACGTGTATACACAATAACCGATAAACATACCAAGGACAAAAGCTCTGTCAATTCTGTGTCACGTTGTTGCTCACAATGAACTCCGAAACTATCTAACCGGTTATCACGTTTTGTCATGTCATAGTATAGGACAGGCAACATCAAGTTTACCAATAAGAGCTGATTGTAAAGAGACTCAGATGAAGTTGTGTAGGTCAGCTATCGTGGGATAGCCATACTTAGGATTGATCGAAAGTTACCGAGACCTCACAGAGGACTGTTGTTGAGTTATTCTTTCTTTTTAACTAGTCAATTAGGGTATTAAAATTTGGTTTATCTTCTCCGTTAGTTTGTTTTTGTAACTAACTGAGGAAGGGAAACTCAAAGACTACCTAGGTGGCGCGGTGGTAGCGTTTGAATCTGCTGTGGTTGAGTTTTGTATGATCTACAAATGTCTGTTTCGGAATTATAGTGTTTTCTACGTGTAATATGTATTTATTAACGAAAAATATATACATGTATTTATATCAGTTGTCTAACACCGATAGCACAAGCTCTCCTTAGTTTGTGACTAGACTAAAGTTGTGTACTAGATGTCTGAATTTTTTTATCTCCTATTAAAAGCCGAGAATACCATTGCGACTCTTGAACTCGTCAAAATAGTTATAAAATACACAATCGTACAGATTTCTCTTTCCGATAGAGTAAATAATAATAAGTTAAACAATTAAAAACCTTATTGCCAGATTATTTCACATTTTTATTTACTATGATTGTTTGTCGTCGTTGTTTACCAAGAAAAATACATTATTTATTACAAAAACATTAAAACTTTTGCACAATAGAAAATTGTTACTTCAGTAATGAAGATTCTTGTGTCAATATTTTGTCTTATTCCTTCATTTTTAGAAAATTGTTTTGTAAACATACGACTCATTTCTTAATATAAAATGTCTGTTTACTTTCCAGTACACTCTTCAGTTTATTTGTTTTCTTTTCAAATAACTGTTTAAACAAATATTTTCTTTACAAATTATAAGCTTTTCTTATAATATTTTTTTTTTTTTTTTTTTTTTTAATCTTCATTTATTTAGAGGCTTTTATTATAAAATAATATGTTAGCCCCATCGTGGCTTATTCTAAGATACAACTAACTTGGAAACAGAGAAAGTCATTGTTGTGCAAATATTTCAAATAGGTCCAGCGCCGCATTTGTGTTAGGGTTACTTAAGATCGTAATGAAAAGTCCTACGTCGTAAACATTAAAGTTATATTTGCACATCAACGAGTTCCTCTGGTTTCGATATTTGACACAATCAACTAGTAAGTGTTGGACATCATCAAGGACTCCGCAAGTTTCACAGTTTGGCGTACCGACTTTTTTCATGAGATATCCAAACTTTCCACATGGGTAGTGGCCTGAACGCAGTCTGTGTGCTATAACAACTACCTTTCTATTTATCTTAATATTAAAAAACCAGGGTATCCTAGCAGGCTGATGTTGAATGGTTTTATACCAGATACCCTTTTCCTTACTTCTCTCATCAAAATACTCTTTGAAATTACTGTAACATAGTTTTTTGATGTTGCCTAAGTATTCAGAGTGAGACCTTTTAATCGCATACTTGATTCCATCAATACATGCCAGCTTCGCGAACGAATCAGCCTGCTCGTTACCCCGGAGACCAACATGAGAAGGCACCCATTGCAACCTCAAAGACTTACCAGATGAATTGAATTCGTGTACTTGCTTTAATACTACATATGCTATCGGTGCACCTCTGATACCAGAGGCGCATCGAGCAATATGATATAAAGCGCTTTTACTATCAGTTAGGATAACTATTTTGTCGCTATTTAGCGAATAAGCTTCGCTCAGAGCTTTCGAGATTGCAATAAGCTCCAGTGTCATAATGGATACACAACAGTCAATTTTAAACATAGCCGATGTTCCATAACATGCATCGAAATAAGCAGCTCCATACCCATTTTCATTTTTTGAACCATCAGTAAAAATTAAATGCCATCCAATATATTTTTCTTGCAATTCTCTGGTTACTTCATATTTCAAAATTGTGACATTTAGGTGTCTTTTAGCTGTTTTAATTGAATCTAATTCTAACTTAATAATATCATTTAAATCTATATATGAAATCCATACATTTAAAGAAAACATTTCCAAAGGACTGGATGAGTGTATGTCATAAAACTCACACACATCCACCACGGAGACCAACAGAGGAATGTTTTTATGACGCCAATATAAATTATTACATAATGATTTGAGATCTTCTACAAGCTTTATAGTGATATTATCTGTCCAGGACATACTCTTCGTATAATATTTATAAGCAAGGTACTTTCTTCTAACAAACAAGGGTGGTATGCAAAGTTCTGCTTCCATCACATGTATGGGTGTAGTTTTAATAAATCCACCAACTATTCTTAATGCCTTGTTTTGAATTCTATCTAATTTCAATAAATGCGTCTTAGCACCATTATTGTATAATAGGCTGCCATAATCAATTCTACTTCTTATTAAAGAAAAATAAAGTGTGCGAAGATGTTTAGGGTGAACGCCCTCAGATGGGCCTGTGAGTATTTTAAGTAGATTTAAGTGTTTCATAATTTTCGATGAAATTTCGTTTATATGTTTTCCCCATAATAAAGCTTTATCTAGCCAAAACCCTAAATATTTATAACTCTCAACACATGAAATACTATTATTATTGATTGTTACATTGATGTCAAGCTTCTTACGACGTTTGGTAAAAATACAAATTTTAGACTTTGTAGGAGCCACTTCAAGTCCAGTCATGTCTAGGACACCAACTAACACATTTAATAAAGATTGTAAATTTTCTTCACAACTATTTAAATTATTATGACTTTGATAAAAAACAAAGTCATCTGCATATTGAGAGACCATAAAACCCCTGTCAACAGCAAGTTGACATATATTATGAGTAGCTATATTGAACAACAAAGGTGAAAGAGGATCACCCTGTGCTAAGCCAGTACAAGACCACCTAGCATCAATCACCTGATTATCAGCGCGATTCCTTATAGTAAGACACCTTGAAGATAGAAATGCCCAAAGATATTTACAAATATGAAGTCCTAATCCTAAATTATCCAAAATTTGTATCATTTTATCCACTAAAACATTATTATAAGCATTACCTACATCAATAAAACATGCCACTGTAGACAACTTATTAGAAAAACCAATCTGTATGTGTGTAACGATTCTGGTTAAATTATCAATTGTTGACATTCCTTTACGGAACCCCGTCGTGTAAATCGACAATATTTTTTTCTTTTCTATATACCATTCTATTCTTTTACATAATATGTTATGAAAGATTTTGCAAAGACATGATATTAACGAAATCGGTCTTAGTTTGACTTGTGCACTTTCTATATTTCTAGTTTTTGGTATAGGAATTATTAGGATAGTACGCCACTGTTTAGGAACAACACCAGTCTTGAATATTTCTGTGTATATACTAAGTAGAAACCTTTTGGCAATATTGGGGGCATGATATATCATAGAGTAAGTTATACCATCGGCACCGGGCGCAGTATCGGTCCTTTTAATGCATATATTTAATTCTTGTAAAGTAAAAGCAGACTCTAATAACTGATTTTCTGATTTAATAATAGGAGGACAGTTCAGAACTTATCTGGTGTAAGTGAATATAAGAGGTCTTTTTGTTCATTTTCAGAAACATAAAACTGAGGTTTGCGGTGGTTTTTTAACCATCGCATCTTATACCACATATCTGAGGCTGATGTCTTTTCATTTATGGTTGCACAGAAATTGTTCCAACTTTCTAGTTTAGCTTTATAAATTAATGATCGAGTTTCCTTTATTTTATCCTGAAGGTTCTTATAATTGGTAGGTGTAGGATTCTTTCTGAATTCTTTGAGAGCAAGGCGTCGTATGGCCACTGCTCTGGATAGGGTTGGATTCCAATATTCCTTGGGTTTGAAATTTGCAAGTTGATTTGAACATATTTTAATTTTAGGTATATTTTTGTTAGTACTTAAATGTAATAGGTTTTCAAAACGGTCGTATAATTGTTGAACATTACCATTATCTAGAGCAAAATCACTAAAATAGTCCTCAAGATCAGACTTATATTTACACCAATTATCTTTTTTAAAATTAAATTTATCTATTTTGTTTACGTAATTTTGAAAATCAGAATTGATCATCATCTTAATGATTAAATGGTCACTACCAAGGTTTTCATTTAGAGTTTGCCAGTCAAAAGTAGCAACTATATCTGATGACACGAATGTGACATCAGGTGAACTTTCCTGCAACCTTCCACTAACTAGTTTGATTCTCGTTGTGTTTCCCGTATTTAGCGACGTAAATCCAAATTCAAGCGTTGAATCCCACAACTGCATCCCCCTCTGGTCTATCTTATAAGACCAATTGGTATGGTGTCCGTTAAAGTCACCCGCAATTATCGTCTTTTTATTAACCATAGAGAAAAGTTGGTCCCAATCTATCTGTGTCGTATGGACAGAAGACGGGCAGTATATTGAAATTACATTATGTAATTCGTTACAATTAAATATTTGGACGTACAGAGCCTCAATTCCCCGATTATTTAAAACTATTGAGCATTTTTTTGACTGTAAAGATTTGTGTACAAATATAGCTACCCCGCCATAATTATCATATCTATCTTGCCTATAAATATTTTTTTTTATTTTTTTTTTTTTTAAATAAATATTTCAGACATCTAACACACAACGCGATCTAGTCCCAAGCTAAGCAGAGCTTGTGTTATGGGTACTAGACAACTGATATGAATACATATATACTTTTTTTTTTGTAAATACATACATATTATACATAGAAAACACCCAAACTCCGAAACAAATATTTGTAGATCGTACAAACATTTGGTTCGACCCGGGAATCGAACCCGAGACCTCATGATCAGCAGTCGCACACGCCAACCGCTAGACCAACGAGGCAGTCATTTTGCAGTCATTCATTATAACCCGATATATGTACTTCACGCTCCTTGTTAAACCATGTTTCACTGATTATAGCTACATGTTTTTTTCTTGATTTAACAAGGAACTAAAACTTAAAATCTTGGATGGTAAACTTTGTGCGTTCCATTGAAATATCTTAACTATATGTTTTGTTTTCCTGTTATCCATTATTAGTTAAATTTAATAACAACTTAAACATATCGTTCTTACAAAATAGATTTAAAATAAATGACTTACATTCTTCAAATAATAATTTCAACAATTCTGTACATATCTCTCCACATGCCTTATTTTTTTGCGTTATAGTATCTCTAACTTTTATTAGCAAGTTCTGTATTATCGTACTTCCTTCTTTTTTTTCTTTGTTGTTTTCAACCTCTTTACCTGAGTCGTCGCTTGAAAATACTCCGTTCTCCTGTATGTCACATTCAACCTGTAATGGTATTCTTGTTCTTTTCTTTTTAGATTTTTCCTTACCGTGCTTAACCACCTCACTATATTCACGAGTTGACGGTGCAATGTTTTTTACTTGACCTGTAACCTTATTTTTACTGGAATCGTAAGAGTTTAATATATGTGGTTTTTCTACGAACACGATCTTGTTACTTGCTTGATAACTCTTTGTCTGTCCTTTTTCCATATTCAGAAGACGTTCTAATGCTAATTTATAAGATACATTTTCTTCACTCATAATAAAACGTATCTTTTTTTCTTTTTTGTACAATGGACACAATTTATTTAGGGCCATATGTAGTCCTTTACAGTTAGGACATTTATAATTGTCAGTTTCACAATTATCATGATGTTGTCCACATTTTGGGCAAATAATATTTTTACTGGGACAAAACTTTTTAATATGGCCAATTTTCCAACAGTTCGAGCATTGACTTACCGGAAATACAAAACGTTCTATACGTAAACGGCATCCGAAAGCATATACATATTCAGGGCAAGTAGAACTTTTAAAACATACTCTTACTGTTTCACTGTCCACCCACGCACCCTTAAAATCTCTGCGCTTTAATCTTTTGGCCGAAATAATTTCATACGTACTCTCTAAACAATCTGTAATTTCTTTTTCGGACATATCTAAGTCGATTCCTCTAATTATACCATAAGAAAACCTGAGCTCAGTAGTAAACTGCATTCTAATATCAAATTCCTTAAATTTTTGACATTCCATGAGATTTTCGGCTTGTTTCCTTTCATTGAACTGAATGAATACTTTATAGGGAGATTTATATTTAATTTTCAGTATACCGTGAATGTTTTCTTTTTGTAATAACTTCGCAAAAGCCATCTGTTTAGGTAAAATTGACAAAGATGTTAGACATACTTCAAGTTTTTTCAAAGTACCCTCAGTCTCCATTTGTGACGTAGAACATTCTGAATTATTTTCTTCAATAGAATTACTTTTTATCAACCTTTTTGGTTTTCTACGACTTCGTGTTATTGTGATATAACCGTCTTCGCAACTTTCATCACTTTTAGATCTTGATCTTTTTTTTTCACAATTCCTTGTATTATGAAGATTGTTGTCACATCTAATTGAACTCATTTCTTCCAGTTCTCGTTCACACTCTTTTAACACATCGGAATCATCCATATCCTCGTCATCTTCAGTAGTTACCATAGTGGTAAAACAATAGTATTATACTATATAACAATAAAATAAGCGTCACTACGATACAGAACAATATTATGCCTAGGCATGTACCCGCGTCTGCACGAGCAATGTTATAATAAAATGATGTTGCTTTTATAGAGATTGCCGAAAATAGATATAATAATACTTCTATACTAATATTATAAATTCACTTGTACTTCTGGCGGTATGTCTGCCTCTTAAGCTTTCTTGAAACAACCGCTGCATTAATTTCAATAAAAATTTGGCGTGGGTTTACTTTGATTATTAAGAAAGGACATAGGCTACTTCCTACTGCCACAGATTAATAATGCTACTACGATGACCAACATACACGCGCCAATGGGTTATATATAAATGATTTATTTTTTGCTTTAAGAATATTTACTTAATGATTCATTTAATGTACTTATTGTATAAATACTTTCGACAGTAAATGCATTTCACCTTTGTATCATGAATTTAAGGCAAATAGATCTATCGACCTTGCATACGTACAGAACATCAAAATTCATAACAGTTATACTACAGGAGTAGAAGAAACAGCAAAATATCTTTTAGAATCACTTGTGCCCGACGATCGGCCGGAGGATGACACTGATTATCACCGACAAATTAGGCAGTGGGCCATCGAACCACCATTGTCTCCAACGTCTGACTTACCATCTTCAGACGAATTTCTTGGTATTGTTAGGTCATTACCACTAAACAAGGCTTCGGGCGACGATAAAATATCAAATAAAATGATAAAAGAAGCTTGTAAACTCTCGGGTGATACGATTTTAACAGTTTTTAAACGTTGCATTGCGGAAGGAGTATTTCCTAGTGTTTGGCGGTGCGGTAATATTCGTATAATACCAAAACACGGCGATAAGCCGCCGGACGATCCTGGGTCCTATCGACCTATAATACTGTTACCATCGCTAGGAAAGCTTTTAGAACGTCTTGTAGTGCCTCGACTTCTACCGGGTGGAGTTAAATTTCATGATAGACAATTCGGATTTACGTTAGGAAAATCAACAACAGATGCGGTCATATCTGTAAGGAAAACTGTCACCGAGTCAAGGTTTCAATACGTCTTAGGTATCTTCTTAGATATATCTGGCGCCTTCGACAACGCGTGGTGGCCCATGTTATTGCTAAAATTAAAATCAAGAGGATGCTTTAAAAATATTTATTCCCTAATCTCCTCATACTTCACACAAGGCACAACAAAATTAAGACTTGGGCATCATTCTGTGTCGAAGGCGCTTACGATGGGGTGTCCTCAGGGCTCGGTGCTAGGTCCATACTTGTGGAATATAGGCTTCGACGATTTTCTTACAATACCTATACCACCCGGATGTACTCTAAACGCGTATGCGGACGACGGTTTATTACTGGTGGAATCTGATACTAGAGCGGGGCTTGAGAGTCTGGCTAATAGATGTTTGAACTTAGTATCTCTATGGGGTGTACGTAATCGCTTGACTTTTGCACCAAACAAAACCTTCCAGCTACTTCTGAAAGGTAACCTCAAATCACCGCCGTGTATTAAATTTCAAAATGTTACTGTTAAAAATAAAACCTCGGTTTGCTATTTGGGATTAGTTTTAGAAAGAAATGTTTCATTTATCGAACATATTAGAACAGTTAATGAAAAGTCTAAAAAAAGTTTCTTTGCTCTGACTAGAATATCAACTGCCACATGGGGTCTTTCATTTAATACATTAAAAATCATATATGGAGCTACTTATTTGGGTGCTGTTTGCTATGGTGCTCCCGTATGGGCCGATAGAGCGACTGTAGGTGCTGTCCGTCGCAAACTGCTACAAGGCCAACGACTTGCATTAATCTTCTTATGCAAAGCATATAGGACGGTTAGTACTGAGGCATTACCGGTATTGGCGGGTGTTCTTCCGGTCGATCTCGAGGTGCAAAGACGTGCAGCCATGTACTATTCTACAAAACAAAACATGGAATGCGATTTTTTGGGCGTACGAGACCGCGATAAAATCATAAGATTGTTTCAACAGCAATCCAATGTCTATGACGACCTAATGGATGAATGGCAACAACGATGGGACGAATCATCTAAGGGGCGCCACCTCTACCAGTTCTTTCAATCTGTTCGCGAACGGATGTCGAGGACATGGCTCGAGGTAGATCACTGTGTCGCTCAATTTCTTACGGGCCACGGTAACTTTAAGAGCAAACTACACTCATTTAAATTAGTCGATTCACCACTGTGTCAATGCTCAACACCCGATACTAGCTGTGAACAATCGGCTCATCATGTTCTCTGGGAGTGTAGTCTTTGGTACAATGAACGTAACACAATGCTAAATAGCTTACAAATGACATCTGGGGCGGTATACTATGGGGATCTTGTGTCAACTGCGGTGAATTTCCGTGCGTTTAGGCGATTCTGCCATACATACTATAGTAATCAAATATAGCTCACTTAGGACCCCTAATACTTTATCCGTGGTGCTTCCCGGTTTAAAAAAAGGTGTCTGCCTATTTTTGACTTCATTTTGTCTCCCGCTTTGCTAAGGAGGGAAGTGAAATTATCATATTTCCAACTCCTCCTGTTTTTCTTCTGATTAATTTCGTTGCGGGTTCCAAGACAGTTAATATTTTTTCCTGGGACTTCCCGAGTGTCATAACTCGGTGTGTTCGTGGGTCACTGCTGTTGATCCTGGTGTACAGGAGTTACAGCGGTGGGCATGTGGGTGGGATTAGTCCCAGTAAAAAGTAAATGCATTTTATTACTGCCTCGGCTAATATTTGATTAGGAGTTGGGTGTTTTCTATGTAGAATGTGTAGGTATTTACAAAAAAAATATATATGCATGTATATCAGTTGTCTAGTACCCAAAGTACAAGCTCTACTTAGTTTGGGACTAGATGGCAGTGTGTGTTAGATGTCCGAAAGTATTACTTAAGAACTAGTTGAATTAAAAAACTCCTCTGTTTTCAGTTAAAAAACTACGTATTCTTAGCACAGCTATTTTTCTTTTAAACGAGTACATTTAATTTTATGAGAAGTACAAAATTCAGTCCTACTTTTTAATTTTTTAAAGTACATTACCAGTATTCTCTCGAAAACCAAATAGAGACATTTTAAACGCCTACATTTTTTCGATAGATATCAAAAGTCCGTGCATTTTTGATGTACAAATTTGATATACTACAAGAAATGGTTTTCAAAACTGTAACCCAACCCGACTATGTAAAAACTTTTAATAAAATGTAGATAACCTATATCATTCTCTCTATTATTACGAACCCATTGAAGTCTTATTCATTAAAATCGATTCAGTAACTTAAACACTATGGTGGGACATATAAACAAACCAGCCGACCCACGCAACCTCGTTTGCGTCTCATATTGCCCGTAGCGTGATAATTTTCCCCCGTTTTTGTAACATTCTTCATTGGTTGTTGCTCCACTCCTGTAGGTCTTAGCGTGTTGATATATAGCCTATAGCCCTCCTCGATAAATGGGCTATCTAACACTGAAAGAATTTTTCAACTCGGACCAGCGGTTTCAGAGATAAGCGTGTTCAAACAAACAAACAAACAAACTCTTCAGCTTTATATATTAGTATAGAAATAATTTATCAAAATTATTATCCCTCTTTTTGGCCTCACCGTAGTCCGGTTAAAATGATCACAAACAGTCAAGCAATATTATTTGCCCAAAAAACTCTTTTCTGTGACTTAAGATAGCTTTAATTGGACTTACAATCGTTGCTCTCAACTTAGACGGGCTTAGATCCACGAAACAGTTTCGTCCATAAAGCTACATTTAATTAAACAAACTGTCCATTTAAGTCACAGATAAGTCTTTATTTCAAGTTACATAATTAAGTCACAACTTACGTAGAAAACGGTAATTTGTCTGTGTTTTAAAAGCCTAAATTGTTTGACGCAGTTTGTGACTACTTTAGCTAAAAGGGAGTAATGCGCTCTCAGCTACTAAAGTGTCTGTTTAAAACCTTGTGAAAAATGTTAGTTGTTTTGACACATTGGTATTTGACTTAATGTCAAAAATAAATATTAAGTTGGTTTTGAAATATTCTGAATATTGTCTTTCCGAATATAATATATCGCAAACCGTCGTCATAAACATAAACATTTATACGTGAATTTAGCCAATGTATTTTTTATTCAAACATTATAGAAGCAATAATTTTGAAGACAGACATCACGTCACTTTTTTTTACGAGGGGAATGCTTTTCGCACCATACCCTACGTGGGGAGACGAAGGGCGTGTGTGGACTCCCGGAAAACCAGTCTGCCCACTAAACCCCGCGGTGACCTATCTCGGCAGTCGGGAGGAGCTCCAGGAACACACGCGCGGTTCTGGAGTCCCCCTTGCCACACCCCATGACTGAGGTACAGGCTTCTACTTAAAAAGGATGTTTTGATGGTGATGAGGTCAAGTTTTCTTCACTTTGCAACCATATTATCCTATATAGTTTACTTCCTTTATCACCTTTTACGACACCCACATCCCGACACCATACGGACAAGTCAAAATTTGTTTTTTTTTTTATAGAATAGGTGGCAAACGAGCAGATGTATCGCCTGATGGAAAGCGAATACCGCCGTCCATGGATTCCCGCAACACCAGAGGCACTATTGCGTTGTCGGCATTTGGGGAAGGGGGGAATGTAAAGGAAGTAAGGGAAGGGGGTAGGGGGATAGCCAAATTAATCTATACATCTACACAAGTAAATACAATTGGAGTGTCTGTTTGTAATATTTAAATAACCGCTTTTTAGTAAATGTGAATGTATGTTTACACGGTACATATACCAAAATATTTTTTTTACAATTTTTGTCTGTCTGCCTGTTTGTTTGTTCCGGCTAATTTCTGTAGCGGAAAATTTTGATGGGACTTTCATTGGCCGATAGCTGATGATATCAGGGGTAACTTAGGCTACTTATTTTAGACTATCTTCAACTCGCGGCGTTACATGCTTGGTGATAAAATGCGGGTAACATTGCGGGGCTCAGCTAGTCAAGAATAAATTCTTTCCAGGTGGATTTTTTGCTGAAAATTTAGATTTATATCCCGCAAAATGAAGGAATGTTGAAACAACGATTTGGTTACATTTGTTACATCTCCATCAGCGAACACAGCGATATAACTCATTTTAAATTTAGACTAATTGCTATTATGTATGGTTTTACTAACGCTATGAGATCATGTCGAGTAAGCAACATAGTTAAGAAGTAGTAAATAAAGGTTAAAATTTAATAACTTCCCAGTTATATTTCTTTTTCCTTACTTATGAACCTGATCAACTCTGCCTGATGAAAAACTTAAGCAGAATCCCAGAGCGGTGGTCACCATCACCATTACCACCATCAACCAGTGCGAAAATGCGGCATTATGACCCATGCCATGACAGTCATGTTTCTGCATCATTGGGCCCTCGATCTCGCCCTCACCAACGAAACACGACAGCACGAATGCTGTTATTTTAAGCAGATCTTCTATGAGAGGGTAGCTCCGCCTTGGTTGAGAAACTAGCGTGACCCGGCTACGTTTAAACATTGGATCGAAACCTCCTTCTTTTTTGAAGTCGGTTAGTAAAAGAAGAGAGACCCAATGTGAAACAAACCTGTTATTACGCTTCGGCAAATAAAATACAGGTAGTAATATAAAACTAATGAACTTCGAAAAATAACACTGACTCATATGGTAACAAGTGTAACAACATTCCAGAGAAGCGAAACTTTTAAATATTTATGATCTGATACCTAAACTAACCAAAATATTTAGTGATGAAGTCTGTTATAGACATAATAAACATAACCCACGTTGCTCAAAGATAACTTATTATTTGTTTGTTCCAAGCCATAAATTGCATCCTAATTATGAAATAATAATCATAGAACATGCGAGGTTGTATGGAATATAATAGCCCTAAATAACAAGTTAATTATAGTATAACTTTGTATATGTGAAAGGCTAAAATTGTGTAAAATATGTTAATTACTTTTGCCTGTATGTAGGTATGTATGTATAAGCGGGCTAAGGGACCAAACTATGTACTACACTGTATCTACTTATATAACACTCAGTACATTTATTAAAAATAAATAGATATTAACATCTCTTTTAGTTATAAAATCTTTATTTAATGATGAACACAGCCTTCTAGTGCGATATAGAGAATAAGACTTGTTTGTTGACAACATGAAAACGCTTCTTTACCGATGTCTATTTCATTATAACGAATATTATAAAAATCAAAAATATCATTATTAGAGCTTTTCATTTCCATTAAAAAATTTAATCAAATGAATGTGTAAATATATTGCTCAATTGAGTAGTCTTAAACAGTGACGTCACATGTTTGTATTCAGTACTTATTTCATACAAAGTTATCGACAGATAATAAAAAGTAACTAATTTGAGTAAGTTACAATGACACAATATTCGTCAGTGGTAAGTTATCATCTACCCTAATAGAGATGTTATCATGGCGATGTAGGATCTAGAAATGTATGGTGTTCCTAATAAAACTCATTGCGACAGACAGTCTAAGAATCGCATCGCATCGCGAATATATAATGTTATCTGTGATTGAACAGATACCAACCGACGTGCCTGGTTTTAACTGTTTCAAAAAATATAATCGCAAATTTTCCTAAATTTTGAATATGTTCATTATACAAACCCATAATAAATCATACAAGTATTAATAAAGGAACACGTTTAATGTTCATGTCAAGCTCAGAATGGGTGACGTTATCAGTTAATGTGATTTCTGGCATCCATTCTTTAGACGAGGATGTCTTTTGGTACAAGCTTGTGAGGATCTAAATATTAATTTATTAAATCTTATTATTTGGAGTTTGGGTGTTTTCTATGTATAATATGTATGTATTTACAAAAACAGTATATATGTGTTTAAATCAATTGTCTAGTACCTATAACATAAGCTCTGTTTATTTCATTTTTTTATAAAATAGCGAGCAAACGAGGGAGGGGGATGGGGGGAGGGGTTGGGGTATGGGCTTCCGGTATCCTCACTCTCTCGGTGAAACACAGTGCAAGCGCTGTTTGACACCGTTTTTCTGTGAGACTGTGGTATAACTCCGGTCGAGCCGGTCCATTCATGCCGAAGCGTGGCTCTACCACGGTACTTAGCTTGGGACTAGATGACGTTGAGTGTTAGATGTCCGAAATATTTATTATTATTAATTGTGGCTAAGCTTCTTAAATACAGATAAAAAAAGATCTTATTGTGTAAAAATGTGGACCTTAAAAGTTTATAGATTTATGCCTATATTAAATGTATTCATACTATATTTGTGCTAGTATAGTGTGTTACAAAAGTAAAGTTATAGCTGACGAGTTATGTATCTAATTATATCTAATAACTTTAAATGAATATTTCTTGTATATAAACAATCTGAATCTCGAAAACGGCATCGTATATCATCCAGGTATGATCGACGGTTGTACATACTTGAATATTATTATTATTTTTTTATTTTTTATGTTTGGCCCTGCCAAGCAGAATCCAAGAGTGGTGGTCACAATACTGCGAATGCACACAATGCAACAATGCAGCATGGTGACCCACACCATGGCGAGCTAGTGATGCTTCTGCATCATTGGGACAGGCTTTTGCAATTAAAATTGTTATTAATTAAAAGGTATTTAAACGAATCTATATTACATAGTTAATATAATATCTATATACATAACCATGATAAAAAGAACAATAACAATATTTACATTTTGTTTTGCTATTTGGTAAGGTATCAAAAGCAAAGCAATTAATATACAATCACTAGCTAGCACGTCCCCTATTGCCTGTAGCGTGATAATTTTCCCTCGTTTTTGAAACATTCTCCATTGGTGCTCCACTCCTATTGGTCTTAGCGTAATTATATATAGCCTATAACCTTCCTCGATAAATTTACTTTCCAACACTCAAAGAATTTTTCAAATCGGACCAGCGGTTCCTGATATTAGCGCTTTTTAAGAAACAAACAAACTCTTCAGCTTTATAATATTAGTATAATTTTGGTAATTATCGTCACTTGTTCTGTGTCAGGGAGTAATTTACCTGTGATGTGTATATATTTAGAATATATAACAATGTTTATTAGTTCTTTACAGTAACTTATTTATAAATTTGGTCACACACAAAATTTATAATTTAAGTCTTTAACGATAACTTTAGATAGAGTTCTTTTTCATAAAATGAAAGATTAAATACTAAACACGTTTTAAATTAGCAATAGACAACACATGAGCATTTTTACCTCAGTTCAAGTATACCATCTAACTCACATATTTTGAATATACCGCGTGAGTTTAATAGAAGGTTTAATATACATTATAAAAATAATTTCGCGTAGTATACCCAGTTTTATTAACCACACAACATTTCCCGTATGCACCAAGAAGAAAGTCAAAGAAAACTTATATTAAAATGTCGTAACTTCGTAAGGAAAAGTATTAACCGTGATCCTTCTAAAGTGTGGCGATATTAAAACCTTTATTGAAATTGTTTAACTATTTTTATCGTTCTTTCACAAACTTGAATCCATTAAAATCGAATTTGAATTTTGCGGTTTCACAACGAAAATCTGTCTAAGTTTGTAAAGTTTTAGTACTATATCAAATTGGGTTATTCCATCATAACTTTCATTATGGTAATTTTTATGAACCATTATTATTATTTTACCCTTTTAAAATATTACCCTGTCTAAATAACTCTGCTCTACCTGATGTAAAGCTAAAGAATCTAAGAGAATCTTACTCACGGCGAATGCAGAAAATACAATAGTGCAGCATGATGACTTCCACCATAACATCCTTGTGATGCTTCTTCATAAATACTTCGGACTTCAGACATCTAACACACAACGCCATTTAGTCCCAAGCTAAGCAGAGCTTGTGTTATGGGTACTAGACAACTGATACAAATACATATATACTTTTTTTTTTGTAAATACATACACATTATACATGGTAAACACCCAAACTCCGAAACAAATATTTGTAGATCATACAAACATTTGGTCCGACCCGGGAATCGAACCCGAGACCTCATGATCAGCAGTCGTACACGCCAACCACGAGACCAACGAGGCAGTCAATTGGACCTTCTGAACTGTTAAGGTAGGGGGTCGAGATTTCAAACCCCACATAGGACAAATCATTGTATGATGGGCACCATCGTTTATTCTGTTATGATGTAATTGAAATAAATTATACATCTTAATATTTATTTTTAAGATATAATCTATCTATACAAGTAAATAAAATTGGAGTGTCTGTTTGTAATATTAAAATAACCACTTTTTAAAATTAAATTAAAATTTATTAAAATTATTATTATTAAAATGTTAAAAAAAAAATTGTCTGTCTGACTGTTTGTTCCGGGTAATCTCTGGAACGGCTGGACGGATTTTGACGGGACTTTCACTGGCAGGTAGCTGATGATACGGGGAGTAACTTAGGCTACTTTTTTTAGACTAACTTTGTCCCGCGGCGTTACTCGCGGTACAACAATAAGAGCGGGTAACACCGCGGGGTTCAGCTAGTATTATATAAAAATGAATCGCCAAAATTTATGTACGTGTATGTGTGTACTTTCTTTTTCGTAAGATATTGGTACTATTTTTCTTAATTTTCTCATGTGTATCTTTTCATACGGTCGTTTCATTTTTCTGTATGTTTTTTTATTTTGTAAAGAGTATCACGAACATATTATTCATATATTTATACCCATATTATACAAAGATAAGAGATTGTCATAATTAACCCTATCTTGATTTATAAATTATTCATTCGAACACATAAATTTTAATTTTTGTGATAAAAATAATATATGACAACTCGTGCCCAAAATATATTAATAAAAAAAAAATATATTAAATGAACTGAATACTAATTAAAAGTGACAAACTTAAGATCAAATATTTAATAAAAGGATAGTAAATGAAAAATTTAAAAAAATCTGTGTTTCTCCCTCTACCAGTTACTTACACACTTTCGTCCCTTGTCGTGACAATACACTCGCAGATTACGGGCAAATAAGAGGAAAGATTCTACACGAAAACTGATTTGGTCTTGTTTTTACTGGTTCTTACTATTAAAAGACTTTCTAATTCTTTGACTGCATGGCTGATCTAGAAGTTTAAGCGGTCGCCTCGCCCGATTTCTACTGCGCCAAGTGTTGTGGGCTAAAAGCCTACATGGGACATTATTGTTCTGATTTTGAATGTTCTTTGTATGTATCTATCGTTTCATGTATGTTTTCAAACTCGACTCAGGAGGTATATATATTCCTAATGCGGGAAATGTATTTAAAAACAAATGCTATTCTTAGTAGTTTAATTTAGTATTTTAAAGAAAGCATCTCCGGTGGCCTCCTTATCCCCTCAACTCACGTAGAGTAAATCTTTTTACTTATTTATTTCAATTTACATGTTTCTCTTTGAGAATAACATGTCGAGGTAGGCTAAAGAAATGGTTGACGATGTCTCTAAGGATATTCGTCAGGAAAGGCACATGTCATGTTTAAATATTAAATGTAAAGCAGCGACTCAGTTCTTGTACGGTCTTAATTAAATTTTATTCATTTTACGAGCATATTACTGTTACAAGAGTTTCATTATCTCTCATGTTTGTATATTCGTCACGATTTGTGGAAGCTGATTTGGAACCATTTTCGTATATCTTATTCTGTATATGTGTATTAGAGATATACAGATAAGATAGATTTTATGAAAGTATATCTACATACATACAATAAACGGATCATGGTATCGATTCAGCGTCAATAGTAATCGCATTCGCTATAAAAAATACTGGCAGCTTATAACTTCATTCACCTAAACTATAACATTCAAACAAGTTTTCTATTTCAACAAACTTTTATATTCACATACGTATATATCAAGAAACTATAAAAACTTTATTCAATAAACGTAGCAAGTTTCCAAACAATAGGTTCATGATAATTTAAAACAGTTGGCAAATAATGATACCATCCATTAACCAAGAAATTTTATTATTTTCATTGGAGGATTAAATGTGTTCTATTTTTTATGGAATAGGGGACAAACGAGCAGATGTAACATCTGATGGTAAGCGATTACCGCCGCCCATGGAAACCCGCAACACCAGAAGCGTCACAAGTTCGTTACCGGCCTTTGGAGGATCGGGGGAGAGATGTGGGAAGAGATTGCGGTATGGGTCTCCGGTATCCTCACTCACTCGGTGAAACACAGCGCAAGCGCTATTTCACACCGGTTTTCTGTATCCGTGGTATCACTTCGGTCGAGCCGGCCCATTCATGCCGAAGCGTGGAAATTATATTTTGATGATCCGGCAGAAGTGGGCTAATTCCTCGACCTCCAACGCTGTCAACTGTATCGAAATTTTATTGTACATCATCATCAGTCATTAACAAGCTAAGACAGGTCTTATATAACCAGGCTTAAAAAGGCCTCACCTTAACAACGATGTTTTGGGTTATATCTTCACGCTGGCCAGGTAGGTTGGTATATGATTTCTCTCAAGTTTTCTTTTTCTTTACAGTGACGTTGTCTTGCATAGTTTGCTTCCTCCCGCAGTATGACTAGGGGTGATGCCATTTCATTTTCTGAATCCTTCACTACACTAGGTCTTTACCATATCCTTCTTCTTAATTCTTGGGAGCAGGTACTACAAACAACGTATTTGGGTCTTTTGAGATGCCAGAGACCATCAATAACAGCGGTAGCAGCTTGTCACTTATCCACACGTTTACCCTCTATTCCATAAAATAATCCTAAGTAAGTTATTTGGCCTTTCATAAACCAAACTAACTTACATGACCCAACAAGTATTTTGTTTCTTAATTACAGCTTTCGTGATTCAGGTTCATTAAAAGTTTTAAGTATGGCCAGACTGTATTCTAAATATCAAAATTACATTTTAACAAGAATTAATTTGTTTAACACAATGCTAGATTTTAAATTCAACACACGCTAACCTCAATTAAGTCATCTAATACGAATATAAGCTAAGATCCTTCTGTTAGTGCGAAACTCGTACTTCAACCAAGATGTTTACTAAAAGTCATTAATTTCACTTGCTGCTTCAAACTCAGACACTTTGTATGTAGTTTAATGACATACTTTGAGACAGAGTGTTACCTAGACGTGTTTATTATATAAAATACTAGCTGTCCCGGCAAACGTCGTTTTGCCATAACTACTAATAAATTAAAAATTAATTAAAAAAACATTGTCCATCGGACAAAATTGTGAATCTAAACCATTCCCAGATCCCCTTGAACACACACAAAAAATTTCATCAAAATCGGTTCAGTCGTTTGAGAGTAGTTTAGTGACATACACACTCACAGAAGAATTATGTATATAAAGATTGTTTTATTTCTGTTTCCTAATCGGACTAAAGGTCACTTAAAAATTAAAATCTATGAACTCTTTAAATAATACGTTTAAAATATATACGTCATTTAGTAATAGTTTAGTAAGTGAAATGAAATGAAAAATATTTACTTTGGCACACACTAAAAACATTTGTTTACAAACAAACAAAAATAGGAAAGCACATAACAAAAAACTGTACCAAAAATGGACCCAATTCAAACATTGTGTCAGGCAAAAACCTGACGCTGATTTTCAATTGGGTCCAAGTGACAGTATACCCAAAACTACTTAACTGACAATTATTGACTTTATACATAAAACTAATTGCACCATTATTATTACCAATACTTGATTTATAAACCTATTACAATATATATAAACCTATTACAATAAAACTATTTAAAAACCAGCTCGTATACGTGTATTAAGTAATTAGCGAGGTGGCAAACTTCCAGTATAGATACAATACCGATGTATAAATTGTGTTGATAAAGTGGACAGTGTCGGACACCGGAGCGTAACTGAAGTTTTTATCGTAAAAGTTATGACGCGCGTCCGCGGTTATCAAATATTGAACCATAAAATTTATGGGTGGTAATTTTAATTAATTAATGTGTCTAGCTTGTTATTGATGTTATGTAGTATAGAAAATATTGCCCATTTAAGGTGTAAGATACTGTAGTATATTTTGACAGCTGTCCTTCATAATCATTTACTTCAATAAGTAGTCAAATGAGATTTTTGAACCACTACTTTTTACCTGTGGCTCTGCCCACAAGTATGTCAGTTATCGTGATAAACAGTGGCCTATATTCTGCCTCAAATATCAAAGTATCACCATGCCAAATTGCATTAAAATCAGTGTAGCTGTAAAAGTAATTGACAGACAAAACTCCATTCGAATTTATAATATATTTATTAGTACGATTTTTTCAGTGTTGTTTTAAATACAGTGGTGGAACCAAAAACATTATTTTTTTAAAATTAAAGTGTTGAAGATGATTTTCTTTAAATGCTAGGAAAAAATTCAGCCTCTCACCATGGAAAATTAAACAATGAAAAATATACGACAGTCGACAAACAAATGCGGCGACAAATAATGCAACACGAATACTTGGCAAAAGCCCGGTGAGTAAATGAAAAAAGATTGAATAAAAATGCAAATTTATTCAACGTATAACATTAACACGGTTTGCATAGAAATGTAAACTTATCCGGGTTGGATTGAACCGCATAATAAAGATAGAGATAGCAATAAAAGAAACGTACTTTTTCTGGCTTTAAGAGATTAGTTCGTTCGCAATAAAACAAATTCACGCAAAACGTTGCTATTCAATTTTTTCAGTTGAACTTCAGAGTGTTCTATGGTCACGTTTTTCACAACTTTAGTTTTTTCTTTTAAATACATGTAGTCGTGCTTATATATTTATTTTATATATATATTATGAGTCTGTCAAAGTGACTGTACTGTGGCTGAAGGAAATCATGAGCAGAATCCAAGATTAGTGGTCACCATGAAAAAGCAGAAAATGTAACAATGCAACATGGCGGTTTATTAAGATACTTCTGCCTCAACGGGCCTTCGGTCTCAATATTTTCAAAAGGGTTAGTGAAAGAGTGCGTAATAGTCGTGTACGCCTTGTCAGTTAGATGTTGGTTCCACTAAAATGTCCAAGGGATTTCTTTCCTAGGGTACAACTAGTTCACCAGCTACTGGTATCCAGACACTACCTAATGGGGAACCTATTGTCTTCAATGTATATAAAAACTAGCTATTCCCCAAGGCTCCACCCGCGTTTTATGGAATATGGGGCAAATGAGCGATCATGGACACCCGCAACACCAGAGGCGTCATAAGTGCGTTGCCGGCCTAT
This sequence comes from Spilosoma lubricipeda, assembly GCA_905220595.1. NCBI lineage: Eukaryota > Metazoa > Arthropoda > Insecta > Lepidoptera > Erebidae > Spilosoma > Spilosoma lubricipeda. Next base: position 1,547,072 of record HG992296.1, read on the forward strand.
AGAGGTTGGGCCCCTGGTATTCCTACTCACTCGGTGAAACACAGCATAAGTTTCACCGCGGTTTACGCCGGTTTTCTGTGAGGCCTTGGTATCATTCAGGTTGAGCTGGCTCTTCAAGCCGATTTCGTTTCAGTTTTTGTGTTAATGGCAGATTATATCTTTGCTTAAAAATCAGAGGATCTTCATTGTAAATTACATTGAAATAGGTTTAGAGGTTTAACCATGAAAATGTAACAGACAGACAAAGTTACTTTCGAATTAACGATATTAAGTATGGATGGTTGACAATCATTAATTGTATCAAATCTCTAGTTCTTTTAATTTTTAATATACTTGTAAATCAAATGTTATACATAAACTAATGGTTTACGTGTCAAATCTGCGTAGGCTGCACTTTATTTGACAAAAAACTTATTTAAATTATTTGGTCTTATCTTTGACATACGTCTCCGCATATTTTCATGGTATGGAGTAGCCTGTATGTCCTTTCTCAAGAACTGAAGTATCTTCATGCCAAATTTCATTGAAATCGGTGTAACGGCTTAGCCGTGACAGCGTAACAGAAATACAGACAGATTTACTTTTGAATTTATAATGTTATAAAGTATGGATTTTCCATAAAATAACACATTTTATATGGAAGGTACATTAATATTCAATTAGATATTTAATCGACATACCGCTATCTGTTAATTTTCCGTAGCTTGTTAGGAAATCTAAAATCCAATTTATTTGAAGTGATCAACTTAGAACCAGTCGGCGTCGCGTCGCCATGATTAAATGATTTTTGTGACGTTTAAAATTATGAATTGCTATGAAATTTAAGTAAAATTATTTTATACTAGCTTTTGTGCGTGACTCTGTCTGCGTGTTGTCGGTTATCGTAGCAAAGAATAGCCTATGTCCTTACACAAGAATCAAGTCAACTTTATTAAATACGGTGCAATGGTTTGGTCTTCAAAGCAAGACAGGCAGACAGAGTTACTTTCGCATTTAAAAAATAAGAAGTTTTTTTTTTTAAAGAGAACTCTGGGATGACGCTTGTATACCTCGAGTTGAAACTGTCCATGGGCTGTGCTGTCACCCACTAGGTGTCAGGTGACTCGTATATTTTTTTTCATATGCCAATATATGAGGCTGCCAAAGTAACTCTGACTGATAAATAAATATTTCTGACATCTAACATACAACGCCATCTAATCTCAAACTAAAAAGAACTTGTATTATGGGTACTAGACAACTGATACGAATACTTATATACTTTTTTTTGTAAATACATACCTATTACACATAGAAAACACCCAAACTCCGAAACAAATATTTGCAGATCATACAAACATTTGGTCCGACCCGGAAATCGAACCCGAGACCTAAAGAACAGCAGTCGCGTAAGCTACCACTGCGCCACCGAGGTGGTTTGACTGCTGGAAATCAAGAGTAGAATCAAAGCCTTTTGAGATGCTTCTGCATCATTGTACCTCCGATCTCGCACTCGCGAAACAAAACACGACATACACATTTTGCATAAAAAGGTCATAAAGAATTGTTAGAGAAATATATAAATAAATAATCCCTACCATACACAGTTTCATTCATAAAAAATAAAAGGAAAAGTGGGACACACGGTAAATGGCGCAGAATGTCAACATTTTATATTAGAGTTTTTATGATTTTCCATGGCATGGCGTGAAAAAATAGAAAAAAACAAAACTGTAGTGACGCTATATCTTTTTTATTGTATGTTGATTTATATATGAGTCTTTAGTTTCGGTTTTTTATGACATGGGGACAAACTGCCAAACGAGTTAACTCAAGGGAAAGTGCCCAGATTTAAAGGGTGGAGAGTATTTGGACTCTGATAACTTTAAACACTCTACTAAAAACAGAAAGAATTGTTTACGAGTTCCCTTAATTTTGCCAGGTGGCTAGGATGGGATAGCGGTTACCAAAGTAGTTTCGCATCTTTGCATTTGCTTTGTATGGCGTTCGTAGAAGTATGTAGAGATGAAGATCATTCTTTGTCAACTAGTCTTATTTAGTTGTTTTTTATCTCGTATCATGGTCAGGTTGGAAACTATTATCCACATAGTTATTTTAATCAATATCATGAACGTAAAGTTGCACGTTCTTTGAATATTTGTGGTGTGGATTAACAAGCTCACGTTCATAATTACTATATTAATATGATGTGCATTCTGCGTGAAACATACTAGAAAGTCACATGAGACTGTTAACGATAACGACACAAATACTTCACCATACTTCACAGACACCTGTTCGGAACAATAATCACCTAAAACAGCACTTAATCCAAGCACTAATTAACTGATCATTGTCTATACAAATAAATAAAATTGAAGTGTCTGTTTTTACTCAATGCGTGTTAAAGTATGTACGATACTTTTATAAAAAAAAATACTTTGTTGTTTTTCTGTCGGTTAGTAATCTCTGTATAATAATTTATAAACTATGATAGAAGGAATAACTAAAACTACCTTTTTTGTGCACTAGCTTAACACCCTGCGGTGTCACCCATCGCTCTGCTAGTGACTTAATCATCAACAACCCATTATGGCCCACTGCTGGGCACGGGTCTCTTCTCAAGACAGGGTTAAGGTCATACGTCCCCACGATGGCCGAGTGCGGGTTGACAACGTTGTGGCTAAGTTATCTTGCCGTTGGATGTTTTTAAGCCGCCCAAAGGCCTTCAACTAAGCTTGACGACTGTTATCCTAAGATAACAAATCGTGCATCTAGCGGTCACCCATCCAGGTACTGACCGCGCCGTCGTTGCTTACCCTTAGTGATTGTTTGTAATCACCGAGCGCAACTGGGCTATGAGCGCCTTCAAGGAAGTAATAATATTCTAGTATACTAAAAAAAACATTAACGACGTGCTATTTATGTAAATTACTTCGGATTGGTAACTTAATCAATACAAGATGATAATATGTGAATGAAAATTCCTTTTTTTTCACGTGCACATACATTTGAACGATTTTTTTACTAAATTCTCTTGAGTACACTGAGGTGTCTTTGTCGTTTATTACAATGACATTAGAGTGTAATTATAACTTTTTTTATTAAGTTTTATTAGTCTTTCTCATCTGCTTTTTGTAAAATGACATACATTACACGTTAGATATTAAAAGAACGAAGGACATAAGAAATTACATAAAGTTGTACGTTTAGTATGTAATACTATAATATATACTAGCTTTTGCCCGGGGTCCCAGCTGTGTTTTATGTGTCAGCTGCCAAAATGACTCTGCCCTGCCTGATGGAAAGCATGACCAGAATCAAAGAATGGTGGTCACCATCCTCATTGCGAATATCCTCATTGTCCAATGCAGCATGGTGACCCACACTATGGCGGCCTGGTGAGATGCTTTTTCACGCACCGCTTAAAGGACTTTTGTGTTATGTCCTTCCTCAAGAATAATAGATAGATAGATAGATAGAAAACTCTTTATTTGTACACCATTATAGTACATAGTTACAAGAGTACATGAAATGTGAGATGTAGTGTACAAAGGGCGGCCTTATTGCCAAAAGCAATCTCTTCCAGGAAACCTTAGGATGGATTAAAATGTACAGGAGAGACAGTGGTAGTTTTCGGTGCAATGAATCTTTATGATAAATTTCATTTACATCGGTGCAGCGGTGTAGCCATGAAAACATGACGGACAGAATTACTTTCCAATCTTAAATATAAAAATCAATTGCTGTTCGTTTGTCTCGCTAAACCTTGCGAATCGCTGGGCCGATTTAGCTGATTTTGGTTATAAAATGTTTGTCGTAGTCCAGGGAAGGTTAGAAAGGTGAAAAACTAAAAATAACTTGAAAAACATCTAACACACAACGCTATCTAGTCCCAAGCTAAGCTGGGCTTGTGTTATGGGTGCCAGGCAACTGATATAAATACATTCTTACTTTTTTTTTGTAAATCATACAAATATTTGGTCCGACTCATGAATTGAACCCGAGACCTCAAGCACAGCAGTCGCACACGCTATCGCCGCATGTTAACGCTCGTGCGGCAGCTCCCTTGGTGCACTAAATAAATTCGTGCGTAAAAACAAACCACATTCAACGATAACAAACAACAGTCGATTCCATTACCAACTAGCTGCGACCGGTGGTGTTATCCGCGGTTATTGTCGTACCGCGGTAAACGCCGAGGGACGAAGTTAGCCTAAAAAAAGTTGCCTAAAATACTCCTTAGCTCATCAGCTATCTGCCAGTGCAAATCCCGTCAAAATCGGTCCAGCCGTTTCAGAGATTACCAGGAACAAACAGACAGACAGACAAAAATATTTTTTAATACATTTTTGTTATATGTACTGTGTATACACACATTTACATTTGGTAAAAAGTGGTTATTTTAATATTACAAACAGACCCTCCAATTTTATTTATTTGTATAGATAAACAAATTGTTTTCGTAGATATTCGTGAAGGTACTATATGTAACTAAACCAAAACACTCAATACGACTAAATGGTATATGCTATCTTATAATCTTTTAAGCCATTCTAATCTGGTTATCGCTATGAAAGTCCTGTCTTCCATTCGCACGATAACAATATTATAACGAAAATTTTGGTTTATACTAGTTATCTAAATTAGGTATTTGCTGATACATGAAATTTTAAAAATGATCCTTAAAATGTGTACGGTAGAGTTCCTTTTCGTTTCTCTGATGTTGTTGTTTATTATCTTTGAAAGGACATAACCGATTTTGTATTGACTTCTCTATTATAGTCGAGATGAATCAAAATTGCTTTTCTAAGGTAAAATAACTAATTTCTATTGAGATTATTAAGGTTTTTGTACAAATGCTTTTTATAAATACGATAAAAATATATTTCGGACTATTTCTTCACAATAAGCTCGATTTATCAAAGCCAATCTATTTAGAAAGGGATTTATTTTTTAATATAAAGTTGTGTAAATATTTTTGGACTTTAGTCAGAAATTTGGTCTCTGTATTTGGTGTTAATTTGACAACATAATGACATTTACTATCCTTCTACAGTGTTTAATGGTAGTCTCTTTAGACGAGTAAAATTTAGATAAAATAAAAACCGACTTCAAGAACATCGATCGATTTCTCTTGGATGCCATCATCAGATCTTGGTGTCCTTATCATAGGATACCGTTGGGATATCTCTTGTCCATTAAAAAAATCATCAAAATCGGTTCATAAACGAAGTTACCCGCGAACACACATAAAAAATATGAATATTCGGTCGAATTCAGAACCTTCTCCTTTTTTGAAGTCGCCGCCACGCGTACTATGGCGTACCACGCACCCCTAACACCGCACGCACACATTAACGAACCAGGGCCCTGGTTCGTTAATGTGTTTGTGTGAGATTTCTTCCTTTTTACCCGACTGCGAAAGAAGGAGGGTTATGCTAACTTTTAAACTTTCGCGTTCCATGATATATTAACAATTATTTTTACGGGAATTAACGCGATCACTTATTAAAAGGTATTACATATCTCTGATTTGCCTGACGTTACGAACAGGTTGCACTGACTCAGCTGACTGGCTCAGCGGCGCACGCCCTCCGTCGTCGAATCCGTGAAGTAGAAGTTTGTTCGTCCACCCGCACTTTTTCGATATTTTTAATAAATTTGTTTCGCCATGTACCGTCACATACCACACTAATAGTGTCCCTATTCTGTAAGCAAACCGATGTGCTCCTATTCTGTGCGTCAGGCAAATCAGAGGTATGTAATACCTTTTAATAAGTGATCGCGTTACTTCCCGTAAAAATAATTGTTAAGGAGGGTTATGTTTTCAAGTGTATGTATGTAAATACTTTGGCACGCCGCGCCCTAGAGCTTAAATAGTCTAAGTCATGAGAGTGACACAGGGTACATCAAAAAGAAAAAAAAACATATTTTCTTTTCATTCCGTTTATCTTTTCAGTGATTTTTTTTTATGTATTTAATAAAGATGGCCAGTGATGAAGATGAAAGTTAGTCTTGAAAAAGTAGCATTTATTACTCCCTGGATCATCAGCTACCTGCCAGTGAAAGTCCCGTCAAAATCGGTCTAACCGTTCCAGAGTACATTTTTGGTATATGTATCGTGTATACATACATATGCATTTATTAGAAAGCGGTTATTTTAATGTTACAAACAGACAGTCCAATTTTATTTATTTGTATAGATATTTGGTTTCTTGTTGGAATACTATTGATCTGCGTACACACACGCGCGATACTCACAGAAAATAAGTAAAAAGTGACCAATTGCGAGTTGAACTCGCCCATGAGGGGTTCCGCAGCAGCAAGTAATATAACATAATTTTTATTTTATTTTTATATTTGTGTTGATTGAATGAAAGGTAAATAGCAGTTTACGATTTATGACGTATTAAAAAACTACTTACTAGATTTGGTTCAAACCAATTTCGGTGGAAGTTTGCAATGTAATTTACATCATATGTTTTTTTTTAGTTTTATCATTCTCTTATGTTAATTTTATCATTCTGTTATTTTAGAAATTACAGGGGGGGCACATTTTACCACTTTGGAAGTGTCTCTCGTGCAAACTATTTAGCTTAGAAAATAATAATAATAGGAACCTCAATATCATTTTTGAAGACCAATTCATAGATGGGTATAGGTTGGTACGTATGGGTATATAGAAAAAAAAATTGAGTTTTAGTTCTAAGTATGGGGAACCCCCAAAATTTATTGTTATTTTTTCTATTTTTGTTTGAAAATCTCAACGCGGTTCACAGCATACATCTACTTATCAAACGGACGGACAGACAGATATGATGAATTCACAAGAGTTCCGTTTTTTGCCATCATGTTTGGAACCCTAAAAAAAACCTCTGTATTCACGCAGATTTTTTTTTTTTTTTATGTTTGGCCCTACCATAATGACTCTACTCTGCCTGATGGAAAGCATAAGCAGAATCCAAAAGTGGTGGTCATCATACTGCGAATGCAGACAATGCAATAATGCAGCATGGTGACCCACACTATGGTGGGCTAGTGATGCTTCTGCATCATTGGGCCTTCGGTCTCGCACTCACCAATGAAACACGACAGCACAAACGCTGTCATTTTACGTTGATTTTCTGTGCGAGGGTAGTACCGCCCCAGTCGAGCCGGCCCAACCGTGCTGAAATCAGCGTGGCTCTACTACCTTGAAAATTATTGATATTGGGCACTTTTGACAATAAAGTCAAAGAAACAATAAGACTGTACCAATATTTTCTGGATGAAACTTAACACCCATTAAGGACGCTTTTAATTAAGATTAAACACATTTGAAACGAAACATTCGTGGACAAAGGCTTGTCTGCCAACATTATCGCTTTATTCGTGTCGCGTTTGAAATTGGTTCGTCTAGTTTTGCATAGCCTTTTGTATCAACTGATGAGATTACATTCTACGCTAATACTTTGTATAAGCACTTTGGTTGTAGCTGCGCCTAAAGTATGCAAACAACAAACGTTATTTCGAATATACTAAGCTAGAGGTGGAATAACAAGATAAATTATAGACCAATCATTTAAATAAATTGTTGTGACATATAAATATATTAATCCATACAACGGCGTAAGCTGACAAATCATACATGCTTGTGGGTGTACGCCGCAGCCGAGCCCTTAGATTTTGTGGCAGCTTGCCGCACGTGCAACGGCAGTTCGATCAAGGCGACCGTATCTAAGCGAATGGACTATAATTGAAGGGCCTGCTGGTCTAGTGTTTAGTAATCCTGACTGCTACGCCAAATATTTTGTGTGATGAACACGATCATTTCTATCTTCGGGTGCTATTTATCTTCCTATAATATGATATTTATGTATTTAGAAATATGTGTATGTTTATCAACAGTCTGGCTACCATAGTACCTCTAGTAACATAGTATCTCTACCTAGCCAAACGGCTACTACTTTAATACGTTTTAATATAATTAAACATCTTCATTTGTATCATTATCATCTACAACCACTCGCTATCTAATGATGGATGTAGGTATCTCTTTAAAAATGAGTTTTGCCAGTCGCAACAGAGACCAGCCAACTGCGCAGAAGATATTATAGTGCACAAGCGTTGGCACAAACACAGGTGCACTCTCTGTTCCCTCACTCTCATAATCCGATGGGACGGTTATCCAACACCACCGGGGAGAGATCTGAACTAAAATGATCATGACTGTTTACGTGCTCTTCGAGGTACGAGGCAGATCCATACTTCCAAAGTCATAGTATTAAGTATTTCTATAATCAGAAAAACTTCATAACACTTTTTTTATGATATAGGGGGGCAAACGAGCAGAAGTATCGCCTGATGTTACCGCTGCCCATAGACACCTGCAACACCAGAGGCATCACAAGTGCTTGACCGACCTTTGGGGGATGGAGAAAGGGATGTGAAAGGGGTTGGGATACGGGCCTCCGGTACTCTCACTTACTCGGTGAAATACAGCGCGGGCGCTATTTCACACCGGTTTTATATGAGGACGTGCTATCACTCCGGTCGAGCCGACCAATTCATGCCGAAGCGTGGCTCTCCCACGGCTTTTGAAAAGGAAAGGGGATTTAGACATACTAGGACTCATTGGCCAGACGGGTTCCTATGATTCTATTCTTAATCAGTTGCCACATGTCTTCATCCACCTTTTAACGAAAAAAATAATAAAAATAAACCTTTCTCTTCATTATCAAGAGTACGTACTATAAACGTTAAAATTTCATTTAGTTTTGACACGAAACTCATCTTTCTTTGTCACAATGTCACGTTCACAATAAAATAGCGCTGGATACCGCTCGCTGCCTCAGCGACTGAATATTGCTCATTAGTTCTACGTAGATATTAAAACTGCAGTGGCACCGAGCTATGTGCTGTTTTGCATATTAATAACTGATTTGAATGTAAAAGAGTCGCTCGCAGTCCGGATGCTAGCGGTTAATCAGTTACTCGGGTTTTAGTGGTACATTGAGAATTAACTTCAAGACGCAGTGAATTATAATTATCTGTATTATTATATTGTAAAGTTCTGATATTATAGTAAAAGCGTATAGATACGTTTAGTCTTGTTATTTCCTAAAATTCAGGTACACCAATCCCCTCCTGACCACGCAAACCCCTAGGCGTCGTACTTGCAAGAGTACGGTTGCCGCACATTGGCTCTATTTCAAAATCATTTTGTCTCTCTATAATTGTATATATTTAAAACTTTTCCTTCGTTATAGAAATGACAAAGGAATTGAATATTTCTTTTCTTTTGTTTCAGGGGCTGGATCCAAACTTAAACCTGACACTAAATGGTTCGGCAAGATGGCTGATAGAAGCATCAAGAGGCATCCAGGATCCTAACATTCTTCTAGAGAAATTCTACCAGAACAAGAAAGTTGATGATCCGACCAGAGCACTCCTTCTCACTTTCTACGGCATCTTGATGGTTATTGGCGCTGTTGGCAATGCCCTCGTTGTTATTTCTGTAAGTATTTTTAATCTTTACATAATATAAAATGTTTTTTTTTTGTAATAGGGATCAAACGAGCAGACGTATCGCCTGATGGTAAGCAATTACCGCCGCCCATGGACACCCACAACACCAGAGGCGTCATAAGTGCGTTGCCGGCCCTTGGGGGATGGGGAGAGATAAAGGAGGAGGGATTGGGTTATGGTCCTCCAATATCCTCACTCGCTAGGTGAAACACAGCGCAGGCGTTGTTTCATGCCGGTTTTCTGTGAGGTTAGAGTTTTTAAACTACTCTATGAATTTTAACGCAATTATCAGCAATAGATAGATTGATTGAAAAGGAAGGTTTATACTCGTATGTATGAATCATGCGTATAGCATAGTTGGAGATATTATTTGGGGATTTCAAAGACTTACAAAGCTAGGCCGGGATCCTAGTTAAATGAATTTCAAATCTACCTTTACCTACAACCTTTTTTTTAAATAATTACGTTTGGTTTATATCACTATTGTTTTTTGTTTTTATTCTATAAATAGGGACACGAGTACACAGGTTTGTGGTATTTGTTTCAATGGGTTATTTATTATGATGACGTCGCCAAATTATTACGTATTATATAGAAAGTGAGTTTGAAAACCTAATACGCAGGACAATTTATTGTTCTGGAAATTTCATATTAGGAAATTATTAGTCCAACATAAAAGCTTCTTGCTATTTATAAAGTAGGATACCAACATTAATAAACAAAATGTTTTTCTTAATTGTACGGCAAATTTTATCGCATCTAGGATCTAATGGACCTACCACACGCGCAAATATAACCACAGTTTTGCCTGTGCAGGCCGGTTTGTATCACGCGCCAACCCCATAGCGCCGCTTGAGCATTTTTCGACTGTTTAAAACTTTGGCAAGCCTGGTTTGCGCGTATTTGCCAGCGTGTGTGGATGTTCAGTGTTCAAGCCGCAGTCGAGGCGAGCGTCGTGTGGTGAGGCACGTGGTTAAAAAAAACTAGGGAATTATTGTTGGTTGTTTCCACGCCGACGATTTTGATAAAAATGAGGCTTGCGCGTACTGAACTGTGCCGTGTGGTAGCTATGTCCATGTTCCAGTATCACAACAGGTTTACCTGATAGCTTTAATTGTGGTGATACTTGCACGTGTGGTAGGCCTATAACTAACTGACCTATGCAAATTCGTCTGTCTCTCAAAATAAATAAATTTTCACCGTTTTTACAAAATTATTTATAGGTATTCGGGTCCTATTGATCTTAGCGTGCTATTATATAGCCTATAGCCTTCATCGATAAATGAGCTATCCAACATAATTAATGTCAGTGGAATCAGTGCACGCCGTTCACGCGTGATTCCGTGACGTGATATACATACATTAGTAGTTAGTAACCTACACTGGTAATAAGTCATAACTGTTTCGCTACCTATATAAAAATCCTTCAACTTTTCCTACTACATATCTCTATTCATGCCTAGAAGCGAAACCTAACTGAAGTATTTATTGAAACTTTCCAATCATTTACCTTTGACCCTCAAGTTGCGAGACAAAACAGTTAATTCAAATTATCTACCTGATAATATAATTCCACTTTCATAGAGACATTGCTTCATTCATAGTACAATAAGCGACGAACAACAGGAGTTTCATTTTTGTAACAGTTTCCTACATAGAACGCATCCTGCAGACTCATAAAAAGCGCCCAGGCGACTTAATCTTCAAGACCCGAGCTATTTATCCGCACCCTCCGTGCACCATTCTCTTTTATAGATCTAACTTAAAATATTATAAGAAATATATAAGGCTTTAATAAAAAAAAATAAAAACTTCATATTTATTATAATAAACGCCTATTTTAATATAAGACTTTGAGTACCTCTTAATCTGTATCGCATTTGAATTAAAAGATTTATATATTGTTGAGGGTATAAGATTCAAAAAGGATTTTCATAAGACTAAATAGACATGAAGTTACATTATCTAAAACCTAAGTTATCGTTGGCATTGATTAAAAATAATTTATTTGCATTACATAACCTCTAGCAACGCTGTTTTATGGATATAGCAGGATAGTAAAGCAAGTGTTGGTAAACATAAGTGAAATTGTGACGGTGGCACAAAGCCATTAATCAAAAGTTGAACTGTACATTAAAGCACAATGTCTCTCATCAAATCCGTTTAAATAGTTCGATAGACTTGGGACCATGGCACCTGACAATTTTCTACGGAAACTACTCGTTCCATAATAGGGGTACAAATTTGAATAAAAATGAAGGATATTTTTGGATTACATCTGTACTAATATATAAAACTGAAGAGTTAGTTTGTTTTTTTTTTGTTTGAACACGCTAATCTCATGAGCTACTGGTCCGATTTGAAAAATTATTTCAGTGTTAGACACATGATTTACAAAAAAGTTTTCCTAAGATGAAAATTCATTCCAGTAAAAGAGAGAAAATAACAAATATACATTTTATTTACGACAGGTCTTGAGACCATAGGAAAGATAACTTTCAATCTATTTCAAGAAACCAGGAAACATATACCATAAGTTAGTCCAATAAAATAAATAACACGACAGTAAATATAATATATTCTTTCACACATACAATCCGTCCTACGAGACGCAGATGATAAATAGACAAAAATAATATTTGTACGGCTCTGAAGGAATCCAGATATTTGAGGCATGAAGCCGGAACCGGAGTAATAACTCTTGCTGGCAGTCCAAAGTAATTGATTTCCTATTTTTATATCCAATCTGGCCCAAGTTCATAGAGAAATACACCTTAAGCCATAAATAGAAGTTGGTTCTGATTTCCATATCACATAAAAATAACAGAAGCGTCTCATTCCAAATTCATAACAAAAATATATTATACTAGATTATACTAGCAGCTTTACCTTAAGTTTTTTGAGAATAAAAAATACTATGAAGATATTGTATCATTATATCACCAGTTTATATATTGTTTATTTATTTATTTAAACTTGTTGCACTTTTGTACAAAAGGCGGACTTAATGCCATGAGATATTCTCTCCCAGTCTACCTTCAGGTGATGTAGAAATAGGATGCGGTAGGTGCAAAGAATGTTATTCATGTTAGATATGGATTTTTCAAATAATATTTAACCTACATCAAATAGGACCGATCAACATATATATATACTATTACATAAATTACATTTCTGTGTCTAACTTCATCGAGGTCTATTTAGTAATTTTAACGTGTTTATAACTATCGCAATTTTTTAATAAAACTCAAAATGGAATGACCTTTTAATATAAAAGATGTGACATTTATTTTATATTTAAGTAAATCAATTTCAACGTCAAGCATATTTGTCTCTCACACAATTAACTTCATAAAATACCATTAACTGCCTCGATGGCGCAGTGGTAGCATACGCGACTGCTGTTCTTGAGGTCTCGGGTTCGATTCCCGGGTCGGAACAAATGTTTGTATGATCTGCAAATATTTGTTTCGGAGTTTGGGTGTTTTCTATGTATAATATGTATGTATTTACAAAAAAAAAGTATATAAGTATTCATATCAGTTGTCTAGTACCCATAATACAAGCTCTGCTTAGTTTGGGACTAGATGGCGTTGTGTGTTAGATGTCCCAAATATTAATTTATTTATTTATCCTTTTCAGTGCGCTACATCCCAATGAGAAAATGGTATATTTCATTTCCTAATTTTCAGCAGTGAGGTGTTGCGTTTTGGGTCAAAATTAAAATGAACCATACGAATATTATATAAAAAAAAAACTAAGATAAATTCCTAATTGGTTCAAAAATAACGGAATTTAGTGTTACCACTAAATTAACATAATAAAAATCGATTTAAAACCACCATCTTTCTAGAGTTAATTTAATATTTCAAAACGAGAAAATAATAATGATTCCAATGTTTGTATGATTGTAGACTAGGAAACCTTGTCTCTTTTATAATAACTAAACCACATGAAGATAATTGGTTTTCTTTCCCCGGGGTTCAGAAGTTTATTCTGCAGTAACTGTTGCAATATGCATTTAAATGTGTTTTTTTATAAAAGTATGCGGTTAAAACGAATGGCATCGTATTTAAAACTTATGAAAGCTAAAATAGCACAACTAGAAAAAGGCAATACACTGCCTTGGTAAGTGACCAAATTGTTTTGTTTGTTGCAATTCTCAAATATGACAATTGGCGGTCTTATCGCTCATGGCAATCTCTTACAGACAACCTTTGTTTGGAAATTATTGGTAAGTGACATTGATTAGGGTAGCAGTAGAATGACGTACAAACTCTAGATTTACTATGTGAATAATAAAATCAATCACCAAATTAGATAACTAAAGTATTCTCTGAAAACGCTGGCAACCGATCACCCATCTTCACAGGGAACAGGGTTCACGTTTCCGAATTTGATGATAATATTGACATGTGTTTAGATAAAATACCAGCCGTTGTCTGTTGTAAATGATATTCTAATACATTTGCGAAATAAATATTTTGATAACATTGTAATATTATCTATTTTTCGCCTATTAGTGTTTAGTTATAAAAAACCTCTTTTTTTAAACTCATACGTTACTACACTAGTCAGTCAAAATTGGATATTTTGATTAGATATTGCTTCTAATTAAATATTACTCAACAAAACTAGTCTCCTAAATCTAAATTAAGATAAATTAAACCCAAAGTCTTATCGAATACAAAGCTCTAACCTGACCGCATCTCATCGCTCCTTTAATCGATCAGAGCTTGATAGCTGCCTGTGTTAACTAGATAAGATACCAATTAGATGAATCTGACCCCTTGACCCTTAGCTGTCTGTGTTTTACTAATAAACAGACAAACCATTCTTAACAGATAACCCTTAACTATATAACTTATACTGATTGTATGAAGGTCGTCTAGGAGAGATTATTTGATAAACATTTAACTAGATATATAAAAAATTCAACAACTGATGATGATGAATTTGCAGCTTTTAGCTTTAAGTCTAAGAGCCACTGAAATTATTAATTCAGTATTCAAAATTTATTTCAAATTTAATATAATTTTCTTTCCAAAATATGGACATAGAGACTGATCATCATCTATAACCCTTAACATATTTTGGCTTGATATCTATGATAGTTGTTGCCTCATTTAAATTTAATTTTTGTATTTATAATGTATTGCACTTCATTCATGACAAAACTGGCACGTTAAAAATTATATATATATGTACTTTGTAAACATAATCCTGATTCAAATTTAGTTAGTCGGTTTTGTAGCCATCTGTCATAGAAATCCAACTATATTATTATCCTGTTACAGTATTGTAAAAGTTTCTAAACAAATAAAAAAAAAAAAATCGGGACTATAATTTTTTTGACTTTTGCCTAAACTATCAGAAACACACGGTGTTCGAACTGCAAAGGAAGTACTGTACAGGATACTCAATATCAAGCAATCGATGTAGCTTGTTCACCTGAGCATGGCTTATTATCGTAACCGATAAAGCCTAATAAATAGTACTAGCGTCTTTAGAATTAGAATAAATATTTATCATCTATACTATATATAAAGCTGAAGAGTTTGTTTGTTTGAACACGATAATCTAAGGAACCGCTGGTCCGATTTGAAAAATTCTTTGTGTTAGATAGCGCATTTATCGAAGAAGGCTATAGGCTATATATCATCACGCTAAGACGAATAGGAGAGGAGCACCAATGAAAAATGACACAAAAATGGGGGAAAATAATCACATACATACATAAAATGTCCTTTATATTTTTAATTTTTATGGAATATGGTCAAACAAGCAAATGTATCGCCTAATAGTAAGCGATTCCCGAGCCAATGGACACCCGCAACACCTGAGGTATCACAAATGCGTTGCCTGCCTTTATTTGCTATAGTTTATTGATTTTCGTAGATATTTTTATCAGGTGTTATAAATCTATACCTTTATTTAACTCTTGTTATTTCAATCCAATAACGAAGTATTTAAAAGTACTGACTAATATTTAAATTTTCAAATTTTTTGTTTCAGGTAGTTAGAAAACCGGCGATGAGAACAGCAAGAAACATGTTCATAGTAAATCTGGCAGTTTCCGACGCTTTAGTCTGCTGTGTCGGCACACCCTTGACTTTGATGGAGCTGTTGACCAAACATTGGCCGTTACCAGACTGGCCTAGCCTTTGCAAAGCTTGTGGTGCTATTCAAGCTATTTCAATATTTGTCTCAACTATATCCATTACTGCGATTGCTTTGGACAGATATCAGGTAATTGAATTATGTCTGTATTGTTCACTATATTTGAAATTCAGCCAGCTCCTTTGTTCGTCTGGCTGGCACACCTTGGCTGAGATACAAAAAGTTTAAATAAAAACTTCACATATTTTACATATGACAGTCTATTCTCAAATTGGATGGACTCCGTGCTATGGCAGACTACTGATGAATAAAAAAAGTAAAAAAAAAGAGAACTAAATGCACCTATATGCAAAACAAATGATTTTGCTCATCACATATTTAACTTCCTGAGCGGTAACTGAGTACGCGCTCTCTGGTTTTAGTTTTTGTATTACATAGGTTCACTTCACACTTTTAATTTGGTTATTTATTGGAGAGGCCTATGTCCAGCAGTGGACTGCGATAGGCTGATGATGATGATGATGAATGATTATTCTCTATAGAAAAACTATTTATAACTGGTTCAAAACCTCTAGACGTAATAAAGTCTATTTTAAAAGTTACAGGTTCAGCGAGATTGAAATGACTAATAAACCTCTGAACCCTAGTACTGAGTATCTGCATTCCATCAAGATTTAATGGTAATAAACAGGAACACATATCTTTGATAAACATCACTCAAAGGTACAGTAGTTCCAGGAACGTGATTAGATACGTCATCAATTTACCTATTAGGGCTATTTCTAGCTGTCGAATATATTCCACGTGAACCATTTCCTACATTATTTACTATGATTACACATCCGGGTCGACTTCTTACGAACGTAGAAATAAAAATGATTTAAATAAATGCCCAAGATCACGAACATAGTTTACGGTTAAAATATCGATTTACGGTACCTCAAGCCTATTTACATGAACGCATTATCATGTAACCTTTGGGATATTTTTGAGGTTGATGACGGGACAAACGGTAAATTATTGGTCACTTGATGGCAAATGACTACCACTGCCCAAACTACATTGAACTCAAAAGTCGCAGTGACTACCACCACCACCCATAACTACATGCAACTCAAAAGCCCCCAGTCTTTGGGTATAGTTAAGTGAAATATTCAGCAAAAAAAATCTGGAAAGGACTAGATAATTTATAAATAATTAAAAATTTTAACAAAAAAACTTCAATTCAATAACTGTACCAAGTTGAAATGGGAGTACACAGGAAATAACAGCTTTCAAATAAAATATGATCATCAAAATCGGTCCACCTAGTCGGAAGTTCAGAAGGTAATAAACATTAAGAAAAACAGTCGAATTTAGAAACTTCTCCTTTTTTGAAGTTGGTTAAAAATTCCCAAAAACATTGATTAAAAAAATTAGGTACTGTTTCCTGAAGTAAGATTTTTATCATCAACAGCCTACATCAGTTCCCTGCTGGTTTTAAGCCTTTAAAAGTGGTTTATAGGCATAGTCATTGTAAAAGATAAATAAATCAACTACAGCACTTTATTTTATCAGTACCCTTTTTGTACTCGTATCGGAAGCAACTCTTTTGTTTGATGAATTCTCGTAACTGCAATCTATAAACTTATCTATTGAGAGTTGTAATGAACTCACTGTTCGCACTCCAGCGATAAACATTTAATACACTTGATAACTGGAGAGCTAACAACATAAAAGACAATATATTACTTGGTTGAAGGATTTAAATTGTAATTTGGTCTACGGATTCACTTTTGTAATAATGTTTTTTTAATTCCTCTAGGATTTTATTTCCGAATAAATGGTCTTTTATATTCTTTATGGTATCTCTGACAATATGCACACAAATTTTTGTAAAGATCGGATTAAGAGTACAGCCGCAAATTTTTACAAGTTACAAAATATTGTAGCACATTTTACTTTCATACTTAATTTTAAACATCATCGTTGTCTTAAAAACATTATTTATTCATTTTTCCATCTATCTATTTTACTTTTTCAACTTCCTTTGTCCACAGTTAATCGTCTATCCAACACGACCAGGCCTGCAGACCATGGGTGCTCTCATCACCATGTTCTTCATTTGGGTTACTGCTTTCACCCTTGCATCTCCACTATATATGTTCAGAAGCCTCAAGACTTACTACCTCCAAGTCATCGGCTTGAACTCGTTAAGTTTTTGCATAGAAGACTGGCCGCTCGAGAATGGACGAGCTATGTACTCTTTATTCAGTCTCATCTTCCAGTACTTAGTACCTGTTCTCGTAGTTGTTATTGCCCACGTTCAAATTCATAGAAGATTAAGAGGACGCAGAAGGACGACAAGAAAGACTCCAGCCATTCTTATTGCGATAGCTGTAACATATGTTATTAGCTGGCTACCGTTGAATGTTTTCAATTTGGTAGCAGATTTTAGCGCACAACCTTTCATGGAGGAGAAAACTATGACAATAACTTATGCGATTTGCCACATGTTTGGGATGTCAAGCGCGGTTTCAAATCCACTATTATATGGATGGTTGAATGATAATTTCAGAAAAGAATTTGTCGAAATATTATGTTGTTGCAAAAAGAGACAGATTAAAAAAACAACGAGGGTAAAGAATGGTAGAAAAATGGATACAGAACTCACGGCTTTGGCACAAATGGAGCACACAGTCACCGCTAACACGAAGACATCACAGTGTTCTCAAATTTTCTGACTAAAGGCCTGCTTTAAATAGCATGAACAAATAAGTGTAGAAATGCAAAGCATATGAACTATAGCGTCAATTGTTTTAGTATAACGGTGTACAAAGTTCCTTTAATTTCGAGTTCTAGATTAATAATTTCTCCTGTAAATACTTGTAGATATATCATTATGTACTTATAACGACGACAATATTGTACGGTACGTTTATTTGAGCCCTGAACGTAAAGTACTAATATTGGACACGAAGCCTTATTTCATATAGTTTTAAGAATGTTTTTTTTAAATAAATAATCTCTTTGAATAAGAATTGTATACTCATTTTTCCTCTTTATAGTATAGCATGACTACCATGAGAGTGATCTATGTCCAGCAGTGGACTGCAATAGGCTGATGATGATGATAATGAGAACACCATTTTAGTATTTTTTTATGGAATAGGGGACAAATGAACAGATGTATCACCTGATGGTAAGTGATTACTGCCGCACATGGACACCCGCAACACCAGAGGCGTCACAAGTGTTTTGCAAGCTTTTGGGAGGTGGGTAGGGGTATGGGCTCCGGTGTCTTTACTCACTCGATGAAACACAGCGCAGGCGCTGTTTCACATCGGGTTTCTGTGAGGCCGTTGTATCACTCCGGTTGGACCGACAAGCCGAAGTGTGGCTCTCCAACGATGAAAATTTCCCACAAAATTATTGAAAATAAAGAGTTATGTCTTGCTAGGGATGCATCAGACTAAAAATAATTAACAACTATTCAACTATCAATAATATGTATACTCGTATAATTCTCTACAATGTATTTTTTTTTCAAATAATAAAGCAGACAGTTTTTGAATAAAAAAAGTTTGTATTTGTATAACACTAGCCGACCCACGCAACCTCGTTTGCGTCTTCTATTACCCGTAGCGTGATAATTTTCCCCCGTTTTCGAAACATTTTTCATTGATGATCCGCTCCTATTGGTCCTAGCGTGATGATATATAGCCTATAGCCTTCCTCGATAAATGGGCTTTCTAAAACTGAAATTTCAAATCGGACCAGCGGTTCCTGAGATTAGCGTGTTCAAACAAACAAACAAACAAACTCTTCAGATTTATATATTAGTATAGATTGAAGACAGAATGTAGCATATTGAAAAAGAAAATTAAAAAAATTATCACCAGTGTATTGTTGTGCATTAAAAGGAAGGATTTCCTAGTACGAACCTGTTTACTCTAAGTCAGCTTAGTTAGTCAGATTTAATTATAAAACATTAGCTCCTCCGCATCCACCGCATCTAGCCAATCCGCTCGCATCTATGTCGCTTATTATAGTACAAATTAGTTTATGTCCTTCATGTAGAATCAGAGTATCTTAATGCCGAACTTCACATTCCAAATGAAATACGTGCAGTGGCTTAAACGTGAAAGCGTAATAGACAGACCGAGTCACTATTGAATTTATAATATTAGTACGGATTTTATTGCTGGTCTTGTATCAGTCCGGTCATGCTTTGATAGGCGGCACCTATTGGCCATCGTGCTTCCTGTCAAAGCGTGGCTTTTCAGCAATTAAAATTCACTCAAAAATCCAAGATAATCTCAAAACATAATCCACTGTTTGGATTCTGAATATGGCTTTATACCTTTTAATTACTTATTCCTTGTGATTGTTGTCAAAGTATTAAATTTCATCTGCCATGTGAAGATTTCTATTGCACGGAAACTTCTAAGCTTTGCTTTCTATACCACTTTTATTAATAAAGTATGATAATCTTACAGTAAAGCTAAAAGTACTCCCTGCTTCACGACTGACCTATCTGTTGCTATTGCCGAGTCATCTGCAAATTAATTTTATGTCTATATCTTGAATACATCTTTGACACTTTTTGGTATTTTCTCAGTTAACTGAACTAAAAGATTTTAATAAGGAAATTAAAATCTTACCTCCGGATATTTATAATTGCTTTGTTAGCTTTTGATATCGTAATGCCTTTCAAACCACTGCATAAAATACTCGTTATCTTAATTGCAGTCGTAATAATGTGATTTCTGCGCAATTAAGCAGCATCAAGGTTTCAATTGAATTTTACAAATCAGTAACTCGTGAATTGGTTAGAATGTAAAATGAAGTATAATAAAATATGTTTATAACTGATTTATTTATCTGTTTATTGTTTGGTAAGTATTGATTTCAGTTTTATTAATCGATGTGTTCACTACGATCGCCCTACGCGGTCTCCACTCAAGAACACGTAAAATTACCTTATAACGTTACCCTCAAATTTAAGAAAGAAACATAAGAAGTACAAATCAAAGGCTAAAAATCCCATGCTATTCCAGAATTTATAAAAGAAGAAATTTTATAAAAGAGAAAAGAGAGAGTTTTCTCACAGAGAAGATTTCTATTTACGAAAAGATTTTGACGAACTAAAGTTTTTGAAAGTCGGTAAAGATTTCGATGTACGCTCATGTTAAGAAAGATTGGTAGAACAAGATATTTTAGTTTAGTCCTAGATATTAACAGTAGTAATGTAGTTGATAAATCATATTCGTGTACCTAATGCGTAGACCTGACAAATAAATAATGATAAAGAAGCAAGAACAGACACACACATACGCGCGCCGTCGGTCCAGGCGGAGTGACGACTTTCGCAAGTGCAATTGGAGAGGTGTGCTATGTTCAGCTGTAAACTTCAATAGGCTGATGATGATTATGATGAAATGATGTGTATTATATATTATATGTTTAAATTAAGGAAATATTTCTTAGAATGATCTGACTAATTCTTAAGGTTCTGTAGTTAAAGTCCATGAAAGTCATGAAACCAACAAAGTTACTTTGAAAAGACGATTTCGTTTTGTTGACTAATAATATGATATATATATGATAATGATAATTTTATTGTCTATCACTTATATTTTTAGTAGTCAAGGGTCAGTTTTACCGCAATAATAATAATACCACATTTGTCTACATTAGTGTTGGAATATTTTTCTACATCAGTTTATATTTTCACAATCAATGTTACTGACATTATCATTGTCTATTAAACCTGTCTGCATTTAAAATGTTCTTATCATAAGCAATGTCGTCAGATGTACTCTTCAGTCAAGATAGCTTGTAGATCTGTATTGTATGTAGAGCTGACAAGAGTTATGCTATTTAATATTTGTAAAAATACTGATTATAACATGTCAAGACAATTAGGTCGCCAATTATGTTTCTTTCCATACTAATGTTATGTACCTCCCTGTCTGTCTGTTAAGCTTCCACCACAGCACAGACTTCAATAAAATTTGACATTCACATAATTTGATTCTTAAGCAAGGACATAAGTAAAGATAATCTATATACACGTAGATGGAGCCGCAAGCAAAAGCTTGTTATAAATAAGTTACTATCCTCTCAAAAAAACATAGTAACGGCTTAGCAGTTAGTTGTGTATTTTATTGAGGCCTTTGAATTCTTAAAATTTCACTTACCTTGCTCAAACTAGTAATGTATCTTCGTAAGCATTTATGATGCGAATAATAACTTAAATGAAAATTTCATTACACTTGGCGATTTTGGACATCCTGTCCTTAATTTACACCAGTATTATACATTCATCTATTCAATATTATCACACTTGTTGATTATCAAATTTGCCTGACCTTGATCTGTCAACTCTGATTTTCTCTTGATTAGACCATTTTTAGACTACTTTAAAGATACCCTTTAGAGTCATGTTCGGAGCATGGCGGGTAGCATCCTACATTTTAGAGATGTACATTACATAGACTTACCAACACGTCTGCTTTCGCCAACTGCTCTCGCATTACTGACTAGTGCTTACGAGATTGTTTGTCTGTATCAATGAGTGAGCGAGTGCATGAATCAGTTTTTTTTTTTTTTTTATTTATTATTTATAAAGAAAAGTATACAATGTCTTACATACTAATAGCATCCAAAAACCACCAAGGTTTATACTTGTGCTATCATGAGTCTGTCTTGTTGTAATACAATGAATCTCGTTCTAACAAATTTAAAGGTAAAGAATAAATCTACACACAAATATCTAAAACACAAGAATACAAACAAACACATAAATACTTAATTGATTCAATGTAAATACACATTAATATCGCATATTGCTTATATAATATAACTTAAAAAATATTGTTTTAATTTAACTTTTATGTTTTTTTTTTGATATACTAGTACATAAATCTGAGGGTAGGTTATTAATAAGTCGCGGTACAATATAGGCGGTAGTCCGCTCGCCGTACTTATTATTAGCTTGGTGTGTGGTGTGACTAGATAGCTGCATATACTGGACGAAGATACTGGCTAAGAATATTGCTAACCAACTGTTCCTGTGAAGGTATTTTAGAAATAAACATTTCTATTTCAGCAACAGTATTAACACAAATAGAAGAAAATGATTACGATGATGAAGATATCAGGTTACCTGAGGAAGCAACAGGGAGACCGATGCCACCTGAACTTCAAAACATGTTTGCGAACAAGTCTGCCAGAGACATGGACTTAGAAGTTTGTATGGGTGAATTAGTTGAATGCCACAGGTTGAAACATGAAGTGTAAGTTATACTTATAGAAGTATAAGTATAGTATATTTAGAATGTAACTTCAATAGAAATGTTCAATATTCTGAACAAGTCTCAACTATTTGCTATTTGTCTATTTTACACAAGGGTGGTAAATATAAACCCCAACCCCTTCCTCATACCTTATCACATTCCCAAAGTTTGGAATATTCCTTAAAAACCATTGCGCCTGTTTTAAAAAAGGTATGATTTTAAGGTTCAGGTTCATGTTTCCTTTTCACATTAATCCTAAATGTTATAAGAACTTTAGATAAATCAATAACGTAAATAATACTATCTTTGAAAAACCGAAATCTGTATATTAATTTGTAAAGCAAAAACTTTGTATCCCTTTTCACGAAAATTATGGAAGGAGGAGTGTGAAGTTTCGCGAATGAGGAGCAAAAGTGCAGAAAGGTAAAAAAATGGAATTTCGACCAACATTTTAATAAAAAGATACTAGAAGCGGTATAGATGCTTGACCTTGTGGCCAATGCCACTTCTAGTATTCGGGTTCAGATCGGATAAGAAACGGGTGTAGTACGGAACCGTTCTAGCCACGACGGTACAGAAAGGTTGTCATTTATCTCTGACCTCTCTTTAACTGTCTTGGGTTCGATTCCCGAGTCGGACCAAATGTTTGTATGATCTGTAAATATTTGTTTCGGAGTTTGTGTATTTTCTATGTATAATATGTATGTATTTACAAAAATTAGGAATTTGTATCAGTTTTCTAGTACCATAATTCCATTAATGTAGTAACATAACACAAGTTCTGCTTAGCTTGGGACAAGATGGCGTTGTTTGTTAGATTATTATTATCTTTCAAACTACTAGTCCGACTTTGATGGGGTTTTCAATAATAGTGTTCTTGTTTGATTATTCTATTACATTTTTTTTAAATTGATTTTATTCATCACAGTTAAAAAGAAATCTGTCTTTATACCAGAAGCTATACGTCTTTCACATGGGATTTTTTAAGATGTATCGACTTCCACATGCCAAGACTAAAACTTACTTCAGTACCCACTTTGGAGAAACACGTGTTATGTACCTCCAACTAATCTGTTAGGCATAATAACCTAGTGTAAAAGGGAAATAGGTAACTAGGCATAATCACCTCACCTAGTGTAAAAGGGGACTAGATGAGATGATTATGCCTAGCAGATAGCGTTCCTATTGTTGATGTTCATGAAAATAGCATCAAATTTCCATCTGTTTTGTTCCAGGTCTCAGAAGGTCTGTGCCCAACATACATCAGCAAGAAAAACTTTTGAAGATATATGCGAATTGAACTATGAAAATTGCAAAGCCCCAATAATAGAGCGTAAATAACTAATTTGACTAATTCAGCTGTTACAAGTTTGACGTCGATGTCTATCTCCCTGTGTGTGTGTGTGTGTGTGTCTGGCATCGTAGCTTTCAAACGGATGGATCGATTTCAATGCGGTTTTCTTCATTTGAAAGCTAATTTCCTAGTGGTGGTTCTTAACTATGTTTAGTTAATATCGATCCAGCAATAAGAGTATCAGCTCTTTTCCAAAATGATGTAAGGCACTTTTGGCGTAAGATTACGCGATCGTGGTGGCTTTTTAATTATTTAATTTAAGCTTGTTTACCTATGGAAATACCGGTCAGTCTGTAAGCTTGAGGAGACAAAAAATGACTTTATTTTATGCTAGCTTTTACCCATGGCTTCAAAAAACGTATTCTATATTATTTATAAAACCTCCAAGTATATGTGTATAAAGTTTCATGATGATCAAACCGCTTCACCGATTTCAATGAACTTTAGCATGGAGATACTTTGATTCTTAAGAACATAAGCTACTTTTTGCTGCGATAACCGACAAACATGCGGGCGCAGCCGTGCCCCAAAGCTAGTTAATTGTAATACGCTCTCCAGATAAGTTGGTGTACAGTTTTTTTTGTTTTTTTTTTTATGGATAAGGCGGGCAAACGAGCAGACGTATCACCTGATGGTAAGCGATTACCGCCGCCCATGGACACATGCAACACCAGAGGTGTATAAGTACGTTGCCGGCCTTTGAGGGATGGGGAGATAGGGGAAGGGGGTTTGGGTTATGGGCCTCCGGTATCCTCACTCACTCGGTGAAATACAGCGCAAGCACTATTTCACACCGGTTTTTTGTGAGGCCGTGGTATCACTCCGGTCGAGCCGGCCCATTCATGTCGAAGCGTGGCTCTGCCAGGGTCGAAGTTTGCTTCAAGTATTTCTTTTCTTTGCAATGCGGTTTCGTGATGACGTGTAGGTTGCTTCCTTAGTTGGCTTTTAGAGCACCAATGCGATGTGCACTTCGTATTCTTATTCATTCATTCATTATTAACATAGTTCTATCATTTTCTTACAGCTGAATTTGATATGTTAGCGGGACCTGAACATCTTCACATAGTAACAGTAAATCCAGAAGGTAACTTATTTAACTGGATCTATTTATTAATAAGCATCCCGCACAGCATCGTGTCGGTTGTGAAAAAGATGTTTGTACTTATCACCTGGAAATCTTTATGGCTGAAAAATTCTTAAGCTAAAAATTATCGAAATAAAAACCAGCCAAGTGCGAGACGAGAGATATATTATATGATGTGATTAATAATTTATGTTTTTCGCAATTTTTCATTTATCTGCGCTATAAGACATTGCATCGTACCAAATTTCAAGATTCTGAGTTCATTGGAAGTACCTTGTAGGTTTTGATTCCCTTACGAGTGTCAAAAATTTCTAGCATAAACGGCTGTATCTTTTGTTTCCCTTGGCTTAGAAGTTTGATTTTGTCACGACTTTAAGGGACAATAGGCTTGAGTATTTGATATGAATTTGAGCTTGATACCTTTACGCGTTCCTGAGAAAAAGGGTCTTGACAGACAGACGGACAACAAACTGATCCTATAAGGGTTCCGTTTTTTTTCCTTTTGAGATACGGCATTTTAAAAATACTAATTTTAAAACATTAACACTTTTTAAGATCTTAACTTGTCCAAGTAACCCATCAGAATTCCAGAAACACTGAAAAATTATGTTGTAATTACTTATGTATGTATGTACTGTAATAATATAATCTGATTGACCTGGCATTAACTGGATTGCTAGATTTCAAAATTATAATAACACTACTCTGAAAAAGTATACCGTACATCCAACTTCACCAGAATCAGCCGAATGCGGTTAGATTATAATTCACCCTTAGTCTTACTGATATTGGTACCGTATTGCAATTGGAAATACCTACGTCAGCGAAGCGATACTTATGTATGACTAGGGAATAAAAGAAACATAAGAAAACAAAGGTGAAATATGCAAAATTGACTTCTTCAAAACAAACAGTAACTTCACGAATCAAAAGAATCATGCAAATGTAGATGCAGATTATGATGAAATTACTTGTTTCTTTTTCAGTTGAGTTATGGAGTTTCTCTCATGATGGTGAATGTTCAACAGAGGTTACTTAATTTAAAAAATATATTCACTGAAACCATTACAAAATCCTGTCAATTTGATAGTTTTGTAGTTCAAAATATTGAGTAAGAAAAAAAATTAAAATCGTTTTTAATTATAATAAGATAGTCATTCTGATATTTAATAAAAATGGATAGAAAGCAGTCAGAAATAAATTATTAATTGCGACAAAAGTAATGAAGAAATGAATGTTTTGTAAATTATTTGATAAGTACATTTCTTTGTATCTATTTCATTATTGTGTAAAAAATAAACAGAAGATTAAACATTTTCAGTGTTACTATCTAATGAACTGTTCAGAAAATGTAACTGTTCAGTATCTACTGAACATTTTCTTCAGTGTCTTTTAATAATTATTGTCGTTTAGTATTTAGCAAAAGAATAGAATAATTATTTAAATTGAGCATCTATCTTACATTACATTGGTGGTTATTGGATATTGAAATTTACTTTACTATGTATAAACTAACATTTTAACAAAGAAAAACCGACTTCAAGAACTGGACCAAATGGAAACAGGACCACACAGGAAGCACCAGCTTCCAAATAAAAAAATAATCAAGAAAATCGCTGCATACAGTCGAAATTTCTGAGAACAGACAAAAAAATACAGTTGAATTGAGAACCTCCTCTTATTTTGAAGTTTCATTAAAAAATTCTGGAAATTCCTCAGTTTAGCAAACTTTAATAATTCATAATTAATTCAAACAACGTATAATACAAAATATAATACAATTATGTGATATATGTAACACGATAACGTAAACTTTAAATTACGAAAGTTGGTTATTGGAATTTCGTTCAAAATTCTACTACGTTTGATCTGTCTATAACAAACTATAGTAATTTCGTATTTCGTTAAAAGTTACTTTTAACTTTCAACCATGATAATTAAGTAGAAATTTGTGGTTTTACTTTTTAGGATAGTAAACATCTAGTTATTTCGTCTGTAGTACTTAAAATGGCGTTTCTGATATGATATTGATGCAGCATGGCGGCCTATTGCTTCATTGGGCCTCCGGTCTCATTAACGAGGATTATTCAAGGCCGGGATGGTTGGCAATTTTTAGGGCCATTTTAGTTCAGCAGTAGAAGACGATAAGATAGATTAGATCGATAGATTTTATTTATGCACTTATGTTCACCGGCGGATTTATTGCCCAGGGCCTTCTCTAGCAGTCATCTTTAGTGTGGTGTAGAAATCTTCTGAGGTAGGTGCAAATCGATGTACTAACTTTTAAACTTTCGCGTTCCATGATATATTAACAATTATTTTTGCGGGAATTAACGCGATCACTTATTAAAAGGTATTACATACCTCTGATTTGCCTGACGTTTCGACCAGGTTGCACTGGACGTGGTCACAGGCTGACTGACTGACAGGCTGACAGTCAGCCTGTATGTAATACCTTTTAATAAGTGATCGCGTTAATTCCCGTAAAAATAATTGTTAGCAAATCGATGTAGCTGAATTTGGTTATGAAATGTTTGTCGTAGTCCAGGGATGGTTTAAACGGTGAAAAATTAAAAATAACTTTAAAATCTAAGTAACTTATACTAAGTAGCGAGCACAGCTAGTAAGTTATATAATAAACTAAACTGTATATTACACATAAACACTATTATTATGTTACATATAAATGTGTGTGACGTGTTGAGTGCACTTTTGACGATTTGCTTTTATGGGTTCTTGGACCAAATAATTAGTTTATGGAAGGTAAGTACGTCTTAGCTGACTCGGTAAGCGTTGTTTGATTGTAGGAGGATAAAAATTCAGGTTTGTTAGTTTTTTTAAGTTCAAATCATAAAAATAACTAAGAATAACCAAAATCATTGAATATAAAATTCTGGAAATTCTCAAAAGGGCCAAATATACACAAAAATTATTAAAATTAGTCAAACTATTATGGAGGAGTTGGAAAACAAACCCTGTGACATGAGAAGTTTCTATAATATAAGATCATTTAAAACTCCTAATGCCACATTTCAATAATTCTATCTTTTGTTTTTTGACAGTTTATTATTATCTTTATTTTCTGTTTCTTTTTAGCACAAGACACGACAAGACACACTGACACAAGACTGACGACTTATGTATGCTCCTTTTTAAATCATCAACAACCCATAATGTCCCACTACTGGGCTCGGGTCTCCTCTCAGGAGCGGGTTAAGGCCATACGCCCCCACGCTGGCCGAGTGCAGGTTAGGGACTGTCCATACTACGTTGTGGCTACGTAATTTTGTCGTTGCAGGTTTTTAAGCCGTCTAACTAAGCGTCACGACTGTTATCCTAGGATAACAACCGGGACCGACGGCTTAACGTGACCTCCACATCACGGAGACGCTCATGGCATAATGCCACCAGCGGTCACCCATCCAGGTACTGACCGCGCCATCGTTGCTTACCCTCGGTGATTGTTTCTAAGCACCGAGTGCAGCTGGGCTATGATCGCCTCTTGTAGGAGGAAAAAGAATGGAGGCCTAGATTACAAGTATATCTAAATATTTCTTCTTCACTTAGATTTAATAGTTGAAACATAATTACACTTAAAGTACTAGGAATATCGAATCCAATCATTTTTGAAAAAAAAATGTGCCAAGCAAAAGACAAACCAAAACTTTACATAGACATGACAAAGAAACAAAACTCTTTATTAAGAGTTCGAGACGCCTATCATATATTTTCTGCAATCTGTAGGATTCTCCTACAGATTGCAGAAAATATATTATTAGATCGGCGTCCAAAATGAACATGCTATTTATTTATCTATTTATGCATTTATTTATGTTTGCATGAATTAAATAATAAAAACAATTTTCTTTACATTTATTTACTTAACTACGTATCTTATTAATTACTTTAAACAACTTAAAAAAATGTATTTAGATTACATTTACAATAGCTATGTGAACTACTTAGAAGATATTTCCTTCACTAAAAGAGTTGAGGCTACTTATATTTCTTATAACCGTGGAGCAAAGTACAATATTATTATGGCTTAGGCAACAACCTGATATGATGAAAAAATATAAAATATTTTCTACAGAATGCCTGTTGAATACTTCTGAGCAATATTATTATCAACATCTTGCTTGCTTGACTAAACTCCATTCTGAAAAATTTATTATTTTATTACTTCATAAAATGGTTTCTTGTTATTACAAAAATGTAATTCTTACATAAAAGGGCTCTCTAACACTACATTAAATATTTCTGTAGTGAGTGTTCCCACTATGATCGCGGGTCCTTTAAGCCTCATATCGACTAGCGCGCGCGCCATTAACGACGTGCGTGCCGTCCGTATTGTGGTACGCTTGCCATCAGATAATACATCTGCTCGTTTTCCCCTATACCATAAAAAAAACGCTACAACTAAAAGGAGCGAACTATCAATAAAAAATTTGTAGAATCGGGGAAATAAAATTCCTCTTGGGAGCTGTCACTACGTACACTACGTTTACGGTTGAAGTATGAGGTTCAAAAACAATACATTGTGGCGACTTCCAATTACAGCGCAATAGATTTACACTACAGCGCCATCTAACGAAGTTACACTGAACTACAGAGTGACGTACAATACCAAGAAACTACCAATACTGAATCGCGCAATAGAATAGAATAGTTCTCGCGCCGATTATCATAAACACAACATCCCAATATTAACCGTTGGGCCACTGCCTGCCAGGCATTATTACCTCGCCTGGCCGGAGAATCCTCCATTTGTATTGGTGGGACATGACATACCTGTCCCCCACAGTATGGAACAATTATTCCCCTTTAAAAATTCAAGACAACATATTATGTCTATCTCTTAAGGTTCGCTTGCTATTACATTTTCGCTAGGAAATTTGATCAAGTGTAATTTGAAACGTAGATTAGGTTGCGCTTTGACACAATAAGACATCTAGATTAAAGACCATTATTCATAGACATGTATACACAAACTAGATTTTGTTACAACCTTATCTTCCTGTACTATCGAAATTAAGTGGTGAATCACAGAAAGTGTTGTTCCATGAGGGAGGGATAAGTGCAATAGAAAACGACATGTTAGAAAAATATGTACAGAAGAAAATACTTTTGATTAGGTTTCTAATAACGCCAACTATCTGTAACACACTGTTTTACAATATACTTACTAAAGTACTGTATATCTCAGAATAGTTATGCCCGGAGAATATTACTACGCTTTTCATTCTATAGAGATAAAGTCACATAAAGCTATCAGGTAAGTGTCGCACCTACATGACAGCAAAAGCCTCTTAAATCTGTAATATATCTTGTAAGAGGTCGTAACCTGTGATAAGACATTATATGACTCTGTTACATTGTTTCTCTTACATTGCGGTTTTATGTATATGTTTGGATAATATGTAAGGTATATATATTTTTATAGCAATGTAATGTTATAATTTAAATGAGTTTAAATATAAAGAAGGTAACCAGAACAATTTTCTGTGACATATACTTCATCTACTCTATTTCTCTATAGCTTTTGTCACAGAGAATGTTCTGGCAAGATCTTTCAACGAGACCTTCTCCCTCCCTCTACTCAACAACACTTGCAGGCCTTGGATTCCACCGTTGTAGAGTGGTAGAGATAGTCTCTCAAACTAAACAGTTCTGTTCTGTGCCGAACAGTCAAAACCTGGAACTGACTGCCAGCTTCAGCAGCCCTTCTACTATGATTCTGGGGCCTTTAAGCGAGTCGTGTAAAAGGACTAGATTAAACTAGACTGCTATAGTGAGGGTCTATAAGCTGTATTATCCGCATTTACAATAAGTATGATGACCACCACTCCTGAATTCTATTCATACTTTCCATTAAACAGGGTAAAGACACTTTGGGAAGCTTATTTAAAAAGAAATAACGGATAAGTATATCAAAGTAAATACCTACCGCTGCCGATGTGCACCTATACTCAACAATCACAAATTAGAAAAGACTCGCTTGCTGCTACGCACTACCTGTGTGAACTACCTGATGCCGTTTTTCTGTGAGGCATCGGTATGATACTGGTGGAGAAGAACCAGAGTTATGTTAAAGTATAGTTCTCCAGCGTTAATATTCTCAGCAGAATGACACTTGAACTTGTGTGACGCCTCTGGTGTTGCGAGTGTCTATAGGCGGCGTTAATCGCTTGCCATCAGGCGATGCGTCTGCTCTATATTTGCCTCGTTTGCCCTTTATTTAATAAAAAAAAAATTCAAGAATTCAATTATTTTCATGTCAAGGTAAACTTCCCGGTAATAGAAGACTTACTTCTCCATCCATTGCAATTTTCATATTCCATTTCGCAATAGTTATTGAAGGTTCTATAAGCACCGTCGTAATGACGAGCGCAAACTACTTGTTGTCTGAAACAAGGTAACATAATATTATTGTGACTAACTTTGTGTAATAATGTTTACATTGAACTCGGAGTAGAGTTTCTATATACTTGTAGTTTCACTAGCTTTTACTCGCAGATCCAGTTTACCATGATAGTAGTACATATAAATGTCAACTAAATAGCTTCATTAGTTTAGCCGTGAGAGGGTGACAGACAGACAAAGTTACTTTCAAATTTATAATTTTAGTATGGATTGACTAGACAAACTAATTGTAAAGGTTTTAATTTTTTTTTTTTAAAAGTGTTCTAAAAGAAGACACATTATTTCTTTCTAAGTCAGGTACCAGACTATTGTGATCGATAATATGTTTTAAGTTTGTTTTTAATTAAAACAAAAATAAATTGATCAGATCTTGATAAAATTAGGTACGGAATTATATTTTTCGCAAGGTAAGGCAAGGCTAGTAATTTAATAAGAGGAAAACCTAAATGCTAAGATACCTAAATCAATTTTGGAATTGGTACGGGCCCCATAATTGCATCGCTAATTAAAAGGAAGGAGGAAAATTTCGAACGATGATGAAGATGATTATAACAGTGAAAAGTTAGATTTTTTCTAAAACTGGTTACTTACTTGTAAACTTTAGGACAATCTTTAATAAATACGATGCAACCTCTATCAATGAGGTCTGCTTTTCTAAACATGGTCCTTTTAGGATAGTATAGAACCTTCCAGGGCCTAGGATATGATGCGTTTACGTAGTGCCCTACTGCTGATAACGCCATCATTGTTACAACTGTAACAAAACTAATTATTTCTGTCAACTGTTGACTCGAAGGACCAATGTAAGTATGATAAATCTATACAAATAAATAAAATTGGAGTGTCTGTTTGTAATATTAAAATAACCGCTTTTTACTTAATGCATATGTATGTATACACGATACACATACCAAAAATGTAGTTAAAAAAATTTTTGTCTGTCTGTCTGTCTGTCTGTCTGTCTGTTTGTTCCGGGTAATCTCTGGAACGGCTGGACGGATTTTGACGAGACTTTCACTGGCAGGTAGCTGATGATCCGGGGAGTAACTTAGGCTACTTTTTTTAGACTAACTTTGTCCCGCGGCGTTACTCGCGGTACAACAATAACCGCGGGTAATACCGCGGGGTTCAGCTAGTATTGAATAAAAGTCTGCTGGGTTTGAGTGTTTATGTATGAACATCTTTCGTGGGTATACGTCAGTCAGTACAACAAAGTAACAGTTGTAATCAGAAGCAGAAACCGGTACAATTGACATAAACTAACAAACACAAATGTACGTAATATAAATTACTAGCAGATCCAAGCAACCTCGTTTGCGTCTCTTATTGCCCGTAGCTTGATAACTTTCCCCCGATTTTGAAACATTTTTCATTGGTGCTCCGCTCCTATTGGTCTTAGCGTGATGATATATAGCCTATAGCCTTACTCGATAAATGTACTATCCAACACTGAAAGAATTTTTCAAATCGGACCGAATCGAAGTGGTTCCTGAGATTAGCGCGTTCAAACAAACAAATAAACTCTTCAGCTTTATATATTAGTATAGATTTACTAGCAAATATACCAGCTGTGCTCGGAGGTATTGCCCTCGGTTTGTGTTGCTTTTGAATCGGATGTTAATGTTTTAAATTCTTATGCTACAATCTTATTATTATTATTCACTATTTCATTGACATCTTTTTACTTTCGTGTGATCCTATTTTTTATATTAAAATTAGCCTTAGTTACTCTTTAATCTAGTCTATCTAGTCTGTCTAGTCTATCTGCCAGTGAATGCCACGACTAGTCAAGTTTGCCAGTAATATCAAAATCAGTCCAGCTGTTTCACATATCAATCGGAACAAATAGACGGATAGACGAACAGACAAAAATTAAAAACATGATTTTATTATGTAAGTACCGTAAATAATTTCAAATGCATACCTATTGTGAAACAAGCAGATAAGTACTTCAATTTTATTTATTTGTATAGATTTTTATCTGTGGTCAACACTTCTTTTGAATGAATCAATGTATAATTTTCATTATATATATACAAAAATATTAGAACTATATGGGTGTATACACGTCTCACGTATAGGCGCATAGACTGCTAACAGTCTGGCTCCATACTAAGCAGAGTCTTTACTTTGTTTACTCGAACACACAGACACACAGGTACAGGTAGTAGAGCCACGCTGATTTCAGCACGAACGGGCCGGCTCGACCGGGGCGGTACTACCCCCGCACAGAAAATAAACGTAAAACGACAGCGTTCGTGCTGTCGTCGTATTTCGTTGGTAAGTGCGAGACCGGAGGTCTAAAGATGCAGAAACATCACTAGGCCGCCATGGTGTGGGTCACCATGCTGCATTGTTGCATTGTCTGCATTCGCAATGAGTATGGTGACCACCACTCTTGGATTCTGCTTATGCTTTCCATCAGGTAGAGTAGAGTTATTTTGGCAGATGTTACTTAAAAAAATACACTTCAATTTTATTTATTTGTATTGATTAATAGAAGTAAGATACTTACAAAAGATTACAAAAGCTATTCTATTTAGCGACATGACTGAGATACCAATATGTTCGATTCACTTGGTAGCGGTAACTAAACTAATATTTGACTAAAGTTATGAAAGAAAATTGCGATTATTATGTTCAACATAAAATTTCTTCCAAGACGTTATGGGAAAATAATTGATTTTTACTGTTGTGTAACTTTATTATGATGTTTTTCTAGACATTAATTTTTACATAAATCTGTTATGTAACCATGATAGCAAACAAGTTTCGTCGTCGAATAGTAAGGTATTACCGAGAATGTAACTTCTACTGAGAGACGCGAGTACACTCGGTGATTAAAAACGTTTACTGAGGGTAAGCAACGACAGCGCGGCCAGTACTTGGATGGGGGACCGCTGGTAGCACAATACCATGAGCACCTCCGTGATTCGGAGGTCACGTTCAGCTGTCAGTCCCGCTTGTCATCATAGAATAACAGTCGTGAAGCTTAGTTGCGTTAGCGTCAGCCTTGATGGCATAAAACATCCAACGGTAAAATAACGTAGCCACAACATTGTCTTACGAGTCTCCAAGCCCACTCGGCCAGCGTGGGAACGGTTCGCTTTAAACCTCTTCTGAGAGGAAATTTAAGCTCAGCAGTGAGACATTATGGGTTGTTGATGAACTGGTGAACGAAAAGCATTCACTGAGAAAAAAAAAGTGCTAGTACGTAGTATGGTACAGGAAATAAAAAAAAATACACACTGATATAATCTAAATACATACATTACCTAAAGATTACTTTTAGAAGATTTATTTATGGTTGCCTGGAAGAGATTGCCTTCGGGCGATAAGGCCGCAGGATCAGTAGCAACTAGACTAATAAACCCATCAATATGGCAACAAAACGTCACGAACTAACTGTTGAAATCATATCCTAGCCCCATTAACATCCATTAATTTAGGATGTAGTATTTCACACATGTGATTTTAGAACACATTCCCACGAGTCCTGACGATATAATATATCGTCGTATCGTTATTTGACGCCAAAATCAGTTTGTAAGAAAACCGCGATTGGGCAAAAGTAGGAAGTATAAGGCGTCTTGCGGCACGATAGATCAACGTCTGAACTTGTGTCCGACAGCCAAATTAGCCAAAGAGTAATAAATAGTATGAAATAAAGCTAAATTTCCTACAAATATTTTGAAATAACGTCAGATACTACATGGTGTAATATAAAAAGATTTTAATAACTTGACTTGGTTTTTGTGATGTGGTATGTTCCTAGAACACCTTACAAAGCTAAGGGTGAATGCATATTCTGATTAAGAGACTATTTGTTGTACGGACGGGTACTTTCTCGGAAGTTCTGACTTCTTTCTTTCGAAGAAAAGCGATAAAATAAATGTTTTACGATTGATTTTTCTGAAGTCCGTAACCAAATGATTGCTAATAACAAGTTGATTGGTAAAATGACATTTCTAATCCAAGGGAGGTGGTCACCAAATTCATTGTGAATTCATCAATGCCGAATAGTGACCCACACTATAATGGCCTATTAAGATGCTTCTGCATCATTGGACCTTGCGTGTCGCACTGACTAACAAAACACAACAGCACAAATGCTGTCATTTTAGGATGGTCTTCTGTGAGAAGATAGTGCTACCCGGATCGAGCCCGCCCATTCGTGCCTAAATTAACATGGCTCTACTACCTCGAATCTATCTGTTTGTGTTTTAAGATCAAACCAGACGAACTGAATATATAAACATGAATAAATTCGTTTTTTTTTACTAAAAAATAATAAATACTTCGGACACCTAACACACAACGCCATCTAGTCCCTAGCTATGGGTACTAGACAACTGATATAAATACAGATACTTTTTTTTTGCAAATACATACATACATACATATTATACGAGTACAAGGAGAGCACCGAAGATCCAAAACAAATATTTGCAGATCATACAAACATTTGGTTCGACCCAAGACCGCTGTCGCTTACGATACGCAGTTAATATTAGAAGACATGAGAAAAAACAGTTACAGTAAAAGACCTGTTCTTTCCATACTTAACTATTTTTACTATAATACTTAACTGTTTTTGGCAGGGGATGTAATTTTCTTAGAAATCATGAAACCCATTATTCCACCCCATTTTTTTCCTTTCCTTTTTTCCTTGCACTCCATTACACGCCAACTCGAATCGACTTCATTGTACCTATTGGTTTTCCTATATTTTCTTCCATTTAATAATATAATAGTAACTATTAATTTTATGATTCATGATGCTGGGGCCACACTACCGAGAAACGTCAATGGTGATCGTCGCGATAAATACTGCGTTAATTATTACGTTAATTTTAACGCGCTATTGGAGTAGTCACACTTGCACGGTCATCGTCAGTGTCCGTTCTAGGCTTGTTGCTTGAATTTTTGGCTAGGCGGTTCTTGTTTACTATTTCTTTGAATTATTATTGTAGTTTTAAACGGTTATAATTGCAATATTCGTGGTCAATCACCACGTTGTGATGCAAGATTTTCCAATTTCGAGAAACACAATGACTTTCTCGTTACACCGCTGCATATCTAACATAAACATGCACGTGCGATCCCGTCGCGCTCGCCGTGCATAACGACAAATACAAATGTAGTGTGGCCGCTTCAACGTTTTAATTTTTGTTAATTTATTTGATGTACTCGAGTTATCGCCAAACGGGAAACGGCAATGTAAATGTAGTTGTAAAATTATCAGAATACGTCGTAGCTACACCAACGTTTAACGTTCATCATCGCGATAATTAACACTATTTCTCGTAAGTGTGGCCCTAACATAAGAGGAAAACTTATTCATTAACGTTTACTTGACTTGTTAATACCAAGATAAATACGACGTTTACATAATTAATTAATTTACATCCGTCGGAAGTTCATTTAATATTACCTCACAAAGAGTAATATTGCTTTTAATCTATTCCTAAAGAAATACATTTTAATATTTATTTTGGTTAAAATATTTAATTTAATAATTGATATGACATAGCATTTTTTATTTATGCAAAATGAAATGAGTTCAAATTATTTTCTTTAATGGCGCTCATAGCCCACTTGCACCCGGTGATTAGATATAATGACGATTAGATGGATGATTAGATATAATCACCGAGGGTAAAGAACACCGGTGCGGTCAGTACCTGGATGGGTGACCGCTGGTGGCATGATACCATGAGCGTCTCCGTGATTTGGAGGTCATGATACGCAGTTGGTCCCGGTTGTTATCATAGATTAACAGTCCTGAAGCTTAGTTGGAAGCCTTTGGGCGGCTTGAAAACATCAAACAGCAAGATTACGAAGCCACAAAGTTGTTTTTCCAGTCCCAAACCTGTACTCGGCTAGCGTGGGGACGTATGGCTCCGATCCGAGCTCCGAGCCCAGCAGTGGGACATTTTTTTTTATGATTGACCTTGCCAAAATGACTCTCCTTTGCCTGATGGAAAGCATAAGTAACATTCAAGAGTGGTGGTCACCATAGTCATTGCGAATGCATACTATGCTACAATGCAGCATGGTCACCCACAGCAGGGCGGCCTAGAGATGCTTCTGCATTATTTGGCCTCCGGTCTCGCACTCACCAACGAAACACGACAGCATGATCGCTGTCATTTTACGTTGATTTTCTGTGCGAGGGTAGTACCGCCCCGGTCGAGCCGGCCCGTTCGTGCTGAAATCGGCGTGGCTCTACTACATTATGGGTTGTTGGTGAATCTACTATATTTCTTAGGATTCTGTAACTTTTTAAAATATTACACTCCTTGTTAAATAAACTAGTGGTCATCCGGTGGTCAAAGTTCACAGCAATTAGTTTGTTTTTTTTTCCTCACTCACTCCTCCTCTATATCAACTTTAACTGTGCCAAATGTCATTCTCCTCCGTTTGCATAATTTTCGTGAAAAGGAGTAAAAAGTTTTCTATCATATATAGATATACTCGTATAAAATCGTCATAGGTAGTTATAATAATAGCTTATAACAAACGATCAGAGAAAAATGAGCTCTAACTCGACGTCTTTTAGTGTTTTTTTTTTTTAATTATATACTTTATTTGCATTTACATAGGAATATTTCATGAGATCTTCGATAGTATATAATGTAAACGGCTGGTTATCGAGACATCAGTCTATTAAGAGTATCTTAACAGTTAATACAGCTTGACAATAGTGTCAATCGAAATTTGTGAGCACCGTCAAACTATTTTACCAACAATGAATTCAAAAATCTTGATTGTTTTCTTTATCTGCTGCGCCATTGCCATGACCACTGTATCGGCACTTGATTTATTGAAAGAACTGGTAAGTTTTTATTTAAGTACATTGTTCTCCTTTTTAGCTGACTTCTAAAAAGTAGAAGGTCAATTCGACTGTATTTAATTTTTATGTATTACCTCAGAACGTTCGACTAGGTGAACCGATTTTGATGTGTATTTGAAAGTTGTTGCTTTTCATGTGGTCCCATTTCAATTTGGTCCAGTTCTTGAAGTCGTTTTTTCTTATTAAAATTAATTATTTGAGGTCAAAACAGTCTAATGGGTAACCTGATGTCACTACCATAGTAAACTCATTTCAACTCCTGAGTTCTGCAACTCTGACTGCACGGTTGGTCTAGTGGCCTAGTGGTTTAAGCGGTCATCTCTACGCTTTCTACTGCGCCAAAAGTTGTGGGCTTAAAGCCAACAAGGGACAACTATTAGTGTGATACAAAAGTTATTGTTCTGAGTCTGAGTGTTCTTTGTGTCCGTTTAATATGTGTTTATAAAGTCCCCTAAGATACAGTATGTATATTCCTAATGCGGAAGTTGTTTTTTAAAAAAACTTAAGAATCACAAAAGCCTTATGACTGTTTGGTTTCCCCTTTTTAAAATTACTATGCTCTGCTTGATGGAAAGCATAAGCAGAATTCAAGAGTAGCGATCCTCAACAATGCAACAATATGGCGGCCTAGTGATGCTTCTGCATCATTGAGCCTCCGGTGTCGCACTCACCAACGAACCACGACAGCAGGAACGCTGCTGCTTTACGTTGATTTTCTGTGTGAGGGTAGTACCGCCCCGGTAGAGCTGACTACTACCAGAGAACAGGAACAGGGGATTCCCCGACCAAAAAATTGCTTGCGTAGTCCTCTCGGGTGTTTCAGAATTCGTTAACCTCTCTTGGTAAAAGGAATTAAAAAGTTGCTCGACATCGATTTCCTGTAAGACCCAGTATCACCACGTTTGGGGCAACTCATTTGTCCAGATATATGGCTCTCCAAAAACGGGAAATGGAAAAAACCAGTACTGTATGAGTACTTCCATATTAATTTAATATGATCATAGAATAAACTTTTTTACAGGGAGGACTTGGCCAGGCAGTTGGCGATACATTACTGAACCCTGACCAAGCACTTGGCCAGCTTCTAAACGATAAAGACTCCAAAAACAAGGGTGGTGATTTATTGATCCCCGGTATTCTTTGAAAATGTTGAATTCGTATAAAAATTTTACGGAATTTTTTTTTTTCAATATTATATGTGGAAAATAAATACATAACTAAAATCTAAGTAGTCTACATTATCTGTGTACAAATTCTGAATATTTGTAGTAATATCAGAGTATATTAAAAGTAAGTAGAATAAGCAATTTGATTTTTCTAATTCAATTGGTAAGCAAAATTTAGTTTGAAAAATACTGAAAAAATTAATGTTGTAATTACATTTTACCACCAATCCTACAATATATTTGGTCACTTATAACTGAACAAAATAGAACATCAAATCACTTGATGTCTGTTCTACTATTACAAACCTTTTTTTATATATATGTCCCTGCCATAGTGACTCTACTCTGCCTGATGGTATGCATTATCAGAATCCAAGAGTAACGGTGACTATATTCAATGTTAATGAAGACAAAACAACAATGCAGCAAGGTATCACAGTATGGTGACCTATTGAGATGTTTCTGCATCATTGGGCCTCCGGTCGCTCATTCCCCCACGAAACACGACACTACAAATACTGTCATTTTAGTTTGGCTTTTGTGAGAGGGTAATACCACAAAATAGAATGGGAGTAATACAGTCACGATCAAGTAGGCTCGATAGTGTTAAACTCAGCGTGGTCCTACAACCCTGAAATTTGCATTATTGTAAAGAATAGCATCTTTACCCTAGCATAGTTCTTAGCCTAAGTTACTCCCCGTATCATCAGCTACCTGCCAGTGAAAGTCCCGTCAAAATCTGTTCAGCCGTTCCAGAGATTACCCGGAATAAACAGACAGACAGACAGACAGAATAAATAAAATTGGAGTGTCTGTTTCTAATATTAAAATAACCATTTTTTACTAAATGCATATGTATGTATACACGATACATATACCAAAAATGTAGTTAAAAAATTTTTGTCTGTCAATCTGTCTGTCTGTTTGTTCCGGGTAATCTCTGGAACGGCTGGACGGATTTTTACTGGACTTTCACTGGCAGGTAGCTGATGATCCGGGGAGAAACTTAGGCTACTTTTGTTAGACTAACTTTGTCCCGCGGCGTTACTTGCGGTACAACAATAATCGCGGGTAACACCGTGGGGTTCAGCTTGTTTAAAATAAATGCACAGCAATAAATATACCATAGGCACCAAAACATAAATATTTGTTACGGAGTTTGGGTATTTTCTATGTATGATGTGTACGTATGAGTTTTTATATCAGTTGGCTAGTACCAATAACACAAGCTCTGCTTAGCTTGGGACTAGATTGCGTTGTTTGATACAGTTCCGAAATATATATTTTTTAATGATTTATTATTAACTTAGTAACTATCACTACTATCACAGAATAGCTTCTGTCATCAAAATCAATCCCATTGTTTAATAAATCCTTTACTTACTAATAAGATTTCTTCCTTCAAAAGTTAAATCGTTTTTCTATGTGCTCTATTTTTATTGTCGAGTTTCATTCCAACTGGAAAACTTTCTTTTCTACATTTAGAGAAAAATGTACATTATATTTAAAAAAACATCAGTTAGATTCTTGTCTCGTCATTTTAATCTAAAGAGTTCTCGGAGTTATTTATTCTCTTTATTACTCAACTCTTGAACTTCCACCAGATAGAGACAGAACGGAAATTATTATTCTTTTCTGAGTAAATTAGATTTGTTGTTGCAGTTGTGGAAAGGCATTTTATTAAATGGAAAGTGTTTTTATATAAAGTTTCATTAGGTTGATTTGAATCAGATTCTAAGTATAACAAAAGTACAGAATACACAACAATCGCAATAATTATAAGATTGCTTGGAATCCGTCAAAAACTTTAAATTCGACAATAATTAATATCTACATACATCTCATCTCATACACTGCACACATCTATACTAATATATAAAGCTGAAGAGTTTTTTGTTTGCTTGTTTGTTTGTTTGAACACGCTAATCTCAGGAACCGCTGGTCCGATTTGAAAAATTCTTTCGGTATTGGATAGTCCATTTATCGAGTAAGGCTATAGGGTATATATCATCACGCTACTTAGTAGTAGCTCCGCTCCTATTAGTATAGGAGCGGAGCAACAATGAAGAATGTTTAAAAAACGGGGGAAATTTTCACGATACGGGCAATATAAGGCGCAAACGAGGTTGCGTGGGTCGGCTAGTATATTATATTTGTCTTAGGTGTAAATCGATCCCATGATACATTAACAATTATTTTTACGGGAATTAACGCGATCACTTATTAAAAGGTTACATACCTCTTATTTGCCTGACGTTTCGTGACGTTTCAAATATTAAGCCACAAACCTCAATTTTTATCCTCAAACAGTCGCATTAATCGTATAACGCCTGTAAAATCAGTAATAGCAAGTGCGCAATTAGCAGTATGCTGTAATTCTGAACGTATATTTATTTATTTATCCAATACGGAACGTATATCTATTTATCCAATGGACTAGAGGAGCAAACTATGTAAGTCAGCATCACAAAGAGAAGGAAAACTGGTCATTAAGGTATAGTAGGTTAAAACCTAATTTCCAAGAAGAGGTCTTTGACCAGTAAAAGACTATTAAAGACTGTTGATGAGTAACTGTGAGTTTCATTAAGTTTTAACATCATTATG
Organism: Spilosoma lubricipeda; assembly: GCA_905220595.1. Taxonomy (NCBI): domain Eukaryota; kingdom Metazoa; phylum Arthropoda; class Insecta; order Lepidoptera; family Erebidae; genus Spilosoma; species Spilosoma lubricipeda. The sequence goes on from HG992296.1 coordinate 1,589,448, forward strand.
AAAGTTTAGTATACAAGTAAAGTTTTAACAAAAATAAAACCGACTTCAAGGTTTGACTCGATTTCTGACATCAATTGATCTTATTGTCCTTATAATGGTACGACCATTGGGATGTTTTCTTTTAATAAAAAAAAGAATCATGAAAATCGGTTTATAAATGATGAAGTTATTCGCGAACACATAAAAATATATTTATCTATACTAATATATTAAGCTGGAGAGTTTGTTTGTTTGAACGCGCTAATCTCAGGAACTACTAGTCCGATTTGAAAAAATGTTTCAGTTTTAGATAGCCCATTTATCGAGAAAGGCTATAGGATATATATCACTACGCTAAGACCAATAGGAGCGGAGCAGCCGTGGAGAATGTTTCAAAAATGGGGTAAAATTATCACGCTACGGGCAATAGGAGACGCAAACGAAGTTACGTGGGTCAGCTAGTATATATAAGTACGGTTGAATTAAGAACCTCCTTCTTTTTTTAAAGTCGGTTAAAAAGTAAGGTGCAAGTATCCAAGTAATTTCATATTTTTACATGTCTCTTAATGTGTATACGCATGTATGTGTATGTATGAGGGTGCGAGTCAATGTCTTACATATAACAGTTGCTCTTAACGTCATTTTGCGTTGAATGAACTGGCAAGACATCTATTTGCGTTGATATCGAAATCTTATGAATATCAGAATTTAGTTTTTGTATACCAGTCTTAATGATTTTAATATGTGTTTGCTATGTGAGTCGTTGGTCAACCATGATACTAAGATACTTACTAACCTTTCTTCTGCCTGTTGTATCACATGCCCATTGATTGTTAAGTGAGATAAGTTATAAAATTATTTCGTACTAGTTGTTGCCCGCGGCTCCGCCCACTTATATGCCAGTTATTGCGGCAAATAGTAACCTATGCATATCTAAACTAATATATAAAGCTCAAGAGTTTGTTTGTTTGAACACGCTAATCTCAGGAACTACTGGTCCGATTTGAAAAATTCGTTCAGTGTTAGATAGCCCATTCATCGAGGAAGGCTATAGGCTATATATCATTACGCTATGATCAATAGGAGAGGAGCACAAATGAAAAATGTTTCAAAAACGGGTAAAAAAAATAAAAGTCATAATATTTTACTTTGATATGTTTAAGTATTCCATAGTTAATAAGTCATTTTACAATTACATCTGTCTGTTTACAATTTAAATGTTTAAATTAATGTATACATGATAATAGTGACTATTTTAGTCATCTTTATCATTACTGCTGGAGCCTAAAGCCTTTGCCTTCGTCAATACGTCTATAGCTGGCCCGGCGCTGATCACTGCATCTCGAACTCTTTGGCCAACAGCTTCCTGTAAAATTAAAATAATTTAGAAGATACTGAACACTTAAAAAAATTAATAAAATGGTAGTGTGAATTTTTAATAAAATACAATATACTTTTTTGTAATTGTTTTTGTGTTTTTAGGTTATCAGACTTTTTATTTTGACCTTTAGCTAGCTTGTTCGCTTACGTCTAGACAAATAATAGGATCGCCTCTAATTTAATCTACTAAACATACATTTTTTTGATCATATTATATATATCGATACTTGTAAATCATGACAATTTTTTAAGAAACTTAGAAATTCTTAGAAAGTAAAATATATTCTACTAAATGATAGGACCGATGTTTATAAAATGCATTCAATGAAAACATATTTATAAGCACCCAAAAGTATGACATATATTGTCAATCAAAGAATAACAAATAAATAAATAAATAAATAAATAAATATTTCGGACATCTAAACACACAACGCCATCTAGTCCCAAGATAAGCAGAGCTTGTGTTATGGGGTACTAGACAACTGATACAAATACATATATACTTTTTTTTTCTAAATACATACATACTATAGATAGAACACACCCTAACTCCGAAACAAATATTTGTAGATCATACAAACATTTGGTCCGACCCGGGAATCGAACCCGAGACCTCATGATCAGCAGTCGCTCACGCCAACCGCGAGACCAACGAGGCAGTCAAAAAGAAGTTTATTGCCAGTTCTTCTCCGTTGGAATGAAATTTTGGAACCATGCAACTGGAGTCAGTAAAGTAACGTTCCGAAAGAGCCTGAAAAGGCCTACTTTAAATAAAAGTTATTTGATTTTTATTTTGGAACTGAGAACATTTTTCTTTACAATTACTCACCAGCTCTTTAAAGAAATTGTCCGCTGATACAGTAGATATGGCCACGATACAGCAGATGCACAAGAATAACAAAATTTTTGAGTTCATTGTCAGTTGTTTTATTCTGGCCGATTCTGACAAACTTGAACCTGACACTTGGTGGTCACTTCGAAGGATGAGAAAAGAATGATTCTGAGTAACCTGTTTTGTTCCTTTATATACCTTGGAGAATCTTTAAAGTTATACCTATCTAAATACAAAAGAAATTGAACGATCGTTCAAAATTGAATTCAGTGTTTAGTAGTTAAGATCACTTTTTCCTTGAACGTGATGTCGAGGAGTGTGTGATGAGGTGAGGAACATAATGATGTGTTGGATATGATTTTCCTTAACGATATTTCTTACCGTTAAGGTCTCTTTATAAAGGAATTTGAAAATATGTTAAAAAAATAACCAATTCTAAAACTTAAAAAAAACCATGCGTTTTTCCAATCAGCTATAGCTCATTTTGAACCGTTATGCTTTCAAAAGCGAGAAAAAGTTAGTATTAGTAAAGTTAGTTATTATCTATACAAATAAATAAAATTTGTGTCTGTTTGTAAATGAAATGAAATGAAAATGAAATGAAATGAAATGAAAAATATTTATTTTTGGCACACACTATAAAAATAACAATAATTGTAATAATAAAATAACCACTTTTTGATAAATGCATATGTATGTACACACGATACATTATTTTTTTTTAAATTTTTGTCTGTCTGTCTGTTTGTTCCGGGTAATCTCTGGATTAGATGGACCGATTTCGACGGGACTTTCCATTTTTAATACTAGCGTTGTCCCGCGGCGTCTTCCGCGCTACGACAATAACCGCGGGTAACAATGCGGGGTTTAACTACTAGTTTATATAATTAACATATTTACTACTTCATAACAACCGGTACTGAGCTGTGCACATCCAAGATTCAGTTGTTACGCAGGCCCATGTTGAGCAGTAGACGTTCCTCAGCTGAGATTATATAATACTTCCTATTTAAGATGTATTAACTTGCTTCCTTACATCAATCAGCCTGGTTGGGAGTTTTTCCTTCGATTAAAGACTCTAAAAATGTGTTATAGTCAAGAATTATAAGTTACAAGTATTATTATACAAAACCTATATCTATACAAATAAATACAATTGGAGTGTCTGTTTGTAATATTAAAATAACCGCTTTTTACTAAATGCATATGTATACACGTTACATATAAAAAAAAAAATTTAAAAAAAATTTTGTCTGACTGTCTGTTTGTTTCCAGGTAATCTCTGGAACGGCTGGACGGATTTTGACGGGACTATCACTGGCAGGTAGCTGGTAATCCAGGGAGCAACTTAGGCTACTTTTTTAGATTAACTTTGTCCCGACGCGTTACTCACGGTACGACGATTACCCCGGGTAACACCGCGGGGTTCAGCTAGTTACAAATAAAATATTTAAAATTCAGAATTTGTTTTACAGTAAGATTAACAGATTTCTTTCAGAGATTAAATCTGTGTAATTTTAGTCCTAATTATATCGATATACGCTAGAAAACCAATTTATTGTTTTCAAAAGTTCAGAACAAGCTATATCCTCATCAAGATAATTAACTTCTATTGCCATAAACGTAGACAGATGATTTACATCAAAGTTTTTTTCCAGATCGTAATTACTAACATACTGTGTTTGAGTCAAAGGTTATTTAGACTGGACGAGGAAGGGAAAGTCCTGTTATCAGTGGCGTTGCTTGACCTGAAGTCTCTTATCATACGTATTCAACGCAGATTCTATGCGGCTTTAAATTCAAAGAATTACCATTCTTATTGCTATGAAAATAGAGTTTAATTTGCAAGAGAGTGACTTTACAGAAACCTGAAAGGGGATTCCTCTTAACCGGGTGCGATAGCATCATCAAAGTTGATTTGTCAATGTCAATGTCATGTTAGGGTAATCACCTATCGATTATTAGAATTATTATACGAAATGAGTCTTATGGCATGTGATATAAAGTAGAGTATTGCTCGTATATGAAATGAAATATTAAAGTCACGATTTCTCACGTCTGAAACAAAAAAGATAATTTAATGAAGAAAGAAACTTCAACTGTCTATCCTAGAAATAAACTCCTTTTCTATAAAAATAAATAGAATTGGAGTGTATGTTTGTAATATTAAAATAATCGCTTTTTACTTAATGCATATATACGCTACAAATATCATAACTGTTAAAAAAAATAATGTTTGTTTGTCAGTTTCTTCCAGGTAAACTCTGGAACGGCTGCACCGATTTTAACAGGACTTTCACTGGCATGTAGCTGATGATCCAGGGAGTAACTTAGGCTACTTTTTTCAGACTTACTTTGTCCGCGCCGTTACTCGCCGTACAGCAATAACCGTGGGTAACACCGCGGGGTTCAGCTAGTCTATACAAATAAATAAAATTGGAGTGTCTGTTTGTAATATTAAAATAACCGCTTTTTACTAAATGCATATTTATGCATACACATACAGGTACATATACCAAAAACGTAGTTAAATTTTTTTCTGTCTGTCTGTTCCGGGTAATCTCTGGAAGGCTGGACGGATTTTGACGGGACTTTCACTGGCAGGTAGCTGATGATCCGGTTAGTAACTTAGGCTACTTTTTTCAGACTAACTTTGTCCCGCGGCGTTACTCGCGGTACAACAATAACCGCGGGTTTCAGCTAGTATAAATTAAAGATTACAAGTGACTTAAATTCTAGAATATATTTATCTTATTAAGGTCCAACAAATATCTACAATCGAGAGTATAAAATATTCAACTGTCCGATTTTGATAGTTTAATGCACTTACATAAAGGATAGCTTAATAATTTAAGCGGTTTGGATTACGAATTTTTGATGACGTGAAAGAAGCAATGAATATTTACCCTCGGTAGGTTCATTGATATCATACTTGCACAAATAGCGTAGTGGTTTGAACGATAACCTCAAACCGCTTCCTACTGCCTTAAGTAGTGAGTTCAATCATCACAGGCAAAACATTTAGCGTGATCTACAAATTGTTGTTCTGAATCTAGGTGTTCTTTGTACCCGTTTCATACATGTGTGTAAGTCCCCCGTGAGTCCGTGACATTATTTGTGTTCCTATTGTGGAAGTTTAATTTTTACAAAACAAAAGAACAATTTCTTACAATGGTCATTATTTAGAATCGAACTACTTCTTTAAAAAGAAAACAAACAAATAAATATAAACGTAACTTTTATTAATATAAAATACGTTACAAGTCAATATGTTGACTTTTGAAAATAATTTCATCACCATCACTTTCCAGCGACACCAACAGCTTGACCAACAACAGCAACAGCTGGTCCAGCTTTGATTATACCATCACGAATGTGCTGTCCAAGTCTCTCCTGTAATCAGAAGAAAATCACATCACTATTTCATCAACCTACCGCCATTTCTCATTAACAGCCTTTACTACCTCTCTGGATGCAAGCCTCTCCATCAACACCCTTTAATACCTCTCTGGATACAAGCCACTCCATCAAAAGCCTTTAATACCTCTCTGTATACAAGCCTCTCCATCAAAAGCCTATAATACCTCTCCATCAAAAGCCTATAATACCTCTCTGGATACAAGCCTCTCCATCAAAAGCCTTTAATACCTCTCTGTATACAAGCCTCTCCATCAAAAGCCTTTAGTACCTCTCTGGATACAAGCCTCTCCATCAAAAGCCTTTAATACCTTTCTGTATACAAGCCTCTCCATCAAAAGCCTTTAGTACCTTTTTGGATACAAGCCTCTCCATAAAAGGTAGTTTTAGCCTACTGTACAACACTTGAAAGATGGGTGATTATAATAAGTCATTGTTTCTTGGACGACTCTAACGATACTCCTACGATGCATAGAAGTGTTGACATTCCGTATTCTAAACCGTCACATCTACCGATACACAACAATCTGTCATACTTTGCTCGGGGAAATCTCACACATAAACATTTTAGACTCACATACAAAAACAATCGCCTGTCATTATTTTTTTTATTTATTACACATCATGCACTTTAGGTACATAGGCGGACTTAATGCCTAAGGCATTCTCTACCAGTCAACCTTTAGGTGCTGCAGAGAAAATAGGAAGTAGATGCATTTAGATTATTATTTATAAAATATCAAATACACATACATATATAAACTTACCATACACTACACATAATACATAGATGCGTATGTATACACATTCTAAAATATATATATAAATACATAAATACACAAATAAATACCATAATCAGTATGAGATATCATTTAAGTATTGGTTGATTCTGCGAGCTGTTTTAATAAATACGTCATTACGTACTCACACATAACAATAAAAACAAAAGATTTAGAATTTCACGCACACATAAATACATTCTATGTCATAATAATGTAACTAGTCCGTTTAGGGCGCGTTTATATGACATGGAAATATTTCGCGTTCACACAACGTGACCGCAGCGCGGGTGCCGCGCGGTTGCTGTGCGATCGACTAGGAGGGACCTGGTGGACTATGTATCAGTTGCTTTCGATCTTTCTTGAAATTTGCACTATCATCATGCGTAATCTCACTAAAAGGAAGAAAATTGTAATTGCATATTATTTGTACCGATAACACATAGAAAATTCGAGCAAGATTGACGTGTCAACATCATCAACAACCCATAATTTCAAACTGCTGGGCTCGGGTCTCCTCTCAGGTGAGGGTTAAGGCCATACATCCCCAGCTGGCCGAGTGCGGGTTGGGAACTGACAACGTTGTGGCTACGTAATCTTGCCGTAGGATGTTTTCAAGCCGACCGACTGTTTAACGTGACCTCCGAATCACGGAGACGCTCATGGTATAATGCCACCAGCAGTCCTTCATCCAGGTCCTGACCGCGCCATCGTTGCTTATTCTCGGTGATTATTTCTAATCGCCTCGTGTCAACGTCGGGTGGGCTATGTAAGGCTGCCGCGAGGCCGACGCGTGAATACCGCGCGGTGTGGTCACTACTAATAATTTTTACGTTGCAAACTATTCAATAAAGTTTAAATTCCTATAAAAAGAAACAAGTATGCGGCCAATACGCGGAAATCGCGTGGCGGCCGCAAGAAAATTACCGCGTCGTCTAACTGGTCCCTAGGGTTATACTTTGACAGAAGGAAACGCCTGCGTATGACCACTCCCTACCGTGTCGTTCTATAAGCACCACAAGTACAACGAATGTATAAATACGTACTCACACCTAAACCAAAGCAAATTACTATGTAACAGTACTGAATACAGAAGGGTACAAAAAAAACCCGGTTAAATATCTAAATAGATTAACAAAATCTATATTTTTCCAAACCCTGGTCTTATATCCACGGTTTTCTCTACAAAGCTACAATACAATAATAGTAGTAAACCTTGTTAATTTGGTCCCGAGATGATAATAAAATTGAGAAATTGGTTCACATACCGTAGAACTACATTAGTACAGCGATAGAAAAGGCCAAGAAACAACCGGTTCTCAATAAATTACTGCGAATGTAAGAGGAAGTAATCACATAATGATAAAGGCAGGGAGATTCCCTGTTAGACGAGAAAAAAGGTCGAAGCCTCAATTCTCGGTAATTAATAAAATTTTATTTATTTACATGTAGCAGATGATACTACGAGTATTAGATAAATATTAATGGATGAATAATTGCTTCTCAAAGTCTTGAATTTTTTTTCTTGACAGATGTTATAATGACATCGATGGATCATTTTAGGTATTTTGAAGATGACTTGAAGTCTTATGATTTGAAGACTATAAACACTTGACATTGGCAGAAATAGCTGATCCGAGAGATCTGGCTGGTTGCTATTTCATCAAAGAAGAAGAAGAAGAAGATACCTTCTACGGTGTTAGACTGTAAGACAACTGACAGCTACGTTAATGCGTTGATAGAATTTAAGTCAAATGAACCATAAACCATCAAACTTGTATTTTTTTTTAAATTTATAACCCCATTAATTTCATTGGCAATATATTCCGTGTATATTTTAAAGCAGTTTATCGTTATTTTTTAAATAAGACCATAATGAGTTGTGTTGTATATAATTCATATCTTTTACTTCATTCATCTATCAAACTACGTTTTTTGCGCTCTTCCAGTTTAACGCGAACAAACGATTAACATTGCCAGTAAAACAAGTAATTTATAGTATATAGTAATTACAAAGGTGGTCACTAAATACATTTCAATTATAAATGAACATAAAGGACTTAAAATAATAAGATTTTCCTTTAAACTGAATTATAAATTAAAATGAAATGATGTTCGCTTGAAAATGAAATCATGAAACAAGGAAGAAATATTGAAAGAAGTCGGATATGAGCTGAATATTTTATAAATAAATAATTATGGTAGAGATATAAATTCATTAAAACTTAATTATTATTAAAAATGTATGTATTTTTACAATTTGACCCACGCAATCTCGTTTGCGTCTTCTATTGCCCGTAGCGTGAAAATTTTCCCCCGTTTGTGAAACTTATTCATTCCTGCTCCGCTTTTATTGCCCTTAGCGTAATGATATATAGCCTATAGCCTTTCTCGATAAATGGGATATCTAACACTGAAATAATTTTTCAAATCGGACCAGCGGTTTCTGAGATTAGCACGTTCAAACAAACAAACTCTTCAGCTTTATATGTTAGTATAGATAAGTGCTTATTGATCTTGATAGTTATTCCCGGTTTGATTGGAAACTAGGACAAGTTCTGAGACAATAGACAATATATTATCTGTTACATTTTTTGTTTAAAACAATATTAATAATAATCTCACACATTCCGCGTCCCTAGACTGCACAGAACATGTACTACGTTATCTAAATAACTGGTTAACATACTCTTTTCGCTTCTACATTCAGAATTAATAACGATAACACTAACAACCTCTTTAATTTAGTTAAAATAATAAAAGATTCCACTCGATACCAAACAATTACTAAATAAACATGGTAAGACGATAATTGTTACTAATACCCTATTTTTAATGCAATGCAAATGGCATTGCAGATTCACCAACATGTTGGCAGTTCTTTGTTACTCTCAGAGTTTACTGCACACACATATAATTAACGGTAAGTTTACAGCTTTCAATGTGATATTTCTTTTAAGATATCAGTAAAAAGGTGGATAAAGGAGATCTATTGACATAGGATTTATTTGAAAATCTTTATGCAAATTGATTATTCAGGCGGAGTTAATATCTAAGATATTGTGTTCTATATTTTATTAAAATAATGATATTTTCTTTGAAAATTAACCAATATATAAATACGTAAACCAAAATCTTTTTCCTTTTTTTTACAAAACACACAAACATTTTCAAATTTGGCACAATTAAAGTTTATATAGAGGAGATTGCAACAAAGAAAAAAAAACTAAAAATTAATTTTGGTCGCATTCCGACTAATGGGTTTCCTTAATTATCGGCAATACAAAACAAGTTTTGGCGCGGGCCGTTCCCATTGATATCATTATGTTCATTGAATTAAAAACAGCTTTTAACAGTCCACAGGGTTGGATGGGATTTCTTTCGAGTTTTCCTTCTCTCAAGGATAAATATTAGGTATGTAATTAAATGGTGAATTAAAGTTCCCAAACATTCAAAATCTTTAATGACTCGTAGAGCTGAAGGATTTAGCTCTTCGATGCCAATCAGTATATAAGAGTCTGGTTCTGACATTTTTGTGATTGCAATTCGATTTCTGGTTTCCTCGTTATTTTAATAGGGTTATTGACTGTGTCGTAAATAAATACATATGTCTCTTTCCCCAAAATGAATATCACAAAACATCTCGGGAAATATAATTAGTACATATTTTCATATCTATTACAAGTTTTAATCATATAAACATTCAAAATAAGTTGCTCAATTGAGAATAATAATAAATGTATTTGTTTTTATATGTATATTTAAAAATGTAAATAATATGTTAAAACAATTTTAATAAAGGGAATAATAAATATTTCGGACATCTAACACACAACGCCATCTAGTCCCAAGCTAAGCAGAGCTTGTGTTATGGGTACTAGATAACTGATACAAATAAACATATACCTTTTTTGTAAATACATACATACATATGTACATAATACATACATAGAAAACACCCAAACTCCGAAACCAATATTTGTAGATGATGCAAACATTTGATCCGACCGGGGAATCGAACCCGAGACCTCATGATCAGCAGTAGCACACGCCAACCGCGAGACCAACGAGGCAGAAGTCTAACGAAGTGATGTCACAAGTATGTATTTAGAACATTTTTTCATACAAAGTTATCGTTTTGACAGATGATAAAAAGTAACTAATTTGACGAAGGTGTCAACCATTCTATTCTCTGATAGTCGATTTTTCAACCTATTAACATAATAGATCTCGTCAATACTTAAACTAATATACTCTCTCAAACACTCATTTTGTACAGATAATAAGAATTATTTCGGACATTTGATAGAAAACGCCATTTAGTGCCCAAACTAAGAAGAACATTTACTATGGGTACTAGATATTAATCCGAAATAAATGGTCATTCAATATTTTTTTACACCCAGAAATCGAACCCAATACCTCAAGCATAGCAGTCGCAAATGCTACCACTGTCCCATCGAGGCAGTTAATCTATACATATAAATAAATAACTTTTTACTAAATGCACTTATGTATGTTTACACGGTACATATATCAAAATAATTTCTTTTAGAGTTTATGTCTGTCTGTCTGTTTCTTCCGGCTAATCTCTGGAAAGGCTGGACTGATTTTGACGAGTCTTTGAGTGGCAGATAGCTGATGACATAGGGAGCAACTTAGGCAATTTTTTTAGACTAGCTTTGCCCGGGTACGTCATCCGCGGTTGTTGGTTTACCGCGGGCAACACCGCGGGACTCAGCTAGTTAGATATAAAGACGCTTCACCTACCTTATTATCTATGTCCTACCACAATTAAAAAAAAGTCTACGTCAATGTACGTTAGTTTGCTTTGGTCGACTTGTCATACAATTACAACATTATTTGTCCCGTGTGAGAATCGAACCTGATGCCCTCTAGCGTAACAGTCAATCTTTACTGACTTGACTTTATTCTTATTATATCTTTGAATTTCTATTAAAACACACAAAAAATAAGATATCAAACTAGGTCATCCCAATAGACAGTCATCCTAATTGATACAATAACTGAAAATGTTTATTTGTTTGTTTGTTACGCTATTAAAACTTAACTACTTAACCGATCACCATTTTATTTTTATGTCTAGACAGCCGTAAAGAAGTAAAAACAAAATAGATTATCTATTCTTCACTATTTTAGCAAAACATGGAACTTTTTGTTTATTTAATACTCACAATTTTATGAAACAATTTCCATCTAGGCTCAGGCGCCGCTGAAACACTTGAAAGAGTAACTAAACAAGCGAAAACGAACAGTAAAACTTTCGTGAAATTCATTTTGTTTCTATTATATTTTATTAAGTAATAAAGTTCAAAATATTTTAAAACGTCAATATAACTAAAGCGCTATGAATGATGCTCTATTTCAATCACCTGAGAAAGTCCGTTATATACTTTCTTTTTTCAAGTATTTTAAATGATATAGTTACGAGTTTTAAAGAGTTTTAGACTTTATTCCGTTTGGTTAATAGTCATTTTGGATTGAACGGCGGTGACTGTAATCGTGCTTGCAATGAGTCAACACTCAAGGGGACTCCCTCGAACGAAGTCTGCGGTTCTTTTTTTTACTTTTGGATGCGGCGGTTCGCTGTTTTTGTTATGGCTAACTGTTTATAATTGCAAAGATTTTCCTGCTTGAAATATATTTAAATAATCGATTGATGCATTATTGCTAATTTCAAAGAAGCAATTTTAATGTTTGTGTATTGCATTTATGACTCAGTTAAAGTTATGGATTGTTGACTTTGTTCTGCAATTTTCATTTAAAGTTGTTTTATTTTATTCACGACTTTATCCCCGAAAGACAGTTAGATATATTTTATACGTGCTTATTTTGGACACTATAACTTTAGTTTCACTTACGTATCAAGTTTCCATAAATGTATTTTTTTTAAATTGCTATGCGCAAAGCGCTAAATAAGAAGAAAGGAACTAACATTAAAGGATAAAAGCTGCTGGTTTGATGGATGTATTAATTTTCGTGTTATTTTGTAACCAACTTACATTCACGCGGGCGGTGACTAGGACAAAAGCTAATAATAAATAAATATTTCGGACATCTAACACACAACGCCATCTAGTCCCAAGCTAAGCGGAGTATGTCTTATGGGTACTAGACAACTGATACAAATACATATATACTGTTTTTGTAAATACATACATATTATACATAGAAAACACCCAAACTACATGTATAGATTTGTGAATGAATGATGATATAAAACGAAACTAATAGCGAGTAAATAAATTCCATGCTTTATAAAAATACGAACAAACATAACGTTATCTGTAGTAATTTAAACATCATCAGCGTAGTAATAAAACTGGTTTGATTTTTGTTCCAAAAGAAATCTGTTGATTGACCTTGTATGAGACGAGTTGTAGACTTACTACTATTTTTTTTCTTTTTTATCTTCTGGGCTTGCCTCTTTTTACTCTGATTGATGGAAAGCATAAGCAGAATCCTAGAGAGGTGGCTACTATACTCATTGCGAATGCATAAAATGCAACAACGAAGCATGGTGACCAACACCATGGCGGCCTAGTGATGCTTCTGCATATTGGGCCATTTTTTTTTACTGATACAAAGTAGAATATGTATTTCAAGCATAATAAAACTAATTTAGATTTGCATACAAACTTGCATTAGGAATAAATTCTGTATCTGGACTTTATATAATGAAATGGACGCAAAGAACACCCAGAAATAGAACAACAATTTGTGCATTGGGCCTGTTGTGGTCTAGTCGTTAGTGAATCCGACTGGTAACCCAGAGGTCGTGGGTTATATCACCACCATGGACAAATCTTTGTGTGAACACGATCATTTATCTGTATCTATAACCACATCTAATTTATCTATAACTAGCTATACCCCGTGGTGTTACCCGCGGTTATTGTTGTACCGCGGGTAACGCCGCGGTACAAATCTAGTCTAAAAAAAGTAGCCTAAGTTACCCCCTTGATCTGCTTGTAAAACTCCCGTCAAAGAGATTACCCGGAGCACACAGACAGACAGATCGATAGTATAGACAGACAGACAACATTTTTAAACAATGTTATTTTGGTACATGTATCGTGTATACATATATATGCATTTACTTAAAAGCGGTTATTTTAATATTACAAACAGACACTCCAATTTTATTTATTTGTATAGAGTATGAATTTCGTTGGTGAGAGTGTGAGACCGGACGCCTAATGATGCAGAAGCCTCTCAATAGGCCGCCATAGTGTGCACCATCTAGTGATAGATGTCAGAAATATTTATTTATTACTAAAATCTTGAATACTTTATTGCCTCATCCGTTTATAACCATTTTTTTTTTTTTAATTAATGTAATAACATGTTTAATAATATTTTTCTTTTACAGTACGTAAATGTTTACATTTCTCTATATCTTATTATTTTATATTGGAGTTACGTAGTAAATAAATAAATTAACACTTAACCCCAATATGCAACAATTAAATATAATATTGCTTAATAAAATCAATGTTATCGATGATATAGATTTACAAGAGCTAAGATAAAGATTAAATAATAACTTTGATAATAAACGTATAAAAGGACTACCAGCAAAGAGATAAATTTAGTTCAGTTGTTTAAGTAAGTCCGTTTTAAAGTCTCAACTTAATTTACAAATAAAAATTGTATAAAATGAATTGCCTTGAGTTTGCTGGAGACTCACCGGTATATCAATTTGTTTTAAATAAAAAAATGAACCATTTCCTGGTACCTGAAATCCCTTTTTTCCTTAAAAGGGAGCCCTTCGCTGGTCAAGATTTATAAATTAATTAAAAAATATTTCTTAGTGTCGTTCTGCAATCTATGGAAGTTATTTTCTAATAAAGAAATATTTGAAAACTCTAACCTGACACCTTAATAACTTGTAATGCAAGTAAAATTTTAACAAAAATAAAACCGACTTCAAGGTTTGACTCCATTTCTCTTGGTTGCCATCATCAGATCTTAGTGTCCTTATCGTGGTACCACCGTTGGGTTATCTCCTTTCCATTAAAAAAAGAATCATCAATATCGGTTCATAAACGACGAAGTTATCCGCGAACACACATAAAAATATATATATTTATATATCGAATCGGTCGAATTGAGAAACCTCCTCGTTTTTTGAAGTCGGTTAAAAACTTGATATAAAATATGTCACCCGCGTTATTATCACGAATCTATTGACACCTCATTCATTAAAATCAATTTAGTAATATATTGTTCTAAACTTTCATGGTTATTAACATCAAAATAGAAATCTGCGGGATTACTACCATGTACCTTTTTGTTTTGTGAGTATCCGATATTTCGGCGCTGTTGCAAGCGTGGGTGGGCTGTTATTGGCAGACATATGGGTCTACCCTCTTTTGCAGTCTTTTAATATTAGATATATGGTAGCAATCCCGCAGATTTCTCATTTAATAGATTTAGTAGTTTAGGCGCTGTGGTAGAACATCTTACCAATATTATAAACTCGATAGTTTGTAAGTATGGATGGATGGAGCGATGTTTGTTACTCTTTCACGCAAAAACTACTAAACGTATTTCGATGAAACTTCACAGTAATATAGTTTAAACATCAGAATAACACGTAGGCTTCTATTCGTCGCGATAACCGACATATACGCGGGCGGAGCCGCGGGCAACAACTAGTACAAAATAATATACTGCCAAAACTACCGCACGGTAACCGTCGGTCTTAGTTGCCATTTGAACACCTATGTCAATAGTTGAAATCCTAAAGAGTTCAAAAACAGTATTATGTATGTTCAATCACATACAATAACATTTCACAATCACGCTCAATTAATTATTTAACCTTTGTTATCAATTTTACTTAAAATAAACTAAACAAAGTATGACGTGTCATCGCACATGCCACATGCGATTAAAATTAAATCTATACAAATAAATAAAATTGGAGTGTCTGTTTGTAATATTAAAATAACCACTTTTTACTAAATGCATATGTATGTATACACGATACATATACCAAAAATGTAGTTAAAAATTTTTTTGTCTGTCTGTCTGTCTGTCTGTCTGTCTGTTTGTTCCGGGTAATCTCTGGAACGGCTGGACGGATTTTGACGGGACTTTCACTGGCAGGTAGCTGATGACCCGGGGAGTAACTTAGGCTACTTTTTTTAGACTAACTTTGTCCCGCGGCGTTACTCGCGGTATAACAATAACCGCGGGTAACACCGCGGGGTTCAGCTAGTATTACATAAATACTATTGCAATTAATTTTCAAACTTCAACAGAAGTTATTAATAACAAAAACATAGGATAAGGGAATTAACATTTGATCCCCCGGTGGTTCCCGCAGTCTACATGTGTTGAGTTTATCACGAAACTCGCGAATCAATAAAGTTATGAACTCTATTTCTTAAAGAATAGAGTCTCAAATCGCCACCACAAAATAAATTACTCGTCTTTTATTACTTTGCTATATATATGCAGATATTTCTTGGTGGAGCATCATTCGCACCGTCTTTGTCGAGCAGTCAACTTGACAGTGAAATATCAAATTCTAATTTCAAAAATGAATTTCTCGAGAATTTTATTCTTCGTGTTCGCTTGTTTCGTCGCGGTTGCGAGCGTTTCTGCAGCTCCCGAGCCCAGGTGGAAGATTTTTAAGAAACTTGTAAGTTTTGCTTGTAACTTTTTTTTATAATACTAATGTGGAAATAAACCCCAGTACCCAATAGTGAGGGATTCCTCCTGATTAAAAAAAGTAGTGTATATAAATACTCAAAGTGTTCAAATATATTTGATGCTCAACAATTTTATTTCACTATTTCAGGAGCGAGTGGGCCAGAATGTACGCAATGGTATCGTCAAAGCGGGACCAGCTATTCAAGTTCTCGGAGCTGCTAAAGCGTTAGGCAAATAAGAGAAGAATAAGAAGAGTGAAGACTTTCAAAAACTCAAAATCTTTGGAATTATGTCTGAGGATTGGATTTTTGCCAATTTGTACATAACTTTAGTATTAAGTATAGAATTAAGGTAATTGAAAGAACCGCCATAATATTGACTAGATAAATAAATAATTTATTAAACATATTTTGTATTACATTTCTCCTGACCAACTAATGTCCCTATCCTAAAGGCTTCTCCAAGTACAAGATGGTCTATTTTAGCTTCTGCATTCTCAAACCTGTCTCTTCAAACAAAACTTAAAAGCAACATTATCAATTAGAGTACAGGGCCAAATCTATACAAATAAATAAAATTGGAGTGTCTGTTTGTAATATTAAAATAACGTAGTTATAATTTTTTTTGTCTGTCTGTCTGTCTGTTTGTTCCGGGTAATCTCTGGAAATGCTGGACGGATTTTGACGGGACTTTCACTGGCAGGAAGCTGATGATCCAGGGAGTAATTTAGGCTACTTTTTTAGACTAACTTTGTCCCGCGGCGTTACTCGCGGTATGACGATAACCGCGGGTAACACCGCGGGGTTCAGCTAGTATAATAATAATTATAACAGCTATACGCATCTCACTACACTGGTAACTAGGCTACAGATGAATGAATGATGAATTATTGATACATACTTATTACAGCCAACACTACACAGAACTATATACCTATATTTGTTTCGGAGTTTGGGTGTCTTCTATGTATAATATGTATGTATTTGCAAAAAGAAAAAGTATATAACTATTCATATCAGTTGTCTAGTACCCATAACACAAGCTCTGCTTAGTTTGGGACTAGATGGCGTTGTGTGTTAGATGGCCGAAATATTCAGTATTATTATAACTAACCATTAAGTGAAAACCTGAATATATAGGTGAATATAAAAAGTAAAAAACATGAACAATAGCAACAACCGAAATACTTATAAGTTTTTTGTGGGTTGTATGTTACTTATATGTTCTATGTGTACTTTTATGTTTATTACCCATCTCCTATGATTAATTACGTAAAATGTAAAATGGACCTCAGTGCCGTGATCCCGAGAGCCTCTCTGAAATGGCTGGACCAATTTTAACGGGACTTTCACTGATAGGTAGCTGATGATATAAGGAGTGACTTAGGCTCCTTTTTTAGATTAGCTTTGCCCCGCGTACGACAATAACCGCGGGTAATTCCGCAGGGTTCAGCTAGTATATACCTACTAATCCTACATTATGCTAAAGTGTAGCAGTAAAGTGTAACAGCGTATTCGAACAAGTCCCCCGACGCGCAGACATACCTTCAAACCGGCAGATATTCTCAGAGTACTGTGATCTCCATCACTCGCCAACATGACGCGTGTGAACTTTTGCAACCTCTATCAGACATATTTAAGGGGAACTTGTTAGGAAAGACTAAATTCCAATGTTTACATATATTATATCAAATTTTAAATGTAAAAACGTATAAGTAAAAATTTAAAAGGTGCTAATGAAGATAAAATTATGTAAAAACAAGTGACTGAAGAATATCCTATCCTGAATTCGTAAAATGTTCCGCAGTAGCGACTTCAAATTTTTTTTTTCTCGTTTGAAATGTAACAAGCAATGCAATAATAACATATTAAGGTACATATAACTTTAATTAAAAAAAAACAGTCATTATGACTACCGACTGCTGGAGAGAAAAGTTAAAACTATACAAAATTTGTTATTGTTAGTTTTTCAAAACAATTCAAATAATTGTTTGATCTTAAATTCAAATTTCAGTGATCTGAATACGTGTATATATATCGTGTGCATTACTTGTTGACCTGTGTTATGTGTACTGGGTGCGTGCTTTTTTTGAGCGTCTGGAAACCCTTTAACACAGCTGCTTATTAGAACATGCGGAACGGTGGTGCGGAGCGGTGGAAATGCTTGATAAACTATACGTCATCATCTACAAGGTCACGAGACGTGACACTTTAAAAGAGCAACGAAAAAGCTTGTGAAGAAATTATTGAGAAATGAGTTGTAAATAAATTTGTATCATTTATATTTCTTTTGTGAATTTGAAGTTGTGACTTATAATTATAAATTATAATTATACATATATGATCTAGCTAAAACAATAACAAAATTAAAATAATTATAACAAAAATGATACATTTAACGTACATAGAATCCTGAAATCTTTTGCTGTCTCGGACTATGACAGTTCGTACTATTTGCTGCGTGCCACTTTCTACAAATCGTCGGTCCATCGTGTCACAGGGTGCCCTACACTACGTTTGCCTAATCGTGGCCTTCACTCTAACACATTTCGGCTCCAGCTACCATCGGTTCGTCTGGAGAAAAACCAGTCCCACTTCCTCTAAAGCGTACTGATTGTTCGTGTGACGTCGGTTAACCTATTTCTCTGTCAAATAACTTTGTTCTGTTCAAGTTATAAAAATACTATAAAATGTTATCATAGGAAATCATAAATGCATTTACTTACATTAAAATACAATACACTTCAGATACAATATGCATTTTCTTTTTTACCATTGCAATATTGCTAGAACCACCAAGCACATTATTTTAAATGTTAGGTAACAAGTCTATTAAAAGCTTTGGACGCGGGAATTCACATTTAATCGTTTGGCAGTTCCATCATTAAAATGGTCACAGTTATTAAGAACCTTATTCTTTACGTCAGAGAGTTTTAAATACAATTAAATATAAGTGTTATAACTTTTTCGAGTTTTGAAAATTGATATAAATATGCAAACATTGCTTGGTGGAGCATCATTCACATAGTATTCATCGAAAGGCATTCTTGACAAAGAAAAATCAAATTCTAATTCCGGAAATGAATTTTTCAAGAATGTTATTTTTCGTGTTCGCTTGTTTCGTCGCGTTGGCGAGTGTTTCTGCAGCTCCCGAGCCCAGGTGGAAATTCTTTAAGAAAATTGTAAGTTTGTTAAAAAAACAGTTTTTATTGTAAAAATCATTTACATTATAACTGCTTCAATGGCGCAGTGGTAGCGTTTGCGACTGCTGTACTTGCTGCTCGGGTTTGATGCCTGGATCGAACCAAATTTTTGTATGATTTACAAAATTTTTGTTTTGGAGTTTGGGTGTTTTCTATTTATAACATGTATGTATTTACAAAACAAAGTATAAATGTATTTATATCAGTTATACTAGTACCCATAACAAAAGCTTGGACATATACGAAATATTATTTATTAAAAGCTGAAGTTAACTTAATATGATATTATTTCAGGAACGAGTCGGTCAAAACATTCGCGATGGCCTAATAAAAGCGGGACCAGCAATTGAAGTATTGGGTGCTGCGAAAACTTTAGGAAAATAGTATTATTTCATTTAAATAATCCTGAAAATTGTACATAGCTTTAGTATTAAACATAAAATTAAGTATAAGTCGTCTGCCATACTTCGTGATATGAGTTATTAAATGAATGTTTATTTATTATGGTGTTGTATTTCTTGGTTTGGAGGAGGTGCTCTAAATACTCAGGATAAGATAGTCGAGGAATTAGATATTCAAGATAGCCTATCTTCCCTATATCTCCTTTCAATCCTCCAATATTTCGGTGACATTGCGAGGAGGGCTGGCGATAACATCGAAAGATTGAAAAGAGCTAGAAGCCGTAGCGCTGGGCATACCAAATTAGCTATATTCTCAGCACTATGATCTATGCTGCCCTGCACACTATTTCGGTTAGAACCAAGTTGTTTGTGTGTGCTTTTCAAATAGAGGTCACGACCTGTGGGTAATAGAACTGCGGATAGCTACACAAGAAATTTCTTGATATTGAGACAGTCACTTCATCTTTCTGTCAACGAGCTTGAAAAGAAAGGTTGCTAGTTTTAAATTTTATCCAACAAGTTATAGGTTGTGTTATACGTTTTACCTTTCATTTAAATAACTAAAATAAAAAAAAAACTTACTTACTGTTACGGAACCCTTCATGGGCGAGTCCGACTCGCACTTGGCCGCTTTTTAGGTTTTTTCTTCTATCCGTAGTTTAAGTTCCGCCTTTGGGACCAGATAACGTTGTGTAAATATATATATTAGTTCACCCAGGTAAAATACAAATAATGACTCTCTTCATACAATTATATCTTATTCACGAGAATTAAACAAACGACTTTTGGTTTAGAAGTCACCATCAGAATCTACAAGATCATTAGACCAGTCAATGAACTACAAGCATCTATTTTTCACGTAGGTCTTTGAGTGTGTGAATTTTGTCAATTGATTCGGTTTCCCCTCTTCAACTGTACCCTTTTCGTAAAAGGTAATGTAAACAGGTAAATATTTGCTTTGAATGGTAATTGAACTTGTGATAAAACGAGAAAGTCAAATGCGTTACTGTCAATTCAATTTCACAA
Organism: Spilosoma lubricipeda; assembly: GCA_905220595.1. Classification (NCBI taxonomy): domain Eukaryota; kingdom Metazoa; phylum Arthropoda; class Insecta; order Lepidoptera; family Erebidae; genus Spilosoma; species Spilosoma lubricipeda. The sequence goes on from HG992296.1 coordinate 1,610,151, forward strand.
GATTGCCGAAGATGGGATGAGAATTAAAGAGGTAAAGGTTTTTTTGCACAAAAACCTTTATCTGTGTAGTCAACGCATCAAAGAGTGTAATTTCTTTCTGCTTTAAAAGCCAACTCCCGCACTACGTCACACATGTTTTTGGTGAGGCTATTGACAGGCATGGGGAATCCTTGGCCTGGACATGTTCAAGGCCTTTGATAGGGTTCGGCGCCGTTCGCTTCTCTCCAAGTTACCGGCTTTCGTTTTGCCCCCAAACTCTGCAACTGAACTTTCGCATTCCTGCACCAGCGCCGCATCAAAGTCCTATGCGACGCGAAAAAGCAGCCATAGTGAGGGTCACAGTGCTGTATTGTCCTTATTTGAACGAGCATGGTAACCGCCACTCTTGGATTCTTCTAATGCTTTCTATCAGGTAGAGTAGAGTCATTTAACAGGCTCTTTATTATAAAAATAACTATCCTCAGTTGTGGCACAGTCGTGCTTGACTGTGCCATAACTGTGCTCATGCACAACTGTGCACAAACTCGCTGAAAAATGTATGTCCTTTATCCTTCACTGTATGAATGAGGTTACTGGAGCCCAAGCTTATGGGAAACTCGAGTTCGGGGCTCCCTCTTACTTTTCTCTGCACTTGAAACTCATGAGGTCATATAGGTGTACATGGGCGGCAGTAGCTTTGCCTGTCTAGTGATCCGTCTGCTAGTTTGCCGTCAAAGCCATAAAACAATTGATTTCAAAACTATCATCATCATCATTAACAACTTTTTGGTAAAGCCTGTTCTTTGAAAGAAAATTTAGGCCCATTATACTACTCTGATGACTCTAAAAGAGACGATGTTCCCTGAGTTTATCTAGGTCTTTCTTCTTAGGGCTAGTCCAGTTAGAAAATGCCGAACTTATCTGTTAAAACAAGTTTAACTTGCAAAAGTGGTTATGTGACCTTATTTCAGAATAACTTATTTTATTTCATTTCTTGTCAGCCAGGTTTGTATAGTTTGTTTGAAATTTACTTCTTTTTGCAGTGATTTTGTCTTACTTTGTAAAAATCAAAACTATTGAAAGTTTGATTTCGATCCGACAATTAGAAGTCTAGGCACGCAGATATTTACCTATAAGGTTCGGTTACAAACTTACTTGGTTACGGGTTAAGCTAATAGAGGCGTGCTTAAGCAAACAACGAAAAGAATGATAGAAAGCTTTTACTAGATAGGTTAAAAGCTTTTGACATCGCTAAAAAAAGCAGCAGATAATATTTCGCAAATTAATATGTTGCTTGCCATCGACACTACGACTGTGGCGTGACACGATATGATATGACATGACGTGATAGATAGAAGAAGATTTTTTTGCCGTATGAGAACGTTTATTAGCTTTTTCATTGTCTATATGGCTCACGAAATATAACTTCTTTGTAAACAATTAAATATATATGTAGAAAAAGTGGAGAAAACTAAAAATAGCCAAAAGCAAAAAAAATAAAATATTATGGTCGGAATTTTGACTACTCTGTTGTTACTAGTTTGAATAATTTACAACTAGGCTTTAAACAAATGATTGTGCTGGCTTAAAATCGACGTCATAGCCTCAGTCAGGATTGCTAACCGCTAGACCACTAAGCCTACATTGTCATTGTTATGGTATTACTGAATATAAATTAAAATAGCGCCGACTGTGCGTAATGTGGATATTATTGTATACGACTATAATTATTATTATGTCCCATTATAAAGTACAAGATTAATTAACCACAGCGCTATTTGAGTTTATAAATGTTAAGTATTAGTGAAAAAATTACTGAAACCTATATTATGAAGATACCAAGTATTGTTTACTGAAAATAATTTTTCAAATGTATACTACTGTTTTTGCATTTAGGCGATCAAGTTAGTGACTTAGCAGAAAAATGAAATGACAAAAGAATGATTAAAATAAGATACTACAATCATTAAGAAAAGAATCTTCATGAGAATTTAATTTATCGGATCTACAAAATATTTTCTTCTATTTTTCTTTTTTGTAAAAAAAAAACCTGCATTAGAAATATATTTTGTGTCGCGGTGAACTTTCCAAGTATACAAGAAACGGACACAACAACACCTTTTTTGTACGGAAATACCCCTGATACCACAGACTAGTAGCTATGTCGGACTCGAACCGACTAAAAACCGCTCACCGTCTCAGGTACTAAACAGTCGGGCAACCAGGAAATCTCTGGCTCCCCGGCTCGAAAGGAAATCCCTGGAATCCCTACGTACCTCAGACCACCTACGCTTCGTAGATGGCCCCCTTCTGTACAAGAACCCGGTTTGCACACAACTGTTTAGAAAAGAGCGTGCGCACTTTGCAGCGCTCGCGCCTCCACCACGGCTTGCACACAAAGAACACCTAGACTCAGAACATCAATTTGTATATCCCACAAAGTGTTGTCCCGTGTCAGGCTTGTACGTACAGAAAATCTTAATGCGGTTCACAGAATACATCTACTTACCAAGTTTTAACATTATAGTTCTTATAGCTTCGGAAAAAAGTGACTGTGACATACGGACGGATAGACAGACGGACAGACAGACATACTGACTAATCTATAAGGATTCCGGTTTTTACCTTTGAACCTTTGAACCTTGAAAAGATTAGTTAGCGTTGGACCCGGGAATTCACATTTAATCGTTGAGTAGTTTCATCATTAATTTAGATGATCACTGTAGAGGCAAGATATTGTGACCCTTATTCTTTGCGGAAGAGAGTCTATAATAGAACCAAGCATTTTTTTATAATTAGAACAAGAAAATTTTTCGAATTTTTTAAATTGATATAAATATGGGAGTGTTGCTTAGTGGAGCATCATTCACAACGTGATCATCTGATTGTGAAATTATATCATATTCTAATTTCAAAAATGAATTTCTCAAGAATGTTATTCTTTGTGTTCGCTTGTTTAGTCGCTTTGGCGAGCGTTTCTGCGGCTCCTGAGCCAAGATGGAAATTCTTTAAAAAAATTGTAAGTTTTCTTTTGTTTTAATAACGTCGTTTTTATTTATACTTAAGGTAAAATTTAGTTTATAATTTTATAAAAAAAATGTTTAATCGGTTTTATAGAGAATAGAGAAGCTACTAAAAGTTAAAACATAATTCGGTAGGTCATAGGTTCCAGTCACCACATCTTTCTCCCTTATCAATTTAAGACATTGGTCAGACAAAAGAATAAAATTGCGGGGCCCGTGTTTCTATCCAGTCAACTCAGTTTACCCAACGAATTTTTTAGCTTTTAGTACATTATTTTCAAAAAAACCATTTAAATAAAAAAACATAGTTTTTATTCATTTAGAAGTTTCAGATAGATTTATTCTAAGACTGAAATAAAAAATTATAATGTGTTATAGAACTTGTATAGTATATATATAAATATTTGATATTTTACAGGAGCGAGTCGGCCAGAACATCCGCGATGGCATCATCAAAGCTGGACCAGCTATTCAAGTATTGGGAGCTGCAAAAACATTAGGGAAATAGATTATTTGGATCACATATAATTTTGTATATAACTGTAGTTTTTAGTTTAAATTAAGGAAATTAATATTCTGTCTGCCATACTTAGTGATATGATTAATTTAATAAATGTATTTATTTATTAATGGTATTGTATTTTTATCCCGACTACAGCGAAACCAAGAGGAATACATATATCAGTCTATGTATGTTTGTATGTTTCATCATACCGCTTAAACTATTGACCCGATTAATAAATGAGGCACACTGGCTATATAGATTTTATTTGAAGTTTTTACGTAGTCTGTATTTTTTTTTTGTATCATACTTGAATTGAGGTAATTGATAATTTGTGTATGTCTCTTTGTGTTTGAAGACAAATTATTGATCTTAGCTATTCCTCGCTCTAAAGGCTATTAAAATCTAATAGATACATTTATTCACTCGACTTGTCTTGTATCTTAAAAGTACAGTTGGGTTCCAATTACGTTAACAGTAGAATTATGGTCGCTGAAGCAATCTGTGAAATCCTTCTAATATTATAAATACCAAAGCTTATCAGAATGTATGGATGTTTTTTACATGTGATAATAAATAAATAATAAAAATAAATTTATTTTAGACATCTAACACACAACGCCATTTAGTCCCAAGCTAAGCAGAGCTTGTGTTATGGGTACTAGACAACTGATATGAATAGTTACATACTTTTTCTTTTTGTAAATAGATTCATATTATACATAGAAAACACCCGAACTCCGAAACAAATATAGAAATATAGTTCTGTGTAGTCTTGGCTGTAATAAGTACCTACGTATCAATAATTCATCATTCATTCATTGTATCATTTGTAGCCTGGTTACCAGTGTAGTGTGATGCGTATAGCTGTTATAATTATTATTATGTTTGGCCCTGTACTCTAATTGATATAAATACAGATACACTTTTTTTTTTGTAAATACATACACATTATACATAGAAAACACCCAAACTCCGAAACGAATATTTGCAGATCATACAAGCATTTAGTCCGACTAAGGAATCGAACCCGAGACCTCAAGCACAGCAGCCGCATACGCTACCTCTGCGTCACCGAGGCAGTCAATGATGTGTCTTTCACGCAAAAAGTGCAGAACGGATTAATGTGAAACTTTGCCGTGGGAGAGCCACGCTTCGGCATGAATGGGCCGGCTCGACCGGAGTGATACCACGGCCTCACAGAAAACCGCTGTGAAATAGTGCTTGCACTGTGTGAGTGAGGATACCGGAGGCCCATAACCCAAACCTCCTCCCCCTATCTCCCCTTCCTATCACCCAAAGGCCGGTAACACACTTGTAACGCCTCTGGTGTTTGCAGATGTCCATGGGCGATACGCGCATACTATCAGGCGATACGTCTGCTCGTTTTCCCGACTATTCCATAAAAAAAAAACTTTAAGGTAGCCATACACGTTAGGGTAAACCTGACAGGTTTGCCGGTACAGTTAAACTTTACAGGTATACTGGAGCGTGTATTGCATAACTGTGATAGTAGATCTCTATTCAACCTAAACTTACCTGACTTCTGTTACTACGCAGGTAAACTTGTCAGGTATATCCTAGCGTGTATCACACATAAGTAGACTATTTTTTACAACTGACCGCAATCACCGACATACACGCGGTCGGAGTAACGACCTGGCACTTCCTGATTTACTTCTGACTTTATCTTATGTGTATTTAGCAAACATAATACCAAACTATAAAACTCTGTAGACTATGAGATTAAATTTTATGAACTATTAAACACAATTTTTATTATAAACTACCGCAGTCCCGCGGCGTTACCCGCGACTGTTCTTGTACCTTTACAACAATAACCGTGGACAACGCCGCGGGACGATGCTAGTCTTAAAAAAAGTACCCTTGGTTACTCCATAGCTATCTACCTGTGGAAGTTCCGTTAAAATTAGTCAAGCCCTTCCAGAGATTAGCCGAAACAAGCAGTTTTACCCGCATCTAAATATTGAATAACTATGTTGAAAATTTTAACAAAGATAAAACCGACTTCAAGGTTTAACTCGAATTCTCTTGGATGCCATCATCAGATCTTAGTGTCCTTATCATTGTACCACCGTCGGAACATCTCCTTTCCATTAAAAAAAGAATCATCAAAATCGGTTCATAAACGACGAAGTTACCCGCGAACACACATAAAAAAAAGGAAAAAAATATATACGGTCGAATTGAGAAACCTCCTCCTTTTTTTTAAGTCGGTTAAAAAGTAATTAGAGTATGTAGACCTCCTACGTTGGTTGAAAGCTGATATTTTAGCATGCCATATTGATGACCTATATATTATAAGGCTTGTAGTGCATACTAGCTAATAGAGAGATAATAAGAAAAAATTAAATAACTAAACGCCGACTATATAAAAACTTTTGATAATCAATTTTGAGCTAATATTAAATACAAATTCATAGGAACATAAATCTGAAAGCGTTCGAGACGGAAATCCACATTCAACGATACGGTACTTCCCTCCGTCCTCTTATCACAGTGTACGCGTGGGACAGACGTATCATGAACTTTATTGCTTGGCGCACAGAGTCTAAGATAATTTTAAGCAAAAAACAAAACACTGAAGTAGTATAAATACTGTCGTATGGCTTGGTGGAGCATCATTCGCATCGTCTTCATCTAGAAGTGAACTTGAATAAAAATATCAAATTCTAATTTTAAAAATGAATTTCTCCAGAATTTTATTCTTCGTGTTCGCTTGTTTTGTCGCGTTGGCGAGCGTTTCTGCGGCTCCCGAGCCCAGGTGGAAGTTCTTTAAGAAAATTGTAAGTCGGGGTATTTTTATTTTTGTACTATTAAGGTACTAAACAAGTTTAGATACCGACTAATGGTAGGTACAGGCTTACTTTTATGTTGCCAAACCATAAATTAGTACCAAGATTATCAACATTAGAATGTATAAGTAATTAAATTTATTTAGATAATTAATTCTTCTTCTCCGTTAAATGCCTTCGCGACTAATCCCTCTTGATGTTATATACTCTTTTATCTATTTAAAGTCACAAGGCATTTATAATAATAATGATAAAATATTTTTCTAAACCTTGTATTATTTTTTCATTACAGGAGCGAGTCGGCCAGAACGTCCGCGATGGTCTTATCAAAGCGGGACCAGCTATTCAAGTTCTTGGAGCTGCCAAAGCATTAGGCAAATAAGCAATCACAAATTGAAGACTGAAAAGGAAATAATTATCCCTGAAATGGGCTTGTGCCGATTTGTACATAACTTTAGTATTAATTATAGTCTTAAGGATATTTTAACTTTATTAGTCAATAAATAAAAAATATTTATTACATAATATTTGTTTACTTTTTAGACAACCATCACTGTTTACAAGGAACTTATATCGTTAGTAATAATTTCTTAATTCGAGGAAAAAGTTTTAAAAGACTTTATTCTTTCATTCACTTCCCTAAATGATATTTGATTATATTTGTTTATTTATTAAAGTTTTAATAATATTGGGAATAGAAAAGGATACGACATCATTAAAAAGGTTCTAAACTCCAACATTAGGATCGATTATTGCGTAGTGTGTGTGTAAGTTTGATATCGGGTATTTATTTCTATCTGTTTTTTTTAAAGTCATACATCACTGAACGGGCAATCAAAACCGCGACCTTGATAAATTAGTACATAGATGATAGAATACACTGTCAATGCGCTACATAAGTCGACTACATACAAATATGGAAGTAAATTTTGTCTATGCGGTATATTGACAGCCTCGATGGCGCAGTGGTAGCGTATGCTACTGATGTGCTTAAGTACTCGTGATCGGTGCCCGGGTCGTACCAAATGTTTGTATGATCTGCAAATATCTATTTCGGAGTTTAGGTGTTTTCAATGTATAAAATGTATGTATTTACAAAAAGGAGTACGTAAAACTTCCTCTGCTTAGTTTGGGACTAAATCACTAGATGGTGTTGTGTGCTAGATATCCGAAATAATTCTCACCGAAGTAGCAATGACACAGAAATGAGTAAGTAAATAATTAAAGTTTTAATTTCTGCTTGAAATAGAACGTCTCGTCTTGTGAATATGTATACTCAAATCATAAATATAAACAACATTATAAAATATATTACATGTATGTTTGAATAATTTTTTTATGCACTTAGAGGCGTTTATGTTTATGTAGATTACGAGGTGCCTTAGAACTTCTTAATCCATACCTGACGTAAAATTAAATCAAAACGCACGTCACATTCCTACCTATAAATTAATACCTTCATGTCCAAATTTACATCTACACTAAAAAAATAAATGCCGTGTTGATACACGTGTAGTCTTTTGAACAAGTTGCACGCAGAAGATCATTAATCCAATATAACCATGCATTCAGGATATTGTAAAGCGTGCTACGGTGCTGCAGCATCTCTGGCATGTTCGCTGATGTATACCACACTGACGATTTTGCAGCAATCAGCCGAAAACGAGCTACTTAATCTCTGGAATGGCGGGACCTAATTTGACAGGACTTTCACTGGCATATATCTGATGATACAAGGCGTAACTTAAGCTACTTCTTTAGACTAGCTTTACCCTGCGTCGCTTCCCCGGGTTGTTCTTGTAACGTGGGTAACAGCGCGGGACTCAGGTAGCTCAAAATTACATTACACTTTTTTTTTCATTAAGTACCGCCATACAATTTTTTTTAACATATTTTTTAATTATTGCTTTATGAACACTGTGTTTAAAGTCGGACTAAATAATAAATAAATAAACATTTTTTTCAGTCTACCATAGTAGATGTAGAAATGATTGACAAAGTGTTACAACACGTAATAGAGTGAAGCAAATTAGTAGAAAGATTTATTTTTTCGGACATCTAAACACACAACGCCATCTAGTCGCAAGATAAGCAGAGCTTGTGTATGGGGTACTAGACAACTGATACAAATACATATATACTTTTTTTTTGTAAATACATACATATTATAGATAGAACACACCCAAACTCTGAAACAAATATAGATAGATAGATAGAAAACTCTTTATTTGTACACCGTGTTACAGTACAGAAAGTACAGAAAATAACAAATATATAATGTACAAAGGGCGGCCTTATTGCCGAAAGCAATCTCTTCCAGGCAACCTTAGGATGGATCAAGATGTATCGGAGATAGTAGCAGTTGAAAAAATATTTGTAGATCATACAAACATTTGGTCCGACTCGGGAATCGAACCCGAGACCTCATGATCAGCAGTCGCTCACGCCAACCGCGAGACCAACGAGGCAGTTATTATAATTTATATATAATGTACATAGTACATTTTCAACTTTTTATACCTACCAGTTGGACAGAAATTATAACTCTACAACTGTTCGTTTTTCAATATATTTTTTGTTTATTATTTTCTTTTCATTTTGATCATGGTCCGGGATCCCTGAAACAAATTTTACAAGTTATTAGTATCAAGCTAATTTTTGTGAGTGGCTTCATTTTGATGAGAGGTCCACCTTTCACCTTAAAAAAAATCTATTGTGGTAGCTAACATAAGTAGCAAGGATAAAAAACTTTTGAGCGTAGGACTGGGATAACGTACCATGCAGTTTGTAGGACAAAGTGCCTCCTAAATAATATAAATATTAACTAAGCAACTATTAAAAATCAACTAGTTAGTATCATTTTTGATGACCTTGTTATCGATATAATATGTTGGAAAGCTCAAATAATCCATTTCGTAGGACGAATATATTTTCCAATAAGTAATAATGTTAGTTAATGTATAGATAATTTAACAGCCACATTGTCCTGCGTGGTACATTATCCCGGTCCTACGTTCAACATTTTTTTGACCCTGCTACCACTGTTAGCTCCCAGAATGTATTTTTTTTATAAGGTGAAAGGTGGGCCCCTCATCAAAATGAAGCTACTCATGAAAACTTAGCTTGATAGTAATAATTTATAAAATTTGTTCCGGGGATCCCGGACTATTATTGTTAACAAATTATTTTTATTTCCGGACCGAAAGGAAAGAACATTTCAGGAGTACGTTTTTGAAGGCGTTTATTGGCTGCGGTAGTCAAATTCATCGTTTGCCCGCTCTTTCATAAAAAAATTACAACAGATTTAACCATTCACTGATAAGTATGTGAATCATAAAGAGGAGGCAGGAGGCTAATATAGACACGTAGGTACTTAAAAAGTTCATCATTTTAGTTATGTATAGGTACATGAATTGAGTATGGTTTCCATTATCTTGTGGTATTAAATAAAAAAAGGACCTTTTAATAAATAAGTAAAAAAACATGTCGATTAAACCCACGGTCCTCGACGTCGTAAAGCGCTATCGATACGCACCCGATCCGCCTTGTAGCTTGGTAGAGATATTGAGACTTTACAAAAATAGTGTTTAGTGGAGGACTTTAAATCATACAAAACACGTAAGCCGTCACGGGACCCCTGGCAGATGTGAAGCATCGAAATTGTATTGTATAAAATAAAATGACTGTTTAAAACATTAATATTTTTTATTTATTTCAAAACTTTATGCACTAGTTTGTACATCGGCGGACTTAATATGCCCGCGGCGGAAATAATATTCATTTTTATTAAATACAAAAATTCAAAATTTCCAATAAATCTGGGTTTTGTATAACATAAAATTACTGTTTATTACATTAATATGCATTTTTATTCATTCTATTAAATACAAAATACATTTTTTTTTTATTTATTTAAAATCGCCACGGCAATTCTCGATACACCAAAAATCAGGTTTACCCGTCCCCATAGACGTTTCACATCAAAAAACGGATACAAAGAACACCCAGAGTCAGAACAATAATTTATAAATCACACAAAGTTTTGTCCATTATGGGAATCGAACTCACAACACTGAACGTAATAAAGAGCAGAGAGAACATCGCTTAAACCACTACGCCATTCGTGCAGTCAACAAAAACAGAAAGCGTTTGATACGGAAATTCACACTTAACCATTAGTTCGGTACTTCCCTCAGTCCTCTTATCACATTTCTCGTGAGGCACACATTTGAACTTTATTGCATGAGCCACAAAGTCTGAAATATAAATATTCAATAAACTTAAATAAAATGATACGGCAAAGTGGTATAAATACATGCGTATGTTTTAGTAGGACTTCATTCGCATCTTCTTCATCAAGCATAAAACTTGAATATAAAAAAGAAAACAAAATCTAATTTCAAAAATGAATTTCTCAAAAATTTTGTTCTTCGTGTTCGCTTGTTTCTTCGCATTGGCGAACGTTTCTGCGGCTCCCGAGCCGAGATGGAAGTTTTTTAAGAAAATTGTAAGTTGGGTTTAATTATTTATTATTAATAAAGAAATAAACAAGTATAGATTTCGGTATTGATAGATTCAGGCATACTTGTACGTTACCAAACATCATAAACCTCTTAGTTAGAAGAAATAAATTAGCACCCATCTAAAATAGACTATGACTAAGCTATAAAATTCATAAATATTTTTTACTCTCGCTTATTTTCCATCATTAAATCACGAGGCATTCAAAATGAGAAAATATTTTTCCTAACATTGCATTATTTATTTGTTACAGGAACGAGTCGGCCAGAACGTCCGCGATGGTCTTATCAAAGCGGGACCAGCTATTCAAGTTCTTGGAGCTGCCAAAGCATTAGGCAAATAAGCAATCACAAATTGAAGACTGAAAAAAGGAAAAAAACACGAATTATCTCTGAAATGGACTTGTGCCAATTTGTACATAACTTTAGTATTATTTTTAGAAATACTGATATTTTAAGTTTACTGCCATCATAGTATGTAAATATGAGTCAATAAACAAAGATTATTTATTATATTCTATTTGTTTCCTTTTTATGTTAACTAGTAATCCTTTAGTTCGAGTAAAAAGCTGTTAAAGACTTTCATCCTCTTTTCTAAACGAAGTTTCCTCATATCTTTTTACTAAGAAAGGTTTTAGTAATATTGAAAACGGAAAAGGCTGAGAAAATCATCATTAAAATGGTCCTAAACTCCAACATTAGGATCGATTATTGCATTGTACTAAATTGTTACATAACAAGTACATTGACTTTTTGGTTTTATAAATCTTACCAAACCGATTCACGGATGATCTTCTAGCGTACGTCACACACCTTTGGGGTGAAGGTATAAATAGACATGCGGAATCCTTGGCCATCAGTCTCGAAATGGCCAAGGCTTTCGAGAGGGTCTGACACCGTTCGATCTTTTCCAATCTTCCGGCATTCGGCCTGTCTCCTAAAATCTGTAACTGAGTTGTCACCTTCCTGAATTACACACCGCATTTTGCATAATTGCAATGGTGCGATCTTTGACTTTTAGCAGGTAAACCCACTTTTGGATTCTACTCAAGCTTTTCATCAGACTGGTAGAGTTACTTTGGTCTTCGAATGGAAAAAAAAACACTATAGAAATCGATATGTATTAATGTAACATATATTTGCACAACACAAGCAATCATAGCCATGACTCTTGATGAGGTAGTAGAACAAACTTCCAGTGCTTCACATAAATCGGTTCCGTTAAAATTTCTAAATAAATTCCTACCAAAGTAGCAACGATACTGCCATGACTAAGTACTTTCTGCTTGAAATAGAACGTTTCGTCTGGAGAATATTTTCGCTTAATTCTGAAATTTAAACAACGTTATTTAATTGATAGTAGTAATAGTAGTGTTGTAGTTATATTTTTTTCATACCTTGGCAATATGGGTATCAAATGAAAGATCCTGCAAATAACATTTCAATAGTTTGAGTAATTTAATATACATCAGATCAGATTAAACAGTCAGATTTTCAGCAATCAGTAATTAGAAACAATCACCGAGGGTAAGCAACGACGGTGCGGTTAGTACCTGGATGGGTGATCGCTGATGGTATGATACTATGAGCGTCTCCGTGATTCAGAGGTCACGTTAAGCAGTCGGTCTTGGTTGTTTTCTTAGGATAACAGTCTTGAAGTTTAGTTGGAGGCCTTTGGGCGGCTTAAAAACATCCGACGGCAAGATTACGTAGCCACAACGTTGTCTTGGCAGTCCCCAACCCGCACTAGGCCAGCGTGGGAACGTATGGCCTTAACCCTCTCTTGAGAGAAGACCCGAGGCCACCAGTGGGACATTAAGGCGTATAGTAGCCTCAATAACCTTGAGCGTCTGGGCGAAGCTAAACGCATACTATCACATCTGCACCGCACACATTCATATCTCCGTACCGCACGCGCTACTTCAAAACGATGATCAAAGATTAGGGAGCGGGACAGACATGCGCGTTTGGCCGGCGTTTTTGCCTAAACTTCAAAACATAATGATTAAAAATGGTTATAATGTTAACATAAAAAACAAAATATTTTTAAAAGTTTTAGTAAGATTTATAATTAAAACATTTTATCATCGGTAGGTACTAAGTACAAAAAAAAAGCGGTCATGTGAGAGTCGGACTAGAAGTTTCAGGCTCAGCATTTAAATAAATAGTTTAATCAAATTACCGATCAAACTATATTTGATACTATCTGAACCCCGTAGTGTTACCCGCGGTAACTCCCTGGATCATCAGCTACCTGCCAGTGAAAGTCCTGTCAAAATCCGTCCAGCCGTTCCAGAGATTACCCGAACAAGCAGACAGACAGACAGACAAATTTTTTTAACTATATTTTTGGTATATGTACCGTGTATACATACATATGCATTTAGTAAAATCGGTTATTTTAATATTAAAATTTTTATTTTATTTATTTATTTAAATAGGGGGCAAACGAGCAGACGTATCACCTGATGGTAAGTGATTACCGCCGCCCATGGACACCCGCAACACCAGAGGCGTCACAGGTGCGTTGCCGGCCTTTTAAGAAGGAGTACGCTCGTTTCTTGAAGGTTTGAAGGTCGTATTGCTCCGGGAATACCGCAGGCGACAGTTCATTCCACAGTTTTGCTGTGCGAGGCAGAAAGTTTCTTGAAAAGCGCACCGTTGTGGACTACCAACCATCTACATGATGGGGATGAAAGTTTTGTCGCGTAGGACGATGGCGGAAAGAGGCGGCAGGGATCAATCCGAACAATTCCTCGGAGCACTCCCCATAGTAGATGCGGTAGAAGATGCACAGCGAGGCAACATCTCTACGCAGCGCCAAAGAGTCTAGCTGAATTGAAAGTTCTTGGCAGTCGACGATTCGAGCCGCCCTCCGTTGAATGCGATCCAGAGGGAGGAGCTGGTACTGGGGTGCACCCGCCCAAAGATGAGGACAGTATTCCACATGAGGCCGAACCTGCGCTTTATAAAGCATGAGGCGGTGAGCCGGTGTGAAATACTGTCTCGATCTGTTGAGCACGCCAAGCTTCTTTGAGGCCAATTTGGCCTTATCCTCCAAATGGTCACAGAACTGGACTCCACTCGAAATGTCGACTCCAAGTATCTCAATGTTGGCTGAGGCAGATAGGGGAGTGTCTTCAAAACAGACACTTCAATTTCATTTATTTGTATAGAAGAGAGTAAAAAATCTGATAAACTATTTATTCAGCTTATATACTTTTTTAATAAAAAAATTCATATTACTGAATCTAAAAGTAGCATTTTTAATTAAAATAAAACAGAAAGTGCGTGTCAGGTCATCCATAGAATAGGGTTCCCTAGTCACCAATGTCCACAAATTGAAATAAAATCGTCTCCTACAGATAACTATCATGATTTTATTTTTAACTAGCTGAACCCCGCGGTGTTACCCGCGGTTTTCGTACCGCGAGTAACGCCGCGGGACAAAGTTAGTCTAAAAAAAGTAGCCTAAGTTACTCCCTGGATCATCAGCTACCTGCCAGTTAAGGTCCCGTCAAAATCCGTCCAGCCGTTCCAGAGATTACCCGGAACAAACAGACAGACAGACAGACAGACAAAAAAATAAAATAAAATACGTTTTTGGTATATGTACCGTGTAAACATACATATGCATTTAGTAAAAAACGGTTATTTTAATATTACAAACAGACACTCCAATTTTATTTATTTGTATAGATAATATTTTACATGTTCTACATTGGCGCAGTGGTACCTTACGCGACTGCTGTACGTCTCTCGGACTCGGGTTCGATTCCCCTGTTGAACCAAATGTTTGTATGATATGTAAATATTTGTTTCGGAGTTTGGGTGTTCTTTATCTATACAAATAAATAAAATTGGAGTGTCTGTTTGTAATATTAAAATAACCGCTTTTTACTAAATGCATATGTATGTATACACGGTACATATACGAAAAATGTAGTTAATAAATTTTTTGTCTGTCTCTCTGTTTGTTCTGGGTAACCTCTGGAACGGCTGGACGGATTTTGACGGGACTTTCACAGGCAGGTAGCTGATGATCCGGGGAGTAACTTAGGCTACTTTTTTTAGACTAACTTTGTCCCGCGGCGTTACTCGCGGTTCAACAATAACCGCGGGTAACACCGCGGGGTTCGGCTAGTGTTTAATATGTATTTATTTACAAAAATAGCTTAAAACTATTGTCAGTCAAAAGTATTGTCCGAAATATTTATTACTGGCTGGTGTTACCCGCGTTTGTAGTTGTAGCCGCGTGCAACGCTGCGGCGTCGAAGCTAGTCTAAAAAAAGTAGCCTAAGTTACTCCTTATATCATCAGCTATCTGCTAGTGAAAGTCGCATCAAAATCGGTCCAGCCGTTCCAGAACAAATAGACAGACAGACACAAAAACTTAAAAATAGATGACTTTAGAGGTTTGCATTGAGCTTTATTAGCGAGCGAGCGAACGAGGCGATAAACATCTATTTTGAAATAAGCACAATGTACAATGCAAGCAAAAAAAAAAATAATTATAAATTCATAAAAACAATAGTCCACAAAACATCAATAAAGCGTCCAAGCGCACGATTACTTTCAGTTCATTACAGCGAGTTAGTCTCTAATGCACACTAACCCAGAAAGTACGTAAACACTTGCAAAAAGCAAATGTATACGCATAGTTAGTCGATAGCGCGAGCGGAGCAGCGAACGACACAGCCTTCCCCTCTGAATGCCAACGCACGACTGCCGCCTGCGCCCGCACAGAGACCCGCTACACTTTTAACTTTGGAAATCTCAATATTTAACATTTCCTTTACAAAATATTGATTGATTTAAATATAAGTAATGGCGAATTTATAGCAAATTTAACCACAAATTTTTCTATATAAAAATATTTTTTAGCTTCAAAGCCGTTTAAAAGCAGTAAGCAAATAAGCGAACAAAATAGCGTGTTGTTATATATTTTTTTATGACAATACTATTTATCGTACTTTAAAAATTTTTTAGCCACATTCTTGAACATGAATTGACAGTAAACATACATTTTTTTCCAATCTTTTGATGCAGCCGTTAATGAGGTGTAGTCTTTGGAATGCAACCTTTTTTACGCATCTAAAGGGAGGTAGGCCCTTAAGGGTTGTTGATAGATAGTCAGCTTTTTGTTTTTAATAGCGCGGCAGTCAAATTTCATCAACCTACTCCTATCTAATCGTTTGCTTGCTCTGTGATAATATATTCACAAACTTTACCAAAAAAAAAATCGACATCAAGAACTCGACCAAAATTGAAATGGGACCACACGGGAAGCACAAACTATCAAATAAAAAAGAATCATCAAAATCAGTTCACCTAGTCGAACGTTATGAGGTAAAAAACAAAAGAAAATAAAAACAGTCTAATCCTCCTCTTTTTTTGAAGTCGGTTAAAAAAATCACAAAAGCTTTTAATCATCCTCTGCTAGACAAAGGCTTCTTAGAAAGTAGGCTGATGACTGTACACACTTGTACTTAGGATAGGATGTAAATATAATTATACACACATAAATTGATTGTGCTTACCAGTTCAGGTAGTTAAACATTTATACAAATATTTATACTACATACTCAGAATATATAAAATTGGAGTGTCTGGTTGCGGAGGTCTGATGCCAGTCACTCCGTGTAAAAACTGATATTCAGGTAAAACCGGTTGAACTAGTAACCGACCCCAAATCTTGGGAATAATATAGGCTAGGAAGAAGAGAAAGGAGTGTCTGTTTGTAATATTAAAATAACCGCTATTTACTAAATGCATGTATTATGTATGTACATATACACATACCAAAATAATATTTTTTACAATTTTTGTCTGTCTGTCGGTCTGTCTGTTTGTTCCGGGTAATCTCTGGAACGGCTAGACCGATTTTAACGGAATTTTCACTGGTAGAAGTAACTTAGGATATTTTTTTTAAAACTAGCTTTGTCCTGTGGCGTTTCCCGCGATACGCCAATTACCGCGGGTAACACCGCGTCGTTCAGCTAGTATAACATATAAAACAAACGAAAACCAAGTACCTGTCATAAATTTGTAAAGAACTTTGACGATTGAACCCCAAGGCCTCGACGTGGCAAAGCGCTGAAGATACCGTACTCCAGATCGCCATGTAGCTTGGTAGACATGATCTTGTCACTTTACAAAGGTAATCTTTAGTAGAGGTCTTTAAAATCATACAAAAAGAAAAAAACCCAGAGTTAAAAAAAATAATCCGTAAATCACAGAAAGTTTTGTTGTGGGAAACGAACTTACAAAACTCAACATAGTAGAAAGCCGAGAGGAGACCGCTTCAACGAAGACGCCATCTGTGCAACAACAAAGAAATTAAGCGTCTGATACGGGTATTTACACTAAACCGTTGGTTCGGTTCTTCCCTCTGTCCTCTTATCGCATTTCTCATGAGACACGCATATTTTGAACTTTATTGCTTGAAACACAGAGTCTAGAATATAAGTATTCAGATACTCTCAATAAAATCATTAAACAAATTGGTATAAATACTCTCGTATGGTGTAGTGGAGCATCATTCGTATCGTCTTCATCGAGCCGTCTACTTGAATTTAAACAAATCAAATTCTAATTTCAAAAATGAATTTCCCAAGAATGTTGTTCTTCGTGTTCGCTTGTTTCGTCGCGTTGGCGAGCGTTTCTGCGGCTCCCGAGCCCAGGTGGAAGTTCTTTAAGAAGATCGTAAGTTTGGTTTTATTATTTTATACTACTAAGGTGTCAGACCAGCAAAGAGTTATATTAATAACTTAAGTATCTAAACCATCTGTAGATCACCTAATTTGACTGCAAGGGTGGCGCAGAGGTTTAAGCGGTTGCCGCTCTCAATTGCGCTGAGTGTTGGTGTGGGTTCAAACCACACATTAGACAACACCTTTTGTGATACGAAAATTGTTGTTATGAGTCTAGGTGATTTTTGTCTTGAAGGTTTTATGGGCAAATAAGGTTCCTTAATTAAAAAAAAACTTCATAATAACACAATATTATAATTCTATACTAAATTAATAAATCGTTAGCATATAGTAATACTTATCTTATTATTTCAGGAGAGAGTCGGGCAGAATGTTCGTGATGGTCTAATCAAAGCGGGACCGGCTATTCAAGTTCTTGGAGCTGCCAAAGCTTTAGGAAAATAAACAATTGCAAATTGAAGACTGAAAAAAGGATAAAATCTCGAATAATATCTGGAATGGATTTGTGCCAATTTGTACATAACATTTAGAATTAATTATAGGTTTAAGGATAATATTTTAAGTTTACAGCCATAGTACGTTAACATGAGTCAATAAATTAGAATTATTTATTATATTTTGTTTGTTTACTTTTTACACAGCCAACAATGTTAACAAGTAAATTACAATCGTTCCTGATAATCCTTGAATTCGAGGAAACAGCTTTACACGTTTTTATCTTTTCATCCCCTTTCATAAATGAGATTTGCTTTTATTAAGAAAGCTGTTCATAAAATTGAAAATAATAAAGGTAAAGAAGATCATCATTAAAAATGGTTCTAAACTGCATCACAAGGATTGATTGTTGCGTAGTATGAAATAGTTTTGTATCAGGTATTTATTCCTTTTCTTTTTTTCTTAAGTTATATATTAATACACAAGTCTATAGGCTTTAATAAATATATATTTGCACTGAACGGGCAATCAAAACCCTGGAAGAATTAGAAGATACACTTCCACTGCGCTACATAAGTCGACTCCGACGTATGTCTCAATAAATTTTGACTGCCTCGATAGCCTAGCCCGTTTGAGGTCTAGGGTTTGATGCACTTGCTTGTGTTAATGTAGAAATCATGAAACAATTCATCTATAGTTTTGCGAAACTTTGGGAGTATATTACAAAAGAGTAAAATAAACTTACGAGATGTTTTAGAATTTTTAAATCAATCCCTAACGCAATATTTACTCTAAACACACTCGACATAAATATATTATCACCTATAAATTATCTTCAGGTCAAACTTTACATCTCTTACATGTGTAGTCTTTGTACAAGTTGTGCGCAGAAGACCCTTAGTGATTTTTGGGTCCAATATAACAATGCATTCAGGATGCTGTTAGGGCTGCCATGGTGGTACAGCGCCTCTGATATGGTCGCCGATGCATACACAGATGTTTTTTCTTTTATGTTAGGCCCTGCCAGAATGACTCTGCTCTGCCTGATTTATTTATTTATTTATTTATTGACTGATGGAAAGCATAAGCAGAATCTAGAAGTGG
The DNA here is from genome assembly GCA_905220595.1 of Spilosoma lubricipeda. Lineage (NCBI taxonomy): Eukaryota > Metazoa > Arthropoda > Insecta > Lepidoptera > Erebidae > Spilosoma > Spilosoma lubricipeda. Next base: position 1,629,243 of record HG992296.1, read on the forward strand.
TGGTCACCATACTGCGAATGCAGACAACGCAGCATGGTGACCCACACCATGGCGGGCAGTGATGCTTCTGCATCATTGGGCCTCCGGTCTCGCACTCACCAACGAAACACAACAGCACGATCATTGTCATTTACGTTGATTTTCTGTGCGAGGCTACCGCCCCGATCGAGCGGGTGGATTTAGCAGCGATCGAGTGAAAACGAGCGGCTTCACTACTGTAGAGGATACGTGGTAACCTTAACCGTCTCCTAAATATCATTGCACCCAGAAATGACAGTCCGTCAATAAATTATTTATATAAATTGCATGTGCTAATATGGTTATTAAAGTCTGTCGTATAATTATGGAAATATTTCCGGAATTAAAATATTACTTGACTTGACACGGGTCCATCTATACAAATAAATTAAATTGCAGTGTGCTTGTAATATTAAAATAACTGTTTTTTTATAAATGCAGACAACATTTTTTAAAAACTTTGTCTGTCTATCTGTTAGTTCCGGGTAATCTCTGGAACGGCTGGACTGATTTTGACGGGGCTTCACTGGCGGGTGGCTGATGATCTGAGGATTAACTTAGGCTACTTTTTTTAGACTAGCTTCGTCCCGCGGCGTTACCCGCGGCACGAGAATAACCGCGGGTATAACCGCGGGGTTCAGCAAGTAATAAATATAAAGTCACATGCTCTACCTATACACAACTTCTTATTTTAACATTTAGATCTCTTGTCCATAAACCAAGGATTTTATTAATGTTGTGGAATCTATACTAATACTTATTATAAATTCGAGAGTACTATCTTTAATTGTCTGTGAAGCTGTCACGGTCAAACCGCTGCATTGATTTCAATGAAATTTGACGTAGAGATACTTTGATTCTTAGGGAAAGACATAGCTAGTTCATAATAAAAATGTTGTTTTACAAAAAAAAAATGTTGGGTTACATGAAGTACCTCTGTGCCAATTTTATTTTACTGTAGTTTTTGCCCGCAGCTCCGCCCGTGTTTACGTCGGTTATCGCTGCAAATAGTAACCTATGTGTCATTCTGGTGTATAAGCTATATTACTGTAAAATTTCATCCAAACCCGTTCAGTAGATTTTGCGTGAAAGAGTAACAAACATCCATTCATCCATTCATCTATACTTACAAACTTTCGCGTTTATAATATTTGTATAGATTTCTTGTTTATTGCTTTATGCACATTGTGTACAAAGTCGGACTTTCGGATCAAACTAACTTTTTCATTTCACCTTATGTGATGTAGAAATGATTGAGAGTAGAGGTGTATTAAAGGGTTTTGGGAAAATATTATCTGCTAAAAAGAGTAAAACAAATCTTTAGATAAATCTACACGAAGCTATCTACTGAGCTGGGTGTTCTATCTGGGTTCAAAGTCCACACGGGACAACACTCTGTGTGATCCACACAATTATTGTTCCGGGTCTGGGTGTTCTCTGTGTCCGTTTGATGCATATTTTGTAAAGTACGTGACACAGTAAATATTACTAATACGTCACTTGTTATTTTAATATTTAAATTTTTACCGTGGGAGAGCCTCGCTTCGGCATGAATGGGCCGGCTCGACCGCAGTGATACCACGGCCTCACAGAAAACCGGTGTGAATTAGTGCTTGCGCTGTGTTTCACCGGGTGAGTGACGATGCCGGAGGCCCGTAACTCAAACCCCCTCCCCTATCTCCCCTCCCCATCCCCCAAAGGCCGGCAACGCACTTGTGACGCCTCTGGTGTTACGGGTGTCCTTGGGCAGCGGCAATCGCTACCATCATGCGATACGTCTGCGCGTTTGCCGGCTAATTCCATTAAAAAAAAATGTAAAAAGAAAATATTGTCAAATTATATTTGAAAAATTGGACTGTGCGCTTTCCAAGACAGTTTTTTCCTCGCATGACCATTCTGTGGAACAAATTATTTTTATACTAACTTTTAAACTTTCGCGTTCCATGATATATTAACAATTATTTTTACGGGAATTAAGCAAATCATCAATCAGGCAAATCAGAGGTATGTAATACCTTTTAATAAGTGATCGCGTTAATTCCCGTAAAAATAATTGTTATTAATTATTTTTATTTCAAGATCGAGCAAAGAAAAGAGCATATCAGAAGTATGTTTTTGCAATTTGCAGCGGCAGTCAAATTCAATCATTTGACCTTTTCGCATCTAATCGTTTGCTCGTGGTAATAAAAAATGATAACAGGTTTTAACCATCCCAGCTGGACAACTTACTGTAGTAAGTTAGACAACTAACTGTAGATTAACTGCCTCATTAGCGCAACGGTAGCGTTCGCGACTGCTGTGTTTGAGGTCTCGGGTTCGATTCTCGGGTCCGACCAAATGTTCAAGTATGATCTGCAAATATTTGTTTCGGAGTTTGGGTGTTTTCTATGTATAATGTGAATGTATTTACAAGAAAAGTTAAGGTATACATGTATTTATATCAGTTGTCTAGTAACACAAATTCTGCTTAGCTTGGGACTAGGCTTTGTGTGTTAGATGTCCGAAATATTAATTCATTTATTTATTTACATGGACTTTTTAGACAGGAGGTTTATGACCATACGTACTTAAGACAATTATACAAACATAACTTGATTATTTTCACCATTATTTTAGAGTAGTTGTTGCCCGCGGCTCCGCCCGCGTATATGTCGGTTATCGCGGCAAAAAGTAGCGTATGTGTTATTCTGATGTATAAGCTATATTACTGTAAAGTTTCATCCAAATCCGTTCAGTAGTTTTTGCGTGAAAGAGTAACAAACATCCAAACATCCATCCATCCTTACAAACTTTCGCATTTATAATATTAGTAGGATATAAAATAAAAGAAAACCAAGTCCATTAATTAAATTAGTAAAAGACTTGGCCGGTGAACCCACGGTCCTCGAGGTTGCAAATCGTTGTCCTGTACTTAGTAGACATATTGTCATTTTACAAAAGTAGTATTTAGTGGAGGAATTGAAAATCATACAAAAGTGGACACAAAGAACACCCATCCTCAAAACAACCATCTGTAAATTACACAAAGTTTCGTAACTTATCGGAATCGAACTCACAACACTCGACGTAGTAGGAAGCGGAGAGAACATCGCTTTTAAAACACTACGCTATACGTGCAGTCAACAAAGAAAGAAAGCGTTTGATACTGGAATTTACACTTAACCGTTAGCTCGGTACTTCCCTCAGTCCTCTTATCGCATTTCTCATATGACATACATTTTGAACTTTATTGCTTGAGGCACAAAGTCTGAAATATAAATATTCAGTAAACATGTTTTAAAATATGCAGCAAAACAGTATAAATACTGTCGTATGGTTTAGTGGAGCATCATTCGCATCGTTTTCATCGAGTCTACAACTTGATTAAAGAAAAACAAAATCTAAACTCTAATTTCAAAAATGAATTTCTCAAGAATTTTGTTCTTCGTGTTCGCTTGTTTCGTCGCGTTGGCGAGCGTTTCTGCGGCTCCCGAGCCCAGGTGGAAGATCTTTAAGAAACTTGTAAGTTTGATTTAATTATTTTATACTACTGAAATGTCAGACCAGCATAGAGGCATACTGATAACATAGATCTAAATTATCTGTAGGTCAACTAACTTAACTGCACGGATGGCACAGTGGTTAAAGCGGTCGTCGTTCTCTGCAGCGCTTTGTGTTGGTGTGGGTTCAAATCTCATCTGAGATAACACTCTGTGTGATCCAAAAATTGTTGTTCTGTGTCTAAGTGTTCTTTGTGTACGTTTCTTGAGTGTTTGTAAATACCCCCGTGACACATGGTAGATTCCTAAACCTATTTGCCCTAGTAATAAAGATAATATAATGCCATACTCTGTTTTATTAAATTAAATAATTAGCACACAGTAATGTTTTTCTTATTGTTTCAGGAGAGAGTGGGACAGAACGTTCGTGATGGCCTTATTAAAGCTGGACCTGCGATTCAAGTTCTGGGATCTGCAAAAGCATTAGGAAAATAAGCAATCGTAGATAAAGACTGGAACAAAAGAAACAAACTCCCAAAATATTTCTCCAAAATGAATCGTCGCTAATCTGTACATAACTTTAGTATTAAATTATATAAATAAGGATAATATAAGTAAACTGCAAAATAATTTAAACACGAGTCAATAAATAATATAATTTATTATACATAATTTTGTTTTTATACATCCACCGAAATCAACAACAGAAGTGTTTATCGTTATTTCCGAATACTCCTTAGTAAACAGACTTCATTACTATTTTTATTTAAAACCTATGTGCTTCGAATTGCTAAGAACATGCTATAAGGGTTTACAAGAAACACACACAGATGAAAATACTAATTAATCATAATACAATACATAAAATTATAAATTCGTAAGTAACTCTGTCTATCTACAACGGTTTCTCGGCGAAACCTCTGGACAGATTGAAATGAAACTCGGCAAAGAGATACCTTAATTCTTGAGGAAAGTCATAGACTACTTTTTAACGCGATAACCGATAAACCACGAGTGGAGTCGACAAAAGCTAGTTACATAAATTTACCTACAAACATCCAGCTATAAAAAGCGAATGCGATTGAGTTGCATTCAGAAGTCTAAATTAATACAATAGGTTCAAACGTTAAGGCAATACCTATACGTGACCGTATAAAAACAAATTGTAAACATTTTTCAACTTTATTCTTACCCCCGCATACTAAAAACATTTTAATCGATGGATAGTTTGATCGTGTTGCCTTTTGTCTTATTTGTCGGTGAGTATCGACTCAATCGTTATAATGTACGCACTTCCATATATCTTCATACTAATTAAGAAACTAACAAACTATCGGCCGATCGAAAATCTGCAGTTTGCGGGCAAAGAATGGCTGTAGCGTACAAAAAACGAATATCCTCCATCTGCAAAACTTTCTTTGAAACCAGGACCAATAAGAAAGAGAGAAGATATTTTATCCCGAAATTCACATTTTATTGTCCAGCAGATCCCTCGTTGCCTTTAACATCTTATTACACGACTGGAGTGATGCACAGACAAATTTGTACTTTATAGCATGGTAATAGAGTCTCGAATATTACAGCTTATCGCAAGTATTAGTAATTTTCAATGCTGTTAATAAGCTGATATAAATATAAGTTAGAAACTTCATAGCACATTATTTGCATCGTCTCCATCGAACCGTGAACTTGAATAAGAAATATAAAATTCTAATTTTGAAAATGAATTGCTCAAGATTTTTTTATTCGTTTTTCCTTATTTCATTGCTCTGACGAGGGTTTAAGCAGCTTTTCTCCACGTTGGCTTGAGTTAGCCGAAGTGGAGTTTTATTAAGAAAACTGTAAGTTTTGTAAGTGTTGGTAAACTCAATCGATCGATCACAACTAAATGTTGTTGGAATGAATAGCTGATATCCATGCTAACAACATTTAGTCCATCAGAATGTTCATGTTCATTATAAAATCACTTTTTCCAGCCATAATACTGATTTCATTTGCTAGTCTACCTTAAAATGATATATAAATAATGAGAGTAATGCACTAAAGTTAGTGAAAGAGAAGTTATGAATAGAAATAAAACAAATACGTACAGAGATATACACAAATGTAAGTTTGTGGTCAAAATAGACATTTCTTTTATGTATGACCTGCCAAAATGACTTTACTCTGCCTGATGGAAAGCATAAGCAGATCCAAGAGTAGTGGTTACCATATTCATTGCGGATGCAGACAATGCAGCGTGGTGACACACACCATGGCGGCAAGAGTGCTGCTTCTGCATCATTGGGCCTCCGGTCTCGCACTCATCAACGAAACACACCAACACTGCTGCTGTCATTTTACGTAGATCTTCTATGCGAGGGTAGTACCGCTCCGGTCGAGCCGGACCGTTTATGCTGAAATCAGCGTGGCTCTACTACCTTTATTTAGGTAGGATATAAAGCTAAACTATATTTTTGGTCCATAAAGCGAATCACAAAATTACTTTGTATAGTATAGCTGCAAGTTAAAACACGTACATTTTACATTGTATATGCAATAATTATAGATGAACTAGTTTTTAGCCCAAAACTCTAAATGAAATGAAACATTAACATCATCCTATCAGACATTTTTGATTGCATGCCACTTTGTTCGATTCGCGGCTATGAACTATCTTTGGATTTTCGAAATCCATTATTCATTTTAACGCCAGGTAAGATGCGAATAGTAAGATAAGACCTAACCCCAAGTGATCGATATATTTGTTTTGTATTAACCTCCCTTCAGCTAGTGTAAACTTTGTTGATGGAGGTCGGAGGTCGAAGAGTAGGTCCGAAAGAGTCACAAGCGTTGAATAAAGTCGACGAATTTTGTTACAGGCAATAATAGATTACAAATATGTACTTTGAAAACGTAGTTACATTTTTGAGGGTTCAGTACCCAAAAGGTAAAACGGAACTCTATTCCTAAGATTCTCCTGCTCGTACGTCTGTTACCAGGCTATATCTCATCTACTGTGATAGTTAGACAGTTAGACAGGCCCCCAAAGCCCGGCAACGTACTTGCGACTTGCAACTGTTTTGCTGCCTCAGTTATTGCAGGTATCCATGGGCGGCGCTAATCACTTACCATCAGGTGATACGTCTGTTCGTTTGCCCCCTATTTCATAAAAAAAAACTGAAAAACAGAATAATATACCTGTTTTACGTTTGTACGGAACGCTTCGTGCGCAAGTCAGATTCACAGTTGGCCGGTTTTTTATTAATCATTGCTATAATCCACTGCTGGACATAGGCTGTTCCCATTGCATGCCACTATGATTGGTTATAGGCTTCTCGCATCCAGTTCCTGCCAGCCATCTTTCACAAGTCCTCACTCCAACTGGCCTGTGGGCGTTCAACACTACGTTTGACGATTTTTCTTATTACTTTAGCTAAATATTTAATATAGAATAATTTAAATCAAAAACCATTCATGTCACATCATCAGCCTCTCTTTAGAAAGGGGTTTTTAATTTACTATATCAGTTTGGCAACCACACATATTTATAGAAACTAGAAGGAACATAAAAGAAGATAACATTTTCAAGATTCAGAATTAGAATAGTATAAACTTTATTGTTAACCAGGTATTTGAAATACATTCAAGACTGCATATTAAGGGCAATCTACATTGTACAACGAAGACCTTAAAGCTAACAGGCAATATCTTACAGAAAAGCTTGAGAAATAGACTGTAGAAAAACGAATCTATTGCAGATTTTGGTGTGAAATATAAAAAAAATGTTTCAGATATTATAATCATAATATAATAATATATATGATATATTTTAACAATTATTTTTAAAGGAATTTAAGGCGAAAACTTATTAAAAAGTAGGTATTACAAACCTCTGATTTATCAATAATTTCAAAAATGTGCGGGTGGACGAAGAACCTTCTACTTCACGGATTCGACAACGGAGGGCGTGCGCCGCTGGGCCAGTCAGTCTGTGACCACGGCCATGCCCTGGTCGAAACGTCAGGCAAATCAGAGGTATATAATACCTTTTAATAAGTGATTGCGATAATTCCCGTAAAAATAATTGTTAATATATCATGTAACGCGAAAGTTTAAAAGTTAGTATATGATGTATTTGCTCACAATAACAGAAAATACAATAAAATAATTAAATAACGGCATTAAAGTGTGACAATTTTGGTTGTGGATCGCTGGTGCCTGAAGTAGGTACTTTTATTTTTCTTGTCTCTTTTTTATTTTTTTTGGTTCCGGGAACTGCTGCTATTAACACATCCGGACCCCTCCTAGGCCTGAAGTAGGTACCAATAACAACCTGTGTTACAGGACACCAGGTCCCCACTTGGATCACGACTAGTTATTTAAAAGTAATATATTGATGAAATATATTGAAGTATGGTTTATTACTGGTTTATTAGTCACAATAATGCATGCAATGCAATACAACGCAGCATGGCGACCCACACAATGGCGGCCTAGTGATGACTCACCAACATACGACAGCACGAATAGTCTAATTTCGTTACATCGTTCTGCTACGTTTCAAAAAGATTTTTTTTCTACCAAATACGATGACGGCCCAGGGAGTTTCACAAACACAACTATTGGAAGTGCATCTGTTCATTTTTATCCTCATAAACTATGAATAAATATGTTAAATAATAATATAACAACATACAATTCTGTTTTTATTTCCACAACACCATTATACTAGCAATATGTTTTGGCTCCATGGCGCGTTTTTTTTTGATATTAACTCTGCTTTTTATAAATATACCAGCTGAACCCCGCGGTGTTACCCGCGGTAATTGTTGTACCGCGAGTAACGCCGTGGGACAAAGTTAGTCTAAAAAAAGTATCCCAAGTTATTCCCTGGATCATCAACTTCCTGCCAGTAAAAGTCCCGTCAAAATCGGTTCAGCTGTTCCAGAGATTACCCGGAACAAACAGACAGACAAAAATTTTATTTCATAAATTTTGGTATACGTGTATACGTACATATGCATTTAGTTAAAAACGGTTATTTTAATATTACAAACAGACACTCCAATTTTATTTATTTGTATTGATAGTTTATTTCACAGACGTGATGTAAGTTTGATTGGTAATACCCCTACTGAGATAATACAATGACGATGACGTCATTTATTTATAAACATGGACTGTACCTGACCTCAACTTATCTCTGTGGTTCCCAGATACTTTGCGGTAATTACCTGATTAAATTCATCAAAACAGTATGCAGTATCTAGAGAGAGACGCATTAACTTTATCTCATGAGACATAGTGTCTAAAGTTGTTTGAAATCTATACAAATAAATAAAATTGGAGTATCCTAAATGCATATGTATGTTTACACGGTACATATACCAAATATTTAGTTAAAACATTTTTTTTTGTCTGTCTATCTGTCTGTTTGTTCCAGGTAATCTCTGGAACGGCTAGACAGATTTTGACGGGACTTTCACTGGTAGGTAGCTGATGATCCAGGGAGTAACTTAGGCTACTTTTTTAGACTAACTTTGTCCCGCGGCGTTACTCGCGGTACGACGATAACCGCGGGTAACACCGCGGGGTGCAGCTAGTATTACCTATAGCCTTTCTCGATAAATGAGCTATCTAACACTGAAGTATTTTTTTAAATCTTACAAGTAGTTCCTGAGATTAGCAAACAAGCTCTTCAGCTTTATTTAGATGTTGTATTATAACAAAATTGTAATGAAGAGTTTCTACGACAACAGAATTTTCAAATATCTAGTTGTAAAGTTCAAGAGAATTACATTTAAAGAACTGAATCAAACTAATAAATCTGTAATAAAAATATTACTATAAAAACAAAAAACCTGACTGTTTAAAAGTACTGAACGGAAAATAATAAGTATCACAATATTATTATATGAAATTATAATAAATAAACGTCTGACTAATGCATTGTTTTGTAATTTTACTAAACACTTTATTATGCTGAGGGCTACAGTACTTTTACCTACGGGTAAAGAAAGATTTAGGTACCAAGACTATGTTCATCTATACTGTATACATACAAATAAATAAAATTGGAGTGTCTGTTTGTAATATTATAATAACCGCTTTTTACTAAATGAACATTTACACAGTATGTATACATGGTACATAAAACAAAATAACATTTTTTAAATTTGTGTCTGTCTGTCTGTCTGTCTGTTTGATCCGATTAATCTCTGGAATGGCTGGACCGATTTTGACGAGACTTTCACTGATAGGTAGCTGATGGTATAAGTAGTAACTTAGGCTACTTTATTACCCGACTACGGCAAAGCCAAAGGAGGGTTATGATTTTGACAGGCTATGTATGTATGTATGTATGTATGTATGTATGTATGTATGTATGTTCATTTGTTCCCTCCTAGCTCCTTAACTACTCATTAGATTTGGACGAATGAGGTGTCTCTAGAAGCGTCATGATCGTCTTCTGGTTATAGGCTATATGGCGTGTCACTGAATCTAATGTGGCGCCCTCTAGCCGACATAAAGTACTGTATTAAAAAATAAATTTGAGATAAATATGCCGTGTTTGGTATCATTGGAAAGGGCGTTACTTTTACATTTCAAAAATACATATATTATTAGCATTTGTTCGTGACTTTGTCCGTATTTATTCGAAAAGTGTCATATTTCTATGGTATGCTTATTTGTTCCCTCATTCTTTCTAAACTAGTCAGAATAAATCAAATGAGGTATCGTTAGAAGCGTCTTGATTGCCCGCTGATAATAGGCTATATGAGGTGTCACTGAATTTAATGTGGCGCCCTCTAGCCGACGTAAAGTAGTGTATTAAAAAATAAATATGAGAGAAACATGTCGTGTTTGGTATCATACGAAAGGGCGTTACTTGTAGATTTCAAAAATATATATATTATTAGCATTTTCTCGTGACTTTGTCCTTATTTATTCGATAATTGTGACATTTCTGTGGTATCTATTTAAAATATACTTTTCAAAGAAATTAGTATTATAGAGGCACCAAAACATTTTAAATAAAAAAAAGTAAAAACTAAAACCCAACTACGACAAAAAACGACGCTGAAAAAGTATGAAACAAGTTTCAAAAGCCGTAGTCACGCGTTGTTAAAGTGATATGGACTATGGTACATTAATAAGTTTCAAAAGCCGTAGTCCATGTAGTGTAATGTACCATATGGTACATATCACTTTAACAACGCGTGACTACGGCTTTTGAAACTTGTTTCATACTTTTTCAGCGTCGTTTTTTGTCGTAGTTGGGTTTTAGTTTTTACTTTTTTTTTTTGGACTACGTTCAACCCCCCGGCGTTGCCAACGGTACTGTCGTACCGCGGGTAACACCGCGGGGTTCGGCTAGTAAATAATGCTAATATATCACAATATTATTAAAGTCTTTATTGCTGTTGGGTTTTTTGTATGTATTTTATCTTAGGAGATGCTCCGTTTAAATTGGACTCGGTTTTTGACAAAGCATCGTACGTACCGCACTCACTGCAACGTGAATTTTGTAACTAATTTCAATTTAAAATAAAAGTTTTCCTAAATGAATTTCTTAAACACTTTTTTTAACATGTTCACTTATTTCATTGCAAATTGGCGAATGTTTCTGGGGTTCAGTCCAGGTGGAAGAATTTTGAGAAATTTGTAAGTATTTCTTTTTGTAAATATCTATAAAATTTACATTCTTATTTTTTATCTTAAAACTAGGTGTTCCCACTACTTCGTACGGGCCAAAAGTGTTATTGAGTTTTTTCTGATTATAGAAACACTAAATAACAGCTCGGAGTTTGGAAGTTGGGGTCTGAACCCCCATGCCTCGGAGAGCACGTAAAGCTGTCGGTCCTGCGCCTGATCTCTCCCCGGTCGTGTCGGTTAACCGTCCCATCGGATTATGAGAGTGAGGGAACAGAGACTGCACTTGTGTTCGCGCACACACTTGTGCACTATAATATCTCCTGCGTAGTTGGTTGGTCTCTGTTGAGACTGGCCGCCGTGGCCGTAATCGGCTAGGAGAACATCATCATCATCACACGTGAAATTTAAATTTTCAAGTTAGTTTTCACCGCTTAAATTTACCCTGGACTACGACAAACATTTCAAAATCAAAATCAGCCAAATCGGCTGATCATCAGCTATTTGAGAGTGAAAATCCCGTCAAAATCCGTCCAACCTTTCCAGAGAATAAACGGAACATACGAAACGTTAGATAGACAGACAAAAAATTTTAACTACATTTTTGGTATATGTACCGTGTATACATACATATGCATTTAGTAAAAAACGGTTATTTTAACATTACAAACAGACACTCCAATTTTATTTATTTGTATAGATTTAAGCTATTTACGCTTGCATGTCCAATGGACACTAAATCCTTATTTTTACCCGACTACGGCAAAGCCAAAGGAGGGTTATGATTTTGACAGGTTATGTATGTATGTATGTATGTTCATTTGTTCCCTCCTAGCTCCTTAACTACTCATTAGATTTGGACAAATGAGGTGTCTCTAAGAGCGTCATGATCGTCTTCTGGTTATAGGCTATATGACGTGTCACTGAATTTAATGTGGCGCCCTCTAGCCGACATAAAGTAGTGTATTAAAAAATAAATTTGAGGTAAACATGCCGTGTTTAGTATCATTGGAAAGGGCGTTACTTGTACATTTCAAAAATACATATATTTTTAGCATTTGTTCGTGACTTTGTCCGTATTTATTCGATAAGTGTGATATTTCAATGGTATGCTTTTTTGTTCCCTCATTCTTTCTAAACTAGTCAGAATAAGACAAATGAGGTACCGTTAGAAGTGTCTTGATTGTCCGCTGACTAGAGGTTATATGACGTGTCATTGAATTGAATGTGGCGCCCTCTAGCCGACATAAAGTACTAAATTAAAAACTAAATTTGAAATAAATATGCCGTGTTTGGTATCATTGGCAAGAGCATTACTTGTACATTTCAAAAATTTGTTCGTGACTTTGTCTGTATTTATTCGATGAGGGTGATATTTCTATGGTACCTATTTAAAATAAACTTTGCACAACAATAAGTATTATAGAGGCACCAAAACATTTTAAATAAATATGGACTATGGAACATTCCTAAGTTTCAAAAGCCGTAGTCCATGTAGTGTAATGTACCATAGTCCATAACACTTTAACAACGCGTAACTACGGCTTTTGAAACTTGTTTCATACTTTTTAAGCGTCGTTTTTTGTCGTAGTTGGGTTTTAGTTTTTACTTTTTTTTTTATTGATCTTGTTATTTATTTCTAGTAAATTTCTCAGTTGAGATTTTTAGGTATGTATTTTTCTGAAAGATTCTTTCAGATCGCACTATCTGCCCTAACTATTTATGTCAACGCGTGTTGGCAAATGTTCATGCGTCTAACGAGTACGATTCTGCGGCTCCCCCTTGCGATTCTGCGGCTTCCCCTTGCGATTCTGCAGCTCCCAAGTGCGATTCTACGGCTCCCGAGTTCAGTTTTGCGGCTCTTAAGTCCAGGTGAAAGATATTAAAAAAAATGTAAGTATTTTTCGTTTAAGTAAACATCTCAGGTAATCTACTAAATATGCTTACTTTTTATTTAAAATTAAAGCCACTTGACTGCATAAAACCTTAAGAATAGGTAATTTATACGAGCTTTAAATTATATTACAAGGTAGTAGAGCCACGCAGATTTCAGCACGAACGTGCCGGCTCGACCGGGACCGTACTACGCACAGAAAATCAACGTAAAACGACAGCGATCATGCTGCCGTGTTTCGTTGGTGAGTGCGAGACCGGAGGCCCAATGATGCAGAAACATCACTAGCCCGCCATAGTGTGGGTCACCATGCTGCATTGTTGCATTGTCTGCATTAGCAGTATGGTGACCACCACTCTTGCTCATGCTTTCCATCAGTAGAGTGATTTTGGCAGGAAAAAAAATGGTATTTTTTTGTTTTCTGCAAGTTTCCTTAACATTGCTCTATCTGCCCTTATAAAGTTAAGTATTATATTAAATAATACAAAATGTTTCTAAATTTTTACTAATATTCCATACTAATATTATAAATTCTAAAGTAACTCGGTCTGTCTGTCAGTTACGTTTTCCCCTCTAAACCGATTTATTTAAATTCGACATGGAGATACTTCCATTCTTGAGGAAGGACATGGGCTACTTTTTACCATGATAACTGATATATACATGGGTGCTCTGCTACTTCAGTTTTAAAAAAATAAGTAACCTAACAACCAAAATCTAAATCATGAAAATACATTCAACGCATAAAAACGATTTTGTTCCTCGTTTCTGTGCCGTGCGGTTAAAACCTGGAACTCACTACCAGCGCACGTGTTCCCATCGTACTATGATCCCGGGTCCTTCAAGCGGGGCGTGAAAAAGCATCTCACTAGGCCGCCATAGTGCTGGTCACCATGCTGCACTGTCCATATTCGCAGTGAGGATGGTGACCACCACTCTTAGATTCTGCTTGTGCTTTCCATCAGGCAGGGCAGAGTCATTTTGGCAGCACAAATATAAAAAAAAAAAAAAAAAAAAAACAAAGGGTATTTTAAGCCTTTGTTGCTTATGTATACTTTTATGTACTTGCATGGCACCTACTTTATTTTATTAGTTAAACCTTCGCTAAACTATATTACTTATAGTTGCTGAATTCTTATTTACAAAAAAGTGAAAATCCAAAACTTAACTTTAATGAATACTAGTTTCCATATTCCAGTGTTCCATGAGTGAGTGGGTCTAAACATCGTGACTGAATCATCAAAGCGGACCCAGCTGTTGACGTTTAAGATAAGATATCGCACCTTCAAAGTAAAACCGATACTCAACGAAATTACGAAATTTTAAAGATGAACCAAAATTAGAAAAAAGTCACTATTTTTTCTCAATAAGTTTAGGATTCTTTATGATGTTTAATGAGTTTTTATGATAGATTTAACGCTTTGAGATGTGATTTAAAATAGTTATTTTTTTATATACAGCTTTACTTTTTTAAATTTATATTATTAAAGTGACACTTTAATAAATAGAAAACAATTGAAATTTCATTATTCAATAATGCTTTTAAACATATAAGTTAAAATATATTTATATACGGTCGAATTGAGAAACCTCCTCTTTTTTGAAGTCGGTTAAAAATCTCAAAATTGGCATTGTTTGGTTTTGCAATATAAGTAAATAAATAAAAAACATTCGAAATTACTAATATTTATTACAAAAATAAAGATAGATAATCCATTCAATCATTTGGAATAGTTATTTATTAATCAGTCTCGAGAATTTTGTACCTTTAAATCAGAGCATATACCTATCTTCTTTTTTATGGTATAGGGGGAAAATAAGCAAACGCATCGCCTGATGGTATAGTAAGCAATACCGGGCTTACCGCAGGCGACAGTTCATTCCACAGTTTTGTTGTGCGAGGCAGAAAGTTTCTGGAGAAGCGCACACATCTAGATAATGGAGCTGAAACTCCTGTCGCGTAGGACGATGAGGGAAAGAGGCGACAGGGATCAGTCCAAACAATTCCTCGGAGCACTTCCCATATTAGATGAGATAGAAGATGCATAGCGAGGCCACATCTCTACGCAGCGCCAGAGGACCCAGCCGATTAGAAACTTCTTGGAAATTGACAATTCAAGTTGCTCTTCGTTGGATGCAGTCTAAAGAGAGCGTGTTTTGGGCCGAGTCCTCACTGCAGTCGCAGTGGTGGCAGGTGGGACTCAGTTCCCTCCTGGCCACCGAGTGCAGGTACTTCCCGAAGCAACCGTGCCCGGAAAGCACCTGCGTCAATCGGAAGGAAAGGGTCCGTGCTGCCGCCCTGCCCACTCGCGGATGACCTGCTGGAGAGCCTCCACGGCGGCAAAGCCAGCGCGTGGAGTCTCCAGCCGGAACGACCAACTAGCCAACAGATATACCAGAAGGTCACCAGCTGATCGACCCTTCCGGAAACCGTACTGCTGGTTGCTAAGCAGATGATGATCTTCTAGGTATCATTGGTTACCAATGGATGTGTTCTAAAATCGATCTAAATCTTTTTGTTTATGATGTGTTGAAATCCTTAATAATAAACTTGAATTGGTAGTACGGTCTACTCACTTAAATGGTCTTTAAGTAGATATACCTCAGGTATCTTGTGGAAAATTTACTTCTGAGCTCACGGTCTCTCGGGCCGGGGCCTCCATTGGTCGGGGGCCCGTGGTATTTTGCCAGCCCTGCCACCCTATAGTTACGCCACTGCTCTTGTAAACGGAATCTTGGGCGCGCCGGTGCTTTTGGTAATTTTCGCCAGATTTATTTGAAAATTTATTGAAGACTGTTAGAGGTAGGTAGGTAGGAAGGTAGAAAACGCCTTCTTATCATAAATAGCTCCGTTTTGTTGTCGAACTGTGTGCCGAGAGGGCTACGTCACGAACTAAAAAGATAGTGCACGTGGCTATTTGCTTTTCCTTACCGAAACCGCCCTTTCGTCGTAAAAAACTATCAAATCAATTGATTTCTTAAACATTAACCCACCCATTATTGTAGTGTAAATATTGGCATACGGTGCTTTGTGAAATATTTTTGTGAAAAAGTATGAAATAAAAATTAAATTTAAAAAACTCCGTCACAATAACCTGAGTTCTCTTTAAAAGTAAAAAAATATGAAAAAAACTCAATCTTGAAATACCTAAATACTTAGGTGCTTTTACAATTAACAATTATAAGGAAAAGGACAATTAATTGGAAAAAAATATGGAGTTAGAATTCAGAATGGAACTTAAGTTGTACCTGCACCACATATCAGGCAAATTCAAATAAATAAATAAAATTGATGCAATAAATTAGTTTATTAATTTTTTTACTCAAATATGTAATAAACTGAATACAAGACGTACACGTGTTATAAGAAAAAGTTTACATTATTTTCCCAATTCATTTTATGAAAAAATATTTTAATTTTGCTAGCTAGCACTTGTCGTATCCATTTGATTTTCAAAATCTGAATCACAAACCGGGGTGTGGAATGGACGTTGTTGAGTACTTTCACAAACAGGGGGGTATTCGGGTTTCTTTTCGCAAATGAATGCGTAATGTTTTTCACACCAAATATCGTTGAACATAGCGTTTCGATACACTGCACCACAATATTCACCTTCAGTTGCGTTATTAGGTTCTCCTGGAAAAAACTTTGCATAACCAGCTTCCTGGAGCGTCTCACCTAAAATCAAAAGTAAATTATTTTAATACAGTATGAGATCATATTATAATCCACGTGTTTCTCCCAGATGGAGAACATACGGGGAGCCCCGTAGGTTTTCCAAAAAAAAAAACTTTTTTACTTATTTTTATTGGATTGGAACGTTATCACTGAGAGATTTTTTTTTGTTGTGCGTTAGATTTTGGAGCATTTTAATAAAAGAAAATTCAGACACCTTGCATACTGTTTATCTTACATGTACAATACTACACTATTGTACCTGATATTCTGACTTTGAAAATGAGTGGCCATGAGTTTTTTTGCAAGTATTCTTCTCATGAGGCTCTACGCATTTTGGAAACTGGAAGTTATGGATCGACACAGGCAGGCAGTAGATTTCGGTGGTTTCGCCTAATTTACCTCGACAATACTGGACATGATGTGGCGTCTGTTTGTGTCGATCTATGATTTTTAACTGTAGCTTCAATTTAACGTGCATAAATGTCACTTTAGTGGCTTAATTGAATAAATGATTTTAAATTAGAATTTGGAAGGTCATCAGGTATGTACCCTGCTTGAACCGTGTTGGATTGTTTTTAAAACATGTAATCAGTCCTGTCACAAAACTTTATACACACCTTTTGTCAAGTTAAACAAAGCGTGCATTGTATGTACGACATGTACGTGTTGTTAAATTGATATGCTTTGAAGGAGGTAAAAGTTATGATTATTAATAACTATTCTTTATGTTTTTCACGCATGTTTCTAAAGTCTTCTGCGACTGAAGTTGTCCTTTTTTAAAGGATAAAAATTTGGGGCGAAAAAATTACCCTGACAATTCAGCACATGGTTTGGCGTCCGTTGGTGTTGATCTATGATTTTTAACTATAGCTTCAATTTAACGTTCATAAATGTCACTTTAGTGTCTTAATTGAATAAATGATTTTGAATTTGAATTTGGAAGGTCATCAGGTATGTACTAAAATTGTAGTATTAATAGTTGAATTGAAGTAAACAATACAAGTGATACAGTGTATCTACATACATTATAACTGAAAAATTAAGTAAACAAGAGAAAGATTACCGTGAATGGTCGTCCAGTCAGCGCTCTCGTCCCAATTGTACATTCCAACATAGGACATATCTTTCCAGAAATTACCGATCAGTTTTGCTGGTGGATACTTGGCGAAGATATCAAGGACGACCTTTGCTTCATCCTCACTATTTATAATTACCAGGTGACCACCCTCAGCAGAACAGGCAAAGTTAGCTCTTTTAAATGTTCTTTGGTTTGTGTGGAATTTGTAACACTTGTTTGTTAGACTTTCAAATTGGTATTCTGAAAAAAATAATATAGTAACTTCATTTTTATCATTACCTAGACAGCCAACGAGTATAAAATACTAGTACTAATGAAAACCAGTACTATGATAAGGTATATTTTTATTTTTATCATCAATTGGATGGTGAAAAGTAATAAAGTAAACAAAAATATTTCACGTCTGTGAAGTAAAACCATTTGAATCACTTTAGCAATTACCAGGGTCTGGAGTGCCACACACGTTGGCTTCGGCATTCGAATGCGGCCTGAAGCAAATATAAGGGCGAGGTTTATCGCACCTGACATCCGAGAACTTTCCATCAGAGTGCATGACGATGCAGCTTTCAGCATTATTTAAATTGTTAGGCTCGAATGGAGCCCATTCATGTGGTATTAGTTCAAATGGTACACCTAGAAAATGATAGAATACACATGTAAAATAAGTAAATAATGTTCAGTTTACTTCATAATCCTATAATAATTATAGCACAGAAAACGTAGAGGTTTAAGCGGTTACCTCGACGGTCTCTATTGTACTGATAGATAGATAGATAGAAAACTCTTTATTTGTACACCATACAACAGATTTAAAATAGAGTACAGAAAATGACAAATGCACAAATGTAATGTACAAAGGGCGGCCTTATTGCCAAAAGCAATCTTCTTCTCATTTATACTGAGTGATTGTTGTTCTGGGTCTGGCAGTTATTTGTGTCATGTTCTTGGTGCAGGAGTTGCTATAAATTATGAATATGATTAAGATAAATATAATAATAAAGAAGTTACTTAAAGAAATACTGGATTCAATAATTTTGTCGTCACTTTCTGAAAATCATGATTTACTCAAAAAACAACAACAAAAAAACAACAAAAAACAAAAAAACACAGAGATTGTTAAAGATTCACAGGTCCTAAAATTTAAATATATGTTGATATAAAGAAATATTATCTTCTTTTTATGCCTGCTCTACCCGTAGACAGATGTGTCCGTGTAGAAGGGGTGGTTTGTTCGTCTGTGGTAGGAATTTAATGTCGTTGTCGGTTTTTGTGGCATAGATCAAAGGGTTTCAGCGCCAGCGCTCGGCGACTGTCCACACGTCTGCGAACGCATCAGTGTTTATCGGGAAGCGAATGAGTGCACGCGGGCTTCCGGTGCTTCTTGCAGTTTTTTTTCTTTCAATAGGTACCTTCTTACTCATCAAAATGACGAACATGAGCACTGATGAATGACTATAAAATTATTCGATGCTTAATCCTTATTTATCATATTTTTATTGTGTTGTCATTAACGTTTATTTCAATAAATTAAATTTATATTAACGAAATTGTCATTCAAATCGTAATTACTTATTATTATTATTTTTAATAATTTATAACTTGTAAAAATATTCGCATACAATGTAAAAAAATGTTTACTAAGTAAATTAAAAATGAAACGAGATATCCATTTTGAGTACATGTTTGTTGCGTCTGTCGAGAACCAACACAGACTGATCGACTTACAGACGTGTGGACGGCTCGTAGTGATCCATCTACGGATGCATCTGCGAACGTCTTCGGACGCATCCTGTCTACGTGTAGAGCAGGCATGAGCAATTTGACGGCAAGTGTTGCATGTCGGTATGATTATATTTGTCAGTTCCCAAACCGCACTTGGCCAGCGTGGGGATGTATGGCCTAAACCCTCTCTTGAGAGGAGCCAGGAGCCTAGCAGTGGGACGTTTATGGGTTGATGATGATGATGATGATGATGATGATGATGATGATGATGATGATAGTTACATTTGTCAGCGCAGAACGCGGCCACTTTGACTGCATACAAAATTTATTTTACTAACCGTCTACGGTATGGAATTGCACTTTAGTTAAGGTAGCGTGAATTCCAGTGAATATCTCAGGTTTACAAAATGATTGCAACATATAAGCCTTCATTTCGTGCGTTGTAGGAGAGGCTAACATAGCACCTGTGGACACATAATATTAATAAGTGTTATTTGTTTCAGTTTTCCAGTAAAAGCGAGAAAAGTGTGCACATAACATGGTTAATTACAAAGCATCATAAATATTCTAAAATAAACATTTGAGACTGAGAGTTATGTTTATTACTGTGCCATAACACATGATGCATAATTTATGGATTTTATAAGAAAATTTTAGACGACGGACAATAAATTGATCCAGATAATTTGTAAGTTACAAATCAAACCTTCTAAAAAAAAAAATCAATTATGGCGACGAGGGTTGTACGCCGTGTCTCACAAAAAGCCTGACTCTCAGTGAAAATGTTTGTTACAATCTACTACTCTCAGCGTACACAGCGATGGGCACAGCCCATCCCAGTACTGATTTTCAGTGCCCATAATAGCAGTTGATTTGACGCTCATATGCGCTGCTAACATTAGAGGTTCTATCTGTCTCCTCTCCTACCTCCAGATTCAGTTTAATAATCAATATTTGACAAGAAATGTTAAGTAGGTATGTGATTCTTGTATTTTTTTCTTTTTTTTTAAAAACACCTGTACTGTTTACAATTTTCAACAATGTTACGTCGGTACTTAAGTGGGTGATAGACGTAC
This sequence comes from Spilosoma lubricipeda, assembly GCA_905220595.1. Taxonomy (NCBI): domain Eukaryota; kingdom Metazoa; phylum Arthropoda; class Insecta; order Lepidoptera; family Erebidae; genus Spilosoma; species Spilosoma lubricipeda. Next base: position 1,649,824 of record HG992296.1, read on the forward strand.
GAACTTAAAGTACGCGGTTCTTAAGATCGTGAACTTACTCGGCTCGACGTCGGTGACACACGTGAAGCTTGCTCATACTATATCGCGATGTCGTCGAGACAAGAAGCTTTGTGTTATTTGGGAATTATATCATATTACATTTTAAAAACTAATAAAAAAAGACGAAATCGAAAAGTGTGGGTAAAACACTGGACTACGAAAAGAGAGCGTTTAACGCATGTGAATTTAGTAAGAGAGTTACGTGAAGAGAAGGAAGACTCCCGGCTCGCCGTGCTGCCACACGTACGAGCCGAGACGAGCTACGAGTAAAGTGGATGATAGACGTACGAACTTAAAGTACGCGGTTTTTAAGATCGTGAACTTACTCGGCTCGACGTCGGTGACACACGTGAAGCTTGCTCATACTATATCGCGATGTCGTCGAGAGAAGAAGCTTTGTGTTATTTGGGAATTATATCATACTAGCTGACCCACGCAACTTCGTTTGCGCCTTATATTGCCCGTAGCGTAAAATTTTCCCCCGTTTTTGAAACATTCTTCATTGTTGCTCCGCTCCTTTTAGTAGTAGCGTGATGGTATATACCCTATAGCCTTCCTCGATAAATGGACTATCTAACACCGAAATAATTTTTCAAATCGGACCAGCGGTTCCTGAGATTAGCGTGTTCAAACAAACAAACTCTTCAGCTTTATATATTAGTACTAGCCGACCCACGCAACCTCGTTTGCGTCTTCTACTGCCCGTAGCGTTATAATTTTCTCCCGTTTTCGAAACATTTTTCATTGGTGCTCCGCTCCTATTAGTCCTGGCGTGATGATATATAGCCTATAGCCTTCCTCGATAAATGGGCTATCTAACACTGAAATAATTTTTCAAATCGGACCAGCGGTTCCTGAGATTAGCGTGTTCAAACAAACAAACAAACAAACTCTTCAGCTTTATATATTAGTAGAGATAGATTACATTTTAAAAACTAATAAAAAAAGACGAAATCGACAAGTGTGAGTAAAACACTGGATTACGAAAAGAGAGCGTTTATCGTATGTGAATTTAGTAAGAGAGTTACGTGAAGAGAAGGAAGGCTCCCGGCTCGCAGTGCTGCCACACGTACGAGCCGAGACGAGCTACGAGTAAGATTTCAAACAGGTTGGATCGCCGGCGAACTTGCGCGGCAATTTTAAAGTACGCGTTTTTAACGTGACACACAGGCGAAAAAGGTCGTCGAGCCACAAGTCCGCGTACTTACTCGCACGTCTATCACCCACTTAAGATTTCAAACAGGTTGGATCGCCGGCGAACTTGCGCGGCAATTTTAAAGTACGCGTTTTTAAGGTGACACACAGGCGAAAAAGGTCGTCGAGCCACAAGTCCGCGTACTTACTCGCACGTCTATCACCCACTAGATATGTATTATTATCCAGTGTAACGGAGGGTAGAATGTTTTCCTTAATAAAACAGTTGTAATCGGATCTCGGCCTTTCATTGACATAACATTGGCGCAGTCGGTAAATTAAATAAGTTTTTATAATACCTATCGGAAAAATTGAACATTTTGTTGTGGAATCCAATAATTGGGACAGTTATGTGCGTCGGGTGAAACAGTTCATAGTTTTAAATGCTATCGATGATTCACTCAAAGTGCCAACTTTGTTAACCTTAGTCGGCGGTGATTGTTACAATTTAATTTGTGATTTGTGTTCACCGGCTGAACCAGAAACGAAAACATTTGATCAATTAGTGGCATTAGTAAAAACACACTTGGAACCCGAGAGGTCGGAGATTGCCGAACGTCATATTTTTCGGCAAAGAGTTCAGTTGCAGGGGGAAAGCATTCGCGTTTATCTTCAAAGTTTGAAACATTTGGCTAAAACCTGCAACTTTGGCATCTCCCTCGAAGAAAACCTGCGTGACCAATTCGTATCAGGGTTATATAGTGAGGAGATGCGATCAAGATTGTTTGCGGAGAAAAATATTGATTATAAACGAGCCGTGGAACTCGCTAGCGCGCTCGAGGCGGCGGAGCGGCACGCAGGCGTCGCGTGCGCTTCGGCCAGCGGGGCGGCGGCGGCGGCGGCGGACGACAACAATGGCTTGCATCGGTTCGGGAGCGGCGCGGGCGGCGGCGCCGGGCGAGCGCGGGCTGGCGGCTCGGCCGGGCCCACGGGCTCGCCGGCGGAGGCCCGCAGCGCGCGCCCCGGCGGCAGCGCCCCGTGTGCGCGATGCGGGAAGTTTAATCATTCGGCAGCGAGGTGTCGTTTTAAAAATTACTCGTGTGATTCGTGTGGGCAAAAGGGCCACTTAAAGGTGATGTGTGTGAATAAAAATAATGTGAGCGAATATCGTGCGGATTGGCAAAAGAACAAGGCTAAAGGTCAGTACTTTTTAAATTACACGAACTCGGAAGACGACAGCTCCAATTTTTATAATATGGTGTCATCAAACGAACGCGATGGACCTTACTACGTGAATGTAATAATAGAAAATGTATGTTGTAAGTTAGAAATTGATACCGGTAGTCAAATATCTGCCATCTCTAAAAGCTTTTATGAATGTAATTTTAAAACTTTACAAATATATAAAAAAATGTTATCGTTAACGTCTTATACTGGTGATTTAATTGAGACTTTGGGCTATATTGTGGTAAATGTATGCTGTGGATCCGCGTCTGCAACACTTAAACTATATGTAATTGAAAACGGAGGGCCCCCATTGATGGGACGTACTTGGATTAAAAAATTAAACATAGCATTTATTCAATGTCACAATATGGCCAAAAGTGAAACTAATGTAGCAGACTTATTGAAGACTGAATTTCCAGCGGTATTTGCAGACGGTTTAGGAACTTTTAAATCTCGTATACGTTTATATTTAAAAGCCAATAATCCGGTATTTGTTAAAGCGCGAGCCCTACCGCAAGCCCTGCGCACGCGTGTCGAAGCGGAGCTAGATCGTTTGCAGCGAGAAGGAGTTATTTACAAAGTAGAAAGATCTGACTATGGAACGCCAATAGTACCTATTATAAAATCAGACGGGGGAATTCGCATCTGTGGCGATTATAAAATAACAATCAATCCATTATTAAAAGATTTCCATTACCCACTGCCTCGGATAGAAGACTTGTTTGCTACCTTAGGCGGGGGTGAACAATACACTAAGCTTGATTTGTCTAACGCGTTTCAGCAATGTATGTTAGAAGAAGAGTCGCAACCAATGACCGCGATTACAACTGTTACAACTGTACAATTACTTAGCAAAATCTATGGTTATGTAATGTTTGGATGGCCTCAAAATAGTAATAATATCTCAGAGAAGGCTTATTTTACGCGTAAAGATAATATTCACATAGATCAGGGATGTTTAATTTGGGGTTACAGGATTATAGTACCGAACGCGTTACGAAACATGGTGTTAAAAGAGATACATGACGGTCATCCTGGTATCGTTAAAATGAAGCAAATAGCGCGCAATTATGTATGGTGGGATAACTTAGACACAGATATCGAACGCACGGCCCGTGAGTGCAGCGCGTGCGAATCGCAGCGCCCCGCGCCGCCGCCTGCCCCCCTGCACTCCTGGCCATGGCCGGTGGAGCCGTGGTCACGATTAAATATCGATTTTTTAGGACCGTTCAATAATAAGTATTATTTGATAGTTATAGATGCACATTCTAAGTGGATCGAGGTGGATAAAGTGAGTAGTACCTCAGCGTCCATAGTAATAGATTGTTTAAGAAAAATGTTTGCTCGTTTTGGTTTGCCTAAACGAATAATAAGCGACAACGGACCACCATTTTCTTCAGCAGAATTCGCGTGTTATTTAAAGAAAAATGGAATCAAACACACTTTAATAGCACCATATCACCCAGCCAGTAACGGCGCGGCGGAAAACGCCGTACGTTCGATAAAAAGAGTACTTAAAAAAGCACAAATCGAAAATGAAAATGAGAGTTCAGCATTGAGCAGATTTTTGTTTACATATAGAAATACCGAGCAAAGCACTACAGGACGTGAACCAGCAGTGGCGATGTTTGGCCGTCGTTTACGTGGGAGACTGGACTTGCTTAGGCCCGATATTGGTGAGCTGGTGCGTGAACGTCAGGACGCCCAGGAGCGGCGCCGCGCCAATACCCCGCTGAGGGAGGCAGGCGTAGGGGATACGGTGCTCATTCGGAATTATGCTAAACACAATCAAAAGTGGACAGAAGGGGTAGTGATAGATAGACCTAGTCCAGTGTCTTATAAGGTGCGTTGTAGTGATGGTCAAATACACAAACGTCATGTAGATCAAATATTAAAAACTAACCGTAAGTCTAGGTATTCAATGTCGGCTACGCAAAATGAATCTCTGTTAGATAAGAGTTTAGAGTCAAAGCGGATTGACGAGAATATACATGAACCGGTGGACGAGTGGGAGTTAGCGGAAGAGGAACTAAACAGTAATAGTCCTCGCGCGCCGGCTCCGGCTGCATCGTCGTCGCAGCCGCAGTCGCCTAGATCGCCGTTAGAGGTTCGAGCTCCGCGTAAGGCTGCATTAAGTTGCATTGAAAAGTTAAAAAATATAAAGCAATAACTATCTGCAAATCTGGAAATTAGGTCATTACATATTGGGTACTTATAACTACTTAATTCGTAAGTTTATAAAATGTAAGTTTAAATCTTTAGCTGTGTGATTGACTGTATTTAGATTAAGTATCAAATCCTTGTATAATTAAAGTGTTATTATTATTATAGGGAGGAAGTGTTACGTCGGTACTTAGATATGTAATAATATCCAGTGTAACGGAGGGTAGAATGTTTTCCTTAATAAAACAGTTGTAATCGGATCTCGGCCTTTCATTGACATAACAGTAATATTCTTAAAGCCACATACAATTACTTTCAGGGATAATTGATAAGTAATTAAAATTAAACCAAAACCGAAAACTATTTTCAAATAAACAAACATTATTAGAAACTGCCATCATACCGGGACATGTCTGGCTGAGAAGCCATTGCAAGGAGACACATAATCAATGTGATAGCAACGTTCGTCGGTTATAATCCTAAAGGTAAGGGACAATGGTCATGCCCTGTTCTTTGTAACCGACTTCAGAAAAAGGAGGAGGTTTCTCAATTCGACCGTATACCGTTTTTTTATGTGTGTTCGGGGATAACTTCGTCGTTTATGAACCGATTTTGATGATTCTTTTTTTAATGGATAGGAGATGTCCCGATGGTGGTACCATGATAAGGACATTAATATCTGATGATGACATCCACGAGAAATTGAGTCGAACCTTGAAGTCGGTTTTACTTTTTGTTAAAATTGTACTTGTTGCTGGTCAAAAACCTCTATTTGATGTGAAACATCCATAGGCCAGGGGTAAACCTGATATTCGGCGTGGCGTGTTCAAAATTTTTATTTGTATTTGTTTTGTTAATTGTATTTTTATTTGTATTAGAATTTTGTATTTAATAAAAATGAATATTAATGTAATAAACAGTAATTTTATTTTATACGCAACCATTTTGATGTTTCACGTCTGCCAAGCGTCCCGTGACGGCTCACGTTTTCTAGGATTTATTTCTAGTACGGCAGTGGTCAATGAAAAATAGAAAATTGAACAAATATATGGTAAAACGACAGTAGAAATCCGTTAAGTTGGGTATTTCATCCTTGGTCATATGTACTTTTTTTCAGGAGAAAGTAGGTCGTAACATCCGAGATGGAGTTATCAAAGCTGCACCAGCTATTGCAGTCGTAGGGCAGGCGAAGGCCCTAGGGAAATAAAATGATAGTACTAGAATTCTACATCAACCATCAAATGGCACACCAAAGAAATTGATCTAGATATACCATTGTTTGTATGTACTGTATTATTTGTTAAAAATTAATTGTGTAAATATTTTCATCTGTGATTATGCTTTGTTTAATAAATGAGGTCTTTTTTACCCGACTACGGCAAAGCCAAAGGAGGGTTATGATTTTGACAGGCTATGTATGTATGTATGTATGTATGTATGTATGTATGTATGTATGTATGTATGTATGTATGTATGTATGTATGTATGTATGTATGTATGTATGTATGTATGTATGTATGTATGTATGTATGTATGTATGTATGTATGTATGTATGTATGTATGTATGTATGTATGTATGTATGTTCATTTGTTCCCTCATAGCTCACTACTCATTAGAACTGGACAAATGAGGTGTCGTTAGAAGCGTCATAACCGTCTGCTGGTTATAGGCTATATGACTTGTCACTGAATCTAATGTGGCGCCCTCTAGCCTACATAAAGTACTGTATTAAAAAATAATTTTAGATAAATATGTCGTGTTTGGTTAAAGGGCGTTACTTGTACATTTAAAAAAAATACATATATTATTAGCATTTGCTCCTGACTTTGTCCGTATTTATTCGATAAGGGTGGTATTTCTATGGTATGCTTGTTTGTTCCCTCCTTCTTTCTAAACTACTTGTCAGAATAAGACAAATGAGGTATCGTTAGAAGCGTCTTGACTGTCCGCTGGTTATAGGCTATATGACGAGTCACTGAATCTAATGTGGCGCTCTCTAGCAGACGTAAAGTACTGTTTAAAAAAATAGGTTTGAGAGAAATATGCCGTGTTTGGTAGCATACGAAAGGGCGTTACATGTATATTTCAAAAATATATATATCACTAGCTGAACCCCGCGGTGTTACCCGCGGTTATTATTGTACCGCGAGTAACACCGCGGGTCAAAGTTAGTCTAAAAAAAGTAGCCTAAGTCACTCCCTGCATCATCAGCTACCTGCCAGTGAAAGTCCCGTCAAAATCCGTCAAGCCGTTCCAGAGATTACCCGGAACAAACAGACAGACAGACAGACAGACAGACAGACAAAAATTTTTTTAGCTACATTTTTGGTATATGTACCGTGTATACATACATATGCACTTAGTAAAAAGTGGTTATTTTAATATTACAAACAGACACTTCAAATTCAATTCAATCAATAACTGCCTCGTTGGTCTAGCGGTTGACGTATGCGACTGCTGATCATGAGGTCTCGAGTTCGAATCCCGGGTCGGGCTAAAGGTGTTATTGAGTTTTTCTAATTCTATAAATACTTAATAACAGCTCGGAGTTTGGAAGTTGGGGTCTGAACCCTCCGTGCCTCGGAGAGCACGTAAAGCTGTCGGTCCTGCGCCTGATCTCTCCCCGATCGTGTCGGTTAACCGTCCCATCGGATTATGAGAGTGAGGGAACAGAGAGTGCACCTGTGTTTGCGCACACACTTGTGCACTATAATATCTCCTGCGTAGTTGGTTGGTCTCTGTTGAGACTGGCCGCCGTGGCCGTAATCGGCTAGGAGAACATCATCATCACATAATTATACCAAAAATGTAGTTAAAATTTTTTTTGTCTGTCTGTCTGTCTGTCTGTTTGTTCCGGGTAATCTCTGGAACGGCTGGACGGATTTTGACGGGACTTTCACTGGCAGGTAGCTGATGATCCGGGGAGTAACTTAGGCTACTTTTTTTAGACTAACTTTGTCCCGCGGCGTTACTTGCGGTACAACAATAACCGCGGGTAACACCGCGGGGTTCAGCTAGCATTCATATACAAATGGTGTTACGTGATGACGTCAAAGGATATCAAACAATAACGAGCGTAGGCATTCTGTAAGCAGGGACCTTATGGTCCCTGGTCCCATATGACCGTATGGTCCCATATGACCCAAATTTAACTGTCAGTCACAGTAGTTAAATTTGGATAATACTAGGTAGTCTACTAATTGTTCCTTAAAGGTATACTGAGGTAGTCACGGATGATATATAACATTTTTATTCGTGTCTATAAAACCAATTTCTGACAGAGTTATTTATATGAGCTTCAAACATCAGCTGGTGTTCTATTAGCAGAAATATTAGCTTCATGTAGCCTTGAAATTGCTTGTGTGTTTATAATAATTTTAGGGTCACTCTTAGCATAGACTGGATTTGACCCCTGCCACCCACCATAATAAATTTGGACTTTATTGGATTTAAAACCAATGAATGTTCTACAGACCATCTAACCACCCTTTCCAAGTTTTCGGTTATCCTGTCCACTTTCACTCCGTTTCATTGGGTATAAAAAACAAAAATAGTTGGGTATCATCGCCATACATGTGGTACCCAAAATTTAGAAAACAATCAGTTATGTAAATAAAAGGGGCCCCAATACGGAGCCTTGAGGGACACCCCTGGTTACAGCCAAAGACGCCAACTTGGACAATAGTAAAGATGTATCAATGGCGTCGAATGCCAGGCTACTCCCGCCTAGCAGTGTGAGTATCGTTTCCTCTCCACGATTCCTAGCTTCCCACGTCCTTTCCTAAAACCAGACTATTTATCTGGATAAATAGATACTTTTCAGGAACAAAAGTTACACTATTTCCTTTTCAGTATCTTTGATACCATGATGGTGTAAAATGCATGTTACTTTCATATTGGGTTGTGAAGCAGGCAAACCAAAATGGTGTACTTTTACGAGTTTTATAAATTCTCTTCGGTAGTGAGTTATTACCCTTACGAGGTTTTTTGAGGATCAGGTTTAACATAGAGGTTTTTTAAGTGCTCAAAATGGTAGTAAATACGAAAAAAGTGGCCTATAGCTAAATCAAATAATGCACAACCTATTCTTTATAGCAGGTTTTTGCAGGATTCGAATCTAACTACAGATATTATGTCTAAGGCAAAGAATATCAAATCGATTAACACTATGTCCTATTATAGCGCCTCATTTTATCTCGGTCTATACAGTTGATGAATAAAGAAAGCGTTATTATGGAAATTAATAATAGCATACGGTAAAGAAGCAAAACTCAAACTAAATTACTTTAAATAAAGCTTACCTTCGAGGTGGCACAATAAGCGAGCATCGGCCCAAGTTGCGGGCATTTCATGATATTTGAACCATCCCAGATTAGTGTACCTATAATCACATCTGAACTTGACACTATCTAGAAGAGTAAAAAATATCTATTACACGTGAAAACAGTTGTACTAGAAATAACATCTGTTTAATAAAAAAATCTAATATTAAATACAAAAAGTTGTGCAGATTTATCTACTAAGTTATCCAACTACTTAAAAGAATTTGAAGAATCCAATCAAAGGAAAAATTGTAGGCTTTAAAAGGAATGTAACAAGATTTAACGGCGAAGCGTTATATAAATAGACTAAAGAAAATAATAAATCTGAAGTCTGTGTTAAGTCATGTGGTCAAAACAAAAGATTAGCCATCAAGAGAATAAAGGCGTTGGCGATTATATGAGGAAAATCAATGCGAAACACTTGCAAATTGACTAAAAAAACATTTTTATATCAAAGGACCGTTTATATTTGTCTTAATCTAGTTATTACTTAATGTAATTGACATATTTCACTTAAACGTTATCCTATATAGAGATTTTGTATGTGCATAGAATATTAAAGTATTATAATATGAAAGCCAAATAAAGAACCATACCTGATATTGAAAAACAGAATATTGCTACTACTAAATTTAAAACGCATTTCATTTTGTGAAGAGATGGGACCGAGAGAGGACAAGTCACTGTCACAGAAATATTTATAGTATGTTTTATCGTTCAGTAACAATATCCTATCTATTCTGTTTTTAAATTATGTTTTTAGTAATTCTGCACATGTCGCATTGCAATATCAGGTATATTTACGTAACTTTATATCTTAAACATTCCTACCATTATTTTCATACTCGTATTTCAAATTTGTTAGATGGTTTCTGTTATTTCGGCCACCTGGTTGACGATAACCTTAAAAATGTGACCGTTGGCAGACGACACAATGTCTTTACCGTCCTATGACCCTTGGACAAGGCATCAAGCGTTCTAAAGAAATCTTCATATCGATTAGTTACCAGCAGTGGCTAAAAAGGTACTTTAGTATGAGAAAACTGGATACCAGAATGAAGATGGGATAGGCAATGCTGCAAATCTAAAATGCTGAAACGTAACTGTGATTATAGTAGTTGTCTAATGATAAGAGACGCCTAAGATTGATATCAGCTATCGATTTATTTTCCCGTGGGAGCGCTACACTTTAGCATGAATGGGCCGTCTCGACCGGAGTGATACCACGGCCTCACAGAAAACCGGTGTGAAATAGTGCTAGCGCTGTGTTTCACCGAGTAAGTGAGGATACCCTTCCCCATCCCCAGAGACCGGTAACGCATATGTAAAGCCTCTGGTGTTGCAGGTGTCCATGGGCGCCGGTAATCGCTTACCATCAGGCGATACGTCTGCTCGTTTGTCCGCTATTCCATGAAAAAAAGCAAGCGGTTATGGCCTTAAAATTTATTTATTTACTTGTATATTGTTTATACTTACAATAATTTGTTAATTGTGCAAAATAACAAGAACACATAACAAGTATGAAAAATAATCCAAATATTTCAATAAGGTAATCGAAGCGTATCTAAAACTGATTATAAGAATCTATTTTCGCTACCTTACCAGAAATTGTTGTTCTGAGGTTGGGTGTTCTTTTTATTAGGTCTGTTCAATGTATATGTATGGTTTAATTTTTTTATCTATAGCGTGGATTCCAGTGTTAAAGAACATACTACCTCACTTTTCTGCGCAGTCGGATAAACACCAGAATAGGAACACTTCGGTTTGCTTACAGAATAGGAACTCTGTTAGTATGGTATGTGAGCACAACAAATATATCAATAATATCGAAAACTTGTCACCGCACGTAAAATCATATTATTTGAATCAGATTACTTTAAGGATCAGTTTATAGGTAGGTGGTAGGTATCTTAAGTAGGTACACTTAATATACGTACTATTTGATTTAAGGTTCTTTTATATCTTCGAAACAATATATAAGTATATCCAAGGTAGTAGAGCCACGCTGATTTCAGCAAGAACGGGCCGGCTCGACCGGGGCAGTACTATCCTACCACAGAAAATCAACGTTACGTAAAATGACAGCGTTCGTGCTGTCAGGTTTCGTTGGTGAGCGCGAGACCGGAGGCCTAATGATGCAGAAGCATCACTAGCCTGCCATGGTTTGGATCATCATATTGCATTGTCTGCATTCGCAATGAGTATGGTGATCACCACTGTTGGGTTTTGCTTATGCTTTCCAGCGGGTAGATTAGGGTCATTTTGGCAGAGCCATACATAAAAATATATATACACATAAAATCTAGTATCATGAATCACAGCAAAATGAAAATTATTTTATTTACATTTATTGAAAATATAAATATATAATTTATGAGTCTACTAAAGTGACTCTACTTGGACTCATAGTGCCTAAGCATGAGCAGAATCTAAAATGAGTTACCATACTCGTTGCGGACTGGTGTTCAATACACTCATTGGTTGTCCAAGGAATTATGAAAATGAAGTTACTATGTTATTTTTTTTCAGAATACCAATTTGAAAGTACAACAAATAAGTGTTATAAGTTCCACACAACTCCACGAACATTTAAAAGAGCCAACTTTGCCTGTCAGGCTGAAGGAGGTTATCTTGTTATCATAAATAGTGAGGATGAAGCACAAGTCATACATAACATCTGGATCAAGTACCCGGCATCTAAAATGATAGGGCTTTTCTGGAAAGACGTTGCCTATGTTGGAATGTACAATTGGGATGAGAGCGCCGACTGGACCACAATTCACGGTAATCTTTGACTTACGTATTTTTACAAACGCACTATTTTATTTATTTACATGCTGGACCCGCAGTGTTACCCGCGGTTATTGTTGTACCGCGAGTAACGCCGCGGGATAAAGTTATTCTAAAAAAAAAAGTAGCCTAAGTTACTTCCTGGATAATCAGCTACCTGCCAGTGAAAGTCCCGTCAAAATGAGTCCAGCCGTTCCAGAGATTACCCAAAACAAACAGACAGACAGACAAAAATTTTTAGAGATCGATAATAATAAAATACAAAGAGTTCTCTTTATTGTGTGAATTTTCAAAGTAATACTTGCTTCAAAAAACATGTCATTTTCTACTCACAGTTTCTTTAGAAAGCTTATAAAAAAGAAAAATGTCTCTTAAATGCGATCTGCAACAATAGTTTAGTATAGCAATCATTTTTATTTTGAACTAGCAGACCCACGCAACCTCGTTTGCGTCTTCTATTGCCCGTAGCGTGATAATTTTCCCCCGTTTTTGTAACATTCTCCATTGGTGCTCCGCTCCTGTAGGTCTTAGCGTGATGATATATAGCCTATAGCCTTTCTCGATAAATGGGCTTTCTAACACTGAAAGAATTTTTCAAATCGGACCAGCGGTTCCTGAGATTAGCGTGTTCAAACAAACAAACAAACAAACTCTTCAGCTTTATATATTAGTACTAGTCGACCCACGCAATCTCGTTTGCGTCTGCTATCGCCCGTAGCGTGATAATTTTCCCCCGTTTTTGTTACATTCTTCATTGTTGCTCCGATCCTGTAGGTCTTAGCGTGATGATATATAGCCTATAGCCTTCCTCGATAAATGGGCTATCTAACATTGAAAGATTTTTTCAAATCGAACCAGCGGTTCCTGCAATTAGCGTGTTCAAACAAACAAACTCTTCAGCTTTATATATTAGTATAGATAAGATATAAGATAAGATAACACTTAATCCTTTTTTTGACTGCACGGTTGGCCTAGTGGTTTCAGTGGTCGCCACGCCGCTTCCTACTGCGCCAAGTGTTGAGGGTTCAAATCTGACGCGGTACAACACTGTGTAATCCACAAATTGTTGTCCTGAGTCTGGCTGTACTTTGTGTCCGTTTCATGTATGTTTGTTAAGTCCCCGCGACACAGGATATTTATTCCTAATGCGGGAGATGTCTTTTAAAAAAAAAAAATCCTCGTAGCTCGTAACAAAAATACTCGAATTTTTTTAAATTCAAAATAGTTAAGACTCCAAATCGTGATTTTCGTTTTGTTTTTAAAACATAGTCAGGGAAATAAAAAAAAAGTAAAACATTTTTCACTCTGGACGTATGATTAATCTTAGAATTTTCTAAAGCTTTATATAAATTTAACCGCAGGTACGTGAAATTAAACATGTCGATAGATTCAGAGAAATGGAAAAAAATATTCTTAAAAACCAAAGAGAAAAAATCCAGCTCTGGTTTTACATTTTACTTCGAAGCGTTTTCGTAAATTGTCACGTTTCATATTTGGAGAGTGCTTCAAAAAGAATTGATTGAGCAAATTTTGAGCATGAGTATTCCACCTCATTTTGCTCAATACAATTTTAATCCAGCATAAAACTAAATGATAAACAGGTTAAAAATCAGTTGTTAAACCTATTGAATTGGTATCAGTAGTACCTTTTTAACGTGTATTATCATCAGCCCGTCGCAACCCACTGCTGGCCATAGGGTCTCCCCGAATGGCACACCACAGAGTGTTCAGTCACCGCTGGTCCTCTTGCAAGTCGTCCCGGTTCCTAGTCAGAGGGCGCCCCAAATTATTTGGGTCACTAGTTCCTATTTAACTTTATGTTCATAAAATGATTTATCATACCTAAGTGTATACCTCCCTTTTAACTCTGGTGTCGTGTAAGGAATTGGTACCCTATGGTCAAAAAACCTTCTACTACCACTTAAGTTAGTTACAAATTGTAATCAGAACATTACTACTTTGGTCAGATGCCAGATGACTGCCTGGTTGGTCTAGCGGCTGGCGTGTGCGGCTGCTGATCATGAGGTCTCGGGTTTGATTCCCGGGTCGAACCAAATGTTTGTATGATCTACAAATATTTGTTTCGGAGTTTGGGTGTTTCCTATGTATAATATGTATGTATTTACAAAAAAAAAGTATATATGTATTTATATCAGTTGTCTAGTACCCATAACACAAGCTCTGCTTAGCTTGGGACTAGATGGCGTTGTGTGTTAGATGTCCGAAATAATTATTATGTTTTTATAAAAAACACTTCGATCAACATCATCATCACCAGCCACTCATTGCACGTCACTTCTTTACACACACGCATCTCCATCTCCTGCCGGTGTTACGTAGTGATTATGGGCAAAAAAACTTCTATCAACTGTCCTACGCAAATGTGTACAACTTAAATTTAAAAAAACTTTTTATAAAAAAACCGACTTCCAAAAAGCATCCAACGAAAACTCCCTGCCAAAAAACACTTAAAAGCTTAAAATAAACTGGCTCTTCATAAATTGCTATGCCAATTCTTGTCTATACCTAATTCTTTTTTAATTCAAATAGTAGTATTATTATGTGTGCTGAGTATCTAAAACCTGTTTGAAGTCGGCGCCAAGCCAAATGTAATACCACAATGTAGGTACCACACTCGCTATATTTCGAGACGACCATCAACGACGTTAGCCCGCACGTGTCTGCCCACTTGGGTTGTTTTGTGCTATGCGAGGAGTAGCTATCCGGCAGCGGCGAGTGCGGTATCTCCTATTACATATACAACTAAAGGGGTAAAGATACTTATGAAATTGAAAGAATTATCCTCCAACTCCTAACCGTAGAGGAGTTATACCTTCCGTCATCAGCTTACCTAAATAACTTGAAAGAATACGACTAAAGATAACATACTCACATATGAATTTAAAGATTTATCCTCCAACTCCTAACCGTTAAGGAGTTGTACCTTACATCATCAGGTCATCATCATTAAAATGATGACTACCAAACGCTGTGTGTGTTTGTGCCTGAAAAAAATTAGGGTTCCCTTCGATTTCCTTATATATATCCTACTAATATTATAAATGCGAAAGTTTGTAAGGATGGATGGATGTTTGGATGTTTGTTACTCTTTCACGCAAAAACTACTGAACGGATTTGGATGAAACTTTATAGTAATATAGCTTATACATCCGAATAACCCATAGGCTACTATTTGCCGCGATAACCGACATATACGCGGGCGGAGCCGCGGGCAACAACTAGTATGCATATATACCGTAGAATTGAGAAACCTCCTCTTTTTTTGAAGTCGGTTAAAAATAAAAATATACACCGTACTGTAAAATAAAATAAAATGTAAATTCTTGCCAATGTTATCAACCGCGTTCACACGATTCATTACCTCATTTGGCTGTTAGTCATAAAATTTTATTCTACTCGCAGAGCAATTATTAATACTAAAACATAAATTTATGTGTTATGCACGCCTAAGTTTTAATTGATATTGACACGCGAGGACCTTTATTAACATAAAATTAGTAAGAAAACTACGGTCAACTGAGTCCGGAAATAGCTGCCTAAGTTGATTGTGTTGTTGGGATTTACTGTTGACTTTTAAAGCTCCGTAGTTCACGTCTCGGAACCCTTATAGTTACATCATGTCCGTCCTCAGCTAACTTTCCAATTAGTGTTAAAAAGATGAAACTTTGCATGGATATGTGTATTTAACACGTCGACAAAGTGGTAAAATGAAATCACGTTTTTTCTTATGTTTGGCCCTGCCAAAATGACTCCACTCTGCCTGATGGAAAGCATAAACAGAATCCAAGAGTGGCGGCTACCATACTGCGAATGCAGACAATGCAGCAATGCAGCACTGCGACCCGCACCATGGTAGTCTACGAGTAGTGATGCTTCTACATCATTGAGCGTTCTTTATGAAGTACCTCCCCTTCATGTAAAGTGAGGATGTAATTTTTTTACTCGCATCTGTGCCATAGTGTGGGGTATCATTAGATAGGTCTTTTGAAAACCTTGATAGGTTGCTACGAAGATTTTTGATGTAGGTATCCGTTTTGCGCAATATTTAAATTTAAAGCGATTACTTTTTTGTTAAAGATAGGAGCGTTCGATAAGGGTAAGCATTAGTAAACTGGAGCTATGGCTTTAATAGTTTTTAGGATATAGTTACACTTCTTACTAAAGGATTTAGTCGCTGTAAAAACACATTTAAATAAGGTTTTTGTAAGGCAAGGTCAATGTCAAGATTACGTGATAACGCTTGTGCGTGCTTAAATCATGATTTTTCTTGAAGACTTCGTCAGATTATGTTTTTATAAAAAACACTTCGATCAACATCATCATCACCAGCCACTCATTGCAAGTCACTTCTTTACACACACACATCTTCAGCTCCTGCCGGTGTTACGTAGTGAATATGGGCAAAAAAACTTCTATCAACTGTCCCACGCAAATGTGTACAACTTAAATTTAAAAAACTTTTTATAAAAAAACCGACTTCCAAAAAGCATCCAACGAAAACTCCCTGCCAAAAAACACTTAAAAGCTTAAAATAAACTGGCTCTTCATAAATTGCTATGCCAATTCTTGTCTATACCTAATTCTTTGTTCATTTAAATAGTAGTATTATTATGTGTGCTGAGTACGTAAAACCTGTTAGAAGTCGGCGTACCACACTCGCTATATTTCGAGACGACCATCAACGACGTTAGCCCGCACGTGTCTGCCCACTTGGGTTGTTTTGTGCTATACGAGGAGTAGCTATCCGGCAGCGGCGAGTGCGGTGTCTCCTATTACATATACAACTAAAGGTCTATAGATACTTATGAAATTGAAAGAATTATCCTCCAACTCCTAACCGTTGAGGAGTTGTACCTTCCATCATCAGCTTTCCTAAATAACTTGAAAGAATACGACTAAATGTAACATACTCACATATGAATTTACAGATTTATCCCCCAACTCCTAACCGTTAAGGAGTTGTACCTTACATCATCAGGTCATCATCATTAAAATGATGACTACCAAACGCTGTGTGTGTTTGTGCCTGAAAAAAATTAGGGTTCCCTTCGATTTCCTTATATATATCCTACTAATATTATAATCCTACTAATATTATAAATGCGAAAGTTTGTAAGGATGGATGGATGTTTGGATGTTTGTTACTCTTTCACGCAAAAACTACTGAACTGATTTGGATGAAACTTTACAGTTATATAGCTTATACATCCGAATAACCCATAGGCTACTATTTGCCGCGATAACCGACATATACGCGGGCGGAGCCGCGGGCAACAACTAGTATGCATATATACCGTAGAATTGAGAAACCTCCTCTTTTTTTGAAGTCGGTTAAAAATAAAAATATACACCGTACTGTGAAATAAAATAAAATGTAAATTCTTGCCAATGTTATCAGCCGCGTTCACACGATTCATTACTGTTAGTCATAAAATTTTATTCTACTCGCAGAGCAATTAATATTAAGACATAAATTTATGTGTTATGCACGCCTAAGTTTTAATTGATATTGACACGCGAGGACCTTTATTAACATAAAATTAGTAAGAAAACTACGGTCAACTGAGTCCGGAAATAGCTGCCTAAGTTGATTGTGTTGTTGGGATTTGTTGTTGACTTTTAAAGCTCCGTAGTTCACGTCTCGGAACCCTTATAGTTACATCATGTCCGTATTCAGCTTACTTTCCAATTAGTGTTAAAAAGATGAAACTTTGCATGGATATGTGTATTTAACACGTCGACAAAGTGGTAAAATGAAATCACGTTTTTTCTTATGTTTGGCCCTGCCAAAATGACTCCACTCTGCCTGATGGAAAGCATAAGCAGAATCCAAGAGTTACCATACTGCGAATGCAGACAATGCAGCAATGCAGCACAGCGACCCACACCATGGTGGGCTACGAGTAGTGATGCTTCTACATCATTGAGCGTTCTTTATGAAGTACCTCCCCTACATGTAAAGTGAGGATGCAATTTTTTTACTCGCATCTGTGCCATAGTGTGGGGTATCATTAGATAGGTCTTTTAAAAACCTTGATAGGTTGATACGAAGATTTTGGATGTAGTTATCCGTTTTGCGCAATATTTAAATTTAAAGCGATTACTTTTTTGTTAAAGATAGGAGCGTTCCCTAAGCGTAAGCATTAGTAAACTGGAGCTATGGCTTTAATAGTTGTTAGGATATAGTTACACTTCTTACTAAAGGTTTTAGTCGCTGTAAAACACAATTAAATGAGGTTTTTGTAAGGCAAGGTCAGATAACGCTTGTGCGTGCTTAAATCATATTAAATTTATCTGATTCAGTAATTCAAGAGGTTTATTAACACATGTACCTAATTATGTTTTTTTTTTTAATTTGACAAATAATATGCTGTTTTAGGTCACAAGCCTAGTAGTACTCGTAATTCTAGTTTAAATCTTGTAGGTAGGCTACATCAGAGTCTCTCTCTGTCTCTGGTCTCTAGCTGTCAGGGTCAATATGGCCAACTTTTTTTCGAGGGTAGGTGTCAAAAAGTCAAGACATATTTTCAAAAGCTCTTAGTGTTTTTATTTTTTATTTCACTTAAAATACCACTAAACAAAGTGTAATTAGTGTGTGCTTTCATGCAACTTACAGTTAGTATCCTGTTGACATTATAAGCTAAGTGTTTGAACCACCTGCCAGCTTATTTTATTACTCACAAATTATAGCAACAAATTTCAAGTTTTAAACTGTCTTCATATTCTTAATATCCAAGCAATGTCCCATCTTGCTGACATCCAAGCAGCGCAGAGCAGTCTGGAGGAATCTTTCTCAAAGAGGATGGCTCAGCTGGAGGCTCAGTTGCACTCTACTGGTAACTCAAAGGATACCGTTGCCCGCGTCTCGGAGGAGTTCAGAGCATTCCGAGAGTTGATGTTCAACATGTTGGGTCTGCTTCGCAGGCAAATCAGTGAGTGTGCCAAGATGGTGGATGTAGTGGAGACCCGCCACCGTTGCAAGGCACTTGTCATTCTCGGAGTGCCTGAAGTGACTAAGGAGGACTGCAGTAAGATCCTGCTTGGTATCCTTGATCAGAGGATGGGTCTCAGAACTATTGGGATGGGGTCACCGCATTGGGACTCCATCCAATGAGCGTCGTCGTCCATTGTTAGTGCGATTCACTTCAACGGAGATTCGAGCTGCGGTCTGGAAGGCGAAGTCGACGTTGAAGGGCTCCGGTTTTACGGTAAGAGAGTTTCTTACAAAAACTCGACAAACAGTTTTTGGCGTGGCCCGACAACACTTCGGCATGGCGGCCTGCTGGACACAGGATGGCACTATTATTGTTAGACCTGCAGATAATAGTCGCCATAAGATAACATCACTGGACGAATTGGAGCCTCTCTTGACCAAATACCCGAAGACAACGTCTCCACCCAAACCGAGTTCAAGTGCGGCCACTAAAAGTTCGCGGAAACAATAGTGTACTGCACAGTACTAAACGATTATAACTCACTTTAAGCTACTAAATAATCAGTTGAAATCAGTTTGTTGTTTGAAATTTCAAAACAAATGCGCGGAGTTTTTGTATTGTTTACATTGCATTCCGTGAACTATTATGACAGCGACAAAAGTCATCTGGGTCATTTCTTTTTTCTTTTTTTTTTCTAGCTTGAGTACGTTCGGAAACCATTAAGAATGTTTATGTTTTATTTGTCATCCTGTTTTAAATTGTTGATTGTTTTCTCGTCATTCCTAATTCACGTTATTTGAAATATTTTAGATACTTATCATGTTTAATTTAGATGTTTTAAAGTCACATTCTCGGTCATTGTATGCGGTACATTAATTTTGTGTGTCTGCTGGCGGGTGGTGTAGAACTATGGTCTGCATACTCCAGCCTATCTTAAAGGTCACATTTTTTTATGGTAGAATATTATTTATACTTACTTTATAAAATTATATATTGCATTTAGTTAAATAATAGTAATTATTAGGTTCTTATTTTATTTATTTTTTGTGTTATATACATTATGAGCGACGATGATATATATTTTTCTGCCGACGGCTCGTCACAAAATTCTAGTTTTAGTTCGTTAACAGAGACTCTGGGTAATCAGTTGCGACAAACATTTTCTGTCCATTCACGTCCTTTTCTAAATGTTTGTCATATCAATGCGCAGAGTATCCCAAGTCATTTCAGCGACTTAACTGAAACTTTCTCTGACAACAACGTTTATGCCATCCTGATTTCGGAAATTTGGCTCAAACCTCACTTACCCTCCACCTCATATCCTCTCTCTGGCTTTATGCTTATCCGTAACGACCGTTTAGATCGAAGAGGTGGTGGTGTCGCTATCTACCTACGTAGTTGCCTATCTTACAAAATTCTCACTTCTTCCGATTCCGATCTTTCCACTACCGCGGAATATCTATTCCTCGAGGTTTGCGTCAAGGGAGTTAGCGTTGTTCTAGGAGTAGTCTACTGCCCTCCAAGTGTTAACTATTTCTCTAGTCTGGAAACAGTACTAGAATCTTTAGGGTCGGAATACTCACATCACATCATCATGGGAGATTTCAACACTGACCTCCTTGCCCTAAACTCTCCCCGTGCACGCAATCTCCTTCAAATTATCCAAGCATCCAGCCTTCACATCCTGCCCCTTCAAGCCACTCACCACAATTTAGACTACCAGGACACGTGGCTAGATCTAATACTCACTTCTTCCCCACATCTTGTCTCTTTCCATGGACAGTTCCTTGCTCCTGGCTTTTCTCGTCACGACTTGATCTTCCTTACCTACATCCTTAAACCTCCCAAACCACCTCCCAAATTTCTACAAATTCGTAGTTTTGGTCGCATGGATGCTGAGAAATTGCGTGCAGATGCTGCTAAGATAGATTGGGTTGATGTGGCAGCCTCAGCTAACGTGGACGACAAAATCTCTATTTTCAATAACACCATTATAAAATTATTTGACGACCACGCTCCCATTAGAAAGATTAAATTAAAACGTGCTCCAGCGCCTTGGATGTCGGAGGAGATCCGAGCTGCTATGAGACGAAGAGATCAGACCTTTTGTCGTTTTAAGAGGGATCGCTGCGAAGAGAGGTGGAACCTATATAAAGCCGCAAGGAATCGATGCAACCAGGTGATACGCAACGCTAAACGCCGACATATACTTCAAAACATAGAGTCCTCTTCTGCGTCCAGTATCTGGAAATTTCTTAGCACTTTAGGAATAGGTAAAAAACAACACTCCGTATTTAATAATAGAATTGGTTTGAATGAAATTAATCGTCATTTTTCATCTACAGCTACGCTAGATGTTCAAACTAAGTGTCAAACACTACAATACATATCTGGTCTTACCAGCCCCACTACTGACTCATTTATATTTTCTCCGGTGACTCTCGAGGATATCAAGAAGATCATCCTGTCTATCCGTTCCAATGCTGTGGGATGTGACGGCATCAGCCGTCGCATGATTGTCACTATCCTGGATTGTATTCTCCCCATACTTACTCACATAGTTAACTCCTCTCTCACCTCTGGCGCTTTCCCATCTTCATGGCGTAAAGCTCATATCATTCCTCTCCCAAAAATTAGCAACCCTTCACTCCCTGAACACTTTCGACCTATTTCAATCCTTCCTTTCCTATCTAAAGTACTCGAAGCCTGTGTGTATAAACAACTTTCTCAGTTTGTAGAAAGAAACCGGCTTTTAAGCCCTTTACAATCAGGATTCAGACCTGGTCACAGCACTGTTACCGCTCTCCTTAAAGTGACTGACGACATTAGAAAGGGCATGGAAGACACTAAAGTCACAGTTTTAGTCTTAGTTGACTTCTCCAATGCTTTCAATACTGTCAGTCACGAAATCCTGTTATCCATCCTTGCATATCTAATGGTTTCTTCAGAGACACTGGAATGGTTCTCGACTTATCTTCGGGGGCGTCAACAGTGTGTACGTGTTGATGACTTTTCATCAAGTTGGTGCGACCTCTACACTGGCGTCCCACAAGGCGGAATTTTATCTCCTCTCTTATTTTCATTATTTATTAATCTCATAACTCAACATCTTCAGTGTGCGTATCACCTATATGCTGATGATCTGCAGCTGTATTCACAGGCAAGGGTGGAGGATGTCACTCAGGCTATCAACGATGTGAACAGGGACCTAGAGCTTATAAAATCCTGGTCGATAAAATTTGGACTCTCAGTCAATCCAACAAAATGTCAGGCAATAATTATTGGCAGCAAACGTATACTGAGCAGATTGGATACCACATCTATCTCACCTATTATTTTTAATGGTTTAGTTATTCCATTCAGCTCTTCAGTCAAAGATCTGGGTTTACTTATCGACTCAACCCTCGATTGGCGAGCTCAGGTTACCAGTGTGAGCCAGAAAGTAACATGTAACATGCGATTGTTGTATCGTCTCAAGAATTTCTTGCCTCCAAAAACTAAAATTACACTTATGCAGACCTTAATAATACCAATAATCGACTATGGTGATGTATGTTACTTCGACCTGAATGCAGACCTCCTTAATAAACTAGACCGCCTTCTCAATAACTGCATTCGATTTATTTTTAATCTTCGGAAGTATGACCATGTGTCTGCTTTGCGTACCCAGTTAAAATGGTTGCCTATTCGCCAACGGCGCAATCAGCGTGCGCTAACTTCACTATTTTCATTTCTTAATTCACAATCTCCACCTACTTACCTTACTCCGTACCTTCGGTACCTATGCTCTAACCACGATAGAAATCTTCGCTCAGTTAATAATCTGCTTCTCTCTTGTCCCTCCCACAACTCCGACTTCATGAACAGCTCGTTCTTTGTTCAAGCGGTACTGCTCTGGAATGCGCTCCCGCTCGAAATCAGGAAATCCACAACCCGTTTTACTTTCAAAAAGAAAGTACACGAACTCCTTCTAAATGAACTGGCAGAACTATCTCATCCATAGCACACCTCTTATTTCGGTGTTCATGGTGTATAGATGTGATATGTATGTATGTAAGTGTATGTATGTATATTTGTCTGTACATATATATGTATGTTTATACTTGTAATTTTTGATGTATTGTGTTTACGAGTAATTTTAAACCTGTGCACCTACCTCACAACATTTCTACACCACCCGAAGGTTGACTGGAAGAGAATGCCCTGGGCATTAAGTCCGCCGATGTACAAATTTAGTGCATAAAGTTTATAAATAAAAAAATAAATAAATATGCTGGTACACAGGTTTTCTCAGTGTAGTCAAGAGGTTAAAATCGTATCTTTGAAGCAAATTGCCAGACTCTGCATACAAGAAATTTGTGGACTAAATATACCAAGTCATTGCTGTAGACACTCAAGGTATAATACTAAAATTGCTTTAGTATATTGACTGTCGTGTTTCTGTAGCACATCAGATATGTGATATATACTTAATTATCCACATTATAACTAACTCCCCATTTACAGGAATGCAGTATAGTTTCAATGATATCCTAACGATGCTAAGCAACAGACTTGAAGCTACCCTGGTTGCGTTATGCAATAACAGTCTTAGTGGGGCCAGGTTAAAAAGTGTTATTTTCACTTTCATATTATACTAGTTGTTGCCAGTGGTTTTGTCCGCGTATATGTCGGTTATCGCTGCAAACAGTAGCCTATGTCTTGTTCTGATCTATGTATACTAATATATAAAGCTGAAGAGTTTGTTTGTTTGTTTGTTTGCTTGAACACGCTAGTCTCAGGAACCACTGGTCCGATTTGAAAAATTCTTTCAGAGTTAGAAACCCCATTTATCGAGGAAGGCTATAGACTACATATCATCACGCTAAGACCTACAGGAGCGGAGCACCAATGAAGAATGTTACAATAACGGGAGAAAATTATCACGCTACGGGCAATAGGAGACTCAAACGAGATTGCATGGGTCGGCTAGTAAGCTATATTACTGTAAAGCTTCATCCAAATTCGTTCAGTAGCTTTTTTGTGAAAGAGCGTTTGCGAATATTTAACGAATTACCAAGAAACCTACAAGTCAGTTGTGCTCTCAAGAGTAAAAGCTCAGTGAAGTAAACCTGTTGGATTACGTGTCCCACATAAAGTTGATGCATATTGCACCTTGCGGCTTTCTCGCTACACTGCACTACACTTGCGTTTAATCCTAGAATATGAGATGTAGAAGTTTTATATTTAGAGATTTGATATTCAAATGGCAGCCGTGAAAATAAAAGGACTTTTCTGATATTTAAGTTGAGCTTTGACTTGACTACTACGAAACTCATTGTTGTGAAAAAAATTGCTTTAGCAATAACAAAAATAAAACCGTCTTCAAGGTTTGACTCGATTTCTCTTGGATGCCTTCATCAGATATTAATGTCCTTGTCATGGTACCACCGTTGGGACATCTCCTTTCCATTAAAAAAAGAATCATCAAAATCGATTCATAAACGACGAAGTTATCCGCGAACACACATAAAAAGAACAAAAAATTGTATATATACGGTCGAATTGAGAAACCTCCTTCTTTTTTGAAGTCGGTTAAAAACTCAGTTATACTTACTATATTAAATGGATGATTTTATTTTATATTTTTATTCAAATTTCCATAAAAAAAGTATCAACAACAACAATTTTTCTAGTCCCGAATTCCCAGGATGTATGTCATATTTATTTCTAAGTTGTAAACAAAGCCAATCTGTCATTTTTTCCTGAATATTCGAATACGTATCACGGAAATAGATTGAATCTTTTTACGTTACACGATTTATTACTCTATTGAAAATCGTTAAGTCGTCGTCAGTCAATTGTATTGAGTCTACATCGCATAAATTAATTGTGTATCATCATTAGTGAAACTTATTTACTATACTGCTATATTGTTTTACATAAAATCCTTAAAAACATGTATAGACCTGAAGAACGTGACGTTCTTTCAAAATCAACTGTTGATAAATTCAGTAAGTGATAGCTTAGATCTTTTTAATTTTGTAAACATGATTTTAGGGATTGCCATAAGTACAATCGATTTTCAATGAGCAATTGAGAACATCTAACGCTCACACCTCCTTTCCAGGCGCGAAGAGGGGAGAACACTCAAATATCTAACAAATACTTGTGTATCTTTGAGTTGGTATTGGTAGTCATTTGCTACCAGATGTTTGTTCTCGTTTGATGAGAATAATACAAAAAAACAAATGTATGTTTGGAATTACCAGACCGTTAGAATTTATCAAGCAGCATAAGCACAACAATTTTAACACTTAGTAGTAATGAGTTATTGGTTGGAAGGTGTAGGTGAATGATTTGTGACGTAGGTGCCTCGAGGTCAAATCTCACCTGGGCGTCGTCGTCTTTTTGTGAATGTTTCCTGGATATTGTGGTAAAAGTTATTCATTAAATAAGTTATACAAAATTACGCAAAACAAACAACCAATGCCACCTAGATGCGAGTTGCTGAACTGAACTGAACTAATGAGACAAGCGTGATATTTCTAAAAAGTCATTAAAAGTTCTGCTATTCATCGATAGATGGCAAAACTAAAAAGTATCACCGCTGTGTCGGTCGTAGTGGGGGGTGTTAGGTTATTTTCGTTACGAAATTAATAGATTCGGTCTCCACACTCAAGGCCCGCGATAGAAGCTATGCAATAGTTTAAAAATCAACTTCAAGAGCTAGACCAAACTGAAATTGGACCACACGGGAGGCACCAGCTTTCAAATAAAAAGGATTATCACAATTGGTTTACCCACTTAAAAGATCTGAGGTAACAAACGTAAGAAAAAAACATTTGAATTGAAAACTTCCTCCTCCTTTTTGAAGTTGACGTAAAAGTACATCGTGCCACATATCGTATCGTATAAAATTCTTTATCTACTTTGTTGTATGGCGAGAGAATCTGTTTTATCACTTAACCACCCAATTTTGGCAAATAAGATACAACATACGTAAATACCAGCTTATTTCGTACATCTTATTGCGTTAGGATATCAATACTCGATGAAAGGGGTAAAAATGAATTGAAATATCTTTTGGTAGGAATATTATATTGGCAAAGATGTCTTGTCTTGGTATCTATACAAATAAATAAAATTGGAGTGTCTGTTTGTAATATTAAAATAACAGCTTTTTAATCAATGCATATGTATGTATACACGATACATATACCAAAAATGTAGGTAAAAAAAAATTTCTCTGTCTGTCTGTCTGTTTGTTCCGAGTAATGTCTGGAACGGCTGGACGGATTTGGACGGGACTTTCACAGGTAGGTAGCTGATGATCCAGGGAGTAACTTAGGCTACTCTTTTTATACTAACTTTGTCCCGCGGCGTTACTCGCGGTACAACAATAACCGCGGGTAACGCCGCGGGGTTCAGCTAGTTGTTTCATATACTTTGCGTGAAAGATTAAAGGACTTTTTTCGGCTTTCATTAAGACTGTGAGAAGAGACTGTAAAGGTTGATCATACTTCTAGCAAGTAATCATGCATCTAAGACTATCCTTTCTTGTTGTAGTTGTCTGTATGTATATTTATCTTGAGTTGATGTAGATATTTCTATACATATATTTATATGAAATATTTGTACTGAATGTTTCTAGAATACTAGACTGGGCTCTTCTTAAATTGGTGGGTCATGTAAACCACCAGGAGACCTTTTTACAAGCTTTTTATTAACTTAAAATGTATGTTTTATATTTGACTGCCTAGTAAGTCTCGCGGTAGGCATGTGCGACTGCTGATCATGAGGTCTCGGGTTCGAGCCAAGTTTTTACACCATTTTACATTATTATATACTAGCTGACCCACGCAACCTCGTTTGGGTCTCCTATTGCCCGTAGCGTGATTTTACCCCGTTTTTGAAATATTCTCGATTGGTGCTCCGCGCCTATTGGTCTTAGCTTGATAATATATAGCCTATAACCTTCCTCAATAAATGTAATATCCAACACTGAAATAATTTTTCAAATCGGATCAGTAGTTTCTGAGTATAGCGCGAACAAACAAACAAACTCTTCAGCTTTGTATATTTGTATAGTTTTTTTTTTAATTTCTTCTTCTGTCTGTTATGAGTTTGTAATTAGCTTAAATCAGTGTGCATGACCCTTACTGTAATTTGCAACTCTTTCTCATGTATTTTATCTCTTACTAGCCGACCCACGCAATCTCGTTTGCGTCT
This sequence comes from Spilosoma lubricipeda, assembly GCA_905220595.1. Classification (NCBI taxonomy): domain Eukaryota; kingdom Metazoa; phylum Arthropoda; class Insecta; order Lepidoptera; family Erebidae; genus Spilosoma; species Spilosoma lubricipeda. The sequence goes on from HG992296.1 coordinate 1,676,668, forward strand.
CCTATTGCCCGTAGCGTGATAAATTTCCCCCGTTTTTGTAACATGCTTCATTGTTGCTCCGCTCCTGTAGGTCTTAGCGTGATGATATATAGCCTATAGCCTTCCTCGTTAAATGGGCTATCTTATACTGAAAGAATTTTTCAAATCGGACCAGCGGTTCCTGAGATTTGCGTGTTCAAACAAACAAACAAACTCTTCAGCTTTATATATTAGTATAGATTTCATCCAGTGGTTGCCTAGACATATCGCAGACTGCGATAAGGCCACCATTTGTAGAAATGTTTTGTTTTGTTTTCTATTCTAATTTTACACACTGTAATTGTATCTTTGTGTTACTGTACAAAAAAGAGTTATCTATCTATATATAATGGTGTTTATCATAATACATTTGATTATCATAATACTTGTCTGCCTGGTGTCTGGATGTAAATAATCTATACAATTATACAAATAAATAAAATTGGAGTGATTGTTTGTAATATTAAAATAACCGCTTTTTACATAATGCATATATATGTATACACGGTACATATATCAAAAATGTGGTTAAAAAAATTTTGTCTGTCTGTCTGTCTGTTTGTTCCGGATAATCTCTGGAACGGCTGGACGGATTTTGACGGGACTTTCCTTGGCAGGTAGCTGATGACCCGGGGAGTAACTTATGCTACTTTTTTTAGACTAACTATGCCCCGCGGCGTTACTCGCGGTACAACAATAACCACGGGTAACACCGCGGGGTTCAGCTAGTTTATAATATAAATATGTATTTAGCAATTGGTACATAAATGTTTTTGTCGGCAAATGACTATGAGTTAGATGTGTGCATTAATACTTGTGACCAGACACTTTGCAGCAATTTTTCTAACTGCTCTGATTGTCGTGGGTACTTTATCCAAATAAGACAACAATTTGGTTGTGTTCCACAAATTGTTGTTGTTATTCTGGGTGTTCTGTGTCCTTTCATGAATGTAAAATCTTCGTAACGCAGAGTATAATTCTTGTCTGGGAGTTGTATTTGCTTAGGTTAACTTTTATTTAAGTTAAATGTCAAAAAAAGTACAAAATCAATTTATTTATTTATATCAAAATAAGACCACACTATACAATAATACACGGAATACGGCTTTTGAAACTTAGTAATGTACCATAGTCCATAACCCTTTAACAGTGCGTAACTACGGCTTTTGAAATTTGTTTCAAGCTTTTTCAGCGTCGTTTTTTGTCGTAGTTGGGTATTAGTTTTTTTAATTCGTAATTAATTAATGAATACCTCAGCTTGGGAATATACGCACCTAAATATTTTCAATTTAAAATCTAATTGGTTTAAATGGTTATCGCTTTCCGTACGTCTGCAAGGGCTGGTTCAGCTTTGGTGATTCCGTCGCGGATATGACGACCTACTTTCTCCTGAAATAGAAAACTTACAACTTAACCTGAATTCATTAAAAATGCTCATCTATACAAATAAATAAAATTGGTGTGTCTGTTTGTAATATTAAAATAACCGTTTTTTACTAAATGCATATGTATGTATACATGGTACTTATACCAAAAATGTGGTTAAAAAAAAATTAGTCTGTCTGTCTGTCTGTCTGTCTGTCTGTCTGTCCGTCTATCTGTCTGTCTGTTTGTTCCGGGTAATCTCTGGAACGGCTGGGCCGATTTTGACGGGACTTTCACTGGCAGGTAGCTGATGATCCAGGGAGTAACTTAGGCTACTTTTTTTAGACTAACTCTGTCTCGCGGCGTTACTCGCGGTACAACAATAACCGCGGGTAACAACGCGGGGTTCAGCTAGTTTTTAATATACATAATATTTATCTAGATACAATTCCTAGTAATTTAGTTTTGTAAAATATTGCGCGTAGTTTGCTCACCAAGCCAGTTCTTACGTCACTCACGGCCTGATTGGGATGACGATCAGTTTTTCCAATACGTTACCACATAGAACACAAAAAAGAATACTTACAATTTTCTTAAACACCCTCCACCTGGGCTCGGGTGCCGCAGAAACGCTCGCCAACGCGACGAAACAAGCGAACACGAAGAATAAAATTCTCGAGAAATTCATTTTTGAAATTAGAATTAATTATAAAACAAAATGAAAAAAAAAACTATTTGTAACGTCAGTTAGTAGTTTCGACTTGAATGATGCTCTACTTACAAAAAATATTATTTTTATACATTAATATGTTAGTCGTGATATCTATCACGACTAACATATATTAATTTCTTTATGACTTTATTTATATTTATTTCGCAATTTCTTCTTTATGTGAGTGACATGAGTCATTTTAATATATTAATCTCAAACTTTATATATATACTAGCTGTCCCGGCAAACCTCGTTTTGCCATAACTACTAATAAATTAAAAATTAATTAAAAAAACATTGTCCAGCGGACAAAATTGTGAATCTAAACCATTCCCAGATCCCCTTGAACACACACAAAAAATTTCATCAAAATCGGTCCAGTCGTTTGAGAGTAGTTCAGTGACATACACACTCACAGAAGAATTATATATATAAAGATTCTAAATATAAACTTGTGTCAATAATGTTCCATTGTGCTACAATAGTAACCCCGGTAGTGTCTTTATTAAGAAGCCTGTATTACTATAATATGCGTCATCTTAAGATATCAACATTTATACTGTTTTGTGTATGAATGTTTATATAGCAACAAATGTTAAATTAACATAGTTCTTTGGCAAAATAGAGATCACTTAGTATACTTAGTAAATAACTAGCTGAGCCCCGCGGTGCTACTCGCGGTACAACAGCAACAGCGGATGACGCCGATGGGCAAAGCTAGTCTAAAAGAGTAGTCTAAGTTTCACCGGCAGATATCTGATGGTTTAAGTAGTAACTTAAGTTATCAGCTACCTGCCAGTGAATATCCCGACAAAATCGGTCCAGCCGTTCCAGAGATTAGCCGAAACAAACAGACAGACAGATAGACAGATGGACAGACAGACAGATAAAAATTGTACAAAACGTTATTTTAATATAATATATGTGTATAATATATGTCATATACATACACATGCATTAAGTAAAAAGTGGTCACTTTAATATTACAAACAGACACTCTTCAAAAAAAGGAGGAGGTTTCTCAATTCGACCGTATATATTTTTTTTTTTTATGTGTGTTCGCGGATAACTTCGTCGTTTATGAACCGATTTTGATGATTATTTTATAAATATAAAGGAGATATCCCAACGGTAGTACCAGGATAAGGAAACTAAGATCTGATGATGGCATCCAAGAGAAATCGAGTCAAACCTTGAAGTCGGTTTTATTTTTGTTAAAATTTTACTTGTTTGTATAGAGTATAGATAGAAGATTAAACCCAGACACAAATGATCGTGGTTTCACACAAAGATTTGTCCTCGATAAGAATCGAATATAAGCTTAGCTTAGCTTTTTAGCTTAGCAGTCAGGGTCATTAAACAGGCCAATAGGGTAAGGGTAAAGAAGATATAAAACTAAAAGAACATATTTATATCAAGGTTATAAGACGATATACTCTCGGACATAAACATAAGCTCAACATCAAACTGATAACACTCTCTTATTGTAAAGGAGGTCAAGACTCACTTTATAGTGAGTGTACTACTACTAGCAGGACAGTTTGGGCTCTGGTATCTTCAATCACTTGATGAAACGCAATGAAAGATTTGTTTGACACCAATGTTCTATAAGGTTTTTGTCCAGCAAGCCCACATGACTTGTTGAAGCCTAGTCCTTCTACTTTTTATGTGTGTATACACGGCACAAATATCCTTTTTACAATTTTTGTGTGTCGGTCTGTCGGTTTGTCTATCTGTCTGTTTGTTCCGGCTAATCTTTGGAACGGCTGGGTCGATTTTGACGGAACTTTCACTGATAGGTGGCTAATGGTATAAGGAGTGACTTGGGCTACTTTTTTAAGACTAGCTGTTAACTATTTTTTTATTCAATTTTTTTTTGAACTTTTACATACAGTGTGTGTCAGTTAAATCAAATTCAAACGCGTTAATCTCAGGGACTACTAGTCCGATTTGAATACATCTTTAAGTGTTAGATAGCTCATTTACGAAGGTAAGCTATATCACGCTAAGATCAATAGGAGCAGAATTATCACGCTACGGGCAATAGGAAACGCAAACGAGGTTGCCGGGGCCAGCTAGTGTCCAATAAAGATTTTCAAATTTAGATCTACTTTAGACTGATAACAACAAAAGTTGAAGCTCTAGCTAACTATTTGCGTTTATTAAATAGAATCTGTTATTACGTATACGGAAAAGGAAATAAAATAACCTAAAATACGTCTGTTTTGCCAAAAATTGCATTTCACAGATCAACAGAATCGTAAAACTGTGTTATCATTTAATATTGAATGTGTAAACAGTTGTAAAGTAGGTTATTCACCGGCCCAAACAAAAGATGAATCAGCAAATAAGGAAGAGGAATCTTTATCTTTTGTTGTTTGAATGGCACAGCTGTTTGCCTACGTTACTAAGCGATACGCTCAAATTGATTTATTTGTATTGTTTACATTGAAATTGTAGGTACTTTTTCTTTTTGTAATGGCATATTTATTAAAGAAAATAAGTATTTATTTTGTACTAACTTATACGAATGTAGATTTTGTGTATAAATTCTGTGTTTGTTTCGTTCTGAATTTTCATATCGGGTTGTTCTCGCAACCTTGTTTGAATTCTGTATACCGGTTTTTTCGCTTATTCTGTTCCAGACTATAATCTAGCATCGTTTAAATGCGGTTATGCATTCTGCCTTATAAGAACATGCCTGAATCCTGTTAGATAATAAAAGGTACAATACATTTTTCAGCCAATAGAGTTTTGGCTAGTAGAGTTAGAAGTAATAAGGCCTTCTCGTGAAAAGAGAACTTGAATTTATTTTCTACAAACTTTTTTTCAAAATATAGTATCAAATTTAACAGATTATTGAATAAGAATCCACTAAGAGAGTAGTCCGTGGGATAAATTTGTGAGTAGGTCCTTAGTTTTATCACAAAAAATAATCTTATTCTAAGACTTAGAGACGTTATTATTTTATGGTACAATAGACATACTAGACGTAGGTTATTTTCGAATAGAAATCTATACTATATTACTATAAAGCCTCGGTGGCGCAGTGGTAGCGTACGCGACTGCTGTTCTTGAGGTCCCGGGTTCGATTCCCGGGTCGGACCAAATGTTTGTATGATCTGCAAATATTTGTTTCGGAGTTTGGGTGTTTTCTATGTGTAATATGTATGTATTCACAAAAAAAAGTATATATGTATTTATATCAGTTGTCTAGTACCCATAATACAAGCTCTGCTTAGTTTGGGACTAGATGGCGTTGTGTGTTAGATGTCCAAAGTGTTCATTTATTTATTTATTATTTATTTGTTCGTTTGTTTGTTTGTTTGTTTGAACGCACTAATCTCCGGAACTACTGGTCCGATTTGAAAAATTATTTCACTGTTAGATAGCCCATTTATCGAGGAAGGTTATAAGCTATCATATCATCATGCTAAGATATACAGGAGCGGAGCATCAATGAAGAATGTTTCAAAAACGGGGGTTATCACGCTACTGGCAATAGAAGACGCAAACGAGGTTGCGTGGGTCAGCTAGTTAGTTAATAAAACAAAATCTCTTTTTACACAATATTCGGTTAATTATGACGAGATAAACGTTTGTTTGCATTTTTAACAGTTCAGATACCATGGTTCTTTCCCAAAAACCTCTATGTTTTTGTTTTATTTAAAGATAAACATTACATCATTTTCATACGTCGGACACTTGTAATCTGTTTAAGCGCTAAGATGCACAAATGTCGCAGTTTAACTAAAACTTTATCTATTAAGCAGTGCTTTTCTTCGTGTGGTAACGGATTAGGAATACTGATGTCGAGACGAGTAAAAATACGGCTAACTGCGAGTCGGACTCGCGCTCCAAGGGTTCCGTGCAAACCTGTAGGTATAGTATATGATGTCCGAGCTTTGAAGTTTGGGTAGGGAGGACCGACTGTGTCACCTACCGATTGACTCAGATACTCAGCGGGCACGGTTGCTTCGGTGAGTATCTGAATCGAATAGAACAGGAGGCTACAGCACAATGCCACCACTGCGGGTCCGAACGGGACTCCGCCCAGCACTGTCGAGTTCTGGTCGGACAGATCGGACGAAACCTGTCATTCCCCGTATAAAAAAATGAATATTATATGATGAAACCAAAAATTTATACTTTTTCGCATTTTTTCCTTTATCTGTGCTATAAGACGTTGCTCTGTACCAAATTTCAAGATTCTGAGTTTACGAGAAGTACTCTGTAGGTTTTGATGCTATTGCAATTGTCGAAAATTTGCATTATAAACGGCTGTATCTTTTGATTGCGTTGGTTTAGAAGTTTGATTTTTTCTCAACTCTAAGGGACAGTAGACTCGAGTATTTTACATGAATTACAGCTTGGCACCTCTACGCGTTCCTGAGAAAAAGAGTCTTGACAGACAGACAGACTACAAAGTGATCCTATATGGGCTCCGTCTTTTCTTTTTGAGATACAGAACCCTAAAAAGAAAAGAATTGGAAAGTAGAAAGAATGAAATAACAATATTATAAAAAAATCAAGAGATTAATATTTGACTGTGAAATAAATAACTTGGTCATTTTATGCTCATGCATTTATTATTCAGAAGCATAACACACCGTCAGCCTTTAGCAGTACCCAAAAAGTAACTGTGTCTTCGATCATTTTCACAATACCACTACAATTATATTTGCATCCCACATGTGACAGATATTTGTGTGATCTACAAACAACCAAGCGTGAGTTTTGTTTGTAGAATAAAAGTAAATTGAGATATCTCTCTCAAGAACGTCTAACGTTTCAAAACTATACACAGATTAACAAAGAAAATTCAGAGTTAAGTACCTAGTTAGAAACATGTACCTACATCGTCATAATCGCGATTCCATTTCGGGACATAGACTTCTCCTATGAAGATAATTTATTCCAGTTAAGTTCTCTTTTTGTTTGTTGTTGGTTTGTTTTGCATTTACTTTGTGAATAGAGGTATCCCACCAGCATATAGTATGAATACAAAATCGATATTCTTGATTCATCACTACATGAAAAATGCACCTATAAAAAGGGTTCAAATATAAGCATTGTAAATATTAATTTCTTTATGAAATAAAATCATAATAAATACCACACTTTTTAATGCATGTTATAAATTACATAGGCGTTATATTAATTAATCTTTTATTGTTTTAATAAAATGAGATTAAGTTCTCTCGCAGTAACGTTGACAAGTAATAATTTCCCCCGTCAAGATTGTGGTGGCGGTATCAGATTGATGTCTGTCGTAAAATGCCTTAGACGCTTGAGAGCAACCAGATAAGGAATCTGGGGTGGACGACCCCCTTGCCAATTGTACAAGGCTAGCGTAATAAATTGAATTTTGCAAAATATTGTTTACTTAAGTATTGTACTGGGAACAAAAGCAGAAATTCCAAAGCTTAGCTATTTTACCGAGACAGGTAATGTATTTAAATTATTTTTTATAAATTTTATTTCATCATAGCTCAAATGGTGGGATGTCTTATCAATAACAATGTATCGTTTTATTACAACGACATTAACTAGGGGGTACAAGCGTTAGTACTATTAGTTCTTCTGTGGTACAAGTGGCAGCCTTATCGCTCGAAGGCAATCTGTTACGGCTACCATGAGATGAAAAAAAAAATGGAATCAAAAATGTGGGGTAGTACCTGGACTATTAGAAAGTGAATAGTAAAAGAAGGGGTACAAAACATATACCAAAGGTACTGTTTCAAATATACGTATTTATTAACGAAAGCAATGTTTATTCATCGAATGGCTGTTTCTCTTGTACGTCGTTTTGTTAATACGAGTTTAATGATAGTTCAGTAACAAATTAAATGTTAAGTCGAGATTCTCCTAACTGTAATTTGCTGAAGACAGTTTCCGCGAAACTTCAAGTTCTCTAATAAAATGCTCGGGATATGTAATGACGAAACTTTAATTCCCTACGAAAATACGCTCTGTAAAAATTTAAAATCTATACAAATAAATAAAATTGGAGTGTCTGTTTGTTATATTAAAATAACCGCTTTTTACTTAATGCATATGTATGTATACACGCTACATCTACTAAAAAAGTAGTTAAAAATTTTTGTCTGTCTGTCTGTTTGTTCCGGGTAATCCCTGGAACGGCTGGACCGATTTTAACGGGACTTTCACTGGCAGGTAGCTGATGATCCAGGGAGTAACTTAGGGTACTTTTATTTAGACTAACTTTGTCCCGCGGCGTTACTCGCGGTACAACAATAACCGCGGGTAACACCGCGGGGTTCAGCTAGTTATTTATAAAATCGTGACTTTATCATTGTTCACAAATGGCTTGATGAGTTCCTATCTAAATGATGTATTAAGGAGGAAATTATAACGACCATTGACAGTAGATAAAGGTCAATGCAGTCTAAGGCAGTGGACGTCTACTGTCTGTTAAAAATTGACACCACATTTCTGATAAAACTAAGCTAGTACACGATTCGTAAGAATCTATATTAATATTATAAAGCTGAAGAGTTTGTTTGTTTGAAAGTTTGAAACTTTTATTGTAAAACATAAAAAACACACATAGAATACAATCAAACTCCGAAACAAATATATTTGGAAATCATACAAACATCTCATTCAACCCGAGAATCGAACCCGGGACCTATTAAAATAATATGACAAATTCCACATAAAGCCGCCTGATCCCAAGCTAGGAAAGAAAAATCTGTACTATGGTAATTGGATTGCTGAAAAACTACTTATTTATTTCTAAATACATACCTATTTAAGGTAAATTACACCCAGACAACAAAATGAAGGGGTTCATCGTTTGTGCTATTTGTCCAGGGTGGGAATCAAACCCGTGCATAGCACTCACGGTCACTAATCCCTAAACCAATAGGCCCGTCGGAACATCTTTTGAATTTCTTTTTTTATTTGTTTCACGTAATTTATTTATTAAACCACAGACTAGTTTTCTAATTCCTGGGATTAGGGACTTCGTTACGAACATAATATCGGTTCTTCCCTAGAGTTCACGCTCTTAAGACGTTATCTAAACAAACGTGCACTTACATCCAACAAACTCTAACTAAACTAAAATAAACTTTAACAGTTAGCGTTAAGAGTTGAAATCCGATAACACAAGTTTTAAACTGACATTAATATTTGTCGCGTATCATGTGTATAAATTAAGACGTTTAGCAAGTAGAGCATCATTCCGAATGAAACCACGGAACGGTGATTAAAAAACAATTAATATTTACTTAGTGTACTCTAAAAATGAATTTCTCAAGAATGTTATTCTTCGTGTTCGCTTGTTTCGTTGCGTTGGCGAGCGTATCGGCGGCTCCCGAACCCAGGTGGAAGTTCTTTAAGAAGATCGTAAGAAACCTTGCTTTTATTTTACATTAAATCATTAAGAAACATAGTTGAATCAGACGAAAACTATTTTAACTTTTTACTCAGTTTATTAATATTACATTGCTAAAGTAGGGAAACCAAAAAAACTGGTAGAATTTACTGTAAACAATTATTTGAAGATTTCTTTAATAAATCGTTTGTGTAACGACAGTGATGATGTTAGTTTATATCACTCTTCTAAACCTATTGTTAGGTTTAGTTCTTTCAAATGTAGACCTTATATACATAGTAAGTTCATGTTAAAACTAATACACAGTCCATTAGAAATGGGTTAGCGATGACCATTACCCATTAAGGTCTATAATAATTATAGTCTACGCATATGACTGCACGTATGATATAGTACTTTAAGCGGTAGCCATGCGGTTCAAATAATACTTGGGACAACACTTTGTGTCATCTACAAATTGTTGTTCGGAGTCTGGGTGTTATAAGTGTACTTTACATGTGTTTTTTTTATGTAATAGGCCGGTAAACGAGCAGACGTATCGCCTGATGGTAAGCGATTAACGTCGCCCATGGACACTTGTAACACCAGAGGCGTCACACATGCGTTGTCGACCTTTAGGGGAGAAATAGGGTAAGGGGGTTGGGGTATAGGCCTCCGGTATCCTCACTCACTCGGTGAAACACAGCGCAAGCACTATTTCACACCGGTTTTCTGTGAAGCCGTGATATCACTCCGGTCGAGCCGATCTATTCATGCCGAAGCGTGGCTATCCCACGGTCTGTACATTTGTAAAGTCCCCCGTAACGCAGGATTTATTTCTAGTACGGTAGATGTCAATTAAAAAAGAAAATTGAACTAATATATGGTAAAACGATAGTAGAAATCGTTTAACTGCCTCGGTGGCGCAGTGGTAGCGTACGCGACTGCTGTTCTTGAGGTCTCGGGTTCGATTCCCGGGTCGGACCAAATGTTTGTATGATCTGCAAATATTTGTTTCGGAGTTTGGGTGTTTTCTATGTATAATATGTATGTATTTACAAAAAAAAAAAAAGTATATAAGTATTTATATCAGTTGTCTAGTACCCATAATACAAGCTCTGCTTAGTTTGGGACTAGATGGCGTTGTGTGTAAGATGTCCGAATTTTTTTTTTTATTTATTTATTTAAGGAGATCCTTTATCCTCTCTTTTTTGCAGGAGAAAGTTGGCCGCAACATCCGAGATGGAGTCATCAAAGCTGCGCCTGCTATTGCAGTGGTAGGGCAAGCGAAGGCCCTAGGGAAATAAAATGATAGTACTAGAATTCTACATCAACCATCAAATGGCACACCAAAGAAATTGATCTAGATATACCATTGTTTGTATGTACTGTATTATTTGTTAAAAGTTAATTGTGTAAATATTTTCATCTGTGATTAAGCTTTGTTTAATAAATGAGGTCTTTTTTTATATTTTTTTTTGTTTTTTTACCTAAGATTATTACTTCGATATGAGTACTTAAGTATAAACTATTTTTTAAATTTAATAATCAGAAGTGTATATCTGTGTTTAACCGTAACGCCTAAGCTGCTGAACCGACTTTAGTGAATGGTGTGTTGGTGGTGTGCTAGTGCAAACTGTATTTCAGGGACCAGTGTCTTCGCTCCAAACATTAAAGGATTTTGTATGTCAAATACAAAAAAAAAGAAAGACAATCAACATTATTAACATTAAAAACAACAAAACAAAAGCAGTTCAGAAACCACACAGCTGACCTGTGTAGATATTTGTGTGTACGTGTGTGCGTCTGTGCGAGCATGTGCAGTGTTTCTATATGTGTGTGCTTGTGTAGACCAATTACCCGACCACTGAGATAGTTATTGCTTTTTTAACATCAAAAAAAAAAGTTTTACTTCAATAAAAATGTGCCTTATTTACGATAAATATAATACAAAAGTCTATAAGTATGTATACTTTTCGATAAAAGACATTTATATTACGGACCAGGTGCCTAAGCGACATAATTCAACATGATAGGACATTGTATATGAGAATCGGTTCATCCCTTTAAATCCTCTTGGAATGAAAAAATATGTCAGCGAAAACGTGACTAAACCCCTAAGTACGAAATTATATTCGGATATATTTAAAACATACTCTTAGAAATACATTAAATATTACTCTGGGTTGACAAGTACAATGAATGTGAGAGTTTAAAATGTGTTATTTATGGTCCATGATCTATACAAATAAATAAAATTGGAGTGTCTCTTTGTAATATTAAAATAACCGCTTTTTACCAAATGCATATTTATGTATACACGGTACATATGCCAAAAATGTAGTTAAAAAATTGTTGTCTGTCTGTCTGTCTATCTGTCTGTTTGTTCCGGGTAATCTCTGGAACGGCTGGACCGATTTTGACGGGACTTTCACTGGTAGGTAGCTGATGATCCGGGGATTAACTTAGGCTACTTAGGCTTTTAAGACTAATTTTGTCCCGCGGCGTTACTCGCGGTACAACAATAGCCGCGGGTGACATCGCGGGGTTCAGCTAGTGTATACATATAATCAACTTCTACGCGAGCAAAGCCGCAAACAGCTAGATGAGTAAATATCAAAATAAATTATCATAGACTATAAATTAGTTTTTAAAAGTAATAGGGAATGATTAATTTGTTAAAAGAATCTGGTATTGAAAATATATCTCCAGTTCCAATACTGTGTGATAATCAGTCAGCCTCATGATAGTAGTCGCTAGTACAGATAACATTTTTTTTTATTGATATCTATCACACAACGCTATCTAGTGCAACAGATACAAATACACATATACTTTTTTTTTTGTAAATACATTCATATTATACATAGAAAACACCCACACTCCGAAACAAATATTTGTAGATCATACAAACATTTGGTCTCTACATTAAGATACTTAAGCATATTGATAAACGATTTCATTTTGTAAAAGAGTTAATTAAAACAGGTAAACTTGAATTGATTTATGTAGACTGAGGAACAAACAGCTGACGTGTTTCCCAAGCTGGTTAATAAAGAACTAGCTGAACCCCGCGGTGTTACCCGCGGTTATTGTTGTAACGCGAGTAACGCCGCAGGACAAAGTTAGTCTAAAAAAGTAGCCTAAGTTATTCCCTGGATCATCAGCTACCTGCCAGTGAAAGTCCCGTCAAAATCGGTCCAGCCGTTCCAGAGATTACTCGGAACAAACAGACAGACAGACAGACAGAAGACAAAAAAAAATCTAACTACATTTTTGGTATATGTACCGTGTATACATACATATGCATTTAGTAAAACGCGATTATTTTAATATTACAAACAGACACTCCAATTTTATTTATTTGTATAGATATGTATATTTCGTTAACCAAGTTTCTTAATACGTGTGGATTGTGTTATAATAGTAACTTGTATGTGTACACTATGTTTAGGTAGATTAGTTACTGGGTATGTATAAGATATATTAGTTGTTTGAAAGTACCTGATTTTGGTGATGGTGTGTTTTTTTTGTTTTGGGGTCAACTAACAGACGAATCATCTGATGTTAATTGACAACCGCAGCCCACGGACACCAGCAACTCAAGAGGAGTATGAGGATGGTGACCATCTCTCTTGGATTCTACTCACGCCTTCCATTAGGCAGAGTTGAGTCATTTTGCAGCTACTACATAACATAAGAAGTACAAGTGCTTTGCAGCCTTTTGCCAGATTGGTAGATACATAATTAGGAATAAATCAAAAACTAGAAAATTTTCATCATTCTAATCCTACTAATATTATAAATCCTACTAATCCTACTAATATTATAAATGCGAAAGTTTGTAAGGATGGATGGATGTTTGGATGTTTGTTACTCTTTCACGCAAAAACTACTGAACGGATTTGGATGAAACTTTACAGCAATATAACTTATACATCAGAATAACGCATAGGCTACTATTTGCCGCGATAACCGACGTATACGTTGGCGGAGCCGCGGGCAACAACTAGTATATTATAATTTTTCAGTTGATTGATTCTATTGGGAACACTTATTTACAGTGCCTGTAATAGTGTAAAAAAATTAATCACAAACTTCTTTATGTAGATTTTAAGGTCTTCACGTGAATATATAACGAGTAAAATAATTTTATGTGTGCCTCTTAATTTACAAGTTTTAATACTTTTAACTATGTACTTATAACTAAGACTATAGTCGACTTTCGTGTTCATTATGTTATAACTAGAATTTAGTATTATTTACTATTTCAATTATTTGGCGCCCATCAATAAATTAAATAGTAGATATTTCGTACCACGGCGCACTTGCACAAGTCGGCCGCCACACGCGTTCAAGTAATCTTGCGCAAGTACAGGTACGAGGTACAATGGTCAGTCCTGAAATTTATTTATAAACAACATATAATATTTTATGACAACTTATGGTATTTTAAGTTGTTATAAAATGTTACATGTTGTTATAAATACATTTCTTCTTAAAACTAAGGACAATGTTATATTGAAGCTTAAGGAGTTGGCTTGCCTTCGCAAGTTCTAAATTTCTAAGTTCTTATTTTACTCTTCCGAAAATTTGGTTTGCTGTTAAAAACTTACCATCGAATATATGGCTTTTCCCATGACTATGTTAGTAGGTACTTAATAATAATTCGTATATGAAAACTGGTCAAATCAGAATTTAGGCTTCGATATAATATTTTTAGGTACCAAAACTATAATTTATAAAAAAAAAACAATTAGTTAGCCATCTACAGTAAGCTGCTGTTTATTTTACAAAATAAGTTACACTCGCTATCACTTTTCAATAACACAAAATAACATTTATACATAAAAATCAGGAACAATCAACTATTATATCAGAACAATTGGAACGATAATTATATAATCTCACCACCATACGAGCTGTGCGAGCGCCAACGAGCAAGTAATATGACAACTGACACTCACTCGCTTTTATAAGTTTTGGTGTTTATTCGCTTGATTATCCTGACAATATCATCCTAAGTTTTAAGAAATTATATTTAAGTTGTTATAAAATATTATATGTTGTTCTAAATAAGTTTCAGAACGACCTGAACTTGGAACTCATTTAGATTTCACTTTTTTTGTCGTTGTAGTGAACAACCAAGATATTTATCATAATATTGAACTTTGCTCTCTTTTCACATTTAAGTTTTTGATGGGATAACTTATTTACACAGAGTATTACATATAATTAACATTAATACAGTATAAATTGAGTAATAATATTGTATTTTTTTTCCGATAGCCTTTGCTTGTCCTAAGACTCCGAAAGCTGGCCGTGACGGCATCAAATTCGATAGGACCATTATATTACAGGACTGTGGAGAGATCGGGCACCGAACGACGCACGACTTTATGAGCTCTTCGAAGCACGGCGGTTAAGACCCTAATTTATAAACACCGGGTTATTGTTAACTATTTCTATAACCAGGAAAACTGTACAACACTATTTGCTGACCAATTCGGGAATCGATCCCAAAACCCCCAAAAACCGCAGAGAGAGGCAGTCAACATTAGAGAAACACTTTGTGTGATTTATGAGCTCTTAGTCTAGGTGTTCTTTGAGTCATCATCATCATCATCAGCCATGTAGCTATTCAAACAGTTTATCTTGTGAGTTCACAATTAGTTTATCTTACTCTTATGAAGATATTGACCAATATGATTAATAACATAATAATTGACATATTTATTAAAAAAATATTTTTGTATCAACGTTACGAGTAACAATGCCAGGTCTCGGTAGTTAACCGACTTTTGGTGATAATTGAACCTATATAATTAAAATAGCTCCTGATAAGGGATCTTAACAGGACACCTATAACCTTTAATTTCTATATCAATACGTTAAAGGAAGATGTAGAGCATCATTCTCTCCGTACTGACTGTACTGTGAATTTCAAAATCAATTTTATATAATTATTTTAATTACAAAAATGAATTTCTCAAGCATTTTATTCTTCGTGTTCGCTTGTTTCGTTGCGTTGGCGAGCGTTTCTGCAACTCCTGAGCCCGGGTGGAAGATTTTTAAATCAATTGTAAGTAATAACAGCTATAGCTGTTATTACTTTTTTTTATAATGGAACTAGCTGAACCCGCGGTGTTACCAGCGGTTATCGTCGTAACGCCACGGGACAAAGCTAGTCTAAAAAAGTAGCCTAAGTTACTCCCTATGTTCAGTATCAGCTACCTATCAGTAAAAGTCTCGTCAAAATCGGTCCACCCGTTCCAGAGATTACCCGGAACAAACAAACACACAGACAGACAGACCGACAGACAAAAATTGTAAAAAATCATTTTTGGTATATGTACCATGTATACATACATATGCATATGTATATGCATATGGGCAGGGAGGGTGGAGGATGGGGAGGATCATTTACTCGGTGAAATACAGCGTAAGCGCTATTTTACATCGGTTTTCAGTGAGACCGTGGTATCATTCCAGTCGAGCCGGCCCATTTATGCCGGAGCGTGGCTCTCCGATTATTTATCTCTGTTACTTATAAAATACTAGCTGCCCCGGCAAACGTCGTTTTGCCATAATTTTTTTTTAAGGATGTGTGACCCTTACCATTTAGGGGGATGAAAAATAGATGTTGTTCGATTCTCAGACCTATTCAATATGCTCACAAAATTTCATGAGAATCGGTCAAGCCATTTCGGAGGAGTTTGACAACTAAAACTGTGACACGAGAATTTTATATATTAGATGATACTTTATAAATAATATTTTTTTCCGAGGCATATGCAACTGTTTTTATAGACAAGTGTGCAAAAAAACAACATTGATTCTTCAGCCCATTAAATAACCCCCCATTTGTAAGTGTTATTTTATTAACATTTATATTTTTAATGAAAAAGAAGGAACATTTAAAACGATCTTACATCAACCCGTCTGACCAGGGTGGAATAGTATGCTAACCTCCCTTCGAAAGAGACACCGATGTCCAACAGTCGACTATAAAAGCTGTTGCTGTGATTTGATTTGATTACAGTTTTCTATAGTAAGAGAATATTATGAGGACTTTATAATATTGTGTAGGCAGTAGATAGTAGACTAATTAATTGTAATAGGTAGTAGAGGCAAGCATTTGTGTTGTCGAGTTTCGTTGTTGGGTGCGAAACCGGGGGCCCAATGATGCAGAAGCATCACTAGGCCGCATTAGTGTGGGTCACCATGCGGCATTGTTGCATTCGTAACGAGTATGGTGACCACCACTTTTGGATTTTGATTATGCTTTCATTCAGGCAGTGTAGATTCATTTATTGTTTTCCCAGAATTAATAAATATATTAGTGTTTGTAATTTAATAAATCTTGTTTTACCTGTTTTCAGGAGAGGGCTGGTCGAAATATCCGTGACGGCATCTTCAAAGTGGAACCAAGTGGCGCAGTCGTGGAACAAAAGAAGACTACATAAAAATAGTTGTTTATTAACATAATGTTATTAATACTCATTTATTATTTAAATAAATAAATTTTATACATAATTTAAATTTGTTTTACTGAAATAGATTCTACTTATGTGAAGTAAATTTAAAACAAGTGGCGAATGAATGTTGTGGTACTTGGTAGTACTAGAATACTTGCTACACATTTTACTGACGAATAAATGAAATAAAATATATATTTCGCACACGTAACACACACCATCCCATCATGTTCCAAGCTAAGCAGAGCTTGCGTCATGGGTACTAGAGAGTATGAGAAAATGAGAGGCATTTCCTTATTTATTTTCAATTCAGTTTATATTTTTATAAATTTACTGCCAAATTAACTTCATTCAATCTTATGGAAAGGATGCGTGAAGTCCAGGACTAGTGATATCACCATCATCTCTAAAGGTGAAATTAAATGCGTTGCTCAAAGCCTACTAAAAATTTTACCTTAATAAGTACACACTTTTGTAAATATGAAGTTTTCTGAATAACAACACAAGCTTATGAAGTAGCAGTTTATAACAAAACTTTAAAGCTTTTAGCGTCACATCAAAGTTTATAAGCAGTGAAATACATCAACAGAACGTATTCTTACATTTTCTTAACTTGCCATGCATAAAATATAAATTACATAAAAACAAAGCTCACAACTAAATCGATAGTCATGATTGAGATTTCTATATTTAGCAGGTAAAACAATTATTTATGGATCGAAGTTCCTTACGGGGCGTTGCGGAGGGGTACCCTTGCCAATAAAAAGCGTCCTTAACGTAAGATTGACGCTTCGATGTCACAATGGTAGCGTATGCTAATGCTGTCCTTGAGGTCTCGGGTTCGAACCCCGGGTCGGATCAAATATTTTTTTATGGTCTGCAAATATTTGTTTTTTCTGGAGTTTTGATGTTTATTATGTATGTATATGTATGTATATGTACTAGCTGACCCAGGCAACCTCGTTTGCGTCTCCTATTGCCCGTCGCGTGATAATTTTCCCCCATTTTTGAAACATTTTTCATTGTTGCTCCTCTCCTATGGGTCTTAGCGTGATGATATATAGCCTATAGCCTTCCTCGATAAATGGGATATCTAACACTGAAATAATTTTTCAAATCGGACCAGCGGTTCCTGAGATTAGTGTGTTCAAACAAACAAACAAACTCTTCAGCTTTATATATTAGTATAGATTTACAACAAAAAAAAGATGTCCAAAATATTTATTTGGTGGACGTAAAAATTTAGTATAGCGTATTATTCTGTAAGTTGCATGTAACAAAACAAGTTGAGTGTGTTTGTAATAATAAAATAACCGCTTTTTCACTGGCGAGTAGCTGATGATCCAGGGATCCATAACTTAGGCTCCTTTTTTAAACTAAGTTTGTCCCGCGGCGTTACTCGCGTTACGACGATAATCGCGGGGTTCAGCTAGTTTTAAATAAAATAAAGATGTTTGTTGATGATGATGACAATTTTGTGGTTTTTAAAGAGCGTGAACGAAAAATTTAGTATAGCGCCATTTGTATTTTTGATAAGGAACTTCGTTCCTATCCGGTATCCCATGACACCACACGACTTTTTTTATTAAAAAGATTGACTATGAGTGCATTTTAAACGACTAGCTGACCCGGCGAATTTCGTACCGCCACATTTTTCTGTAAATATTTTCTATATTTCTGAAAAACTTGTTTTAGTAATTATGATCACCCCAGCTTTCCACAGGTCGTTAAGAGTAGTACGTACATTCGTACCCGACTATCCTATGGTGCGACGGCCTGGTTCACCCTCGTCTCCGAGACGAACCGTCGTCGACTGCGTGCGCACCAGTCGCTCGCACTACGCACCCTTGCAAATGCCCCCCGCTTTTTGCGAAACAGGACGATCTCCAGGGACCAGCGCATGGAGAGCCTGGATGACTTCGTGGGACGCCTGAGCACCAACCATTGGCGACCGCCGGACAGGTATGGCCTGCCACGAGACCTCGTCTCTGTGGCAACTACTCCCGGACCATCCTCAATACCCACCGGACTAAATTTACGTATGCTATTTTTTTTTTAATCTTTGGTATGTACATAAACCACATATGACACAGACTTGAACTTTAGAAATTAAAAAGGTGAGATAAAGTAAGGCGTATTAAAAGAGGAAGGTACGATGAAGGAAAATCAGTAGAAGAAATGAAAGCTATGTCACAAATAAAGTAAGGAGTATAGACAATAGTTAAACCAAGTCAGCGACACAGACCTTTAATTGAATAAGTTTAAATACAAGTAGACTTAAAAGCTTGTACTAAAATATAATTTTATCAAATAATTTATTATATTTTTTAAGAGACTCATATCTATTTCTGTATCTATATTTAATCCATTTTCGTAATGAAGATAATGACCATCACGCCGAGTAGTGATTTTAGCAGCTATATAAAAAAAGTAAAAACAAGACCAACTAATCTATAATATTTTTTTTTAATTATCGCAAAAAAGTGGCAAAATTATGTATGATAATGTTACTAACATACATAGAAATAAGATCACAACACGGGTCCCGGGTAGACAATGTGATGGGATCGAGCATCGATTTGCTTTTCATGATCTTGGATATCGTTGTCACAGAACCGGGTGTGATTTCTTTCAATAACATTATCACAAACAGGAGGATAATCAGGCCTTTTTTCACAGATGAATGGGTATTTAACGTCACAATCTCCATCATTTAGCAGACCTGTCCGGAATACTGTTCCACAATATTCACGATTTCTAAAGTTGTCTGGTTGTCCTGGAGCAAATTTTGTATACCCTGCCTTCTGAATCGATTGACCTGTAGAAGTACATGTTTTAACCTGAGTTACCAGCGTAATTTTGTTCAAAATTATATTTTATTCATTTTGGTACAACAAATATAGTTATTATTCAATAAACTGTCTGAGCACATCTTCCTGTATTCAACAAAAAAAGGACTTTGAACCTATACAGGATAGCAATTAAAAGTAACTAACGAGATATTGAAGTTAAATTGATATTTTTTTATTTTGAAGAAGACATTGAAATACCGAATAAGTGCATAAATTTGATAAATAGGTGCGGCAGATAAAACAAGTCTGGGACAGTTTACAGTGAATTGTAAAATATTCAAGTGATGGGGATAAAAGTTTGAGTGTTGATTTAAAACCACTGTTAGATTAATTTTAGTATCAGGTGTTGAGCATTGACACAATGGTGAATCGATTAATTTAATTTATGAGTGTAGTTTGCTCTTAAAGCTACCATGGCCTGTAAGAAATTGAGCGACACAGTGATCTACCTCGAGCCATGTCCTCGACATCCGTTCGCGAACAGATGGGAAGAATTGGTTGAGGTGGCGCCCCTTAGATGATTCGTCCCATTGTTGTTGCCATTCATCCATTAGGTCGTTATAGACATTGGACTGCTGTTGAAACAATCTTATGATTTTATCGCGGTCTCGTACGCCCAAAAAATCGCATTCCATGTTTTGTAGTGTGGAATAGTACATGGCTGCACGTCTCTGCACCTCGAGATCGACCGGAAGAACACCCGCCAACACCGGTAACGCCTCAGTACTAACCGTCCTATATGCTTTGCACAAGAAGATCAATGCAAGTCGTTGGCCTTGTAATAGTTTGCGACGGACAGCACCTACAGTCGCTCTATCGGCCCATACGGGAGCACCATAGCAAACAGCACCTAAATAAGTAGCTCCATATATGATTTTTAATGTATTAAATGAAATGAAAGATCTGTTAGATTACTATTACATTCCCAATAAACCTTATTATAAGTATGTAGAACTAAATATTAAAAATACCATGAATAGTTGTCCATTCCAAGTTTAAGTCCCAATGTTTAAATCCGATTACGGCAATATCTGGGTGAGGACTACCGACAATTTTTTCGTTTGGATATTTGGCAAAAATTTGAGCAATAGCTCTCGCTTCTTCTTCACTGTTTATAATAGCAAGATGAGCTCCTTCAGAAGAACAAACCATATGGGCTCGTTCAAAATTCCTCGCTTTTGTATGAAATTTGTAGCATTTGCTTGTCTGAGTCTCAAAATGGTAATCTAAAAGTTTCAACATATGTTATAATATTTTAATAAGTGTTATTTTTACAAGTACTTTAGCAGTATTTGTCATGAAACAGTTATAGAAATAGAATCACCTGGATCTGGAGTACCACAAAGGTTGACATCAACGTTCGAATTCTCCCTGTAGCATATATATGGTCGAGGTTCATCACATCTTACATCTGATAATTTTCCATCAGAACTTAAAGATATACAGTTTTCAGCGTTATTTTTGTTATCCGGTTCATATTGAGCCCATTCGTGACGAATTTCTGTTAATGGTATACCTGCGAAAGTACAATTTTGGTTTTAGTTGATTATTTTGTCTGGTGGCCAATATTGGAAAACTTGGTGTCCACAAATCAACTGAAGTCTAGTTTTATGTCAATTTGGGGGGTAGACCATATTGGCCTCGAATAGGCTTGGCGTGCTCAATAGATCGAAACGGTATTTTAATCCGGCTCACAGTCTTCTACTTTATAAGGCGCAGGTCCGTCATCACCTTTCATCTTTGGGCCGGGGCACCCCAGTACCAGCTCCTCCTTCTGGAGCGCATCTAACGGAGAGCATTGAATCGACTGCAAAGATGTTTCTAATCGGTTAGACTCAAGGAACTGCATAGAGATGTGGTCTTGCTATGCATTTTCTATCGCTTCTATTAAGGAGAGTGCTCCGAGGAATTGTTCGAGCTGATACGTGTCGCCTCTTTCCGCCATCTTCCTACACGACAGCAGTTTCATCCTCATCATTAACTGAATGATGAGGATAAAACAATATGTCTGATAGTCCACAACTGTGCAACTTTCTATAAACTTTCTGCCTCGCATGAAAAAACTGTGGAATGACCTGTCGTCTTCAAGAAAAGAGCGTACTCTTTCTTAAACGGCCGGCAACGTACTTGTGACGCCTCTGGTGTTGAGGGTGTCTATGGGCAGCGGTAATCACTTACCATCAGGCGATCCATCTGCTAATATACGCCTATACCAAGAAAAAAAAAACAATCTACGTCTGTACAACGGTGACGAGATCACTGAAAACCATACTTATATATTCCTAAATACAAGTACATGTGTATTGTAGATAAATTACACTCAAGCACATAACATCTAATCTTGCTCGACACAAAAATATTATTCTGAGTGGGAGTCGAACACACCTCTGGGTTAGTAGTCAGGGTTAGTAACCATAAGACTTACAGGCCCATCAATTACCTACTAAACCAATTCAAATTGCTGACCTCTGTTTGAAAAAATTAAACTATCAAATACAGGAAAAAAAATGTTTGCTTTGTTAGAAGAAATCGTAGAAACTATTTTCCATCTCATGTAAAATATTCATACAAATTATGGCTTCCAGACGCAGCCATTAGCCTTTCTATTTCAATAATTTACTCGTATAATCACTGAAACTCATGTAATTATTTATGTTTTAAAGCAAAACAGATTATATATAAAATCTTACCATCGATTGTATAAAAGTCTCCTTTAGAGAATATAGCAGCGATCCCAGTTAAGACTTCGGGCTTACAAAATGATTCCAGCATAATAGATTTCATTTTATCTGTAGTAGGTGAAGCTAATATACCACCTATACAACAAGAAACTACTATTAAAATTAATATAACATTTACTTTATTCCATAGTAATAAGGTTTACAATCTTATACTGTTGTACTTGGTCACTTTACTGATACACAAATATCGGCTCGTTTTAACAGGGGCTAAGGTTAAGATCAACTAAATCAGATGTGACCTTTCATATCTATACTTAATATTATGAAGCTGTATAATTGATTTGTTTGGTGGAATGTGCTAATCTTTCGCATTTATAATATTTGTAGGATTTAATTAAATTTGCCAATCCCTGAAAATCTGAGGTCTTAAATCGAATTCGGATAAATATGGTAAAAAAAAAGTAAGTTGATAGTCAGATTTATAACAATTGACCACTTGATAACAAAGCGTCGGATACGAACCATATTCAACCCATGGCTATACTGATGAAAATTCATTTCGAACATAAGTATTTAAATTAGTTAATGAAAAACCTTTCGCAAATGATATTCATTTTACATGGACACAAGCATATTTTTGCCGCGATAACCGACATATAAGCGTTCGGAGCCAAGCAAAAGCTACTTAAAGATAATAACATAAATACACAGTGTGATGCCCTACACGATACTCGCCGCGTCATAACTTGATAATTCTATTAAAGTCACTCACCCGAAATCAGTAGAGGATTCCCCGATCCCTCGAGAATATATTATTCATATCTTTAATAATTAAGCATTTGACCTGAGTGAGGTCAACACAATTATAACGAGTACAATAATCACTTATAATTCATTAGTTCTTTGTGTTTAAGATGTGTGTTACTTTTTCACACAAAAACCGCTCGGCCAATTTTGGCAAACTTGGGAATAGAGGTAGCTAACACCTTGGATTAAAAAAGAGATGGTTTTTATTATTTGACTTCCGTGACTCCAAAAGGTAGGGTGATAGTTTTGTTAGTCCATGTATGTATTTGTACTAAATACTGACCCGATTTTTAGTGAACGAGGTGTTGATAAATTTGTGAAAATGACCCACATGACACAGGCTATACAAATTTTATCAAAAGGTTTGTAGGTAGTAGTTTTTTTATCTTTTTCTTGGTCATATACATATACAATTAAAATATATAGGATTAAAATATAATTCATGGTCTAGGTATCAACACAATGTGTAGATAGTATTTAGATATTTAAAACTTGTACAACATGACCATTAAGTCATGTTGTACAAAGGCGGACTTCATGTCAAGAGGTATATTCGCCCCGTAAATCTTCTGGTGATGCGGAAATATGATACGGTAGGTGCACAAATGAAATATTGAATTTGACAAAGTTTATAATAGCTAGTACTAGTATATTAAGAAAAAAATCAAGAATGGTAAGCTAGTTTTAATACCTTCAAGGTGGCATCGTAAACGAGCTTCGTCCCAAGTCGCTGGTATTTCGTGGTACTTGAACCATCCAATGTCAGTGTACCTGTAGTCGCATCTAAACTTGACACTTTCTACAAGAAGTTATAAATAATAAAATGTCTGTAAAACAGTTTTGATATTTTTTTATGTATGAGCCTGCAAAATTGACTCTTCTCTGCTTGATGGAAAACATGAGCAAAATCCAAGAATGACGGTTACCATACTCATTGTGAATGCAGGAAATGCATCAAATCAGCATGGTGACCCACAATATGGCGGCCTATTGAGATGCTTCTGCATCATTAGGCCTCCGGTTTCGCGCTCACCAACGAAACGTTACAGCACAATTGTCACGAGTCAAGTGATTTTAATTTAGAACAACCTCTTTTCTAATATCTAGATATTCAACTTATGTACTAAAAGATGTTTTTGATTCCAATGACTATGTTTCTTACGAAACCATGTAATAAAATAAAAATTATAACAGTGTATTAATTTATATCTATAAACGAAAGTAATTACAAATGAATAAGTTAAAAAAATTAAATGTCTGTCAAAAAGTTTACTACATTAATAAAATAATTTCATTAACAAATGAATTATTGAAAACAATTCTTTAAAATGGTTCTGGTAATTGTTAAAATATTTTTTCATAAATATTACCAGAAATACATAGTTTTTACTAATTTCATAAATATACAAAAAAAATCTAAAACATAAAAACACAATACACGACACAAGAAATGTATGAAATACAAAAAAATGCCAAAATAATTAAACCTTACCCAGAAATGTAAAATGTAATATTAAAACAACACATTTTAAAATACACATGATTTTACGTGTGAACGTCTTGGAGTAAGGCAAAGTAATGATGCTTAGATATAATAATATGTTTCTTTATGTTTTGAAACAGAATGGAGATAGCGATGTTGTGGTTTTTATATATAAGCTCTCTTTATGTTATGACTTCGAATACTGCTAAAAATTTATCTGTTCTTTATTACTCATCTTCCTAGTCTTTATAATTCAAGATTATTTGGGGTTAAATACTAGTTCAACTAATATCAGTATTTCATTTCCGCAAACCTGAGAGCGAACATATAAATAATCTGCCAAAGTGACTCTGCTCAGCCTGATGGTAAGCTCAAGCAGAATCCAACTACTTGCCCAACGAGGCGAGCATAACTGAAAGTTACAAATGAAACTATGAATCAATTTGCACCCTACGTGTTGTCTACGATGAAGGGAAAAATACAAATTGTTCTGATAAGTTTCGAGAAAATGAAAATATTGGTATACCTTAGTATTTTTAACTAGATTTAAAACAACTAAAACAAGAGTCACATCTTTCTGGCAGAATTTTGATGCGCCAAAATTTATTTGGCGTAGCGCACTCAATTTAATATTGTTTAATATATATATATATATATATATATATATTTATATATAATATAGTTATTGTTAATATATATATATAATGCATAAACTTTTAAGACAGCAGACGTTTATTGGCATTCATTACCTTTAGCAAAGTAAAAATGTCGCACAATTTAGTTTTACATACTGCTTAGAGCGACTTTTGTATGGTAAAATTTCATTTGCCATAATAACTTATGTCGTATAACTTTACTTAATATAACGTTTTTTAATCGAAAAGCAATTCTCTAGTTTATTCTTTAATACACATATTTCGATACTATCATTAATGTTACCATCCCGATTTAGAGCAATCGCACTGGATTGTATTATTTTAATTTTTTGCCTTTTTAATATGAATAAAAATACCATCAATCCTAAGAGGGCAAAGAACTGAATAAATCACTTTATTACAATTCATCATAACGCATTAAAGTCGGTGATATTTATTAGGGTTTCGTAATCAAGGGGTAAAAACGGGACTCTATTACTAAGACTTCGCGGTTCGTCTGCCAGTTTCGTCCGTCCGTTACCAGACCGTATCTTACGAACCGTGATAACTTGACAGTTGAAATTTTCACAGATAATGTATTTTTGTTGCCGCTATAACAACAAATACTAAAAGTAGACTAGACCAGAAATTTAGGAGGATCCCCAATAGTCCCCATGTAACAAACGTTATTTTTTATTCGATAATAATAACGGCAACAGGTAGACGCGAGCTGGCTGATTTTTTAATTTTAATTACATATTAACTGAAATTGAATATTTGCTGCATAAATAATTTTCATTACATGTCCCTTAATGGAATTATATCTCAGGTACACCTTTAGCACAAATCCCTCACGAATGGGCTCCAAATGAACCAGGTTCCAGATGTTTCGAGAAGGCCTCTTCGATTAATGGCAGAGTTCCCTCAGTACAGCCACTGCTTATTGTGATGTACATTCATTTTTATTATCTTGGTGTCACTGTAGCGCCTGTTGTTTTTTTGTTAGCAACATTACACTGTAGTAATGCTATATATATATGTACGACGGGAGTCGTGTTTAATTGAGTCAATGAGTCACATTTGTTGAGCAATTTTATGTTGCTTAGATTATGATAGTGCGTGATGTTCCTGATTTGGTAGTTTTTCTGTCAAGCGTTAGGCAAATCTATACAAATAAATAAAGTTGGAGTGTCTGTTTGTAATATTAAAATAACCGCTTTTTACTAACTGCATATATACGTCTACACGGTACATATACCAAAAATGTAGTAATTTTTTTTTGTCTGTCTCTCTCTGTCTGGAACGGCTTTAGCGATTTTGACGAAACTTTCACTGACAGGTAGCTGATGATCCAGGGAGTAACTTAAGCATCTTTTTAATAGACTAACTTTGTCCCGTGGCGTTACTCGCGGTACAACAATAACCGCAGGTAACATCGAGGGATTCAGCTAGTATTTTATAAGTTTCGGCGGTCTTCTTACACTTCTATAGATCAGTTTAAAATTTGACGTTCTGACTATTACGATCTTCTATTTCGTGATGAACACTTATTAGTTTCAGTGTTTTTATTTGTTCGTTTAAATGGTTAATAATATCGTTGTCACTCTTGTCACGGAACTGTCTGTAGCATAGTGGATTCAAACATCGTATTGTCAAACGACACACCATGACGATGATGATGATGATAATCTTTAACTGTTAAAGAACTAGTTTTGTACAAATTTCGGTATGTGAAATTGTGATTGTCTGTATCAATGTTTGTTAATTATTGATTGTTCTTGTTTTACAATTATATAAATAACCGCAGTGCCCTCTATTAGCGGTTCTATAAAAGACTTTAAATTGTTGACACTTAGAATTTACACTCAAAATGTCAACAGTGGGAAAGGTGAAGATTAGAACTACGGACCTTGTATATGTATGAGATTCAATCATTAATCATAAGACTACCAACTTCTCAACATGAATAGTTGAAATTAAGAATTGCAGAGTTTCATAAATTGAATTTAAAGACAACTGGTGTCATCATATGTAAGTGCTTTGGTATTATTTTAGTTCATGTACCGTACTTTTAAATTTATTAAAACACATTTTTTGGTTAAATATAGCACTTTCCACTTTTTTACTGTATAGTTTTACTGTTTTAATCAATGTTAATAGTAATATTACCTACTGTTCGATGCCACTGTTTTGGTTTGTTCCCTGGTTTTGATTATTTCTGTGTTTGCAATAATATTTTAAACACTACTGTATTAATCACTTTGAAAACGTTCACACTGATTTATTGGTCCACTGTACAGTTTTATTACAAAAAAAGTACAAAAATGATAATATTGTTATTTTAAAAGTTTTTGGGAACACGGAACTCATCTAATGCGTTGTTAGCTAGATAGCGCCATCTAGCGGAAGTATCCAATCTAAAAAGGATAATCTGAAAAGTGAAATGTCGTTATGTATTAGTAATTGCAGTAATTCAGATAAAAGTATAATTACTGCGTAACCCTATAGATAAAATTGATCAGCATACCTAATCACTAATTTATAAAAAAACTCTACACATAAAACACATGTATCTTAAGTACCTATAGAAATTTCAACTAAATCGATTTACACCAAACTACAGTTACAAAAAAGATAAACAACCTATTAGTGTCAAAAACGTGAGCAGACTCAATGATATTTTAAAACAATAGATATGTTACGTACGTAATAATTTCCGTGCGCTCTAAACCACAGAGTACAATGTATATTTATAGACTCTAAACTAAAACATGCATTGACAAATTTCACTGATGAATAGTACGACAGATACGAGATTATCACACTACAAATGTATTCTTTAATTTCAAATGTTTTTTTAGAATAATATTTTTATAGATTGGACACTCGATTGAAAAGTTTAGCAGGTTGCTTAAGTAGCTGTACAAGATATATTGCGTGTTACTTATCACTAACAGTTTCAAATCTATATATCTTTTCTATACAAATAAATAAAATTGGAGTGTCGGTTTGTAATATTAAAATAACCGAATTTTTGTCTTTCTGTCCGTCTGTCTCTCAGTCAGATTGTGCCGGTTAATTTCTGAAACCGCTGGACCTATTTTTAGACTATCACTGGCCGGTAGCTGATAAAATAAGGGATAATTTAAACTACTTTTTTTAGACTAGCTTCGGGTTCAACTAGTAATCAAGTAAAAGTGTTCACGTGTTGACTCCAATTCGGTTTATTCTCAGCTGTGTTTACACCTTAAAAGCAGGCGCAACCGCCTCTAAACATTAATATTCTGTTAGTACTAAAACTTAATCTTAAGATGAGGAAGAAAAGTGAGTAGGTAATACTCTTGTGTCTCTACACCACTTCCCTTTGTTAAAAATATATTCATATTTATATTTGGAATAATATAATTATTTATAAATAAGTACCTAAATACCATTACGGCGCTTAGCATACCTCCCCACGTCCCTCAGTCCTCGCGCCCTTTTAAAGTGACAATAAGAAAAGCCTTATCTCAAGTTTCAAACCAACATAAAATCATTCTCTATTGATAAAAAATACCTTTACGTTAAGACTAAAAGCCAATAAATCACTCGGTATTAAGTTTCATTGCTTTTGAACAGCTCGCAAGGAGTTTTTCATAATTCTTGAGTCCTAAAACGAAGACGTTGCTTTAATTAAATCTCCTAAATAAAATAGCTATAATAAATACGAACCAAAAATTCATTGGAACAGAATTTTGCACTGTCAATATTCGCTTCTGTAAAACTTAGTTTACTCTTAGTAAAAATTAGTTCACTCATCCTTTCTTCACCCTCCATAGCATCATAAGTGTCATTACGTGCTGTAATTGTGAGATAGCCAATAGGGTTGTAAGTTAAATATATCCTGAAAGATGGTACGGTGGACATATGTCGGGCATGTCACCGTTCCAGGGAATCTATTAGGCATATTATTTCTGGTTGTTCTCGTCTTGCTAACGGTGAATATTTGCACAGGCAAAACCAAGTAGCCAGGATCGTACATCAACAGCTTGCCCTTAAATACAAACTTGTGAATTCGGAGGTGCCATACTACGGTTATGTGCCCGACCCAGTTCTCGAGAATGGTCGTACTACGTTATGTTGGGATCGATCTATTATCACAGACACGATTATTGTTGCCAATAAACCTGATATTGTGGTGATAGATCTTTAGGTCTTTCTCTGTTCCTTTTTCCACTGGGTCCCTTCCATTTAGTTATTCGTTATTATGACTAAATGCTAATTTAGTGTTAATGCATACGCATATATCCGGTAAATTTAATTATGTCTAGAAAAACCCAAGTAATAAGTATACATACACTCAGGCCCCAAAGACGGAGGTAAAGATGATTCATAAGGTTATTTTTAGTAGCACCAGAAGGTCAGGCTTTTTTGCTTGAAGTCTGAGCTCTCAAACTGACAAAAGATTCTATTTATTAAATTCTTAGGGTTCCGTATCATCCAAATGGTAAAAACGTGAATAATTTTTATTTTATTCTTTTTTTACTTGTTTTTTTTATTTAATTACAACTTCATGCACTTGTGTGCATCAGCGGACTTAATGACCTAGGCATTTTATACCAGCCAAACTATCAAGCCGTTTTTTACTCAGTATTAATAACGGTAACAGGGAGACGCTTGAAATGTATATGTCACCGTAAGATTGTAAAAACCGCTGCATTATAATTTACCTAGCGAGATTGCAAACTATCGATAAATTGGCAACTGTGATATACTGCTTACACGCGTCAAATTGTTAACTGTCCCTGATTGGTCGGGTTTATAGTAGGCCGCTCAATGGCCATAAAGTTAGGTAAGATTAGAACTTCTTTGTTTAATCACAAATTAATTTTACTGTCACAAGAATTTTATATACCTAATTCTAAAGCTGTGAGATATTTTCAACATGAAATCAATTTACAATCACAAATGTGGCGGCGCGGGACATAATTATGCTGTTCAACCAATCAGCGCGCGACTTGCGATTCTTTGATACCATTTCATAATCTTTCGAATGTTTGCAATCTCGCGAGATATATCTAAATCTAACGGTTTTGTAACATACAGATACTTAGCCGATTTTTTATTATATTAAAATACTCATTAGAATAGTCCATTACGCACCATCTATTGTATAGTAGTCTTTTTTTGAAAACATTGCTGCCATACCAGTAAAAATTTCAGGCTTGCAAAACGATTCCTACATCAAAGTTTTCATTTTAGGTGTAGTAGGTGACGCTAGTATAGTGCCTGAAAGGTCAGAAATCTATAACTTTTATTTTATTTAAAAACTTTTCATTTTATTTCATCTTTATTCTTTCTTTCTTCATCTTCATTCTATCGTATTCTTTAGAGACCTTTATTAAATAACGCGTCAATCATCTACTATATAAACCAGTTTTGAAAGGTTTTTTTTTTATTATTCAACAGGTTACTGCTTTTAAGACAAGTGAATAAGTTCAATTAATATATTTTTTGTTTTAATTATAATATATCAAAATAAGCAACTATTTTGAAAGTGTACCTTCAAGATGGCGTCGCAATCAAGCTTCGTTCCAAAGTCGCTGATATTTCGCGTGTACTTGGACAATCCTGTCAGTGTACCTGTAGTCGCATCGGACCATGACACTTTCTTTAAGAAAAAACTAATAAACATTAATTGCTTTTGAAACAATTTGCTTTTTTAAAATTAAACAAACATCGTTTCTTTTAATAACATTTTAAATTTACTTGAAATCGTGAAATTTAAATCACTGTATTTCTTCCTCTACATATGAATTAATTACAAGTCATAAGTTATTGTGTTATCCGTGTGTAGGCCCGTACCTGGAATGTGTCCTGTGTGTGGAAACCCTTGAAAATATTTATGAAAAGGACAGAAAGAACATACATATTCAGAAAAACAAACTGTGGATAACACATTACAGCGCAGTAGGAAATGGCGAGATAACCGCTTAAACCACTACGCCCTCCG
Source organism: Spilosoma lubricipeda (assembly GCA_905220595.1). Classification (NCBI taxonomy): domain Eukaryota; kingdom Metazoa; phylum Arthropoda; class Insecta; order Lepidoptera; family Erebidae; genus Spilosoma; species Spilosoma lubricipeda. The sequence goes on from HG992296.1 coordinate 1,708,033, forward strand.
TGCAGTCAATTTCATTTATTTTCTTCAAAAATAATTATGATTGTTTTGAAATTATAGATAATAAACAAAAATAATAAAAAAAACACAGAAATGCAAAATTGGTATTAACACAACACATTTCAAAATAAACTTCATTTTGAACGAAGTGATGACAATACTTACTCATTTTAATCATTTTTAAATAGGACGAAGATATCAGTTTTCAATTCACAGTAACATTGTAACTATGTTTGTATATTTGACTAAGAGTATCATTGATGAAAACCAATTCATTATCATCAACAGTCTTTATTATTCCTTTGATGGGCATAGGCCTCTTTAAGAAACGAGGTTTTGCCCAAACGGGTTGGTCCAGGGTTTGTAACAAGGTTTTTTTGTCTTTGATGTGGTGTTGTACTGCATAATATACTATTTTTATATATGGGTCTGCCAAAGTGACTCTTCCTCATGGAAAGCATAAGCAGAATCCAAGACTGTCCATACTCATTAATAAATTATGATAAATCCGAAGAATCCGAGAGTGGTGGTCACCATACTCATTGCGGATGCAGACAATTCAACAATGCAGCATGGTGACCCACACCATGGCGGCCTAGTGATGCTGCTGCATTATTGGGCCTCCGGTCTCGCACTCACCAACGAAACACGACAGCACGAACACTGTCATTTTACGTTGATTTTCTATGCGAGGGTAGTACCGCCCCGGTCGAGCTGGCCCGTTCTTGCTGAAATCAGCGTGGCTCTACTACCTATAAAATCTTTTATCCCTTGATATCCATATGTCGAGTGGCCTGGATGGACTCACTTCTATTAAAATGATGAGTTGAGCACACAGAATTGACACCATCTTAACGCGTCCTTTCGGCTCTCCTACTCCACTGGCATAGTCCCGCCTTCATGGCAGGCAGTATTGGGCCACCCGATCCTTAAAAAAGGCGATAGTTCAAATCTGTTCAATTGTAGGCCTATAGCCATAACTTCCCTGTTCTCGAATCTCTTATGGGAATTCATTATCAACTGTCAACTCCCGCGGTACCTAGAAGGTCAACATCTGCTGAGTATGGCTTCCAAAAGCGTCGATCAACTGGTTATCTTCTAGTAAACTTGACACATCGCTGGGCACAGGCGATTGAGATAAGGGGGGCCTTGGCAGTAAGTTTGGATATTGCAAAGGCCTTCAATCGAGTCTGGCAGAAACTGTATCTTTTGAAGCTCCCGTCTCATAAGACGGGAGCTTCAAAAGATACAGTTCAACAGATACAAAGCCCATAGGCTTTCCGAGATATTATCCAAATGGATCACTACTTTTTGAGCCGATAGAACCATATAGAACCATAAAGGTCGTAGTTGACGATGAGTGCTCCGACCCCATGTCTTTAAATGCTGGTGGGACAGCAAGGCTGTGTGCTATCGCCTACTTTGTTCCTCCTCCATATCAATGACATGTTGCAAATTAACGATATTCATTGCTATTCTGATGACAGCACGGGCGATGCTGTCTATACCGGCCGCGCTAATATTTCTGTCTATAGACGCCAGGGACGAAGACGTAGAGGAGTGGGCGGCTTTGGTGGGCCTCTGTTTGCTTAACAGAGGCTCCACCAAAACGTGCGTGCGACAGCAAGGGGGGTCGATAGTGGACCTTTCGTTCGCTACCCCTGCTGTTGCCGCACGAGTAAGGAACTGGTGTGTCCTGGAAGAGATCAAGACGCTCTCGGATCATCTTTATATCCGATTTGAGCTCTCCCGGTCCCAGGGCCCCAGTAGGGGTTACCGCGGTGGGCTGTCGCCAAGCTCGACAGGGACCTACTAGAGGAGGCGGCCATTATTCACTCTTGGCTGCTTCCGCAGGCCCCGACCGAGAAGGTCGGCGTGGACGTTGGGGCTGGCCGTTTTCGCGATACGGTTACGCAGATTTGTGATACGACCATGCCCCGCATCTACGGTCGTCGGCCTCCTCGCTGGAGGTCTCCTGGTGGTCTCAGGACTTGGCGGACCACCGTGCGGCGTGCACTCGTGCCCGGAGGTCCTACATCAGCAGCCGGTGACGTCACCGTGGAGACTTTGGCGGGGACCAGCTTCATGAGGAGTACCGCGAGACGCGGAAAACTCTGAAGCTGGCCATTTACCGCGCCAAAGACGTCAAGAGAAAGGAGATGCTGGAGAGTCTCGATCGTGACCCCTGGGGTCGCCCATACCGTGTGGTGCGACAGAAGCTCCGCACGTCGGGCCCCCCCTTTACCGAGACTCTCCAGCCCAGCTTCCTGCAGGAAGTGGTCGAGGGCCTTTTTCCTCATCGGGCGGAGCACACACCCCCGTCGTTGGCCTATTCGGTCGGAGACGACGGGGGTCGAGAGCAAGATGTGCCGCCCGTTAGGGAATCGGAGGTTGGGGCGGCTATTCTGCGGATCCGTTCTAAGAACACTGCCCCCGGGCCGGACGGGGCTCCAGCCCGAGTGATGGCCCGAGCCCTTGACCATTAGTAGGACCGCCTCAGGGAAGTGTTGGACGCTAGCCTAGGGTCCGGACGCTTCCCTGAGTGCTGGTAATGCGGGAAGCTGGTCCTGGTGAGAAAGCCGGGACGGCCTGCCCATTCGGTCGCGGGCTATAGGCCCATCGTGTTGCTGGACGAGGCGGGCAAACTTTTTGAAAGGATACTCTCTGCCCGCATCGTCCGGCACCTGTGCGAGGTGGGGCCCGACCTGACGGACGCCCAATTCGGATTCCGAGAGGGGCGTTCGACGGTCGATGCCGTGATCCAGCCAGTCAGCCTATGACCACGGCCAGTACGACCTGGTCTAAACGTCAGGCACATCAGAGGTATGTAATAACTTTAAATAAGTGATCGCGTTAATTCCCGTGAAAATAATTATTATTATACTCGTAGCATGGAACGTGAAAGTTTAGAAATTAGTATAGGCTTAATTTAGTCCGATTTAACCCCACAAAGACACAAGCTTACGCGTTCACCGCTAAAAAAACTACCGTTGGTCGTATGTTCTCGTTTTGAATACACTTCTTTATCTGCCTCAGCCAATATTGGAATGTTTGGTGTTGTCATATAGAGTGAAGTCCAGTTTCGTGGCAATTTGGAGGGTAACGCCAACTGTACCAAATTTCATATTCCTGTTTTAGCTATTTTTTCGTGTAAAGGGGTACAAAGTTTTTGCTTCACGTATTAAATACAGTTTACCACATAGCCTAAAATCCGGCTGCTGAATCTATACGTTCATCACGTATTGAGTAACTACGTGATGAACGTATAGATTCTGCAGGCGTATCTTAGACCGAAAGTCACATGCTAAACATGATTAGCGCTAAAAACCACAACATCGCTATTTATATCCTGTTTGAAAACGATAAATAAATATCACTACTTTGCCTTACTCACTGACGTCTACACGTTACTTAATTATGTTTATTTTAAAATGTGTTGTGTTAATATTGCACTTAGCATTTCTGGGTAAGGTTTAATGAATATACTATAGCATTCTTTTTACATTTTTCAGTGATTGTATTGTATTGTGTTTTTATGATTTAGATTTATTTGTATTTAAAATAAAATATGTATTTCGGGCAATGTTTAATGAGAATACTTTTAAGAAGTACCAGCACGATTTGGATTGTTTTATTATATATATATATATATATATATATATATATATATATATATATATATATCCAGCAAAATTTGTTTTATATATTTTTTTTCATATTCATTCAAAATTCAATTTCGTACAATGATAGTGATGATGACAAGTAAGATCAATTACTTATTTATTTATTTATTTATTTATTTGGACGTTACTTATTATTTATAAACTCTGTAAATCAAAAACACAGCGGAATATTTAAGAATAATTGAGGTAGTAAAGCCGCGCTGAGAACGAACGGGCCGGCTCGACCGGGGCAAGACTACCCTTTCACAGAAGACCAATCTAAAATTACAACATAGGTCTACCGCGTTTTATTGGTGAGCGCGAGACCGGAGGCCCAATGATGCAGAAGCATCTCAATAGGCCGCTTTAGAGTGAGCCACCATGCTGCTTTGTTGCATTTCTCTCAGTCGCAATGAGTATGATGACCACCACTCTTTGATTCTTCTCATGCTTTCAATCGGGCTGACCAGAGTCACTTTGGAAGGCGCATACATAAAATAAACACTGAAAATTTCATAGTTTGTCATTTCTTGTAGAAAGTGTCAAGTTCAGATGCGACTACGAGTACACTGACATCGGATGGTTCAAGTATCACGAAATACCAGAGACTTGGGGCGAAGCTCGTTTGCGATGCCATCTTGAAGGTATTTTAAAACTATGTTGCTATTCTCATTTATTTCCCACTTTATTAGATACACTACACCATGTATTAACTACTCCTACGGGAAAACTATTTCGTGTGATTAAACTAGCCTTTGTGTTAATCCAGGGTGTCAGCTACCTCCATTCCTGCCACCCTGTGACCTTATTTTATCTTTGATTTTTATCGGTCGTACAGTTTTTTTCTTTTAGTTTATATTATAAATTAGGAATAGAGCGTTTACCATGTTGCAGCATTGAACAATACACTTTATGCTTTGAGTAATAAGACTGCTTTACTTAAACTTGAAAATACTGACCTTGGCGAAGGCGGCTTATAACAAAGAAAAAACCAATATCTTTTAAAAATAATGTTAGAGTAAGAAGTAATAAGGTCTATTTAACTTTTTTATTAGTCGATTTGCCGACCCGTTTACAAATTAGTATGTATTGTGGAAATTGATTTCGACCTGCGCTCTACACTAACCAATCTTGTTAAATTTGTAGACTATTTGAACTCTAAGGTAACTGCGGGCCGTCAAGTGGATGCGACATACTATAATTTTTAAAAAGCATTCGACCTTGTGGACAATTCTGTGCTTTTAATGAAGTTTTTATCTGTGGGCTTTAGTACCTATCTTTTAAGTTTCATGGCCAATTACCTTAGGGATCATAAGAAATATGTTAAGTTGGGAAATTATCGATCTCAAGAATGTTATACTCGAAGAGGAATAAGTCGAGGCGGTACCCTCGGTCCTACACTGTTTCTCATTATGATTTCTCTCACCCCAGAAAGTACACTGGGCATCGACATGCCCAGTGTACTTTCTGGGGTGAGTGTCTGATGTTTGCTGACGATCTCAAGTTATTCCTCCCTATTGCTAATACTAACCTTGGAGATTGTAAGGTGCTGCAGAAGGATATTGATGTGGTTGTATCTTGGAGTGTTCAAAATAAACTGTCCCTCAACACCTCCAAATGTGAAACTATTACTTTCACGCGTTCTCGTTCACCAACAATAACCACTAACGAACAAGCAGATGCACCGCTCGAGCGTGTTAATAATATACGTGACCTATGGCTAGCTGTGGATATCACACTAAGGTATCATGTACATGTTAAACAAGTGTGTAAAGAGGTAAATAGATCTTTACGATTCATTTTCTGAACCTCCTATAATTTTAGTAATATCCAGACCATAAAGCTGCTTTACAACCCGTATGTATGTCTTTACTGAAAACTGGAAATTCCACATCGATATTGTATGTAACAAATTAAGGTCTGTTTTGTGTAAATTCAAGCAACTTAAATATGTAACGAACAGAGCCACGCTTTTTATGTTATATCATGCACTGGTTGACGCAATTTTGAGCTATGGTCTGAGTGCTTACGGGCGTACTTTTAAAACGTATTTGGATAAAGTCTTGAATATACAAAGTAGGTTCCTAAAGATTATGGTGGATAAAACACTAAAAATAAATGTAATAAAAACTATATGAAATTGTTTAAAATATGTAATATATTACCGGTGCATCAAAAAGTTCAATATATGTTAACTGTCGAACAATATAATAAAACAGAGTTAAGGGTACCTAAAGCTCCACATTGTAGTGTGGTTTTCCTTGCTAAGAGGGTACACCTGGTTCCCCGGATTCTAGTACCCGAGACGGCGTGTGGTTTTAGTCGTTTCGAGTCTGACATGCCACCAGGAGGTGGTATCTGCGGAGATTTCCGCACGAAAAAAAAAAGGGTAGACAATTCATCGATAGTGAATTCACCTTTATGTATCTAATAAGTATTTAAGTGGCGCAGGACGACGACAGCATCATTTATTCACCTGTCCAGCAACTTGGTGCATTCCTCAAGCACGTAATAGCCCTACGGCTAGCGGAATTATTTATTTAAATATTATTGCAAAATAATCCAGATACAGACATATTTTTTGAAAAACCTAGTGTTATTTTCAATAATTATTTACAAGTAAATATAAAATTTTTAATAATGAAATTCATATTGACTTACCAGTTTAGCCATCATCTTTTTTTATTGTTTTATTTTTCTTTGTTTTGTAACCGTTTTTAATTTTTCTTTCAAATTTAATTTTTTGTAGTAATATCTGAGATAAAATTGAAACATTTATGTTTAAAATTTGACATTGTAAGAATTATTTGCAATTTTTAATACACGAATAGTGAAACCGCGAATGCAGAAAGCGCGAATAAGGAGCTTTTACTGTATTTGTAAATGTAAAGATGAATATGAATGTCACATAAGAAAGTGTAACATACAATTTATTATGTCATGCTATATAAGTAAATGTTCATCAGCATAGTTGTGTTTTAAATGTCGTTCATATCCAACGCTTTGTTATTAGGTATAGTATAGAGCATCACAGGCCGGGGCGCGCCAGAGGGGAGTCGCTATAGCGTTTTATCGCCATACAAAACAGTTTCTTATTTATCGCGGAGAGAAATCTTCACACGTACACAGTTTATGCTCACATACAAAAAAATCGCCTGTCTATGCGAATTTACACATAACAATTCAAACAAGTGCATTAGAAACAATCACCGAGGGTAAGCAACGACGGCGCGGTCAATACCCAGATGGGTGACCACTAGTGGCATGTTACCATGAGTGTATCCGTGTTTCGGAAGTCACGTTAAGCAGTCGGTCCCGGTTGTTATTTTATTATAACAGTCGTGAAGCTTAGTTGTAGGCCTAGGGAGGCTTAAAAACATCCAACAGCAAGATTACGTAGCCATAACGTAGTCTTGCCAGTCCCCAACCCGCACTTGGCCAGCTTGGGGACGTATGGCCTTAACCCTTTCCTGAGAAGAGATCCGAGCCCAGCAGTGGGACGTTATGGGTTGTTGATGAACTCAAACAAAACATTCACAAATTTACACACACATAAACACATTCTGTATCATAACAATGTAATGCATAGTCCAATTTGGGCTCATACATTGAACAGAGGGGCACTGCGTATAATTATTCCCCACCGTTGTTACTAGGTCTAGATCAATTCATATAAATCTGACAATTAAACAAATTGTTTTTGTCATGTTCATCTGTATTCGATGAAAGACCTCAGATTTTGAGGGAAAGGCCACTTTTCAATTAATACATAAAGGGTACAGTAAAATACAAACAAAATGCGTTGGTATAACCTATCATCATACAAATATTATAAGTTATATCATTAGTATAATATAACTTATAATATTTATAAAAGTTATCTAAATGTTTAGCTAACATAATATATAGTATAGTACTAGCTGCCCCACCCAACCCCGCCTGCGTCTTCTATTGCCAGTAGCGTAATGTTATAACAGCTTAAAAGCCTAAAAAAGGTTATGGTGAACCCACCTGAAAAGATATGCTGCTGCAGACTTTTTTTGAACATTTAAATAAGAACAATTCTTCTAAACATTGTATTAATGAAACTTGAAAAGTTTACGTACCGTACGCAATGTAGGCCCAAAAGCAATAACTTTCCTCCGTTTTGAATACAGTAATATTTGTATATATTGTTAATTGATGCTCCTTTTGATTATATTCATCTAACACTGAGATTAGCGCATTCAATCAAACAAACTAATACAGCTTGATAATATTAACTATAGATATGAAAGGTCAAATCATATTTAGCTGATCTTAACCTTAGTCCACTAAACTGAACCGATAACCGTATTTCAGTAAGGTGACCTAATACAACAGCATAAGATTTTAAACTTTATTTTGTTGTAAAAAAGTCAAGATTTGAATTGAATTTGAAACGTATTTACTTTCTCCATAGGTGGTACATTAGCTTCACCCACTACAGATAAAATGAAATCTATAATGTTGGAATCCGTTTGCAAGTCTGAAATCTTCACTGGAATTGCTGCCATGTTCTCAAAAGGAGACTTTTATACAATCGATGGTAAGTAAATAAACGTTTGAAATAATTTTAAAATTTGTTTCCCTAGGAAACAGATTATTTTGAAAATGTACAAAACGGTAGTGGAAAAACGTTGATCTCAGGCCGGCTCGAACAGGGTAGTACTATCCTCTCACTGAAGACCGACCTAAAATGACATCACTCGTGTTGTCGTGTTCCGTTGCTGAGTACGAGGCTGGAGGTCCAGTAATGCAGAAGCAATAAGGCCCGTATTCACTTTGATTAGTGCGAGTGCAGGTGTAAAGCGCAGGCGATCAACGATTGGTAGAAAATTGGCCAGGCCTTTAGGCTCAATAGATCACTATAGTGTAGATCACCATTGTCTGCATTCCCAATGCGTTTGGTTACCACTACTCTTGGATTCTGCTCATGCAATATATGATTTTCCACTGCAGTTTATAAATATTTACACGAATGCTCCGTTATTTGAATAGATAAGCTGCTGAGGTAGCCATAGAATGTTCATAAATGTCGTGACCAGATCTTGGAATTTACCATAACTTGTCTGAATGTTTCGTAAAATGCTCGTATTTCACGAGTTTTACAAAAAAATCCGGCCAAGTGTGAGTCAGACTCGCGCACCAAGGGTTCCGTACAAACCTGTAGGTTATTATATGATGTAACCAAAAAATTATGCTTTTCGCAAGTTTTACTTTATCTGTAATACTCGTACAAGACGTTGCTTCGTACCAAATTTCAAGATTCTGAGTTGAGGGAAGTATCCCGTAGGTTTTGATTCCCTTGCAAGTGTCTAAAATTCTCAGCATAAACAGCAGTATTTTTTTATTGCGTTGGCTTAGAGGTTTGATTTTTTACAACTCTAAGGGACAATTAAGGAGACCTAAGTATTTGATATGAATTTCAGCTTCATACCTTAACGTGTTCCTGAGAAGAATGGTCTTGACAGACAGACAGACGGACAACAAAGTGATCCTGTATGGGGTCCGTTTTTTTCTTTTTGAGGTACGGAATCCTAAAAATATATCCATGAATTTGTTCGTTTAATTTCTTCTAACAAGTATAAGCAATTTGAATTGATATATTGGGTCTGCTAGTCTGTTGGTTACTATCCCTGACTGCTGAGGTTATGGGTTCCGCTCACACTCAGAACAATGTTTGTGTGACAAACACGATTATTTATTCTATGTCTGTGTGTTATTTACTTATAATAAAAGATAACCATGGGAGAGCCACGCTTCGGCATGAATGGGCCGTCTCGACCGGCGTGATACCACGGCCTCACAGAAAACGGGTGTAAAACAGCGCTCGCGCTGTGTTTCACAGAGTGAGTGAGGATACCGGAATCCCATACCCCAATCACTCCCCCTATACCTCTCCCCATTCCCCAAAGCGCGGCAACGCTCTTGTGACGCCTCTGGTGTTGCGGGTGTCCATGGGCGGCGGTAATCTCTTACCATCAGGCGATACATCTGCTCCCTATTACAAATCAATAATATATTAGTATAGTTGTTAGTGGTCTGATTACTAGAGTACAGAAGCAGTCTGGTTATTAATCAGACCACCGCCGTGTGTGAGGTTATTATTAAAAATATTTACTAGTATAATCAATTAAAATTCAACTTGTACTTTTGCAGGTATACCTTTAATTGAAATTCCACACGAATGGGCTCAACTTGAACCGGATAATAAAAATAACGAGGAAAACTGTACAACTTTAAATTATGATGGAAAGTTATCAGATGTAAAATGTGATGAACCTCGCCCATATATATGCTTCAGAGATCATTCGAAAGTCGATGTCAACTTTTGTGGTACTCCAGATCTTGGTGAGTCTATTTCTAGAACTTGTAAAAATAACACTTATTAAAATATTATAACACATGTTGAAACTTTCAGATTACCGTTTTGAGACTCAGACAAACAAATGCTACAAATTTCATACAAAAGCGAGAATTTTTGAACGTGCCCACATGGTTTGTTCTTCTGAAGGAGCTCATCTTGCTATCATAAACAGCGAAGAAGAAGCAAAAGTTATTTCTCAAATTTATGGCAAATATCCAAACGAAAAAATAGTTGGTAGTCCTCACCCAGATATTGCCATAATCGGATTTAAATATTGGCACTTAAACTTAGAATGGAAAACTATTCATGGTATTTATTATACTATATCTTAGATAAAATTATAAACAAATAAATATTTCGGATATCTAACACACAACGCCATCTAGTCCCAAGCAAAGCAGAGCTTGTGTTATGGGTACTAGACAACTGATATAAATATATATATATATATATATATTTTGTGTATATAATAATTTTTATATTATACATAGAAAACACCTAAACTCCGAAACAAATATTTGGAGGTCCGGGTCCACTGCGCCAACGAGGCAGTCTAATTAAAATAGTAAGTTTACTTAGAATCTAAGTTTACTTATAACTTTGACTGCGGACTTCTAACTTTGACTGCCTCGGTGGAGCAGTGTTAGTGTATGCGACTAGTGTGCTTGCTAGAAGTCTCAAGTTCGATTCCCGGGTTGGAATCAAATGTCTGTATGATCTGCAAATATTTGTCTTAGAGTTTAAGAGCTTCCTATGTTTAATATTTATGCATTTTATATATTATATGCATGCATTTTATATATACTTATATTTTATTATTTTTTGTAAATACAAAAAATAATAATATATAAGTATTATACTATGCCCATTTTTTGGCAATTTAGTTTTCAAAACTTTTATCCCCATTACTTGAAAATTGCACACTCCACTGTAAGCTCTTCCACAATCGCTTTATCTGCCTAAACCAATTTTTTAAACAAATTCATGGCCTAATTCGATATTTCGATACCTTTTTCAAGAAAAGAGCACAGTTTGATCTCAAATTGTTTATCACTGACGTGTCATCTCATCTCAAAAAATATATTGGTATCTAGCTGTGCCCGCTACTTCGTACACGTGACATGTGAATTTTTTCCACCTTTCAATCCTTCCCTGGACTACGACAAACATTTCAAAACCGATATCAGCTAAATGGACCTAGCCGTTCTCGAGTTTTAGCGAGACAAACGAACAGTAATTGATTTGGTAAAAATTTCGAAATACGTCGCCATTTTAAGGGGTTGTGAGTGGTTGGGGGGAGGAGAGGGAGGGGTCGGAACCCCCCTCACCATTTTTACCCGCCGGAAATATTTAGTTCCCTTAGAAAAAATTAAAAACTGAAATTTGTATAAACATTGTTAATTCTACTTTATAAATATTTTTTATCGCTTTAATTTAATTCCATGAATGGTTTTTTCCTGTATTTTATGTTATTTCGCCGCCACAAATATACAAAAATAACATCCGCAAAATTTCTTTTTCAAAGATGTTGTTCACTTGTAGTAGTCATTGTGTTGCGGATGGTTTTATGGAAGCAGTTACTGGTTTCATTATAATGTTTATGTCCACGACCACCTCTGTATGACCTTCCTTGGCCTCTTCTTCCTCCTCTGTATGAAGCACGGCCATGGCTTCGGGTTCTGAATACCTGCTAAAATGTCCTGGTTTTCCACAGGTAAAACACTTCTAAGAAAACGTTGGTTTGTTTTTGGAATTGAACACTTTTGATGCTTTTTCCTCTTCTACTCGTTGATTATTTTGAACTTTTTGGTCTGATACTCTTCTCATTTTAATTTTGTTTTTCAGGTAATTAATATTTCTGTCCTTTTTTGTCTATTATATTGCCTATGTGACTATAATATGTAGTCGGCAGAGTTTTCTTCATGTAATTAAGTTCAGTTTATTAATGGATTTTTCAAAATTGTCAAAAAAATTATGTTTGTCGTTGTAGTCGCATATTTCTAAGCTTTCAAGTTTATTTCTGCACAAATTTTCCTTCCCACGAAAACTAAGGTAGCGCTCGTGCAATCTCTAATCTTCCCCTTAATCGACTATGGTGATGTGTGCTACTATGACCTGAATGCAGATCTCCTCAACAAGCTAGACCGTCTTCTCAATAACTGCATTCGATTTATTTTTAACCTTCGTAAGTATGATCATATCTCCAGTTTTCGCTCCCAGCTTAAATGGTTACCTATTCGTCAACGCAGGAAATTGCGCGCTCTCACATTCCTGTATACTATCCTCAATTCCCCATCCCCTCCTACTTATTTAACATCACAAATTCAATTTTTAAGTGACAACCACAACAGAAACCTTCGCTCGTCGAACAATCTCCTTCTACTTTGTCCTTCTCACACCACTGGGTTTGTCGGCTCTTCGTTTATAGTACAGTCTGTTCTCTTGTGGAATGCGCTTCCTCTGGAAGCCAGGATGGCTAGGAACCGTAACTCCTTCAAAATGAAAGTGAAGGATCTCTTACTAGGTGAATTGGCGGCACTGGCGAGCTCTTAGTTCATAACCTTGCATTTTATCTCCTATTGTGGTATATGTATGAATATATATGTATGTGTATATATGTGTCTCACTGTATTTATTAACATTATTAGATTAAAATAATAGTATAACTGTTTTAAAGCTACTATCATCTAGTTTTCGCCCTTGAAGTGCACCTACCTCATGTTTTCTCTACATTGCCCAACCGGTTGACTGGCAGAAAATGCCTTAGGCATTAAGTCCGCCGATGCATGCATTTGTGCATAAAGTTGTAAATAAATAAATAAAATAATAAAATTTGCAAAGCGGTAGATTTTTGCAAATACATTTTATCAAATTTAGCCATGATTTTGTAAGCAGTTTCTAATTCATAGACATATTCAAGTTGCGTATTAGAAATGGCGCTGTAGATATAGTTAGTCGCCTTCACATTCATTTTGGACCATTTTTCGACGTCATCAGTTCTCAATTCTCCAATTGTTATAATCGGTTCCTTTGAACACAGGAATTACGATACCGGTATTCTTGACACACTCCATTTTTATGTTTGTTTATTCGTTTTTTAACTTTGGTTTTAGTTTTTTATTTTAATAACAATTTTCACATCTATACCCACGGACTGCTAAGATATTAAAACACTGGATAAATTGGTACTTACGAAGGTTTCTTTTATATAAGATTAAACTAGAAACAGTACAATATGTTCGGCCGATTACTTGGGAGACAGAAAGAGAGCGTTTACAAAGCGTGATCTAATTAATTACTATACTAATACGTTTACGAAGTAAAATATAAATGTCTTCATAAACCAATATTTAACAGATGGCATCCAGGGTCTGTTGATGGAGCTGGAAGGTGGCCATAGGAACTCTGTAATGAAACCACGCAACACCGTCGAGTTTGAAATCGTTTGATTCTTCTTAACGAAAATTTTATGTTTTGATACTATTCAGGGTCTGATGATGGAGCCGGAAATAGGAACTCTATGATGAAACGACTCAACCCATCGTGTTTCAAATCGTTTGATTCGTCTTGACGAGTACTTTATGTTTTGATAGTATCCGGGCTCTGATGATGGAGCCGGAAGGAGGTCATAGGAACTCTGTAATGAAACGTCGCAATACTATCGAGTTTGTAATTGTTTGATTCGTCTTGACGAGTACTTTATTATTTGATAGTATCCGGGCTCTGATGATGGAGCCGGAAGGAGGTCATAGGAACTCTGTAATGAAACGTCGCAATACTATCGAGTTTGTAATTGTTTGATTCGTCTTGACGAGTACTTTATTATTTGATAGTATCCGGGCTCTGATGATGGAGCCGGAAGGAGGTCATAGGAACTCTGTAATGAAACGTCGCAATACTATCGAGTTTGTAATTGTTTGATTCGTCTTGACGAGTACTTTATGTTTTGATAGTATCCGGGCTCTGATGATGGAGCCGGAAGGTGGTCATAGGAACTCTGTAATGAAACGTCGCAATACTATCGAGTTTGTAATTGTTTGATTCGTCTTGACGAGTACTTTATGTTTTGATAGTATCCGGGCTCTGATGATGGAGCCGGAAGGTGGTCATAGGAACTCTGTAATGAAACGTCGCAATACTATCGAGTTTGTAATTGTTTGATTCGTCTTGACGAGTACTTAGTCCTAAATGATAACCAAGGTTTGATGACGAAGTTAAAAGGTGTCCATAGGATCACTGTATTAAAACAACGGAACAGCTTCGAGTTGTAACTCTTTTGATTTTTTTTTTGAAAAACGAAGTGCTTTGGTCCTAGATATACGTTGAATGAACTAAACAGAACTAAAAATTAAAACAAAAACCTCTTCAAGTACAAGCTTATATTGAAATGCCCTAAAATTAATGAAATAAAGTATTCCTTGAAAACTTTTACAATCAACTTCTAATGTCATTACACAATTTCTATCGTATAAAAATCTTTTGCGTGATTTACCTGTGGAGAAAATAAAGTAAATTAAATAGCTTGATTTGACTACAATGTTAAAAATTGTCGAATTAAGTAAATACGGGCACCAAAGTCTGTAATTACTATCCTGTGTAGGTTTTTTTTTTATATTTATTGAAACGTTAAAAAGATACATAGTTCAATCCATATGAAGATGCCACAAACTCATTCGAGTTTTTTCGTGCATCAGCGTCATCACCAAAGCATATCCAAATCCATCCACATACCACACACATACACAGCCAAGGCTACAAAATGAACCAGCCTTCCCAAATACTTCATCATATCACATGTTTAGCCTCAACACAAAGAAACAAAACACTTTACACAACAATAAAGAACTCATCAATTAAATATAAATTAGAGAGGGTAGACATTGACATTCATATGTATCTACTACCCTACCAAGTCGCGCTCATCTCCGACACCGAACATAACCGATCATAGCCGATTGGCGCTCAATGATCCGATCACAGTACATATTCATAAGCAGAGATATTTATCACGTTATTAATAATAATAATAATAATAAAGCTTTATTGTACCAAAAATGGATTACAAGACACTACATCCCTGACTCCCAAAGTAGCGCTAGCTGTATGTTGGGAGTCAGTTCCTATTCACAAGCAAAAAAGAACAAACCATTAGTTAGATAGTAGACATTAATATATAGATAGTAGTTGAAAGTGTAAGTTTGTTTATTTAGATAATATGTTCATGTTTATGTTTGTGTGTGAGTGTGAGTATAAGTGTGTGAGGAAGCATGAGTTACTGTGTATTTGAGGCCATCTGTTAAGATTTGAGTGTAGATGGTGTGTGTGACATTATTCAAGTTTTCATTACTCTACTATTTGTAATAGGTTTTCAACATTATCAAATTCTAGTTTATTAAGCCATAATTTAATTATTTGTTTTATTTTAAAGTTGCTCAGGTTTTTAGTTTTATAGATTAAATTTAATTGGTTATAAAGTCTTGGTGCAAGATGACTATAGTGCTTTTGGGCAAATTTGCTTGCCACTCTTGGAACTGGACACTTTTCTATCCTTTTACCCGATGGTTTTAAATGTGGTACAGTTACTTTGTGATATCTGCGTATAGTTTGGTAAACAAATAGCTTCCGTACTGTAAGCACATCAGCCATTTTATAGACCAGTTGTGTAGGGTGGCGGAATGGTAGACAAAGAAGGACTTTAAGGATGACGCGTTGTGCCCTTTCTAATTCTATTAAATGTGTCTTGGCCGCTGACCCCCATGAACATATGCAATAGGTAATTACACATTCAGCCAATGCTTTGTAAGTTTGAACTAAAAGTGTAGTATCTTGTATCAGTCTCAAATCTCTGAATATGTATATTAGTTTTCTTAATCTGCTACTGACCATATTTATATGCTTTTTCCAATTTAATTTGTCATCGATGTTTACTCCTAAATATTTGATGTCACTATTTTTCGATAATGTAGGACAGCAACAATGTGGAGGCAAAGGATTAGTTCGATTACATGGATAGCAATGTACACGAATCTGACAATTGTTAGGCGCCGAGGCCAATGTTTTGCTAAAGCAGAGAAATTTTGTTTTGGTGGTATTTAAAGATAGTAAACTATCTTCAAGCCATGCTGTGATAGCAGACATACCTTCTTCAGCTAGTTGTCGTACAAGGTTCCAAGAGCTACTGTGAAAAAGCACGACAGTGTCATCTGCAAACATTTGTATGTATGTTATTATACAGAGTGATACATTACTGTAAAGTAAAATGACAATGAATGCAATTTTTTTCACGTTACAAACAAACGAAGCAATGAAGACGACCACTATTGAAAATACAAAGTTAAGAATTCTGAAATATATGCAATGTTTAAGTATGTATGTATATAAACGTAAGACAGACAGATTGGAAGTGCTTACTTTGGTGAATACAGTTTCATGTGCTTAGATGGTATATTGGGTAGCAACGGTACCATGTTTGTTGAACTAATCCTATTGAATTCTACTTTACTTGAAAAAATGTGCTTTTTCAGGTCAATCGATTCAGAAGGCAGGGTATGCAAAATGGGCTCCAGGACAACCGGACAACTATAGAAATCGTGAATACTGTGGAACAGTATACCGGTCAGGTCTGCTAAACGATGGGGATTGTGAAGTAAAATTCGCATTCATCTGTGAAAAAAAGCCTGATTATCCGCCTGTTTGTGATAATGTTAGTAAAAATAATCACACCCGGTTTTGCGACACCGATATTCAAGATCATGAAAAGCCACTCGAAGCTGGACCCCTTGACTTTATATATGCGAGACCCATTTTTTAGTTCAATCTTGTTATTGTTTGTGATCTTATTTCTATGTCTGTAACGGCTGCAAGAAAGACATTATCCACAAAGACATGTTACCATCCCGATTTAGAGCAATCGCACTCGATTGTATTCTTTTAATTTTTTGCCTTTTTAATATGAATAAAAGTACCATCACTCCTAAGAGGGCAAAGAATTGCATAAACCTCTTTATTACAATCCATCATAATGCATTGAAATCGGTAATATTTATTAGGGTTTGTATTCTAACGGTAAAAACGGGACTCTATTAGAAAGACTTCGCGGTTCGTCTGTCGGTTTCGTCCGTCCGTTACCAGACTGTATCCTACGAACCGTGATAACTTGACAGTTGAAATTTTCACAGATAATGTATTTTTGTTGCCGCTATAACAACAAATACTAAAAATAGACTAGACTAAAAATTTAGGAGGATCCCCAATAGTCCCCATGTAACAAACGTTACTTTTTATTCGATAGTAATAACGGCAACAGGTAGACGCGAGCTGGCTGATTTTTTAATTTTAATTACATATTAACTGAAATTGAATATTTGCTGCATAAATAATTTTCATTACATGTCCCTTAATAGAATTATATCTCAGATACACTTTTAGCACAAATCCCTCACGAATGGGCTCCAAATGAACCAGATTCCAGATGTTTCGAGAAGGCCTCTTCGATTAATGGCAGAGTTCCCTCAGTACAGCCACTGCTTATTGTGATGTACATTCATTTTTATTGTCTTGGTGTCACTGTAGCGCCTGTTGTTTTTTTGTTAGCAATATTACACTGTAGTAATGCTATATATATATATGTACGACGGGAGTCGTGTTTAATTGAGTCAATGTGTCACATTTGTTGAGCAATTTTATGTTGCTTAGATTATGATAGTGCGTGATGTTCCTGATTTGGTAGTTTTTCAGTCAGGCGTTAAGCAAATCTATACAAATAAATTAAGTAAATAGTTAAGCAGCTAAGCAGCAGTTAAGCAAATAAAATTGGAGTGTCTGTTTGTAATACTAAAATAACCGTTTTTTACTAAATGCAAATATACGTCTACAAGGTACATATACCAAAAATGTAGTTAATTTTTTTGTCTGTCTGTCTGTCTGGAACGGCTGGAGCGATTGTGACGAAACTTTCACTGACAGGTTGCTGATGATCCAGGGAGTAACTTAAGCATCTTTTTAATAGACTAACTTTGTCCCGTGGCGTTACTCGCGGTACAACAATAACCGCGGGTAACATCGCGGGATTCAGCTAGTATTTTATAAGTTTCGGCGGCCTTCTTACACCTTTATAGATCGGTTTTAAATTTGACGTTCTCACTATTACGATCTTCTATTTCGTGATGAACACTTATCACTTTCAGCGATTTCATTTCTTCGTCTAAATGGTTCACAATATCGTTGTCACTCTTGTCACGGAAACTGTCTGTAGCATAGTGGATTCAAACATCGTATTGTCATCGTGCGTCGTTTAGCTTCACAGACAAGTTAGTAACTAACTTGTCTGAGATGTCAAATACGATACACGATGACGATGATGATGATGATGATCTTTAACTGTTAAAGAACTAGTTTT
This sequence comes from Spilosoma lubricipeda, assembly GCA_905220595.1. Classification (NCBI taxonomy): domain Eukaryota; kingdom Metazoa; phylum Arthropoda; class Insecta; order Lepidoptera; family Erebidae; genus Spilosoma; species Spilosoma lubricipeda. Next base: position 1,726,478 of record HG992296.1, read on the forward strand.
GTACAAATTTCAGTATGTAAAACTGTGATTGTCTGTATTAATGTTTGTTAATTATTGTTTGTTCTTGTTTTACAATTATATAAATAACTGCAGTGACATCTATTAGCGGTTCTATAAAAGATTTTAAATTGTTGACACTTAGAATTAACACTTTGAATTCTCAAAAAGTCAACAGGGGAAATGCTGAAGATTAGAACTACGGACCTTGTGTATGTATGAGATTCAATGATTAATCATAAGACTAACTACTACTTAGCGGGAATTGTTGAACTTAATTAACTTAAGAATTGCAGAGTTTGATAAATTGAATTCAAATACAATAAAATTGGTGGCATCATATGTAAATGGTTTGGAATTATTTAAAGTTCATGTACTGCACTTTTAAATTTATCAAAATACATTTTTTGGTTAAAAAAGACACTTTCCACTTTTTTACTGCATTGTTTTAATCAATGTTAATGGTAATATTACCTACTGTTTTATGACACTGTTTTGGTTTGTTCCCTGGTTTTGATTATTTCTGTGTGTGCAACAATATTTTAATCACTACTGTATTAATCACTTTGACAACGTTCACACTGATTTATTGGTCCACTGTACAGATTTATTATAAAAAAAGTACGAAAATGATAATATTGTTATTTTAAAAGTTTTTGGAAACATGGAACTCATGTATTAGTAATTGCAGTAATTCAGATAAAGTTATAATTACAAACTTACAGCGAGTCGGTAATAGGATCTCATGGATTTGGAAGCAGGAATCATAGGGGGTAAATGCTTGTCAACTTTCTCGAGCGGGAGGGTCTGTTCTTGATGAACTCCTTCTTCAAAAAGTGGCCCCAAAGAAAGTGGACGTGGCAAAGCCCCGACGCTATGACAAAAAATGAGATTGATTTCATCTTGGCGGACAGAAAGCACATATTCAGAGACGTCTCAGTGATCAATAGGTTTAACACCGGTAGTGATCACCGACTTGTCCGAGGCTCTCTGAATATCGACTTTAAGGCTGAACGTGTCCGTTTGATGAAATCCAGGCTCCGACCAACTCTGCTTCAAGTCACGATGGGATCTGAAAAATTCCAGTCAAATTTGGAAAGCTGATTTGCTGCCATGGAAACCACAACAGATGTAAACCAGAACCTTGAAAATGTGGTTCGGATTCTCAGGGACGAAGGTACGAGATTTTGTGAAATGCAGCGTAAAAGCAGGAAGTCGAAGCTTTCAGAGAGGACACTAGGGTTAATGAGGGAACGACGTGAGAACCCACCTGTCACTTCGTTGGCCAAGAGGCCGGCCGTCCTTTTGGAAGTCGAAGGCTTCTACGGCAGTTTATACGCTTCGCATGCATCTCGACCTGATCCCGAAAATAAGGAACCTAAAGCCACATTAACACGCCACTACACCGAAGATCTGCCAGAAGTCAGCACTAATGAAATCGTGATGGCTCTTGGACAGCTGAAAAATGGAAAAGCCCCTGGAGAGGACGGCGTTACAACAGAGCTGTTGAAAACTGGAGGTATGCCCGTACTGAGGGAGCTCCAAAAGCTTTTTAACGCAGTCCTGTTCGAAGGGAGAACTCCAGAAGCGTGGAGCAGGAGTGTGGTCGTCTTGTTCTTCAAAAAGGGTGACAAGACCATGTTGAAGAACTATCGGCCCATTTCCCTTCTAAGCCACGTCTACAAACTGTTTTCAAGAGTCATCACGAACCGTCTTGCGCGAAGACTCGATGAATTCCAATCACCGGAGCAGGCTGGGTTTCGGAGCGGATATGGCACCATAGACCACATCCACACAGTGCGGCAGATTATACAGAAGACCGAAGAGTATAATCAGCCCCTGTGTCTAGCATTCGTGGACTATGAGAAGGCCTTTGACTCGATCGAGACCTGGTCTGTTCTGGAGTCCCTGCAGCGTTGCCAAGTGGATTGGCGATACATCCAAGTGTTGAGATGTCTCTACGAAGCCGCCACTATGTCCGTCCAAGTACGGAATCAGCATACAAGACCCATACCATTGCATCGAGGAGTGAGACAAGGTGATGTTATATCCCCGAAATTGTTCACTAATGCAATGGAGGACTTCTTCAAGACGCTGCACTGGAAAGGGCGCGGTATCAACATCAATGGCGAATACATCTCTCACTTGCGATTTGCAGACGACATCGTCATCATGGCAGAGACGCTGCAGGACCTTCAACAAATGCTGAATGACCTGGCTGACTCTTCTGTGCGCATCGGCCTACGGATGAACTTGGACAAGACCAAGGTCATGTTCAATGAACACGTTCTACCGGAACCGGTTGCAGTACACGGTGCCGTTCTTGAAGTTGTTCAAAAATACGTGTACCTCGGGCAGACTTTGCAGTTAGGGAGAAACAACTTTGAGGACGAAGTGAACAGGAGAATTCGGCTGGGTTGGGCAGCGTTTGGGAAGCTTCGTCGGGTCTTCTCATCATCGATCCCATAGTGCCTAAAGACGAAAGTCTTCAATGAGTGCGTCCTACCCGTAATGACATACGGAGCCGAAACGTGGACACTTACGGTACGGCTAGTTCACAAGTTTAAGGTCGCTCAGCGTGCTATGGAAAGGGCTATGCTCGGCGTTTCTCTAAGGGACCGTATCAGAAACGAGTTGATCTGGCAGAGAACCAGAGTCATCGACATAGCCCATAGGATTAGCAAGCTGAAGTGGCAGTGGGCTGGCCATATTTGCCGTAGAACCGATAACCGTTGGGGTAAACGGGTTCTTGAGTGGAGACCGCGATTCGGCAAACGTAGTGTAGGACGTCCACAGGCCAGGTGGAGTGATGATTTGCGCAAGACGGCTGGCAGGAGCTGGATGCGAGAAGCCGAGGATCGAACTAAGTGGCGTGCAATTGGAGAGGCCTATGTCCAGCAGTGGACTGCGATAGGCTGATGATGATGATGATGATGATATAATTACTGTGTAGCCCTATAGATAAAATTGATCAGCATACCTAATCACTAATTTATAAAAAAATAACTCTACACATAAAACACATGTATCTTAAGTACCTATAAAACCCTTAAAACCCTATATTCAAAAAGATACTTCTGCTTCTTAGGGCCTTACCTATATAATAAAATAAATGAAACCTTATCTATTTTTGAACTACAAAAAATAAAATGTAAAATGAAATTAACTGTTTGGCTCGCAGACTTAGCTTACGCCGACACTGAAAAGCTGCTTGTTGTCTTGGCATAGATATGGTGTCGGTCACGGATATCCTACAGGGTCTCTGAGTGCACGCACTTACACAGACACACACACACAAACACACACACACACATATGCACACATTGTCATCACCACAAACTCATCCACCCACACAATTGCCCACTTTATAATAAAGGTGCTTCTTTACGGTCTCGAATTGTTCGACCACAACCGACCATCGTAAATAACTTTCAACTTATTGTAAACTTCAATGGAGGGGATCCTGGTGTCCTGAAATACAGGCTACGAGCCTAGCTTAGGCACCAGTCTTCCACAGTATAAACCTAATCAATTTATGTGTAAGCTGTAATTTTGAAAAATGTATTGTGGCGAGTAAATAAATATTTATTATTATTATTATTATTTCCTTTATTTCATTTATATATACACATTATTTACATTTTTAAATATAAATATAAAAACAAATACATTTAAAAATATAAAAAATAGTAGACCACCGACTTCGGGTACAGGGACCAAGAAACCGGTGGTTAGGGCTCCAAAGACAGGAACCTCCTCACAATACGAGCCGTGTCAAGGAGGACTGCCTTCTGCATCAGACCCTTGATCCAGCCATCTAACGTGAGCCTCTTAAGGTGTTGGTCGAGGCTCCTGGCAATTAATCCGTGAGCAGATACGACTATCGGAACAATGATCGCCGAATCCACATTCCACATATCGACAATCTCGTGAGATAAATCCAAATATTTTATTTGTTTTTCTTTTTCGGCTTTCACAAGATTCTCGTCATGTGGAACGGCAATATCGACAATCATTGCGCGGCGCTCCAATCGATCTATCACCACAATATCAGGCTTATTGGCAACAATAGTCCTGTCTGTGATAATAGATCGATCCCAATATAACGTAGCACGACCATTCTCGAGAACTGGGTCGGGCACATACCTGTAGTATGGCACTCCTCTGAGTTCACAAGATGATATTTAAGGGCAAGTTGTTGATGTACAATCCTGGCTACTTGGTTGTGCCTGTGTAAATATTCGCCGTTAGCAAGACGAGAACAACCAGAAATAATATGCCTGATAGATTCTCCAGGACGGTGACATGCCCGACAGATGTCGACCGTACAATCCTTCAGGATATATTTCCGATAGTTATTCGTCATGATAACTTCGTCCATAATCGCTCAGACAAAACCTTCGGTTTCTCCGAAGAGATCACCATACCGTAGCCAGGACGTAGATGCTTTAAAATCTATATCAGGCCCATTAAGGGCCCGATAAAATCGACCATGAAGTTCTTTGCCCTTACATACCTCCCTGCGATCATTAGTACTAAGCACTACAGGTTTGCGCCAATTCTCTTTAGCCAAAGCGAGTGGAGTGAGTCCGGTATCCACTGCAACTACATTGCGATGCATTTCCACATCAGTATGGAGAAAATATTCTCTAAGATTGTATATCTCGCGATTGTGTAGGGTCTTGATATTTAATAGTCCACGACCCCCAAACTTTCGCGGGATATACAATCTCATAACCGATGAACGTGGGTGATGCATTCGGAATGCAGTTAGCAATGTACGGACTCTCCTGTCAAAAGCATCTAATTCGGTCTGAGTCCATCTAAGTATACCAAAGGAATACATCAGAACCGGCATGACCCAACTATTGTAGGCCCGCACCTTGTTACCACCCGATAAAAGATTTTTTAGCACTTTTTTCAGGCGGCCAAAGAAACGTTCCCGCAACATTTGTTTCACGTCAGATTCTGGTATTCCCAAGGACTGTGAAAAGCCTAGATACTTGTAGGTTTCAGTGGCAGATAGAGATCGAAGTTTTGTGGAATCTGAAAGCTCTACTCCTTCGGATTCCACAATCACTCCCTTCTTTACATACATGACTGCACACTTGTCTACACCAAATTCCATCTTGATAGAATTACTAAAGTTTTCAGTGACCTTTAGTAACGCTGTCAATTGTAATTTAGTGGGGGCAAGTAGTTTCAAATCATCCATATAAAGGAGGTGACTTATAACTCGATCATCTTTCTGCAACCTATAGCCTATCCCTGAACCCTCTAATAGAGTACTAAGAGGGTTCAAAGCTAGACAAAACCACAAGGGACTCAGACTGTCACCTTGAAAGATGCCCCGCTCGATTTTTATAAGTACGTCGTTCATCGTAGACTGCCGACATCCTGGATAGCGAAGTACTGTTCTCCATTGCCCCATACATGACTTCAAAAACGTGCACAGAGTTGTATCAATTTTATACAACTCCAGCACCCTCAAAAGCCATGTATGTGGCACCGAGTCATAAGCCTTCTTGTAATCTATCCAGCATGTCGCCAGGCTCTTACGATTGCGACGTACCTGCTGGCTAATGGTCATGTCTATTATAAGGAGCTCTTTAGTGCCACGGGTCCCACTTCTACATCCATTCTGAGAAACGGAAATTATCGAATTATTATTAATATGAGCAGTGATTTTGAGTCTCAGAATAGATGTTAGAAGTTTATATAACGTTGGTAAACAAGTAATAGGTCTAAAGTTTTTGGGATCCATGGTACTGCCAGATTTATGGAGTAAGTGGGTTATGCCAGTGGTTAAAAATTGTGGTAATGAACCTGAGCCCAATGCCATTTGGAATTGAGATGCCAAGTACGCATGTGAGCTACGGAACCATTTAAGCCAAAAGTTGTGCAGTCCGTCTGGACCAGGTGCTTTCCAATTCGGTAATGAACGGACCGCACAACTTACATCCTCCTTATCAATCCTAACTGGTTCCATAGGTGTTATTGACTCACATGAGCGCTCGACATCCCGACACCAATGACCCTCTGTATGAGTGACAGGCGTTGTCCAGATGTTACGCCAAAAATAATTTGTGGCATTTTTATCTGGTAAATGCTCATCACTCATACAGGGACTCAGTTTCTCCCACTTCTGGTACACCCACTTCTCATTTCTTTGGAAAGTGCGATTCTGATTATACCGATCTGTTCGTTTTCTATAGCGCCTAATTCTATTTGCCCATGCATAAACTTTTTGCTTCAGAAAGTCTATGCGCTCTGTGACACATGACATGTATTGTTGAGGACTGACAGTAGTCCCCAAGAATGCACGTTTAACAAAGCGCATCACTTTTGGTCGCGTATTACCTGATCTGAAGCTAATTAGCTTACCAATGAGTGTCCTGGTCCCAGCAATACGACGTTCAATTGTACACTGCCAAGCTGGCACAGTATTTTTTGGTCGAGTAGCAGTTTTACACTCTACAAAATTAACACCTGCTACTCGACAAACTGCGATAGCCGCACAGTATAGAATGGAATGTGTATCACTGAGATCTTCGCTATTATTAAAATAATCTGGCAATAACGAATCCAAGGCACTCACCAGCGCTAAATTTCGTTTATGTATGGGCAAACGAGACAACCGGGGTCTGTTATTAGAATCTACATATCGGTATTCCCGAATCGCATCCTCCAAAGTGCTCCTTATCGTATCATTACACTGGGTACTTACGGAGATAATTTCACTGTCCACTAGTTCATCAATGTATTCACTTCGTGGTAATTGTGATGTGGTGTTTACTATCGTATCCACAACATGTGATGAAGAAGGGACAGCCAAGCTATTCCGTATGTCAGAGCGTATCCTCTCAAGTACAGCATCATCCAGCAGGTGACAACGCTGTATAGCTCGCACTTGATTCGACAGTCGTTGTGCCGACACGTTGACAGCTGGCTCAAGCTCCTGAAACAGAGAGACTAGTCGAACACGGTACGCAGTAAGGTTCGTTCCCAACTCTGTAGCCCGAAAATAAGCCCGCATGACATTCTCATTAATTGAATGTGTCCACTTCATGCGGCGCACATTACCACCGGCAGCGGGGGCCCTATTCGAGGTCAGTGGTCCTCGGGGTCCCAAGCTATCTGGTGGCCGGTATCTCTCCTGCCGACGTACAGGTGTTGGCGACGTCGGCGGAGAGAAAAACTCGTCACTTGATGAAGAGCTCGACGCCTCTGCGACACAACTGTCGCAGGCCAACGCACTTCTGTTCTGGCATCCGAAGACGGCAAGGCGAAGCGTAGCGACGAGTCTGAAGTTAGTAATTGTGCTCTCGATCTAGCCCTTGTTAGCATTTTAGGAATTTATTCACATAGAAAATCATTGTTGTGACTTGACGTTCAAAACGTCATGTCTTACTTATCGGATGTTTTCTTTTATAACGCCTTTTTGTTCAATTTAATTCTGCTTTGATGATAATAATGCATTTTTAATATATTTCAAAACTATTTTTTGTTGATTTTGTTACTCCAGAATGTTTTAAAACGAGAAAATAAATTATTGAAAATTTGTTTGAAAAATTCCGCATCTGCTTATTATTATTATAATAGAAATTTCAACTAAATCAATTAACAATAAACTACGGTTACAAAAAAGATAAACAACCTATTAGTGTCGAAAACGTGAGCAGAGTCAATGATTAAACAATATATATGTTACGTACGTAATAATTTGCGCCGCAATACTCGGTGATTAGAAACAATCACCGAGGGTAAGGAACGACGTCGCTGTCAGTACCGGGATGGGTGAACGCTGGTGGCATGATACTATGAGCGTCTTCGTGATTCGGAGGTCACGTTAAGCAGTCGATCCTGGTTGTTATCGAAGGATAAGTAACCAGTAGTCAGCCGCAGCCATCGACAAGCTTCGAAATAGCTTCAATAATGGCAGAAATCGCAAAGATAAACCTAAAAATAAATGAAATGATCGCACAAATAAGCAGATTCCGGAGCAGGAGCAGGTTCAGGAACTTCTCGCGTGATCGTTCCCAGCCAAGGCCACGCAGAACGCCGGAGAGTCCAGATTGGTTATGCCAGTACCACTGGAAGTTTCGAGGAGAAGCAAACAGGTATATTGCCCCCTGCAGCTGGAAAAATAAGAGCTAAGCCCTAAACTAGCAGGACTGCAACAAATGGCGGGATGCGACGCAGGATTACCGCCTAAGTGTAACTGATAGAATATCTAATATATATTTTTTGATAGATTCAGAAGCCTGTATTTCTGTATTACCTCAAAGTTTTGTAAAAAAAAGATTAGCTTAAAATGTAAACTCTAGTAATACGCCTTTTGCAGCAAACGATTTCAATATTAAGACATATGGAACAAAGATGCCTTAGATTTAAAATTAAGGTGATCTTTTAAATGGTCTTTTGTAATTTGTGAAGTTAAGCAGCCAATACTAGGTGTAAATTTTTTAAATCATTTTAAGTTAATTGTAGATGTAAATGGACTCTGTTTAATAGATAAAGTAACTAACCTGGCCGTAAGAGGAACGATCGTAAACCATGTTGAACGTACGATTTCCATATAACGAAGTGATCACCGTGATGAGTGCTTCGTTGGTCTAGCGGTTGATGTGTGCGACTGCTGATCATGAGGTCTCGGGTTTGATTCCCGGGTCTAACCAAATGTTTGTATGATCTACAAATATTTGTTTCGAAATTTGGGTGTTTTCTACGTATAATATGTATGTATTTACAAAAAAAAGTATATATGTATTTATATCAGTTGTCTAGTACCTATAACACAAGCTCAGCTTAGCTTGGGACTAGATGGCGTTGTGTGTTAGATGTCCGAAATATTTATTTATTATTTATTTATTTATCACCCAATTTAGATAGAGATTCAAAAAAATATCCTTGTATACTTTTGTACATGTCTTGTAGGGAGGCACCGAAACATTCTGTTTATCATTATATTGATACTGAAGGCCCACCACTATTTTGTAAACCTAGACCCTTAGCACCGCAGCGTTAAAAATTGCAAAGGAGGAATTTAATAACATGGTAGAAGCAGGCATATGTAGGCCATCGAAATCAGCCTGGGCAAACCCTCTCCGTATAGTACCAAAACGAAACGGTCAAATACGTCCTTGTGGTGATTATACAGCTCTAAATGCTGTAACTAAACCGGACCGGTACCCTATCTATCGCGTACAAGATTTTACGTACTTACTATCAGGAAAAACAATATTTTCAAAAATTGACTTAAAAAAGCATATCATAATATTTTGATTAATCTAGATGATATTTGCAAGACAGCAATCTCAACTCCATTCGGTCTATATGAATTTGAACGCATGACGTTTGGATTAAGAAACGCCATACAAACCTTCCAACGTTTTATGACAAATATCGTATCTGGCTTAAAATAAGTAATTTTTTTTTTGGACATCTAACACACAACGCCATCTAGTCCCAAGCTAAGCAGAACTTGTGTTATGGGTGCTAGACAACTGATATAAATACATATATACTTCTTTTTTTGCAAATACATACATATTATACATAGAAAACACCCAAACTCCGAAACAAATATTTGTAGATCATACAAACATTTAGTTCGACCCGGGAATCGAACCTGAGACCTCATGATCAGCAGTTGCACACGCCAACCGCTGGACCAACGAAGCAGATGGATTATATTGTTATTCTGATGATATCTTTTTAGGGTCGTCCAGCAATAAACAGCATAATGAGCATTAAGAACAAGTACTTAGTCTTTTAAACGAATATGGTATAACAAGAAACTTAGAAAAATGTACTTTGAAGGCCATTAGTTTAGAATTTTTAGGCTTCAAAGTTACAATAGAAGTTGTTAGGCCGTTAGAAACTAAAGTACAAGCAATTGTCGAGTATTCGAAACAGAAAAATGTAAGCGAGTTAAGAACATTTTTAGGCATGGTTAACTTTTATAGAAGTTATTTACCTAGAGCTATAGAATATTTAGAGATATTAAATAGATTTATTCATAAGGCCAAAAAGAACGACAAAATATTGATAAAGTAGACACCGGATGCTGATAAAGCATTCTTACAATGTAAGAACGGACTCACAAACGCAGTCACGTTATCATTTCCTGCATACAACATCCACTTGCACTTTTTGCAGACGCGTCAAATAATTGTGTAGGAGCAGTGTTATAACAATGTATCAAAGATAAATGGAACCCGTTAGGTTATTTTTCTAGGAAATTACCGCAAACATAACAAAACATAGCACTAATGACCGAGAGTTACTTGTTATATTTTTAGGTGTAGAGCATTTCAGAATTGATTGCTAATTTAAAGGACGAGACTTAATTATCTTCACATCAAACTATGTAAAAACAATAAGAAAGTAAGCCCTAGACGAATTAGACAACTAAGTTTTATAAGGGCAGGACAATGTGCTAGCGAACGCGTTATCGCGTATGCAGACCATAGAATGTACATCCAACGCAATAGATTACGAGAAATTAGCCGTAGAGCAAAGTAAAGACTTAGAGTTCCAAAAAGTATTATAAATTCCAAATTCCCATCTGTCTATTTATTAACAAAATTCAAGACCATATTTAACAGAAACATTTAGAAAAACGGCATTTTCTACAATTCACAATCTTAGTCACCCGGGACTGCGTACATCGCGCCGGATGATTAAAGAAATGTTTTGGTGGCCAAATATAAACCGAGATATATACACACAAATTCTAGCTATGGCACGTATCCACAAGCTGATAGATTCGATCACATACACATTAAATTAGTCAGCCCGTTTCCGATCACGACAGACGATTACAGGTTTGTTTAACAGTTATGGACAGAGGTATAGGGTGGCCGGAGGCATACCCATTATAAGATATGTCAGGTGTCAGCTGTAGCAAGTGCACGAAAAACTACTTCAACACTACTTCACACTTCGAGCAAAGCTAAATACGGTAAAAAGAGAAATACGGTACAAAAGTTATAGTTGTATAAAAAACGTAAACAAGGTACTAAAAATATGTTACAAAAGGAAATGGCAGTGTGGCATAGTACAGCGTCAATTCAAATGGCACCACTACAGGCGCCAGCGCGTCTTCGTGTGGTATAAAGATAAAAGGCACAGTGAATTTCTTAGCAATGTGAAGTGCAAAGGTAAATAAAACATCATATACTCATGTAACAATAATATATTATATATTGTGTAACAATTTAGTAAGTACTTATAATAATATTGTGTGTAGTAACCTAATCTGCTATGTATAAACAGTGTAACCGACAAGTACAATTTTAACAAAAATAAAACCGACTTCAAGGTCCGACTCGATTTCTCTTAGATGCCGTCATCAGATATTAATGTCCTTAACATGGTACCACCGTTGGGACATCTACTTTCCATTAAAAAAATAATCATCGAAATCGGTTTATAAACGACGAAGTTATCCGCGAACACACTTAAAAAAAAAAAAACGGTCGAATTGAGAAACCTCCTTCTTTTTTTGAAGTCGGGTAATAAATAAATTTAACTAATTACATATCTACTAGTAAAAGTAAACAATGTATTGTAGTGCAGTAGCAATTATAGAAACCTGTAAAAATATAATGATATATTTTTTAACGCCGTGGGACAATGTTGCGGCATCTTAATTGCTGTAATTTACTATTAAACATTTGTAACTAATAAGTTAAGATGTAACTTTTAAAAGAGTAGCCATGAGTTTCTTTACCAGTATTCTTCTCATAAGCCCCTACCCAATTTGGAAACTGGAAGTTATGGATCGACACAGTTAGTGAATTTTGGTGTTTTCACCTAATTCACCTTGACAATGACTATGTTTTTAACTGTAGCTTCATTAATTAAATAAACAATCATAATTTTTCTTTTGTGTAAATAAATCCCAAACCTACCAACGTTTGTAATAATGAATTGATTGAAAGCGATTTCTATTGCTTTAAATCATGAGTGTAACTAAAGAGCTAAGGGACTGACGTCGGCGACATTGATGTCACCCTCTCTAAAAATCATTACTCGCCTATTAGCATAAGAAACTATTTTTTTTTAATATACAGGTGGCAAACGAGCAGACGTATCACCTGATGGTAAGCGAATACCGCCACCCATGGACACCCATGCAACACCAGAGGCGTCACAAGTATTTATTTATTTCAGTATTTTTTTAGGCACTAGAAGCCGGGGACCAGGTTTACCCTTGGAAGGAAATCTCTGAAACCCCGACGTACCTCGGGCCACATACGGTTTGTAGATCGTCCCCTCCTGTGTAGGAACCCTGATTTTATCCCTGACGCAAGTACTTTGTAGAGCTCGCTCTGCCACCCCGGACCTGTTTCTGCTAGGGTGACTGGTAGCCTTACCTGTCACTCACAGGCTTGCGCTTATCATGCTGCGTTCCTCTCTCCAATTTATTGAGAAGCAATGGTACAGAGCCCGTATCAAAGGCCTTTGCCAGGTCCAAAAATATGCCTTTTGTTTTCCTTCCAGAACTGACATTTTCTACCACATTATCCACCAGCTCATGCATCACATGTTGATCTTCCAGTACGAAAACCAAACTAGTTGTGAGAGAAATGGTTGTTGTCTCCATATACTTCACTAATCTTCTATTGACTATGCGCTTCAGGAGCTTAGAAACCGAAGGAAGAAATGAATCGGCCTGTAGTTAGTGATACGGTCTTTACGGTGTAGTAGGCTTATGGATAGGATGCACTACTGCCTTCTTCAATACTCTTAGGAACTTGCCTTAAATTAAAGATAATTGTGTGTCAGAATAGGAACGAGTAGATGTCAGTTTTCCTTAAGGATACTATTTGGAATACCATCCCAGCCTACGGAGCACCCATTTTTTAGGTTGGCAATTAAGTCAGTGACTTCCACTTAATCTTATTCGATAATTTTTTATCAAATAAATAAATAATTTATTATTTATTTAATTCACTGCCAAACAGCAGAAGTTTTTCGACAGGAATAATGCTTGTTTAAGCATACCAGTGGTGACTCTGGTCGCCCAGTAGTCGGCATTCGACCATATTCATTTTTTTTATTTCTCTAGCTTCCTTCACAGCTCCTCCATATAAACTTTAACTGTGCCAAATTTAATTGTCGTGAAAGAGGTTCAAATTTTTTGCTTCACGTATTAAAATATAGATTACCAGTGCGGTTGTAACAGTTGAGTAACCAACAGTACTCAAAGTCATATGCAAAACATGATTAGCGCTAAGAATTACAACATCGCTAATTACATAAAACGACAAATAAATATCACTACTTTGCCTTACTTACTGACGTTCACACGTAAATTAATGATGTTTATTTTAAAATGTGTTGTGTTAATATTACACTTAGCATTTTTGGGTAAGGTTTAATGATACTACAGCATTATTTTTACTTTGTTTTTTTGTGTGGTATTATGTTTTTATGATTTCAATTTTTTTTTGTAATAAAATACAAAAATTAGTAAAAATATATATTTCGGGCAATGTTTAATCACAATCTTTTTAAAAAGCACAGGCACGATTTGGAAAATTTGTTTTAAAAATTTTAATTTTCAATTTCTCATTTGGTTATTTAATTTTACAGATATTTGATTTTATTACGGGCTATTTTATAATATTCATTCATAATTCGATTTAGTATAATGATACAAATTAGTATTCTCAATTAAATTTATTTTATTGCATGAACTCGTAAACGATTAATTTTAAGGTATGTACTCCTGCATTCACAGTGAGTATGGTGACCACCACACTTAGATTCTGCCCATGCTTTCCCTCAGGAAGTGTAGTCACTTTCGTAGGTTCATATATTTAACAAATCACATAAAAATGTATTTGTCATTTAGTAGAAAGTGTTAAGTTCAGATGCGACTACGAGTACTCTGACATCGGATGGTTCAAGTACCACGAAATACCAGCGACTTGGGACGAAGCTCGTTTGCGATGCCATCTTGAAGGTATTATAAAACTATAATGCTATTTTTTAAAGAGGAACAGTTCTTCTATACATTGTTTTAATGAAACTTTTAAAGATTACGTAGCGCACGCAATTGAAGCTCTCAAAACAGACGAAACTTATTCATTCCTCCGTTTTGAAAATAAAAACATTTTTGAATATATATTCAATTGTCGAAGTTTTAAGTATAGATGTGAAAGGTCATGTTTAGATAGATAGAAAACTCTTTATTTGTACACTGTTTTACATATTTTCAAGAGAGTACATAAGGTGACCAATATAATAATGTAATGTACAAAGAGCGGCCTTATTGCCAAAAGCAATTTCTTCAGGCAACATTAGGATGGATCAAAATGTATCGGAGAGATAGTAGTTGACGGTGCAATAATTGTAAAGAATTATTTTAATTGTTATGAATATAATCGGGCATATATACATATATCTCCATATATATTTATTTATACATACATGCACATACAATATATAGCATCATACATACATTACAAATATATATGACATAGGTACGTCGCAAACATATTTAAATACACTAATTACCATAATCATTTACTTTTATCACATTTGAAAATGACCAACAATTATACAGTAATAACGTAATTAAATCAGTTGTGACCTATGAAATTCATGAACCATTGTCTTAAAACTATTAACTGTTTTCGCTTTCTTGATATTTATCGGCAATGCATTCCACAAGCTTATAGTTTCCACCTATATAAAATATAGGTATATTTATACCTATAAAGGACTGGCCATAGAATTTTGAGGAATGCACAGGAATCCACAATCTTAATTTTTGAGATGACCTTAGACATTTGTCATGTGTTTCATTAAGGAACTTGAAGCGTTCTTTGAGGCAGGGGGGGAGAGGAAGTTAGGATTAAACAAGATTTTATAAAGGAAAACAAGGATATGAGTATTCCGGTGAGAGTGAATCGGAAGCCACTTGAGCATTTGACGGAATTCAGAGACGTGATCATTATTTTCGTAGTCCAAATACAAATCGTATACAAAGATGTTGTAGTCGTTCAAGCTTATCAAGTTGTGCTTTGGTGAGATACAGATAGCTGACATCGGTATAGTCGAGAATTGAGAAGAGAAGTGCTTGTCCAAGTGCAGTTCTAGTTGCAATCGGGAGAAAGTTACGCAGTCTGCGCAAAGATCCGGCAGAAGCAAATATCTTTCGACTGATTTCCTGTATATTTGTACTCCAAGATAAGGTATTATCTATGTAGATACCTAGATTTTTGATGGTAGTACTGATCTCAAGAGTGGTCCCATTGAATTGAATTCGGGGTATTTTTGTCCAGTTAACTCTTGAGACCATTCCAGGACTGCCAATAACACATACCTGCGTCTTCACAGGATTAACTTTAAGTCCATAGTTATGACTACATTCTCCAATACGCGATAGGTCAGCATTGATTGTGTTGAATGCTTCCGGTAACAAGTTAATCGGAGCCGAAACGGGGTGACAGGATTGATTGTAACCAAAATGAGTAAAATAAAAAAAAAACTATCCCATGCAGTTTAAAAATTATGAGCATTTTAAAAAACCTAGAAATTTGGTCAAACGTAACCATTTTTCGGTTATTGTAGTTAACTTTTATTATTTTTGTTCATTTAAACCTTGGAACCGTAACCTTAAATAATATTTCTAGGGAGCTCTATGGGAGATACCTGACGATATGTATGCCTAGTGTCTCGTAAATGCTCTGACTCCAAACTATACATGTAAACTCGAGGACCCTTCGCACCAAAGCATTGTAAAGTAGTCTCTTTGTTTGTATTTGACGAAAACTACTAGTGCTCCTTTTAACAAACCCAAGCATTTTAGCTGCCTTCCTAGCAACTCCGTCGATGTGCGCTATAAAGTTTCATTTGCTATCAAGTGTAACACCGAGGTCTCTTATTTCAGGTACCTCTAGTAATAATGATCCGTCCACTTCATAGTGAGAAGGGAAGGGTTGTTTCTTTTTTGTATATTTTATGTGGTAACATTTTTCTGCGTTGAGTGTCATACCATTAACGTGACTTCAGTCTTGAATTCGATCAAGATCGCTTTGTATCAGATCTATGTCTAATTGAGACGAAACTGTTTGATAAATTTTGAGGTCATCAGCAAATAATGAGAATTTTGAGTATAATATTTGGAGGGATATATTATTTATGAAAATAGAAAATATTATAGGTCCAAGATGGGATCCCTGCAGAACGCCAGAAGCAGCATAATACACCTGCGAGTCATATCCCATTACAGACACAGTTTGTGGTCTGTTCGAAAGATAGGACCGGGAGCAGTTCAAAATGCTACCATGTATCCAGTGAGCCTCAAGTTTCCTCAAGAGCAGAGTTGGTTAACTTTGTCAAAAGAACTAGAGAAATCCGTGTATATAGCATCAACTTGTCTGCCTTTGTCAATTTCATCAGAGACAAATGGAACCAAATTGGTTTCGACAGAACGACCACTTTGAAACCATGTTGTGTAAATGTTATTGTATTATTCATATGAATGGTAATAATGGGGCATATGAGAGACTCACACAATTTGAAGACAAGACAAGACGGAAGTTGGACGATAATTCTTTACATTATCTTGTTCACTTTTCTTCAATATGGGAATAATTCGGGCTTTTTTCCATTCACCAGGGAAAATACCATCCTGTATATAAAGATTGATAATCAAGGATATAGGAAACGCAAGAGCAGAACCGCAGCGTATTACAAATACGGGAGGTATCATATCAGGACCTGCACCCTTTGAGATATCTAATCGTTTTATTTTCCTTAGAATGTCGTTATGATGTTGTGATTTGTTTAGAACGGAGTGGAAAGTATTATGATTAGAAGTATTGTTGCATAAACAGATGAGAAGTGTTTTGCGAAAAGATTTGCTATACCGGATCCCGTGTCCTCACTCAAGTTGTTCGAGTACATTGTACTAGGTAGGGAGTTGTCACCCTTGCGCTTGTCCCCCACGACAAGTTTGTCGCGTGGATTTTTCTATTTCTTGTACTTCACTCTTGTTTTATTTTTCTCCGAAAGAAGGAGAATTAATCCGGAGTCAAACCAAGGAGGATACTCAGAAGATCTTGGCTTTTGTTATAGAACATGTTTCAAAATAACGCCTCTCAATCTATTCAAATAAATAAAATTGGAGTGTCTGTTTGTAATATTAAAATAACCACTTTTTACTAAATGCATATGTATGTATACACGATACATAAGCCAAAAATGTAGTTAAAAAAAAATTGTCTGTCTGTCGGTCTGTCAGTCTGTCTGTCTGTCTGTTTGTTCCGGGTAATCTCTGGAACGGCTGGACGGATTTTGACGGGACTTTCACTGGCAGGTAGCTGATGATCCAGGGAGTAACTTAGGCTACTTTTTTTAGACTAACTTTGTCCCACGGTACATAATAACCACGGGTAACACCGCGGGGTTCAGCTAGTAAGTAATAAAAGGCAAACACCATTTCATTCACTGTTGCAGAGTGCTTAAATACATCATACCAATTAATATCCAGTAAATCCAGTAAAATATTATCGTAGTCTGCCCTGAAAACATTATAATCAATTCTTGGGTTTGGTTTGAGAAAGTCTTTGTCCGTGTGGACGGTTAAAGATAGTAGCAGAGGAGGATGTTTTGGATCTATTTTGGTAGTCAAACTACTCGGCTTAGTAGTAATGGTATCAGAAAGGTTCGTAAGAATAATATCCAGAAACTCTTTATCTACGTTACTAACATTATTAACCTGTCCCAAGTTGTTAATTGAAATAAAGTCAACAAGCGAAAAATCCAGTGAAAAACCATAGTTTGATGGGATTAGATAATGTTTATTTGGATTTGTGGACTATTTGACAAAATTTAGGTTAAAATCACCCAGTATTACGACATCGTTAACATGGCTTAAAATATCAGATGTGTTTTCGAGAAACTTATTTAGTGATTCCAAACTGACAGGAGGCGTTAAATAAACAACACATATAACAAATTTTTTTACAATTATTGTGCTTGAATTGCAATGTAACCCATATGTCTTTACTGTCACTTTCCCATGAAGTAATGCGAGGTGATGGTATATTGCGTGATACAGCGAGAAGTACTCCGCCTCCTTTCTTTTTGGAACCTCTTGACAAACATCGACCTCTACGGTTTTTTTTTAAATGTATAACGTGATTTAAAAATTTCACGACTGAATATGCCGTCGTTGAGCCATGTTTCCGTTAACGCTATGACAGAGTAGTCACTCACAGATACGTTTTTATAAATATCATTGGTTTTAGTCCGAATACCTCGAACATTCTGATAATATATGTCGAGCATTGTTATGTATGTACTTCCAATACATTAACCAAACAAAAACGAAATAAGTCAAACAATTAAACTCAAGCTATCAATACAACGAATTAATATCATATAATATAATATATTTATTGTAACAAAGTATGTTTACAATTCAAGTGCAAGCCCTGATTCCCAAACTAGCTATGTTGGGAATCAGTACCTTCCCAAAAAAAATATTAGTCAATAAATGTTTACCAGTGGAACATACATACATATAGTGTGCACAATAGAGAGAATATATGCTTAATATTATTAGCAGCCTGATAGCCTGATAATACAACGAATTAATATCGCTTGGCCTGTCTTGTCTTTACGTACAAATATTCTGCCATTTCTTACCCATACAAATTTATAAGATAGTTCTTTAATCTTCTTGCGAGCGGCTGCGTGCAGAGATTTGTTAGCTGGTGTCAAGTGCTCTCCAACGTATATCGGGACTTTGGGGCCACCCAATCCTAAATGCTGGGAACTCAGTTTGTCTTTGATGTTCTTTCTATTAAAGTTGGAGACAGCGGCGAGAAGTGTGTCATGTTTTTGTGCACTGCGGAATTTCACAACAATTGAACGTGGCCTATCACCTTCCCTGTTCATTTTGGCGATTCTAGTTGTGTGTAGGATGTCGTCGTCATTCATCGACCCATCGACGGTTTTTACAATCGCAGTGCTGTGTTAGTCAGGTTTTCATTCCTAAATTCTCAAACGCCAACGATTTTAACGTTGCTCTCGCGCATATTTTGTTTTACTGAGCCCAATCTGACTGACAGATCCTTCACAGTGCTAAAGTTAATATTTCATTGATTTTAAACCATATTTTCTTTTCTTCATAGGTGGTATATTAGCTTCACCCACTACAGATAAAATGAAATCTATCATGTTAGAATCATTTTGTAAGCCTGAAATCTTCACTGGAATCGCTGCTATATTCTCGAAAGGAGACTACTATACAATCGATGGTAAGTACATAAACCTTTGAAATTATCTGTTTTCTGAAAGTGTGCAAAAAGGTAGTGGAGTTACGTTGATTTCAGGCCGACTGAAACAGGGCTGTACTACCTTCTCACTGAAGACCGACCTAAAATGACATAACTCGTACTGTAGTGTTTCGTTGCTGAGTGCGAGACCGGAGGCCCAGTGATGAGGAAGCATCTCAATAGGCCGCCGTAGTGTAGATCTTCATTGTCTGCGTTCACAATGACTATAGTGATCACTACTCTTGGATTCTACTCATGTTTTTCATTGGAAACTTTTTTTGTATTTACGGTGAATATAATGGAAAGGCTCCAGAGATAGCCATAGCATGGCCGTAAATGTCGTGACCAGATCTTAGGATTGAGCATAACTAGTCTGAATATTTCATATTTTTTTCGTATTTCATGTGTTATGCAATGAATTTGTTCGTTTGATTTCTTCTTATAAGTGTAAGCAATTTAAATTGGTATAGTTGGTATTTAATGGACCTGAATGCTAACCCAGAGGTCGTGAGTTCGACTCCCACTCTGAACAATATTTGTGTGACTAACATGATTATTTGTTCTGTGTCTGCATATAATTTTCTTATAATACGTATTTACTTAGTAATATATCAGTATGGTCTTCAGTGGCTAAGTTACTGAAGTACAGAAGCAGCCTGGTTATTAATCAGACCACCGCCGCTTGTGAGGTTACTATTATTAAAATTTACTAATTACTAAATTTACTACAATTAATATTGTTCTTTTGCAGGTAAACCTTTAATTGATATTCCTCACGAATGGGCTCAATATGAACCGGATAATAAAAATAACGATGAAAACTGTACAGTTTTAAATTCTGAAGGAAAATTATCAGATGTAAGATGTGATGAACCTCGACCATATATATGCTACAGGGAGAATTCGAACGTTGATGTCAACGTTTGTGGTACTCCAGATCCAGGTGATTTTATTCATAAAACTGTCTCATGACAAATACTTCTAAATGACTTGACAAAACTACATTTACTAAAATATTGTCATTCATTATGAATCGTTTTTTGTTTTTTCGGAAAACGGTCTCCATTTCATCTCATCCACATTTTTTATATTTTATATCATTAATTTCATCATGGCGAAGACTTAATGACTTGAAGGCTTAATGATTTGAAGACTATATACTTGACATTGGCAGAAATAGCTGATCCGAGAGATCCGGCTGGTTGCCATTTCATCAAAGAAGAAGAAGAATCTGTCATTCATTATCATTATGTCACTCTTTTCACCAAGAAACGTGTCAAGACAACCTCTAAGTATCAACTTGACAATCAAACACTTACTCCTAAAAGTGTTGCTAGGGATCTTGGAGTTTTATTCGATGGCTAAAGTATTTTCTTGAACATTGCACTAACATAACAAACAAAGCTTTGAAAATCCTGGACCAGAATAGCCAGAACCACAAAAGGTTTTAAAAATCTACACAGCTTTTCATTGCTGTGCAACAACCTAGTCAGAAGTACTTTGGAGTACTGTTAAGTAATATGGTCACCCTGCTACGCAGTGCATTCTGATAAAATTGAGGGTCCAAAAAAATTTTCTAAATGGATTTCCTATAGACATGGTCTTTCAAGAGAAATATCAGTTATACTGAACGACTGGTTAAATTAAAAATTTTGCCCCTACATGTGCGTCGTAAGCAACAAGACCTTATTAAACTTCATAAGATTCTTCATGGCACGCCACTCGCTTGACTCTGCCACTTTGCTTTCCCTCATCAATATTAATACTTGATTTAATACCAGATCACCGGGAACTTTTTCACTAAATATTTTCAAAAACAACACCTCTTACTATAAGCCTAGTGTCAGAATGTGTCGTCTTTATAATGAAATACGGAAATGAAAGATGGTAAAGTCGACATTTTCGACTCAAAAGCGACTTTTTTTAAAAGAAATAATCTCACCCATCGCTTTTAAAATGAATTAAAACCATTTATAATTATTGTATCTGTTTGGATCTAATTATCTAATTATGAATTTTCTGTTAATCTTACTTTGAATAATAATATCATGTTTTGTGATTACGGAAGGGTACTAATCAGTACTGAAACTATTTTTATCCTTATAAATAATGCCTTGTTTGTTATCTGTTGTAATTGCCTTAATCTATACAAATAATTAAATTGGAGTGTCTGTTTGTAATATTAAAATAACAGCTTTTTAATGAATGCATATGTATGTATACACGATACAAATAGCAAAAATGTAGTTAAAAAAATTTTTGTCTGTCTGTCTGTCTGTTTGTCTGTTTGTTCCGGGTAATCTCTGGAACGGCTGGACGGATTTCGACGGGACTTTCACTGACAGGTAGCTGATGATCCAGGGAGTAACTTAGGCTACTTTTTTTAGACTAACTTTGTCCCGCGGCGTTACTCGCGGTACAACAATAACCGCGGGTAATACCGCGGGGTTCAATTAGTAATAAATAAATATAATATATATTGAAACTTTCAGATTACCATTTTGAGACTCAGACAAGCAAATGCTACAAATTTCATACAAAAGCGAGGAATTATGGGCGTGCCCACATGGTTTGTTCTTCTGAAGGTGGTCATCTTGCTATTGTAAACAGTGAAGAAGAAGCGAAAGCTATTGCTCAAATTTTTTCCAAATATCCAAACGAAAAAGTAGTCGGTAGTCCTCATCCAGATATGGCTGTAATTGGATTTAAATATTGGGAGTTAAACTCAGAATGGATAACTATTCATGGTATTTATTATATTATATTTTACTTGAAATTAAAATATTAATCTTACTTAGAATCTAAGTTAAGTTCTACTTAGAACTTTGACCGCCTCAGTGGGGGAGTGTTAACATATGCGACTGGTGTGCTAGAAATCTCAGGTTCGATTTCCGGGTTGAATCAAATCTCAGTATAATCCAAATATTTGTTATAAAGTTGGGTATTTCCTATGTATAATATGTATGTATTAACAAAAAAAATCAAACTCTGCATAGATTGAAGCAAGATGGCGTTGCGTCTTGATGACAAAATATTTTAAACTAAGCGGATTATGAAAGTTTCATGGAGATCTAATACTAAGTTGACTAACAGTGGTTCTGAATCAACACTGTTAAACTTTTATCCCCATCATCTTCTTTGCCTTTATTATTCCCAAGGTTTGGGGACGGCTACTAGTTCAACCGGTTATACCTGAATATCAGTTTTAACAAGGAGCGACTGGCATCTGACCTCTGCAACCCTGAGGGTGAACTGAATTCGAAGGTTGAACTAGTTGTCAGTATATTTGAATGCACTGACTTCCCAATAACGATTGCCATAGATGTTCATGACAACCGGGAGCGACGAGAGCCTCGGATAGCACGTTAAGCCGCAAATGGGTATAAAAACAAATAAAACTTTAATCCCCATTACTTAAAAATTGTACACTCCACTGTAAGTAAGAACTTCCAAAATTGCTTTATCTGCCCACAACCAATCTATTTAACAAATTCAAGGCCTAATTCGATATTTGGATACCTTCTTCAAGAAAAGACCACAATTTGATCTCAAACAGGCTATCACTTACGTGTCATCATTTGTGCCATTACATAAAAAAATATCTTATTAATTGTTACTTTTAATTGCAACCCTGTGTAGGTTGGAAGTGCGTAAGTAGTAAAGTAATTTGGTGAATACAGTTTGATGTGCTTAGATGGTATATTGGGTAGCAACGGTACCATAATCGTTGTATAGTGTACCCATTGTTGAACTAATCCTGCTGAAATTTACTTTTGAACAAAACTCGAGTAACAAAACAAAACGATTTTGCTAATTCAGGTTAAAATTTGATTTTTTTCAGGTCAATCGATTCAGAAGGCGGGGTATGCAAAATGGGCTCCAGGACAACCGGACAACCATAGGAATCATGAATACTGTGGATCAGTATACCGGTCAGGTTTGCTAAACGATGTAGATTGTGATGACAAATTTGCATTCATCTGTGAAAAAAAGCCTGAC
Source organism: Spilosoma lubricipeda (assembly GCA_905220595.1). Lineage (NCBI taxonomy): Eukaryota > Metazoa > Arthropoda > Insecta > Lepidoptera > Erebidae > Spilosoma > Spilosoma lubricipeda. The sequence continues at coordinate 1,749,781 of HG992296.1, forward strand.
TATCCACCTGTTTGTAATGATGTTAATAAAAGAAATCACACCCGGTTCTGCGACACCGATATTCAAGACCATGAACCCGAAGCTCAAGCCCATGCCATTGTCTACCCGGGACTTGTCTAGTAGTTCAATATTGTTATTGTTTGTGATATTATTTCTATAATAATAATATTTTTTATTTTGTGAATAATAACAATATTTTAGATTTTCAATTTTTGCTTATAGCTATAAAATATACAATCGCATGCTGTGTAAAATTATTGTAAATCACACTTAACATGGCTCCTTTGGAACTCAATCTAACTGTTCCAAAAGTGCAACAATGAAATAAAATAAAATTAACAGCGAAAATTAATTGAAAAGGTTAAAATAAAATAAGAAATAAAAATAAATTAAATGGATTACTTTGATGCTTCTAGAAGTGCTGTATATGAGTATTTGTGTATGTATGTTTTTCTAAATTATAATAATAATAAGTCCCCTAAAGTCTTACCTTACGTCCGTATCTCGTATCGAACACCAGATCACGGAAGGGGCGGACTCACGTACTATCGAAACTTACATGGCTAACAAGGTTTAGGTAACCCACTAAACATGGAGCAGAATATAAATAGGAATCCTATAGGGCTGCTGCCTGGGGGTCGCCAGGGTACCTTTGTAACTGGCGCTGGACGTGGCAACATGCGGACCGCTAATAGTCGTAGATTGAAAAGGTGGGTCACGACCAACGAATCTGCTACAGCCAAACCACAAACGACACTCATACCAGACACTCTGCAGGAATCAATAAGAAGTGTTTTGCAGGACATGCTAGGCTACCTGCAACCACCGTTGCCGGCAGGAACCGGCAGCGACCGAAGTGGACGGCTGAAGTAAATCAACAACTACCTCGCTGCTACTAGACACGAACAAGACAGATCGAGCAAATTCACTTCCCAGAAATCAGCGAGATATAATATAATAATAAGTTTATTTATTCACTCTTTCTTAATGCTATTACAAAGACACTAGCGATTGTTACAAATCCTTATATTAGTAAGTTAACGTCGGCAACCATAATAGTATTAAACTGTGCTATAGCTGCCAGCGTCTTCCACTCTGGGAACTCACAATTGGGTCTTCCTTATATCACAATAAAATTAACGCAGCTAAGTGATCTTTACACCTTTAGAAAAAGTACATTTTTAAAAGTAAACTAAAATCTAAACATAGGTAAATGATAACAAAATAATAGTATGTAGGTAGAAGCAATAAAAAATAAATTAATGGGACGTATGTGTTTGCCAGGAGTATGAATTATACCTGCTTGAGAATTATATTACTAGGGATACAAATATGTATGAATGTTAGTGTGTGTGTGAGAGTATAAGTGTGTATGCGTGTGAATGTAAACATTAGATTTTATATTGAGTCTTTGTTATGAACAATTTTTTCTGTCTGACTGTAGTCAAGGGTCAAAAGCCAATCTCGTATGACACTTTTGCATTTTTCAAAGTTATGTTTATAAATATTATTCAGTCTGTTCGCTGTATTATATAGACGTAAGCCAATTATATTAAAATGTCGCCCAGCCAGAACTGTCTTATGTGCGGGTATACTGCAAACTCTGGTTTTGTTACGTTTAAGTGGCGGAATGTAGGTCAGAGTTTTATGTTTACGAAGTATAGTATTCATTATAAACATCTGTCGTACAGTAAGAACAGAACATTCGCGATAAAGGAGGGTTGTGGAATACCTACGGGGTTTACTGTAGATAACCTTTATGATTGCACGCTGTGCGCGCTCCAAAGGAAGCAATGTGCTAGTACAAGTACCACCCCATGCGACTATACAATACTGGAGCAAGGATTGCGCGAGTGCATGATAAACACACAGCAATGTAGCAGTATCTGCAAACCTTCTGAGTTTATAGAAGAGAGGCATTAATTTTCTGATGCGGGCTATTAAAGACTGAACGTGTAGGGACCAGTTAAGATGTCTATCCAGAATCAGACCAAGATATTTTATGCTGTGGGTGAAACTAACCTGTGGACAGTTACATTCGCTATTAAATTTATCACAGCAATGTGCCCTAACGCACAAATCAGTTAGCGGTTGAGTATTAGACCGCGGTGTAAAAGTAATGTATTTGGTCTTATCAAGGTTTAATGTCAAAAGGTTGTCATTCAACCACTTCACAATCTCCCTGAAGGCCTCCTCGGTAAGTTGCTTTACCTGAGCCCAATCAATCCCGTGTACAATAAGTGCTGTATCATCCGCATATGTAATAATGGTACAATTGGGTAGTGAAAGTTTACACAGACTATTTATATACAGAAGAAAGAGGGTAGGCCCCAAGACGCTACCTTGAGGCACGCCAAAAGAGAGACTAATGTCATCACTCTGATGATTTCCAACCCTAACACACTGTGTACGTTTGGAAAGGTAGTCCCGGAAAATATCCAACACAATTCCTCTTACACCAATCAATTCCAGCTTTTTCAAAAGCAATGGTATCGATATGGTATCAAACGCCTTAGATAAATCTATGAAGACCCCTACTACTTTATTATTGCAATCAAGGTGCTTAACAACTGTTTCAGTAAGTTTCAAGACTGCATCTTCTGTAGATCTACCCTTTACAAACCCATATTGGTTTTCGGCAATTACATGAGTATTACTCAAGAACTTTATGAGCCTGTTATTTAAGAGTTTGTGGTGTATACCACAAAGCACCCTAGTTCGGCGCGCCGCCGCTGTGCGCCACTGCCGCGCGCCACGCGCGATTCGCCGGCGCATCCACGGCGCCCGGCGCTTCGGTGACGCCGTAGGCCTGCAGCGTCAGTCGGCCGAACGCACTCGCGCCGACCGCACGCCGCCCGCTCTCTCTCCTCGACGCCGCGTTACACGCCACGCCGCGCCCTGTCCGACCTCCGTCGTTCGCACCTTCATAGCATTGTATAGAATAGTAATTGTACGAGGGCATTGTCCTAGCTTGCTTATTATAACGGAGTGTAATTCATAACGGAAGTTTTATTTATATAACCGCATTAGGCTAGGCACCCCCGACATTGGTGACCCCGAAGTAGAACAAACATAATAACGACGGTTACTTTTATTAGTGATTCCAGTGTAGAACAAGCGTATAACAATGACGGAGAGAGAGTTTTACACGGACGCCATTGAAGATGGCGGAGCCGCGGTTACCGTTAACCGCGTGGCAGTACGATTGCCACCATTTTGGAGCGACGATCCCGACCTTTGGTTCACCCAGGTGGAGGCGCAGTTTGAGACGGCTGGCATAAAGGCTGATGGTACAAAATATTACACCATCCTGCAACAACTGGAACATAAAACAATGACAGAGGTACGTGATATTATTATTAACCCCCCGAACGAGGGCAAATATGAGAAGTTGAAACAGGAGCTAATAAAGCGACTATCAGTTTCTCATCAGCATCGCCTGCGCCAGTTAATGATTCACGAGGAAATGGGCGACCGGAAACCATCCCAATTTTTACGCCATCTGCGATCTTTAGGTGGAAAATACGTTAATGATGAATTTTTACGCAGTATTTGGATGGACCGACTACCTAGACACCTCCAGCCTATAATAGCATCCCGTCAGTCAGACACTGACCTGGATGACGTTGCGGATTTGGCAGACCGGATATTCGACGTGTCACACCCTTCTGCACACCACGTGACAAGCACATCGACCGCATCGCTTGAGGTTATGTTTAAAGGTTTTGAAAATAATATAACCACTCATATTAAATCCGAAATTTCTCGACAGATTGCACAACTGAATCTAAGACGCGATCGCGCTGGAACTACATACCAAGGAAGGCCTCGGGCTAGAAGCAATAGCCGGCGCCGCCCCACGAGGAACGCGACGCCGGGTGTGTGTTGGTACCACGATACGTTCGCGGAGAGAGCTCGTAAGTGTGTTCAACCCTGCAAATTTAAATCGGAAAACATAAACGGCAGTCAGTGAACGCGGTGAATGACTGCCCGTCTCCCGCTAGCCGCATTTTTGTGACTGACAAAAAAACTAAAGTCCAATTTTTAATCGATACAGGCTCGGACGTCTGCGTGTTGCCACGTCGTTTCCTTCGTGAACGCAGACATCCAACGAACTATGTACTTACTGCTGCTAACGGAAGCCTTATTCATACGTATGGCACTCTAAAACTACACTTAGACCTGGGATTGAGACGAGATTTCTCATGGAATTTTCTGATTGCTGACGTGGACAGACCAATAATAGGTGTTGACTTCATGACTTTTTATGGACTTCTGGTCGATTGCAGGAATCATCGACTCATGGACAGCGTGACATCACTGCACACGCCTGCCAGGCCTACTAACTGCCACGTGCCAAGCATCAAAGCCATTTCCGGTAACAGTGAGTACCACAAATTATTAGAAGAGTACCCGAACTTAACTAAACCTTCCGGTATACACCGTGAGATTAAGCACAACACTGTGCATTATATTAAAACCACGCCTGGACCACCGGTGTTCTGTCGACCACGCAGATTGGCACCAGACCGATTTTTGGTAGCCAAACAGCAGTTTGAGGAAATGATACAGGATGGGACAGCCCGTCGGTCCGATTCACCTTGGTCTTCCGCACTACACCTGGCGCCGAAGGGCGAGAATAATTGGAGACCCTGCGGTGACTACCGTGCACTAAATGCACGCACCATCCCAGACCGCTACCCAATCAGGCACATTGAAGATTACGCACATAAGCTGTCTGGCTGCACCATCTTTTCAAAGCTAGACCTGGTCAAGGCTTATAATCAAATTCCTGTCTTTCCAGCTGATATACACAAGACTAGCATCACTACACCCTTCGGACTCTTCGAATTTCCCTATATGTCATTCGGACTACGGAACGCCGCACAAACATTTCAACGTTTTCTCGATGAGGTACTGCGAGGACTGGATTTCTGTCATTCCTACTTGGACGACATTTTGGTGAGCTCATTGGACCCCAAGTTACACCTGGATCACCTAAAACAGGTATTTGAAAGACTCAGCCAGTATGGACTTTTACTTAACGTCAACAAGTGCTCTTTTGGAGTAAACCAGGTAACTTTCCTTGGTTATAAAATATCCTCAGAAGGTACTTTCCCATTAGAAGACAAAGTGAAGATCATCCAGGAGTATACACCTCCAAAAACCGTTAAGGGCCTACGCCGTTTCCTAGGGATGATAAACTTTTACAGGCGTTTCCTGCCTCATGCTTCGGAGGAGCAGGCTCCACTTAACCAAATGCTTACCGGCCCATCTGTTAAAGGTTCTACAACCTTAACCTGGACCCCACAACTTCTGGAAACCTTCAACAAATGTAAGTCTAGCCTTTCTAGAATGACACTGCTTGCTCATCCAATACACAGTGCACCGCTGACTTTAGCTTGCGATGCCTCCAATACAGCAGTCGGAGCAGTCTTGCAGCAACAAATTGGTGATAACTGGCAACCTCTCGCGTTCTTTTCAAAGAAAATGAACAAAGCTCAAACACAATATAGCGCTTACGACAGGGAGCTATTAGCAATTTATGAGAGCATCAAACACTTTCGTCACATGATCGAGGGACGACATTTTGTAATATACACAGATCATAAGCCTCTAACATATGCGTTCCAGAAGAAGGATCGTACATGCACTCCTCGTCAATTCAACCATCTTGACTTAATTTCTCAATTCTCCACAGACATTCGACACATCTCAGGTTTGAAAAACGTGACTGCCGATGCGCTGAGTAGGATAGAAGCTATCAAAAAGTCCCCTGACTATGAGGAGCTATGCAAGTATCAACAACACGACACAGAATTAAAGGAAATTCTATCAACTGCAACATCTGCACTGAAACTACAACAAATCTCAATACCAGTTACTGTCTCATTGGATCGAGCCAAACCTGCTTACGAGACGAACGAAGACGACCTCGTTAGCGACGCTCCTGCCTCAAGACCGACCGAGCTACGTCCTACTAAGACCACTCGATTTGGTCGCATTGTAAAGCCACCTTGTTTCTTTTCCCCAGGAGCATAACTCTCCCAGGGGGGTGATGTGGTGTATACCACAAAGCACCCTAGTTCGGCGCGCCGCCGCTGTGCGCCACTGCCGCGCGCCACGCGCGATTCGCCGGCGCATCCACGGCGCCCGGCGCTTCGGTGACGCCGTAGGCCTGCAGCGTCAGTCGGCCGAACGCACTCGCGCCGACCGCACGCCGCCCGCTCTCTCTCCTCGACGCCGCGTTACACGCCACGCCGCGCCCTGTCCGACCTCCGTCGTTCGCACCTTCATAGCATTGTATAGAATAGTAATTGTACGAGGGCATTGTCCTAGCTTGCTTATTATAACGGAGTGTAATTCATAACGGAAGTTTTATTTATATAACCGCATTAGGCTAGGCACCCCCGACAAGTTTTTCCAATATTTTAGACACCGTTGTCAGCACAGAGATGGGTCTATAATTTCCAGCTGTATTTCTGTTTCCATTTTTATGGATGGGGTGAACAAGAGCCCTTTTAAGAATATAATAGACAGTACTCAACATGGTCCTCTTGAAATGAATACAAACAACAGAAATGTATGTAACTCAACAGAGGACATTGAACACACACCATCGATAGAGTCACAAATAACTAACACGCTACTTACAATAACGTACACACTATCACCCACACCGTCTGAACAGACACAATCACCAGATAACCACACGAAACAATCTGATACTACAGAGCAAATGCAACAAATAGAATAGTTGTTTAACGAAAATCTCTTAAAATATAATGAAACTGATCCCACGCTACGACAAAATTTGTTAAAATTGAAAATATCACGAAGATCTAAAATTACATTAAATTAACTAAATAACCTAACAAATTTACAAACAATGCTAAACCTACCATACGAGAATTACATGACCTTTGTCTTCAATTGTCTTGTTTTTGTCATGAATCATGTATTGTCAAGCAATGACATACATTTGCACAGACATTATAAAAACGTTTAAGTCTCTTAAATCTAAGAAATCAGGGGACTTATGGGGAATTTAAATGAAATTAATAGAAACTATTATAATTGATATAGCACCATTTCTAGCTATAACATTCAATCAATGTGTGGATTCTAGAGTTTTTCCTAACCTGAAGAAATATAGCAAAGTAATACCTTTACTTTAATTGTTGCATCACAGTATATATTTGTAAATATTATGTTTGTATACCTTGTTTGTATACAAATATTATGTAATACAAGACATAAGTCTAAACTCGTTAGTAACTATCATCGTTTACATAAGGTATACAACTCGTTCGAAGGTATGTGTTTTTACAAGCAGACCCACGCAACCTCGTTTGCGTCTTCTATTGCCCGTAGCGTTAAAATTTTCCCCCGTTTTTGTAACATTCTTCTTTGATGTTCCGCTCCTATTGGTCTTAGCGTGTAGCCTTTCTCGATCAATGTACTATCCAACACTGAAAGCTTTTTTCAAATCGGACCACCGGTTCCTGAGAGGCCCATTTTTTTTTTTTTAAACCTGTGGAAACCCCCTCGGGCCGTCACCCCGCCGGGGTTTGCGGCGGGGCGGTGTGTCGGAGTCGAACCGACTAAAACCACACGGTGTGCCACTCTGCGCTCGAGACGGGAGGGATCCGGGAACTGCTGTTATTAACACATCCGGACCCCTCCCAGTCTGAGAGGCCCATACCCCAACCGTACTTGTGACGCCTCTGGCGTGTACTTAATATGGCGATGGAAATAATGGCGGGTCCATGCGTCATTCTCGTGAACGGGTGTTGCTTGGGGTGACTGGTCGGCCTAGTCAGCGATGGTTTAGCCAATACTATTAATGTGTTTCGTTCAACTGCAATTCTAGCCTCGTACTCCAGTCACCAACTATTTTTCTTAGTAGTTTTAGCAACTGAATGTATGTAGATGTGCATCTTGAACGATTTCTATGTTTAATAGGGTCAAACCTTCAATGGTATCACTGAGTGATTTTTTTTGTGGGTACGTTGGCTTTTGGAGCTTGCATACTGTTAATCTTTCATGTAATACTCATACTATTGTACCCGAAGATCTGACTTTTAAAAAGAGTGGAAATGAGTTTCTTTGCCAGTAGGTATTCTTCTCATAAGGCTCTACGCATTTTGGAAACTGGAAGTTATGGATCGACACAGACAGGCAGTCATCGATCGCTACGATCGATGCAGGCAGTAGATTTTGGTGTTTTCACCTAATTTACTTTGACAATACAGTACATCTGTGGCGTTTGTGTCGATCTATGATTTTTAACTGTAGTTTCAATTTAACGTTCATAAATGGCACTTAGTGTCATAATTTAATAAATGATTTTGAATTTGAATATTCTAGTAAAATAAAAAAAAATATGTGTACTATTTTTGACCGCCTTCAAAAAAGGAGGAGGTTCTCAATTCGACCGATACGTTTTTTATTTCGGAACGAAGTTCCTTATGGCGCATTGCGAAAGGGGACTAGACGGAAAAAGTGTAACGACAATTTTTCATAGAGCTATTATAGATAGAGTGGGGCAGACATATGGCTACCTGTAAGTGGAAACGCCCATCAGTTAGAAAGAGAGAGAAGATTGCGGTGCACCATCTGTTTTTACCCGACTACGGCAAAGCCAAAGGAGGGTTATGATTTTGACAGGCTATGTATGTATGTGTGTATCTATGTATGTTCATTTGTTCCCTCTTAGCTCCTTAACTACTCATTAGAACTGGACAAGTGTGGTGTCGTTAAAAGCGTCATGATTGTCTTCTGGTTATAGGCTACATTATGTGTCACTAAATCTAATGTGGCGCCCTCTAGCTGACATAAAGTGCTGTATTAAAAAATAAATTTTACATAAATATGTCGTGTTTGGTATCATTGGAAAGGGCATTTCATGGGCTTGTACATTTCAAAAATTTATATTTTATTAGCATTTGCTCGTGACTTTGTCCGTATTTATTCGATAAGTGTGGTATTTCTATGGTAAGCTTGTTTATTCCATCCTTATTTCTAAAAATACTAGTCAGAATAAGACAAAAAATGAGGTATTGTTAGAAGCGTCTTGATTGCCCGCTGGTAATAGGCTATATGACGTGTCACTGAATCTGAATGTGGCGCCCTTTAGCCGACGTAAAGTAGCGTGTATTTATTCGATATCGATATTTCTGAGGTATCTATTTAAAATATACTTTGCAAAGAAATTAGTATTTTAGAGGCACCAAAACATTTTAAATAAAAAAAAGTAAAAACTAAAACCCAACTACGACAAAAAACGACGCTGAAAAGTATGAAACAAGTTTCAAAAGCCGTAGTCACGCGTTGTTTAAGTGATGTGGACTATGGTACATTAATAAGTTTCAAAAGTCGTAGTCCATGTAATGTAATAGAATAGAATAGAAACTTGTTTCATACTACTTTTTCAGCGTCGTTTTTTGTCGTAGTTGGGTTTTAGTTTTTACTTTTTTTTTTCTCTATTACTAATATATATAAGACATAAGACTGCTTGTTATTATGACAACCTCGAATAATAAATTCAAATCAAATTAAATATCTTATAAAGTTGTTATAGGTTACATAGTTTTTTATAGATACCGCGATCGTCTCTCTCTTTCTAACTGAGGGACTTCTTAAGCCTGGCTCCCCTACTCTATCTATAATACCTCTATGCACTTTTTGCTATATTAACATTGAGTTGACGTCATACTTCTGGATACTCAACATTAAATATAACAAACTAATTGCTAACGTCCATACCATGTTGAATACACCGGTTCTCGTCTGATCACCGAAGTTAAGCGACATCGGGTGCGGTTAGTACTTGGATGGGTGACCGCCTCGGGATACCACGTGATGTTGGCTTTTTGCATTTATTTACAGAAAAAATATTGTTTTATAGTATTTTTTTTTTACGGTCTGATTATTTTTTAAATAATTTGAGTATTTTATGCGCATCGTTATTAGTAGTAGCATATAATATATATGTATATATATTGTATATGCTAGTAGCATATACAATATATATACATAACTACCTGTTACTGAATAAGCTGTAATCCTAGTAAAGTCTAGTATAATAATAAAAAGAAAAAGCATGGCATATTATATATTTTAAGTACAAATAGCTTCAAAATTGTGAATAATATATTATAACAACATTGAACTAATATACAGGTCCCGACTAAACAATGCCAAAGGATCGAATATCGATTTGAATGTCAGGAACGATTGAATCTTGGATATCGTTGTTGCAGAACCGAATGTGATTTCTTTTACTAACTTCATCACAAACAGGTGGATAATCAGGCTTTTTCTCACAAATGAATGCGTATTTGACATCACAACCTCCATCATCAAGCAGGCCTGCCCGGGATACTGCTCCACAGTATTGATTATTTCCATAGTTGTCAGGTGTGCCTGGATTCCATTTAGCATACCCTGCCTTCTGAATCGATTGACCTAAAAAGCACATATTTTAACCTGAATTACAAAGATCGTTTTTCCAAAATTTATCTCAGTTATTTTGGTTCAAGAAAATGATACCGTTGCACATGCAACTGTATTCACCAAAGAAAGTGTTTTTGTTTTCGAAGAACCTGTGCTAGCTTCACGAGCCCATGGAGATGCAGATAGCCCAGTCGCAAAACAGGCGATACACCTCGTTAACATACTTCTCTTACCGTTGTGTGATGACAGCTTCTAATCTAGGCCGCGGCGAAGGGGCACCCCTTGACGATGATACTGTCCCGTTCATACCACACAAACGATTTTGATTTACAATTCAAATACGTGCTGTTTGACAAAAGTTTCGTACGAGAGAGCCGACGTTAATTCCCGATCTCAACGTAACAAACGGCCGTAAGCGTCTTGATTTTAAACAATTTTATGATATTTCAACTCTCAAACATGACAAACCCTAGTGTTGCCATTAAAACATTATAGTTAAGTTTAGTTAAGTTAGTTAATGATTTGGTATCGAACAGTCACCCCCCGAAAAGATCCGTGCCTGTTCCCTAATCTATAGGCAGGTGAGACAACGTTCCGAGTTCTTTTTTTTTTTTTTTTATAATTTACCTGCCAAAGTGACTCTGCTCAGCCTGATGGTAAGCTCAAGCAAAATCCAACAGTGGGGGCCACCATACTCACTGCTAAAGCAAACAATGCAGTATGGCGTCCCACACTATGGCGGCTTAGTGAGATGCTTTTTCACGCCCCGCTTAAAGGACCCGGGATCATAGTGAGAGGGAAACACGTGCGCTGGTAGTGAGTTCCAGTTTTTAACTGCTCGGCACAGGAAGGAAGAACCAAACCGCTTGGTTCGAGAATGTATTTCTACCTCTCTTAGGCGGTGGCTTGCAAGGCTTGCACGTGTTGTTCTGTAGAGGAAGGGAGAAGGTGGGATCAATTGGAAGAGCTCTTCAGAACACTCTCCATGGTAAAGGCGGTAGAGGACTGCCATGGAGGCGATATCTCTCCGCAACTGCAAAGGCTCTAGGAACTCGGTTGCATCGGGACTGTTGATAATGCGGATTGCTCGCCGCTGCAGCCGGTCGAGAGCATCAAGCAAATACTGCGCGGATTCATCACAGAGATGAGAACAATACTCCACGCACGGGCGTATCTGGGTCTTATAAAGAAGACACAAATGCTCGGGCGTGAAGAATCGTCTCACCTTGTTCAATACGCCAAGTTTCCGCGAGGCCGCCTTAGTGATGCTTTCGATGTACTCCCGTGGGTTGAGGTCCCGGCAAATGTCCATGCCCAGAACACCGAGCTTATCCCGTAGTGGCAGTTGAGTGCTCTGAAAAGTGGGGAGGGGAAGAAACGGAGACTTCTTGGTAGAGAACGCGCACACCTGTGTTTTCTTCCTGTGTGTTCCTCAAATGTCAGCGCAGTCTGACCTTCTATACGCCCTAAATGCGTCAAAAAACAAAACAATTAAAATACACAACAGTTGTACAGTATTAGTATTTATAGGCAATGTTCAATTTCATTTTAAATTAAATTCAAGCATAGTTGACCCCGCGGTGATTGACAATTAAACCAAGTTTAACTATAGATCTTTTATGTTGACAGTTTAACAAATTCAATCTTGCGTTTTCTTTCTAAGTTTAATTTCCTAGTGAAATTTGACACATGTCAAAGCATCCGACTTGTTGCCATTATAAACTACTTATACTACTATTGGTATCAAACAGTCACCCGCCCAAACTGGTCCATTCTTAAGACAGCCGAGACAACGTTGCTACCGCTCTTTTAATAACTGAGTCCCCAACTAGAACCTCTGTGGACCGGGGAGTCCCATTCTCACCAGGGAACAGGTTAAGAATGCGTGCCCGGTGCCAACACAGTAGCGGTAGGTTAGTATCCTTAACCAGCACGAGGTCACCAACACTAGGGGGACCAGTATTGTCAGTAAACTTATGGCGCTGTTGCCGAATGTGCAGATACACGAGCGACCATCGCTTCCAAAACTACTGAATAAACTTCTGCAACATCTGATACCGAGACAACCAAATCAATTTAACTCCTTCATAAGGGTGTTCGGGCAAGGCGTTAAGTGGCTGTCCAATTAAGAAATTACACAACGCCAACTAATTTCAAAGTAAGCAAGCTTGTACTACAAAAGCTAGATTGTCTAGTAAAATACCTATATACTTTTTTGTAAATACATACATAATATAAATAGGAATCAACCAAACTCTGAAACAAATATTTTCAGATCATACAGACATTTGATCCAACCCCGAATCCAAACTGAGACTTCTAGAATAGCAGTTGTATAAAATACCACTGCGCCACTGAGGCAGTCAAAGTTTCAAGTAGAACGTAGGTTATAAGTAAATTTAGTATTTTAATTTAAACTAAAAGAATAGTATAATAAATACCATGAATAGTTGTCCATTCCAAGTTTAAGTCCCAATATTTATATCCGATTAAGGCAAAATTTGGAGAAATACTACCCACTATTGTTTCTTTTGGATATTTGGCAAAAATTTGAGCAATGACTCTCGCTTCTTTTTCGCTGTTTATAATAGCAAGATGAGCTCCTTCAGAAGAACAAATCATGTGGGCACGTTTAAAATTACTTGGTTTTGTATGGAATTTGTAGCATTTGTTTGTCTGAGTCTCAAAACGGTAATCTGAAAGTTTCAACATGTATTATAATATTTTTGTAAGTGTTATATACAAGTATTTGAGAAGAATTTGTCATGAGGCAGTTTTTGAAATTGAACCACCTGGATCTGGAGTACCACAAAGGTTGACATCAACGTTCGAATACTTCCTGTAGCATATATATGGTCGAGGTTCATCACATCTTACATCTGATAATTTTCCATCAGCATTTAACGCTGTACAGTTTTCAGAATTATTTTTATTATCAGGTTCATATTGGGCCCATTTGTGTGGAATTTCTGTTAAAGGTATACCTGCAAATGTATAATATTTATTTCAGTTGGTTATTTCGACACGCGGTGGTCAGATTCATATCCAGGTTGCGTCTACATAATGGTGACGAGATCACTGAAAATCATAGAATTAGGTCGTGGGTAGCCACGCTGAGTAATCTTCTTGTTTTGAGACACTGCACGAAGAGTGCTAATATGGTCGTTTTACCAGTACACCGAATGACAATAGTTAATTCCGCGTTCCGCGTCTTGGTGGCGTGCTTAATTAATAAAAAAATAAAACCGACTTTAAAAACCTTTAAACATTAAAGATAAGTTACACCCAAAACACAAAACAAGTAATCGAATGGAAGTTGAACCCACCTCTAGGTTAGCAATTAAGGTCATAAGTCATCAAATACAGGCAAACAAAAGAAATTCAATGCATTGAGCCTTGTAGAAGAAGTTGAATAAATTAATGAACACTCTTTTCTATGCTCATGAAATGAGAACATTTTGTGAAATATTCAGACAAATTCAATAATATTTATGTACATGCTATGGCTAGGTCTGGAGCCTTTCTATTTCAATAATAAACTGGTACGATTCCGAAACTCACGTAAATATTTGTTTTCAGATCATTTCAGAAGTCGGCTTACTTACCATCGATTGTATAATAGTCTCCTTTCGAGAATATAGCAGCAATTCCAGTAAATATTTCGCGCTTACAAAACGATTCCAACATAATAGATTTCATTTTATCTGTAGTAGGTGAAGCTAATATACCACCTATACAAAAATAAACTATGATTAAAATGAATAAAACATTGATTTTTCTCTATAGTAATAAGGTATGAAATCTTATGCTGTTGTACTTGGTCATCTTACTGATACACAATTATCAGTTAATTTTAGTGGATTAAGGTTATGATCAGCTAAATGTGATTTAACCTTTCACATCCATACTGAATAATATTAATCTTAGGAAGTAAAAATCCGGTTTAAAAAAAAAACAGTGTAAGACAGATATTGTTAAACGAATTAGAGTATCAATAATTTAGTTTTTATTTTCTTTTCGAGAGCTGCCAGTGCGTGCGCTACGTTCACGTTTAAAGTTTCTTTAAAACAATGTAAAGATGAAATGTACACCTTTAATTTTTTTTTAAAGTCCGCGACCGCATATAATTATGTCTTTCTTTTAAAGTTGGCTTACTGTAATCTTTTTATATATAATCAAATTTGTTTACGTTGCTATTACACCATGGTATATATAATTGGAGACGCCGGCGTGGTTGAGTGAGGCAGCTAGTACCATACTTTTTTTTATGATACAGAAGGGCAAACGAGCAGACGTATCACCTGATGGTAAGCGATTACCGCCGCCCATAGACACCTGCAACACCAGAGGCGTCACAAGTGCGTTGCCGACCTTTGGGGGATGGGGAAAGGGATGTGGGGAGGGGTTGGAGATATGGGCCTCCGGTATCCTCATTCACTCGGTGAAACACAGGGCAGGCGCTATTTCACATCGGTTTTATGTGAGGCCTTGGTATCACTCCGGTCGAGCCTTGCCCATTCATGCCGAAGCGTGTCTCTCCCACGGTAAATATACTATATAATATTAGGAAAATATTTTAATTACTTTTATCCTTACTGTTAAAAATAAAATAAGCTATATTACACTGACAATCGAAAATGTCCACTATTTGCATTGAAAATAACCATCGACAAATCTTATAGATGTATTAAACCAACTTATGTTTATTTATATGTTACTATACCCTTTATGTTAACTGTGTTGGTCATTCCCTCAAAACCTGAGGTCTTTAATTGAATACGGATGAACATGACAAAAACAATTTATTTAATGGTCATATTTATATGAGCTGATCATCTAATAACAAAGCGTCGGATACAAACCATATTCAACACATAACTATACTGATGAAAATTCACTTCGAACAGAAAGTATTAAATTTAATTAATAAAAACACTTTAGCAACTGATATTAATTTTTAACTAAATATCCAAAAGGAGGTTCTCACTTTGATTAGTATATTTTTTTTGTTATCCATACTATATATATATCTATACAAATAAATAAAATTGGAGTGTCTGTTTGTAATATTAAAATAACCGCTTTTTACTAAATGCATATGTATGTATACACGATAAATATACCAAAAATGTAGTTAAAAAAATTTTTGTCTGTCTGTCTGTCTGTCTGTCTGTCTGTCTGTCTGTCTGTCTGTCTGTTTGTTCCGGGTAATCTCTGGAACGGCTGGACGGATTTTGACGGGACTTTCACTGGCAGGTAGCTGATGATCCGGGGAGTAACTTAGGCTACTTTTTTTAGACTAACTTTGTCCCGCGGCGTTACTCGCGGTACAACAATAACCGCGGGTAACACTGCGGGGTTCAGCTAGTATATAATAAGAATTCGAAAGTAACTCTGTCTGATACACTTCTACGGCCAAACCATTGAAACAAATTGAATGCATTTTGGTGTAGACACATCGATAATAGCAAGATAGTTTATTAATACCTTCAATTTGGCATCGCAAACGAGCTTCGTCCCAAGTCTCTGGTATTTCGTGGTACTTGAACCATCCGATGTCAGTGTACCTGTAGTCGCATCTAAACTTGACACTTTCTACAAGAAATTTTAAACAAAAAATATATGTAAACAATTATATTATGTATGAGCCTGCCAAAGTGACTCTACTCTGCTTGATGGAAAGCATAAGCAAAATCCAAGAGTGGGGGTCACCATACTCATTGTGAATGCAGAAAAAGCAGCATGGTGACCTACAATACGACGGACTATTGAGATACTTCTGCGTCATTGGGCTTCTGGTATCGTACTCACCAACAAAACGTTACAGCACAATTGTCGGTTGGTCTTCTGTGATACGATAATACCGCCCCAGTCGAGCCGACCTACTCGTGATGAAATCCATTTGGCTCTACTACCTTAATTATTCTTAATTCTGCTGTGTTTTTGATTTATATGGTTTACAAATTATATATAAGTAATCGTACCTTTCTCCACTATTTTAATTTAGAACAACCTCCTTTATGATAACTAACTGACGATATTTCTTAAATTCGTTTACGAATTCATGTTATAAAATAAAAGTTATAACAATATTAATTTATATCTATAAACGGAAGTGCAAATTTTCAAAGGAATAAGTAATAAAAAAATGTCTATCAAAAAATTTACTTAAAGTTTCATAAAAAAAATAAATTATTAAAACAAATTTTCAAAACCGTTCTGGTAATTGTTAAAATATTTTTAATAAATGCCAGTAACATATAGTTTTTACTAATTTAATTAAAATACAAAAAAATCTAAATCATAAAAAAAATGTGTTAACATCATTACACCTTACCCAGAAATGTAAAATGTACTATTAGCAAAACACATTTTAAAATACACATGATTTTACGTGTGAACTTCAATGAGTAAGGCAAAATAATGATACTTATATGTCACGTTATCGTTTTGAAACAGAATGGATATAGCGATGTTGTGGTTTATATATATATATATATATATATAGCTCTCCATATGTTTTATGTATGACTTTGAATATTATCAAAAACTTATCGGAGTAAATGTCGTTTACGCCTTAATTAAATCGATTTATTAACTTACATCACACATAATCAACAACAGGAAACCATAACACGTTTACCCCCTCTCTCTCATATTCCCGTTTCTCCGCTTCCCCCTGGTTCGTTAAACAGTTGTCGTGTGCTCGTTTTGCTTCGCCCCGCATGAAAAGTATAAAAACATATAATTGAAACCGCAAAACATACAATAATTTACACGCAAGTATCTCCTATATTTCTAATTTCGTGACACAAGTGAACCGGCGTCATAAAGAGGCGGTTTGGAACCACGTTTGCCCAGCCTTCATCGCTGCTGGACCAAGAGCCTTCCTGCCTCATTCAAAAAAGTAGCCAAGTAAGCCTCCTACAATCTGTTTTTTATTACTCATCTTCCCTTAGTATTCCCAAGATTATTTGGAGTTCACTACTAGTTCAACCTAAATATCTGTTTTTCACCTCCGCAACCCTAAGGGCGAACAGAATTCGAAGATTGAGCAATCCCGCAGTTTCCTATTTTAATATTACTGACCATGAAAGTTAAAAACAATAGATTGAACGCATATTTTGCAAGTATACCTTTAGCACAAATTCCTCACGAATGGCCTAAAAATGAACCAGATAATAAAAACAATGCTGAGAGCTGTCTTGCTCTGCGCTCTGACGGGAAACTGACGTGAGATATGATGAACTTACATTTTCTACAATGAACATTCAAATGTTAATGTTAAAGTCTGTGGTGCTCCCGAGATCCTGGTGAAATACTTTTATTTTTCATTTAAGTATTTAAGGTTTTTTAATATTTATAAAAATTTCCTAGAATACCAAATAACCTTGCTATAATTAACAGCGAAGAAGTATCAAAGGTCATGTCTCATGCTATGCCGGATAATGTTATTTTAGGAGAATATTGTGGATCAGTCCTACGTAATGGAGAACTGAACGACTTAGAATGCGAAAGGCATTTTATATTTACATGTGAAAAAAATGCCAATTTTAGAACAACTTACCTTGATTGTTAAGGTAACTTACGTAGTTGCCTTGAACTATAACACCAGCCGGAGCATCACTCCCAACGTAGCGGTTTAATTCACCTGCAATTATTTTGTTTTCAGATTTTGGGCATGTTTAAAGAATTTCCTACAGGTCCTCCCAAAAGCTGCCCTTTCCTCTCTTGTACAACCTCTCTGTATAATGCATAAACGAATATTATGTTTACACATGCGGCTGCTGGTGAAGAGCGGTTTTTAATAATATTGCGCGATCGTTATGCTTTTCTATACACAGAATACGCTGTTTGAATACGTCATCCGCGATGATTCCTACGCCATTGTTAAACGGTTTATTCAGCTTAACCTGCTTGTTGTTTAGGTAAAATCTTGTAATTGAAATTTGAGCCCCTTTCTGTTGACAGATTGTTCTGAAATTTTGTACATACCTTCAATTTTGGTGACAATGCAATTAAATCAATTTTGTTTCATTTTAAATCCAAGATGGTCGCCGCTACAACAAATTTTACAAATTTTGTCACGTCTACCTCAATATCGCTATCAAATGAAAGTAATTAACTAGTAAACACCGTTCACTATGAAAAATTAAAATCGAAGATGGCCGCCGATACAAAATGGTGGTTTACACATTTTGTCAAAGACTACCACCACATGTGTGTCAAATGAAAGTGCTTGAATAGTAGAACACAGATGAAAATTACTATGTAATGAAATTAAAAACCAATAATTTAAAAAAAATGTAAAAGTAGTGCCTGTGTTTCCATCAAGCCATCTCAGTTTACGCCAAGCCCAACGATTTATACAGAATATTTTTCCAAATTATTATTTAGCTTTTAGTACACTATTTGCAATCGAACCGTTCAAATTAAATTCTTTTTTTACATATTTTTTGATGTAATGTGATAATGTTGCAAATATTTATTTGTACAATAAATATTTATTATTATAATTATTATTTTAAGCATTCAGTGTGCTTTGGTATGGCTACCGGTAGACGTTTCCCATACTCCTTGATTTTGAACCTTCCTTTCTTAGTTCTTGAATGCAACATATATTTATTTTACGTCGATGGAGAAACTTTGCCAGTTCTTGGCTGCGTACAGTCAGGGAACCAATGCTAAATAGCTAAGCACATGGTAATTGCGTTACTGTACCGTCGCTTGAGGGGGATGCCCTAGCATTTATACATGTTTCTTGTTGTACTTTCATGTTTAAATTAGGGAAATGTATATTGGCTATCGGTACAATATTTTATTTAGATTTGAGCACAGAAGAGGGGTCTTTTGTTCTGCGGATTTGAGCAACAAATTCACAGTAAAGATGGCGACCACTATTCCTAAAATGTATGATTTTTAGCACCTAACTGTAAAAACACGGTGTAGCAAGAATAATATTTCTTCCCAGTATCACAACAATCATGCGCCAACTGTTTCTAATTTACAATACATATGTATGGTTGAAGATCTTTACTTCTCACTAAGAATTAAAATAAATTCACTTACATGAGAAAACAAAACACAAAAATAAATGCACAGAAAAACATAATTTGTTACATTTATACTAAGTAATTTATCGAACTATTACAAATACATATATGAGGGTATCAAAAGAATTGTACATTTTAGAAACACTTTAGAAACACCCGCCGGTAACCAAGTGCGAGCTAACGCGTAAACAATAGATGTCCTGCTTCTAGATGTGGCATAGGCCGTTCTACTATGTTATTAATATTGTTATGAATTTTTTTTTTTTTTTTATTATATTTTGATACTTACTTATGATATAAATGTGAATTGTGTATGAAATTTATTAATTATAATAATAATTGAGTATTAAACACATTAAGTTAACAACTATGTTAAAACTAGTACTTAACAATATTCTATTTATATTTTCCTATAGCCTTTCTTTGTCCCAGGACTTCGCAATGCTAAAGGTGGAGCTCGACTAATAATTTTATTTCTTTAAAGACAGCAGTTGACGTCTTTCGGCTGAGATGATGGTGATGAAGTATAAGTAGGTACTTTACTTCGGTGGTATAAATAAAAATGCCTACATAAACATATTCATGACTTAAACAGTCCACCGCTGAACGTATGGTCTAAGATCCGACCCGAGATCGACCTTCACCGAGCTGATAATAGAATAAAACTTATTTCATAATAAATTTAGCATTTTAGAAAAAATAAAAAAATGGGTTGTCTAAAAAATCCTGGACAGAATATGTGTATTTTTGTGAAATATCAAATTCATGAATATTTATATACACATATACATGGATTTGATATTTACTATCAAGATCAACTGAATTTCATATTTCGATAGGACGACAATATGACACGACTGGGGAGAGATTAGGCACCAAAAGACACTAACGGCTTTACGTGCTCTCTGAAGCATGGCGGTAGTAACCCTCATTTACAAACCCCGGGCTGGTACTAAGTATTTCTATAACCAGGAAAACTGTACAACACTTTTTGACCAATTCGGGAATCGATCCCAAAACCCCCAGCAGAGAGAGGCAGTCAACATTAGACAAACACATTGTGTGATTTATTAACTCTTAGTCTAGGTGTTCTTTGAGTCATCATCATCATCATCAGCCATGTAGCTATTCAAACATATAAATGAGTCCACATTTAGTTTATCTCACTCTTATGAAGGTATTGACCAATATCATTGAAAACATAAGAATAAAATTAATTGACATTATTTATTAAAAAAAATTTTTGTATCAATGTTACCAGTAACAATGCCGGGTCTCGGTAGTTAACCGACTTTTTGTGATAATTGAACCTATATAATTAAAATATCTCCTGATAAGGGACCTTAACAGGACACTATAACCTTTAATTTCTATATAAATACATTAAAGAAAGATGTAGAGCTTCATTCTCTCCGTACTGACTGTACTGTGAATTTCAAACTCAATTTTAATTATTTTTTATTACAAAAATGAATTTCTCCAGTATTTTATTCTTCATGTTGGCTTGTTTCGTCGCATTGGCGAGCGTTACAGCAGCTCCCGAGCCCAGGTGGAGGTTTTGGAAGAAAATTGTAAGTTTTATTACTCAAAACGCATACGCTACCACAATGTTTCTGTATAAAACCGCAAAATCTACGCAGTTCTCCAATACTATTATTATAAGTAATTTTGTTACCAGTAATATTGCTTGTATTCATTATTTTACTAATTAATTTTGGTAAATTTCAGGAGCGAGTGGGCCAACACGTCCGTGACGGCGTCATCAAAGCGGGACCAGCTGTCGGAGTCTTAGGGCTAGCGGCGTCTGTTGGAAAATAAATTGACATTAATTTTATTACTCACTTTAGATTGTATCAATGTTAATTGTATATAATACTCGTTCTGTCTAAATAAATTATGTTTAAAGTTAATTAGTTCCTGATTTTTGATAAATAAATAAATTCGTAATCCAAACTACACTTTTTTTAATGGACAATGCCTGAATTATTAATATATGTCCGAGGGGGACTTTAAAAACATAATTATATACAAAATAGACACAAAAACACACAGACTCAGAACAACATGTTGTCGATTGTGGACACACAAAGTGTTGTCCCATGTGGGATTTGAACCCACCAAACTTAATGCGACTGCATTAAGTTTTGTGGGTTTGTGGGTAGGTGACCGCTTACATCACTACGCCATCCGTGCAGACATCTTAAGACGTATTTACCGGACTGATGACAAAGCCGATAACAAAGCAAAACAAAAAACATACCATCACAGCCGATGATGTCCAGTACTAGACGCCTCCGCTAAGGTTGGTTGGTACCCTATCAAGCGCCAGTCATGTTTTTATATATGTGCCTGCCAAAATTACTCGACTCTGCCTGATGGACAGCATCAAGCTGGACCAAGAGTAGTGGTCATCAAACTAAATGCGAATGCACACAATGCAGTGTGGTGACCGACACTGCGGTGTACTATTGGGATGCCTATGCATCCTAATCTGCAGCCCATATTTTTTTTTTTTATTTTGCATTTTGCATTTTAGGTACCTTCCATGATATTATGTAAATATATTTTAATAAAACCCTGAATCCTTTCTTCAACATTTAACTAAATAAATGCCGTTCTATCAATTTTATTTGGAGCTTAGATTGAATCGATTTCGTCAAGCACTTCGGGTTTGCCCCTCTTTAAGAATAATAGTTATTATTATATTTTAATTTTTTTTGTGAATACATAAATAATAATAAATAAATAAATATTTTCGGACATCTAACACACAACGATATCTAGTCCCAAACTAAGCAGAGCTTGTATTATGGGTCCTAGACAACTAATATACATACTTATATACTTTTTTTTTTGTAAATACATATTATAGATAGAAAACACCCAAACTCCGAAACAAATATTTGCAGATCATACAAACATTTGATCCGACCCGGAAATCGAACCCGAGACCTCAAGAACAGCATTCACATACGCTACCACTGCGCCACCGAGGCAGTCGAAACAGAATGAATTATTTACTAAGACTTTTTTATATGGAATTGACAGCCTAACTTTTGTTATGGTTGAAATATTATGATCGCTTGTTCTTGTTAAACTTGTAATAAATATATTAGTTTCTTAATATAAATAAGTATATTATACATTTAGGTCATTTTTATTTTCTATTATCATTATTTAATACAAAAGGTGTTCTATCACATGAAGTAAGCTCATTTGTAGTGTATAAATTTTAAAAATATGAAAAAGTTCGACGAACTTTAACCTGACTTCGTAAAAACTTTTGTCATAATTTTAATAGCCTACGTTACTCGGGTCATCAATTCATCATTGCAAATCTATTAACGTTTTATTCATTAAACTCAGTTTAGTAACGTCATTTCTAATGTATACATTTGAAATATGAAAAATTTTAAAGTACTCTGACCTGACTGCTCCAGAACTTTTGACCTATCGACACTACATTAATTAAAATCCGTTTAGTAGTTTAGGCGCTGATGGATGGAACTACACACACAGACTGCCAAAATCATTACCCTATCTTTTGACTTCGCCGTGGTCGGGTAAAAATGATAATAATTATATATATGTATATGTTTGTTGGGCTTAGGTAACCTTATTCACGTGGTGAAAAACGATGAACGAATATCTTAATTACCGTTTTATCACATTACTATCAATCGAGGCCGTGGTGTCATTATTCCGGTCTAACCGGCCCTTTAATTTTGAAGCAAGTTTCTCATTATTACAGCTTAAGTTTTACAAGTACAATTTTAACAAAAATAAAACCGACTTCAAGGTTCGACTCGATTTCTCTTGGATGCCATCATCAGATATTAATGTCCTTATCATGGTACCACCGTCGGGACATCTTCTTTCCATTAAAAAATAATCATCGGTTCATAAGCGACGAAGTTATCGAATCGTCGTCATCGAATTGAGAAACCTCCTTCTTTTTTTGAAGTCGGTTAAAAACAGGCATTGTTTTCGTGGCAAAGTCGGTGGTACTTTCATTGGTCGTGTCGCCGGCAAAATGCGTAGGGGGTTTATATTGTGTGGTTTCAATTTTTTTGTATATTTGCACCAGCCAAAATAACTCTAATCTGCCTGATGGAAACCATAACCAGAATCAAAGAGTGGTGGTCACCATACTGCGAATGTAAACAATGCAGTATGGTGACCCACACCAAGGTGGGCTAGTGATCTTTCTGCATACGAACGCTGTCATTTTACGTTGATTGTTGTTTATGGAAATGTATAGAAAACGATGAAGAAACCACCTTTAGTAAAGGTAGTTTCTTCATCGTTTTCTATACATTTCCATAGGTCCTCGTGTTCCAGATAAGTCTTGATGGCAAAGCTCCACGTAGCATAATTTTCACGGCCTTTTAACTTTTCTATGTTAATTAAATTGGAACTTAAAGACATTTTTGGTTTTATTTGTTTTTGACTGCCTCGGTGGCGCAGTGGCAACGTACGCGACTGCTGTTCTTGAGGTCTCGGGTTCGATTCCCGGGTCGGATCAAATGTTTGTATGATCTGCAAATATTTGTTTCGGAGTTTGGGTGTTTTCTATCTATAATATGTATGTATTTACAAAAAAAAAAGTATATAAGTATTTATATCAGTTGTCTAGTACCCATAATACAAGCTCTGCTTAGTTTGGAACGAGATGGCGTTGTGTGTTAGATGTCCGAAAATATTTATTATTATTATTATTATTATTATTTGTATATTATGTAGGAGATTTGCAGAAAAAGAAAGGAACCTCGAAGACCGAACAACGTGTGACGGAGACCGATTGAAATTGTAATTTCAAATTTACTTTTCACACAAAATACTGTTCCTAATCGAAAACTAATCGGGCGTCTGGGCCCATAACCTGATGAAAATCTATTATTATATTAGGATTGTCTAGATCTAAACTAATGCAGAAAATGAATAGACGGAACGATGTTACAACGACAGGAGGTTTATTACAGAACATGGAAGTGTACATAGATAACTAAAAAACACGGTGACCTCTATGGCCAACCATGGAGTCCGCGTTCACATTTCAACAATTGTCTATGCGACTGTAGTACCACCCCGGTTAAGCCGGTCCGTTCGTGTTGAAATTAGCGTGGCTGTACTACCTAGAAATTAATTAATAGGAAAAACAATTAATTTCTGCTCATAGCTAAGTTCAAAGTAATATTTTTAAATAAAAATACGAATCACATCACAATCACAGATAAAAATAAGTATTGCAAATAAAACAGTATGTAAAACAATCTTATTTCTAAATAAATTTCTTTGTGGTTGTTATGTATGGTTAATGTAGAATTCTTGTATTATAATTTTATTGACCTTGGGCCTTCGATTGCCCTACGAATGCAGTAGCTGGTACCTTATCTTGCTCTTATGAAGATACTGACCAATATCATTGAAACTTAACAATAACAATGAATGACGTGATTTATTAAAATATATTTTTGTATCAATGTTAAGAGTGACAGGTCCCGGTAGTTCCCTGACTTTTTATAGTAATTAAAAATCTATTATTAAAACAGCTCCTGATAAGGGGCCTTAACATGAAACCTATAACCTTTATTGTCATGGTACACTCATTATAAATACGTTAAAGCACGATCTAGAGCATCATTCTCTCTGTACTCACTCTGCTGTGAATTTCAAAACCTATTTTATTTATTTTTGTTACAAGAATGAATTTCTCCAGAATTTTATTCTTCGTGTTCGCTTGTTTCGTCGCGTTGGCGAGCGTTTCTGCGGCTCCCGAGCCCAGGTGGAGGATTTTCAAGAAAATTGTAAGTAAACTTTTTAATAGTTATTTTTTAAAACCTGTTCGTTCATTTTAGTTTCACATATAGTTCTCAGATGTCCACATCCTGTCTTAGGACGCAGTCGAACTTTGGTCTATAGTGTCCAACGTCAGTCACTGGCCTCGAGTGACCGATCAACTTTACCCCGTGACACTCAAGCGATGTTTATGTCAAAATGCCGTACCATCTGAGGGGCATATAGTTTCTTAGATTTTTATGCTTACTATTTTAATTAGAAGATTAAAGTTTATGTGTTATTCTGACGTATAAGGTGTACAAACATCCATCCATACTTTCAAACTTTCGCGTTTATAATATTAAGTAGGGTTTTGTACTGCATATTTCATATTCTCCAACATTGTTATACTAACGATTATTCCCAGTAATAGTAAAGTTTATATCGAGTTCCAGTACAGTAATATAATTTAGCGCATCTATAGTGTAACAATTCGTTACAATGCATAGAAATTTATTTGAAAATAGCTGAACCCCGCGGTGTTACCGCGATTATCGTCGTACCGCGAGTAACGCCGCGGGACAAAGTTAGTCTAAAAAAAGTAGCCTAAGTTACTCCACGGATCATCAGCTACCTGCTAGTGAAAGTCCCGTCAAAATCCGTCCAGCCGTTCCAGAGATTACCCGGAACAAACAGTCAGACAAAAATTTTTTTAACTATATTTTCGGTATATGTGTCATGTATACATACATATGCACCGATTAAAAAGCTGTTATTTTAATATTACAAACAGACACTCCAATTTTATTTATTTGTATGTATAGATAAACAGTATATCTTTCCGAGTTATTCTAATTGTAAAAAAGAAAATGTCACGTTGTTTTGCTTTTGATGTTTTGAAATATACTTTGTTTTCATCACCAACAGTATCTATTAGCCTCTTCGACAAATGACTCTGCTGAGAAAGGAGGTATTTTCTCTTTTGTAAAATTTAAGTATTACTAATTATTACCAAGAAAATTTTGTATTTCTGTTTCAAAATCGGAAATTCTTACTAAAAATCCACCAAACTACAATTATAAGTACATTTGGTACCAAAAAAATTGTTCTCCTTCATTATTTTACAAGTAAATCTTGTTCAATTTCAGGAAAGAGTGGGTCAAAACATCCGTGATGGCATCGTCAAAGCGGGCCCAGCTGTCGGAGTCTTAGGACAAGCGAAGGCTGTAGGAAAATAAATTTACCATCATCATCATCATTCATCATCAGCCTATCGCAGTCCACTGCTGGACATAACCCTCTCCAATTGCACGCCACTTAGTTCGATCCTCGGCTTCTCCTCCATGGGCTAAAATCCTCCATCCGTAAGGAACAAAATTTACCATATTATCACTTAATTAAGAATGTTTTAATGTTAATTGTATATAATACTCACGTTGTGTAAATAAATAATGTTTAAAGGTTATTAGTTCATGATTATTTTAACCAACTTCCAAAAGGAGGAGATTCTCAATTTGATTGATATTTTCTTTATTTATTTTTTATGTATGTACACTGATTACTCCGTCAATTGTGGACCGATTCTAAAAATTCGAAAAGGTGTACTCCATGCCACTATATCAGGATCTGGTGATGGGATCCCAAGGATATCGAAGGAAATCCGCAAATTTGTTAGGCACGTACTATGCTTTCATATATTTTTTCTAAAGCTATCACAGTATTTACACCTGTTAGTCATCCTTTCATGATGATGAACCGATGATGGAAGATACAACTCCTTAACGTTTAGGAATTTGAAAATAAATCATCAAATGTCATGTGTATGTATGTTACCGTTACTCGTATTCTTTCAAGTTATTTAGGTAAACTGATGATGGAAGGTACAACTCCTCAACAGTTAGGAGTTGGAGAATAATTCTTTCAATTTCAACGTATCTATAGATCTATAGTTGTACCAAATACACGAATAGAGACTTAGTTGTATTCTTTCAAGTTGTTTAGGTGATCTGACAGGTAAGGTCAGAAGATAAATGAAACTTTAAGATACCGATCCATTAACTAGTAATCATGCAAAGCTATTAAATAGACTTTAAAAAAACATGATAATAACAATAATATAATAATAAAGCTTTATTCCTTCCATACAGAATGATAATAATAATTAACACATTGCCTGTTTAAAGTAAATCATGTAAATGACAACTTATTTAGAATTTAACATGCATTAATTATTGGAATTTAATATTATTGAGGTTATTCTGTTCAATTAAACATAATTAAATGATAAAAGCCTCCTCCAAGGCACACCTGTTATTTCTATTAGACTTTCTACCAGCCGTTGTTAGAATTTCTTAACTTATCACCAAGATGTCGGACTTCGAGCAAACGAGATTGCGTGGGTCAGCTAGTTATATATAAGTTTAAGTTACAAGATAATCATTTTGCCTTGAAGGTACTTAAAGATATTAAACGTGTTGAATGAATTCTTGAAAGTGGTTTCTCTTAGAGGGTTTTGGTCGAACTCTCCCGCGGTGACAAGCCAAACTGGGAGATGATAGGTGAGTGAGGGGTCCGGTGGTGATTGTTAGACTAGACTAGACTGCAGGATACCATAGCACAAATGGTGTAGTAGTTAAAACAGTGCTATACTGCTTACGACTTCGCTAAGTGTTGTAGGTTTGATATGATCTCCACATTGGACAATACTTTGAATGACCGACTACACGTTTCTCTTAGTGGTTTAAGTGGTCAACACGCCGTTTTTTGTTGCACCAAGTGTCATGGGTTCATTTATGAGCAGTTAGAAATGTTGCTGCAAAGTATCTGGTCACAATTAAATATGTACACATCTGACACATAGTCATTTGCCGATAAAAATATTCATCTACCTATTACAAATGTAAATATCCACATATTGAAAATAATTACATCCAGACGTCAAGCAGACAAGTATTTATGATAATCAAATGTAATATGATTAACACCATTTATATTTATATATTAATTTAATGTGATGTAAAAACTTGGCAGAAATATACCTGCACGTTGGATAGCATAGAATAGTAGGACTCCTTTGAAAGGAGAGGCCTAGCGTGGTGTAACCTGCTAAAACCTCTTTCCTAACGAGAGGCCTATGTTAGTATCTGAGATTTCGTGATTAATAAGTGAGTGGTATTTCGCTTTTATATATATACTGTTTTTGAGTACTAATATATATATATATATATCATAACAGTTACAGTTATCTATCTTTATATTCTATTGTTAGCATATTCAATTAGTAATTTCGATTTCTTAAACTAAAATCTTCAAAGGACACGTCAGTGTGCTAAAATCAATATCTACAAGTCTTCACTTTCTTAAAGCCACTATGAATATAATAATGAAAGTGTAAACTAAGTGAGTGATAATAATGGAAAACGAGGGCTCATCTTGAAACTCTCTGTTGGCAACGGAAGCTTCAAGTACCTAAATGTTGGCTTTTCTACATAATACGATACAATAAGTCAACACAATTTGCTAGTAACGTGCTGACATCAGATCTCAAACTATAGACAGTTGAATCACGAGACTAATGAACTATTGGAACGGTGCCAAATTTATCTGAGTTATCACTTTGGCAAATATTTGTTGGTGTTCTGTTTGCAGTGTAGAATTTCGGAAATTCTGTTTACCTATTAGATTAATGTAGTGTTTAATATATTAAATACTCAGTCTGATTAGGCTCAGATTTATCGCCCACAGTCAGTTCAGGTTTCAAATTTTGTGTTTCTAGTTTACTCGCTAATGCATTCCTCAATTTATCTATATCAACAATGCCTCTCCTGCCTTCCTATCTTGTCAACTCTTTCGCTTTTATTTCCAAAATTGTTTCCTTCAGATTTTTGAAACACTTGGTAAATTTACGGAATAGGTATTCAGTAAAATTCACATATTCCCCAGGTGTCTTGTGTGTCTATTGTCATCCATTGGCGTCCTTATCAAGGCTTGTTTACATGTCAAGAATGCGTTATCCCTACCTGTAATGTTTGTTTATAAGATAGTAACTATAAAAATATTTTAGTAACATTTAACTTATGTCTAATAGTATTAACGTTTAATATGAAGGTGAAAATATCAATTTTTAACAGGCCTTACTAAGACAGTCATTGCAAGACGCAACCAGGTTAGTCTCAAGTCTATTGCTTAGCATCGTTAGGATACTATTTGAACTAGACTTCATTCCTCTAACTAACGAGTTGGTTATATTAAGGTTAATTGAGTAAAGATCGTATGTTAGCGCTGTAACGGACATATCTGATGCACTACAGAAACACGGCAGTTCCAACAACATCCTAAAGCAATTGTAGTATTGTACCGTTTCTAGTGACCGCTTGGTAAAATTTAGTCTACAGATTTCTCGTAAACAGAGTCTGAAAACAAGCTTTCCAAATAGTGATTTTAACCTCTTGACTACTCTGAGCAAACCTATGTACCAGCGTGTTGTCCCTGACAGCCTGAGACCTTCATTCACGTTCAATATCTACATTATCTCTAAGGTCTCCACTAACACTGTGCCCAAGGTATTTTAATTGACAGACTCGGTGATGTAGCCTACTTGCCAGATTTGAAGTAGAATTACGACTACTAGGCTTCTGACCTAAAAACAGCATATTATTTTTGTTACATTATAAAAGATATAATTAGGTACATGTGTTATTAGACATCATGAATTACTGAATCCAAT
This sequence comes from Spilosoma lubricipeda, assembly GCA_905220595.1. Lineage (NCBI taxonomy): Eukaryota > Metazoa > Arthropoda > Insecta > Lepidoptera > Erebidae > Spilosoma > Spilosoma lubricipeda. The sequence continues at coordinate 1,779,796 of HG992296.1, forward strand.
AAGTTCAATATGGTTTAAGCACGCACAAGCGTTATCATGTAACCTTGAGATTGATCTTGACTTACAGAAACCTTATTCAAATGTTTTTTACTGCGACTAAAACCCTTAGCAAAGGAATAGCTCTGATTTACTTATTTAAAAAGTGTAAGATAAGGTTAGGCTAAGAAACTAGAACAATGGGTTATTTACTAATGCCCGTAGCGTGATAATTTTGCCCCGTTTTAGAAACATTTTTCATTGGTGCTCCGCTCCTATTGGTTCAAGCGTGATGATATATAGCTTATAGCCTTTCTCGATAAATGGGCTATCTAACACTGTAATAATTTTTATAATATTAAAATATATTAAATATTTCCTGAGATTAGCGCGTTCGAACAAACAAAGAAACAAACAAACTCTTCAGCTTTATATATTAGTATAGATTACATGTGTATTAATAGCCATTACTATATTTTTTCAATTAATTGATTCTTTTGTTTAGGACACTTACTTAAAGTGCCTGTAATGTAAGAATTAGCAATCAAATTTGATCACATCGTGTCTTTATGTGGATTTAAAGATCTTCACGTGAATAGGTAACTTGTGGCATCCCAGTCTTTAATTATCAGTTTTAGTACTTATGACTAAGAGTATAGTCGACTTTCGTATACGTCATTAACTGGGATTTAGTATTAATTAAGAGTATTAAGATAACACTAATTATGAATTGGTGAATGCTCTTTTGGATAGATTTTATAAAATTATTGATTTAGGATTAGTATTAGATTGCAAGTTAGACTTTCATACGCCCATTACAAAAATTTGCAAATCAGCACATAAACGTTACAGTTTATTATGACGACTGTATCACAGTTCGAAAACATAGGGGTTGCAAAAATATTATACCGGATTCCGTACACTGCGCTCTATAGGGGTCATACTTGCTCAGCACCACGAACTAGACTTATTTGTCGATGGATTGGGACATTTGTATCATACATTTTGTATTATTTTGAATGACATAGTATAGCCATTCTGAATAAATATATTTTAATATACTCTTCAATTGACATTATTTATATAATTATTTGTAATTTTAATGTATTGTTTTTTTATTATCGATGCACTTTGACATTATTACTACATATGACTGGGATGTATATGATAATTACCCGGCAACTCAATTGTAAATTGACAATAAGTTAATCCTGTTAGCGTCGTGGATGTCACATCTGTTAGCTTATAAGATCACATGAATAATAAATAAATTAATTAATTATTAATTACTTTAATATAATTTTTAAATTTTTTGTAACCAATACCATGGACAGTGTAAGAACATGATACTAATATTATAAATGAGAATGTAAGTTTGTATGTTACACTTTCACGTAAAAAGTACTTAACCGATCATCATGAAACTTTGTACACATATTCTTGGAGGTATTAGAAGTAACAAAGGAGACTTTTTAGGGTTCCGTGCCAAAGACAAAAACGAAACCCTTATGGATTCGTCATGTCTGTTTGTCTGTCTGTCCGCCCGTATGTCACAGCCACTTTTTTCTGAAACTATAATCGTAATAAGTCGCTGTCTAAGGTGTTGCGCGGAGTGCCGTTGCACCGAAAGACCGCCTCCTCGCGGCGCTGTTCTTCCATCCCCCGCCGCTGCTCGGTGCTCGTGCGCCGACAGTATTTATCAAGTTTATAACAAGGGGAGCTATCATTAAGCCAACATTCTGTTAAAATTATGATATCTGGATTGAAAGATAGACGGCTCAGCAAGACAATAAAATTATCAAATTTTTTATTAATACTTCGTATGTTTTGTACAATTACATTATGCTGTTTACCAGTGTCACCTAGGTAGGTTTGACATTTTTCAATAGAATAACGTGGGTAAACTCTGTATTCAGCCAAATGATCAGATAAAATTGAGCCATAGCGAATTATGTAAATTGAAAGATTATTTGCGTATCACAATCTGTGTAATGTATGTAATAAGTACTATTTATTTGGTTATGGTTAGTTAAATATGGTTAGTTGAATATGTGTTGTGTGTAAATGTGTGAACCCTACAAAGTGCCAGGCTAGATCCAGATACACTGCCATCTATATTATTTAATGGATTAATCATTCCTGTAAGCTTTTCGGTGATGAATCTGGGCTTGTTTATCGATATAAACTAAGGTTTAGTTAGCAAACTCAGGTCACTAGTGTAAGTCAGAAAGTCACGGGAACCCTTCGGGCGTTATACCGGCTCAAGAACTTTCTACGTCCTGAGACAAAAACGATGTTGGTGCAAACCTTAATTCTACCCATCTTTGATTATGGTGATGTGTGCTACTACGACCGGAATGCAGATCTCCTCAACAAATACGACCGACTTCTGAACAACAGCATTCGATTCGTTTTTAATCTTCGTAAATATGATCATATCTCCTCGTTTCGTCTTAAGTTAAATTGGCTCCCTATTCGCCAACGTTGCCATCTGCGCGCTTTAACGACTCTCTACTCTATTCCCAACTCTAACTCGCCTACCTACCTGACTTCCTCCTTCGAGTTCCTGGGTTCCAATCATGACCGAACCCTCCGCTCCACAAATAACCTCCTTCAATCGTGCACCTCTCACACTTCTACATGCGTTCATTCTTCCTTCCTAATTCAATCTGTCCTTCTTTGGAATGCTCTTCCCAAGGAAATCAGAATGGCAACCAATCGTGATTCATTCAAGGCCAAAGTACAAGCTCTCCTCATGTAAAACTTAGCAGAATCATCACAAATTTGATATTATTTTAGTATAGACGTATATTTATTTTATGTGTGTATGTATGTATATATATGTATGTATGTATTTTTTGTGTGTTCTTAGACATATCGTTTTACCTAATTTTGAGTTCTTTTTGTCTATTTTAGATTAACTTATCAAAGTATAGTGCACTTTTACATTCATTTCCGCACCACTTTAATTTCGACTATTAGAGAATGTCTATGGTATTAAGTCCACCATTGTACATCTTGTGCATATAGTTGCAAAATAAATAAATAAATAAAATTAGTTTCTTAATAATAGAACACTAAAGAGCTGTGCTCAGGTAGTGGCTCAGCAAATCGCTTTCTTGTGTAATCTAAGTTTATCAACAGATACTGTCCCTACTTGCCTTAAAACTGCAAACGTATGTCCTATTTATAAAAGTGGCGCCAAGTGATCCCAAGGCTCCATGCAACTATCGCCCAATCTCACTGCTGACAACTCTGTCTAAAGTACTTGAGAAAGTTGTTAACAGAAAACTGTTGACATATCTAGAAAAGAACAATTTATATCTGGAAACCAGTTTGGTTTTCGACCTGGCAAGTCTACGTAGGATGCAGTAAGTAATTTAGTCGAGTTTATATCAGACAAACTAGATCGAGGAATGACGTGTACTGCCGTCTTTCTAGATTTAGCCAAAGCCTTCGATACTGTCTCCCGGAGGATATTATTACGGAAACTAGAGGATTTGGTGATTCGTGAAGATGCTTTGGCATGGTATAATGGGAGACTACTGCTAAATCTAAAATCTGTTAACTTCGGAGTTCCACAGGGCAGCATCCTTGACCCGATACTATTTATTATATAAATTAAAGCTTATGTGCACTAGAACTAGCCTAAGCAAAAATAGTTACTTATGCAGCTGACACTGCACTAGCCTTCTTTGGCGAAACTTGGAATGATACCCAGGTCAACGTTGAACAGGGCAAACTATTGCTAACTGGTTGTATCTGAATCTCTTTACGCTAAATATTGGCAACACAAAAGCTATAAATTTTTATGTGTCAAAACGATCTTCTCCCAAATTCACGATGAACCTAAGACTGCTCTCGTGCTTGGCGCTGGAAAGCTGTCAATGCCCTTTAATTGAACAAATTAACTGCACCTGGATAGCCAGCTTAATTGAACCACTCATCGCAACGCACTACACACTAGAATTAGAATGCTTATGCCAATTTTTAAGTGTCTGGGTAGAATTGCAAATGAGAAGACCTTAAGGGTGGTTTATTTTTCTCTTGCTCAATCAATTCTTACCTATTGCATTACAGCATAGGGAGCTGCTGGTGAAGGCCATATGATGAGAGTAGAAAGAACACAACGTGCACACCTTAAAACTGCTTACGGCCGGTCGTATAGATACCCTACTGACGTTCATAACTGGGGGGATTACTCAGAGTACGACAATTATACATTATATCCACCACGCTGCGCTTTCACAAAAATACACACACACACACACTCGATGTATTTGCAGCACTTCCTACGTTGCTTATTTTTGTTTTATTTATTATTATTATTTTTTTGCTGATTTCTAATCTTTGTTGATTGTTATTACGACGAAACGAGACTAGATCCCACGACACAGGGAATCCTAGTGTGGGATCTAGGGATCAAACCCTGTACTTGTATTAAGTTTTTGAAACAATAAAGAAAATTATTTATTATTTCCTTTATTACATTTATAAATACATATTAATTACATTTTTAAATATAAAAACAAATACATTTAAAAATATAAAAAATAGTAGACCACTGACTTCACGTACAGGGACCAAGAAACCGGTGGTTAGGGCTCCAAAGAAAGAAACCTCCACACAATACGAGCCGTGTCAAGGAGGACTGCCTTCTGCATCAGACCCTTGATCTAGGCATCTAACGTGAGCCTCTTAAGCCAATTAATCCGTGAGCAGATACGACTATCTAAACAATGATCGCCGAATCCACATTCAACTTATCGACAATCTCGTGAGATAAATCCAAATGTTTTATTTGTTTTTCTTTTTCGACTTTCACGAGATTTTCGTCAGGAGGAACGGCAATATCGACAATCATTGCGCGGCGCTCCAATCGATTTATCACCACAATATCAGACTTATATGCAACAAAAGTCCTGTCTGTGATAATAGATCGATCCCAATATAACATAGCACGACCATTCTCGAGAACTGGGTCGGGCACATACCTGTAGTTTGGCTCCTCTGAGTTCACAAGATGGTATTTAAGGGCAAGTTGTTGATGTACAATCCTGGCTACTTGGTTGTGCCTGTGCAAATATTCGCCATTAGCAAGACGAGAACCACCAGAAATAATATGCCTAATAGATTCTCCAGGACTGTGACATGCCCGACAGATGTTGACCGTACCATTCTTCAAGATATATTTCCGATAGTTATTGGTCATGATAACTTCGTCCATAATCGCACAGACAAAACCTTCGGTTTCTCCGAAGAGATCACCATACCGTGGCCAGGATGTAGATGCTTTAAAATCTATATCAGGCCCATTAAGGGCCCGATAAAATCGACCATGAAGTTCTTCGCCCTTCCGATCGTTAGTACTAAGTACTACAAGTTTGCGCCAATTCTCTTTAGCCAAAGCGAGCGGAGTGAGTCCGGTATCCACTGCAACTAGATTGCGATGCATTTCCACATCAGTATGGAGAAAACATTCTCTAAGATTGTATATCTCGCGATTGTGGAGGGTCTTGATATTTAATAGTCCAAGACCCCCAAACTTTCGCGGGATATACAACCTCATAACCGATGAACGTGGGTGATGCATTCGGAATGCAGTTAGCAATGTACGGACTCTCATGTCAAAAGCATCTAATTCGGTCTGAGTCCATCTAAGTAAACCAAAGGAATACATCAGAACCAGCACGACCCAACTATTGTAGGCCCGCAGCTTGTTACCACCTGATAAAAGACTTTTTAGTACTTTTTTCAGGCGGCCAAAGAAATGTTCCCGCAACATTTGTTTCACGTCGAATTCTGATATTCCCAAGGACTGTGATTTATTATTATTATTATTAGTTAAAATAGATTAAACCCAAACAAATAGATTAGATCCAAACAAATAAACAGGTCAAGCTAAATAAAACCGATTATTAAAAGATAAAAAAGAAAAAATACGGTATTATTGAAAACAATGCGGTAAGAGCTAAAAAATAAGTATGGTAAATAATATTCGTTACAAAATCGTTGGACTTAGCGTAAACTGAGATGATTGGATGATACTGCTTTATGATTGGATGATTAGCGTAAACTGAGCTGGCCCAACGATTTTATACCGAATATTTTTTACCAAATATGTTTTAACTTTTAGTGCATTATTTTCAATGAAATCGTTTAAATAAAAAAAATAATAATTATGTTTTAAAGTTTTTAGCTTTTGATTGCATTACATAGTATCATCTCATCTATCTGTGTTCTACTATTCAAGCCCTTTCATTTGATAGTCTTTGACAAAATGTGTAAACCACGATTCAGTAGCGGCAGTCGTTTTGAATTTAAAATGAAACAAAATTCATTTAATTGTATTGTCACCAGAACTGAGGGTGTGTACTAAATTTCAGATTATCCGTCAACAGGAAGGGGGTTAAATTTCAATTACAAAATTTGATCCAAACAACAACCAGGTCAAGTTAAACAAAATCGTTTAATAAAAAGAAAAGCAAAGCAAGTATAATATATTTTAAGTACATAATAGCTTTAAAATTATGGATGATAGCTTTAAAATTATGGATGATATATTATAATAATGTTGAACTACTATACGGGTCTCGGGTAGACAATGTCATGTGATCGAAAATCGAGTTGCTTGCTAGAATCTTAGAAAACGTTGCAGGACCGGGTGCGATTTCTTCTACTAAAATTATCGCAAACAGGTGGATAATTAGGTTTTTTTTCACAGATAAATGGGTATTTGACATCACAATCTGCATCATCAAACAGGCCTCTACGGTATACTGCTCCACAGTATTGTTTATTTCCATAGTTATCCGGTCGTCCTGGAGCCCATTTTGCATACCCTGCCTTCTCAATCGACTGACCTGTAAAAGCACATATTTTAACCCGAATTAGCAAGATCGTTTTGTCCAAAATTAAATCTCAGTCATTTTGGTTTCACGAATTGATACAGTTGCTATCCAGTATACTACTAGCACATTAAAATGTATTCACCAAACAAAATATTTCCAACTTACATATGACAGTCATAAAATAACAAACAAGTTAACAAAATATTTTTTTTTATGATATGTTACAAATTAGATAACACGTCAGTGATAGGCAATTTAAGATCATACTGTGCTCTTTTCTTGAAGAAGATATCAAAATACTGAACATAAAATTTTGTTAAATAGATTGATGCGAATGCGGAGTATAAAATATATAAGTCATGGGGATGAAAGTTTTGCAGTGTTCACTAAGAACCGCTATTTAGTCAACTTAGTATTAGAACCATGTGAAACTTTCATAATCAGCTTAGCTTAAAATATTTGGACACACAACGCCATCTAGCTTCAAACTAGACAAGCTTGTTCTATAAAAGTTAGATTGACTAACAGAATCCTTAAATACTTTTTTGTAAACATACATATTATAAACATAAATCAACCAAACTCTGAAACAAACATTTGCAGATCATACAGACATTTAACCTAACCCGGGAATTCAACCCGAGACTTCTAGCATACAGTACCACTGCGCCACCGAGGTAGTCTAAGTTTCAAGTAGAACTTAGGTTCTAAGTAAATTTTGTATTTCAATTTAAACTATAAGAGTAGTATAATAAATACCATGAATAGTTATCCATTCTGAGTTAAGGTGCCAATATTTATATCCGATTAAGGCAAATTCTGGATAAAGGCTCCCCACTATTTTTTCGTTTGGATTGTTGGCGTACATTTGAGTAATGATTGCTGCTTCTTCTTCGCTGTTTATAATAGCAAGATGAGCTCCTTCAGAAGAACAAACCATGTGGGCACGTTCATAAATCCCCGCTTTTGTATGAAATTTGTAGCATTTGTTTGTCTGAGTCTCAAAATGGTAATCTGAAAGTTTCAACGTGCATTATAATATTTTAGAAAGTATTATTTTTACAAGTATTTTATAACTATTTGTCATGAGACAGTTTTAGAAATACAATCACCTGGATCTGTAGTACCACAAAGGTTGACATCAACGTTCGAATTCTCCCTGTAGCATATATATGGTCGAGGTTCATCACATCTTACATCTGATAATTTTCCATCAGCATTTAACGCTATACAGTTTTCAGCGTTATTTTTATTATCAGGTTCATATCGAGCCCATTTGTGTGGAATATCTGTTAAAGCTATACCTGCAAATGTATAATATTTAGTTAGTTATTACGACACGCTTTAATCTGATTCATAATCAGGTTGCGTATATACGGTGGTGACGAGATAACTAAAACTTATTCTAATATTTTTCTAGATACATATTATGTATAACAAATAAGTAACAGTTTCATAATGAATAGTTTATTAATAAAAAGCCACACCTAAATTTTCTATATCAGTCATACATATACTTCTTCTTCTTCTTTTGATAAGATGGCAACTAACTAATCAGCTATTTCTGCAAATGTCAAATATTTAAAGTCTTCAAATCATAAGTTTTCGACTTTTCAAGTCTTCGTCGTGATGAAATTAAAGACAAAAATAATGCGAGTCGGGTTCGCGCACCGAGGGTTCCGTCCAAACCTGTAGGTATATGTGACGTAACAATAAAAAATATGCTTCTTGCTATTTTTCCTTTATCTGTACTATAAGAAGCTGCTTCGTACCAAATTTCAAGATTCTAAGTTCACGGGAAGTACCCGAAAAGCGTCGAAAATTTACAGCATAAACGGCTGCTTTTTTCACTCAATCATCAATCATAATCACAGCTCCAAGGGCAGGTATACGTCACTCGGATACAACTGACAGAGGGCTGCCAAACGCCCGCCTGAGCGCTCGCGCCGCACTATACCGCACGTTTACGATTCGAAATGTCGAAACCACCTAATTATTGTGTAAAAGATGGGTGTGAAAGTAAAAAACAAAGGAAAATTGCCTTAAACGGAGAAACCGTTTACGAATTTGATTTAGAGTATTAAGGGCGCGTTTACGATTCGTACAAAATTATGCTTTTTTTCGGTGCAATTTGTAACTAAACTAAACAAATTGAATATAACAAAGTACTAACACTTATAGATTAGTTCTTCATCTTCAAATCCGAGGGACAACTTTTTTGGAAATTGTATTTTTTTATATTGTAAAAACGATCTTCCGTAACCATTTTCCACAGTATTTACGATATCGGGTTGAGTTTTGGTACATTTTTGTTCTACAATCAACCTATTTTAGAATTTCTAAAAATAATGTAAGAAGGCATATATAGTCAATTATAAATCCGAGGAAAAAAATAGTATAAAAGTGTCACAGAAAGTCGCAGAAAAAATAACAACCGGAGCTTATATTTTCTCATATTTTGCTATTACGGATGAATCGTAGTCGATTGCAATAAGGGTTATTTTATTTTTTTGAACCTCTTTTGATTTATCGCGTAAAAATTTCGTAATCTCAGTCTGCGCTCAGCCGCCGTCATGAGTGGACACTGTGTCGCCTGTTTGCATTAGCTCTTGTTGAAAAGATCGCTCTTCGAATTCAATATATTCGATAAACCAGAATAGGTTGATACTTGACAACGTTAGATTATTTTTAACCGACTTCAAAAAAAGGAGGAGGTTTCTTCTATTTACAGATTTTTATAACAATATTTTAGTTTGCTAAAACTAAGTAGTATTGTGCGAGTTCGGGCTCGATTGATGAGACATTACCTCCCACTTAGGTGGAGTGACCTGAAGGTGTACTACGGTGACTGCTTTTCTAACTTCTAGACGAGTTGACATAGTCTAATCGAGTTTGGGCTAATTTTGGTAATTTTGATGAGACCTTACCTCCGGACTACATGGAGTGACTTGGAGGTGTACTTCGGTGACTGCTTGTGGAACTCCTAGACAAGTTGACATAGTGTTACCGAGTCTGGGCTCATTTTGTTAGTTATGATGAGACCTTACCTCCGGCTTAGGTGGAGTGATCTGAAGGTGTACTTCGGTAACTGCTTTTGGAACTCCTAGACGAGTTGACACAGTCTTACCGAGTTTGGGCTCATTTTGTTAGTTATGATGAGACCTTACCTGCGGCTTAGGTGGAGTGACCTGAAGGTGTGCTTTGGTGACTGCTTCTGGAACTCCTAGACGAGTTGACATAGTCTTACCAAGGTTGGGTTCATTTTGTTAGTTATGATGAGACCTTACCTCCGGACTACATGGAGTGACTTGAAGGTGTACTTCGGTGACTGCTTGTGGAACTCCTAGACGAGTTGACAAAGTCTTACCGATTTTGAGCTTATTTTGTTAGTTATGATGAGACCTTACCTCCGGACTATATGGAGTGACCTAAAGGTGTACTTCGGTGACTGCTAGTGGAACTCCTAGACGAGTTGACATAGTCTTACCGATTTTGAGCTTATTTTGTTAGTTATGATGAGACCTTACCTCCGGCTTAGATGGAGTGACCTGAAGGTGTACTTCGGTGACTGCTAGTGGAACTCCTAGACGAGTTGACATAGTCTTACCGATTTTGAGCTTATTTTGTTAGTTATGATGAGACCTTACCTCCGGCTTAGATGGAGTGACCTGAAGGTGTACTTCGGTGACTGCTAGTGGAACTCCTAGACGAGTTGACATAGTCTTACCGATTTTGAGCTTATTTTGTTAGTTATGATGAGACCTTACCTCCGGCTTAGGTGGAGTGACCTGAAGGTGTACTTCGGTGATTGCTAGTGGAACTCCTAGACGAGTTGACATAGTCTTACCAAGTTTGGGTTCATTTTGTTAGTTATGATGAGACCTTACCTCCGGCTTAGATGGAGTGACCTGAAGGTGTACTTCGGTGACTGCTAGTGGAACTCCTAGACGAGTTGACATAGTCTTACCGATTTTGAGCTTATTTTGTTAGTTATGATGAGACCTTACCTCCGGCTTAGGTGGAGTGACCTGAAGGTGTACTCCGGTGACTGCTTTTGGATCTCATAGACGAGTTGACATAGTCTTACCGAGTTTGGGATCGTTTTGTTAGTTCTGATGAGACATTACCTCCAGACTAGATGGAGTGACCTGAAGGTGTACTTCGGTAACTGCTAATGGAACTCCTCGACGAGTAGAACTAGGTGTGCCGAGTTTGGGCTTGTTTTGTTAGTTATGATGAGACCTTACCTCCAGACTAGATGGAGTGACCTGAAGGTGTACTTCAGTTCCATTAGCAGTCACCGAAGTACACCTTCAGGTCACTCCGTGTAGTCCGAAGGTAAGATCTCATCATAACTAACAAAACGAGCCTAAACTCGGTGAGACTGTCAACTCGTCTAGGAGTTCCATAAGCAGTCACCGAAGTACACCTTCAGGTCACTCCAGCAAGTCCGGAGGTAAGTACCTATTACATAGAAATGAGAAAATATAAAAAACTTTCAAAATATCAATTTAGGCAAGTTGACATTTATACCTGCCGCTATCCGATTTGCACTTGTTTGTGTAACTTGTGTCAACGTAGTAATTCCATTCTGTACCTATCAATTTTGCAAACGCGTCCTTAATAATATAAGTGTAGTAAAAACAAAAATGCACTAGCTTCAATGCTTTGTTACAGGAGAAACCCAATGTTGACGAAACGACACTGTTTACTCATTTTAAAGCTTATAATAAAGACTCATCTTTTTATAGCGTGCTAAAAATCCCACCTAAAATGTTTGATAATAATATTCAAGAGTTAGAAATAGTATTTATAAATTATTTTGACAACGTCTTAAATAGTCGGCCTGGTATCACCATATTACAACTTTTAAAAACCATTGATTTTCCGTCGCTTTGCTCATATTTTCCATGTTATGATTATTTATTAAAAGTATTTTCGCGTTTTAGGATATTTTTAACTTTAAAATTTAATAACAAAGAATTCAGAAAAGGGAAAAAAAGATATACTCATTATATCGTTATTATAAGGGCTATGCTTGATGTCTGTCTAAGGGATCGCATCAGAAATGTATTGATCCGGCAGAGAATCATTACCGTTAGGGTAAACGGGTTCTTGAGTGGAGACCGCGTCTCGGCAAACGTAGTGTAGGACGTCCAAAGGCCAGGTGGAGTGATGATCTGCGGCTGGCAGGAGCTGAATGCGAAAAGCTCAAGATCTAACTAAGTGGCGTGTAATTGGAGAGGCCTATGGCTAGCAGTGGACTGCGATAGGTTGATGATGATTATAAAAAACTAAAAGACACAAAAATGTACTGACGTTTTCTATTGATTCGAAATTTCGGTGTAAGTAAATAGGTACATTTTGTATCTCTAGGCTCGCAGATCTGTTTCTACGCTTTAGTACTTCAATATTCTCTTTCAATTTCTGTATTTTTTGTCTTCTACCTACCTTTGAAGTTGGGTTTGAAGTATTTTTATAAGATGGCATAATATCTATCAGAGACAAACTTTAGACTTTCCTTAAGCTCTTCATTACTTTGTTTGATTTCAAGGAAGTTTTAGTCAACCTTCCTTGACAGACAGGTGATTAGGCTTTTGAGATCCTTAAGGTTATCGTCGTCCCGTTTACGCTTAATTCGCACACTGACATTGCCGCTGCATCTCCTGTCGGATGCTGTATCCGATTCACAGATCTTAGGCGGACACATAGCTGGAGCAGGGCGTAAAGATCCAGACGCCAAGGACACTGAGGCAGATGGGGGAGATAGCTGAAGAGGCGTATCTAACGGCTTACTCGATTCCTTGATAGTCTAGATTAAGTAGTTTGAACAGTGAAATATTCTTGCAGTCCTGGGGTTTTCGATAAAATAAATTCTCACTAAGATTCACTCACTTTGAGAACTGCCAAAACTCGACAGTATTAGTCTTCGACGATTTATGACAGATATCAGATGTTTACGGTGACAGGTGGCTGTAGCTTATCAGCTGACAGTTGGACACTAAGTGACAGCTCGGATAGCAGCTGACAGTCGAATGACGTTAATGAGTTTTGGCATAGCTCTGGCTGCTAGCTCCGTCTCAGGTGTTGCTTTCTCACTCACACTTTCACTGTGCACTACTAGGTATGTTATGCGCGCCTGGTCCTTGATCAATTGCATTTAATTAAATTTTATTTAAAAAAAGAAATCAATTAAAACTAACTTGCGTGTACACGTTTGTACACTTTCATGATCCGGGAAAAGCTTTATTAAGGACGCGTTTGCAAAATTGATAGGTACAGAATCGAATTACTACGTTGACACAAGTTACACAAACAAGTGCAAATCGGATAGCGGCAGGTATAAATGTCAACTTGCCTAAATTGATATTTTGAAAGTTTTTTATATTTTCTCATTTCTATGTAATAGGTACTTACCTCCGGACTTGCTGGAGTGACCTGAAGGTGTACTTCGGTGACTGCTTATGGAACTCCTAGACGAGTTGACAGTCTCACCGAGTTTGGGCTCGTTTTGTTAGTTATGACTAGACCTTACCTCCGGACTACATGGAGTGACCTGAAGGTGAACTTCGGTGACTGCTAGTGGAACTCCTAGACGAGTTGACATAGTCTTACCGATTTTGAGCTTATTTTGTTAGTTATGATGAGACCTTACCTCCGGCTTAGATGGAGTGACCTGAAGGTGTACTTCGGTGACTGCTAGTGGAACTCCTAGACGAGTTGACATAGTCTTACCGATTTTGAGCTTATTTTGTTAGTTATGATGAGACCTTACCTCCGGCTTAGGTGGAGTGACCTGAAGGTGTACTTCGGTGACTGCTTTTCGATCTCATAGACGAGTTGACATAGTCTTACCGAGTTTAGGCTCGTTTTGTTAGTTATGATGAGATCTTACCTTCGGACTACACGGAGTGACCTGAAGGTGTACTTCGGTGACTGCTAATGGAACTCCTCGACGAGTAGAACTAGGTGTGCCGAGTTTGGGCTCATTTTGTTAGTTATGATGAGACCTTACCTCCGGACTATATGGAGTGACCTAAAGGTGTACTTCGGTGACTGCTAGTGGAACTCCTAGACGAGTTGACATAGTCTTACCGATTTTGAGCTTATTTTGTTAGTTATGATGAGACCTTACCTCCGGCTTAGATGGAGTGACCTGAAGGTGTACTTCGGTGACTGCTAGTGGAACTCCTAGACGAGTTGACATAGTCTTACCGATTTTGAGCTTATTTTGTTAGTTATGATGAGACCTTACCTCCGGCTTAGATGGAGTGACCTGAAGGTGTACTTCGGTGACTGCTAGTGGAACTCCTAGACGAGTTGACATAGTCTTACCGATTTTGAGCTTATTTTTTTAGTTATGATGAGACCTTACCTCCGGCTTAGGTGGAGTGACCTGAAGGTGTACTTCGGTGACTGCTTTTGGATCTCATAGACGAGTTGACATAGTCTTACCGAGTTTGGGATCGTTTTGTTAGTTCTGATGAGACATTACCTCCAGACTAGATGGAGTGACCTGAAGGTGTATTATAGATAAGTGGGAGTCGAACCAACCTCTGGGTTTCCAGTCAACAGTGACATCAATCATCAAATACAGGTAAAAAAAAGAAATTCAATTCATTGAGCCTTGTTAGAAGTTGAATAAATTAATGAACACTCTTTTCTACGGTTCATGAGATGAGAACATTTTGTGAAATACTCAGACAAATTCAATAATATTTATGTACATGCTATGGCTACGTCAGGAGCCTTTCTATTTCAATAATAAACTGGTGCAATTTTGAAACTCACGTAAATATTTGATTTCAGATAATTTCAAAAGTCGGCTTACTTACCATCGATTGTATAATAGTCTCCTTTCGAATATATAGCAGCGATTCCAGTAAAGACTTCGCTGTTACAAAATGATTCCAACATATAAGATTTCATTGTATATGTAGTAGGTGAAGCTAATATACCACCTATACAAAAAAAACTACGATTAAAATGAATAAAACATTGACTTTATTCCATGGATAGTAATAAGGTTTGAAATCTTACTGATACACAATTATCAGTTAATTTTAGTCGACTAAGGTTATGATCAGCTAAATGTGATTTGACCTTTAACATCCATACTTAATAACACTAATCTCAGGAAGTAAAATTCTGATTAAAAAAAACAATGTAAGATATTATAAACAAACTTTTAATACAAAAAGAGACTATATATAGTGCAGGTTACTACTCCAAACATCAGCTTTGCATGTCTTTTCTTTCCTAACGACGACAGTTACCAGCTCGGGATCGTAAAGTATCATCTATCTCTTATCTTTTTATTTGTATCTTTAAAACAATGTTAAGAAAGCACGTATGCTGTTTCTTTTTTTATAAAGCAGCGTATGCAGCATGCAGCAGCATATATTATGACTTTCTTTGAAAGTTCATCAACAACCCATAATGTCCCACTACTGGGCACGGGTCTCCTCTCAAGAGAGGGTTAAGGCTATACGTTCCCACGCTGGCCGAGTGCGGGTTGGAAACTGGCAAGACAACGTTGTGGCCACGTAACCTTGCCGGTAGATTTACATATATTTTAATAACCTTTATCCTTCCAATTAAAAATAAAATTAGCATATTTTATTTTACATTGCACTGAAAAAACACAATATCCACTATTGGCATTGAAAATCATCGACAAATCTTATAGATGTATTAAATGTTTGTTTGTATTCTAATGCACTCTTTATGTATTAATTGTATTGTTCATTCCCTGAAACCTGAGGTCTTTAATTGAATACGGATGAACATGACAAAAATAATTTATTTAATGGTAAGATTTATAAGAATTGATCACCTAATAACAAAGCGTCGGATACGAACGTTAGTTAGTAGTAGTACTTTTAGTTAAGTTATCTATACTGATTAAAATTCACTTCGAACAGAAAGTATTAAATTTAATTAATAAAAACACTTTCGCAACTGATATTCATTTTAATTTATACTAATATTCAGAATTCGAAAGTAACACTGTCTGTCTGATACTGATACTGATGATTTGAATGAATTTTGGTATAGACTGACTTGATTGACTGACTTGACTGACATGATTTGACCTTGGAGAATAAGCTATTTTTGGTCTTGGTAACTTGATATATACGGGATTCCCCGATTTCTCGAGAATTTTAAAATCTTTAAAAATTAAGTATTTTACCTGAGTGAGGTTAATAAAATTGTAACGAGTACAATAATTACTTATAAAATAATTATTTTTTTAAGTTTATATGATGTGTGTTACTTTTTCACACTAAAACAGCTGGACCAATTCTGGAAAATTTTGGAATAGAGGTCGCTGACAGCCTGGATTAAAACAAGGGATGGTTTTCATTACTTGACTTCGGTGATGCCAAAAGGAAAGGTGATAGTTTTGTTAGTCATTGTATGTATTTTTACTAAATACTGACCCGATTTTATTGAATGGGGTGTTAATAAATTTGTGACAATAACCCGCGTGAAACTTTTGAAGTCGTAGTTTTTGAAATTTTTATCTTGTTATGAAAACAGTTTTCTCGTTGATTAGATAATAGACGGTCTAGCTAACAACATAATGTAAAGCTGTTATTTATATATTTAAAACTTATTGCACATGTGATACAAAGGCGGACTTAATGCCAAGAGACAGTATCTCTCAGTCAATCTTCTGGTGATGCTGAAATATGATGCGGTAGGTACACAGATAAAATATAGAATTTTACAAAGTTATTAATAGCTAGTCCTAGTATACAATGAAAAAAAAATCGAGAATGATAAAAAAGTTTTATAATACCTTCAAGTTGGCATCGCAAACGAGCTTCTTCCCAAGTCTCTGGTATTTCGTGATACTTGAACCAACCAATGTCAGTGTACTCGTAGTCGCATCTGAACTTGACACTTTCTGCAAGAAGTTATAGATAATAAAACATCTGTAAAACAGTTATGAGGTTTTTTTATGTATGAGCCTGCAAAAGTTACTCTGTTTTGCCTGGTGGAAAGCATGAGGAAATTCAATTCAAGATCCATGGTCACCATACTCATTGTGAATGCAGGAAATGCATCAAAGTAGCACGGTGACCATATGATAGCTTATGGAAATGCTCCTGCATCATTGGCCTCCAGTCTCGCACTCACCAACGAAACGTTACAGCACAACTGTTACTTTAGATTGGTCTTCTGTGATATGGCAATACCGCCCCAGTCGAGCCGAACTGCTCCTGCTAAATTAACTTGGCTTTACGACCTTAAATATTCTGAACTTGCCAGTTGGATTTTTGTTTTATATGGTTTACAAATTATAAATAAGAAATCGCATTTTTCTTCACTATTTAACTTAGAACAACCTCTTTTTAATGAATAATAATAATAAATAAATATTTCAGTCATCTAAAACACAACGCCATCTAGTCCCAAGGTGAGCAGAGGTTGTGTTATGGGTACTAAAAAACTCATAAAAATACATATATACTTTTTGTAAATACATACATACTATACATAGAAAACACCCAAACTCCGAAACAAATATTTGTAGACCATAAAAACATTTGGTGCGACCCGGGAATCGAACCCGAGACCTCATGATCAGCAGTCGCACACGCTAACCAGACGTTACCTCATGTACTAAAGGCGTTATTTAATTCAAATGACAATATTTCTTGAAATCGTTTAGGGATTCATGTAATTATATATAAATAAACGGTCGAATTGAAAACCTTTCTTTGAATTCGGTTTAAAATAAAGATATATGTATTTTCTTTTAATTAAAACGGTTTAATTAAAAATTATGTATTAATAAGGGGCGTGGTGTGATGACTGAAATCTGGGACGTATAGTAGAATTAGATAAGATCAATTATCTGTGGTCAAGTGTCAGAAAGAGCGTGGGAGGTTTTGGCCGGGGGACTGTCATGGCGTTTTGGGTAAAACAGCTAGCAGGAGGAACTAAAACGAATAATATTAATGTTAAAAACTAAGAAAAAGTTTAAGCCAAGTTTACAACGTTGTTTCAATAACGACATTAGATACTTAAAGGCGCAGTCACAAAACTAAAAAAAAAATTTCAGGGTATCGAAGCCAAATTTTATCTGAGAAAATTAATAAAAGACTATTTAGTGGGTATGGCTATTGGACATTTATATTTCTTCATGGAAGATACACTTTCTAGACAAAGAGGAGGCCAGAAAGTATTAAAGACTCCAAGATTTTAAATTAAGCTTTTAGACTGCCTACCAGAGGAGCCTGAGTATGTTCCATTGCCAGAATTGAATAATTTACGACTTGGGCTTCGATTGGGGACGTGGCAATGATGATAATGAGGATGCTCCTGATAGATGAATTTGTTAGTACATAATGACAGGAACAACATGAAATGCAATGCATGCAATTCAGAAGCCAAAATATAATTTTAAGAATGTAATTATTTATAAGTTTAATTGAGTGAGGATACCGGAGGCCTATATATAAATAATGGAGATAAATATATTCATAATTTTCTAATAAAAAGACACATTTTAATAGTCAGTTTTATCATTGTAAAAAATGTACAAGGCAACATAGCCCGAGGCAATGTCCTGCCTTTGGAAAAACTAGTGCAAAGTGTCAAGCTCTATCTAGAAGAAAGGGATGCTGATCGGTCATATATGTGTAAGGACATTCATTGTGTTGGATTGGCTCATTGCTTACAATGTTCTGAAAAACAAGAAAAATAATTAATGTTAAAAATTAGTACAGAAAAATGGTTGGTGATGAGTAGAAATATTAAAGGTATATTAAGTAATAAAAGTTCTAAAAATAAGAAAAGGATGTGTGCTGGTTGTGGACTGACTTTCATGAAAATGTATTTAATACTAGCTGACCCGGCGAACTTCGTACCGCCATATTTACATCTGTCTCAGCTTCCCGTTGCGGACAAAAAAAAGACTTTTCTCGTCATTTTTAATTTTTCTTGTACAAAACCTTGTTTTAACAATATACAAACACATCTAAAACAAAAGAATTATTTAATTTGGTGAAGCCAATCGAAACTTATGCGTATTACGTATAAGTTTCATATCGGCGATTCATTTTTATATATTTAGATTTTCTTTTGCTTAGGATTAAGTAAATATCATGTTCATATTTCAATTAAGCTACTTTACGATAGTTATATATACTATACGAACATATACCTAGTTTTATATTACAAAAGACTCAGCAGGTGCCTACTACTCGAAATACTAATTTCGCGTAGCTTATGTTAGCGTGGCGTAGAAAAGAACTAACATTATGACATTAAAATTATCACATAAATAATTTTTAGGTCGCATTTGAAAATATAGCAGTCTGACAATATTGAGATGTTACACTCGCGCTTTAATAACGTAAGAATATTGTCAACAAAAGAAATACTGTAATAAGTACTGCAGAGCCCTAATCATAAACCTACAGGTACTGCTACTGCAGCATGACCAAAGAAGGACCAATTTCTTACCTACCTACAACCTATGTAATGTAATTTAAATAAAAACGAAGTAATTCGGTGTAAATAACAGCTAAGTAACTTATCTATAGTAATAAAAATGAAGAACCTTATGGTACGTGTAACTCAATCAAAACAAACAAAGAAGGGCCAATTACCTACCTACCTACAACCTATATAATGTAATTTAAATAAAAACGAAGTAATTAGGTATAATTACAGCTAAGTAATCTATCTATAATAATAAACATGAAAATAAAGTATCTTTTTGTACGTGTAACTCAATCAAAACAACCAAAGAAGGACCAATTACTTACCTACCTAAAACCTATGTAATGAAATTTAAAAAAAAACGAAGTAATTCGGTATTATTACAGCTAAGTAATCTATCTATAATATATATCTTGCACTCGGTTTGTCATCATCGCCACTATTAAAATATTTACTGCCTCGTTGGTCTAGCGGTTGACATGTGCGACTGCTGATCGTGAGGTCTCGGGTTCGATTCCCGGGTCGGACCAAATGTTTGTATGATCTACAAATATTTGTTTCGGAGTTTGGGTGTTTTTTATGTATTATATGTATGTATTTACAAAAAAAAAGTATATATGTATTTGTATCAGTTGTCTAGTACCCATAACACAAGCTCTGCTTAGCTTGGGACTAGATGGCGTTGTGTGATAGATGTCCGAAATATTTATTTATTTATTTATATCATCATCATCATCAGCCTATCGCAGTCCACTGCTGGACATAGGCCTCTCCAATTGCGCGCCACTTGGTTCGATCCTCCTTTATTTATATATTTCTTCTGAATGCGTTCAAGACTGTCCTTGTGTAAAGCGTAACAGGGAGACCATATCTGACAATCGTATTCCAGAAGGCTGCGAACGAACAACATTCAAGATTAATAAATTCTTAAAAGTTAGACCTCAAGACAAAACCGAGATTACGAAGTGATCTATTGCATGTCGCTTTAGAAAATAGTCGCATTGATTCGCTCCATGCTTAAAACAAGGAATACCAAGGCTAACAACTGGGTACAGAAAGAATATTTTCAAAAACCTTGGCAACACAATTACAAATGGAAATGGAACAATAATTACTAATTCTAGATTTAGAACCTTTCTTGTGTATAGGTACAACAAGTGCCTTTTTTCACATAGAAGGAAACGTACAATTTTTTAGTGAATTCTATAACAACAGAGTTATAGGGTACTAGCTGACCCACGCAACGTCGTTTGCGCCTTATATTGCCCGTAGCGTGAAAATTTCCCCCGTTTTCGAAACATTCTTCATTGTTGCTCCGCTCCTATTAGTAGTAGCGTGATGATATATACCCTATAGCCTTCCTCGATAAATGGACTATCCAACACCGAAAGAATTTTTCAAATCGGACCAGCGGTTCCTGAGATTAGCGTGTTCAAACAAACAAACAAACTAACAAACAAACTCTTCAGCTTTATATATTAGTATAGACAATAAGCTCTGAGCGCGCGATAACCAAAATACAGAGGGAATTCCGTCATGACCAGCACCTTTATTTCTATCTAAGTACAACACCTGCTTGAGCAGTCTCTTTAGACGCAGTAATTTTAAAAACAGAATCGCAAGCGTGGTAATTGTAGGATGGAGATGGGTGGTTAGAGGAATGGTGAAAACGCTGTCAAAAAAGTTATTAAAAGCGTTGCATATTTCCTGTCCATCACTAAACTTTGTGTTTCTCAAAGTAATAAGCCCAATTGCTCTAGCAGTGGGGCTGTTGTCAGCCTGGGGAGAACGCCATGTAGGCGGATAACAGAGAAATCACGCAGACAATGGATCTCAACTTACTACGGTCCTTACACACCTCTTTTGCTTCGTGAACATTCATCAATCTTGCGATATACCGATATTTTCAATAAAACCGTTTAAATTATTTTTTTTTACATATATTTTTATTTTCAAGTTTTTAATATTTAATTTCATAAGATAGTACTTCTCATCTGTAGTATACTACTCAAGCCCTTTTATTTGATATCCAAACGAGCGTACTCCTTCTTAAAAGGCCGGTAACGCACCTGCGACGCCTCTGGTGTTGCGGGTGTCCATGGGCGGCGGTAATCACTTACCATCAGGTGATACGTCTGCTCGTTTGCCCCCTATTTAAATAATAAAAAAAAATGTAGTGCCATAATAGTGGTAGTCGTTATAAAATGTGTTAACCATCATTTTGTAGCGAAACAGAATTTATTTTGATAAGTGTTTACCAAACTCCAGATCAATCTGTCAACAGGAAGAGGGCCAAATTATATTACTAGATTTGACCCTAACAAATAAATAAACATACAGAGCAAGTTAAATAAAATCGTTTCATATTATTATAAAACGATTTTATTTAGCTTGCCCTGTTTACTACAATACTTTTATAAATTTTTCTTTTAATTTATTTTTATTATATTTTTTATCTTTCCATTTTATTTATTTTTTTATTTCTTATATTTTACTTTACAATATTTTTTTTCATAAATTATAACAATATTAATTTATATCAATAAGTGGAAGTATTCACTTAGGAATAAGTAAAAAATTGTTAAAATATTCTTATTATTATATTACCAGAAATATATAACTTTTACTAATTTAATGAAAAAAAACTAAATTATAAAAACATAATACATAACAAAACAACTACTGATACAACAACAACTTGCACAAGTAGTAATATATAAAAAATAAACAAAGTGTTATATCATAAACCTTACCCAGAAATGTAAAATGTAATATTAACACAACACATTTTAAAATACACATGATTTTACGTGTGAACACCAATGAGTAAGGCAGAGTAATGATACTTATATATTACGTTATCGTTTTGAAACAGAATGAAAATAGTGATGCTGTGGTTTATATATACATACATAAGACCAAATCTTATCGTTTTGAACAGAAATAAACTAATGTGTTGCTTCTGAAAACAAAGATTTATTTTCTTAATTTTTTATCAAAGAAAACATTTACTTTAGTACATACAGTATTGTTAAAACCTCACCTGAAAACAAAGAAACATTCAAAGTTTACTTCTTCACTATTTCTTAATAAAAGTTTACTTTTTGGTCATTTTCATAACACACCATTTCCATTATTCTTAACCTCTTGACAAACTATAGACTATCAAGTTTGACATTTATAAAGACACCAAATTCAAAATTAAAGAAGTTTACTTTCTTTACATATCGTGGAAGAAAATTCACACATGAATTGAATTTTCTCTACAAATCCCTTTCAGTCATTCTTCCATCTCTGCTTCACTTGTTTCATCTTCTTCATCTTTTGCTATCTGTAATGGAATTATTTTGTACTATAAATATAAAAATAAATATTTCGGACATCTAAACATACAAAGCCATCTAGTCCCAAGATAAGCAGAGCTTGTGTTATGGGGTACTAGACAACTGCTACAAATACATATACACTTTTTTTTTGTAAATACATACATATTATAGATAGAACACACCCAAACTCCGAAACAAAGATTTGTAGATCATACAAACATTTGGTCCGACCCTGGAATCGAACCCGAGACCTCATAATCAGCAGTCGCTCACGCCAACCGCGAAATAGGCTTGACTCTGTTTTCCTGAGTCCTGTATCTACCTCAAAAGTTGTGTTTGATTTTTTTACTACTTTATATGATCCAATTCTCAGTTCATCTAGCTTTCTTCTATTTAGTTTATTCCCATTTGCTACATATGCCATATCTCCAACTCTAAATTCTTTATTTTTTCTTCTTCTATCATCATAGCGCATTTTGTTATAGTAATGTGATTTCAAAATATTATTAAGT
Source organism: Spilosoma lubricipeda (assembly GCA_905220595.1). Taxonomy (NCBI): domain Eukaryota; kingdom Metazoa; phylum Arthropoda; class Insecta; order Lepidoptera; family Erebidae; genus Spilosoma; species Spilosoma lubricipeda. Next base: position 1,802,920 of record HG992296.1, read on the forward strand.
GCTCTTTATTTATCTCTGATTCAGTCACTAAGTATTCATTCTTGTTTTTCAGTTATTTTGTTTTTGTTTCTTTGTATTGTTTCATTTTCATTCTGATCTATCATAATATCTTCCAAAGTAATTAAGTTCACTATTTTTAATTGTTCTTCTACATTTTCCTCTGATTCCAGCACAGGGTTTTGACTTAAACAGTCTGCTTCTAAATTTTCTTTTCCTGGAGAATCTTTGATTTTTCCTTTATTTATCTTTTTTTTTCTTAATTTTTAGTGTAGTTATTTTTAGAGTTGTAGTTGTAGAGTTATTTTTAACTACTCATTTTGTACCGGCTTGTATTTTTTATCATGTCTAATCCTATTAAAAAATCATATCTGAAATTAGGTTCACCCATGATATAAACATCTACGTTTTCTTCTTTTTCAAAATTATTTAATTTTAGGTTCCCTTGTCTTTTTAACATCACTAATTGTAACAATATTTTTTTCATTTAATCTATTTTTCTTGTTTTTCAATTTTAATGATTTGGAATGAATGAGGGAAATACTTGAACCTGAATCATATAATTTATCATTTAATAGTAGTTTGACTTTTATTAATGGTGTCACTATTAGTTTTTTTTGTTCGTTTCAATCACAGAGTTATTTATATGCCTTATAGGTCTTCTGTTGAATCTATCGTCATCTTCAACTTTAAACTAGCATGAGCCTCGGGATGGTAGCGAGTACCTTTATTTAACCTTTTGCATGTTTTGCATGAAGTACGGTCTTCATTTTTTATATGTTTCTTTTGATTTTCATATATTCTGTATGTACCATTTCTATTTTTATTTATAAAGACACCAAATTCAAAATTAAAGAAGTTTACTTTCTTTACACATATATATCGCTCTCCATATGTTTTACGTATGACTTTGAATACTGCTAAAATATAATTAAATCGACTTATTAACTCATGTATTTATATTTTAATATTTGTATATTTAATTTATATAATTAACAACAGGCAATTATTACTCGTTTCCAAACGCATGACATATCCCCCTCTCTCTCATATCCCCGCTTTTCCCTGGTTCGCAAAATAGTTGCCAAAATGTGTGCTCGCCTCGCCCTGCCCCGCATGAAAAGTGTAAAAAGATATAATTGAAACCGCGAAACATACAATAAATAACATACGAGTGTCTCCTATATTCCTAATCCGCTCAAAAATCGTTTTGTTGGTGACACAAGTGAACTGGCGACAAAAAAAGGTGGTTCGAAACTTCGTATTCGAAACCCGCCTTCATCGCTGCTTAACCGAGAACCTTCCTACCTCATTCAAACAGTCAAGTAAGTCTCATACAATCTATTTTTTTTTCATCAATTATTTTTTACTACTAATCTGCACAGTGTTTATATACCCAAGATTATTTGGAGTTCGCTACTAGTTCAACCAGTTTTACCTAAATATCTGTTTTTCATCTCCGCACCTCCTGAAGGCGAACAGATTTCGAAGATTGAACGCATATTTCGTAGATATACCTTTAGCACAAATCCCTTACGAATGGGCTCCAAATGAACCATATAATAAAACATTTCTGAGAGGTGTCTTGCTTTGCGCTATGACGGGAAATTTGCCAACGTGAGATGTGATGAACCTCGTCCTTACATTTCCTAAAATGAACATTCAAATGTTGAAGTCAATGTCTGTGGTACAGTGTGCTAATATATTTTTATCCTCCATTGAAATATTTAAGGTTACCCCCAAATTTTTAAATATTCATTAATATTTCCTAGAATACTATTTTGAAAGCCAAACAAACAATTGCTATAAATTACACACGAGACCGAGGACTTTTGCACGAGCCCGTTTTGTTGGCCACATTGCTATAATTAATAGCGAAGGAAAATCAAAGGTCACGTCAACAATTCTAAGGGATTCCTACAAAGAAGTGGCATTCGTTGATTTTGGAAGACGTTCATTATAATACGAGTTATTTTTCATATTGAAAATATGGGTTTAATAATCTATCATTAAAACAAGCAAAGTTAACTTTTGAGAATATCAAAAGTTAATTTCAAATTAACACAGACGAAGTGAATATTTTTGTACTGTTAATTTAGGCAAATCATACCTCAAAACTTTTTTCTTAAATATTTAAGTGATTGACGTCTAAGAAGTTTGCATATGATGAATCTGTCAGTTTTTCTCATAGTCAACCGGGTAATGCTGCTTTAGGAGAATATTGTGGATCAGTCCTATGTAATGGCTTACTGAACGACTTTGAATGCAAAAGGCACTTCATATTAATTTTTTTTGAGACTAATACCGCCCCCAAATCAACAGCAGTGATCCACAAACACACCGAGTTATGACACTCGGGAAGTCACAGGAAATATAATTTTCAAGGTAGTAGAGCCACGCTGATTTCAGCACGAACGGGCCGGCTCGACCGGGGCGGTACTACCCTCGCACAGAAAATCAACGTAAAATGACAGCGATCATGCTGTCGTGTTTCGTTGGTGAGTGCGAGACCGGAGGCCCAACGATGCAGAAGCATCACTAGCCCGCCATGGTGATGGTCACCATGCTGCACTGTAGCATTGTCTGCATTCGCAGTATGGTGACCACCACTCTTGGATTCTGCTTATGCTTTCCATCAGGCAGAGTAGAGTCATTTTGGCAGGGCAAAATATAAAAAAAAATATAAAAAAAAAGAAAAAAAAAACTGTCTTGGAACCCGCAACGAAATTAATCAGAAGTCTCAAAAATTCATAATCATACTTCATATTAATTTGTGAAAAATAAGCTTATTTCAGGATTTATTTGCCTTGATCGTTAAGGTATATCATATACATATACATATATCATATACGTAATTGCCGTGAACTGTAACCCCAGGCGGAGCATCGCTCCCAACGTGGCGGCTTAAATCACCTACAATTATTTTGTGTTAAGATGTTGGGTGGTCTTCCCAAAAGCTGACCTTTTCCTCTCTTTTACAACCTGTCTGTATATAAATGAATACTATATTTAAACATGGCTGCTGGTCAAGAGCGGTTTCTAATAATAATTCGTGTGATCGCTATGCCTTTCTACACATAGAATACGCTGTTTTAATTCCTCATCCGCGATGATACCTACGCCATTTTAAGCATTCGATGTGCCGTGGTATAGTTACAAGTAACCGTTTCCCATGCTCCTGGATCTTGAACCTTTCTTTCTTAGTTCTTAAACGCAACATTTATTTATTTTACGTCGATGGAGAAACTCTACCAGTTCTTGACTGCGTACAGTCAGGGAACGAATGCTTTAGATAGCTAAGCACATGGTAATTGCACCGTTAGGCGATACGTCTGCTCGTTTGTCCCTTATTCCATTATAAAAAAATAAATAACAGCTGTAGCTTACAATTGTTTTAAAAATCTTCCACCTGGGCTCGGGAGTCGCAGAAACGCTCGCCAAAGCAACGAAACAAGCGAACACGAAGAATAAAATTCTTAAAAAAATCAAGAAGCGTGTGTATATTTAAAAGGAAAATTATAAATGCACCTTAACCTTAATTTTAATCGTTAATCATTAATAATTTATTGTTTTATTACTGACCTGTTGTTATTTAATATTATATTGACATTTTTTCTTCTTATTTTTTGAAATGACATAACATTTATTTATTATACATTCATATTAATATTTCAACAATTATTACTGTATTGTTTGTTAAATCTCAATTTCAAAGTATGTTTTCATTAGCTGTTCTTTTTCTTCTTTTTTTTTATTATTACTTATTGTATTCCATCTTCGAGCTGATGAATTGTCAATGCTATGTACGCCATTATTGTCACATGCATTAGGCCATGAACTAAATAGTTTAAGTAATTTTCAATGTTGAATGTTTGTGATGTGGCTGTACTTATTTAAAATAAATAAAATAAATAAATAAATAAAGAAGCAAATAATAATTCATTAATTTCAAAACTCACGATACAGTGGGTACGAGGCGAGTGATGCTCCATTAAGCGATTAAATGTACTTATACTCCAGACCTGAGATGAAACATATTTATTTCTGCAGATTGTAAAGTTCATCACAAGTATTTATGAACTCTATTGTATTTGCAATAAAGATCATGATGATGTTACTATAATACACTTGTGCGTGTTCTGATAAGATAGGTCAATTTATTAGTACAAGGAGTTCAGGGGACTACTTCTTTAAGACCACAACTTGGCTCAGAAAGCACGTTAAGCCGTCAACAATATTCTATTGCGCGTAAAAAATCTATGTTAATTCGTAACGTTATACTCTTAAAACTAATTCCAACCAAGTTTGGGAATAAGCTTTGAAAAAAAATATACGGGCGAAAGTTTTACGTGACAACGACTTTGAGTGGTAAAGTGGACGCGTGCCTTTCACTTTTTATGTCTGTCTCTCTCGCTCTTAGGCGGGCTAACCATGCCCGAGTGGAAGGGACGCGTGCCTCTCACTCGCTCTCATTGTGAGCGCATAACGTGAGCGGAGCGTAACGCAGTTTCTTGAAGTGTCACCCGGCAAACCAATTTATAAGACGTTGTCACGTCAAAACTTTATTATGAAGTTTATCAGTAGTTAAATTCCTATGTTTGATTTCGCTAAATGTTTTTTTTTTAAATAAAATTTTAAATTTGTATCGTATTTCATATAGAGATATTTCTATGTTATGTCTATATATAAAATGCGAAAGGTAGACCATAAATTTAACTTTTATTTCTTTCAGTTCAGCAGTGGATGTTGGCACCTTTTCCCCTGGTTATATAAATAAAAGATGGTATACTTGACAATAATATATTAAAGAATTTGCTCCGGCAGCTTATAGTGTCAGGGTCGTGAGTAGGCCACCTCAGGGTTAAGTAAATGGTGTCGCACACGGGATTGAGGACGTGCCTGTCGTGGCGTCCAGTGCTCCCAGCGGCTACGCGGTGCTGCAACGCCACCCGCCGCTCCGGCTGCAAATTCCGCAAAGCGACACAAGTGCTAGCACGTACCGTGGAGAACCTCCAACCGGTACCATGGACCCGAAATATATTCGGGTCACGTACACACTTGCACAATTAGACAATTAATTTTGATAATAGGACGACGACGGCAGTTTTGCTAGTGGCTGGTACCAAGCTCGTAACAAGAATGAAAAAAGATTTGAAATGCTGACCGTGTTGTATTACAACTAAACAGTGTTGTACCTAGCAACTCGACTAAAACTCGCGTACGCCTAAATGAAACAATCGATTTTTTATAAATTTATTGGCCAACGATTTCTACCACGTTACGTCTTTCGGCTGAGATGATGATGGTGAAGTATAAGTAGATACTTTAGGTAGTATAAATTGCAATAACTACATAAACATATTCATGCCTTACAGTCCACTGCTGAATTAGATGTCTGCTTAGAAAGGAAGAAGCCACCACCTTCAACATATTACTATGGGAGAATTATGTTATAGTTCGAGATATGGGTTCGCTCTATATAGTTATAATGTCTACAGATTGATATCTTTTGGTACAAACGGCTTTAACTATAATACTGTATGCCGAGGCCAACCACATACAAACCAAAATTCGAATAAATTTAAATTATACTTTTTGTCTGTAAAAGAAGAAATTTTGGATTCCGCTGGAAGTATGATTTTCTGCGATTTGAGAGTCGCTACCAACATAGGACAAGATTGATGTACTTGTAGCCAATTTCTGCCACGGCGGCCAGTCTCAACGGAGACCATACAACTATACAGGAGATATCAATGGCCTGGAATACATTATGCTAGCTTCTTCAAAATGAATTGGAAGTCAAAACGCTAGTACCTACTCCAGGGTGTATTTTTAAAAAAAAAAACAATCTATGAATGTTTATATACACATATTGGATTTGATATTTACTATCAACTTAATTTAATATTTCGATGGGACGATTATACGATACTACTGAAAAGAGATCAGGCACCGACCGACGGCTTAACGTGCACTCCTAAGCACGGCGGTTAAGACCCTAATTTACAAACTCGGCGTTGTTACTAAGTATTTCTATAATCAGGAAAACTGTACACCACTTTTTGACCAATTCGGAAATCGACCCCAACACCCCCAGCAGAGAGAGGCAGTCAACATTAGACAAACGCTTTGTGTGATCCATGAGCTCTTAGTCTAGGTGTCCTTTGCGTCATCATCATCATCATCAGCCATGTAGCTATTAAAACATATAAATGAGTCCACATTATGGCCTTAACCCTCTCCTGAGAGGAAACCAGCTCTTACTTAATTAGTCTTATGAAGATATTGACCAATATCATTAAAAACATAAGAATAACAATAATTGACGTTATTTATTAAAAATATATTTTTGTATCAATGTTACGAGTGACAATGCAGGGTCTCGGTAGTTAACCGACTTTTGTGATAATTGAACCTATATAATTAAAATATCTCCTGATAAGGGACCTTAACAGGACACTATAACCTTTAATTTCTATATAAATACGTTGCAGAAAGATGTAGAGCATCATTCTCTCTGTACTTACCGTACTGTGAATTTCAAAATCAATTTAAATAATTTTTTATTACAAAAATGAATTTCTCCAGTATTTTATTCTTCGTGTTCGCTTGTTTCGTCGCATTGGCGAGCGTTTCTGCGGCTCCCGAGCCCAGGTGGAGTATTTGGAAGAAAATTGTAAGTTTTATTACACAAAACGCATCAATATCACAATGTTTCTGTATAAAACCGCAAAATCTACGCACTTCAGCAATACTATTATTATAAGTAATTTTGTTACCAGTTATATTGCTTGTATTCATTATTTTACTAATTATTTTTGGTAAATTTCAGGAGCGAGCAGGCCAACACGTCCGTGACGGCGTCATCAAAGCGGGACCAGCTGTCGGAGTCTTAGGGCAAGCGAAGGCTATTGGAAAATAAATTTACATTCATATTATTACTTACTTTAAATTGTTTCAATGTTAATTGTATCTTATACTCGTTCTGTCTAAATAAATTATATTTAAAGTTCATTAGTTCCTGATTTTTGGTAAATATTCGTAATCCAAACTACACTTTTTTTAATGGACAATGCCTGCATTAGGAATGTATGTCCGAGGAGGACTTTACAAACATAACAATATACAAAATAGACACAAAAAACACCCCGATTCAGAACAACATGTTGTGGATTGTGGACACACAAAGTGTTGTCCCATGTGGAATTTGAACCCACAAAACTTAATGCAGTCGAAAGCGGCGAGGTGACCGCTTAAACCACTACGCCATCCATGCACCCTGGTTTGTCTGTCTCTGTCTGTCTGTCTGTATGTATCTTGGCCGCGCATCACGCCAAAATTACTGAATGGATTCAAATGATACTTGGCATGATTTGAGTTTATACTACGAGGTAAGCCATAGGATACTTTTTATCAAATTCAGCACGGTTTCCTAGAGAGAGAGGATGAAAGTCAAAATATGTACTTAGTTGTAATTCAATGATGCATAGTCCAATTACATTCATTATTTTTTTGCTAGAAAGCAAGTACTTTAAATACTGTTCCGTGATCTATTTATACATGTAGTAAATTTGTAGACGTTGAGTTTGTCTGTTTGGTTGTGCCCGCATGACGTAAATGTTCAAAATAATCGTGGAAACGTTTTATGCACAATCATTGTGTGTAATGCGGTATACAGTTAGTATTTGATATGTAGCTATTTTTTTAGGTTGTATCTTTCCATAGAAAAAGTAATTTAAAATTTTCTTAAAATTTTTTTTCCTTGAAACAGCGACAGCTGTTGGAATCTAGTAACACATTTTTCAGTTCAGTTTCAGTTTACAATTGAAAAACAGTAACGCGTTGTCCGAATACATTCATTCATTTTTATTTAGAAAGGAAGTACTTTAAACATTTTTCCATGATCTATTTATCTATCTATACTTATAATAAAACTGTAACAGGTCCAATTAAGTTAATTGTAGAAAGGTATTTTGTTTTTGTTTTCCCCCAAGTAATCTATACAAATAAATAAAATTGGAGTGTCTGTTTCTAATATTAAAATAACCGCTTTTTACTAAATGCACATCTATGTATACATGGTACATATACCAAAATGTAGTTAAAATTGTTTTTGTCGGTCTGTCTGTTTGCCTATACAAATAAATAAAATTGGAGTGTCTGTTTGTAATATTTAAATAACAGCTATGTATACATGGTACATATACCAAAAATGTGCTTCAAAAAATTTTTTGTACGTCTGTCTGTCTGTTTGTTTTAGATAATCTCTGGAACTGCTGAACCGATTTTGACGAGACTTTCACTGGCAGGTAGCTGATGATACAGGGAGTGACTTTCATCACAGATAAGAATATTGACTACTAAACAGATTGTGATCTGTTTAGTAGATCTTTTTATATTCATAGTATTTTTACTCAAAAATATTACTTTCAACTTTGCTATGAGCAGAAAAAAAAATGTGTTTCCTATTAATTTAATTTTAAACCACACAATATAAATAAGTAAATTATACACTTATGTCATTTTTATTACCTACTAGCTGAACCCCGCGGTGTTACGCGCGGTTATTGTTGAACCGCGAGTAACGCCGCGGGACAAAGTTAGTGGAAAAAAAGTAGCCTAAGTTACTCCCTGGATCATTAGATACCTGCCAGTGAAAGTCTCGTCAAAATCCGTCCAGCCGTTCCAAAGATTACCCGGAACAAACAGACAGACAGACAGACAAAATTTTTTTAACTACATTTTTGGTATATGTATCGTGTATACATTGATTAAAAAGTTGTTATTTTGATATTACAAACAGACGCTCCAATTTTATTTATTTGTATAGACAAACAGACAGACAGACAAAAAAATTTTTAACTACATTTTTGGTATATGTACCATGTATACATAGATGTGCATTTAGTAAAAAGCGGTTATTTTAATATTACAAACAGACACTCCAATTTTATTTATTTTTATAGATTACTTGGGGGGAAAAAATTCAAAATACCTTTCTACAATTAACTTAATTGGACCTGTTACAGTTTTATTATACTTATAAGTTCCAGAGATTATCTAAAACAAACAGACAGACAGACGTACAAAAAATTTTTTGAAGCACATTTTTGGTATATGTACCATGTATACATAGCTGTTATTTAAATATTACAAACAGACACTCCAATTTTATTTATTTGTATAGGCAAACAGACAGACAGACAAAAAAAATTTTAACTACATTTTGGTATATGTACCATGTATACATAGATGTGCATTTAGTAAAAAGCGGTTATTTTAATATTAGAAACAGACACTCCAATTTTATTTATTTGTATAGATTACTTGGGGGAAAAAAAAAACAAAATACCTTTCTACAATTAACTTAATTGGACCTGTTACAGTTTTATTATAAGTATAGATAGATAAATAGATCATGGAAAAATGTTTAAAGCACTTCCTTTCTAAATAAAAATGAATGAATGTATTCGGACAACGCGTTATTGTTTTTCAATTGTAAACTGAAACTGAACTGAAAAATGTGTTACTAGATTCCAACAGCTGTCGCTGTTTCAAGGAAAAAAAAATTTTCAAGAAAATTTTAAATTACTTTTTCTATGGAAAGATAGAACCTAAAAAAAATAGCTACATATCAAATACTAACTGTATACCGCATTACACACAATGATTGTGCATAAAACGTTTCCACGATTATTTTGAACATTTACGTCATGCGGGCACAACCAAACAGACAAACTCAACGTCTACAAATTTACTACATGTATAAATAGATCACGGAACAGTATTTAAAGTACTTGCTTTCTAGTAAAAAAATAATGAATGTAATTGGACTATGCGTTATTGAATTACAACTAAGTACATATTTTGACTTTCATCCCCTCTGTCCAGGAACCGGAAACCTAGTAGTATGAACTCAAATCATGCCAAGTATCATTTGAATCCATTCAGTAGTTTCGGCGAGATGAGCGGCCAATATACAGACAGACAGACAGAGACAGACAAACCATGGTGCATGGATGGCGTAGTGGTTTAAGCGGTCACCTCGCCGCTTTCGACTGCATTAAGTTTTGTGGGTTCAAATCCCACATGGGACAACACTTTGTGTGTCCACAATCCACAACATGTTGTTCTGAGTCTGGGTGTTTTTTGTGTCTATCTTGTATATTGTTATGTTTGTAAAGTCCTCTTCGGACATACATTCCTAATGCAGGCATTGTCCATTAAAAAAAGTGTAGTTTGGATTACGAATATTTATCAAAAATGAGAAACTAATGAACTTTAAACATAATTTATTTAGACAGAACGAATATTATATATAATTAACATTGATACAATCTAAAGTGAGTAATAATATTAATAAAAATTTATTTTCCAATAGCCTTCGCTTGCCCTAAGACTCCGACAGCTGGTCCCGCTTTGATGACGCCGTCACGGACGTGTTGGCCTGCTCGCTCCTGAAATTTACCAAAATTTATTAGTAAAATGAACACAAGTAATGTTACTGGTAACAAAAGTACTTATAATAACAGTATTGGTGAACTGCGTAGATTTTGCTGTTTTATACATTGTGGTAGTGTATGCGTTTTGTGTAATAAAACTTACAATTTTCTTCCAAATCCTCCACCTGGGCTCGGGAGCCGCAGAAACGCTCGCCAATGCGACGAAACAAGCCAACATGAAGAATAAAATACTGGAGAAATTCATTTTTGTAATAAAAAATAATTTAAATTGATTTTGAAATTCACAGTACAGTGAGTACGGAGAGAATGATGCTCTACATCTTTCTTCAACGTATTTATATAGAAATTAAAGGTTATAGGTGTCCTGTTAAGGTCCCTTATCAGGAGCTATTTTAATTATATAGGTTCAATTATCACAAAAAGTCGGTTAACTACCGAGACCCTGCATTGTCACTCGTAACATTGATGCAAAAATATTATTAATAAATAACGTCAATTATTGTTATTCTTATGTTGTTAATGATATTGGTCAAGATGTTTTTAAGAGTAAGATAAACTAAATGTGGACTCATCAACCCATAATGTCCCACTGCTGGGCTCGGGTCTCTTCTCAGGAGAAATTGTGGACTCACTTATATGTTTTAATAGCTACATGACTGATGATGATGATGATGATGATGACGCAAAGAACACCGAGAATAAGAGTTCATAAATCACACAAAGCGTTTGTCTAATGTTGACTGCCTCTCTCTGCTGTGGGTTTTGGGGTCGATTTCCGAATTGGTCAAAAAGTTTTGTACAATTTTCCTCATTATAGAAATACTCAGTAACAACGCATAGTTTGTAAATTAGGATCTTAAGCGCCGTACTTAGGAGTGCACGTTAAGCCGTCGGTCGGTGCCTGATCTCTCCCCAGTCGTATAGTCATCCCATCGAAATATTAAATTGAGTTGATAGTAAATATCAAATCCAATATGTGTGTATAAACATTCATGGATTGTTTTTTTATAAAAATACATCCTGGAGTAGGTACTAGCGTTATGAATATAAAAAGATCTACTAAACAGATCACAATCACAGATAAGAATAATTATTGCAAATTATACTGTACTTACGACAATGGTATTTCTAAATCGTAAAATACGATGAATATAAAAAAAAGTCATTTATTAAACAAACCACAATCAATAATGAAAATAATAATTACAAATAATACTGTATTTACAATCGGTTTATCTAGATCAATTTCTTTGGTGTGCCATTTGATGGTTGATGTGGAATTCTAGTACTATCATTTTATTTCCCTAGGGCCTTCGCCTGCCCTACGACTGCAATAGCTGGTGCAGCTTTGATAACTCCATCTCGGATGTTGCGACCTACTTTCTCCTGAAAAATCAAAAAGTACATGTCTCATACAGATGATAAAATACTTAACATAACGGGTTTCTACTATCGTTGTACCAGAAATATATTTGTTCTTTTCTTTTCTTTTCTAATTGACAACTCCAGTACTAGGAAAAAATCCCGTGTCGGGGGGACTTTACAAATATACATGTACTAGTTGTTGCCCGCGGCTCCGCCCGCATATATGTCGGTTATCGCGGCAAATAGTAGCCTATGTGTTATTCTGATGTATAAACTATATTACTGTAAAGTTTCATCCAAATCCGTTCAGTAGTTTTTGCGTGAAAGAGTAACAAACATCCATCCAAACATCCATCCATCCTTACAAACTTTGGCATTTATAATATTAGTAGGATTTACACTAATAACACCCAGAGTCAGAACAACAATTTGTGGATCACACAAAGTGTTGTCCCAAGTATTATTTGAACCCACAACACTTGGACAAATAGCCAGCGGCATAGCGTCCGTTTAAACCACTACGCCATACGTGCAGTCATATGCGTAGACCATAAAATAGACATTTATGGATAATAGTCTTCGCTACCCATTTTTTATGGATTAAGTATGAGGTTTGCGGCTGGCGGCTGACAGGAGCTGGATGCGAGTAGTCCAAGATCGAACTAAGTGGCGTGCAATTGGAGAGGCCTATGCCTAGCAGTGGACTGCGATAGGCTGATGATGATGAAGTATAAGGTTTTTCATGAACTTATTATAGAAAACCTAAATTTGAAAGAACTTAACCCAACAAAAGCTTTAGAAGAGTGGTATAAACTAACATGATCATCGTCGTTACTGCAAACGATATATTAAAAACAAAACTTCTAATCATTGTTTTGAGTAAATTCTACTAGTAACTTTGCTTTCCCTACTTTGGCAATGTAGTATAGACTAAAAAGTTAAAAGTTTTCGTTTGATTCAACTATATTTCTTAATGATATAATGTAAAATAAAAGAGCAATATAAAAAAGGCGTCTTACAAATTTCTTAAACAGCTTCCACCTGGGCTCGGGAGCCGCCGAAACGCTCGCCAACGCGACTAAACAAGCGAACACGAAGAACAACATTCTTGAGAAATTCATTTTTAAAAATAGTCTCCGTAAATTTTAATTTTATTGTTTTTGAATCACCGTTCGTGGTTATGGTTTGAATGATGCTCTACTTGCTAAACATCTTATTTTATATACATGCAATCAACATTATTGTTAGTTCAAAACATGTGTCATTAGATTTCAACTCTTACCACTAACTGTAAAAGTTTAATTTAGTTCGGTTAGAGTTTGTTGAATGTAAATATATATTTGTATAGATAACGTCTTATACAGCGTGAACTCCAAGGAAGTACTGATAGTTTGCTCATAACGAGCGAGTCCTTAAGCCTAGAATTAGCAAGTTTACCTCAACTATTTTAAGATGAATAGTCTGTGGTTTATAAATAAATTACGTGAAACAAATAAAAAAGGAAATCAAAAGATATTTCGATGGGCCTATGGGTCTAGTGATTAGTGACCTGGACTGCTATGCGCGGCCTGGACAAACGATGAACACTTTCATTTTGTCGCGCCTGGGTGTAATTTACCTATAATATGTATGGATTTAGAAACATATAAGTATGTTTATCATAGTACAGGTTATTTCTTTCTAGCTTGGGATCAGGTAGGCAATATGTGAGGTGTGTGAAGATATTATTTTATTATTAACTACCTGAACCCCGCGGTGTTACCCGCGGCTATTGTTGTACCGCGAGTAACACCGCGGGAAAAAGTTAGTCTAAAAAAAGTAGCTTAAATCCCCAAATCATCAGCTACCTGCCAGTGAAAGTCCCGTCAAAATCCGTCCAGCCGTTCCAGAGATTACCCGGAACAAACAGATAGACAGACAGACACAAACATTTTTTTAACTACATTTTTGGTATATGTACCGTGTGTACATACCTATGCATTTAGTATAAAGCGGTTATTATAATATTACAAACAGACTCTCCAATTTTATTTATTTGTACAGATATGTCTAGCAGACTGCAAGATAACATTACAAGCCACATATTCCATTAGTTTTACTTCGTTAAAATAAGTAAAATTTTTATAGACAGAGGTTAAGCATTCGTAGTTTTCTTACGGAAACATAACATTATAATATACCTTTACGAACCGTGTATTAGTTAAGTTGTATCAGTAATATAGTGCTGATTTTTGATTAGAGATTAGACGTCCATTGCTTAAGACCGAAGTGACCTTCATCTATAGTAATAATTATTTTTAAGGCAATTAACGTGATCATTTATTTAAAGGTATTGTATACCTTTGATTTTCCTGACGTTTCGATCAGGTTACACTGGCCGTGGTCATAGGCTGCCCTTAATCTACTGATGACACCATGATCTTTATGAAGTCATTCTTAAGACACCATTTAGATACAGACTCATCAAGCCATTTGTCAAACAATGACAAGGTCACAATTTCATAAAGAATGCACATTTTCTACACAGCGTATTTTCGCAGAGAATTGAATTTTCGTCATTACATATCCCGAGCATTCTATTAGAGTACCTGAAGTTTCGCAGAAACTATCTTCAACAAATTACAGTTAATAGAATCTCCACTTAGCACTTAATTTGTTATTGAACTATCATTAAAGTCGTACTAACAAAATGACGTACAAAAGAAGCAGCCATTCGACAAATAAATACTGCTTTCTTTAATAAATAGTGGGAGATCCTAATCCTTTCAACTTCCCTACTTTTTTTTCTTTTTGTTTTCTTACTCGTCTCTTACGACACTGACGAATTGAAACGTGACAGCGAACATCAATAATAATAATAATAATATATAATAATAATAATATATGATTTATTTGCTCACCAAAACCGAAATACAATACAATAAAATGAGGTTACATAATAGCATAAAAGTTATGACAATTTCGGTTGTGGATCGCTGGTGCCTGAAGTAGGTATTAACAACCTGTGTTACAGGACACCAGGTCCCCACTCGGATCACGACTAATTATTTCACAATAATAAATTGATAAAATGGTTACAATGATGTTGCACAAGGAAATACAACGATTTTTAAAATAAAAATAAACAGGATTTAGCAAGAAAAGGCGGCAGCAGTAATTAATAAAAGTAGCATGTGCGTGTGTGTGTGTGTGTGTGTGTGTGTGTGTGTGTGTGTGTGTGTGTGTGTGTGTATTATTGCGTTATTGTATCACTGTATGACAATAAGAAGATCTTCCGTCTCCCTGTATGAGTTCCTCAAGAAAATCAATAATCCTAATCTGTTACCACACCAAGAAAAACAATACTTAATAGGTAAAGTATTAGTTAATCTGCAACATCTGTGTATCTTAACACTTAAACAGATTACAAGTCTCCGACGTATGTATATGGTGTTATGTTTATCTTGAAACAAAACAAAAACAGACAGGTTTTTGGGAAAGAACCGTGATATCTGAACTATTAAAAATGCAAACAACGTTTATCTCATCATAATTAACTGAATAGTGTGTAAATAGAGAGTATGTTTTATTTTTTCATTTCTATTTGAAAATAACCTATGTCTAATATATGTCTATTGTAATCATCACATCACATCACACTAATATATAAAAGCGAAAGTTTGTGAGTGTGTATGTTCGTTACTTCTTCACGCAAAAACCACTGGACGGATTTGGGTAAAACCTTACAGTAATATAGCTTATACATCAGAATAACACATAGGCTACTGCTTGCCGTGATAACCGAAATACATGCGGGCGGAGCCGCGGGCAACAACTAGTATAAAATAATAACGTCTCAAACAAAGTGAAGCGAAGTGTTATGCAAGCAAAGCACAGCTTGAAACGAAAATTCTGTACCAAAATCTACTTTCGTATAAGTCTTATTAAATAAATTAATATTTCGGACATCTAACACACGACGCCATCTAGTCCTAAGCTAAGCAGAGCTCGTATAATAGACAACTGATATAAATACATATATAGTTTTTTTGTACATACATACATATATTATACATAGAAAACACCCAAACTCCGAAACAAATATTTGCAGATCATACAAACTTTGGCCCGGGAATCGAACCCGAGACCTCAAGCACAGTTCTCACAAACGCTATTACTTCGCCTCCGAGGCAGTCAATATTTATTTTCTTTGATAAAGATGCCATTGCAAAAAGAACCAGTACCTACAATTTCAATGTAAACAATACAAATAAATCACTTAGTAACGTAGGCAAACAGCTGTGACATCCAAACAACAAAAGATAAAGATTCCTCTTCCTTATTTGTTGATTCATCTTTTGTTTGGGCCGGTGAATAACCTACTTTACAACTGTTTACACATTCAATATTATATATGATAACACAGTTTTACGATTCTGTTGATCTGTAAAATGCAATTTTTGGCAAAACAAACACATTTTAGGTGACTTTAGTTCCTCATCCTGATACGCAATAACAGTTTTTATTTATTACACGCAAATAGCTTGAGCTTTAAATGTTATGTTTTCAGTCAAAAGTAGATTAAAATTTAAAACTTCCTACGTTTTTAAATCTACATTGTAAATGTAGAGATTTTTAGAAATTGGGACTTCATTGGGACTAATAGAGCAGCAACTGCACGTTGTTTTCTACATACAACGAACTGCTTAAGATACTGCAAGATACCATAACACAAATGGTGTAGTAGTTAAAACAGTTGCTATACTGCTTACGACTTCGCTTCGATGGGCCTCCGGTATTCTCACTCACTCGGTAAAACACAGCGTAAGCGCTATTTCACACTGGTTTTCTATGAGGCCGTGGTATCACTCCGATCGATCCGGCCCATTCATGCCAAAGCGTGGCTCTCCCACAGTTTACAAAAGTATATAAACTAGCCACGAATATTAGTTCGTTATTTATATTGTTATGTACGTTACTATATTGTAGTTAGTTTACGTATTTTAATATGCATGTTTTAAATATATGATGGGCATCTTTTTACTACGCATGCTCAACTAAATGATGTCCATACGATTATTATTAGTTCGATAGTCAATCTGTCGGACACGCTTTCAGGGTTGAATGCTGCACTAATTTCAATGAGATACTTTGCAACATCCGACGTTAAACCGGTTAGAGCCTCCGGGAGATACTATCAGTAATATCAGGTATAGAATGAGTCATTAATTAATTAAAATCTAACTATTAATAGGTATAAACAATTACTAATTACATCATACATCGGGGCATTACAGTTACTAGAATTTATTCGTAGTAAATATGATGTCTAATGGAAGATTATTATTTAATGACTAATACCGGTATATGTGAAGGTGTAATACATAAACTAATAAAGAAAAACTGTATTATTGGTTGATTAATAAATTAAATTTGTAAAAAGGAATGACGAGTTTGAGGAGTTGAAATCAAAGCCATCACAGATGAAAAAAAATACACCCTAAACTTTTTTCTTTGCCTCCTATAAGGATACAATGAACCATTAGAAAAGTAGATATTAATGTATGTATCTTTGGTCTTTAGTTTCATTTACTCCGTTATGTCGTATTTTTTATATATTTTCGTCATATTTCGAACCTATTTATTTATTATTAGGTATTAATTTTAGATTCAAGGAAGTATGTTTTTTGAGTTTAGTATTTCGAAAAATGTTAGGTAAAATAAAAAAAAAAAACTAGTTTTGATTATTTGTTCTTCTATAATAACAAGTAAAATTTTAACAAAAATAAAACCGACTTCAAGGTTTGATTCGATTTCTCTTGGATGCCATCATCAGCTCTTAGTGTCTTTATGGTACTACCATTGGGATATCTTCTTTCCATTAAAAAAAAGAATCTTCAAAATCGGTTCATAAGCGACGAAGTTATCCGCGAACACACATACAAAAAAAAAATGTATACGGTCGAATTGAGAAACCTTGTAACTTTTTTTTAAGTCGGTTACAAAGTAAAATGACTATGCAACATTTCAACAAGAACATCGGCGTAAAGCGATTCTTTCATTGCTTTTCATCAAGTGATTGAGGTCACCGGAGCCCAAACTCTATATACTCACTCATAAGATGACTCTCGTTGAAATTGAACTCCTTTACAATAAAAGTATTATGAATTTGATGTTGAGCTTATATTTATCTCAAGAGTATATCGTCTTATTACCTTGATTTAGATTCTTCTAATTTTATATCTTCTTTACCTTACCCTATTGATCTAGAGTGTGAGAGATGCGATGTGTGAGGATATTATTGTACTTAGTAACCTCTATATTTGGCAAAGATGTAAGTTAATGATAATTGAATATTTGTTGTTATAAATATTAATATAATACACCCACAGCACAGTGTAAATGCGGTAACCCACTGATATCACACACACACATATATTATAGTAATACAGAATTCATAACAAAGAGACTACCGAGGTTACCTTAATAATACTACGGAACATTATTGACACAAGTTTATATTTAAAACCAGTTAAATATTGATACACTAAAATAACTCTTCACTCACAAAAAAAAATGCAAAATAAACAGTGATACAGATATTAAATTACGTTAGTCGTGATAGCTGTGTATAAAAATAGGATTTTTTGTAAGAAGAGCATCATTCAAGTAGTAACTACTAACTGACGTTACAAATAGAAAAAAAAATCATTTCATATCATCATAAATTTAAATTTGAAAAATGAATTTCTCGAGAATTTTATTCTTCGTGTTCGCTTGTTTCGTCGCGTTGGCGAGCGTTTCTGCGGCTCCCGAGCCCAGGTGGAAGTTCTTTAAGAAAATTGTAAGTATTCTTGTTGTGTTCTATGTGGTAACGGATTAGGAAAGCCTATATAGTCATCCCTATTTATTCCGTTAGTGACGTAAGAGTCAACTTAGTGAGCAACCTACGCGGGACAACAGAGCTGCAATAGGAGAAGACTCAACCTTTCTGGTAAGAATTTTATAGTCGGGCAGAACCTCCTTTATAAGGTGACACAACCTCTTTTTTATGATCAGAAGTGAATTAATATTGACTGAAGATTATGATAGAGTATTTATTATATCGATCACTGAAAATCTATTCTATACAAATAAATAATATTGAAGTGTCTATTGGTAATATTAAAATAACTGCTTTTTACTAAATGCATATGTATGTATACACGGTACATATACCAAAAATGTATTTTTACAATTTTTACCCGACTACGGCAAAGCCAAAGGAGGGTTATGGTTTTGACAGGCTATGTATGTATGTATGTTCATTTGTTCCTTCATGGCTCCTTAACTACTCATTAGAACTAAACAAATGAGGTGTCGTTAGAAGCGTCATGATCGTCTGCTGGTTATAGGCTACTTTTTTAGACTAGCTTCGCCCGGTGACATCACCTGCGGTACAATATCCGCGGGTAACACTGCGGGACTCAGCTAGTCTTTTATAAAAGTAAATAACTAGGAATTTAATCTAGGTAAAAATTATGTATGTTAAAAATATGTATTTTTAAGGAATTGATTCAGGTAAAAAAGGTTTTTTTTTCTATTTCAGGAGAAAGTAGGTCGTCATATTCGAGATGGAGTCATCAAAGCTGGACCAGCTATTGCAGTCGTAGGACAAGCAACCGCCCTAGGAAAATAAAACCAATTAGATTTTAAATTGAAAATATTTAGGTGCCTATATTCCCAAGCTGAGGTATTCATTGCCTTTTGTACAATAGTTATTGTATGCTAGCGGCTAAATCGGTTCATCCGTTCCAGAGATTAGCTGGAACAAAAAGACAGAACGACATGCAACATTAAAAAGAAATGTTTTGGTATACGTACTTTGTATCAATTATGCAATTATTAAAAAGCTGTTATCTTAATATTGCAAACATAATACTTCGATTTTATTTATTTGTGTGCATAGACTACACAAGCGTCTCTAAATAAAATTACAATGAGCAGGATGATAATATTAGTATTATTTTAATTAATAAGTTGCTAATAGTCTTTTTATTTTGATATAAATAAATAAATTGATTTAGTACTCTTTTCTATATTTCACCTTTTGGAAAATATAACTCCTGGACTAGAATTATATCTCTTATTGTGGAGACTTTACATTTATGAAACGGACACACAGTACACCCAGACTAACAACAACAATTTGTGGAACACACAAAATGTTGTCCTATTAAAACACAACACACACACACAATACTCAGAGCAGATTATGTTCATGCATGATGATCTACTCAAGTTACTAAGTTTTGATTAAATACATATTTACTGAGATGTTGAGTTGGTGCAGTTAGGGTTGTTAGAGTTAGGGCGCGTAGATTCAGAAGCTTGACTCTACATTTTTTTTTTAATCTTCTTTTATTTGGAAGCTTTTATTATAAAATAATATGTTAGCCCCATCGTGGCTTATTCTAAGATACTAACTAACTTGGAAATAGAGAAAGTCATTGTTGTGTAAATATTTCAAATAGGTCCAGCGCCGCATTTGTGTTAGGGTTACTTAAGATGGTAATGAAAAGTCCTACGTCGTAAACATTAAAATTATAATTGCACATCAACCAGTTCCTCTGGTTTCGATATTTGACACAATCTATACATGAGACTCTACATGAGATCTGATATCTTTTTCACAGGGTAAGCCACGTGCAGTCGTCGTGGCAACTTTTTACATGAAAATGTTTTTGATTTTCTTTGATTTGTTCCAAAATATGTATTAATTCATTTTTCCTTCTTTCATCGAGTATTGATATCTTAACGCAATAAGATGTTCGAAAAAAGCTAGTATTTACGTATCTCATTTGGCAAAATTGGCTGGTTAAGATATAAAGCAGCCATGAAACAAAAGGGGGTAAAGATTTTTATACGACACGACAGGTTTACAATATAATCTATACTAGCTGTTGCCCGTGGCTCCGCCCGCGTATAAGTCGGTTATCGCGGCAAGTAGTAGCCTATGTGTTATTCTGATGTATAAGCTATATTACTGCAAAGTTCCATCCAAATCCGTTCAGTAGTTTTTGCGTGAAAGAGTAACAATCATCCATCCAAACATCCATCCATCCTTACTAACTTTCGTATTTATAATATTAGTAGTATGTAGACGGCATGGCATCTGTCCATGGCAACCTGTAACTCAAACACACACAATTACCACTCATGCAAAGAGCTAAGAGCACAAGTACGTCCTAGTTCTTTGTGTGATACTTTAGTTAGTCTCCCTCACTCGTTGAAAAGCGACTTTACTCGTGGCAATATCTAACATCACATAAACAAAATGAAAAAATATGTTTTTTTCCTTTTATCGATAGTTAATTTTGAGAGAAAGTTACATTGATCTTCACGTCTACATATTTTTTTAAGGATTTTATGTAAAACAATATAGCATCATACTAACGATGTACATAATTTGTAGCAGCAGTGCTGCTTTCTTCTCGAATGTCAGGAACCTTATGAAATAGCCTTAGGGCCCAACGACTGACTGACGAAGACAAACGATTTTCAATATGATTCTAAGTCGTATACCGTAAAAAAACTCAATCTATTTCCCTGAGACGTTTTCGAATATTAAGGGAAAAATGACGGATTGGCTTTGTTTACAACTTGGAAATAAATTTCATGACATACATTCTGCGATTTTGGGATAAGAAAAATTGTTATGAGATCGGTAAACGACATTTGTAAATAAGACGCTTTTTTCATAGATTTTTTCTTGTTAAATAACGTATACAAAGTAGTGGACACAGCTACTGTTTTCATAAAAGTCAGTTTTTGGCAAAGCTATTTATTTCACTACAATGAGTTTCGTAGTAATCAAGTCGAAGCTCAACTTAAATTCAAATACTTTTTTTATTTTCACGTCTACTATTTGAACATCAAAGCTCTAAATATAGGTTTCCTACCTCTCATATTCTAGGATTAAACGCAAGTGGAGTGCAGTATAGCGAGAAAAGCCGCAAGGTGCAATATGCATCAATTTCATGTGGGAATAATCTAACAGGTTTACTTCACTGAGCTTTTACTCTTGAGAGCACATTTGACGTGTGGGTGTTTTGTTAATCCGATAAGCAACCACCTGTTCAAAAGAATTTTTTTTTTCCTATTTATTTTAAGTTCTAACATTCTAATAATCAATTACAATTTAAAATCGGTAGATCATTTTGAAATATCATCATAATTTTTCGGAACTCTTTTGCTAAAATCAAGTATGAATACCTACAGCATTTCACTTTAGTAATGTTACTATGAATATAACATTGAAAGTGTTAACCAAGTGAGTGATAGCAATGGAAAACGAAGGCTCAGCTTGAAACTCTGTTGGTAACGGAGGCCTCAAGTTCGTAAATGTTAGCTTTTCTACATAATAGGATACAATGAATCAATACAATTGGGCAGGAACGTGCTGGCATCAGATCTCAAACTACAGACAGTTGAATCACGAGACTCATGAACTATTGGAACGGTGCCAGATTTATCTGAGTTATCACTTTGGCAAATATTTGTTGGTGTTCTGTTTGCAGTGTAGAATTTCGGAAATTCTGTTTACCTATATATTAATGTAGTGTTTAATATATTAAATACTGAGTCTGTTTAGGCTCAGATTTATCGCCCATAATCAGTTTAGGTTTCAAATTTAGCGATTCTGGTTTACTCGCTAATGCATTCCTCAATTTTATTTTTCTTTATCAACAATATGCCTCTCCTGCCTGTTTACCTTTTGCATTTATATTGTTTTATTCGAATTCCTGAACCATTCGGCTGCTAAGAATAGGTATTCAATAAAGTTTACACGTTCCTCACATGGCTATGTCCACCTTGTTGCACCAGCAGCAGTTGCATGGTGTCAGCTAATGGCTCGACTGTCTAATATGACATGACTGAATATAATTATATTTATTCTGTATAGCATTAACCTATATTTTTATAACATCACAAAAAGCATTTTTTTTTACTTCTTTTATCGCGTATTTTATTTAAAGAGCAAAGAGGTTCATTTCAGGTGAGCTTAAACAACTGTTTGTTTTTAGCTTTGAGTTTTCACGTCTGTCGGCAGTCCTCATAACTGCTTTGTGTTCTTTTCAGATGGTGATTGTCATTATCGTTTATTGTCGTCCATTGGCGTCCTTATCAAGACTTGTTTACATGTCAAAGAATGCGTTATCCCTACTTTATTAGATAGTAACTAGGCCCAATATGTTATTAACATTTAACGTTAATATGTTAGTAAAAATAACACTTTTTAAACTGGCCTCACTGTCACTGGCCTGACTGTCCTAGACTATCATTGCATGACGCCACCAGGGTTGCCTCAAGTTTGTTGCTTATCCCATGAACTAGACTGCATTCTTGTAAATTTGCAGTTGGTTATAATGTGGTTAATTGAGTAAATATCGTATGTTCGCGCTGTAGCGGACATATCTTATGCACTACAGAAACACGACAGTTCCAAGAATATCCTAAAGCAATTGTTGTATTGTACCTTGAGTGTCTCTAGCAATTGCTTGGTATATTTAGTCCACAGATTTCTCGTATACAGAGTCCGAAAACAAGCTTTAAAGATAGTGATTTTAACCTCTCGACTATACTGAGCAAACAAGTGTACCAGCATATTGTCCCTAACAGCCCGAGAGCTTCATTCACGTTCAATATCTGCATTATCTCTAAGATCTCCGGTAACGATGTGCCCAAGATATTTCAATTGAGAGACTCGATGATGTGCCTACTTACAAGATTTGAAGTAGAATTACGACCACAATTTACCGTGGGAGAGCCACGCTTCGGCATGAATGGCCCGGCTCGACCGGAGTGATACCACGGCCTCACAGAAAACCGGTGTGAAATAGTGCTTGCGCTGCGTTTCACCGAGTGAGTGAGGATACCGGAGGCCCATAACCCAAACCCCCTACCCCTATTTCCTCAAAGGCCGGCAACGCACTTGTGTCGCCTCTGGTGTTTACAGGTGTCCATGGGCGGCGGTAATCGCTTACCATCAGGCGATACGTCTGCTCGTTTGCCCGCCTATTCCATAAAAAAAAAGAAAAAACAAAGTTTATGACCTAAAACAGCATATTATTTGTTTAAACATAATTAGGTACATGTGTTAATAAATCTCATGAATTACTGAATCAGATAAGTTCAATACGATTTAAGCACGCACAAGCGTTATCACGTAATCTTGATATTGACCTTGACTTCCAGAAACTTTATTTAAATGTTTTGACTGCGACGAAACGTTTATCAAAGGAATAGCTCTAATTTACTTATTAACTATAAGGGTTTTGAGACATAAACTACGGTATCCTAAAAATTCAACCCCAAATACCGACAACACAGGCAGCTATTTCCGGACTCAGTTGACCGTAATTTTCGTACTGATTTTATGTTCACAAAGATCTTCGCGTGTGACTATCAAATATAAACTTAGGTGTGCATAACACGCAAATTCATATTTCGGTATAAAATGCTCCGCGAGTAATATAAAAGTTTATGACGAACAGCCAAATGAGGTAATGAATCGTGTGAATGCGGTTGATAGCATTGCCATGAATTTACATTTTATTTGACAGTCCTTTGAATATTTTATATTCAAAATTTAAGATTTACACATTTGTGTAGGACAGCTAAACAAATACATATATATATTTTTTTTGTAAATACATACATATTATAAATAGAACACACCCAAACTCCGAAACAAATACTTGTAGATCATACAAACATTTGATCCGACCCGGGAATCGAACCCGAGACCTCATGATCAGCAGTCGCTCACGCCAACCGCGAGACCAACGAGGCAGGCATATTTGTTTAATGTAATTTTGAGTATGAAACTTAAACTAACTTGATAATAGAAAGTTGTATGACAATGAATACCATAGTTGATGATGAATAAACGATAAAAAGGTACCACTGATATATGTTAAATAGGTTTACCAAATGATTTTGTTCGATATTAAGCGTTGAAGCTTTTTTTAATCTGTTCTATCAGTTAGTTTTAGTGCTAGATTAAATTTAATTGAAAACTAAATTTTAAAAATCACGCAAGAAGAAGTGAATTACCCATGCTAAAAATTTGCTCACTCAATTCTTATTCAAGCACTCTCCAAAAATTAAACGTGACAAGTTACGAAAACGCTTCAATGTAAAATTGAATAGCAGAGTTGAATTTTTCCTCTGAGTTTTTTTAAATACATACATTTTTCGGCTTCTCTGAATATATCGACATATTTCGTATTACGTACAGACACAGGTTATAAAAATATCACTATTTTAGGCTAAATTCGAATATTAATCACATATGAAGCGTGAAAAATTGGTAAACAAAGTTAACAAAAAAAAAACGATTTGGGTTCTCTGAATATGTCAAAGTGTTTAATATTACGTATTTACTGTTAAATGCTTATCAGATTTCTCATAATAAAATCTATTTTAGGCAAGATTAAAATATTCCTCATTCACTTACTAGAGCGTGAAAAAAACATACTTCATTGTATATAACGTGGCTATATTTTAAAAACAAAACGAAAATCACGATTTGGAGTTTTACCTCTTTTGAATTCAAATACTTTCGAGTAATATTGTAGCGAGCTAAGAGGATTAAGTGCTCTTCGAGATAAAAATGATTACTATACGAGAATACTGTTGCAAATCGCATTTAAGAGACATTTTTCTTTGTTAAAAGCAGAAACGGTGAGTAGAACATGTGTTTTGTAGCAAGCAATACTTTGAAAAATGTATACAATAGAGAGAACTCTTCATGCTAGTTTAAATTCAAAGTAAATCCTGAAAAATGAAAGTAGTTTAAGTGCGAGACAGCATAAAGAGGATTTCCACCGAGAAAATATTAGATAAAAATTATTATTGGTCTCCAGTGGATATTTATTTGAGCACTAGCTGACCCGCTCAACTTCGTTTGCGTCTCTCTCTCTCTCTCATTAGTCGTAGAGTCATGTAACATAGCCTAAAGCCTTCCTCGTTAAATGGGCTATCCAACAAAAAATAATTAACAAAATCGATTCAGCCGTTCACGCGTGATGTCGTGACCAAGACAAATAGGGATTCGTTTTTATATATATAGACGATGTATGCTACGCGCTTATGTGCGTCAGTATGGGTTAAGGGTCTTGTATACGTGCTTATTCCTAAAAGCATATCTGAGTGTATGTGAGCGTGCACTCGTGCGGATACTGATGTATGTGTGCATATATTATGCGTATGTGGTTGTATCCTTGTTTATTTGAATTTGCGTGGCATAATGTATTACATAACGTACACTACATCTTTATTTTTAGTATAGATATTAATATGAAATCGGATCAGCTTTACGGAATAAATTGACATTACATATTGATATTCATTGGATGGTATCCAACACTTAACATAAACTTACAAAGGCATTAACTGAGAATTATATAAGACTAGGTCATTCTAATTCTACAAATCTACAATCTCTCGAATAAATAAGAATTCACGATATATTTTTCTTAAAAAATGTGCAAATATACATTTCAGTTCTTCTTTTCATAGTACATCATCATCATCAAGAAAGAAACCACCTAGGCAGAAACCGAAATAGCATAGAATAAGAGTTTCCTTATAAAGGAGGTATTGGTATATAAGCCTTATTAGTATGAAATGTCTCAAAATAACAGTTTTTTTTTTATATTTTAGCTGCACCAAAATTACTCTGCTCTGTCTGATGGAAAGCATAAGCAGATTCCAAGAGTAGTGGTCACAATCTTCAATGCGAATAAGGACATTGCAGCATGGTGACCCACACTATGGCCACCTATTGAGATAATTTTTTTACGCCCCGCTTAAAGCACCCGGGATCAGGGAGTGAGGTTCAGGTTTTAACCGCTCGGCACAGAAAAGAGGAACCGAAGCGATGAGTACGAGATCGTATGTCTACCACTCTGTGGTGACTTCCAAGGCCGCCACGTGTTGTCCTGTAGAAGGGGGATCAGGGGACCAGTTAGAAGATTTCTTCAGAACACTCTCCGTGATACAAGCGATAGAGTACTACCATAGAGGCGACATCTCTACGCAACTGCGGGAGCTTAAGGGACTCGGTGGCTTCAGGACTGTTGACAATGCGGTTTGCTCGCCGCTGCAACCGGTCAAGAGCTCAAACAGGTACTGTGCAATACCATCGCAAAGATGAGAAGAGTACTTCATGCACAAGTGAACCTGGATCTTGTAAAGAAGACGCAGATGCCTGGGCGAGAAGAACCGTCTCACCTTGTTTAAATCACCTAACCTCCGCGAGGCCGCTTTAGTGACATTCTCAATGTATTCGCGTGGGTTGAGATCTCGGCAGATATCCATGTCCAGGATATCCAGCCTACCTTGTAAAGGCACTTGAGTGTTTTGAAAACTGAGAAGGGGAAATAATGGAGACTTTTTGGCAAACCTTGTGTTTTCTTGTGTTTTCTTGGCTTTGAACTCGACCAGATTCTCTCAACCCCATTGAGAAATGCGGCCAAGAACATGGTCGAGTTGAACGATAAGCTCCTCTCATTTTTCCTCGATATCTGCAAGCTTGGCAAAAATCCAAAATGTCTTTTAAATAATGACCAAGTAGACTCATATTAAAATCAATTATTAACAATTTAGAGATTAATTAAAAATTTATATAATGCACGAATAATATATTATTTGAATTTTTAAAATAAAAATACTATAGTAAAATATTATTCGAACAAAACATTTTTTCAATACGGTTAATGAGAAACTTTGTTAGGCTTTTAACGATTTGCTGTAACCTGATCTTTATCGACTTGTGAAGGGTTGGTAGACACGCAATCTGGCCGATAAAATCATGTTTCTGATCGTTTTAACTTACCGAGTTAAGGGCTGACAGGCCAACAATATATTTATTTTACTAGACCATACTTATGATTTAGAAATAATTTTTAAGTATTTGAACCTTGACCATGACTGTACGGATATGTAAGTTTAAGCAAAGCAAATAATACTCGCATGAAACAACAACTTATGGTGATCCGCAGATTTATATTATGTGTCTATTGTTCTTAAAAGATAACTCCCGCTTTAGTAATGTACAGCTTGTGTTGCTATGTTATATTAATACTTATCATATAAATTAATCCCACACGCCCACTACTGTAACTCAATAGCAAGATCGATAGCCAACCTACGAATACACCGAGCTATGAAGCTTGGGAAGTCCCAGGAAAAACTAATCTATCTTGAATAAATCTAATTCCCTTCTTACCTAAGAGACTAAAGCATAACGGCAATATTATGTTTTAAGTAAGGCTTATTTCATTTGAATAATATATGTGTCACAATCGTTTAAACATACAGAAGTTTACCCTAGATAACATAAAATATTCATAGCATACCACTCCAGATGTCACCTGTAAATTATTTAGTGCTATATTACGTTCATAGTACATTGTGTATTACATCATTTTACAAGTCACCACAAACCTACTAACCCTGTCTACTTAGATAATACCTATTACTATTTTACATCGTGTAATGTGCAATAATCTAATATTGAATTGAGACCGGCCTCACATTGGTTGGTCAAGATAAAGTTTATGGTTATATGGGTCGTAAATCAGTCATATTTCTCAAGGACGAGGCCCGGTATCTTGATGATACGGTGATAGTTTTAGAGTACACTTAAGACTAAATTACGGACTTTATTGACATAGCTGGCTTTCAAAGTTTTAAATTATATAAGTAAACATAAACGTATAATTACAGAGACTATTTGCAAATATCTATGGTAATCGTAACATTAGTAAGAAGAACGCTTGAATTAACTGAATATCGATATTAGAAACTATAATATTTTTTTCGGGAGGCCTTGATATGGTATGGGGTCAAAATATTGGCTTTGTATGAAATATAAGCTTTTGCAGTTTCCCTCGCCTTGATGTTAGTTTTGACAATCAATTTTGCCCTGACGAAAAATAGCCTAAGCCTATGCTATTCAAACGATTTACTATAATCTATCTCTGTGCCTTTCAATTTCATTTATCTGTGTGCCTGTCATTCAGTTTCGTTCAACCATTCTAGCGTGATTTAGTTGCAAACATTTATCCCGAAATTTCACATTTATAATGCTAATGACATTTCGTGATCGTTTTTGCTTATCTTTTTAATTTATAGCACACTTCCTAAAAAAATTATGTATTCCATTTCGTCTCTTATTTATTTGATTAAAAATTTGTATTAAAGAAATATTATGCATTCTTAAGTTAGCTAGAGGTCAACAAACTGAGCACTTTATTGTAATAAGTTTCAGAATGTGATGTACTTTGTATTATTTCCATTTAAAATAATTTAATACAATTTTATAATGTAGAAAGAACCAGATAAAACCATTCAAAATATACTTTCAGTGTTCATTCATCTGGACTTGTGTCCGGTGTCCCAGGTTCTCAGGTGTTCAGATAGTTCACATGGAAGGTTTGTTAAGTTGGTGATAAACGACCCTATTCTGTACCCGTAAACTCGTTCAAGGCTTGTTAAACAGTGCAATCTTGGGCCAGCCTTTGCAAGGGCGATAGATTATAATTTTGTCTGTAACTCACAGAAAAGATAATGGAGGCAGAAGATTGTATCTTTCTTATCAACTAAGAACCTTGTAAATGATTGAAACCACCGTTAATTCCAGTAATTGAATAACGTCATATAAGTAAATTGTTACTGTAGATATAACTGAACTATCAGTGTAATTGACTTTCACTTAACCGCAAAGTATTTATCTATACTTATTCAGAGTTATAGAGATTTATTATATAAAAACAAAATACAAACCCCTACTTATAATTAAGTGTCCTCCTATATTTTCCTTTCAATAAGCAAAGTCATGATCAAAGCGAAACATTCGAATGAATCTTCAGGTTTTTGTAAAATAGAGTTGACTTGTTCAGAATTTGAGAAACGCTGTCTCATTTATCAGTGACTTTTCATCTACTTATATAGCGGTATATCATGCCTTTCAGATTAAACGAAACATCTTATTGAAGATGAGGTTTACATTTCAGTGCTGTATTATATCCCTTTGTGCCTTTATTTTTCTCACTGGTAAGACTCATTTGCAATTTCCTTTTTATAATTTTGAGTAGTATCAGATGTACGTCAAAAGTTAAATCTTGTGGTGTTCCTTGTTTAAAATATAAATGACAATATGAACATACTGAATGGGTTTAAGTAAAATCTAGTCACATTTTAATATCCTTCATTTAAGTACCCGATCAGTTGGTATTTGATCCTAGAAAAAAAATCGAGATTCGAGAACGTTAGAAACTAAATAATTAATTTTATGTGATAGACTGCCTCGTTGGTCTCGCGGTTAACATGTACGACTGCTGATCATGAGGTCTCCAAATATTTGTTTCGGAGTTTGAGTGTTTTCTATGACGTGTAAAATGTATGTATTTACAAAAATAAAGTATATATGTATTTGTATCAGTTGTCTAGTACCCATAAAATAAGCTCTGCTTGGCTTGGGACTAGATGGCGTTGTGTAATAGATGTCCGAAATATTTATTATTCATTATTATTATTAGATACTGTGACATGTTCTTTTTAGGTTTTATAAAAATAAGGATCAAAATTTTGGACTGAAACAGTGTAACAGTTATGTTATTGAACTAATATAACGTTAAAAATAATGAATTAAATAATAAATATTAAAAATAATAACGAGAATTTGAGAACCTAGTAAAGATTTTACTGTTTTACGCAAAAAACGTTATATCTATTAATTGTCAAAAATATTTTTCTTTACATTTTTATTGGTCATAACAAAAACTTATTGTTATTCAAAAAGGTATTTAAATACGTTTTCGAGTTAATTGCATGGCTTGTTTGCGAAGCAGGATTATACCACTTTTTTACCAAAAATCATTAAGTTAGTAACTTAACTCTAATATTTTATATCAAATCAAACTTTGGAAGTTTAAAATGATTGCATCAAGCAATAAATTATTTTAGATCATCATTATCATCTTCTGAGCCTTTATTATTCCCAAGATTATTTTAAACGTAATCTTCTTAACATCAATACTTCAAAGACAAACTACATAATTTTCAGTGCAAAAAATAAAAAGATACATAACCATAAGCCTCTTACTATCGGTGGCGATACTCTAAGGCAAGTAAGTAATGAAACATACCTAGGACTGATATTGGATAGCCGACTGACCTGGGAGGCGCATATCAAAAAAGTTTGTAACAAAATTTCGAGTCTTACAGGAGCATTGCGAGGAATAGTTAGATGTTTGCCTTTAAAATTACGTCATACAATTTACAATTCGCTTGTAAAACCTCACCTTCAGTATCTCATAGAAGTGTGGGGATCCGCAGCTAAAACAAATCTCAATAAACTACAAATTGCGCAAAATAAAATTGTTAAGGTTCTTTTCCATTTTAATTATTTAACACCGACACAAAAAATATATCAGGACACAAAATTATTTAATATTACACAAATTATCAATTTAAGATGTGTGTTCCAATTCGTAAAATTCTATCTGGTGACGTTCACACACAATTAATACTCACAAAAAAATCGGAAACACAAAATCGTACTACAAGACGAGCCCATCATCTTGTTCTTCCAAAGCCCAGAACAAACTACGGAAAAGAAATATTAGATATGAAGGAGCACTAATTTATAATTCACTACTGAAAATTAAGGACACAGAATCTTTAAGTTTATTTAAAAAATATTTAAAATGTCACATCTTGAAAGACTATAAAAAGTAAAAAATGTTATAAATAAATAATGAAATTCAATGAGTGTGAATAGTCCCTAATCGGAGTGGCGCGTTCTGTGCCTCAATTTTTGTCGCCTACCTACAATACATTTTATTATTGTAAACGAGCTCCGAACCATGTACCTCCTTTTTTATTTATGTTTATTTCTTATGTTAAGTGATTATCTTTGAGAAATAAATAATTCTAACCTTATTAATTGGGGTTGGCTACTAATTCAATCGATTTTACCTGAATACCAATTTTGCCACGGAGCGACTGGCATCGAAGGTTGAACTAGTTGTCAGTATATTTGAGGATACTGACTTTCTAATAACAATTTCATTAGTATATTAATGAAAACCAAGACTGACATCTTAACGTGCTCTCCGAGGAACGGGCGGGAAATACCACCGTCCTCCATTCTCCAGGTTGCTATAAAAAAAATCCTGTGAGGAAAAACTAACTGTAGTCCGACCCGAGACCTCTTTATCGGCAGCCGCTTACGCTAACCGCCGGACCAACGAGGCAGTTTTTGGAACATACAAAGTGTTGTCCTATGTAGGATTTGAACCCATAACACTCAGCGCAGTAGAAAACGACGTAACGACAGCATAAACCTCAAGGCCAACCGTGCAGTCGAAATTGTGTATTCAAAACTTTTATTACTCTTTGCAAATACTGTTTAGTTGGGTAAGGATTGTCTTGACGATGTGGTGTCAGAATAAGTCACAAAATTAATTTAATTAACACCCTTTTTAACCGACTTCAAAAAAAGGAGGAGGCGACCGTATATATATATATATATTTTTTTTTTTATGTGTGTTCGGGGATAACTTCGTCGTTTATGAACCGATTTTGATTATTCTTTTTTTAATGGAAAGGAGATGTCCCAAAGGTAGTACCATGATAATTACATTAATATCTGACGATGGCATCTAAGAGAAATCGAGTTGAACCTTGAAGTCGGTTTTATTTTTTTTTAAATTGTACTTGTATATTTCAGAAGGAACAAAGTTCCGATGTGATTACACATACAACCCGGATATTAAAGGATGGCAGAAACAACACAAGGTGCCAGCAACTTGGGACGATGCCCGTCTAATGTGCGCACTTGAAGGTACCTATTTTAAAAAAGACAACTCCCGTTCTGTGATAGGGAAAGTATTTTTCCAATGTGTTTCACTTTATTAAAATATTTATCTCTTCTCCGGTGTTCAACAGGTGGTATTCTAGCTTCTCCTTCAACTGCGGCGCTCAGTACCCTTATGGTTGGATTAGCTAGAACAAGCGAAATTTTTACCGGGTTGCGAGAGACTTTTTCAAGAGGAAGTTATTATACTGTTGACGGTACGTGAGTTCCTTATCTATACAAATAAATACCATTGGAGTGTCTGTTTGTCTGTTTGTAATATTAAAATAACCGCTTTTTACTAAATGCATATGTATGTATACACGGTACATATACCAAAAATGTAGTTAAAATAATTTTTGTCTGTCTGTTTGTTCCGGGTAATCTCTGGAACGGCTGGTCGGATTTTGACGGGACTTTAACTGGCAGGTAGCTGATGATCCAGGGAGTAACTTAGGCTACTTTTTTAGACTAACTTTAACCCGCGGCGTTACTCGCGATACAAAAACAACACCGCGGTTCAGTTAGTATTAATTAAGATATCATCACTGGTGATTGTGATATTGAGCTGATCTAGTAAGAATAAGTAAATTTTATGTTTCAGGAATACCACTTGATCGAATTGTTCAAGATCAAACTTTGTTGGAGCTTGATAACAAAAACAACAAAGAAAATTGCCTAGCCTTGCAATCTGAAGGAAAATATATAGATGTCGATTGTGATGAACCTCGTTCTTATGTGTGCTACAGAGCTGAAACTGAGGAGGAAAGCGAAGTTGATGAGTGTGGAACTCCAGATCCAGGTAAATATAAAAATAATCTTTTAAGTTAAATAGTGTAATATATTTTTAATATCTTGAAATAAATCGTTCTTTAACAATGGAATATTTAGGAACAAAACAAATTTCAAAACCATTGTACTACAAATATGTATTAGTATCGATTTCAGTAAAAAATTAAGTTGTGTGATATCTGATTTCTTTGTTAATAATGCTTTAGATGATTGTGTATTACTGTTTATTTACTTTTATTAATATGTAATTATTAGCAATTTGAATATTTCAATAATTTGCTTTATTACAACATTACTAAATTTCTTAGAGACAAAATTCTCTTGGTCTGATTCTTTTATTTACATTTATTTGTTACTTGAGAGGAACTGACTACTAGGTGATTTCTTTCATATATTATTATTTTACCGTGGAGGAGCCACGCTCCGGCATGAATGGGCCCGCTCGACCGGAGTGATACCACGGCCTCACAGAAAACCGGTATGAAATAGAGCTTGCACTTCACCAAGTGAGTGAGGATACAGGATACGATACGATGTACCCCCATCACTATCCCCATCCCCCGATGGTCGGCTACGCACTTGTGACATCTCTGGTGCTGCGGGTGTCCATGGGCGGCGGTAATCGCTTTCCATCAGGTGATACGTCTGCTCGTTTGTCACCGATAACATAAAAAAATAAGATTTAATGTAATTATGGTATTTCATTATAATCTAATGTAGTATATGAATATTTGCAGAATACAGCTACGAGAAACGGACCAAAAAATGTTATAAATTCCACACAGTTCCTCGAAATTACCATCGAGCTCACTTCACCTGCAGCGCTGAAGGCGGACATCTTGCAATCATAAACAGTGATGAAGAAGCCACTGTTCTTCGCGAGCTTTTTGCTAATTACCCACCAGGAAAAATGATTGGAAACTTCTGGAAAGATGTTGCATTCATCGGTTTTCACAATTGGGGTGAAGGTGGTGATTGGAGAACCATTCATGGTAATTTTTTAAAGTATTATCTGCCAAAATGCTTGCCTTATGAGTAAAAAAGAGTGGTGATCATCATCCGCAATTGTAACGGGAACAATACAGTATGGTGACCCTTGTGACCTATGGCGGCCTAATAAGATGACATGATCACCATACCACATTGTCTGCATTCACAATGAGTATGGTAAGCCATCTCTTAGATTCCACCTATATACTACAGAGGTGTTCCTGTGAGTGAAAGTCTATTTGGATTTTATTCTCCAAAAGTGGACCTCACAATATACAATATATAACAATACAAAAATCTTGCAGTTTTGAGTAATAACGGTGCATGATTGGTTAGCTCATGGCGGTATGACTCCAATCTTTTTGTTTTGTTTTCTTTGGTCGACTTCGTTCGCATTCAAGTCTTTTAGTTAAGAGTAAGAAAATTGTAAATGCTATTTATTTTTTAAAGAGGAACATCAATGGAGTTTCTTGCCAGATTCTTCTCCATTAAGGGTAGGCTGCACTTGGAACTGGCGAATAGAATCACTCGATTTTTTAATATTGACTATTCATAAGTGCCTGTAAAATAGTGCCTATTTGAATAAAATATTTTTGACTTTGACTTTGACTACTTATGTTTGCCATCAGTCAGAGTAGGTATATTTTGGCAGGCTCATAAACAATTGTAAAATTATTAGATAAGTATACTAGACGAAATTCTTAGGATTTCTAGAAAACTTACTTCCCTGTTACTCAAACAGTGAAATTTTAACAAAATCTGTGTTAGTATTGGGATTAATAATAGCAAGTGCTATGTATTAATTATACTGGATTTAACTGAGCTAGTGATGAGAAGTAAAAACGAATTAAGGTATCGTGGAATAGGAGAGGCCTATGTTCAACAGCATACTACGATAGGCTCATGGTGATTATGTCATAATGAGTTTTGGAATGTATTAACAAGTTTTAAGAAATATGATAAATAAACATTTAAATATTTCGTATTTGAATGTACATTATCTAATTTAACTTCTTATGTTTTCAGGTCAAACCCTCAATGAAGCTGGATATGCCAGATTTTCGGCAGGAGAACCCAACAATTCAACCACAGGAGAATATTGTGGATCAATTTATCGCTCAGCTTATCTAAATGATCTGTGGTGTGAAAATGATTACGCGTTTATCTGTGAGAAGAGCAAAGACTATCCAAGCGTTTGTGACAGTACTGGTTAAAACCGACAAGGCATTTGAATTATTAAAAATAATGAAATTGTAAATATGGCAAATATAAGTATGCTATTGATATTTGATTATTGGAACAAAGCATTTCATGTGTTTTATTTTGTTACCAAGTTATTTAGTTTTTGTAGTAGAACAAAAGTTGCATTCACTTAACAGTTTAGAGCAATCTGTTTCTTAACACTTAAGCGTTTAGAATCTATGAAAAATAAATACGTAATTAAAACAAGTGAAGTATATTCCTTTGTTCTGTTTGACTGCCTCGGTGGCGCAGTGGTAGTGTATACGACTGCTGTGCTTGAGGTCTCGGGTTCAATTCCTGGGTCGGAGCAAATGTTTGTATGATCTGCAAATATTTATTTCGGAATTTGGGTGTTTTCTATGTATAATATGTATGTATTTACAAAAAAAAAAGTATATGTGTATTTATATCAGTTGTTCTAGTACCCATAACACAAGCTCTGCTTAGCTTGGGACTAGACGGCGTTGTGTGTTAGATGTCCGAAATATCTATTTATATTATTATTATTATTCTGTGATGGGTATGATTCTAAACAGGAACTATGACGCTACAAACAGACATTGGTAGTGACTCTCTTGTTGTCATCGCTAAACTAAAATTCACTAACATTTGCTTTTGGATTATAAACTTTAAACTCATCAGTTTACAGTCCATTTTTAAATATTTCATATCTCAGCTTTTACTATATTTAGTTAAGTACCGACTAAAATTTTAGGTACGAGTAATTTAGTCGGCATGTATTTAGTCGACGTGTAAGTTTAATGCGACATATCAAGTTTTACGTCACACGTTACACGTTTTAAATGTTCAACACAAGAATAACTAAAGAAAAATATGGTCTAAGATGAGAATTTTAACTAATTTTGGTTATGCCAAAGTAAATTTTACTTTTTCTAGTAATAAACAAGTGTGTGTTTCTGATTAATGTGTATTTGGTCAAATCTTTACTGCAATTCACGCTCGTTTAATCTCAGGACAATATTATTCAGTAGAAGGTAAGTACAGTTATATACATATTTAAAAGTCGCCATTCAGTTTTCACTAGTAGCGTTGCAGCTTTGCGCGGTTACTTACATGATTCTTGATTTCTTGTCAAAAACGTAAACATGTTATTTTTTTTGAATAGGCAACTCTTATGCTAGAAATGTATCTTCTATCGCATAATTTTTACAAACATACGTAGAATAGATTCAAGAAAGACCATACAATGAGGTATTGTGTTGATAGCGACGAGATAACTGTTTAAAGCAGCCATCCCAGACACAATGTTTGTTGTGGGCTGATATTTTACTGATCCAGTTCCCTACCATAGTCTTTAAACATTTAAATATGACATTTTAAATGAAATGTGAAATAAATGAAGGAAATAACAAGATTAAACTTCTAAAAAGATTTTAATGAATAAGGTGTTATTCGTAGATTCGTAATCATGGCCCAAGTCACATCTATACAAATTAATAAAATTGCAATGTCTGTTTGTAATATTAACACGTTCACTGCGGCTTGAGGTTGATTCAGC
Organism: Spilosoma lubricipeda; assembly: GCA_905220595.1. Taxonomy (NCBI): domain Eukaryota; kingdom Metazoa; phylum Arthropoda; class Insecta; order Lepidoptera; family Erebidae; genus Spilosoma; species Spilosoma lubricipeda. Next base: position 1,840,178 of record HG992296.1, read on the forward strand.
CTCATGGTAGACTTTACGCTGGTGCGGCGCGTAAAACTGTGTTTTCTCTCTGGTGCGGCGGCTGTTTACACTCAACCGTATGAGATATGACAAAGACAAATATAGCTTTCTTTATGTCTGCGAAGCATTGACTCAATATTGTAAAAAAAATATTTGAGGTCGAAATACGCCTCAAACGCACTGATCACAAAATTATTGAACAAGGTGCGGGTTGAGGCCGATTTCAACCTCCAGCGGCGGGGCGCGCGGGCGGCGTGAGAGCAGGTAAGTCGACTTTAGTGACGCTACATATATACATAGTCGATACTGGAGCACGTGTCTTGTAAATTGTTTGTTTTTTATTTTTGTTAAATTCTTTTGTTTAATGTTTTTTTGTGTGTGTTCAGTTGTGTGTTCAAAAAAATTATGACTAATTGTTCACAATGTAAGAAAGCTATGTGCTTGCATTGTTTTAACGAACAGCATGCAAAGTAATATAGAATAAATTAGATGAACGAATAGTTTGTATTTTATTTAACAACACCCCATACTTTTATACGATACTATAACAATATAAAAAAGTAATAGAAATAAATAAATAAATAAATAATAAATAAATAAATAAATATTTCGGACGTCTAACACACAACGCCATCTAGTCCCAAACTAAGCAGAGCTTGTATTATGGGTACTAGACAACTGAAATAAATACTTATGTACTTTTTTTTTGTAAATACATACATATTATACATAGAAAACACCCAAACTCCGAAACAAATATTTGCAGATCACACAAACATTTGGTCCGACTCGGGAATCGAACCCGAGACCTCATGAACAGCAGTCGCGTAAGCTACCACTGCGCCACCGAGGCAGTTATAGACAAATATAACATAGACATGGACATTCATCGATATAAATTCATTCTCATCACTAATGGCGCTCTGATTTAGTGCGATGTGTGGTCTAAAACGACCTCAAATATATTTTAGGTGTTTTCTCTAAAACTAAAAATCAGAACCCGGGGCGAAGCTAGGTGTACATAAAACAATACCATGCAAGTAATTTTAGCATAAAGTTAAACATCGAATCACGCTCCTGATCAAGTTACAACACATTTACCAAATGATTGAAACATGAGGCAGAAAAGGCCACAACCGCATTACAAGGAAGTTTAGCTTGGGGCTGATTCGACCTCAGCCGCACCAGCTGAAAGTTCTTCAAAATGTGGCCCGCAGTGAACGTGTAATATATATATTATGGTTCGGTTCGGTATCGGTTATTTATATATACATATAAATAACCGCTTTTTACTAAATGCATATGTTTGTATACACGGTACATATACCAAAAATGTAGTTAAAATATTCTGTCTGTCTGTCTGTTTGTTGCGGGTAATCTCTGGGACGGCTGGACATACATATACATTTAGTAAAAAGCGGTTATTTTAATATTACAAACAGACACTCCGATTTTATTTATTTGTATATATAGCACCTACCTACCTAGTGATCAATAGCTGATATCTATTTCAGAAATCTCTTTTCATAAGACAACTACTATAATGACAATTGCGTCAGTATTTTGGTTTGCAGCGTCACTTATTCCGTCTTCTTATGTTATCTGTTTTGTTTATACCAATGTATTTTTTTCCAATGTGCCGCTGCTGGAACAAGATTTTTTCGATCTAATGCGACAATTAAGAAAGTATTGTGCCATCTGCTAACAGTCAAATATTCAAGGTTATCGTCAACCAGGCAGCCAATCTAACAGAAACCATCCAACAAATTTGAAATACGAGCAGGAAAATAGTGTTGAGAATGATTAAGATATAAAGTTAATAATATACCTAATATTGCAATGAGGCATGTGCAGAATTACTAAAAAGATAATTGAAAAACAGAATAGATCGGATTTTGTTACTAAATGATAAAACATACTATAAATATTTCTGTGACAGTGACTTGTCCTCACTCGGTCCCATCTCTTCACAAAATGAAATACGTTTTAAATTTAGTAGTGGCTATATTCTGTTTTTCAATATCAGGTATGGTTATTTATTTGGCTTTTATATTTATAATATTTTAATATTCTACTCATAAAAAAATATTGTTTTAGTATAATGTTTCAGTTAAATGTAATAATTATACTAAGTAATGAATAGAATCAGACAAATGTAAATAGTTCTTTGAGATACCAAAATGTTCCTATATTCAAGTTGCAAGTGTTTTAAGTGTTTCACATGGATTCTCTTTCTACAATCGCTTACGCCTTTATTCTCTAAATGGCTAATCCTTTGTTTTGACCATATGACTTAACACATTTGGCTACTAGTTTAGGTTTACCATTCTGTCTAGTCTGTTTACATAACGCTTCGTTACAATAACTTTTTACATTCAATTTAATGGCTACAATTTCTGAAGCGAAATCTTCTTTAACCGTATGAGCACTTTTTGGTAGGAGAAAATCTTATGAGTTCGCGTCACCGACATGCTGACGTCACCGATGTGCTGACATGACATTTTCGAAGTGAAACATCTATGGCCGCGTTGAGCATTTTTTGGTAGGGCAAAATCTGATGGGTTAGCGTCACAGACATGCTAATCTTTGATATTGATAATTTTAATTTAAACGAAATTTATAATTTTACACAATAATTTTACCAATAACATTCTAATTTATAAGTTTTTACTTCTATCGATAGTTCTTATGACTGCAAATTTTTTTCGTTTCCTTGCTTTAATTTTTTTTTAACTAGTTTAGTTAAGTTAGTCATAGTAATTCGGCACAACTTTTTGCATCGAGATTTGGAACTTTTTACTGAATATATTATATAATTATATATATAATATTTTTTTTTTCTTCTAGATAGTGTCAAGTTCAGATGTGATTATAGGTACACTTATTTAGGATGGTTCAAATACCACGAAATGCCCGCAACTTGGGCCGATGCTCGCTTATTGTGCCACCTTGAAGGTAAGCTTTATTTAAAGTAAATTAGTTTGAGTTTTGCTTCTTTATCACATAATGCTTTACAACTGACTTTAGAAACATAATATATATGAAATGAATACGAAGTACACCTAGACTCAGAACAACAATTTGTCGATCACACAATGTGTTGTTCTAGCGATTGGCGTGTGAGTCTGCGGATCATGAAGAGGTTCGATTCCCGGGTCGAACCAAATGTTTGTATTATCTACAAATATTTGTTTCGGAGTTTGGATGCTTTCTATCTATAATATGTACTTATTTACAAAAAAAGTATATGTGTATTTATATCAGTTCTCTAGTACCCATAACATAAGCTCTCCTTAGCTTGGGACTAGATGGAGTTGTGTGTTACATGTTCGAATGTTAAAAAAAATGTTTAACCGTACAAACCACTAGTATTAATAAGTATATTTGTAATCTATAATTTGTAGTTATAATTATCTGATATTTCTTAAATAATTATTTTAAAACTTTGAGTCTAAAATCTTGAATGCTTTAAATGCTTTGTAATTAACTATTTTATTTGCATACTTTTATTGCTTTCACTGGGAAACGGAAACAAATTATACTTCTGAATATTGTCTGTCCACAGGTGCTATGTTAGCCTCTCCTACAACGCAAGAAATGAAGGCTTATATGTTGCAATCATTTTGCAAACCTGAGATCTTCACTGGAATTCACGCTACCTTAACTAAAGTGCAATTCCATACCGTAGACGGTTAGTGAAATAATATTTAATATGCAGTCAAAGTGACCGGGTTCTGCGCTGACAAAATAAAATTATAACGACATACAACACTTGCCATCGAAACGCAAGAAGAAAATGAATTTTATGTTAAATCAACACGTATTTATATTTTTAGCGTACCTCAGCTCGTTAACACACAGTAGCTGTCTTTTGCGTAAATAACGTTTGTCAGAAAGTGACGACAATGTGTTCACTGTTTACACATATGTATTTGACTCCATTATTTCTATAAGCTCCTAATTTAATAGGTACATCAATCATATTAATAATATTTAACAACTCCTGCACCAAGAACATGACACAAATAACTTCCAGGCCCAGAACAACAATCACTCGACGCTCTACTACCTAGAAGCGTGGCTTTACTTCAAAGAAGTTGCAAAAATCGGCTAGATAACCATTTCAACCACTACGAAATCTGTGTTGTAATAACTATAAGAATATGAATTCAACGGAAAATTATCTACTTATTTTACATGTGTACTTTACCGTTTTCTAGGTGTACCATTTGAACTAATACCACACGAATGGGCTCCGTTCGAGCCTAACAATTTAAAAAACTCTGAAAGCTGTATCGCTTTGCACTCTGATGGAAAGTTCTCGGATGTCAGGTGTGATGAACCTCGCCCTTATATTTGCTTCAGGCCGCATTCAAATGTGGAAGCCACCGTGTGTGGCACTCCAGATCCTGGTAATTGTAGTCATTAAAATTGTTTTTTCTTTTTACGTAAGAGTCTGCCAAAATGACTCTACTCTGCCTGATGGAAAGCATAAGTAGAATCCGAGAGTGGTGGTAACCATACTCATTGCGAAGGCAATGCAGCATGGTGACCCACACCATGCAGCCTAGTAATGCTTCAACACCATTGGGCTTCCGATCTCGCACTCATCAACGAAACACGACAGCACGATTGCTGTCATAATTTTACGTTGATTTTCCGTGCGTGGGTAGTAGCGCCCCGGTCAAACTGGCCCGTTCGTGCTGAAATTAGCGTGGCTCTACTACCTAGAAGCGTGGCTCTACTACCTATATATATACTTCAAATAAGTGAAATATTTTTGTTTATTTATATACTTTTCACTATTGATGTGAAAATTAAAAATTAAAAGACAATTTGTCAAATATTCCAGAATACCACTTTCAAAGTCAAACAAATAAGTGTTACAAGCTCCACACAAATCAAAGAACATTTAAAAGAGCTAACTTTGCCTGTTCTGCTGAGGGTGGTCACCTGGCTATTATAAATAGTGAGGATGAAGCAAAAGTCGTTCGTGATATCTTCGCCAAGTATCCACCTGCAAAAATGATCGGTAATTTCTGGAAAGATATTGCCTTTGTTGGAATGTACAATTGGGACGAGAGTGCTGACTGGAGGACCGTTCACGGTAATCTTTCCCTTATTTTTTTTATGGAATACGGGATAAACGACCAGACGTATAGCCTGATTGTAAGCAATTACCGCCGCCCATGGCAACCCGCAACACCAGAGGCATCACAAGTGCGTTGCCGGCCTTTGGGGGATGGGGACAGGGATGGGGGAGGAGTTGGGGTATAGGCTTTCGGTATTCTCACTCACTCAGTGAAACACAACGCAGGTGCTGTTTCACACCGGTTTTTTATGAGGCCGTGGTATCACTCCGGTCAATCCTACCCGTGCATGCCGAAGCGTGGGTCTCCCACGGCAAATGTTTACTTAACTATTTAGTTACGCTGTAGTTTCACTTATGTTTTTTACTTCAACTATAATTAACAATTCTATTACAACCTGATGGCAACTCAAAACAAGGTAGATTAATAATAGGTTTGGAATTCTTTCGGACATCTCCGTAATAGGATCTTATTAGAATCCATTAGTAGGTTAAGAACAGGTGACTTTAAAATTCATGCCGACTGACTAAAGATTTTTCAAAAATTCTTTTAATTAGCAAAATGGAAATTGATGATTTTGATAAATGAATGTTTTCTTAAAAGGGCGTTCCCTGTAAGTTCTCCACCTGGGAAAGGGACGGGATTATACATGATCTTTTATTATATTAAAATAATTTACTTTTCATTCAGGCGAAACGCTTCAGGAAGCTGGTTATTCAAAGTTCAGTCCAGGAGAACCTAATAACGCAACCGAAGGTGAATATTGTGGTGCAGTGTACCGGAATGCATTGTTCGACGATCTCTGGTGTGAAAAGCACTACGCATTTATTTGCGAAAAGAAACCCGACTACCCCCCTGTTTGCGATAGTACCCAACAACGTCCATTCCACACCCCAGTTTGTGAATCAGATACTGAAAATCATGTCGATGTGAGAGAGGGTAGCTCGCAAAATTTAATTCACTAAATGATTTGGAAAAATAATATGAACATATTTTTACAACACACGTACGACTTGTATTTAGCTTATTTTATGTTTGAGTAAAAATTCAATAAATAAATTAATTACATAAATCTTGTTTTATTTATTTGCACTTGTCTGATATGTATAAAGTGCAGGAACAACATAAGTTTTATTCTAAAAATTCTAACCGCATATGAGACCATTAATAGTCCTTTTCCTTAGAAACCAAGTAAGTAAATGCGGTGGAAGATGCACAGCGAAGCCAAATCTCTACGCAGCGCCAAAGAGTCTAGCCGAATTGAAAGTTCTTGGCAGTCGACGATCCGAGTCGCTCCAAAGGGAGTCTTGTTGTATGCGGTCCAATGGGAGGAGCTGGTATTGGGGTGCCCCCGCCCGAAGATGGGGACAGTATTCCCTGTGATATGTCGACTCCAAGTATTCCAATATTGGCTAAGGCAGATAGGGGAGTGTCTTCAAAACGAGCACGTACGACCCATGGCGGTTTTTTGCGGCACAGCAGTTATACATCAGACACAAAGGCTACTATTTGCCGCAATAATCGACAAACACGCGGGCGGAGCTCACAGCTAGTAATATAATGAAGGAGGAAGTAAGTTTGTTTGTTACGTTGTCACGGGAAAACTACTTAACCGATTATCATAAAACTTTGTACAGTTATTCTTGGAGGTATTAGAAGTAACATAGGATACTTTTTTATAAATGCGAGTGAAGCCGGGGGCGAAAGATAGTTTTATTATAAAGCTAAGGTAACAAACTACGCAGGATAACATCACTGGAGGGAGAAGGAAAACTTGAAGCATACTCTTATGCCAATCCGTCTAACTAGCTGAACCCCGCGGTGAACTCGTAGTTATTGTCATACCGCGGAGAACGCCGGTTCCGGTTCAGAGGCACTCATAGCCGTAGTCCATATAGTATAATGTACCATAGTCCATAACACTTTAACAACGCATGACTACGGCCTTTGGAACTTGTTTCATGCTTTTTCAGCGTCGTTTTTTGTCGTAGTTCGGTTTTAGTTTTTCCTTTTTTTTATTTAAAATGTTTTGGAGCCTCTATAATATTAATTTCTTTGCAAAGTATATTTTAAATAGGTACCAAAGAAATATCACTATTATCGAATAAATACGGACAAAGTCACGAGAAAATTCTAAGTGACCTGTGTATACCTCCTTACAGAGAATAACGTGTGTTTTACATAGACATGTTGTAACTATATAATTTTTGAAAGTCTTTAGAATAACTTTGTCATGTATTTTAAATAATCGGTAAACCAGATAATTTTCGATTAAATAAACATTATAGTTATACGATATAAGCTATAATGACAAATGAAATTTTACCATACCATAGTTGGCTTGGTGCTTTAGACGGCACTGAAATTATAATTTTCATAGCAAAATAGACGATTGATAAGTATTTCTTATGTTTATCTTGCACTTGATACATACACAGAGCTTAGATGCGCTAAAATTACACACAATCAAATACACACACACACACAAACAACTCTCACAATATACACTCACACACACCAACACTAACAGCAACGCAACTACTTTCATTGTTTTAGTAGCTCTATTGATAATTATAGCTACTATAAGAATTTTGTAGTCATCGGAGTCGAGGACTGGAGATCTGTCGCACGATTTTCGAACCTAGTTCAGTCTCCAGCTCTCAATAAGATCCTGTCTATGCTGTACCTATCTATAAATATGGGAATCTAAACGTAGTTTTTGAAAGAAATAAACAATTATTATTATATAAGATTTATTAGAGAAATTAAGTGTATACAAACAAAAGCAGCAAGCCTATAAAATATTTACCTGATAAAAGTGTTATAACCATGTGCAATAATAACTACGAATTACTGTATCATTATGAAAAATATTACCAGTAGGTTTTTAAGTAGATTTCCTTATAGCCATCGACCATTATTATACAGATGATATCAAAATTAAAGTTGACAATCCATATAATACGTGGGAGAGCCCCACGGTAAGTTTGAAAGATGAACTGATTTGTTTCAAAGATGAACGACGATAAGTATTTAACAGTTTTCTTTAAAAGTTATCATAATAAAGTCGACTTTGTTTATAGATATCGTTTTTTTAACACTTCATTAACGGCCCATGTTGAAACGCAAAAGGAAATTAATTTATCTTTGTTAAATCAATCCTAACGGATCCGGTCGGATCAGGCCGGATTTATAAAATTCGAACCGGATCCGGCCGGATTGAAAATGACGCCGGATTGCAATCCCTAGTTACACTCACGACTAAGACGAATCTATTGACACCATTTACATAAAAATACGGCAAGCCGTTTAGGCTCTGAGGCGTGCCACACACTCAAAAAACATAACCCTCCTTCTTTCGCAGTCGGATAATAAGAAAAACATGGTGTATTATGTATTTTTAGTACCAAATAGCTTCAAAATTTTCAAATATTATAATATATATATATAAATATAACTCGATGGTCGGAACCCGGTAGACAATATCATGGGATCGAACATCGAGTTGCTTTTCACGATCTTAGGTACAGTCGTCGCAGCACCGGGTGTGATTTCTTTCACTAGCTTCATCACAAACAGGTGGATAATCAGGATTTTTCTCACAGATGAATGCGTATTTGACATCACAACCTCCATCATCAAGCAGGCCTGCCCGGGCTACTGTTCCACAGTATTGATTATTTCTATAGTTGTCTGGTGTGCCTGGATTCCATTTAGCATACCCTGCCTTCTGAAGTGATTGACCTGAAAAGCACATATTTTGACTGGAATTACCAAGATCGAGATTTATTGTCCAAAATTTTGGACAATAAAAAGTAACTAACAAGTCAACCAGATATTTTTTATTATATGGTACAAATTGGATGACACGTCAATGATAGACAGTTTGAGATCATACTGCGCTCTTTTCTTGAAGAAGGTATCCAAATACTGAACATGAAATTTTGTTAAATAGATTGATGCCAATGCGAACCAGTTTTAGAGGAGCTTGTGGAGTATAAAATATTCAAGTCATGGGGATAAAAGTTTAGCAGTGTTTACTTAGAACCACTAATTAGTCAACTTGGTATTAGATCCTCGTTAAACTTTCATAATCAGCATAGCTTAAAATATTTCGGTCACACAACGCCATCTAGCTTCAAACTAAACAAGCTTGTACTATAAAAGCTAGATTGAGTAGTAAAATACCTATATACTTTTTTGTAAACACATAAATATTATATATAGGAATCAACCAAACTCTGAAACCAACTTTTCGGACTGATCCCTGCCGCCTCTTTCCGCCATCGTCCTACGCGACAGAAGTTTCATTCTCATCATTTAGATGTTTAACAGTCTACAACTGTGCGCTTCTCAACAAACTTTCTGCCTCGCACAACAAAACTGTGGAACTGTCGCCTGCCTTCAAGAAAAGATCGTACTCCTTCTTAAAAGGCCAGCAACGCACTTGTGACGCCTCTAGTATTGCGGGTGTCCATGGGCGGCGGTAATTGTTTACCATCAGGTGATACGTCTGCTCGTTTGCCCCTATTCAATAAATGACAAAAAAAAAAATGCAGATTATACAGGTATTTGCTCCAACCCGATAATTTTACCTGAGACTTCTAGCATAGCAGTTGCATACAATACCACTGCGCCACTCAGACAGTAAAAGTTTCAAGTAGAACTTACGTTATGAATAAATTTAGTATTTTAATTTAAATTAAAATAATAGTATAATAAATACCATGAATAGTTGTCCATTCTAAGTTTAAGTCCCAATATTTATATCCGATTAATGCAAAATCTGGAGAAATACTACCCACTATTTTGTGAGCAGGGTATTTGGCAAAAATTTGAGCAATTAGTCTCGCTTCTTCTTCGCTGTTTATAATAGCAAGATGAGCTCCTTCAGAAGAACAAATCATGTAGGCACTTTCAAAATTCCTTGGTTTTGTATGAAATTTGTAGCATTTGTTTGTCTCAGTCTCAAAATGGTAATCTGAAAGTTCCAAGATGTATCAAAATATAATATACGAGTATTTCAGAAGTATTTGACATGAGACAGTTTTAGAAATAGAATCACCTGGATCTGGAGTACCACAAAGGTTGACATCAACGTTCGAATTCTCCCTGTAGCATATATATGGCCGAGGTTCATCACATCTTACATCTGATAATTTTCCATCAGCATTTAACGCTATACAGTTTTCAGCGTTATTTTTATTATCAGGTTCATATTGGGCCCATTTGTGTGGAATTTCTGTTAAAGGTATACCTGCAAATGTATTATATTTATTTTAGTTGGTTATTTTGACACGCGGCGGTCTGGTTCATAACCAGGCTGCGTCTATACAATGGTGACGAGATCACTGAAAATCATAGTAAGGTCTCCGGTAGCCACGCTGAGATAATCTTCAAGTTTTGAGATACTGTGCACAAAGAGTGCTAATATGGTCGTTTCACCAGTTCGAATGACGATTGTTAATCCCGCGTGTTGACGGCATGCTTGTGTCGATGTAAAAAATGTCCTAAAATTAAAAGTTGCCATTTCACCAGGACATGTTAAACCGGGAAGATAGTGCATGTAGGCATAGAATCCCATACAGCCATGCCAAAAATAGAATGTTAATGGATCATAAACCTAGAGGTAAGTAGTCATGGTCATAAGTTGTTGATTTTGCTGTTCTAGATAGTATCTTTTTTTTATTTAATTATAAAAGAGAATATTGATTTAAGGTCCCTAATCAGTGGAGATATCGAGTGCCAGCATGATGTTCCTACATATTTAAAGCAACCACGAAAAGCTGCAGTTTTATTTCCCGGTATGCTGAGTGTCCTAGTTGATGGCCTGATAGAATAGGAGAAGTGGTTATGTCTCCAGTCTATTTTCTCATGAAAATAGGTAGTTTATTACACCAAATAGTAAGGTTGCCAAATGCAGCTTCCTTCTGGCCTCCACCTTTAAAATATTTTAATCATTTATATATTGTGTTACGTGATGACGTAACAGGGACCTTGCACTACATCATAGTAATTAAATTTGGATAATACTAGGCTTTCACCTAGTTGTTTTCTCAAAGGAATACTGAGGTAGTCACGGATGTTATACAAACTTTTCAGTCGGTAAAAACAGTTTCGAACGGTGTTATTTATATGTCGTTCAAACTTCAGCTCAGGGTCCATCATCAGCCCCATATTATTAATTTCATTTACCCTTGTTGTCCTTTGTTCCTCTATGATGATGGCAGGGTCATTTTGTAGCACTGACTGGATTTGTCCCTCTCAGTGTCAGAGTTGGGTTTAAAAGTAAAAAACAGCTGAGTGTCATCTGCATGCATGTGGTACTTACAGTTTAAAAAACAATCAGATAGGTCAGCTGTAAATAATATAAATAAAAGAGGCCTAAGTATGGAACCCTGTGGAACTCCCCTAGTTACAGCCAGGTGCGGGAGGGGGAGGGACATAACTGATTCATCCTCTTTGTGTACTTGTACATGTTGCAACCTATTTGAGAGGTAGCCGTGGAACCACTGTATTGAATCAGGGGCAAAAAAGTCTTCCTAATACTACAAAGGATTTAAGGCGTATACGCCGGAAACATTTTACTACTATAATGTTTCCAACATGTTATATTGGCACAACAGCTTATATGCTTAGGAATGTATGTGTGATAATGGAGGTATTAACTATGTCTGTAATAATGTCCAATAAATTTGGTAATATGAGTGTTTTCATGTTAATGTTTATTTTGTCAATACCTATTGCACTTGTCTTAGTGTTATTGAAAATACTAAGTATGGTACTCTGATCCACAGATTTTAGCCTAAAAGACAAGTCCAGGTTGTATCTGTGAAACTCGTAGTATGTTAGGCTTGATATTGTCACTCTATGTTTACCTTTACGTAAAAATTCTTTGTTGATATCATCTGGATTATTGAAATGATCCGACAAGAATTTATACTATTGCGATGGAAACACTTTATTTTTTATATTTCTCCACAAAGAATCTGGATTGTTTATGTTATTATTTTTATTCATTGTAAAGTATGCATATTTTTCATTGTGTAATGCTATTTTAGCTTGATGATTGGTTCAGGTAATATCTCTTTTTTCATGGTAGTTTTGTTTGCAAACTTGGCACACATTCCTAGCCTTGTCTCTCAAGCTAAAAATCAATTTAATATTGTTTGTTATCTATGGAATTCTGCCCTAAATAATGTGTGTTTTATAGAAGCATGGCGATCGAACAGCTGTAATAAAATCTTGACAATTCTTCAACCATGCTGTCTACACTATCTCGCAGAGCTAGGGTCTGCCATGGAATATTTTCCAGATCTATAGTAAAAGGGACCGGCAGAATACTCCTGTATGGTCTGTATGTAACCAATATGGGTGTAACCTTCTTCTTCCTAAACACTGACTCACATGTCACTACTGAGTGTTGACCTTCGTCGGGAACATCGGGAACACACCCCCCTCCCTTTCTCACAACCACATCTGTACATATGACATATATTAAGGTACTGTTATTTCCTTCAAAATGTGTTGGAGTGTTTACTACTTGATGCATGTTGGTGTAGTGTAGAAGTGCTACGGTTTTTTTGTGTTTATCCATCCATTCAGCATATTATTGTTAAAATCATCCAAGAGGATAATATAATCGAATGAGACTAGTGCACTGATGCTGTCAGTCAGTCACTATTTCAATGTCTTACTAGTACAATCACTGAAATTAGCGTTAATATTAATGTTTTGAAAGTAAAACAGATAATTTTAAAAGTCGGCTTACTTACCATCGATTGTGTAATAGTCTCCTTTCGAGAATATAGCAGCGATTCCAGTAAAGACTTCGGGCTCGGGATTCAGCTTCGGTCTAAATGTTTTCAACATAATAGATTTCATTTTACATGTAGTAGGAGAAGCTAGCATACCACCTATGTGAAAAGAAACTATGATTAAAAAGAATAATACATTGATTTTATAGGACTATGTAGTAATAAGGTTAAAATCTTATGCTGTTGTTCCTACTTGGTCACCTTACTGATACACAATTAACAGTTCATTTTAGTGGACTAAGGGTGAAATTAGCTAAATGTAAATTGACCTTTCGATATTACGAAGCTGTACAGTTTTTTTGTTTGGTTGAATGCGCTAATCTCAGGAAGTACCTACTGATCTCACTTTAAGGAAGGCTTACTATAATCTTTTTTTTATTGTAAACATTACGCTACGGACAATAGAAGATGCAGACTGGGTTTCATGGTGCAGCTGATACTATATTATATTCAGGGCGAATTATGACAATATAACATTGAACGAAAGAAGAAGAGAGGGCGCCACAGTGGTGCTGTTAACGTCAGCTCCGTTCATTTTGCCGATAAATAAATACAATTAAGAGTGAAGATTGCCTATAAGTGTTGAAAACGTGCATTAGTACTTATAAATCACCAGGAAAAAGTGAAGTCTACGCATAAAAGTGAAAAACCTAGTGTTAAACACGAAAACTAAGGTGCAACATTGTAACGGACAAATTACAATAAACATATGCAACGACATATCAAGAACTGTGAATAAAAAGAAAAGTGAATCAAAGCAAAGTATTATAAAGACATTCTGTTAAATGAGTGCGGGATTGAAAAAAGGCAAGTGCACATTACAACAATATTTTTAGGTTAACTTCTGGAAGGACCGCCATTGTCGTTATTTTTACTACACTGCTAGCGACATCTATTGGCGAGTGGTAAAACCGCACAACTAGCTCAATATCGAACGCGTTTGTCTACCTTTCGCAAGAGGGAGCTATCTACCATAACTATTTGTTTATACATACTGAAGATCAATTAAGTAGATATGGATCAGATAAAAAACATTTTAAAAGCAATGCAAGAAGAAATAAGGCAACAAAAAATCGATATGACGGATATGAAGGAGGATATTAAAAACACCATAAACAACAATATTAACGAGAAATTTAAAAACATGGAAAGCAAAAATGAGATTTTGGAGCAAAAGCTGGAAGCACAGACAGTAAAAATAAATAATCTAGAAAGAACTTTAAGGCAAAAAAACCTACTTTTATTCGGAGTCTCTGAAAATGAAAGAAGTTATTGGGATCTAGAGAAAGAAGTCTTAGACATATTGAATAGCATATGTAATATTAAATGCGATAGCAACAGTATTGAGTACGTAAGAAGGCTTGGAAAAAAAAGTGATAAAGTAAGGCCAATTATAATAACATTTACAACAATGGGGCTAAAAATAACAATACTAAAGAACAAGAAAAAAATCGAGCAATCGACGCCCTACTACATCAAAGAAGATTTCCCTCCTGAAATACTCAGCAAACGAAAAGAACTCCAAAAAGAAGTCAACAAAGAAAGAGAACAGGGTCGATTGGCGATACTAAAATATGATAAAATTGTTTTCCTCCAAAATAGGAATCAACAAACGGAAAAGCAAACTTTAGATAACAAGAAAAGAGTTCTATCAGAATCGCCAGAAACGACCACACCAAAATCCAAAAACGAAAAGGAAAAGCAACCAGCAAAAATAAACAGAAACAACAATATAGATAATTACTTATTAAAAAAACCAATATTGAAATATAACTCAAAACAAACCACTGCAAACCCTAAAGATCCAAGAAATACAGAGTAGCAATCAAAACAGGCCCCTCTTCATCTCCCAACACGGCCAGTCACCGCGGGAGAGGACGACTGCAACCCTCCAACTAACCAACAACTCTACATCTGCACATACAATGTTAAATCATTGTTATCACCACAAAGAATGATACTACTGAAACATTCATTATCAAATAAAAAATACGATATTTTAGGATTATCAGAAGTTAGAAGAAAAGGAAATGAAATTATAGAGGATGAAAACCATATTTTCTGCTATACAGGAGAGACTCAAGGACAGCATGGAGTAGGTTTTTTAATCAGAAGGGAGTACAAAAATAATATAGAAAACTACGTAGGTTTGTCAGAGAGAGTGTGCCTCCTAAACATGAAGTTCGACCCAATCAAAATATCAATAATACAGGTTTACGCGCCAACCACAGAAGCACCTGAAGAGGAAATGGATAATTTCTACGACCAAATCGAAGCGGCTCAAAAACTTTCAATAGGAAAAATAATACTAATGGGAGATTTTAATTCAAAAATAGGACAACGAAAATTATTAGAAAATACAATTATGGGACCATACTGCTACGGAAAAAGAAATGCTAGAGGAGATAAACTACTCAAATACGCATTAGCTAACAAATTCACCATAATAAATACAACGTTTAAGAAAAACGTTAAAAACCTATGGACTTGGACTACACCAGACAAGCAATATAAAAATCAAATTGATTACATTATGAGTAATTGCCCTAAATTATTCTCAAACATGGAGATTCTAAAAAATGATATTTTTCCTACTGATCACAGACTACTCAGAGGCACAGTTCGATTGGGAAAGCCGCGGCGAAGCAGAACAAACTTTAGTGAAGCTCATACGGATCTAAGTTGTGAGAAAAATCAACACGCATATCTAAGGACTCTACAAGAAAAAACACACCAAATCCAATGGGAAAATAGCGACAACATAGAGACATTCTATCTCAAAATAGAGTCGGCCATAAAACAGAGCCTATGCTCAGCCACCTCGAAGAAAACCAAGAAAGATATTTTAACAGAGGAAACCAAACAACTACTAAAAAGACGCTCTGAACTGCAATCGAAACCATGCAAAAACCAAGAGGAAAAAAAGAAACTTACAGCTCTCTATAAAAGCACAAACAAAATGCTAAGAAAAGACTACGAAACATATAGGATGGGAATTATCGAAAAGAACCTGCGTACTACTGGAAGTCAGAAGAAAGCATACAAACAACTAAACACAGAAAAAAGATGGATACCAACTCTGAAAACACAAAATACAACAGATAAACTACAGACACGAAAAGAGATAATAAACATTGCTTCAAACTTTTACCAAAATCTCTACGAGAACAAACACAACAAAAAAAGTACGTACGTAAAAACAGAAAAGCAAGCAGAACCACCCGTTACACTTTTTAATGGTAGAGAAATCCTGAAAAATATAGATAAATTAAAGACAGAGAAGAGCCCAGGACCCGATAACATCCCTAATGAAGCCCTGAAAATTGGAAAAAATATTCTAATTGGACCTGTCACAACCTTGTTTAATAAAATACTAGAAATTCAAGAAATCCCAGAGAAATGGGGAGAGTCAAAAATAGTTCTGCTCTACAAAAAAGGTGATCCCTCAAATATTAATAACTATCGCCCTATCAGCCTGCTACCGACAATATATAAATTATTTGCCATGTGTCTAGAGAAAAGAATAGCGATAAACATAGAGACGCACCAACCAGTGGAACAGGCCGGCTTTCGCCCAGGTTACTCTACCATAGACCACATCCATACATTAGACCAAATAGTGGAAAAACATCAAGAGTATAACCAACCTATATACATCGCTTATATAGATTATGCGAAGGCTTTCGATTCAATATCACACGAGAGCATATGGCAAGCACTCTCAAACCAAGACGTTTCAAATACCTACATTAACATCATTAGAAACATATACAAAAACAGCACAAGCAGGGTAAAACTAGACAAAGTTGGGCCAAAAATATATATAAGGCGAGGAGTGAAACAAGGAGATCCTTTATCACCGAAAATATTCATAGCCGTGCTACATGATATAATGAAAAACTTAGATTGGAAAAACAAAGGAATAAAAATAAATGTAGAGTCCATAAGCAACCTACGATTTGCAGATGACATCATTCTTTTTGCAAAAACATCAAAACAATTGGAAGCAATGATTTGCGAACTAAACAACGCCAGTAAAAAAATAGGTTTACATTTAAATACATCCAAAACAAAAGTATCTACAAATAGTACACAAAAGGCTATAATAGTAAATGGAACACCGATAGAGTACGTGGACAGTTATGTGTACCTTGGGAAACAAATTTCATTCAAGAAATCGCGACATGAAGATGAAATAGAACGTCGTATCAACATAACTTGGAGGAAATACTGGAGCTTCAAAGAAATCCTAAAAGCAAAACTTCCATTAAAACTCAAAAAGCACGTTGTAGATTCCTGCCTGTTACCGTGTCTGTTATATGGAGCACAAACTTGGATTTTCCGAGAGAAAATTAAACAAAAAATTCGTTCGTGCCAGCGTGCTATAGAAAGAAGTATGCTAGGAATTAAACTAAGCGATAAAATCAAGAGCGAAGACATTCGTATGAAAACAAAATTAATAGACGCAGAACACCACGCACAACAGCTCAAATGGAGATGGGCTGGTCACATCGCCCGTATTACAGACAAGAGATGGGCTAAACGTATAACTAAATGGAAGGGACCCAGTGGAAAAAGGAACAGAGGAAGACCTAAAGATCGATGGGTCGATGAAATTAAAAAAATAGCCGGCGAAGACTGGATGACGAAGGCGGCAAATAGAACACAATGGAAACAGTTGGAGGAGGCCTATATCCGGAGAGGAGCCATGCCCTGAACACACATTTTCTTTATAATCTATTTTTTAAGTTCAATGTAATGTGCATGGTAATAAAAAGGCTTTATTATTATTATTATTAACATTGAACGAAAACGAGGAATATTAAAATTTGTTGAATTACTTTGAGATTGAATAATTTATTTAAAAATATGTAAAATTTTCAAACAAACCATATCTCAAAATAAAAACCAATATGGACACCATTTACAATTTAAGTTCGCTAATATGCGTTGCCACGGCCCCAAACGTAAAATAGGTATCTAAGGCACCGAACAACTTGCGACGTAGGTATCAAGATCTTACTTTGATCAAGTAAATATAATAATAGCGCAAGTAATATTATGTATACACAATTATTATTTTTAATTACACAGTCACAATAATGATCACAAAAAAGAAAATCGATAGTTTTAAAATTAAATCATTTTGTGTCGAAGTAAAAACTGGAAGGGCACTATCTCTATTAAGAATCAAAGATTCGTTTTGCTCTTATCCTCCCGATAGCTTATACAATCTAACAAACCAACTATTGGTAGGACAAACACGAGTGTTCTCATCACGTTGACGATATATTATGTACCCACGTAAGATCAGGGTGGTTTTTCCTCGGAATTCTTCGTAAGTTACTATCTTATCCGTAGTAAATTATTCACTAGCCGTATAAGTGTATAACGAAATCAAGGCTTTGTTTCATTTAAACTCACACAAAATAATCGTTGCATAACAACTAACAAACTTAGCTAATGTGTTCTGATACTAGTAAAGCAGTTTAACGCACTAATTATTACAAAATATCTATTCATAACCAAAACAACACAACACGACACAGGGGCTCTCAGGGCTCCCGCGCCGACGGGTGACGCGGCAGCTTCAGATCAAAGTCATAGGTTCATTTATTACGACACAGCCCCCTAGCTAAGTTGCAAACGCCTATATTCTCGTGTGTCATTGGCTAATCTTAGACACAGTATTAGCCAATGACACACGAGAATTTAGGCCTTAACGATTGCAGAACAAGGAACGCTTGCAACTTGGCTAGGGGGCAGGTTCGTTCACTACGACACACTGACCCACTATTCATGTTCAGTTACGGTTGTAATTAGAAAAGGATACAAAAAATTTCTTCGATTATCCATTTTATCTTCCAGTTGATTACTTCCATCATAACTTATTGTTTTTAACTGTTATGTGATTACGTGTTTGAGTCTTATTGCTAGGATATAAGGCACGTTGTAGAGTGGAAATTATTAGAGTTGGTAGTCGGAACAACAAATCTAATAGGTATAGTAAACCAACGTATGTTTGTATGTATTTAACTGTAGGTACCATTTATGTATTGATTGAATTGGTCATACCCTGAAAACCTGTGGTCTTCAATCGAATACGGATTAACATGACAAAAACAATTTATTTACTTTTCAGATTTATATAAATTGATCACCTAAAAACGAAGCGTCGGATACGGACCATATTTAACACTTAACTACACTGATTTTGAAAGTAATTCTGTGGGTCCGATACACTTAAGCGGTCAAACCATTGAACCTGTTTGTTAACCAATTGGAATGAATTTCGATGTAGAAGTAGATTGGAGGTTGTAGAAGGACATATAGTTTTTTGTCGCAATAACCGATATAGAAGCGGGTAGAACCACCGGCAAAAGCTACTCAAAGATATCAATACACAGGGAGATGCCCTACATAAAACTCGCGTCATAACTTGATAAAGTCAATCACCTGAAATCAGGTTGGGATTCATATCTTTACTAATTAAGCATTTTACCTGAGTGAGGTCAATACAATTACAACGAGTACAATAATTACTTATTAAATTATTATTTCTTTAAGTTTTAACGATGTGTGTTACTTTGTTACAATAAAACAGCGGGGCCAATTTTTATATAAAGTGAACTGACTCCCTGGATTAAAACAAGGGATTTTTTTTATAGAAACATAGGCAAACGAGCAGACGTATCGCCTGATGGTAAGCGATTACCGGTGCTCAATGACACCCGCAACACCGTAGACATCACAAGTGCGTTGCCTGCCTTTGGGGGATGGGGAGACGGGTTGGGATATGGCATGCATGCATGGGCTGGCCCGGTAGTTTTCATTACTCGACTTTAGGGACACCAAAAGAAAGGATGACAATTTTTTTTAGTCGTGTATGTATTTGTATTATATCGTCGTTATGCGCGAGCGCGTGGTCGGCACAATCTTTTTTCGTTTTTTTTTTTTTTTGCGAAATTCAACTTCTCACCTTAACTCTGATTATCCCGGACGAACCCCCAAATGTGGGATGGCGTAATTAAAATCTTTTAAGTTTGAAATCACTTTGTTTAATATTTTACTTTTTATGTTGAATTTCGCACGCGTTTACTCGTCTTTCGTCCGCCGCCATTTTTCTTTCCTCTCACTCGTACACCTTATCTCTCTTTCACACATCTCACGTTCCGTTTCCCACATTAAACAACTGAATCAATTTTAATGAATGAGGTGGTAATAAATTTTGGATCATGATTTGCGTAACATTTCCTTCAAAATCTTCAAAACAATTCTTCAAATCTTCGCTCCACGAACAATCTGCTTCTCCTGTACTCTTCCCACAACTCTTATTTAGTAAACGTCTCGTTCTTTGTGCAAGCAGTGTTGATACAGTATGCGCTCCTACTCAAAATCAGGATGTTCACAAACCGTTACACATTTAAAAAGAACGTGCGCAATCATCTTCATCTGATGGCAGACTAACTTATTCAACAGTACTCCTCCTAATAGTCTACTTTCTACAGTGTACGATTATTAATATTTATTTGTGTATATATATATATATATTTATTTATATGGATATATATGTATACTTTTTCTTGCCATAAAAATATTTTTCTCATACGATTAGATTATACACGGTCTTAACAACAACAATGTGCAGCTAGTATTTATATATTTAAAACTTAATGCACATGTGGCTCGAAGGTGGACTTAATGCCAAGAGGCAGTATCTCTTAGTCAATCTTCTGGTTTGGTTGGTCTGGATGCAGAAATATGATGCGGTAGGTGCACAGATAAAATATTGAATTTTACAAAGTTAATAATAGTTAATCCTAATATACAATAAAAAAATCGAGAATGGTAAGATAGTTTTATAATACCTTCAAGTTGGCATCGCAAACGGGCTTGGTCCCAAGTCTCTGGCATTTCATGATACTTGAACCATCCGATGTCAATGTACTCGTAGTCACATCTGAACTTGACACTTTCTACAAGAAATTACAAATATGTAGTAAAATGTCTGAAAAACAGTTAGGAAGTTTAAACAATTATTTTTATATCGAAGAGACTCTCCTCTGTCCGATGGAATAATTGAGCAAAATCCAAGAGTGGTGGTCACCATACTCAATGCAAATGCTATAAATGACCCACAATAAATACTTATTTAGACTAGATGTTTGAAATATTTTATCTCGGTTTATTGACCGTAAAAAATATTTCAAACATCTAACACACAACACCATTTTTTTATAAGAAGCTTGTATTGCTAAAGTAAATGCTCTAAAACGAATAAAACTGCTTCAAAATTGAATTCCACCCGAACAGACACAATTACATACATACATACGTTAAATTGAAATTTAAAAAATGGTTGATAGCCATGTATATTTATTTGTATTAATTTAATTAAACTACAAAAAAAAAAAAAAAAAAACATAATACAAGAAATATAAAATATATAAAAAATAAATGAATTGTAATATCATTAAACCTTACCAAGAAATGTAAAATGTAATATTAACACAACACATTTAAAAATACACATGATGTTATGTGTCAACGTCAATGAGTAAGGCAAAGAAATATACTTTTAAGTTTCTTTATGTTTTGAAACTGAATAGAGATAGTGATCATGTGGTTCTTATATACATATAGAGCCCTCCATATGTTTTACATATGACTTTGAACACTGATAAAAAAACTTCTGTCTTTAGTATTTTCTTTATAGTCTTTATAATTATGAAGGTTAATTGGGTTCACTGCTATTTCAACTGGTTTTACCTACATATCAGTTATTCCGCAACATTGAGTGCGAACTAAATTCGAAGTTTGAACTAGTTGTCAGTATATTTGAGAGCACTCTCTTCCTAATAACGATTGTCAAGTTCATGACAACTAGAAGCGACGGCTTAAAGTGCTCTCTGAGGCTCTCTGAGGAAACTTCCATACTCCAGGCTTTTATTAAGATTTTTTTGTAAGAAAAACCCAATATCACTTTAGTATTTGAACTGAGAATCGAACCTATACGCTATACGCTAACCGCTCGATTAACGAGTAAAGTGTAACAGAAAGTTACAAATGAAACTATGAATCAATTTGCTCCCTACTACATTGTCTGCGATGAAGGGACAAATACAATTAATTGTTTGATAAGTTTCAAGATAAGGATAATACTGGTATACCTTCGTATTTTGTTTTAATCGACTGGATTGAATAGATTTCAAACAACTACAAACAATGATCACACCTATTTGATGCGCTGAAGTTCACGTGGCATAGCGCACTTGTTGTAATTATCTTAAATATTTTAAGGCAGATTATTTTTAACATAAAGTTATTTATCATATGTTCAAATGCATATTAGCATACTTTTAGGGTACCAAAAGTTTATTGGCATATACCTTTGACAAAGTAAACAATTCGCACAATTTCGTTCTACATACTGTTTAGAGTTTTTGTTTCGGCAGCCATTTCAGATTAATAATAATGCAGATTATAAACATACAAGCATAATTGCATTGTCATCAGAACTAAAGATATATTTTAAATTTCAGCCCAATTGGAAATCGGTAAGTAGATCAAATTTAACTTGCATGAATGGATTACAAACAAAGATAGGGACAGGATAAACTAAATAAAAGCTTGTAAAATACATTAAATTATGACAAAACGTGTTTACTAGAAAGAAAGACCTTCAAAAAATATTGAAAGACATTTATAAGTAAACACACTTTGTTTTCTTTAAAAAATATGTTTTACTTTTCATTAAGCATTCAAAGTGTCGTTATGTTTTACTTTTCATTAAACATTCAAAGTATTGTCGTTTACAAAACAACAGCTGATTTGTAATCAATAGAGTTAATTGTTTTGTAATTAATACAGCATAGTACATATCAACTAGCTGAAAACGTTGTTTTGCCATACACAATCGCCGCACACAATCCTTCGGGTTGGGTCGCCCAATAACATTCAGGGTTATAACAATAGATATTGGCCGATTCTCAGACCTACCCAATATGCACACAAAATTTCATAAAAATCGGACCAACCATTTTGGTCGAGTTTGGTAACGGACACCGCGACACGAGAATGTTATATGTATATTAGACTAGCTTTCGCCTGCGGCTTCACTCGTGCATAATAAAAGTATTCTTTGTTACTTCTAATATCTTCAAGAATATGTTTACAAAGTTTCATGATGATCGTTTAAGTGGTTTTCACGTAATAGTGTAACAAACAAACTTACTTTCACCTTTATAATATTAAGTGTGATTAAGATTGGGATATTAGAATTAGGATTTCACAGTATTTATTAGTCACAAAGAACATACGGTTATGCGCTTATCAATCGGCCAGCCGAATAACTAATAACTCCTACTTCTATGGTGAAAATAGTTTTAGGTATTTATTATATAGGTATTTAGTTTTATTTATATTTAACGTCAAAAGATCGTTGGTCAGCCAATTAATGACGCGGTTCAAGCCATCCTGTGCACATCTGAATGCATTGTTCCAGGACACGCCCTGAAAAATCAGTGCAGTGTCATCTGCAAAGGTTATAACCTTCCCATTTATCAGTTCTAATTGACAGAGGTCATTGATAAAAATCAGAAATAAGATAGGCCCAAGGATAATGCCTTGGGGCACACCTACCGTGATGGGAAGGTCATCACAAAATACATTATCAAGCTGAACACATTCAGTCCGATCCTTTAAGTAACTTGCGAAAAATTGTTACTTTTAAGTTTGTTAATGGTTTGGATAATTTCGTCAGGATCAGTAAATGTAAGAACAAAAGACTGCAACTGAGCCAGAGCAGGAGGAGAAGAAGAAGGGACAGGTGAATTTAAATTTTGCAATTTCCTTGCTAAATTCTTTCCTACATTTACAAAGTATTGATTTACTGAGTTAGCAGATTCTATAGGATTATTGGTAGTCATTAAAGCTAATTATTGGTCTTTTGTTTTATTTGTGTAAGAAATTTTTTTTATGACGTTCCATAGCTTTTTGGTATCGTGTTTAGCATTATTGATTTCAGATTTTTCGTAGTCTCTTTTAGCGTTTTTAATTATAGAATTACAGTATCCATGATATCGGGTGTATGTTAGTTTTATAGTTTCATTGTTAGGATATTTTTTTGTTTTCAAATAGGTATAAGTTGTCCCTATTTCTCATGCATCTTAGTATGCCCCTAGTAATCCAAGGCTTAATGATATGGTGACGCCTAGTAGAGCGTGAAGTGGTAGTACATGTGTCTAACCTTCTTTTTAGTAAAGTTACAAGAAAGTTTACGGCCTCGTCGACAACCGTCATCGCTAGTAACGGGACAAAGTAAAGTTTAGTTAAAATTTCGTCAAGGTTAGAATAGTCTATTTTCTTTATTAAACCGTCTGTTTTTGGATTACTGGGATAGGTATCCAGACTAAGTATGACACTGTAGTGGTCAGTTACCGATGTATGTGCAACGAAACATTTGGCAAGATATCTAGTCTTAAGTAGTACATACAAGTTATAATAATAGTTTAATACGATTTTAGTGTTATTAGCAATTTATCCAGCGATTCTAAAAAGTTATAAATATTGTTTACCCCTGGTCGACGATATATGGCAAGGATCACGGTACTGTCATTTGTTATAATCATAAGGCAGTTTGCATCAATAAGTTTTGGTTCTAATATTTTGTAGTTATGTTTAGATTTGGAATATACCACAACTCCCTCGTTCCGCGTCTTATTATTTGTGGTAAATGCTTGATTGTATCCATTTAACGTTGGTGTAAAAATTGTTCTGTAGCCAGCATTCAGTTAAAATGAATATATCCCATTCGATATTCGACCTTTGTAATAATGTTTGAAAATGTGGCATATTACAATGAATACTACGAATGTTTTGAACAATGATATTCACAGACCTATCGATTGGAAAAAGCATGTCAGCACATACATCACCAATGTCCCAAGTGGCACTACTAGCCAGTATCATATTATCTAGGTCCGGGGTTCCCAAACTGTGCGCCGCGGCGCCCTGGGGCGCCGCAAGAAGTAGCGAGGTGCGCCGCGAGTCGGTCTTCTATCATTATCCGAAAGGGTTAATTATTTGCGTGTATCCATACCACAACAATATTTTGACCACTTGCATCGTAGGTTCTTAAGGCATTGTCCTACGTAGACGTTTGAACGCGAAGCGAATTACAATTTGTAACGCGATCCGACGCGGTGACTTTCAGTATAATAAGAATGTAATCCGTGGCGGTGACACTCGAATCCAAAGAGATACGATGCGACGCGGCGGCCGTGTACTACGTGCGTCGCGTGCGCGTGAGTCAACGTCTTGTGCTAATTGTCACTTGTTGTCATGACAACGTTGTCATAGCCGCACTTAAACAGATATTTTTTTCTGAAATATAAACTATGCAAGCATAATAATTATTATTATATTATAATTGTAATATGTCTTGTTTTCCGACATTTTTTTTACACAAACATTTGAAAAAGGTCATTTAAAACCAATAAAACATCACTAGAATGGCCGCCGCCGCATAGAGTGCGCGCGAAAATTTCAAAACAATTGATCGCGTTCGATTTACATCGCGTTGCGCCGCCCGCACCCCGCGTCTGTATAGGTCACGTATGACACTTCATTTCACTACAGTAGCGCTTAATTCACAAGCGAGCCGCGAAGGAATAGGCATATTTGTCGTGTTTTGTTTTAATTATTTCGTTTTTCGTAAAAAAATCTCACGCAAAATGGACAGATTTTTATTAAATAACCAAGTTGGCAGTTCAAGTAATACTGATAAAGCATCTACTAGTGCCGGAGGGGAAGCAAAAAAGCGAAGACATCGCAAATACGATGATAGCTATTTGGACTTTGGTTTCACTTCAATAGAAGTGAACAATGAAGAAAAACCGCAGTGTGTGCTTTGTCTGAAAATATTATCATCTGAATGTATGCTTCCAAGTAAGTTAAAACGACATTTCGAGACAATTCATCCAGCTATGGCTGGAAAATCACGTGATTTTTTTCAACGAAAATTGCAATATTTAATTAAAACAAAAAACATCTTCACTCAGCAAGCCTCAGTACCTAACAACGCACTGTTAGCCTCATTCAAGGTGGCATATAGGGTGGCAAAATGCAAAAAACCACATACTATTGCAGAAGAGCTTATTTTACCGGCTGCTCTCGACATAGTGAATATTATGGTGGGAGAATCGGCAGGAAAATTAATTTGCAAGGTACCCTTATCTAACAATACTATCAGTCGAAGAATCTGTGACATAGCTGAGGATCTCAATTACCAACTAATAGAGAAAATGAAAGGCAGGGATTTTGGTTTGCAACTTGATGAGGCTACCGACAGTAATAATGATGCGCATCTTATTAGTTACGTACGATTTCTGACTGATAATGTTATTGTCGAAGAACTTTTATTCTGCAAAAGCATTACCGAAAGTGCAAAGGCTCAGGACTTGTTTGAAATTCTCGACAAGTTTATTGTAGAAAATGGTTTGGATTGGGAAAATTGTATCGGTGTATGTACTGATGGTGCTCGATCCATGTCTGGCAGATATGGAGGAATACAAGCACTTATTCGAAAAAAAGCACCAAAGGCTATGTGGACCCATTGCATCATCCATAGGGAAGCTCTTGCATCAAAGTCAATGAGCTCTGAATTAAATAAAGTGCTAGAATGTGTCATTGGTGTAGTAAACTACATAAAAACTAGGCCACTTAAGGCCAGAGTTTTTAAAAGACTTTGTATAGAAATGGGAGCTGAACATACGGCCCTGCTGTTTTATTGCAATTCATGATGGCTTTCCCGCGGAAATGTTTTAGTCCGAGTGTTCGAATTACATGAAGAAATTCGATTGTTTTTACAGCAAGAACGTCATGAAAACGCTAAATACTTTGCTGAATCAGATTTTTTGCTTAAACTAGCATACTTGTGCGATATATTTGAAAAACTAAATAAATTAAATCTGTCTTTGCAAGGCAACAACACGCATATTCTGAAACTATCGGAAAAGATTGTGGCGTTTAAAAAGAAACTGCTGTTGTGGTTAAAAAAAATGAATGAAGGTAACGGTCAAGATTGCTTCCCGCAATTGTATAAATATGCAGCATCTAATGAACTTGTTATCTCACAAGACATGATGGCCCTTTTCACTGAACATCTTTCGAAGCTCATCGAATGGTTTTCGAAATACTTTGCAGATGATGATGCTGAAAAATTCACATGGATCCAAGATCCTTTTCATGCACAAGCTCCGTCAGAATTCACGTCAGAAGAGGAAGAAAGCCTAATTGAACTCTCTTGCGACAGCAGCCTTAAAGCAAGATTCATCAAATCCGATTTGGTAGAGTTTTGGTTATCGATTCAAAATGAATATCCAAATTTAACTTCAAAAGCTTTAAGAATTTTCATCCCCTTTGCAACGTCATATTTGTGTGAAGCTGGATTTTCAGCAGTAGCCGCGATCAAGAACAAATATCGCTCAAGAATTAATGTGGAGCAAGAAATGAGAGTGGCAGTCTCAAACCTTATCCCACGCTTCGAAAAACTGTGCGCAGAACACCAGGCTCACCCGTCACATTGATTTGTCTATTATTATTGAGAAATTATTGTTTTTTATTTTTGTGTTTCTTTACGAGTATAATAAATAAATTATTTTTTACGGTGGATGTTTAAATTTTTGTGCTTTTCAATCAATAATAACTACTATTGTAGGTACCTAATTCTTTTGATTCTATCTATGTCCAATGGCTAGGAGGGGGGGGGGGGGGGGGGCGCCGTTACAATATACTAATCTTGTAACTGCGCCGTAGGCTGAAAAAGATTGGGAACCCCTGATCTAGGTCATTATTTACTTGGGTATTATTCAAATCGAATTTAAATAAATGCAGTTACAACAGGTGAGTTCAATAGGTGTGCTATAGGGGAGCCCAAGACGTGCAAGCACGCGGGGAATGGTACGTACGTCGGCCAGGATATTTCGTATAAAAAGTATGTTGTTTTATATATTGTGTAACGAATAATGTATTGTATTCTGATTAATGAACCGATAAGTTGGAGTAAATAAACGAGAGACAGGTAACTGTTGTATGTCTGTGTGTGTAATGTACAATGTAAGAAGTTGATTCGATGCGTGGAATTGCGAGTGTGTGTTTGTGAAGAATTTGTGTTTATAATGTTTAGTGTAGCTAAAATAAGAATGAATCAAAGTTAGTACTAAACGTAAATGAGAAACATATATGTGTGCATGTGATGTATAGTGTAAAAATGTAAGTAAATGAATGAAATTGCGAGTGTGTTTTTGTGGAGATTATGTTTTTGTGATGTTGAGGGTAATCAAAACAAGAACGGAACAAAGTAAGTCACAATAGATCACAGTTCGAAAATAAATTGGAGTGGAGCAGTAATAGTCACTTAGAACTATATTTTAGGATAACCTGCCCCCCTAGCCAAGTCACAAGCTTTCGCTTTTCTGCAATCGTTAACGAATCGCGTTCTCGTGTGTCATTGGCTAATATTTTGTTTTGATCACGTGACTTGATTCCATTTAGAAAGTCTTAGCCAAGTTGTCGTTTGTTCGTAGTGATGGAATGGAAAGCGATCGTTTCTACAAATTCGATGCCAAACTCCATACAAAAGCTCTCAAAAGCTAGCCAAGTTACACTTTTGACAAACGCAAGCGAAACGATATCGATGCGATCGAACGTTCACTAAGCGATCAAAAATATTTGGAGTTATCGCTTTAAAAATGGCGTCTATAAGACAGATAAACACAGTCTAATAGGACCACCGAGACCCATTTTATTTGCATAATATAATTTTGAACATTTAAAATAATTAAAATGCATACTGTAAATATGTTGTGGTGCGCTCATAATGAGGAAGTATGGCTTAGACGTGGAAAAAGACACATAAATCGTCAGTGCAACGAGACAATCCGCGAAATGCCGGACAATTTATTTGTGGAGCAATTCCGGCTAGACAAGTTGTCTTTCGAAGCCCTTTGTCAAGAACTCCAAAACAAGACATCGTTAAAGGGAACCAACGAGATTCCCTTAAAAGTTAAGATAAGTTAATAATCTGTCTTTTTTATACTATTGACTATTTTAACTTTTCCTTAATGTTTGTGTATTTATAGGTTTTGAGGCATGCTCTTGCTCTTTGATGCTCTTAGTTTCCTAGCCACAGGATCCTATCAGCGAATTGTTGGTGTCCTTCAGCATTGCCCAACGGACAGCTTGTTGGTGCATCAGACAAGTTGTTGATGCTTTGAGAAACCCTGCTGTCGTTGCAAAATGGCTTAGGTTTCCAATAACACAACAAGAGAAAACAGCTATAAAAGCTATAAAACAAGAGTGTATACCTACTTAACAAACAAACTTAACTATATTTAATTGAATATGTACCATGTGTTAAACATAATTTTATTTTACAAGGTTCCAAAGAAGATTTGGCTTTCCTTATGTAATTGGTTGCATAAATTGTACGCATGTAGCTTTGGTAAAGCCCATTATTTATAGAACAGCATGTATGAGACTATTATGTCACTTCTTAATGTTGATTTGGTTTTCAGATTTGTGATAGTAATATGCTGATTATAAATGTGAATCCAAAGTTCGGTGGAGCTACACATGATTCACATATATGGTCTTCTAGTAGAGCTGAATCATTTATGAGTGAACTTCATCAAAATAGTGAACAATTATGGCTGTTAGGTTGTTGTGTAACAATAAAAATATTTCCGATTATTTTTATGTATCAGCCTTATAAAGTGACTCTACTCAGCCTAATGGAAAGCATACACACAATCCTAGAGCAGTGGTCATTATACTCGTTGCAAATGCAGACAATGCAACAACTCAGCATGGCATCATTTTCGAACCGGCCCATTCATACTAAAATCAGCATGGCTCTATTACCTTAAAGTTCAGTAGTTTTCCTGTGGGTAACTAATTTTTAAACTATTTTTTTAAGGTGACTCTGGATATTCACAACATCCTTGGCTAATGACACCTATTCTCAATGTAGTTCAAGGTTCTAGGGAAGAACTTTATACTGTAAAGTATGTGTGAGCCCGTAACTGCATTGAGGGCTGTTTTACTTTTGTTTGGATTACTCAAAGCACAGTGGAGATGTTTTCTCAGAGACAGGTTTCTTCATCATCATGCCTATGTAGCTAGCAATATTATAGCTGCATGTTGTGTATTACACAATTTAGCGTTACAAGCTGGCATACCACTACCACAACCACTTTCTGCTACACATGACAATGAAGACAATATAAATTTGCAAGATCCCATACCTGCTATGAATATGCCTAATCAAAGTGAAGCCATCGAAGGAAGAGCCATGCCAAATTCTTTATTAAATAGATTAAAATAACGTTAATTGTTAATGGCTTCGTTATTAAACATATTGTCTTTCCTATGTGGGTTATTTTCCCCCGTGATATAGATTTTTTTTTGTGTTGGATAGATATTTTTTTTATTATAAATAATACTTTTTATATTTTCTATAAATATATTTGATAATGTACTCAGATGTTAAAACAATCATTAAAAGGCTTTATTATTACAGTGTTTGTTTATTTACCTAGTAGAAACATTACAAAACAATGTATAAATTATGTCATTGACAAAAAATTTATATTACCACTATTTTTAATTTAGGTGAAGGAAAAGATTAGTAACCCGCAACTATCATTACATTAAACAGTTTATGATGATGATGATGGTATCAACTGAGGTAAAATTTCTAAATTTTTTTCTGAAATATCATTGAAACAATTTATAATTATATTCTGTTTATTTAAAATTCTGTTATACAGTGCATTTCAAATTATAATAATTTGTAATGTATCTATCCTTCGCTTCAATTGTCTACTATGTTATTCGCCTCCTTTCCAGTTTCCTCACATCCAGGTTTTTTGCCAGTCTGCCTTTAGTTACAGCCGGTGAGTTTCTATGGTCTTGAACTTGCTTGACGTCACTGGCGCTCCCCTTTGAGATGTGAGGGTTGTGCATGGAACTTCTCCAGAGGGAGTGGGGCTGATGTTGCTGAAAAAAACAATTATATTATAATTAATTAAACTATAAGTTCCTCCCTGCTATTAAATTTTTTGTGATAATCGGTCCACTCATTCTGCAGATTAGTCACAACAAAGAGACTATAAGTAAACATAATCTGGGACAGAGAATGGACAGTGTGGTTGTACAGTCCTACTTCAACAGTCAAACCCGTTAAGGCCAACACCCTCTCTTCTAGAGCAGTAAGCATTTGCCTGCTGCTAGGACCATCACCAGTCCAGTCCTCACCGCTTATTGCTAGGGCTTTTTTTTGGTTTCAGACTTTTAGTTTGCCCACACATATTAGAACATATCTATCTATTAAGCATTCATTACTAGAACAATGTCTCCTTTCACAGGAGAGGCTTATGTCCAACAGTAGACTATTAAAAGCTGTCGAAGATGAGTCAATGAAAATATGTGACTCATTCTGTCAATTTTAAAATGAATTTTATCAACATTATATATTACATAGGTATCATGTAATTAATTTATAGATAGTACACAGAAGTGGACTACAACGGGCTGATGATGATGATGATGATGATGATGACACAGAAGTTATAGATATTTGATAGATTAATTTTTATAGTGTGTGTCTATGAAGAAAGTTGTTGTATGTGCTTTGTCTTTTAGAAAACTAAATGTCATAATAGGAAACCATTACATTATATTTTTAATATTAAATAGGCAATAATTATTGCATGTTTGTCGCTTATCATGTCACTATTTGTTTCATACTTTCAAGAGATGAAGTGAGATACTTTTAAACAACAAAGAATAACTAATAATTTACATACCTTTCCATGAATTCCAATAAGACGAGGACTTGTTCTGTCTGGCTCTATCTATAAATTCATTATGTAAGAGGTATCACGTCATTTATTATAAGTTAATCCTTAAGCAGGATCTTCATGTTTCCAAGTCACAATAATGTTAAAACGACATTTCGCACTGTGATATTATAATAAACCATTTACAAATAGATTGTTCTTTACTTTATATACATTTTATCACTTTATAATTCAGCCAACTAAAATCGACAATAAAAATTGTTGATGAACAATGTCAACGTTACCATGACTACCTACTTTAACGTTTCTTAGATGGAAAGACCATAGACTATATTTTAGGTTTTTTCCACGTAAATTGTAGAACGAGCGATCGAACCATTTTTGTCAACTTGGCTACCAAGTTATCGTTTTCTAAAATTACTTGAGAAAGAGCGTTAACGATTGCAGAAAAACGAACGCTTGTAACTTGGCTAGGGGGGCTGTTCAGTGTCAACACGGAGCGGTGTTGAGCTCAGGGTCTCCTTTATATAGACTTTACCGTAGGCGGTCCAAGTACTGTGAAAATTTTAAACCATTTAAACCATTTATTTTTGCTACAACATAGTACAACATATAATCTACAAACTAGAACAACAAAAACACATAAAAATTGCATGGTGCAGCAAAGGCAACCAGCTCAGTTTACGCTGAACTGATTTTCAGCTGGCCCCTGACATTTGCGCCAACAGTTGCGGATATAAGAAAACACACACAGACAAAACGCAACACATCAGACATAAGATGTTACTGCACTACGTTAATCGGAAACAAAAACAATGTATACAAAAAGCAACTACTCTAAAAGAAAATAAAATATCACGTAATAACAACAAAAATCAAAAAGCAAGAAGCAAAACAAAGCAGAAAATCAGACACTCATCCATACACAGAGTTTAACACCATAAAGGTGCGACAGACACACAGTTCTGCTACATTAATTTCTGTTGAGCAAGGAATTTAGTACGTAAATTATTTTTCAAGTTAACTTGGGACATGCTTTTTCGCAGTGGTGGAGGTAAGTCGTTCCATATCTTTGTAGCAGAATACTTAAAACCTCCCTTGTATCGGGCTGTTCTGTGTGCTGGTATTACCAAGTTGTTTGCTTCTCTTCTGCGAGTATTTCTCACTTGCACATCTTGAACCCATTCTAGCTTTTCATACAGATATCTGGTTTTTTTTTCAAAGCAATTTTATGTACCAGACATGTTAAATGTATTTTTCTACGAGCCTCCATCTTCAAGGTGTTGGCATCATTTAGGTATGGTGTAATGTGGGATCGCTTAGGAATGCTGTAACAGAAACGAGCGCATGCATTTTGGACCCTTTGTATGGCCTTTTTGGTTTTATTATAAAGTCTAGGCCCGTAGATAGTGTCACAGTAGTTAAATTTCGATAATATAATTGATTCTACGAGTGTCCTTCTAACAGAATCTGAGAGATACTTTCTAATGTTATAAAGAGTTTTTAGCCTATAAAACGCATTTTTAATTTTGCAATTAATATGTTCAAAAAAGCGTAGCTCACCATCCATTATCAAGCCCAAGTTCACGGCAGTATCTGCTCGTTGTATTTCTTGTCCATCTAACTTAATGCGAAATGACTGTGCACCTACTTTATTACACTGTACTTTAGTACCCAATAACATTTATTTTGTTTTACTTGGATTTAAAATTAACCTGTTTCTTTTTGCCCAGATGGAGATAGAATTCAGATCTTCGTTTATTAATTCTCCCGATATTTGTGCATGCCCTGGTTTAAATGAAAAATACAATTGAGTGTCATCCGCGTATAAATGCAGTTTACAGTGTTTGACATGTTTCGGAAGATCTGAAGTAAACAGGGTAAAAAGTATCGGACTTAAAATAGAGCCATGTGGTGTCCCCTGTTTATTTGCTGGATTTCTGACTTAAGCAACTCGCCTTGCTCCGATTCCACTTCGACGAATTGGCTGCGGTCGTTTAAAAAGGATTGAAACCATTGGCGCGAATCATCTGAAACGCCGTAGTAAGAGAGTTTTTCCAGAAGTAGTCCTATATTTAAACAATCAAAGGCTCTTGAAAAGTCTAACAGTACCAGAGCGCTGCACATGCCCACGTCCGTCGCCGCCACGATGTCATCACTGATATGCGCAAGCGCCGTCGCAGTTCCATATTGTGGAAACTTTTTAGTTTACGACATTCTTTCTTTGATATTCGAACAAGGGTTTTTTGATATTGACAAATGTCATGTGACTTGATATATTATATAAAAAATTTCCCTGTGCAAACAACGTTTTTTGCTTTCATATCCTAGTTATCTAGTTTATTTCACTCTACACGTATGTACAGGATTCAAAGCATGCCAAAGACGCTTGGGATAGCTTAGCGAAAGTGTTTGAGGATAAAGGTGTGAATCGAAGGATTACCCTGACGAACGCTTTGCTGGATGAAAAGCTGGAGAGACACTCGTCGATGCATGATTATGTTGCTGCTGTTATGTCTCTATCTCAAAAGTTGAAGGATATTGCCACCGGATTTGACGATGACCTTGTAGCTGTTGTGTTGCTGAGAGGACTACCTGAAGAGTACAGACCTATGCGTATGGCACTGGAACACTCTGGGATGAAGTTGACTTCAGAGAACGTAAGACAGAAGTTACTACAGGAGGATTCACGTCAAAGTTGCAGTACATCGACTTCAACAGACTCGGCATTAGCAGTGAGTAAGAGTCGGAAACGGAATGGGAACAAGGACAAGAATATGACCAAAGTGAAATGCTATAAATGTGGAAATCATGGGCATAAGAAACCAGACTGTCAAGAAGGAAGAAAAGCAGATGATTCGACCTCCAAAAGGAAGGATGTCGTGAGCCTGTCTTCGTCCAGTATCGGGGACTCCTTCAATCCGACGGAGTGGTAAATCGACCGCGGGGCATCTTCACATATGTCTTTCCAGAAACATTGGTTTAAAGATTTGGTTATGAATATCGGTATAAGTAACGTGACATGTGCGAATAGTGATAAGATGGAATGCACGGGTAAGGGTGACATCATGGTGAGTATGAAAGGTAGAATGTTTGCCGTGAGGGATGGGTGCAAGCTAATTCACCATTTGGTTCCAGGCCATTTCAATGGAAAGCTTCTGGCTACCGCAAGTGAAGTATCTGGTATCTACAAGCTTGAAGGTTGTCAGGCGGTTGTAGATGAGACTGCGTTGGCGTCAGTGAAGTCAGCAGGTAATCCTTTGATGTTATGGCATCAAAGGATTACCTTAGGAGATCTTACGGGGAAGGAGGTAAGATCTTGTCCTGCCAAGACTGTCGTCGTTATCAGGCGCTCATAGGGTCGCTGAACTATTTAGCCTGTAACACACGCCCGGATATTGCGGCTGCAGTTAATTTCTTGGCACAGTATAATTCCTGTTGTGAAGAACGCCACTGGAAAGCAGCTAAGCATATCTTAAGGTACCTTAGGGGTACAAGGGATCTATGTTTGATATTTCCCAAGTCGCTAGTGCAGGACATCACGGGATTCGTAGATGCTGACTGGGGAGGGAACATCAAAGATAGAAAATCTTATTCTGGATTTATTTTTAGATGTGGAAACTCGTTGACTAACTGGGAATGCCGGAAACAAGCTTGTCTGGCACTGTCATCAACGGAAGCCGAATATATTGCACTTTCGGAGGCTACCAAGGAGCAGTTCACTTGCGGCAGCTGAATGCATTTATAAGAGGTGAATCTCTTAGGTCTCTTTGCATTTTTGTAGATAATCAGAGTGCTATAAAACTTGCGTACAATCCTGTAGCGCATAGAAGGACGAAACATATAGACATAAGAGCTCACTATGTCGGAGATTGCATTGCTAAAAATGTTGTACGTCTGGACTATGTATTTACGCAGGATAATCCAGCAGATGTGCTTACGAAACCACTAGGTCGTGTGGCATTTACCAAATGTGTGCGCGATCTGAGTTTGGGTGTGTGTGGTATGGTGTGATGTGAGGATATCTGATGATGGATGTTGTTTGAGGGGAAGTGTGGAAACTTTTTAGTTTACGACATTCTTTCTTTGATATTCGAACAAGGGTTTTTTGATATTGACAAATGTCATGTGACTTGATATATTTTATAAAAATTTTCCCTGTGCAAACAACGTTTTTTGCTTTCATATCCTAGTTATCTAGTTTATTTCAACAAAACATATCCACTGCGGAACCCCGATTGTATGTCCGGAAGAATACCCTCATTCTCAAGAAACCTAGTGAGCTGAGTACATACCAACCTTTCTACAACCTTAGACATAACTGGCATAATACTAATTGGCCTAAGTATTTTAGTTCCTCGACATTAGAACCCTTTGGGAGAGGTTTTATTTTGGCAGTTTTCCAGTTTTTAGGGAATT
Source organism: Spilosoma lubricipeda (assembly GCA_905220595.1). NCBI lineage: Eukaryota > Metazoa > Arthropoda > Insecta > Lepidoptera > Erebidae > Spilosoma > Spilosoma lubricipeda. Next base: position 1,876,367 of record HG992296.1, read on the forward strand.
TTCTAGATCGAAGACAGTTATTGACAATGTCTGTAATTGCTGGTAAGATGTATGTATGTATAAATGGATATGTATGTACAATTAAAATAATTGTTTACAATTAACTGCACCGTCAACTACTGTCTCTCCAATACATTTTTAATCCATCCTAAGGTTGCCTGGAAGAAATTGCTTTTGGCAATAAGGCCGCCCTTTGTACATTACATTATTATATTGATCACCCTATGTACTCTCTTGAAAATATGTAAAACGGTGTACAAATAAAGAGTTTTCTATCTATCTATCTATCTAAGATGATTGGCAGGGTCAACCTTATCATATCAATCGAGATGGAGTCATGTCCACAAGCATTTGTTTTAATGTTTTGATTTTTTTTAAAAAACTCTTCAGATGTACATGTTTCAATAACGAACTGTTTACTTGTAAACTTATTATTTTTAAAAAAATCCAAGGTTTGAGCGTCAACGATATCATCCCTACCAGACACCCCCAGAAAAAAGTTGTTTATTTTGTTTGGATCACAAAGACGATGAGGCACCGACATTTGTATGTTACTGTTGCTACCAAGCGGGCATATACTCTTTAACCGATTTCACATCTGCTTTGGCTTGTCTTTGTTGTTATTGACATAGAAGTTAAAAAAAGCTTTTTTTTCTCTCTCTATCGCTCCTGTTATATAGTTTCGCAAGTTTCTGTAATAGTCTAAGTGGGCGTCATTTTTGGATGTTCGGGCTCTGTCCAGAGCCTTATCACGAAGAGTCATCATCAATTTTACGTTTTGAGTTATCCAGGGTGTTGGACGTGTGCCTATTTTTTTACGTATTAATGGAGCATGCTTGTTGAAAAGGTTCAACAACATCTCATTAAATTGCTGTATTTGACAATCAACGTCTGATAAAGACTCAATAACATTCCATGGGATATGTTTGAGATCTTTACAAAAATTTTCTTGATCAATGTTATACAATGAACGCTTAAATATATATCTCGGAATTTCTTTAGGCTTTTCTATATTGAACTCCAATACTACAATAGCATGATCACTGAGAGCTGGATTATGATGAACACTTACAGTGTTACACAGACTAGGTGTATCAGTAATAATTAAATCTATAAGTGATGAAGAACTGTTGCCAATACGATTTTGGACTGAGACTGCCTGCCTGGCTAGATACGCTAATCTTCTACCTAAACTAGTGAGAGATTCACCTATAAAAACGACTTTCGGCGGGCCCGGCATCCGCAAGGTTGAGGTATTTAGTTTATCCTCCCTCCTTGTCTTATTATACACCCTACTCCGTCTGATGAAACCGTCCTTACAGGTGGTAGTTGTAAATTTGACAACAATATGGTTATTATTTTCTGAGTTAGACTTTATACGGTAAATATCTTGTATATCCGAATCAGTTATTGGTTGTTCTATCACCTCGTTGAGACTCTTCACTATCGAGCGAAGGGTGAACTTATCTTCTGAAGGTTGTTTGGGAATATTCCTAATTTCGATAGCGGAGGCACGTGAGTTACGCTCAAACTGCTCAATTCTACTCTCCAGGTAAGTTATTTTGCTCTCATAATTCCTATTTAGTTGTTCCAGGTTCTTTATTTTATTCAGAAACTCATCATATTTTGAAGACAGGAAGTCGATACATTTTTTGGACTCGGTGTTCTGATCCTTAATCGTGTTAACTGTCTGTAACAGTTTCTCAAAACGCACGTCCTGTTTAACTTCAAACGCGGCAAACAAATCCTTTACCTGGTCGAGAAGCGACGTGTTTTCTGGTGAATTCACGTTAGAGTGCTTCCGCTTTACTCTGTGAGAAGCGGTGTTCCTTTGGGCAGTATTTGATTCTGGATCTGATTCGCATCTTGTCACGTGAGTGCTGGGTGTAATCTGTTGGTTTATTGACATTGGCGGGGTACGTTGGAGTGACATTCTAGCAACAAGATTATTAATGAGATACCTGTAGTGTTGTGGTACAGTGCGTGAGCGTCAAACTGAGTCGCCGAGTAGGTGTGGGTAGATGCGCAGGCGCAGTAGGCGGAGTAGTCAGCTTACAGCACGTAGATATAGTTGACTCGTTCTGCCGTTTGGTTGATTGGAGTGGGTGGAGCCAATCCAACCTTTGGTAGGCGTGCGCACCGCTACGGGTGGGAAGTATAGCCGTCCTTCACAGTCCTTGTATGTCTTGCTCTCGTGACATGAGTAATGCGACACTGTTAACCTCCTCGCAGGTTCTGCGCTCCTATTTTTGTTTTTGATTTTTACACACTTAACATATTAATTAAATGTCACAAGATGAACTGGGGTTGATTAGCGAACACGTCCGTATACCACGGCTTCCAGAGGGGAAGAGGGAAATGAACATACGTACAAAGCCTGTCAAAATCATAACCCTCCTTTGGTTTTGCCGTAGTCAGGTAAAAATAAGAATATTAAGAACAGCAGCTAAACTACTAGTCATCACACCCCTCTCCCTCATGTTTTGATCAATGCCTTAGATTGATGAGGGAGAAGGATGTGATGACAGGAACCTGAGACCTACCGAATTATTTTTTTGTTTCTAGTACATTATTTTCAACAAAACCGTTTAATAATTTTTTTATAGCGAGCGAGCGAGCGTTGCGGTTGAGGTAAAGATATATAAAAAAAAGCGTAAGATTTGAAAAAAAAATGTATGGCTCCATCTGTAAGTTGCTTAAATTATAATATTTTATGATCAGGAACTGAAAGCAAAATATTTTAACAATTTTGTATAGTGCCACCTGTAAGTTGCATATAATTTATGATAAGGAACTCTGTTCCTATCTGGTGTCCCACGACCGCATACGACTTTTTTTCTAGTTTTTAGTTTCGAATTTCATTACTTAGTACTTTTCATCTGTATTCTACTTCGCAAGCCCTTTCATTTGATACCCATATAGTGGTAGTCGTGACAAAATGTGTAAACCACTACTTTGTAACGGCGGCCATCTTGGATTTCAATATTTCATAGTGAACTGTGTTTTACTAGTTTTACTAGTACTAACTCTTTTATTTGATACCCATATTAAGGTAGTCGTTCCGAAATTTTTAAACCGTCTTTTTGTAGCGTCGGCCATCTTAGATTATCAATAAAGCAGAATTAATTTTGTTATATTGTCACCAGAACTAAGGGTGTATACCAAATTTCAGAATAATTGGTCAACAGGAAGGGGGTCAAATTTCAATTACAAGATTTGACCCAAATAAACAAACAGATCAAGCTAAATAAAACCGTTTAATAAAGAGTTAAAGAAAGCGTGCAAGTATTATATATTTTAAATACAAAAAGCTTCAAAATTGTGGATGATATATTGTAATAATATTGAACTACTATACTTCTATACGGGTCCCGGGTAGACAATGTCATGGGATCGAACATCTAGTTGCTTGTCAGGATCTTAGATATCGTTGCAGAACCGGGTGTGATTTCTCTTACTATCATTATCACAAACAGGTGGATAATCAGGATCTTTTTCACATATGAATGGGTATTTGATATCACAATCTGCATCGTCAAGCAGGCTTTTCCGGGTTACTGATCCACAGTATTGATTATTTCCATAGTTGTCCGGTCGTCCTGGACCCCATTTTGCATACCCTGCCTGCTCAAGCGATTGACCTGAAAAAGCACATATTGTAACCTGAATTACCATGATCTTAAAAAAAATTAATTTCAGTCATTTTGCTTCAACGAAATGATACCGTTGCTATTCAATATATTAACTTTGAGCACATTAAAATGTATTCACTAAAGAAAGTATTTCCAACCTTTACATGATAGCCATTAAAAATAACTAACAAGTCAACAAGATATTTTTTACAAATTAGATGACACGTAAATGATAGACAGTTTGAGATCAAACTACGCTCTTTTCTTGAAGAAGATATCCAAATACTGAGCACGAATTTGTTAAATAGATTGATGTGGATGCGGAGCATTTTTGGAAATAGTTACAGCGGAGTATAAAATATTCAAGTTTAGCAGTGTTTTTTTTTATTCATTAAGAGCCGCTATTTCATTCATTTAGTCGATTGAGTATTAGATCCCCTTGAAACTTTCATAATCAGCTTAGCTAAAAATTATTCGGACACACAACGCCATCTAACTTCAAACTAAGCAAGCTTGTAAAATATAAGCTAGATTGAGTAATAGAATGCTAATATACTTTTTTGTAAACACATACATATATCATACATTGGAATCAACTAAACTCTGAAACAAATATTTGCAGATCATGCAGACATTTTATCCAACCCGGGAAGTAAACCTTAGACTTCTAGCATAGCAGTTGCGTGCAATACAACTGCGCCACTGAGGCAGACAAAGTTTCAAGTAAAACTTTGGTTCTAAGTAAATTTAGTATTTTTATTATATTTAATTTTATTTTATATGAAAGTAAAATAATAGTAAAAAAAAATACCATGAATAGTTATCCATTCTGAGTTTAAGTGCCAATATTGATATCCGATTAAGGCAAAATCTGGATAAAGACTATCCACTATTTGGTTATTTGGATAGCTAGTAAAAATTTGACCAATGAGTGCCCCCTCTTCTTCGCTGTTTATAATAGCAAGATAACCTCCTTCAGAAGAACAAATCATGTGGGCACGTTCAAAAATCCTCGCTTTTTTATGAAATTTGTAGCATTTGTTTGTCTGAGTCTCAAAATGGTAATCTGAAAGTTTCAACATGTATGACAATATTTTAGTAAGTGGTATTTTTACCAGTAAATATCTGAGACAGTTTTAAAAATAGAATGACCTGGATCTATAGTCCCACAAACGTTGACATCGACGTTCGAATTCTCCCTGTAGCATATATATGGTCGAGGTTCATCACATCTGACATCTGATAATTTTCCATCAGCATTTAATGCTATACAGTTTTCAGCGTTATTTTTATTATCAGGTTCATATTGGGCCCATTTGTGTGGAATTCGTGATAAAGGTATACCTGCAAATGTATAATCTTTATTTTAGTTGGTTATTGTGACACGCGGCGGTCTGATTCATAATCAGGCTGCGTCTGTACAATGGTGACGAGATCACAGAAAATCATACCTAAATACTAGTTTAATTATAAACGGTTTATTAATAAAAAATCTTACGCTTTTTGTTCAATCTTACTCATACATTATACTTCTTCTTCTTTAGATGAAATGGCAACCAGCTAATAGCTGTTTCTGCAAATTTATTTTGTTAGGATTTTCTAGACGATGTATGTAAAAAAGTTATGCTGCAAACATACACTTTAGTGTGAGACTAGTAGGCGTACGTGAACTAACACACACACTATTGAAGTGTGTGTGTTAGTTGGTGTGTGGGTGTATGTGTGTGTGTTTTTTTTTCTTAATAGAGGTTTAAAAAACTATATTTACGTATCATCAGGACAAAATCCTGCTCCTGGTATGTCGGACTCAGATATCAATTTATACATATAAAATAATAAGTCCTGACTGACTGATTCATCATCGCCGAGCGTAAACTATTATAGTTAGGGCTATGAAATTTGGTGAGTAGGATCGTTTCATTGAGTAGACCCACACAAAAAAACAAAGGAATTTCGGAATTTCCACCACTAAGGGGTGAAATAGGCGTTGACATTTCGTATATAGGTTAGTTTTGAAATCTATCATTTTTTTATTTAACAGCATGAAACTTGCGTCTTTAGGTTTTTAATTACAAATAGATGAACAGATACTTATATCAGCATTTATCGGAATTCTGGTCCTAAAGGGGTTAAAATAAGGGTCTAATATCTGGAAATTGACCTAACTCAAAGCAATCATTTATACATAGGGCTAATTTAGTATGAATTTGGTTCTTAACGTATTTTATTGATTTCGTATTTATATTGTCAATGCCTGAACTAGTATTACTATCTAAGCTATCTATTATTTTTAAAATTTCACTACCCGTAGCCGGCTGTGAAGAGTCTAAAGAGTTTTGCTGAAGTACAAGCATCATCATCAGGATAAGTAGTATGTATTGAGTTAGCCAGTAATGCACCAATTGACGCAAAGTATTCATTAAAATATTCACAAATTTCATTTCCGTTTGACAAGACCCTATCGCCTTTTGTTAGCTTGGTTGGTATAAAGTTTTCTCTGTGTGTGTTGTGTGCTAGTTTCAATTAGCTGTCACATCTTCTTTGGTTCCATTCTGCAGTCTGAGAATTTCTTATGATAATATTCAGCCTTCATTTTCTGTCTTTCTTGACAGACCTCATTTCTTTTAGATTTAATTTCATTCTTGATATTTTCATTATTTGGATTCTTTTTGTGCTGCTGGTATGCAAAGTTTCTATCGTTAATTTTATCCAATATGTTAGTATTAATCCAATCTTGTCGTGCATTCGAAATTTTTGTCTTTTTCATTTTCTGTATGCTTCCAACAATTTAACCTCAAAATCAGCGTAATTCATATTATTTTGGTTTAGTTTCATGTTCTCTATTAATGAATTAAATTTTCCATAATCTATTGCTTCATATTGGATTTTTTGTTTGGGTGATTCTTGGTACTTATTTATCCCTAGAAAAAATTGCCTGTGATCAGACATAGGTGACTCGATGGTTGCCAAATAGAATTGGTTTTCGGCTATGTTGGTAACAACATGATCAATCACAGATTTTTTGGTCTCTGAGTGTCGGGTACAGTATCTGGCACTTATTTTATTTGAAACTCTGTAGCCAGATTCAAGAATAGCATCTTTATAGGTTCTGGCGGAGTCGTTCATATGAAGTAAATCATAGTTGAAATCACCCATAACGAGAGCCCTATGGTGTCCGTGTAAGTGATTTGAAAGCTCATCAAGAAAAGGCTTGTTACTTGTTCGACCAGGTTTATACACTGCTCCAATGTCAATCGATAATTAGTCGAGGTGTATCCAAAGAAATTGATAATCTCCCTGAGTCACCCCTCTCAAGGAGTTCTTAAGAGACTCAAACATATAAAAATGTTTGAGTCTCTTAAGAACAAACATAAAAACACCGTCACCAACATTACCCCGCCTGTGGTTGTAATAATGCGTATAATTTGGTATTTGGAATCGTTTAGCTTCGTCATCAGACCTGAACCACGTTTCTGTTAGGATTATAATGTGTGTTATGGGTTTTATTGATCTTATAATACAGCATAAGTCATCAAACTTTCCGTGTTTAACAATACTTTGAGCATTAGCTTAAAAGAATCTCAAGGATTTTTTGCTGCTGCCCAAGTTTTTGTAGTTATTTAGAGCTTGGTAAATGATGTTTGTGTGCTGTTGTCGTTTTAGATTGGTATCGGTAAGTTTTTTGAATCAGTATTCAAAATCCTCGGCAACCCCTTGACGTATTTAATTTTTAAACTCTGTTCGCCATTTGCTGTCCTTTCAATAAGTTCACTTTTAAGGATCTTGTATCGTTGTTGTTGGCATGACGTTTGATCAGGGAAAACTTTAACTAATGAATTCGGCAGCTCACTTTTTACGTAGAATCTTTTCACGTCTTCCGATTCAAAGCTGACTTAAGTTAAACGATTAACTCCTGATTTGTATCGTCCAAGGCGTGATACGCTTTTACAGCTTCAGACTATCTCCCAAAATAAGTTTCACAGTTTTAGCAACTTCAACCCAATCCAATTCAAAGCGTTTCTTATTATTTCTCGATTTGTCTTCTGGTATACCCGCAATAATTTATTATTTTTCCTAACATTTTGCTTATTTATCTCCATTAATATATCACCGCAATTAAATTTATCTTGGGCTGCTGACTGAGTAGCAGACTTATTAATCTTGTTCATGTTCGATTCTAATGAAGCAATCTTTTTATCAGCTATCTGAATAGAGTCGCTAAGATTTTTAATATTCGACTTGATTTCTTCTTGCTCAGAGGTTATATTTTCTATCTTCGACTCGTTAACACTCATGATATTTTTAATACCCTGCATTTGATCTCTGATACTAAAAACATCTTTGCTCAGTTTTGCATAGTTCTCGTTTTGTAAATTTATAGAAGATGTTAATAATGCCATCATATCTGTAATTTGTTCTTGGATACTATCTAACTGAGTCTGGACTTCACATTCAATTCCATGTTTACGCTTATTGCGAGAAGTAATTAAAGGTACTTCAGAAGGTGTTTGAGCAGACGTAACTGCAACTACAAGATTCGGTTGAGATCCGCTCCGTCCAATGTTCGAGCCACTTCTAGGCGATCGCAGCAACAACATCTTTGTTTTTGTTTAAATCTGCGATGTGCTTGGTCTGTCGATTTGGCCTTTCGAGTGAGTAATTTCAAGATTTAGGTCTTGTCTCTTTCCCTTCAGGTGCCGAGGGGCGCTTAGAAGTCGCAGTAAACGATAAAACAATCACTATCCCAACAGCGTAGCGTTAAAGTTTAAATTACAATGCACTAATAAAATTTTAATTTTTATTTTAAATAAGTCGCATGTCCGTTCGGCACGCTCGATCGCGTTAGCGTATGAGGGACGTTCATAACATAATAGTACTTAATTATTACAATTTCAGTTCTTAAAACAAAGATGACTGATATTATTTTACTATCAATTTCGGGGTGTGTAAAAGGGGTCCAGTGATGAGAAGCTGTTATTGTATGTGTGCGGGATGCGACTGAATGGTGACTTCTTGATATAGTTGGTTGTTGCAGTTGGGGTTGTGAGTAATGATGTATGACGGGTACGGCGTGGGCACATTAAAGTAGAATTGATTTAAAAAGTGTTAACGTCGAATTTATTGTTGATTACGTCATACACGAATATCATGTCAGCGATTTGACGCCTGTCGATATGGCGAAATAAATAATTTCAAAAGTCGGCTTACTTACCATCGATTGTATAATAGTCTCTTTTCGAGAATATAGCAGCGATTCCAGTAAAGATGTCGGGCTCGGGATTCAGCCTAGGGTTAATTTTTTCCAACATAATATATTTCATTGTACATGTAGTAGGGGAAGCTAACATAGCGCCTATAAAGAAAGAAACTATGATTAAAAAGAATAAAACACTGACTTCATTCCGTAGGAAAAAGGTTTAAAAATCTATTGATGTTGTATTTGGTTACACTGATACACAATTATCAGCTCATTTTAGTGGACTAAGATCAACTAAATATAATTTGACCTGTTTTATCGTAAACAAATTTGTTCACGCAATAATAAAGTTACGCTTCGGGCAATAGGAGACGCAGACTGTGTTGTGTGCTGCAGATGGTACTATATTATATTCAGAGTAGATTATGACAATATAACATTAAATGAAAACGATTGATATTTATATGTTTTAAAATTTTTTTTAATGGCATTTTCGGCGATCGTGCAGACGTATCACCTGATTGTAAGCGATTACCGTCACCAATGGACACACGTAACACCAGAGGCGTCACAAGTACGTTGCTGGCCTTTAGGAGATGGGGAGAGGAATAGAGGAGGGGTTGGGGTTTTTCTTTTTTCTTTGCATTTCTTTGCAAAGTATATTTTAAATAGGTACCATAGAATTTTCACAATTATCGAATAAATACGGACAAAGTCACGAAAAATTGTTAATAATATATTATTAATTTTTGAAATGTACAAGTAACGCATTTTCGAATGATACCAAACACAGCATATTTATTTCAAATTTATTTTGAATACAGTACTTTATGTCGGCTAGAGAGTGCCACATTAGATTCAGTAACATGTCATATAGCCTATAACTAGCGGACGATTAAGACGCTTCTAAGGATACCTCATTTCTCCAGTTCTAATAAGTAGTTAAGGAGCTCTGAGGTAACAGATGAACATACATACATACATACATGGCCTATCAAAATCATAACCCTCCTTTGGCTTTGCCGTAGTCGGGTTAAAATAAGTACCTAAAGCATCGAACGTCGTGCGACGTAGGTATCAACAGCTTATGTTGATCAAGTAAGTATGTTATAATAGCGCAAGTAATATTATGTACACACAATTGTTATTTTTTAATTATACAGTCACCTCAGATCAAATAAACCATAGTAAATTATTCTCTAGCCGTATAAGTGTATAACGAAATCGAGGCATTGTTCCATTTAAACTCACACAAAATATACGTTGCATAACAACTAAAAAACATAGCTCATGTGTCCTGACACTATTAAAGCAGTTTAACGCACCAGTTATTACAAAATACCTATTCATAAACAAAATAACACAAAACGACACAGGGCTCCCGCGCAACTGTTTAAATTGTACCTAGATCTCACGTTATCGAAATTGTACCTTCCTGTGAGAGAAATAAAGTTTTATTATTATTGATTGATTGAATTGGTCATTCCCTGAAAACGTGAGGTCTTAAAACGAATACGGATGAACAAGACCAAAACAATTGATTTAATTGTTAGATTTATATAAATTGGTCACCTAAAAACAAAGCGTCGGATATGAGCCATATTCAACACTTCACTTTTTTTTTTACTTGTTATACGGGGCGAACGATTAGACATAACACCTGATGGTAAGCGATTACCACCGCCCATGGACACCCACAACACCAGAGGCGTCAAAAGTGCGTTGCCGACCTTTGCAACGCAACCTCGTTTGCGTCTTCTAATGCCCGTAGCGTGAAAATTTTCCCCCGTATTTGAAACATTTTACATTGGTGCTCCGCTCCTATTAGTCCTAGCGTGATGATATATAGCCTATAGCCTTCCTCGATAAATGGTCTATCTAACACTGAAAGAATTTTTCAAATCGGACCAGTAGTTCCTGAGATTAGCGTGTTCAAACAAACAAACAAACAAACAAACAAACAAAAAAACTCTTCAGCTTTATATATTAGTATAGATAAAGCTGAAGAGTTTGTTTGTTTGTTTGTTTGAACACGCTAATCTCAGGAACCGCTGGTCAGATTTGAAAAATTCTTTCGGTGTTGGATAGTCCATTTATCGAGGAAGGCTATAGGGTATATATCATCACGCTAGGACTAATAGGAGTGGAGCACCAATGTAAAATGTTTCAAAAACGGGGGAAAATTTTCACGCTACGGGCAATATAAGGCGCAAACGAGGTTGCGTGGGTCAGCTAGTAACTTGATAAAGTCACTCGCCTTGAATCAATATGGGATTTCCCGATTCCTCGACAATATTTTATTTACAATGTTTTTTTTGTAATCTGAGATTTTATTCATGTCTTTAATAATAAAGCATTTTACCTGAGTGAGGTCAATAAAATTATAACGAGAACAATAATTACTTATTAAATTATTATATCTTTGAGTTTTTAGTTTATTTAAAAAATCATTATTTACTATGGAAAACTTTACCTTTGTATCATCTTATTTCTACATCACCTGAAGGTCGATTGGGAGTGTATGCCTATTGGCATTAAATCCGCTTTTGTACATAAAGTGCAACAAGTTTTAATAAATCTTACTAATATTATAAACGCGAAAGTTTGTAAGTATGGATGAATGGATGAATGTTTGTTACTCTTTCACGCTAAAACTACTGAACGGCTTTGGATAAAACTTTACAGTAATATACCTTATACATCAGAATTTCACATTGACTACTATATGCCGCGATAACTGACATACACGCGGGCGGAGTTATGCATATTTATGAATGGTTATTCATAAATATGCATAACTCCGCCTAAAGTAGATCATGTCAATTGTATTTATATCTGTTGTTGATTCCAACTGGAACCTCGATGCACCTACCTTACCTTACTCTTCACCCTTCAAAGGTTGGCTGGTAGAAAATGCCCTCCATTAGATTTGCCGATGTACACAAGTGCATGAAGTTGTAAATAAATAAATAAACAAATTTGTGATTATTCCTCGCGTAACTTAGGCTATTTACATTTTATCAACAGTATTTACCTACGTAATCGGGTACTAGTTTAAAACCTTTTCCTTGCTATAAATATTGTGTTTTCATAGGTTTAGATAACACACGGTCTTAACAAGACAATGTGCCACTAGTATTTAGATATTTATAACACTTATTGCACGTGTGGTACAGAGGCGGACTTAATGCCAAGAGGCAGTATCTCTCAGTCAAGCTTCTGGTGATGCTGAAATATGATGCGGTAGGTACACAGATAAAATATAGAATTTTACAAAGTTTATAATACCTACTACTAGTTCCCTTCGCGGCACCGAGCGGTTAACGTGTGACGTTGCGTTGTGATAATTTAAATATTGTTTTTTTGTGTATTCTCGCGACTGTTTCCCGGTTTGTGGGCGGTTTAAGGTTGTATATAGTGTTTTTTAACAAATAATCTGTAAGTTTTTACCCTTTTAAATACAAATACTGTGTTAGTTTCCTTTATTACGGCTATCGGTAAGTAATTTTATTATATTATTAAAGTGGGTAGGAATAATATTTTGTTTGTATTATTTACTTTTCATCTTTTTTGATTTTGAAGCTATTTTATTGATTTTCTTCTAACTGGTGTGTCATTATTTGACCATGTCGATTGTTGGCGAGTTACCGGATCCCGGTGGTACAAACGAATTTTCAACACCAACCGGTAAGGGATTGTTTGGTAGAATGTCGCCAACAAATTTATCGCCAAAGGACATTAGAACGGAAAGAATTAGGGCTTCGGACTCGGGCGGGAGTATTTCGTCTCTTAGTGGTCATGATAGTTGTGGGGCGTCTGACTATATTGAGTTGGTGTCTCAGGCAACCGAATATTTGGCAAAAATTAACGAATTAGTAAACGATCAAGGGTCGCGAATGAATGTGGGCAATAGGACGGCAATTATGGACATAACCCAGCGGATTACCGGTGTCGTCTCATTGTTGGCAATTAAATCTTCTAGCAATGAAACGAAATTAGCGAATCTCGAGCGCCAGGTGGGCGGTATCGCGGTTCAACGGCCGGGATTTACGTACGCGGACAGGCTTAAGCTTCGCTTACCGCCTGGTTCAGCTCCGTGTCCAGTGTCCGCTGAGGCGCGCGTATCTAGGCCGTGTGTTATTGCGTATCCTACAACGGAACGTTCAACGGATTATGCAACTTCGTCGGCCACAAAACAGGCTCTCATGAAGGCTATTAAGCCCAGTGACGAAGGTTTTCAAATTGTAGGCGTTAAAAAAACCGCAAGGGCAGGCGTCGTGTTGCGGGTTGCAAATGAAAGGCAGCTTAAAAAACTAGAATCAGTAAACGCCATTAAATCAGCAGGCTTACGCTTAGAAAAGCCGAAAGGCCGAAGGCCCCGTATAATTGTAAAAGACGTACCCAGTTCTATGGAGGATCGTACTTTCCTAACAGCTTTATATCGTCAGAATATAAAGGACGAATTAAAATTAACTGAAAGCGACTTTTTAAAATCAACCAAAATTGTCAGGCATCGTAAACTAGAACACGGACGCCAATGGATAGGCTTAGAATTAGAGACAGAAGTTAGGAAACACTTAGCTAGCACAAAAGATAAATTATACATAGACTGGGCCACTTGTAGGTTTATAGACGACTTAGAAGTAGTTCGTTGCTTAAACTGTCAACAATTCGGTCATGTTCAAAAGTTTTGCACTATTAAAACTCCTACCTGTGCCAATTGCGCCGGCAGCCACGATACAAGAGCTTGATCGATTAAGGACACACCAGATTTTAAACCGAAATGCGCACAATGCAGCCGGTACAAAAAACCATGTGACCATCGATGTGGATCACAGGACTGCTCCACATATAAACTTAAATTAGAGCAGCTAATCCTAAACACTAATTACTGAATAGTTTTACAGCAGTAGTTTAGTAATTGTAGTACTTAATTAATAATGGATAATATCTCAATAGGCCAGTTAAACCTTCATAATGACAAAATAGCTACGTCAGAATTAGACAATTTAGTTTTGGAACAAAAGTTAGATATTGTCCTTATACAAGAACAATATCAAAGCGCTCGCTTGCGGAACAATGTAGTACAACTAGATGGCCGGTCACGGGCTGGGATATATGTTGCAAGTTCTACTTTTACGGTAACATCTTTGCGTAACCTTATGACGTCACACTGCGCCGTTGCTGAGATTTCATCCTCCTCCTGTAAGGTTTATGTAGTGAGCTGTTATTTTCAGTTTTCACATCCCATTGATCCTCATCTACATCATTTACGTTTCGTTTTGCGGTCCCTCGTGGGACACAAAATTATCATTGGCGCTGATGTCAATGCATCTTCTACTTTATGGTAAGGCAAGCTGCGTTCAACTGACATGGCCCGGCGCTGTGCGGTTGAAGATTTTATTGCGGAAATGAATCTTACCATTCACAATACCCCTGATGCACCACCAACTTTTTGCAGCCCCATGGGTGAGTCTTCTATTGACGTGACGCTTACGCGCGGCGACGTCTCGATATCTGGATGGCGTGTCCTACCGGACGCATCCTGTAGTGATCACCGCTTAATCGTGTACGAATTCATACCAATTGTTGCACAACATCCACTAATAACTCCGTACAATTTTAGATATAAAACTAAAGGGGCAAATTGGGCTTTATTTGGTTCACTCTTTGCAGTACATGCCAAAGACTTCACTCGCAGTTGTCTATCAGCTGAGGAAAGCGCAGAAATATTGTCAGACACTTTCACATATTGTGCTGATGTTTGTATAGGCCGCGGATCTATCACTAGCACTCGTAGATGTGATTGGTGGAACTATAAATTGGTCGAATTACGTAGAATCCATCGGAAAGCTCGTAAAAAACTAAATGTCATTAAAAAGCGTAACGTAACAGGAGATATTTACAATAATGCTCTCATTGCTCTTAGAGTTGCTAGGTCTCACTACAGGGCAGCAGTGGAGAAATCAAAGGGAAATTTAATACGCAAACTTGTAGATAAACTCGATAGAGAGGGTCCGTGGTCACCTTTGTATCATGAATTTAAGGCAAATAGATCTATCGACCTTGCATACGTACAGAACATCAAAATTCATAACAGTTATACTACAGGAGTAGAAGAAACAGCAAAATATCTTTTAGAATCACTTGTGCCCGACGATCGGCCGGAGGATGACACTGATTATCACCGACAAATTAGGCAGTGGGCCATCGAACCACCATTGTCTCCAACGTCTGACTTACCATCTTCAGACGAATTTCTTGGTATTGTTAGGTCATTACCACTAAACAAGGCTTCGGGCGACGATAAAATATCAAATAAAATGATAAAAGAAGCTTGTAAACTCTCGGGTGATACGATTTTATTAGTTTTTAAACGTTGCATTGCGGAAGGAGTATTTCCTAGTGTTTGGCGGTGCGGTAATATTCGTATAATACCAAAACACGGCGATAAGCCGCCGGACGATCCTGGGTCCTATCGACCTATAACACTGTTACCATCGCTAGGAAAGCTTTTAGAACGTCTTGTAGTGCCTCGACTTCTACCGGGTGGAGTTAAATTTCATGATAGACAATTCGGATTTACGTTGAGAAAATCAACAACAGATGCGGTCATATCTGTAAGGAAAACTGTCACCGAGTCAAGGTTTCAATACGTCTTAGGTATCTTCTTAGATATATCTGGCGCCTTCGACAACGCGTGGTGGCCCATGTTATTGCTAAAATTAAAATCAAGAGGATGCTTTAAAAATATTTATTCCCTAATCTCCTCATACTTCACACAAGGCACAACAAAATTAAGACTTGGGCATCATTCTGTGTCGAAGGCGCTTACGATGGGGTGTCCTCAGGGCTCGGTGCTAGGTCCATACTTGTGGAATATAGGCTTCGACGATTTTCTTACAATACCTATACCACCCGGATGTACTCTAAACGCGTATGCGGACGACGGTTTATTACTGGTGGAATCTGATACTAGAGCGGGGCTTGAGAGTCTGGCTAATAGATGTTTGAACTTAGTATCTCTATGGGGTGTACGTAATCGCTTGACTTTTGCACCAAACAAAACCTTCCAGCTACTTCTGAAAGGTAACCTCAAATCACCGCCGTGTATTAAATTTCAAAATGTTACTGTTAAAAATAAAACCTCGGTTTGCTATTTGGGATTAGTTTTAGAAAGAAATTTTTCATTTATCGAACATATTAGAACAGTTAATGAAAAGTCTAAAAAAAGTTTCTTTGCTCTGACGAGAATATCAACTGCCACATGGGGTCTTTCATTCAATACATTAAAAATCATATATGGAGCTACTTATTTGGGTGCTGTTTGCTATGGTGCTCCCGTATGGGCCGATAGAGCGACTGTAGGTGCTGTCCGTCGCAAACTGCTACAAGGCCAACGACTTGCATTAATCTTCTTATGCAAAGCATATAGGACGGTTAGTACTGAGGCATTACCGGTATTGGCGGGTGTTCTTCCGGTCGATCTCGAGGTGCAAAGACGTGCAGCCATGTACTATTCTACAAAACAAAACATGGAATGCGATTTTTTGGGCGTACGAGACCGCGATAAAATCATAAGATTGTTTCAACAGCAATCCAATGTCTATGACGACCTAATGGATGAATGGCAACAACGATGGGACGAATCATCTAAGGGGCGCCACCTCTACCAGTTCTTTCCATCTGTTCGCGAACGGATGTCGAGGACATGGCTCGAGGTAGATCACTGTGTCGCTCAATTTCTTACGGGCCACGGTAACTTTAAGAGCAAACTACACTCATTTAAATTAGTCGATTCACCATTGTGTCAATGCTCAACACCCGATACTAGCTGTGAACAATCGGCTCATCATGTTCTCTGGGAGTGTAGTCTTTGGTACAATGAACGTAACACAATGCTAAATAGCTTACAAATGACATCTGGGGCGGTATACTATGGGGATCTTGTGTCAACTGCGGTGAATTTCCGTGCGTTTAGGCGATTCTGCCATACATACTATAGTAATCAAATATAGCTCACTTAGGACCCCTAATACTTTATCCGTGGTGCTTCCCGGCTTAAAAAAAGGTGTCTGCCTATTTTGACTTCATTTTGTCTCCCGCTTTGCTAAGGAGGGAAGTGGACTTATCATATTTCCAACTCCTCCTGTTTTTCTTCTGATTAATTTCGTTGCGGGTTCCAAGACAGTTAATATTTTTTCCTGGGACTTCCCGAGTGTCATAACTCGGTGTGTTCGTGGGTCACTGCTGTTGATCCTGGTGTACAGGAGTTACAGCGGTGGGCGTGTGGGTGGGATTAGTCCCAATACCTAGTACTAGTATAAAATAAGAAAAATATCTAGAATGGTAAAATAGTTTTATAATACCTTCAAGTTGGCATCGCAAACGAGCTTCGTCCCAAGTCTCTGGTATTTCGTGGTACTTGAACCAACCGATATCAATGTACTGGTAGTCACATCTGAACTTGACACATTCTACAAGAAGTTACAAATAGTAAAATGTCTGTAAAACAGTTAGGAAGTTTTAACAATTCTTTTTATGTCTGACACTACCAAAGAGACTCTCCTCTGTCCGATGTAATAATTGAGCAGCATCCAAGAGTGGTGGTCACCATACTCAATGCGAATGCAGGAAATGTCCCACAATAAATACTTATTAAGAATATTCTTATTAGCCGTAATAAAACATTTCAGACATCTGACACACAACGCCATTTACTCCCAAACTAAGCATCTATATAATCTTGTATCTATTTAATCTTGTGCTATAAGTACCTACTATTGGATAACTGGTATAAATAAATATCTATTTCTTCTTGTTAATACATATATACATATTTTGCATAGAAATTATTAGGCTATATTTTGTTAACAAATGTTTATTGTTTTAAAAGACTGATATTTTTGCATGCCTTGAGGTAGAATGTGGCTGCTCATTTGTAAAACACTTAACATTTGATTTTGTATACCCATGTTCGCAAAATAAATGATTAGATTTGATTTAATTTGATTTGAAAACTCCCAAACTCCGAAAAGTATTTTTGCAGTTAATAGATCATGTGATTCGACCCGGGTTTTGAACCCGACAATATCATAATAATGCATAGCAATCGCATACGCTACGCTTTTTTAAAAACAAGTTTTTATTGGAATCCTCTACAAAGAATAAAACTGCTTCAAAATTGAGTTGCAAGATTCCACCCGAACAGACATAGTACAGACATACATAAAGCAAGTTAAATTAAAGTTTGAAAAAACTGATGACCTGAATTACTGATTTGTACTAATTTAATTAAATACAAAAAAAAAACTAAATCATAAAAAAACAATTTACAGTACAAGAAATGTATTTGTACTAATATTATATATATAAATATATATATATTGTATGCTAATATTAGAAACGCGAAAGTTTGTAAGTATGGATGGATAGATGTTTGTTACTCTTTCACACAAAAACTGCTAAACGGATTTGGATAAAACTTTACAGTAATATAGCTTATACATCAGAATAATACATAGGCTACTATTTGCCGCGATAAACGACAAATACGCGGGCGGAGCCGCGGGCAACAACTAATAATATATAAAAAAATAAACAAAGCGTCATATCTTCCCTCCGGACCTCTGAAGAGAGCAGTAGTGTTTTGAGTTGTTTCGTCATTATTAAAGTAAAGAATTTATTAATAAGTGAATTAAGGCAGTGATAGTACGGCGTGGCGCCTTTGGCTGGACAATATATTACAAACACATTCGCATTATACAGCTGTAAGTTTATTTTATAATACTGAGACATCGTACTATCAACAATCACAGATACCAAGCGCGTTTCACTTTATTGAATGAACAAGGTAAACAAAGCGAGAGCTCAACTTATACTGGACGGAAAGCACTATTGTTCGGAAACGTCGATCGCCGGCCAGTTTACAAGACCTCTCAACTTTATTTTCTCTCGTTTAAAGTAATACAGTAAATACAGCAAGTTTTTTGTTTTTACCTACAACTATCCACAAATAAAATTATTATGCCGCTCAAAAGATCACCACCGTCTAAAGCACATCAGCAACTTGGATCGGACACAAACTTGAGCTCAGGGGCAACGACGGATGTGGAACATGACGCCTCTAGCCACACTACTTCACGTACGCGAATGCGGAAGCGACAACACGATGATGAACTAACATCTTTCATGAATGATATGAAAATAATTATGGATACCTTCAAAAAACAACAAGATGAAAAGTATAATGTATTGTTAGGCTCGCTACAAGAAATAAAAACCCAAAATACCGAACTTAAGACATCAATCGAGTTTCTATCAAAACAATATGATGACATGGAAAAAAAGCTATCCAGGATGGAGACTGAGAGAAAGTCATTCATAGCACATATACAATTGCTTGAATATAAAATTGAAAACTTTGAGAAAGCTCATAGACTTTCTAGTTTGGAAATTAAAAATATACCCCCAAACAAAGGCGAAACAAAAAACGAGCTTTTAAAATTAGTAAGCAACATCGGACAAGCACTAGACATAAACATACATGAGTCAGCGATCAAAGATGTCTTCCGCGTTCACACTAAAAAGGAAGAAAACAAACCTATTATTGTGGACTTTACTTCATGCATCACGAAGGAGAAAGTTCTATCCTCCTGTAAAAAATACAATAAAGAGCACAAAGAAAAATTCAACTCCACCGTAATAAAACTTCCAGGAACAAAAATGCCTATCTTTATATCAGAAAGCTTGACAGCTAAAACAAGAAGTCTGTTCTTTCAGGCCAGAGAAGTTGCCAAGTTGCTGGAGTATAGGTTTTGCTGGGTGACTAATGGTAAAATATACATGCGTAAGCAGGAAGGGAGCCCGCAAGTTCGTATTAGTACTGAAATAGACCTAAATAAATTGAAAGACGGACAGGAAAATAAATCGGTTTGACTACATTGTGAAGTACTTGTCTTTATAACCAACTGCATGCAAATAGTTCATAGTTATATAAAGTTATTTTTTGCGATCAATATTTGTTATTATAAAAATACAAAGTTTACAAGTATTCATAAAAAATGTAACACACATACACACATAACTCACAGACTTATCCACTCATTCATACTCCATAACATTTATACACGCCCGTTAGTCTTCACTATTACACATTCATATCAAACAAACATACTTTCATTCTATTTATGTTTTTACAATGGTTTTAGTTTTTATTTTAAAAAGAAGCATCTACCAATGCCACTACTAGTGTTCTACTGCTGGAGACGATCATTTGAAAAGCTCTGTAGGGATGTTATTGTTAGGCTATCGATAGGACTAACATCTGTTGTTTACTAATAAATCCAATTATGTCCACACTAATAGATATATCTTCAGACATCGACGCACTCACATTATCGGAATCAATGATTTGCCAACCTGAAAATCTAAGCAAACACATCAACGAAACAAAACACCCCATTACGATTTTGCATCTAAATATCCGAAGTGTTAATTGTAACTTTGATGGTCTCACGGTATTGCTGTCACGTATGAATATTGAACTCCACGTAATAGTTCTCACTGAATGTTGGCTAAGTAAAATAAATAAACCGCCTGAAATTTTGGGATATACTTCTTATATGTCAAGTTTCCTAAACCAAAACGACGGTGTTATCGCATATGTGCGTTCTAATATCCATCACAAGGTATTAGAACCTAGATTTGAAGATGGAAACTGCCTAGTGATTACATGTAGCCATGAAGTGGCAGTTGTTGCCGTTTATCGCTCTCCGTCATATAGGACAATTGACAAATTTACAGAGAGCCTGGATGAAGTCCTAACATCTTATTCGTCAACTAAAACGGTGGCGTTGGTTGGAGACCTAAATATTAATATTTTAGAAACTAAAAATGATTTATCATTAACCAAGTATTTAGATTTAACAGCCTCACATGGTCTTCTTCCTGGTCATCTTCTACCGACGCGAATGGATAGATGTCTCGACCACGTTATGTTACGTTCTGATAAGAAATCAGCTATTTTTGTGTTAGACTCTTATGTAACCGACCATGCCCCTGTCGTTTTTTCTACATATCCCCAGTTATCACGATATAATGACGTAAAAAGTTATACACGTATCAATTACGCTGAGTTAATTACAGAATTAACTAACATTGACTACAGTTCGGTTTATTTTGCAGCGGACGCCAATCATGCAACTCATAACTTAATTAATTTGATTTCTGGTGCACTTCACAATAACTCTAACATAGTAATAACTCCTAACCGAAAACGTTGTATAAAACCCTGGATCACACCGGGCCTGCTGAGATGTATACGACACCGTGATCGTCTTCATGCCAAATCGAAACTGTCTCCCAATAATATGATTTTACAAACATCATACTCACGATATCGCAATTTCTGCAATAATTTACTCAAAAAACTTAAAACTCAACATGAGAAAACTGAACTACTTCAAAATAAAAACAACCCTAAGGGTATGTGGCGAACCATAAAGACGATCACAAATATGAATAGTGTCAACCGGCCACCTCTCGAGTTATTGAAAATATGCGAAAATAAGCAATTATCTTTAAATCACGTAAATAATTATTTTGCTAATATTGGCAGTGACCTAGCTCATAAAATACAGACCACACAGTCTGCAGCCATTTCGTATAGTTGTAATCTACAGCGAAATCCCGTAGGCAACTCTATGGGGTTGTTAGATACCGATGAAGCTGAAGTTGAGGCAATTGTCGTCGGCCTGCGAAGCAACACCGCTGTCGGTATCGATAATGTATCCGCGTCGGTACTTAAATCTGCAAGACACATTCTCGTTCCACATATAACATATGTGTGCAACCTGTGTTTGAGAACCGGTATTTTCCCCGATATCCTAAAAAGAGCCCTGATTAGTCCAATTTTCAAAAGCGGTGAAAAAGACAACATCAATAATTATAGGCCTATATCTGTGTTAACCACTCTATCAAAAATATTAGAAAAGATCCTAAATAAAAGACTTATAAATTACCTAGAAACTAACCACCTACTTGCGGAGACACAGTTTGGCTTCAGACAGGACAGATCAACACAGGACGCGATAGTTAAACTCACTGAAACAGTTGTGCGGCAGCTTGACGGGAACTCCAAAGTTATTGGCTTATTCCTAGACCTTTCTAAAGCCTTTGACACTGTCTCAATCCCCAAATTACTTATTAAAATGGAATGTATTGGTGTCAGGGGTAGTGTGCTCGACATATTTAAAAGTTACCTCACCCGTCGAACCCAACATGTGAAAATAGGTAATCATGCGGGGTTGAGTGATTCTGCAAGCCCCATTTACGGCGTACCTCAGGGAAGTGTGCTAGGACCCACGCTTTTCCTTATATATATCAATGATCTATGTACCAAAGCTATCCCAAACTGTAAAATAGTTGCATATGCGGATGATACGGCGTTATTGATTAACGGAAAGAGCTGGGATGAAACTCACAGGAACGCTGAGAATGCACTAAGAAGTGTAATGGACTTTCTTAGCTCCAATCTTTTAACACTTAATGTTACAAAAACCAAATACATCTGTTTTTCCCAGCGTCAAAACATAATTCTTGGTGCAAATCACCTCGTTGCACATTCTTGTCGTACTAAATCTCTAACATGCAGCTGTCAGACCATTGAACGCGTCAATGAAATTAAATATCTGGGCGTCACATTAGATAGCGCACTATGCTGGCAAACGCATATCAATAACACCATAAATCGCGTTACAAAATTGATGCCCATATTTCGTAAATTGAGAAATTCTGCTGATCTTGAGACGCTAAAAATAGTGTACTATGCCCTGGCACAATCTATAATATCATATGCTATTCTGGCTTGGGGAGGTACGGGTGCAACTTGTATGATTGGCCTGGAGCGAGCACAAAGGGGGGTTTTAAAGGTCCTGTCGCATAGACCTTGGTGGTACAGCACGGCTGCTTTGTATCGAGAATGCGGTGTCCTCACAGTTAGACAGTTATTTATTCTGCAGGTGATAATGAGAAGGCATAAAAGTATCTCCAGTGGCTTTACTGGTACGGGTCGTAGGAATGTGGGATTATGCTTCACAGAATCTCATAGGACAACTTTAGCAAGCAGACAATATTATATTATAAGCACACGTATTTATAACAGGGTTAACAGTAAAATAAACATTTCCACTTTAAATTACAGTCGAGTCAAATCTGAAACCAAACAGTGGCTTTTACAATTAAATCATTCAGAAACGGAAACATTGGTAGCCTGAAACCCCCAAGAAACACTAAGACGCAAATTTATACACACACACACACACACACATACATACACACAGATACACGCACGCACACACACACACAACACACACACAACACACACACAAACACTTCATTTAGTTATAATTTCGCTATATTATTTTGATTGATTTTTCTGCTTTTTTACCTTCTTCGAATTAATATCACTACTGTTTGTAAATTACCACACTTGGAAGGCGCTGATAGCTGTCATACAGTTCATACTAGTACAGCTGTCAACGTTCAACATATCGCAACCATTGTTCTAACCAATTAGATAAATTGTAAATAGCATAAGTGATATGTAAAATGTACCATTAACTTGAATGAATAAATATTTATTATTATTTATTTATTATTATTATTATATCATTAAACCTTACCCAGAAATGTTAAATGTAATAATAACACAACATATTTTAAAATACACATTATTTTACGTGTGAACGTCTAGGAGTAAGGCAAAGAAATGATACTTTTAAGTTACTTTCTGTTTTGAAACTGAATTCATATAGCGATGTTGTGGTTCTTATATATATAGTTCTCCATATGTTTTACGTATGTCTTTGAATACTGTAAAAAAACTTCTGTTTTTCATTATTTATCCATCCGACCGGTTCGGTCGGTCACCGTCATGCTTTATCCTTGTATAACGACATAGCATTCTGTCACTCACATGGATTTTAGCTCTATGAGCCGAATCTATCGACTAGTGTTTTTCTGAGATTTTGATTGACTCCGCGAGTCCTGGTTTTGATCTTCCAGAACTGACACACCTTCACACAGCTTTTAGATGAGGGTATTGAGGGCATGGGTAGACTTTCGTCGTCAGCCAAGACATGGCCAAGGCCTACGATAGCGATTGGCACTG
The DNA here is from genome assembly GCA_905220595.1 of Spilosoma lubricipeda. Lineage (NCBI taxonomy): Eukaryota > Metazoa > Arthropoda > Insecta > Lepidoptera > Erebidae > Spilosoma > Spilosoma lubricipeda. Next base: position 1,900,368 of record HG992296.1, read on the forward strand.
CTCACTTCTCTCCAAACTTCTCTCATTTGGAATGCCCCACAAACCTTGCAACCAGGCCGCCGCCTACCTGCACCAGCGCTGCATTAGGGTCCTTTGCGACGACTGGACTTTGATTTTCGGCAGTAAGTTCTTCAGGGCTCCATCCTGCTGCTCACACAGTTTCTTCTGCATATCAATGACATGTTAGCACTTGATAACATACATTGCTATGCAAACGATAGTATCCAATTCCAGTAAAAGTAGTCCAATTGAGATGCTCCTGCATCATTAGGCCTCAGCAGGCTTAAAATTCATCATTCTGCCATGAATCAAAATAGTAAAGTTTGTAGGCACAAACAGATTTATTTATTTAGTGAAGAATCACCTACAGTCACAACAACATCATAACAATTTTACATTATTGAGGTCTCCTTCTAGGTTTTACTAATTTTAGGTGATTACAGCATGCTGTTCCGTTAAAAATTAAAGCTAATCAATTAATTTAAATTAAATCAAGTCAAATAAATTAAACAAACACAAGAAAACAGATCAAATACAAAAAATGTAATAAATCATACAAATCAAGTAAGTCAATTAAATAAACTAAAATTATTCAAATTCAAAAACAAATCAAATGAACAATAAAATCAAATAAAGCTAATAAGCTGAAACTAAAACAAATCAAATTAACAAATTAGATTAACAATTAAGTGGATTAAAATAATCATTTTGAAGGTCAATGAAATAAAATAAAATTAATCAAATTAAATAAACTAATTAAAGAAATCAAATATAGCTAACAAAATCAAACAAAAACAAATCAAATTTACATACTAAATTAACAATCAATTGAATTAACAATTAAGTGGATTAAAAGAATTAAAAGAATCAAGATATAAGTCATAAAATTAATCAAACCGATTAAACCAATTAAAAAAAAAAATTGTAATTAAAATAAAAAACAAATGATGCTAATAAAATCAAACAAAAACAAATCAAATGAACATATTAAATTAAATTTAATTTAATTTACGATGATAACATAGTTCTAATTTGGAAACTTCCTTAAAATTAATGTATCTACCTACCTTAGGCAAAGTACAGTGATAACGCAATAGGTACAAACCAATAAAACATAATTTCCTTAAATTTCTTCATCACAACACGGTATCAAGGGGCGCGGAGGCGGTACAAAAATTATGGAAACTTTCGGAAATTAACTAGCTGCCAAAAAAGAAGGGACAACAAAGCCTTGCTTCTAACTGTCTGCCTTATCATTTTCATACAGCAAAGGAGGTAATACATTCCTCTGGAGACATTTTACCAGACCATCAGCTATGATTCAATACCTGAACTTGTATTCTTCTCCGTCTTCATGTTTTTAAACATCTGAAGAGTACGTCGAAAATTTAACAGCAACAACAACAACAACACTTAAACTTAGATTCTAAGTAAACTGACTATTTTAAGTTAAACTAAAATAAACTGTAATAAATACCATGAATAGTTTTCCATTCTAAGTTTAAGTGCCAATATTTGAATCCGATTATGGCAATATCTGGGTGAGGACTACCAACTACTTTTTCATTTGGATATTTGCCATAAATTTGAGAAATGACCTTTGCTTCTTCATCACTGTTTATGATAGCAAGATGAGCTCCTTCAGAAGAACAAATCATGTGGGCACGTTCAAAAATTCTCGCTTTTGTATGAAATTTGTAGCATTTGTTTGTCTGAGTCTCAAAACGGTAATCTGAAAATTTTAACATGTATTATAAAAGTGTTATTTTAGAACGAGTATTGTAGAAGTGTATGTCAAGTTTTAGAAATAGAATCACCTAGATCTGGAGTACCACAAAAGTTGATATCGACTTTCGAATGGTCTCTGAAGCACATATATGGGCGAGGTTCATCACATCTTACATCTGATAGTTTTCCATCATAATTTAAAGCTGTACAGTTTTCATCGTTGTTTTTATTATCTGGTTCACATTGAGCCCATTCGTGAGGAATATCAATTAAAGGTATACCTGCAAAAGTACAAAATTAGTTTTAGGTCATTATTTTGGTAAATAGTAATAATTATAACCTCACCAACGGCGGTGGTCTGATAAATAACCAGGCTACTTCTGTACTCTAGTAACTAAACCACTAAAAACTACACTAATATATTTCTAAATATATACGTATTATATGTAAATTACACCCCCACACAGAACAAATACGAAGGAGTCGAACCCACGACCTCTGGGTTAGCAGTCAGGGTTAGTAACCCCTAAACTGACAGGCCGATTAAATACCAATTATACAAATTCAAATTGCTGACCTCGGTAGAAAAAAATTAAAAATGTCCACGAACGAATTAGCCATTACCATTACAACCAAGAAAAACATTAGCAAAATACAAGAGTAGTGATCACTATACTCATTGTGAATGCAGACAACGATGAGCCCACTATGGCGGCCTATTGAGATGCTTCTGTATCATTTGACCTCCGGCCTCGCACTCATCAACGAGACACGACAGCACGAGTGATGCCATTTTAGGTCGGTCTTCAGTGTGAGGGTAGCCCTGCTCTTTTGACCTGGCCTGAAATCAACGTAGCTCCACTACTATTTTGTACGTTTTTGAAATAATCTGTTTCTCTATGGAAACAGATTATTCCAAAAGTTTATTTACATACCATCGATTGTATAAAAGTCTCCTTTTGAGAATGTGGCAGCAATTCCAGTGAAGATTTCAGGCTTGCAAACCCATTCCAACATAATAGATTTCATTTTATCTGTAGTGGGTGAAGCTAACATACCGCCTATGGAAAAAGAAAATTCAATTAAAAATCAATAAAATATGTACTTAATACATAATGTAAACTAAGTAGTCTTATTGCTCAAAGCATGAAGTATATTGTTCAATAATGCATGTGCACATGTTAAACGCTCTATTCCTAATGTGTAATGTCAACCAAACTTCGATCAACAATCGAAGCAACTAAAAAGAATAATAAAACGAAGATAAAATAAGGCTAGCAAAATCAGTCTGAATTGAAAGAGCTCTTAAGAACTACCATGTAAGAAATACAGAACTATTTAAACCATTGCCTAAGATTGACGGTAACAATATTAAGCAATATGATGTTTTTTTTTTTTTTTTTTGTATTTAATAAATGATTTTTAATTTTTACAGAACTACGGCAAAGCCAAAGGAGGGTTATGATTTTGACAGGCTATGTATGTATGTATGTATGTATGTATGTTCATTTGTTCCCTCTTAGCTCCTTAACTACTCATTAGATCAGGACAAATGAGGTGTCGTTAGAAGCGTCATGATCGTATTCTGGTTATACGCTATATTATGTGGCACTGAATCTAATGTGGCGCCCTCTAGCCGACATAAAGTAATGTATTAAAAAAAAATTAGATAAATATGTCGTGTTTGGTATCATTGGAAAGGGCGTTAATTGTACATTTCAAATATACATATATTATTAGCATTTGCTCGTGACTTTGTCCGTATTTATTCGATAAGTGTAGAATTTCTATGGTATGCTAGTTTGTTCCATCCTTATTTTCTAAAAATACTACTCAGAATAAGACTAATGAGGTATCGTTAGATGCGTCATGATTGCTCGCTGATAGTAGGCTATATGACGTGTCATTGAATCTAATGTGGCGCCCTCTAGCCGACGTAAAGTAGTGTATTAAAAAATAAATATGATATAAATATGCCGTGTTTGGTATCATACGAAAGGGCGTTACTTGTACATTTCAAATATAAATATATTATTAGCATTTGCTCGTGACTGTCCATATTTATGCGAAAATTAAGAAATTTCTATGGTACCTATTTAAAATATACTATGCAAAAAATAATAATATTATAGAGGCACCAAAACCTTTTTAAATAAACAAAAGGAAAAACTAATTCCCAACTACGACCAAAACCGACTCTGAGAAAGTATGAAACAAGTTGCAAAAGCCGTAGTTACGCGTTATGTAGGAATGTACCATAACATATTAACAACGCGTGACTACGGCTTTTGAAACTTGTTTCATACTTTTTCAGCGTCGTTTTGGTCGTAGTTGGTTATAGTATTTTTTTTTATTCATCACTCTTTCCTTAATTTTGAATTTACTTTTTAGTTTGGTTTATTTATATTATTTTTAAATTATTGTACTGGCATCAGTCCTCGATAAGTCTACTAAGTATAAATCAAATACGACGGTTTGAAGGTGGCCAAAATCAAGTCCAAAGGACTCAGTTACAAACAAACAAATATTTAGGTAAAGCTAATAAAAAACGAGTAGTAAAAAATTAATTACTCAGACTGATGTCCTACATGACATTTGATGCGTCATAGCTTGGTAAAGTCAAACAATCCGGTTGTTTGACTTTCAGTCAGTCATCTATACAAATAAATAAAATTGGAGTGTCTGTTTGTAATATTAAAATAACCGTTTTTTACTAAATGCATATATATGTATACACGGAACATATACGAAAAATATGGTTAAAAAAATTTTTGTCTGTCTGTCTGTCTGTCTGTCTGTCTGTCTGTCTGTCTGTTTGTTCCGGGTAATCTCTGGAACGGCTGGACGGATTTTGACGGGAGTTTCACTGGCAGGTAGCTGATAATCCGGGGAGTAACTTAGGCTACTTTTTTTAGACTAACTTTGTCGCGCGGCGTTACTCGCGGTACAACAATAACCGCGGGTAACACCGCGGGGTTCAGCTAGTTCAAGATAAGTCTGGGATTCAAGAATGTTTTATTTATATGTTTTATAATTTATCAAGCATTTTACCTGAGCGAGGTCAACATATTTTAGCGAGTATAACAATTACTTATACATTTATTAATCTTTCAAGTTTCTATGTGTGTTACTTTTTTACATTCAATATCATTTACGTTTCGCACATTTAAAACGCAACGACATCTAGTCCCAAACCAAGCAGAGTTTATGTTATGGGTACTAGACAACTGACAGTAATACATGTTATTTGTATACTTTTATGTTTTATTTTGATATTCTATACTAGCTGAACCCCGCAATGTTACCCGCGGTTATCGTCGTATCGCGAGTAACGCCGCGGGAAAAAGTTAGTCTAAAAAAAGTAGCCTAAGATACTCCCTGGATCATCAGCTGCCTGCCAGTGAAAGTCTCGTCAAAATCCGCCCAGCCGTTCGAAAAAAAAATTAAATACATGTTTGGTATATGTACCGTGTATACATATATATGCATTTAGTAAAAATAAGTTTTAATATTACAGACAGACACCCCAATTTCATTTATTTGTATAGATAAAGTGTATGGTATGGAATAAAACCTGAGACCTCAGGCATATCTGTCGCTTACGCTACCACTGCGCCACCAAGTCACCAAGAGACCAGTTTTTATCACAAAAAATGATTTTACTCGTAGGAATAGTACCTGGTCTAGCGTATGTAATAAATCGCAAAAATGTGAGAAGAGCAAAATAGTTTTGTAATACCTTCAAGTTGACATCGCAAACGAGCTTCGTCCCAAGTCGCTGGTATTTCGTGATACTTGAACCATCCCATGTCGGTGTACTCGTAGTCGCATCTGAACTTGACACTTTCTACAAGAAATGACAAACTATACAGCAAATGTGCCTACCAAAGTGACTCTAATCTGCGTGATGGAAACCATAAGCTGAATCCAAATGTGGTGGTCACCATGCTCATTGTGAATGACCCACACTATGGCTATTGAGATACTTCTGCATCATTGGGCCTCCAGTCTCGCAACCACTAAAGAAACGCGACAGACGTATGCTGTTATTTTAGATTGGTCTTCTGTAAAAGGGTAGTCTTGCCCCGGTCGAGCTGGCCTGTTCGTTCTCAGCCTGGGTCTATTATTTCAATCTTATTCTTAAATCATTGGGCAATCAATCTTTACCGTGGGAGAGCCACGCTTCGGCACGAATGGGCCGACTCGACCGGAGTGAAATAGCGCATGCGCTGTGTTTCACTGCCTGAGTGAGGATACCGGAGGCCCATACCCCAACCCTTTCGCCATCCCCCAAAGGTCGGTAACGCACTTGTGACGCCTCTGCTGTTGCAGGTGTCCATGGGCGGCGGTAATCGCGTACCATCAGGTCCGTCTGCTCGTTTGCCACATATACCATAACAAAAAACTACTGTGTTTTTGATATAAGGAGTTTACAAATAATAAGTAAGTGATCTTACTTTTTTCGCCATTTTTAAATTAAAAAAAAACCTCGTTTCTTATGTCAAAATATTCAATTTACCATATTTATCTCATTCAAATTAGCAAATTTCTTTAAATGAATTGTTTAGGAATTCATGTCATAAAATGAATGTTACGACAATAATAATTTGTATCTTTATACGAATTTGAATTATGAATATATATGAAAAAATTGCCCAACATAAAATCAATTTTCTGTAAAATAAAATTACTAAAAGTTTCATTAAAACATTTCAGTTACTTTTTAAAGAATTCATATTAAACATACAAATGTTACTACAATACATTTGTTACTAATTTATTTTAAAGACAAAAAATCTAAATCATAAAAACACAATACACAACACAATCATTAAAAAACAAAATAATAATGCTACCTATAGTATCATTAAACCTTACCCAGAAATGCAAAGTGTAATATTATCACAACACATTTTAAAATAAACATAATTAATGTACGTGTGGACGTCAGTGAGGAAGCTTAAGTAGTGATATTTATTTATCGATTTCAAACAGAATATAAATAGTGATTTTTGCTTCTTAGCGCTAATCATGTTTTGCATGTGACTTTGAGTTTCAACTGTTATAGTCTAAGATCCAGCTGCAGAATCTATACGTTCATTACGTAGATGCTCGAACTCTCATTTCTGCATTTATTTTTGAATAGGCAACTTGATCGATAAGATAGAAGGCTTAGAATTAATTGTGGCCGAATAACGGCCCCGAAGGCTTTTTCAGTTTCTACATACATCACTGAAATAGTAACGATATTTTATTTAACAACAACATTTTTTTTTATGGAATTGGTCTAAAAAAAAAAATAATAAACGAACAGGCGTTTCGCCTGATGGTAAGCGATTACCGCCGCCGATGGACACCTGCAACACCAGGGGCGTCACAATTGTGTTGCCGGCCTTTGGGGAATGGGTGGGAGATGGGAGGAGGGTTTATACCTTCACTCACTCGGTAAAACACAGTGCAAGCGCTAAATCACACTGGTTTTCTGTGAGGCCGTGGTACTCCACACTCCAGCCCAGCCAGTCCATTCATGCCGAAGCGTGGCTCTCTCACGGTAAAAATGATTAAATTTCAGTTTGAGTATCTATAGGAATGAAAAATGAAAATGTATATAATGAACGTATAGATTCTGCAGCCGGATCTTAGACTATGTAGTAATCTGTATTTTAATTCTTGAAGTAAAAACTTTGTGCCCCTTTTCGCGAAAATTATGCAAACGGAGGAATATGAAATTTGGCAGAATTAAAGTTTACATGGACGAAGAGAGCAGAGAGTTAAAAAATTAAAAAATGATTTATGGTTGAATTTTTACCATTGAGCGACCACTAGTACCCCTAACCAAGCACTGGTGAGACGTGCAAACTGTTCTGTTGTTTGGTAGGTTAATATTAGTCATTTTTAATTGTTCCGAATAATTGATTTATTTATTTATTCAAGACAAATATATATTAATAGATGACCCGGCGAACTTCATGCCACCATATTTTTTTCGTGAATACTTCTTATATTTCCCTAAAACTTGATATAGTATTTGAGCTCGCTTTAGCAGCCCACGAGTAGTTAGTGTACAATCACAGACTAAGAAAACATAACATTTCCAGATTTCTTTTAGACAGACCTTGTCCTGATAATAACTAACACATAAATAAATTAGTTTACCAATTTCGTGCAGTCGATCGAAACTTATGCGCGTACATACATTTTGGTGATTCGTTTTTAGGGTTCCGTAGCCAAATGGCAAAAAAACGGAACCCTTATGGATTCGTCATGTCTGTCTGTCTGTCCGTCCGGGCATATGTCACAGCCTCTTTTTCCGAAACTATAGGAACTATACTGTTGAAACTTGGCAAATAGATGTATTCTGGGAACCGCATTAAGATTTTCACACAAAAATAGAAACAAAACAATAAATTTAGGGTGTTCCATATACTTTTACCGTGGGAGAGCCACGCTTCGGCATGAATGGGCTGGCTCGACTGGAGTGATACCATGGCCTCACAGAAAACCGGTGTGAAATAGCGCTTGCGCTGTGTTTCACCGAGTGAGTTAGGATACCGGAGATCCATACCCCAACCCCTCCCCACATTCCTTTTCCCATCCCCCAAAGGTCGGCAACGCACTTATGACGCCTCTGGTGTTGCGGGTATCACATATTTCACAACGCCATCTAAGTCCCAAGCTAACTAGACAACTGATTATGTACGGTGGTGCAAAAATTTACAACAAGGTGCCTAGAAACATAAAAGAAGCTAAAACCATGCAAACATTTAACAAAATATAGAAAAGCCATATTGTGAACACGATAAAAATAGTTTAGATAAATTTCTCACTGCCTCCAAACATGTTACATCCAGGTACGCTTGATCCATGTATTTATCTCTGTTCCGATAACACAAATTACAAAGTATTCACGGTTACCCTCCTTTAAATTATATAATTTACTAGCTGAACCCCGCGGTGTTACCCGCGGTTATTGTTGTACCGCGAGTAACGCCGCGCGACAAACTTAGTCTAAAAAAAGTAGCCTCAGTTACTCCCCGGATCATCAGCTACCTGCCAGTGTAAGTCCCGTCAAAATCCGTCCAGCCGTTCCAGAGATTACCCGGAACAAACAGACAGACAGACAGACAGACAGACTGACAGACAGACAGACAGACAGACAGACAGACTGACAGACAGACAGACAGACAGAAAGACAAAAAAATTTTTAACTACATTTTTCGTATATGCACCGTGTATACATACATATGCATTTAGTAAAAAGCGGTTATTTTAATATTACAAACAGACACTCCAATTTTATTTATTTGTATAGATTTACTAGCTGTCCCGGCAAACGTCTTTTCGCAATAACTACTAATAAATTAAAATTTAATTAAAAAAACATTGTCCAGCGGACAAAATTGTGAATCTAAACCATTCCCAGATCCCCTTGAACACACACAAAAAATTTCATCAAAATCGGTCCAGTTGTTTGAGAGTAGTTCAGTGACATACGCATTCACAGAAGAATTATATATATAAAGATTAGCTAGTTTTGTATACATTACATATCTTAGATTATTAATAATATTTTGCATAACTGTTAAAATTATGATTTCAATTATGTTTCGCATGTGTGTTACTAACTATTCAGCTCCGCTAGGAGTATATTTAAGTGTTCTGTGAGTGTTACGCCGCTCGGCAAATTATTTGTTTCTTTTTTAAAATGTGTTCTCATGTAAGTGAATCTGGAATTCTTTATGAGAATAAAGTTTCTTAAACCCAAAAATACATCGACTGCGGAAAACGAAAACGTAGTTATCCAAAAAAAACGAAAATGTTCACCAGAGCCATAAAACCCTTACACATTTTTTCAAAAAATCACAACAAACGTATTTTTTAACTTAGACTCAAGATTTTCGGATATTAGACTAGTTATTTTTTCTAAATTATAATTCCAACTCTCAAATCTTATTCTGACAATTATTTGTCAATATTTTGTAGACTACGACATTTTGAACTATTTTTACATAATATTAAAACGCTGTTAATGTACTAGCGAGTTGTATGGAGCTGGGTAAAATGCATTTTTTTAAGGAAAGCGAAGGCGTGGTAAGTAGCAATATTTGAACTAGGACTGTCCACCTCTACGTTGTAAACGTGGTTATTCAATGAAAGTAATCTCTTAGATATGGTGTAAACTAAAATAATGACTGATTTGGTGTAAGATAAATTGTCATCATCATCATCATCATCATCATCATCATCATCATCATCATCAGGCTATCGCAGTCCACTGCTGGACATAGGCCTCTCCAATAAATTGATAAATAGATAAATTGTATGATCAATAAAATAATATACCACAATTTACATTTGGAATGATTAAAAACAAAAGCACGACAGGCCTAATAAAATTAGGTTAAAACATATGGATAAGTAGTTTACATAATTATTTTATAGTCTTAAATTATTTTTAACCTACAATTTTTAAAATACTCATTTATAATCTATAACAATATTTTAATGAATTTAAAACTAAATGACAATCTTAACTATCCTCAAAATAATATGATTAATAATCTTCCTCATTGGTATCAGGTAAACAATCAGTAACTTTTGTACTGATTTTTAATCTCAAATATTCTTTTGCGAATCTTCCCGAGATATTTTTTTTTATCAATCATTTTCTTTAAATCTGCATTTCTTTTTTGAGAAATTGGCAATTTTGAAGTATAGAAATTTGTTGTTGAAATGACATCATTCAAAGGACCGAGTTGAATTTCAGTAGCTTCTGTATCTGGTACATAAAAATACGAGCGACAAAAATGTAGTAGTCCGCACTGGAGCCAGTATTACTGACAGCGTCACCAACATTGCCTTTTTTTTAAGGAAAATGAAGTGTTGTAGTGGACATAGTATAAGTTACAACTGTTTTTTCTGTAGCCTACAGCTTTTTTGAATGCAGGCATTTAAGTTAATCCCAATTTTTTCAAAATGTTAATTTTATAACTATTCATCGTAGAATTATGTGACCCGGACCATTTGACGCAGTTTTTTTTTCTGATTCGAATAGCGCAAAAAAAAATTCATACTTTGTAGACTACGTTTTCGCTTTCTTCCGTTGACATATATACTTCTTTTTTTTTTGTAAATACATACATATTATACATTGAAAACATCCAAACAAATATTTGCAGATCATACAAACATTTGGTCCGACCCGGGAATCGAATCCGAGACCTCATGCACAGCAGTCGCGTACGCTACCACTGCGCCAACGAGGCAGTGTCCTGTAAGTTCTAAAATAAGTGAATGATATAACTAAAAAAAATTATGATGAATATTACCATGCAAACTTACACCGAAGATTGGTTTGAACGAGATTTAGTAAGCAGTTTTTTTTAAACACGTCATAAATCGTAAACCGCAATTTACCTTTCATTCAATCAACTTTACTCAATGTTACTTGCTGCTGTGGAACCCTTCACGGGCGAGCCCGACTCGCACTTGACCGCTTTTTTATTTATATAGATAGGTTAAAGTTTTTATGTCTGAAGATTACTAATGCAAATAAAATCAAGTTTTCAAATTAAATAAATCAAATTTAAGAATAATTGCTTCAAACAGGAGATTTCATCTGCCAGTTATACATTTTTAACGGGAGGTTGTATGCCTCCTCACCATGAAGGCCTCGGTCGCCATAGTACTTGATATAATGTGTTAAATAAAAATTTTAAGACCGTAATTATTTAAATGTCTAAATGTATAATGGCAAACTTTTAAGATAGCAGAAGCTTACTAGCATATTATATTGCATTTAGAAGATTATTTAATTTTTCATAATTCGTCCTACATAATAGTTCATCAGAGCGACTTTTATATTTTACTAGCTGACCCACGCAACGTCGTTTGCGCCTTATATTGCCCGTAGCGTGATAATTTTCCCCGTTTTTGAAACATTCTTCATTGTTGCTCCGCTTCTATTAGTAGTAGCGTGATGATATATACCCTATAGCCTTCCTCGATAAATGGACTATCCAACACGGAAATATTTTTTCAAATCGGACCCGTGGTTCCTGAGATTAGCGTGTTCAAACAAACAAACAAACAAACAAACAAACACAAACAAACTCTTCAGCTTTATATATTAGTATAGATATAGATTCAATTTTACTTCACATATTTACTGAATATAACATTTATTTAATCAAAAATTTTCAAGTCTGTTATTTAATATACTTATGTCTTCAACTAATCGCCGTCCACTGCTGAACGTCGGTCTCCCCCAAGGAGTGCCAAACATCTTTGGCAGTCCGCATCCATCCGCTACCAGCCACCTTCTTTAAATCGTCAGTCCATCGTGCCGCAGGGCGCATATACTTATCCAGATACCATAATTATGGTTACTATCTTATTTAGAGCCTCAGGTCAAATAAAAAAAGGTTTAGAGCATTCGGACTCATATATATTTTTATAAGCACAAAATGGATCTCCGCTGTACGGTCTAGGTGTACCTACATGTGTCATGGTAGTAGACAGGGAGATTTATAGGTCCCTCTCATGTTAAATGAAATTTATAAAAACTCATTCACTCATCAAAACGGAACGGAATTTTTGGACGACCACGTTGCTGACTGGGGGCCTCGCCGAGACCCTTGGGGCTGTCGTCATCAAATTTGGACAAAAATCAGGTCGTACCTACTTACTACTACGCATACTTCTATTCTTATTTATTACCTTATCCTCATGGTGTAATAGTATCAGTAACACAGTATCAGAGTATAAGATATCGAAGCTATCAATAGTTTTGATGGATTACCTTAACTTAAAATAATAAGTAATAATAAAAATAATAGTCTTTATTCACAATCTTAACTTAAATAACATGCAGTATAATAGTATTTAAATATGTAGTAGTATACTAATTTACATTTTACTTATAATAACGACATGTAATATATATAAAAAACAGAATAGTAAAATAGTAATATATGTGTGTTGTTTTTTTTATTTAATTGACGCCGGTGTCGAGATTGTGTTGTCTTCCGACATAGGCCTCCCCTAATTTTTGCCATAGCTTTCGATCGTGTGTCTTTGTCTTCCATATGACTCCAGCCTTTTTACGAAAATCATTGTCCCATCTTTCACGTTGTCCACCTCTCTTTCTCTTTAGATGTCTTGGACACCAATCTGTTACGTCTTTAGTCCATTTATCTTTTGTAGTTCTCACCATGTGACCAGCCCATCTCCACTTAAGCTTCTTAATACAGTATGTTACATCGGTCATTTTAGTTTGTTTTCTAAGTGTTTCTAGTTTTACTTTATCTTTTAGTTTTACGTTAAGCATACTTCTTTCCATACTGTGTTTGCAGGTTTTAAGCTTTTTTAAGTTTTTTCTAGTGAGGCTCCATGTTTGACAACCGTATGTCATTACGGGCAATATACATGAATCGAAGATCTTTTGTTTAGCTTTAAGTGGTAATTGAGGGTTTTTCATTCTTTTTTTGAGAGACCAATATCTTTCCCATACCAGTTGTATTCTATTGTCTATTTCTTTTGTGGATAGATCTGTTGGTGGAATTATTTGACCGAGATATGATGATGATGATGATGATGATATCCTTGATCCCTTAGCAGGGACATAGGGCTCTCAGAAGTGTCTTCCATTTTTCCCGGTCCTGCGCGACGTCCTCTAGTTGCTGCCAGCTGAGTCCAACCGACGCGGCCTCCTTCTCCACCGACCTTCTCCAGGTAGTTCGTGGGCGCCCCAGTCGTCGTCTTCCGGCAGATTGCCAGCGCAGGCCCTGTTTGGCAATGTGGTCGTCAGGCCTTCGGAGCACGTGCCCAATCCAACGCCACTTCCTGACCAGAATCTCTTCCCGTATGGGCCTCTGGTTTGTTAGCTCCCACAGCTTGCTGTTCCTTATGGTTCTCGGCCAATAAATCCCCAGAATTCGTCTCAGGCATTTGTTAACAAATACCTGGATTCGTCTGGTGATATTATCCTTCACGAGCCATGTTTCGCATCCGTACAGGAGGACAGACTTGACATTGGAGTTGAAGACTCTGATTTTTGTGCGCCGGGTAATTACAGAGGATGTCCACACTGGCTTTAGTTGCGCATAAGCTGCTCTCGCTTTATTTATGCGTTTCTCGACATCAGCATCCGCTCCTCCCAAAGGGTCGACAACACTTCCCAGGTACGTGAATTGCTGCACTTGCTCAACCGGTTCCCCCTCCACTTTCACTGCATCTGCGCTTACGGCGTTGAGACGCATTTCTTTTGTTTTTGCGCAGTTTATACGAAGCCCCTCTTTAGCAGCGAACTTAGCGAGATCGTCGGCTTTGCTTAGCAAATGACTGTAATTCGTAGCAAAGAGGCACAGGTCATCCGCGAAGTCAATATCTTCCAGGGTCTTCCCATCCACCCACGGCAACCCTCTCTCTCCTTGGCTAGTTACTCTACGCATCACCTCGTCCAGGACAATCAGAAACAACAGTGGGGATAACAAGCAGCCCTGCTTTACACCTGCGGTGACTGGGATTGGGTCAGATAGCTGTCCTTGGTGCAGCACTCTACACGAGGAACCCATGTAAAGATTATGGATTATGTTGATAATCTTGTCCGGTATACCTCTCTTCTTCAGAATTCGCCAAATACTCGACCACCTGACTCTATCGAACGCTTTCTCGAAGTCTACGAACAGAGTGAATAGTTCGCTTTGCATCTCGTTGCATTGTTCTAGGATCATACGTAACACGTTTATCTGGTCAATGCATGACCGGCCCGCCCTGAATCCACTCTGCTCATCTCTCAACGTCTCGTCAACCGCACTGTACATCCTCTGCAGCAGGATCTTGCACAGAACCTTAGAGCATACTGGTTGCAGGTTAATGCCTCTCCAATTTGAACATTGGGACAGATCTCCTTTCTTCGGAAGCTTGATTAGGATTCCCTCCTTCCAGCTTTCGGGCGCTGTCTCCGTCTCCCAGATGGTTCTCATAAGAGGGCATAGAATGTCTGCGACAATCTGGACATTTGCTTTCAGCGCTTCTATCGGTATCCCATCATTTCCGGGAGCTTTGCCACTCTTTAGGGCTCTAATGGCCCGCGAAATTTCGGGAATATCCGGGGGCTCTATATTAATATCCAGTTTTGGTATGTCGTTCCTGGTCGGTGACTCTGGTCCCACGTTTACATTCCCCGTCTGGAAGACTTCAGAAAAGTGCTGGTGCCATCGTATCATCTGCTCTGCCTGTGTGGTGAGAAGCTTGTTCGCTTTGTCCTTAATAGGTCGGCTGGGTTGACGCTTGTTGCAGAGTTCTCTTCCGGCTCTGTATAACTCCCTTGTGTTTCCTGCTGCTGCAGCATCCTCAGCTTTTTGGGCGATTTTTGCGGCTCTCACTCTCTTGTCTCTCTTGGCGCTGCGCTTTACCTCGCTTTCGCACAGAAAATACTCGTAAGCCAAACTTTCCTTCGAGTTCTGGTCTGTTGCACTGTTTAGCCTGTCTTTAATGGATTTACGATGTTGGATTTTATCCCAAGTCTCTGAGGAAATCCATTCCTTCCGGCTGCAGCTTTTGTAGCCCAGTACAGTTTCACAGCTCTTTTGGAACACGGATTTCACGGTGTTCCACTCCTCTTCCATGGTGCTGCTTTCCGTTCTTTCTGTGTAGTAGCGGTTATGCAGTTCGACACTAAGCTTGTGCCTCGCTTCCTTCTCTTGTAGCTTTGAGACGTCGTATCGGCGTGACAGTTGAGTCGCTTTATTTTGCACCTTTGCTATCTTCAAACAGATTCCCGCCACAATCAGGTGGTGATCGCTGTTAACGTCAGCCCCTCTTCTGCTTCGGACGTCCAGGAGGGAGTGTCTCCACTTTCTGCTGATCATCACATGGTCTATTTGGTTTTCCGTTCGCCGATCTGGCGAGACCCAAGAAACTTTGTGGCAGTTCTTATGTGGGAACATTGACCCACCAATGATCAAGTCCTGTTCACAGCAGAAGTCGATCAGCATATCGCCGTTTTCACTGCGTGATCCTAGTGCGTGTTTTCCTACCCACGATTCGATACCCTGGTTGTTGCCTCCAATTTGCGCGTTGTAGTCACCCATACATATAACTATATCACCCTTTGGTATGGTTCGCATTGTTCCTGTAAGAAGGTTATAGAATGCTTCCTTCACATCTAGATCTGCAGCATTTGTCGGTGCATAGCACTGTACCACTGTGATGTTTCTTGCTCTAGACATAAACCGGGCTGTTATTATCCTATCAGATATGGGTTTCCAGTCCATGAGGCTTTCTCGGGCTTTCTTGGTTAGAAGTAGTCCTACGCCATATTCGTGCTTAGTTTTAGGACCTGAGTATAGCAGAAAGCTGTCCTCCACTTTCTCCTCTCCAAAGTCTTTCCATCTGGTCTCGGAGATGCCCAGTATTTCCAGTCTATAGTCCCTCATGTATTTCAAGACTTGGTGCACCCTACTTTCCTCCCGCATTGTTCGCACATTCCAACAGCCTATCAAAGTCCGTTTTTTCATGCCAAAAGTCGTTTGTTTTAGATCGGTCCGGTGTTTTCTTCTTCGAGTTTCTATAATAGTTATGGTTTCGGGCATACGGGTTATTAGCCTATAGTACCCTAGATGGCTAGTAGGGCTGCTACTTCAGAGTGTGCCATCCCACTTGGTTTGGTCTCGGAGTTTTCCTTCTCCTATCGATCTTCCAGGGAGTATTTAGTTCTCTAGGCTGTCGAACGCCTCTTCTTGCCTAGACTAGGCTGGATGGATGGATATACCGCCAATGGTCGGTCGCCATTGCCCCGTTGGTTATCTAGCAGGGAGCACCACGGTAACACGTTGGTCGCCGTCGCCTCTCGGCGCGTGCAGGTGGGGTTGGCATTTGGGTCGGTAAGATGTTAATAACCGTTCCCCCTTACTCCCCCGACCGAGATATAAAAATAAAAAAATAAGTAACGATGTTTGTATTACCTCCGGTTATGGAGTTATCTGGTGTTTAATACCCCTAAACATCCACCCAATTGCAGTGCGAAGAATTAGGCTAGAAGCTCGCTCTGGTTAAGATACAAGTGAGCTGAGCCGGTATTGGATGGATGTATAGGGCATAACAGCAGGTCTATAGATGACTACATTTGTAGAGATATTTTAAAATATAAATAGTTTGTTGTTGTTTTTCTTTAAACTAAGATTGTATTTAACAAGAATACTTAAATGATTACATGAAAATTTTGTTGTTGAATTTCTTGAATTAATTTGTTAACGGTTTCTCTTATTCGCGCTAAATAATATTATACACCAATAGTTAGTAGCACCGTTACACAACAGCACAGTATTAGGACAGGTAACAGAAAAAATTATGGAACGTAATACTAATTATTTATAGATTACAATGATAATTAATACTGTAATTTAATTTATCATACCTATAGCAAAATTACTTCAATATTGTGGGTAACATATTTTTTACTGACATAGGGGTGAGATCACAAACAATAACAATATTGAACTAATACACGGGTCGAGGTTCGATAACGTCAAGGGATCGAGTATCGAGTTGCTTTTCATGATCTTGGATGTCGATGTGGCAGAACTGGGTGCGATTTCTTTTACTAACATTATTACAAACGGGTGGATAGTCAGGCCTTTTTTCACAGATAAATGCGAGTTTTACTTTACAATCTCCGTCGTTTAGCAAACCTGACCGGTGCACTGTTCCACAGTATTCACGATTTTTATAGTTATCCGGTTGTCCTGCAGCCCATTTTGCATACCCAGCTTTCTGAATCGATTGACCTGAAAAAACTCATTTTTTACACGAGCTTTGATCAAAAGGTACATTTTAGTGGGGTTAGTTCAAGAATATTGTACAGTTGCTACTGGTCGCTACCTAATATAACATCTAAGCACATAAAACTGTACTCACTAAAGTAAGCAACCTACACAGTACACACACACACAATTTAAAGTAACTAAGAAATAATACGATATTTTTTACGATATGGAAAAATGAATGACACATGAGTAATAGATAGTTTAGGTCAAACTGTGCTCTTTTTTTGAAAAAAGTATCGAAAAATATCGCATAAGGCCATGAATTTGCTAAATAGATGGGTTGTAGCCACGAAGCAAAAGATAAAGAAAAACTTAAAGAGGCGTGTACAATTTTCAAGTGATGTGGAAAAAAGTTTTATAGTGTTGATTTAGAACCATAGTTAATCAACTTACTATTAGATCTCCGAGAAACTTTCATAATTAGCTTAGTTTAAAATATTTCGGACATCAACACAACGTCATGTGGCTTTCTTTTATGAAAAAGGGGGCAAACGAACAGACGTATCACCTGATAGTAAGCGATTACCGCCACCCATGGACAACCGCAACACGTCACAAGTGCGTTGCCGGTTTTTTAAGAAGGACTACGCTCTTTTTTTGAAGGTTTGAAGGTCGTATTAGTTCGGCAATACCGCCGGCAACAGTTCATTCCACAGTTTTGTTATGCGAGGCAGAAAGGTTCTGGAAAAGCGCACAGTTGTGGACTGCCAACCATCTAGATGATGGAGATGATACTTCTGTTGCGTAGGACGATGGCGGAAAGAGGCGGCATCAGTCCGAACAATTGTAATGTCCGAAAATGGTAAATGCAATTGAAGATGCACAGTGAAGCCACACCTCTGCGCTGCGCCAAAAAGTCTAATCGAGTTGAAAGTTCTTTGTAATCGACGAATCGAATCGTTCTTCGTTGAATGCGGTCCAGAGGGAGGAGCTGGTATTGGGGTGCCCCAGTTCAAAGATGGGGATTTCAAACTGAGCATATATATGAAAGCTAGATTGACTAATAGAATAGTTATATATTTTTTGTAAATATATGATTATTATACATAAGAAAAACTAATATTCGCAGATCATACAGACATTTGAGCCAATCAGGCAATCAAACCTGAGACTTCCAGCACACCAGTCGCATACGCTAACACTGCACCACCGATGCAGTAGAAGTTATAAGTGGAACTTTGGTTCTAAGTAAATTTACTATTTTAATTTAAACTAAGATATAGTACTCGTAGAATAAATACCATGAATACTTGTCCATTCTGAGTTTAAGAACCAATATTTAAATCCGATTATGGCATAATCTGTCCAGCTAGTACCCACTACTTTTTCTTTTGGATATTTGGCAAAAATTTGTGCAATAAGTCTCGCTTCTTCTTCGCTGTTTATGATAGCAAGATGAGCTCCTTCAGAAGAACAAACCATGAAGGCACGTTCAAAAATTCTCGCTTTTGTATGAAATTTGTAGCATTTGTTTGTCTGAGTCTCAAAATGGTAATCTGAAAGTTTCAAGATGTATCATAATATTTTAGTAAGTGCTATTTTTATAAGTACTTTAGAAGTATTTGTCAAGTTTTATAAATATAATCACCTAGATCTGGAGTACCACACAAGTTGATATCGACTTTCGAATGGTCTCTGAAGCACATATATGGGCGAGGTTCATCACATCTTACATCTGATAGTTTTCCATCATAATTTAAAGCTGTACAGTTTTCAACGTTATTTTTATCATCCGGTTCAAATTGAGCCCATTCGTGATTAATATCAGTTAAAGGTATACCTGCAAAAGTAAAATATTAATACAATTATTTGTTTACTAGACTAGCAACCCCATCCAATACCCACTACACCAATTTAAATTACTGACCCCTGTTAGAAGAAATCAGACGAACAAAGTCATGGTCTTTTTTTTTGTATAACTCATGAAATTGATTGACTGGTAAACAATGTCCTGGTCCTGGGTCCTGAAGTTATAAATCAAAATACGAACATTTTATGAAATATTCAGACAAGATATGGTCAATTCTGAGATCTGGCCACGATATTAATGGGCGTGCTATGCCTATCTGGGGAATTCGTGTAAATATAAAAAAAAAATGTTGCCTAATAGAAAACATTAGCAGAATCCAAGAGTGGTGGTCACTATAGTAATTGTGAATACAGACAATGGTGATCCACACTATGGCAGCCTATTGAGATGCTTCTGTATCATTGGGCCAGCACGAGTAATGTCATTTTTATCCGACTACGGCAAAGCCAAAGGAGGGTTATGATTTTGACAGGCTATGTATGTATGTATGTATGTTCATTTGTTCCCTCCTAGCTCCTTAACTATTCATTAGATTTGGACAAATGTGTCCCTAGAAGCGTCGTGATCGTCTTCTGGTTATCTATACTAATATAGCTGAAGAGTTTGTTTGTTTGTTTGTTTGTTTGTTTCTTTGTTTGAACACGCTAATCTCAGGAACCGCTGCTCCGATTTGAAAAATTCTTTCAGTGTTTGATAGCCCATTTTTCGAGGAAGGCTATAGGATATATATCATCACGCTACTACTAATAGGAGCGGAGCAACAATGAAGAATGTTTCAAAAACGGGGGAAATTTTCACGCTACGGGCAATATAAGGCGCAAACGAGGTTGCGTGGGCCGACTAGTAGGCTATATGACGTGTCACTGAATCTAATGTGGCGCCCTCTAGCCGACATAAAGTACTGTATTAAAAAATAAATTTGAGATAAATATGCCGTGTTTGGTATCATTGGAAAAGGCGTTACTTGTACATTTCAAAAATACATATATTATTAGCATTTTCTCGTGACTTTGTCCGTATTTATTCGATAATTGTGATATTTCTGTGGTATCTATTTAAAATATACTTTGCAAAGAAATTAATATTATAGAGGCACCAAAACTTTTTAAATCAAATAAAAAGTAAAAACTAAAACCCAACTACGACCAAAAACGACGCTGAAAAAGTATGAAACTGGTTTTTTGTCGTAGTTGGGTTTTAGTTTTTACTTTTTTCTTATAGGTTAGTCTTCAGTAAGAGGGTAGAACTGCCCCGGTTGAGCCAGCCTGAAATCAACGTCGTTCTACTATCTACCATTTTGTACATTTTCGAAATAATCTGTTTCCTATGGCAACTGTTTTTTTAAGGTTTGCGTACTTACCATCGATTGTATAAAAGTCTCCCTTCGAAAATATTGCAGCAATTCCAGTGAAGATTCCACGGTTGCAAACCCATTCCAACATAATAGATTTCATTTTATCTGTAGAGGGTGAAGCTAATATACCACCTATGAAGAAAAAAAAATACGATTGAAAATCAATAAAATATTAACTTCATTACTAATGAATAAGCTTTAAAATCCTATGCAGTGGAAGTTGGTCACTTGATTGATACACGATTATCATTTCATTTTAGTGAATTTAGGTGAAGATCAGCTAAATATGGTTTGACCTTTCACACCTATACTTTATATTATGTAGCTGTATAGTTTGTTTGTTTGGTTAACATAGCTAATCTCAGTGTTGGATACATATCATCAAAATGAGCGGAGTATCGATGAACAACATTTTGTCCTGCGGTATTACCCGCGGTTACAACAAAAAACGCGGTAATACCGCGAAGTTCAGCTAGTGAGCAATAAATTATATTCTGATACTAGCTGAACCCCGCGGTATTACCCGTGTTTATTGTCGTACCGCGGGTAATGCCGCGGGACAAAATTAGTCTAAAAAAAAGTGCGTGGGTGTCCCACGGTAGGTAGTATAGTACTCTATGTTACCTACCGTGGGACACCCACGCTTCGGCATGAATGGGCTGGCTCGACCAGAGAGATACCACTGCATCATAGAAAACCGGTGTGAAATAGCGCTTGCGTCGTGTTTAAACGAGTGAGTGAGGATACCGGAGGCCCATACCCCTACCCTTCCCTACATCATCAACAACGTCCCACTGCTGGGCTCGGGTCTCCTCTCAAGAGAAGGGTTAAGGCCATACGTCCCCACGCTGGCCAAGTGCGGGTTGGGGACTGGCTATTTGTTCCAGCTAATCTCTGAAACGGCTGAACCCTTTCTGACGGGAATTTCATTAGCCGGTGATATAAGAGTTACTTTTTTGAATACCTGTACTTTACTTATAAACGTACAACAATAACCGCGGGCCGGGGTGTGCAACTAATTAAGAATATTAATACTCTGACAGATTCTTCTACATGACACGTGATGCGTCATAGCTAGATAAAGTCAGACAACCGGAACCGTCTGGGATTCGAGAATGTTTTATTCATATCTTTAATTATCAAACATTTAACCTGAGTGAGGTCAACACAATTACTACGAGTATAATAATTAGTTACTTGATTGTTAATCCTTTAAGTTTTTATGATATGTGTTACTATTTCACTTTCAACAGCGACGACAATCGACTTGACTTGGCACAGTCGTAGCATACGCGACTGTGGAAACATTTGGTCCCGAATCGGACCAAATGTTTGTATATCCTGCAAACATTTGTTTCGGAGTTTGGGTGTCTTCTGTGTATAATTTGTTCGTATTTAAAAATATACATGAATATTCTATTGATCAATCTAGCTTTCATTGTATAAGCTCTGCTTTGTTTGAAGCTAGATCGCGATATAAAAAATTTCGCACTTTTAAAACACAACTACATTTAGTTCCATACCAAGCAGGGCTTGTATTATGGGTACTAGACAACTAATATAAGTGAAATGTAATGAAATAATTTATTCTGCAATTAGGTTATATAAACACTTTTGCAAGTTAAACTTTTTTTGAGCAGATGAGTTCGGCCTTTCCTAACTGGACTAGCCCTGAGAAGAAAGGACGAAACAAACTCAGGGATCAACGTCTCTTTTAAAATCCAGACAATTTTCATAAATGCAAAAGACATCATTACAATAAAAAAGCGATAATTACAATTTGAGTTACAATTATAATAATCAGTAAAGATAATAATTTAAAAAAATGTTAACTATAACAATAGTGGGGTCCTCAGATTGGGGAAGTTAGCCGTAAATTATTTGCAGCAGCAGGATCTATGCGAAGGCTACGGAATTTTCTTCCTATTACCACTAAAATTGCGCTCGCACAATCTCTTCTACTTCCCATCCTTGACTATGCCGATGTCAGCTATCTAGATCTCACCGAAGACCAACTGAATAAACTTGAGCGACTTCAAAATCCCTGCATTAGATTCATATTTGGATTACGTAAATATGATCATATTTCTGAGTTTCGTTCTAAGCTCAGGTGGCTACCAATACGCTTTCGCCGGAACCTACATGTTCTTTCTCTTCTATACAGTGTCCTGTTTCATCCTCACACACCTATTTATCTTAAAGAACGTTTTGTGTTCTTAAAAAACACACATTGCAGGGACCTGAGGTCGTCAGAGAATTTAATATTGAAAATGTCAAAACATTCAACTCAGTTTGCAGACAGGTCTTTCACTGTGCAAGCTGTAAGACTTTGGAATAACTTGCCTGAGACAATTCGACAAGCAAAAAATTTGCCTATTTTTAAAAAGCTGTTGAAGGACTACTATTTGTCATTATGATATATTAAATGGATCTATGTTCGTATTGTATGTATATAAATTGTATGTATGTATATGTAGGTATATGAATTTATATATATGTATGTGTGTGTTACTGTATGTATGTGTGTTATGTGAAAGTGAGTAGGTGTTATTTTTGTTCATGATTGTTTAAATGATATTTTTAACCACTCAAGTAGAGAATTAGATGTGTTGCTTGTATGTAAACTACCCAAAAACTTTTGGATACTGAAAATCCGTGTCTTGGTTGTCTGGAAGAGATCGCCGTGAGCGATAAGACCGCCTATTGTAACATTTGCATATTTTGTAACTCATCCTTTGTTTTCTCTTTATAATTTTGTATGTATACAATAAAGATATAAATAAATAAATAAATAAAATAGTTCAAAGTGAATTTATTTCAAAGTATAAATTATCGTCACATCAAAATAAATTTAAACATTCAAAGTAAACAGCATGTGCAGAATGGGCAGCTCAGTACATAATATATATACTTATGTTTTGTTAATATATACATACGTTGAATATATAGACCAGGGTCGATAGTTTTTATAACCAAAAAAAAAAAGTAGGATGAAACCCATTAGAAAAGGAGGAATATTATTAAATGAGAGGAAAAATAATTTACGGGCGATCTGAGATCGGCAAGGGGATGGGGTGAGTTTTAAGGGTAAAAAACGGTTTGGCCCGATTTTCTTTTCAAAAAACTAAGTTGTTGGTTTTTTATTTTTATCTTTTGCAATTTTTTTTTTCACAAAATTTGGTGAAAACTAACCTTTTCTTGTCCCAAATACGCTGTAATTTATTTGATTAGAAGTATTTATTTTTTTACCTTATTTTGAATTAATACCGAAAAAGCACCCTAATTTTGAATCGAAAATTCACCCGTCAAAATATCAGTTTTTTTCAAAAAGTTGGTATGCTTTCTGTTCGCTGAAATCTCTACTTTTCGATGGTGAAAAAAAAATGTAACCATAGTAAATCTTCTCAGAAAATGCAAAAAACCAAACAAAAAACGAACTTGAAAATTTTTTTAATCATTAATAATAATTTCATCTAAAAATGTGATGGATGCAATTTTTTTCAATTAAAAAGTTGGATTATTTAATCCTAATTACATTTATGTCATAGAAAATCTCATCTATACAAATAAATAAAATTGGAGTGTCTGTTTGTAATATTAATATAACCGGTTTTTTCTAAATGCATATGTATGTAAACACGGTACATATACCAAACATGTAGTTTGAAAAATTTTTGTCTGTCTGTCAGTCTGTCTGTCGGTTTGTTCCGGGTAATCTCTGGAACGGCTGGTCAATTTTTTATACATTTTGATTGATGATTTACTTTTTTTATCTATTTGGTGATAAAATTGTGACGGCATTAGTAATTCGATTTTGTCTTTTCAGATTATTATTATGAATAACGTAATCAGAATAGACTACATCTTTGGTATATGTACCGTGTATACATACATATGCATTTAGTAAAAAGCGGTTATTTTAATATTACAAACAGACACTCCAATTTTATTTATTTGTATAGATGTTGTAAATTGAACTGTATTTCGAATACTGGTTAGGCTAACGGTTGTTACAGCTGCTACGAAATAGTATGTATTTATGTAGTAAGACCCAAGCCCGCCTAGCCCCTTCCCCACTTCTCTATTAAATACCTTTTGATGGGCTAAAATTTTCGTAGGTCACTATATAAGTTATCTTAAAATAGTTATAAATAGGCATCTACGCATATAATTTTAAGAAGAAGAAGACAACTTTCTCCAAATATTGTAGATTAAATATTAATTATAAAAGTAATTAAGTTTTAAATATAAATTTCACTAACTTATTTGTTTGTTAATTATCGTAGTATATTTTGCTTTTTTTTATCAATGTAACATGTAATCTTACGTTTTTTGAGTAAACTGTGTAAATATTAAAAAATTGCTCATAATTATATAAAATAAATTTAAAAAAAATCGAATTCCAGTTTTTTTGGTTTTTGCATTTTCTGAGGAGATTTACCGTAGTAAAATTTTTTTTTCACCATCGGAAAATAGAGATTTCAACGAATAGAAAGAATACCAATTTTTTGAAAAAAAGCTGATATTTTGACAGATGAATTTTCGATTGAAAATTAGGGTATTTTTTCGATATTAATTCAAAATAAGGTAAAAACATAAATATTTCAAATCAAATAAATTACAGCGTATTTGGGACATAAAAATATAATATTTCGACAAAACTTCGTGAAAAAAAATGTAAAAGATAAAAATAAAAACCAAAAACTTGGTTTTTTGAATTTTTCACAGAAATTTTGAGGTTATGTGAAAAAAGTGGAAATACAAAAGTTTTAGATTCTTTTATTACCTACAACTTTGCCATTTGAGTCTTTTCCAAAGGACTTTTAGTTTTGCCGGAAATCGAGATAAACCGTTTTTTACCCTTGAAACTCACCCCATCCCCTTTCCGACCTCATATCACCCGTAAATTATTTCTCCTTTCATTTTTATAATATTCTCCTCCTTTTCTAATGGGTTTTATCTTACTATTATTTTTATCACTTTTTATTATTTTTAATACCCTTAATGATTGCAGATCGTACAAACACTTGGTTCGACATCTAATCGAACCCGAGACCTTAAGTATATCAGCCGCATACGCTACCACTGAGCCACCTAGTTTTTATCATAAAAATAGTTTTCCCGTAGGAATAGTTAATACCTGGCCTAGTGTATTTAAGAAACCGCGAAACAAATGAGAACAGCATCAAAGTTTTATAATACCTTCAAGTTGGCATCGCAAACGAGCTTCGTCCCAAGTCGCTGGTATTTCGTGATACTTGAACCATCCGATGTCAATGTACTCGTAGTCGCATCTGAACTTGACACTTTCTACAAGAAATGACAAACTATAAATTAAGTGACTCTTTTACTCTCTCTGCCTGATGGAAAGCAGGAGCAGAATACAATATTTATTTATTTATTTATCTGTGAAAGGGTAGTATCGCTCCGGTCGAACCAGCTCGTGCGTGCTGAAATGGGCGCGGCTCTACTACCAGTAGGTACGTCCGTACAGAATTTACAAATATTAAGAGAGTGATCTCACTTTTTTTCGGTTTTTTTAATTCAAAACAACCTCTTTTTCATATATTTATTAAATTATATAATTTACTAAATTTGGATTTATCTGATTCAAAGGAGTGAATTTTTTGAAATGAATTGTTTCTAAATTATTTAAAAAAATAAATGTTATGACAATACTTAAAAAAATCGCCCTTAATAAAATCAAATATTTGTAAAATAAATTTATAAAATATTTCAATGAATTTAAATTTTTATAACAAATTTTCCAAATTATGCTGGTACTTCTTAAAACTGTTGTTACTAAACATTGCCAGAAATACATATTTTTACTAATTTATTTTAGATAAAAAAAAATCTGAATCATAAAAACCCAATACACAACACAACCAATAAAAAAAAAAAACAAAAAAATAATGCTGTAGTATCATTAAACCTTACCCAGAAATGCTAAGTGTAATAAAATCACAACACATTTTAAAATAAACATCATTTAATTTACGTCTGACGTCCAGTCAGTGAATAAGGCAAAGTAGTTATTAATATTTATCGTGTTCAAACAGGATATATATAGTGATGTTGTAGTTCTTAGAGCTTATCATGTTTTGCATATGACGGAGTACTATTGGTTACTCAACTGTTACAACAACTACCGCACTGGTAATCTGTATTCAAATACGTGAAGCAAAAACTTTATACCCCTTTTCACGCAAAATTATGGAAACGAAGCACAAAATTAACAAGCACTAATCCCGCTCACAAACTGTTCTGCAGTTTACTAGGGATAGGAAATATTTATAATTGTGTTTTTTTCTGAACAAATGATTTATTTGTCACAAACTCTGCTTAACTTGGGACTAGATCGCGTTGTGTGTTATATGTCCAAAATGTTTATTATCTATTTATTCATTATTTGTTTGCTAAAATTTGATCAAATTTTTTATGTCTGAAAATTACTCATGAAATTATGAAATGATTCGCTACTTACTGCATTGTCTACGATGGAGGAGTAAATACAAGTAATTGTCTTGATAACTTCTGAATAAAGGATAGTACTGGTATAAGGGTAGGCTGTAGGTATCTCATGAACCGTGATAGTTAGACAGGGATGATGTATATTTCTGTTGCCGCTTTTACAAGAAATAGTACAAAACAAAATAAAATATGATACTCTTGCTCGTTTCTCTTAGTTAGTGATAATAATAACGAACTCTTCGTACCTACGCAAGTCCGACTCGCACTTGGCCAGTTTTTAGCTTTTACTAGTCTACATCATTTTATTATTTATTTTCAACAAAACTGTTGACTTTAAAAATAAATATATAAAATTTATTCATGTTTTATGCAAAATAAAAAGTAGAAAAAGAAATTTATAATAAATAAAAAACTTGTTAAATAAAAGCATAAAAGTTCTTTGATTAATCACAAATTAATTTTACTGTCAACAGTCTTATGTAACTAATGATTTTATTCTACTGTGAGGTATGTTCAATATGAAATCAATTTACATTCACAAAAAGAATTTTTAAAATCGGTCCACAATTGAATAATCAGTGAATATACATCTTCTTGTACTGTGAGGTATTTTCAACATTAAATAAATAAATAAATATCTCAGACATCTAACACACAACGCGATCTAGTCCCAAGCTAAGCAGAGCTTGTGTTATGGGTACTAGACAACTGATATGAATATATATATACTTTTTTTTTGTAAATACATACCTATTATACATAGAAAACACCCAAACTCCGAAACAAATATTTATAGGTCATACAAACATTTGGTTCGACCCGGGAATCGAACCCGAGACCTCATGATCAGCAGTCGCACATGCCAACCGCTAGACCAACGAGGCAGTACTAATCAATTTACATTCACAAAAATAATTCTTAAAATCGTTCCATAATTGACGGAGTAATCAATGTTATCAGTAATTGAGAACCTCCTCCATTTTGAAGTCGGTTAAAAATACTTTACATTCGGCAACAAACAAATATGGCGGCGCGGGACACATTCTTTACAACTGATTAGTTGAACAGAATATGTCCCGCGCAGCTTGCATAAATCATTTCAATGTCGCAATCTTTCGACTGCTTGCAATCTCGTGAGATAGATTGTCGTGTATCGGGCCCGAATATAAATCGGGCGTCGACGCCTCTGTTCACACTACGGTTAATAATCGGTTGTCGTCCACAACTGTACCTACAATAAAAATACCGTGTGCGATCGCAGCGACGTACGCACGGACGGAATAGCCCAGTCATATTAGGGCTTTCACCTCGGAATGAAAGATAATAAGCTGCAAATTGGTATGAACCTTTGTTTTGTCATTCTAAATGTTGTCTCAAAAGTCACAATCGTTATCGTGTCCGCGTCTCAAGATATTCAAGGTCAAAGGTCACAAAAATCGGTTTTTCGCGAATATCTGGCTTCCTATCGGTTAAATGAGATTTGCATTTATTATAAAAGTTGTAGGCTATAAAATTCCCTACAACTTTTGTTTAAACTTTTTTTTCATACGACTAACCGTTTTGAAGGTAGAGCGCGAAGAGTGCACATCGTACAGTCATATACGGCCTAATGCAAGGTCAAGCGTGAGTTATGGTTATCAGTACGTTATAAAGTCAATTATTTACTTGGAAATTATAATTATTAAACAATGCCTATTATTTATGTACTAACTATTAATTATTTATATTTAATTAAAGTAAGTAACTTGATTATTTATATATAATTATTCATATTTAACTATTTAAGTATAAAATATTATTAATTCTGGATTATATATTTTAGTTTTATTTTAAGTTAAAATGATAGTAAGAGTATATATTTTACACATATTTTTATTTATTATTAAATACGGCATAATATACATTTATCAAAATGTGAGTTCAAATATCAAAAGTATCTTTGTTGATTTTAATTGTAATGAAATTGGAAATGGAAGCTAATTATCTTCTTCTTCTTCGTCGTCTTCTTCTTCTTGTCGCTCAAAAATGTTCGATTCATTGTCATCATCCTCATTATCTGTCATGTTCATCTCCAAACCTTCCAGAATATCGGGATCATATGTATTTTCTTCATCGGGATTACTTGGATACAGTGAAGCGTTGAGGCAA
Organism: Spilosoma lubricipeda; assembly: GCA_905220595.1. Lineage (NCBI taxonomy): Eukaryota > Metazoa > Arthropoda > Insecta > Lepidoptera > Erebidae > Spilosoma > Spilosoma lubricipeda. The sequence goes on from HG992296.1 coordinate 1,929,712, forward strand.
GCTTGTCCGTTGCACTGGCCGCAAGCTAAAGAACATTGTAGCCCTGATTTTCTGCATCCACAGCGGGAACCACAACCATTTTTGCAATTGCAAAATATTACGTTGAGTAGTTCGGCTGGTGCTGGAGGTAATAACGTTCGTATGGGCTCCAGGATTTCATTTTCAAGCATCCAGCCCCATTCTTGAGGTTTTAAGTCCTTCCCTAACCACGTTTGAAACTGGTAGTAGACACGTTTTATGTGTTGATGAGCTGCTACACTTGTTGGTGGAAGTGTTGACAGTTGTACAGGTTTATTTAGTTTTGTAAATTTGATGAATTGCGTGTAGCGGAAATGATCGATCTTTCAATACTTGCAGTTTTTAAAGTTTGTAAACCACGTACGACATTCACAGAAACACCTTCTGAAAGTTTCTTATCACATATAAAACACAAATCAGCCATAGCTCTTAAAACCGTACGTCCGTAGTTGCAACGGTACAATTTCAAACTAACGAATAATCTTGACTCATACAAAGTGGAGAGAGTGGCCTTGAATACTATAGAACATCTGTCCCGGCAATGAATAGAAAAGGGCATAGGGTAGGGACAAGTATTTCCAGGTATATAAGTATTGAGAAATTTACGCGTTTTAAAGAAAAGATATATAATGTCGTGTTAACTTAAAATAAAACTAAAATATATAATCCAGAATTAATAATATTTTATACTTAAATAGTTAAATATGAATAATTATATATAAATAATCAAGTTACTTACTTTAATTAAATATAAATAATTAATAGTTAGTACATAAATAATAGGCATTGTTTAATAATTATAATTTCCAAGTAAATAATTGACTTTATAACGTACTGATAACCATAACTCACGCTTGACCTTGCATTAGGCCGTATATGACTGTACGATGTGCACTCTTCGCGCTCTACCTTCAAAAAGTCGTATGAAAAAAAAGTTTAAACAAAAGTTGTAGGGAATTTTATAGCCTACAACTTTTATAATAAATGCAAATCTCATTTAACCGATAGGAAGCCAGATATTCGCGAAAAACCGATTTTTGTGACCTTTGACCTTGAATATCTTGAGACGCGGACACGATAACGATTGTGACTTTTGAGACAACATTTAGAATGACAAAACAAAGGTTCATACCAATTTGCAGCTTATTATCTTTCATTCCGAGGTTGACCCCTTTTTTTACCTTATATGACTGGGCTAGAACAAGGAGTAGCGGAGGACTCCAGCAGTCGGCCCGACACACCACAATTGTGAACAACGCCATTCTTACTTACTGACGAAAGAGATCCGACACGATTTTTTTCCGGGCGTAGAGGGCTCACAAAATACCCGACATTTATTGTCGTGGACATCACAAAATCGGTCAACGACAAGTGTGAATAGCTTCATATAAAATTTTCTGCCACTGGAACCTCCTATTAATAACCGACACACGACAAGTGTGAACGGGGTGTTACGGTTTTGGCAATTGCAAGATAACATATACATTTGTTTCACTATACTCATTGATTATATCGTACGGTTATGCACTCGCGACCATGTAACTACAAGTCATACCGTTCATCATATTAAAACTTATTTAAATTTTCTAAAAAAATGCAGCATGATCTTCAAAACATTCAACATTCAACAAACAACACAGCCATAACAATTTCCTTTGTAGTTTTAATACTTTCTAAGTCTACCCTTAATACCGGTGTAAGTTCTATAAATTCCATTTGTGTATTTTATCTCGTAAGGTTTTCAATACGGTACTTCCAAGCACAAGTGGGCGTTATAGTGACTGAAACTTGTCGAGTTATCTATTTACTTGCTATCTTGGTGATGTGTACAATATGGTTCTATAAATAGAATATCTTCTGAGAATCTCTTAATATTAGAACACGTAAAAATATTACGTACCTGTAGTTGAAAAAAAGTCGTGTGGTGTCGTGGGACACCAGACAGGCACGCAATTCATGATCATAAAATATAATAATACATACAACTTACAGATGCCGATACTAGGGTATACAGATGGCGCTATACTATTTTTTTTATCTTACGCTTTTTTGATTTAACGTTATGAACGTTTTTTTGCATAAGGAACTTCTTTCCGAAATTTTGAAAGGTTTTGTTTGTTTAAGTGCTATTCTTTAGAACAATTGGTAAGAATCAAATGATTTGTTTTAAAATGAAAAAATATTTATTGAGAAGTTTGTACATGAATAAAATTGATGTTCTGAATCTTTAAAAAAACAAAACTACGGAAATGGCAAACCAGGAACACCAAATTATAAATTTGATGATTCTGTATATTATTTGCACATGCATAATTATATGTGTTTTAAAGCATTAAAATTACAATGATTCAGTCAATCCCTCGAGAAAGCGTTGTGCGGCTACGATGATTTCAGTACGAACGGTCCGGTTTAATGTGGGTCGTACTACCCTCGCACAGAAGATCAACCTATAAAAAAAAACAAGCTAAAACCCAACTACGACAAAAAACGACGCTGAAAAAGCATGAAACAAGTTTCAATAGCCGTAGTCACGCGATGTTAAAGTGTTATGGACTATGGTACATTACACTACATCGACTACGGCTTTTGAAACTTAGTAATGTACCATAATCTATAACACTTTAACAACGCGTGACTACGGCTATTGAAACTTGTTTCATGCTTTTTCAGCGTTGTTTTTTGTCGTAGTTGGGTTTTAGGAAATGTTACAACTGTCGAATAATACGGACAAAGTCACGAGAAAATGCTACTAATATATATATAAATATATATATATATATATATATTTGAATTGTACAAGTAACGCCCTTTCCAATGATACCAAACACGACATGTTTATCTAAAATTTATTTTTTAAAACACTACTTTATGTCGGCTAGAGGGCGCCACATTCGATTCAGTGATACGTCATATAACCTATAAGCAGCGGACAATCAAGACACTTCTAACGATACCCCATTTGCCTTATTCTGACTAGTTTAGAAAGAATGAGGGAACAAATAAGCATACCATAGAAACATCACACTTATCGAACAAATACAGACAAAGTCACGAACAAATGCTAATAATATATGTATTTTTGAAATGTACAAGTAACGCCCTTTCCAATGATCGTTCCAAACACGGCATATTTATCTCAAATTTATTTTTTGATACAGTACTTTATGTCGGCTAGAGGGCGCCACATTAGATTTAGTGACACGTCATATAGCCTATAACCAGAAGACGATCATGACGCCTCATCTAGACACCTCATTTGTCCAAATCTAATGAGTAATTAAGGAGCTAAGAGGGAACAAATGAACATACATACATACATACATAGCCTGTCAAAATCATAACCCTCCTTTGGCTTTGCCGTAGTCGGGTAAAAAAGAAAAGCAAACTCTGCAGTACAACAGTACATCGGAGAGAAGAAAATCTTGGCACAAACCCTATTAACCTATCTGGCCTAACCTTCTCTTTTAAGAAAAGGCCTAAAACCATCAAAGGACTTACTTAAAGATTTATGACAGGATTGAGCAGAAGGCTAATTATAACAAAATTCAGCAAGATCTTGACCGTTTTTCTGCATACTGCACTAAAACTAAACTTGCATTAAGTGTCCATAAATGCAAATCTACCACCTTTACCAAAAATAAAAATGTCAGTAAATTTAATTATGTTTTAAACGGTACACGACTTGAAAAGGTGGAGGTAATACGAGAGTCTGGGAATGGGAATCTGGGAGTCTTATTAGATAGTAAACTTCATCTTGATGACCACGTTAATGCTATTGTTAGTAATGTTTTTAAGATGTATGGTTTCGTTATGCTTCCAGTACGTGTCAGCCCTCTACTTATCTTTACCTGTATAATACTTTGGTTCGCTCACAACTTGAATATGCTGTGTCAGTCTGGAATCCGTTGTATGATAAATATATAACTGCTATAGAATTAGTCCAGAGAAATTTTTTGCGCTGCATGCATTATAAGTGTTATCATAAATCATCCTCATACAAAAATCTACTAATAAGTTATAACTGTATTACGCTAGAACATAGACGTTTATATTTGAAAGCAATGCTACTGTACGACCTGTGCCACAGCCATAGCTATGATTGTACTGCACTCACCAACAGTCTTTGTTATGTTGTACCCACTAGAAATCATTGCCGTAATATTTGTAGCATCTTTGCAACTACCCGATGCCGCACTAATGCTGGTAAAAGGTCATCAATGCACAGAATGATTGATAGTTTTTACCCGACTACGGCAAAGCCAAAGGAGGGTTATGATTTTGACAGGCTATGTATGTATGTATGTATGTATGTATGTTCATTTGTTCCCTCTTAGCTCCTTAACTACACATTAGAACTGGACAAATGAGGTGTCGTTAGAAGCGTCTTGATCGTCTTCTGGTTATAGGCTATATTATGTGTCACTGAATCTAATGTGGCGCCCTCTAGCCGACATTAAGTAGTGTATTAAAAAATAAATTTTAGATAAATATGTCGTGTTTGGTATCATTGGAAAGGGCGTTACTTGTACATTTCAAAAATACATTTATTATTAGCATTTGCTCGTGACTTTGACCGTATTTATTCGATAAGTGTGGTATTTCTGTGGTATGCTTGTTTGTTCCATCCTTATTTCTAAAAATACTAGTCAGAATAAGACAAATGAGGTATCGTTGAAAGCGTCTTGATTGCCCGCTGATAATAGGCTATATGACGTGTCACTGAATCTAATGTGGCGCCCTCTAACCAACGTAAAGTAGTGTATTAAAAAATAAATATGAGAGAAATATACCGTGTTTGGTATCATACGAAAGAGCGTTACTTGTACATTTCAAAACTATATATATTATTAGCATTTTCTCGTGACTTTGTCCGTATTTATTCGATAATTGTGATATTTCTGTGGTATCTATTTAAAATATACTTTGCAATAGAGGCGCCAAAACATTTTAAATAAAAAAAAGTATGAAGTTTGAAACTTGTTTCATACTTTTTCAGCGTCGTTTTTTGTCGTAGTTGGGTTTTAGTTTTTACTTTTTTTTATAACAAATATTTCTGTACTATTGATCTAATGGCAGTGCGTCCTAGCTCTTTTAAAAAGTTATTACGTGAAAATCTTAATGTTTATTCAAATTAAATCAAGTGTTAGCCTACAATGTTATATATAGACATATATATATCTAATTTTATATAACTGTCAAACAGATAATATCGCTAATGTATGTTGTATAGTTGTATCTAATGTTCTCAAAGGAAGAAACCCTGTTAATGTTACATTACTACTATGTGGTAAATGTCGCTGATAGCACAATTATCCATACCTTTATGTAATTGTATTTATAACCTTGTATTGTTGTTGTTTATTTACCTAAATTAAAAAAAAAAACAAAGTTAAAAAAAAGGAATAACAAAGGTTGATTATAATAATTATAATATTGTTATTATATATATATAATGAATAACATTCCCAGTCAAATATTGACACAGTTACGATTTTAAAGCAAACTGAATTGAAAACCGCTATCTTCATCCTGTTCAAAATGATAAAAATATTTGAGTTAGTATCGTCATCATTTGGTCTCACTCCCTGACGTCCACGCGCAAAATGAAGTTCATTTTGAAATGTGTTTTGTTAATATTACATTTTGCATTCCTAGGTATTTTATTTAACTTTATGTACTTTAAAAGCAATAAAAAAACATTTTTAAGTAAATGAAGAAAATGCCAGGAAGGCGTGGTGATTTTAAATTTCAAAATTTCAAGTAAATTTAAGACGATAATAGAAAAAGATATTAAATAAGACAACTTTTTATGATCATTTTTTTTTATAGAAAGTGTCAAGTTCCGATGCGACTACAGGTACACTGACATCGGATGGTTCAAGTACCACGAAATTCCAGCAACTTGGGACGAAGCACGCTTGCGATGCCATCTCGAAGGTATTATAAAACTATATTACTTTTCTTGATAAATTGTACTTTATTCTTGAAAGAAAGACGTTTGTGCGTGTAAAATTTTATTGGATTTATTTCAACGATCTCAAAAGCACTGATCTCTTCTCTCTTTATATAAAACTGACGTAAATAAGTTAAGATCTTTAAATAATATAATAATAAAAATAGAAGAATGAAGATGAAATAAAATTAAAATTCACAAAATAAACAAAACAAAAGTTAGAGTTTTTCAAGCTTTCAGGCGCTATACTAGCTTCACCTACTACACCTAAAATGAAGAATTTGATGTTGGAATCGTTTTGCAAGCCTGAAATTTTTACTGGTATCGTAGCAATGTTTTCAAAAAGAGACTACTATACAATTGATGGTGAGTAATGGACTATTCTAATCAGTATTTTAATATGTTGAAAAATTCGACATGTACGAGTTGGACTCGCACAGTAAGGATTCCGTACCTACGTATTAGATATACATTTCAAGTGTCTCCCTGTTGCCGTTATTAATATTGAGCAAAAATCAGCAAATAAAACAACGTTGTATTTACTAGGTTAGCTGGTAAAGAATGCCTAGGGCATAAAGTCCGATAATGTACATAAGCGCAGTGCAGTACATGAAGTTGTAAATAAATAAATAAACGATTAAAAAAAAGAATGAAATGAATACTAATCACGTTTTTTTTCATTTGGATAGGACACCCTAAAATTTAATAAACACATATATTTTCTCAGTTCGAGAGCTCAACCTTCCAGCTAAAAAGAATTCATGTTACAAGCTTGACCTTCTGGTACTATTAAAAATAACTTTATGATTCATCTTTATCTCCCCTCTCTGGGGCCTGAGTGTATGTATAGTCGTCACTGGGATTTTTCTAGACATAAATAAATTTTCCGGCTGTACATGACATATGTATAAACACTAAATTGGCTTTTGGCAATAACATTAATGCATGCGTTATATTAATTCATGCCTTTGGTACAAGCATATGATAAACCCTCAGTACATTAATCAATTTTCAGGTATAGCTTTGGATCAAATTCCTCACGAATGGGCTCAATACGAACCAGACAATAAAAATAATACCGAGAGTTGCCTAGCTTTACATTCTGACGGCAAATTATCTGATGTAAAATGTGATGAGCATCGACCTTTTATATGCTACAGAGAGTATTCAAATATTGATGTCAACATCTGTGGCACTCCAGATCCAGGTGATTTCAATTTTAAATAGATTTGAAAAACCTTATTCTCATAGACTTATCATAGAAACAATTCGAAATATTTAACCTCTGCACCATTGTAAACTTCTTTAAATATTTTGAGTTTGGTTTTGAGTGTATATTTTCGTACTCTTTTATAAAGTTTGGATATAGACGTATTCCTTCGAATAACGTTCTTACTTAGTTCGAACTTAATTTGTGACTGAATTAATTGCAGTCTTCCCACGTTTTTGTAATTAATAGGTTACTTCTTTCTTTTCTAACTTCAGGTTGGTGCAAATTGATTTATTTTAAATAAATTTTAAATGTGTAGTGTTTTTTTTGATAAATAGTGATTTGGTATGGTGACCTATTGCATGTATAGGCTTACGTGTTCATTATGAATATAACTGAATTACTGCAATTACTTATGCATTTAAACACATTTCACTTTTCAGATTACCATTTTAAGAGTCAAACAAATAAATGTTACAAATTTCATACAAAAGCAAGAAATTTCTGGCGTGCCCACATGATCTGTTCTGCTGAAGGAGCCCACCTTGCTATCATCAACAGTGATGAAGAAGCTAAAATTGTTACCGAAATTTTTGCAAAATACCCAAAAGAAACGATAGTCGCTACTCCAATAGAATATCATGATACTGCTATAATTGGATTTAAATATTGGCACTCCAACTCTGAATGGACAACTATTCATGGTATTTTAATTGCTTTCTCGTATATTTTAGTAGGTATATCATGTATTGCACCTGATGGTGATCGTTCTGTCGGTGCTGGGAAACAAACTGAGGTAGATTTTCATTGGGTGTTCCGGTCTCGGTATCTTCCCCCTCGCCTGGAAAGAAGCGAGACTGGTGCTACCTAAAAAGGTACGAAGGGCTGCAGATTCCCCATCTACGTTCCGATCGATATGCCTGCTGAAAGAGTTGGGGAAACTCTTAGAGAGAGTTATCTCTGATCATATCAGCGGGCACCTGTCACGAGTGGGCCCTGATCTATCGGACTGCAAATTTGGATTTCGGCAAGGAGGCTCGACAGTGGACGCCATTAGGTGCGTTTACTCCCTGTCGTAATTGGTAGTCCGATCAGGGGGAGGGGGGAAGGGGGGTTGGCGTTGGCAGTTAGCCTTGCGGGGTACCGTATTGTGCCCATTGCTATGGAACCTCGTATACCATGCGGTCCTTCGCACTAGTCTGCCCTCTGGCCTAAATGTCATCTTCTATGCAGACGATACCCTTATACTGGCTAAAGGGTCACGCTTCAAGGAGGAGGAGGAGGCTTGCTCGCCGAGCTAGGAGTGGCGTATGTCATGAATAAGATCCGTCAGCTGAGCCTGAGGGTGACGCCCCAAAAAAACTGAGGCAACACCGTTCCACGGCCTACGTAAGCGCCACGAACCACCCAGCTCATGTCTCCGGGTGCATGATACTGAAGCCCAGGTGGATCAGTACATGAAGTACCTAGGCCTAACCCTGGACAGTCGGTGGAGCTTCTAAGAGCATTTTGGGCGATTAGTCCCCCAAGTACGAGAGATAGCAGAGGCGTTACATCATCCGTTGCCCAATCTCGGGGGAACACGGGAAGATCTCTGTGTCACTAAGCGTACTGTAACCTTGGCACCAGGATGCATTCTCCGCGTAAAAAGAAAAAAAAGGTTTATAATGCATGAGCAGAATCCAAGAATAGTAGTCATCATACCCATTACGAAATCAGACAATGCATAATGCAGACAGATTATCAACACTATTACAATCTATTGATATGCTCCTGCATCGTTGGGTCTCTAGTGATGCACTCACCGACGAAGTACGACAACATGAATGCTGCATTTAAGATTGGTCTTCTATAAGATGATTACAACGCAATATTATTTTCAGGTCAATCAATTCAAAAGGCTGGATATGCAAAGTTTGCTCCCGGGCAACCAGATAACGTAAGAAATAGTGAATATTGTGGTACAATGTTCCGTACTGGACTACTGAACGATGGCAATTGTGAAGTCGCTTATCCATTCTTTTGTGAAAAGATGCCAAACTACCCACCTGTTTGTGACGGTGTTAGTGACACAAATTATACCCTTTTCTGTGACAATGATATCGAAGATCGCACCAAGCAACTCGGCTCTATTCCGTCAAACAGTAACATAGTTAGTATACCCGGTCCTGTCGGGTACCACCAATATGTTCCTCCAGTTCCTCCGGTTTATTAGGATAATAATATTAACTGTTGCATAACCTATTAATATACTGCTTCTATATTTTTCTTTTATGGTATAGAGGGCAAACGAGCAGACATATCACCTGATGATAAGCGATTACCGCCGCCCATTGACACCCGCAACACCAGAGGCATCACAATTGCATTGCCGACCTTTGGGGAATGGGGAAAGGGATGTGGGGAGGGGTTGGGGTTTGGGCCTCCGTTATCCTCACTTACTCGTTGAAATACAGCGCAAGCGCGATTTCACACTGGTTTTCTGTGAGGCCGTGGTGTCACTCCGGTTGAGCCGGCCCACTCATGCCGAAGCGCGTCTCTCCCACGTCCATAAAGGATCTTTGTAAGAAACAAGTCATGCTCTGTTTGTTGATTGTTTTATTAATTATCATTAAATATAATAACACCTTGAATTTTGTTCGTTATTTTCAACTTATACCTAGTATGAGTTCAATTGTACGTTCTGTCCTGTAATATTGCACTTTTTTGTGCGAAAATCCCCTCGTGTACCAACGATGTCAAACCAATGTCAGATTTAGAGTAATTATAAATATAAATGAGGGAATTTGACAAATAATTTTCTTTGTAAGAAATATTTTTGTCTTTTTTACTTTATTTTTTAAAGTTTGTGCATAAATTATGAACGTATGTATCGATATACGCAAGCAGCCATACGTTTTTTATTATTTAACAACTTTGTGCTACATTCCCACGAGTAGGTACTATTTTATTATTGTTGTATATTTTGTTGATATCAAACACGACGTATCTATGTATCCGTTGTGTACAGTGCCTCGAAATACACATCTAAATGACTCTAGAAATATTTTTTACTAGCAGACCCACGCAATCTCGTTTGCGTCTTCTATTGCGAGTAGCGTGATAATTTTCCCCCGTTTTCGAAACATTTTTCATTGGTGCTCCGCTCCTATTGGTCTCCTATTTACTCGATAAATGTGCTATCCAACACGGAAAGAATTCAAATCGAACCAGTAATTCCTGAGATTAGCGCGTTCAAATAAACAAACTCTTCAGTTTTATATATTAGTATAGATTTGATTAATGCTATAATCATATTATTGTTTGGCGTTTTTTTTATGGAATAGGCGTGCAAACGAACAGACGTATCGCCTGATGGTAAGCGATTACCGGCGCCCATGGCCACCTGCAAACACCAGAGGCGTCACAAGTGCCTTGCCGGCCTTTGGGGGATGGGGAGGGGAGATAGGGGGAGTGGGTTTGGGATATGGGCCTCCGGTATCCTCACTCACTTGGTGAAACACAGCGCAAGCACTAGTTCACACCGGTTTTCTGTGAGTCAATGGTATCACTCCGGTCGAGCCGGTCCATTCGTGCCGAAGCGTGGCTCTCCCACGGTTAGTAGATGGCGTCTGGAGGTTAGTACAGAAGGCCCAAACCTCCTTTCCAGGGAGCCCAAACCTCCTTTAAGGTTGTTGATGATGATGAAGATGATGAATCCTATGTAGATTCATTTAAGAAGGATTACGCTGTTTTCTTGAAGGTTTTTGAACAGGTCGGACATACACCTTCCAAAGAGATCACCACGTTCTGCTGTAAAACTAATCTAATTATATCAAGTGTTTCGCGTTATATTTTGTAACAGTGATATGTGATTCTGAATAAATCAACTGGGTTTTATCTGCCTGTGCGTATACTTTTGGAGTATGACGATGGATGGCTATTCTGACAACCCAAATGATAAAATTATGGATCGACCACCCCTAGACCATGCACGCTCTCCGATATATTCATTTATATAGTGCAAGTTTTTTTTAAGACAAGCCTTTTCTGTTAATCTTATTTTATTTGTACAGTAGTTGTGTAATTTTAAGTATTTATTTCTAGCTTTAATTCGGTTTTATTGTATGTCAGATGTCTAAAATATTTATCATAATTTGATCTACTGGTAGTATCAGCGATACATTTTCGCAAAAAGATATCGAAATATATGAATACACGATTCTTGAGATGATGAAAATCATTTAAAATCATGTCATGAATGAAAACAACAATGAACATTACACTTAAAGCAACACTTTTTTGTCAAAGTATAATCCCAACTCTACAAAATCCTATTACAGGGATTGAGTTAAAAGCTATTAATTTGAAATTACAAACAGACACTCCAATTTTATGTATTTGTATAGATTTGTCATGTAAGACATTTTTATTGTTTTTATTTCAGCCCGCTTACTTTTCAAACGAAGATGATTTTGTAAAGTTTTCATTTATTTGGTAATTATGTGAAATTGTTGACAAATAAAAGTTAAGAAGGTTTGGTGTATCTCGAAGCAGCCAGTATGATTTCAGGTTCATACAATCTTTATCCTCTCATTTATATCCATACCACATAACGGTAGACTATCATATTTAGTTCGCCATTGTAAACTTTGTGCAAAATTACTAGTTAAAGCTGGTCTATTTTTGAATCAAGCTTATTTTTTTAAATAACCTTTCTTTCAAACCACCAGACAAATGCCTGAAAATGACATGTGCTTAAAGGGAACACAACACAATGACTAATATGACATTTATTGGTCAAAAATAAGCTAAATCTTTAAATAGCTTTAAATACAAAGACCAGAATTATAAATAAAGGTAATGGTGCTAATTATGTTGTTTGTAAATATTTAAAGTAAACTAAAATAACTGATATACCTATTTCAAATTACATTTTGTATTTTAAAAACGTAAAAATAAATATATTTAGTATGGCACAAACAAAATCAGTTCAATTATTTAACTTAGATCATGCACAAGTTTTAAACTAATACACTGGACCTCTTTGTATCTCAATGTTACTGGGGACAGACTCCGACTGGTTTGTTTGATTTTGAATATCATTGTCGCAGAAACGGGTACGATTTATTACACCACGTCCTATGCTATCATCGCAAACTGCAGGATATTCTGGTTTCTTCTCACAAATAAATGCGTAGTGAGCTTCGCAGTTTGCATCGTTTAGTAAACCACTGCGGTAAACTGTTCCACAATATTCACTATTTCCATAGTTATCTGGTTGACCTTTAGAAAACGTGGTGAAACCGGCTTCCTTGAGTGTTTGACCTGAAAAAAAAAACGTATCACTTATATGATTTTAATTTCTGTTTGAGCAAATTGCTATGTATTTTGGCAAAGTGGTCTTTTAAAGGTCTCTTGATAAACTATTTTAGTGCAGACTAATAAACCCTACTACATAATCATAACATAGAGTTAATGTAGGCAACATTTTAAACATATATAAATATTTTTCCTGGAATTTAGTTCATAAAAAAATCCACATTAAATCATCTCAACGTCGATTACCTCTCTTCTGTAGATCCCGGTAATTATGACATGACGTTTGTGGAGATTGGAACTTAGATAGATAGAACAACTTAGATATATTAAAATCAAATAATACCATTAGAAGTATGATTCAAAAGAAAGCAAATTTCGAGTAGCAAACATAATTATACCGTGAATGGTAACCCAGTCCGTGCTCTTTTCCCAAGTGAGAAATCCGATGAAAGCAACATCTTTATAGAAATTCCCGAGCATTTTTGATGCCGGATACTTGACATACACTTTGGCTATGACCTTGGATTCTTCTTCGCTGTTGATAATCGCTAGGTGGCTACCTTCAGCGGAGCAGGCAAAGTGGGCTCTTGCGAACGTTCTCGGCGTGGTATGTAATTTATAGCATTTGTTTGTCACACTCTCAAAGTGATATTCTGAAATTTAACACATATGTAAAGTTAGTAAGGAGTGCAATAACGGTGGTATAGATAATATCTATATTGGGATCAAAAGAGTAAGCTTAACCTATAAAGTGTCCAACGCCATCCCACAACCGCGGTGACACTCTAGCAAGTGCGCGGCGCGGCGCGACCTTTCAGCCGCTAAAGGAGTAACCTATGGAGAAACCTACAGATTCTTCTCCATGGAAATGACATTTGCGATCTGAGCAACAGAGTGATTAATGTAAAGATTTGAAAGTGCCTGCAAAGGCCTACTTGAAAAGTAAATATATATCTACTTGAAAGCTTTTTGATTTTGCAAAAAAAGGATTGATGTGTTACGTGTCAAGTAATAAAATTATTTTTTTCTAGAAAAAAAATGGAAACTAATTATTAACGTTCATCAACTACAATATGTACCGTTTAAAAGTTCTGACAGATTGAAAAGTATTGGCAGATCATTTGAACATTTTGTCTGACGTGGGAATTGACCCGAGATCTCAAACACAGCAGTCGCATACGATACCACTGTACCACCGAGGCAGTCGATTAAGATCTGTCAAATTTCATGTTAAGATTAATAACTAGAAAATAATATTTAATTTACCTGGGTCTGGAGTACCACAAACATTGACATCTACATCAGAATGCGGTCTGTGGCACATATAAGGACGCGGCTCATCGCATTGTACATCAGAAAATTTGCCATCGGAATGTAATACGATACAATTTTCGGCGTTGTTTTTGTTATCAGGCTGGAATGCAGCCCATTCATGTGGAATTTCTCTTAAAGGTATACCTGTCAAATAAATCCAAGATGGGTATTACAGAAATGAAATCAAATAATGCAAACGATATCCTCTATAAAATTCTTTAAGCTTAGAAATCATGCAAAGGGGTGTTGAAGTTTACAGAATTATTTCCGACATCAAACAATGGATATCTCGTGGATTTTCTCTAAAAGTGCAGTGAGGTAGAAGATTTAAAAATCAGCTCGAGTCTTATGAAGATTAGAATTTAAAAGAGAGAATAAATAAGTTTGAAATACTGTCTAAACTAAGACAGACAACGATATACAATTCTTCTCGGAGAAAGCCATTGCTTCTGCTATAAACTGGATTGAAATAGTCAAAATCAAAATAATATTGCTTACTAACCGTCGATAGTATGGAAGTGTCCTTTTGAAAAAGTAGCATGAATTCCAGTAAATATCTCAGGCTTGCAAAATGATTCCAACATAATGGATTTGATTTCAGGTGTGGTAGGAGAAGCTAGAACAGCACCTGTTGAAAATTTGCTGCTATTTCATCATTTTGTCCTTTTTTTCAAGCTTATATTGCAAGGAACTTTGACTTATGAACGATAGGTATGATGATATAAATATAAATGGTTTTAACAACATAATATATTACATTAGGAAATAATATTTTAATCAATTCACAATAACGACATAACCACAAATTATAAATAAAACTATAACCACACTGATAGTAAAATATTGACCACAATTCTCATAAATATGGGCAAATTGACGCGTACATTATTTTGTGGTAACTAAATACCTATCTAAAACAAACGATTAGTTTTATTTATTTTTTTATAAATAATTTTAACTAAGTATGTCTTTTCGGATAGACAGACAGAGTTACTTTCGCATTTATAATATAAGTATGGAAGGTATGGATGAGGTGTGATGATGGATTATAAATACGAAGTATCACGACCTATATTCATCCTATAGCCGACGAAGGGAGGACTACTGCAGACTATGCAGGACTACTGCATTACAAAGAGAAAGAAAACTTATTACAAACCCTATACCAAACTATCTGGCATCTTGGTCTAGTAACCTCCTTTGTAAAGAGAGGCATATGTTTATCAGGGAACTATTAAATGCTGTTGATGTGTAATTGTGTACCCTACATTAATGCGTCCAATTTAGAAATGTGAACTGATTATGTCAGGTAAGAATTTTTTTATGGTATTGGGGGCAAAAGATCAGACGTATCACCTGATGGTAAGCGATTAATCGCATATGATCTTGTGTGACCTTACGATACAACTAAATAATGGGTAGTTGGACAACGCAAGTGTGCTCATACTTTGAAGTTGCTGCCGTTGCGCCGCTCACGATGGCATGCGATAACCAAGACCGCTATAGTCATTCTGATTTGTTTTATTTTATCATTTATTTATTTGTTGAATAGGGGGCAAACGAGTAGACGTATCACCTGATGGTAAGCGATTACCGCCGCCAATGGACAGCCGCAACACCAGAGGTGTCACAAGTGCATTGCCAGCCTTTGAGGGATGAGGAGGTGGATAGGAGGAGAGAAATAGATAATTATGAGAAAACAAATAAATGTAAAAAAGAACAAAATAAATGCATGCTATATTATGTTTTTATGTAGGCATTGGCACAAAAGTACATTACCATCAATGAAATTGGTTAACAAAATCCAGGTCAAAGTATTTTGAAATGATTTTATGAATACATACCTTCCAATTCGCATTCTAAACGAGCATTGAACCATGTCGTTGGTATCTCGTGATACTTGAACCATCCTTGTCTAGTGTATGTGTAGTCACATCTAAACTTCACAGCATCTGAATTGAATCATTTTAAATAATATTAAATTATGCTCATATCAAACATTGGCGCCATAGTGCGGGTCGCCATTTTGCATTATTTAACTGTCTGCATTCGAAGTGACTATGGTGATCACCACTCTTGGATTCTGTTCCTGCTTTCCAACAGGTAGAGTAGAGTCATTTTGGCAGGCTCATTACATTAAAAAAAAATTCTTCTTACGGTAACCAGATAGCGTATAAACGTATTTACTTATTTTTACATACAAATATTATTAAAAACTAGCTGAACCCCGCGGTGCTACCCGCGGTTATTGTTATATGTTATGTATAAAGTTAGTCTAAAAAAAAAGTAGCCTAAGTTACTCCCCGGATCATCAGCTACCTGCCAGTGAAAGTCCCGTCAAAATCCGTCCAGCCGTTCCAGAGATTACCCGGAAAAAACAGACAGACAGACAAAAAAATTTTTAACTACATTTTTGGTATATGTATCCTGTAAATATACATATGCATTGATTAAAAAGCTGTTATTTTAATATTGCAAACAGACACTCCAATTTTATTTATTTGTATAGATATACGCGAACATGAAACAAATACTCGTGATAGTTAAAATGGAACCTATGTGCTCTGGTTTAGCAGTGAAAATCGCTAGGCATTTGACCACTAGGCCCGATCTTTTCAAACACTACATTTCGATTAATGATATATATTTAACTATCCCTATATATTTTCTATTAACAACAGTATAAAAGAAAATTTAAAACAAAAAGTCAAGTCTATATGAACTGTGTAACTGTGCTATGTAACTGTGCCCCGCAGATATACACAAACAACAGGTAATCGGATAATCAGTCACGCTCATAATCTATCATCATCATCATCATCACTAAATTTAAAAAAAATTGTCTGTCTGTCTGTCGGTCTGTCTGTCTGTCTGTCTGTTTGTTCCGGATAATCTCTGGAACGGCTGGACGGATTTCGACGGGACTTTCACTGGCAGGTAGCTAATGATCCAGGGAGTAACTTAGGCTACTTTTTTTAGACAGACTAACTTTGTCCCGCGGCGTTACTCGCGGTTCAACAATAACCGCGGGTAACACCGCGGGGTTCAGCTAGTACGTAATATAATACGAAATCGGTTGGTCTGGTCGGTTTTTGCAGAACTCAACAAAATTCAAAAAGCCCCACATGTTTTTAGTTCATACAATATGTAGGCATTTAGGAAAACTAGGTAATGAAATACTCAAAACTGCCAGAGGCCACAAAATTCTATTAAGGGTTTTAGAAATAAAGTGTTTTCGGTATTTTACAACACTCTTAAGAATTTTGTTACGAATCAACGCAAACTTATATGCTCAACTAGCTGAACCCCGCAGTGTTACCCGCGGTTATTGTTGTACCGCGAGTAACGCCGAGGGACAAAGTTAGTCTAAAAAAAGTAGCCTAAGTTACTCCCTGGATCATCAGCTACCTGACAGTGAAAGTCCCGTCAAAATCCGTCCAGCCGTTCCAGAGACTACCCAGAACAAACAGACAGACAGACAGACAGACAGACCGACAGACAGACAAATTTTTTTTAACTACATTTTCGGTATATGTACCGTGTATACATACATATGCATTTACTAAAAACCGGTTATTTTAATATGACAAACAGACAATCCAATTTTATTTATTTGTATAGATGTAGGTATAGATAATGTTTGTTCCTTGTTATTAAATAATCTGATTACAGGATTGAGGGCGTTGATATCTGTGACACAGTTTTATTACGTATGCAGGTTATCATCGGTCACAAACTGCCTCGGTGGCGTAGTGGTAGCGTATGCGACTGCTGTGATTGAGGTCTCGGGTTTGTATCCCGGGTCGGACCAAATGTTTGTATGATCTACAAATATTTGTTTCGGAGTTTGGATGTTTTCTATGTATAATATGGATGTATTTACAAAAAAATAAAAAAAACAGTATATAAGTAATTATATCAGTTGGTTAGTACCCATAACACAAGCTCTGCTTAGCTTGGGACTAGTAACTGACTGAGACTACTAAACGTAGTAGAGGTAACGCCATCTAGTCCCAAGCTAAGCAGAGTTGGAATTAATTACAAATTTGTATATATATATATATATTATTTTTATTTTTTTACATTCTCACGTTACACGTCACGTTACATCGTTAACAGTATATAAGTAATAATATCAGTTGTTTAGTACACATGACACACAAGCTCTGCTTAGCTTGGAACTAGATGGAGTTGTGTAAAAAAAAAAAAAAAACTTTAAATATTTGTAATTACTTCCAAATAAAGAATTATTATTATATTACATGCTCAATAGTTATTTTTATTAATTTACACATTTTTAATATTATTTCCCTATCTGATTCATGAAACTTCATTTGCTCATGCTTGGTCTAAACGTGATGTAAGTCGTTAAGATAGTTGTGGAGTTATTTGTGAGCAACAACTTAATACAAGAGTTTGATAATTTACATCGATCTTATTACAATTTAACAAAAAAAATAAGCAAAGAGATATGATATAGATAGATCATATTTATTTTACTAACTAAAAAGAAAACAAGCTTATCACAAATAATAATATTAAACTTGCAAAATTGAGTCTCCTCAAAGCAATTAAATATAACTTATCAACTTAAAAAACCTTACCAAGGAATGCAAAAGAAAAACAGAACACAACACATTTCAAAAGGAACTTCATTTTGCCGCTGTATAAGACAAAGTGAGATCCAGTAACGTTGATACGTATAGATATATATAAATCCAATATACTTGCGTTACTTCTAATCAGGATGGAACTATAATGACAGTGGTATTCAACATACTTATGAGGGAAAACCGTGTTTCACACTTTAACTGTAGACACGGTTGCAGCAATACATACCCTTCAGTACACTTTCATAATTTGTATTTTTTTGTGTTTCAATAGAACACAATACAAGGCAGCAAGCACTTGTTTATGTAATTTCACTGTAAATGATCGAATGACATTATTTAACACTAACTGAACCCCGCGGTGCTACCCGCGGTTATTGTTGTATCGCGAGTAACGCCGCGGGACAAAGTTAGTCTAAAAAAAGTAGCCTAAGTTACTCCCCGGATCATCAGCTACCTGCCAGTGAAAGTCCCGTCAAAATCCGTCCAGCCGTCCCAGAGATTACCCGGAACAAACAGACAGACAGACAGACAAAAAAATTTTTAACTACATTTTTCTTATATGTATCGTGTATACATACACATGCATTGATTAAAAAGCTGTTATTTTAATATTACAAACAGACAATCCAATTGTATTTATTTATATACATGACTTAAACTTTTGCAACTTTCCAAATGATATGGCCAGTTTCAGCCTAGTTACTCAGTGGCAGTACATTAATGTACGCCTAATTATAAATAAATAAAAATAGAAACAAAACTTACAAAACTATTTACATTTTCGTACAACTTCAGAAAAATATTTACACTTAAATAGTAGCTTTTCGTTTCTGGCGTATCGAGATAACGCGTCATTTTGGATAAACGTTTCTTTCCCTGTAAAGCGAAAATATTAACGTTCCATCACAGTAATATGAAAATTTATTCTGAATTTTAAATGATTATTCAATATCGTAATCACAATAATATTCATATTTTATTTATTGATCAACAAAATGTCACATTCACATATTGTTGCACAACAAACCGTCGCTATACGGAATACCAATTTGAAGATAGAGAAATCTGTCGCGTTTATTAGTAAGGTTTAGGAATACATGCGGAACCGTGTCGAATCACTGGGGAGGGATAAAAAGGATATCAGGGAGCGCTTGCGTGAAATGGCAAATGGAGAGATGCGGTTGCTGTTATGGAGGCCAGGCTGACTTAATGGAGCAGCAGACACGCCAATATAATCTTGAAATTTGTAACTTACCTGAGAAGAGAATCGAAAATCTTCTCACGGTAATGGAATCCATTGGCAAAGCAGTGAACATTCCGGTGACATTTAATGGCATAATTTCCATACATAGGGTTCTGCACACCAATAATATTATCGTCAAACAAAGTAAACTCACGGAGTCATGAGAGACAATTTAATTAGCACCTACAGAAAAGTTAAGAGTGGTAAGTCGGATCAGATTGGATTGGCAGGCGCTCCAGTTTCTATTTATTTGAATGAACACCTTACTCTGAAAAACAAGACTTTATGTCGTAAAATTCGTTAAGCCGCTCGTAGGAAAGGATACAAATATGTTTGGAATCAAAACGCAACCCTATAAGTGCGTGAAAGCGATGGGTCTCCGGGTTTTGCTGTCCGAACAGATGATGATCTCACCAAGGTCATCGGTGATGGGGCAGCAGGTAACATCCACCGAGTGAATACGTCACCATCTGGGAATTGAATACAAGCATTATTTAATAATTATCAACGGTATGTCTTGTGGATTGTAGCGGAAAGTTATTTTTATAGTAAGCTTACTTTTTATTTATTTACAATTGATTTAAATTCTTTGTAATATTGTTTTGTACTTTCGGTTTTATGTTAAAAAAATTGAGTATGTGCATTATTTTTCAAGACAATCATATATTTTATATTGTCAGTGACGCATGAGTACGAACGTTCTTTGATCCTCTTCGTTGTTGTGGGTGCGAGGCAGTCAAATAAGGTGTTGATATAAGTATTTAAACATGCCACCATTTCGTTTACATTAGATAGTGTTGTTATATATCGCCAATGGAGAAGCGAGGCATCATCGTCGATTTTTTCCCTACATATGCTTTTTAATGGGCGAAAAGATATAGTTTGAGGCTGAGTGCTATGTGCTGATCTGATTTTTCCTCTAAGGGGCCAACTCTCTTTTCCAGCAAATGTACCCTATCGTTGCATTTCTTACTATCAACTTGAAGTCTTAACATCTTTTTTCTAAACTTACGCAACTCCAAAATCAAAGCATTAAGCTTCTCACGAAAGATGCCAATATCCTTGACTATCAAGCCTATATCTATTACTTTTGACGGGTAGCAATCTTTAGACTGCGTTAAGGAGTTACTGGCCATAGCGCTCAACGAATTACCCAATGGCGGCGATACACATTCCTAAGGCAGCGTCGTTAATACAATATTGCAGCCCGCACAAATTCACATCGGCGAGACAGTTTTATCCCCAGTGTAGCCGCAAGCACACAAGATCGTTGGTAAAAGGTCTGAAATTTAGAACATTTAGTTATATCTTTCTGTGCTAAGTATTTACCGCATCTTTTGCATTTTGTCATGATTATTCACGTGTAAGCAAAGTACTAAGCTGTAAAGAATCCTGATCGGAAGAGGTTAAAACATACTGATGTTAAGTTTAATTTTGTAAAAGACAAAGTTAAAGGAAATTTGATAAATGGGAAATATATAAATACTACGGAACAGTTAGCAGATATCCTGACAAAGCCTTTAAGTGAATCTGTTAGAGCGCCTGATGCTAAGCTCTTATCATCGTTATTGTCAGCTAACGCCGGCCGTACATTCTGCAAAGGATCCTAATTAATAAGTTCTACGATGTCAAAATCAAATATCACTTTCTTCACCTTTGACATTACAATCGTTCACATCACCACGTTCCTGAGTTTTTATTTCTGCCTTAAATCCAAATAACCTCACTGAAAAGTCCCGTACAGAATCTGTATTTGAAGCATTGTGTGAAGGTTTGAATTTGTTTGAAAATGTATGTGTTGAGGAAGAGTGTTGAGTACGAAACTCATACATTTCCATTGCTATAGTTTGAATATGTATATATATATATATATTGCTGTCTATTGTTTATTTGTGGTTTGCTTCCCTTTTTAAACATGGTGTGATGCTGTAAACCTGTCTTGAGGAATATTAAAAGTTAAATGAAGATTTATAAATTTAATTAACCGCAACTGCTCCCATAATAACAATACATATTAGCGATATTATTGTGTTAAACTTATAATTGTCCTTTTATTACTCATAAACATTATTAGCTGTAAGTTTTTCTGTAAGAACAAAATAAATGTAGTAACATTAACGGTAAATCTAGGTCTATGTAAATTATTGTCGCTTTGATTACTATTGCCATGAATTAAACATGATACTAAAATTGTATTAATCAAATTGAAAGCACTACCTCGCGTTAACTGGATGGCAAAACACGGCAAACTTGCAAATACCTGTTGCGGATGCTTTTATAAACACACTAGCAGACCCACGCAACCTATATATAGCCTATAGCCTTCCCCGATAAATGGGCTATCTAACACTGAAATAATTTTTCAAATCGAACCAGCGGTTCCTGAGATTAGCGTGTTCAAACAAACAAACAAACAAACTCTTCAGCTTTATATATTATTATAGATATAAATTGATTTGAAATAATACACAGGCGCTCAGTTTTATTTATTGCTATAGATGTCATGAAAGATATTTTTTGGTGTTGTTATGTTTGCCCGTTTTATTCTAAACAAAGGTGATATTTAAAGAGTTTTTTTTATTTTTGTGAAATTCTCTAGAAAAATAATGACAACTTATCTTCCCGTTTATTCATTTTTTCTCGATTATTGTTTATTTACAATCTGACATCTTTATCTGCTCGTTTATTTCCACACCTCAAAACGGTACACATTAAGTTCGTCATTATAAACTTTGTGCAGAATTTATTTCAATAATAACTAGTTTACACTGGTCTATTTTTGGCTTCATTATTTACTTTTAACAAATATAAGTACACATGTCACATAGGTCTGCCGTTAATATAACAGAGGCGTTAGTTTTCCAGCTTTGATTCCTGCTAAAAGTAAAACGGCCCCGCTTTTAGTTCTTCAAGTGTCCATTTCTTTCTAAGTGTATGTGAGACTACCGATCCTAAAAAAATCATCTTTCCTAAAATGACGTAAATCTGTGGTGACTGGGATCTCTCTTTATCTATAGAGAGAAAGATAGGTCTATAAAGAAAACACAAGACAATAAAATTATTTATGAACATGAAATTTATTGATTAATAAAAATAACCTAAATAGTAAAATGCTCCATATTTCTTTAAATACAAGGGCCAGAATTATTGGCAATGGTGCTAATTATGTTGTTTGTAACTCTGTAAATTAATAAACTAAATTATATCAAATAATTTTTATACATAGATTTTATATTAGATGAGATTTCATTAATATCAAATGATTTTAAATTTATTGAAATTATTTTTATGATGACTTACGTGATTTCAGCTTTTATTAGTTCAATAGAAAGGTACGTGTGTTATTTTATTCTTCACAAATTACAAAAATTATGTAAATTTTAATGTCAGTCACAAGTAATAGTTTTTAAAGATGTCAGATTAAAATTGAATGCTGTGATAATTAATGCTAAATTTCAATCAACTCGACCATCATCAGAGTAAGACGATGTTAGTGAAATTTTAGTTTAATGATGTCAACGACACAATAGCACCAATTTCCGTTAACAGTTTTAAGCTTATACACTGGTCCTCCCTCTTCATATGTCAATGTTATTAAAGTCAGATTCTGACTGCTTTGTTTGATTTTGAATATCATTGTCGCAGAAACGGGTACGATTTATTATACCACGTCCTATGCTATCATCGCAAACTGCAGGATATTCTGGTTTCTTCTCACAAATAAATGCGTAGTTAGCTTCGCAGTTTGCATCGTTTAGTAAACCACTGCGGTAAACTGTTCCACAATATTCATTATTACCAAAGTTATCTGGTTGCCATTTTGAAAACGTGGTGAAACCGGCCTCCTTGAGTGTTTGACCTGAAATCAAACGAATCAAATCTGTTATTTGAGCAAATTAATACTAATATTAAACTAGACTGTTATAAAGAAAAATATTTTATCATAAAATTGATGAACTTTTTTAGTATAGAATAATAAAACAACTACCAACTACATAAATTACAATGTAGAGTTTATATATAGAAAACGTTTTAAACATAAACATTTTCAGTACAATGTTAGTCATAAAATGGTTCCACAAAATTAAGACAGCTTTAACGACAAATCTCTTCTATAAAATATCATCCAGGTAATTTCTACATCTATACTAATATATAAAGCTGAAGAGTTTGTTTGTTTGTTTGTTTGAACACGCTAATCTCAGGAACCGCTGGTCCGATTTGAAAAATTCTTTCGGTGTTGGATAGTCCATTTATCGAGGAAGGCTATAGGGTATATATCATCACGCTACTACTAATAGGAGCGGAGCAACAATGAAGAATGTTTAAAAAACGGGGGAAATTTTCACGCTACGGGCAATATAAGGCGCAAACGAGGTTGCGTGGGTCGGCTAGTGTTAGTATATACATACACGAGGCATGAAGATAGACCCAGATAACGGGATGAAACATTTTTTTTAAATTGTATTTATTAATAAACACTTCTATGATCCTAACCTAACGCAAAATAAAAATTCATCACTTTTTCATCCGCGAAGGAGATGAAAATAAAATTCAATAAAAAACAAAATTTAGTCCCAAATGTAAATTTTCTATACAGAATATGCTTAAATAGACAGCTTACTTATTGTTATATAGCTACCCGGTATGTTTTTAAAGATTTGCACATGAATATCATCAACATCATTATCATCCGCCTACCGCAGTTCACTGCTGGACATAGATCTCTCCAATTGAATATATAAATATCAAATTATATCATTAAAAGCATGGGTATTCTTTCAACTATGTAATTAAATTTTTATTAAATTAAAAGAAATCTAATTTCAAGTAGTAAAGATAATCATACCGTGAATGGTAGCCCAGTCCATGGTCTTTTCCCAAGTAAGAAATCCGATGAAAGCAACATCTTTATAGAATTGCCCGAGCATTTTTGATGTCGGATACTTGGCATACACTTTGGCTATGACCTTGGATTCTTCTTCGCTGTTGATAATCGCTAGGTGGCTACCTTCAGCAGAACAGACAAAGTGGGCTCTTGCGAACGTTCTCGGCGTGGTATGGAACTTGTAACATTTGTTTGTTACATTATCAAAGTGATATTCTGAAATATTTGCGAAATGTATATTAGTTCGGAGTTCGGAGAGTTGATAACGGTAGTATACCTAGGTTCTATCTAAATTGGAATCAAAAGAGTTTCAAAGAGAAAAAAGTTTAAAAGAGAAACCTATGGAGTTTCTTGCTGCGGTTCTTCTCAATAGGGATTACATTTTAGAACCGAGCAACAAGAGTGATTAATGTAACATTTTAAAAGTACCTGAAAAGACAATTATTTTTTCTAATATTAGATAAAAATCTAAACTAATCACTAACTACAGTTCATCAGATCCAATATGTACTGTTTGACAGTTCTGAAAAATTGGCAGATCATACAAAAAATTTGTCTGAATTGACCCGAGACCTCAAGCACAGCAGTCGCATACGATACCACTGTACCACCGAGGCAGTCGATTCAGATCTGTCAAATTTCATGTTAACATTAGTAACTGGATAGTAATATTTAATTTACCTGGGTCTGGAGTACCACAAACATTGACATCTACATCAGAATGCGGTCTGTGGCACATGTAAGGACGGGGCTCATCACATTGTACATCAGAAAATTTGCCATCGGAATGTAATGCGATACAATCCTCGGCGTTGTTTTTGTTATCAGGCTCGAATGCAGCCCATTCATGTGGAATTTCCGTGAAAGGTATACCTGTCAAATACATCGCAATTAGGTATTACAGAAATGAAATCAAATAATGCAATATCCGCAATTTTTTTTTAAAACCGGAAATCATATAAATGAGTGCTGAAGTTTATTTAATTATTTCCATTATCAAACAATGGATTTTCTAGAAAAGTTCAGAAAGGTAGACCGTTTAAAAATCAGCTCGAACCTAAGGAAGATTTGAGAGAGAATAAATAACTTTTAAATAAGTCGTAAATTGCTGTCAAGGGTACCACTAACACACAAACGTAAATATAAACGAATGTTTAGTTGTCTGTTTGATACATTTTTACATTAGTCATACTGTATGTGTGAAAGTGGAGCTATTGTCATATTGTCATAATTTAAATGCAGAACATCTGCAGAGATTCTGTAAACAGTAAGTCAGGAATACAGACAACGACATGCAATTCCTCTCTCAGAAAGTCATTGCTTCTGCGATATAGTGAATTAAAATGGTCAAAATCAAAATAATATTGCTTACAAACCGTCGATAGTGTAAAAGTGTCCTTTTGAAAAAGTAGCATGAATTCCAGTAAATATCTCAGGCTTGCAAAATGATTCCAACATAATGGATTTGATTACAGGTGTGGTAGGAGAAGCTAGAACAGCACCTGTTGAAAATTCGCTGCTATTTTATCATTATTCCATCTTCTTTTTAAAACTAACATTGCAAGAGGTTTTGGAATTAGCCTAAGTCGTCCATTAAGATGATATGGGTCTTCAACAAATATACTCGTTTAAACAAGCCCATATTATACATCCAAAAAAATATTTGTAATCAGTTCATAATACCTAGTAAGAGTAACTTAACCACAAATTAATAAAATTGGAGTGTCAGTTTGTAATATTAAAATAACCACTTTTTACTAAATGCTTATATATGTATACACGGTACATATACCAAAAATGTAGTTAAAAATTTTTTTGTCTGTCTGTCTGTTTGTTCCGGGTAATATCTGGAACGGCTGTATCGATTTTGACGGGGCTTTCACTGGTAGGTAGCTGATGATCCAGGGAGTAACTTGGGCTACTTTTTTTAGGCTAACTTTGTCCCGCGGCGTTACTCGCGGTACAACAATAACCGCGGATAACACCGCGGAGTTCAGCTAGTTATCAATAAAAGTGTTACCACACTGATAGTGAAACATTGACCACAATTCCCATAGTTTAAAGGAAATTGACGCAAAATTATTTTGTAGTAACTTTATACCTATCTAAAAATATATGATTAGTTACTTATTTATTTTATTGGAAATACTTTTAACCGTGTATCTTTTTCTATACCTTGGTATATAGAGAATGGACTACAACAGCTGATGATGATAATTATAGTGATATATTTGATAGGTGAAGAATACGGAATTTTACAATCTCTATTCATCCCAAGAAGGTCGTAAGAGGTCGACAAACACAAAATAAAGTACATCTTATGAAATTATTTTACCTTCCATTTCACATTGTAAGCGAGCATTGAACCATGTCGTTGGTATCTCGTGATACTTGAACCATCCTTGTCTAGTGTATGTGTAGTCACATCTAAACTTCACAGCATCTGAATAAAATTATTTACAAGTACAATTTTAACAAAAATAAAACCGGCTTCAAAGTTCGACTCGATTTCTCTTGGATGCCATCGTCAGATTATAATGTCCTTATCATAGTACCACCGTTGGGACAAAATCCGTTCATAAACGACAAAGTTATCCAGGTACACACATAATATATATATATATATATATATATAATTACGGTCGAATTGAGAAACCTTCTTTTTTTGAAGTCGGTTAAAAATAATATTAAGTTTTGCCCATATTAAACTCGAATGACTGTGTAGGGTGCCATAGTGTGGCTCACCATACTGCAATGTCGCATTGTCTCCATTCGCAATGAGTATGGAGACCACTCTTAGATTCTGTTCATGTTGTCCATCTAACCGAGTAGACTCACTTTGGCATATAAATATAGTATCTGCTTACGGTGACCACAAATATTAAAAAAAAAAAAAGACTGGTCTTCATGCTAGCAATGAATACCACCAAAGTTAGGAATGGAACCTACGACCTCTGGTTTAGAAGTAAAATCGCTGGACATTAGACCACTAGACTTTTCAAAGCTACACGTCGATTTATGATATATGTCCTCTTTGATCTACCTTAACGGCATGCGATTTTTTTTGAAAGAATAACTGTCCCTAATTGGAAATACTTTAAACTTTTACATTTACCATTACACGTTTCAGACAAAGAAGAATAAAATGTGAATGGAAATTACCATCACTTTAATAAATAATAGCAAAATGTCAATAAATCCTAAATTTATCATTACGTATTTCAAATAAAGAAAAATTAAATGCCAATAGAAATTATCAGTGTCACCCTAAGAAAAAATTTAAAATTTAATAAAAAAAAAATATCTATAATATGAATATAAGCTACACACATATCAATTTAATTTAAAAAAATATAATATATATCTATATCTATACTAATATCATAAACGCGAAAGTTTGTACGTATGGATGGATGGATGTTTGTTACTCTTTCACGCAAAAGCTACTAAACTAAAATTTGGATGAAACTTTACTGTAATATAGCTTATACATCAGAATAACACATAGGCCACTACTTGCCTCGATGACCGACAAACACGCGGGCGGAGCCGTGGTCAACAACTAGTATATAAAAATCAAAAAATGCTACTATGCAGGACTGATTTTCTCTCGGAAAAATAAGAATATTGTGTCTAATTGTTAGTTGCAATTACTTAATTAAATTATTAATTAATAAATCATTTATATTATAATTAATAATATAATTAAACAATAAATTTTGACTTCATTTTGTCTCCCGCTTTGCTAAAGAAGGAAGTGGATTCATCATATTGCCAACTCCTCCTGTTATTTCTTTTTGACTAATTTCGTTGCGGGTTCCAAGACAGTTAATTTTTTCCTGGGACTTCCCGAGTGTCATAACTCGGTGTGTTTGTGGGTCACTGCTGTTGATCCTGGTGTACAGGAGTTACAGTGGTGGGCGTGTGGGCGGGATCAGCCCCAATAAAAAAAAAATTAAACAATTGTAACTAATAATCGTGTAAGTTAATCGTGAGCAACAACGTAATACGAGAGTTTTATAGTTTACATCGATGTTATTTCAATTTTTCAAAAAGAACTCAGCAGAGATATATGATATAGATAGAACATATTTATTTTACTTACTAAAAAGAAAACAAGTATAGCACAAATAATAATATTAAACTTACAAAACTGAGTCTCAAAGCAATTAAATAAAAAATAATAAATTGATCAACTTAAAAAAAAACCTTACCAAGGAAAGCAATAGAAAAAATGAACACAACACATTTCAAAATGAACTTCATTTTGCCGCTGTATAGGACAAAGTGAGGTCCAGTGACGATAGTACATACATATATAAATCCAATATACTCACGTTACTTCTAATCAGGATGGAACTATAATACCAGTGGTACTCAACATACTTATGATGCAAAAACATGTTTCACACTTTAACTTTTATGCACCGACAGCGCTGCAACAATACATACCCTTTAGTACACTTTTATAATTTGTATTCCCTTTTTAAACGACTTCAAAAAAGGAGGAGGTTTTCAATCCGGCCGTATAAATTTATTTTTTAATGCGTGTTCGTGAATAACTTGGTCGTTTATGAACCGATTTTTGATAATTCTGTTTTTGATGGTATCGACGGTAGTACCGTGAAAAAGACACTAAGATTGATGAAAATGATTGTACTTCAAAATAATTACAATAATCAATAGTTAATTTGTGGGTAGGTGAAGTCACAGAACAAAAAGATATAAGTAGAAATGGCTAGTAAGCGTGATGCGCGTGCCACTAGTAAACGTTGCAACGCATACCCTTATGAGTTGTAGGCATTTAGTATAAATAGTCGTATTACAACGCTGCGTCGAATAAGTCGTCCATTGAAAGTTTTTTTTACGCCACAATGCCGTACTGCTTTACAGTGTAAAATGGTAGCAGAAGGAAAAACATTAGTAATGGAGCTGTTACTTACCATCGGTAGGTACAATTTTAAATAGTTTATCAATAGAATCATAAAATTTTATATAACTATTAATCGACTAGAGATTTAAGCGTAACTCTTCCTTATCCCATTCACTTAAATTGCACAATCACATTAAATTTTCAAGGCTACTCGATTAGAGATGCAGTCAGATAGGATGTTGGTTTTATCGATATGCATACTTTTAAACGGGTTATAGAATATGTATAAGTGTAATGTACAAAGGGTGGCCTTATTGCCTAAAGCAATCTCTTCCAGGCAACCTTAGGATGGATAAAATTTATCGGAGAGACAGTATTTGACGGTGCGGTAGTTTTGAAGAATAATAATTTTGTAATGAATATAACTAGAAACACATATAGTTATTTATATACACATACATTATACTTTAATATACATACACATACATGCCAATAACTTTAACTATTCAATTATATTATAACTACACTAGTTGTTGCCCGCGGCTCCGCCCGCGAGCATGTCGGTTATCGCGGCAAAAAGTAGCCTATGTGTTATTCTGATGTATAAGCTATATTACTGTAAAGTTTCATCCAAATCCGTTCAGTAGTTTTTGCGTGAAAGAGTAACAAACATCCATCCAAACATCCATCCATCCTTACAAACTTTCGCATTTATAATATTAGTAGGATATTGCATTTTTGTTCATTACAATCAATTTATAAGTTTTGATACTATATATTACCAAAAAAAATAAATTGAATATATAGTAACTTTTTAAACATTTTAAAATCTACTAATATAGGTACATACTATGCCAAATATAAATTGTATAGGAATCACTGTTTTGAATTTTGTTAAGTGCCTAAACAGTATTTATTAAATATAATATTACTAGTTGTTGCCAGCTTCTCTGCCCGCGTTTATATCGGTTATCGCGATTATTAATAGTAACCTATGTGTTATTCTGATGTATAAGCTATATTATTGTAATTTTGCGTGAAAGAGTAATAAACATTCATACTTACAAACTTTCGCATTAATAATATTAGTAGAATTATGATTCCAAT
The DNA here is from genome assembly GCA_905220595.1 of Spilosoma lubricipeda. NCBI lineage: Eukaryota > Metazoa > Arthropoda > Insecta > Lepidoptera > Erebidae > Spilosoma > Spilosoma lubricipeda. The sequence goes on from HG992296.1 coordinate 1,960,232, forward strand.
ACAGATTGTTAAAATTAATAAACATTATTATGCAAGTACTTATTTTTTAGCTTCCTTACCTTTATAATGTTAGCTCCTCAGATATCCTTCAATTCACGTTTTATATTCTGCTCTGTTCAAACAGAAGTTAGATATCGATATTATTGATAATATTCTAATATGTGCTACAACGCTAATCGAGTAGCGATACATGCCGAAGAATGACACAAATATCGAATTTATTCCTATAGAGATTAATGTTATAGTTGCGTGCATTTAGAATAACGCCATCTGTTATTGAATAGCTTGCAATGAAGTATTCTTACTTTCAAGATTACGAAAAGTTGAACTTATAAGAACTTATTCTTCTTTCCCTATGGTAAAATAACTCTTAACATTACGCGAGAAGAAATATTATTCAACGTGTGACTTGATGTATTGTAGGCTAGTTTTGAGCAAAATACAAACATAAAATTGAAAGCAATTCGTTATTATAAATGAATAAGTGCAATAATAAATAGTCCTTTCATTTGTCTTAGTTTGGCGACAGTCGTTCCGCTGTAAATTATGACACATAACACTTCTACGTATCTTTCTGTTTTGTGGGTGAAGTGGACAAATGTGTGCACGTGTGCGTGATGTGATGTGGTGTGTGTGTGTGTGTGTGTTTTTTTTTCATTCAATGATTCTATGAAAAATTAAGTAAATTATAAACAAATATATTCGGACATCTAGCACACAACGCTATCTAGTCCCAAACTAAGCAGAGCTTGTATTATGGGTACTAGACAATTGATATAAATACATATATACTTTTTTTTGTAAATACATACATATTATACATAGAAAACATCCAAACTCACGATCATACAAACATTTGGTCCGACTCGGAAATCGAACCCGAGACCTGATGTACGACGACCGAGCAGTCGCGTACGCTACCACTACGCCAATAAGGCAGTCAAAATAAACGATTAACATATTTTAACATGGCGTAATCTTTTGACAAAATATGAAACTAAACATTGTATATAACGCAGGCGCTCTAACATAATCAAGTACTTTAAATGGACATCTAATCGATTTCAATAGATTTCATGATAATATACATATATATAACCAATCTATATTCATCATTTTCATTGATATCATTGGTTGGTGTCATTTTCAATTCTGTTTCAATGTTTTAAATTGATTTAAAACATTGTAGATTGTAAGTGACAGCTTTTCTTTGAAGTTGAATTATTTTCAGACTAATGGAAAGAGAAGTTAAGTATTAACTAGATAAGTAAAACAGGGAATCCAACAGCCTTTAATAGTTCACATCTGAATGTAGACCTCTGCTTGGAAAGCTGGTAAGGTAAATAAATGGTCCGTACCTATGACCTTTCTAGATAAAGATGTATTATAAGAATTTTAATTACAAGGGTTATATAAACTTAATATATTGTTATGTATTAGGGTTCAATGGATTTGAGTATAGCGAACTTCATGGTACAAGAATAATAACGGCTATGAGTGCTTTGGGGGCTGGATTTATTATGCAGGTGCCACGACTCCATAATACTCTAATTGTTACATGGTGGTGTCTGTATTCATACTTACTCACAGTTCATTATATATACTAAAATCTAACGATACATTGCATTTAGTCACGTCTTATTGTCGACGAGATAATGAATATCTAATACTACGTGATAGATAATCTACTGATATCTAAATATTACTTACCTAGCTGCTTGGTCTTATTTAGATAAGACCAAGTAGCTAGGTAAGTAATATTTATTTTAATACATAGGTATAAATTCTATTTATTTAATAATATATGCCGTACGAATATTGACACATACAGTTTCTGATGTGTAAATGAAATTTTTCATTGAAACACTATTAAAATCACAGCATAACTTAGGACATTCCTTAATTGACAACATGGTCGCTGGGTTAATCAACGATATCACTTTTTTTTATAGAATAGGGGGCAAACGAGCAGATCTATGCCAGAGCCTGATGGTAAGCGATTACCGCCGCCCATTGATACCTGTAACACCAAAAGCGTCACAAGTGCATTGATAAATAGGCGCAAAAAAGTCGTCCAGTTGCGGAAACCAAGCTCGCGAGTTCAAGATCAAGATCACAAGTGCATTGTTGGCCTTTTAAGAAGGAGTATGCTCTTTTCTTGAAGGTTTGAAGGCCGTATTGCTCCGGGAATACCACAGGCGATAGTTGTGCGAGGCAGAAAGTTTATCTTCTATATTTTCTTTCGTATTTTTTACACTGTACCTCAAACTGAACTGATCTGCGGCCCGCGAGACGCCTATCAGATGCCGTTATTCGAGACAGAATTCAGCGCGCCGGCAAATGTATTTAAATGAACCGCGACAACATTCAATCTATATTTGACGCTATGTATGTCAATGTAAGACTTATTATTCTGTGCTTCAATAAATCAACTAGAACATTCGTGATGTTCTGCCGTGTTGAGTCTGGTTCTGGAAAGATCTTTCACCGTAAGTACATAAGGGATGTATAAGCTTTTTACGGTTTTTTGTCATAAAATTATTATTTTTTGGTCAGGCAATTTGTAAACGAGGAAAGGTCTGCTTCTGGTTTTATTGGATTTTTCCTCCATCGCGTATGAGATTTCCTGCATGCCCAAAGGTTTTAAGTTTTAATCTGATGATGGCTAAAAACTTTACAAAATCATCATGGAAAATTCGTTATCAGATTTGCACAGAGCTTGCAAAGGGTCGTAGCATGTTCTTTAAGCATAAATATTTATAAGTAATATATAAATTTATTGAAGTCAGTCGGTTTTTGTATAATTGAGTTAATTATTTATTATTAATGAAACTGTGAGATCTGCTTATCCACAAATGTAATTAATATTTATTTTAAACACATTATTATACTTTAAGATTTATTTAATGAGAGGCATATAGAAGATACATTTTACTGTGATAATTTACTTGTCTGAGTTATTATCAATTAAAACAGGCAAATAAAATCACTTTATAATAAAACTTTATTGCAGCTTGACATATGTATCAATAACAAGATAAGGTAAGCATTAGTTTAAGTGAGTAATATGATTAGATGAGTATATTGAAAACACTGGCCTAAAGCTTCAAATATTAATATTGTTAAATCTAGCGTTGGTCTGTTTTTCAGAATCTTCGACGTTGTTGTCACAGAAATCTACGAAGATAAGTTAAGCATTAGTTTAAGTGAGTAATATGATTAGATGAGTATATTTAAAACACTGGCCTAGAGCTTCTGATTGGCCTAGAGCTTCTGATATTAATATTGTTAAATCTAGCGTTGGTCTGTTTTTCAGAATCTTCGACGTCATTGTCACAGAAACGTACGTGGCTTGTTTCATTCGATAAATTAACATTATCACAAACGGCAGGGTAGTCCGGTTTTTTTTCACAAATAAATAGAAAGTGCCTTTCGCATTCTAAGTCGTTCAGTAAGCCATTACGTAGGACTGATCCACAATATTCTCCTAAAGTAGCATTATCCGGTTGGCTTGGAGAAAACCTGGCAAATCCAGCATCTTTGAGTGATTGACCTAAAATAGTAATTAAATTTTAGTGATCATTTGTCTAACATTGTACTAAAAGTGTTTTATATAAAATCAGGCCACTTATTTAGTTTGCGTTGATTATCCCTGAAACAAAAAGTGGCCTATGTAGAGAACTTTTGAAGATGTTCACAAAAGCTACTTTGCTTGTTTAAGTGATAGATTATGAAGTACATAGAGCCTCATTCGTATTTACAATATGAAAAATATTTCTCATTTTAATGAACGATTCTTTTGTCATTTAGAGCTCCTAATTTAGACTTCTGGTTAATCTATATATATATAACGTCCGATCGGCTGCACCAAATGAAATAATTATTTTTTCTATGTGTTCGTTATTGTTAGGACAAGGTAGAATAAAAATAAAAAAATAACGGGAAATGTCTTTTTTTTTGTCTGCGACTGTAGACTGCCTGTGGGAAGCTGAGACAGATATGTTAATATGGCGGTACGAAGTTCACCGGGTCAACTAGTAAGGTATATATTACTATAGACAAATCAATCGTTTCACATCACTGTCAACCATCATAGTCAGTTTAATTTTACTAAAAACATAGTAAAAATAAAAAAAAATACCGTGAATGGTTGTCCAGTCACTGCTTTCGCCCCAATTGTGAAAACCAATAAATGCAACATCTTTGTAGAATTTCCCAAGAATTATTGACCCTGGGTGTTTGGCGAAAATTTGAGACATGACCTTTGATTCTTCTTCGCTGTTAACAATAGCAAGGTGGCCCCCTTCAGCAGAACAAGCAAAATGGGCTCGTGCAAAATTCCGCGGTCTGGTGTGTAATTTGTAGCACTTATTTGTTTCGCTCTCAAAATGATATTCTAGAAAAAAATTATGAATAATTAATAAATTGAAAGTAACCTTCCAAATTTAAATGAAGAATAAAAATATATTACCAGGATCTGGAGTACCACAGACATTGACATCAACATTTGAATGTTCTCTATAGCAAATATAAGGACGAGGTTCATCACATCTCACGTCGGCAAATTTCCCGTCAGAGCGCAGAGCAAGACAGCTCTCAGCATTGTTTTTATTATCTGGTTCATTTGGAGCCCATTCGTGAGGGATTTGTGCTAAAGGTATACCTGCGAAATATTTTTTTCAGATGCATTTAATTAAAATACCTATGTATGAAGCAAATATTTAATGTCAGTAATTAAAATAAAACGGCCACATGTGAGTCAGGCTCCGTACCACTAATTATAAGTTCCAAGCGTTTAGCTGTTGCCGTTATAAATATCGAACAATAAACAGCAAAACATTACGTTTGTTACATGGGGACGCTTTTAAGCTTTTATTCCATACTATTTTTAGTATTTAATGTCTTAGCACCATCAAAAATACATCATCCGTGAAAATTTCAATTGCCACTGCCTCGTGACAAACCGATGGACGGACGGACAAAACTCACAGACGGACAGCGGAGACTTAGTTTTACCCATTGCAAATGGAACCTTAATAAAGATCATTAACTTCAATGTATTATGATGGATTGTAATAACAATGTTATGATTGGTGATATTTTTATTTTTATTAAAATGAAAAATAAAAGGTAATTATAGAACCCCATTTCTTTTTAAATTACCGTAACGTAACGTAAACGTAAAAAAATATTGATTGAATTAAAACGATGTATCAGAATTTTCAAAATTATTCAAATCAGCACAAATAATTAAACATTAAAATCTGCACATGCATTTAAAGTATTCTTACTAACCATTAATGGAATAATATTGCCCTTTAGAGAATGTAGCGTGAATTCCTGTGAAAACCTCAGGTTTGCAAAATGATTCCAACATTATGGATTTCATTCCGGCTGTAGTAGGAGAGGCCAGGACTCCACCTGTTGATACAAGACAAAAATATAAAGATACCTATGGATTATATTTTTTCCGTAGATTTTCAATAACAAACAATCAAGTGAAATTTATTCTGAAGCTTTTTAAAGTGTTAGTCCTTTCAATCTGCGAATTCGAAATCTTCATCTCTATTTTTGTTTATAGGATCTATTATCTGAAATAGATAACTAGCTTCAGTGATATTATTCGGACTCTTATTAATTTTAATTGTCTGTCAAAAAATTTAATGAATCCAATTGCATTGTAATTGAAATTATGATTAGTTTCTCTGCCATTTATTTTCATGATATCAGGACATTTTATAGCCTTAAATATCGTTCAAAAATTAATTCGTCTAATATATAAATAATATGGAATTCACATGGTTCTAGAGAAAATCGTGTTTAAATCATTTTTAATATAGGCATATTGAATGTTATTTATTATAATTTTTATTTACCTTCAAGTTGGCATTGCAAACGAGCATCGTGCCATGTTGCGGGTATCTCCTGGTATTTGAACCATCCCAGAGAAGTGAACCTATAATCACATCTGAACTTTACACCATCTAAAAGAAAGATACGTTTAGATTGACCGTTTTCAGACTAAGTAGATGATTAGGCAATACATTTCTACAACTAACTTACAAAGAGATGAGAAGCAAAATAAAAACACTGAATATTTGAAGATTGACTTCATCTTGTGAATGGACGTTAGCGAATGTGACCAATTAATAATGATACAAACAATTGTAATTCTTTATTACTTTTTAACAAGATGGAATTTACTTACAACTGCTTCTCAAAGTTACATGTCATCACGTGACTAATTGTAACAATCTTTGAATATCTCTGGACTAAAATTTTGTTTATATTTAATTTACAACATTAGTCGTACTTAATCATTAAATCTTTGTAAAATTTACCGTGGGAGAGCCACACTTTGGCACGAATGGGCCGTCACGACCGGAGTGATACCACGGCCTCACAGGAAACCGGTGTGAAATACGGCTCCTCGTCCTCCAAAGGTCAGCTACGCACTTTTGACGCCTCTGGTGTTGCGGGTATCCTTGACGGCAGGAATTACTTACCATCAAGTGATACTTTTTTTTTATGAAATAGGGGGGAAACGAGCAGACGTATCACCTGATGGTAAGCGATTACTGCCGCCCATGGACAAACGCAATACCAGAGGATTCACAAGTGCGTTACCGGCCTTTTAAGAAGAAATATGCTCTTTTGTTGAAGGTTTGAAGGTCGTATTGGTTTGGAAATATCGCAGGCGACAGTTCATTCTACAGTTTTGTTGTGCGATGCAGAAAAGTCCTGGAAAAGAGCACAGTTGTGGACTGCCAACCATCTAAATGATGGAGATGATATTTCTGTTTAAAGATTAGTCTCTCTAATACGTCTGCTCGTTTGCCCTCTATCCCATAAAAACCCTTTATTAATTCCTGGATTATTTGGTGTCGGTTTAAACCGGTTTTACCTGAATATCATTTTTCCATGTAGCGACAGGCATCGGATCTCCGCAACTATAAGGGCGAACTGAATTCGAAGTGTGAACTAGTTGTCAGTATACTTTTGCAGACTCTGACTTTCCATTAACAATTGCTATAGATGTTTATGACAACTGGGGCCGACGACGAAGCGCGCTCTCTCTCTCTCTACTATAGCCATCTAATGGCAAATGCCAGAGCTAGTAACCCTAACAGTCATCAAAGTCAAGATTGCTAAAGCAGCCCCCTAGCTAAGTTGTTTCTACAAAACAAAACGTTATTATAAAACTAACTTTATGAGAATAGCAACATCTCAACGCGAAATCACGTGGTCAAAACAAAATATCCGCCAATAATCTATATCTATACTTCTATACTAATATTATAAACGCGAAAGTTTGTAAGTATGGATGGATGGATGGATGGATGGATGTTCGTTACTCTTTCACGCAAAAACTATAGAACGGATTTGGATGAAACTTTACAGTAATATGGCTTATACATCAGAATAACACATAGGCTACTTTTTGCCGCTATAACCAACATACACGCCGGCGGAGCCGCGGGCAACAACTAGTATATTATAAACGCGAAAGTTCGTAAGTTTCGATGGATGGATGGATGGATGTTCGTTACTCTTTCACGCAAAAACTATAGAACGGATTTGGATGAAACTTTACAGCAATATGGCTTATGCATCAGAATAACACATAGGCTACTATTTGTAGCGATAACCGACATACACACGGGTGAAGCCGCGGGCAACAACTAGTACAAAATAATGGCGGTGTTAGTGATTATGTATAATATTCTCCTTACCGACTTTGACTGTCGTGACCACTTTAAAACTCATATGTTTCGTGTTCTGTTCTATCATGTAGCGATGGCCTGCTGTGCTGGTGAAAAATGTAATACCACATAACGTATTCTCCTAAAGTTGAACAGCATTTTCCATATTTAATGTTATGTTAAACAGTACTATATATGCATGTACTTACTTACTTATACGAACATTATAATTATATTTAGCACCTATCACTTGAACTTATGTCACCGTGTTTGGCCCGGGAAAAGGTTCATACACATGACATACTATTAGGGATAATTAAAGATGGCCCCGGAATAGTATTAATGGAAGGAATTTAGAAAGAAGTGCAAGCGAAAAACTGAAAATATAACTACTTTACTTAATCAGTCAGAAAATTCAAATTTATTAAAGTATAAGATTTTAATTGATCGAGTATTATGTTGTAGTAGTAATCTATACAAATAAATAAAATTGGAGTGTCTGTTTGTAATATTAAAATAACCGCTTTTTACTAAATGTATAAGTATGTATACACGATACATATGCCAAAAATGTAGTTAAAAAAATTTTTGTCTGTCTGTCTGTCTGTCTGTCTGTCTGTCTGTCTGTCTGTCTGTCTGTCTGTCTGTCTGTCTGTTTGTTCCGGGTAATCTCTGGAACGGCTGGACGGATTTTGACGGGAATTTCACTGGCAGGTAGCTGATGATCCGGGGAGTAACTTAGGCTACTTTTTTTAGACTAACTTTGTCCCGCGGCGTTACTCGCGGTACAACAATAGCCGCGGGTAACACTGCGCGGTTCAGCTAGTCTTAAATAAAAAGCAAAAAGTAATTTTATGAAAGTGCAATATACTACTAAATTAATGACCTCTGCATCATCATCAACCTTTTTAACCGACTTCAAATTAGGAGTAGGTTCTCAATTTGACTGTATAGTTAACTTTCGACTGGGTGAAGTGATTTTGAAATTCAAAGCTGGGCTTCCCATGTGGTCACATTTCTGTTTGGTCCAGAACTTGAAGTCAGTTATTTTCGTTAAAATTTTTCTTTATTTTACAACGCCATCTCTTGTTAAATTATGGCATTATAGTACATGTAGATCACGATAGATGGTGTAACAACGATGCTAGTCCTTTCAGGTGAGTACAACTTATGATACTATAGTATTACAATAATTGAAGAAGATTTGTTTCATATTTTAAAAGAGCTTATTCATGAAACTATCAGTCTCAATCTAGTATTGAATAAAGGTAGGTAGGGCTATTAGAGGTTATATCAAAAAACTATAAAGGAAGTTAAAATTTCGATAAATTGTTAGTTTAGTACAACTGTTCGAAAACTTAGAAAATATTTACTAATCTCAGGTAGAAGGGGATTAAAGTTCAAAGTTTTGTAACAGCCCTCCTAGCTAAGTATAAAGCTAACAAATATATGTGACTGACGTCTCTTAACGCTCTGTGACGTCAAAATATTAGTCAATAATACAAAAGAATTCTCCTTCTGCATTCTCTTCGGCACCTGCAACACCAGAGGCGTCACAAATCCAAGAGAGGGTGATGGGGGAGGAGTTCGAGTATAAGCCTCACAGTATCCTCACTCACTCGGTGAAACACAGTGCAAGCGCTGTTTCACACCGATTCTCTGTGAAGCTATTTTCATTGTAATAACATTAAAGTCATAGACAAATCTCTCTTCTACTTGTGTAATCGATTCGAATGGTCTTGAAGATAAAAGATAAAGTTGAACGCAATCAGTGGTCGGATTTGAAAAAAAAATTCAATGTTAGATAGCCCTGTCTTTGAGGAAGACTATGGATTTAATTATCATCACGCTACGAGTAAAAGATGCGCAGTATCAATAAAAATGTTAAAAAACGGTTACAATTGTGTTGCGTGGGCCAGGTAGTATAATATACAAGTGAATTTTATTAACCTTTTTACGTAAGCGAAAAAAGTATGTAGATTATGTAGTTTTTTAAACTTTTACTTTTTATTTATAACAATGATTGATATTCACAAATTTCTCATGTTTTTATCGAACTAGAATGAGACGCAGATGGAAACTTTTTATCAATCAATATCGGCCATTCTTACGTCGATTTCAGGTTCTGTTTCAAATTCTGATTCATCTTCTGATTCAAATTCTAATCCAAATTTAACTTCTGGTTCAGATTCTGTTTTAGGTTTATTAGTAGCTATTTCAACATCTTTGTTTTCTGTCTTACAGTTGCGAACATATTTTGTTTTATTTTCTGCAAGGGCAATATCGCAAACCTCTGGGTAGTTTGGCCTTTTTTCACAAATAAACGAGTAATGATTTTCACACCACAAGTCGGCTAATAAGCCATTTCGGAACATTGATCCACAATATTCACCCGCCGTCGCATTATCTGGCTGTCCTCCAGAAAATTTGTCGTAGCCAGCTTCTTGGAGAGACTGACCTGGAAACAGATTGTATAGTTTTTGAGATAATAATTTTGAATAGTTTTCTATATTAATGATTGTTACTATTTACTACGATGCGAAGCGATTCGACCTACGATCCCCATCGTAGGAACTTGCGATGCAAATTGTGATGATACGAATTCGTGCGGCAAAACGTTGGTTCATGTCACCATACTTTCGACCACAGAGATAAGATTTTTGTATGTATTAATGCGTGACAATTTGTCAATTTTTTAAAGTGTATTAGCATGTTTTAGAATGTCACTGGAATTGTCATGTAAGATAACTTCCACTTTAATTTCCGTCAGTTTTCTTATTATTTTTAAACCAAGCAAACAAACACGACGACGATGAGCTAATTTAATCGATCTTCAAGCAGCGAATATTCTGAACTATGAGTCCCTAACACATTATAGACTGAAGCTTATTCCTATGTTTCATCAAATTTATTAGTGTGTGTAATATTTGTTAGAGGTCGTGAGAATAAAAACACAAAGTTGAACCATCAATAATAATATGAAATGTTATTCGTTTTAAATCAATTTTACTAATGTCTTGCCTTATGACTCACCGTAACATGTAAACAGTTGAAATTCATTTGACCTTAACGATTAAAGTATATTCAGTTTAAAGATAAATTTTAAAAAGTACCATGAAGAGTTGTCCAGTCCGCACTCTCACCCCAATTGTGGAATCCGATAAACATATCATTCCACAATGCTCCAGAAAAACTCGATGAAACATGCGCGGTAAAAAGTTCATTGATGAAGTTTAATTCTACATCGCTGTTAATAATTAAAAGATGACCACCTTCAGCAGAACAGGCCAAGTGGGCTCTTTTGAATGTTCTCCGATCGGTATGATATTTGTAGCAATTTTTCGTCTGATTGCTATAGTAATATTCTAAAAATATAACAATATCATTTATTAAATATCACACATCTCTTGTGCCACTAATGTTTTAAGAGCAAGAATCGACATTATTTTAAAAAATCCAACAACTATATTTACCTGAATCTGGAGTACCACAAATATTGACATCAACGTTGGAATGTTCCCTATAACACATATAAGGACGAGGCTCATCGCATCTCACATCGGAGAATTTTCCATTAGAGCTTAGAGTCAGGCATTGCTCAGCATTATTTTTATTATCAGGTTCATTTTGTGCCCATTTATGAGGTATTCTGGCAAGTGGTATCCCTGTAATGTAGTCGTTTTATTGAAAATAGATCAATCGAATTTTAACTGTTTTTGTACCTATTTAGAAATTAACGAGACACCAACATCAAAAAATGCATCTAAATAAATTACTAGTATCAAAAAATGTAAGTCTTTGAATTCATATGACGTCATTGGCGGTTTATGAAACAACAACAGGTAGTAGAGCCACGCTGCTTTCAGCACGGTTGGGCCGGCTCGACCAGGGCGGTACTACCCTAGACCAGAGGATCGCAGGTATGCCTTCCATCAGGCAGAGTAGTCATTTTTTATGTATGGGCCTGCCAAAATGACTCTACTCCCCCTGGTGGAAAGCAAAAGCAAAATCCAAGAGTGGTGGTCACCATATTCATTTTGAATGCAGACAATGCAACATGTTGACCCATACCATGGCGGCCTTGTGATGCTTCCGCATCCTTGGGCCTCCGGCCTCGCACTCACCAACGAAACACGACTGCAGGAACGCTGTCATTTTACGTTGATCTTCTGTGCGAGGCTAGTACCGCCCCGGTCGAACTTCATTTTGGCGAAATATATAAAAAAAATGGCAATAAATTTCACTTTCTATATTATATCGCTATAGTCCGCATGTATGTCGGTCATCGGGTTAAAAATAGCACATGGCCTTTCTCAACAATCAAAGTATTTCTATTCCGAATTTCATTGCAATTGGTGAAGCGGTTATGACATGAAATCATAACAGACAGGCAGACTGTCTTACTTTTGAATTTATGGTAGGTGTCACCATGGATTTTTAAAGCACTGCGTTTTGTCAGGGCCAGCTTGAATGGAGTGGTACTACGCCCACATCGAAAACCATAGCTAAGCTATTACTTATATTAAACCGTAACATAAAATATTCTACACTTCTATGAGTGAGGGAGGTTACCATACCATACCCTAAGGGTAAAGGCAATCAGAAAGTAGCAACATACTTGTCTCTAGAGTTTCATAAGGCCGGGATAGTTAGCGCTCCTAGAGGGAGAACTTCTTTCAGGAGGATGGGGTTTGATTGATTTCATTTTGTATCCATGGACATGACAATCACGCATGATCGTTATTGCCTTTGTTGACACATCTGATGGTTGTTCTACTTTACCACGAATAATAGTATTTTCTATATACTAACCATCGATAGAATGGTAGTGTCCTTTAGCGAAAGTAGCATGAATCCCAGTCAAGATATCAGGTTCGCAAAATGATTCCAACATAATCGATTTAATCTCGTCTGTAGTAGGAGAAGCTAAAATACCACCTGTTGATATGAAAGAAAAAATAAATATTAAGGTATATTTGTGTTCTATTCATTTTCATACAGTCGTTTTGATTGTATATAATCAAGCCTCCTACGCCGAGTTCATTCAAAGCAGACTTTTCTGAAATTATAGACAACTAGCTTTTACGGTTTTTATTTCGTAGCAGGCATGCACACACGTAAATAATATGGCTTTCCATAAAAAAAATAATTTTAGAATCGGATTAGTAGATCCAGAGATTACGCTTACAACCTCAAAACATTTTACTTTTTTATAACATTAGTATATTATTACTATACAACTGTACTATGAGAAGCTTCATTATGGCACATGGATGATTTCATGAGAATTTATTAAAAAAGAACTGATTATCACTCATAACGATTGTGAGAAAAGTTACTAATTGTTAGATACGCAGATGCAGTTCTATGGGTCAGCGAATATAAACAATTTTTTTTCTGAGGGATCATAGTAAGTCTCACCTTCAAATTTGCATTGTAAACGAGCTTCGTTCCATGTTGCAGGTATTTCGTGGTATTTGAACCATCCTAGAGGGGTGTGTCTATAATCACATCGGAACCTTAGAGCATCTGAAAAAAGACGTCATATTTTTTTTGAAATTTTTACTACAATTGTGTTTTGTTGTAAGATGTCCATTTTCTTCTCGTTTAATTGATAAAAATGATAAAAGTTTAGCATCGATAAACAGTGCCAATAGATAGTAGTAATAATTCATTAAATAAATACATACGTCATGCAAATTTCTTAAAAAAATATGTATTGATAACTGAACAATAAAAAACAAAAATATATAAAAAAAGTATTACCCAGAAACATGGAGCAGAATATCAACACTATGCATTTTATAACGAACTTCATTTTGTATATGAATGTCAACCAGTAGTGAAACCCAGTAATGATGATCCAAATAATTATGAAACCTTATCACTTGAAACAGGATGAACTTAATCAAGTACTTTTCAGTAGGTTTTTTTTTGATCATATCCGTTGCTTATTTGAAATGAGATAACTATTAACGATTTAGAGGGCAATTAACAGTCGGAAAATATTACAGATAAGACAAGTTATAATATCTACCAAATATATATTTAGTCAGCAATAAAAAGCACGATAAATTTTGCAATTTGAGAGTGAAATTTTGCAATGAAGAAATAAATGCATTAGTCTCTGTCTATTTCTAACAATAAAAATAGTTGAAAAAATGATCAAAAGACAACGTTAATCGATTTACTTTATACAGTTTGCGGTAACGAAACGATGGTGTGGAGCTATCAAACAGAGGTGTAATCAATTAGACTTAGACAATCACCAAATCTGACAAATCCAATCAGTTTCGTCTCTAGATCTCTTACAATCACATTACATCTACAGTCTTTAGTAACCCTTTACTAATCGACCGATCTGTTGGCCTATTTTAATTTGCTTTATTGTTTCCGCGTTAGTAGGGAGTATCTAAACACATTTTTTGGAGATAATACAACTCTCTGTATATTCAGTATATTTAAAAAATACAATGATAAATAAAAGAGCTTAAATTGCTTGTCCGAATTTTTGCAGCATCAACGATTTCATCGACACGGATGTTCGTATGAGAAACGTGACCGCCTGCTTCAGTGACGCGACTTCTGAGCTTGAAGTCTCGGATTCGATTCCTGGGTTGGGCCAAATGTTTGTGTAATCTGCAAATATTCTAGTTTTCTGTGTATTAACAATCGCTCCTCCTCATTTCCTTAGGAAAGAGGTTTTCGTCTGATATACCACGCTGGGCAGACAGACTGGTATAGGGTTTGTTTAAAGTGAATTATCTGAGCATGGGACTAATCCCACCCACACGCCCACCGCTGTAACTCCTGTACACCAGGATCAACAGCAGTGACCCACGAACACACCGAGTTATGACACTCGGGAAGTCCCAGGAAAAAATATTAACTGTCTTGGAACCCGCAACGAAATTAATCAGAAGAAAAACAGGAGGAGTTGGAAATATGATAAGTCCACTTCCCTCCTTAGCAAAGCGGGAGACAAAATGAAGTCAAAATAGGCAGACACCTTTTTTTAAACCGGGAAGCACCACGGATAAAGTATTAGGGGTCCTAAGTGAGCTATATTTGATTACTATAGTATGTATGGCAGAATCGCCTAAACGCACGGAAATTCACCGCAGTTGACACAAGATCCCCATAGTATACCGCCCCAGATGTCATTTGTAAGCTATTTAGCATTGTGTTACGTTCATTGTACCAAAGACTACACTCCCAGAGAACATGATGAGCCGATTGTTCACAGCTAGTATCGGGTGTTGAGCATTGACACAATGGTGAATCGACTAATTTAAATGAGTGTAGTTTGCTCTTAAAGTTACCGTGGCCCGTAAGAAATTGAGCGACACAGTGATCTACCTCGAGCCATGTCCTCGACATCCGTTCGCGAACAGATGGAAAGAACTGGTAGAGGTGGCGCCCCTTAGATGATTCGTCCCATCGTTGTTGCCATTCATCCATTAGGTCGTCATAGACATTGGATTGCTGTTGAAACAATCTTATGATTTTATCGCGGTCTCGTACGCCCAAAAAATCGCATTCCATGTTTTGTTTTGTAGAATAGTACATGGCTGCACGTCTTTGCACCTCGAGATCGACCGGAAGAACACCCGCCAATACCGGTAAAGCCTCAGTACTAACCGTCCTATATGCTTTGCATAAGAAGATTAATGCAAGTCGTTGGCCTTGTAGCAGTTTGCGACGGACAGCACCTACAGTCGCTCTATCGGCCCATACGGGAGCACCATAGCAAACAGCACCCAAATAAGTAGCTCCATATATAATTTTTAATGTATTAAATGAAAGACCCCATGTGGCAGTTGATATTCTCGTCAGAGCAAAGAAACTTTTTTTAGACTTTTCATTAACTGTTCTAATATGTTCGATAAATGAAAAATTTCTTTCTAAAACTAATCCCAAATAGCAAACCGAGGTTTTATTTTTAACAGTAACATTTTGAAATTTAATACACGGCGGTGATTTGAGGTTACCTTTCAGAAGTAGCTGGAAGGTTTTGTTTGGTGCAAAAGTCAAGCGATTACGTACACCCCATAGAGATACTAAGTTCAAACATCTATTAGCCAGACTCTCAAGCCCCGCTCTAGTATCAGATTCCACCAGTAATAAACCGTCGTCCGCATACGCGTTTAGTGTACATCCGGGTGGTATAGGTATTGTAAGAAAATCGTCGAAGCCTATATTCCACAAGTATGGACCTAGCACCGAGCCCTGAGGACACCCCATCGTAAGCGCCTTCGACACAGAATGATGTCCAAGTCTTAGTTTTGTTGTGCCTTGTGTGAAGTATGAGGAGATTAGGGAATAAATATTTTTAAAGCATCCTCTTGATTTTAATTTTAGCAATAACATGGGCCACCACGCGTTGTCGAAGGCGCCAGATATATCTAAGAAGATACCTAAGACGTATTGAAACCTTGACTCGGTGACAGTTTTCCTTACAGATATGACCGCATCTGTTGTTGATTTTCCCAACGTAAATCCGAATTGTCTATCATGAAATTTAACTCCACCCGGTAGAAGTCGAGGCATTACAAGACGTTCTAAAAGCTTTCCTAGCGATGGTAACAGTGTTATAGGTCGATAGGACCCAGGACCGTCCGGCGGCTTATCGCCGTGTTTTGGTATTATACGAATATTACCGCACCGCCAAACACTAGGAAATACTCCTTCCGCAATGCAACGTTTAAAAACTGTTAAAATCGTATCACCCGAGAGTTTACAAGCTTCTTTTATCATTTTATTTGATATTTTATCGTCGCCCGAAGCCTTGTTTAGTGGTAATGACCTAACAATACCAAGAAATTCGTCTGAAGATGGTAAGTCAGACGTTGGAGACAATGGTGGTTCGATGGCCCACTGCCTAATTTGTCGGTGATAATCAGTGTCATCCTCCGGCCGATCGTCGGGCACAAGTGATTCTAAAAGATATTTTGCTGTTTCTTCTACTCCTGTAGTATAACTGTTATGAATTTTGATGTTCTGTACGTATGCAAGGTCGATAGATCTATTTGCCTTAAATTCATGATACAAAGGTGACCACGGACCCTCTCTATCGAGTTTATCTACAAGTTTGCGTATTAAATTTCCCTTTGATTTCTCCACTGCTGCCCTGTAGTGAGACCTAGCAACTCTAAGAGCAATGAGAGCATTATTGTTATCTGAGCAGCAATGTAGTACTGCATAATTAAAATAAATATTTTTGCGTCTTAACCACCGCGCGTTCTCGATAGGTTATGTCATCGTCACACCACCCGCGCCGGTTATCGTCGTCGTTTTCGTAGAAATAAAACTTCAAAAACATTCAGCCCAAATGCTCGTGTATCCCGGACGAGAGATTATACAGGCGGGCTGAATGAAACACATTTTGAATTCGTTTCTTCTTTATTTTTCACCACAAGCTATAGTAGTAGATCCGAGGTAAGATCATCTTTTACTCATCTGTTATCCGGATGAAAATTAAATTATATCAAATAAAATTAATTTCTGATTATAACGCATGTGAATTGCCAAAAAAAGTTCATGAATATCATTAATGATAGTTATAAAATCGAAAAAATATTCTTAATTTCACCCACATCTTATCTAAACGAACATAACGCAGATGGAAAGTACATAAGTGTATAACCTGCAACACCTAGATTGCCAACCCTTTTCTGGTCCCTATTACCTGACAACCGCATATAAACAGGTAAGTAAATATTAATAATTATTGCACCCATCTTCATCTTATCCACTTGAAATAAATTTAAAAATAAAAGTTATTTTATTGTAAACTAGCTGAACCCCGCGGTGTAACCCGTGGTTATTGTTGTACTGCGAGTAACGCCGCGGTACAAAGTTAGTTTAAAAATAGTAGTTACTCCCTGGATCATCAGTTACCTGCCAGTGAAAGTTCCGTCAAAATCGGTCCAGCCGTTCCAGACCCGGAACAGACAGACAGAGAGACAAAAAAAATTTTAACTACATTTTTGGTATATGTACCATGTATTCATAGATATGCATTTAGTAAAAAGCGGTTATTTTAATATTACAAACAGACACTCGAATTTTATTTATTTGTATAGATACAGTAGTATAAGGTGGCCTGAAAAATCCGTTCATAGATAACGGTTGTCAATATTTCAAACGTTTGAGAAAATTGCAGAATCCATTCTCATAAATTTTTTTTCACCATATGCCAATTTTTTTTCACTCTCTATCAAAGATTCAGAACGTCAGAATAGACAGGAATTTTATATTCCATTCAAAATATCAGGTCCTAAACACGTGTTTAACAAACAAACAAGAAGCTTTTTCAATGAGTCAACAGAGTACAACGTAGGCATTATCCGACCACAGTGATGGTTTGGTGGAAACTTAGCTATGAAGGAGTGACTGAGCCATATTTTTGTGAAAAAGGTATCAAAACATCGGCACAAGTGAATCAAAATATCATTCTTGAGAATGTCGTTAAGCACATTAACAATATCATGTTCAATAACCAATAATGTTCACCAACAACCAATTAACAACTGAATTGCAGCCAATGGAGGCTTCTAATAAGCTTTATGTATTCTGATGATTTTATATTAATATACATTAAACTAACACACTGTAATAATAATAAATGTTACGTACAATAAAAATGTTGTTTTTCCTTGTAACAATATTTATGGCAAGAATAAATAGCCTATGGATTGAGTCCATAGGTTATTTATTCTTGCGCGTATTTGTATTACGTATGCGTATTTGTCGGTTATCGCGGCAAATAGTAGCCTAAGTGTTATTCTGATGTATAAGCTATTTTTACCCGACTACGGCAAAGCTTGTGATTTTGACAGGCTATGTATGTATATACGTATGAATGTTAATTTGTTCCCTCAGAGCTCCTTAACTACTCATTAGAACTGGGCAAATGAGGTGTCGTTAGAAGCGTCATGATTGTCTTCTGGTTATAGAGTATATGACGTGTCACTGAATCTAATATGGCGCCCTCTAGCCAACGTAAAGTACTGTATTAAAAAATAAATTTTAGAGAAATATGCAGTGTTTGGTATCATACGATAGGGCGTTACTTGTACATTTCAAAAATATAGTATATAGTAGTAGCATTTTCTCTTGACTTTGTCCGTATTCATTCGATGATTATGATATATCTATGGTAACTATTTAAAATATACTTTGCAAAGAAATTAATATTATAGAGACACCAAAACATTTTAAATAAAAAAAGTACATTACGCTACATGGACTATGGCTTTTCAAACTTAGTAATGTACCATAGTCCATAACTCTTTAACAACGAGTGACTACGACTTTTGAAACTTGTTACATGCTTTTTCAGCGTCGTTTTTTGTCTTAGTTGGGTTTTAGTTTTCACTTTTTTTTATACTGTAAAGTATCATTCAAAGCCGTTTAGTAGTTTTAGCGTGAAAGAGTAACAAACATCCCTCCATCCATCCATACTTACAAACTTTCACGTTTATAATATTAGTAAGATCATAACTTTTTTTTCATCTTATAGATAACCAAATTATTCCCAAATGCTAATTTTCTATATAGCTAAGTAGGCTTGCTAACTTATTTCTATATGGCTACCTGACCAGGCATGAAGAGGTAAATCAAAAAAAAAATGAAAGTCAATATTAATTAAATAGTCATGACAGTCATTTATACTCTCGGGTTATGGCACTTGATGGAACTTGTTGCAATACATTTCAGAATCAAACTCACTTGTACTTATATCACTATTAAGTGATTTTGATCCTAGAATGTAGTCATGGCAGCTTTGCGATAGGCGAACTGTCGTAGGTGTGTTTATTATTCAATAAAAAAAAACATATATCATAAAAATCAGATGGGTGTAAGTCAATCTTGAGCGGCTTTTAGATCATATAAAGAAATAAATAAAAAGAAATAACTCGCACAGAAAATCAACGTAAAATGACAGCGATCATGCTGTCGTGTTTCGTTGGTGAGTGCGAGACCGGAGGCCCAATGATGCGAAAGCATCACTAGCCCGCCATGGTATGGGTCACCATGCTGCATTGTTGCATTGTCTGCGTTCGCAGTATGGTGACCATCACTCTTGGATTCTGCTTATGCTTTCCATCAGGCAGAGTAGAGTCATTATGGCAGGGTCAAACATAAAAAAAAAAAAAAAAAAAAAAAAAAAATATGTTTGTGTGAAAGAAGTATAAAGGCGTTAAAGGCCTTAGGCCATGTTCAGATGACGAGCGCTCAACGCGCGTTAACAACTTCTTGTAAAAACGCGCGTTAGCATGTGTTCTTCAAGAACGAAATTAATGTAGGTGTACACGCGCGTTAGCAAAACGCGCGTTGAGCGCTCGTCATCTGAACATGGGCTAAATAAAAAAAAAAACAAAATTAATTTTCACATTTAAATGTCGATTTGGAAATTTTATTTATGGTATACAACTATTGTATATTTAAGCTTAATATTAACGAGTATAGCATTTAATTCAATTGTAAACATAGAACGCGATGAAATCTTGAGATATAACAGTCCTGCACATTGCAGTAAGTTGACACTAACTAGCAGGGACGATATGTTTTGGATTGGTTTTATTTTTCTTAGATGCGGATTCAGTTGGTTTTTCTTCAACATTATTGTTACAGTCGTGATTATGAATAGATTCATCTATTGGTTTAATATTATCACACACTAGTGGATAGTCAGGACTTTTTTCACAAATAAATGGATAATGACTCTCGCACAATAAGTCATTTAATAAGCCATCACGGAACACGGATCCACAGTATTCTCCTTCGGTACTGTTATCAGGTTGTCCTGCAGAAAACTTGGCAAATCCTGCCTCTTGAATTGTTTGACCTGAAATTTGTTTTTGTAAAAAGTTGGTTGTATTTACTTAGTTATCAATCTTAACTCTGTTATACTTTTTTCAGCGTGATTTTCCGCTGCATTCATTGTATTATTACATTTGTATATTTATATTTATGAAAAGATAATTTCCGGACTAGTAATAAAAATCCTGTACCGTGGAGGCCTTTACTAATTTATATGTAAAGGACACAAAAAACACTCAGACTTAAATCAACAATTTGGACGTAATGGAAACAAAGTATTGACCTATGTAGGATTTGATCCTATTACACACAGCATTATAGAAAAGAGCATGGCAACCGCCTAAACCCCTTACGCCATTTGTGCAGTCAAATTTACTATCCTTACAATAGTTTCTGAAGAATTTCATTCGATTTAATGTAGGATTGATTAAATTTTTACTTCTGTTTGTGCGGAGTTATCTTTTTTAAGTAATAATAAATACCATGTATAGTAGTCCAATCTGCACTCTCTCCCCAATTATGAAATCCAACGTAAGCAACATCTTTGGGAAAATTGCCAATCATTGCCGCTGCGGGATATTTCGCAAATATTTGCGCGATGACATTCGCCTCTACATCGCTGTTGATAATAGCTAGATGCCCCCCCTCAGCAGAACAGGCAAAAAGTGCTCGTGCAAATGTTCTCGGTGTTGTGTGAAATTTGTAACATTTATTTGTCTGGCTCTCAAAGTGGTATTCTAAAAGTTTCAATTAATTTAATTATAAATGGTGACATTAATAAAATTCTGAAAATAATGTATATTTAAGCGTATATTTCTAATAAGTACTGAAGAGAAATCTAAAACCGTTGTTAGTTAAATCTAAAAGTATGTAGTCTAATCCCATAATTTGAAATTATTGATCTGAAATATTACATCTCAGGGAATTCCAAATCAACTCACGGCTAAACAATCAGAATATTCTTCTCTAGATATTACATTCTAAAATTGATTATATTAATAATGCGACCAAATTTCAAAGAATATTAAACTTAAAAAATTAAGGGAAAAAATGCTATGGAGCTGTTGCTATACTTACCTGGATCTAGAGTACCACAAACATTGACATCAACTTGCGAATTCTCTCTAAAGCATATATAAGGTCGCGGTTCATCACATCTTGCGTCAGAGAATTTCCCATCAGTGTTTAAAGTAATGCACCTTTCACTGTCATTCTTATTATCAGGTTCATTTACCTCCCATTCATGTGGAATTTGTGCCAGAGGTATACCTAAAATTTAAATTTTTTGTCCGTTTAGATATTCAACGTTTTTTATGTATGGGTCTACCAAAATAACTCTACTCTGCCCGATGGAAAGCATGAGAAGAATCCAAGTGTTGTGGTCAGCATACTCATTGTGAATACAGGAAATGTAACAATGCAGCATGGTGACCCACACTACAGCTGCCCAGTGATGTTTCTGGAGCATGAATGCTGTCATTTTACGTTGATCTTCTGATCTTATTGAAGTTCAACATTGTTTTTTCTTTTAAAAGATAGATCAAGTACTAGGAATATATCCTGAACTAAATGAATCCAACGGTGTTACTCGCGGTTATTGATGTACCGCGAGTAACGCCGCGGGACAAAGTTAGTCTAAAAAAAGTACCTAAGTTACTCCTCGGATCATCAGCTACCTGCCAAAGTCCCATCAAAATCCATCCAGCCGTTCCAGAGATTACCCGGAACAAACAGACAGACAGACAAAAAATTTGTTTACTACATTTTTGGTATATGTACTATGTATACATACATATGCATTTACTAAAATGCGGTTACTTTAATATTACAAACAGACACTTCAATTTTATTTATTTGTATAGATTACGGGGAGTTCAGAAATATTAATCACTCATATTGTTGTTCAATGTGGAAATTAGGGCCATACCCATAGACCAGACAATATCAGTGCAGTAAAAAGCAGCAGGGTGACCGTACGCCACAAGTGTTGTAACTGTTTATAACTGTCTTCATTTTCTAACTTACCATCAACGGAATAGTACTGTCCTTTTGCAACAGTAGAGTGAATTCCAGTGAAAATTTCATTCTTGCAAAATAAGTCCAACATTAACGTTTTCAGTCCTGGTATTGTAGGAGACGCTAATATTCCACCTGTTAGCCAGCAGATAAGATAAGTAAATTACTATATAAATAGTTATTGAGAATCGAGTTAATGTGATCCCAATACAAGGCAAAAATGGGAGGCTTTGGAAAGAATTTGTCCATATTCCTTAAATATTAAGCAGAAGCAGAATTTTATATTTTGAAAAATATGATCAAAATTGATGGATTTTTATATTTAGACTAGATTAAACAAAAAAAAGTAACTATAGGTTAAAAATTGCATATAGAAAAGGGCAATTTAATATGATTAAAAATTTCTGAATCAACCAAATCGATTGGGTGGCTTCCTTCGGGGTCATGGCTCGGAACAAGGCCTTGGATTTATACAGAGTTGCTTTTGTTGATTTTGTACACAAATTGACTTGAGCAATGCCGGCAGTCGCCCTCTCAGGGTTGCCCCTTTAAACCCCTCCTGTTTCGTCGGGGATTAAAAGTTAACTAAATAATATTTGTAACTAAAATTTACCTTCGAATTTGCACTGCAGGCGGGCGTCATACCAAGTTGTTGGTATTTCGTGGTATTTTAACCATCCTAGGTAAGTATACTTATAATCGCATCTGAACTTTACTCCATCTGCTAGAAAATCAGACAAGAAATTAATATTTTTCATTATTTGTATTGTGTTTGGTCTTTTGACCATACAAATACTTACAAAGAGTTTTTTTTCTGTAGCTAAGTATGTTGACATGTTTACTCAAAACTCAGAGATCTTACTAGTTATCTAAAATTTTATAAACAGTTGTCCGTAGATTCATGTATACTTTAGTAACTTGTAGAATTATTTATTATCGTGTACTATCATAATAGCGTGTAATATATAAAAAAACATGCTAAGTGGCGAGTAGGATTGGCGCACGATGGGGTCCGTACCATATCTAACTTAACTAACAAAAACGAGCAAAAAAATCATGGCTTTTTTATGGTAGCCTCCCTTAAAATTTGTTTTATATTTTGGTTTTATTTGTTTTTAAAGTGAATATATATCTAAACATTTCAAGCATCTACATATTGTCGTTATCAATATCGAGTAAAAGAATTATGGGAGCTCCCATAAATATTTATTTTTGTCTGTTTTTTTTAAATATTTGTTGTTATAGCGGCAACAAAAATACATCATCTCTGAAAATTTCAACTGTCAATCTATCACGGTTAATGAGATACAGCTTGGTGACAGACTTACGAACAAACAGACAGATGGACAACGAAGCGTCATTAACTGTGTCCCGTTTCACCCATTGGGTACGGAACCCTAAAAAAGGTGTTTATTTATGCTGCACCTTTTCACTTGCGATTCACTACGGGCGTCAATACTATGCGAATTTTATTTAATTTATGAAATGGAGGATAGGTGAGCCTTTGGTGTGGGATGCAACTTGTGTTGACACCCTCATCTTCCAACAGCTAAAGCTGGTTATGCCGCCGCTGCTGCTGCTTCAGCGGAAAGCCCCAAACGGCGTAAGTACCAAAATTTTATAGGTAATTTCATTTTTGAACCGTTTGGGGTAGAGAAGCTAGGTTCATGGGGCCCGAGTGCTCGCGTTATGTTTAAACAACTTGCTAAGTAACTGATTGATGCTTCTCGCGACCAGCGGGCTGGCCTTTTTCTAGCACAGAGAATCAGCATTGCTATTCAACGATGTAATGCTGTCAGTTTTATGGGAACGCTACCAGTAGGCGAAGATGTGGAGTTTTTTGATGCTTGTATGTAAATATTGTTACTGTTTTTTTAGTTATGGTTATGTACATAGATTTCTATTTAATGTAATAAATGATTATTTATGAAATTAGAAACAGTACAATGTTAGAAATAATAGTTTTATAACTCAACTCAGCAACCCGAAATTAAATTTGCAATTATACAGAAATAAAGAAAATAATATTTTAAAAGAAAATTAAAAATATGTTTTAAAAAACTTGTCGATAGCTGTACAACAGTTAAAACATATTAAATTTTATTTAATTTTTTAGTAATAAAAGTCGAAAAGGCTAAATAAATGGCTATTACCCCAAAAACGATTTCGTTATTTGACTACTTATTTACTTAAAAAAATATTATTTTTATATTGTGTAGCTCTCTCAATAAAAACTTAAAAGTAATAAATACTAGAATTACTTTAGTCAAACATAAAAAAATTCAAAATATCTTAATCATAAATGTAAAAGTCAAGCATAAAAAATATTTCAAAATATCTTACCCATAAATGTAAAAGTCAAACAAAAAAATATTTCAAAATGCCTTACCCATAAATGTGAGACAAAGTACCAGGACAACATATTTTAAGATGAACTTCATTTTGCGTGCAGATACTAGCGAGTGAGGCGAAATAATGCAAATAATTTAGATGCTTTGTCATCTATAACCAGGAAGGAGATGGGGACTACAATGAAGTATTTTTAAAATACAGGAGACGATATCCCAAGTGTTACTAACTTCACGATGCTGCAGCAACCAGCCAATGTATGTTAGTCACTCTGAAATTATCTGTTCTGATCTAATATTTAAATTTAATAATTTTATGTTATTTAATATTATATGGTATTTTTTAGCGATTTGTTCGAAACAGAAAATGGTGAAATTGAAACATGAAATGTCCGTATGAGTCTATCAGACTCATGTATTTGAGTTTTTTTTTAAAATGTGGAAAACATTATTAAAAAAGTAAAACCTGATATTAGTAGCATATTATCCACTAAGATACTAAATTAGTTCCAAGAAAAGGGCATACCATCACCCGCTAATGAGCAAGTTGATAAAATGATTCTTGCCAAATTCAGAGCATCATCGCCAACCAACTACTCCGTTAACACAGTTGTGAATAGAGAGTGCAATAGCCAATTTATCCAACAGAATTTTAAATTCTTTAACTGGAATTCCGCTGCATAAATTAATCTTCAATGTAAGTACCCCCATTATGATTATTAGAGCGATAAGAAATTAGATACCACCAAAACTATGCAAATTTACAATAATCAATTTTTAAACAAAATCAAACATTAATATGTTATCCTCAACATTGCCTTTCTAATTGAAACGGCTACTAGTTCGTGTAAAAATAATATTTCGAATGATAACAGACAGACAAAAATTTTTTTAACTTAATTTTTGGTATATGTGTATACATATATATGCATTTAGTAAAAAGCGATTATTTTATTATTACAAACAGACACTACAATTTTATTTATTTGTATAGATAAGTCCCGATGTATAAGAGACTATTTTTATTTGTAAAAGTGACACAATGAAATTCTAAAAAAAACAACGCATTACCCCATATTGGATAGTCTACGTTTGTCTCAGTGCCAGCGGCAATAAACTTCCTCCAAAATCCATAATCTATCTATACTAATATATAAAGCTGAAGAGTTTGTTTGTTTGTTTGTTTGTTTGTTTGTTTGTTTGTTTGAACACGCTAATCTCAGGAACCGGTGGTCCGATTTGAAAAATTCTTTCGGTGTTGGATAGTCCATTTATCGAGGAAGGCTATAGGGTATATATCATCACGCTACTACTAATAGGAGCGGAGCAACAATGAAGAATATTTCAAAAACGGGGGAAATTTTCACGCTACGGGCAATATAAGGCGCAAACGACGTTGCGTGGGTCAGCTAGTACTAATATATAAAGCTGAAGAGTTTGTTTGTTTGTTTGTTTGAACACGCTAATCTCAAGAACCGCTAGTCCGATTTGAAAAATTATTTCAGTGTTGGATACTACATTTATCAAGGCAGGCTATAGACTATATATCATCACGCTCGGTCTAATAGGAGCGGAGCAGCAATGAAAAACGTTTCGAAAACGGGGGAAAATTATCACGCTACGGGCAATAGGAGACGCAAACGAGATTGTGTGGGTCGGCTAGTAATATTTTAAACTAGCTGACTCAGTGCACTTTGTACTGCCATATTTATATATCTGTCTCAGCTTTCAGGATTCATTTTTATATAAAAATACACATATGTGTAAGATTTTGAAATAACTCTGTCTGTGTGTATTTAAAGCTAAACTACCGATTTAGAAGAATTTCGTTAGAAGGATTTAAAAGCTCAGCTACTTTTTGTCGCGACAAAAGCTAATTCTCCGTAATATTTTCGTCATATTATTTAGTATAATATAATCGAATTTGAATTATTATTATTTTGATAATCCCCAGGACTCACAGGAAACAGGAGACTACTAAGATAACAAGCGATATAAATCATATTTTTGAAGCTGAATGTTATGACGTCACATCCGTGTTGATATAAGACTACAGTAATATTTTATCTAGCAAATGGATTATATGCATTTGCATAATATGCCTTTGCATATTTAAGCCATCCTCAGCGGTAATAGCATATTTTTTCTAAAAAATAGTTAAGATGCATATTATCGGTACATTTTCAATTTTTTCCGTGTTCAGTACACTTACCGTACATTCTGAAATGCGAAAAAAGTGATAAATCCAATAGTCATAGTCGTTTTGCGTATTTTGCCGATTTTCATGCATATTTTGTCTATTTTCGTGCATATTTAAAGTCTTTTCTATTCATATTTATGAATAAATAAATAATAAATAAATGTTTCGGACATCTAACACACAATGCCATCTAGTCCCAAGCTAAGCAGAGCTTGTGTTATGGGTTACTAGACAACTGATACAAATACATATATACATTTTTTTTCGTAAATACATACATATTATACATAGAAAACACCCAAACTTCGAAACAAATATTTGTAGACCATACAAACATTTGGTCCGACCTGGGAATCGAACCCGAGACCTCATGATTAGCAGTCGCACACGCCGACCGCGAGAACGACGAGGCAATCTTTGTTTTTTTTTTATTATTTGTATGCATATAACAAGCTTTTTATGTTGCATGTAATCATTGCAGTTTTGTCTGTTTATATGTATTTCTAAGACATAGATAGCATTAGGAACGTATCCCGTGTCGAGTGGGATTTTACAATCATAGGTACTAGAAAAGAAAACAAAATACCCAGATTCAGAATAACAATCTGTGGATCACACATGGGACAAGTGTTGTCCCATATGGGGTTTGTACTCACAATACTCAGCGCTGTAGACAGCGGCATAGCAACTGCTTAAAACACTTCGCCATCCGCATAGTTAATTGTGTAAAGAACTAGCCGACCCACGCAACCTCGTTTGCGTCTTCTATTGCCCGTAGCGTGATAATTTTCCCCCGTTTTCGAAACATTTTTCATTGGTGCTCCGCTCCTATTGGTCCTAGCGTGATGATATAGCCTATAGCCTTCTTCGATAAATGGGCTCTCTAACACTGAAATAATTTTTCAAATCGGACCAGCGGTTCCTGAGATTAGCGTGTTCAAACAAACAAACAAACAAACTCTTCAGCTTTATATATTAGTATAGATAGGGAATTCTGAATAGAAGTGTTAGGGTTCCAACACACCTACAAATAGTGGGTGACCCGAGGTACGCCGGTGTTCGAGTACGACATAACCACCAGCCGTTGTACCGAGAGCATTTCCAAAAAAAGGGTAAAATGGTTTACTAAAACTATTGAACGGTTAAGTGTTTCAAAAGTGCCATTTCTTGGAACACGGTTCTCGGGCCTTATGTATTTTTTTTAATACTTAAAAAATCCTTTATAATTTGTAAATATAAATATAAGTTGGTATATATATATGCATGTTCTTTTATTAACCCACTTTAAAAAAGGAGGAGGTTATCAATTCGACTGTATTTTTTTATGTTTATTACCACTTTCGAGTAGGTGTACCGGTTTTGATATTTTTTTTTATATTTGAAGCCTGGTGTTTTCCGTGTGGTCGAATTTCAATTTGGCTCTGTTCTTGAAAACTTTTTTTGTTATAATTTGTGTATATTTTACCTTTAAAATATATGCATAACTGTTCATTTTAGATATCAAGTTTAGGGGTTTTTACATGAGATAAGTGACACAACTCCGGAAATTACATGTAAACCTACATGAATGTTTATCGTACGGATTTATAATAATTCGCCAAACTTTGGTTTATTATTATAAGTCAAACTTCGTTTACATTTTTGTATTCAATTAAAACTTACCTTGTTATTTTGTGATATTCTGTATGCTCAATTATTTAGTCTTCCGGAGGATAACGTGGATTATCATAATAATAACACACATTATTAACAATTCGATAATTAATATCTCTCTGAATGGATGTAGAAGTGGGTTCGGTCCACTAAAGAGCTCCCTATCATAGAAATGACCATAAGCCAATAGGTACGTCGTAATCGTAAGAGTCTGTCGACGTGATGAGCAGATTATAAGAAGGTTTATGACTACCCCATACGTGGCTTTTGAAGGTGTTAGAGTTATATAAAATTAATACAACTCTGTGCACTTTTTGGCAGTCATGAACGGGGCAATGGACAGCAGTATGGATGTCGACAGACTGCCGTAAACGATGTTTCAATAAAAATCGAGCGGGGCATATTTCAAGGTAACAGTCTGAGTCCCTTGTGGTTTGTCTGGATTTGAACCCTCTAAATACTCTATTAGAGGGTTCAGAGTTAGGCTATAGATTGCAGAAAGATGATCGAGTTATATCTCACCTCTTTTTTATTATATGATAAGAACAATATTTTATGCGTGAAAAGGAATATAGATATGTTAAAAAAATATGCTTCGATTATTAAGGTACTATATTCTATTATAGAAAATTATAAATTAAAAATCATACTAAAACCGCTTCAAGAAAATAAGCTTGCTTGGATTTAATCATTAGCACTTTGTCAAATCTCATCTCAAAAACACATTACATTAGTTTGAAAAACGAATAGATTATAGTAGAGAGAGAGAGAGAGATAGAAAATTTCCATGATTTACTAATTAAATTTCAGACTTACAATAGTAAGCAGAGGTCGTTAAATATTACGCATAATGACCAAACGTTAGACATAGTGGACTCAACCACTTTTCTAGGTATAAGTATTGATAAATATTGTTGTTGGAAACAACACGTTAATAAAATGTGTTCAATGCTAGATAGCTACGTATTTGTTTTAAATAAAATAAGACAAGTAGCTACACCAGACGCTGTCCTATCGATAACCAGACGATATCACGGTTACGTCTCCTCGGTTCTACGTTATGGAATTGTCATATGGGGAAATTTTGTAGATAAATAAATAAATATTTTGGACACACAACGTCATCTAGTCCCGAGCTAAGCAGAGCTTGTGTTATGGGTACTAGACAACTGATACAAATACATAATATGGATTTATATCAGTTGTCTAGTACCCATTTGTATTTTATTTCATATCGAGACCAGATGACAGCGTTACACTCCAAGTGACTTTTACGAGAGCCTCGAATAACGCTTTCAGTGACTTAATCTTCGTAAAGTTATTAGCCTGACGTAAAACTAATCCTAAGTTACGATATGCTTTTTTGCAAACCTCTGTAATATGTTTCTGAATTCTTAAATCTACTATGACATTGTATTCCTAGATTTTTCATCTCATTGTCGCGCTGTATTGGGATGTCGTCTAAATGTTAGTGGTGGAGCACACATGCTCGGCTAAAAGATAGCACTGAGCATTTGCTTGCATTAAAATAAAGCCTGTTTGCTGTGCTCCATTTCGTGACTCTATCCATGTTGTTCTGAAGTTCCACGCAGTCAGCATCCTGCTTCACCTCCTGCACCAACTTCAGATCGTCGGTAAACAGTAAACATGTTGATTTATTTACAACTTACAGTAAGTCATTTATCGTCAAGATAAAGAGGTCCCAGATTACTCCCCTGGCTCATCCCCGATCTGGTAAAATACGGTTAAGGAAGATAACCACCGCAGTCGAATGACGTCTGACGTCTATCTCGTAAGTAGTTAGCGAAAAATTTTAGCTTGGCGATGTACATCTGAAACTGGATAATTTCGATAGGAGAACGTCATTGTCAACCGTATAGAATGTTTTCCTGAAATCTAAGTGGACGCCGTCTACTTGTAAACCAGTATCTATAGATGGCACTAATTCCGATATCCCCGGCCCGGGCAAA
Source organism: Spilosoma lubricipeda (assembly GCA_905220595.1). Classification (NCBI taxonomy): domain Eukaryota; kingdom Metazoa; phylum Arthropoda; class Insecta; order Lepidoptera; family Erebidae; genus Spilosoma; species Spilosoma lubricipeda. The sequence continues at coordinate 1,990,950 of HG992296.1, forward strand.
AGCCATGCTGTGCATCACATAGCTGGGCACTTACTGACACATAAAAAGAGGCGTGAATGGCGGCTTCGAAAACCTTAGCCGGAGTACACAAATTTGCCACCGGCCTATAGTTGCTAGAAACCACCCATGTTAGCTTCCAGCGTTCAGGAAACGTAGCCGTGTCAATACACGAATTTAATAAATGCATTAAAGGCTCTACCAGTATTTCATGACAATCTCTAAACACGGTATGTCATCTACACCTACAGAACGCTTGGGCGTGAGGCGGGCGAGTGAGCAACGTATATCATCAGATTGCAGGCTAGGTCATGTATCAAGATTTTTCACAGTTCTTAGGAATACCAGAATCTGACATGAAACAGTCGTTGCAGAAACGCTTCTTTGGCCGCCTAAAAAAAGTACTTAAAAGTCTTTTATCAGGTGTCATTTGGTATATTTAGATGGACTCAGACCGAATTAGATGCCATAGACAGGAGAGTCCGTACATTGCTGTGAGTTTGATCATAGAATGTAGTCGTGACAGTTTGAAGATAGGCAAACTGCCATAGGTGTGTTTATTGTTTAGTAAAAATAATAATATATTATTTATATGGTTGTCAGATGTGTGTAGGTCATCATCCTTTAAAGAAATATTTTTTTGTTTAAATGAAAGAGGTATAATGGCGATCAAGGCTCAGAAATAAACAAACAAATTTAATTTTTAAATTATAATGTCGATTTTGAAATTTTATTTTTGATATACATCTACATCTATTGGAATTTTACATTTAAGCTTAATATTTTACGAGTATATAGCATTTAATTCAATTATAAACATAGAATGCGATTATATTCCTGCACATTGCAATAAGATCCCACTAACTAGCAGGGATGATATGTTTTGGATTGGTTTTATTTTTGTTAGGTGCAGATTCAGTTAGTTTTTCTTCGACATTATTGTTACAGTCGTGATTATGAATAGATTCATCTATTGGTTTAATATTATCACACACTAGTGGATAGTCAGGACTTTTTTCACAAATAAATGCGTAATGACTCTCGCACAATATGTCATTAAATAAGCCATCACGTGACACAGAACCACAGTATTCTCCTCCAGTACTGTTATCAGGTTGGTCTGAAGCAAATTTGGCGAATCCTGCCTCTTGAATTGTTTGACCTGGAATTTATTTTTGTAAAGCAGTTAGTTGTATTTATTTAGTTATCAATCTTAACTACATTTTACTTTTTCTTGCGTGGTTTTCCGCTGCATTGATTTCATTTATATATTTATTTATGTTTTTGAAAAGATACCTATCTATTTTTTTAATTAATGATTATAATTGCCGCTCTAGGAGTTTAAGTGAAGGCCTTTATAAATTTATATGTAAAGGACACAAAAAATACTCAGACTTAGATCAACAATTTGGACGTAAAGGAAACAAAGTATTGTCTTATGTGGGATTTGAACCCACAACACACAACATCGCAGAAAATGGCTTAAACTCCCTATATCCAATTGGGCAGTCAGATGTACTATCTTACAATAATTTCTGAAGAATCTCATTTGATTTAATATGGGATTAATTAATTTTTTACTTCTGTTTGTGCGGAGTTATCCTTTTTAAGTAATAATAAATACCGTGGATAGTAGTCCAATCTGCACTCTCTCCCCAATTATGAAATCCAACGTAAGCAACATCTTTGGGAAAATTGCCAATCATCGTCGGTGCGGGATATTTCGTGTATATTTGCGTGATGACATTCGCCTCTACATCGCTGTTGATAATAGCAAGATGCCCCCCCTCAGCAGAACAGGCGAAAAGTGCTCGTGCAAACTTTCTCGGTGTTGTGTGAAATTTGTAACATTTATTTGTCTGGGTCTCAAAGTGGTATTCTAAAAGTTCAATAAATTTAATTTTAAATGGTGACATTAATAAAATTCTGAAAATAATGTATACATAAGCGTATATTTCTAATTAGTACTGAAAATAAATTTAAAACCATTGTTAATTAGATTTAAATGTAGCCTAATCCCATAATTTCAAATTATTGATCTAAAATATTACATCTCAGGCAATTCCAGCAATTCAAATGAACTCACGGCCAAATAATCAGAATATTCTTCTACAGATATTACATTCTAATATTGATTATATATTATTAATGCGTTCAAATTTCAAAAAACATGAAAGTATAAAAATTAAGGGAAAAATTGCTTCGAAGCTGTTGCTATACTTACCTGGATCTGGAGTACCACAAACATTGACATCAACTTGCGAATTTTCTCTAAAGCATATGTAAGGTCGCGGTTCATCACATCTTGCGTCAGAGAATTTCCCATCAGTGTTTAAAGTAATGCACCTTTCACTGTCATTCTTATTATCAGGCTCATTTACCTCCCATTCATGTGGAATCTGTGCCAGAGGTATACCTAAAATTTTAAATTTTTGTCTGTTTGAGTATTCAACTTTTTTTTTTAATGTATTGGCCTACCAAAATGACTCCGCTCTGCCTGATGGAAAGCATAAGCAAAATCTAATAGTGGTGGACACCATACTCATTGCGAATGCAGACAATGTAACAATGCAACATGGTGATCCACACCATGGCGGCCCAGTGGTGTTTCTGCAGGATCACGAATGCTGTCATTTTAAGTTGATCTTCTGATCTTATTGAAGTTTAACAAAATTTGTTCTCTTAAAAGATAGCTGAAGCACTAGAAATATATCCTGAATTGCGGGAAATTCAGAAACATTAATCACTTAAAATAATTTTTTTTACACACCCACGGACCAGACAACATTCAGTACGGCAAAGGAGCAAGATGACTGTATGTCACGAGTATTCCAACTCTTTATACCTGTATTCAATTGTATTGTTCTAACTTACCATCAACGGAATAGTACTGTCCTTTTGCAACAGTAGAGTGAATTCCAGTGAAAATTTCATTCTTGCAAAATAAGTCCAACATTAACGTTTTCAGTCCTGGTATTGTAGGAGATGCTAATATTCCACCTGTTAACCAGCAGAGAAGATAAGTAAATTACTATAGTAATAGTTATTGAGAATCAAGTTAATGTGATCTCAACACAAGGCAAGAAACGAAGGCTTTGGAATGGATTTGTCCATATTCCCCAAATAAGCAGAAGCAGAATTTTATATTTTGCTCAATATGATTCAAATCAATCGATTTTTATATTAAGTGGCGTGCAATTAATAATCTAGATTTAATTGAAAAAAACTATTAACAGGTCAATTGTCATCAATAGGTTTAAATTTGTACACAGAAAATGACGATATAATATGATTTAAAATTTCAGAATAAACCAGATCTATTGGTTGGCTTTCTTTGGGGTAATTATAGAACAATGCCTTGGATTTATTCAGGCCGTGGCACTCTTAGAGTTGCCACTTATAACCTCTTCTTTTACGTTGAGGGTTAAGAGGTAACTAAATATTTTCTAATATGTGCTATGTAAATTTTACCTTCGAATTTGCACTGCAGGCGGGCGTCATACCAAGTTGCGGCTATTTCATGGTATTTTAACCATCCTAGGTAAGTATACTTATAATCGCATCTAAACTTTACTCCATCTGCTAGAAAATCATACAAGAAATTAATATTTTTCATTATTTTTATTGTGTTTCGTCTTTTGACCATACAAATATTTACAAATAGTTCTATTTCTGTAGGTAAGTATGTTTACATGTTTCATTACGCGAAAGCAGAAATCTAACTAGTTATTAAAATTTTAGAGACAGTTATCAGTAGATTCATGTCCTTTAGCAACATGTAGAAAATGATTCACAATCACGAATTGAAAGAATCACATGTGCTTTATGGGAGCCTCTTAAATATTCATTTTATTCTGTTTTTAATTATTTGTTGTCATAGCGGCAACAAAAATACATCATCTCTTAAAATCTGAACTGTCAAACTATCACGGTTCATGAGATACAGCCTGGTGACAGACTTACGGACAGACATACAGACAGACAGACGGACAGCAGAGTCTTATCAACAGGGTTCCGTTTTGCCCATTGGGTACGGTAAACAAAGTTGTGTGTATCTATGCTGAACCTTTTCACTTGCGATTAACTACGGGCGTCAATCATATAATTATTAACTTTATTTAATTTATGAAAAAAAACCTACTACAATGTTACAGTTTCTAACAAATAAGAATAGAAATAATCGTTTGATGACTCACCATCATTTTTAATTTTACATAAATAAATAAAGAATATTTCAGGAAAATTAAAAAAATATTTTGAAAAATTTGTCGATAGTAGCTACAAAAGTTGAAAAAACTAAATTTTATTTAATTTTTTAGTAATAAAATAAGAAAAATCTAAATAAATTGCTAAATTACCCCAAAACGATTTCGTTATTTGACTACTTATGTACTTTAAAAAAATATTATTATAATAATATGTAGCTCAAAATCATGAAAAACTTAAAATAAAAAGTTAAAAATACCAAAAAGTGTTTCAAAATATCTTACTCATAAATGTGAAAGTCAACATAAAAAAATATTTCTAAATGTTTTACTTACCTATAAATGTGAAACAAAGTACCAGGACAACATATTTTAAGATGAACTTCATTTTGCGTGCAGATACAAGCGAGTGAGGCGAAATAATGCAAATAATTTAGATGTTTTACCATTTAAAACCAGAAAGTAGATAGGGACTACAATGAAGTATTTTTAAAATATAGGAGACGATATCCCAAGTGTTACTAACTTCACGATGCTAATGCTATAGCAACAAACCAATTTTTTATCACGTGACCACATAAATGTTATTCACGCTAAAATTATCTGTTCTAATCTATTATTCATTATTAAATGTTATTTAATGTGCACTTCGAGTTATTGTCCGCGGATTTTGAAGCGTTGTGTTGAAAATTGTTTACTTTCATTGGTTATAATTTCGTTTTCAAACTTTTTATTTTTCATTTTGCTTCTAAAACAAAAGTAGCATAAGTTACTTTCCACAACATCAGTTATCTGCTAATTAAAGTCGTGTTAAAATTGACACGGTACGAACAAAAATAAAATATAAACACATTTATTTATGTAAATAATGTAAATTTAGCATATACTTACATATAAAAATAGATGTGTAATAACGCTTGCTGTGTTTCACCGAGCGAGTGAGGATACCGGAGGCTCATATACCCAAATCCTTCCCCACATCCCTTTTCCCATTCTCCAAAAGTCGGCAACGCACTTGTGACGCCCCTGGTGTTGCGGATATCCATAGACGTCGATAATCGCTTACTATCAAGTGATACGTGTGCTCGTTTGCCCTAATACCATCATTTAGTAAAAAGGTGTTAATTTTCAATTACAAACACACACTTCATATTTATGTCTCTGAATATATATGTTTAAATATATTTTATTATAAGTCTTAGTTTATTCCACTACTGGGCTTAGAGTTCGTCTTGTAACGGTTTTATTGGTTTATTGTTTCAATAGGGTTTGTGTCAAATTTTTATTCTATTTGCTGTACTTCTTTATAATTTTTTCTCTGATTCGATGATCCAACTCGTAAGAAACCAACTGGATTAATGTAAGGAGTGTCACTTAATGAAAAACTATTTTGAAATAATCAAACTTTTATTTCTTTAAGCCAGTAAAATTCACATCGACATAGATTTGTAGACTAAAGAATATGATAACACAAACATTATCAAATTAAATAAACTAGATTTTCATTTTAAAACTCCCAAGATTTATCTTATTTTTCAAAATTACGTTTACAAGTACGAGTGTAATTTGTTTGATGTTCTAAATCTTCACTTTCACAAATTTGAGGATAGTGTGGACTTTTTTCACAAATAAATGCGAAAAATCTGTCACATGGTACATCATTAAAGAAACTATCCCGGTACACAGCTCCGCAATATTCACCCGTAGTGCTATTACTCGGTTGTCCATCTTGAAATTTTGCAAATCCAGCTTCGCCTAAAGTTTCTCCTGGAATTAAAGTATAAAGTATTTAGAAGTAGCTATATGCATAATTTTTGGATAAGTGTTTTTGGTTTTATAAGTTTATTAACTTCAAAGTTTTTCTAGGTGTGAATTTTTTTCTTAAACCTATAGCTTAACACGAGAAGTATAAAAGTTTAAATTGTTACGAGTATATGTAACTGTCTAAATCACGGAGCAATGGTCTCAATATACCTGTCTAATGTTACCGTTTAAACAATGGTTATATTACTTAAATTAAAATCATATCCTCAGATATCTCACAGCTGGCTGTTTGATCCCAAACTACATAAACAATGCTACATGCTCATAACTTTCTCACTATATACATTTTTAAGTCTAACCCAAGAACACTCAGGTATGGAACATCACATAATAATTTGTCTTAATTGGGAACAGATACCATTATATTCCCTCTAATGTAGCAATTGGTATCTCGTGATTTTTACTGCTAAATATCAGTGGGCCAACAGACTCGTCAATAGGTTACATAAATAATATGAGATTTCCCTCGTCATCTTAAGGATCCTATGGCCTTAAAAGTGATACAACTATAACTCTTATCAATAAGTATGATACTTCTTGTTCTCGATAGTTCCACTTAAAAACTTAAAAAATTATAAACGCTAATGTTGAATCACCGTGAATAGTTGTCCAATCAGCAAGATCTTCCTCATAATAAAATCCAAGAAATACGCTATTTTTATCATGAAGTCCAGCTATTCTCGCTGGTGGATATAGAGCATGAATTTCATGGATAACCTTCAATTCTTCTTCACTGTTTATAATAGCAAGGTGACCGCCTTCGGCAGAGCAAGTGAAAAAGGCTGGCGCAAATCTCTTCGGTTTGTTATGAAATTTATAGCATTTGTTGGTCCGCCTTTCATAGTGGTAATCTGAAATTGTGAACATAAGTTTTGATACTTTTGCCTTTCAATAGGTAAGTGCTGAGTTCATTTATTTATTTACTTAATCAGGGCCTCTGACAAGGAATACTCTTGAAATACCAGTTTTATTACAAAAAGATTAATCTTCATGTCTTGTGCTTCCTCAGACAGATCAAAATAAAAATTATTACAAACTAAGTCAAAGTGAAACTATTAATTGTGCACAAATTCCATAGCAAACACATACAATACTCATACACAAATATTATTTATTTATTTATTTTTATTTTAAGAGCTGGTCGTTACGTCAACAATTAATGATTTTTTTATGCAATAGTTAAAGTAACTTTTTAGTGGGTAAAAAATTCAATTTCCGAGAGGCATTACAAAATGCCTTTAAAGAGTTTGTTGCCTCCCGTCCAGCTGATTTTTACAGGAAGGGCATCAATAAACTGCCAATGCGTTGGCGAAGGTGCTTCGATTGCATGGGTGATTACTTCGAATAACAGAAATAAAAAAGTTTGAAAAAATAAGTACTTTCACTTATTGTATACAAAACGGCAATTTCATAGGTAAAGACCTATTATTAATCCATTGTCCAAAATCATTTGAAATTATAATAATAGTATATTTACCAGGATCTGTAGTACCACAATCATTAGGAACAATATTTGAATGCTTCTTGTGGCATATGAAAGGTCGTGGTTCATCACAATTCACATCAGATAGCCTGCCTCTATAATCACTGGCAATACAGTTCTCAGCATTGTTTTTATTATCAGGTTCCAAAGGGGCCCATTCATGATGAATTCTCTCCAGAGGTATACCTGTTAAAGTAATAGAACTTAATAAACCATGAAAAAAAAAAATTAACCCGATTTTAACGAATAAAAATTTCTTTTATTCTTCGTCTAAATTTAATCAGACCAGTAAGGCAAACACCTTACAATATCTTTCCACGCTTCCAGCTCCTCACTATCCACCGTTCTGTTTTAATCAATTGACTGCTTGTGATGTTGGGAAATGTATTATGTCCATATCTTCTAACGCTGTTGGAAGTGATTGTATTAGCCGTAACATGATCCAACCAATTCTTGATGAATTGTTACCTGCACTTTGTCATATTCTAAATTATTCTCTTCATTCCAGTACTTTTCCGGAGATTTGGAAAGAAGCACTTATTATCCCACTACCCAAAAAGAACAACCCTAAATCCTTCTCTGAATATCGTCCCATTTCCATATTGCCTTTCCTTTCAAAAGTCCTAGAACGCCTTGTGCATACCCAATTAAATTCATTCCTTAATAGAAACCAACTCCTAAATCCTTTCCAATCAGGTTTTCGTGCGGGCCACAGTACAGTAAGTGCGCTGATCAACGTTATGGATGACATCAGGCTGGGTATGGAGAGTGGAAATCTTACAGTTCTTTCTTTACTGGACTTCAGCAATGCTTTTAACAGTGTGGATTTCCATATTATGCTGGGCATATTGCGCTCTATCAACATATCTCCGACAGTAATTGATTGGTTTCAAAGTTACCTGTTTGGACGAAGACAACGTGTGCGCTTGGAGGAATCTTTATCTTCTTGGTGTAACACGTCTGCTGGGGTTCCGCAGGGTGGCGTTTTATCTCCTTTACTTTTCACCATATTTATCAATTCTATCTCGAAGTCATTAGCCTCCTCCTACCACCTTTATGCAGATGATTTTCAAATTTATATACAAGCTCCGTTGTGTAAATTATCTGAAGCCTTTTTGACTATTAGTCAAGATCTGGAGCGTGTATGTGAGTGGAGTGAGCAATTTGGAGTCGTGGTTAATCCATCTAAAACCCAACTTATTGTTGTAGGCAGTGCCAGAATGGTATCCAGAATAGACTGGACGCAACTGCCTAGCATTACATTTAATGGTACCCCATTACCAATAAGTACTTCTGTTAAAAATCTAGGAATCTACATCGATAGCACATTAACCTGGGGCCCTCAATTGCGAGAGGTCAGTCGGAAGTTGTTTGCATCGGCGGGATCCTTACGACGACTACGCAATTTTCTCCCAACAGCTACTAAAATTGCACTTGCACAATCCCTCCTTCTTCCTATACTCGACTATGCTGATGTCAGTTATCTCGACATTACGGAGGAGCAACTAGATAAACTTGAGCGCCTTCAAAATTTCTGTATTAGATTTATATTTGGACTACGCAAATATGATCATGTTTCTGAATATCGCAATCAGCTTAAGTGGCTCCCAATTCGCCTTCGACGGAATGCTCATATTCTTTCCATACTTTATAGTGTTCTATTTCATCCGTTTACTCCACCTTATTTAAAGAAACGCTTTGTTTTCCTCAGTGACACACATTCGAGATCCCTGAGGTCATCTGAATCTCTTGAACTGGCAGTACCAACACACTGTACTAGTTTCTACGATAAGTCGTTCACTGTGCAGGCTGTCCGACTATGGAATGCTTTGCCAATAACTATTAGACGTGCTAAATCGTTACCTATTTTTAAAAAACTGGTCAGAGATCATTACCTGTCATCTTAATTTGTTATATGCCTAAAGCATATAAGTATCTATTTTCATTTTATTTATTTGTTTATTTTTTCTAGTGAAAATGTAAATATTGTATTTGTGTATTTGTATTTATTTATATTAGTATGTATAATAATAGATATTTCTTGTGTTAGTTACTTTTATCTTCACTTGAACTCTTTTACATTCTTTTTATTATTTACCACCCATGAATTCATTTTTTTTCCTAGTACAATTTTTTTTTCCATCCCAAGGTTGCCTGGAAGAAATTGCTTGTTAGCGATAAGGCCGCCATTTGTACATGGACAGTCAATTGAAGTATTATTTTATTTTTTTAATGTAAACTATATTATTTAATGTACAATAAAGTTTATTCTTTTCTATTCTATTCTAAAAATTTATAAGTTTATGAAATGTAGTTTACTAACCATCTACGGTATAGTATTGACCCTTGGCGAAAGTAGAGTGGATACCAGTTAGTATATCAGCGTTGCACATTAATTCCATCATGACAGATTTGAATCCAGCTGTAGTAGGGGATGCTAACATAGCACCTGTTGATGAATGATAAATAAATTTATGTTACAACTAGCTGAACCCCGCGGTGTTACCCGCGGCTATTGTTGCACCGCGAGTAACGCCGCGGGACAAAGTTAGTCTAGAATAAGTAGTCTAAGTTACTCCCCGGATCATCAGCTACCTGCCAGTGAAAGTCCCGTCAAAATACGTCCAGCCGTTCCAGAGATTACCCGGAACAAACAGACAGACAGACAGACAGACAGACAGACAAAAATTTTTTTAACTACATTTTTGGTGTATGTATCGTGTATATATACATATGCATTGATTAAAAAACTGTTATTTTAATATTACAAACAGGCACTCCAATTTTATTTATTTGCATAGATAATTGTCTAGAATACTATAGACAGAGGAACATATATAATTAGTAAGCATATGTGAGTTTTTTTAATTGCCTGTTTCATCTAATTTTATGAATTTCCAGTTTTTACAGCTTCTTAATGAATAGAGCCAATCTCATTAGCAGAACTATTCTTAGAAAAAAACATATTTCGGACATCTAACACACACTCTTTTGAGCGACTCTCCCTGTAATCAGAGTGTGAGATTTGTGCGCCGGTAATCGCACGTATAAGGTAAAGGTAACGAAATAATTGCTGAATTCCAGTTTTCTATGAGCAATTTGTACCCAAGAATGACTCTCACATGATAGAGATAAAATTCTTGTTTCCTATGTTTTCGCGAAATCGTAACGAAGTAATTCGTCACAGAAGTAAAGTGTCCGACATAGCTCTGAAAGTTAGTTGGTTATAGTGGTAATGGGCTGGCCACAATTATTTCGTAGAACTGACAACCGCTGGAGTATGAGTATTCTGGAGTGGTGGTACGTCTTGGCAAGCGTAGTGGGCGACGCCCTCTGACCAGAAAGCGGGACGACTTGCGTAAGAGGGCTGACGGCGACTGTATGCAAAAAGCAAGAGACCAGGCTCTGTAGTGTTCCTTAGGAGAGTCCTATATCCAGTAGTGAATTACAATAGGCTGATAATCAAATCAAATCATTTATTTTGCGAACATGGGCATACAAAACCAGATGTTAAGTGTATTACAAATGAGCAGCCACATCTACCTCAAGGCATGCAAAAATATCAGTCATTTAACACAATAAACATTTGTTAACAAAATATAGCCTAATAATTACAGTCGAACAAATTATTATTAAGATATAGAACAAATTAAGTTAGTAAGATAAATAAATGATTTTAATGTCAAAAATTTAATGTCAAAACAATTTTTATGATGGATAATGATGAAGAATAAGAATATGCATTCTAGAATAAAACTCACTTGTACTTATTCCACTATTTTATTTTATTTTACACCTGACCGGTTTCGCCTTATGGCATTCTCAAAGGTTATGAGTATAAATGCCATAAGGCGAAACCGGTCAGGTGTAAAATAAAATAAAATAGTGGAATAAGTACAAGTGAGTTTTATTCTGGAATGTATTACAACAAGTTCCATCAAGTGCCGACAATCGAGAGTATCAATTATGATTCAACTTTTATGTTTCAACCTATTGCAATTGAAACATAAAAGTTGGATCACTTTTTTAAATTTCTTAATTAGCTCCTAGATAAATTACCTTCATATTTGCATTGTAAGTATGCATCGTGAAAAGTCAGGGGCACTTCATGGTATTTGAACCATCCGAGATCTGTATACATATAATCGCATCGAAATCTTGCGCCCTCTGAAAGGAAAATAAAGCAATGTTTTAAGACAATGTAATCAAATAAATCTAGCCAGTTTCATCTAATTATATATAATAGAATTAAATGATATCAAGTGTTAGATAATGTCGAAGTTTGTAGCACATTTTTAAATTTAACTTTTGCTCGTGGCTTCATCCGCATGTATTTCGGTTGTCGCGGTAAAGACAAGCCTATGTCCTTCCTCAAAAATCAAAGTATCCCCATGACAAATTTTCGGTATAATGATTTAGCAGCAAAAGCGTAACAGACAGACAGACCGACAGACATAGTTATTGTTCAATTTATGATATCAGTATAGTGGCTCGGTGGTTAGAAACAATCATTAAAGCAGCTCCGCTTTTAAAGCAGTCACAGACGATCGAACATGGTGTGCTCCGCACCAAATACGATCGTGTGGCGCACGGTCCGGCGGACATTATTATTATTAATATCGGTACGGCTGGTTCGGAGCGCTTGCACATCGAACGCGGTGCGAACCGCACCGATTCGATCGTGTGGACGGCACACCGAACCACATGTCGGCTTAGTCGCTATTGTGCTATCGTACGCGCAACACGTCGCTGCGCGTTCACAAAAATGGAGTCGGAGCGACGTCAAGACCGAGTGACGATATACTAGTGCTGAATTTAAGTTCTCTGAATTCTCTACCTGACGCTAGAAATTTTAAAGTAGCCACCAATCTCTCTTCAGCACTCACAGCTTGTCGCATAACTGTATCGGATTTAGTTATATGCGATTTCACAAGATCCAACAATTCAATAAATGCTTCGGAACATATTCGAAGATATATACGAAAATCTTTATCATCGAGATCTTTAATGAGATTCATATGACTGTACCGTTGTCTGTTTCTGAGATAAAATTTTGCCCATTCTTTTCTTCTTTTTCGTTGGTTATATAACGGCGATGTAGTAACGATAGCTGCCGCAAATAAAGCAATTTTGGCTTGTTTTGATAGAATGGGCGGCATTTCGAGGAGACGTGTTCACGCAACGCTAGCACGATACGACTGGACGGTTCGAAGTCTGGTCTGTTGTGTAGATCGCACCGTGCGGTTCGTGGTGCGCTCCGCACCAAGTTCGATCGTCTGTGACTGCTTTAAGCAACGACGGTGCGGTCTGTCTCCCACGGAATAAACATCTCTCCTTAGAGATAAGGTTTTTAGCCTACAGTATCATATTGGCCAGGTAAGCGGTTGGTATGGGGCTTGTTTCAAACTCCTTTTCCTTCTTTTTGTAGTGCTGTTGTCTAGTTTGCTACATAGGTTGGCTCTTACAACACTCACGGAATGAATTTTTTCTCTTAAACATCGTACATTCGTACATCTAATCTGTCACGACAGTTTAAAAATTCTTAAGTAACACTGTATGCCTGTAAAGATGATAAATTACTACCTATAAAATATATCAATAAACCTTATCCAAAAATTCCAATCCTAATGCAAGCAAAAAGTAGTATAGAATGGTCTTCATTTTCGACATATTGACTACCAAGTAAAAACCCAGCAATACTGACAAAGATATTTATCATTCTTCGTTATAAATAAACACATCAAGCTAATCCCAAAGTGTTACGAAAAATTTTTTTAAACTGCCTACAGATGTCACATTTATTTAAAACTTAATTTCAAATATCAATTCGATTTTTATATGTCACAACCGTCATTTGTTGGTACCCGACAGAATCTATGAATCGTCGTTATACAACGGTTGAGTAGAACAGTTGCCTTGACATGTCTCAAACTTCGTAGTTACCTACAGCTGAAGCTGAAAGATATACTGTATATGAAAAGGTTTTCGATTAAGTGTTGACAGAGCTAGCACTTTATATACTTTATGAGTCCTTAATTTTTTAAAAGGAAAATGTAGCAAACATAAAAATAATCTTATTTTGAGAAACCTTTTCTGGCTGGCTACTGGACAAATAATTCCATTTATGTTAGTAAATAACAAAAAACTTTGAGCATCTCTAAATAGGTATTCATCACTTGGGTTAAAGCTTAACCTTTACTAGATAACTAGTATCAAATTATAAATAAATAACATCTACTTTATATTTTTATTTATACTTGTCAATGAACTTTGTTAGCACAGGATGAACTGAATGGCAAAATCAATCACATTTGTGAGTTTTTTACTGTCTGATCATAATCATCATCGCGATCTTTTACTGTAAGTGAATGCCATGTTTTTGATCTGTTGATTCGAGGTTCTACAAAATTTTTCATAGAAAACTTGAGCAAAGGAAAGTATGGGTACTAATAAATCCTGTAGCTCTTGCGGCAAACACCGTGTGTGTCTTTCCAAAAAAAGAAACATCGTATAATAATTCTTTTAATTCCTGTTCAGTGCCTAATTTATTGAATTCAAGTAGAAATAAGTATCCAATGGAGACCAGGGAATTTATGCTATACGTACTACCCGTTGAGTCCAATCACCAGGCGTTTACGTTCCTTGGGAAACCTTGTACTAGTCCATACGGCTCATAGATATAGATAGACAATCGCAAAACAATCACACCTGGTGATGGGATATCAACTTGAAGCGCATCACCTCTTTTATGTTATAATAAATTTACTCACGGTTGGTGTGTTGATTACTTCAATTTTGGCTGTGGTGAGGAGGTCCCCTGTCGATAACCACGTAGTTCCGTACACACCACACTACATTCCGTTTTACAATTTAAATAAGCTTAACAAAACCACGCGGTCCGATCAATCTCTTCGCTGAAGTTTTATCATAATAAATTACTGGCGCCATAATTATAGTAAATATTTCATACTACACGAGGAACCGACGCTACAATGTGGTTACAAACAATTGATACTTATTATATGAACTTAGCTAACAAAAACACGGTGGCCAAACATATCACACCGTAAGCCAATTTCGTCTCATTCTCTAGAGTTACATAGTCCGAGACCCGTGATATTTTACATTTGACAATTGTGATACTTTGACAAGAACTTAGTGTTGCCATTACAACATTATAGTTCATACTATATATACCAAATTGATGGTTTGGTATCGAACACTCCCAAGTTTTAAACTTTAACTAACTTATGTAGTCTCCAAAACTTAACGCAGGCTAAGCAAAGTGCTGGATATAAATCGAGAAAGAGGTGCAAGAGTCATCTTGACCCAGTGTCCTCAAATATACTGTCAATTAGTTCAACCTTCGAGTTCAGTTCATCCTCAGGGCTGCGGAGGTCCAATGCCAGTCGCTCCGTGTAAAAAGCTGATATTCAGGTAAAACCGGTTGAACTAGTAGCCGTCCTCGAATAAAGGGTAGGAAGATGATGATGGTAATCAAATTCACAATCGTGTTTAAACGTAAGTGGCCCTAGCTGCCCTCAATAATATTTAGAGCTAAAAGTAACTTATTTTCCAAGTTCTCAGTTTAATTCTAAAGAATTTGTATGTGTTTATTAGGTTACTACTGATCCCCAGTCTTCCTTTGACTGGTCATATTTATGGTCCTTTATAAGATTTTGAAATATGGCTTCCAGTTTTCTCTTAGTAAGTCATTCACGATATTGACTATGACTTCAGTCGTTGTTGACGCGAATATCAACACATTTATTAATCTTAACTATGACTAGTTTTCTCTGTTACCCCATTTTGGATAGTCCACGTTCTTCCCAATACAAGCGGCGATGAGCTTCCTCCAAAACATATTACTATGTATATAAACTACAAAAAAAAAACTCCCTTACCAGGGATAAATAAAATAAATAAATAAATATTTCGGACATCTATCACACAACGCTATTTAGTCCCAAACTAAGCTGAACTTGTGTTATGGGTACTAGACAACTGATACAAATACATATATACTTTTTTTGTAAATACATACATATTATACATGGAAAACACCCAAACTCCGACCGACCCGGGAATCGAACCCGAGACCTCACGATCAGCAGTCGCACACGCCAGGGACATATCATGTATCACCGGGGAATTTACATACCTGACTAAAACGGACACAAAGAACACCCAGACTCAGAACAACAATTTGAGGATCACACAAAGTGTTGTGCCATGTGAGACTTGAACCCACAACACTTGTTGAAGTAGTCACGCCGACCGTTGGCGCCGACGGGTCAGAGCGTAGCCCGTCAGCGCTGAGAGTGAGCGCGAATCGTTTCAATATCATGCTGATGGCCCGCGGAGTACCGACGTAAACAGAAGTAAAATGTACAGAGCAATTTATAATAATAATAAATATTTCGGACATCTAAACACACAACGCCATCTAGTCCCAAGATAAGCAGAGCTTGTGTTATGGGGTACTAGACAACTGATACAAATACATATATACTTTTTTTTTTGTAAATACATACATATTATAGATAGAACACACCCAAACTCCGAAACAAATATTTGTAGATCATACAAACATTTGGTCCGACCCGGGAATCGAACCCGAGACCTCATGATCGGCAGTCGCTCACGCCAACCGTGAGACCAACGAGGCAGTCACGTCAATTATCATTGCTGCTTCGTACTACCTATCGAAATGAAAGAGAAAACACCGATGAAGACTTCTGTCATCCATTGATTGAGAAGAATGACGTCACAGGACAATTTCTTACGTTATAATGAAACATTTTCGTATAATGTGATGAAAATATTTCCCAGGATTAGTTTCTTGCGTCTTTATTTCTATAGAGACCATCGGATGTACCACAAATTCTTTCTCATATGTTTCATCGCGATTCGACATGGCTGTACACGCTTACGGCTTACGCTTAGCTCGACACTAACAACCTGGCCACGACTTTTGGTCTTAGTGAAGAGCGGCGCGGCGTGCTGGGTGGCGTCGGTGAGCTGTGCGTTTTGCACGCCACGTACTCTCAGTAGCGGTTAGTTGCGACGGTGGACGTATTTAGGTAATCAAAACATGCTCAAAGTCATGGCGTTATCAAAATTAGAAATCCTTTTCTGTTTAGAAAGCAGTACATTTTTAAAACAAGATATTCTTAATATGAGAGAAGGAGTGCACGAACTTATTAAAGATCGGTATTTAAAGAAATTATTCAGATCAGTTTTATAAGTACACTAGCTGTCCCGGCAAACGTCGTTATGCCATAACTACTAATAAATTAAAAATTAATTAAAAAAACATTGTCCAGCGGACAAAATTGTGAATCTAAACCATTCCCAGATCCCCTTGAACACACACAAAAAATTTCATCAAAATCGGTCCAGTCGTTTGAGAGAAGTTCTGTGACATACACACTCACAGAAGAATTATATATAAGTACATAAGAATGAGTGTGAAAACTATTGATTATTTCCTGCAGCACATAGAAGTAAATTTAAAACGGCACATCAGATCCAAAAGGGTAATCACCAATCCAGAAAAATGTTTCTCACTTTCATAGATGGCAGAGGAAATATGTTGACAAAACTACTGGCATGTTTACGTCATGTAAGTAGAAAAAAAAATTAGGCGATTTTGTGGCGGTAATGGATACCGAGGCATTTATCACTACAAATTTAAAACTACATACAATACTGAACAATATACATTGAAAAAATACCCTTGTTCACACATAAGCTTAGTAGCTTCGTTTGGTAGGTACCTAGGTTCTATGTTTTTGTGTTATAAATTAAAATAATTAAAATAAACTTACCATTATATTCCGGAAAACATTGCTTAATTTCTTACCACAACCTTTTTATATCGTTTTTATATCTATACAAATAAATAAAATTGGAGTGTCTGTATGTAATATTAGAATAACCGCTTTTTACTAAATGCATATGTATGTATACACGGTACATATACCAAAAATGTAGCTAATTTTTTTTTGTCTGTCTGTCTGTCTGTTTGTTCCGGGTAATCTCTGAAACGGCTGGACGAATTTTGACGGGACTTCCACTGGCAGGTAGCTGATGATCCAGGGAGTAACTTAGGCTACTTTTTTTAGACTAACTTTGTCCCGTGGCGTTACTCGCGGTACAACAATAACCGCGGGTAACACCGCGGGGTTCAGATAGTATACATATATATATAGTACGGCCGCTGAGCCGTCGGCGCCAACCGATAGCTACGTGTTATTCAAAAACGCTGCCTAGAATTTCATACATTTTATCTATCAGCGCTGACCGTCAGCGAGTGGTCAGCGTGACACTAAAACCAGCCTAAATCTTACCTCACCCTAAACTTATAAGTGCAGTCAATATATATTTGTCATATCATTTAGTGTTAATAATATCGAAGCTGAATTATTATTAGTTTGGCGATCCCTATGACTAATCGGAAATAGGAGGCTAAATATGATAACGAACGAAATAAACATGTTTTTGAATTCGGTTATGACATCATGTTGATAGAAGGCTACAGTGATATTAAATGCAGTTCTTTTGTTTATGAATATATTTTTTTTTCCTTAAAACAATGCTCGCAATATGAATAAAATCCTGTGTTGGGGAGGATTTCATGAACACACAAGAAATCCATAAAAAAAACACCAAAACTCAGCGAAACAATTCGAGGATCACGTAAAGTGTCGTACTATGTGAATCTTTTCTTTCTCCTTCACTTCAGTTTATGAAGACAAACGGGGGGTTTTATAAACTACTAGGCCTATTTGGGACAACACATTGTGATCCCCAAACTGCTGTTCTGCGTCTGGGTTTCCTTTGTCTCCATTTCATGTATATTTGTAAAGTCACTTGCGACACAGGATGTTTATTGCTTATGCGGGAATTGTCTTTTTTAACAGTACTAAAGATGAGTAAAATTGCTTGCTAAAACTATTGACTTCTTTCTTTTACAATACCGTACTTCAATTTTTACCATATCTCCTAAGTTAGTTTGAGTAAAAATTAGATTTTTTCATGAAAATTAATACAGCTTAGTTAAAATTTATATAAATGCATAATTGTTTGTTTTAGATATGATTCAAGTTCAGGGGTTTTACATGAGATAAATGATATAACTCCGGAAATTACATAATGTATGCCTACATAAATGTTTATCGTTGAGTTTTTTAATAATATGCTAAAGTTTGGTTTATCAATAACCATACTAACGAGTGCTTTAATACGAATTAAATTAGTATCAAACTATCGCTGTCAACTACTGAACGAAGGTCTACCTCAAGGAGTGTCATCTATACCAGTCTTGGGCAGTTCGCATCCATCTGCTACAAACGCGTGTACGTGCATCGTGTCACTGGGCACCCTACTCTATGTTTGGTAATCGCGGTCTCCACTCAAAGAATTAAATATCCGTATTAAATTAAGCACTTACTTGTCCATGTGATGAAGGATTGAGAATACAGAATATCACTACATCTATTCATCCCGTAAGAGCTGACTAAGGGAGTTAGCTACGCGGGACGACTGCACTAGAAGTAAAGAAGAGAAAAAAGAGAATGAAAATTTGAAACAGACCCAAAACCAATCCATCTTTAAGCCATGGAGAATAGGCCAAAATCTCCATTTTCAGAAGATGCCTATGTCTAACAGTGGACTTATCAAAGACTATCGACGAAAACGATGACGATTAAATTAAAATAATAAACCAAATTTAATATAATAATAGTCTGCAATAAAGCAAATGTAATATACCCAATGATACAAAAGCATCACTAGGCTGCCATGGAAGGAGAACCATGCTGCATTGTTGCATAGCCTGTATTCGCAATGAGTAAGGTGACCACAACCCTTGGATTCTACTTTTTTTTTATAAGACAACTCTCGCATTAGGAATATTGATCCTGTGTCGCAGAGGACTTTACAAACACACATGAAACGGGCACAAAGAAACCCAGACTCGGGACAACAATTTGTAGATCACACAAAGTGTTATATCGCGTGAGATTTGAATCTACGACACTTAGTGCAGTGGTATGTGGCGCGGCGACCGCTGTAACCGCAAGGTCAAGTGTGTAGTTATTTTTTTATAAAGAATAGGGGGCAAACGAGCAGACGTATCGCCTGATGGTAAGCGATAATTTCCGGTCATGGACACCCGCAACACCAGAGGCATCACAAGTGCGCGTTGGGGTATGGACTTCCGGTATCCTCACTCACTCGGTGAAACACAGTGCAAGCGCCGATTCATGTCGGTTTTCTGTGAGACCGTGGTATCACTCCAGTTGAAATGACACAATATTTTCGCAGACATGCTTTCCATCAGGCAGAGTAGAGTCATTTTGGCAAGGCCATTCACAAAAAAAAAGCTATTAACTATGTTCAAAACAAAAACAGGATGTTTTCCTTTCAATATACATTTATTGGACTTTTATGTTCTTGGCCGAGAGAATCACAAACTATTGGATAATCCGGGCTTTTTTCGCAGATAAATGCGTAGTGTTCTTCGCAGTACAAATCGTTTAATAACCCATCTGGTAATATGCTGCCACAATATTCGCCTGTAGTTCTATTATTGGGAGTTCCTTTGGTAAATTTATCAAAACCTGCATCTTGGAGTGTTTGACCTGGAAAGATATAAATATTGATTCTCATAAGATTCGTTGTTATATTATTGAATTACTGGATAAAATCATCTACTCATCTTTGACACTCTACTACTCAAGATTATTTGGGGTTGGTTACTAGTGCAACCAGTTTTACCTGAAAATTAGTTTTTTCAGGTAAAACTGGTTGCACTAGTACTAGTGGTTAGACTAGCATCGGACCTACGCAACCATGAGGGTGAACTGAATTCGAAGTTTGAACTAGACGGAACTGACGCGAATTTGCAGAGAATACGAGTATAACAGCATCTGCTCACTGAGTGACATAGACATCCATGTCTCTCTAGATAAATTTAAACGCTCTATAGCCGAGAATACTGTTAATTCTGACCATCATTAATATTTTACTCAATTTTACAAAACGTGATTTATTTATTAATTATAATATATTTTCAATAGCACTATGGCATAAGTTTATTTACATCTCAGATGAAAGATGCAGCGTTGTTAGCTCTCTACAAGATTCTGAAATCCTGGGGAAGTTGCGGGACCCAATTGATGCAGACAGGACAGGACCCATTGTAGTGACGAATCTTGGACGTTTGGTCCAGCCTTGGAAGTCTATCGACTGAGAAATATCTCAACTTTAATAAAATTTAATTCTCTTATAATCTTTTTCTAACTTGTTTTTTTTCAGTAGCGTAAGCGACTGCTAATTGATTCAATTCCTAGGAAGGGCCAAAATTGTTGTTTTGATATAACACAAGAAATTCACAGTAACAGCTCGAAGTAAAAAAGTTTAGCGATGTTTCACACGTATGCCTCGGAGAGCACTTTAAGCCCGGTCCCGGTTGCGTTGAACATTTATAGGAATCGTTGATGGAAAGTCAGCGCCCTCGAATATACTGAAAACTAGTTTATTTATTTATTTATGAGGCATACCAACAGCACACATACGACACACTTTTAAAAATATTTTACAAAAATATTATCTAAAATGCATGTCCATAAAGGTACACACAACAATCACCATATGCGATAACACGTAACAAGACAGGGCTAGGAGTAAAATAATAATTACAAAAAACAAAATACTAAGGGAACTTAATACTACTTAATTATAGATTACAATTATAATACTCTAATTAATATAATGTATTAAAAGAAGAAATAAAGGATGAAGAAATTGAAACTATAAAAAGTATAATAGTAAAATTGAGTAAAATATTAATGATGGTCAGAATTAACAGTATTACCTAATTATTCATCTGAGATGTAAATAAACTTATGCCATAGTACTATTGAAAATATATTATAATTAATAAATAAATCACGTTTTGTAGCAAGGGATACTAAGCGGTCGCTGTGCTGATTCCTTTATTTATTTATTATTTATTTAGTTACCATGAATTGTCCTCCAATCACCGCCTTCATTCCAATTATGGAAGCCGATGAAAGCAACATCTTTTCTAAAGTTGCCAACCATTTTGTTCAAATACTTGGCGTAAATTTCACCCATCAGCTTCGATTCTTCTTCGCTGTTTATAATAACAAGATGGCCACCTTCTGCCGAACAAGCTAAATGGGCTCGGGCAAACGATCGCGGCTTTGTGTGAAACTTGTAACATTTATTTGTAACACTTTCAAATCGGTATTCTGAAAAAAGTAATACAATTATTTTAACTAGTGTTTGACCAAAGGTCGATATTAGAGCTTAATATATACTAGAGTGACGAAACAACGAACCTATTGGTCTAGTTTGTAGTGATTCAGACTTCTAAATTACAGGTTGAAGGTTTGATTTCTACCCAGGACAAACAATTGTGCGAGGAACGATATTTTTTTCTGTATATCTGTTGTATTTTTAAAAACATCTATATGTATATTTATAAATGTTTAAGTATGTTTATCAAAAGACTGGGTACCATTATCTACTTAATTTAGGATTAGACTCCCGTGCGTGAGATGAGTAAAATGATAAGTATGATTTATCAAATAAGTTCTTAATGGATATTGATGATGAAAATGATGATGATGTTTCGCTTACTATCTGTATACATATAAATGAATCGCCGAAATGTATGTACACGTATATTTTCAGATCAGCTGCACTAAATTAAATAAATCGTTTTTTATGTGTTCCTTATTATTAGAACAAGGTTTGTGTACAAGAAATATTAAAAAAATGACAGTATTTTTTTTTGTTCGCGACTGTACACTGCCTGTGGGAAGCTGAGACAGATATGTAAATATAATGGTACGAAGTTCGCCGGGTCAACTAGTTTTATATATTTCCTTATGATTTAAGATTGATTGATGATTGCGTTTGGTTGTACCTGGATCTGGAGTCCCACAAATATTTGTGTCAATATGTGAATGTTCCCTGTAACATATGTAAGGCCGTGGTTGATCGCATCTGACATCAGACAAATTGCCTTCACAGTTCAAGGTCAGGCAACGTTCAGCATCGTCTTTGTTATCAGGTTCTAAGTTGGCCCATTCGTGTGAAATTTTGTCGAGTGGTATGCCTGTAAAATAAATGTAAGTTGGAGATTGCTCTGAGATTTATTGAACAGAGGGTAAATGAACAACTCTCGTGTGCTATTGGATTTCGTAAGAGGCATCTATGGGAGCTAAAGCGGACGAATACTTAAATAAACCTGAAAATAACCCATCTGGTTAGCGTTGTAATGTAAACCAAATTTTTTTTCTATGGAGAGAACTACTTCTAGCTATGGACTGCTATAGAATATTATGATGATGAACAGACTGATCACGATTTATAACGAGAATTACGTTACTACTCTTTCTAGAATTAGAGGAACGGAGAATTTATTCTTTGTCAACCATGTAATGCTCGCTGCAACAAAAAAGTGCTTAGCACTTAAATTTTTATCAGTGTCGTTCCTATGAAGCATGGCTATTATGTGTTTTTTTCTGATGTGTTCTTCTCAGTAGGTTAGCCAATATAATTATATATTTTTTGTTTAAATCAACTATTCTATATTATAAATTTAGCTGTCGTAACAAACAAATGTACAGGTAAAGCTACGAAAAGCGTCTATAAAAAAATATTTAAACAAAAGTATTTTAAAATCGTCTTGATAAAATTAAGAAAATCAAAGTGATGAATTGGATGGAATTTAGAATTTTCTATAAAATCTTACTAACCGTCAATAGAATTATAGAAATGACCATTAGAAAAAGTTGAATGAATTCCGGTGAAAATATCAATTTTACCAATGTATGGCAACATTACAGCTTTCAACTCAGGTGTTGTGGGAGAAGCTAAAATACCTCCTGAAAATAAAGAAAAGTAAATAATAGTAGTAAGACATCGACATGGCAATTTATATCCTTATAGTCACACTTCACACTAATATATAAAGGCGAAAGTATGTAAGTGTATAATTATGTTTGTTACTTCTTCACACAAAAACTGAAGGACGGATTTGGATGAAACTTTACAGTAATATAGCTTATATGTCAGAATATTACATAGGCTGCTATTTGCCACAAAAACCGATATACAAGCGGGCAGAGTAACAACTAGTAATAATATAAATGCTAAAGCTTGTGAGGATGGATGTTTGTTACTCTTTCACGCAAGAATCACTCAAGAGATTCATATGAAACTTTACAGTTATATAGCTAATATACCAGACTAACACATAAGTTACTATTTTTTGCGATAACCGATATAAGCGCGGGCTTCGCTGTGGGCAAGACCTAGTAGCATATTTCTGTTTTAGAATTTCCTTGTTTCTCTGATTGCCTTTCATCTTTGAGAATAATAAGTAAGATAGTAGAGCATGGTTGGGCCGCCTCGACCTTGGCGAAAAGATGCCGGAGCATCACTAGACCGCCGTAGTAGGGGTCACCATACTGCATTTTGTGCATTCGCAATGAGTATGGTGACAGCCACTGTTGGATTCATCAGGCAGAGTAGAGTGATTTTGGCAGGGTCAAACATAAAAAAAAAACTATTAATTAAAAATGATCAAACAATTAGATCGTAATTAAATCTTACAGCACCTTCAAGTTGGCACATTAAGCGGGCGTCAGGCCAAGTCGCTGGTATTCTATGATATTTTACCCAGCCAGTCTCACAGTTTTGATAGTCACATCTGAATTTCGCACCATCTGTAAAAAGCAGAAACATGTTAGAATTACTCAAATATGTATTTATCTTTTTTATATTTGAGCTGCCAAAATGATTCTGCCTATATTTATATAATTTAACACCCACATTGTCCTACGAATTGCGTATAACACCCACATTGTCCTACAAATTGCGTGGTATGTTATTACGGTCCCATGCTCAAAAGTTTTTTGTCCCTGCAACACCTGTTAGCTACCACAATCGAAAATTTCTGTAAGGTAAAAGATGGGCCCTCATTAAAATGAAGCCACTCGCGAAAAATTTGCTTGATAGTAATAGCTTGTAAATTTTTTAACGGGAGTCCCGGACTATAAGACATTATTATCAATGAAATTGTAAAAATTACTGGAAATACAAATAATAATTTCCAATTACATCCTAAAATTTATAAATAAAATACATTAATTGTTATTTAACCAAATGAACCAAAGAAAGACAAAGAAATACCTTTTATAAGTATTATTTATTTTATGCACAAATATAAGTTCTTTTTTTGATAAAATGGCATCCAGCCGGATCGCTCGGATCAGCTATTTCTGCCAATGGACTTGTTAAAAGTCTTCAAGTCTTCGTCGTGATGAAATTAATTATAAAAAATGTGAATGAGATGAATTAGGGAACGTCTTTCGAAAAAAAACGATCCTTACAATATTTGTTGATAAAAATTTAATCCAAATATAAGTTGTCATGACCGTGGTAATTGTCAACATATGATTTCCTTTATCATTATTATCAGACTTTTGGTTTTCAAAAGACGGTCCCTATTTTATCTCATCTACATTTTTTATTATAATTTTTATGACGACGAGGACTTCAAGACTCAAAGACTTTAGAATTAAACACTTTAAATACTAGAAATTGGCAGAAATAGCTAATCCGACTGGTTGCCATCTCATCAAAATAAAAAGAACTATTATAATTTTATTATCAGCAAATACTATACTTATATACATATATAAAAATATAAACCATTTTATCTATACAAATAAATAAAATTGGAGTGTCTGTTTGTAACATTAAAATAACCGTTTTTTAATTAGTGCATATGTATGTATACACGGTACATATACCAAAAATGTGGTTAAAAAAATTTTTGTCTGTCTGTCTGTCTGTCTGTCTGTTTGTTCCGGGTTATCTCTGGAACGGCTGGACGGATTTTGACGGGACTTTCACTGGCAGGTAGCTGATGATCCGGGGAGTAACTTAGGCTACTTTTTTTAGACTAACTTTGTCCCGCGGCGTCACTTGCGGTACAACAATAACCGCGGGTAACACCGCGGGGTTCAGCTAGTTTTTAATATGATTCTTAAACATTAACATAATTATAGAAAAAGTAAATATAAGGAAACTGTGACTTCAGTTTCAAAACACGTGGTTTGTATTGAAGTAGTAAGAACAATGCCGATGATTTTTTCCTAGTCAATTTCGGCCGACGGAGACCAGCCAGGACAGGAGCTATTAGTTACAGATTATAGTACACAACTGTATGCGCAAACACATGCGCACTCCCTGTTCCCTCTCTCTCATGATCCGACGGTACAGTTATCCGGCATGACCAGAGAGACATCAGGCGCAGGACCGACAGCTTTACGTGTTCTCCGAGACACAGGGGCTAAAACTCCAACTTTCAAACTTCTATAATTAGAAAAACTCAAAACACTTTTTGAGCCGACCCGGGATGTAGTCAGTACCATATCAATTAACCACATTATCAATATCAAATACTCAACTCATCACCTCATTTTGTTTTAAGACTCGTTCGAATCTATACAAATCAATAAAATTGGAGTGTCTGTATGTAATATTAGAATAACCGCTTTTTACTAAATGCATATGTATGTATACACGGTACATATACCAAAAATGTAGTTAAAAATTTTTTTGTCTGTCTGTCTGTCTGTTTGTTCCGGGTAATCTCTGAAACGGCTGGACGGATTTTGACGGGACTTTCACTGGCAGGTAGCTGATGATCCAGGGAGCAACTTAGGCTACTTTTTTAGACTAACTTTGTCCCGTGGCGTTACTCGCGGTACAACAATAACCGCGGGTAACACCGCGGGGTTCAGCCCGTCTTGAATATAATAGGAAATAAACTCACGAAATTATTAAGTATTCTTTCAAAATAAAGACTCTTTGGGATACTTAAAAATTTTATCAACAAAGATTTCGCCATTGTAATTTGTAAAATAATCTCAAATTTATCTTACCAAGGAATTTTGCACAAAATGTTAACACTAGATATTTGAAAACAGTTTTCATTTTATACGTCTGTCTTACACTACAGAGAGTAAACAATTAACCACAGAACACTTTATAAAGATACGTCTCACGTTATAACAAGAGGTTATAACTCAGATAAGATCAAGGTTATCGCAGCTTTTTGACCGAGAGAATTCGGATCAGGGGAAGTACCTCAGAGATGAATGTGTATAAAAAGAACTATGGTTAAATATAGCTAGCTTAAACTGCCTCGGTGGCGTAGTGGTAGGGTACGCGACTGCTGTGCTTGAGGTCTCGGGTTCGATTCCCAGGTCGGACCATATGTTTGTATGATCTGTAAATATTTCTTTTGGAGCTTGGGTGTTTTTTATGTATAATATGTATGTATTTACAACAAAAAGTATACATGTATTTATATCAGTTGTCTAGTACCCATAACACAAGCTCTGCTTAGCTTGGGGCTAGATGGCGTTGTGTGGTAGATGTCCGAAATATTTGTTACATTATTATTATTAATTACTAAAGTCTTCATTGGGGGAATCACTGAGATAACCAACTGAGCGGTGGAGCCGCAAGCAAAAGCTAGCACATACCTGTAAATATTACACATAAGTAAGTACATATAATGATAAGATATGAAATGACCCATGAAAATACACCGATAATGCCAAGCGTACCTATCGTATTACACATCTCTGTCTGTCTGTTATGCTTCCACCGTTAAACTGCTGTGCCAATGTCATTCAAAAACATTGCATAAAAACGTTCCAACCTACCAACAGATTAGAAACACGTGTCATACAAAGTGTTGTGAAATAGACTTTGTTTTAGTATAATTTAATACATTAAAAGAATGGGGTTTAGATTTTATAAAAAATATTATTATTTTTCGTTTATACATTGACTTTGTCTACACTATAATGATACAAATAAATAAAATTGGAGTGTTTGTTATTATATATATATTACAATAACCCCTTTTTACTAAATGCATATGTAATGTATATACAGTACATAACCCAAAATAACATTCTTTTCAATTTTTGTCTGTCTGTCTGTTCATCCGTCCGTCCGTCCGTCTCTCTGTCTGTTTGTTCCAGCTAATCTCTGGAACGACTGGACTGGTTTTGATGGACTTTCACTGATAGGTAGCTGTTGATATAAAGAGTATCTTAAGGTACTTTTTTTAGACTAGCTTCGTTACCCGCGGTGCTACAATAACCGCGGGTAATACCGTAGGGTTCAGCTAGTCTACACATCTTCTATACAAATAAATAAAATTGGAGTGTCTTTTTGTAAAAAAAAAATAACCACTTTTACTAAATGTATAATAATATGTATGTATACACGGTACGTATACCAAAATAACATTTTTTTTTATTTTTGTCTGTCTGTCTGTTTGTTACGGCTAATCTCTGGAACGGCTGAACCAATTTAGACAGGATTTTCACGGGCAGATCGCTGAAGATCTAAGGCTACTATTTTTAGACTAACTTTGTCCCGCGGCGTTACTCGTGGTACGACAATAATCGCGGGTAGCACCGCGGGGTTCAGCTGGTATACAATAAAAGTAAAAAAAAGTGAGCGTTAGTATGTTTATAACTATAGTAAGTGAGGCTTACGAAGGTCCCAAAAAACAGGTTTGAAACGAGGCGCAGACGCAAATATCCTTAATTGCTTGCATATCACCGACTCTGGCTTGTTTACCCGACTATTAGAATACCTTTTCGATTGAACTGTTCATATTGAAGTATTCTGATTTAGAAAATCGTTTTCGCACAGTAAAATTATCGAAACAGAACACCGATGTGTTGTGTTTGCGTTCTGTTCTAAGGCAGAGAGACACATTTTACAAGATAGCTTGCCTTAAAGTTTCCCTGTAACTCATTATATTTTACTACTAGCTGAACCCCGCGGTGTTACCCGCAGTTATTGTTGTATTACGAGTAACGCCGCGGGACAAATAAGTCTAAAAAAAAGTAGCCTAAGTTACTCCCTGGATCATTAGCTACCTGCCAGAGAAAGTCCCATGAAAATCGGTCCAGCCGTTCCAGAGATTACCCGGAACAAACAGACAGACAGACAGTCAGACAGACAGACAAAAAATTTTTTACTACATTTTTTGTATATGTACCGTATTTACATACATATCCATTTAGTAAAAAGCGGTTATTTAATATTACAAACAGACACTCCTATTTTATTTATTTGTATAGACTAGCTGAGCCTCGCGGTGCTACCCGCGTTACAACAACAACAGCGGGTAACACCGCAGGGCAAAGCTAGTATATAAAAAGTAGCCTTAGTTACTCGTTAGATCATCAGCTATCTGTCAGTGCAACTCTCGTCAAAATCGGTCCAGCCGTTCCAAAGATTAGCCAGAATAAACAGACAGATAAATATAATACAAATATATAAAATTAGAGTGTCAGTTGCAATATTAAAATAACCGATTTTATTAAATGCATATGTACGTATATGTATACACCGACACAAAGTACTGTTTAAAAAAATAAATTTAAGATAAATATGCCGTGTTTGATATCATTCAAAAGAGCGTATAAACTTGTACATTTCAAATATATTTATTTTTTCTCTTGACTTTGTCCGTATTTATTTGATAATTGTAATATTTCTATGGTACCTATTTAAAATATACTTTGCAAAGGAAATAATATTATAGAGGCACCAAAACATTTTAAATGAAAAAAGTAAAAACTAAAACCCAACTACAACAAAAAACGACGCTGAAAAAGTATCAAACATGTTTCAAAAGCCATAGACACGTTACGTAGAAATGTACCATAACACATTATCAACGCGTAACATTTTTTGCCGCAGTTTGGTTTTAGTTTTACCTTTTTTTAATCCGACTGTTCCATTTAAAAATGTAGGTACAGTAGTAACACAGAGAAAGCTTTATGTTAAGTGCCTGACAATTTACATCTAGCAATTATTCTTTTAACTGTTATTTTATTTTAAGCCAAAATAGTTAGCTAACAGATGTGTTGTTATTTGAAATCTTACAGATAACACTGTTGAATTTAATATGCTATGCATTTAACTAAATTATTTTACATAAACTAAATATATATTAATTTGAAAGTATAGTCCATTCGTTTAGATAGTGTCGGTGCACCCGCACGCAATTGTGGTTATTGTTGTGAAATACGAATATACTCTCTACATGACATCCTAATTTCTTTGAAGAACTTTCAAAACATAGCGATCGTTGGCGACATTAATATCAATATAGGACCGAACAGTAATGTCAGTGATCACGAACGATATCTAAATACACTCATGTTTCATGGTCTTATGCCTGCTCATAACCTTCCTACTCGAAATAACAACTGTTTAGATCACGTGATTTTAAAAGTTAAAACTAAAGCCACTACCCTAGTACTCGACACCAGTATTACTGATCATGTGCCGGTTATCCTGAGTTGTAACATTAACATTAAATCCAAGGTAACTAAACAGATTAGCAAGCGTCTTGACATTAATGCTTGTTTAAGTGAATTGGCAATAACCAATTTCGGTCCTACATTGTCCTCTCAAAACGCAGATGAAGCGTCGACTTTATTTGTGAACACAATCTCCAACATTGTCGAAAAATATACACGAACGTTAGATATTCCAAGCCGGAAAAAAATAATAAAACCTTGGATAACTCCTGGTCTTTTACGCTGTATAAAACATCGCGACAAACTGTACCTTAATTTAAGAAAGGACCCCGAGAATCCCGTAGCATCTGTGACTTACAATCGCTACAAAAACTTCTGCAATAATTTATTAAAAAAAGTTAAAAAAGAATACGAACGTAGTGAATATCAACGTGTTATTAACAACTCAAAAGCCATGTGGAAACTTGTAAAAAAACATGGGAGCATGGATATGGAACGAGCTTCTGGTTGTGATTTATTGAGTTCTGATGCGGACCCAATCATCGCCGTGAATGACATCAACAAGTTCTTTGCTAACGTAGGAAAAAACTTAGCTTCAAAAATAACCTCGAGTTCATGTACCGATTGTCAAGAATTTGACGTTTCAGCCCCTTCCTTAGCTTCAATGTCTGTTCTTGCTACTGACTGTGCTGA
This sequence comes from Spilosoma lubricipeda, assembly GCA_905220595.1. NCBI lineage: Eukaryota > Metazoa > Arthropoda > Insecta > Lepidoptera > Erebidae > Spilosoma > Spilosoma lubricipeda. The sequence goes on from HG992296.1 coordinate 2,021,567, forward strand.
GATTGATAGTATTATTGTTGGTCTAAAAAATACATCGGCTACTGGGTGGGATAATATACCAATTTCGATTGTCAAACGGGCTAGACCTATTCTAGTACCTATACTGGAACATATCTTTAACCTGTGTCTTCTGGAGGGTGTTTTTCCTGATGTGTTTAAGATTGGTCTCGTTTTGCCGATACACAAGGGTGGTGATAGGGGCAGTGTTCATAATTATAGACCTATTTCAATTTTAACAACTTTCTCAAAAATATTAGAAAAAATAATAAATGTTAGACTAATAAAGTACCTAAATAGTATAAACGTTCTTGCAAATAATCAATTTGGTTTCAGAGCAGGTAAATCTACCGAAGATGCCGTATTAACTTTAACCGATTCAATCACTATTAATATAAATAAGAAACTGAAATCTGCTGCTATATTTCTAGACCTTTCAAAAGCTTTTGACACTGTTCCTATTTCCACCCTACTCAGGAAGCTGGAACGTGTTAGCATTAGAGGCGTAGCCCATAATCTCTTTAGAAATTATTTTGAGAATCGATTCCAGTGTATTCGGATGGGTGGTGTCATTAGCGAGCGTGAACCTTTGATTTTTGGTGTCCCTCAGGGTAGTGTCTTAGGACCTACCCTGTTTTTAATATACGTTAACGATCTTTGTAAACTAGCTTTAAAAAATTGTAAGATAATTATGTACGCTGATGACACGGTTCTGCTTGTGGATGGGGTAAATTGGAGTGACACTCAAACTCATGCTGAAGCAGCTTTGGCTGCAGTAATACATTGGCTTTCGCAAAACTCTCTGACACTGAACGCAGACAAGACAAAATGCCTCATTTTCTCACCTAACTCATCTTCACTTCCTCCCTCATTTACGGTAGTGGCCCATGTGCCTTCTTGTAACAGAAAATCCATCTGCCATTGTTTGCAAATCGACTGTGAATCCAAAATCAAATATCTTGGAGTCTGGATTGACAATCATCTTTCTTGGAAGGAACATATATAAGTAACTACGGGCAGAATAAGAAAACTCATGTATCTTTTCAAGAAACTGCGCTCAGTTCTAGACTTCCCTACACTAAAAAATATATTTTTAGCGTTAGTACAGTCGGTGGCGGGATACTGTATTTCGGCCTGGGGCTGTGCAGGTAAGGTCAAACTCCTTAGTCTCGAAAGAGCACACAGGGGGGTGTTAAAAATTATGTCATTTAAACCTATAAGGTTCGCTACGTCTCAGCTATACCACGAACTACAAATTTTAACAGTTAGAAAACTGTTCCTCTTAACAGTCATACTTCGGCAACACGCAAATCTCCCTTTTATTCCAAATCCAAAGAAGCGCAGAGTGGATATAGTTTGCAAAATAGAATTTTGAAAGACACAACTAGCCAAACGACATTTTCACTTTTTTGCCCCTTCGTTGTATAATAAAATAAGTAAAATTTTAAACATCTATCCCGCCACTATACTGCAGTGTAAATCACGAGTTATTGCTTGGCTCCTTGGTTTAACCTACGAAAACACTGAAGACTTAATTGCATCTATTATATAATGCTACACACGCTTTCACACACACAAGTACTCTCAAACACACACACATGCACTCACACAAACACACGCACTATTACACACTTTCACAAACACACGCACTATTACACACTTTCACAAACACACACACTCAGAAATACACACCCGCACCTTAAAATCCTCTAACACTAGCATATTTTTATTTAGAGTTCGTGAAAGTCTTAAATTTACATTTAATTAAATTGTAGTTTTATTTTGGTACAGAAGAGATGGAACGCATGCTCCACATCCAAAGGTGGGCGTTAGTGACTGCGCTACAGTGTTTCACTAATGCAGTCATTATCAAACACATTTATGATTGTAATTTTGCTATCTGTTTCCAAATAAAGATTTTATTTTTATTATTATTTTACGAATATATCAATTCACTCAACGTCGTAAGCTGACAAATCATACTTTCTTGTGGGTGTACGCCGCAGGCAAGCCCTTTGATTTTGTGGCAGGCTACCGCTCGTTACTGTATCTAAGCGAACGGACTATAGCTTTGTCGCAATTTGAAGTATTCCCCTCCCTTCCCCCATCCTGTTTGATTTGAATGTTTATCGCCCCTCAACAATCACTCGGAGAACAATACGTAGCATGTACCACTCCGATACTACAAGATACTTCCTCGAGTCGATCCATTTGTGCCCATGACTCCAATCGCAACTGAAATGTCAAAAAGCTTTCAAAATACTCGTTGAGATTATAAAAGCAAACTTGTGGATACAGTTAAGGGATCTATGAAAAGAAATACCTAACTTTTGCATTCAAATTCAAAATGCCGTTCTGTTTTTTTTATGTATGGCCCTGTCAAAATGTCACTACTCTACCTGATGGAAACCATAAGCGCAATTCAAGCGTGGTGACACACACCATGGCGGGATAGTGATGCTTATGCATCATTGGGCCTCTTGCCTGCTGCCTTCTGCATGATTTTACCTGTTTATCTAATAAACTACATAATTATAAGCGAACCAAGTCCATATTTCACATCACATCCCGCAGGAGGACAATGAGACGAATACAAAACTTTTAACTGCAGTATGTAAAATTGGGGAGGCCATTGGTGTTCCGTTGTCAGAACCGGAGGTTCGCGATACATATCGACTTCCAGGAAAATCTTCCGGAACGTCCGCTTCACGTCCACTGATAGTTGAGTTCTCTTCGGTGCTTACAAAACAGAGAATACTCTCTGCAGTCCGCTCTTTGAATAAAAATAGAGATACAGTCAATAAGATTTTGAATGCCTCAGTTATTGGATTTGGAAATGAACATCACCCGATCTACATTACGGATCAATTGCCCCCTAGTCAACGGAAGTTATTCTTTCAAGCCAGGGAATTCTCAAAGAGAAATGACTTCAAATTTTGCTGGATAACGAACGGAAACATTTATATGCGAAAAAAAGAGGGTGATAATCATTATCTCATACACTCACTTAATAGTCTTCAAGAGCTCACCAACAAGCTGTGACTACTAACCACGGCTGTCTTTTTATGTATTTGGAAAATACTGATATTATTAACCATTTATATTAAGTTAAATTATCATTCAATACAAAACTGCACATCACGTAAACACTGTACACAAATCCTTCAACAATCACGATATACCAAAACAAATAATATATTTACACATAACAGAACAAACCAATACACTTCACATCTAATGATAAAAATATGTATGCTTAAAAGTATGAATTGCTATTGCTTTATTTTCAATTACGTTTACAAGCCACTCAGAGAAACACTGAACAATGTTCAAACAATACGCTCATATACTACTTACAAAGGATGCATCGTAGCCTTTGAACAGGAATACCTCAATTACATATATTTGTTACACACCGAAATAACCCACAGACTTCATCCCACTGTAATAAATCGATGTTTAATAAAATATATACAAATATTGGCCAACTTTAAATCAATAACAAAGTATATAACATTATTTAGTGATAACTTTAAACAAAATTCGCTGATGTAAATGTAATAAATCACGAATTGGATAGTCTTAATACAAGTAGGGTTATTTCATGTAGTCCAACCGACTGTCCCAACTTTATATCATCTTTTAATAATAACATAAACATCTTGCATTTAAACATTAGGAGTATCAACAAAAATCTTGAAAGTTTACTGACAACTATAAGTCTAACTAAAATTAATTTTGATGTCCTTGTCTTAACCGAGTGCTGGCAGAGTAAAGTTATTAACATGCCTGTGTTGGACGGATATCGATCCTTTTACACTAATAATTTCTCAAATCAGAATGAAGGTGTTATTATATTTATAAGAACAGACTTGCAATGCTCCATTCGTGAGCCGAATTTTGAAAATGGGAACTGCCTAATATGCGAAATTGATCACAAACTCGCAATCGTAGCAGTCTACAGATCTCCATCATATTACACAAAAGAACAGCATAAAGCCTTTCTTACTAGTTTAAACAACGTTTATGATCAACTAAGTTCTTTCTCAAATACTGTTCTTATAGGAGATATAAATATCGATATAAAGGAAGGTAGTAAAAATGAATATAGTCTCGAATATCAATTACTAAACGCAACCCACAAATTATTCCCAACACACCTAATGCCTACAAGAAAAAAGAATTGCCTAGATCATATATTTTTAAAATCAAATCTTCCATCTACAACTATAATTTTAGAGTCTGCCGTAACCGATCATAATCCGCTAATATTAAGCATCAAGAGTAATAACACCTTTCGGAAAACCTCGCATTATATATCCCGCCTAAACCACCAGGCTGTTCAGAAACAGATAGAGAAAACTGATTTCAGCCAAGTATACACTATGGTTGATGCTAACGAGGCAATGAATAAAATAATTACAATGATTTCATCAATAATAACAAATCATACAACATCGGTTGATATCCCAAGGAGAGAACGTACTCTGAAACCCTGGATTACTAACGGACTATTAAAATGCATCAAAAATCGAGACAGGATGCACACCAAAGTTAAAAAAAAACCAGCAGATCTTGTTCTTAAAATAACCTACGTTCGATACCGTAACTACTGTAACTCTCTACTAAGAAAATTAAAAATTGCCTATGAAACTAATGAGTTACTAAAAGCAAAAAAGAATCCAAAAGAGCTGTGGAAAGTAATTAAGGACATAACTCATACCCGGAAAAGTCGTGATAACCCCAGTGAGCTACTAAATCTTTGCGAAAGTACTCAATCTTCTTTAAATAAAATATCCAATTACTTTTCACAGATAGGTGAAACTTTAGCTACTAAAATAATAACAACAAGGCGTACAAATGAATCTCCTTCACCCGGTAATGCCATCCCTTCTCCGATTAACTCTATGGGCTTTCTTCCAATTGATGAGTCTGAAGTAGAATCTCACATTATGCAGCTACGTAGTGACTGTGCCATTGGTTGGGATGGAATACCGTCCACTACGCTAAAACAATGTCGAACAACTTTAGTACCTCCGATCACATATGCTTTCAACCTCTGCCTCCAAAGTGGAGTATTCCCTAACGTCCTAAAAAAAGCAATTGTCCACCCAATATTTAAGAAAGGGGACAGAAACTGTATCAGTAACTACAGACCGATTTCTGTTTTGTCCGCTATTTCTAAGATACTGGAAAAGATTCTGAACAAGCAGTTGAGATCTTTTCTAGACAAAAATCACATTATAGCGGATAATCAGTATGGATTTCGTTCTGGGATTTCAACTGAAGATGCGGTACTTGATTTAACGGAATTTGTTGTAAGAGGTTTGGACGAACATAAAAAATGTCTGGGAGTATTTCTAGATTTAACGAAAGCCTTTGATACAGTTTCTGTTCCTACGCTTATTGAAAAGCTGGAACGCATCGGGGTACGGGGTGTCACACTAGACCTATTCAGGGACTATCTTACGGATCGAACTCAAAAGGTTAAAATAGAAAAATATCTAAGCGATGAGAAACATATATCATACGGTGTGCCACAAGGTAGCGTGCTGGGACCAACCCTATTCCAGATCTACATAAACGACCTTTGCTTGATGACTCTTACAAACTCTAAAATCTACACCTACGCTGACGACACTGCAATTGTTGTTTATGGACCAGACTGGGAGGACGTTAAAACTAGTGCAGAATCAGCCTTGAGTCATGTGATGACCTGGCTAAATCAAAACCTATTGACGTTAAATTTAATGAAAACTGTCTATATACCATTCGCACTTCGTAGTATTACAAGACCACCTGATACGTTTACTTTAACAGCACACTCATGCTCAGGTTCACTAGACCCATGTTCATGTTCACTGTTGACGAGAACCGACTCTGTGAGGTATCTGGGGGTCCTAATAGATGATTGCTTAAAATGGGACAAACAAATCAACGCACTCATAAAAAGAACCCTGCGTCTGATCGGTACTTTCGCGTCCCTTCGTAAATCAGCCAATTGGGAAACCCTAAAAATGGTTTATCTTGCGTTATGTCAGTCCATCATAGGTCATTGCATCACGGTTTGGGGTGGCACTCACAAGACACTACTCCTGGGATTGGAGAGAGCACAGAGAGCCATTCTTAAGATAATGTCAAGAAAACCGTGGAGATATCCTACGGCTCAATTGTATACAGACTGCAAAGTTTTAACTGTACGCCAACTCTTTGTGCTCCAATCTATTATGTGGCAACATCGCGGTCTCAACCGACCTGATCCCGAGAAGCGCAGGAATTTACCACCAAGTATCCGACACAGAACCGCTCTTGCAAAACACCACTTCTATGTATTGGGCTCTCACATATACAAGCAAATACACAAAAAACTAAAAATACTGGGTTTAAATAGGTACACTTTAAAACATAAAGTTACAGAATGGCTTCTAACTCAGGATTATTCCAGCACAGAAACGTTGCTAATATACCTCAAATAAGGTATTACTCTCACAGCAAGATTCAATACCAACATTACACCACACATAAACACACACACACACACACACACACACACACACACACACACACACACACACACACACACACACACACACACACACACACACACACACACACACACACACACACACATATGCAGCTCCAATTTACAAAAAAAGTAGTAAGTGTAATTGTAATAAATGAATTTGTTACATTTGTGAACATACACTAAATTTAATCATAGCTGTTATGAAATAAAAACTGTAAGGCTGAACACTGTCTCTTAAGATACAGGTACTTACCTAGTTTGAGAGGCAGAGTTCCATATTTCAAGTTCAAATTAGTATCTAACAATAACTGTGTATATGAACATTGTAAATCTTTCTGTGTGTCAATAAATTATTATTATTATTATTATTATTATTATTTCATACATGCTTGAGACACACCATTTTCAAGCTAAGCAAAGCTTGTACCATAAAATGAGATTTATTGATGGAATACTTGTATACTTTTTTGTAAAATACATAAATATTGCGCAAAGAAAACATCCAAACGCTAAAACAGCCGCTGTCGCTGCACTACTCCAATGCTAAGCACTACCTCCGCGGAATCAAGAAACTATAAAGCTTATTATTATATTATAACTACCTCGACACACGAATAGAGAAAACAGTAATAATCTTGTTTTAAAGAAATTATAGTATTGTTCTACAACAGTTGACATACTGTTGAATTGTTATTACTTACTTTCCAAAACCTTAATTCATTTGATCATGTGTCATTAAACTCATAATAGAGTTGTCTGCGTGTTATTGTCGATAAATTTTCTTTATTACGAAGATTTTGTAATTAGAGTTAAGAAATTTTAATTTTCAATGCAATTATTTCTTAAATTAGATAAATTGTTATAGTCAAATACTAGAATTGTTCATATTTAACTAGCTATAAATTTTATCGTTTATGAAGAATTCAATATTACATTGTATACAATTGCATTTATTTATATTTTCTTCTTATGTGTATAATATTAATTTAACTACCCACAAACTTAACGTCAGTTAAAACATGACTATGTAAAACAAATCATTTAAAATGTGAAACGAAAAGTCAAATACCTGGTCATGTTTGTATGTATGTATTTTTCTCGCAAGGATGCTATTAAATGTTTACATGTGTATCAATCATAAATGAGACATTTCTTTGGTCACAAAGTTGCAAATTAATAATGATTCAAACCATTCTGCCAATTGAATATTTTCTTTTATTAGTTTGTAGGTATTTATGTATTTATGCAATGTGAATAATACGTTTAAATTACATTAATTTCTAAACAATTGACCAAAATAATATATCACTTGTGTTACATAACATTGTATTAATACGTATTAAAGTCTGCGAGGGTTGTCACAATGATAAATTACTCCACACACTCTGGTAAGGTTCGAAGTGTGGGCTCAGCTGTGTGTCAACCCGGCGATGGATAATAAACTTTATAAATCGAATAAACCTGTCCAGTTAATTCGATACAAAAAGTGTGTTGGCGTAGCCATGAAAAAAGAAAACAAGGCACAATTGAGGATAAAACACACCACGCGTTTTGTTAGAATAATCTGAGTTATATTTAAGTAAGAAGAAAAACTTGGCAGTGTACTAGAGTAGGCCAAAACCTCCATTTTAAGTAGACACCTGTCTAACCGTGAACTAGTATAGGCTGTTGGTATACCTATAACTAAAACAAAAGCCAATAAAATGAATAAATACTTTTTTATTTATTTAATTGACCAATACATATGTTACAGAGTAAGACCTTTGATTTAAAAATAGTAATTATGCAATACTTAGACTACATATATAAAGTTCGACAAAAATAAAACAGACTTCAAGAATTGGACCAAATTAAAATGGGACCACAAGGAAAGCATCAGCTTCCAAAAAAAGTATCATCAAAATCGGTTCACCCAGTCGCCTGTTCTGGTAACAAACATAAAAAAATACAGTCAAATTGAGAACCTCCTTTTTTTAATTTGATTTAAAAGTAGAAAAACTAGCTACATTAGGCAATACTTCTGCTCTTTTTCCACAAAAAAAAATATTTAACATTATGAAGTTAGCTAATAACACAAACATCTCAACACCTACTATAACTGATATGCGATTTCAATTTTATAATAACCGTTTTATTCACTGGTTAAGAAATTTATACATTATTATATGACAATTACAATTGTAAATACATGAAATGGCATTCATTAATAAAGAGAATAATAATAAATAATTTCATCGATAGTTAAAAAATTACAAATTACATCTCTATTACTATAGATCGCGTAAGTAGACATCGCAACATACAATTTAGACTACAAACAAACAAACCGTATCGACGGACAGTATACTATTTTATAATGCACTAGCAGACCCACGCAACCTCGTTTGCGTCTCCTATTGCCCGTCGCGTGATAATTTTCCCCCGTTTTTGTATCATTTTTCATTGCTGCTCCTCTCCTATTGGTCTTAACGTGATGATATATAGCCTATAGCCTTCCTCGATAAATGGGCTATCTAACACTGAAAGAATTTTTAAAATCGGACAAGTAGTTCCTGAGATTAGCGTGTTCAAACAAATAAACAAATTTTTCAGCTTTATATCTATACTAATATATAAAGCTGAAGAGTTTGTTTGTTTGTTTGTTTGTTTGTTTGTTTGAACACGCTAATCTCAGGAACCGCTGGTCCGATTTGAAAAATTCTTTCGGTGTTGGATAGTCCATTTATTGAGGAAGGCTATAGGGTATATATCATCACGCTACTACTAATAGGAGCGGAGCAACAATGAAGAATGTTTCAAAAACGGGGGAAATTTTCACGCTACGGGCAATATAAGGCGCAAACGAGGTTGCGTGGCTCGGCTAGTATTAGTATAGATTTACCCGCGAGTGTTTTGTGCAAAGAATTTGTGTAAGTGCAATTTGTTTTAGTATTCACCATGTGTGTGTGACATTTAAATTGGTGAGTAATTATAACAAACCAGCTATTTTATTTAATAAAAGTTTGTGAAGATGTATAATAAATAAATAATAACAAATAAATAGTTCCGAAATCAAACACACAACGCCATATAGTCCCAAGCTACTCCAAGCTACATATATACTTTTTTTTTGTAAATACAAGAATATAAATAGAATAATCTTGGGTCATAAAATTTACGACTAGCTTTTTTGAAACTAAACCCTATGGAAACATTCTACTTAGAGCAAGAGCTTCAAGATGAGCCAGTCCGATCGGAGTTACGGAAGTGCATTACAGAAAAACAATTATAAACCATTTTTTATGCTTTTCATCACACTTCACACTTAATAAAAATAAAACTTTATGTGCAAAACAGCACACAACCAAAATACAAGTTTTCAAACAAGGTAAAAAAAAAAAAAAAGATTACAAGAAATTGTTTTTTTTTTGTTAGGCTTGTATCATTGCTTGACATAGACAAATTATGATGTTACTGACATTTGACATAAACATCGCTTGAGTGCTACGCGAAGCCATGAGGAGCCACTGGCCACTAGCTGGCGTTCGACACCCAAGGCCCAGTTCGACAAACGCCACTGAGTGGTGTCGGACACCTGAGGGAATTGCGGCATTAGTGAGTTTGATGACGTGTAATAATGTGCAATATTACACATTTTTATATCAACAGCCCTTACTTCTTCATGACTAGTCGTAAGGAGGTTTAACCTACTTTACCACGCTGGTTAGACCGGTTTGTTTCGAGTTTGTTTCGAGTTTTCTTACTCTTTACGAATGATGTTGTTCCCTTGGTCGTCCCTTACAACGCAATGGAAATAAATAGAGTAGGTGGTATTAGGTCATTTCAATTGATCACCACACGTACAGTACTAGTATGGTTAAAAAACGGCCAAGTGCGAGACGGCATCGCTCATGAAGGGTTCCGCAGTAGCAAGTAACATTTTTTTTTTTTTATTTGTGTTGATTCAATAAAAGGTAAATTGCAGTTTAAGATTTATGACGTATTAAAAAAACTATTTACTACATTTCGTTCAAACCAATTTTCGGTGGAAGTTTGCATGGTAATGTACATCATATAGTCTTTTTAGTTTCATCATTCCCTTATTTTAAAATTTACAGGTGGGGGGAACACATTTTACCACTTTGGAAGTGTCTTTCGCGCAAACTATTCAGTTTAGAAAAAAATGATATTAGAAACCTTAATATCATTTTGGAAGACCTATCCATAGACACATAGGGTTTGATGAAAAAATAGTTTTGAGTTTCAGTTCTAAGTATATGGACCTCCAAAAAAATTGCTTTTTTTTTTCATTTTTGTGTGAAAATCTTAATATACTTTTTTTTTTTTTTTTTTTTTATGTTTGACCCGGCCATAATGACTCTACTCTGCCTGATGGAAAGCATAAGCAGAATCCAAGAGTGATGGTCACCATACTGCGAACGCAGACAATGCAACAATGCAGCATGGTGACCCACACCATGGCTGGCTAGTGATGCTTTCGCACCATTGGGCCTCCGGTCTCGCACTCACCAACGAAACACGACAGCATGATCGCTGTCATTTTACGTTGATTTTCTGTGCGAGGGTAGTACCGCCCCGGTCGAGCCGGCCCGTTCGTGCTGAAATCAGCGTGGCTCTACTACCTTTAAATCTACTTATATACCCCTTATAGCATAAAAATACATGATCACCCGACTTCGGCTTTTGCAGCTTTGGCAGTCTATATATTATGTTTGTATGTTGCACTTTAGCGCTTAAATATCTTAACCGTTTTAATTGAGAATGTGTGAATAGATTTGCATTAAAGGCTCGGGTGACATCTATACAAATAAATAAAATTGGAGTGTCTGTTTATAATATTAAAGTAACACCTTATTAATCAATGCATATGTATGTATACACGATACATATACCAAAAATATAGTTAAAAAAAAATTGTCTGTCTGTCTGTCTATCTGTCTGTCTGTCTGTCTGTCCATTCCAGGTAATCTCTGGAACAGCTGGACGGATTTTGACGGGACTTTCACTGGCAGGTAGGTAGGTGATCCAGGGAGTAACTAAGGCTACTTTTTTTAAACTAACTTTGTCTCGCGGCGTTACTCGCGGTACGACGATAACCACGGGTAGCACCGCGGGGTTCAGCTAGTGAGCTATATGAATGTCATGAACTTTTTGTACCAGTCGGGTTTTTCAAAACTTAATCGTGTTTGATAACACGTAAACATAGTCATTATCCTTCTAACACATATAAATAAAGTTAGACATTTTATTGATGAAGACAGTATTTTAACCTATATTTTATATTCAGTATATGTTATCCTCCAGTGGACCGTATAATGCTGCTTGTAGTCGAGGCCTCGTAGGAGGCCGTGACGGTATGCCTTCACATTACTTATTTATATGATTTCAAACTAGGTATTTAAATATCGGTACCTGAATGACTGAGCTTTGATGGTTTTTTTTTGTTGAATTATCTAAAAATAAATTCTAGTTAGATCAATTTATCAAAGCTAGTAATGAATAAAGAACAATATGACTGCCTCGTTGGTCTCGCGGTTGGCGTGTGCGATTGCTGATCATGAGTTCTCGGGTTCAATTCCCGGGTCGGACCAAATGTTTGTATGATCTACAAATATTCGTTTCGGAGTTTGCGTGTTTCCTATGTATAATATGAAGGTATTTACAAAAAAAAGGATATATGTATTTGGATCAGTTGTCTAGTACCCATAGCACAAGTTCTTGCTGTAGCTTGGGACTAGATGGCGTTGTGCGTCAGATGTACGAATGATATATTTAAAAAAAATACCATAAAGAATAGATTCTAAACAGCTTATATCAAAAGTCTCGAATAAAATCTTGAAATAACTATCGAATACTACTAATCGATCTCATGGGCGAATAAATGGATGGTTTGAAACAGCAATAAAAGCAATAGTGGTTTTCCTGTACAAGTTAGCTCAAAGCTAACCAGTGTCGGTTACAAATTGGTGGTTCGCCGCACTATATTTCAGTGGTTTGTATCGAGCTAGAACTAGCAGCAGATGTTCCACTATTTATGATCAGAAATTAAGGTCCAGTGGTAAGCAATCCGGGTTTGTCATCTATCAGGTTATCTTGAAAACTTCTATCTTTGTTTTGTAAAAAAATTATTGACTTTCAAATCGAGGTTTATTTTTTTTAATGATCGACCCAACTCCATCTAACTTCAAACTAAGCAGAGCTTGTACTATGAAAGATAGAGAAGAGGATATAAAACGTTTTAACACAAAGTAAAGATAAAATTATCCGACCGAGTTGAAGATGTATGGTGGTCACCACTCTTATATATTTTTATTCACCGCCAATTTAAAATTGTAAACATTAGATACTAATTTGGCCTGAGAACTTTGATTGCGTGATACAGGATTAGTTGTTTCTCCGTAGTTCGTATTCGTTTTGTTTTTGTTAGTTGGCGTTGATGAGTATAGAGAGCTACAAGTAAACTGTATATAAATATGTAAATTGACGTGCTTATTTAAAGAAGCAAGTGAAATTGAAAAATTTAAAAAAGACCCTACCACCAATATTTAGCATACCTACAGCAATATTTTATTATGTACAATTAAAGTTCAATTCTAAACCTTAATGTTACAGACTCAACACTTTTTAGACTGACCTCGGTTCCTTCAAAAACCTTACATGAACAATTCATTTATTAAATACAATACATTATCAATCTTTCAAATCATGAACGTTGAACAAGCAAAATATAAAATTTTATATTTATATCAGTGACATATTTTCATGTTAATTAAAGTTATAAATTCATATTTATATACATCATCAATGTTAAGGAGACCCCGAACAAGTAGAGCAAGTCAAATTGTTTACGCTACTTAATACAAGTCAGTCTAACGTAAAATTCAAATTATCATAAAAGAAAGAAGACATCGGTAACAAACTGGAAACGTTATTAGGAAAACCATTAATGTTAATCGTACTCGATGACAAAAAAAATGTGTTTTATTAAACTACTAGCCGACCCACGCAACCTCGTTTGCGCTTTATATTGCCCGTAGCGTGAAAATTTCCCCCGTTTTTGAAACATTCTTCATTGTTGCTCCGCTCCTATTAGTAGTAGCGTGATGATATATACCCTATAGCCTTCCTCGATAAATGGACTATCCAACACCGAAAGAATTTTTCAAATCGGACCAGCGGTTCCTGAGATTAGCGTGTTCAAACAAACAAACAAACAAACTCTTCAGCTTTATATATTAGTACTAGCTGACCCACGCAACGTCGTTTGCGCCTTATATTGCCCGTCGCGTGAAAATTTCCCCCGTTTTTGAAACATTCTTCATTGTTGCTCCGCTCCTATTAGTAGTAGCGTGATGGTATATACCCTATAGCCTTCCTCGATAAATGGACTATCCAACACCGAAAGAATTTTTCAAATCGGACCAGCGGTTCCTGAGATTAGCGTGTTCAAACAAACAAACAAACAAACAAACAAACAAACAAACAAACAAACAAACAAACTCTTCAGCTTTATATATTAGTATAGATAGATAATATTGGATGTTCAAAAAGTTACTAGCTTGAGCTATAATATCTCTCAGTGCTGTTGTTTTGCAAAGTCACGCCCATGGCAGAAAAACTCACCGAAAGCCACCTGCGATGGTTCCGTCATGTCATGAGACGCCCTGAAGACCATGGCGTGAAACAGGCCCTAGCGTTACCAAATGTAACGAAAGGTAGAGGGCGGCCACTAGCCACCTGTGGTCCACGGTGGCCAAGGACTTGGAGCTTGACATAATAAATGTTTCGACAACCCAGGATAAATTGTCCAGGCGCCGCAAAACGAGGAGAGCCGACCCCAAGTAATGGGAAAAGGCTAGGAAAAAGAAGAACTGTTGTTTTGCAAATAGTGTGAAAACTTGACTTATATCCAATACTAACTAAAATACTACTAACTAAAATGGTCAGCGTGTTACAATACGTATCAAGGAGAAACCTATATCCAGTAGTAGAAACTAAAACTTCTTTACATCGCTCTTTATCGCGCATTGTTAGGGATAGTGACAGTATTTTAATTCACGCACATTATGATCTGCGACTTCTAATATCAGTTAGTATAGGTACTAATAGAAGACTTACTTGAAGCATTTAGAGTCAAAAACCATACGTGAATAAGATTGACTAGTTATTAGTCCAGCTGCTTCTGCAGCACTAAAGACTCCTGGAACGTTTACAGGATTCCTGGAGCAATTTTTTTTTAATGTTATTTAAAAAATTATGTTCCTCCTATCTTGTCGTTTTACTAAGTTTAGTTGAAAACATTTCTGATATCTTCATCAATGTCCCTAAAGTGACGTTTCCCGGTAATTAATTTTGACAGTTATGACATCTGTCACTTGTCATCTTAAAGTAGTTGGCGACAGTTTTTTTACAAAGTAATTGTTTCATTCTATCATTAACATTAAGAACGTTACTCAGGCAGATGTGCTTAGTATACCTACCTAATTTTCGTACACTTGAAAGCAACATGATTAATTAATCTTTGTCATTATTTTTAAGCCAATATAAGTCTTAGGTCTTCACATGTAGGTCTCTTATTGTCTAGAATAGATAATAAATTACTATGTGAACTCGAAAGATGACAAAGATAAACCTGCTGCTGATTAACATTAAAGGTGAACCTTTTTCAATAGAAATAGGGTTGAATTTTCATTAAATGGGAGTTCAACTGCAAACTACATTTAGTAGTAGCATAAGTATGTGAAAGTGAAAAGTTATTCAATTTCAAATACATTAAGAAACAGGTCACGAATAATTTACGACCCCATAAATATATAGATTATGAAACGGCAGTGAAAGTGCTTTAGTTAATATTCGTATTCCAACTGCAACGTGACTTGTTCGACTCCGTTCTGGTGCAGTATTTGCGTTAAATATGTATATTTATAACGTATTATTTAATAATTTTAATTTATTTTACAACTCTTACATATTATCTTAAAGTTAAATTTGAATACTAGGAAATAACAATAAAAATAATCACAAATTTTAACAAAAAAAAAAACAACTTCAATCTGGACCAAATTTAAATGGGACCACATGGGAGGCACCAGCTCACGCAGTCGAAAATTTTTAGCAACAAACATAAAAAATACACTCGAATTGATAACCGGTTCGGTTCGGTTAAATTCGGTTAAAAAGAAACAACAATATTTACATACAAGCGTCAAAAAATTCGTCCCCATTGCCTACTGATAGCGTTCTCAAAATACTGGCAGGATACACGTTAAATGGCAATGCTAATTCTCTGTGCTAGAAAAAGGCCGGCCTTCCGTTCACGAGAAGCGTCAATCAGTTGCTTTAGCTAGTTGTTTGAACACACCGCGAGCACTCGGACCCCATGAACTCCTAGCGGCTCATCCCAAACGGTTCAAAAATGAAATTACCTATTAGGGTTTGGTATTTACACCGTTTTTAGCTTTCCGCAGAAGCAGCAGCAGCGCCGGCATAACCAGCTGTACTTGGAAGATGAGATGGCGCGAGAGAGTCGACACAAGTTGCGTCCAACACCAAAGCCTATCCATCTTCCATGGCAGTAACGACATACCATCCGGTCTATTGCCATCGTCTCATACCAGATCATTTGGTTCACGCAGAGCTGGTACGCTGACGGTAACGAGAGCAAATTAAATTAATTATATCAATTTAAATAACATTAATTTTAAAAATATGCTCTGAATAATGTTCAAAATAAGTAATAAGTGAGTGGCGATCTCCACATACAGCGGCAACAAAAGCATATGACAGTGCCATCTACCGCAGATACACTGAACTACGAAGTAACGCACAATACGTAGTAACTACCAATCTTGAATCACGCAATAGAAGTTCTCGCGCCGTACATCAACCGTTGGGTAGTGGCCCGCCAGGCATGATCACTTCGCCTGGTCGGAGGATCCTCCCTTTGTCTTGGTGGGACATGATACACCTGTCCCCTACAAGTGTTATACCTAGTTTGAGACTTACACGATAAATATTGCAGAAACATCTCAATACGCCACCATAATGTAGATCACTGTGCTGCATTGTTAAATTGTTTGTAGTATGGTGACTATCACTCCTGTATTCTGCTCATGTTTTTTGTCAGGCAGAGTAGAGTTACTTTGGCAGGCTCGCGAATAAAAAAATGACCCCTATTGTTATCAATATATATACTGAGCAGAAATGTAGAAAACTTAAATTCTTCAACAACATACCTTTAAAAAACATAAAATATGTCTATATATATATATGTGTGTGTGTATATATATGTGTATAATATTCATTAATGCGTCGTTGTTTACTTGAGTAAATTGAGATCTTGTTTTCTTTTTACTCGAGATGTAATTCTGTAGACAAGTCCAGTGTAAGGTAATTTGCTAAAAAAAATACTTATTAGATCTCGTTCAAACTAATTTTCGGTGGAAGGTTGCATGGTAGTATACATCATATATTTTTTTAATTATATCATACTCTTAAATAAATTCTGAAATAATAATGAAATCAGAAGTTGTTTCTTTTGGGCAAACTATTCAGTTTAGAAAAAAATGATATGAGAAACCTCAATATCAGTCGAGTTTCAGTTCTAAGTACGGGGAACCCCCAAAATTTTTTGTTTTCTATTTTTGAGTGAAAATCTTAATGCGGTTTACAGAATACATCAACTTACCAAGTTTCAATAGTATAGTTCTTATAGTTTCGGAGAAAAAGTGGTTGTGACATACGGACGGACAGACTAAAAAGTGTTTTAAAACTGTCTCTTCTATTGTATTAGACTCCCCCATCTCAACAAATCCAAAAACATATTTTGAATTCCTTGCGATAGAGTTTTTACGATGTAATAAAAAACATGATTAAAGTAAGAGGACCATTAAAGGAGTTACGCCAAAAACTGTCCTTTCGGAATACCTTAGTATTCCGAAAGGACAGTTTTTGGCGTAACTCAATAAATTCATTCGTCCCTATCAGACGTGACTGGCGGACACTAAATTTGAAGCAAAATGGACTTTCCAAGGGTATTTCGCTTTAGAATGTACTGATACAGGGATTTTTTGTTTTCTACATAATAATGTAAGCATAAATCATATCAAGTTGTGTCATCTTTTTAACCATGGTATAAAATTGTATTAGCTAACTTAACTAACTTCACATACGGCTCTGGGATAACAAACTAAACACAAATTGTCTATTATAATAAAATTGTTAATAAATGTCACACTTTTTTCATCATCATAGGCAC
Organism: Spilosoma lubricipeda; assembly: GCA_905220595.1. Lineage (NCBI taxonomy): Eukaryota > Metazoa > Arthropoda > Insecta > Lepidoptera > Erebidae > Spilosoma > Spilosoma lubricipeda. The sequence continues at coordinate 2,039,347 of HG992296.1, forward strand.
AAAACCTATCCCTGGTAGATGTTGGTAGGAAGTAAACCTGATTCTAAAATGATGACGTCGGTTACAATGTGAACAGAGGTGTTGTTGATCCGGAGACCTGTCAGTGGGTGCGGTCACATACCACGTGACCGTTGCGTTGATGCAATTATGCGGGCAATTCTTTTTACACTAGAAACTGCGTTTAATCGTGGCTTTTCTTATATATGTGTAAACACAGATTTTCAAAAAACTTCTAAAATACACTTTTTTTATTTTTGAGTTCGTATGGTAAATAGCGGTTTCTTCTGTAGATTATGTATGTATAACCTTTTTCAAAAAAAGAACTTTTGATACAATAACAAAATCAAACAATAATTCATTTTTATCACATGAGTATAGACAATGCATACGTCGCTGTAATGTAATATGTCTTTGTATCAATTAATATAAAAATAACTAGAGAAAAGTAACTAAAAAACGTGTAGACTTACATCGACAATGACGGAGAAATGTAAACTTAAATAGAGTACTCGTAACTTTCGACTTTGTGTGAATTGTAATAAGTCGCACAGGTATATACAACGATTATTGATTGAGTGAATGTGAACGAGTGAACATGAATGAATATAAATCATTCATCGATTTCGATCCAGCTTCGATTAAAATTTAATATCTGGATGACCGAGTTTTGCTTATTTTTATGTAAATTTTCTAAACATGAATCTTAGCTAGATCGATTTATCGACCCCGTTTCGAGATTCAGATTAAATATAATATATGTTATTGCTCGTTTAAAAGTATTAAAAAGATAGATAGAATCTCGTTTTTCCATCGTATATGAAAATGCATTATTGTAAAATATTGCATGGCGTAAAACATTTAATTTTGAAAAAAACGCAGACAAAGTTGTGTGGGTCAGCTATTCTTTACAAATAAATAAAATTGGAGTGTCTGTACGTAATATTAGAATAACCACTTTTGACTAAATGCATATGTATTTATACACGGTACATATATCAAAAATGTAGTAAAAAAAAATTGTCTGTCTGTCTGTCTGTGCCGGGTAATCTCTGGAATGGCTGGACTAGCTGTAGCTGATGATTCAGGGAGTAACTTAGGCTTTTTTAGACTAACTTTGTGCAGCGGTGATACTCGCGGTACAACAATAACCGCGGATAACACCGCGGGGTTCAGCCAGTGTATCTATAAAATCGTTTCGTTAGACCTATTAATCTGCAAATATTTTTTTGATATCATAAATCTTCCAACAATTACGTTTTTGGGGAGAAAGTAGACCAACCTGTTTTACTTATACCAAAGATTGCAAGCGAGAAAGTGATTGTGCAACATTACATATTTTGGGTAAGTTTTTGCGTTCTCGAAGCCCTAAATGAATAACGCTCGAAAGAAGAGAAAGGAAACCTATACTTGGATGGCGATAACCAAAAGCAAGCAAAAGCATCTTAAATGATATAAACGGTCTTTGGTAATTTGCAGAATTATTTACGTGGGTGAACCATGATTCAGCATGATTGACCGATACTAAGCGCTTCTTTCCTAAATTACTTGCCACTGAGTCACCCTAGACGGAACTCCGTCTCCCGACATTCTTGAGGGGTGGAGAAAAGGAGATACGTGAGCTCATTTTTTTATTTTATAGTTACTCAATAAAACTACGAACGTTAAAAGTATAAAAATATTCACAATCAGATAAAAAAAAGTAAACATTGTTAGGAAAGAATATTATTTTCATCTAACATTATGTCCTGAATTCTGTTCAAAATTTAATTGATTGGAATAACTATAAATTGAATATTTGTCTAAGTAAACGAACAATTTGAAAACGCAGGAGTTTATAAGAAACAAATACAGAGCTTTGTCCATTTTTATTGAAATATGAAAATATTGAATATCAAATAAAGAAAGTAGATTATTGCATTAATTGAAAGTATTCTGAAATATCTTTAAAAACTTCCAGAGAAGTGTAATTTATTTATATCTTCTTCTGTTTCCAATTGTTGTTTTTTATTTTATGAATGACTGATTTCAATAGTTAGTGCTTTGGATAGCCGTTAGAGAACTCAACCCAATGGTGTACAAATTCTACCTAGCAACAAATCTGTAGTTTTTAGTGACTAAATGGACAAGCATGTCCATTTAGTCACCAAAAATGCGAAAGTATCTTGACTAACACCAAACTAAGATAACTGTAATAGTTTTGTCAGCATACGTATATTTGTACATTAATGAACTGATTTTTATAGATGAGGCGTTTTTAGATTCCAATGCCAATGCAAAGTCCAGGTGGAAAAGGCTATAAAAATTTTATGGTTTAGATTTTTGCTTGTCAAAAAAAGTACATTTATCGCACTTAATAGGGTAATATACATTTTTATACACGAATAATTAGCATGAACCACTCGAAGCGAAGATTCATCATCATAAGAATGACTTAAACAAAATGTGTGATACTGTTGTAAGCAAAAACGTGTGTCGAACATCCATCATCCACTCTTGATCCCAATTTCCATGACGTCTAAGATAGATGTTGTCATTTTCCCTTTTAATTAATTAACCACTTACTGAAATTGTAAGAGCAACTGCAATCAAATCACAGTTGTTTGTTCAGATTTCATTATATTTAATAATAGCTCTGCCCGCGACTTAGTCCGCGTGGATAGCATTTATACAACTTTCATCCCCTTTAAATACTTTACAACCAATTTCTCACAATAAAATCTAGCCTTTGTCATTTATATGAATACATATTTTCGGGCATCTAACACACATCGCCATCCAGTCCCAAGTTAAGCAGAGATTGTATTATGGGCACTAGATAACAGATAAATATTAGTATTTATTTTATTAGTAAGGAATAATATTTTCACAAGTTTATATTCGATTGCAGTGTTTGTTACTATGTTCTGATCAAAACTTGAAATTAACGAGTTGAGTTGAGTTTACAGCGGTTTTCTTCATCAATACTATCATAAAATTTTGCATACATGCTTATCTTGAAATGGTTTAGATGTAGTTATAAAGGTTATTAAATAAATAAGGATTATATTGTTTTACCGGCTCATTTCCACTTCAGTACGCTGAAATGGAAATGTGCCGGTCATGTATCCAAACGAACCGAATGATTGGTGGAGCCGAAATGTGCTTGAGTGGAGAACGCGATTAGGCATACGTAGTGCAGGGTGCCAATGCACTGTCAATTTAAAGTAAGTGACTGGGAGCGAATGGATGCGGATTGCCAAAGATCGATAGTTGGCGCTTCCTGGAGAAGACATTCGTACAGCAGTGGATAACGAATGCGATTATATATGCGAGCGATAGCGATGGATAGTGAGAAGATGAGCAAACGCAGCTTCCTTCGGCGAACCTTGACCTGATTGTTAATTTAATACAGTTTATGTCTAAATATCTACAGAATAGTTAAAAACAGTAACATAGTTTATACAAGTATGCATAAAAATGTATGGTTTTTGAAACAGATTTCTCCACAAGAGATGGATATCTCATCTCATTAAATTTGAGTAAAAAATATGCCAAAGCCGTGACCATTCTGCCTAAATTTCTTCGCTTATCATATACTTTTGTATGTTTGAACGATTCATCTATACTATTCACACGTACACTCATTGTTCAACAAATGGCTTTCTATTCATTTTACTTTCTTTCTCGATAAATTTCTTTTGGAACCGGTTCTCTAATATCGCGTCTGTTTAGTATACTCCTACTTTGTTTACTTTGACATGGTTAAGAAATCAAAATATAAAACTTTAGAAAACATTGATATATAAGATATTTTTACAGAGGTCTAGAATTTATCGAGTGTTTAAGAATGCGGAGTGTCAAACCCCTCGTCACCCATTTATCTCATGGGTGACTCAAACTCGGTACCTCGGTGGCGCAGCGGTAGTGTAGTTCGACCTCCGAAAGTCAAAGTTTGCATCATCTGCAAATATTTTGTTTCGGAGTTTTCGGTGTTTTATATATTTACAAACAAAAGTATATAATATTTGTTTATATCAGTTGTCTCGTCTCCATAATGCAAGCTCCGCTTAGTTTGGGACTAGATGGGATGTCCGAAATATTATTAATATTCTTGAAATCGACCTCAAGAGCACCCAGATTCAACATTTTATTAAGAGCAAGATCTACAGAAGCAACTGTTTATTGTAATACTTTTTGTTTCGCCACATTCAACTTAACTGTGAGGTGAAACTAATTAACCCACAAACCTTACTTAACTAACTAGAGTTTCAAACAACCATTTTAATTTTTCTTCCCATACTTAATTATAATGATAACCGAACTAATGTTAGCTATTTTGCAGCTGCTTTTTCAAGTTTTTTTAGACAATCTTTTTTGCCATGGTAAAGAAAGCAAAGATCACCTGATAGTAAGTGATCACCGTCGCCCATGGAAACTTGCAACTCAAGAGACAAGTGCATTAAAGTGCACTTAGAGTTAACACGTAATAATGTATGAAACAATAGCTTGCATTGCCCCATATTATGAAATAATTGGAAAAAAAAATGTTTTCGAATATATCTAACGATTGAAATTTAAGTAATAAAAAATATCTATATATAATAATATAATATATATCGGTGCAGCCGTCAAAGTGTAACAAAGAGACTTAATTACTTTCGCATCTATACTAACATTTTACATGGGCAATGCATCGACTACCCCTCCGCCCCCGCTCCCCCCGCACCACTCTCTCTCTCTTAGTAGGCGCTTCATTCGTTCAATCTTATCGTGACAACTTTTGAACTATTCGTCCAAATTACTTAGTGTGAAAGACAAAGTTTAATATACACTCAATACTTAAAGTGACAAATGTATCTTGCCTCCAATACCATAAAAAAGAGCACCATCTATCCCGGTCCTGGGTAGTTCGCATCCAACCGTTACCAGCCACTTTCTTCCAATAATCGGTCCATCACAAATTGAGTGACAGTTTTATATTCAGTTACAGTCAGTTCATTGACAGTCAGATATTCTTTACTAGCAGACCCACGCAACTTCATTTGCATTTCCTATTGCCCGTAGCGTGATAATTTTCCCCCGTTTTTGTAACATTCTTCATTGGTGCTCCATTGCTAAAGGTTTTAGCGTGACAATATATAGCTTATAGCCTTCCTCGATAAATGGGCTATCTAACACTGAAATATTTTTTCTAATCGCACTAGCGGTATCTGAGATTAGCGTGTTCAAACAAACAAACAAACTCTTCAGCTTTATATATTAGTATAGAGTATAGATTTGTGTCCTTTACAATAATAATTGTGGTCACGGCAAAGCAATTTCCATTTTAAAATTATAACCGTTTCTGTGGTTTTGTCTGTGGTAAGTATATTGCTTCTAACTATAATGTTTACTTCCACTTCACCTAGAATATATAATAGTAATTGTGAAATCCAAATAACTATCTTTGAATTTTTTAAATGGGGATTGATAATTTTTATATAGTTTTTCTTATTTCTCTGTAATTCATGTAATAATTATTAAGAAAGAATTTGAATTCGTACATGTCCTTTCATTCATTCATTATTAGCCTGTCGCAGTCCACTGCTAGACATATACCTCTCCTAAGGAACGCCACAGAGCCCAGTCTGTTGCACATTCCCTTGTTTAATTTAAATACCATCTTATTTCTTATTTATTTCAAATTTATCTTCAATTAGAATTGATGGTGTCTTCTTCTTTCATTCTTCTCTATTATTCACCTATTTGTTCATACTCCTTTTTATCAACAACCCATAAAGTCCCACTGCTTTGCTTATATTTGCTTTGCATAACAACCGGGGTCGACTGCTTAACGTGGCATCCAAATCACGGAGATGCTCATGGTATAATGCCACCACCGGTCATCCATCCAGGTACTGACCGCGCCATCCTTGCTTACCCTCGGTATTGTTTCTAACCATCGAGTGGAAATGGGCTATGAGCATTACATACATTTTTATTCCTTTTATTCCTTCAAATTCCCGTTATCTCTTTGACGCAGTCCTTTTATTTATTCTACGGTCAAGACTAACTTTCACAGTTGAAACTCTTTTCATCACAACTTGCTTAACTTTACACATCACTATATGACTAGCGTGTGACAAACAAGCTACTAATGTCTTTCTACCGGTTCTTTAATCTGTTATGGCTTCTATTTTTGTCATCGTTTCCTACTTTTCTTCCTACTCAAATGTTTCATATGGTGAAAGTTTGACTAGAATACATTGACAGAAGTTACCAAATAAATCACTTAATTTCTTAAAGTTAATCCTATGACTGAGTTAAGTATCATCTGTGGGTACTAGTATACTCATTATTAGACGTCCAGTGATGGTGACCACCACTTTTGGATTCTGTTTATGCTTGATAGAAAGTCACTTTGGCAGGCTCATGCATCAAAAAACTAGGATAAAGAAAAAAAAATGGCAGTCATAAAGACTGCCGATAGAAGTGAAAACTTATAACTTGACGGTGTCAGTGTCGCGGTGACGCAAACTCATAAGATTTTACCCTACCAGAAAGTGCTCAATGCAGCCAAATAACTTTTGTGACGTCAGCATGTCGGTGACGCGGTGACGCGGGCTTATAAATTTTCCCTACCAAAAAATACTCAACCCGGCCAAAGAAGTTCTCACTACAAAAAAATAAAATAAAAATGAAGATAAAATCCAGTTGAATTACTTTGACTTCTACTTCGAGCTATTGCTCAGTTAGTTTACGAATGCATATTTCTAACTTGAAATGCCAGCACCAGTCTGTTATTAAAAATACAATGTAGCAAACACTTATTTAATACTAGCTGAACCCCGCGGTGTTACCCGCGGTTATTGTTGTACCGCGAGTAACGCCGCGGGGCAAAGTTAGTCTAAAAAAAAGTAGCCTAAGTTACTCCCTGGATCATCAGCTACCTGCCAGTGAAAGTCCCGTCGAAATCCGTCCAGCCGTTGCAGAGATTTCCCAGAACAAACAGAAAGACAGACAGACAGACAATTTTTTTTTTAACTACATTTTTGGTATCATCATCATCATCATCATTTTGGTATATGTATCGGGTATACATACATATGCATTGATTAAAAAGCTGTTATTTTAATATTACAAACAGACGCTCCAATTTTATTTATTTGTATGGATATAGATTACCATAAATTGACTTCAAACCGTTTCAGGAATTGCAATGTGAAAAAGTTTCCGACAACCACCTCCACCAACGACAGTAATATTCCTTTAAATTATTCTCAATCGACTCTAAAACTTCCGTAATATATAATTAGGTTGTTATTGCAATTGTATCATTTAGAAAATAAGATTCACTTTACGTGTAAATAAGTATAAGTGTTACAAAATTAGATGTCACCAATGGAAAGTAAAGAAAGTTGTCAATTTCCTGTAATAATATGTGTGAATTGACTATTCTTACACGCTACTTTTGATTTCAAATGTTGTGTAGTTTTGTCGACAGGTTTTCTCTGTAATCTCTTCATTTTCGTGATGTTGTTCTTCACTTAAGTTATTAAGTAGTATTAAGTTAACTAGAAATCCACTCGAATGTGAATTTTGATCACAATTCACAGATTATTGTTTTGCTAGGTTTGCCGGAAGAAAAAGGCTTTTTTTGTGTACAAAATAATATTTATTAATTTCACTAGTATTGTGCGAGGACCTATTTGATGTACCTAAATTTTTTTAAAGGTTGTTTTATGCCATAAAGAGTAACGGCTGAAGATGTGAAGGGTCACAACTTGAAATCACATCACAGCATTGCCAGCCTTGGCACTGGAGTATGGTATCGTATATATCTGAAAGTACCACACACCATAATTCGTTAAACACATAAGCTATGCATGGTGAATGGCAGTGAATAAACAGTCAATAGCAAAATACACCTCGCATTACAAGTATAAGCATCACTAATCGTCATTTGAAAAAATTTGAAAAGTATTGAGATTTATCGTGAGAGGTTATGGGGAAAGATTAAAAGGGTGGCAACACACTAGAGACTCTGAGTTTAAGATGTTCATGAACAACGGTATGCACTTGCTATCAGGAGATCCATCTACTCATTTTGCGCGTTAAAAAGGAACACTTAGCTTCAAGTGTAAATTAAGTTGAAGCAAAAGATTTACATGTGAATTACGAACGTAAACATGGAACCAAGAACAGAAAACCTTAAAAATGTATTAATTCAAAAGAAAGTGAGAAAGCGATACTTGTATAATGTTGTGTGAATCGAGTAACCGTGTTGGTGGGTCCGCCACCGTGAACAGGCCCGCCAATCGGTCAAGTACGTTCACCTGCTATGACCTGACGTGATACTACGATTACTCGAACAATTGTCACTTACTGTCATCGAGTACTGTATTTATAGCTAAGTATAGGATATTCTTCTAAAATGGTGTAACGTATACGTCGACCGTATATATATATATATATATATATATATATATATATATATATATATTCTGTGTGTTCGCGGATAACTTCTTCGTTTCTGAACCAATTTTGATGATTCTTTTTTTAATGGAAAGGAGATATTCCAACGGTGCTAATGGTGGTACAATGATGGCATCCAAGAGAAATCGAGTCAAACCTTGAAGTCGGTTTTATTTTTGTTAAAATTTTACTTGTAAGTTATTTTTTTTTTTGCGTTATTTTCCTTTTTTTTTTTTAATTGTTTATTTGTATTTAAATTATCTGATAGTGTGACTACTATACTTTACCTACGGAAAAAAAGAAGTTAAAGCCGAATCCAGCCGAGTTTGGGATAAAGGTTCAAAGTATTTTTACGTCTACATATATTCCTCATGACTAGGGAGAGCAAGAGAGATATTTTCCTAGTTATCTAAATCTGTTTCTCCGTTAACTATGTGTTTTACTTATTTACTATTTTTGTATGGCATATCAATCTTCTCATGGAGTTTTGGCCTACTATAACACCCAGGTCATGCTGGACTAGATTTTTGTATGTAAAATGCCAAAGCCCATTTATGCCAAAGCGTGGCTTTCCCTCAGTTAAATAATAATATTTAATTAATTAATAAATATTTTCAGTTACAAACAAACATACCGGTGAATCTAATAAAATGTTTTAAAAATACAAACGTGGTGCACACTATTTGTACCTGCAAAGCAGAGCTCTCTTGGTTGACTCTAATATTACTAGTTAAGCAAAGGTACTCGTTACTGAACACATACGAATTATAAACTGCATACAAACAAGAAATAAATATTCGTTCAACACATAATTAAGGAATTCATACAGTTAAAATCGTTTAATAGGCCCGTCCCGTGCCCGACATAAACAATTTTCTAAAGCCTGCTTTCAAATATAACTTTTTCAGGAACGACTATCTGAAGTCTCCGTAAATATATCAGATTTAGTCTCCATATCTAGTCTTATAGATAGTATTATTACACATACAAAAACCAAAATTAGCTTATTAGGTAAGCAACTGCAACCGACAACTTTCATCATTATCCAACTGAAAACTTTCAAATAAAGAAATCATATAAACCATCATTTTCGAAAGTATAACATAACGATGACAAAATAACAAGCACATATACATAAATAAAATACTAAAGACATAGAATCACCAGCTCAAATTGAGCGTATCTATCTTTCGAGTACTTTCAAATAATACTCGAAAGACTCTCACATCGCACAAACCATTAGTACCAAACCTGCGCGAGCGCAAGACAGAGACAAAACACTAGAAAGGTCCATTCACAATCGCAAACTCGAACAGAATACTCGTTCTTCAAAAATTAAGGAGAAATTCCTCCAATGTTTATACATATCGTATATTGACAACATTATTGAGCTTTAGTTTGAACAAGTATTGTAAAAGTAGGAGGACGGTTTAGAAAAAGTAGTGGCGGTTCGATACCGGGTTAAACGAACGTGTCACGCTCCGAAAAAGGTGTTGTGTCTATACGATTATTGTGTACTTATGTGGAACTAGTGTGTATATGTGAAAATACTTAAAGGGTGATAAGACTAAGTTTTCTCTGTCCCACAATTGGATTTTTTGTGACATATCCAAGATGCTTCGCTATTTATTTATCGTAAGTACTTGCTTAGTTTATTTTGTATTCTATGTATTTTATATTAATGTTCTCTTTTCAGTATCGCATTAGTTAATAAATAAATAAATAAATATTTCGGACATCTAACCCACAAAGCCTCTAGTCCCAAACTAAGCAGAGCTTGTATTATGGGTACTAGACAACTGACATAAATACTTATTTACTTTTTTTTGTAAATGTATACATATTATAGATGGAAACACACAAACTCAGAAACAAATATTTAACAATAAGTTTATTATTATGAATACCCAGGGAATCAGCCTCGAAAAATATGTAAATCATTAGGTCGTATAACTGTGTGTTTTATTGCATTTCTGCGAGTTGATAGCTAACGTCTAGATGAGAGACGTGCATGTATTGTTACACTTTCTCTTTATTATGTAGTGCTCCAAAAAATATCTAAAAAGTATTCATTACTAACTCGACGCTGAAACTTATTTTAAACTTATCTTTTAGACAGCGCAATTTTTTATCAAATTATGTCATACTCTATTAGAAGCCTTGAACCTGATACGTGTCAACATAACATTTCCATGTAACGTATGATATACTAAATGAATGAATTCGAAGTCATGACTTAATTGACTTAATGTCCAAATCCCGTTTACGGGCCAGAAGGTGTCCACGGTATTATACCTCAGAGTCGGGATGACTTTGAGATATAACACCGTGGACGCCTTGTATAAGCATGTTAGCAAAAAACAAAAAATGTAATTAGATTAACAAACAAACACTTGCATCACGTGTTTATCATCTTTATAGTTAAATAGGTCAAAGAGAAACTGGTTACGTTTATCTTCAACTAGCAGTTGTAGGTTAGGAATTAAGAACGTGTCAATAGCTCACGTCTGTTTGACAACTTTATTTTAATGGCATAGGATGGCTAACAAGCAAACAGGTGGCTTTATTCTTCTTTATTCTAACTATTCATTTAGAACCGGTTAGACCGTGGTTTGTTTACTGTAGAGCCTGTCAATATTGTGTTGGAAAGAGAAAAAAACAAACTTGGAAAAAACAAAAGAAGCCAAAAACATAAAAAACTGAAAAGAGGCAAATGATGGTATGAGAAACGTAATTAGACACTACTGCTACATTAAGAATTTAAATATTAAAAACCACCTAAATTTTTAAGGACAAATTAAATCCCGGTACGGATAGAAAAACTGATGGAGACTTACTTATCACGTAATAATTTTTCCTGTGGGGGAATCAATCGCCATCTGTTACACCAATAGACCGGGCAGTATTATATACCTACCATTTATCTAAAATTAAATCAAAATTGAATATAAATAATATTTTACTATTAAGAACATCTTAATACAACCTAATTAGCAACCGGCTTTGAAATATTCTTCCAATATCGCTTAGTTCAGAAAATTAATTAGAGAATCTGATTTAAGTATTGCTCATTTATTCGAGAATTCTTAATTTCATTATTCATAATTTAATAGATCAATAGATTTTATTTCTAGAAACTTTTTAAATGTATCAATTAAAATTGTCATCTTTGGTCGTTGGTCACTACAAACTCTGTAACTGTACAGGTGATTTTCACGTTTTGCTGGCGTGCCTAAGATAGGATAGTTTACATCACGCTTACACCAGCTGACCATGATTGAAAAGAGACGTAGATAAACTTGAATAGATCAGCTGGTATTTACATAAATAGAAAGCGGTATTGTAATCAATAGCATTCCGAAAGAGTCATGACATTCAGTCATTCAGAGGCATAAAGATACAGTTCGACCAGAGTCTAACCACAACATAACCTCGCAATAACTGGTACTAAGAAATTCTTTCGGTACTATTTATGGAGTGAGAGGAGACCAAACGCCAAAGCCTACCGTCAAAAGTGCTAAAGAGCACACATGGATGATAACATACTTATTTCTCTTCAGCAGTAGGAGTCCTTGGATGGTATTAGCGCTGCACCCAATGTGTTTGTCGGGAATAGTGGTAAAAAGTAGCTTATGTACCTATTCAAGAAACAAAGTATCTCCATTTAAAATTTTATTAAAATTAGTGTAGCGACTTAGCTTTGAAAGTATAATAGACAGACAGAGAGACAGATAGTGATCGTCTTTCAAATTTGTGATATTAATACAGATTTACCATCAATTAACCAGTCGAACTGTTCGCACCCTATTTTCATTAATTTTTCTTTTACATAAGTGACAGCATTTTAATTTCCTACAATAAAATCTCCTACATATTATATTAAAACTTTTATCTAATATTTATTAGCTTCAGGTTGATAAAAAATTTATCTTTCCTTTATTTTTTTTCTTCCAACGTTCATATGAAATTTGTTATTTAGCCAAAAGAGGCTCTAAGGTCAACATCTTTACAATTTAATCTTCCGCTGAGACCTTGCATCCACTTTCATAAACCGGTCCGCAAACTTTCTGACTGTCATCATGCTTAATAAAAGACTAATGAAAGTTTCTATCCCATCGTCTTAATAATGCATTATGCTTTTTTTATTTATATATATATATATGAAGTGAAAAAAAGGTTGCAGTGGAATTCGAAAGTTTGGTTTAACGATTCCAGCGAAATGTTCAGAATTAAAAATAGTGTAGCAATTTTTGCTCAATTACTTTTACCTGTCGTATTGCTTGTTGAGTCCGTTTAAATATGGAAATATACTTTTGGTTACTCATCTCATTACAATGTTCTTCCGTCAACAATATAGGTTGTTCAGCTTCTTGATAAAGAACATATTGAAAGTCTAAAGCAGAAATGAGTACAACTATTTCAATATTTTGTGTTCCAGAATAAAATTTTACACTGTTCTAATGTAGTACAAAGTGTATAAAAACTCTATAAAAATGAAATTTTACAAAAAAATAATTATTGCATGTATACATTCTTACTACGATGTTAGCAAACGCACAGTTAGACTGCCTATGATAATGTCAGAAATCATTATATAATTACGTTTTACGCAATTGTAAATTGTTTTCTAAAGTTACTATAGTTGATTTAAACAAATTCATGTACTAAAATAGGATTGATGTAAATAGTCACAAAAATATTCAACAAGTAACAAGAATACGTATGTTAAAACACTCACATTATTAGCTTTTCTAATCTTACAATATATGGCTTTAGTTTTTATTCGATATTTTATTGGATGTACCCGAGTTCTACATGTAATGTATAAAAAACTTTTGATAAATGCGGGATCGAACTATCTGAAAAGCCCAAGTAGTATTCGTGTAAAAATATTGTGTGACCTTATTTTTACCCGACTATGGCAAAGCCAAAGGAGGGTTATGATTTTGACAGGCTATGTATGTATGTATGTATGTATATATGTATGTATGTATGTATATATATATGTATGTATGTATATATGTATGTATGTATGTATGTATGTTCATTTGTTCCCTCATAGCTCCTTAACTACTCATTAGGTTTGGACAAATGAGGTGTCGTTAGAAGCGTCATGATTGTCTTCTGGTTATAGACTATATGACGTGTCACTGAATCTAATAAGGCGCCCTCTAGCCGACATAAAGAACTGTATTAAAAAAAAAAATTGAGATAAATATGCCGTGTTTAATATAATTGCAAAGGGCGTTACTTGTACATTTCAAACATACATATATTATTAGCGTTTATTCGTGACTTTGTCCGTATTAATTCGATAAGTGTGATATTTCTATGGTATGCTTGTTTGTTCCCTCATTCTTTCTAAACTACTAGTCAAAATAAGACAAATGAGGTATCGTTAGAAGTGTTTTGATTGTCCGCTGCTTAGAAGTTATATGACGTGTCACTGAAACGAATATGGCGCCCTCTAGCCGACATAAAGTACTATATTAAAAACAAAATTTGAAATAAAAATGCAGTGTTTGGCTTAAAAAAATAACACTAACGACGCGTGACTATGGCTTTTGGTTTTTTTTTAGTTGGGTTTAGTTGGGTTTTAGTTTTTTTTTTTAACAATAATAAAGTTTATATTATATACAAAAGTTTTGAAACATTAGTATCTTAATAATTTAAATCCGACTCAACAGCCATTAAATTTTAAGAGGAAATAAAATATTTGTTACGAACAACAATAGGATATGGTAGAACATTACGCACCTCACACACGGAAGTACAATCCCTATGTTATAATACCAAACCCAGACAGAAAAAAGAACTTATATATATATTCATTCATATTAAGAACTAGCTGAACCCCGCGGTGTTACCCGCGGTTATTGTTGTACCGCGAGTAACGCCGCGCGACAAAGTTAGTCTAAAAAAGTAGCCTAAGTTACTCCTCGTATCATTAGCTACCTGCCAGTGAAAGTCCCGTCAAAATCCGTCCAGCCGTTCCAGAGATTACCCGGAACAAACAGACAGACAGACAGACAGACAGACAAAAAATTTTTTAACTACATTTTTCGTATATGTTCCGTGTATACATACATATGCATTTATTAAAAAGTGGTTATTTTAATATTACAAACAGACACTCCAATTTTATTCATTTGTATAGATATGTTAATGTACTTCCTTTCGCGGACGAAGCCTATGTTCAGCACGGGACTATTAAAATGACTGATGACTGTTGATGTGTAATATGATAGATATAATACTGTCTAACACAAAAAAACTGTTCTTGCTCATTACATAGTATTTGTTCTGGGTATCTAAATATAGGTTCTTTTTATGGGATACGCGGTCAAACAAGCAGACGTATCGCCTGATGGTAAGCGAGGGGTTTTGGTTATGGGCCTCCGGTATCCTCACTTACTTGGTAAAACATAGCGCAAGCACTATTTCACACCGGTTTTCTGTGAGGCCGTGGTATCACTCCGTTCGAGCCGGCCCATTCATGCCGAAGCGTGACTCTCCCACTGTAAAATTATAATCACCAGACTTACTGTCCGGTCAAAATACTCTTCCCCAACTTGTATTATCTGTGCTCAAATAAGTAATTGTCTATGCTGGCCCTCTAGCATATAGACTCTGTGGTCAAGTAAAAAAAAAGTGTTGTCAACTGTTACAATAAAAAGATCATTTTGTAACTTTAAAAATAAAACTAAATAACGTATTTCTGTAAAATTACTTGATCCTAATTGTTTTTCTGGAATGTTTTTTTGGAAAATTCACGTTTAAACATGCTGCAATAATAAACTAAACTATTGTCTCTAAGAATTGAGACTTAAAATATAGAACCTCATCAACACCAAGTTTCTTCAATAGCGAAAATACACTTAAACTCCAATCGAATTTAGAATCACGTAGGTACCACCCATAAACATACTTTCCTGTATACGATTTGCTCTCATACAGTAAGCCATTCAGGAACTACATACTGTCTATGATTAATACGAGATACCTAGATTTTCAAATAACCGGTCACATTTCTTGCGAACGAGTTCGACTTGGTGTGTCGTCTATTGCGGATGTGTTAGTTTTTGTGTCTGAAGTGAAATTAGTTTTAACAAGATTAACAAGCGTCTTAATTTGACTGCCTCATTGGTCTCGCGGTTGACTTGACTACTAATCATGAGGTATCGGGTTCGATTCCCGGGTCGGGCCACATGTTTGTATCTACAAATATTTGTTTCGGAGTTTGGGTGTTTTCTATGTATAATATGTAAGTATTTACAAAAAAAAAAGTGTATATTTATTTGTATCAGCTGTCTAGTACCCATGACACAAGCTCTGCTTAGCTGTCCGAAATGTTTTATTTATTAGTAAAAGCTGTTTTGTTTTATATGACGCGTTGTCGTAAACATTTAACTGTTCAGAACTTAGGCAAAAATTTGATTGGATCCCAAATCGATTTATATATGACGGTACAAGGTTTTAACAAAACAATAGAATTGAGAAGTTTTTGAATACTGTTCAATATACACAATATTTGAAATCAAAAGTAGTTAAGTGTTATAATATCTGTCAATTCAGACATATGTACAGGAAATTGACAACTTTCTTTACTTTCTATTGATGACATCTAATATCGCAGCACTGAAGCACACACGTTAAATACACCTCGGTATTCTTGATGTGATTGAATGAAACAATAGCTTAACAAACTTGATCTTCGGTTTTTTTAATCAAAAACAATGATCTTTTTGAATTAAATAAAATTAGAATAGCTGGTATTCATATCACTGGTGATAGCTGAAGATTTTAAATATAATATTTGAAAGCCCAAATCTGAAATGAAATAAAAAGACAATTACATCATGTCATCAACAGCTTTTAACGGTCTATTGTTGAACATAAGCTTCTGCTTAGAAAAAAAGGTTTTAGCCTATTGTACCTCACCTACTACATTCCTACAAAATAAATTTCAGCTGTGATTATGTAGGTATGATAAATATTCCCGATAAAAAAATTACAGTTAAATAGGCAAAATTTCTGCGCATTACCAGAAAATAGCTTATTGGAAATACTGCGTGTGTAGCAATGCTAATCTCTTTATGATTAAATAATCACAATAATTGTAATTTAATTCCAAGCCTTGCCACAATCACATAAGAATAAACAACAACTAAAAACTCATCAGACTTTGAAGATATAAGAGCTTCAAACTTTCATCCTTAGTTTCTTATTGATGTAATTTCACTGGTGATTTCTCTGTCTCGAATATCAAATGAAATAGGTGTCAGTGTTAACGACTGAGTTCAATGTAAAATCGTAAATTATACGTTTGCAGCTATTGATATTCATTTTGTGTAGTTCGCAAGTTTGAGATTATTGTTCTTGAGTTTCGTTTATAGGGATACTAGCATTTGCCTCGATTTCGCCGGCGTGTATGTCGGTTATCGCTGTAGACTAACCTATATCCTACCTCAATAGACGAGGTATCCATATGTCATTTTTTTTTAAATCCGTGCAACGTAAGCGACAACACAGATAGAAGGACTTACTCTAGAATCAATAATATTAGTATAAATTTAAATGTGGAAAAGTTCACATCGACATATGTGAACCGGCTTCGTTGGAGAGATACTTAGGCCTTAACATATTTTAAGGGGCCTAAACTTTTTACGACTTTCTTAAAATTTAGGACTCCAGTGGCGGTGATAACCACTTAAAGCTAATAAAGTGACCCGTTTGCTCGTTGACCCCACATACCAAAAAGAAATCTATGTTGGTACGGATTTTAAACTTTTTAAACCCGATTGGCGAATTGGGTTTGAAAATTGATAATCTGTCAACGACACATCCATGCTTTCACACGTTTGCTTTATTAAATTCTTCGACTTTCTAATTTTTTATATGCACAAATGCATTACGCTTATTAAAACTTAATGCACTAGATACATCGCAAGTTTTAATGCCATTGGCATACTCTGCCAGTGATGCAGATTCAAAAGTATGGTCAAGGATTAAAAAAAAAAGTTAAAGTAAATTGGTTAAAAAAATTAAAAAAGTACTTGTTTGTGTAATTTATCTTTAACTTAATAACTAGCTGAACTTCACATTACCTACATATATTTCTAAAAAATATGGGAACAAATTTCTGAATGCACCTATAAAAATATTTTACAACTAAGTAACAATTTCTTATTTCACACGGTCTAAGAATATATATTACATATTATATACTATTAGAATATATACGAGTATAGGCGAAGTATATTGTTATCCCATGCTATTTCTAAAAAGACAAAAGACGTCAAATGGGGTTTGTATTGAAAAATAAAATTATCACTTTTAGCGAGATAATTATTTTTAGCAACAGTCTTGTTATAAAAGCTTAGTTTGGGATGAACGTGAGGATATTATAGAATCATACGGCGCCTTCTAGCTGTAAAATTTAACATGTAAAATATTTCTGTAAAATATTTACTTACAAAAATAAATATCATTATTATTATGTATGGTTATTTTATGTTAATAACCAAATGTAATGTTAACTGGAACCAAGAAAATCAAATTAATAAAACTATTAAGTGTTAAATAAAGTCTTCGGTTTTATAGCAAATCTTTTTCTGAACGCCCAACCGTTCGCAGACTGTCCCACTTGGCACCGGTTTTTGCACTGCGTCTCGTCCTTGCTTCGAGAGTAACTTTCTATTATTAACATTTTTACTTATTAATTATGTATTCCTGTTCCACGATTCTAGAGCTCACGACGAGTTTACCTATAATAGTTCATAATTTAGTGGAAGAGTCAGATGTACTCTACCCAAATCAGATGTAGTTAATAATATGCTTCCAATAAGCATATAATGGTATGCAAACCATCAGATGATTCGTTTTAATAACTTAGTCATATAACATAAAGAAAGACAACATGCCATTAATATTACAAATACGAAACTTTTAAGGGATAAACATTATAGGCGTTGGTTAAACAATTACAGCAGAACGGATCTGTCATATTTGAAACACAGAAGTAGATTGTTTTCGGGACATTAACACGAACTTAAATGCAGAAAAAATTGGCAACAAGAATAAATTCATCCAAGAATCAAAATATTTTATCCGCTGAAGGAAGAGGTAGATTTAATACGTTAAACTTTCACGTTGTACGTCATAAGACATCGCGGTAGCAGAACTGGTTCACTGTTGCTAATGACAAAGCTATCGATTCAGTTTCATGTTTGTTTATGACAGTAAGGATGATATTGTTGAAGATAGTGATAATTATTGTTATCTCGTTTTTGTGCTAATGTATAAATACATGGATAGATCGAATGAAAACTGTATCCTCAAAAGGGCTAGATAAATGTATGTTAAATGCCAATATAGCGTAGTAAGGAAAAAGGTAAGTGCAATTTATAGAGTAATTACACGGCCATAACGCGATAAGTATTTGATTTTGGAAAGTTTACATTTTTTAACAAAACTGCTAAATTATTCTTCTTTTGAATGATTAAGAGTTATGTAGAAACACAACAAGGAATCATAAACATGTGACAAAATTCAAATGATTAATAATTCAACTAAAGGACTGTATTATTAATGATTCGGCAGAGTAATGACCAAAAATTAATCCTAAATTTGAAGAATACAGTGTAATAAATCATGAAAGTTTGTAAAGGTTTTATTATATTTACAGGGTGACCAGGTAAAGGAAGAATATATTCAAGTAGCGCATTGAGATTATGGCCCTCATTCCAAAAATAGAGAAATAATAGAGTGTTATTTTTGTTTTCAAAATAGATTTTCAATATCCAGTTCATGTAAGCATGCATTTCTGCCCAACTATGTAATGTCAAATTGCCGTAATTGCGCGCGATACAAACTGGGTGCCCAAATTATATTACAGTATTTTGTATTATATTTGTCTACATTTTTGTTACCTATTTATGTATTTCTTTTTTCTTTGATCGCGGAAGTCAAGTTCTATCACATCGTTGAATATGTATTTTGTTCAAAAAAGCACGTTGTATATCAGTTATTATTACTTTGTTTCAATAATATTTACTAGGTATAATATTACATAAATAGTAGCATCCTAATATTGTCATTAGTGGGCCTTCTCAAGGTTTGATAAAACTAATAACTTACTGAACTGTAATGCTAAATTAAAACGGGTCACAACATTCTCAAAAGTAAATTTTAAAGCAAAATTCTCCACTGACGCCACACCCTATGTTTATTCAACAACCATTTGTAACTAGTACGACCTTGAATAAACAATGGCTTAACTTTGACGATTACGACCAAATTGTTTCAGACATAACTTCCAAGAGTCAGATTGAACTAATGGGTGTCTGGAAGATAATATATATTTTGGGATAGTTTGCTAAATAAACTGAGGTATTCATTCAACTATTTGGATAATTGGGATAGAAATGCTACTGCCGTATTATATATCAAGATTCTGAATTCTAATAAGTTAGGTATTTTTTTGTGATTTTGAGAATTTTTGTATTTCGTAATTCATTTGAAAGTATCGATACTATGTTAAACTAGCCGACCCACGCAACGTCGTTTGCGCCTTATATTGCCCGTAGCGTGAAAATTTCCCCGTTTTTTAAACATTCTTTATTGTTGCTCCGCTGCTATTAGTAGTAGCGTGATGATAATATATAACCTATAGCCTTCCTCGATAAATGGACTATCCAACACCGAAAGAATTTTTAAAACTGGACCAGCGGTTCCTGAGATTAGCGTGTTCAAACAAACAAACAAACTCTTCATTAGTATAGATGTTAAATGGCAGAAATTCCAAGACAGTTTTGAATGATTAATTGTTCTAAAAAGCTCCTGGCGTTGATATTTCATATGACGACTATAAGACAAACCTATAATCGCTGTGGAAGTGCCAATGTAGGGATCCATAAGTACACAGTCTTTATAGAAAAGAGCAACTTCAGTGTTGTTATTATATAAACCTCTGATATGAGACTGATTTTAAATCATTATTGCATTAATAATAAGTTAATTCCAATTTCCATTTATTTTCCTTTTATTGCAAAATTAAGAAGTCCACTTCCAAAATATAACAACAACTTATAGCTAGAGTTACATTTGCAGATTATAAAAATACTAGTTGACCTGATGAGATGACCTAAATTGAAAAAGAATTAACAAAATCGGTTCTGCCGTTCACGCGTGATATCTTGACCATATATATATATAGATGTAATAGTATATTTTCTATTACAAAGTTATCAAAATCTGAATATATCAGATTCAATTTAAATATTAAATTGTATTATTTTCTTTTAAATATTCTGTTTTTATCTATTCTCTACATAATAATATGTAAAATTCACATTACGTAAGACAGTAAAATGATCAAGTAATATTTTTTGTACTTTTTTACGTAAGTATTACAATAGGCGACTGCTTTTGTAAAAGCAAAATACTACAAATCCTGTCAATTATTCGGTTGAGGACAGATTAAGAACGTGAAATGTCAGCACCATTATTCAACAATGGGTGGATGTCATAAGAGTTTACCAGGCGAGCAAACTTTTAAAGGCAACAGCTATGCAAAGAGAAGACTCCAAAGACACATAATTATCTAAAATGAACCCCGCGGTGTTACCCGCGGTTATTGTTGTACCGCGAGTAACGTCGCGAGGCAAAGTTAGTCTAAAAACAGTAGCCTAAGTTACTCCCTGGATCATCAGCTACCTGCCAGTGAAAGTACCGTCAAAATCCGTCCAGCCGTTCCAGGGATAACCTGGAACAAACAGACAGACAGAAAAAAATTTTTAACCACATTTTTGATATATGTACCGTGTATACATACATATGCATTAATAAAAAAACGGTTATTTTAATGTTACAAACAGACACTCCAATTTTATTTATTTGTATAGATATCTAACCAGTTGATAAACTGAAAAATAAACACTTCTAAAGAGCTGCTTATTTAATTTAAAAGCAAATATCATCTCGGCTAATTATGATCGTATTTCATTATCGTTCAGAAATTTTCCAATCACACAAGGATAAAAGAATATAAACTGTAAGTGAAAGTTGCTGAGAGACTCGTTGAGAAATGCTTAAACTGTGACTCATGTGTAAGAAAATAATAGTGATGTCTCAAATATTTATTAAACTGTGTATGGATCATCTTTTTTAACTATTATACCACTTACATTTTATAATGGACTTTGTTAAATGGGCTATCTAACACTAAAAGAATTGTAGAAATTGACACAGTCGTTCACGCGTGATTCTTTTGCCAAGTGAAATAGGGGTTTATTTTAATGTAGGTACTAGCTGAGCGGTTGTTGCTTTAATGTAATCGCCAGTAACTAGAGCTAAACTAGTTTAAAGGAACGAGAAATAGAGTATACCTCCTTATATCATCGGCTATCTGCCAATGAAAGTTTAGTTAAAACGGTCTAGCCATTCCAGAGACTAGCCAGAACAAATAGTCAAATTTTAACGAATGCTTATTTGTTGTAAGTACCGTATACTTTCAAGAATTTAGTGAAAAGCTGTTCATTTGCAATCATAACCAGGACAACAATTAACACTTTGATTTTATCGATTTGTATAAATATAGATATCTTTACAAATAAATAAAATTGGAGTGTCTGTTTGTAATATTAAAATAACCGCTTTTTAATAAATGCAGATATATGTATCCACGGTACATATACCAAAAATGTAGTTAATTTTTTTTGTCTGTCTGTCTGTCTGTTCCGGGTATCTCTGGAACGGCTGTACCGATTTCAACGAGACTTTCATTGATAGGTAGCTGATAATACAGGGAGTAACTTAAGCTACTTTTTTAGACTAGTTTCGCGCAGCGGCTTCGCTTGCGGTATGACAATAATCGCAACTAACACCGAGGGGTTCAGCTAGTTTTGTAATAAAAAAATAGCATAAATGTGCAATCGCAGTGAGAAATTAATAGTGATTGAGTAGGATGATAAAATAATGATAAACACATTAGTGACGATTGAGGTGCAAGTGTCCATGAGTTAGATAAAGATAATTATTATCAGGGGGCCTGTTTACTCACTATTTCTTAAAAAGCATTGGTTGCCTGTAAAGTCGGTTTACGGATGATAACGTCATAAGAAAAACAATTGAAAAATATACATCACAAACCGAACGCTTATACCGATCGTGCATCTACTGACTGCCTCGTTGGTGTAGCGGTTAGCGTGTGCGACTGCTGAACGTGAGGTCTCGGGTTCGATTCCCGGGTTCAACGAAATGTTCGTATGATCTACAAATGTTTGTTTCGGAGTTTGTGTGTTTTCTATTTATAATATGTATGTATTTACAAAAAAAGTATATGTGTATTTATATCAGTTGTCTAGTACCCATAACACAAGCTCTGCTTAGCTTGGGACTAAATGGCGTTGTGTGGTAGACGTCCGAAAAATTTATTTATTTATCTCTGACGCTTGTTCGGTGCTCTTGCTTTCATCGATTTATAAGACGTTATTACGTCAAAAAACCTTTAAATCTTTAAGAACGAAGCGCTTGTCAAAGGCCAGCAACCGTGACTCCTTAATTGCAGAGTCTCTGTGTTTGAAAAAGTTGCAGGCATTCTTTTCGATAGGTAGGAACATGCTTATGTGTGTTTTATCTGTGTCCTATCTATCTATGGGCGTCGGTAGGCATTTACCGTAATACGAACTTCATGATCGAAAGAGGAAGAAAATAAGTCGCATTCAAATTCGCAATTTTGATTTTTTTCAATCACCTATATATTTGCAAAAATCTATACTCTATTCTATACTAATATATAAAGCTGAAGAGTTTGTTTGTTTGTTTGAACACGCTAATCTCAGGAACCACTGGTCCGATTTGAAAAATTCTTTCAGTGTTAGATAGCCCATTTATCGAGGAAGGCTATAGGTTATATATCATCACGCTACTACTGATAGGAGCGGAGCAACAATGAAGAATGTTTCAAAAGCGGGGGAAATTTTCACGCTACGGGCAATTTTGGGCGCAAACGAGGTTGCGTGGGTCAGCTAGTGTAGGTATATAAAGATGTTTGCAGTGATATAATAATATGTGACCCATTCACATTCTACCATTATATAAGTGTCCGAACATTTTTTCTTATCTAAATTAAGCAATAATAAAAAATATATAAAAACAGTCAGAATCATAAATGTTTAAAACAAAAAATTAGAATGTCAGAAAATTTTACAACTAAAATGTCAGAAAGTAATAATAAAAATGTCAGAATAATTAAAATTTCATAAAACAACGTGCAAAGAAATCCCGGTACTTTAAAAAATCAGAAAAACGTTAGGGTAATTACATCTCTTCTTTTCTTAGATTCTAGTGCCATTTATACTCGTATTTTGTTTCTTAAAAACGAAAACATATGTTATGCTATTACTGATTTTTGTTTTGGCACAGTAAAGAAATGTGCGCTCATAGCCTAGTTCCACTCGGTGCTCAGAAACATTCACCGAGTGTAAGCAACGATGCCGCGATCGGCACTTGGATGGGTGACCGCTAGTGGCATGATACCATGAGCCTCGCCGTACGAGGCCGAGGTCACGTTAATCAATCGGTCCTGATAACAGTCGTGAAGCATAGTTGGAGGCCTTTGGGCGGCTTGAAAACATCCAACGGTAAGATTTACGTAGCCGCAACGTTGTCTGGTTAGTCCCCAACCCGCACTCGGCCAGCGTGGGGACGTGCGGCCTTAACCCTCTCCTGAGAGGGTCCGAGCTCAGCAGTGGGACATTATGGGTGATGATGATTGATGACAGTAAAGAAATACGTAATGCGTGTTAGTGTATTTTTCGTATCCAAATATAATCACAGTAGAAAGTAAAATGACCGGTTTTATCACAAGCGACAATCTCTACAAAGAAGTTTGAGGAAAATGTCTGAATAGAAATATAATGCTACTTATTTAAGTCAATAAAAAAGTAATTTCCAGTAATCTTGGTTCCTTCCTTATATTTGCCATAATCACGATTTCATTCTTCATATTATAATGAGGTATGAAAATTACTAGCTTTTGTCACTTAGTTTGTGATATTACCTCCTTAAATTTGAATATTAATTTCAGTATTTTTGTGTGTTTGACATCAGGTTGGATCCATCTAATGTTTTCTGTTTATTAAAGTTTAGCTATATTTTTTACTTTTTATATCACTTGTATTTATTGCTCATAGGTATTTGTACCGAAATCATTTAAATCTTGTACCACGGCTGGCCGGTAAATTAGCAAAATAATATTTCTAAATAAAATTAGATTGAAAGCAAAACCGATGCGTTTCTTCTCACAGAATAATTTGTACAGTACCAATAATTGTAAATGGAAGTCAATTCAATGGTTTCAGGGTAAATATTTAGAAAATAGTTTCATCGAGAGATCTGTTTATCTTTAAATTTGAATAAACTTATAATAGGTATCACTTAATATATATCATCAGAAATATTTCATGTAAACCGTTTCATTTACAAGACACTTCAATCGGTGTAAAATAGACGGATGCAGTTTATTATGGTTTTTCACACAGCTTATCTTCTTAGCTTCCCAGACCTCAAAATCATCTGCTTCTAACCCTAAAGTTCTATAATTCATTCCAATTGAATTATGACCTTAATAAACTCTCCTATCAATAAGTCTGTCCCACGCATGAACAAATCCCGCCGGTGAGCACACTACGTGGTCCATTGTAATGAAAATATCGGGTCCTTCAATGCCCATAACTTGTGTTTAGCGATCGTGCTCTCGCTGTGTTGACGTAAAATATTTTTATAATATTTTGTCTATTTTACTTTCAGCTATTTTCTTAGAGAAAACTTTTGTTTTAGACACAACTGAGTGAATATGTATTCAGATGAAAACAAAAATTTGAGGACTTGATTTTTACAACATCATTAATAATCGGAACGTTATCAAAACTTCTGGTAATAACAAAAAAAACATAAAAGTTGTAGCCAAAAACAAAATTGAGGTATCAGTTTGTAATTTTAATTTAACGGG
This sequence comes from Spilosoma lubricipeda, assembly GCA_905220595.1. Classification (NCBI taxonomy): domain Eukaryota; kingdom Metazoa; phylum Arthropoda; class Insecta; order Lepidoptera; family Erebidae; genus Spilosoma; species Spilosoma lubricipeda. The sequence goes on from HG992296.1 coordinate 2,064,794, forward strand.
CCGGCTCGACTTGGGCGGTACTACCACGGTACTACACTCGTACAGAAGATCAACCTAAAAAAAAGTAAAAACTAAAACTCAACTACGACAAAAAACGACGCTGAAAAAGCATGAAACAAGTTTCAAAAGTCGTAGTCAAGCGTTGTTAAAGTGTTATGGACTATGGTACATTACACTACATGGACTACGGCTTACTTTACGGCTAAACTTAGTAATGTACCATAGTCCATAACATTTTAACAACGCGTGACTACGGCTTTTGAAACTTGATGTTGCATTTTTTATACTTCACTTACATGATTGCGAATTGTCACTTAGTTTGTATGACCAGCGATTTCTGCGCCGAATAACCTTGACCTTCTGTCCTGGAGAAGCAAGCGCATTTGAAAAACTTTTTTTGGTTTGTGTGTACTTATTTGTGCTCTTTTGATCTTCTCAGATAAATTATATTTAGAAATTTATTTCATTAATATTTCATATATTTACTGAGATTACAAACCAACTCACAATAAAATTGGACTTTGTGTATGAAAAACGATAAATCTTCAATCAAATTAGAAATGAAATGTTCACTATTGAATTTAATTTCGAAATGTTTACTTTGATTTCTTTGAGGACCTATTTCAATTATAAAGTTATAGCAAAGGCCAAAAAAATCAAAGAAAGTAGCCTCAAACTTTGAGGTCACAGACATTTAGGCAACTAACCTTCTTGGCCTAATACTCAAGTACATCTTGTACATACTAACTTTTAAACTTTCGCGTTCCATGATATATTAACAATTATTTTTACGGGAATGAACGCGATTACTTATTAAAAGCTGAATCAGCCTGTGACCACGAGTAATCGTGTTAATTCCCGTAAAAATAATGGTCAATTTATCTTGTTCATAGAAAGTATTATAATACGATACATAACGTCACGATAATTCATAACTTAACCTAGTTAAAAAGAATGTTTATCGTATAAATAAGTTTGTTGAGATGATGCTTCACTACATATTATAAAACAAAGTCTTCCATCGTGTTGTCTGTCTGTTTGCGATATACTCAAAATCTACTGCATGGAGATTTATGCGGAGATAGAGGTGATTTTTTAAAGAAGGTTTCGTATATAATAAGTAGTTTCTTAAATTTTTGAGTATATATTGACTATGACTATTAAACAGGAGGACATTTTGTTAAAGACGTCGGAAAAATTAAGCCACATCTTCTCAGAGTAATATAGACTATATTATATTTTCGGCGAAATCGGCGAAGCCGGGGCAGGATGCTAGTATTTAATAAATTAAACTGCGTTACTGAATTTGAAGCAGCAATCCTAAAATTGATTTCAACGATTTTAATACTTCAAAAAGGCGTGTGGTTTGTTTTGTTCTTGCGATGGTTACCTTCCATGATATATGCATTGAACTCTTGCTTTGAATATGGGAGAAAAACTAAATGAAACGGTGTGTTGAAAATAAAAATAAGAAGGTGTAAGAATTTAGTCTGGCAATTATGCTGTTACAACGTAAAAAGAAAGATTTTTGTAAGGGACTTGTTTTCAATTTTAATCACAACACTATACAATTAATCGTTTTAACAAAGAGAATATTTTTTTTCACGAAAACTAGAATGATTTCCTCTTTCCTTTAGACGTAGCTACATTATTTTATACTTCGTACATTCTACATAATGTTTTCTTACATCATTCCTGGTATTTCAATATAAATTATTTGTTTTCGCTTCTGCTAGAATACAATTGTTCACTGAAATCTCTTTTGACAAATCACAAAATTCCTGTTTATCTGAGCAGTCTAGACATATTCTTTGTGAATCAGATTTCATTACAAACAATTTTAAACATTAAACATAATTGGATTCATAACAACCAGTGTTTTATGTGGTAATATTTTATTCTGTTTCATAATTTCTATTGAACATTAATCAGCTACACTTATGTTAAGTTTCTCCGGTTACAGATAAGTTTCTGATAGCTTATCTGACCGATAGTTTGACGTATCTTTTAAACCATCTGTCAGATAGGCTAATTATCGCACATCTATTTTTTTTAATCAAAACTGTAAATCTATACTAATATATAAAGCTGAAGAGTTTGTTTGTTTGTTTGTTTGTTTGTTTGTTTGTTTGTTTGTTTGTTTGAACACGCTAATCTCAGGAACCGCTGGTCCGATTTGAAAAATTCTTTCAGTGTTAGATAGCCCATTTATCGAGGAAGGCTATAGGGTATATATCATCACGCTAAGACCTACAGGAGCGGAGCAACAATGAAAAATGTTACAAAAACGGGGGAAAATTGTCATGCTACGGGCATTATAAGACGCAAACGACGTTGCGGGGGTCGGCTAGTATCATAGAAAATCTCTCTTTTCTGAAATCACGTGAACTTTTTCGAAATCAACTAATTAACTGAGTGCAAACTATCTGAATAAAAATAGCATGAATGGGCTGGTTCGATCGGAGTGATACCACAGCCTCACAGAAAACCGGTGTAAAATAGCGCTTGCGACTTGTTTCACCCAGCCCATACCCCAATTTCCCCCATCTCCTTCCCCCTTCCCATCCCCCAAAGCCCGGCAACGCACTCGTGATGCTTCTGGTGTTGCGGCGGTAACCGCTTATCATCAGGTGATAAGTATGCTCGCTGGCCTTGTATTCCATAAAAATTGTCTACCTTTTATCATTTAGCACAACAGTTCCAAAATAACATCCTCGATTTCATAGTATATGAATAGAACTACATTTTGTTTCGTATCGATTTAACTGCAACGAACATCGCCTGACAAGAGTTCCTCAGTGAAAGTAACTCGATTCTGACGCGTGCGTCGGCGTGCGCCCGTCTCGTCACGATACGATTTTTTATTTAGATAAACATTGTACTTTCGCGTTTACATAATGATGATTTTAATAGCGCGAAACACTTGTTATCTAGTTGATTTATTATGATTTTGATTATCGAGAAAATGAACGATTCGTGTAGATACGATGTTGTATAGCATGGTGATATCATATTTTAGAAATGTTACAATATATATAAAGCTGAAGAGTTTGTTTGTTTGTTTGAACACGCTAATCTCAGGAACTACTGTTCCGATTTGAAAAATTCTTTCAGTGTTAGATAGCTCATTTATCGAGGCTATATATCATCACGCTAAGACCAATAGGAGAGGAGCATCAATGAAAAATGTTTCAAAAACGGGAGAAAATTATCACGTGATGGGCAATAGAAGACGCAAACGAGGTTGCGTGGGTCTGCTAGTGTTACAATAAAGTTATACTATAAAGTGAATTTGATTTATTGCAAGAGATTTTTTTGTTCATGAAAATACTCTGTGTGTAAATAATAATGATAATTATTATTAACTCCTATAAAATATTTCCAATCACAATTTTTGTTTATATCTAATAATAATGTTCTCCTAGCCGACAACGGCCACGGCTGCCAGTCTCAACGGACACCACCCAACTACGCAGGAAATAATATAGTGCACAAGTGTGTGCGCTAACACAGATGCACTCTCTGTTCCCTCTCTCTCATAATCCGATGGGATGGTTAACCGACACGACCGGGTAGAGTCCAGGCGCAGGACCGACTGCTTTATGTGCTCTCCGAGGCACGGGGGTTCAGACCCCAACTTCCAAACTCCGAGCTGTTATTATTTCTATAATCAGATGAACAATGTGTGTGTGTGTGTGTGTGTGTGTGTGTGTGTGTGTGCGTGCGTGCGTGTGTGTGTGATTGTTTGTGTTTGTGAGTGTGTGTGAGCGCGTGTGTGTTATTTGTGTGGTGATGAATAATCTTATATATGTGACATATATTATTTACTTTATTGTATATACGACTACCTAATGAACGAAAATGTCGCTTGCCATTGTCGATCGATGACGCTCTGCAGGACTTACATTTGCATATTTGCGCTTTGTAACAAGATCGGGGTTATACTCCTGAGTTGCATGTTTGTGTAGAATTGTGTAGAGCACAAATAACCGTCTAACGGTCATGGCTTAAAAATCTTTATATAATTTATATTATATAATTGTGTTTTGCCATACCAAAAATAGTTCCTTATAGTCCACTGTTGAACATAAGCCTGTCCCTAGATTCTTTTTGCTTTTTGCACTTCTCCTCGGTATGAAATTTAACAATGCCAAATATCATACTGCTCCGTTCGCGCAATATTCGTAAAAGGGGTACAACGTATTTGCTTCACGTATTAATGTATCGATTCTGTATTAATACGAACATAATAAGAAGTAATTACTATCTTCCATCTATATATTTAGTATTTCTCAAAATGCTACCCTTAAGAGGTCAGGGGATACAAGTCTGTGTGAGCAAAACCACGTACAAAAGCTAGTAATGTAATAAAACAAAAACTATTGAATTTCTTATTGAAACAGTGAATAAGTTTTGTTTCCTTATTTCAGGTAAGTATTAGATGCAACACAGAAGACTATCTTGAAGGTTAATTGGACAGAAATCTTGGCTAGATTTTATGTACGGAGGCCGTGTCGGAGAAAAATTACTGTAACACGAGTCAGCCAAAGTAAGTAAGTAAAGTAAAGTATGAATACCTCTCTTAACTTTCAACTGCGCTTAAATTACAAAGCTGAAATCTTTAGAACAGACTTAAGTAAATACCTATTGAACATCTGCAAATCTTTGAGAACTCACAACCTTGGTTGAATAAACACAACTTGAGCAAGCTTTGTAATACAAGCTTGAGATTAATGAAGTTGTACATTTGGTGTAGAAATGAGTAATTGAAAGATTGTAAAGAAATTGAAGAGCTTTAATTTGGTATTCTCGATAGACATTATGTAATGGACGTGGAAAAAAAAATGTTGTGTTATGTCCAGCAGTGGGCTGATAAAAGCTGTTGGTAATGATAAATATGTTTAATGTGTGTATTTTTATGTTCATGTATTTTTTAGTTTTCATGACTGAGATTTATTTTGTAACATAACAAATGAATGTTCTTAAAAATCCATTTAAAATCCAGACAACGTTTAGTTTATTAAAATATATTCGAATCGCGGGTATTTTTTTTTTTTTCTCAGAATGCCTAGGCTAGATCTTAATTGAAAAGATCGGTAAAATATAAATTTGGCCATTTTAAACATTGTTTCAAAATTATGAAATTTCATAAAAAAGATAACGTCACAATACAAAGTTAAATCCGGCAAGAAAATCTGAAAATATTGTCTTGTCTTGTTAAATCGACTGTGAATTTCATTTTACGATTCATCAATCATCATCAACATCCTTTAACAGTCCATTGCTAGACATAAGCCTGTCCTTAAAGAAAGAAAGAAAGAAGGTTTTGGTCCACAATACCACACTGGCTAGACGGGTTGGTATAGGGCTTATTTAAAATTTCTCTTCTCTTTGCTGTAATGTTGCCTTGCGAAGATTTCTCCCTAAGCCGCCTCTTACGACACCCATGGAATGAGTAGGGGTGCTGACACTCCGTATTCTTAATCTGTCACTACACGAACTTTTTACGTTTACTAATATCTCATGACTAGTGTTCGATACCAAATCGTCTATTTGGTGTACGCTCTGGAAATGTACGTCCGTATTATATGCTCTAAGGAGGTACATTTCCAAAGCGTACACCAAATAGACGGTTTGGTATCGAACAACTAGTATGAAGTTAATGTGCATTAAGGTTGATATTGAAGTTTCACATCACATCTTAAACTGACAGCCTGTGGCAGTGGTGGCGGACGTGAATGCTGTGCATGAGGTCTCTTTCCTCTTCTTCTTGCATGTCCGGGTCGCACCAAATTTTTGCATAATCTGCAAATATTTGTTTCGGAGTTTGACTATTTTCTACACTACGATAAAAAATAAGATTTTTGAGATGGATAAACTAAATACCTACAAACAAATTTCTACAGAACTGTACGAGTTTAACATTTTAACCGAGTTCAAAAATATATACGGTCGAATTGAGAAACCTCCTCCTTTTTTTGAAGTCGGTTAAAAAAGGAGGCGGTCCTCTATTCGACTGTTTGTTTTTTATGTTTACTATCTCAGAACTTTCGACTAGGTGAACCGATTTGCTGATTTTTTTTAATCATTTCTTCCCGTGTGGTTTCATTTCAATTTGGTCCTGTTATTGGAGTGGTTTTTTCGTTATTTTTTTTTGTTTTTTATCAATATAGAAATCTGAGTTACAAATTCGTTTAGATGTTCCCCGTTCGACTTAGTACGAGTTGAATTTTCGTACAGAATAATATAATTAACATTTGATTAATGAAGATGGTTATGTAACTTTTTTATGTAATTGTAATTAACATATACTTGTATATTTACTTTTTAAATAATTTCAGATGTCGTTATTAATATAATTTGTTACCTTTTTCTCAGCTATTTATTGTTTTGCTAATATTCTTTTTATTAAATAACATTATAGTTTAGTAACACTAAAAATAACTCTTCTTATACCGTTGGATGACCATGCTTCGGCATGAATAGGCCGGCTCAACCGGACTGATACCAGGGCCCCACAAAAGCAATATGGAATAGCGCTTATGGCGTTGTTTCACCAAGTGAGTGAGAATACCGGAGACCCATACTTCAACACCTCCAAATCCCCCTCCCCACCCCCGAAAGGTCGATAACGCATTTGTAATTCCTTTATTGTTGTTGTTCATGGGCGGCGGTAATCACTTACCACCAGGTGATGCGTCTGCTCGTTTGCCTCCTATTCCATAAGAAAATAATATTACTTTATCTATCAGACCATATATACCAAAATCTAAGTCGTATGCTAAGTAGTAGATATTATCATTCGGACTACATCATTTGCAAACAAAGCTTCTATATTCTACAAATCATGTTAGGAATTATTATCTACCTATAATCTATCGTGGTATACAAATCATATTAAATACGACTTCATCATGTTAGATATAGCTTTTATCTTATGAAATTTAACTCGGCTGCAACAAAAGGGCATAATTTGGCTTCTTTTTTATTAGTAAACAAGCCGACCTACGCAATCTCGTTTGCGTCTCCTATTGCCCGTTGCGTGATAATTTTCCCCGGTATTTGAAACATTCTCCATTGGTGCTCCGCTCCTATTGGTCTTAGCGTGATGGTATATACCATCACGCTTTATCGACGAAGGCTATAGGCTTATAGCCTTCCTCGATAAATGTACTAACCGACACTAAAATATTTTTTTAAATCGGACCACCAGTTCCTGTGATTAGCGCGTTCAAACAAACAAACAAACTCTTATAATGCTTTATAATATTAGTATAGATTCATATAGAAACGTAATTTTTATACTCTGTGCGTAATTTCTCCTCTTAAAACAGCAACTGTTTTGTTTACTTTTAACTAACTTCTAACTCAAAGTAAGTTTCTGACATTTCTTTTCAAATTACATTTTAAGGAAAAATTATCAGAAAACATAAACTAATTTGTTTCATAATTTTTCCTTATAAATTCTCATAAAATTTAATCAAACAAAAAAGTTAAACCACCTAACTTCTGGTTGCTATTCTACATTTTTAGGAAGTGAATAATTTTATTACAAGCCCGTCAGCATTGCGTTTATTAAGTTTAACTCCGGAAAATATCAAAAACACTTTTATTTTACAGTCAAAATAAAAGGATATATTTCATTGTGCTCGTAAAATGTTGTGAGAAACGTGTACACAATTTTAAATGGAACAGCTTTATTTTTCAACAATCGTGTTACGGGATTCGTAGCCAACGAAAAGATGAGAGAACTCAATTAAAACATTCGTAAATTAAAGCCCATATCATGTTTCATGAATATGTTTGAGTAAATAATAATTTTTAATTTGAGGGTATTCTTTAAATTTAATGTAAAGTTGAAAGGTAGATAATAGTCTATCTGCAGCTTTAAGTGAAGCTCTATCAAATTGTACATCATCCTTAGTATTTATTTGTTCACATCTAGTCGTAGATTTATCCTTAGAAATTAAGGATTGAAAACGCTAGCCAGACGAATGAGTCTATACTAACTATAAAGTTTGCCTTCTCTAACATATTACAGAACTAGTTGTTGCCCGCGGCTCCGCCCGCGTTTATGTCGGTTATCGCGGCAAATAGTAGCCTATGTGTTATTCTGATGTATAAGCTATATTACTGTAAAGTTTCATTCAAATCCGTTCAGTAGTTTTTGCGTGAAAGAGTAACAAACATCCAAACATCCATCCATCCTTACAAAGTTTCGCATTTATAATATTAGTAGGATGGCTAAGACTAGAGCTTATTATTTACTAGCCGACCCACACAACCTCGTAATTAATGATTATGATAATTTTCCCCCATTTTTTGTAACATTCTTCAACGCTGGTCCGATTTGAAAAATTATTTCAGTGTTTGATAATACCTTTATCGAGGAAGGTTATAGGCTATATATCATCACGCTAAGACTAATAGGAGCGGAGCACTAATGGATAATGTTTCAAAAACGGGGGACAATTATCACGCTACGGGCAATAGGAGACGCAAACGAGGTTGCGTGGGTCAGCTAGTACAGAATAAATTACTGTAATCATCACACAATATTTTTTGTCTTAGGTTTTGAATCGAGTTATTTAGTTCTCTTTTAATTATTACTACCGTCGCACAGAAAATCAACGTAAAATAACAGCGATCATGCTGTCGTGTTTCCTTAGTGAGTGCGAGACCGGAGACCCAATGATGCAGAAGCATCACTAGCCCGCCATGGTGTGGGTCACCATGCTGTAATGTTGCAGCATTCGCAACACGCACCACTCTTGGATTCTGTTTATGCTTTCCATCAGGCAGACTAGTCATTTTGGCAGTGACAAACATAAAAAAAAAAATAGAAATCTGTACTAAAAATTAAATGTAGACTAGTTGACGTTTAACTTCGCCATTAAGTTCAGGATGGTCACGGCCGATAAGAAGTATGTCACACAACTACTGGCAGACCGTGACGCGTCTAAATATATGTGTGCACAACTAATAAGTGGTATGCTGTCCTCGGCAATAAAACCACCGTTTACTTCCAATGAATGCTGCCAGGTCACACGAATCTGTTATTTGTTCTTGATTTCACATTTTTTCTTGAATATTCATCTATTTTATTGTATACCTGCTTTTGAATTCATCCAACTGCATGTATCTCAGATATCGCTTAATCATTCGAGTCAATGACAATCTCAAATAATGTGACTTTCATAATAAACGAATTTTTTAAACCGGTTTTATTTGTCCAAAAATTACGCCCAGCAATCTCACAAACTTTACCTCTTTATTAGTATAGATTTTAATCCCTGTTTATTCTGTTTTTTTAGTAAAATAAATTAGGATATCCACACGCTTCTTACCAAATGAAATTACTAAACCAGTCGAAAAAGGCTTTTTCACGTATTCAAGGACGTATACACACCTTATGTGTATAGATCAGATAATGTACATGTTCGTTTGCACCACCTTATACCATAAAAACCTGATTTTAGAATATTACTCATTAACTTAGGTCTTAAATTATTTACAAATATTATAGTCTATTTATTTACATGAAAAAGTTAATCATAATCTCATTCAAGATCAACGAGTAACAATTATTAACAGATTATAAATCACAGTTCACTACAACAATATGACATATAAACATATCATGAATAGATTAGCTAAATTATTATCTGCTTAAAAATCCATACCTAATCAGTCTTGTAAAAAAAACATTTTCTGTTTTATACTCCGATACGTACACCTTTGTAAGTGAGGCACACGGTTGCAAAAGATGGTTGGACCACTGTGTGGTGACAGAATCAGCATATGACTCCCTAAAAAGTGTCGAAGTCATGTATGATGTAACTTGGTCGGATCATTTCCCGATGTTTATTGCTTGTGATTTAAATGTTATAAAATCAAAACATTCTATAGGTTATAACGTTATAAGTAATAAAATAGTTTGGGGCAATAGACATTTGGAACAGTTACAAAAATATAGTGAATTGTGTAACAAGGACTTAAAATATATAGACTTTCCTGAGGAATGTCGTAACTGTTGTGACAATTTTTGCAGTAATAGGGAACATCACATAGTAATTGATTTTATATATTGTAAAATTATTGATATCTTGAGCGCTGCTGCCAGTAAGACTTATGACAAGCCGCACTGTAAGAGGAGGGGTGGCTATGTCAAGGGCTGGAATGAGCACGTTAAAACAGCCCACCAGGAGGCCAGACTCATGTTCCAGGCGTGGGTTCTATCGGGCAAACCATCTCAAGGTCAGGTTTATGAAAATATGGTACAAACTAGAAAGCAATTTAAAAATAGTGTAAAATTTTGTCAAGATCATAGGGATCAGATAGCAATGAACAGAATAGCCTCTTATCATAATACTAATAACTTTCGCGACTTTTGGAAGTGTACTAATAGTTTGAATCGTGGTTTGGTCTCCCCGGTGAGTGTTGATGGGCTGACTGAAGCCAAGGACATAGCAAATATGTTCAAGAATATGTTTAGTGTCAGTTCACCGCTGAGTTCATCATCATCTGGAATTGTAAACGAGCTGCCGCCTTCAGATCCTATAAAGTTTACTGCTAAGGAAATCAGAAATACCATATCTCAGATGAAACGTGGCAGGTCACCGGGTCATGATGGGCTCAGTGTGGAACATTTAAAGTATGCCGGTAGACACTTACCTGGTGTCTTAGCGTTATTTTATAATTTGTGTATTTCGCATTAGTACTTGCCTAGTGACATGATGAAAACAATTGTTGTGCCTATCACAAAAAATAAGACAGGTGATATATCTGATAAGTTGAATTACAGGCCGATATCACTGGCAACAATAATTGCAAAAGTTTTTGATAGTCTTTTGAACTCCTTCCTTCAGAAACGTATTACTTTACACGACGCACAGCACGGTTTTCGACAGGGTCTGTCGACTGAAACAGCAATCTTATGTTTAAAACAGACAGTGCAATATTATACTGAAAGGCAGACTCCTGTATTTACTTGTTTCCTTGATATGTCGAAGGCTTTCGACATGGTAAATTATGACAAGTTGTGGTTGAAAATGTTAAAGTCCAATATTCCAGTAGGGGTAATTAACATCTTTAAATATTGGTATCAGCACCAAATAAATCTTGTAAGATGGTCAGGTGAAATATCAGATGAATACAGATTGCAATGTGGGGTCAGACAGGGGGGTTTAACGTCGCCAATATTGTTTAATTTATATATTAATGACTTAATTTGTGAGCTTAGTGGTATGAATTCAGGTTGTTACATTGATGGCGTAGCATTTAATAATATTAGCTATGCTGATGACATGGCTTTACTGAGCCCCTCAGTAAATGGCTTGAGAAGTCTACTACAGGTGTGCGAGAGTTATGCTGTTGAGCACGGCTTAAGATACAACGCCAAGAAAAGCGAAGTTCTTATATTCGGTGAAAAATTGACAAACTGGCTACCCTCGTTTACATTAGCTGGCGGGGTCTTGAATCGTGTTCAACAGTTTAAATATCTGGGACACATAGTAACGGCAAACATGAAGGATGAGTTGGATGTCGAACGGGAACGAAGAGCACTTGCTGTCAGAAGCAACATGCTTGTGCGAAGGTTTGCACGTTGCTCGTGTGATGTAAAATTGACGCTTTTTAAAGCGTACTGTCAGACATTCTACACGTGTAGCCTTTGGACAAATTGTACGCAGAAGACCATTAGTGCTTTTCGGGTCCAATATAACAATGCATTCAGGATGCTGTTGGGGCTGCCACGGTGCTGCAGTGCCTCTGGCATGTTCGCCGATGCACACATAGATGATTTTGCAGCGATCAGGCGAAAGCGAGCGGCTTCACTGCTGCAGTGGATACGTGGTAGCCCTAACCGTCTCCTGAGTGTCATTGCAGACAGAAGTGACAGTCCACTATTTAATTATCATTGTAAATTACATGTACTAACATAGTTCTTAAGATATATTGTATAATAACACATTATGGATGTATTTCCGAAATAAAGATTATTATTATATTATTATATATATATATATATATATATATATTTATTTATTGGTTTATACAAATTGAAAACTCCAAATTCTAATTACATTTCTAATTATACATTTGTCAGTGAATTAGAGACGTCATTAAACATTTCTAATTTACTTAAGGCTGAGTATATATCAACGAGTTTCCTGCAACATTTACAAGACCCCTACCCGGATCCATTAGCCGTTTAACCAAAATCGGTAAAGCGGAACGCCGCAATTGAAGTGACAAATTGTGTATTTACAGATCATTAATTTCATTTTGGTCATTTGTGAAGAGTAAATGGCAGGGATTATTAATGGGACGTGAAATGCTTAAATAGAATGGTTACCGATTTATGTATTGTAAAACTTGAATGTCAACACTGAAGGATCGTGATAGAAGCTTATTTGAAGATATCAAGATATCTTTAATGAGATAAATATACTTGAAAAGCAAATTTTTGTCGTTCATGTACTTAAAGATGCAAATGTCTTTGTTAAAGCAATTTATAAATAACGCACAAGTACAATTTTAACAAAAATAAAACTGACTTCAAGGCTCGACTCGATTTCTCGTGGATGTCATCATCAGATATTAATGTCCTTATCACGGTACCACCGTTGGGACATCTCCTTTCCATTAAAAAAAGAATCATCGAAATCGGTTTATAAACGACGAAGTTATCCGCGAACACACATAACAATGTATATATATACGGTCGTATTGAGAAACCTCCTCACTTTTTTAAGTCGGTTAAAAAGGCAGAGCCGATATGCAAATTATACCAATAATAAAGTTTTAGAACCTTTCAATCAAGTATGATAATCATCTTCCACTATCAGACGTGATAGTCTGATGACAAACGTACTTAAGTAGCCAGACAAATGGTAAGTACTTAAATATTCCAAATAATATACTTATTATAGATCAATTACACATAAATTACTCTCTGATACAGAACAAATGATCGACCTTGATTATTTGTCGATAAGATTGGGTGGGAATCGCATCTACTGCCTTGGGGTTAGCAGGCAGGAATACTAGTGGTTAGTTATTCCTGCCTGCTAACCCCAAGGCCGTATCAATAGGCCTATCGTGTTTTGACCAATTTGTATTGTTAACCCATTAAAAGCTTTGAATAGCAACGGCAAAACAAATTCAAAAATACAAGTTATACAAAAGGAACACAATATATATAAATATAGTAAAAATCTAAAATCAAAAAATTCAAATACCTCCTACGCTGCATGAGGACCAAGTTATTAATTAACTATCATTTAACGATTGCTGAAGGCTCGCATGAAGCACTTAATCGAGTAATACGCCAATAATGCCTCACATCATTTTGGAAAAGAGCTGATACTCTTACACTCCTGGATCGATATTAACCAAACAAAGCCAAGAACCACCGCAAGGAAACTGACTTTCAAATGAAAAACGCATCGAAATCGGTTCATCCGTTTGAGAGCTATGGTGCCGTAGATAGACACATACACTGACAGACAGACATTTACGTCAAAATTATTTTTTTCTATACTCCCCTCTTTTTTATATATTTTTTTATTTTTGGCCCTGCCAAAATGACTACTCTGCCTGATAGAAAGCATAAGCAGAATCCAAGAGTGGTGGTCACCATACTGCTAATGCAGACAATGCAACAATGCAGCATGGTGACCCACACCATGGCATGCTAGTGATGCTTCTGCATCATCTTTCTTTTTGCTTTGAGGGTTAATAAATCTAGGCTTGGTCGTCACTGTTTCGGTATTTCAAAGACATTTAACAGCGATTAACTTTCGCAGAGTTAAGCTAATCGTTTACATACGTATTGTTATTTACATAGATGATGTGATAAGCTACGCTACTCAAGTGCCGTGACATACCACTCGTGGATAATATTTTAATTAATAAAATTAACTACTTGCTATTATTGTTGTTTCATTTTTGATTTAAGATAGACATAATCAGGCTAAATGGATTAGTATGAGCAACTGCGTATCGGTAATGTACTAACTTAATACGTATTACAAAACATATTTTCAGAAAGAATTGTCAATATGCGTGTTTGCACATTGTGTTCTTGGAAAAGATAGAACATATAAGAACAATAGGGTTACCAGTAGTAGATCATAGTTTAAATAAATACCTATAAAAATGCTAATCTCAATAGCGTGATTTAGGATCACTTACTAAAGTTTTTATTCGCTAAATGACGTAGATTTTATTTGATGTATTTTAACTTGCATTCACTCACCACTTCTTTAAATTCGTATAACGATACAAACTACTATTATTTAACATTTACAATGCAACTCAGGTATGATACGTTTCCACTTTCACCCACTAAATTGATCTATTCACTATCCATTCCGTATATTACATAACTTCTGTGATTTATTATTCATGAAACGTATGTTCAATGGAAGAAAGGAAGTAATATATTAAGTGGCAGCATATGCGACTGCTGTTCTTGAGGTTTCGGGTTCGATTCTCGGGTCGGACCAAATGTTTGTATGATTTGCAAATATTTGTTTCGAAGTTTGAGTTTTTTGTAGGTATAATATGTATGTATTCACAAAAAAAAAGCTATGTATATATGTATGTATATCAGGTGTATCATGTATATCTCTGCTTACCTTGGAACTAGATGGTGTTGTGTTAAATGTCCGAAAATATTTATGAATCAGTTCAATATGGGATTTATTACTATTACCGTGGGAGAGCCACGCTTCGGCATGAATGGGCCGGGTCGACCGGAGTGATACCACGGCCTCACATAAAACCGGTGTAAAAGGTGCCTGCACTGTGTTTCACCGTGTAAGTGAGTATACCGGAGGCCCATACCCCAACCTCTCCCCCCATCCCCCTCACCATCGACCAATATAATCGCTTACTATCAATTGAGGCGATACGTCTGCTCGTTTTCCCCCTATTCCATAAAAAACCCCTACAACCTCACAAACTCACCAACTTTAACTCTGTGTAATATTAGTATAGCTATAATATTCTGTTTACAAATCCTTTACCAAAATGCTAAGCGCTAATTATGTTTTCTCTTAAGGGACTAAAGTAACTTCTTTGAAGTCTTCATTAATTATACAAACGTACAAAGTCACTCCAAACCGTATCCGGAATCCTTTATTAGACACATCTCTTTTACACACATACACTCACACACACACTGTCTTTTAGACACTAATTATTATTTAAACTTAAGCTTTTTACTAGAACACGTTGAAATCTATATTGTTTATAAAAAGTATCTGATAAAAAGTTCATTAATATGCTAACGAAGTTATGTCTAAGGTAGGGCTTAGACTTTCTTGGTACATTGAATAGAGAATTCAACCGAAGGTGGTGTCCAAGCAAGCGCGCAGGCGTATTGTTTTAAGGCCTGTTTTACCCGACTACGTCAGAAGGAGTTTAATGTTTTTTCAGTAATTTTATAAAATACTAGCTTTTGTTGCAAAATATTTTTGTTGTTGTCATTCATAAAAACCAAAAGGATATTCATTGTAAATTTCATTAAAATCGGTTTGGCGGCTAAGTCGTGAAAGCGTATAACAGAACGACAGAGTTACTATCGAATTTATAATAATAGTATTGATACATTTTAAATACGGATGGTATCCCAAAATTTTATAGAAATATATATGATTCGAAACTGTACTTCATTTAGATCAATTTCTATAAATAAACGCAATATGAAGAAAGCGATTTCGCAGATATCGGTAGCAGTTGTTTGTCTCCAGCTGTGCTGTGACAATATCAATAATTTGTTAAATTACTTTCTATATTCGATTTCTGTGTGTGGTCATTAAAGCTTTTGTTATTATTACTAAAGCCTGTGCTGCCCACTTTCATACCGGTTGCTGTGACGAACCTTGAAGATGCCCACGTCCAGCAGTGGACGTATTTCGGCTATATCATGATGATGGTACTCCATTAGTCTCAGTCAATCATATAGGGACATCATATTCATCATCATCAACAACCCATAACGTCCCACTGCTGGGCTCGTTTCTACTCTGAGCAGAGGGTTAAGGCCACACGTCCCTACGTAGGCCAAGTGCGGGTGGGGACTGGCAAGACAACGTTGTGGTTACGTAATCTTACCGTCGGATGTTTTTAAGCCACCCAAAGCCTCCAACTAAACTTCACTATTATCCCATGACTAGCCGACCCACGCAACCTCGTTTGCGTCTCCTATTGCCCGTCGCGTGAAAATTTCCCCCGTTTTTGAAACATTCTTCATTGTTGCTCCCCTCCTATTAGTAGTAGCGTGATGATATATACCCTATAGCCTTCCTCGATAAATGGACTATCCAACACCGAAAGAATTTTTCAAATCCGACCAGCGGTTCCTGAGATTAGCGTGTTCAAACAAACAAACAAACAAACAAACAAACTCTTCAGCTTTATATATTAGTATAGATAACAACCGGGACCGACTGCTTAACATGACCTTCGAATCACGAAAACGCTGATGATAACATGCCACTAGCGGTCACCCATCCAGATATTGATCGTGGCGTCGTTGCTTACCCTCGGTGATTGTTTCTAATCATCAAGTGCAACTGGGCTATGAGTGCCTCATATTAATTGCAATAAATCTAAACTACCTGTATGACCCGCACTACATCGTCTGCGAGTCTCAAAAGAAATGAAATTGCCCCGTTTATCCACAATTTCTTATTGACGCTTAGATGCTATTGACCATAGCTAGCGTGATATTAAACGACCTTGTAAATGCATCACTACAAGAACTTTCAAATGCGACAGATTCTCGTTAGGTTGGTGTGTAATTCATCAATCAAACAAATGAAAAAACTTTTCAGCTTCGTAATTATTAGTATGGATTTGAAATCAGAATCTCTAATTACGTTCTTAATTCAATAATCCACTTATCAAACGTATCTAATTCTCAGAAAGCCTTGTAAGAAAGATTTTTTAAAGTAAGTCATAGTTT
This sequence comes from Spilosoma lubricipeda, assembly GCA_905220595.1. NCBI lineage: Eukaryota > Metazoa > Arthropoda > Insecta > Lepidoptera > Erebidae > Spilosoma > Spilosoma lubricipeda. The sequence continues at coordinate 2,081,769 of HG992296.1, forward strand.
GAGAATAGTTTGTTTTAAAATAAAAGTTCAAACATAGAGACAGCCACGTAAAAATGTGTCAACGTAATGTAATTTTTTCGTCGAGATTTTATGAGTTAAAGTCCAAAATTACAAATCATAAATGTGACGCAATTTCATAAACAGTTCCAAGGCCGTATAAAAAAAATAACACTAAACTATAAACTGAAAACAAAACAACAAATATCGAGTCCAAAGTCGAATAAAAGGGTGAGACAAGCCATTTTCAGAAAGCATTTTCCCATACAACCAGAGATTTGATCCGATAGAGACCAACCGACCGTTTACATAACATCTACCTTTTATTCTGAGACAGGATTTGCATGATTCTCGGTTTTGTTTACCCCATGCAGCATTGAAAAATCGTATCAGGAAGCTTTGTAATTTACTTTTGTACGGATTTTAGAGCCTAGAGGAATGTGTTTTGAATCTTTATTTGCTTAGCTGATAAATGGTTTATATTGTATTATTACGTTTATATGTGTTGAGAAACGTCGCTAATATGTTAGGGTTTATAAGAAGTTTTTCATGGTTGAATTTGCAGGTAATGATTTTCAGAGAAGCTTTTTTTTTAATAAATATATACAACATTAGACAATACATTTGAAATTTCTCTGTGTGTAACTAATATTGATTAAAAACTTTAGTAGGATTTATTCTTGTAGAAGATTTTTGGATACATCTTTAAAAAACATATATTTTATCATTGGTAGTTCTTTAAGCTCCATACCTTTAATTTTTTTTCTTTACGTAACAATCTAAACATATAATATTACTTGCCCTAACATACGAGCTAAACTACAAGCAAAGCAAAAAAAACTACTCACGTCACTAACATGAAACTTTTTGATAAGTTTGCCACAGTTAGCTGATCATTAATCTTGTTTCATCTATGAGTAAACTCGTAACCGATAAGAAGCCCACTTTTTACTCATGTATACGAAATACTTGCAGGAAAATCAGTTTTAGGGAATTAACTTTTATTTTTAGGTGTAGTACTTTGGTTAACTGATACGATGATGTATCAGTATAAGTAAGGATGAATACTCGTAGATCTAGACATCCTTAGCTATTGCGTTTCTCATTTTACAATCTCTCGGGTTATAATAGTTCTAATGACATTGAACCATCACAACCTGTCCAAGTATTTCAAAGTTATGGTGAAATAAAGAGACTTTCACTTCTATATTAGATTGAAACATTACAATCTGTTTTGAGTAAATCCTTTTTCTAAAGCGAACCTTTCTAAGTTCATCAAAACAATTTTTAATATAGCTGTGGTCATTCATCAGAAATTCAGAGAGTAATAGAAAAAAACAAACGAACTGCCAGCAGACGTCGGTCAATTGATGAACTAAGTTGGCAATCGTATCTAATGCTAAATTGATTCGTTATAAATAATCGATTGATTAGAATCTGGTATTCGATTTCATTACAGCACGCGTTTATTCGATTATTATGTTTCGTAATAGGATGTAACTTTACTTGATTTCTAAATTGTACTTACCTACTGTCACTTTAGTTCAAAATATAAATTGACCAACTTTTAAGCACCAGAAATTCCGTTTTATATGACACTTGATTGAACTTGCTAAACATATTGAATTAAGTAAATTAATTTTCTACTATTTCTTAATTTATACTTACTAAACCTGACCAGTTCCAACTTACGTCATTAATCAAAGGACGTTAAAATAACTATGGTATTTGAACTGTGGTGTAATTGTTATGTAATACGATATATCCATTTTTTTTTTAATTTAGAAATACAGCAGCAGTTTTAATATGCTTCATTATGTTATGAACGAGATTCAATTCAAGAGGAAAATTCAGAATCTTTAGGGTAAAACTTGCTCACTTGTACGAATCGGCAATGTATAATATAAAAGACGGATTAAAACATCAATTAGTCATAATACGAATGTACAAAATGGATTGTGTGATTAGAATATATAGAAAAGGCTATGAGAGAAAGTTCAATAGATATATCTGCAAGAGAAAGTCTAAAATGACGCATGTGATTCGGACGTGTGATAAAAACAAATGAAGGGATCTTGGAAAGAAGGTTATATATAACAAGGGTTTAAGTTTAAATAAAAACGCAAATAAAGACATATTTTTGTTACGCCAATGTCACATTAGTCACGGCCCGAGGGGCAAATTTCCAAGAGGCGGCGCGCCTGGCCACCAATGGTGTTTCTCTGGTGATCGGGCGTATCGAGGCGCTGGGCTTACGGGTGGCCCTGGACAAGACGGAGGACCTATTATTCCATGGGCCCCGTCGTGGGTCGCCCCCCGGCGCCTCCATCGAGGTCAAATTGGTCTTCGTACCGGTTCGGGCCCAGATAAGGTATCTGGGCCTGATCCTCGACAGTAGGTGGCTCTTCGACGAGCACTTCCGACAGCTTATTCGTAAGCTGGTCGACGCTATCTCTGGCTTAGGACGACTTTTGCCCAAATTGGGCGGAGCTAGCGTCGCAACGCGACACCTTTGCACAGGGTTTGGTTCGGTCGATGGCACTGTATGGTGCACCAGTGTGGGTGGCGGCTCTGACTGCCTTTAATAAAGCCCGCCTCAGGCGGCCTCAGAGGGTATTGGTGGATACCGCACCATGTCGACCGAGGCGACGTGCGGTTTGGCCGGGACACCCCCGTAAGATTTGGAGGCGGAAGTACTCGCCGAAGTGTATACACGGGTGACTGAATTCCAGGCGGAGAGTGGCTTTCGCCTCCGCCAGAAGAAATACGCGAGTGGCTTGAAGCCACCCGTCGGGCCACGATGGCCAGATAGTCGCTTCGGCTGGAGACTCTACGCGCTGGCTTTTCCGCCGTGAAAGCTCTCCAGCCGGCCATCCGCAGGTGCTTTCCGGGCACGGTTTCTTTGGGAAGTACCTGCACTCGATCGCCAGGAGGGAATTTAGTTCCGCCTGCCACCAGTGCTACTGCAATGAGGACTCGGCCCAGCATACGCTAGCGATTTGCCCGCGTCGCAGCGTCGGGCCCTCACTGCAGTCATCGAAGGAGATCTCTCGCCACCGGCCGTCATACGCTCCATGGCCGGTAGCGACAGCAGTTTTACCGCGGACGCAACCTTCTGCGAAGATGTCATATCGCAGAATGAGGCGGCGGAGAAGGCCGGGAGGACGACCTCCACTCGGACCCGATCCACCGACGGGGAACCGAGCGGCGGAGGCGCGCCTACCAGCACTTCATGCCACTCTGAGTGTGGTCGCGGATGGTCGCGACCCCTCCATCCGCTCTGGTGGCCACCCACGAGGAGGTGACGTTACCTATGTGTCATTCGTCGCCTAAATTTAGAGTTTTACCAGCAGACGGTGCCCGCTTCAGTGCGGGCAGGCGCTGGGAGGAGTAACATCTGTTAATAACAGCAGTTCCCGGATTCCTCCCGTCTCAGGCACAGAGTGGCACACCATGTGGTTTTAGTTGGTTCGATTCCGAAATACCGCCCTGCCGCAAACCCCGGCAGGGTGATGGCTCGAGAGTTTTCCACAGGTAAAAAAAAAGGTATGTGTCAGCATGTTCGACGGTAGTTTCTCACCATTAGATAACCCGTAGTCATTAGGCAAACGGATCGACTTACGATCGACGGATCGATTACGTGAAGAAAATGGCTAGCAGCGAGCTAATAATAATAATGTGTGATGAGCTTGTTTGCCTACATCTAATATATAAAATTCTCGTGTCACAGTTTTAGTTGCCAAACTCCTCCGAAACGGCTTGACCGATTCTCATGAAATTTTGTGAGCATATTGAGTAGGTCTGAGAATCGAACAACATCTATTTATTATCCCCCTAAATGGTAAGGGTCACCCATCCTTAAAAAAAAAATATTGCAAAACGACGTTTGCCGGGGCAGCTAGTAATATATAACAAAGAAGTTATTACAAAACTCGAACCATACTACACACTAGTAACATAGAAGTTGATATTTTTGTACTTCACTTAATTCCTTGAATTCATTTTAGTAGTAGATATTATAAATAAATATTCTGACGGCTTACGATATACCTACCATCGGATGTGAGACAACCTTCACATTAATTGGATACCTTTTCTATTTATAGGGACAGAGATAATTCAAGGGAATATTATTACTCGTATTATTTCTTTTGGATGATGAAACCGAAATTTTCCGTTATTTCTCTGAAATTATTTGTGTTCAAAGAGTGAAGCTTCGAAATTTTGATAAGAGGATTAGAGTCAATCATACAAAGCTCTTTGTACTATCAGGTTATGTTCTGAATTACGTTTTAATATTTCCAGGAATCATTCAAACAACGTCTATGTTTAGTTAAACAAACATATTTACCTTATGCGATTGGTTTGTATAATATTATTTTATTTCAAATTTATAATGAAATGTAGAGTTTTCTTTTTGATTAGTTAGTAGTATAATACATCATCAGTACAACCTAATAAATTATAACCTGTCTTTGGGTCATAGCTTAATAATAGTAAAAAAATTCAAAGATTTAAAGGAAGCATTCGCACTGTCGTGTTTCATTGGTAAGTGCAAGACCGGGGGCCTAAAGATGCAGAAGCGTCACTAAACTGCCTTTGAAATGAAATGAAATGAAATGAAATCATTTATTCTGCAAGTAGGTTGTATAAACACTTTTGCAAGTTAAACTGTTTTTGAGCAGATGAGTTCGGCCTTTCCTAACTGGACTAGCCCTGAGAAGAAAGGACGAAACAAACTCAGGGATCAACGTCTTCAGACAATTTTCATAAATGCAAAAGCCATTATTACAATAAAAAAGCGATAATTACAATTTGAGTTACAATTATAATAATCAGAACAGACTATAAATTTAAAAAAAAAGTCAGCTATAACAATAGTTTAAGATGAATTTGTTTCAAAGTATAAATTATCGTCACATTAAAATAAATTTAAATATTCAACGTATACAGCATGTGCAGACTGGGCAGCTCAATCCCAGGCAGTTTTATCATCAAGATATTCTGCTATAGTATAATACCCCTTTGCGGATAATTTCGATTTAATGGTATTCTTAAATTTCCTTAATGGCAAATAGTAATAGGGAGCTTATTGTAAAAGCGTATACATTGTCCCATGAACGAGTTGCCTACTCTGTGGAAACGAGTGACGTGAACACTAATATAAAACTAATATATACTTAATAATAATACTTAATAATAATACTAATATATAATAAACTTTGCGTGGGTCATTATGCGGCATTGTTATTGTCTACATTCGCAATGAGTATGGTGACCACCACTCTTAGATTCAGCTTATGCTTCTCATCAGCCAAAGAATAACTTTGGATACATAAAAAAGTTGGCCAAAACCTCCTGTCAAAGGAGAGTCGTGATTGAAAGATGTCCAGCAAATCATTCTTACTGCCTAGATAGCGCAGGGATAGCGAACACGACTGCTGCGAATGTTGCTTAACTTCGGTGAGCGGACGAGAACCGGTGTATTCAACATGGTATGGACGCTGGCAATCAGTTTGTTTTATTTAACGTTAAGTATCCACCACTACGATTTCAACTCAATGTTAATATGGCAAAAAGTGCATAGAGGTGTTATAGATAGAGCAGGGGAGCCAGGCCTAAAGAAGTCCCTCGGTTAGCAAGAGAGAGACGATCGCGGTATCTATAACAAACTAAAACAACTTTATAAGGTATTTAATTTAAGTTGAATTTATTATTCGAGGTTGTCATAATAACAAGCAGTCCTTTACTGCGTATGCGTCAATAGATAAAGACAGATGGGGTACCGCGATCTTCTCTCTCTTTCTAACCGTTGGACGTTTCCGCTTACAGGCAGCCATATGTCTGCCTCACTCTATCTATAATAGCTCTATGAGAAAGTGTCGTTACTCTTTTTCCGTCTAGCCCCCTTTTTGCAACGCACCATAAGGAACTTCGTTCCAATAATTCGTATGTCAACAAAAATGTTTTATTTATTTTTTGTCGGACCAATACTTTGTCAGATAAACCATAAAAACCATTTGCATCCCTTTTTCAGGATGGGAGCCGGGGGACAAGGGTTGCAACCCCACAAACTTTAATTTAACTTTACACTAACATCTCCTTTATATCTAAAAAATAAAATGGCGTCCTCTGAGAAATGCAACCAGAAATGTAACTTTTCAATAGACTATTATGATTTCCAAGAAAAGGTCTATGTTCAACGTGGACGTTAAAGTTTGTTATCATTCTTTATTAATTGAAAATTCCTTTTAAAAAAATATTTTAAGAAAAATAACCGTTAGTGACAACTTAGCGGGTAAATGCTTCGTCATCTTTAAAACTTAGATTCTCTTTCGTTCCACTTTCCTACTTATTTTAACTTCGGCTTCTGATAATGGCATCTTTTCATTAATCTTAAGCTAAGTATACTAACCAATTCACGATTAAAGAACTTCTACACGTCTGGAAACTAATTGGATCACAAAACTTTACTGGAACTGCAACTAATTATAGTATAGACCAGACAAGTGATATTTCCTACTCTACGTATAGGGGACATGAAGAATTTTTTTAACGTTTTTTACCATGATTCGTATAGAGGAGAGTAATCAATATTGAAACGAACGATGGTTAAATTAGATCACTTCTGTGTTTCTATACCAAAACGACACATTTTTTTACACTAACAATATAATAAAGCTCCGAGTTATTGTTCGGACTGATCCCTGCCGCTTCTTTCTGCCATCGTCTTACGGGATAGAAATTTCATCTCCATCATCAAGATGGCTGACAGTCCACAACTGCGCGCTTTTCCAGGACCTTTCTGCCTGTGGAATAAACTGTCGCCAGCGGTATATCCGAACCAATACGACCTTCAAATCTTCAAGAAGAGAGGGTATTCCGTCTTAAAAGGCCAGCAACACACTTGTGACGCTTCTGGTGTTGCGTATGTCCATGGGTAGCAGTCATTGCTTACCATCGGGTGATACGTCTGCTTGTTTGCCCCCTATTTCATAAAAACAAAAAAAAAACTCTTTCTCGCTCCTTCCATGTTGCTGGTATTGCTTATTATATTACTAACTAGTTGTTGCCCGCGGCTCCGCCCGCGTATATGTCGGTTACCGCGGCAAATAGTAGTCTATGTGTTATTCTGATGTATAAGCTATATTACTGTAAAGTTTCATCCAAAGAGTAACAAACATGCATCCAAACATCCATCCATCCTCACAAACTTTCGCATTTATAATAATAGTAGGATGTTGTGCTTTTAATGGTATAAATACAGAAGTAGTCGAATTTTAGCGCTGTTTTCATATTGGTAACTCTCCTATTACATCCTCCTATAACATTGAAAATTAACTGGTATCTAGTTGTTAACTGTCTCAAAGCTAAGTCACAAATGGATAGACGGACAGTCTCAGACAGACAAAGTGAAACTATAATGATTATTTTATTTCTAACAATGGTCCATCCCATTTACAGTAGTTGAAGTATTTCGAAGCTTGGTATACTAGCAAGAAACACTTTGTTCATTTTTTCAATCTTTATGAACACTACACATCAGTGGAGTTCATGTCCAAAATTGTTGTAATTTTTTGTTAAAGTGGTGGGAGGTGCCTTACCTGCCTTTGAGGAGTATATACGCTCTTATTTAAAGTACCTAACTTGACAACAAACATAAGATCGTATTTTTTTTTATGTATGACCCTTCCAAAATGCTTCTACTCAGCCTGATGGAAAGCATGAGTAGAATCCAAGAGTAGTGGTCTCCATACTCATTGCGAATGCAAAGAATGGTAACCCACACGATGGCAGCCTAGTGATACTTCAGCATCATTGAGTTTCCGGTCTCACACTCAGCAACGAAACAAGACAGCACGATCGCTGTCATTTTACGTTGATTTTCTGTGCGAGCGAGTACCGTCCCGGTGGAGCCGTCCCAACCGTGCTAAAATCACCGTGGCTCTACTACTTTAAGTCGTCAGGCAAATCAGAGGTATGTAATACCTTTTAATAAGTGATCGCGTTAATTCCCGTAAAAATAATTGTTAATATACTTTAAGTCGTTATTTTTCGTTATCAGAAAGGTTCAATCTAAACCTTGGTCCTTCATCAACTAAAGTATATCCATAATAGGTAATAAATTAAAGAAAGTAATAATCGTCTGATTTCAAATTAGAGAAATTACGATGTTTTGTGACAACTAGACTGATAAACATGCTTATTTATTTCTAATTACGTTCACAAAATAGACAAATTACACCCACACCCAGAACATAATGATTGTGTTTATAACACAATTATATGTCTGGATGGAAATCAAACCCATAAACTGGATAGGCAGTTCAAGGTCAAGGTGACCGATATAAATTTGAAAACATTTAAGGAAAATTATACGCATTATATAGCTATTTATAATTATTTGATTGCCTCGTTGGTCTCGCGGTTGGCTTGCGCGACAGCTGATCGTGAGGTCTCGGGTTCGATTCCCGGGTCGCACCAAATGTTTGTATGATCTACAAATATTTGTTTCGGAGTTTGGGTGTTTTCTATGTATAATATGCATGTATTTACAAAAAAAAAATGTATTTGTATCAGTTGTCTAGTATCCATAACACAAGCTCTGCTTAGCTTGTGACTAGATGGCTTTGTGTGATAGATGTTCGAAATATTTATTTATTTATATAATGTAATAGAAGACCTGATTATTTACATTAACGGGCTCTTTGAAAGTCTCCAGGAACCGACGAGCCTGCATGCAGTGATTGATTAATGTGGACGAAGCAAGAGAGGTGTGTCAGAATCGTAGTAAGTAGAGATCAATTGCCTCTACCTACCTCTTTGAGATATAGTCGTGAATCTATGGGAAATATCAAAGTTGACTTTGTATCCTAATGTTCCTGATGTAAAGTGTAACGTTTTTTATTTAATAATGGTTATCAGCAGCAATGCTGATATTATTTATGTAGTTTGCCATGAGTCTATTTAGGGCTCCCACACATACTACGATGCGATGCGACACCGCATCGTAGGAACTTGCGGCAAAGCGTTGGTTCATGTGACCATACTTTCGACCACAAAGAGATGTCCTAATGAGGTTTTTGTATGAAATGGATGATGAAAAATAGAAAAAAATAATACAAACGATTTATGAATTCAAACAAATAAGAAAATAGTTTTGTAAATAACATCTCAGATCCTGCAAAATATGCGTAGCATATAGTTACCTAATTAGGTAAGTTTACACTACATATGTTTATACATAATAATAATACATATTTAGGACATCTAACACTCAACGCTATCTAGTAAATGTAAAGTAAAAAAAGAAAGAAAGAAAGTAGTGCCGTTTAGTAAAGTCTCGGACTGGACTAAAAATGTTGTCAATAAATGTGACGTAACATCGCACGAATGCACGATGCAGATATTTACGATGCGTTGCGAATTCGCAGTTTTGTGTGGGCGCCCTTATATAGGGTATGCTTGTCTAGATTTACACTGGATGGAGACACTTATTCAGACGTTCCTCTTATGTCCAGGAATCTACTGTTCGAGGCTGCTTAATGTGGTGTGAAATGGCTGTCGTGACGGTGCTATCAAAAAAAAAAAAACTATCATAATGCTTAAACGAAAATACCAAGGTGCTTGCTTAAACAAATCTTCACTGCTCGAGTGAAGAATGATAAATATGAATAATTAACTTATTATTGACTGTCTAACTGTGGTCTAGTCAATAATATGAAATTGAATATTTAATCGCATTTTTCCTTGAATCTCCTGGTTTTGAATACCTAACTATCAATCGTCATTTTCATTATCATCATCAGCCCGTTGCAGTCCACTGCTGGACAAGGAACACCACAGAGCCTGGTCTGCATTCAGTCGCGCTGCCGGTTCTCTTACCCAAGTCGTGCCGCCGGCTCTCTTACGCAAGTCGTGCCGCCATCTTGCCAGAAGGCACACACACAATTTTATTAGTTAACTAGCTGACCCACGCAACTTCGTTTACGTCTCCTATTGCCCGTAGCGTGATAATTTTCCCCCGTTTTTGAAACATTTTTCATTGATGCTCCGCTCCTATTGGTCTTAGCGTGATGATATATAGCCTATAGCCTTCCTCGATAAATGGGCTATCTAACAGTGAAAGAATTTTTCAAATCGGACCAGCGGTTCCTGAGATTAGCGTGTTCAAACAAACAAACAAACAAACTCTTCAGCTTTATCTATTAGTATAGATACTAAAATATATAGTATTTGCTCCAAATCTAAATCTTTTATTTTTGTTTCAGGTAAGTCCGCTCAGCGATATTGACTCTTTACGGTACACCTATGATCGTATGTACATTATGTGTTATTATAATTCATCTCAACTTTGATATCTAGCATACGTTACGAAAAACGTATGCAGATTTTTTTTTTTGACTCTTTCTTGATTCAAAATGTGTAACAATGTTCGGTAAATCAAGTTATAATAAAGAATAATTTTTGGACCTATCCGTTTAAGCAGTATTTCTGTACAAAAACTATATCTACTAGTTATTATTTATAACAAGCATCACTGGACAAATTCAAAAGATTTATCGGATTTTAGAAAGCGAATTCATAAACACTAAAGTATTTTTTAGAAAAAAAAACTCGACAACGTTACCTACAGCGTGAAATGGATTTACTGTTTCGAGTATCCTTCGCTAAAAATCGATATATATACCTCTTCCATAAAAGAAAATAGACCATCATTTTCCATGAAGGCGCTATATAAAAGCAAGGTTATTTAACACCCAATTTATTCTTACCCATTTTGTTGCGATAAACTGAGTTAGGAGTGCTTCACGTATCGTAAACATCTTTTTGTATTGGGTGAAACAATGTCCCCGTGAGATCATGGTTTCTAATGAAATCGCCAATTCCGAAGTCATTTAAGTACTTATTTTCTTTTTTAAAAATCGTAAAGCAGAATAAATAGTACATTTGTATTAAAGCAATCCCAGTAATTTAAACGTTATGTACGTAAGTTATAACCTTAACTATAAATTTTGCCATATTACAAAACTATTAAAGGGAATTCAGCTTGCAATATTGATAACGAAGGAAGAAAATTTCTAAAATAAGATCAATAAAATAATCAAGCGATGCGTCTGCTTATTTTCCTCCTTAGTAAAAATATATAATTTCTGCTTAAATGAGTAAATAATTCATCAAACAATTAAACTTAGCAAGATGTACATAGATAGATACAAAAAGTTTTAATGAAAGAATCCTTATTATATATTAATAACTAATATTTTGCGTTAACCAATTCCCTGAGGGACATAAGCCTGTCTTCAGATAGGATGTTTCGGCCTACTAAGCTACGCCAGCATATACATAGCTAGACAGTGTTGTTAAAGGGCTTGCTTCAAGTTTTCCTACTAATTACATCTCACGCTGTATATTGTATTATCGCTGCAAATAGTAGCCCATGTGTTATTCTGATGTATAAGCTATATTACTGTAAAGTTTCATCCAAATACGTTCAGTAGTTTTTTGCGTGAAAGAGTAACAAACACACACAGTCTTACAAACTTTCGCATTTATTTAATTGGTATGATGATTTAGTACATTTATCACTTAATTCGTATCAACTTTTGCTCAATAAATTCTGAATAAACTGTTTATTATAACAGTTCCTTAGAGGACTAACTTACTTGTTTTTTTATAGTAAAAGTCAAAAGTGAGTGATAAAATTTTCATCTACGTCTGTATAAAGTTTTCAATTTGTAGCCCGACTACTAAAATTAATATTGTCAGACACACTCTGAATATTAAAGTCTGTCACGTACTTCGTTAGTTCTGTATTGTTATCGAATAGAGGAGGATCAAGTTCAACTTTGAAAATCATTCCTTTTTTCTTTTGGCGAAGCAAATAAATATTTTTATACGTTTTTTTTGGATGTCATGTATCATTTATATTAGTTTGGATTGCTGATTTGATGAACCTATCCGGTGCAAAATAACTGAAGATAGCAAAAGTCTTGGGTACGACGTTTTTTTTATTAATTTTATTGATTATTGATTGACAAGTCACAAACATTTATGGGTTCATATTAATCGATTCAACAATTTTCGAACAAAAAACGAAGAGCATTGGATAAAATATGCAGATATGAATTCTAATGTGTCATTATTATACTAAAACATATATTGTAAAACAGTAAGTTGCAATGTAGAAGCCATACAGCTAAGACAGATTGCAGATATTATAGAGAACGTGCAGGAACTATAGGTGGCAGAACTAAATTGATAAAAGCGACACTATGCGGACAGTAAAGGAAACTTTTTAGACCTGTCGTTGTGTTGTCAAACATGTAAACAAAATTATCTCTTAATTTTTTTTTTTTTTTCAACATATGGCAAAAGGTCGAAAGCTCTTCGAGGCCGACCATTGAGGTCTTCATATTAGAGGTTAAAGAGATAATAAATGAAATGTAGGCTGTGATTACTAGCAAAATTGTCGCATTAACTAAAATATCCAATGTTTACGACTTGAAATTAATTAGTTTTATATGTAAATTCTCTTGAAAGCGGCAAATCAAATACTAGCAACTGATAGATTGGAAGATTGACTGTATTAATTACAAAACTTAGTAATTTTTACTACCAATACATAGTATTGAATAATTGTTGCCCGCGGCTCCGCCCGCATATATGTTGATTATCGCGGCAAATAGTAGCGTATATTTTATTCTGATGTATAAGCTGTATAACTGTAAAGTTTCATTCAAATCCGTTCAGTAGTTTATGCGTGAAAGAGTAACAAACATCCATCCATGCATCCATACTTACAAACTTTTGCGTTTATAATATTAGTGTAGATTATTTCCAAATGCCTTATACTCATACTAACTCTTTACTGAGTATATCCATTTTTCACCTGACCATGGAATGAGAGTAGCATTCCTTGGAAAGTAATAAAATTTTACGCTTTTTAATTTATTTTTATTTTTTCTGGATGTGTTGGTATACTTTGGTAAAAAAGAGGCTGACTAGGCTATTGTTGAGGTTTGCACTAAAATTAACCAGTACAAACATAAACAATAAAACGTTCCATATAAATTTAAGCAAAATAAAATATATTTATCTCCTTCTACTTATTTCATATTAATAAGATTAAAAATTATATATTTTTTTTTTATTTATTATTATATGGTTAAGATATAATAAATAATAAATAAATATTTTCGGACATCTAACACACAACGCCATTTAGTCCCAAACTAAGCAGAGCTTGTATTATGGGTACTAGACAACTGATATAAATACTTATATACTTTTTTTTTGTAAATACATACATATTATAGATAGAAAACACCCAAACTCCGAAACAAATATTTGCAGATCATACAAACATTTGATCCGACCCGGGAATCGAACCCGAGACCTCAAGAACAGCAGTCGCGTACGCTACCACTGCGCCACCGAGGCAGCTACACACATTCAGTGAAAAGCAATTGAAAAAATGGTTATTACTGGTGTTCTCTGAGACCGTGACATCGACATCCACACACAGTTCAGTCGAGCCAGTGTCTAGTGGACACACAGTCCAGTTGAGCCGGGCCATATATGCCAAAGAATAGCTCTTTCACAGTTAGATTGATCCCACGGTCAGTTACTCATAAATAAACATACAATAATAATGCAAATAAAACATTCCATTCCTACCGTGACCTTAAAGAGCCCAGTGAAAGCAGTCAACGTCTTTATAAAAGTGTGTTAATCACGTAAACATATCGAATTAAACACCTTACTGATTTGTTGATTCTCTTAGCTAAAAAGCTCAGAAAACTTTCATTAAAGTAGGTACTAAGCTGTCAGGTTTCTAATCATATATTTAGGGTACAATTTTAAACTAAAATTAACTAACTAGATAAATTTGAGTATGTATAAAACCAGCCAAGCCGACGAGCTTCGTGCCGCCATATTTTTCTTTTGTAAATTACATCTAAATTTAAAAAAAAAATGTTTTTAGTAAATCTCTTGGGCTCTGCTTAGGCTTTCCATCAAGCAGAGTAGAGTCATTTTGGCAGGCCAAAAAATAAACAGAAATGTGCCTCAGTTTTGCACGGTGCAATCTGGAAAAAAAGGCCCCGTTAACCTTAGATTAGATTTACTGCTTTACTAGTTTATCCTAACAATAACGAACATAGAGAAAAAAGACTTATCCAATTTGGTGCAGTCGATCGGAAGATATGCGCGTACATACATTTCGGTGATTCATTTTTATATACATAAGAAGATAATAATCCTAAGAGATAAACAGAAGCGTCTAGATTAACGCGCATATTTGTCAAGCATAATTCCAATCATACTTACGTAATCGTACGTAACCCACTACGTCAACCGGGACCTGTATTATTCATTAAAACACTTATTTTTAGTATCCACTGGTTTATTACTATTATATTAATTTTAATATCTTTGTGCACTTATTTACGAGGTTAACCTTTTTAACCCGCCATTTCAGATGGTATATACCATAGACCAAAACATAGACAATAGACTAAACCATAGACAGTAATGCTCTATACTCTATGCTATACTAGTGCTGTACTCTACTACATCTCCCCCTTTTTCATAATACTAAACAGAACAATATATTTTGAAGTTACTGACTTGAATATAAAACAATGAAAACATTTTGAAGTTAAGTGACTTGAATACAAAACAATTTGCATACTCTAAATTAGATACTTAAATGACAATTATCAACTAAGTAGGTACTCAAACTTAAACTAACAATAGTAGGTACATGTTTTGTAAGTTATACATTTTTATAAAAAATAAACTTTATATTGAAAGTAGTTTCCTTCCTCCTTTCCATAACGAACAAACAAAAGAGAAAAAAAAAATAGGTCACATAAAGTAACATTCTCACTACATACTAATTAATATTTGTAATAAGAGATCTTTCTCATTTAGTTTAATGAATCAGCCTTTAACAATACTTTTTTAAATCTTAATCCTAAGACTTTAATTATAAACTATTCACTACTAATTAAAAGAGTGTTGAACTCCCCTGAACCTGCACACTCAGCAATAAACCTGAAGTGACAACAAATCATTGAGGTCTAATATGATATGAAGTTCTCGTGTAAGTACACCCTGTTTCATCTTTAACATCATAGGATCTATGATTATTATCTTTTACAATTTTTCCTTTTAACCATTTGTTACTACCTGGATCTTTCTTAAACCATATGTCTTGTCCTAATACAAATTCTTTCTTATATCTAGCTTGCTTATTATAATTTTGTTCATTTCTACTTCTTACATTATTAAATTCTTGCTTTGTATTAATATTTAATTTTGGCTCTAGATATTGGTACAATACTGGTAATTTAGTTTTAAGATTCCTATTCATCATCAACTGTGCAGGTGAAAATTTCGTTCCTGAGACAGGGCAAGCCCTATACTGTAATAATGCTAGTCTAAAGTCTGTTTTATCCTCATTACATTTAGTTAAAATCTTTTTTGCAATTTGTACACCTCTTTCTGCCATCCCGTTAGATTGCGGATATCTAGGGCTCGAAAAGTTAAATTTAAACCCCCATTCTGTTGCAAACTGGTGACATTCTCGTGAGTCAAACGGTACATGATCAGATATTACTTCATTTGGTATACCAAAATGTGAGAAGACATCAATCAAACAATTCTTAATACTACTAGCAGACTTACTTGGTAACAATTTTATATCCAACCATTTTGTAGTATAATCATATATTACTAAATAATTTTTCTTCTTAAAATCCATAATATCAACTCCTATTTTTGTGAAAGGCAGTGTTGGTACATCATGTGATAACAATGGTTCTTTTACATTGTTTTTCTGGTAAGTTTGACAAATAAAGCATTTTCTCACAAAGTTTTCTATATGATCATCACATTTCGGCCAATAATATAAATTTCTCAACATTTGTTTCATTTTTGTTATTCCCAAATGCCCTTCATGTATTTTATTTAAAATATTTAATCTTAATGATTTCGGTATTATTAATCTATCTTTTAGAAATACTAAATTGTTATCAACTGTTATGTCTATCCTGAATTTATAATAATATTTAATGGATTCATCGAGATTGTTCACTTTTTCTGGCCATCCATTCTTATTATAGTCAATTAATTTTAGTAATTCATCATCTTTTAGTGTTTCTGTTATTAATTCTTGTTTTGTTTCTTCAGAACATTGGAGATGTGATGAAAGACCAATACAGTGAATAACCTCATACATATAGGCATCATCATGGTTATTTTCAATAAGAAAAGAACGTGACAGCAAATCAGCAACATGCATCAATTTTCCTTTTAAGTATTTAAACTCAATGTCATATTTTAATAATTTTAGTTTTAGTCTTTGTAAACGTGTTGATGGAATATCATGAATTCCCTTTTTTAATAGTGTTTCTAACGGTTTATGATCATTTAAGATTGTACATTTTCTACCATAAATGTAATAATGAAACTTTTGTGTTGCCCATACCACACTCAAAAGTTCTTTTTCAATTTGAGAAAAATTTCTTTCTGCTGAACTCAAACTTCGAGATGCATAACTTACTGGTTTGCCATCCTGCATCAAACAACAACCTAGGCCGTCCTTGGATGCATCACATTGAATTGTTACTGGTAAATTACTATTAAAATTTTGCAAAACCGGTGCTTGACTAATGCATTTTTTAATATTGACAAAAGTATTTTCGTGTACTGGTGTCCATAACCATTCAATATCTTTTTTTAACAATGACTGAAGTGGAGCTGCCATATCTGCCAGTCCTGCTACAAACCTTCTTAGATAGTTTATCATTCCTAGTATTATTTGCAATTCTTTTTTATTTTTGGGACTTTTTAATTCAATGATCGCTTTTATTCTTTCTGGATCTATCATCATGCCTTTTTTAGAAAAGATATGTCCAAAATATTTGACTTCTTTTACTTTATATTGAAATTTTCTTTTATTAAATCTCACATTTGATTTTTTAGCCCGTTCAAATACTTGTGTCAATATTTTATCATGCTCTTCGTCATTGTCTGCACAAATCAGCAAATCGTCGCAATATACTACCACTCCAGGTATATCTCCAAACGTTTTCTCACTGTATTTTTGAAAAATTTCTGGTGCAACGGAAAGACCAAACGGTACACGCAAGAACTTGTAACAGCCAAACGGAGTGCTAAAAGCGCATAAATTTGCTGAGTTGTCCGTCAATTTAATATTATAAAATCCGTCAGATAAATCTAGCACAGAAAATACAGACTTATTAGAAAGTTTGGTTATAATTTCTTCAAGAGTTGGAATTAGATGATATTCTCTTATTAATACTTTATTAAGCTCCTGAGGATCAAGACATATTCTTAAATTTTTATCTACCTTTTCTATGATAACCATGTTACTCACAAAACTTTCAGGGTGTTCAACTTTTTCAATGATTCGTTGCTCCTCCAGGCTCTTAAGTTTGGCGGCCAGTCTGTCCATCAGTGCATGTGGAACCCTGCGAGGAGGTTTTACCACTGGCCTTGCCCCCGGCTGAGTGTGTAGCTCCAGTGGCACTTCAAATTGTCCAACACCCTGAAAAAGTTCACCATATTTGTTAATAATTATGTTTTTATCTTTGTTAGTAATACTGTTAATACTTTTTAAAATTTTTAATTCTCTTAATGAGTTTAAACCTAAAATAGGCCTGACATTTTCCTTAATTATTATAAATTCAGTGTCATACATGAAATCTTCATTAATTACTTTTAAAATTCTTTTACCAAGTGTATATATTTTAGTACCTCCAAATGCCTCTAAAACTACTGTTGTCTCAGACCATTTAGGACATTCATCATTGACAATTTTATTTAAGTCCCTCAAGGATAACACATTCACCTGTGCCCCTGTGTCGCATTTAAAATCCACTTTTTTGTTCTCTACTCTTAATGGTAGAATCCACTCATTATTTTTAATATTACCAATGCTATGACACTGTTTTATGAGTCACAAATCATGTACATTATTGTCCTCGTCTACGGTGTTCTCTATGTTTATTTCATTTAAAAAGAAACACCCTTTTTTGAAATGATTCGGTTTGTGACAATTCGAGCAAGTTTTGCCAAAAGCCGGGCAACTTCGAGGGCCATGCTTAGTGCCACACTTCTTACAATGATACTGGCCGTTGCTAAACCTGCTCGAATTTTTATAATACTTATCTTTTTTAAGTTCTTGCTCGTGATCATTGTTGGATTTCCTCTGGATGGCATCTACCGCTCCCATTTGCTGCTGCTGCATCACCCTTGCATGTGCCTTTGATAACTCCGATGCCCTGCTCATGTCCACGGCCTTCTCCAGGGTGAGGTCGCTGATGGCTAGTAGTTTCTGCTGTAGCTTCTTGTCTGAGACTCCGATTACAATTCTATCCCGTAGCATTCGGTCCTCTTGTTCTTTGTAGTTGCAATTTTTGACCAATTTTCTCAGCTCCGTGTAGAACAGGTCAAAACCTTCACCATCTTCTTGTTTTCTTTGGTTGAAGTTGTAAGCATTTATTAATTCGTTCTGCTTTGGCTTGAAGTAGTCATCGAAAATTTGTATTATCTCTTCATATTTTGCTTTGCTTTCAGACTTCAATACATTGAAGTATAAATCCTGAGCATCATGTCCCAAACAATTTAGGAAAATGGCGACTTTTCTTGTTTCCGCCACTCTGTCCAAGTTTGCCGCTGACATAAAAATTTGCATTTGTTGTTTAAATCTTAGCCATTCCGGCAGCAAATCTGTTCCCGTGTCCAGTTTTAAGGGTGCCGGCATTCGGAACTCGAAACTCCCCATGTTTTCCGATTCGCTCGTTTCGTCTTTACCTTCCAATTTTTTATCTGTCGACATCTGATTATATTCTTGTTTTATCCGTGGGTGATGTGGTTCTTCACCGACTGCGCCATGTATTATTCATTAAAACACTTATTTTTAGTATCCACTGGTTTATTACTATTATATTAATTTTAATATCTTTGTGCACTTATTTACGAGGTTAACCTTTTTAACCCGCCATTTCTGATGGTATATACCATAGACCAAAACATAGACAATAGACTAAACCATAGACAGTAATGCTCTATACTCTATGCTATACTAGTGCTGTACTCTACTACAGGACCTGCTTTGGGGCTAATGAGAAAATTGGAATTTCAAGTTCAAAAGAAGAGTTGGTATGATGGAAATGCGGTTGTAAGAAATGGTTTTGCTTTTACAGACATGTTAAGAAAAGTAAAAAAACGTATAGATGAAGGTCACATCTGAAGTCGAACTGAAGTCCAAGCCCACTCATCTTATATTAGAATACAATAATATACCGCCTTTACAATAATTGCCACTTTCAAAGAAAATCTTTCACAGTATTACCTACTGAAAGAGTTTCCAGAATACCAATTTTGCATAGTCTATTCATTGCGAAACTTTCAAGTGATAAATTAAATTACGGTAACATTACATGAATATCTTGTATGAAACAACTTAACACTTAAAACCGAAAGTTTTTTCCAAACCATAAAACATAAGTTAAGTAAAAGTACTAAAAGAAACAAGTGTTGATTCACATTCTACATTCATAGAAAACGAAACGAACTTAATATTTTTATCATGTTAATTTTTACACCAAGCACTATTTATGCGTCTTTAGGTAATTATTCCAACGAAGAAAAAAGTTATATTCACATCACATGATTGTGACTTATCTTACAGTCAAGTCACAATCATGTGATGTGAGATGTGATAAATTTATAGAAGATAAACTAACTAAGAAGGGTTTATGCAATAATGTAAAAGAATAGACAAAACAATAAAGATATATGAAATTAAATAAAAAATAAATTTTATTGAACGAAAGAAACCGAGATACATATCTCTTGAAACTACACAAAAATCGTTAGTATAAATTTAGGAATTTCTCACATGGAACTTTTAGATCCATGCAACATTAAAAAAAAACATAAAACGTATCTCATTGGCTTGCATAGAGTAGGTCCATCATCATATTCTATTGTCCTAGTTAACATTGAGGATGGCGACCATCGCTTTTGGATTCTAGTCATGTTTTTCATAGGATATAGTAGAATCATTTCATCAGCTAATTCTTAAAAAAATTAAATTGAATTAATTCTTTATATCGTTTTTACTAAATAGACAAGACAACAGATACATAATTTTTATGAAGATATTTCTATAATGTTTTACTGCTTACAGAAACCTACGTATTTGCATATCCAGGCCAAAATTACTGTCCTAAATAAACTTACCTATCTGTACCACGAATCGTTGTACCTTCAACAATGGACACGTGACCTTAAATCTCTAAACTTGCTATTATTAGTTTAAATATTAGCATAAGAAAACAAACACGAAGATCCACACTCGCATTTCATATTTATGACTTGTAGCCGGATTTGTGAAGACCCCTGTGTTAAATACACAGAAGCTCTCTTTACACATTTCAATTCTGACATAAGGCAAATTAGTACTAACTTTGGTAATACTTGTTAATGGTTTTAAGTCCGAGTTTCTTTCTAGAAAGCTTTGATTCAACGAAGGCTAAAATAAAGTAGGTATTTAAGTCATTCGTTTTTTTGCTAGTGGATTAATTTGGGTGAAGATAGAAAAAGTTTTTCAAAAACCATGACCGTTTTTAATTTAAATCTATACTTATAAAATAATAAGTCCTGACTGACTGACTGACTGACTGTCTGACTGACTGACTGACTGACTGACTGATTCATCATCGCCGAGCGTAAACTATGATAGTTAGGGCTATGAAATTTGGTGAGTAGGATCCTTTTATTGAGTAGACACCCACTAAGAAAGGAATTTTGGAATTTCTACCCCTAAGGGGGTGAAATAGGGGTTGTAAGTTTGTATGAAAGTCCGTCATTTTTTAAGTTAGAAACCTGAAACGTTATTTTTGGGCTGCTGATTAAAAATGAGTAAACACGTATTTCAGCGTTTCTGAATATTCTACCCCTAAGGGGTGAAATAGGGGTTGACATTTCGCGTAAAGGTTAGTCTGGAAGTCCGTCATTTTTTAAGTTAGAAGCAGGAAATTTTATTTTTGGAATTCTAATTAAAAATGAGTAAATACGTATTTCAGCGTTTCTAAATATTCTACCCCTAAGGGGGTGAAATAGGGGTTGAAAGTTTGTATGGAAGTTCGTCATTTTTTAAGTAAGAAGCATGAAACTTTATTTTTGGGCTACTGATTAAAAATGAGTAGATAACTATTTAAGCGTTTATGAATATTCTACCCCTAAGGGGTGAAATAGGGGTTGAAAGTTTGTATGGAAGTTCGTCATTTTTTAAGTTAGAATCATGTAACTTTATTCATGTGCTAAGGACTAAAAATGAGTTAATACGTATTTAAGCGTTTCGTGGTATTCTACCCCTAAGAGGGTGAAATAGAGGTTGAAAGTCTGTATGGAAGTTCGTCATTTTTTAAGTAAGAAGCATGAAACTTTATTTTTGGGCTACTGATTAAAAATGAGTAGATAACTATTTAAGAGTTTATGAATATTCTACCCCTAAGGGGTGAAATAGGGGTTGACATTTCGCATATAGGTTAGTCTGGAAGTCTGTCATTTTTGAAGTTCGAGACATAAAACTTTGTGTTCGGGCTACTGACTAAAAATGAGTTAATACGTGTTTAAGCGTTTGTTGATATTCTACCCCTAAGGGGTGAAATAGGGGTTGAAAGTTTGTATAGAAGTTCGTCATTTTTTAAGTTAGAAACATGTAGGTAACTTTATTCATGTGCTAAGGACTAAAAATGAGTTAATACGTATTTAAGCGTTTCTTGGTATTCTACCCCTAAGGGGGTGAAATAGAGGTTGAAAGTTTATATGGAAGTTCGTCATTTTTTAAGTAAGAAGCATGAAACTTCATTTTTGGGTTACTGATTAAAAATGAGTAGATACCTATTTAAGTGTTTATGAATATTCTATCCCTAATGGGTGAAATAGGGGTTGACATTTCGCATATAGGTTAGTCTGGAAGTCTGTCATTTTTGAAGTTCGAAACATGAAACTTTGTGTTCAGGCTACTGATTAAAAATGAGTAGATACGTATTTAAGCGTTTCTGGATATTCTACCCCTAAGGGATGAAATAGGGGTTGAAAGTTTGTATGGAAGTTTGTCGTTTTTTAAGTTAGACACATGAAACTATGTTCATGTACTACTGATTAAAAAAGAGTAAACACGTATTTAAGCGTTTCTGGATATTCTACCCCTAAAGGGGTGAAATAGGGGTTGAAAGTTTGTATGGAAGTCCGTTATTTTTTAAATTAGTACCATGAAAATTTGTCTTTGGGCAACTGATTTAAAATAACTAGATATCTATTTAGCGTTTCTGCATATTTTACCAATAAGAGGGTGAAATAGGGGTTTAATTTTTTTTATGAAAATCTGTCATATTTAACTTAGAAACCTGAAACTTTACTTTTGGGTTGCTGATTGAAAATGAGTAAATACGTATTTCAGCGTGTCTGAATATTCTATCCCTAAGGGGTGAAATAGGGGTTGACATTTCGTGCATAGGTTAGTCTGGAATTCCGTCATTTTTGAAGTTTGAAACATAAAACTTTATTTAAATGCTACTGATTAAAAAAGTGTAGAGACGTATTTAAGCGTTTTTGGTTATTCTACCCTTAAGGGGGTGAAATAGGGATTGAAAGTTTGTATGGAAGCTCATCATTTTTTAAGTTAGAAACATTAAACTATATTTATGGGCTACTGATTAAAAATGAGTAGATACCTGTTAATGGTTTCTGAAAATTCTACCCTTAAGGGGTGAAATATGGGTTGCAAGATTGCATGGAAGTCTGTCATTTTTTGAGTTAGAAACATAAAATATTATCTTTGGGTTACTAATTAAAACGAGAATATGGATTACAAATACATGAATACTTATATCAGTATTTATGCGAATTCCACTCCAAAAGGGGTTGAAATATGGGTCGAATGTTTGCATGAAAGTTCTTTTAAATGGGATAATGATCAAAAATAAATAAATAAATACGTTTAAAAACATGAATAAATTACTGATACATTCTTTTACTCAGTTTCAATTAAATGCATATAATCAACTTCCACGCGAGCAAAGCCGCGGGCAACAGCTAGTAAATAATAAATAAATATTTCGGACATCTAACTCACAACGCTATCTGGTCCCAAGCTAAGCAGAGCTTGTGTTATGGGTACTAGACAACTGATACAAATACATATTATATTTTTTTTTCGTAAATACATACATATTATACATAGAAAACACCCAAACTCTGAAACAAATATTTGTAGATCATACAAACATTCCGACGGGAATCGAACCCGAGATCTCATGATCAGCAGTCGCACACGCCAACCGCGAGACCAACGAGGCAGACGATTTATTTAATATTAGTAAGAATACAGACGTTTACATCTACAGTTTTTAATATTCTGCTGCAGGACATATGTTTTGCCTTAGAAAAGAGGGGTTGACTTATCATACCAGTGACAATCAGAGTTCTTTCTTTTTGCAATGCTATTGTCCTGCGTAGTTAGCTCTTTTTTTTACGTGTGGAATCCCTCTCGGGCCCTCACCCCGCCGGTATATGCGGCGGGGCGGTGTACGAATCGAACCAACTAAAACCATACGGTGTACCACTCTGGAGGGAGGGATCCGGGAACTGCTGAAATTGACACATCCGGAACCCTTCCAGGCGTAGTTAGCTCCCTGGGTTAACTCTTACGACACTCACTGTACGAATAGGAATGATAACATTCCGTACTCTTATCCATCACCAAACGGAATACCGACATTTACTTAACAGTATAACCTAAAACCTAACATCTTTTTTGAGACATATGATTAAAATGGTGACCACAGTTGAGGTTTTATACAATGTATTATAACTCATGCACAGGTGGTATAAATTTCAAAGCCATAATGGACTCAGGTTCACTAGTCGAATGCTTCTTATGCTATGATATTACAAATGACTCCGTTGTGGCTGTGGTTGGTGTGAGAGTTATTCAGGCAATTGATGTCATGTGACCAGGATTGAGGCGTAAGGTGCAACTGTTGAAACAATCTTACCATTCCAAATTTTAGTCTATAAGTTCCTATTATAAGAATCTAATTACCTTAACGGGAGTAGCAAACTATGAAAAGGTTCGTACTAAATAAATTTTCATTAGGGAAATTATGTTTTATAACTATATATACATATATAGATTCCATTTCTATCTAGACTAAATTATTTCTTACTTGTACGAACATTTTGTTTCGGGTCTGCATATAATTTTATCATTATATAAACATATTCGGGCATACAGTTAAGTCTGACCATCTTCGAACCTTTGAAACAACTTTAGTTATCAACGTATAACAGATATGCTCAATTTCATTTATAATGAAACGAACATGAAGGAAACTATTTAATTTTTACAACATTAACAACCAAACTTAACTGACAATTGACATAAAAATACATTTGATATATAATAATCACACATCGCCGGAGACGCGTAGAAAGCAGTGACCGATACATGTGTCGAGCGGATCATTTACGTTCATTAGGCAATCGTGCTCATACGCCATTTCATTCGGTAAACCGAGTTCTGGGAGGAAGCGATTTACTTAAATAGTTAGTTTCTAATGTTGATTTTATACAATTCCCAAATATTTACTTGTTCAAATTATTAGGCAGTACCATATAATTTACGACATTACAAATATTATGAACATTCAACAAAAATAATTATATAGTAATGCAAAGAAATTGTGGAGGAGAAATTATTGACATTTGACGAAATGGATTAAGAACCCGCTCACACGAAACCCGAAAAAAACTGTCTAAAAAATATAGTTAAAACTTAAGCAAAATTTAAACGTTTACAATTCTATTTTCTGCATTTATTTTAACTTTTTTACACTTACGTCAGCTAAGGATGAAACTTAACAAAGCAGCTCCCAACATCAACACTATTGGTCTAATAGCTGAACATAATCCCATCCCATATTTGACATTGTTCAACAAGTAGTACAGTTAAGCGGTACAGTTTTAGAGTGGTTATCCATTACCAACCCATGAAATATTACCCTGAGTTTGCTCACCACAAGGGCAAACTTCTCCCAAAGTAAGTTTCCAGAAACTATGTAAGACACGTACAAGTTGCATTGGGGCATTAACTAATTTGATTACTAGTCAGAACTTGATTTATCGATAAGTGGACCCCAGTTTATAACCATAACCGGTTAGTCATCACAGAAAGTTATTAGTGGTTAGCTATCAATCATGTCATCTAAACTAATGATAAAGTTTTGAGCCAACCCTAATGGGTGAAAGTTAAATAAGTACCCAAATGTGATGTTCGGTAAGAGATACGTATTTATCTGTATCTATGTGATTCTAGTTGGACTTTGAAAACGTATTACAAATGTCGCAGATCATGTTGAGCTGATATAGTACCTGGACTTTTTCGAACTCATCGTCATCATTTTTTTTTAATGTTTTTTTTTTTATGTTTTTCCCTACCAAAATGACTCTACTCTGCCTGATGGAAAGCATGAGCAGAATCCAAGAGTGGTGGTCACCATACTGCGAATGCAGACAATGCAACAATGCAGCATGGTGACCCACACCATGGCGGGCTAGCGATGCTTCTGCATCATTGGGCCTCCGGTCTCGCACTCACCAACGAAACACGACAGCATGATCGCTGTCATTTTACGCTGATATTCTTTCCTTATTTCCTTGAATTACATCAAACCGGATCTCAGTAGCTCTTATAGTATACATTTGACTGTTTCATGTATATACATGATGCTTAATAGTCTTTATAAAGAGTGATTGGGGCAATCATCTTGACTATTCAGACGATTTTCATTTGAAATCTTAAAATAAAACATATTGATATCGTTAATTATGCGACAGAAGAAAATCAACATTTCAAGTGGAGTCCAGTTCTGTGGCCATTTGGAGGATAAGGCCAAATTGGCCTAAAAGAAGCTTGGCGTGCTCAACAGATCGAGACAGTATTTCACACCGGCTCACCGCCTCATACTTTATAAAGCGCAGGTTCGGCCTCATGTGGAATACTGTCCTCATCTTTGGGCGGGAGCACCCCTGTACCAGCTCCTCCCTCTGGACCGCATTCAACGGAGAGCGGCTCGAATCGTTGACTGCCAAGAACTTTCAACTCGGCTAGACTCTTTGGCGCTGCGTAGAGATGTTGCTTCGCTGTGCATCTTCTACCGCATCTACTATGGGGAGTGCTCCGAGGAATTATTCGGATTGATCCCTGCCGCCTCTTTCCGCCATCGTCCTACGCGACAAAACTTTCATCCCCATCATGTAGATGGTTGGCAGTCCACAACGGTGCGTTTCTCAAGAAACTTTCTGCCTCGCACAACAAAACTGTGGAATGAACTGTCGCCTGCGGTATTCCCGGACCAATACGACCTTCAAACCTTCAAGAAACGACCGTACTGCTTCTTAAAAGGCCGGCAACGCACCTGTGACGCCTCTGGTATTGCGGGTGTCCATGGGCGGCGGTAATCGCTTACCATCAGGTGATACGTCTGCTCGTTAGCCCCCTATTTCAATTTAAAAAAAAATTATATATATTATTTAAAAGTATGTTGAAAAAAAGACAACATCAAAATCTTTTTTTTTACTTATTCAGGTCAACTATTTTGATATAATGATAGTGTTTTAGATACCTCCATAGCTTAGAGATTCAAACAAAACATTTTTTTTTACGAAAAGTCATGGCGTACTACCGGAAAGTGTTCTTAATCCGTCCAAAGATAAAAAGGGAACAAAATAAAAGGTCATTAGAAATAATAATACGCAAAATTGTATTCACAAAAATAATCATATACAGGTTAAAGTTGTTTAAGACGTTTTAGATGTGTCCTACAGATCAAAAAAAATGTAAAAATGAAAAATAAAAGACTTAAAGGAAAATAACTTTTATTTTATCACGCTCTCAAGCACATTAAACGAAATTGAAGTGAGTTTGAATCTCTCAAAGACATAATAACGATGTTAAAGAAAGCTTTTCAGGGAGTTGATTACATAATAATAGACAGAATATAGATAATGTACCTTATTATATTTACGTCAATGCAAAGTTAAAATGACTATAACCCGACTATTTAAAAACTTCTGATAAAATTTATAAAGACACTGTTACAAATCTATTGACATTTCATTAATTAAAATAAGTCCTGTGATTTAGATGCTACGGCAGATAATACAAACATACATAGACTGCCATAAATATTACTCTTTCTTTTGGCACCGTAGTCGGGTAAAAAAAAACTAAATTCAGAGAGTACATATAGCTATTTGTGTTTATGAATTAATCACTAGAAGTTTGGTGGTTTTAACAAACTCAGGATTGAAAACATATATCAATGTTTAGATTTAGAAGTGCATTTGGATTCACAAACGAACATTATGAGCCTCTACTAAGCTAACTAGCGCTAATCATCCTGGTCTTGGGATGGACACGATTCAATTGAGAGAGCAATAATTCAACTTACATGGGCCGGCCCATCTATACTAATTAATATAATTATCATAAAAAGTACGTAAATAATTATATGTATTAAAAGAAAAGGTCCGAATCAAGAGGACAAGGTAATGGCAGGAAATTAATTTAGAAAAGTAATCAATAACTCGAGTAGGTCAATGTTGCTATTGGCGGAAATTGCAATGGAATCAACTATTGCCGGAAAGTCTGAATTGAAGACTAACATTCACACTGACATCAATGATTCTGCTCATCTGTCTTTTATTAATACAGTGAAACCTTGCTATTTGGGATTTCAAGGGACCAAGGATTTTGTACCACTTAAAGAGTTTTTCATTAATCCAGTTTTCTAATTAGACAGGTTTAAAATAAAAGTTGTCTCATTAACACAGGCCCATTGAGTTCAAAATATATTGTTATTCTACTTATAGAGGTGGAAACGTCAATAAAAATGCGTATTTTTGGTGCTATGAACAGTGTACGTTTTTATCTATACTCGTATATATAAAAATTTATACACGCGCATAACTTCCGATCGGCTGCACCAAATTAAATAAATCATTATTTTACGTATTTTTTATTGTTAGGACAAGGTTCGTATACAAAAAAAATAGAAAGATAACCAAAAAAAAAAGAAGGGCAAAAGAATTATTATGTCACGACTTCCCACAGGCAGTGGCCTGTGGGAAGTTCTTTTTTCTTTTTTTTAGGAAGCATTAGGAATAAACATCCTGTGTCGCGGGGTCACAAACATACAAGAAACGGACACAAAGAACACCCAGACTCGGGACAACAATTTGTGGATCACACAAATTTTTGTACCGCGTGGGATTTGAACCCACGACACTTGGCGCAGTAGCAAGAAGCGTGGCGACCGCTGAAACCACTAGCCCAACCGTGCAGTCAAGTTGTGACATATACGTAAATATGGAGGTACGAAGTTTGCCGGGTCAGTTATTTATTATAAAACAAAGAAAATGTAAAAGTTCTCATTTAATCAGGTTGAAAAGTTCCTTTAACATAGGTAATTCGATGAAAATGGAATCTCATAAGAATTCTCAATAATAGAGGTATACTTATCCAGGTTTCACTGTACTATTTTGGCACTTTTTTATTTTTATAAATCCGGCATTGATAACGTTTCTCGGGGGACATTCGTTCAGTAGCTACGCAAAGGCAATTTTTACGCTAGCGTTGCCTTAAAAGTTGCCTTTTCATGAGTCGTGTTCATTTTCTTTTGTTTAGTACCAAATATTCATCATCACAAACATTCGTGTTTATAATATTAATGGGATCACATAAAGTCACGGTCGATAAAGAACCGCAATTGATTACATTAAAACTTTTACCATGAATATTTTAACATTAATTTATAAATAGATACAACGTTTAGCGCATCACCTCAAAGTATTATTTTTTAAAGACTTTTATGGCCTTGACACATACTTTTGTCACGGGCCTACACAAGTCTCTGGATATATTCTGTAGTCATCCACTTCTTGTTTTCTTAAAGTTTGTTACAACTTTAAAAAGAGAAGTTTCAGTTGCGGTTGTACTTTGCTATGTCACGTTTGAGACTTTATTTTCCGTATTTGTCTATCTAAATTCAAGCAAAAAAAAAACACTCTTTAGGTTGGAACTTTGTCCCAAACTTAAGAAATTTTTCTTCCACTTAGACGCATTAAGTCGATGATATTTTTTTGAGTCAGATTATGACTCAACTTTTTATTTGAACATAATGAATTTGCTCAAATATGGTACTAGTACTCTCTCGCAGGATAATTTGTTCATGAATTATAATAGATTTAGAAGTCGCGTCATGTTTTCCTGTAGCCAGACAGTTTGGCAAACCCATATGTATATCTAAAAAAGCCATGGAGTATCAACATACTTATTTATTTTTATGGTATACGGGGGCAACCGAGCGGACGTGTCACCTGATGGTAAGCGATTACCACCGCCCATGGACACCCGCCACACCAGAGACATCACAAGTGCTTTCCCGACCTTTGGGGAATGGTGAAAGGGATGTGCGAAGGGGTTGGGGTATGGGCCTCCGGTATCCTCACTCACTCGGTGAAACACAGTTATTTTTACACCGGTTTTCTGTGAGGCCGTGTGGCCATAAAAGTCTATAAATAGTATCACTGCGGTCCATTCATGCCGAAGCGTGGCTCTCGTAAGATCGTGGATATCGTAAGAGTTGACTAAAGGAAGTAACCACGCAGGGTAACGGTACTGCAAAGTGAAAATAAACTTCATATAACTTATATCTAAACATATCTCTCCAGCGTGAGTAAAAACCTCCATTCTAAAAAGCCCCATATCCAACAGTGAACTATCAAAGTGTAGCTGGTGTTAATTGATGAAAATAAAATGAACTGTGATCGAGTAACTCAGTTCCGGTGTCTAGTTCTGCGGGCACTGTACAAACATTTGAACAACGGACACAAAGTACATCGAAGCTCAGGACAACTATTTGTCGACCTCACAACTGTTTGTTCCCTTTTGTAATCAAACGTCCAGCACTGAACGTAGTGTTTCACTAGCAAAGCTACTTTTTACCGCACTACGGTGAAGTCAAAAGGAAAGGTAATAGTTTTGACAATCTAACCATGTTTGTCTGTTCTACAGTAGTGCCTAAACTACTGAACCGATTTTAATGAATGAGGTGTGATTAGGTTCGCAATAATAGCATCAAAAGTAAACTTTTTCTTGTTATAGTATACAAAAGGAGCAAATGAATCATCTAATTGTAGGTAAGTGGCTTGCTACGTCTGCAACCCAAGAGCCACAACTACCGGTTGTTGAATCTTTCTTCCCCTGAATCGAGAGGCTTTTTTTATGTTTGGCCCTGCCAAAATGACTTTACTCTGCCCGATGGAAAGCATAAGCAGAATCCAGGAGAGGTGGTGACCATATTGCGAATGCAGACAATGCAGCATGGTGACCCACACCATAGCGGACTAGTGATGCTTCTGCATCATTGGGCCTCCGGTCTCGCACTCACCAACGAAACACGACAGCATAATCTCTGTCATTTTACGTTGATTTTCTGTGTGAGGGTAGTACCGCCCCGGTCGAGCCGGCCCGTTCGTGCTGAAAGCGTGGCTCTACTATCTTGCAGAAGTAAGGCTGTAAGTAAGGCCAATGAAGTTCAAACCATGGCTCTGACACGCCACTACATTAAACAATCTGATAGCAGTGTGGATTAAATAGAAAACTATAGTTGTCCTTAAGTAAAATACCAATGATGCAGAAGCATCCACAGGCCGCCGTAGTGCGGATCACTGTGCTACATTGTCTGCATTCATAATGAGTATGGTGAGCACTACTGTGGGATTCTAATTATGATTTCCATCAGGCTGAGTAGAGTCACCTTGATAGGCTTATGAATAAAGAAAAAAACAAACTTTGTACGACTTTTTACAAAAATTATGGTAATGGAGGAGTCTCAAATTTGACACAGTTAAATTTTATATGGAGGACGAGTGTAGACCAAGTGTGTAAAGAGTAACCAAAAAAAATAAAATTTCAGTCACAATTTGACCACTGGGCTATCACTAGTATGTTTTATTTGTTGTACAAGTTTTATTACCTTTCTTTCTAACACATTGAATCATATATTTAACACACCTCTTACACTCTTTAAATCTGTTTGAAAGGTCAACAAATAAGATTGGACAAAGCTCACCTTATTTTGTTGCCTAAATAAAGTTAAACAGGACACATTGAGTTTATTTACATTGTCCTTGAGTTCCCTAAACGTAATTAAGTAAGGATTTTGGGAGAAAATGGACATGTCCTGACATGATCCTGGGATTAGGTATAAGTTTTCGCGTTAGAAGCTTATGTGAGAAATGTTATTACAACTGTCGTAAGGTTATCTACGTAATAGGGTCAGGATTGAATTGTTTATCTAACTTTTGTTAAAATATAGAAGGCCTAAAAACAATAGGTGACTTAAAATGAAGTAATAACAAATTAAGAATTAATATTCCGGAAATGTAACACCCAACCACGCCATCTAGTCCCAATCTAAACAGAACTTGTGTTATGGGTACTAGACAACTGATAAAAATACATTTATTGTTTGTAAATGCATACTTATTATACATAGAAAACACCCAAACTCCGAAACAAATATTAAACAGATCACACAATTATTTGGTCCGACCCAGGAATCGAACCCGAGACCAGCAGTCGCATACGCTACCACTGCGACACCGAGGCAGTTTCTGAATCATTCGTTTCGATTCAGTTTCGGAATTTAGCTCGGTTTTCGGTCAATGATTTAATTTGGAAATTAAATAAGTAAGTAAATAACTTATACGGCATATGTTGTTTTCCCTTTAAGAAAAATGTATCTATTTTAATGCAATTTAATAGTGATAAGCGTTCCAAATTATTCCATCCTTCAACTAAACAGCCTTAAAAGAGATGTTTTCTTTTTTAAATGGAACCAAAGTTGCTCCCCTTTAAGGAATTATTGAAATCGGTTCACAAATAGCAAAAACATTTCGTCACGTATCCAAAAATTATTATATATAAAAAAAAAGTAAAAACTAAAGTAAAATTACTAAGTTTCAAAAACCGTAGTCCATGTAGTGTAATATACCATAGTCCATAACACGTTAACAACGCATGATTACGACTTTTGATCCTTTTTTTTGTCGTAGTTGGGTTTTAGTTTTTACTTTGTTTTTATTTGAAATATTTTGGTGCCTCTATAATATTAATTTGTTTGCAAAGTATATTTTAAATAGGTACCATAGAAATATTACAATTATCGAATAAATACGGACCAAGTCACGAGAAAAGGCAAAAATTTTGAAATTTGAAATGTACAAGTAACGCCCTTTCGTATGATACCAAACACGGCATATTTCTCTCAAATTTATTTTTTAATACAGTACTTTACGTCGGCTAGAACGCGCCACATTATATTCAGTGACAAGTCATATAACCTATAACCAGCGAACAATCAAGACGCTTCTAACGATACCTCATTTGTCTTATTCTGACTAGTAGTTTAGAAAGGAGGGAACAAACAAGCATACCATAGATATATCACAAATAAGTCCAAAATATTTATTTATTTTATTATTTACTAGCTGAACCCCGCGGTGTTACCCGCGGTTATTGTTGTACCGCGAGTAACGCCGCGGGACAAAGTTAGTCTAAAAAAAGTAGCCTAAGTTACTCCCCGGATCAACAGCTACCTGCCAGTGAAAGTCCCGTCAAAATCCGTCCAGCCGTTCCAGAGATTACCCGGAACAAACAGACAGACAGACAAAAAAATTGTTAACTACATTTTTGGTAAAGGTACCGTGTATACATATGCATTTAGTAAAAAGCGGTTATTTTAATATTACAAACAGACACTCCAAATTTATTTATTTGTGTAGATTTAAAAGTTATATAAAAAAACTATACTTAAACGAAACATGTGACGCAAAAGTATTTTATATATTTGTCCAGACTTCCAACACAAGGTGATATATTCGCTTATGATTGATAGTACTCAGCTAAAAGTATTTGGTAAACATGTTTATCTGAAGTTTCTTTTTATATACTGGTTTTGATTGGCCATTTCTCCTCGTAGGCATCATCATTCTGTGTCGAATGTTCCGACACAATCTAGGTCAGTGTATATTTTAGTCAATCGATTTTTTTGTAGTTTAGTTTCTTTAGAAATATTTAACCTCAAAATTTTTATTTAGGACTGAAAGTTACTTAAAAAAGTAGTAGCCATCTAGAGATGATAGAAGACTTATTAAAGGAATTAATCCATTTTTTTTTTGGCTTGCCGAAATGACTCCATTCTGCCTGATGGAAAGCATAAGCAGAATCCAAGAGTGGTAGTGAACATACTCATTGCGGATGCAGACAACGGAACAATACAGCATGGTGATCCACATTATGGCGGCCTGGTGATGTTTCTGCATCATTGGGTCTCCTGTCTCGCACTCACCAACGAAACACGATAGCACGAACGCTGTAATTTTACGTTGATTTTCCATGCGAGGGTAGTACCGCCTCGGTCCAGCCGGCCCGTTCGTGCTGAAATCAGCGTGGCTCTATTACCTATAATTTATTTGCAAGCACAGTCCTGTGTGCAAAAACGTGACAGAGTATGGCATTAGCCATACTTACTCACTGACTTATATTAATCAATACAAATAAATAAAATTGGAGTGTCTGTTTGTAATATTAAAATAACCGCTTTTAACTAAATGCATATGTATGTATACACGATACATATACCAAAAATGTAGTTAAATTTTTTTTTGTCTGTCTGTTTGTTCCGGGTAATCTCTGGAACGGCTGGACGGATTTTGACGGGACTTTCACTGGCAGGTAGCTGATGATCCGGGGAGTAACTTAGGCTAACTTTGTCCCGCGGCGTTACGCGCGGTACAACAATAACCACGGGTAACGGGTTCAGCAAGTATTATATAAATGTGTAATAGATAAATCTACATAAATAAATAAAACTAGAGTGTCTGTTTGTAACATTAAATTAATCGCTTTTTAATAAATGCATATGATGTGTATGCGGTACATATACCATTTTTTTTTTAATTTTTGTCTGTCTGTCTGTTTGTTCTGGCTAACATCTGGAACGGCTGGACAGATTTGGACGGAACTTTCACTGATAGGGAGCTGATGATACAAGGAGTAACTTAAGCTCCTTTTTTTAGACTAGCTTCGCAAATATACATACGACAATAGCCGCGGGTAACACCGCGGGACTCGGCTAGTAATAAATAAAATATCTACCATGTCAATCACGTAAGCATAGCAAGATTTAAATTTACAGCTCAGTCATGCAGGTACTTTACCTGCATGACTGAGCTGTAAATTTTCTAAAAATAAATCCTAGATAGATCAATTTATCGCTCCCGAAAAACAAACTGCATACTACATTTCGTGAAAATCACTATAGCCGTTTCCGAGATTTATATTATATAATATACATACTCGTATATACAAGTATTGCTCCATAAAATTATTAGATAAATAAAATACCTACCATAACATAACAATAACTCAAGCATCAGATGGTTCTTAATTCCTTAAGAATTAAGTACCATGTGAAATTTAAATTTTTTTATCTCTATAACATGCTTGAAAGCTTAATAAAAATAACATTAAGTTAAAAGGCGATTAATATAAACGGTTTACTTCTTAAACAAACTGCTAAACTTCTAAAAGCATATTTAATATCAACATAAAAATATTACTTCAAGTCTTTTTACATTACGAAATATAAAGGAAAAGGCAAGTTAATTCGTTCAGTCAAAGAGCCTTTTAGAAAAATCAAGTTCCTAATCTTGTCAATTATGATTTTCTGAAATATTAAAGAGGTTTTATTGAAGTAAATACTTCTTTAGCCGCATTGAGAAATTTTTGGTAAGAGAAAATCTTATGAGTTCACGTCACCGACATGCTAATGTTTGATGTTGATAATTTTAATTTAAACATTATGAAATTTCAAATTTTAAACATAAATTTTACAAATAACATTCTAAGTTATAAGTTTTCACTTCTATTGACAGTCCTTATGACTGCCATTCTTTTATGGCAAACGAGCACTTGACTGACTTATGTTAAGTTAATACCGCATACCATAGCGACTGCTATGTCCGAAATCTCGGGTACGATTCCCGGGTTGGACAAAATGTTTGTATTTTCTGCAAGAAATAGTTTCGTGGTTTGGGGTATTTTCTATGTATAATATACATGTTCCTACAAAAAAAAGTATTTAACGATTATTGGAAGGAATTTTGGCAGAAATTTGAAATTTTAAGAATGGTAAATTTGAAAACAATACCGAAAATACAATTTTCTTAATAAAATTTAATGATTAAAGATAACAAACATTACTTTTGTTAGAATGTTCACACAAGCGAACCATACACGGTGCCGTACGCGTGAGGTAATTAAGTCTTATGACAACATTATACTCATTAACTTGTTACATTACTCTACAAATAAGTAGCTTATTACAAGTAAAATTATACCCTACTTATAAGTATATAAAATTACTTATTGTAGTAATGAGTCTGCTGAGTCAATTAGCTTAAATACGATGATACTCAATGTTGAGACAATTTGGGTTGATACTTTGAACACTACACGCTTCTTTTTTTTTTTATTTATACTTTGTGTCTATGTCTATTCTTGCGATATATAAAACTAATACGTTTTCTTTTACATTTAACCGTGCTTTAACTTTTGATTCTAAAAAATGTATACACGAGTAGAAACAAGATTTACCTAGTTTTATCAAAAACCATAATGTGTAACACTGCATTAGATTTTGACGGACGGTCATCCTCTTCATGCTAAGACCCGTAGAGTATTTAATCGTTTACAAACAGACCAAGAGAGAATATAAACTACGGTAGCAAACGGAGATAGAGTGAAAAACCTTATTTCAAGTAATGGGACCGCAATTCTTAAGCTATTTTAAAACGAGTGCATAAGATTCCACTTCAAACTGAATTCAAACTTTGAACTAGTTTTCAGTATATTTGAGGGAACTGACTTCCCAGTAACAACTGCCATAGATGTTCATGAAAACCGGGACCGACCGCTTAACTGTTCTCCGAGCACGGGCATGAAACATCGCCAAACTTCCAGACATGTAAGAAAAACTAAATAACACATATTTCTCAATCCGGGAATCGAACCCAAAACCTCCGCACATGTGGAGCATTCAAAGGATATTTAATTTAGAATTCACACTCAAAGAAATAAGTGGGCACTTAGGATGGTGTAAGAGTGTGATCATTAATTTCATATTAAGACATATTTATATAAACTGATTGATAATAAACTAGCTTTCTCGACTTTTAATTTAACTTTATATACCAATTATAACGGTTTTAATTTAATTGATTATTGGGCTTGTTAATTCTAGTCGACTGCTCGCTGGGACGCAATAAAGGCAGAGATATCATTTGTCAAACAAAAAACTACTACTATTTACATTTCGATGAAAAGATCTCTCAAAATTCAGATACTGATTTAATAAGAAAAATACTTCAGGATCAGTTATTCAAATTAAATTTAGTTTTATTAAAAGACTAGCTATGCCCCGCGGTATTTATTGTTTTAAAATCAGATACTGTTCAGAATTTCATTGGTTGTAATTTTGTTTTCGCGTAACCAACTTTTTTACGGTATTAGCCAGAGAAAGTTCTGTTAAAATCAGTCCAGCAATTGCAGCAGTTAGCCAGAACAAACAGACAGAGAGCCAATAATTTGATATTACAAACAGACACTTAAATTATATTTATTTGGATAGATAGGTACTTTTGAAGTACAACAATTCGATATCAAACTTCAGATGTTAATAACATAGAACTGTTTCGTATTTCATTGAAGTTCTTCCTTTGAGACGTTTTTATATCGTACTCAATAACCTACTTAGACGTTTTATAAAAAATAAATTCAGCGAAAATACTACAAAACTCGTAATTAGTATAAACTTTTCTAATAAATAAGTACCAATACTATTTTGAGTATATTTTTTCAAAAACATTTGAAACCCTCGTCGAAACGTCAATTTATATTTGTACTTATAAAGAACTTAAATTAGATTTAGAATTACGAAAGATTAAATAGGAATAACTTTGTGAACTTTTATAAAAAATTCTTAACATGTTGGAAGAGCTTAAAATACATATGAGTGGTAGGGTAACTTATTGCTGTCCTCGAGGTCTCGGGTTGCTTTCCCAGATCGGAATAAATGTTTGTATTATCTGCAATATAATATATTTGTTTTGAAATTTGGGTGTTTTCTATGTATAATTTATCTGCATTGACAAAAAAAGTATATATTTATATAAGTTGCCTTGTTCACATACTTAGTACATAGTGCATTTAACGTCGCAAATAAAAATATTATAATATTTAAGATAAATTTAACATATAACAATAAGGTTTGATAAACTTGTTTCTTTATAAAAATATATATTCTAAAACAATAAATTTTCTCAGTATCTTGATTAAAATCAACGACGTAATTTTAATCACTTTACGATTTTAATCGTTAGTGAATGAAATTTGATTTAAATTTGAAGACGAGAATATAATTCAAGATTTAAATCTAATTTTTATTTCAAATTAAACTTAACTTTTCGAATTTGAACCTACTTACGATAGGTAGTTTTTGAGACAAGTTTTAGGGTGTCAAAATAAAGTTTTATACTAGTTTACAGCGGACAATCTTTCATTCCGATGTGAAACCCTTAATACTCCTGGACTATTTTGCATAAACATGTCAAATAAAATTGCCTCGTTGGTTTAGCGTATGTGACTGCCAATCAAAAGGTTTTGGGTTCAATTCGACTCGCAGAACAGTTAAGCGGTCTGTCCCGGTTGTCACAATCATCTCTGCCAATCGTTACTGGGAAGTCAATTCCCTCAAATTTGCTAAAAACTAATTCAAAGTTCGAATTCAGTTCACCCTCAGGATTGCAGAAGTCCAATGCAGTCGCTCCGTGGAAAATCTGATATTCAGGGGAGTGCTCCGAGGAATTGTTCGGATTGATCCCTGCCGCCTCTTTCCGCCATCGTCCTACGCGACAAAACTTTCATCCCCATCATGTAGATGGTTGGCAGTCCACAACGGTGCGCTTTTCAAGAAACTTTCTGCCTCGCACAACAAAACTGTGGAATGAACTGTCGCCTGCGGTATTCCCGGACCAATACGACCTTCAAACCTTCAAGAAACGAGCGTACTCCTTCTTAAAAGGCCGGCAACGCACCTGTGACGCCTCTGGTGTTGCGGGTGTCCATGGGCGGCGGTAATCACTTACCATCAGGTGATACGTCTGCTCGTTTGCCCCGTATTTAAATAAAAAAAAAAAAAAAAAAAAAGAAATTCAGGTAAAACCTGCTGAACTAGTAGTTGACCCCAAATAATATTGGGAGTAATTAAGGCTAGGACGATGATGAAAAGTCAAATAATATATCTTCACACATCTCACACACGGCACTCTAACCTTGAATTAGGCAAAACCTTCTACTAACTATGAACTACAATAACCGGACTATTGATTACCATAGTTATATATATCTAAATACATATATATTATAGATAAATTATACCCAGACACAGAATAAATGACTGTGTGTAATATGTATTGAGGTCGAAGCGGACGAAACTGAAATAACCGCAAAAAGCTCATCAATATGTATTAGAAATTAGAAAAACTAAGAAAAGCTTAAGAAGAGATACGAATTTAGTAAAAATAAATGTATTTTGATCACCTTAATAGTAACTCATGTTTTTACATCACGCAATTGAAGTTCTCGTGCTAATAAATCTATAAATAATTGATATCACGCTGAGCCGTTGTCTGTCAGCTCAAACAAGCTTCTTTCTTTATATTTGAGAGCTATCATAAGAGATTCTACATAATAAAACAAAATAAATATAATTCATAGCTTTAGTAAATCTTTATTTATACTGAGTTTGTTTGTTCTAATCGGTGTCCGGAATCAAAAAAATATTTTAGTGTTAGATGGTTCATTTATGGTGACCACTACTCTTGGATTCTGCTCATGTTTTCCATCAGACATGGTAGTCACTTTGGCAGGCTCATATTAAATTAAAAGGCACAGACAAAGATGCATGGATCATCTAGTTCTAAATATTAAGAGTCGGCAAGTCACTGAAACAACATCACTTAATGAACACTTTATTTCGCTAATGAGATTTGTTATCTACTGCGACCCTGACGTCCATTAAAAAGTAACAAGAGCCTCTACAAAGTTTTAGCGACAGGATTAAACTGAAATTACCACTGGCCCTGTACAACTTATCTGGTTGAGAAACTTATCAAAAGGAAGTTGCTTGTTAAAAATCTTGTGATTATAATTTGAGTGATTCTTTGTTGACATAAATATTTACCCATTTCTGTTAATATTACAGAAATAATGATATTAAGACTTGAACGTGGATGTTTTCTTCCAATCTATGTTAATACGATGATAGGATATGGATACCGATTAATGAAAATCGTTTAGAGAGTAAAAAATATAAACACAGAATACACAGATATAAAACACACAAATTTAGAAAACCTCTCTAGAAAAAGAAAAAGACTTAGGTTCTAAGAAACGGTCTATGTTCAGCTGTGTAATATTTGTGGCGATTTACGCATACAATAAAAACAGAAGCACACTATAGCACTATCTACCATAGATACGGCGAACTACGGAGTAACGAAGAAAACGGAGAAACTACCAATCCTGAATCGCGCAATAGAAGTTCTCGCGCCGATTACCATTAATACAACTTCCCAACATCAACTGTTGTGCAGTTGCCCGCCAGGCTTGATCACCTGGCCATGGTCGGAGGATCCTCCCTTTATGTTCGAGGGATATGATACCTGTCCTCCACGTATTAAAAAGTAACTAATCTAATTTAAAAAACAAATGCAGCTTAGCTACATTCTTTTAGATACAAAACAACTAAAAAAATAATAATCACTTTTCAGACCAGTATACGTAAAGATGAGGAAACGATCAGATAGTTTTCTAACCAAGTTTCTAAACTTCTTAAGTGGTACTACTGGCACAGATTTGGCAAGAAGTTCAGAGTAGTTTTTCTGAAGAAGCGTTTAGTAAAGTTGATGTCGAAGTTTATAACTCTACACTTATCGAAACAAAATTAAGACAGATATTTTTCTTAAAGTTATAACTTGGTAGTTTCTTCGTGTTGTACATTACTCCGTAGTCCAGTGTATCTGCGGTAGATGGCGCTGTCCTATGTTTTTGTTGCCGCTGTATGTGGAAGTCACCACATATATTTCATTTCAGAGATTAGAGCATCCAATCGAAAAACCAATAATATAATAGTTCAGAAATAATAGTTTCGTCACTAAATGAAACTAAATATTTCCAGATTATAGCAAACAACAAACAAAAAACTTAAGTCTATCTATAATAATAAAGGATATTTACACGACTACTGGTGTTATCAAAGGCAAAAGACAACATCAAATATTTACAGATCTCTATAACAGGGTTTTGATAAAGAAAAAAATACTACATACTCAACAACATCAAAACTTTTTCTCATAACATTTCAATTTTTTTTTTTTTTTTTTATAAATATTTTGGACATCTAACACACAACGCCATCTAGTCCCAAGCTAAGCAAAGCTTGTGTTATGGGTACTAGACAACTGATATAAATACATATCTACCTTTTTTTTTGTAAATACATACACATTATACATAGAAAACACCCAAACTCCGAAACAAATATTTGCAGGTCATACAAACATTTAGTCCGACCCGGGAATCGAACCCGAGACCTCAAGCACAGCAGTCGCATACGCTACCACTGCGCCATCGAGGCAGTCAATTGTTTGATAG
Source organism: Spilosoma lubricipeda (assembly GCA_905220595.1). Lineage (NCBI taxonomy): Eukaryota > Metazoa > Arthropoda > Insecta > Lepidoptera > Erebidae > Spilosoma > Spilosoma lubricipeda. Next base: position 2,122,717 of record HG992296.1, read on the forward strand.
AAATACAAAATAAAAGGGATTAAGATTACATTTTCAAATAGTTCCTACATATATATTCTACCCTGTCTGTCTGTCATACTATTGTGAGAGGATTACACTGTAAACAGGTATTTTTCTGTAGTAAGCAAATACTCTGCCCTGGAGAGATGCTATAGCTACCCAGAAAGTGGTATCATTATATTTATTCAATGCTTGCTTTCAAGTAAGTTTCCGCGGACTTAAAATCTGCTTTAAAAAAAAAGATTTACTCAAACAGGATCATCAATTTCATAGAAATGCAATAAATTAGTTTCATCCATCTATATGCGCCCCTTGGGACTTATCTTAAATCGGCCGCCGGGTTCCGGCTTTTTACCACTCACGCGCCGCTTAAAGGTTAATAAACTATTGCTTATACTACTTTGTAACGGTCTCTATGTCTTTCAATTTACGTCATTTTGTTTTCATTTATTTCTTCTATCTTATATTACACTTCAACCAACTTCATGAGAAGAGAAACAGATATAAAAGTAATAATAACATTATTTTTATGATTTGAAGAAAGCTTTCTAACAATGCACTACCTATGTCAAAGCATTATCGTAAAGTTTTATCACCACATTTGATTTTAACTGGAAGTTGATGTAAACGACTTCTCCCTAAAAGTATCTTTGAGAGGATTTCAATTCGAAGATAAGTTGACAGCTGGTTTTTTTTTTGTTTAAAATGTCAGTTGTACATAAAACATTTGAGAGTTCCTTAAAATAAAATATGAATTTGCTATTTAGTTATGTCCATATAACGTAACGAAACGAGGTAAGCTATCCCAAGTATTGTACAGACGATCGACCATTAACAATCCATTAAATACTTAATTCGTTATATTACTTTTCCATTATCGTATAAATTTAATGGCAGTCACATCTTCTCCTTAATTTCCACTGATGGAATATTAACTTTGCAATGCATTAGTTGTTAAGGATAATAAAAATTTATGGGGAAAATGACGAATCAGATTTTATTTTACTACCGGAGAACAAAATGAGAGATTTTTGAAATTAGAATGTCGTGTTGTCATTCAATTATTTCAATTTCCATGAGATGTCATATTGAAAATAGTGAATTATATAATCTGTGATAGTGATAATTTAGATTACCTGACATAATGCCATCAAATTCTAAAGTTAAACTACAAAATATATATAGTAAGCCACGGTTCTTAGTGTATCACATTTAAAAAAAACTTACTTACTTACTACTTTACTTACTTACTTATTACTTACTAAATATAAATGTCAGAAGTTACAATATATTACATTGCAAAAATATAGGATAATTGTATTATAATAATTGATTTGCGTTATATCATTTCAATCGTATTACTCTAATCCTGAAAAAGGTTTCTCTGAAATCCTTTAAATAGTCAATTTCATAATATCAGAAAGAAATAATATTGCTTATAACATATTCAATTATATTGAAAAAAATTTTACTTTCAATAGACAGTTCGATTAGTTCAACAGTCAAGATCACTTACCACTGGTTGCAAGGACACAAATGACATTTTCAAACTAAAATTATAAAAGTCTATCACGTTCGTTATAGCCATTTTTGATATGACAAATTGAAATCAAACGAATTCATATCTTTATTTTGAGCTGAACTAGTAACAACTTAAGTGTTCGAGAGGTAGTAGCAGAATTATCACTATCACTACATATTATAAAACAAAGTGCTCCGCCGCGTCTGTCTGTCTGTTTGCGATAAACTTAAAAGTTACTGCATGGATTTTTATGAAGGTTTTACTTATAGATAGAGTGATTCTTGAGGAAGTTAAATTTATAAAGATATTTGTTGAAAATGTCGGAAAAAATTAAGCCGCATATCTCAGAGAAATATAGGCAATATTATATTTTCCACTAGCTGAACCCCGCGGTGTTACCCGCGGTTATTTTTGTACCGCGAGTAACGCCGCGGGACAAAGTTAGTCTAAAAAAAGTAGCCTATGTTACTCCCCGGATCATCAGCTATCTGCCAGTGAAAGTCCCGTCAAAATCCGTCCAGCCGTTCCAGAGATTACCCGGAACAAACAGACAGACAGACAGACAGACAGACAGACAGACAAAAAAATTTTTAACTACATTTTTGGTATATGTATCGTGTATACATACATATGCATTGATTAAAAAGCTGTTATTTTAATATTACAAACAGACACTCCAATTTTATTTATTTGTATAGATAATGAACCCGTGCAAAGTCGTAGCGGGTTGCTAGTATATATATACATGAACAATGTAAATAACGATTTAGTAAATTTCTGAATTTTTCACCGGAGAACAGGAAAATTTGTCTGGAAGAAAATTAAAAAAAAAAGAAAACTAAACAATTGTAATTCTAATATTTACTGTTGGTCGTTTACACGATGAACTCTCTGTCTGATGTTCGTTTGCACCAGATGGTGCAGCTATATTGTTCTAATATTCTAAAACAACAAATGTAATCCCAATTGGAAATGTTCCCTCACTTCAATAGACTTGCTTTACGATACTCGACCATACGGTCAAAGCTTTGCAGTGAGTTTAATGTCAACTAACTAAAACATAACCAAGCCATACTCTGCAGTAGCTCTCACGACTACTAACGTTATTTACTAAACTGAACATTAAAAATATTTACATCTCTTATGTTCGTTAAGTAGGTTCTTATTACACTAACTTTTGAACTTTCGCGTTCCATGATATATTAACAATTATTTTTACGGGAATTAACGCGATCACTTATTAAAAGGTATTACATACCTCTGATTTGCCTGACGTTTCGACCAGGTTGCACTGGCCGTGGTCATAGGCTGTCTGGCTCAGCGGCGCACGCCCTCCGTCGTCGAATCCGTGAAGTAGAAGTTTGTTCGTCCACAAGCACTTTTTCGATATTTTTAATAAATTTGTTTCGCCATGTACCGTCACATACCACACTAACAGTATATTGTTTTAAACTTTCATGGCCAGTAACATTAAAATGGGAATCTGCGGGATTGCTACCATGTACCTTTTTGTTTGTGAGTATCCGATATTTCAACGCTGTTGCAAGCGCCATGATCACGGAGTAACTGAAGATCTTGCGGGTGGGCTGTTATTGGTAGACATATCGGTCTACCCTCTTTCGTAGTCTTTTATTACGATCGTCCCCGGTACCACTGTTCACTAACTCACTATTTACTCGTAACTGTTCTCGACACACAACACTAACAGTATCAGATCGCGAAACTATGTTTTGTTGATTACGCCGGTTTTTGCACATTCGAATTACTGGATTCCAGACATTTGACAATTTAAACCCATCCTCACGATTGAAATTTTTGTATTTCGTAATTTCAATCGCTTCCCTGACCAATCTAGGTATGTAGTGGCGTTCTGTCGTAATTATCTGTGGGTTATGAAACTCAATCCAGTGATTGGGGCCCGAGTCAATCAAATGCTTCGCGATTGCCGATTTTTGTTTGTCATTGTTTTTGACCGCTTTTATGTGTTCGTTCATGCGGCACGCGATGGTACGTTTAGTTTGGCCGATATATGAACTCCCACAGCTGCAGTCAATCTTGTAGACACCAGGCCTCTCCAAGGGGAAACTGTCTTTTGGGGATCGGAGACATTGTGCCACTTTTCTGAATGGAGTGAGGACAGTATTGAGTGAAAACTTTTTAAGTACGTTTGAGATCTGTGTCTGTCACTCCTTTTATATAGGGCAGAAATGCTGGTTGTCTGTCCACCTTGTCCTTTCTCTGGTGACTGACTTTGTGTCTAGATGGGAACTTCACCCTATATCCATTGCTCCGCAGGACGCACCGAACATGCTCGAGCTCTTGGTTTAGGTGTTGCTCGTCACATAAATCATATGCACGATTTATCATTGAGGTAACCACGGAATCAATGTGTCTCGGGTGATGATGAGAGCTTGCCTTGAGATAGCGGTCAGTATGAGTTGACTTTCTGAAGACAGAGTGGCTCAGTGAACCGTCGCTCTGCACACCGATTTTTACGTCCAAAAACGCCAGGCTTCTGTCTTCCTCTAGCTCGTAAGTGAAGTTAATCTTCGGATGGATGCTATTTAAATTTGTCAGATGGGATTCCACATCATGTCTGTTACCTCGCAACACACAGAATACGTCATCAGCGTACCTTTTCCACAATTTAATCTCAGTGGGTGCCGTGGCGAGTGCCCTCTCTTCAAAATACTCCATCCAAATGTTTGCAACCACTCACAAACAAAAAGGTACATGGTAGCAATCCCGCAGATTCCCATTTTAACACACTAACAGTGTCCCTATTCTGTAAGCAAACCGATGTGCTCCTATTCTGGTGTTTAGCCGACTGCGCAGAAAAGCGAGGTGGTATGTTTTTTAATACTGGATTCCACGCTGTAGATAATTTAAAACCATTTTCTCGATTGAAAGTTTTATTTTTTTTAATTCCAATCGCTTCACGTCCAACTCTTTTTTTTTTCTTTTTTTTTTATGTTTTAGCTGCGCCAAAATGACTCTGCTCTGCCTGATGGAAAGCATGAGCAGATTCCAAGAGTGGTGGTCACCATCCTCAATGCGAATAAAGACATTGCAGCATGGTGACCCACACTGTGGCCGCCTAGTGAGATGCTTTTTTACGCCCCGCTTAAAGGACTTGAGTAAAAGTGACGTTCGGTGGAGAGGAAGTCGGATAAACACCAGAATAGGAGCACATCGGTTTGCTTACAGAATAGGGACACTGTTAGTGTGGTATGTGACGGTAGATGGCGAAACAAATTTATTAAAAATATCGAAAAAGTGCGGGTGGATGAACAAACTTCTACTTCACGCATTCGACGACGGAGGGCGTGCGCCGCTGAGCCAGACAGCCTGTGACCAGGGCCAGTGCAACCTGGTCGAAACGTCAGGCAAATCAGAGGTATGTAATACCTTTTAATAAGTGATCGCGTTAATTCCCGTAAAAATAATTGTTAAGGTTCTTATTACCTCCAAATGGGGCTTGTAGGTGACCAATTAGCGCGCTCTAGGGTAATAATGTAGCTAGAAAAGCCCTAGGGCGGTAAGGTATTAAAAAAAACACTTCTTTCATTTAAAAAGTTCGCGTACCTAACTATCATACTGGCAATAGACATCATGCATTCAGCCCAATGACCAAAGAGGTCGCTTTGCTATTCAGCCTTGTCTTCGTGTGAGTATAAAAGTCATCAATTTTAAATATCGAACGGCGAAGCTCAATTTCATTCTTGAAAAAAGAAATAAGTCTTTAAAATTTGAAAATTGTTCTCATTTCACTATAAATTTCAACAAATAAAATGTTTTATTCTTATAATGCCGGTTTTTTTCTACTTACCTCACAATTGAGATGTAAAGCAGAATAGTTAGCTCGGGTGTAAGCACCAATTGCACCCTCGAACTATATAAATATCTCGGACTGCAACTGATGCCCAGTCCTCTATTAGATATCTCCTGTTTGATAAAATTGTGAGGGTACTCATGTTTCATTTCAAACAAACTTATGTTAGACGTGTGTAATATGTCAAATTAAAATATATACTGAACCTCAATGCTTTTATGTGTTTTTCGGGTTGTTTATAGATAATACTGTATATTTACAAAATAAAGTACAATTTTTTCAAGGTAGTAGAGCCACGCTAATTTCAGGACAAACGAGCCGGTTCAACCGAGGCTACCTTCGCAAAGAAGATCAACGTAAAATGACAGCGTTCGTGCTGTTGTGTTTCATTGGTGAGTGCAAAACCGGAGGCCCAATGATGCAAAAACATCACTAGGCCGCCATGGTGTGGGTTACCGTGCTGCATTGTTACATTGCCTGCATTAGCAATGAGTATGGTAACAACTCTTAGAGTCTGCTTATAATAATATAATAATAATTCATTTATTCAAGTAATAAAACTCTTATGCTTTCTATCAGGCAAAGTAGTCATTTTGGCAGAGCCATTCACTAAAAAAACTTGGTTGAAAGCACTTTTCACACCAAATCCATTTTACAACTTTGGTAGTGTCTCTCGCGCAAAATATTTAGTTTAGAAATAAATGATATTAGAAACCTCAATATCATCTTTGAAGACCTATCCATAGTTTTCACGTACAGGATTGATGAAAAAAAAATTTTTGATTTTCAGTTGCAAGTCTGGGGACACCCAATTTTTTTTTTTTAATTTTTGTCTGGAAATCTTAATGCGGTTCACAGAATACATCTAATTACCAAGTTTCGACATTATAGTTCTCATAGTTTCGGCAAAAAGTGGCTGTGACATACGGACAGACAGATAGACTTGACGAATCTATAACGGTTCCGTTTTTTCCTATGGTACGGAACCCTAAAAACAAAACAAATGGCGAGCAGAAAGGCGGAATATACGAAGATTGACAAGTTTGACACTCGTGCACATTGCTATCAAAGCTTAACAACGTGATGACAGTTTTGTTACAAGCTTGCTTGCGAATTGGCAAACAAAAATGTCATCCGTCTTTCACGTCACAACGGAACATGTCAGTGTTCTCATAAACCCGTCAATTTTGTTATTTTACGCTAAGTTTTGTCCTCTCTTGTATTGATTTATTATTGATTTTGTCAATCAACTTTTCCGGGATGGAAATTATTTCGATAATTTGCTATTTAGGTATTTTGTAACATGCATCCAATCTTTCGTATTCATTATAATTAAGAGCATATACTTCATAAACTATGAACACTTATGCTAACTCTAATAACTACATTTGCCAGAAATCATAAAAATATTTGCTATGAAAAAAATGAAAAACAAACTACAAACATAATTTAAACTTCAAGCAAAGAATAGGATTAATGAACATCTAAATGATAAAATAATTATGTGGGTACTCTATGAATACCTAAAATAATGAATTTAAACTGTTTGACCGTCAGCAACTTTGTTAATCATTTTAATTCGGGTTAACTTGAAATTACAGTACGTGAGTAAGTTGGAAGGTTGAACTATACTCATTTGGTACACGTGGAACATTGTTGATGAAAATTTAATTTGTTTTGTTATTGTTTCAGATTTCCCGATAAATGAGTAACGAGAATTAAACAAGGACCTAAGTGATGAAGTTTGAGAAAACCTATAAAAATGGAGATTTTAGAAAGTTCAAGAAATAACAAATCGAAATGGAGGTTAAACCTCCAAATATTGTATATGCTTCTTCTAGCGACAAACTGTCAAGGAAATTCCAGTCATGCTGATAAAACCAAAACAGAAGTAAAATTAGATAATAAATTAGATTCTATTCACTGCCATAGCTGTTCTAGTAGTAGGAACAATGAATCTTCCATAGACAATTATTTTCAAGATATTGTAGATACATTAAGTACGTATGCTGAAGAAAATTTCAATTTAAATACAACGGTTATATATTTAGAAAGGGCTGTTGAAAATATATTAGATGACGCTCAAACTAAAAATAGATTTAAGATTTCCGATGGAGTTGAAATTAAGGCGGAACAAATTAATGACACAAAACTTGAGAAAAGGCATGACGATGGAAGAGCATTATTTAGTAAATTCACGTATGAATATCGGTTATATCAAAAAGTAAAAGATTTCATTAATACTCATATTCTATCAATAAATTTGCCGATGGCTGCCAAATGTAAGTATTTTAATTTTTAGTAAAAAGTAATGATTTATTTTGTAAGGGCTAGTTTTTAAAATCCGTACCATAGACATGTGGCGACTTCCACATACAGCGCAACAAGACAAACGAACTACGGAGTAACACACAACACAACACTACTAAACCTGGATCGCGCATTAGAAGTTCTCGCGTCGATTATCATATATACAGCACTAGCCGACCCACGCAACCTCGTTTGCGTCTTCTATTGCCCGTAGCGTGATCATTTTCCCCTGTTTTCGAAACATTTTTCATTGATGTACCGCTCCTATTCGTCCTAGCGTGATGATATATAGCCTATAGCCATCCTCGATAAATGGGCTATCTAACACTGAAATAATTTTTCAAATCGGACCAGCGGTTCCTGAGATTAGCGTGTTCAAACAAACAAACAAACAAACAAACTCTTCAGCTTTATATATTAGTATAGATTTCAACATCAACAGTTGGGCCGCAGCCCGCCAGGCATGCCTCCTCCTCGCCTGGTCGGAGGATCCTCCCTTTGTGTTGAAGGGACATGATGCCCCGTTCCTCCACATACTATAATATCATACATTCGAAAGTAACTCTGTTTGTCTGTCTATCTGTTACGCTTTCAATGCTAAATTATTGCACTGATTGCAATAAAAGTTAGCTTGGAGATATTTATTTTGATTATTGAGGAAAGAGATAGCTACTCTTTACCGTGAACCTTAACAAATACGCGGGTGTAGCCGCGGGCAAAAACCAATATTAGTTAAAATATAGTTTAAAAAAGGTTTCCTAAACTTTTGAAATATCCCTTTCAAAATATTTATATTTATGAGAATTAATGTGTTTATGTTAGGTATTAAGAACACATTTTTGAAATACTAAAACTTTGTTCAGATTGCACCCCACACATTTTTAAAATTAAGCAAATTATTTGACCTTGCTCACAATAAAAATTTGTTAAAATTCCTTGAGAATTTTTAGAACATTCCATACACAATAATGTAATATACATATCTTCTTCAAATTTATACCCTAATATTTTCTATTTCCAGCGTTCGGTATCAACAAATTCTTTTTACCAATTTTGATCGGAGGACAAGTGCTCATAAAATCTATCCTCTTCGCAATGTTTCTGCCCAGTATTCTCGGCAGTTTCGGCAAAATGCTCAGCAAAGGTAAGTTATTATAAACTTTCTCCAAAACATTATAACTTAGGACAACGTTAAGCTTTACTTTGACAAACTTATAATGTTGTGGGTGACGAAGTATATTTAAGTGTAAATGGTCTTAAAGTATTTTGGTGAAAAATTTAGATGTAAATTGTAAATTCTGGCATGAGTTTAGGCAATTAGTTATGTAAATTGTTTACAAGTTAATCTAAATATTAATATATATGAATATAAAATATTTATTTCGTGTGGAAAAGATACTGTAAATGTAATGTTACTCATGATGTTTTTTTTTACAATATTTATACTCAGTTCTGATTTTATACATAACTTTAAAACTCCATCAATAACAAACAATACTGAATCATATTTTATTATGATTTAAGTTTTAGCTCCAAAAAGCAAATTTTTATTATTTTTTTTCTACTAGAGAATTTTTTTCCCATAAAATATTCTTTCAAAATCTTAGAGAAATAGATATGTGTTAGTTTATTTAGGAAGTAGGTTAAAGAAAATCCATTCCACTATCACCTAAGAAATCCTTTTTAGTAAACCCCCTGTAAATTATACAGCGACGCGGATAAAAGTAGGGTAGAGCTCGGAAGGTATGACTTTTGGAACAACCCAGTCTTGACAAACGGGTCAAAGAGCATTGAAATCCTACGTACCTTTTGAATACAAACGTGTAAGAGAGAACTACTTGAATCATTTATTGCTAGGATATATAAGGTCGACTTGGTATTGCAAGAACTATACTTCAAATCTGTATTCTCCACCGCTTCTATTACGGGAAACGCAGTTTCTGTCACTTCCAAATTTTCATTGTTATCATCTGAATAATTGATACTCCACTCATTTTAATCTCTGATGACTTCTATAACAAACCAGTTTTGAACATATTTGGACTGTTTATAATAAACTAATTATACTCTACCGTACTAATAGTACGTACCATGTTTTGCCATGACACGTTGATAAGATATAAGAAGCACAGTTGACGCGAAGAATAAGTTAATATTAATCATCTCTGAATCAGTTCAATTATTGTTTTAAATTTTGAGCTCAATGGGTGTAGAACTTGATCAAAATAATATTCTTAATATAGAAAACAACCACAAAATCAAAACACCTAAATGTTTACTGTATACATAACTAGCAATTTATTCACAAAAGGAATCTAGAGCCCCCACTATCGATGATTACATAATATGAATTTTATCGTAGACAAGGGTAACAAACAAGCCACAAAAGACTATTCTAGCCCAAATAAGCTATATTTCAGTAATAAGTACAGAAATAAAATACTTGAAGAGCATTACAACACCCACTTACCTTATTATTTATGATTTTATTCTTGTTATGCTCGTCTTAGCTAAACGTAAAAACAAGTCGATCTATATAATGACATAATGGAGTTGTTTCGCCCTTGTCATAATAAAAAAGCTTCTTATTGACTGACACCTTATTTTTAAACTTTCTCTAAAAGACTTAAGATTTAATGGTCTAGTCTAGAGGCTTATGAACAGAAATCAAAATGGTTATTATGTCCTCGCTAAAAGTTAAAAGAATAATTTGTATTGTTCTTTGGAGTTGGCACAACGAGTTTTATTTTTTAACTGACTTCAAAAAAGGATGAAGTTCTTAATTTGACCGTATATGTTCTTTTTTATGTGTGTTCGTGGATAACTTCGTCGTTTATGAATAGATTTTGATGATAGTTTTTAACGGAAAAAATATATTTCAACGGTGATACCATGATAAAGACACTAAGATCAATCCAAGAGAAATCGATCGATTTAAGTCGTTATAAAAGTCGGTTCTTATTTGGTTAAAGTTTTACATCTAATTCTTAACTTCATGGCCTTTTTTTGAGGTATATAGGTAAATCCCTGTCCATCCCCTGACTGTGAAAAATATATCTTACAAAAATATAATTTTAAAATTTAACACATTTTTTTTGGTATTTCTAGGTTTATCCCATATATCAGCATCATCATCTCAAGCCAGCTACCCTCCAGCGGCCGTAGATGACCAGACAGGGTACAACACAGATAACAAAGACTTCATGGGATATGAGACCAACCAAGCGGGGACTTATGCTTACCCTCAAGATGGCGCGTACGGAGACGCAAATGATGTGAATGAACTTGGAAATGTTGATATGTCAAGGTATTATAATTATGTTAAATATTTAGAAATGATCATGTCAAATATTTAGAAATCTATACTTATAAAATAATAAGTCCTGACTGACTGACTGACTGACTGACTGACTGATTCATCATCGCCGAGCGTAAACTATGATAGTTAGGGCTATGAAATTTGGTAATTAGGATCCTTTTATTGAGTAGACACGCACTAAGAAAGGAATTTTGGAATTTCTACCCCTAAGGGGGTGAAATAGGGGTTGAAAGTTTGTATGGAAGTCCGTCATTTTTTAAGTTAGACCCATGAAACTTATTTTTGGGCTACTGATTAAAAGTGAGTGGATAAGTATGTAAGCGTTTCTAGACATTCTACCCATAAGGGGGTTAAATAGGTGTTGAAAATTTGTATGGAAGTTCGTCATTTTTTAAGTTAGAAGCATGAAACTGATTAAAAAAGAGTAAAGACGTATTTAAGCGTTCCTGGATACTCTACCCTACCCCTTAAGGGGTGAAATAGAGGTTGAAAGTTTGTATGGAAGTCCGTTATTTTTTAAATTAGAACCAAAAAACTTTAATTTTGGGCTATTGATTAAAAATGACTAGACATATTTTTAGAGTTTCTGGATATTTTACCCCTAAGGGGGTGAAATAGGGGTTGAATTTTTTTTATGGAAATCCGTCATATTTAAGAAGACATAGAGATAAGAAAGGTGAAACTTTACTTTTGGGTTGCTAATTAAAATTGAGTTAATACGTATTGCAGCGTTTCTGAATATTCTATCCCTAAGGGGTGAAATAGGGGTTGACATTTCGTACATAGGTTAGTCTGGCATTCCGTCATTTTTCGAAATAGATGAATACTTATATCAGCATTTATGCGAATTCTGTTCCTAAAGGGGATGAAATATGGGTCGAATGTTTGTATGAAAGTTCTTTTAAATGGGCTATTGATCAAAAATAAATAAATACGTTCAAAAACATGAATAAAGTACTGATACATACTTTTACACAGTTTTAATTAAGTACATATCATCAACTTCCACGCGAGCAAAGCCGCGGGCAACAACTAGTTACTATATAAAGGAGGGTAGCCCTGGCAATTTTTTGTTTTCGATGTTATGATTACATTTATTTGAAAAAATCTAAATAAAGCTATCAAAAAATAATCAACATTATATTTACTTAAGATAAATATTGAAAACTTAGACGACAATAGTGTCTAATTGTAAGTTAAGCTACTTGAAATATCAATCAAATTATTACCCGACTACGGCAAAGCCAAAGGAGGGTATGATTTTGACAGGCTATGTATGTATGTATGTATGTATGTATGTATGTTCATTTGTTCCCTCATAGCTCCTTAACTACTCATTAGAACTGGACAAATGAGGTGTCGTTAGAAGCGTCATGATCGTCTTCAGGTTATAAGTTATATGACGTGTCACTGAATCTTATGTGGCGCCCTCTAGCCGACATAAAGTACTGTAATAAAAAAAAATTTTTTAGATAAATATGTCGTGTTTGGTATCATTGGAAAGGGCGTTACTTGTACATTTCAAAAATACATATATTATTAGCATTTGCTCGTGACTTTGTCGGTATTTATTCGATAAGTGTGTTATTTCTATGGTATGCTTTTTTCTTCCCTCCTTTCTAAACTACTAGTCAGAATAAGATAAATGATGTATCGTTAGACGCGTCTTAATTGTCCGCTCATTATAGGCTACATGACGTGTCACTGAATTTAATGTGGCGCCCTCTAGCCGACGTAAAGTACTGTATTAAAAAAATAATTTGAGAGAAATATGCCGTGTTTGGTATCATTGAAAAGGGCGTTACTTGTACATTTCAAAAATATATATATTATTAGCATTTTCTCGTGACTTTGTCCGTATTTATTCAATAATTGTGATATTCCTATGGTACCTATTTAAAATGTACTTTGCAAGGTAATTAATATTGTAGAGGCATTAGAACATTCTAAATAAAAAAAAGTAAAAACTAAAACCCGTTGTTAAAGTGTTATGGACTATGGTACAGCCGTTGTCCATGTAGTGTAATGTACCATAGTCCATAACACTTTAACAACGCGTGACTACGGCTTTTGAAACTTGTTTCATGCTTTTTCAGCGTCGTTTTTGTCGTAGTTGGGTTTTAGTTTTTACTTTTTTTTAGGATCTGTTTAAAGTCGCGGGTAGCTCCGTCCACCCATGTATTTAATGATCAATGCGTTTTTTGACGACACATACATCACAATAATAGTACACATTTGATGGATTTAAATCTGCACATCCTTCGTGAGCCCAATCCTCACATATTTTGCATTGAATCCAGTCCTCATCAAATGTTTCCCCGCAAATAAAACGTTCCGTCTCCTGATGTTGCAAATCTGGCTTGTTTTTATATATTTTAATCCATGAAAACATTTTTTCTTAGTTTAATGGTGGTTATATATTAGTCCTTGTCTATAAGCTTACTAGAGTATTTAGATAGACTTAGTAAGATTATCTGGTGTCATCAATATAAAATCGATAGCTTTTAGTGAAAATAACCGGTTCAGTACACACATTTTATTGATCCGACCATCGCAATTTTGATAAAACTATAAATAAAGGTAACGATTTTAAAAATAAAATATGAGTAAAATTTGAACAGTTTTCTATCTTGTATAATCTGTTTCATTTGAAATACGTCTAAGGAGTTCAGAATTAATTTGTTTGTGTTTCTTAGCTTATTTTAGAGGAATTTTCCAAGAATCACTTTTTCACACAGATTTTTCTCCTTCATAGATTTGTTAAAGATATTTGCAAAAAGCTCATTATCGTCTTCAATTTTCTTTACTTGTGCTACCACAACACCAAAATATTGGTCCGAAAATAAAGTGAAATAAAAGATAATAAATAATAAATAAATAAATAAATATTTTCGGACATCTAACACACAACGCCATCTAGTCCCAAGCTAAGCAGAGCTTGTGTTATGGGTACTAGACAACTGATATAAATACATATATACTTTTTTTTTTTTGTAAATACATACATATTATACATAGAAAACACCCAAACTCCGAAACAAATATTTGTAGATCGTACAAACATTTGGTCCGACCCGGGAATGGGTGAGAGGGTTTATTTTTGTGGTAGATTTGAGCTAAACACAATATTTACGATGTCTTCTGATGAATCTCTTAAATTAAATTTCATGATATTTTAATTGACTTCAAAAAGGAGGACATTCTCAATTCGACTGTATTTTTTGTGTTTGTTACCTCAGAACTTTCGACTGGGTGAACCGATTTTGATGATTTTTGTTAAGTCTAGTGCTTTCGGTGTGATCCCATTTAATTTTGTCCAGTCGGTTTTTTTATTAATATTTTGTATAATTTTAAACTTGATTAACTTATCGCACCCACCAAGCAATTTTCTTTAAAATGAATAATAGTAATAAATATTTTTATAATAAATATTTCAGATATCTAACACACAACGCCATCTAGTCCCAAAATAAGCAGAGCTTGTATTATGGGTACTAGACAACCGATACAATTACATATATATTATTATTTTTTTTAAATACATACATATTATACATGGAAAACACCCAAACTCCGAAACAAATATTTGTATATTATACAAACATTTGGTCCGACCTGGGAATTGAACCCGAGACCTCATGATCAGCAGTCATACACGCCAACCGCGAGACCAACGAGGCAGTCAAAATTCAAAACAGAATTCCATGAAATCAGAATTTAATTGTCTATTTAAACCATAATTCCACATGTTACAGGTTTGGAGATGGTCAAAAAGTTGGGTTTCTACCATCAAAGAACAGTTACTATAAAAATCAGATGGGCGCCAACAACTACAAGGTAGGTCCATGTTATGGATAACATTATATTGGTCAGCTGCTTATGATTATATCCTTAGAGTATACATAAGCTTATGTATACTCTAAGATTATACCTAACATAATACGTGTGATCAGCGAAAGCTTAATTTTGATAGGTAAATACTCGGGGCACCTGTGAAAAAAGATTCTACTCAAAATGGTTTACCTTTAAAATTTTACTTGACAGGCGACCCTATGAAAATTTTGAGGAATAATTGTATGTATTGTGTTATGACAATGTATCTCTAGTTTGCTAAAATTGTAAGCTAAATACAAAATTTAATAACACTATACTCATTTCTACGAGTACTGTAAAAAAGTTATGTGAGTAAAGGAAAAAAAATACTATAGGTACATTAAACCAAGCTTTCTCAATAATCTTACCATTCTTTGAGTAAAACAAATCCATAGATATGTCAGTAATATGCTAGATAGGATTCAACGCTGTATCTACTTTATGCAAGACAACGATTAACTATATTGATGACTAGCTGAACCCCGCGGTGATACACGCGGTTATTGTTGTACCGCGAGAAACGCCGCGGGGCAAAGTTAGTTTAAAAAAGTAGCCTAAGTTGCTCCCTGGATCATCAGCTACCTACCAGTGAAAGTCCCGTCAAAATCCGTCCAGCCGTTCCAGAGATTACCCGGAACAAACAGACAGACAGACAGACAAAAAATTTTTTTACTACAGTTTTGGTATATGTATCGTGTATATATACATATGCATTGATTAAACAGCTGTTATTTTAATATTACAAACAGACACTCCAATTTTATTTATTTGTATAGATGTATGTTTTATTAATTATTTTTTTAACACACAGGTATTCCAGAAAATTCCAGCCTCATCGATGATTCTTAGTAACTATGATCCTTTCTATTCGCCGTTGCTGTCGAGACTGGATGGTATATTTGCAAGACTCGGTAAGACGATACTGATTATTATCTGACATAGATATGCCCTCGGGCATTTAGTCTTAGTAAACAAATTCGATCTCCCTAAGAAATTCTTCATGTTTATTTTACTTATAGAAGACAACAATAACTATATTTAATTTCATACTTATCTCAATATGTTAGTAACATTTAATATATTGCTTCCAAGATATGATTATAGATAGATCAATTGTATTCTTTTAAATGATCACCCAACAAAAAAATGTCTGGCTTAGTTCAATATGTCGGCATAATACTTTTGTCATGTACCTACTAATATTATGTATTAGTATGTAGGTACTACTTTGATGAACCTAATCCTTTTTCAAATCTTTTTTATGGGAAATAGATAGTTACAGAAGTTTTATTGAAATCCAACTGACAATTTCATTTATTAGTACTGGTATGCCATATATAGCTATGATCATATGTTATCACAGATTTTAGTGCTCATAAATGCAAATGGATGTATTACATATTTAGATCAATAAGTGTTAAAGAATGAGAGATACTCGACTATCTAAAACATCGTATAAATCGTATTTTTTAGTTTAAATTACAAGTAAGTAATTTTATATTGATAAAGGATTTTTATGTAAACAGGTTTAGAGCCAGCAGATAACTCGCTCAACGATAATATAGAAGCTTGTAGAGAGCAGCTCATCTGCCTCATGTACGCAAGTCCAGCAAAATTTGCGCCATACAGTAACCTGATTTCTGCACAATTAAGCAGGTAGGTACACAGTAAAATTACTGTGTTCTTTTAAATGGAATGGAATGGGGTCAAGAAGGAAGAGAAAGAAGAATGTTTGTAGTAGAACATTATTCGCAAGCCAATTCAGAATCATGATTAATTGTATTTATAAAATAAAATAAGCGTTAGTAAAGCTGGGTAGATACTGGCCAATTCTAAAATTTTGAAAAGATCTCAACACAGTCTGTTCCGGTAAAGAAAAAAACTCGTAAAATGAACTAACTATCAATTCACCAATATCCTATTAATATTATAAATGCGAAAGTTTGTAAGGATGGATGGATGTTTGGACGGATGTTTGTTACTCTTTCACGCAAAAACTACTGAACGGATTTGGATGAAACTTTACAGTAATATAGCTTATACATCAGAATAACACATAGGCTACTATTTGCCGCGATAACCGACATACACGCGGGCGGAGCCGCGGGCAACAACTAGTAATATTATAAATGCGAAAGTTTGTAAGGATGGATGGATGTTTGTTACTCTTTCACGCAAAAACTACTGAACGGATTTGAATGAAACCTTACAGTAATATAGCTTATACATCAGAATAACACATAGGCTACTATTTGCCGCGATAACCGACATACACGCGGGCGGAGCCGCGGGCAACAACTATTATTAAATAAATGTTTAATCTCCGTAGTAAGTTTTATCTATATTCTGAAGGATATCATTAATTTTTGAGATATGACTGTAAATTTAATATAGACGAAAATTGAAGCTCTTAATGGAGCCTGAAATCTTGACCAGATTACTCCATTTAAGTTTTAGCCTATGGATTTATCTAAAACATTGAATTCGTAATTACTTAGTGGTGAGTTGAGTCAACTGCTACTAAATATTACGACTCATAATACCACATAAATACAAATAATTTGTATTTAACCACAATATTGGACTTCTCGTTAACTTTTTTTTATCCCTAATTCTAAAACAAAGCTCAAAACTTTGCTGAGATTTCTTAAAATCAAACTAACATATCGTCACGTGATAGGGATAAACTAAGTTGATTACATACAAATAGTAGTTGAATCTTCATACAAACCTTTCTAGCTAACACATATAAATGTTTTTTTTTCAGAGAACTAAACGAACTTAGACGTCCAGTATCAGACAACCCCGAGATATTAAGGTTCTTTAAATACATGAAAGCGGCGAGAAGAGGCCAAGAACAGTCCGACTGTATGTACGCCTACCCTACCTGTACCTCAAATGCTCCTAAGACTCACACCATGATAGCTGCATACCACGACATAAACAAACTTGTTACGGCCAGAAAACTGCACTAGAAACCTGCTAAATTTATTGTCTAGCTCTTTACCCGACTACGGCAAAGCCAAAGGAGGCTTATGATTTTGACAGGCTATGTATGTATGTATTTGGATATTGGTTCTCATGAGAGCTTAAGTCTAATCTAAATGTCATCACGATTACTGATGAATCAGACTAATATGTAACATAACTTACGTTAGATTTAAAGAACTGATACAAAATTGTTAATAATTAATAGAGAGTTCCATATGAAGTCGATTGATAAACTGCTACCAATTCATACACAATACACAAATTCCTTATACCTGTGGCGGTATTTGCTAATCAAATTTGGTATTTTATTGAAGTCCTATCGAGGCTATTTACTATAAATATAAACAGGTGTAGTCTCACTGACTTATGTTATAAAAAATCTCAGCTAGAGGACTTCCATTCTGGCAGGTTTTTGAAGTCATAAAAGGTTATCGTGCTAACAAATTAGAATCAAGTTGAAATAGAAATATCACCAACATAACTGTACTTACTATGATAAAATCAGTTGAAATCAAATTTGAAGATCTTCATTATAAAGATAATTATTGTATTGGAAGAAATTTCTATAGTCCATCTGCTTTGGACTAGTAATAGTCCAATTTGGAGTATTTAAAGTATAATCTATACAAATAAATAAAATTGGAGTGTCTATTTGTAATATTAAAATAACCGTTTTTTACTAAATGCATATGTATGTATACGGTACATATACAAAAAAAGTACTTTTAAAAATGTTTGTCTGTCTGTCTATCTGTTTGTTCCGGGTAATCTCTGGAACGGCTGGACTGATTTTGACGGAAGTTTTACTAATAGGAAGCTAATGATATGGGGAGTAACCTAGGCTACTTTTTTAGACTAGCTTCGCCCCGCAGCAGAAACGCCGCGGGGTTCAGCTAGTTAGCTATATAACATAGTGTATATTACTTTAGGAAAACTTAATTTATTTAGACGTATGAATGTATTTATTGTACGCCTGAGATCGTGTGATTGTGTAACTTATTAAAGAATGATAAAATGAAATGAGAAGATTAGTTAATAAGTAAATTTATTGTGTTTAATTTATTATTGTTATTTGTTTTTTTACTTCAACTGTGTAAAAATATTGATAGTTTTTTTTCTTCTTTTAAATGAAGTAGATCTAATCTTGTATATAGGTCTTTCAATGTAGGTTCACTACAAATAGTCAATTTATATTGTTATTTTTTTAATTTTCTAACATTATATTATTTATTTATAGACTAATATCACTTAGAAACTGTATATTTTTATACCTTATGAACACTGCTTGAAGTTTAAAAAACCTTTTGATACTATGTTTTAGTAATTAAATATGTAGAAACTCTAATATGGGTGTCATAGTCGTTCGAATATAAATTTGGTCTTAGGCAAAATCGAAAATTGCAAAATGGCCGCCCTCTAAGCGACGGTATGCACATATTACAGTAAATAATTAATTGTTAACTATATAATCTGTCACTGTGTGATTTCAATTGTAAATTTGTACTGAGTTTAATATACAATATTGTATCAAGTGTATTTTTTTAATTATATCAACAAATAAATTATGTATAATATATGTTTCATTCATTTATTGATTTATTCGTTCGTTTAATAGACACAATAACGTGTTATGTTTTTTTTCCATTTAAAATTCTATTTTGTAAGAAAATTACAATAAATCATTAAAAAATAATAATAATAATAGAAACTTTAAGTCCTAAAAATTGGTCCTGTAAATCAGAAGTGCTACATATTCTTTCAAGTTAACAAAACCATAAAAATATAAATGTCACCCACTGTTCAGGTTGCTGTATATAATGCTACCGTTACATTGTCAAAACCGTTAGATTGAAATAATAAATAAATATTCCGGACATCTAACACACAACGCCATCTAGTCCCAAACTAAGCAGAGCTTGTATTATGGGTACTAGACAACTGATATAAATACTTATAAACTTTTTTTTGTACATACATACATATTATAGATAGAAATCACTCAAACTCCGAAACAAATATTTGCAGATCATACAAGCATTTGATCCGACCCGGGAATCGAACCCGAGACCTCAAGAACAGCAGTCGTGTACGTTACCACTGCGCCACCGAGGCAGTCTAGTCTAGTCTAGTCAAATATATTATATCTCGTGAGGTTGTAAACTGTCGAATGATCGACATTCATGTGAACTAATTTTATTACCAACTATTACCGCAAACACAAAAAGTTGTATCTAAAGAAACACGTGAACCTTTCTGATATAAAAATGGAAAAAAATATTTTTCTAGTTCATATATTTTCGATTCTTGCTATAAAATGTCGTGGATATTGAAAGCTGTATGATTTGTATCGCAATATGTACAAATATTTATAAAGATCAATAAGATATAGCCCAAGCGAACCCTCTACAAATATATTAACCGATTGAACTAACATTTATTCAGCGTACCAAGGGTTTGGAGCTATGTTGATTTAATCAATTACTACATTTGTATCTGATATGTAATTTTTGATGCTAAAAATGGATATATCTTCATGTGATGTTACTTGAATCTATTTTTATCATCATAATTGGTTATTTTAGTAACTTTCTTTTAACTTTCGACACCTACTGCCGAACGATAATCTCCATTATACTTAGATTTTTGAAGTGTTAATCAAGATACATGCGGGTGGAGCTTCTGGCAAAAGCTATTAATATTATAAATTCGAAAATAAATCTGTCTGTCTGCCACGGTTAAACTACTGATTTGGTTTGAATTGATTGCGATACAGAAATAGATTGGACCCTGGAGAAGGATGTAGGCTACTTCTTGTCGCAATAACCAACATATACGCGGGAGGAGCCGTGGGCAAAAGCTATTGTATTTGAATAAATATTGGCAAATATATATAAGTGTTGCAATAAGGAACATTTAAGATTAGTTGTGTCTTAAATATTCATTATTGCAACACCATTTTTCACATTTTTAACCAGAATAGAAGTACACTCCAATTAAATGTAACTCAGAAAATGATTCATCAATGAATACCTGAAAATACATTAGATAGTGAAATAATGATATTTTTTAAATCTCTAAAAACCTTCTATGCACAATAAAATTTAACATTATACCTACTATTGATACAATTTAGTTCTATTTTTATGAACATAACCATAGTAAAAAACAATAGCAATATTTACATACACGCGCCAAAAAACTCCAGATCTTCACCGGTAGCGTACACAAAAGACTGGCAGCACTATCACGTTGAATGGCAATGCTGATTCTCTGTTCTTCAAAAAGGCCGGCCTTCTGGTCTCGAGAAGCGTTAATCAGTTGTTTAAACATAGCGCGAGCACTCGAACCCCATGAACCTAGCTTCTCTGCCCCAAGCGGTTCAAAAATGTAATTACCTATTATATTTTGTTACTTACGCAGTTTGAGGCTTTCCGCAGAATTAGCAGCAGCGCCGGCATAACTAGCTGTGAAGATGAGCTGGCGCGTGGGTGTCAACGCAAGTTGCGTCCCACACCAAATTACCCATCTTCCGTAGCAGTAACCACATACCATCTGGTCTCTTACCGTCCTCCCGTACCAGACCAGATTGTACAGCTGGAGCCCCAGCGGTAACAAGAGCATGGCCGACAATGTCTTTAATATATACCTACTTGTATATACATAAAAATATTTTGAGAACGAATAAGAACCAACTTTTCGTCTTCGTATTAAAATTTTCCTGTAAAGAGTGGTTCCTTAATTAAAGTAACAGTTTCCAACTAACGTGGATCAGATATTATTCTCTTTGGCAAAGATAGTGAGCTCAAAGAAACCCATCACATGAATGAGTCTATTTAGCAAGAAGCAAACTCAATTATTGGGATTGCAACACTTAGTCTGTGAACGTCTGTAGTTGTAATTAATCCAAGTAGCTTCTGGATTTTGTATCCGAATACTGAGAGTTCTTAAATCATATATATTATAATTTACTACCCGAGCTATTCTATCAATACAAATAAATAAAATTGAAGTGTCTGTTCGTAATTAGAAATTAAAAGCATTAGATTAGATAACATCTCTCTCTCTGTGGCGTACGCACCCAGCCGAAATAGCGGGTGGCATCAACACCACACTGGGACAAATACGTATTCGTGTAGTTTCGCTGTTCAATAACTCGACATAGCCCGTCGCAAAGTATAATGCAAGCACTTACCTTGAACTGCCACGGGTATTCGTTGAATTTCCACCTTCGCTTGTTCAGGAGTCGACAATTCAGGGGTTTCAGTTCTTGTGTACGTCACATGCGAGAGAAATGCAAGTAGATTTCGATTTCCAGCTGGAAATCGACCGATATAAGTGTCGCGCGCGTCGGAGGTTTTTTTCACACAACCGTCATCAGTACTGATCGGGCAAAGAGGTCGCGAATTTAAAATAGCTTCGATTTGCACGAAGAGTGTCGTAAGCTCTTCAAAGGTTAGAACTTGATTGCCTACTGCATGAAGCAGGAAAGATTTTGATGCTCGAATCTGGATTTCTGGAGAAGCGTTGAACCAAAGAATCCAATTCGCCATCGACATCAGGCAACGTACGCAGCAGAGTACTAGCTCAAAGGCTAGTTTTGCCTAAGAGAAGCCAACCAAACACTGAATTGAAAGCGGTTGGTTGGTTGACACCTCCTTTGATGTGTTGATTAAGGACAGAATCCGCGAAAACGTCTGCAGCGAACAAAATATCTATCGGTCCTGGAATATCAAATCCAGGATCAGCCAATGGCAGCGATTTAATATGTGACAATCCCGATGTGTTCAAATGCGCGATAGGTTGATCGCCACATATTTTTGATATGACGTGCATATCTAGTTTGAATAAAACACGATTGTTTGTACCGACGGAACAAGTAACGTCACCGATAATCGGCGCAGCCGCATCTCCCAGTCCGCTAACGTTCGCATTTGTTTTAGTCGGTGTTAAGTTTAAACGATTTACTGCAGAAGCACTTATGAAAGTACTTTGACTTCCTGTATCAAATAAAGCACGAAAAGATTGCATCTTGCCTGAAGCATCCTGAACTTGCACGATGGCAGTACCTAGCAAGACGGTTATGTTCGGTTGTGACCTTGAAACCAAAGACGATACGATTTGATTTGATTCGATACTAGATTTATCGCGATGGAGTAAGGTGTGATGTTTTCGTTTACATGTGCGGCATGAAAATACTGAATTGCAATTCTTTAGTTGATGTGATGGCTTCAGGCAGTTAAAGCACCAAATTCTATCTTTTGCTATCGTCATACGTTCGTCAACCGAATTTTTTGACAAGAAATTCTTGACACGTTAATATAGGATGTGACTCGTTACAGTAAGAACACTTACTTGAGTAAGAAACGGCTTTTTTATTACTAGCACTAGTTGAAGGATTTTTATCAGTCGCCGCCACAAGAGTGTGCTGTGCGCTGACTCGCTTTGATTGAGGCTGGTTAGGTAAATACTTGAACATAGGCTTATTCGGTTTCAACGAATCGGAAAAATGAGTATCTCGCAATAACGCTTCACATCTGGATCTCAAAAAATCTTTAAGTTGTTCATAAGACGGTAATTCCACGTTTGAATAATTTTCTTCAAACTTACGGCGTAATTCTTTGTCAAGTTTCGATAAAATATGATAAACTAAAACAAAGTCCCAATGTGCAATCGGTAATTCGAGAGTTTTTAGAATACTCAAGTTCTCTTCGAACAGGTCAAGCGGCCTTTGAAACTCGTGCGCATTATTGCCTTTAAATTCGATATCTAAAATATCCCGCCAACATGTAAAAGCTAGGGTACGTCTACTTTTATAGCGAGCGACAAGCGCTTGATACGCATCGTGATAATGTTCGTGTGTCTTGGGAAACGCTTTGATTACTGATAACGCATCGCCACTGAGAGAAGAAATCAAGTAATGAAATTTCTCCGTATCGCTAATAGAGGTGCAGTTGTGAATCAACGCGTTAAAAGTATCGAAATATTCTGGCCACGATTTGATATTTCCGGAAAAGGACGGAAGTACGATTTTCGGAAGACAAATATTCGATGACAAACCACTGGGCGATTGAGGCGATTCACCTCTTGATAAACTACGATGTATCGATCATACTTGATAGTACATTTGATCAAAACGTTCTTGGATTTGACTATCCTCATTTTCGGGGTCATCCAAAAGTTCTAAAATCGCGAAGTGCGATTCTTCAAACGTTAAAGCAATTTGTTCCACTTCTTGGTGATAAGACAAAAATAAGTCGCGCTGAGAGGCATCACTCGTAGTCAAAACGCCTATTTTCAAAGCCTTAGATAACCGTTTATATGCAATAGTCCGCTTTCTACGTAAAAAAGATAAGTCCTGAATCGTATACTCAACTGCTACGGACTTCGATTTCGTTTTCTTTAGAGAAGGTCGTCTGCGAGTGGAATGTTTACCTATTAACGACATTGTTGTTTGATCGATAAATTTCTATAGTGTAAAACTTATTTAAAAACTATAAAGGTTCTAACAAGTGAAGCGGAACGTAAACAATAACAAAGATCGATTTATACTACTAGTGAAAATGTACTGAACATTTACGACCTTATAACACAGTAATAAGCACTATTTAACCCGCCGTGCAGGTCGAAAGCAACTTGTTAGTTGAACAATAAATGTATGAATTAATGATAAATAAAAATATGTTCATTCGCGATAACTAGACGTTAGACGGTAGGTAAGGAACGTTTCGTGCTACCGACCGCTAGCGGTCGCGTAAGTTTTTTCCTACCACCTTACAAGTTTGAGAAATGAATGCACTAAGAAATATCTTACAAAATTACGTTTAAACTGAATATTTTACTGTTGTATGTTAATTATTTAGTTACTACAAACGATTATGAATGCGATTAATGATTTAGATTGCCGATAGAATTAAGCACCGATAAATGTTTGTGATTGCTTAATTAGATCCTACAATAATCGATTTGTATGAAATGATATTAGAATAAATCCCTGTTGGTGACTAGTGAACGATAATATGCGTAATAATATGTATATAGGTAGATAAGTCAGCCCGATAATTGTTAAGAATTGGAGATGATGCAATAACTTGGAATGCAGTTAGTTGAATAAAACGATAGATATGTGTATTCCAAGATAAAACACTACGATTTTGACCATAAATACCATAAACATACGATGATAGGCAGGAAATTAGGTGGAACTCCCGGGTTTCGGCACCATTCAGATCTGGCGTACGCACCCAGCCGAAATAGCGGGTGGCATCAACACCACACTGGGACAAATACGTGTTCGTGTAGTTTCGCTGTTCAATAACTCGACATAACCCGTCGCAAAGTATAATGCAAGCACTTACCTTGGACTGCCACGGGTATTCGTTGAGTTTCCACCTTCGCTTGTTCAGGAGTCGACAATTCAGGGGTTTCAGTTCTTGTGTACGTCACACGCGAGAGAAATGCAAGTAGATTTCGATTTCCAGCAGGAAATCGACCGATACAAGTCGCGCGCGCGTTGGAGTTTTTTTTCACACAACCGTCAGTGGCTCCATGTTTATTACGAATCAGTGTTGCAATTGCAACCATTTAAGGCTGCCCCTTGCGACGATTATTACCAGCATTGAAAATTGAAACACTGAATTACGAATTAGGATTTATATACTTTACGGTAACGGAACACTCTCTGTATCTCTCTCTCACTGCACTGAGAGTTGTTGGTTCAATATTCACATGGTATGACACTTTAATGGTAATAGTCTAGTTGTTCTTCGTGTCCTTTTCATGTATGTTTGTAAAGTCCTTTGCGTCACAGAACGTATTCCCAATACACAAGTGCAAGTCCTCACTTGTGTTGTAAAAAGACAAGAAAAAGTTTAACAAACATAACCCAACTAGGTAGGTAAAAACAATTTTTATGGAATAGGGGCCAAACGCCTGATGGTAAACGATTACCGCTGCCCATAGACACCTGCAACGCCAGGACGTCACAAGTGCGTTGCCGACCTTTGGGGGATGGAGAGAGGGATGTGGGGAGGGGTTGTAGTGTGGGCCTCCGGTATCCCCTGTGTTTATCCAAGGCTTCTGAAACCGAGATCTAAAATTATTTGACAGGTAAGTTGACATTAGTCTATTAGGGAGATTAACAGCATAAAATAACACTGGACCTTACACTTTACCTTTTAGATTTTCGAGAATTTGATCAGCAAAGTTTTACATAAGAGTAAACCGCTGCAACAAAGCATACCCTTTAACATGGCAGAAAATACAATGCTGAACCCTGCCTTAGGCGGAAGGGCGACCTCGGAAGTTTATGAAAGCTAAAACCAACATAACAAACCAAAGTTATATTACATAACTTCAAAAGGTTTACAGTAATATGGTACTCCTGGATAAACAAGAATACTCGTATTGCAAATTATTTTCCATCAAATTATTAGGTATTCCAAGACACAACGTTTTGTTTCAATATATTTTTTTTTTTAATATTTCCTTCATACAAGTGCCTTTTTGGAGCTATCAGTAGAATATACAGATTTTTTCCCTCTGAAGTCTGGTCTATCATTATGCCAAACGTTTTAACGAAACAAAAAATAAGTAGTCTATTTTATGGTGAGTAGTTTAAAATGTTCAAAAGAGTTATCTGCAATAATTGTTCAATGATCGTATTATATTATATCGATGGAGGTCAAAATAATAATAAAACTCCATCGAAGGACCATTGAATAAGAAAAAATAATATAACAGTTTTCTTTTTACCCTATTACGGGTACGAAGCCAAAAGGAATATTTTTGACAGTCTGTGTATGTTTTTTATAGTATACTAGCTTTTGCACGCGCCTTCGCTCACACAGACTTTCATCTCCTGATTTACCCTCTTAGGGATGGAATTCCAAAAATTCCTTTCTTCATGCTCACTTACGTTGTATAAAGAACCTACATGCAAAATTTCAGGATTCTAGGTTCAACGGTTTGGACTGTACGTTGATCTCTGGGTATGTCAGTCAGTCACCTTCCTCATATATAGATGTGGCAAACGATCAGACGTATCGATTGATAGTAAGCGATTACCGCCGCCCATGGACACCCGCAACACCAGAGGCGTCACAAGTGCGTTGCCAGTCTTTGGGGAATGGGGAGGGGATGGGAGGAGAATTTGGGATAAGGGCCGGTATTTTCACTCACTTGGTGAAATATAGCGCAGGCGCTGTTTCACACCGGTTTTCTGTGAGGCCGTGGTATCACTCCGGTCAAGCCAGCCCATTCATGCCGAAGTGAGCCTCTCCCACGAAACGTATGTTTGTATGTTCTATCGTAGTGTTGACACTACTGAACTGATTTTAATGAAATAATTTTAATGAAAAAAAAAAAACCTTCATAGTAATGACTCGGATAACATGGCTAGATCAATCTTACTAAAAAAACTTTAAGTAGTTGAATATTTCATAACGTTCTATTTCATTTCGTTCATCTAACAACAAAGAAAATTGGTTGACCAGTAAAACTACTAGTCAACCGATTGTTTGTAATTATAACATTGTGTGTTTTAACAAACATAATTTTTAGGTTCTATGTCTATTTACATGTGTGTTAGTGATGAGCAAATTTGCTTACTAAATTCAGTATTAATAAATCAATATTCAGTGTAACTTCAACTGCCAATCTACTCAATTTGGTTTTACAAGGTAGTAGAGCCACGCTGATTTCAGCACGAACGGACCGGCTCGACCGGAGCGGTACTACCCTCGCGCAGAAAATCAACGTAAAATGACAGCGATCATGCTGTCGTGTTTCGTTGGTGAGTGCGAGACCGGAGGCCCATTGATGCGAAAGCATCACTAGCCCGCCATGGTGTGGGTCACCATGCTGCATTGTTGCATTGTCTGCGTTCGCAGTATGGTGACCATCACTCTTGGATTCTGCTTATGCTTTCCATCAGACAGAGTAGAGTCATTATGGTAGGGTAAAACATAAAAAAAAAAAAAAAAAAAAAAAATTGGCTAAACGGTTGGTGGCAGACTGCGCTGACTCAGAAACGAGGTATACAGGAAAAGGAAAACATCAAATAAACCTTATACGAAAATGTTTGACTAGCTTGGTACAGCAGTCCAAAACCTTGTTGCTAAGGACAGGCCTATATTCAACAGTGGACTATTAATAAAGGCTGCCGATAATAAGTGTGTAGCGAATGCCACTGCTTGAGGTCTCAGGTTCGATTCCCGGGTCGGATCAAATGTTTGTGTGACCTGCAAATATTTGTTTTGGAGTTTGCGTGTTTTTTACATTTAATTTATGTATTTTCAAAAAAAGAGTATTTGTGTGTTTATATCAGTTGTCTAGACTGTCTAGAATCTATAACACAAACTCTGCTTAGCTGACTAGACAGCGTTGTGAGTTAAAGGTAAAAAAAAAATTGAATTTTGAACGCTGTCCTATACTGGGATTCAAGTTTCAAGTATTCTATCTCATATGATTTATTTAATTATTTATTTGGACTTTATACACATTTGGTGAATTGGCGGTCTTAATACCTACGATATTTTTTATCAGTTAACCATTGGGTGATTCAGAGAAGGCAGGAAAAGAGAAGTAGGTGCAATTTGGTAGCAAAGTGTAAGAAAGGAAAATAAAATAAAATAACGTGCAAATTTAATACAGCCCTTTTTGATTTTGTTTAAAATTTTTATCTTTTTGCACTTTTATATACATTTAAGGAAATTTTAATGTTTACACTTCTCCACTGGCGAAATTAGATAAGTTTTTACAAGTTTTTCTTAATTTTTTCCTTCTTTTTTTGTTTTGGCTTTAACCTCATTCTATTCATAAATTAAAGAAAGTTATAAACTATCGCATGACTCACAGCAGTTTTAGGCAAAACAAAAAAAAAACTGTTGACAAACATAAAGATGTCTGAGTCACGCTATGCTGTCGGACAAATCCGGTTTTAAAACTATCCCTACCACTTTCTTGTAGAAAGTTGACCTCCCTTAGTAGTCTACGATCAAATACGAACACTATTTTTGTGCTCTTAGGCTTTAAATTCCCTTGAAACTAATTTTCAGTTGAACGGTAAGCTCATTTTGCTGCTTACAATCGATTTTGATTTCTATTCGTTCATATTGAAAGTCTAATTTTGTGATAGATGTTTTAATGTAAGCGTATTAATCATCAATGTGTAATGTTTTGTAATAATCTATGTGTGTTATTCGGTTAGTAGTGGCGGATTTAGTCTAGTGGCTTCGCAGGCAGTAGGATGTAGAAGGTTAATGACAACATGTCTTACATTTATAGGTCAATTCAGTTCACTATTATCATTTTTAAGTGATTTTACTTCATCGCTGTAGGAATAATTGCAACGATATCTTTATATTAAACTTTATTGAGCACTTGCACAAATGATAATCAGATTCTCGTTATTATTTAATTTACTTGTAGCACATTGGGTAAACATTATTATGTTAGTGATGACTACATATATTAATGTCACTGACATTTTTGAAATCTTTCTTCCTGTGCCGAGCAGTTAAAACCTTATATCAGTCACAATGACCCAGGTCCTTTAAGTAGGGCTTGAAAAACATCTTACTGGGCCGCCATAGTGTGGGTCACCATGCTGTTTCTCCACATTCAGACTGTGACCTTCATTCTTGGATTCTGCTCATGCTTTAAAACAGACGGTGTAGAGTCGAGTAGAAAGAGCAGCAGCTTTTATTTATTTATTTAAACTTGTTGCACTTATTGTACAGAAGGCGGACTTAATGCCATGAGACATTCTCTCCCAGTTGACCTTCAGTTCTTATACGACAACGACGACACGACTTCAGGTGTTGTAGAAATAAGATGGTAGATGCAGAGATAAAGTTTTTCATGATAAATAATTATTTTTCAAATAATATTTAACCTACATCAAATAGGACCAATTAACATAAATATACTATTACACAAATTAATCATATAAAATACATATAATCTTACACATACATAATTTTTTTATTATACTAGTACACAGTCGGGTATTAGGGTTGCGACTGTATTGCCAACTCGTTCAGAAAAAGTTCGCGTACCTTTAATTTGAATGTAAGGTGGTTTGTGGACATTCTGATCACGGCAGGGAGTGAATCCCAGAGAAGAGCAGACTGCACGTAGAAGGAAGAATGGAATTATTCCGAAAAAAAAAGTGACATAACTTCATCATATACGACACTAAACTACAAGAATCCAAAACTTCTCATTCATTTTGTAACTTTAATAAAATTTCTGAGAATGTTCTTGCTACTGATGAGTAAAAAAGTCATCCATATTATATTTGTTACCCACTACTGGACTGGGGCTACATTCTAAGCTGACAAATTCTATTCAAACACGTCTTGAATAGGATTTGTTTCAAATATTTCTTCTCTTAGGAGTGTTGTCGTCCTGCATAGTTCTTTCTCTTAGTCGAGTCTTATGACACGTACAGACACTCTAAATTCTTAATTCGTTACCGCATGGTTAACTACCACTACTATTAGATCTAAGTTATCTCTAAGTTAGTAAATGAACTTGGCATTTCCAATTTACATAGCTTGTGCTGGAAACGAGCAACTTTAAGTTATTCTAAGATTTGTGGGTTGAGAAGTTTATAGCTATGTTGGTTTCTTGAAATTAATGAAGAGTCAAATCTGAGAATATAAAATGCATATTCATTGCAGTACGTTAATTTTATTTTACTCTTACTACAGAGTAATACAGTAAATTCAAATAGAAGATATTCTTATGTAGTTTTAAATAAAATAAAGAATTCTTGAGTAGTTAATCTATACTAATCTATAAAGCTGAAGAGTTTGTTTGTTGTCCGATTTGAAAAATTCTTTCAATGTTAGACAGCCCATTTATCGAGGAAGGCTATAGGCTATATATCATCACGCTAAGGCCTATAGGAGCGGAGCACCAACGAAGAATGTTACAAAAACGGGGGAAAATTATCACCTTACGGGCAATAGAAGACGCAAACGAGGTTGCGTGGGTCAACTAGTACATGATAACTTGATATTAAACTTATTGACTGCATGCTGCAAACAATAGTAATTATATGACGTTTTAAGTAGACATATCTCTGCGCTGAGTTTTGTGGGTTCAAACCACAGAAATCTCATCATCATTAGCAACCCATAACGTCCCACTGCTGGGCTCGGGTCTCCTCTCAGAACAGAGTTAAGGCCATACGTCCCCACGCTGGCCATGTGCAAGTTGGGGACTAGCAAGACAACGTTGTAGCTACGTAATCTTGCCGTTGGATGTTTTCAAGCTGCCCGAAGTAGTCCAACAAAGCTTCACGACTGTTATCTGGGCCTGTTATCTGCTTAACGTAACCTCCAAATCACGGAGACGCTCATGGTATCATGCCACCAGCGTTCACCCATCCAGGTACTGACCGCGCCGTCGTTGCTTACCTTCGGTGATTGTTTCTAATCAACTCACGCAACTATGGGCTATGAGCACCAAGAAATCTAAATAAGGTAATTATCTTATTTAGATTTATGTGGTTCAAAGCCTATATGGGGCAACACTTATGATCAACAAATTGTTGTTCTGAATTTCAGAAAATTCTGAAATCCAAAAAAAATAACACTCGACTACTTTAGATACAAATTATTGCATAATACTTAACTTTTGACAGCATGAAATTTTCTATTTTAATACATGCATTTAATTTTATTCACTTTAAGGTAAACATTTCAAATTATATGATTGTACCAGGTTTCTTTTTTTTAGTCTCATTGTCGTGTATTGGATGCCCTTTCCTCCATACTTGTTATAATATTCTTGATACCTTCTGTAATGTATGATCATGATAATAATTTTCTATTGTGATACCTTTGAATGAGTTAAACGTTATTTTGTAAACTGGAGTCAAAGGTTTAAGCTGAAAACCAGCGCTTGGAATTCCAAGCTTTAGCTGACGCCTAGACCTTTTGATTTTGGTATTACCGTTTTTGTGTATTTTTGTGCAAATCTGTGATACTGAAATCAATAAAAATTTATTCTATTCTATTCTTCTATTCTTCTAATTTAGGTGTTCCTTGTATCCGTATCGTTGATTGTGAAGTCATCCGCTATATAGGAGTTGTCTTTCAAAAATAAAAACAAAGCTTAAAACATACTATGGGAACCAGAGAGCTGTACAACATGTTCATATGGTTCTAACTATATAAATATTATGTGATGTCCAAGAGCTGATAACGAATTTGGGAAGGTTCTTTAGGCAAGCTGAAATTGCGAAAAATTTCAATTTCCTGAATTGGCAAATGCAGTCCTGAGAGTCTTTAAGCGAGGTAGTGGTTATTTTGCTACTGCGCAGCATATAACATTTGCAAAAAAAACTTCTAATACATATGTTTTATGCAATTTATAATATCTTCATGAAATCTATTACGTAGTACTATTGAAGTCCTATGTATAGTTATTGCAGTTCCTCCTCCCAGGCTACCTTTCTCTCGTCTCTAGACTACGTATATTAGGTAATAATTTAATTCGTTGTAAAACCCAACTTCTCAGTACTTCAGGAAATAGTTTGATTGTTTCTACATTTCCTGATTTTGCTATTACATCTAAATCTTACCTTAGCTTAGACGACACATAGCCTAGCATATATTGTATTAGACTGATCCAGTTTTAGTATCGAATTTGTCGTTATCTAATCAGTTTACACTTTGGTAAACAAGTCGTCAAATCACTTATTACGAAAGAAAGCATCAAATTTTGAGAACTGAAAAGGAAATTCGTACTATCATCATTCATAAACTGGATATAATTGAGACATGTTATAATGTCCAAAAAAATAATCTCCTATTAAGTAATTTCAGTTACCAACCAATTACAGGTCAGTTACTTCTTACGAGCCCAATTTTATACATGCACATTTAGTAATCATTAACAACCTTTATTAGGCCACAGCTGAACAAAGAAATAAGGGTTTGACTTTCTTAGTAATCTGTATAGTTAAAGAAAATGTTATTGCACTACACGCTACACGTCTTTACATAGATACTAAAACTTGTCATGACCATAACTAGCTCTTATCTCTAGCCTTTACTATTCCCAAGATTAATTGGGATCGGCTACAAGTTCAACTGGTTTTACCTGAATTAGTTTATCCACAGAGCGACTGGCATCGGACCTTCGCAACCCTGAACTGAACTGAATTCGAAGGTTGAACTAGTTGTCAATATATTTCAGGGCACTGACTTCCCAATAACGATTGTCATAGGTGTTCATGACAACCGGAGCCGACGGCTTAACGTGCTCTCCGAGGCACGGGCGGGAAACACTGCCATATTTTATACTTCGGGGGTGCTGTTAAGAATTTCTTGTAAGAAAAACCCAAGAGCAATCTAATCCGGAAATCAAACCCGAGACCTCTTGATCGGCAGTCGCTTACGCTAGTCGCTAAAGCAACGACTAGTTATTCAAAGATATTCATCTGTTAATTAGAATCCTTAATACAAATTTAACTCAGTTCGTTCGTGTTTTAAGTCCATAATATTAAAGCACTATCAATTTTATGATCCGAGAAAAACGTAAGCTTTTATTAAAGATAACCTAGTGATATAACTAACAACTCCTTCCTTTGCTTAATGCAGCGGACAGCTCCTTACGTCATCACTGGTACAGTCACCCAACGTGCGACTACGTAACACATGAGGTACACAAAATACAAACGGTATATTATTGTATGCAATTACATTGACCTCTGTTACGTAACGACTTTGGTAATACTTTTGTTCAATAATAATTGTTACAACAATGTCTAACCCTTTGAATAACAAGATAGCTTATAGCCAGTACTTGTTATTAGGATTATAGATTTAGAAATTTATTGTTGTATTATGAGCCAACTACGGGATCTAACTACGCACAATAACTATGTATTTGAAGGTAAACTTACATCTTATACTCTTCCAACTGACTGGCTGATGATAAATATATTATTTATACGAAAACGAATCTAATAACACCTAACTTCGTGCATTCACCTCCTATTTTTATCATGAAATCATATTGAAGATAGCAAGCTGCAGTATCGCTATAAGTATAAGTAGGACAGTCAGTGACCAGTACCAGACCAGTGAGTCAGTAACTTTGCCAAAGTTTTAGTTCAATACAAAGTAGGTTAAAATTAACTTTCAAGAATCAGTTACAATAATACGGTTACAAGTGAAGCCGAAATACGCATGTCAACATGTAATTTGCATTTCTTTTTTGAGTAATTTAAAAAATATTCCGCTTGTCTCCGTTGATGGGTCTTTACTGCATACCTTTGCAAGGTTATGTGAATACTTTCTATCAGATTTACATACTTCTACTTTACTTTCTACCCTGGAAGAGCCACACATCGGCAAGAATGAGCCGGTTCGACCTGAGTGATACTACAGCCTCACAGAAAACCGGTGTGAATCAACGCTTGCACTGTGATTCACCGAGTGAATGAGGATACCGGAAGCGAATACCCTAACCCCTCCCCTATCCCCAAAGGCCGTCAACGCATTTGTTGTTGCGTGTGTCCATGAGCGGCGGTAATCGCTTACCATCAGGCGAAACGTCTGCTCGTTTGCCCCTATTCTATAAAATAAAATAAAACAAGTGGCTCGACCGGAGTCTAACAGTACTAAGTAATTTACTTCCATTACTTTTTTGCCAAGGAAGTGCGATTAACAGAGACTTCCAAATCCTTCTCCTCTTAATTCTAGCGCAGGAGGGGCATAAAGACACTTATGACACTTCAGGGCATTCCGAAGAAGTTGCAACTTCTGGAATATTTAAAAGAAGGTTTATTTGACCTCTACGACATAAAATCAAACACATAAACTCTTACACTATAGGAAATCCCATACGCATTTCGCACATCTGCTTGATGATTCAAGGTTCAAAATTGACAAACGATGGTTACAAAACAATCGGGCAACTGAAGGTAATTCCCGATAGTCTCCATGAACTGAATTATGAAACCCACCAGGATACAACAACTAGAGTGTGCGGTTATATTAATATGGAATCGGCTTTTGCAATATTTCATTTCATTACGTCACTTGCAAGATGGAAGTCTGTTAGACACGTCACTATTTGTTAACTTATTTAATAACCTACTAGAACATAACCTCCTTTCGAAGAAGAGGCCTATGGAGGACCATTAAAAGTTTTTGATATGATTTGTTTATTGAGTTTTGATTTGATCATCATTCAGTGCTCCTTTTAGGTCATACATAAATTAAGAAGACACTTTTCACCTATTTCAATATTTTTTTTTAGCTTTTCATACATATATGTCGTGAAAGAAAGCTAATTTTGCTACTTTCATTATGCAAGAATCATCGCTTCATTAGTCCAGCCACGATGCTTATTTAATTTTTATTTAAACCATTAATCAAAATCAAATTATAATTCAATACAACTCACAAAAAATTTGCAAAATTTTTAATATAATCGTTATTTTTAAAGAAGCCAACTCCATGCTTAGTTTCTCACGCTTAACGTAAGTTGGGATATCCCAAGTTACACTAACTTCATTCAAACTCCGGTTTGCAAGTTCATTACAATCACCGTTCAATCAAATGTAATCTCTATCTCTGCATTTTAAAGTTCAAATTATTTTGACGTTTGATATTTCTTCAATGACGAACTTAAGTTTGCTTAAATTATAATGAGTTTTAGAAAATCTACCTTATGACTATAAGTTTAAAGTTCATAATGGAAACTGACATAATGATGTTTTGGTCAGAAGTAAACTGTTTGCAGACTGGGCAACAAAAAGTTGCTTTTAAGTTGCGTACATTCAGATTCTTTATAAACTCTAAAAACTTTAAGGCCATTTCTTTTATTATTATTTTTAATTGTGTCATAAACAACTGCATCTTATAAGCAAAAACAATGTTTTGAAACAATAATATACTCTTTACCTCAGTAGCTCTGAATGATCTACATGGAATAATTAGAATCTAGGTGCACTTGCCCAATAAATAAATAGTCCCATCGTCTCTCTGTAACCCTAATTATTATACTATGTTATATGCTTTATTTAAAAAGGTTTTATATTTAACAATTGAAAGAACGGCTAATTTAAATAAAAAAAGAGTTTAAAAAAATATGTTATTCTATATTTAAATTGCGTTATGATATCAACTTTTTTTTCATCACCAAAAGTCTTTATACATAGGCCTCTCTTTAGGAAGGAAGTTTTTTAATGATATAAAATAATATCGCATTGGTTTTGGTGTAATTTGTGTAAAAATTTACATCCGTCATTATCATTTCCACTCAGTATAATTAAGTAAGTAAGTAAGTAAGTAACTGAACATAATACAAGTATACATAAAATTTGGTGTATGAATGTCCCACTGTGTCTAGTCTAGTTACACAAACATGATTTCTGAACCTTAACACCTAGTTTCATAATAGCAGTAGGCAGAGTTGAAAAATGTATTTACTTAGACACAGATCAAATTTCATATATCATACACAAATCGGCACCAGTCCCAAAGCAGACCTTATGTTATGGGTACCAGACAACTGATATAAATAAAAACATACTCTTTTGTAAATACATATATATTACACATAGAAAACATCCAAACTCCGATACAAATATTTGCAGATCATACACATTTGATGCTACTCGGGAATCAAACCATAGACCTCACAGCAGTTAATGCACACAGCAATATGTTTGTCTTTAGGGAACCCACGATAAAGAGCAACTAAAAGTTGCCGGTCTGTGCGGTACTTTGAAAAGGTTTATGCAATTCTTATGTTTTGTTATTATATAAGGTTGTTTGGTGGTAGTCGAGCCACTCTTGTCAGCAACGTTCGGTGCATTGAACGCAATCTAGATATTTGGATCACTTAATTTTGGATTATCATACGCAAAAGGTAAGATTAATTATAAACGTTAATTATTATTATTAAAATAAAAAACAAACAATTTTATTAATATAACATCTATAATTAAAATATATTCAATACATTTTCTGATGCATAATAGTTTGCCAATTAATTTACGTCTATTTATAAAGTAAATAGACTTAAACCAATCGATAATAATGGTTAATTCCTTAATTCTTCGATTTACTATTAAAATGTCATGTAACATCATATCGTGAATATAAAATAAAAGCAACTATTGACTTGGACTTTACTCGCGTGATTATTTCTTAATTGGACAATGCGGGGATTCCATACATTTGTTCATACAATATAACCGTTATTTTGCCATTTTGATTTCCAAAAGTCCTTGCTTAGTGGGTGCCTAAGAAATTAATAGTTATTAGGTATCAAAATGTGAAATATCGTAGTATAGTATAGATCTCAACAGTTAAGACTGAGATGATTAACGAGTCAACCAGGACAGGTAATTTAAAAACAATAATTCAGCACTTCATTTTTAACATAGGTCTTTTTTTTAAATGGAATAGGGACAAACGTTAAAACTATAATTGCTTGCACCATACAACGATAATAATACCACATAGTTCATTATATCAGGTTAGACTACTGAATACAGAAAGGTTTTGTCGCAAAAGGATAGTGAAAGTCACAATTTACACAACAATAGAGACGCTACGTAGCCTTTCTCGGTTTATTATATAACCTCTTATAATACCTAACCCACTACCCAACTTAACATGTAGATACTTTACATATCTACAATAACATTATAAAGCTGAGTCTGTTTGGTTAAACGTGGTAATCTTAGGAACTACTAATTTGAATTGGAAATATAACTACCAATGAAGGATGCCGGTTAAATAACATCACGCTGTGATCAAATGAAGCCAAGTATCATTTGCGTATAGTTAAAAAAGATGACAAAAGAAAACGTTAATAGAAATAAACTACTTCTGTTAAAGATTTGCGGTGCCGCAAAAAGCCGAGATGTTTTATAGCATCGAAATTAACCATGATATAGTTGAAAACATCTTAAGGATGACTTAAAATAAAAGGATCCACAAACTCGCCTACGACCTCAACTGTAGTATTAGATTTATTTCGAACTTTACCCTCCAACACTTATTTTCTGAAGTAAGTTTTCCCAATATCTAGGTCTTTAACCCCAAAACACTTACATACCTTTATGTCCAACAGTCAGGACACGACGCTCCACTTGTGCGACGTGTGAAAGTTCAGTCCTTCGCAATGACAACAGAATAGTAGGACAAGAACATTCACGTGTGAAATAATAAACATGGCACTTGATCCACGGTCTTTAACAGTTCTGTATAGCCTATCCTTGGATAGACGATCGTTCTACTATACCGTGATGGCTAGACGTGCCCTTGTTTACCAAAAACAAAATATACTTTTCCTATAAATTAATGTCAGTTGCTCTTGTTTAGATTGAGACTAGGTGGCATTGTGAGTCAGATGTTCGAAATATTATTAGGTTATCAAGCAGTCCTACGTAGCTTGCGCCCTAAGTCGACTCTTACGGTGCCCACGGATTGCGGCAGTTAATCGTACAATTTCCATATGTTTGTCCTATGGCGACATACACGTTTTAAAAGAGAGAGAGATAGCCCCAAAGAAACCTGGTGTTAAAAAATTCAATGAAGCTACTGACTCAACCTCCTTCTTCTTGATTGTGACTCTTGAGTAGCAAGGGTCCATGGGTGGTGGAACTAATCCGCTCATTTACCCCTCTACGCCATACTTGAATGCATCATACACTCATTTATCCTGGGCGGAAATTGGACCTCTGACCTCTGGTTTAACAGTCAGGATCACATAACATCAAGTCATTTTTAAACAAATTGAACAATACAACACGTGCAGGTTGTTGTTCAAAAAAATATAATTAATCCGAAAATTTAAAAATTGCCATTTTAATCTTCCTTTTTGTCGTTTTTTGCGGCTGTAATTAAATTCCCAATCCCCAACCCCCCGACAGTTATGAAATTTTTACTTCTACCTTACCTGTATTAAAACAATATTCATTATACAATGTCTAACAAAAAACAAACGCATAACTCACGTACTTTATACTTTTTGTCATATTATTGTACCAATTATTATAATTTTAATTAAAATTTAAAATATTTATGTAGGTAGTAGAGTCACGCTTCAGCATAAACGGGCCGGCTCGACCGGGGCACTACTACCCTCGCACAGAAAATCAACGTAAAATGACAGCGATCGTGCTGTCGTGTTTCGTTGGTGCGAAACCGGAGGCCTAATGATGCAGAAGCATCACTAGCCCACCATGGTGTGAGTCACCATGCTGAATTATTGCATTGTCTGCATTCGCAGTATGGTGACCACAACTTTTGGAATCTGCTTATGCTTTCCATCAGGCAGAGTAGAGTCATTATTAGTGAGTCACTATTATCATCAACAACAAGATATTTGGCCTACTAACCACACTGACCAGACAGTATAGGGTTTAGTATCAATTCTAAGTCCTTATCTTTGCACTGCAGTAGTTTTACATCGTTTGCTTCCTTAGTCGACTCTTACGACACCTACGGGTTGAATTGGGATAAAGACGCTCCATATTCACCATTCGCCACCACATGGGCATCTTCTCAACTCCTTATATCGATTTCCTCTTTACTATTTTTAAGAAACTCATCCACAACACAGTCCTTTGAAGTAAGATTTCACTTGTCTTGATAATTTGCTCTTACTTTCATCAAATAGTTACAGTTGACTGCGCAGTAATTACTTCTATACTTAGATGACAGACTTATCTGACATTCATAACGAGGGGAATATGATACAGCCTTGACATTTAAATTATCGTTCAACTCAAGCAAATAGGACTTTATAGGAATGAAAGCGTAACAATGGTTTAAAAAGAAAGAAAGATTTTAAAGCAAACATTGAATACAGACGGAAATGAAAAAAAATAATTTGTTGTTTCTTATGGTCTGAAGACATGACCCGTAAACTAAAGGAATTACTTAATTCAGTGTATTATTATACGAGCATACATTTCCTTCAATTAATAATACAATTTATTTGTTTAGATATAATTACTAGCAATTTTTCTATTATTTCATTTTCAAACTGTGCTATTCCAGAATATAAATTCAGCCAATTTTCAATTCAAGTGTCGTTTATTTCGTATAATTTCATACTGTGCTTAAGAAACGTAAAATGTTTCTCCTAACATATATTTATACACTAATTATATACATTACATCTATCCAATACCTTTAAACGAGCAGTTCTTGTGTTTAATGAATCTGAATCTCGGGAACGGCGCCAACGATGTTCATCTAATTTAGTATGCAGGGATTTTGGGGAACGATACATCGATCTAGAGGCGCTCATAGTCCAGTTGCACTCGGTGATTATAAACAATCACCGAGGATAAGCAACGACGGTGCGGTCTGTACCTGGATGGGAGACCGCTTCTGGCACGATACCAAGAGCGTCACCGTGATTCGGAGGTCACGTTAAGCACTCGGCCCCGGTTGTTATTAAGGGATAACAGTCGTGAAGTTTATTTGAAGGCCTTTGAACGGCTTGAAAACATCCAACGGTAAGATTATGTAGCCACAACGTTGTCTTGCCAGTTCCCAACCCGCACTCGGACAGGGTGGGGACGTATGGCCTTAACTTTCTCCTAAGAGGAGACCTGAGCCCAGCAGTGGCACATTATAGGTTACTAGCTGATCCACGCAACTTCGTTTACGTCTCTTATTGCCCGTAGCGTGATAATTTTCCCCCGTTTTTGAAACATTTTTCATTGGTGCTCCGCTCCTATTGGTCTTAGCGTGATGATATATAGCCTATAGCCTTCCTAGATAAATGGGCTATCTAACAGTGAAATAATTTTTCAAATCGGACCAGCGGATCCTGAGATTAGCGTGTTCAAACAAACAAACTCTTTAGCTTTATATATTAGTATAGATTGATGATAAAATCAATCTAGCTAGGATTCATTTTTAGAAAACATAGAAAAAAAAAAATACCGAGTAAAGTTCGCTCATCCAGGTAGATACTTTTCTTTATGTAGGTACATATATCATTTCAAGGCCTTCGTCCAGCAGTGGACAGTAGTAGACTGGAGAGGAAAAATGTACAAAATAAATCATGTCTTCAGCTCCTTGATAAAATAAACTTCGATTAGCTTTTTTTCATTGGTCACACATTTTATTTCCATACTCCATTTGATATTGGAGGGCTGCTGCTTATTTTGGTACATTCCATCTATTTTTGGAAGAAAATTGCTTATTTCATATTTTCCATTATACCGTATCCACTAGTTTTTGGTTCTGTTACTACTTCAAGTTGGTTGACGTTGCATATTCGGATCACGCTTTCAGTCGAGGAAAGCAATAAGTGTTTTTGCCTTTGTTTTATCCAACAGTAGCTTAAATTAAATACGTTTATTATACTTTTTACTCACATCGTCAAATTCGGGTGGTAGCATTACAGTTTTTTGTACACATTTGTATTATACTAACTGTGCCCCGCGGTGTTACCCGCGGTCCTTATTTTAGCTTTACAACAACAACAAATACGGGTAACGCCGCGGGGCAAAAATTGTTTTAAAAAGTAGCCTAAGTTACTGCTTATATCTTCAGCTATCTGCCAGTAAAGATAGTAAAAACCACGTCAAAATCAGTTCAGTAGTTCCAGAGAATAGCCAGAAACAGACAGACAAAAATTTTTAATTAGTTTTTTCATGTAAGTGAAACTGTACATACTTTCTTAAGCATTTCCTCAAAGGCTGTTAATTTATAATTACAAAGAGACACTTCAATTTTATTTATTTCTATAGATAAGTGGAATAGATACTCAATCACACCGATTTAAATGACATTTTCATGGTCTATTAATTTTTCAAGATTCTTCTAAATTTGCCACTTGTTCCTGCAATATTCGATTGGTGGCAGTAGATTAACTTATTGTGTAGGTAAGATTAGGTTTTAATTGGATAAAATATGGATGTCATACACGACTCTACCTATTACTTCAAGAAAGGAGTTGTGATGTACAACATGGATGAAATTTTGCATGTTACCCATCATATATCTATATCTTCTTCATGAACATTAAATAGTGAACTGCTCTGCAAGCAGTACTTAGCCATTTTTGCCTACTTTTAATGGTTAACACCAACAAAAAATGCTAGGTTTAGTTTTTTTACTTTTTAGTAGCAATGAATTTATAATTATCGTTGTAACTTGACTGCTGACAATCTCTTACTAAAAATAACCTAATTTCTAAAATAATCACTCTGTTCTGGTTTACTTTAACTAAATTAAAAATATTTGCAAACTTAAACAATGTATTTAGTAATTGTTTTAATAAAAGAAACACATTCTATCACATAATTGCCTTGTTATTTCAAAAATATAAAATGGCGCCTACTGTTTGGTTGCGCGCACGCAGTGTGCCGTCGCGCTCCGTATGCCACGCTCGTACTATGTAGGTATTTGAACGTTTTCCAATTACAAACCACGTCGAAAGCCGCGAACTGTTTTGCTTTGTGAATAAGGTTTTGTGTTAAAACACCGTGTTTTCGTGATTTTGAATTAGTTTTGACATTTGGAGTTGGTTGCAGGTTGAGTTTTGATGGTAAATCATTAGTAAATCAATGTACTTGTTGCAGATTTTGTTAAAGTTTACTATTCCTTATTTTGTAACATCTAATTTTATGTAGAGGTTAGACTTGTGCCCTGAGCTTTGGATAACAATCTAATAATATATCTTACTTCTTGCTAACTTTAAAACTATTAAACTGTTTATCTAATCCAAGATCGAAACGTCAGGTGTTTGGCAGGCATGTACCCATAATAAGCGAGTTGATTCCGTGTTAATTTCCGTAATTATTTATCCGTACCTATATAATTTTACTTCTACTTTTGTATACGATGAAACTAATATATTATGTTTACCATTTATATACCGAATATCTTTTTAAACATTATAATAGTTGGGTAGAATAAAATGTTAAATTATTTTAGAACTCGACATGAATTTATTAAGAGGCCTGCCTTTTTCAATTCTTACTGCCTGTTTAGGCAGTAAGAAATGGCTATAATAAATTGACCTGTCGTCTTAAAAGAGTGGGATACAATTGAATAAATATATTTAAAGAGCTGATAACAACAAGAAAGCGCCGTAGTCACCATGAGTCTTAAAATAAACAGATTCGCTGTTTTCCCTGTGACACTTTATCAGAAAGCCGGAACAAAGGTCTTTTAAACACTGTAGATAAATTGAGGCTCTCAAAGTCAGTTCATTTGTTTGTTTCAAATGTAGATTTATTCTATTGTTTGTAAAACACATAATAAACTCGCACATGTCAGTCATGGTTGTCTGATCCTAAACTATGCAGAGCTTGCACTATAATCTATGCTAATATATAAACCTGAACAGTTTGTTTGTTTATTTGAACGTGCTAATCTCAGGAACCACTGGTCCGATTTGAAAAATTCT
Organism: Spilosoma lubricipeda; assembly: GCA_905220595.1. Classification (NCBI taxonomy): domain Eukaryota; kingdom Metazoa; phylum Arthropoda; class Insecta; order Lepidoptera; family Erebidae; genus Spilosoma; species Spilosoma lubricipeda. The sequence continues at coordinate 2,165,980 of HG992296.1, forward strand.
TTCAGTGTTGTATACACACATAACGCTAGGAGCTAAGGAGTACCAATCACAATCAAATTATCACGCTACGGGCAATAGGAGAGGCAAACGAAGTCGCGTGGGTCAGCTAGTAAATAAATAAAATAAATTAATATTTTGGACATCTTACACACAACACCATCTAGTTCAAAACTAATCAGAGCTTGTGTTATGGGTACTAGACAACTGATATAGATACATATACTTTTTTTGTAAATAAATACACATTATACATAGAATACACCCAAACTCCAAAACAAATATTTGCAGATCATACAAACATTTGGTCCGACCCGGGAATCGAACCCGAGACCTCAAGCACAGAAGTCGCATACGTTACCACTATGCCGCCGAGACAGTTAATAGGCTACGGGCCCGTGTCGAAAATTGATGGATCAAGTGTTTGTAATGAAGTGAAGCTTTGTAATTTCAAATTAACAGCTTTTCACTAAATGCATTTAAAAGTATGTTCGGTACTTACATAAAAAAATTCATACCTAAAACTTTTGTCTGTCTGTCTGTTGTTCTGCTACCGAAATGGCTGAACTGATTTTGATTAAACTTTCATCAATAATATATCATATTATTGATGAAAGTTTTATATATATATCTGATAGCTGATAATATAAGGAGTAACTAAGGACACTTTCTAAAAATAACTTCGCTCCGCGGCGTTACCCGCAGTTGATATTGTAAAAGTACAACAACAACCGCAGATAGTTTCTAAACAAAATCGTGTTTCAGCCTCAAAATGCTTCAATAAATGCGATTCGAATATATTTCTTGCATGACTTCCACAATGATTATACTTTCATCAAATTCAGTTCAACCGTTAAGTCACGTACGCAAATGTCTTCAGCACATTAAGTGGTTATACTACTCGTCTTGGTGCTAAATCAATTCTGCCAGAACTTTTTCCAATCGCGTTCTTTGAAATTGATTGTTCATGTACTTTTTCTGATTCCGAATAACTGTTTTTAACATCGTAATAATAGCTTTTTATTCATTATCATCGTAATCAACAGGCTTTAATGATGATGATGTTCTCCTAGCCGATTACGGCCACGGCGGCCAGTCTCAACAGAGACCAACCAACTACGCAGGAGATATTATAGTGCACAAGTGTGTCCGCAAACACAGGTGCACTCTCTGTTCTCTCACTCTCATAATCCGATCGGACGGTCAACCAACACGATCAGGGAGAGATCAGGGACGTAGGACCGACAGCTTTACGTGCTTGTTCATGAAATATAAAAAAAATGTTTAAAGATCAATTAATGTCGGCAAAATAATTTAAAGTTCTGCCAATAACAGGCTTTTGAATGACAGATAAGTAGAATTTTGATAGTACTACATCGCTTTGATGAAAGACTCGTATAACACAGAGTAGTAAATTTATGAAATGGAGCTTTGATGCTAAATGAAATCTCTTTCTGATAATTCTCTGTGTAAATCAAAATTATTTAGAGCGATAGTAAAGTTGTACTTTTGAATGAAACTATAATATACCCCAATAAATACTTTTCATTACAAAATCAATTGCGGTTCGTTTGTCTCGTTAAAACTCGAGAACGACTAAGGCGATTTAGCTGATTTTGGTTTTGAAATGGTCGTCGTAGTCCAGGGAAGGTTCAAACGGTGAAAAACTAAAAAAATAACTTGAAAATTCAAATGACACCTATACAAAGTAGTGGGAACGGTAGTTGCTTGATAATAATTCTGATTACCTTCGCCTTAACTGTTACATGTTACACATTTCTTATGCGAAGCGCTTAAAAATCTAATTTAAATTAATCATCCTTATCAATCAAATCAATATTGTGTTAGTAACAGTGTGACTTGACATAATGTTAGTATATAGAATTAATAATAGGTGTGGATACACATCCATTTAGTTATGAGGAAGGGGGTCCCTACTATCTACAAAAGGTAGATGAATGATATTGCACTTCTTCTTCCTCAGTTAATATATTGGGAAGAAATCGTTTACTTTTTCTGCCTTTATTATCGAAGTTCAATTGACTATTTCTATCATTAACGACCTTGTAATAGGGTGCAGTGTACAGTAGACAGACAGAAGATCAGCGTAAAATTATAGCGATCGTGCTGCCGTGTTTCGTTAGTGAGTGCGAGACCGGAGTCCCAAAGATGCAGAAGCATCACTTAGTTACTGTGCTGCATTGTTGCAATGTCTGCAACGAGTATGATGACCACCATTCTTGGATTCTGCTTATGCTTTCTATGAGGCAGAATAGTCATTTTGGCAGGCCCATACATAAAAAAATTGCCTGAGGAAAATTGAGAGTAACTGTCTACTAGTGCAGATACGCCTGTCCTATTGCACGCCACTCTGACTGATTTTGGGCTTCTCGATCGACCGTTATATTGAGCAATAATTTTATGTATCCCAATAAAGTCAAGAACTTTTATTACGAACTTGGTCACCTCAATAATGAGTGTGTAATTGTAACGTTATACGTTTCCGTCGTAACACGAGAAAGTAATACATTGCCCGGTGCAGTGTAAAAGTAGGAAATTGGTGCCAGCTTAACTTGAGTTCCGAGTGTAATAAACAAAGGAATCTTGTACTTGACTTGTATTTTGCTGGACTTTCTTACCGGTTGTATATAACTATAAATGCTAAATTAGAAAATAGGTATGATGTGTGATTTCGCTCGAGATTTATAGGAAAACTTTTGATGAATCTATTAGTCTTACTGTTTTTCACTGCTAATTGAGTGGTCATTGCTTAGATTCTTATCAAGGTAAATGTATGTTCACGTGATGGAGTATGTCAACCAAAGCTTTTTATTTCAAAAAACTATCAGTAAGGTTGTTTTATTGTGTTTTGTCATTAAAATAACGCTGGAAACTTTACATTTAATATTTGTAATTGTTTTAATATGATTTACAATTTTAATACACTTTTACTAACTCGTGGTACCATGATACTCTGAAAATCGCCATGAAAGTCTTCCGGCCAAAACCTCCCACACTCTTCATGTCACTTGACCACAGATAACTGATCTTATCTAATTCTACTACAAATGTCATTAAATGACGGAGACTCTTACAAGGCAATTCAGCTCAATTATTACATCGCCTTCTATCGACATGAATGTGAATTACATATATTAACTAGATATTACTTCAAACAACGTTTGATGAATACGATCATTTCAAAGTTAAAGTCAAAATCAATTTTTTTTTTCAAATAGGCGCATATTTTGAAGGCACTTATGAATAGTCAATATTTATAAATCGAGTGATTCTAGTCGCCAGTTCCAAGTGCAGCCTACCCTTCATGGAGAAGAATCTGGTAAGAAACTCCATGGACGCTCCTTTTAAAAAAATAAATAGGGTTTACAATTATTTTAATTTTAATTATGAGACTTGAATGAGAACAAAGTGACTACCTCATTGGTCTCGCAGTTGGCGTGTGCGACTGCTGATCGTGAGGTCTCGGGTTCGATTCCCGGGTCGGACCAAATGTTTGTTTCGGAGTTTGGGTGTTTTCTATGTATAATCTATGTATTTACAAAAAAAAAAGTATATATGTATTTGTATCAGTTGTCTAGTACCCATAACACAAGCTCTGCTTAGCTTGGGACTAGATGGCGTTGTGTGATAGATGTCCGAAATATTTATTTCTTTTAAAGTCGATCAAAGAAAATAAAACAAAATGTTTGGAGTAATTGCTATACAGCTAATGAGCTGACCAATCACGCGCCGTTTTTACTCTAAACTGCAAATTTTTTAAATTTGGACTACCACTTTGGACCACTTTTGGAATATAAAATCCAATTAGAACTTTCACTTACAATCAAATTTATAAATTTACGTACTTACATCTAAATTAATATAATATATACATATAATTAATATAATAAATATACTTATATATAAAAATCAATTGCTATTAGTTTGTTTCGCTAAGACTCGAGAACAGCTGGGCCGATGTATCTAATTTTGGTTTTGAAACGGCTGGGTTTTAAAACGGCTGTCGTAGTCCAGGGAAAATTTAAACGATGAAAAATTAAAAATTACTTGAAAATCCAAATTTTAAGTGTAAGAAGTAGCGGGTACAGCTAGTAATATATAATTATGTTTGTCAGCAATCTGGTTATCACAGTACAGGTTCAGTCTAGTTTGGGATCAGGCGGGCCGTGTGTGAGACCTTCCATGTTATTTTTATTGCTACTTCAATCTCCGATCGAGCTTTCATTATCATCTTTCTGGGTTGATACCTAAACTTCAAACCCTTCATTTAATTAAACATTATTTTGTAAACTATTTTGTAACTCAAAGGTTTAAGCTGAAAACCAGGGCTTTTAATTCCAAGTTTTAGCTAGCTTAGACCTTTTGATTTTGGTATTATAGTTCTTGTGTATTTTTGTGCAAATCTGTGATACTGAAATCAATAAACTTTTATTCTATTCTTATTCTATTCTTAATGTAAATCTTTTTCTATTATATGAACAACATTAGTTTTGTGTATTGTACGATACATATTTGATTCTTGATAATACTTCAGAACCCAAATAAATTGAGTATTGACTGAAATTTTGAATGAAACGTGTGATATTTCAGCAATTACTTGTACAAATACTGGTACGTGAGCGATAATTTAACACAAACAGAGCGGCTCAACTTCAATTGTAATTGTGACGCTTTTATTGAAGGAAGAGATAAATCAATTTAATTTGTTAAATACGTATGTATTTCGATTGAAGTATACTAAAATTACAACTGATTTTTTTAACATTACTCTTGTGCCTTCAAATTCGGGAGGCTAATTTATAACCCTATCTATCTATTAATCCTGGCCCCTTCTGTTATAGTCTCAGTTCTAAATTTATTACAATATATAAATATCTTATTTTGAAAACTGCACACTTATTTTAAATTATTTATCACAAATTGAAATGAAATAAACATTAATTAATTAACCGGAAATGATAACAATAAAAAAAATAAACAATAACAATATTTACATAAAAGCGTCAACAAAATCCTCGCCTACTGGGAGCGTTCCCAGTAAATAGCTTCCTGAACCCACGTCGTATTAACTAACCAAACCCTTGCTCCCAAAAGTGAGACTATTCTAACAACACCACATTGAACCTTTAGTTTAGATATCCAGGGGCTCGAAACAAATAAAAAGCATGACAGTATTAAACCTCAAATCCCTTGAGGTAGCAAAAACCAATCAGATCTGCAGAAGCGGTACCCGTATTCAACACGAATGAACGAACATGACACCGGTAGAGAGAAATTATATTAAAGTCTTTGTACTGACGCAATAGATTGAACGAGTAATATCACAGTTACGGTCCATGTGGGTGGTGCCGTACTTGTCACTACATATTTGACAATGTCATAAAGTGAAATGAGATAGTTATCACTAATATAAAAGGCACAATAGGGACAAAGGATATTCAAATCTTGTGTATATCAAGTTTACGTGTAATTTCAAGGGCTGCGAAATGTTTGATAATGTACACCTTCTATCAATACCTACACATATATTTTGTTTGTCATTTTGTAGTTATAGCACCATTACTTATCTAAACATTATTGTACCACTATGGACTATATCATACTAATTGTCTGTGAGAGATCATAGTCTGCGACGAAATCGCTAATTGTTCAGTTTATTGCATTTAACTTTTTTAATTTTAATTAACTTAAATTAAAAAAGACAGGTAATTTCGTCTCAAACAAAACGCTGCTGTGGCAAAGAAAATCTCAGATTATTTAGCAAATGTTCCCACAGTTACATTATATTATCTCCAAATGATCCAATTACCAATGAACTTAATTACAGTGCTTCCTCATTGTTAAGAGCATACCGTGTGTCTTACTTGCTGAATCAGGTTAATTACCTCGATTACCGTGTTCCATGTTAAGAGTAAGTACATGTGCTTTCTTTTCTTAGGATCATCAATCTATAAATATTATTGATCTTAAGAGTTTATTTGTTTGATTAAAATGTGCTTTCCTGAGGAACCACTGATTCAATTTAAAAAAAAAACTATTGAACAGCTCATTTAACGAAGAAAGCAAGATATTATGCCTTCCTCAAGCGCATGGATAAATAGTTCAGCAATAAATAGCAACAATCAGAAATATTGCATAAACGGGTACAATTTATTCGTTTTACAACACGCAGTTAAAGTTATGGTCATGCTAGTAAGTAACTGATATAGTAAATCTTTTGAACAAAAATTCGAATTACTGTACGTTGAAGTTCTTGATCATTTTTGATTTAGATCACCAGGCATTGCGTTTCAGTGGAACCCTTGCTAGCCTAACGGACCCATAGATATAGTTAGCAAGTCGCAAACAGTCCACCTGGTGACCAGATATAGTGAGGCGCTTCACCTCTTAAAAACTATTTACTCATCCTTGTGGGTGTGATGATAGGTTCCTATCTGCGCTGCAGTGAGGGCTGTGCCCCTTCATTATACCCACGTAGTTCCGTACATACCACACAACGGTTCCGATTTACAATTCAAACATGTGCTGTTTGAGAATGTTCCGTACGAGAAGCCGACCAACAAACCGGCTACAAACACCTCGAGACCGTACGAGAGAGCTGGTGTTATTTCCCGATTAACGTAACAAAACGGCTACTAGCATGTCGTCAATTCCAACAATTAATCTATATTTCAACATACGCGGTTTTAAAAAACTTATCCTGAGTGACATTTGACATTTTACAACTGTCAAGGCAATTATGACAAACCCTAGGGTTACCATTACAAACTACATATTACTACTATCGATATCGAACAATCTCAATCATTCAAAAATTGATTTTGCCTTTCCAGGTGATTCAAAATGTTAGGACAAGCTCGATGGCTGATGTTAGTGATAGCGGCAGGCCTCACGCTGCAGTCGAGAGGTGATGGCGGTATCAGGCTCCCTGATCAGCCTCCTAAACAAGAAGGACAATCTGATGGAAGATCTTTGAGTTTTGGGAATGAACATTCCAGATCGGTAAGTTATTCATAAACTAAAATATTTTGAGGTTTTAAATATTCTTGTTCTCGGTGTTATCAACTTCTATCACTTTTGTCTGATGGTAGTTTTTGAGGCCAAATAAACTAGCATTATTTCAGAAAGAAACGGTAGAAAATAACCTGGCTTTGAATGAATGGTCGAGGTTGACTGTTGTCAGGCATTTCACTTCTTTAATCCAGGTTGTACTATATCAACCAAATCTTCTATTCTAGCCTCAAGCCTCAGGCCGTGGATTCCTGGACTGGATAGGTTTAGGCGAAGATCAAGACCCGTACATCCAGCAATCAACACAGCAGTGCATCCAAGGTGACCTGGCCGATTGCTTCAAGGCACAGGCTTTGCGGTCATTTGATGACTTCTTTGATAAGCCATCTTATGCGTAAGTAGTTAATAATTTCTATTCTTCTGGAAGTTAATGTACACAGACATAGCCAAATTGAATACAATAACGTGCTTACCATGGAAATCTATAATTTTTTAAAAAATCGAAGTAAGTACAGAAAAATCAGTTTATCACATTTCATCTAGGACAAAATTTTCAATGTTTTTTTAAATTTTAGGTTATCAGAAAATGCTGTTCTGGTCAAAGTGGAAAGTCAAGCCCGTGCATTAGTCCGTGAACCTCCGGCATTAGAGTCTCAACCCAGAAGCGAGGACTCAGACTGGGAGGCACTTGTAAAATATGGCATGAGGAAAATTGAGAGGTAAAGAGTTTCTCCATTATATTTTTCATTTACCAAAATGTAATAACTGACTTCCAAAAAGTAGGCTTTCAATTGTTCGAAATGTTTTTTTAAGTTCGACAAACTTTGGTCACCTACTATAACATGTCTATTGACACATTACTTGACTATAACATTAGAAGTCGGGTCACTTACCAATAGACCAGTAAACAAGTAAAATTTTAACAAAAATAAAACCGACTTCAAAGTTTGACTCGATTTCTCTTAGACGCCATCATCAGATCTTAGTGTCCTTATCATGGTACCACCGTTGGGATATCTCCTTTCCATTAAAAAAAGAATCATCAAAATCGGATCATAAATGACGAAGTTATCCCCGAACACACATAAAAAAATGTCTACGGTCGAATTGAGAAACCTCTTCCTTTTTTTGAAGTCGGTTAAAAAAGGAACAATATAGTTTTTACAAGGTGAATTAAAACCTGTTTTTCTGTTAAAAAAAAATACGTTAGTAATATGTACGTACATTAGTTATGTAAATTAGTATTCTAACCGGGAAGCATCCTGTGGACTAAATTACAAAATAAATCCTTATTCTGTCAACATGCAACATATGTTTCCCTCATTATTTTACGTTCTGAAATAGATTATAACCATGGATCACATTAGTTCTCGTACATTTTACGTAAATTTAAATGCACTTTAGATGTTGACTAATTCCTATAATTTCGTACTCAGCAGAATCTTTAATATCTACTGTTTCAAGACACCAATCAATAAGCGTACAAGATCTTATCGGAGTATAATATTTGTTAATAAAACCAATTCAAACATTTCAAATTAAATAACAGTAGAAGAAAATTATGTTAAGTTATTATTGAAACACTAGACCAAAATACATATTTATGATCCAAGAGATCAATGAATTTTTTATCCCGCCATCTCAGAAAGAGTATTTTTGCCCTTCGATATCTGAGTGCAAACACCGCTACAGCTAGAGGATAAAGTAATTAGAATTTAGAACATCGTGTGCACTAAGTTAGTGAATTCAAAACATTATTGAACCATTTTACTTCTCCATGGTGCCGAATTTATCATACAACCTTTTTTAATTTGTTAAAAACTCAGACTCGTAACCTATTTGAGTGAGTGAACTATTTTTTTATTTTCTTTGCCCGCGCCATTTTCGTTTCACGTCATATCGTTGAAACCTTAGGTTAAAAATAAGAAACATTAGTGATGTCCTCGCTGAGGTGGAGTAAAAAGTTACGTGTAGCACTCGAGTGCAAAGATTTTTCACCTCGTGTTCTTTTCATTCCCTCGTTAACGCTCAGGATTCTAACTTTTAAATCTCTCTAACTTTTAAATACTCGCTGCGCTCGGGATTCAATTTTAGAATCGCGGTTAAAAATCAACTTTGCGCTCTTGTATAAGAAATAACAATTAAAGGTTTCTTTGTTAGATTTTTCTTCTCAAAAAACTCAAATCCATTAGGAACGGGTAATTGTAGATCAGCATAGGCAAATCCACATATATCTAAATCTTCTGTGCGTGTATATGACTGAACTCCTCCTAAATGGCTGAACTGATTTTATTAAAAAATAATTGGGTCTATTCCTGAGGATTCGAGAATGGTTTAAATTCACAATTCGGTGGAGTGTTACCCGCCGTTGTACGTACAACAATAACCGCGGGTAACACCGGACTCAGCTAGTATTATAATAGATTTTCTATATGTATATACAACTACACAAAATATTTGACAAATCTAATGTTCCTCTTTTAATGATCTATGATCTTAGAGTCTGTATAAGATATAAAATCAAATATTTTTTTCAGAATATTTTATAACTTTTCAACCTTGAAATATTAATTTTACATTTTATAGAAAAAGTTTCTTAATCTTAATTAGGAGCTTATAAGAGTACTGAAAGCATGAGACCCTGTTTCTTAATTTGAAATGACTACTAGTCATTTGGATTTTTAAAAAAGGTACATTGTTTGAGAAATGGGAGAAAAAGATTTTTTACATCCAATTATTTATTTAAACGAGTCATCACATACTTCTAGCTCCAGCAATAACTTCTTCTAAATAAAACTGCAAAAAATTTCAGATTTCTGAGATCAACTGCTTTGGAGATGGAACTTGACGATGATGTGACTTCTCGTGGGATCTTAGCTCCTCGTTTTATTGGTGATATAGCTGATGAAGTGGACATCATTGAAAATAAGAAAGCTTCCTTCCGTAAGTATTTAACAGGAATATTCATTGATAGTGAAATAGGTAAGAGACAGATTTATTAATAACAAAAATAAGATCTATACAAATAAATAAAATTGGAGTGTCTGTTTTTAATATTAAAATAACCGTTTTTTACTTAATGCATATGTATGTATACACGGTACATATACCAAAATATAGTTAAAAAAATATTTGTCTGATTGTCTGTCTGTCTGTCTTTTTGTTCCGGGTAATCTCTGGAACGGCTGTACCGATTTTGACGAGACTTTCACTAGCAGCTAGCTGATGGTTCAGGGAGTAACTGAGGCTACTTTTTTTAGCCTGACTTTGTCCCGTGGCGTTACTCGTGGTACGACAATAACCGCGGGTAACACCGCGGGGTTCAGCTAGTATACAATAAAAGCAATCGAGTTAAATGAAGCAACTCTTTCTAACTCTTGGAGAATGAGTAGCCAGATTTCATTTAAAGCATTACAGATAACGGCAACACTATAAGATTTTCTGTTTTTAAATAGTGAAGCATTAAAAACATTATATTTAACATATTCGAATATATTATATCTTGGCATAAAAATTGAGATTCTTAAAGTTAATCTTGCATTTGAATTCATTCAATTCAGTTCAGATGCTGTAAACCAAAATATATCTTAACTTCGGCTTGTATGATAGTTTTTCGAATAGCATAGCTAGAAATATTGTATTCTACAATATTGTATCTTTATCGTGGGTAACGGGCTTAATAGAATTTTATATTACTTTAACGTATACTTTGAAGTACACGTGTGAACAGATAATGTTTATTACGAACTAAAATCTCAACGGGCGTCTTTTTTAAAAGCCAATTAAATCTTTCATACGACGAAAGATGCCTTCATTATCTATACACTACATAATTTAAGAAATATGAAAATATATTTCAGAAATAAAGATTGTGAGAATCATAATGCTATTTTTTACTTACAGCTGGCCGTCATAAGTTGAAGAAGCTAATCATTCCTATGTTGCTGATTCTGAAATTGTTCAAACTCAAACTGCTGCTCTTCTTGCCTCTAATTCTCGGTCTCGCCAGCTTCAAGAAGTTCTTAGGATTCTTAGCTCTTATCGTACCTGGTATGTATTTCTCTGTTTTAATTTAAAACTTGTCTTAAAATCTTAAGTACATTTTGCCACTTGAACAATTAAGATGGTTTCCTATGAATGTACGCGATTAACGTATGCATGAGATTTACTACGATAACCTTAGATAAGCAAATTTAGCGCAAATGATATTATACACGCTTCAATAGTTTTATTTTATTTCTCAGCTTTCATTTTCTTTTACGATTCTAGAACAAGGTAATTAACTTTACCGTTTCTTTTTCCCCTTGCATTTTCTACGTGTGGTTTCAATTAAATGCAAACACATTTTCCTAACAGAATCAACTGGATTCAATTACTGTTTTTAATACAATTATGTTTATTTCTAATATTTATTAGTTTGGAATGCTTTTATGGTGCCTTATAAGAAAAAAAATCATAAGAAGATCAACTTTATTGCACACACATACTCTCTCTCTCATGCCTCTTACTATATCTACTTACCTAACTTACCATATACTCCATGTCAACAACAACAACCCATAACGTCCCACTTCTGGGCTCGGGTCTCCTCTCAGAAGAGGGTTAAGGCCATATTTCCCCACGTTACCCAAGTTTGAGTTGGGGACTGGCAAGACAACGTTGTGGTTACGTCATCTTGCCATTGGATGTTTTTAAGCCGCCCAAAGGCCTCCAACTAAGCTTCACGACTGTTATCATATGATAACAACTGGGACCGACTGCTTAACGTGACATCCGAATCACGGAGACGCACATGGTAACATGCCACTAGCGGTCACCCATCCAGATACCGACCGCGCCGTCGTTGCTTACCCCCGGTGATTGATTTTAATCACCGAGTGCAACTGGGCTATGAGCGCCTCCATGTCAAGCTTGTGTTTAAACAATATATTTCAGAAAAATATATATCACCAATCTTAATCATGTTTAATTTCTCTTTTCAGGTGTCATTGGCTACTTCAAGTTCTGCAAGCCCAATTCTTCACCATTCTCCCAAAATCACTACACAGGACCTCAGTATAGCCCTGCTGGCATCGGTCTTGGCTCTCATGGAATCTACAGAGACACCCCACCAGCGTATGGTCATGGACATTATGAAAGCTATCCCGTAAGTATATCTCAAAGTAAAAAAGAGTTTTGTCTTCTAAAACGACGTTCTAAATGTCTGACTAAAATTAGATCTATTACACTAAAATAGACCTTTTTAATCTACATAAAAAAGCTTTTTAAATAAGAGAATAGAAGAGAATTTTGTAGAAGGTTAGAGACGCAATAACAGAATAAACACAATTAATAGGAAAGCAGCTGCAACATTTCAAATGCTGTCTATTAAATACTGTAAATCGAAATTTGCTTTTAGTAATCAAAGAATATGCAACCACCACATGTTTGGTACGACCAAAATAAAATAGTACCGAAAATTCAGTAATCGTGTAATAATGTTTATATTACTTAAGGTTATTTATTTATAGGTGGCATAATGATCAGTAACATTGCATAATAGGCAAGTCTAAATTTTCTCAAAGCAAAGCAAAAAGCTCAAAGCGAGACTATATTATATTCATTAGATCTGAAAACTAATTTTAACTGAGTTAGATGAAATAGGAATGACTTTCGTAAGTACTCTAGTTCACATTGAAACGAGAAATGTACTAAATAATGATTACATTTAAAATTTTATGTTTCTGCAGTATCAAATTCAGTAACAGTAGGCATAATTTTCATAATCATGTGTTTAATGAAAGAATTAAAGCTCGAGAGCGTAAATTGTTTAACGTTTTATTTGAGAATTATACATGCTTTAGTTAATTTACTTATATTTGTATATTTATAGAAAAAAAAGTATAAATGTATTTATATCAGTTGTCTAGTATCCATAACACAAGCTCTGCTTAGCTTGGGATAAGATGGCGTTGTGTGTTAGATGACCGAAATATTTATTTATTTATTTTAGGGTGGCCAAAAATACGGTTCAGGTGGAATTTCCTTCAGAGAACACGAAAGTCCTCAAGATTTAGCGTACCAAGGATGGGATTACAGAAATAAAAAAGGAGCTGAAGATATCAAAGCAGAAGAGCCTTAAGACTGACTATTCTAAATATAGGTGATGATAGCTGTGTGCAGGTTTTGTATATTTTAGCTTATAATAAAGTAAAGAGCAATGGACAATACCGTACGAAGCATCTTAATATTTTATTCCTAAAAGTCTATTATGAATCAATCTTCCGTGAATCATGTGTACATCATTACAACTATTCCGATCAATAGCGAAATCAATAAAAAATGTTTCTGAGGTGTAAGAGCAACCTCTTCTATCTATTTATTTGCTTTAGTTTCTCTCTAATCGTCTATGTACGACTCCATGTTACAATTTACTAATTTAGCTGTAGCGAGGTACCTACAATTGTGTACAGTAATTTATTATCTTGCAATTTACAGTTAACGCCTCGACTGCGGTACAATAAATTGAGCACGATTTATGAATGCCATGCAAATACTAACCGCATTTGCAATATTAAAATCTTTATCTCATAAGTTACACATAGCTTTCATTTCTTTTTCGTTGTTTGGTATTTTTAGTTGATGTTTATTTTTTTCAATAAATGTATTTAAGTTTAATTATTTTATTGATATAAATGTTGCTTCGACTTTGCACCGTGCCATTCCTTTGCATTAGATTTGATAAATTTTTATTTAACTACTGAACTTGTCAAGCGGCTGCTCGCCTTTTCAGGTGATCAGAAGCAGTGCTTTGATTGCACAGACAATGCTTTCAGCTCTCTAAGAACGCTTCCAGAAAGGAATGACGATAATAAGTTTTATAACAACGTGCATGTAAATAGTCATAATGCCTTTGAATTACTTCGCTATTCGTACATTTTATAGTATATTGTATTTATTAGTGTTTGTTTTGCCTTTTAGTCATCTGTTTTGTTGTTTTAATTCTGCATTTTAATATGATGATTATTAATAGGTTTGCTTTACCTGTACTGTAAATAAACATTTTGTTTTATCTTACTGTCACATTGCAGTCCTGTATTGTATGTGGTGTAATCAACTCAAGTGTTTGTGTTTATGGTCTGTATTGCTCATTGTGTTTTATATTTGTTCTCACGGCAAAATTATTGATACCTCATTTGATATATATTTATTTTGATGTATTAGTATTGGTTATAATTTTTACCTTCATTATGCGAAACATCTAATTTCAATTTCTTCATTGATCTTGGTTTCGAAAAATTGAATGCAATCACACTGGTGTTTATGTAAAGTATTAATATAAAATTTGTGAATGTAAATTAAACTAATGGTAAGGTTTTAAATTAACAAAGAATAAAAGAGATAGTATCTATCTTTGTGTTCGTCAAGTTTGACGATTTAACGTTATCATATATTGTGTATGATGTTTACTTAGTAGGTAAGTCATGTATTTTTTTACATAATATGAAACTGTTTTTATAATTTTTTTGTTTCAATTCTCATTTCTAATAAATGAACCCGATTTCTCGTTAGTTCCCCTACACTAAAAGAATTCATCATTTTCCTAACCGATACTATTCCCAAAAAATATTTGGCATCGGTTACTCAATACTTAAAACGGTTTTACCTGAATATGAGTTGTTCCACACAGCCATTGGCTACGCACCTTCGCAATCCTGAGGGCGAAATGAAATCAAACTGTCGTAGGACTGTTTTATCCCCTATAGTCAAACCGGGCCGTACGTAACGATGTTCACCCACGTCCAAATTCAGAATCCGGTCTAGAAAAAGTTTAAATCCATGATCCCGTTATAATTCTCAACTAGATAACCGTGATTTTCATTAACAGTACATTTATTGGCACAAGCCTCTCCTTAGAAGGGAGACTTTGGCTTATTATACCATGCTGTTCAGATGGTTTGATAATGGGGTTGTTTCGAGTTTTCTTCCTTTTTGCTGTAATGTTGTCCTGCGGAGTTTTTTCCCTTACTCGGCTCTTAGGGCACAAGATTGGGGTGACAGGTGAGGCCAGCAGTCACCCTAGCAGAAACAGGGTGGAGTGGCGGCATGCGGCACGAGCTCTACTTAGTGCACGCGCCGTACGTCGGGGTTCTAGAGATTTCCTTCAAGGGTGCATCCGGTTCCCCGGCTTCTAATACCCGAGACGGTGTGTGGTTTTTAGGAGGTTCGAGTCTGACATAACCACCAGTTGGTGGTTTTCTAGGGGATTTTCGCACAAAAAAAGAGGCACTTACATGATGAATAGGGGTAGTGACACTACGTGTTTTTCATATCTATACTAATATATAAAGCTGAAGAGTTTGTTTGTTTGTTTAAACGCGCTAATCTCAGAAAAAGCACGTGCGATTTAGAAAATATTTCAGTGTCAGATAGCCCATTTATCGAGAAAGGCTACAGGCTTTATATCATCACGCTAATACCAATAGGAGCAAAGCATCAATAAAGAATGTTTCCAAAACGGCGGTAATTTATCACGGTACCGACAATAATAAGAGACGTAAACGAGGTTACGTGGGTCGGCTAGTTTTAAATATGTATGGAGGAATGGGTGTCATTGTCATCCAACATATACGGAGCATCCTTCGATCAGGTTAAATGATCGTGCTTGGCTGGTCACGGCTCGACAGTTGATGTTGGGATGATATATATATATATATATGCTAATCGACGCGAGAACTTCCATATCGTGATTCAGGATTAGTAGTTACTTTGTATAGTTCGTTCCTAGTTTTCTGTATATCCGATAGAGGGCGCTGTAGTACATTTTTGCTGTCATATATGAAAGTCGCCACATATGGTTATCACAGATCTTTTGGGTATTATAAGTATTAAATAAAACAAATAATCTGAACAAACCTAGTAAACTTTCCTACATGCTGAACTAAATTAAACAACAGTTTCACAAGTAAAGCAAACACCAGCTTTTAGTTAATTTCAATTAATTGTATGAACAGGTTTTAATTAGGGCCTCTTCGTGTTACATAAACATAGTTAATTAGATTTGAACTTAAATATTCAAGAGCATTTGAAACCTATTTTGTAGACACAATTTTCTTAAAATAATCTAATATTGTTATTCTTTTGACGATACTGGTAGGTTTGAGTGAGGTTATTTAATTTGTTTATTTATTATCTGACAGAAAAATAGGTGAATGTCCTCATCAGGGTTACTGCCTCACTCCCGTCTTTTGCCAAATTCGTACCTTCCTCATCCTGTTCGTGTATTAGGAATATTTTATTGATAATAAATTACTTTGAACAGGGAGGTAGAATGGCAGTCAACAATAAAATATCGAGTGATACATTAGCCTGCACTTAGATGCTATGTAGAGTGATTATTATGTCCGTGGTCAGAATCATCGATTTAAAAAAAAAAACAATATCCAAAAAGCAACCAACCCAAACTCCCTACCAAAAAATACTAAAAAGCTTAAAATAAACTGGCTCTTCATAAATTGCTTTGCCAATTCTTGTCTATACCAAATTCTTTGTTCGTTTAAATAGTAGTATTATTATGTGTGCTAGGTACCTTAAAACCTGTTTGAAGTCGGCGCCAAGCCAAATGTAATAGTAGGTACCACACTCGCTATATTTCGAGACGACGTTAGCCCGCGCGTGACTGCCCGCTTGGGTAGTTTTGTGCTATACGAGGAGTAGCTATCCGGCAGCGGCGAGTGCGGTATTTCCTATTACATTATGGCTCCTCCTTTTTTTGAAGTCGGTTAAAAATCGAATCAATCGTTGTGCTTATTCTAAGGTATTTTATTATAAAAACCATGATGGGCTTGGACAGAATAACAGCGGTTGGTATATTTTGCATTGTCACCCATATGCTGAGTCCAATACCATATTGCCTTTTCAGTAATACGCGAAAAGATTTTTTATTCTGAAAGGAGAAAAGATACTGCGCCGATCCCGAAATCAGACATGGAAGAAACATAAAAATCCTTAAAGCGGGCTATGTTAAGTGACAAAATTTGAGCTCAATAGGCATAGAACTTTTTAGTTTTTGAATCGTAAATATGCAAACCAACTTAAAATTTGCGTAACAATGGTAGAAATAAATTTTATGATTGTATTGTAAACAGTTTCAGAAACAAGAACAAACAGAAATCCTTGTCTAATATACTAAGTAAAGAGTTAAGTCGAGCCACCATAGGGAGGTGTGATGCGGTAATTTTCTTTTTTTAAATATCTTTATCGTTAACATACTATTAATTAATAGCAGCTATATTTGTACATTGATTGATACAAAACATAGTAAATTCCTTATCTTTTGTTTTTATTTTTTTTTATTACTTTAACTTATAACTACGAATTTAACAAAAGTGATGCTACTGGGAATGTTTTGTTGACTGAGTAAGTCAAATATGGTATTTTTTTTATTTTCGATTCTTGCGTCCTGTCAATGTATTTGGTTATCTTATAGCTTACATAAACACTCGCATGGTAAAATTTTATGCAAAATAAACCAAATAATTCAATTATTATTCAAGTCACATACACATCCATGATAGGTTTTCCACAAAAATTCTCAAAGTTTTTGTAACGTGTTGAAAATTGAACTAAAATTTTGTTTCTTATGCATGCTTCTTGTTTCTTTGTCATTACTTCTTGACAGGTCAACTCTTTAGGTGCAAGAATATGATTTATCAAATCATATTGTTATTATTGCTATTGTTAATATCTAGGTCTAAAATAAAATCTCTTGTTCTACCAATATTTCTTGACATGAGTTTGAACTACATCGAAATCTTTACCGCCTTTTAAAAACTTTAGCTCGTCAAAATCTTTTAGTATATATAAATCTTCTCTGTCAGAAGCCTCTCTCTTTTCTCTTTTATACAATTTCTTTTTTTGCATATTCTGGAATGGCATGGGATTTCTGGCCGTCTTTGATTTGTACTTTTTATTTTTTTTTCTTAGATTTGGGGGCAACGTTGTAAGATCATCTTTCCAGGCAGACATATCCTCCTGACCTTTGTCATGATACGTGTGCGCAGATTTTGTTGTAGTTTTTAATTTGACAACATATATTCTTTTAGTCCTTTGTTTCTTCTTTTTTATTATTTTCTGTATCGTTCTTTTTGGTGATTTCTTTAGGAACTTCTTCTTTTTGTCTTCTAATGGATTAATTGTTGGCATACGAATCATATTTTCTGCCTTTTCAATGTACGATGAGTTGTGAGATATCTGTAATATGTAATGTTTATTTTATGTTAATATGACGTAAATATTTGTTCTTTTAGACAAATTCCTGAGTCGAATAATAAAAAATCATGTCATAGAAAATATAACTGTGCCTAACAAAGATGTCTAATTGAAAATTGTTATCATTAAGGTAAAAGTGGGATAGTTGCTCTAGTACTATAGACATCCCAAAACCTACATTGACTCTTACGCAAGTTTTTATATTATGTCTATTTAGAAATCACAGAACTATCCCAGAAAGTATTTATTAAAATATATATTCGCTTTGACTGGCTCATATAAATATATATTTATATATATTATTATTATTAGACATTGTGAGGATACAGTCGTGCCACCGTTATTATGTAACAAGTTTCAAGCATTTTTACATTTAAGAATTGACGTAAGATAATGCCAATTAGAAAAATTATTAGAAAGTAATCTAGATGATCTGATAATGTTTCGAAACAATTAAAGCTCTTATTTTTGGATTCCTCCATTATGAAATTTAATGTTTTAGTACGATATCATGGTTTAAAGGTATCTAACAATAAAATATAAAATTCAACATTACTTTTTTTTTATGCGGCTTCCAGAAGTGCTGCTTCCATAGTGGAATGCCCTGAAGGAAAAATACGGGGGATCTTTAAATTAACTGTATTTAAAAGTAAGTAAATTGTGAAAGAAATGATAATAAACGTATTTATGTTCTTTTGTGTGGCGCCACTGTATCCTAACGTAAAATATATGTTATACTATAGTGTTAGTATTAAACTTGCACCAAAAAATCAATCAAATTACCATAACATTCTTCTTTTCTGCAGCGCTCTGTTTAACTTCGCTGCCTTGACTACTGTGATTCTGAAAAATAAAGTAATAATGTTATTTTGTTCTTAAAACATAGAAATTTACGACATATTTGGACTAACTCCCCAATGAAATCGCCTAAGCAATATCCCTTCTACACCTTTAATTTTAATCTATTCTCAATTTGCTCATCTAATCCCTAGAGTGGCCAGTTTATGGCGATAACCTTTTAGAGTTTATATAACAGTTTTGTAGTAACATAAGTAAGACAAGTAAGGCAATCAAAATGTGCGGCAAAACGTCTACCGT
This sequence comes from Spilosoma lubricipeda, assembly GCA_905220595.1. Taxonomy (NCBI): domain Eukaryota; kingdom Metazoa; phylum Arthropoda; class Insecta; order Lepidoptera; family Erebidae; genus Spilosoma; species Spilosoma lubricipeda. Next base: position 2,185,357 of record HG992296.1, read on the forward strand.
CTACCATAAAATATGTAAGCGCAATTATGCATACTTCTAGAATAAGTTATTTATGAAATAAAATGTTTTCATGGGATAACCATGCTTTGACACATATTCACAGTTACGAACACCGTGATGTAACTACGGCCTTAGAGAAAACCAAATAGCAAGCAATACTTTCAAATACAAAATCCCCCTGAACCTAAATCTGTGAAGTTAGAGTTTGGTTACACTCTTATAGACGTTAATGTGCACGAGTTGTGTTTGATCTTTAACTATTGAGTGACCCGTCTGTTCGCTATACACCCACTAAACAATAAAATTGGAACTAAAGAATTGAAAAGAAATTTTTAGTAAAGAACTTAGTGCTTTTACGGCATGTGTTTCATTGTTATTAAAGCAAGTATTACGTGTGCAGCTATATTTACAATTATGCAACTCGCACGTTCCTTTGTTTTGAGTTACATAACAGTTTGTTTCTGAAAATGCAATACAATCTGTACTAATTTTATAAAGCTGAGAAGTTTGTTTGTTTATTTGAACACGCTAATCTCAAGAACCGCTGGTCCGATTTGAAAAAATATTTCAGTGTTGGATAGTACATTTATCGAGGAAGGCTATAGGCTATATATCATCACGCTCGGACCAATAGGAGCGGAGCAGCAATGAAAAACGTTTCGAAAACGGGGGAAAATTATCACGCTACGGGCAATAGGAGACGCAAACAAGGTTGCGTGGGTCGGCTAGTCAGAAATAAAGGTAACTGTTGCTCCGGAAAAAATATTGATAGCTAAATACGCGTTTTTATAAGGTCGTTTCAACAGTCATAGACATTAGGTCTTTGTTTAGAAATGAGGTTTCAGCCTACGTGTACCATGCTGTCCAGGCGGGTTTCTATAACATTTCTTTCAAGTTTTACTTTATCTTTGCAGTGTTGTTTCCCTACGTAGTTTGCTTCCATTATCGAATTCTTATAATAAAAATAAGTTTAATAAAATTAAGTGTTAAAAACGAATCTAGTGACGTCAAAAAATAGTCTTAGTCTTTTTATTTAATTACTAGCTGTGGCCTGCGGTGTTTCCCGGTGCGGTAATGCCACGGGACAAAGCTAGTCTGAAAAAAGTAGCCTAAGTTACACCCTAGATAATCAGCTATCTACCAGTGAAAGTCCCGTCAAAATCGGTCCAGACGTACCAGAGATTACCCGGAACAAACAAACAGACAGACAAAAATTGTAAAAGATGTTATTTTGGTACATGCATCGTGTTTACCTACATATGCATTTGTTAAAAAGCGGCAATTTTAATATAACAAACAGATACTCTAATTTCATTTATTTGTATAGATAAACCTATAGCGAGATTGACATTGAAAAATAAATATTACTGAAAATAATACCCAGAAGGTAACACACAGAATTGAAATTTAATTAAATTGTTTGTGTTTCATTACAACTACCTACACAGTAATTAAGTGAGTTGAGAGTAATAAAGGCCTTTTAAGAACCCTTGAATACTTTCCAACGAAATCCATAATAGATTCTGAAAATTATGAACAGAGAATGGGAAATTTAAACTAACTTGGATCTCAAGTACGTTGTTAACAAGATTAGATTATTGTGTTACTATTTAATAAAAAGAAAATTCAATAGGGTTTGCTATGAATAGGTAAGAATATACTTAGCATTAATGAAGTTGTAATTATTAAATATTTCAACAAAGAAGAAAATTTTGTGTAAAGGTTTTGAATTTAGTGTATTATCGAGGAGCTGCTTATAGCCATTAAATACACAAAAAAGTAAATAAGTAACTTTAAAAATTACTATCGTGTTCTATTTCTTTAAGAATAATATATTATACGATACGACAATTTGATTTTGAATAGCATGTTATAGAAGCTAAAAGGTTTAAAACTATAAATAAATAGAAATACTAAGATAAAACCATATAAAACACGTGCAAGAGAAAGGTCCTCAAATTGATAACAATGAAAAAATAAATTAATTTAGATTAATAAATAATATCAAAACTTACCAACTCATTAGAAACAACAATATTGATTAAAACAGCGGAGAACAGCAATATAAGGTACATTATATTCACATAAGAAGTTCCAAATGAACGTCAAACCAATAACGAGTAACTTTTATAAACTATCCTTATAGTTTACAGCTATTGGTACTCAAAACACTATTGTCCTAAGCCATGTTGTAAAAAGAAAAAACTCAATCAACGGATACGACCTTAGTAGGTTTTCTGTGCTCGAACCTAGTTTTATTGTGTATATTAAGACTAAACATTATGGTCCACAGTGGCACAGAAACATACTTAAGTTTATATTTAAACATATATGATTAGAAGTGAAGGACGTATTTGAAAAATAATAATAACATTCTTGATGAAAAAGTTTAGAAAAAATGCAAGGTTTTGAAAACAGTGGATGATATTTCAATAGAAGTAAACGATACAGTGTTTATTTTGAATGAATTTAAAACAGTAGAGAAATATATATTTTAAAATAAACAGAAGATCTTGGATTATAAACAGTATCAATTTACCAATATCAAATTAAATACAGTAATATCGTAACATTAAATACTTAAAATAAATATATACCTGACAGATTCATGATATTCTGAGAACATTTTAATACTAGTATCTGTTAAATAAATTCGATATTCAATATTAATTAAAACAGCATTGAAAACAAACATGTAGTTAAAACGATGTTCAGCAAAATATTTGTTCAATTAATATCGTATGTTTTATTAAATTCTATTTGTCAACTATCATAATGAAGTGGTTAATAAATAGGGAATTATTTTGAAAATATGCTTTGGAATACCAGGATGTTGTTGAAGGTAAGTTTCAAGTAAAATTCATGATTTAGTAGAAGTCACTCATGAACATGGGCGTCTCCTTACAGAAGAGATTTCGACCTAGTATGCCATACTAGCTAGACGGGTTGGTATAGGGTTTGGTCCGGTGTCGATATGGCCCAGGGGTGTATTTTGAGATTTGAAGTGACTCAAGTTCAAACCTCGCTGAGGCAGATTTAGTTCTTTATGGTCCGGAGGTCGTAACACAGCAGTTCCCGGATCTCTCCCTTCTCAGGCGCAGAGTGGCACACCGTGTGGTTTTAGTCGGTTCGATTCCGACACACCGCCCCGCCGCAAACCCCGGCGGGCAGACGGCCCGAGGTGGTTTCCACACGTTAAAAAAAAAAGAAAAAAAACAGGGTTTGGTCCGGAGGTCTTAATAACAGCAGTCGGTTCGATTTCGACACACCGCTCCGTCGCAACCTCGGCGGGTTGACAGCCTCAGGGGATTTCCAAACGTAAAAAAAAAGGGTTTGCGTAAATTTTTTCTTCTCTTTGCATTTCTGTTATCCCCGCTTAGTCAGCTCTTACGTGATGACTAGGAGTAATGACACTCTGTTCTTTACTTTCATTAAGTCGCCACACGGATTAATACAGAAACTTAAAATTAGATAGATACTAAGAGAGATATTCAGCTTACATAGGAATAGAGCATGTATTGTAAAATGGGTAAAGCATGATTTAGCATGTGCAGTATGTTATTTTTTGTATACGAAAAAAATTTTGAAAATCTGTGTGTTTAGGCGATTCTGCCAAACATCTATAGTAATCAAATATAGCTCACTTAGGACCGATAATATTTTATCCGTGGTGCCTCCCGGCTTAAAAAAGGTGCCTGTTTATTTTGACTTCATTTTGTCTCCCGATTTGCTGAAAAAGGAAGTGAAATTATTACATTTCCAACTACTCCAAATTTCTTCAGATTTATTTTGGTGTTTATAAACTGTCATGGAACTTTATTTTTCCTAGAGTTTTCCGAATATTATAAAACTTGCTGACTTATGAAATATTGCTTGGAACAAACATTAACATATTTAATCATAAAATACTAGGCTTCGCTCACGCAGATTTTCATCCCCTGATTCACTCTTACTGGTGAAATTTTCAGAATTCCTTCCTCGGTGCTCACTTACGTTATATGAAGAACCTACACATGCAACTTTTCAGTATTCTAGGTTCGGTGGTTTGGGCAGTGCGTTGATCTATCTCTATGTCAGTCACCTTCCTCTTTTATAAATATAGATATATAAATTGTGGATTTGATTTCTAATCTGTTGGCTCCATTTCCTGATTCGTGAATTGAATTAAAATTAATCCTGTATAGATTCTTTGTTTAGCTTACTTAGACCATACAAACGTCGCCACTATAATTTTTATGACATAACTCACTAGGTCATACGAGGAACTAATTAACATTTTCGTTTCGTTTCATTTCAGTTAGCCCCACTGTTCATCGTATTTCAAATATCAAGATGTTCGTTTGTAATGGACAGTTACAGTCAGAAGGGGATCTACTTGTCCGACTATTGTCCACAAATGGAGTACTGTCCCGAGGGGTCACACGTCATGTGCATGTACTATGATCCTGTAAGTACAGAAAATCAACGTAAAATGACAGCGTCATTAAGAATAGCATGTTCTTTCTCAAAAATCAAAGTATTTTAATACCTTGGCAATGAAGGTATAAAAGACTGGAAGAGGAGTTTAAAGAGGAGTTACTTTCTTATTTTTTTTTATGATATTGTGGGCAAGCTAGCAAACGTGTCACCTGATAGTAAGCGATAATCGCCACCCATAGACACTTGCAACACCAAAGGTGTCACAAGTGCGTTGCCGACCTTTCGGGGATGGGGAAAGGGATGCTGGGAGGGGTTGGGGTATGGGCCTCCGGAATCCTCACTCACTCAGTGAAACACAACGCAGGCGCTATTTCACACTGGTTTTATGTGAGGCCGTGGTATCACTCCGGTTGAGCCGGCCCAATAATGCCGAAGTGTGGCTCTCCCACGGTAACATCATCTAACAGGTGTGGATAATGAGGTAAAAAACATCATCTAACTGTAAAATATACTAAACCTAAATCTAAATAAAAATATAAATATCACGAAAGATGTATTCCCGATCGATATAAGCTTAAACCGTTCGTCGCTTAAAATGTAACCCGAAATCGCTCATTTAATATCATTGAACAAGCAATTATTGTTTAAAAATAATCTGAATCTAGAAAGCGGCACCAATGATTTTTATGAAATTGGTGTGCAAGGGGCCAAATTGTCTTTTTGTTCAACCAAATTACTACTATTACTACTTCCAACGAAATGAAAATATCTATCTTAACTGCCTTACGCACTAAGCTAAAGACTTATCGGCGAGCTATAAAATTTTCAAGTTGGATTTAACCGTCAAACAAACTGAGAAATATCTTCTGAGATAAATTCGAAGATTGCTAAATTCTGATTCAAAATCGTAAAAAATCGATCATTCTTGAAAACGGCATCATCTTGTCGAGGCTTGAATCAAAACACGAAATAAGGCGCTATTAATCATGGCACCGAGGGCGGTCCGCCTTCTGGTCCGGTCTATGCGATCAATCCAAACGAGACCATAATATCAAGCGGGTAAAACTACTGTCTTACACAAAAAAAACAGGAAATTTCGGACAAAATTGAAAAAGATGCTTTCAATAGAAAATAAAACATAATAAATAACACTCTTCAATGGTTTCCCCGCCTTCACTACGTATAACTTATGTTTTCGAGATTTCCTCTTTGGATGATAGGAATCGAAAACTGTCAGTATGTTTACTTGTGACACTTACACACCGCACCTCATCTGATAGATTGTTATTTTTGTTTTCCTTTCTTTTCTTCTTTTAATATACCAAATTCCGCACCAGAAATATTTCTGAGTCAAACGTACATGAAACATATACAAAGAACATCCAGACAACTATTTGTGGATCATATGAGTGTTGTCCAATTAGATTTCAACCTACAGTAGTAACGTGCCAGATGATCGCTTAAGCCACCACACCATCCGGATTAGAAAGAAAGAAAGACAAACATTTATTGGACACACATTTTACAGGGTTTAACAAGAAGGTAATAATAATTAAAAGTAACATAAAAACAGATCAAAACCAAAATAAAATATATATAATAGAAAAGGTCAGTGCGTCCAAAAGGCCCCAGCTCAGCTGTCGCTGCATTCTCCAAGGGAGACCATAGCTCTGATTTTCAGCTGAAGCCCACGTGTCTCACGGAGCAGTGTACGGAGATAAACTTTATGATATAATGAATACATAAATAAAATAAAACATTCGGAGAGTAACTCTGGACAATATAAAGTGCAATAAATAAACAATACTAAACAGTAATTTGTGATATATGTTAGGTTATATTATGTAGTACTAAAGAAGTGCAGTAAGAACACTAAAGTTAAAAAGGCTTAGTAAGCCCGAGTTAAATACATCAAAGCGCATGTGTCCGAGACATGAAATAATTGCTGTTAGGTAGTCATCAAGCTTGACGAAATCTACATCATCGAACAATAGCCAATATGTTAATCTACGTTTGCAGAAAGTGGGACACAGAATGTCTGGCTAGATTGAAACGAACTAAGCCAGTAAATCAATGTTACGGACAGTTAGACAGCACTATGATTAAGTGGTATTTTTTCTGCCATATCTTCAATGGGGAACGGGAAAGATTTATCGGGTTGGGACACATATGTAGCTACATAACTTATAGCTTTTTATAGGCTCTCGTGAGCATGTTAAATCATCTCAATTTAATTGTAATAAATTCCTGGATGACTATTATTATTATTCGGTTTTTTTTCTAAAATTGAATTTTAGATAGATCGATTTATCGCCCACCAAACCCTGGATACTGAATTTTATGAAAACCGTTGGAGCCATTCCCAAGATTCAATTTATAATATACAAGAATTACTCGTTTATGGGTATCAAGATAATGGTATAAATGTAACTCACACTTAACAATGTGACTAAATGTCTATGAAGTTGGATGCACGGTCTAAAATTAAAATTCATTTTTTTTATGGTATGTGCGGGCAAACGAGCAGACGTGTCGCCTGATGGTAAGCGATTACCGCCGCCCATTGACACCTGCAAACATCAGAGGCGTCACAAGTGCGTTGCCGGCCATTGGAGGGAGGGGAGATAGGGAGAGAGGGTTTGGGGTATGGGCCTCCGGTATCCTCACTCACTCGGTGAAACACAGCGCAAGCACTATTTCACAGCGGTGTTCTGTGAGGCCGTGGTATCACTTCGGTCGAACCGGCCCATTAATGCCGAAGCCTGGCTCTCCCAAGGCCACTTTGCAGGAGACCAGTTAATTTAATCAATCCAAGTAGTAACATTATTTTTTAATGTTTTTTTACGAATCCCAATTAGCATACATAACCAATGCTTATGCACTTTCTTTCTACCTTTCATCATTGTCATCTCAGTCGAAAGACATCTACAACTGATCAGAATCCGTCTTTGACCCAACGTAATTCAAATTTAAGAAAAAACCATTTTTTTTATAACAAACTCTCATTTCGTACCACTTTGAACTTAATATCGTTGTAGGCAGTCAAGCAATTACAACTTCATTTTAACATATTTCAAACTTCGCTACGAATGAAAATAAAAAATAAACAAAAACTTATTTCGTTATCTTATCAGAAAAGTCATTTAGTTAAGACGTAAACTTGTTCAACTTTATTTCTGTCGGTAAAAAACAGTGTCACAAAATACGTAAATTTCGTTGAATTACCTTTTTAAATAAACAGGGGTTGAACTACGTGAATTTATTCAGAAATTTCTTGAATACAGTACTGTAAGATATATGTACATACGTATTTACACAACTCTATCTCCAGCTTTAGGTAGAAGTGTATAGAAACGCCTTCATATTGCCGATTTATAGTTAACTAGCAGACCCACGCAACCTCGTTTGCGTCTCCTATTGCCCGTAGCGTGATAATTTTCCCCCGTTTTTGTAACATTCTTCATTAGTGCTCCGCTCCTATTGGTCTTAGCGTGATGATATATAGCCTATAGCCATCCTCGATAAATGGGCTATTTAACACTGAAAGAATTTTTAAATCGGACGAGTGGATCCTGAGATTAGCGTGTTCAAACAAACAAACAAACTTTTCAGCTATATATATTAGTATAGATTTTAGTTCCACTTATAACCCCATAGCCCATGGCACATGTATTTTCATATATACACATACTTAGACAATAGAAATACCTATATACTACATCCTGACACGAAACAAAGGATTGTGTTTATTTATGGTAAATAAAGTTTAAATTTGAAGTCAGTTATTTGAAAAAAACACTAGTTTAAGTAAGACGTTAAGTGACATTTATGAACGTTAAATTGAAGCTATGGTTAAAATTAATAGATCGACACCAACAGACGCCACACCATATGCTGGATTTTCAGGGTAATTTTTTCGCCCTAAATTTTTATCCTTTAAAAAAGGACAACTTCGGTCGCAGAAGACTTTAGAAACATACGTGAAAAACAAAGAAGTTATTAATAATCATAACTTTTACCTCCTTCAAAGCATATCAATGTATCAACACGTACATGTCGTACATACAAGGCACGCAGTGTTTAACTTGACAAAGGGTTTGTATAAAGTTTTGTGACAGGACTGATTACATGTTTTAAAAACAATCCAACACGGTTCAAGCAGGGTTTAAATAGTCTTGATCCGGATGTGTTAATAGCAGCAGTTCCCGGATCCCTCCCGTCTCAGGTGCAGAGTGGGCAAACCGTGTGGTTTTAGTCTGTTAGATTCCGACACACCGCCCCGCCGCAAACCCTTGCGGGGTTACGGCCCGAGGAGGTTCCCGAAGGTAAAAAAAAAGGCTTTAACTTGTCTAGAATAAGACAAGACAGAATGTAATAAATACACGATGAGGTGCAAAAAGGGGACCGAGAACAGGCCCTTTAAATAACTAAAGAATGACTATTAAAATTAAATATTTACCATGGGAGAGCCACGCTTTGGCATGAATGGGCCGGCTCGACCAGAATAAGACCACGGCCTCAGAAAACCGGTGTGAAATAGTGCTTGCGCTGTGTTTCACCAAGTGAGTGAGGATACCGGAGGCCCATACCCCAACACCTCTCTCCATCTCCCACCTTCCCCATCCCCCAAAGGCCGGCAACGCACTTATGACGTTGCGGTGTTGCGGGTGTCCATGGGCGACGGTAATCGCTTACCATCAGGATCACCTGATGACGTATCAACGTCTGCTCGTATTCCCGTCTATTCCAAAAAAAAGGGCACTTCACGGATACATAACGGATCGCGTAATCTAATAATGTACCGATATCTACGGAACAATAAAACATTATTAAAAATTATCTTTTTACAGACCACTGCTAGAGATAGGTCTCTCCTATTTTGGCATAGTTTACAAAAATCATAAAATACTGATATGCTTTTACGCTCATGATTCCTAAAAGAGTTGAATAATAACGAAAACATACTTTTCATAGTGGCAATATTTTATTATTTATATATAATAAAATATACGACTTACTTACTCGACTTAAGGTCTTACGTCTCCTTGATGGTGCAGAAGGCGTCCACGATGTATCGCCATCCCGCTCTGCCAATTTAACAGCCACATTGTCCTACATATTGCGTGGTACGTTAACCCGGTCCTACGTTCAAAAGCTTTTTGTTCCTGCTACCCCTGTTAGCTACCACAATCAAAAATTTTTGTAACATCGAAATGAAGCCACTCACCAAAAATTAGCTTGATAGGGGATCTCGGACTAAATAGCCTTCGCTTTATTGATGGTTGCCCGCCGCCAGGTTTGTTTTGGATAGCCATGCTTGCGTTTGCCTTGGGGATTCCAGTCTAGGCCTTCCCTTGGGATATGATTGAAATCTCTTCAGATTCTGCCTATGCAGCTCCATTTGCGCCGTTTAATCTGTTGCTCAATTAGAATTTCATCGCAGCGTTTCCACAAGTGAATGTTGGATACTAAAATATATGCTATTTATATATTTTCGTCAAATCCTACTCTATCTTCTTCTTTGTCCTAGCCCTTTCCCATTATTTGGGGTCGGCTCTCCTCGTTCTGCGGCGCCAGGATAATCTATCCTGAGTTGTCGAAACATTTGTTTGGGCAAGCTCTAAGTCCTTGGTCACCGTGGACCACCAGGTGGCCAGTGAGCGCCCTCTACCTTTCCTTACGTTTGGTATCGCTAGGGCCTGTTTCACGACATGGTCTTCAGGGCGTCTCATGACATGACCGAACCATCGCAGGCGACTTTCGGTGAGTTTTTCTGCTATGGGCGCGACCTTGAAACTTCCTCTGATGTGCTCGTTTCGCACTTTATCGAGTCGAGTTACACCAGCTGCCCATCTCAGCATCTTCATCTCGTTTACGTGCATTTTATGTTCATGAGCTTTCTTTATAGCCCAGCACTCGGCACCGTATGTCATGGCTGGTCTGACTGCGGTTTTGTAGATCTTGCCTTTGGTCTTAATGGGCATTCTTGTGTCACATAAAACCCCCGATAGAGCTCGCCACCTCTGCCACCCCACGCTAATTCTATGAGTAACATCGGTCTCAGTGTTCCCGTCGGCTGTTAGCATCGCACCAAGATACCTAAATTGGGATACCTTTGGCAGCGGATTACCGTCGATATGAATCGACGGTAATCCGCTGCCAAACAAATCCTACTCTATGTAAATATTAAAATTAATCATCTATATATTTCAGAACCGTGAAATGGGTCCACGATGCAGCAATCCTCAGAATGTAAGCATTACGCCAGCTCTTGCAAATCAACTACTCGAGATTACCAATGCGTAAGTAAATATCAGACGTAGTTCACTTACCTCTAAAATGGTATGGCTAAAACATATGTATCCCGTAACAGACAAAAATTCTAATAATCATTGTTTTGAGTTCTATTGCGTACATAAAGCCTATTTAATCGTTTTTCTCATATCTTCCATGTATAGACAGCGACCAGTTACGATTTTATTATATGTATTGATTTTTAGAATCAGGAGCAAAATAGCTAATGGAAGAGAGACTGGATACAACGGAACTAGGCTGCCGAGGGGCTATGGAATATTCAGATTGGTAATTTATTCTTATCACAGACTTTAAAATTTTACTTGACTAAATGTGAACTCTATTGTAGGCCCATTTTAGTTATATATCCACAGATCTCCACCAATATTTGATTGAACTGTCGTTGAAAAAGACGTATCCATACTAATAAAGTATACATACTTCATGCTAATAAAACAAATTCGTAAGTAACTCTGTCTGTCTGTAAACCGCTGCAATGATTTTAATAAAATTTGGTATGGAAACACTTTGAATCTAGAGGAAGGACATACTTGAATAAGCTACTTAATATTACGAGTAAATGTTATCACATAAACAAGTAATTTTATGCATTGACTGAATTTTACCAAATTTTAATAATATGCTGAAAATACCTTCAAGTTATTCCCTACTGTGGTGCATAATTTTTCTAAAATAAAGGCGAAATGGCTTCATTCGAAAAGTATATAGAATCTTAATAATTATTTTTACGGGAATTAACGCGATCACTTATTAAAAGGTATTACATACCTCTGATTTGCCTGACGTTTCGATCAGGTTGCACTGGCCGTGATCACAGGCTGACTGGCTCGGCAGCGCACGCCCTCCGTCGTCGAATCCGTGAAGTAGAAGGTTCTTCGTCCACCCGTACTTTTTCAATATTTTTGATAAATTTGTTTCGCCATGTTCCGTCACATACCACACTAACAGTGTCCCTATTCTGAAAGCAAACCGATGTGCTCCTATTCTGGTGTTTATCCGACTGCGCAGAAAAGCGAGGTGGTATGTTTTTTAATACTGGATTCCACGCTGTAGATAAATTAAAACCATCTCGATTGAAAGTTTTATGTTGTTTAATCTTAATCGCTTTACGTACAACTATTGAATAATCAGAGGTGTGTAATTACTTTTAATAAGTGATCGCGTTAATTCCCGTCAAAATAGTTGTTAAAATATCATGGAACGCGAAAGTTTAAAAGTTAGTATATAGACTCTCATTCACACTCACTACGACTCACTGATAAATTGAAGACCAGTAAACGACAGTGCAATAAAAACAAAATATTTGAATACTAGCATCACAATTATATGAAATTCATATTTTTTCAGAAATGGGACAATGAATTGGCAACTTTTGCGCAAGTTTTGGTGAACCAGTGCGTACTTAAACGTGACTTATGCAGAGCTAGCAGTAAGTTATAAAGTTGCTTTTAGTAAATCAAACTTCAATGGCAATATAAATAACCTAGCACACTTTTTAAGCTTACAAGATTTTTGGTAATCTACAGTAAACCCCGTAGGTATTCCACAACCCTCCTTTATCGCGAATGTTCTGTTCTTACTGTACGACAGATGTTTATAATGAATACTATACTTCGTAAACATAAAACTCTGACCTACATTCCGCCACTTAAACGTAACAAAACCAGAGTTTGCAGTATACCCGCACATAAGACAGTTCTGGCTGGGCGACATTTTAATATAATTGGCTTACGTCTATATAATACAGCGAACAGACTGAATAATATTTATAAACATAACTTTGAAAAATGCAAAAGTGTCATACGAGATTGGCTTTTGACCCTTGACTACAGTCAGACAGAAAAAATTGTTCATAACAAAGACTCAATGTAAAATCTAATGTTTACATTCACACGCACACACACTTATACTCTCACACACACTAACATTCATACATATTTGTATTCCTAGTAATATAATTCTCAAGCAGGTATAATTCATACTCCTGGCAAACACATACGTCCCATTAATTTATTTTTTATGGCTTCTACCTACATACTATTATTTTGTTATCATTTACCTATGTTTAGATTTTAGTTTACTTTTAAAAACGTACTTTTTCTAAAGGTGTAAAGATAGTATCACTTAGTTGCGTTAATTGTATTGTGAAATATAAGGAAGACCCAATTGTGAGTTCCCAGAGTGGAAGACGCTGGCAGCTATAGCACAGTTTATTACTATTATGGTTGCCGACGTTAATTTACAAATGTAAGGATTTGTAACAATCGCTAGTGTTTTTGTAATAGCATTAAGAAAGAGTGAATAAATAAACTTATTATTATTAAACTTATTATTATTTTTAGTTTTATTTGATATTATATATTAGTATAGATTCTTGGTCTACTTACCAAAAGTTATGTTTTTTTTTCTTTAATGCGATTTTTCAAATGAAGAAGAAGTTTCGCGTGATTTAATTTTTAAATCTATTGAATTTTCCTGATATCATAAATGTATAATCTATACAAATAAATATAATTTGAGTGTCTGTTTGTAATATTAAAATAACCGCTTTTAACTAAATGCATATGTATGTACAAACGGTACACGTACCAAAATAACATTTTTACAATTTTTGTCTATCTATCCACATGTTTGTTCCGGCTAATCTCTGGACCAGCTGGACCGATTTTGATAGGTCTTTTACTGATAGGAAGCTGATGATATAAGGATTAACTAAAGCTACTTTTTTTAGACTAGCTTCGCCCCGCAGCGTTACCCGCGGTATTCAGCTAGTGTAGTATAAATTTATCTGTGCCCCCAAAAGTGATAGCGTTATATATATGCATATACATATAGACTACGGTTGGTAATCTAGTACAACTCAAATTTCAATGTTGTTCTCATTTTTTTACAGAAAAGTTTCCTGATCCAGGTCAAATAGCTGGTTTAGTCCGCTTCTCCTACCCAGACTGGAATCCTGTGACAAAGATGACCACCAACCCACCTCCAGGTTTAGATGACTCCAAGCTAGCGTTCTCCGTAACCCAAACCCTCAAGTCCTGGTACATGAAGAAGGCAGAAGTAACCGAAGACATGATAATGAGATATCCCAGCATCACATCGCAAGTGGTTTTTTATACTTAATCTAGCAAATAATATAAACACGTTTAGATAAATGTAAAAAAACACTGCACTACGACACGTAATTGCATGCGTCATCTGAACAGATGCAGGCGTAAGATATAGCAAGCAATAGCATAGAAGCTCCACGTCATTGTTCTGACGCGGAACAGGTTCAGGAAAATTCAAAAGATGTAAAATTTTCAATCTGTCAAAACATTATGCTTGTTTACTGCTTGTAAAGTTAATTCGAAAATTTCATGATTATTGTACAAATGTTTAACTATGAAATATCTCTATATATATAATTCTTCTGTGAGTGTGTATGTCACTGAACTACTCTCAAACGACTGGACCGATTTTGATGAAATTTTTTGTGTGTGTTCAAGGGGATCTGGGAATGGTTTAGATTCACAATTTTGTCCGCTGGACAATGTTTTTTTAATTATTTTTTAATTTATTAGTAGTTATGGCAAAACGACGTTTGCCGGGACAAACTAGTCTATATATATATAATTCTTCTGTGAGTGTGTATGTCACTGAACTACTCTCAAACGACTGGACCGATTTTGATGAAATTTTTTGTGTGTATTCAAGGGGATCTGGGAATGGTTTAGATTCACCATTTTGTCCGCTGGACAAATTTTTTTAATTAATTTTTAATTTATTAGTAGTTATGGCAAAACGACGTTTGCCGGGACAGCTAGTGTATATATAAATTTCAAATTATGACATTAAATATACATAGGATAGTAAGTACCGTACTAACTTTTAAACCTTTTCGTTCCATGATACGGTAATTATTATTTTTACGGGAATAAACGCGATCACTTATGCTGTTATTTGCCTGACGTTTCGACCAGGTTGCACTGGCCGTGGTGACAGGCTGACTGACTCAGTGGCACCTTACCGTTAGGTAGTAAATCCCAAACCTTCTGCAGACTATGAAGGAGATAATCTCATCACATAATTCTACTTTGATTCATAAATCTTATTCATAAGAAACCCACAGTATTTATGGTATATAATATTTTCTCTTTAATTATATTGTATAAATATAATTTGACAGCCTCGTTGGTCTCGCGGTTGGCGTGTGCGACTGCTGATCGTGAGGTCTCGGGTTCGATTCCCGGGTCGGACCAAATGTTTGTATGATCTACAAATATTTGTTTCGGAGTTTGTGTGTTTTCCATGTATAATATGTATGTATTTACAAAAAAAGTATATATGTATTTGTATCAGTTGTCTAGTACCCATAACACAAGCTCTGCTTAGCTTGGGACTAGATGGCGTTGTGTGATAGATGTCTGAAATATTTATTTATTTATTGTAGGTTACATAAGAAAATCTTACGAAATAAAACTGCCCAATGCCCCTAAGTCAATTTCCATAGTAACAAAATGAATGTAATACATACATATGTATAGGTACCTACGAAAAGAATTATTGGGACCAGTGACCGGTTCGAAGGATTTATTTCCCTCAACTTTGGCCGCACTATATAACACTAGTCTTAGTTTTTCTCCCAAAATGTCGATATGCCAGCAGTAAATCAAGTCAAAGTTTTAGACATCCTCACGAAACTTAGGTATGGGTCCATCGCCAGAACTAATAATTATTATGATATCGTTACATTCTCTTCAAAAAAGAGTTCTGTATGTTAAAACTAAGAAACTGTCAAATTGCCGAAATCATCATCATCATCATCATCAACAGCCTTTAATGGTCCACTGCTGGACATAGGCTTTTCCTTATTTTTGATGATTTGATGATAATACTCATATAAGGCTTTGATAATCAAACTAATATATAAAAAGCGTAAGTTTGTATGTTTGGATTTTAACGGGACTTTCACTGATAGGTACCTGATGATTGATATAAGAAGTAACTTAGGCTACTCTTTTAGACTTGATTCGCTCCATGTCGTTACCCGCGGTACGACAATAACCGCGGGTGACACCGCGGGGTTCAGTTACTTGGTAAATCCAATCTCATACAGGTAGCACAATGACGGTTCAAAGTGATTCAGGTAGATAGTAGACGTAGTATTTAAAAAGATAATGCAGTTTTTTCAGATATTATTAAGTACTAGCTGAACCCCGCGGTGTTACCCGCGGTTATCGTTGTACCGCGAGTAACGCCGCGGGAAAAAGTTAGTCTAAAAAAAGTAGCCTAAGTTACTCCCCGGATCATCACCTACCTGCCAGTGAAAGTCCCGTCAAAATCCGTTCAGCCGTTCCAGAGATTACCCGGAACAAACAGACAGACAGACAGACAGACAGACAGACAGACAAAAATTTTTTTAACTGCATTTTTGGTATATGTATCGTGTATACATACATATGCATTTAGTAAAAAGCGGTTATTTTAATATTACAAACAGACACTCCAATTTTATTTATTTGTATAGATATAGATATACAATATTACATCAACTTAAACTTCTTTAAAAATTTTCTCAAAGCTTAAATTCAATTTGGAAATTATTAAAACCCTTTCAATATTTTACCAGGACTCAGAATACCGGATTCAGATTGTACTTGGAAATGGTTCATGGATCAGCGACTCACATGGGCTGCGGTATGTCAGGATACAGCGAATTCGCTTTCTACCATAGCAAGAAATCAATGAATTACAATGTAAGTGGGTCACAAAATAAATTCTGACGTACCTAAGGCCTTTTTTCTCAAACTGCCATCTGACATCCACAGGTCTATAGAAAGACTGTTGTCGGAGATACGACTCCAACTGCCCGTAACGAAGTACGACGGCATGACGTGCTTTCCGAGGCAGTAAACTCAAAGTTAAACACCTAACACGAGCAATCATAGCTGCTTAACTTTGCAGGGTGTTAATCTACTCAGTTATCACTTAACTACGAACTTCTCCATCACTTACAGAAACAAAGTACTAATTTCCTAAAGCAGTGCTTTCTGACAACGTTCTGTTGTTCTTTGCTTTCACCACGTATGGAAACAAATTACAACTTAACGAAAATCGTACTTATTACTATTAGAACAAATGTCGAAATTGCGTATATCATTCGTATTGACAAAATTTTGCATAAAACTAACTTTTTATGCATGCGTATCCAAGTATTGAACATTATAATTATGGACTGCACGTTTCATTTTAATGGAAGTTCATTGATGCCTTTGCCATAGAACTCTTGACATGAATTGATCATTTTTGAAAAGTGTATTTAAAAGCTTTATTTATGACATTAGATCTGCAAAAGGTTTTCAATTTTTTTCTAAAATTAGAATATTTTTTCCACAGTCAATCCAAGTGGTGTGTAACTTCTCATCACGTCCAAAAGCTGGTGAAATGGCCTACTCAGTGTTACCCAGTCGAGGATCTTCAACATGTGGCTGTCCTGAGGGTTCACAAGAAGATTCAGATTGTCTTTGCAATGAAATAACAGCGCAACCACGAAACCGTAAGACAATTCCTATTACTATGTCCAAAAAGAGTGTCTAAGTCTTATATATCTTTATATATCTTATTGTATATTTTCATAGTCTTGGTTTATCATCAGGGTATTACAGACCAGTGCTGGATATAGGTCGCAGCCATTGCACACAGTCTTGTTATATGTGCTTTAATATCTATACTCTATACAAATAAATATAATTGAAGTGTCTGTCGGTAATATTAAAATAACAGGTTTTTATTAAATGCATATGTATGTATACACATGTACCAAAATAACATTTTATACAATTTTTGTGTCTGTCTGTCTGTTTACTCCGTCTAATCTCTGGAATAGCAGGACCGATTTAGACGGGACTTTCACTGATAATATAAGGAGTAACTTGGGCTACTTTTTGAGACCAGCTTCGCTCCGCGGCTTTACCCACGGCACGACAATAACCGCGGGTAAGACCGCGGGGTTCAGTTAATCTATAAAATAAATAAAATTGGCGTGTCTGTTTGTAATATTAAAATAACCGCTTTTTAGGGTTTCGTGCTAGAGGCAAAAAAACGGAACCCTTACATATTCGTCATGTCTGTCTGTCTGTCCGTCCGTATGTCACAGCCACTTATTTCCGAAACTATAAGAACTATAATATTGAAACTTGGTAAGTAGATGTATTCTGTGAACCGCATTAAGATTTTCATAGAAAAATAGAAAAAGAACAATAAATTTTGGGGGTCCCCATACTTAGAACAGAAAGTCAAAAAAATTTTTTTCATTAATCCCATACGTGTGGATAGGTCTTCAAAAATGATATTGACGCTTCAAATTTTTTTTTTTCCAAACTGTATAGTTCGCGCGAGAGACACTTTCAAAGCGGTAAAATATGTGTCCCCCCTCCCCTGTAACTTTTAAAATAAGATAATGATAAAACTAAAAAAAATACATGATGTACATTACGATGCAAACTTCCACCGAAATTGGTTTGAACGACATCTAGTAAGTAGTCTTTTTTTAATACGTCAAAAATCGTAAACTGCAATTTACCTTTCATTCAATTAACACAAATATAAATAAATTAAAATTATATTATGTTACTTGCTGATGCACCCTTCATGGGCGAGTGGGACTCGCACTTAGCCGCTTTTTTGTATAATCCTTACAAATAAAATATGCGTTCAGTGAACCTCTTGTGGACCCCACGGGAGGTTCACAGAATTAAGTCTATCCGGACAGCTAGTTTAGTGTTTAAATTATACACAAGTTTTCAAGAACAGAAATATGTCTTCATATTTTCTAATTTCAAGGTTCTCCAATTTTATTTACTTAATTTCCGAAATCTAATTTGGAGATCATTCATAAACTGCTTGTAAACATATTTCTAGGAGTGTCATATGATACGGGTATGCAAGCAGAACCCGAGTCGTGTCCAAATCCGGAGAATAACTGTGAGCCAACGCTGGTGCTTTTACCAATATTCACCGTGGAAGATGCACCACCTGAGAGACTCCTTGATCGGGCAGAAGATATTCGAGAACCTCTCAGCGGCTACATAGCAGATAGGTATATTTTTAGTAGATTTTAAAAATCTTCGTCTGGTGTATTAAACTAGCGACGATGGTTTTTTTTTTTTTATAATTTACCTACCTTTTTTTATAATTTAAATTCAACAGTGGGGGCCACCATACTCACTGCTAAAGCAAACAATGCAGTATGGCGTCCCACACTATGGCGGCTTAGTGAGATGCTTTTTCACGCCCCGCTTAAAGGACCCGGGATCATAGTGGGAGGGAAACACGTGCGCTGGTAGTGAGTTCCAGTTTTTAACTGCTCGGCACAGGAAGGTTTTCACCACTCTCGGTATTCATAGTTCTGATAACTAGTGATAATTGTGTCTGCTGCAGGTTAAACAACAGATCAAACAACATGCTAGCACAAACTGCAGATGAGGTAAACGAATTCTTCGACGAAGCATTCAGGGATAGAGCGGTTCGTAATTTTTAACATTATTTACTTAATAGCATTTATCATAACTTACTATATACATACACATACTATATACATACTATATACATAAAATACTTAATAGCAATTTTCAAAACAAATAATCCCATTTTAAATTTTCGACTTACATTTTTAAAAGTATAAGGCTATGTTAAATGTTTTTTTTTATGTTTGGCCCTGCCAAAATTACTCTATTCTGCCTGATGGAAAGCATAAGCAGAATCCAAGAGTGGTGGTCACCATACTGCGAATGCAGACAATGCAACAATGCAGTATGGTGACCCACACTATGGCGGGCTAGTGATGCTTCTGCATCATTGGGCCTCTGGTCTCCCACTCACCAACGAAACACGACAGCATGATCGCTGTCATTTTACGTTGATTTTCTTTGCGAGGGTAGTACCGCCCCGGTCGAGCCGGCCCGTTCGTGCTGAAATCAGCGTGGCTCTACTACCTACAAGTCTGTAGAAGACCAGAATATTATTATATCAGCTTGAGATTGTATCACCTTGTTTTATAGGATGGGCCTACATTGGCAACGAAACATTCAATTTAAGCGAAAAATAGTAGTCTAAAAAGAATATTTAAATTATTGTACACTGCTACGTTTTGCAGAATTACGAGTACGTAAATATCATATTCGTCTAAATTTGAGCTCAATTGATAAATAAATAAATAAAATAAATAAATATTTCAGACATCTAACACACAACGCCATCTAATCCCAAGCTAAGCAGAGCTGGTGTTATGGGTACTAGACAACTGATACAAATACTTATATACTTTTTTTTTGTAAATACATACATATTATACATAGAAAACACCCAAACTCCGAAACAAATATTTGCAGATCATACAAACATTTGGTCCGACCCGGGAATCGAACCCGAGACCTCAAGCACAACAGTCTCATACGCTACTACTACGCCACCGATGCAGACCTTTTAATTATTTTAAGTGCACACAAAATAACTTTACATTTTAAATGTATTTAAATTGTTTTCAAAATATTATTTATTACAGTTCCAGCCACGAAGCATGTCCAAACCAAACGTTCGAAAGCCATACCCTGCTATACCACATTCACTGTCACCCACCTACCCAATTAACTCTGCTGTGATTTTACCTCAAACGAACCACCCCAGGTGATTAACATAACTGCATCATATATTTATATTAATAAAAAATAGCTGAATTGAAATGATGCTCTCCTAGCCAATTACAGCCACAGCGGCCGAACTCAACAGAGACCAGCCTACTACGCAGGAGATATTATAGTGCACAAATGTGTGCGCAAACACACGTCTACTCTCTGTTCCCTCGCTCTCATAATCCGATGGAATGGTTAACCGACACGATCAGTGAGAGATCAGGCGCAGAATCGACAGCTTTACATGCTCTCCGAGGCACGGGGGTTCAGACCCCAACGTCCAAACATCGAGCTGTTATTAAGTAATTTTATAATCAGAAAAACTCAATAACACTTTTGGCACGACTCGGGATTCGAGGAACTCGAGACCTCTTGATCGGCAGTCGCATACGTCAACCGCTTGACCAGGCCAACGACCACTGAAATACTAACTCACCCATATAAGTATTTGTTTCGAATCTATGACTGAAGTTAATTTAGAAAAATTACAAATAATTTTAATTCTGACAAAGCCACACACAAATTATGACTAAGAATTTAGTAGCACTCAGTTGTTAAATAATAAAAACAAAAAGTAACATAGATAAAGACTTCCTACAAAATATGGAAACTAATGAAGTAATTTGAAGATATATGTGTGTTTAAACATCAATATTTTTTCAGTTATAATGCACCAAATGCAAGAAAGAATTCACTTCTAAGAAGGACTTATCCACATAGTAGATCAGAACCAGTACAAAGACGCAGTTCTCCTAGACAACCCGCCAGATACGGAGCCAAGGTAAACATACTTTTTAAAGTTATCTAGTTTTCTATGATATGACTACAAAACATATATATATATTTATATATACTTTCAGAAATCAAGTATCTTCAATAGGGTTGCACAATTTAAATTGCCCAAAGGTGCAAAAAACTTTGGTCCATACGAGCCAATCAAATCCGATGTAAAGCCACGTAAAGATTTTAAAAATATACAAAGGGTTGTTAATGACTATATCAAACAAAGAAATAATAAATTTAGAAGAAATGAAGTCGTTACTAACAAGCACCAAGACAATTTGAAAAAAGTTACTTTGGGTACTACATTAAAAGTAGAAGAAAATACGGAAACCGTTTTGAATAACGTTGAAGAAAAGGTTATAAGTTTTGATCAATTTCGATCAAAAAGTAATGTGAGCAATGAAGATAACATGAAACATTTTGATCTAAACTATGAGGAAAGTGACAATAAACTAATGACTCTACTCGATACGCTAGAGAGAGAAGTCAAGCATATAGAATTAGATGGTAACGAAAAAGAAATTTTTGACGCGAAGATTAGAAAAATATACGATACTGTTGTCCATAAGCCTGCAAATTCATATTCTCCAATGCTAAACCCTAAGTCCATATCAAAATCTAACGTAAAGCTAGAAGCATTGCTGTCAGATTTATATGAAAGCGACTTTGGAGAGTCAAAAACATTCATTAAACACGATTCGAATCATATCGGTGATGATGAGCAAAGAATTAGACATGAGCTAGAACATTTATCAGAAGAAAATAGAAGTACTTATCATAAACAAGGACTTCCGAAAATGGTAAATCGTGCTAGAGACTATGAATATTTGGATAATAAGTTTGATGAAAAAAGGGACAAAACACACCTTAATCATAGAGAGGAGAAACATTCTGATGTTTATGATAATAAACCTTTTTACGACAATGATATGCTAAGTGATACCGATCACAAACTATTTTCTGATATAGAAAGCAAATATAACGAACGTTTAGCTGCTTTAACTGGTCGAAAGCTTAATGCTGGTATGGATAAATCAGGAGGTAAATATGATGTTGCTGGCAGCCAAAAGTATCCAGATACGCCTTCTTCTAGAAGTAGATATAATATAGTTAAATTTGATAATCATAAACCTAGAGTAACCTCAGATGAAGTAAGGACACGTCGAGAATTTGAAAAATATAATGTTAAAGACAACGATATGAATAGGAAATATTATAGAAATAATGATGATGGCAGAAAACGCAGCTTAAGTGATAGAAAAGAGGGGAAAATAAACAATTGGGGCAATGAATTTGAACAAAACGATCCGTTAAGCATGGAAAGAAAGAAATTTTACCAAGAGAAATTGGAAAACCTTGAGAGGCGGTTACACAATCGCTCTTTCCGCCGTAAAAATTACGAAGATGTAAGTATTGCTTTAGGTTTTATGTGCAATTAAGTGTTTTTGCCTTTATTTCAAGTTGAATTCGATTATTTCTTGACAGAGACCAAATGAAAGAGCATTCCGACGGTTGAGGCCAAACGTAGAAAAGATGGACAGACAGAAATCGAAAACACAAGGAGATGCAATTTATATGCCAGATCGCGCAAGGTTTTTGCATGGTTTTTAATTGTTAATATCAAATCTAGACAATCTATTTCTAAAAAACATTGGTATACTCTTGTATTTGTATAAAAATAATTTCTATTTTAGTAAAGTATGTTGAGTATTACTAATGAGTACAGCATTTAGTTGGTTTAATTTATAAGGTAATGTTTTACTGAAGGAAATGGTTTTTGATATATTTTAGTAAATAAGTCGATTCCTTTAAATAAATGTACATAGTGTTTGTATTACATGTGTGTAGTATTTATTTTTTTAAAGGAGGAAAAAAGATGTAAATGTCATGTAATGTGTATATAAAAATCGATTCATCTCTGTTATGTGTTTATGGACCCTACAGTTTTCAAAGGAATGAGTTTATGCCATCAAGATGGTTTGAATAACTGCTTATAACAATATGAAAAGTATTAAAATTATAAAAATAATATCTTTGAAACAAGTTCTAAATTCCATAAATATATTCAATAATTATTAAATAAAACAATGTATACAAAAGGACTCTTACATTCATTAATCTTTTTGGAATCGAACAATAAAGGCTTCATTAAAATTAAAAAAAATAAAAGATTCTTTTCATCACGTTACTCTTACATACAACAAAAAGCAAAAAAAAATCCTGCAAAAGCACTTTATCACTAAAAAGCAATAGAAAAGTATTGTCAACATCATTTGTAATTGACTTGGTTCGACAGATTAAACATGAATGAATGCAAGTGGTTATAGCTCGTTCTCTGTATTATTTCAATAATGGCGACGGTTTTTAACTTGATTCTTGCTTTTTGTTTGTTTATATTGATGGGGAAATCGCATTCAAAAGAGGTAGGTACACGCAATTAATTAACTAATTGTGTCTTATTTGTGAAGAATTGTAAATATAATGTTAATGTTGTTGTTAAGATCCATAAGTTTTACGTACCAGGAAATAATCTGATTTTTTTTTTTTATTAAAACCTTGTGTTGTACTAATTTACATACCGTTACTGTCTAGTTGGAATCAGAAGACGATAACGATTTGTTCATGAACCTTTTTGATGATGAAGAATTTCAAGGAGTAAATAAAAGGGTACGTTTAACATCTAACATGACTCTTATATCTTAACCCCCTTATCCATAAACTTCATTTAACTTTATGCAACGCTTTAATGTTATTTTCAACTGTAAGGCTGTATGTGTAAGGTTGAAACTAACACGGAACCGTTGCTTAAATTTAAATAACGTTTATAAATAAGCAGGTTAATCATTTATCATACTAATTACTTATAACACTTCTAATAATTATTGTAGACAGTTCCAAACGGGCAAAGTAGTGCGATATAGATGATAAAATATTAGAGAAAATGAAACATTGATTAAAAACCTTAGTGGAATGTAAATTATAATGTAACTAGTTGTTGCCCGCGGCATCGTGGCAAATAGTAGCCTATGTGTTATTCTGATTTATAAGCTATATTATTGTAAAGTTTCATTTAAATCCGTTCAGTACTTTTTGCGTGAAAGAGTAACAAGCAACTTACAACCCAAACTTACAAATTTTTGCGTTTATAATATTAGTATAGATCATCCTTCAGGCATAATATGAAGCAAGAAACTGTAATTCATTTTGATCGGGTCAAGTTTGAAGTAAAAGTTATAATAAGTAACAGAATGACATGGCATCACTCACGAGATACCGGCCTCTGCGTCGTAACCTGGCCAGGCTGTGGGAGAGTAAAATTGCCTGTAGGTATCTAACATAATAGGTTAATTTAAATTTGATTAAAAAAAGTATAAAAGTGAACTAAGTTAAACTAACTTAGTTTGTAACAATCATAACATCCACACTAACATAGCAAATTCGAAAGTATCTCTGTCTGTCAGTCTGTAACGTGTTCATGGTTACACGGCTGCACCGATTTCAATGAAATTTAACGTGGGGATACTTTGATTCTTGAGTTAGAACATGAGCCACTCTTCACCATGATAACCGACATACATGTAGGCGGAACCACAGTAAAAGCTAGCATTTAATATATTTCGCTAAAAAGTTATAGAATAAAAGTAATTTTAATATATAGAAGTGATCAAATTAACACAAAGAAATAAAAATAAGTAAGTTTTTAAAGTTGTAAAGAATTTAAAAAATCAGGTAACTTGGTAAGAAAGTAACTAAAGTAGGGTTTTAAATTTAGACTAAATAAATTCTGAGTAGAAGATTTATCTCGTTTATTAGTCAAATATATGGTGCCTTACGAGACCTAAACTATTCCGGCAATTGTTATGTAAATCTTAATTAAAATCTACAGACACACTGTCGTGTAAGTTCAGAGTAGTAGTGGCGTATTTACCACACATATTCTGCCTACTATAATTTAATCCTCCTCGCGTTGAAGTCAAGGTTATTACTAGAAATTGTGTACTTTAGGAAATCGGGATAATAAATTACATTTTCATCCCACCATCTCGGAAAGAGTATTTTTGCTCTTCGATATCTGAGTGTAAAAGTCGTTTTTATCCGCTACAGGATAAAGTAAAATTGAATTTAGAACATCGCGTGCACTAAGGTTGTGAGTTCAAAACATCATTAAACCTATTTACTTTTAACTCCTTGGTGCCGAATTTAGCATGCGATCTTTTTTAATTTGTTAAGAACTCAGACTCGGAACCTTCTTGGGATACTTTTTCTGATTTGCTATCCCCGCGCCATTTTCTTTTCACGTCATTTAGTCATTTCCTCGCTGAGGTGGAATGAAAAAATACGTGTTGCACTCAAATGCAAAGATTTTTCACCTTGTGCTCTTTAACTCCCTCGCTGACGCTCAGGATTCTAATTTAATATTAGAATCCTTCGTTTGCTCGGTCATCAAAATTGAGCACGCGGTTAAAAATCAACTTTACACTCTTGTATAAAAAATAACCATTAAGCGTTGTTAAGAAGGAACTAAATACTAGTAATGGAACAATCTTAATACTGACTGCACGGGTGTCCTATTGATTTAAGCAGCCACTACGCCGCATTATACCACGCCAAGTATTGTGGGTTCAAATCGCACATAGGACAACACTTTGTATGAACACATATATTTGTGTTAATTTCATGCATGTTTGTAAAGTCCCCCACGACACAATATAAGTATATTCCAAGTGTGTAAAAGAGCAGTAGCTCTAGCAAGTCTTATATACCCATAACTCGACTTGAAAAAGCGATGAAGTAGCCTATTATAATCAGTATAATTACATATCACAACGGGTGTTTTTCATAGCCAACAACCCTTTTTGCATGGTCTGCCAAAATGAGTCTACTCTGCCTGATGGAACGCATAAGCAGAATCCAAGAGGGATGGTCACCATACTGTAAATGCAGACAATGAAACAATGCAGCATGGCGATCCACACCATGGCGGGCTAGTGATGCTTCTGCATCATTGGGCCTCCAATGTCGCACTTACCAACGAAACACGACAGCACGATCGCGGTCGAGCCGGCACGTTCGTGCTAAAATTAGCGTGGCTTTACTACCTTCCCGTGTGACAGGATAACTTAACAAATATACTAACAATTCCAAGATTTCCTTTTATTCTTTCAACTGATTATAGTACTGTAACACACACATTTCCGACTTGCTTTCATGGCTTAATTTTTGTCAGTAATCTAAAAATCCACTAGATGTAATAATTTGAGTGTTTTTTTTATATTTATAATAACTTTATACACAAAAGTATAATGGTGAATACCTTAAGCTTAAGCATTCTCTACTGGTCTACCGTAGTTTTTTAGTCGTACATTTACAAGTACATACAGTCGTGTTTCTTACTTTATATTTTCGTTTGTATAACGATAAAAGAACAATATCTAGACTAGCATTATTCTGTATTTTATCCCTGTTAAAAAATTTTGAATTAACACAATAATTACATGGCTTCTATTTTGCAGTATGCTCGACACGTCCAAGCGATTACTGAAAATGCTTTAGATCACATCGTGAGTGAAATAAAACATGAATACTTTAAGAATAACTATTTTCTGAATAGTCCACTACGAAAGTATATACGTAAACTAAACCAAGAAATGGCAAAGAAAAATCACAACGAACTTATGAAAAACAAACAAGACAAGAAAGTGACGAACAAAAAGAAAACACTTAAGAAAAAGAAATCTGTAAAGAGAATTAAAAAGACACCAAATAAGAAAGGCAAGGAATTTAATGGGAAAGTAACTGAGATAAAGAAAACGCCTTCTGTTTGAAATATCAATATTTTAAGTTCCTAATAAGACACGCATCATTAGAATCATTAGATATAATTATTTAATTACTAGCTGATCCACACATTGACTGCATCTCCTTTCTATCAAGCTCGGCTCAATAGGAGACTAGGGCCTCAATTGGTCTAAGCATGATGTTATATCCTATCTTTGGCATGCCAGATAAACACACATTAAAAAAAAAGTTAAAATTGTCGTGATTCTTTTGTAGTTCATAGTGAGTAACATGGCATGAGGATAATAGATTTGTTTAAGACATTGCATAAATAGATGTAAATCTCGAGAAAATAAATCGACAATTTGCCTCTGAAGATAAAAGAGTTTACGTATAGTACATAATAGTATCACTAAGAAAGAATATCTTTGTTAAAATAAACAATATCTATACTAATACATAAATCTGAAGAGTTTGTTTGTTTGTTTGAACGCGCTAATCTCAGGAACCGCTGGTCCGATTTGAAAAATTCTTTCAGTGTTGGATAGTACATTTATCGAGGAAGGCTATAGGGTATTCATCATCACGCTAAGACCAATAGGAGCGGAGCACCAAAGGAGAATGTTTCAAAAACGGGGGAAAATTATCACGCTACGGGCATTAGGAGACGCAAACGAGATTGCGTCGTGGGTCGGCTAGTATTCTATAAATGTATGTTTTTGTTTTGATATGTCAGTAAATTTCATATTGCTCTAAAAGTTTTAAAAAAAAATCCAGTAACAGTCGAATGTTCATTTACAAACAACTTATGTAGCATCTATATCCGCATTATATCATGACGTGATTAAATTATTTTACTACCACATTCATAAAATAAAGATCTCAAACATTATATGTTCAATGTCAGTTCTTGAATATTTTTCAGATTACAAATATCGTAGTTAGTTTTTTAATCTATATATTATATGAACTGCTAAAATATTGCATATCGTTTAATATTTATTGTGCCCACTAATTAATTTACAGGTATTTAAATGACAATTATATATTATGTACAAAGACTAGCTTAATCCAAGCCAGAGCCTTGAAAAAAAAATACTGATTTTTCTGCCAGCGAATTTTTAGAGGTGAATAGAAGGTAACAGAAAATGTAAGGGCAAAGTGTACTTAGGCAACAAAAATAATAATACAATGCAATATACATCGAACTACGGAGTAACTACTTATCTTGTATCGCCTTAACTGTTCAGCCTGCCTCCGATCCGCCAGTTGTAATCACCTCGTCTGGTAGGAGAATCCTCATTTTGTGCGAATATACAAAGTTAGATTTCTGTCCGTATATTTAGTTCTTGTGATGACGGGTTAAAATACATAATTCCACTGCCCCTAATTATCCCTTGGATAACGTAAGAGCCGACTATAGGACTACTCAGAACTGCAAAGAGATGAGAGAGATGGCCAAAACCTGATTTCTAAGTAGGGGCTTATTTCCCCTATTTCCAACAGTAGACGATTAAAGGACATTTAGGAAAGACAAAGACAAAGGAAGACTTTAAAAAATAAAGAAAGAAAGTTAACTTCTGCTACACAAAATGTTCATAATTCAAATCTTGGCGATAAAGTTACCTACACTCCATTTATATACAATTAATGTTAGTCATGAAACAATTGAAAATTGATCCTCCTATCTATTTAACCTCCTTTGGAAGGAGAGGCTTATGTCCATCAGAGTACTATTAAAAACTTGATGATGATCTATTTAAAGTAAGTCGTGGGAAAAGGCTATTTAAAGGCTACCGTGGGAGAGCCATGCTTCGGCATGAATGGGCTGGCTCAACCGGAGTGATACCACGGCCTCACAGAAGACCGGTGTGACAAAAAAGCGCTTGCTCTGTGTTTCACCGAGTGAGTGAAGATAGCGGAGTCCCAAACACCCAATCCATCCCCATCCCCGATCCCCCAAATGCTGGCAACGCACTTGTGACGCCTCTGGTGTTGCGGGTGTCCAGGGGCGGCGGTAATCGCTTACCATCAGGTGATACGTCTGCTCGTTTGCTCCCTATTCCATAAAAAAAAAGTCGGATTTCATGTTGTGTTCGCCACATGTCCCTAGTAAAGACTTTATTACATACAAGTTGTTGCCCGCGGCTCCGATCGCGTGTATGTCGGTTATTGCGGCAAATTGTAGCCTAAGTGTTATTTTGGTGTAAGGTATATTACTGTAAAGTTTCATTCAAATCCGTTTAGCACTTTTTGCGTTAAGACGTAACAAACATACACACTCACAAACTTTCGCCTTTATATATATTAGTGTGATAGTGTGATGATTAGTGTGATGTGATTACAATATCCACACACATATTGAAGTACTAATAATTCATTAGAAGCGTTGGTTTAAATTTGAAACTGAAATAATTTGAATTTGATTTTTTTTTAGTTTTGATTATTTATAAAAGTGTGTTTGTTTATTTTTTTAAACATTTTTTTTAGTTTTTTCTTGTTTTTTTTTTTCAAATTATTATTGTATTGTCATCGACCCTTCAACACTGTGCAAGTTTTTAAGTTAATGAGACTGAGAAGTAGGTGAAAATGAAGTTAAAAGGTTCTGTTACAACATACATGTCAAGCTAATATAAGCGTGTTAAAAACAAGTCATAGTCTTTCAAAGAAAAGCAATGCTTTGAAACATATAATTCTTCTCGACCGGAGCTATACAACATCAATGATACTACAGGCTTCAAAGATTTACACAGAATAGTCAAATTAGGTAATCAGAGGTTATCCTAAATGCCCTTCAGATAACGGCAACATATTTTCTCTACATTGCCCAACCGGTTGACTGGCAGAAAATGCCTTAGGCATTAAGTCCGCCGATGCATGCATTTGTGCATAAAGTTGTAAATAAATAAATAAATAAATATTTATGTAAGTTTTGAGTTAAAAAGCGTCCATGGGTAGAAATCAATTACCTTAAGATCATCCGTCTTCTTGGATGACTCTGTAAAGAAAAAGAATTGTAAATAATACACGGTTATTACTCGTTCATTTTAATATGTACAATAATGTCAACAGGTTTTCCTCTATTTTTCTTTTCAGATAAATGTTCAGAAACGTTAGGTTTTTGTTCATAAATATTGTTTTTACGTGCTTGACTGTTCAATTTCTTTTTAGGATGCTGTTTCTTCTTCATATGTTCTTGATTTTTCATATCTTTTTTACTTTTGCCTACCCTCAGTCTTTTCGGTTTTAACTTGTGGTTTTTCTTTTTCATTTTACGAATTTTCTTTTTTCTTATAGACTTTGGAAACGGCGTCGTTTCAGAATGGATATATACACTGCTTACTTCCTGAAAAAAAAAAATTTCTTATTAATTGTTATTATATCATTTTACTTTCTCTATAATAAAACTTTGCTTGACTGTCCCAGGATTATTGACGTGACAACAATATTTTTTAATTTTAAGTAAGTTTTTTTTATAAACAACAACTACCACATAACGTATTTATCCAGTATCGCTGGGGAATTTACAAACATTAATTAAACAAACATAAAAAGGCCCAGAATCATGACAGCACTTTGTGGATCATACATCGCATGTGGTCAAAACCCACAGCAATCAATGTCAGTTTTCCGTGCAGTTTGACATTATATTTTACTAAAGAACCAGCCAAACTTAATGAGAAGTTGAGGAGGCATAAAAGACTTTAAAAAGTAGACACTTATCTAACAAAATAAAACTCTCTTATAAAATCATACGTTAAATTTGAAGTATCCTATACGACTCACATTTTAAAACAGTCATTTAAGTCTGTGTATTTCCATAATATACACTTAGTTATATACACTGAAATATAAGATGACATTCAAAGCACTCCGCCTACTATATCTGGCAATGGCGGATTCTGTCATAGGATATGGTCTATGTACCTATGGTCGCACCTATAGCACTTATTTGAATAAAATATATAATTTGCAAATCAGATTATTAAAAACTATTGTACCTAAACATGTAAGAGTTAGTTGTAATGGGTTCTATAACAAATTATTTAATTACTGCAAAGTGCTGCCTATACAGAACAAAACAAGAATGGCCGTTATGCGGGCGGAGTATTTGCACATTGCGCAACTAACTAAATACCAGCGAAAAGGTAATCTGAGAAAACTGTTAAACCAAACGCGGTATAGAATGCCTCATTATAACAACATATACGGCACTAGAACGTGCAAATATATCCTGCCCAAAATTCTTAACGAGCTACCGGATGAGATTGTGTGTGCATGCATCGCAGGCCAAACTCACCTAAAGAAAAATATTAAAGAATATTTCTTGACACATGTAGACTTCAAGCACATTCTGGAATAGATTGTAATGTAGGGATAATAATAATTATAGCGTGTTAAGTGAGCGAACCCCTCTCGCATAAAAACCTACACGGTTTAAGCGAGTGGTTATGATGTATGTAAAATGTGTACTGTAATGCTTTGTCCATAAAATAAAAAAAATAAAAAGTTAATTTGTGTTGTAAATCAAAATATATTTGATACAGTTTTATACTAAAATGTTCTCTGTTTCCTATCGTAACAAAGTCATCACCTGTATGCATTTAAAACTAATACGTTCACGTACATAAAAAAATAATAATTAATTCTGGACATCTTGTGAAAATACTTTTGTGGCCACACCGTCACTTACTCTATCTCCAGGCTTATTAACATCATTGACGTCAATTTGAGGCATGTAATTTTCTTGTAGCTCTGGACTTTTAAATAGATCGTAAGCCTTCCTTGCTTCATTATCTTCGTCAATTACATCTTCAGTATTTTTTACAACATCTGGTCCAGCTTCCCAAGCTGTAGCTCTGACATCTTGGAATACGTCGTGCATCACGTCCTAAAAATATTTAGATGTTTTGTTCTCTAATGATATAATAACACCTAAATATTTTTCTATCAAAACATTTGTATCTCATACTCTAGAATGGAACATGAGACACAATTACTTGAGACATTTGATCGTCGTATGTTCTATCATTATAGGAATCTAAATTATTTTCATAGATCATTTTAATCAATACTGTTTTATTTGTAGATTAAAAACTAAATAAGGCAAAAAATATTTCTCTAATAATTATTAAAGTCATAACAAAATAATCATTGGGACAGCATTTACTACTAGGACTAAAAGAAAACAAATATTTTAAGAAAATTATCAAAATTTGTGTATGCTCATAAAATTAGATCGATACAAAAAAAATATGGAATAGTGTAGTACTAAAATACTATAAAATCCTCATCGCGATAATCTGTATATTCTGTATATTTATGTCCACGTATGAATTAAAGTCCAAATAGTTAGTTCTGGATCTCTTGTGATAATATTTTTGTGGCCACTATTTTCACTTACTCTTTCTCCAGGTATGTTTCCACCACTCACATCAATTCCAGACAGAGAATTTTCTTGTAGCTCTCGACTTTTGAACAGATCGTAAGTTTTCCTTCCTCGATTATCTTTATAATTTGCATCTTCAATATTTTTAGGGTGGTCTGACTGAACTTCCAAAACTGTAGCTCTGGCGCCTTGGAATACATCATGCATCACATCCTAAAAAAATATTTAGATGTTCTGTTCTCGGATGATAAAACACCTAAATATTTTCAGTGAAAATATGTGGTTGTAATCTTTTCAGAACAGAATGGAACATTTTAAAATGTTGGCCTTAATAAAGCATTTTATGCGTTTTTGTATGCAAATAAACGTAGTTGATCGTTCAACAAAACATGTATCAATGAGCTTGTATCCCGAACTCTATTCAACTTACATTTTCACGAGTGATATCACTGTCACTGCCATCAACTACAACCTCTTCAAAAATGTTTTCTGTAAACTGTTCAATATCTTCTATTTATTTTAGTAGTAATATTTTGTCGAACGCAATCACGCTACTCAATTTATGTACAGTTTTTGATATCCACACTACCAACCGAGTTTCTTTTTTATTTTAACGTGTTATGGTAGTTTAGAATTTTAACTAGAATTTTAAGAAACGATTTCATAGTAGGTAAAGGTGATGCTTTTGCGGTCGAAAATGCAAACTGAAAGTCATCAATTTAATTACCGATAGTATTAAATAAAATCCAAAATTACATTTAGTTTTTTCTCAAGACTGTTGAACCAGGTGCCGACTGCTGGTGGGTGTTCTCTTGCAGCTGCTACCTGTAATACAAGGGTTTTTTTAAGTTTTATTTTTAAACACTGTTTATCTAGCATCAAAAAAACTCTAAGGAAATCAGGTTTATATCGCTGATGATGATATTTTAAGTTTAATCAGATGATCAAGTTTTGAGATTAAATTTGTTACACTCTCAAATGTTAACCATTTTCAAATACAAGAACATCATCAAATTCTGACATTTAAATTTAATTTCACATTAATAAATAAATGAAAGATGATACTCGTTAGATTCGTCACTTAAATTATAGATTATTTTAAATCTTTAGTTAAAGTCCAGTTGTTTGGTATAGGACCGACACCTATGAAATGTTTTTTTTATTGAACAGGCGGACAAACTAGCAGACATATCGCTTGATGGAAAGCGATTACCACCGCCCATGGTCACCTGCAATACCAGAGGCGTCACAAGTGCGTTGCTGGCCTTTGGGGGGTGGGGGCGGGGAGATAGAGGTTGGAGTATGGACCCCCAGTATCCTCACTCACTCGGTGAAACACAGCGCAAGAACTATTTCACAGCGGTTTTCTGTGAGGCCGTCGTTCGAAGCGAGGCTTTCTCACAGTTAAATGTGTATTCTTCTAAGTCTTCTTCTTCTTCTTAAGAAAGGAAATATTGGCCTACTGTACCATGCTAGCCAGAGGAGTTGGTAAAGGGATTCTTTCAAATTTTCCTTCTCTTTGCAGTGAGGTTCTCGTGCTCAGAGGATCCGAATAATTCATGAAAATTCACTCACATCTCACTCGTCGGCTAAGTTAAATTACTTCTTTTTTTGTCTCATCTATACAAATAAATAAAATTGGAGTGTCTGTTTGTAATATTAGAATAACCAATTTTAAGTAAATGCATATGTATGTATACACGGTACACATACCAAAAATGTAGTTAAAAAAATTTTTGTCTGTCTGTCTGTCTGTCTGTTTGTTCCGGGTAATCTCTGGAACGGCTGGACGGATTTTGACGGGACTTTCACTGGCAGGTAGCTGTTGATTAAGGGAGTAACTTAGGATACTTTTTTTAGACTAACTTTGTCCCGCGGCGTTACTCGCGCGGTACAACTATAACCGCGGGTAACACCGCGGGGTTCAGCTAGTTTAATACATATAATACTACACTAAAAAGCGAATCAATATACACTTTTCACGCCTTACCTCTTTGATAAATTGATGTTGTATTATTAAAATGGTAAAAACAAATGCTTGACACAGTACTAGGTAGAGATTCATTTTTAAAAGCAACCGTGTGTTTGAGGACTAATACTAAAACTGACTTATCGATGTTTTGTTGCTCACATATTACAGTTTCCTGTTTGTTTTCAAATCGGAATACACTCGTTTTCAAACACGTTTTATAGAGCTTGTTGATAAGGGACATAGTAACGTATGACATCTTGCAAATTAGTACTACGCTGTATTAAGAACATGAACTTGCCTGCATGATTGTTTTGTTAAAAGACAATAATACATAACAGCTACATTATAAAAGTAATAAGTAAGTTAAACAAAAAACCTTTCAATGTTTCTATTCATTTGAAATAGCTTGATCTGACCGAATATTCATTTACGCAGTGTCTAAACCGCTGGGACTATTAACTTATAATTTTTACCAACTTATTCTATCTATGTTGTATTCATCAAGTAAGAAAAGTTTTTTTTATAAAATTTCATCCCTAAGGGGAAAAATAAGTGACGAAAAGATTTTTGAGGGATTTCTCTGTGATGATGAAGTTTTATTTAAATTTATATTCGATGTTATTCTCTATTGCACTATAGGCCTTATTTGTAAAGGCGTTAAGGCTTTTCTGTGAAAGAAATTATTCATAAGAAGAAACTTCAGACCTCGAAAAAGTTTGTCGATAATTTTTTCTGGTAGTCTTTGCACCACATACCGGTTCTTTCTAATTGGAATGACCAAAGTCTTGTTTCTGTTATTGAAAAAAAGGTTTTCCTTTGGCTTGAGAGAGAATATAATTTTCCAGAATATTGTACAGTTTGTTGCTGCAAAATATTGGAATTTGCTCAGCAGTTCTGTTTGCGCTATTTTCATGATTACAAGGACAATATCTTTTCTGACAACTGTATCAACATTTAAACAGTTGTTTTTATTTTAACAATTATATTGTTGATAACTTATTGTAAATGAAATAAATTTGTAACAGGTGCCAGAATTTTATTGGTAGATCAGCTGAACCCCGCGGTGTTACCCGCGGTTATCGTCGTACCGCGAGTAACCCCGTGAGACAAAGTTAGTCTAAAAAAGTAGCCTAAGTTACTCCCTGGTTCATCAGCCACCTGCGAGTGAAAGTCCCATCATAGCGATCCAGCCAGACTACCCGGAACAAACAGATAGACGGACAGACAAAACATTTTTAAACTACATTTTTGGTGTATGTACCGTGTATACATTTGCATTTAGTAGAAAGCGGTTATTTTAATATTACAAACAGACACTCCAATTTCATTTATTTGTATAGAGAAAGAAACATTTTTTTTTATCTTTATCTAAGGAGATTAGCCACAATTATGGCTATGTCGCTCTAAAGTTATTTTTGATACTTCATTTAGATCATGTTTCACGGATAATTTCCGGACGCCGTACCTATGTTACAGATTGTACGTATTACATATTTTATATGAAAAATACAATCAAATTATATATTAGATAATCTATCCAAAACTTATCTGTAACCGCTGAAACAAGGCCTTATGATGTCAAAATAAAATTGAAAATGGTCCTCTCCTAAACTCCTAAACTGTTTTATGATGTCTATTTGCTCACCTTATCTATACTATAACTATTATATAAAGCTGAAGAGTTTGCTTGTTTGTTTGTTTGTTTGTTTGTTTGTTTGATTGTTTGTTTGTTTGTTTGTTTGTTTGATTGTTTGTTTGAACGCGCTAATCTCAGGAACTACTGGTCCGATTTGAAAAATCATTTCAGTGTTAGGTAGCCCATTTATCGAGAAAGGCTATAGGCTATATATCATCACGCTTAGACCAGTAGCAGCGGAGCACCAATAAAAAATATCACTTTAACAACGCGTGACTACGGCTTTTGAAACTTGTTTCATACTTTTTCAGCGTCGTTTTTTGTCGTAGTTGGGGTTTAGTTTTTACTTTTATTTATTTAAAATGTTTAGGTATATATATTACTAATTTCTTTGCAAAGTATATTTTAAATAGATACCACAGTAATATCACAATTATCGAATAAATACGGACAAAGTCACAAGAAAATGCTAATAATATATATGTCGGAGAACGAGTAGTTTTCTTAAGTTTTAATTTGAATTCGTGTTTATTTCAATCGATTATTCGAAACTTCAAACTGTCCATCGAGAAACATGGTAGTTTGGGTGGAATCTATGCAAAAGAAGGCGCACTGATTATTTGTTATTAACGATGTGATTATTACGTCTTAGTTTACTTACAGCTTGATTTAATAATGTGGTTTTAGTTTTAGTCGATTCTGTAAGCGATATTAAATTAAATGTTACTAAAATGAGTGCGGGTAACACCGAATAGAGTGGTAGGTGTTACCACTAGTTAAAGCGAGCAGCCGGTATAAAAGAGCGCGGCCGCACGAGTTGCGGGACTACTAACCTATTGGCTCTTAAACTAACTACCCACCGTTTTCGTATTGAAGAAAAATAGAATCAACAGATCAGTTTAGTACGGGCATTGTACGAGGAAAGACAAGCTGTAAATAAGCTAAGTACATAGGATTCTTAATTATTGTAATTAACTATTAAACGTTGTAACTGATAAGTTAAGATGTAACTTTCAAAAGAGTGGCTATGAGTTTCTTTGCCAGTTTCTTCTCATAAGGCCCTACGCATTTGGAAACTGGAGGTTATGGGTCGTCACGGACGTTCGGTGAATTTTGGTGTTCTCACCTGGTTCACTTTGACAATGTTGTGCCGATCTATGATTTAAACTGTAGCTTCATTGATTCAATAAACTATTGGAATTCTATATTGTCTTTGGCTGTGCAAATAAACCCTACCTACCAACGTGTGTAATAATGAAGATTGATTACTAGACTAGACTAGACTTGATTAAGAGCGATTTCTATTGCTTTAAATCATGAGTGCCACTTGACAAAATATCCAAGTGAGGTCGGCAAAGCTGACGTCACCATTTCATAAAAACCGCTTCGACCGATCGCCCCGCTGTGACTCCGACATCAGAAGTGGGATTACCTGTGATACCCCTAGAGATTACCTGTGAATTACCCTATGGATTACCTGTGAATTACCCTATGGTTTACCGCTATGGATTACCTGTGGACTACCCATATGGATTACCCCTATGGATTACCCATAATGGATCAGGAACAAAATACAGGGCAGATTGCTATTATTTTATTTTACGTTTACCCTACGTTAAAAAAAATCTTTTCGATACGGAATTAATTTGTGCTATACGAGAACCGCTAACTAGTGAGAGAACTACTCCGACTGTAAAAGTGAAGTGATGTGTGAAAAATACAAGCGCTGTCAAAGCTGTGGCAAAATCATGTTTACGTAATCCAGTAAAGATTAGGACAATTTTAGTCGTGACAATATTGCTAACACATAATCTGAGATTTCAGATACTACCTCGCCTGACAGTCAAAGGAAACCTAAGCGCAGAAGATGATTACTTGAACTTTATTCAAGTGTGGTGTCATAGATGCCGTTCCAATATGAATGCCAAGGCAAACGATTTACAAACCGAGTAACCAGTGAATGTCAGCTCCATCCAACCAGCTCTAGTTCAGCTCCAAGAAAGATTTGGTGAGAAGTTTTCATTTTGTTTCAAATGCTCTTTAATAAGACAAATTCTGTCGGATAGATTTCTGGGCCAACGAGAATATAGTGCAGTACTATTGAGGGTAGGTAACACCCGCCCTTATTGTAACATAGTATTGAGTTGTCCACGAATTGTTGCCCTGAGTCTGGGTGTACTTTGTGTACGTTTGTAGGGTCCCCCGGGACATAGGATGTTTGTTCCTGGTAAGGGAGTTGTCTTTTTAATAAAACAAGAAAAACACGAAATTCTGTCAAGATATCCGGGTCGAAAAAATGCACTGAATAGTATTTCCTGTAGTAGGTACACGTTTACTGTATTTTAAACGACATAATTATTTAAGGAAAAGAATGAAAATCTGCTTGCATTAGGCTTTTCACTTATAATTTTCGAAAAGTTCTTAAAAATAATAAGGTCGTTTCTATTGGTGCCTACGTTCTCTTATAAAATGAGGATCGCAATCAAATGAAATTAGACCCAAAGTATTAAGGTCCTTACGTGGTCGCCGAAATATTAGCACACATATTTTCTACCCACACATATTTTCTACCAACCATTGATCATTTACACTCGCAGTAATCAAAGTGAATACAGACCGTCAGATACCCACTAGTGAAGTCCCTATTGATTTGTCCAATGAACATGTAGAAAACAATGATCCTTGAATAGTTTATTAAATTAATCGAAGTCTTTATTTTGTTCGTGAACAATTATTTG
The DNA here is from genome assembly GCA_905220595.1 of Spilosoma lubricipeda. NCBI lineage: Eukaryota > Metazoa > Arthropoda > Insecta > Lepidoptera > Erebidae > Spilosoma > Spilosoma lubricipeda. Next base: position 2,224,058 of record HG992296.1, read on the forward strand.
GAATGTATTTTGTGACGTTTTAAGTTTATTTTAATTAATAAACAAAGTTATTTAGTTACAAGGGATGTAGTGTTGGTAACCTGGTGTCACTACCTCCTTAGGTCTCGCTGGTCATTTGTAGCCGTAGCTCGTGCAGTACTTATCTGTAGAGAGTGCGCGGTGCGCATCTGGCTATGCGAATGTTAGTCGCTGGTTAAGTGACAATAAAAAGATCTCGACCTCTGGTTAAGAGTTGAGCAAAAAGCCGCTAGTCAAGTGGTTATACACAGTTGCTGGTTAAGCGACTGAGTCAAAACGTCTTAATGCTGTTACTGGCGATTTAGACAGAAGTGCTGAACCTATGTTAACAATCATTATTGTTTGTACTAAGATTTATGTGATTATGCTGGTAGAGACATAAATGAGCATGGTCAGAACCTTATCGTGATACTGACGTGAATAGAAAAATCAAATTTAAAATCATGAAGGCAAAATAATTTGTTATAATTGAAATTGGTTTCTATGAATCTTTAATTTGGTCAGGAATAGCCGAGAGGATGGATTCACTGTCCAGATGATTCCTCAGTTAACAAACACGTAGACGTGTAAGTCCATCAGAATGCCTGTCTGCAAGGCAATACCGGCCGAATAAATTGAGCTACTGTGGTTGCTTTTTTCTTTGTTTACAGATGACCCACACGAGGACGTGTGATGCATCAGGACGGCCGTGTCGGAGAACGAGTAGTTTTCTTAAGTTTTAATTTGAATTCGTGTTTATTTCAATCGATTATTCGAAACTTCAAACTGTCCATCGAGAAACATGGTAGTTTGGGTGGAATCTATGCAAAAGAAGGCGCACTGATTATTTGTTATTAACGATGTGATTATTACGTCTTAGTTTACTTACAGCTTGATTTAATAATGTGGTTTTAGTTTTAGTCGATTCTGTAAGCGATATTAAATTAAATGTTACTAAAATGAGTGCGGGTAACACCGAATAGAGTGGTAGGTGTTACCACTAGTTAAAGCGAGCAGCCGGTATAAAAGAGCGCGGCCGCACGAGTTGCGGGACTACTAACCTATTGGCTCTTAAACTAACTACCCACCGTTTTCGTATTGAAGAAAAATAGAATCAACAGATCAGTTTAGTACGGGCATTGTACGAGGAAAGACAAGCTGTAAATAAGCTAAGTACATAGGATTCTTAATTATTGTAATTAACTATTAAACGTTGTAACTGATAAGTTAAGATGTAACTTTCAAAAGAGTGGCTATGAGTTTCTTTGCCAGTTTCTTCTCATAAGGCCCTACGCATTTGGAAACTGGAGGTTATGGGTCGTCACGGACGTTCGGTGAATTTTGGTGTTCTCACCTGGTTCACTTTGACAATGTTGTGCCGATCTATGATTTAAACTGTAGCTTCATTGATTCAATAAACTATTGGAATTCTATATTGTCTTTGGCTGTGCAAATAAACCCTACCTACCAACGTGTGTAATAATGAAGATTGATTACTAGACTAGACTAGACTTGATTAAGAGCGATTTCTATTGCTTTAAATCATGAGTGCCACTTGACAAAATATCCAAGTGAGGTCGGCAAAGCTGACGTCACCATTTCATAAAAACCGCTTCGACCGATCGCCCCGCTGTGACTCCGACATATATATATTTTTGAAATTTACAAGTAACGCCCTTTCGTATGATACCAAACACGGCATAATTCTCTCATATTTATTTTTTCATACGCAACTTTACGTCGGCTAGAGGGCGCCACATTAGATTCAGTGACACGTCATATAGCCTATAACCAGAAGACGATTACGACGCTTCTAGAGACACCTCATTTGTCCAAATCTAATGAGTAGTTAAGGAGCTAGGAGGGAACAAATGAACATACATACATACATACATACATACATACATACATAGCCTGTCAAAATCATAACCCTCCTTTGGATTTGCCGTAGTCGGGTAAAAATAGTAGCCTAAGTTACTCCTTTGATCATCAGATATCTGCCAATGAAAGTCCCGTCAAAATCAGTCCAACCCTTCCAGACATTACCCGGAACAAACAGAGACATAAATTTAAAAAAAAATTTGTATCTGTACTGTATATACATACATATGCATTCACATCGGGTAAAAAGCGGTTATATTAATATTACAAACAGACACCAACTTTATTTACTTGTATAGATGTATAGATTACATAGACACAAAAATATGATTGTGACGGATCTGCACTAAAACCAATCAGTGTTCTCTAGGTGTCCTATAAATTAAATTCTACCACAAACAAAAACCTATCTACACCAAAACTCTACAAAGCGAATTCGACGCTGTATAGTCCAGAGCTATTCTAGCGCAAACAAATCTGCGTAGTATAATACCCTGTCAGGAACAGCACTGGTGTTGACAGCACTACACGAATGAGTTTTATACCTCTTCGTATATTGAGAACAATTGCGAATAATTGAATATTTTTACCCGCCTACGGCAAAGTCAAGGGAGGGTTATGATTTTGACAGGCTATGTATGTATGTATGTATGTATGTAAGTATGTATGTATGTTCATTAGTTCACTCCTAGCTCCTTAACTACTCATAAGATTTGGACAAATGAGGTGTCACTAGAAGCGTCATGATCGTCTTCTGGTTATAGGCTATATGACGTGTAACTGAATTTAATGTGGCGCCCTCTAGTCGACATAAAGTACTGTGTAAAAAAATAAATTTGCGATAAATATGCTGTTTGGTATCATTGGAAAGGGCGTTACTTATACATTTCAAAAATATATATAAGTATATTATTAGCATTCGTTCGTGACTTTGTCCGTATTTATTCGATAAGTATGCTATTTCTATGGTACCTATTTAAAATAAACTTTGCACAAAAATAAGTATTATAGAGGCACCAAAACATTTTAAATAAAAAAAAGTAAAAACTAAAACCCAACTACGACAAAAAACGACGCTTAAAAACTATGAAACAAGTTTCAAAAGCCGTAGTCACGCGTTGCTTAAGTGTTACGGACTATGGTACATTACACTACATGGACTACGGCTTTTGAAACTTAGGAATGTTACATAGTTTCATACTTTTTAAGCTTCGTTTTTTGTCGTAGTTGGGTTTTAGTTTTTATTACTATTCGGTTTTGAACCGACTTCAAAAAACGAGAGAACTCTCAACTAGGTGAACGGATTTTGGTGATTCTTTTTTTATTAGAAAGCTTGCTTCTCGTGTGGTCCCATTTCTACTGAGCCTAGTTCTTGTAGTCGCCTTTTTTGTTTAAATTTTTATGATTATAATTTTACTAGCTGTTGCCCGCGGCTCCACTCGCGTATTGCCAGTTATCGCGGCAAATAGTAGCCTATGTGTTATTCTAATGTATAAGCTATATTACTGTAAAGTTTCATCCAAATCCGTTCAGTAGTTTTTGCGTGAATGAGTAACAAACATCCATCCATCCATCAAGAGTTTAAGTAATGCAAGCATCCGAGAATCAAATGCAGGGAGTGTTTGGACTCAGGTAACCTAATTCACTTGGTGAAAACAATAAAACGATTTGTAGTTAATATCATTGGGCCATCATTTTAGCCCAGAGGTTTAAGCAGTCACCATGCCGCGTTCTACTGTGCCAAGTGTTGTGGGACCAAATCCCCCACTTTGTATGATCCACAGATTGTTGTTCTGTGGAAGTCAAACCTTGATTTCAAAATTTCTATTTCAATTTCAAGTCGGCTTTATTTTTGTCTAAATTTTACTTGTACATGTGTCTTTTAATTCTGACGGTATTTTGATAATGTTACTAGAAGAGATAAAATGTTTATCACTTTTATCAAAAGATTAAAAGATTTGTATTGTTAAACTTTAATCCAGTAAGTTGATTTGTATACGCTATCAAAACTCAAAAAATTTGGCACCGAATGAGCTCTTATTTTGACACGATTTACAAAACACCTCAAGTCCTCAAAGATACTTTTTAGTTACTTTTTGCAAGCCATACCGAAGCGCACAAGTTAGTAAATTCATTATCATCAAAATCCTTTAATGCTGTCACTGTCTATGGTTGGAGTTAAACCTATCCATAGAAAATAGCCAAGTGAGAGTCGGTTCCTTACCATCTATACAAATAAATAAAATTGGAGTATCTGTTTGTAATATTAAATAACAGCTTTTTACTAAATGCATATGTATGTATACAGTCGGTACATATACCTAAAATTAATTTAATATTTTTTTTGTCTGTATGTCTGTCTGTTTGTTACGGGTAATCTCTGGAACCACTTGACCGATTTCGACGGGACTTTTACTGGCAGGTAGTTGATGATCCAGGGAGTAACTTAGGCTACTTTTTTTAGATTGACTTTGTCCCGCGGCGTTACTCGCTGTACGACAATAACCGCGGGCAACACCGCGGGGTTGAGCTATGGTTTATCTAAAATTGATCATTCTAATAGTTGGAAACCCCGAGGCAGTAGTCTGACTGTCTGTATAACATAACTCCAAAATGGATACATCAATTAGGATGTAGTCCGTTTTTTGTCTTTACTACTTTTTGTCTTACTTACTTGATCAGGTGTCTTTTCAGTTGTTTTCTTAACAAAAATCGTTCAACCCATTGAATTGGTTCAACCATTTAAAGGTCGTTAGCCCTTTTATGCCGGACTTGTGTCAAATACCTAATATGCATCATATAAGGTTAGATTATCATAACCCGTTCAAACTTAATAGGTATTTATTAGTTCGGTACTCTTAATATATAGCCACGTGCCTAAGTTAGTTGGTTCAAAGTATCGCGAAAACACCACACACAGAATACATAAAGCTACTTTGATCAGTTTTCTTACGTCCTTTTAACAATAAAAACTCTAGAGAATACTTAGTTAACGATTTAAAACCTTTTCACGCTCTAAATAAAATCTTACTTCAAAAACGTCACAAGAGGTCAAAGGACCTTTCAAATGACAGTAAAAAACATAACAGTCAAAAATTGTTTTCTTATTTTGATCCTTTAAGGTCATTGACAGTCAGATTTTACACCTAACTGGTAATTATATAATGCTTTCTCGCTCATCCATAAACAAGACCGCTTAAGACAGACAAGAAAGAGAAATAGAAACGGTACATCTCTCTTATGGCACCGGAGTTCAGAGTCAAGGACGAATGCACTCGATGTGGAGGTGAGATAGCTTTATGCGAAAGAAAGGAACAACATATTGTTCTCAGTCTTGGTCGTTTGGACGTAAAAAGATCGTGGAGTCAATGCTTGAGCGCAGAACGCGCTATTTGAATTTAAATTCACGTTCCTTTTTAATTTTTTTTTTTGTTAATATTTTTTTCATGTAATAATTTTTGCAGTAGCAACATTTTATGTTTAAGTAGTGTACGTGTTTATTGTATAATCAGTAGCGGGTGAAACGCGTCACGGACTGTCAGACTAATTATATCGTTGTGAAAAATCGTGATAATAATTATAAGTTTGTGATAATTTAGATAAAAATAAATAATTATTGTCACACACTGTGACTGTCGGACGTGGTTTACTGTTTGGAATTTCAAGATTTTTAAGGTAATTATTTATGTTACTAAATTTGTTTTGAACAATTACATTTTCATTTTTATTATTTTAGTTTTCTTAGTTTGAATATTTTTTGGTTCGAGTGTTTTTTCTTGTAATAATTTGTAACGAGTCAGGTACATGGCAACAAAAATAAAAGTTGCTTTAACTTATTCATAACATTTAATTAATAAATGAAATATTCTACTTTTACATCGGGTAGTTTTTGAACCACTTATGATACGAATTGTAGGTAACGTAACCTTTCAAATAATCCTAACCACATTTTAATATCAACATAACATTTTGTTCATCCTAATACTTAAAACAAAAAACCGGACAAGTGCGAGTCGAACTTGAGCACCGAGGGTTCCGTACAAACCTGTAGGTATATTATATGATGTAACTTAAAAAAATATTTTTATATTATATTTTTCGTATGACTGCTTTATGACGTTGCTTCGTACCAAATTTCAAGATTTTGAGTTCACGGGAAGTACCCTGTAGGTTTTGATTCACATGCAAGTGTAGAAAATTTGCAGCATAAATGGCTGTATCTTTTGATGGAGTTGGCTTAGAAGTTTGATTTTTTTCGCAGCTCCAAGGAACAGTGTATTTGATCAAATACTCAGGGTATTTGATCACTCAAATACCCTGAGTATTTGAATGATCCAATCAAATACTCAGGGTATTTGATTGGAATTTCAGGTCGATCAGGTATCGACCTGTTCCTGAGAAACAGAGTCTTGACAGACAGACGGACTTTTCTTTTGAGGTACTTAACCCTAAAAAACCGCATGGGACTCGCCCACCGAGGGTTCCGTACGTAGGAATTTATTTGATTATAGATTAGTAAAGTAAATTATACCAATCCATACTTCCATACCTACTAATTAGGTATTATTAATTTGAAACTACTGTCTGTTGCACTTTCACAGCTAAACTGCTGAATTGATTTGAATTAAATTTACAATGGAGATCATTTGATTTCTCAGGAAAGACATACTGCAATAACCGATGTAAACGCGGGCAGAGTCACGGTCAAAAGCTAGTTACATATAAATTCTTTCAAAACCTTCAATTAATTATTAAGAATACAGTTAGTCAAATCAGCATTTTTTGAGTAAATGCAAAATTTACTCAAAAAATGCTGATTTGACTAACTGTATGCTTAAGCAAATACATGCCCTCAATAACTAAATGCATGTCCATTGTTTCGAATTGTCAGCTACCATTGATGATTCAGTGCAATTTCAAAGTAATAAAAAGCTGACAAATAATGTATTGACTTAATGCATTTATTGATCAATTATTGAATAACTACCTATAGTACCTTCATGTTACAGTTATATTGGTAAAAATAAAATATTTCTAAAATCAATTTCAAGTAAGGGCTCCCACACATAATTGCGAATTCGCAACGCATCGCAAATCTCTGCGAGCTTGCACGAATACCCCCAAGAACTTCCAATCTGATTCGCTTCGTGCGACGCCGCATCGCATCGCAGTTATGTGGAGTGAACGTTTTCAGACACTTAAAACGTAACATTAAGGCGCTAATCAATACGAGTGGACCGTCCGCGCGGATGTCCGCGACGGATAACACAATGTATGAAGCCTTTTCAGCGCGTTCAGTGCTATGCGGAACTATCCGCAACGCAACGCGATCGCACTTAAACGTCGTTCAAAATGTTCAAAATGTCGTTGATATGGAGAAAACTGACAAGAAACTCAAAATAGAGATCTTAAATCATATTTATACTTCATTCCTTAACATGGGTTCAGTAGTTTAGGCACTACGGTGGAATTTACATGCCTTTTTTTTTTTTTTTTTGTCGGGGGGAAATCCTCATGGATGTCCTTCGCCCTGGGGAAAGGACGAAGGGGTCTGTCAGACTCCTACTGACTAACCCCCCGGTGTTCCTTCTCTCACCTACGCCGGGGATCGCGGGAACTTGAGAGACAACCGCAATCCCCGACTGGTGCCAGCCCGCCTCTGCGGGCCACTTCTCGTCAGCGAGGGTGGATTTACATTTACATTTACATTTGGAATTTACATGCCTACCACAACTTATACACACATAGACTCATATTTACCGCCATAACCAACATACACACAGATGGAGTCACGGGCAAAGGCAAGTTATAAGTACATTTTGAAAACTAAAAAATATTTTGTACATGTTATAAAATAAAAAAACTTATAAAGTATCAGCTAACATTACGGAACCGAGAGGAATATGGAAAAAGTACACAGTAAGGTCACCACGATATATATGTGCAAAATATGACAATGTGCAAACTCTTCACCTACATTTATTATGCTTACTGTCGCAGTCCTATTGATCTTACCGAAATTTTTAGTCTATAACTATTCACAATAAAAATCCAATCAGGTACAAAAAGCAGTTTAAAAAAATACCAATCAAATTAAGAACCTCCTCCTTTTGGAAGTCGGTTAAAAAACTATAACCCGACTACGTAACAATATTTGATAAATGTTCTTACTCGAACTATTATTACGAATCTATTGACACGTCGGTCACTAAAATCGATTCAGTAATTTAGATGCTACGGTGAAACATAGAAAACATACATACATAATACATAATCTCAAAATGTTTACCATTCTTTAGGCTTTGTAATTGTCGAGCAAAATAAAATGTAACTTCTAACTCCTGAAATTACCTCAAAAACAGACTGATTTACGTTACACATTAAATAGACAATATTTACGTGCATATAAAAACCTGAACATTATCACGATAATATAACGTCAAATGAACCTTTTAATGCTTCGAACCAGTTTTGAACACAGTCCACGACCGGCGCAGTAAGAAACAAATAAAAAGCAAATTAAAAGACTCTAAAAATCCAAATTACAACTGATTATTATTTCTGCATTTAACTGCTTACACGTGCATATAAGACGAAGATGTTAAAATCTAATTATTAATTATAGATCTTGATTAAGTTCCTACTCTTTTTAACCGACTTCAAAAAAAAGGAGGAGGTTTCTCAATTCGAACGTATATATTTTTTATATTTGTTTTTATGTGTGTTCGCGGATAACTTCGTCGTTTATGAACTGATTTTGATGATTCTTTTTTTAATGGAAAGGAGATGTCCCAACGGTGGTGCCATGATAAGGACATTAATATCTGATATATGTATATGATGGCATCCAAGAGAAAACGAGTCGAACCTTGAAGTTGGTTTTATTTTTGATTAAATTAAATAAATAAATAAATAAATATTTCGGACATCTAAGACACAACGCCATCTAGTTCCAAACTAAGCAGAGCTTGTATTATGGGTACTAGACAACAGATATAAATACTTAAATACTTTTATTTTTTGTAAATAAATACATATTATACATAGAAAACACCCAAACTCCGAAACAAATATTTGCAGATCATATAAACAATTTGGTCCGACCCGGGAATCGAACCCGAGACCTCAAGAACAGCAGTCGCGTACGCTACCACTGCGCCACCGAGGCAGTTTTGTACTTGTATGTACTTGTATGTAATAACTTGCTACTGCTATTAGCTTCAGTCGAGTGGTTATTTACTTATTTTAGTTTGAAAATGAGGAACTTTCTTCGTCTACAAACTTTCGAGGGTTGTTTCCAAAATTCCTTTCTAACAATAATATAAAAAGTATCAGCTATTATTGTTGGTGTATTTTATGGCTCCAGGGGTTTTGCTCTCCATTTATGAATCAATCAGTCAGGACAAGACAGGACAAATCATTTTAAATGTGTCTTATCTTATCCTAGCTTCCTCGTTCTATGTTCCCTATCCAAATAATCTTCCTTTGCTCCGTTTGAAAATGACTATATACCTGAATGTAGTTTGTAGCTAACAGGCAGCTAGTTTTAAAAGAATCTATCAGAAATTCTTGACAATTTTATCCATTACGCTGATGTCAAATAAAATTAAAAAAGATGCTGAACCATGATAATGATTCATATCACGTGCTATTAAAATCGTTCACGCTTTAGGGATACTAACTTATCTTATCAACTGCCTCGGTGGCGCAGTGGTAGCGTACGCGACTGCTGTTTTTGAGGTCTCGGGTTCGATTCCCGGGTCGGACCAAATGTTTGTATGATCTGCAAATATTTGTTTCGGAGTTTGGGTGTTGTCTATGTATATTATGTATGTATTTACAAAAAAAAGTATATAAGTATTCATATCAGTTGTCTAGTACCCATAATACAAGCTCTGCTTAGTTTGGGACTAGATGGCGTTGTAAAAAAAAAAAAACAAAAAAAAAACTATTTCTAGCCAGTGTCTTAAATGATGATGTCACGTATAAGCGATTCCAAACTGCCTAGACAAGTGGCATTCTATTCTACAAACGCAAACGTTAATTGAAAACTAACAAATCTATATGAATGACTTCTCTCAAGCTCAGTCTCGTGGTCTAAATATGATCAATAATATGAGAATAGAGGTATTACCTATTTAGAAAGAAGATTGAAAAAGAATCGACGCAAGAAACTAGCATCTTGAATAAGGGGTAGGTCTAGAATCTACACAAATAAATAAAATTGGAGTGTCTGTTTGTAATATTAAAATAACCGCTTTTTACTTAATGCATATGTATGTATACACGATACATATACCAAAAATGTAGTTTAATTTTTTTTTGTCTGTCTGTCTGTATGTCTGTCTGTCTGTTTGTTCCGGGTAATCTCTGGAACGGCTGGACGGATTTTGACTGGACTTTCACTGCCAGGTAGCTGATGATCCGGGGAGTAACTTAGGCTACTTTTTTTAGACTAACTTTGCCCCGCGGCGACACTCGCGGTACAACAATAACCGCGGGTAACACCGCGGGGTTCAGTTAGTAACACATAAATTAGCATCTTGTCTGTGACAAACTTCATCGTGAATCAGCCATACCTACTGTGATAATGTAACAAATATCCAAACATTTATAACAGTAGTAAAATTACTGAATCTCGTATTCATCGTTAACTTATTTGCTGCTTACTTTTATAAAAAAAAATCGTAACGTTCTATATTCAAAACACACAGCATTCCAAAATAGAAAAACAAAAATAATAATGAGACCCGTCTTACAAACAAAAACCGATGAACAAAATTACTCTGCCATACCGCAGTCTTAATACAAGCAAGAATTTAAGTGTAGGTCGGTAACGTTACAGGTGGGTCAATGACTCCTGACGTCACAAGTCCCGCTATTTAGGGCCCCGACACACTCGAGTGGCAGCCATGATCATTATTCAGTGTGGAATTCACCTAAGGCGTTCATGTATTGAGGTATTATGCATAATGGTTCAATATACGTATCTGTTATATTTAATCGAAAAGGCTGATATGTTAATATATCGGCCCCACACTTTACTAGTACACTGAAATACTCATACCTTTTCTTACAAAGGTAGTTTTGGTTTACCATACCACGCTGAATACACGGTTTGGTATAAGGTTTATGCCCAATTTTTCCTAACGAAACCCACGGGATGAATAAGAGTTGTGACACTCTATTAATCAGTAACTACCTACCAGGATAACGCATAGTGATTAACTATTGATCAAATTGAGAACCTCCTCCTTTTGGAAGTCGGTTAAAAATCAATATCGACTTTAAAATCACGTCAATCAGATTATCATATTTTGAAATGCATGGTATTCTTTATTCATGATTTTTTTACTCAATTTAAATGTTCAAAAATGAAACCAAATATGAAAAAATGTCATCTATCTATACATATAAAAGAGTAAGATGTCTGACTGACATACCCAGAGATCAACGCACAGCACAAACCGCTGAACCTAGAATCATGAAATTTTGCATGTAGGTTCTTTATATAACGTAAATGAGCACTAAGAAAGGAATTTTTGAAATTCCTCCTCTCCCTAAGGGGGTAAATTAGGGGATGAAAGTCTGCGTGAGCGAAGCCGCGTGCAAAAGCTAGTATAGTATATTGATAATATGTATGAACGAATAAAAAGAGTTAATTGAACATGAAACGAACACAAAAAGTTCTCGTTTCAACCAAATTGAGAACTAGCTAGAACTTGACGGAGAAAATTAAGAACTGAAAAGAATAAATTTTCTCCACACACGAATGTGGTGTTATAATGTGCTTTGCCAAAGTGTTAACGGCTTCCTTTCTGAATATTGATATGTAATAATTCTTTGGACAAACATGGCTACTGACACTTTATTGAGGACACCTAACGGAAAGCTCAAAACGTTGAGTTTCCATATTTCGGTAATGACACAATCAGCATGTTTCAATGTCATGTAAAATATTGAAGAAATTTTGTAAAAATGCCTACCAGATTTTGACTATGACTTGCAAATGGAAGACTATGACTTGAAAACGGAAGCGTTCAATGGACTCAAAGCGCTATGGAAACTGGTGATACAGGTATACAAATTTACCAAAACAACTTACTAATTTGCACGACTAAACAACTGTACGGATTTAAATAAAATTTGGCATAGAAATATATTGAATCTTGACAGAACAGAGCGATAACCAACATACAGACGGGGGCAAATACTTTAAAAAGTCCATAAAAGTCCTGTATATTAACAAAAACAACATTTTCCTTAAAGTATCAAACTCGTTTTTCAACCGATTTAAATAAACTTCCCAGCAAAATCTTATCTCCACAAGTCTGCATACACTTATGGCCAAATTCTATAAAATATACCCAAATATGCGGTACACGTCGAACGTCCATAAGAATTCCATTACAGGGACCTGGGGACACGTCATTGGGGCCAAGACACTTCCACACAAGAAATATTCCGCCAGCTATTGGCCTAATGAATATCTATTGTTGCTAAAAAGACTCTACTGATAAAATTTAAAAGCTTTAAACTGATAAGATTGAGAATGCTTTTTTTTAGTTCTGAGTCAACTGTTTGTTTGTTTGAATGTGTTTATGTAATCTATGGAAGTATGAGTCCGGTTTGACTCATTAGTTTAGTGACTGACTTGTAAAAAAAGAGGTTCTCAATTCGACTGAAGCCTTTTTTGTGAACCGATTTGGAAAAAAAGTGTTTTAAATTATTTTAGAATCTAATAGTAAATAAAGGCTATGGAATAAAGAATTCAGTTCATTACAATTCAATATGAGATAGGAAAATTGACGCCTGTATATAACATTATTTGAGCTCCATACCCAAAGGGTAAAACGGGACGAAGAAAAAAAAATATATAATAATAAATATTTCAGATGACCCCCATACAAGAAACATGAATTTTTTGCCGTTATTAGCTCAATATTAATGAAATGTACAGATAATGTTACGTAACCCTTCCTGCGCGAGTTCGACCGGCTTATTTTTCTCTTCTGAATAGATTAATACAAGATGATTAATACATTATGAAATCTAAACGGATTTTTGCAAAAATATATATACATAGATAACATCTATTCATATACAGGCAAAAGTGAATGAACACAATACCAGACTTTCACAGGCAATAATATTGTAAAAAAAAAACCTACTTCCTACTAATATTATAAACGCGAAAGTTTGTAAGTGTAGGTAGATGGATGGATGTTTGTTACTCTTTCACGTAAAAACTACTGAACGGATTTGGATGAAACTTTACAGTAATATAGCTTATACAACAGAATAACACATAGGCTACTATTTGCCACGATAACCGACATATACGCGAGTGGAGCCGGGTCAACAACTTGTAGTACCATAGTTTAAATGCAATAAGATTAAAACTAAATTGCACCTCTCAGAGATATGATTTAGATTGGTGTAATTTGAAGAAAGTAGTTAGCAATTCCTTTGTTGTTGTAAAATGGGTTATTCGAACGGTACTTGATTGTGGCGACACTAATTGTACATCTTTAAGAACAACCAACTGAGCCCCGAGGTGTTATTTGCGCTGTCTGCGCGAGGTTTTTATTGCATCTTTATGACAACCGCGGGTGGCGCCGCGAGCCGCAGCTAGTCCAAAAAAGTAGCCTACGTTACTTCTTATAAGCCAGTGAAAGTCCCGTCAAAATTGGTTCAACCGATCCAGAGATTAGCCGGAACAAACAGACAGACAGACAGACATACATAAAATTGAGAAACTTGATTTTTTAAATGTAAATACCATATACTATTTGTATCCCCAGTAGAGACAATTATTTACCCAAAGAAAATAGTTTTGTACATGAATTTCATAAATCAATCTTTCATATAAAACATTCACGGATAACACCATGGGTCTCAAATTGTGTATAATGTCCCTAAATATTATCATGCCATTGAAATTCGACATTAACGTTCGACATTTGAACAAAACGATAGATATTCTGCGTCAAATTGACTTTCTATCGAAACGGAATGATAATGCTTTTCTCATGAAAAACCTAAAGGAATTTGATGTGCGATTTCACTTTAAAATGTCGCCGAGATTGTGTGAAACGTGTGGAACATGCTTCATCTATATTCATATAGCATTTGACGAGATAAGCTAAAATAATTGTGAAATGCATAGAAATCAACTGAATATGTGTAACGTAGCTCTTTATTTTGATACTTTGGTTTGATATATCTATACAAATAAATAAGATTGGAGTGTCTGTTTCTAATATTAAAATAACCGCTTTTTACTTAATGCAAATGAATGTATACACGATACATATACCAAAAATGTAGTTAAAAAAAATTTTGTCTGTCTGTCTGTCTGTCTGTCTGTTTGTTCCGGGTAATCTCTGGAACAGCTGGACGGATTTTGACGGGACTTTCACTGGCAGGTAGCTGATGACCCAGGGAGTAAATTAGGCTACTTTTTTTTGACTAACTTTGTCCCGCGGCGTTACTCGCGGTACAAAAATAGCCGCGAATAACATCGCGGGTTTCAGCTAGTTCGTGTATAAATATATTAACTAATAAACATTTAAATAATAAATATTTCGGACATCTAACACACAACGCCATCTAGTCCCAAGCTAAGGAGAGTTTGTGTTATGGGTACTAGACTACTGATATAAATACATATCGTACTTTTTTTTCGTAAATATATACATACTAGCAAACCCACGCAACCTCGTTTGCGTCTTCTATTGCCCGTCGCGTGATCATTTTCCCCCGTCTTTGAAACATTTTTCATTGGTGCTCCTCTCCTATTGGTCATAGCGTGATGATATATAGCCTATAGCCTTCCTCGATAAATGGGCTATCTAACACTGAAAGAATTTTTCAAATCGGAGCAATAGTTCCTGAGATTAGCGTGTTCAAACAAACAAACAAAAAAACTCTTCAGCTTTATATATTAGTATAGATATACATATTATACATAGAAAATAGTGTGAATAAAGTGAATTTGAAGCAAATTTTTGTCGCCTACCTACAATACATTTTATTATTGTAAACGAGCTCTGAACCATATACCTTCTTTTTTAATTATTTTTATTTCTTATGTTAAGTGATTTGTAATCTTTGAGAAATAAATAATTCTAACCTTAAACCACCCAAACTCCGAAACAAATATTTGTATATCGTACAAACATTTGGTCCGACCCGGGAATCGAACCGGAGACCTCATGATCAGCAGTCGCACAGTCAATGGTATACGCGGCAATTTATGGCGTTGGTTTAAATCTTACATCACTAATCGCACTCAAAAAGTAGTCTTGAATGGTCATGAATCCGATTACGCTCATGGTTCTGGCGTTCCTCAGGGATCCATTTTGGGCCCACTACTATTTATTCTTTTTATAAATGACGTTAAATCCTGTTTTAAATTTAGCAATATTCTTCTGTACGCGGATGACTTAAAGATTTATCACAGGATTGAGCAGACGGCTGATCATAACAGGATTCAGCAAGATCTAGACCGTTTTTCTGCATACTGCACTAAAAATAAACTTGCACTAAGTGCCCATAAATGCAAATCTATCACCAAAAAGAAAAATGTCAGTAAATTTAATTATGTTTTAAACGGTACACAACTTGAAAAGGTGGAGGTAATACGAGATCTGGGAGTCTTATTAGATAGTAAACTTCATCTTGATGACCACGTTAATGCTATTGTTGGTAATGCTTTTAAGATGTATGGTTTCGTTATGCGTTCCAGTGCGTGTTTTACTCAGCCCTCTACTTATCTGTATCTGTATAATACTTTGGTTCGCTCACAACTTGAATATGCTGTGTCAGTCTGGAATCCGTTGTATGGTAAATATATAACTGCTATAGAATTAGTCCAAAGAAAATTTTTGCGCTGCATGCATTATAAGTGTTATCATAAATCATCCTCATACAAAAATCTACTAATAAGTTATAACTGTATTACGCTGGAACACAGACGCTTGTACTTGGAAGCAATGCTACTGTACGACCTGTGCCACAGTAGCTATGATTGTACTGCACTCACCAATAGACTTTGTTATGTTGTACCCACTAGAACTCATTGCCGTAATATTTGTAGCATCTTTGCAACTACCCGATGCCGCACTAATGCTGGTAAAAGGTCACCAATGCACAGAATGATTGATAGTTTTAACAAATATTTCTGTACTATTGATCTAATGCGTCCTAGCTCTTTTAAAAAGTTATTACTTGAAAATCTTAATGTTTATTCAAATTAAGTCAAATGTTAGCCTACAATATTATATATGTACATATATATATATATATATATATCTAATTTTATATCACTGTCAAACACTGTTTTTTTTTTTTTGAAATCTAATGTTCTCAAAGGAATGCAACCCTGTTAATGTTACATTACTACTATGTGGTAAATGTCGCTGATAGCACAATTATCCATACCTTTATGTAATTGTATTTATAACCTTGTATTGTGTTGTTGTTTATTAACCTAAATAAAAAAAATAAAAAAAACCGCGAGACCAACGAGGCAGCCTAGTAATAGTTCATTATAATTTTTTTTTCTTTCTGCAGTACTATTAGTAATTCTGTGTTCTTGCGCTCCTCCTCCATATGAAGTTAACAATACCAAACTAGCTGACCCGGCCAACTTCGGACCGCCATATTTACATATCTGTCTCAGCTTCCCACAAGCAGTGTACAGTCGCGGACAAAAAAAAAATTACTTTTCCCATTATTTTTAAATTTTTATTGTATACAAATCTTGTTCTAACAATAAGAAACACATAAATATTATTTAATTTGGTGCCGATCGGAAGTTATGCGCGTACATACATTTCTGATTCATTTTTATATAGATTGAATGCTCCTTCGATCGCATAACTTTTAATAGAAATAAATAAAAATAATAAAATAAAATATTCTTTATTGACACAAATATGACATATTAAGTATGTACTGATACTGAAATAAGTACAGAGTTTCGAGTGGGTAGGTAGGTAATTTGTAATATTTTTTCTTAAGTTATTTACTTAATCCCTTTAATATGGTGGGTTTTATATGTGTATGTTCATGTGTTTACCTGAGTTTGTTTGTAGATTACATTTTAGGTCCATCATAATGGGTTGAACTAAAATCTCTAAGGACTGCCGCGGTATTCATTTTGTACTCCCCTACATTTAAACATTACAGTAATTTCCACCTCTTTTTTAGCCTATCAAGGAGAAGAATATGACGTCACAGTACCTTTTCTTTCTGTTATTGTTAACAAGTGTATATTAATTTCTATTCGTTCCACCACGTAGCCATTAGAGCGGGAAAGCCGGATGCAACGTCATACCTAACTGAATTCAAATCACCTTAGAAATGAGCAGATTTATTCATCATGCCGTGAACAGTGTCCATATTGCACTGATTCATTCGCAATTTTAGTAGCCGACTAGGCGTAAATTGTTCAATTTAAGGAGATTTAATACTCAACTCAGGTCAAATAAACAAGGTACATAACGCACCGCCTTGATCTTGTTGAAGCGGAAAAAGTAGCGTAGTTCCAAGTAAACACATGTGTTAACGCACTAACTGTGCTATAAACTACGCTACTTTTCGTCAGTATCGTACAAGTATATTCGACAACTATTTGGATTCTTTTTCGATTTCTACTATCAACTTAGTTATCTCTACTGCAATTAAACACCTGTGGCTATTAATAAGATTATTGCATCGATTACGTCAATATTATGTATTTCATTGTAATAAAAAACATACACTTTTATTATCTACTTCCAATCCATATTAGTTCGAAAGTACCTCTGTCTGTTTGTTACGCTTTTACGGCTAAATCACTGCACCGATTTCAATCAAATTTGGCAGGGAGATACTTTGATTCTTACGAAAGGACACACGACATCACGCGCAAAGGTAGTGAATAAAAATAATTTCACCCATCTCACACACGGCATTCAGATTTCAATCTAGACAGAACATGTGCTATAATTATGCTCGGCCTATTTATCTTCGTAATGATTGTGTTTTATTGATATGATGCACGTAATGTTGGCAATAATATGTATTAGGTTTTATTCAAACTTTTAAATTACAACAACAGCACGCAAGAACCTCCGTTCACCGTACCTACCTCCCATATGTAAATAAATATTTCCGACATCTAACACACTGCGCCATCTAGTCCCAAGCTAAGCAGAGCTTGTGTTATGGGACAACTGATACAAATACATATATACTTTTTTTGTAAATACATGCATAATATATATAGAAAACAGCCAAACTCCGAAACAAATATTTGTGGATCATACAAACATTTGGTCCGATCCGGTAATCGAACCCGAGGCCTCATGATCAGCAGTCGCACACGCCAACCGCAAGACCAACGAGGCAGTTAAGGACTTATACATAGAGCTGTAAGTGTTCAGGACTTTCGCAGTCCACTTTTATTTTATTTATTTAGAATAGGGGCCCAACGAATAGATGTATCGCCTGATAGTAAGCGATTACCGCCGCCCATGGACACCCGCAACACCAGAGGCGTCACAAGTGCGTTGCCGGCCTTTGGGGAATGGGGGAGGGCTCCGCCCGCATGTATATCGGTTATCGCTGCAAATAGTAGCCTATGTGTTATTCTGATGTATAAGCTATATTACTGTAATGTTTCATCCAAATCCGTTTAGTTGGTATTGTGTAAAAGAGTAATAAACATCCACCCATCCATCCCTACTTACACACTTTCTTGTTTATACTCGTAATATTGTACAGTGACTCAAGTTTTACTTTTTTCCTTGAAAGAACGGAACGGTTTGATAACACTAGAATTTTCACCAAAACTTTTCTAAGCATATCTTTACAAATATGACGTAAGTTCATAAGACATTGGGATTCTTTAATAGACACAGAAATGTAATTAACATCCAGGCCTAAGGGTTATTGCACAACCAGTATATAGAGGTAACTGGCATCTAATGAAACCACGTAATTCTCCAAGAGGCTACTGAACCCTTTATATCTCAGTCAGCCATCATCTATCCCGCTCATCTCCGCTAGACATGCTAATAACACTACAAAGTAACTGTAATACCTTTTGATTGATATTCAAAGCATTACAAGCGGTTTAGATAGAAATGTTGTATAAATACATCTAATACCAGTATTGTGAATTCGACCTTCGAGCATCTTTACCTATAGTGTAGGGTGTGCGGTGCACAGCACAGCAGTGTTAAGGGGCCGGCCGTGGCACTTTTAATTAATCTGCGTGTTTGCTAAAGGAATGATTGCACACAGGCGCTTCATGGGACTAGAGACGCCTCTGGATGTACGTTTATCTTTATCCCGATAATCGACATACACGCAAGTGGAACTTAAAGCTAGTAGAAATTTAAATAGACATGTTAAGTCTTTCACATATTATTTCCCTAGGCAATTTTGATTAAATCACTAGCGTAGTATTTTCACTTGCTACTACGCAGTATGTTGTGAGTTTAGGCACGTGTATACTTAGGAGATGTCAAATTCCTTTTAGGTCTGATGGGACTCTTATTCAAAGAGTAAAAAATACTTTCACGAAGGCGTTAAGCGTCATAATTCTAAGTCCGACTGCTGGCTTATGGCTGAAATGTTAAAATACTATGTGTCTAGTAGACGTATTTAGTAACATTTAAATCTTAAAAAATAAATCCTTTGCACTCTTACCTCTTTTTGCTTACAATAATTTAATAAATTTAAAGGATTTGTGTACCTCTGGTAGTAGTGGTCGCATTTAACTACCCAATAATACCTGACCATCAATCAAGAGTATCTATTTCCTGAAATAGATACTCTAAGCCCAGTACAGTGTCCATAAATGCACGAATGAAAAGACCATAAAACTGCAGGCAACTTCTCAGAATATTCTTTACGTCCATATTTCCTTCAGCAGTACAAATGGATTATGATTTACTTCACGCTCTAAACAAATCAACTTTCATAGTTTTTTGTAATAGCAACCATAACTCTTATATTACGTCCTCACATAAATGGAGCGACGCAATAACCATAAAATATCCTTCGAATATATCACTCGACCGCAAGACCGCCAGTCCGAATTTTAGATATTGCGCAAAATGTGTCGTCAAAATTTCTCACGTAAATTATTTCTTTCAAAGTTTATCTTCATTATAAAAGAGCTATAGTAACTTTTAGATTAAAAGACTCTGCAAAAACTTCTTTTGTATGTATTTCAAGCTTCACAACGCATCAGGTAGAATTTATGGGAAAAGATTTTGGCAAGAAACTTACAAAACGTCTGTTTCAATTACCAGATGTGATTGTTTTTAGATAAAATCAGAATTGTAGATATGGTGTCCTATATTTTATTTACAACAGATTAAATATTTATACAAGTAAGCGCTATACCAACTTACCTTGAAAAGGCCACTGCTGAATACAGGCCTCTCCTTAGGATGTTTTTGTGTACAATACCATGCTGGCCATGCCAATACTCGTAGAATCTGAAGGGCAAGGTCTTAATAAATGGATAATTTACCCTTTAATAGCACCAACATGGTTATAGCTTCTGTTGTTATTGCAATCCTTATCTTAAAATTACCAAGTTACATGAGCCGCATAGAAGATGGTCTTATATTGAGTTTGTTTGAAGATTAGCGACTTAGTAGGCCAAAACCTGGTTGCTAAGAAGAGGGATATGGTGGTTTTTTTGCGTCAAATATCACTGAATTCTACCTACAAAATAGTACTCTCCTGGTTTTTATGTACATTATTACTAGCTGACGCACACAACCTCGTTTGCGTCTCCTATTGCCCGTAGCGTGATAATTTTCCCCCGTTTTTGAATCATTCTCCATTGGTGCTCCGCTTCTATTGATCTTAGCGTGATGATATATAGCCTATAGCCTTCCTTAATAAATGTACTATACAATGCTGGAAGAATTTTTCAAATCGGATTAGCGGTTTCTAAGATTAACCCGTTCAAACAAACAAACAAACTCTTCAGCTTTATATATTAGTATAGATATAATAATAATGTGATTTATTTGCTCAACAAAACCGATATACATAACTGTAGAAAATAGTAAGATTACATAAAAGCATAAGTATTTAACAAAATATATTTTGAGGTATAAGGAAAGTAAAAAATGAATTATATTCATAACTAAAAGCACAAGAATTTCTTAAAATAGCAAACTATGAAATAAATTATGTAGATTCAGATTTTACTTTCATTGTTCAAAATAAGAGAAACGAAATTCATCACATTTGCGGCGCTCACAAAAACTTGATTAAAATTTCTTATTGCGTTTTTTTTTGTTTTACGTTAATTCAATTCCACAATGGAAGACTAGACTTTGATTTAATATCCAGTTTTAAACACCAATTCCTGTAAGTTTTGTAAAATAATTCCAAAATACTTTTGTTTCAATAATCATTACATATTATAAAACAAAGTCGTCTGTCTGTCTGTCTGTTCGCGATAAACTCAAAGTCTACTCCACGGATTATGATGGTGTTTTTACCTTTAGATAGAGCGATTCTTGAGGAAGGTTTTCGTATATAAATTATGATTTTTTTAAGTCTATTGGCTTAATTGTAACGACGAATGTTGAAGACGTCGGAAAGATTAAGCCGAATATCTGTACTAATATATAAAGCTGAAGAGCTTGTTTGTTTGTTTGTTTGAGTGTGAGACACAAACGAGGTTGAGTGGGTCGTCTAGTGTACTGATAAACTTGCTTTATTATTTTACACACATCATCTTCACATCATTTTTTGGTCTGTGTTAGATTCGCATCTCCGATCTGTTTTAATTCATGTACACTTGATACAAAAATACAATATAGTAATTAGTTGAATAAAAAAATTGGCAGTCATAAGGACTTCCGATAGAAGTGAAAACTATTAACTTTTGAGTTATTATACTAATTGACTTATTTGTGAAATTAATGTGTAAAATTAGGAATTTCATAATGTTTCAATTAAAATTATCAACAGCAAACGCATAGAAAATCAAAGTAAAATGACATCGTTCGTGCTGTCGTGTTTCGTTGGTGAGTGCGAGACCGGAGGCCCAAAGATGCGGAAGTATCACTAGCCCGCCATGGTGTGGGTCGCCATGCTGCATTGTTGCATTGTCTGCACGAGCAATGAGTATGGTGACCACCACTCTTGGATTCTGCTTATGCTTTCTATCAGGCAGAGTAGAGTCATTTTGGCAGGCCATACATAATAAAAAAAAACAATAGCATGTCGGTGACGCGAACCCATAAGATTTTCCCTTACCAAAAAGTGTTGGTTAGGTTACTGGCAGTTATGGATCGACACAGGCAGGCAGTAAATTTTAGTGTTTTCGCCTAATTTACCTCGACAATACAGCACATGCTGTGGCGTCTGTTTGTGTCGATCTATGATTTTTAACTGAAGCTTCAATTTAACGTTCATAAATGTCACTTAGTGTCTTATTTGAATTAATTATTTTGGATTTGAATTTGAATTTGAGTGCTCAACGCGGCTAAAGAAGTTTTCAGTCAGCATGTCGGTGACGCGAACTTATAAGATTTGTCCTACCAAAAATTGCTCAACGCAACTAAGGAAGTTTTCAATCTTAGATACAAGTTACGTATTTGTATACCTAGATGTATTAGATTTCTAATTAATTATCTTACAAGTTCAGTTCATTCCAGTAAAAGGCTGAGATCAGTGTATTAGTTTTCCTATTTATTATTCTACACACGAAGTCTTACGGGAGGCAATATTCTATTTTTAGATCTAATTTGTTGGTGGAAGAGTCCAATATCCATTAATCTACAACATCAAAACAAATTAGATAACGTGTCAGTTTATGTAGCTCTAATTCGATGATAAGTTTTAGGAACGTGGTTTTTGAAATTGAAATTCTTAATTTGTACAACTACCTACTTATTTATGACCTAGAAACTTGTAAATTTAGTAAAAAACAGTTATTTTAATATTACAAACAGACACTGCAATTTTATTTATTTATATAGACTAGCTGAGTCCTGCGGTGTTACCCGCGGCTATTTTCATGCCGCGAGTAACGCTGCAGGGTTGCTCCTTATATCATCAGCTACCTATCAGTGAAAGTTCCGTCAAAATCAGTCCAGCCGTTCCAGAGATTAGCCGGAACAAACAAACAGACAGACAGACAGACAGACCGACAGACAGACAAAAATTGTAAAAAAGTTATTTTGTAAAAGGTAATGTATATGTATCGTGTATACATACATATGCATTTAGTAAAAAGCTGTTATTTTAATATTACAAATAGACCTGTCTTATATATAGTAGGCTAAAACCACATTTCTAAGAAGAGACATAATTATCTTCACCAGTGTATTATCAAAAGCGTTGATGACGATGATGAATGAAGTATAATTTACTAGGAATTCATTGCATAGGTAATTAATAATTATTTGTTTCGGGAACTCAGATCAAATAAAAAAAGATTACCTGACATTTTTCAGCTCTTTATTTAAGTTTTCAAATATAAAAAGTATACTTAATCTACTTCCAAGCGATTGCATCGAGTTAATTTTTTTATTTATTTTAGACATCTAACACACAACGCGATCCAGTCCCAAGCTTACCAGAGCTTGTGTTATGGGTACTAGACAACTGATATGAATACATATATACTTTTTTTTGTACATACATACATATTATACATATAAAACACCCAAACTCTGAAACAAATATTTGTAGGTCGTACAAACATTTGGTTCGACCCGGGAATCGAACCCGAGACCTCATGATCAGCAGTCGCACACGCCAACCGCTAGACCAACGAGGCAGGCAAATATGCTGAGATAGGCACGGCACTTTGCACTATAAATCATACGTTTGTTATGCGAATGTCAGAATAATGATTTTTGTCGTCGTAATTAACTTTCGTCCTCATCCAAAGGAAACAAGCGGTATCGTTTGTTTAGCAAATATACCTAACCCTTTCAAATGAATAAAAAATATCCCAAAATTATTTTATCAATGGCAGAGTTATGAGGTGTTACTGAAGAGCCAGCCAGTAATGTGGGTCAAAGCTACTTACCTATCACATATTTAGTGAGGTAACCCCAGTTCAATTCAACTCCCCTCTTTCCTGATTCTGGGGAGAAGTACTAAAAGGCACTTGCGACTTTTGAGTACCAAATGTCTATGGATGGCAGTAATTACAGTAAATGTTAATAGAAAACTAACAAATGTATAGAAATGACGTCATCTCAACGCTAAGTTACGTGGTCAAAACAAACTATTAACCAAAATTATAGACACGAAATACTTGCAACTAGGCTGAGGAGGGCTGGTCCACTGGTGTACCTGTGCCTCTCGTTTGCATACATTCACGCTTACTGATGCATTCACAAGGTTATCAAAAAACATAAAAAAGCAATTATTTTAAAACACATAGTTTTACATATTGCGATAAAGAAAACAAATGCATGGATATTTTTATTTGTTTAGCAGCATGGCGAAGGTTACCGTCCTTCTCGCAGTTTGTCTGATATCATCGCTACCGTTAGTCGCAAGAACTGATGATGAGAACCCTTTCGCGGATATCGCATCCTCAATCCTGGGAAGCCTGGGAGGAGACGGTGGGCAGAACGCGAAGATGGAAGGGTTAGCGGCTATCGGCAATCTCGTGGGCAATCTGATGACGGGCGATGGAGCTAAGAATTTAGGAGCTGCTTTCGGACAAAATGGGGGTGACAATGCTGCAGGGATTCTGTCGGGTGAGTGGTTTTTGGTTAAGCAATACATCAGTTTGCTTCGAAGGACTTTGACTGTTCCTTTAAGTTTTTTTAATTTTTTACATTTACAAAAAATATATACAATGTCTTACATACTAATAGCAACTAAAAACCACCAAGGTTTATACTTGTTTAGTTTTTAAATACATCTTTTGCCATTTTCGCTATCAATCTTATTTGTTGTCTTGTTGTATTTCTTCTTTAGTAAAATCAGTTTTTGAATGTATTTCTTGTAGAATTTCTTTTTTAAATTCATTCCATTCAAAACAGAGAATACTAATGTATAAATTAGTGTATACTACTTAAATTGTAATAGTAATTTTTACTTTCCTTTGGTTTTATAACAAATTAGAACTACTTCATTTAAATTCATTCAAAACATTTGATGCTTGCAGAACGTTTTGAGAATTTAGTGTTATTTGTTTAATACGTAATAACTAGGCTTTTTGTAAGTTAGTTTGTATTTTCGGTCAAACAATACTTTATGCCCTTTGAAACCCTTATACCTACCTATTTTTCTTTACTTACAAGGCTAAGTACAAACTAACTTCTTTCAGAAATAAGTTTGAAGTTAATAATATTTTTTCCAAAATCAGTGGAACGATTATTTTCATCAATACCAATTACTGTAATTTCCAGGTATTGGCAGCTTACTAGGTGGAAAAGACGGAAAGATTGATCCTGCTGTCATCGGTTCCATGGTCTCCATGTTCGCTCAACAAATGACAACAACAGAGAAGCCAAAACGCCAGAAGAGAGAAGAACCAGAAGGTGACTTCGATTTAGAGGGCATGCTAAGTTTAGCTACAGGTCTTCTTGGCAACAAAAACAGCGCTGGCGGCTGGTCATCATACTTACCTTTAATAATGAACAGTTTAAACACAGAAGCTGAAAAACGCGCTGACGAGCATAAGGAACATTCTTCATTTCTGCCCCCATTTTTAGAGAAAGCACATTTATACTGGGATGTATTTATCAACTCTGAGATGGGAAAAGCTTTGTGGCAGAAATCAGGGTTGCAGAAGATGTTCAAAGCGTTCACAGGTCCTGATGGGAAATTGAGTTTCTCGACCATGTTCAAGAACTTCGAGAACCATTCGTTCAGGAGACACTGGATCAAGACAGCGGCTACATATTTGACTACTTGGGTAGTGCACGTGGCTAAACCTGAAGTATACAACAGGTAGCTATTTATTATACATACTATTAACGTACGGGGCATGTCATCTTTCCTTATAAGAACGTTTTTCGAAGATTTTTGTCAGGTCAGGAGGGTTCAGGCTGCGGACACTTTCTGGTCCATAATTAAATACCGAAGCATGAATCTCTTAGAATAAGGGTTAACATATCCAGTTCCGTTGTATACAATTTTTCACAAGAGTTGGGTTATGAAGTGGATGTATTAACTAACTTTTGCTCGCGGCGCCATCAGCGTGTATGTATCCCGGTAAAGGGTAGTTTATGTCCTTGCTCAAGAATCAATTCATTGAAAACTTTGCAGCGGTTTATCAGTAAAAGCGTCACAAACTGCACGATTGGCCCAGAGGTTTGAGTGGTCGCTCCGCTATAATCTACTGTGCCAAGTGTTGAGGGTTCAAATCCCACATGAGAATACACTTTTTATGATCCAAAATTGTTGTTCTGAGTCTGGGTGCTATTTGTGTCCGTTTCATGTATGTCTATAAAGTCTCCCACGATATAGGTATGTATATTCCTAATGCAGGAATTGTCTTTCAAAAAAACCGATACCGACCCAATGGATATTCAATCGGTTATTTTAAAATATATAGGTACTTCCTTATCGTCAGAAATGGTGGATAAACCTAGAAACATATCAAACTAAAGATACGAGGGATAGATAAAAGGAGATACTTGATACATTTTTATAATTAATTTTGTACATTGGAAGCTTTATAATGATATGGATAATAATTAATGCTAACTAATCAAATCTGATATTGAACAAAAATAGATAAAAGATACAAAATGAACACGATATATGATGTTTATTTTTATCTTTTGATTGTTAAACAACTTGTGAATTAAAGTAGGACATTGGTTTTAAATTCTCTATTGATGAAATCAGTTAAAACTATAACGTTCATCTTAGTTTTACTCCTTCAAAAGTTAAATTTCAAAACATATTTTCTTAGGCTTAAGACACCAAAGCATCAGTTAAAATACAAGACAACAAGTTTGACTGCCTCGGTGGACACTGGTAGCGTATGCGACTACTGTTATTGAAATCTCGGGTTCGATTCCATGATCGGACCAAATGTTTGTATGATCTGCAAATATTTGTTTCGAAGTTTGGGTGTTTTCTTTGTAAAATAGGTATTTATTTACAAAAATAAGTATTTATGTATGTATATCAGTTGTCTAATACCCATAACACAAGTTCTACTTAGCTTGGGATTAGATGGCGTTGTATGTTAAATGAAATATCTATTTATTTATTTGTAACCAAGTCTTTATTATATTTTGTTTTACAGATATCTTGTTTCCATCGAGTTCCTTACAAACAGTTTCCTAGACTCCCAAGGCTTGCCTAAGAGTACTCATTTGAATGTGAAACAACCGGAAAAGTCGTTCACAGCTCTCGTGAACTACATTATAAAGAAATATATGTATTTGGACGCCGATGTAGAAGAATATGTGAAGCCTGCGGTCGAATATGTGAAGGTAAGGAAACGATAAGAACTTGAAATATCTCGCACAGTAGTAATAATCAGATACAGGACAGGAGTCTCTATGTGATTGCTGAAAACGGCTTTAGACAGGAGATACCCTGGTCCAGGGGGGGTGTCGTCTAGAACGGGGAGCTGTGCCACCTCTTACTGTGTAGATCGATGAACGTTGCGATAGTGTTCTGCCCCTGGGATGAGCGTCGTCATCCCGGTATGTACCTCAGATCTAAGATAAAGCAGGGAGGAGTCCAGAAGCCGCCGATGCGTTCCGCCGAGCTTATGTTTGGCCCTGCCAAAATGATTCTGATAGAAAGCATAAGCAGAATCCAAGAGTGGTGGTCACCATACTGCGAATGCAGACAATGCAACAATGCAGCATGGTGACCCACACCATGGCGGGTTAGTGATGCTTCTAGACGAAACACGACAGCATGATCGCTGTCTTTCTATGCGCTCCTCTCGACTGCCGAGGCAGGCCGCCACGTGCACGGCACACACGCTCTTCCTCTCCCCACGAAAGGTATGATGCGATAAGCATCCTCATTTGCTATATGTGAGACAAAACATACAATACCACCAAAAACCATCTTCACCTTGCTCTAAAATAGTAATTTTACCGTTTACCCATCTCATACATGTGCGTGAGATGGGATAAACAGCCTCTTTGTAATGTGTGGGATGGGTAGAGGCTCAGCCTATTATAAATTAGATTGCCACATGGCAATAAGCATTACGGTAACCAGAATATTTTTGTGAAGCAAAATAATAATAATATTTAAACATGCTTAAACAATTCTAGATACAAATCAATGCTAATATTTATTTTAATAAAAATAATGTAGGGGAGTAATTACTGGATCTACTGACCGGATTGGACATGATTTTGAAAAATTTTTTACCAATAGAAAGCCAAATTATTTGTAAGTGTCATAGGCTTTAAATTAACCCTAAAAATAATTACCGCGATATCCGACATTTATTTATTTATTTAACCGAACGCTAGCAAAACGCGTTCAAAATCTAGTTATAGATAAACTACGCCCAGATATAGAATAAAAAGTACTCACCACACAATTACTTGACTTACATGGGAATTAATAAACGGTTCATCATTTTTTTAAAATTTACTCTTCTACAGGAAACCCTCAAAATGGCCGAGACCACAACAAAAACTATGTCCTCTCGTGGAGACTACAACGCCATCGCTGACAGACTAACAGACACCCTGAACCTCGAGGTCATTGAGCCTATCCTCAGGGTGTACAGAGCTTACGAGCACTCCGTTAAAGCGCCCCAGTGTCAGGAGCATTTGATGTGTTTGGTCAACAGACATCATGATAAGGATCAGAAGGGTATGTAACATTTCAGAATCTTAATCTTAAGTTTATGACTGTTTATGACTGCACGAGTGGGACAACATACTGATCCACAATTTGTAGTTCTGCGTCTTTTTTTATATCTTAGCTGCCAAAATGACTCTGCTCTGCCTGATGGAAAGCATGAGCAGATTCCATGAGTGGTGGTCACCATCCTGAATGCGAATAAGGATATTGTAGCATGGTGACCCAAAACTATGGCCGCTTAAAGAGATGCTTTTTTATGCCCCGCTTAAAGGACCTGGGATCATAGTGGGAGGGAAACACGTGCGCTGGAAGTGAGGCTTGGTTGTTCTTTGCATTGGTTTCATGTATGTTTGTAAGGTCCCCCGCGATACAGGATGTATATTCCTAACGCAGGAGTTGTATTTAAAAAAAACTGTGGTGACGGAGTATCACAACCCTTTGAGAAGAACTGATGATCGAGCTTAGTGATAGCCTATGTCTAATATTGACAAATGAAAAGAAAGAAAGAAAGAATACATTTATTATATATTATCTATACAAATATATAAAGCTGAAGAGTTTGTTTGTTTGTTTGTTTGAACACGCTAATCTCAGGAACCGCTGGTCGGGTTTGAAAAATTCTTTCACTGTTAGATAGCCCATTTATCGAGGAAGGCTATAGGCTATATATCATCACGCTAAGACCACTAGGAGCGGAGCATCAATGAAAAATGTTACAAAAACGGGGGAAAATTATCACGCTACGGGCAATAAGAGACGTAAACGAAGTTGCGTGGGTCAGCTATTATATACATGAGAAAGAGAAACAAAAATAATTTACTAAGAGTAAACAACAACAAACATAACATAAAACAAAGAAAATAAAAAAAATGAAATATCTGGATGTGTGACTAAAAGGCCAAAGCTCAGCTTATGCCTATGTCCTGAGAGTGGCCACAGCGCTGCTTTTCAGCTATAGCCCAACATAACACCTCACGGACGCATGATAACTGTAATATTATACAGACTAGCTGACCTACGCAACCTCGTTTGCGCCTTATATTGCCCGTAGCGTGAAAATTTTCCCCGTTTTTGAAACATTCTTCATTGTTACTTCGCTCCTATTAGTAGTAGCGTGATGATATATACCCTATAGCCTTCCTCGATAAATGGACTATCCAACACTGAGAGAATTTTTCAAATCGGATCAGCGGTTCCTGAGATTAGCGCGTTCAAACAAACAAACAAACATGTCAGCTTTATATATTAGTATAGATTAAAAACTATAGTAGGTAAGAGGAACATATTTAGCACTAAAACCACTACAAAGCACCGAATTTCTGCAATGTAACAACAACATCCTCGCTTTTGACCTAAAAGTATAATTACTAACTAGGTTACGAAGTGGTTGCAAATTATTCCAGTACTTAGTGGCACGATAACGGAATCCCCCTATAAACGCTGTAGTTCTGTGCCTAGGATATCTTATGATGATGGTAGTAAGTACTAAATTGAATTTTAATATTTACTTTTCCAGGTCTTCCAGGCTTCAAAGCTGGTCTGACGAAACTAAGCAGTTTGATCGCATCGGCAGCTCTCGGATTCCAGAACGGTGGAGGATTCTTGGATCTGTACAGTGCTATCCAGAATGACGTCAATTGTGAAGTGAGACCATAATATATTTTTATTTCGTTAGAAAAATAAGACTCAAAACATTTTCAGATTCCAAAGAAAGCAGATAATAACTCTGCAGAAAGTAAAAGCTTTTTGACTCCACCTTTGCACTAGTGGTTTTAGTGTTGTGGGTTCAGACCATATAGGACAAAACTTTGAGTGATTTTTCTAATTGTTGTAAGATTATGTGATTTATGGACTAGGTGCCAACATAAAAATCTATACTAATATATAAAGCTGAAGAGTTTGTTTGTTTGTTTGAACGCGCTTCTTGGATAGTACATTTATCGAGGAAGGCTATAGGCTATATATCATCACGCGAAGACAAATAAGAGCGGAGCACCAATGAAAAATGTTTCAAAAAACGGGGGAAAATTATCACGCTACGGGCATAGGAGACGCAAACGAGGTTGCGTAGGTCTGCTAATATATAACATTGCACGACTATTTTGACTTTAAAAAAGGACAAAAACATGACGATCTTTACTATCCTACTAATATTATAAATGCGAAAGTTTGTAAGGATGGATGGATGTTTGGATGGATGTTTGTTACTCTTTCACGCAAAAACTACTAAACGGATTTGGATGAAACATTACAGTAATATAGCTTATACATCAGAATAACACATAGGCTACTATTTGCCGCGATAACCGACATATACGCGGGCGGAGCCGCGGGCAACAACTAGTTTTTCATATATTTTTGTTTATTACTTAAGTACATATTGATTATTTAGTTGCAAGTTTCATGCGATTATTCTTTGTGTTTTCCAGGCCGCATACCCAGCCGATTGTTCTGCGTTCCATGAACACGAATTGAAAGTAACCACGGAAGTGTACCATAGCGAGTTATAAAATTACTAACCGTTCATTTTTAATCTACTTCCATAAAAAAAGAATTAACGGCGTTTGTATACTTGAGTAACTATTTTTCATTGATTTCATTTCTTAACCACCTACATCATACATCCACCATTTATGTTCATTTAGTCACTATTCTTAGTCATTTTTAGTTATTTTTTCGTTACTCATCTTTTCATCAAAATTATATCTACATCGAAAGTTATCAGCCTAATAGATTTCATTAAAAAATACATTAAATTGCACAAAAGCTCATTATAACTACCAGCAACCAATCGCATATAGGCAGAAACAGAATTGTCGCTCTCATGACCACAATTCAGTAAAATCATTAAAATGCCATCTTATTTCGAGTTATTATCACATAACCCATATCGATATTTTTAATTATTTGCCACCATGACATGGCATGTAATTAAAAAGATCTTATTATTATTATCATCATGTCTTATCATGTCATACTAAACGTTCACTCCAAAACATAATACATTCTTTATTCATTCATTCGTCATTCAATTACTATTCATTCAGCCATTATTCACTCATTCATAATCAATTTCATTCATTATTTAGGTAGGTACGTGTAATCAAAACACATCATATCATACTTAACGTCATTCTCTCAAATCATATTCTAAATAAAAGTGCATTATTTATTCATTCATTCAAAAGTAGGTATGTATTTACATCAGTTGTCTAGTACCCATAGTACAAGCTCTGCTTAGTTTGGGACTAGATGGCGTTGTGTGTTAAATGAAATATGTACATACATTATTAAATCATTAATCACTCATTCATACATTCATTCAATCAATCAGTTTTCATTCACACATTAATTAGGTACGTGTCATCAAAACACATCATAATATACTGAACGTTCACTCTAAAACAAATTACATTCTTTATTCATTCGTTAATAATGACTCATTCATACATTCATTCAATCATTCAGTTTTCATTAATTCATTTATTAGGTAAGTGTAATCAAAACACATCATGCTAAACTTTCATTTTAAAACAAAATGCATTCTTTATTCATTCATTCAGTCATTAATCACTCATTCATACATTCATTAAATCAATCAGTTTCATTCACACATTAATTAGGTACGTGTCATCAAAACACATCATAATATACTGAACGTTCACTCTAAAACAAATTACATTCTTTATTCATTCAATTAATAATGACTCATTCATACATTCATTCTATCATTCAGTTTTCATTCATTCATTTATTAGGTAAGTGTAATCAAAACACATCATGCTAAACTTTCATTTTAAAACAAAATGCATTCTTTATTCATTCATTCGGTCATTAACCACTCATTCATTCACTCAATTAGTTTCCATTCATTCATTATTTTCAACGTTATATCTAAATGCAGAGAATCGCCGATGGCCTGTATAGTTCTATGACTTATTGCATTTATAATGAAATAGCGAATAAAAATTATATATTTCTATTTCACCAGATGTTTAAGTTTAAGTTTTTATTGATAAAAATTAATGTGAATTTAAGTACTTAGATATTATTGTTATTTTTACTTTTTATTAATAGATCGTGATAAAATATTATTATTTTAATAGCAAAATCGTGTACACATACTGTTGTTTTATATATATTTTTAATAATTTTAACATAAATAAAAAATTATGCAAAAAGAAATTAAATGAGTTTATATCATAGTTTAGAATTAAAATTTTAATTGCTGAGAATGAGGTGGAATAGATAATTTATGGTCACTATTAGTTTTAATTTGTACGTATATTCTGTACTTAAGTTATTTATCATAATCTATAGTCTCTAATACATTTAAAAAGTAGATGAATAGAATTATTTAGCTGGACATTATGGTGCTAGAAAATATATGAAAGGTGAAAATAGATAACTTTACCTATGTATGGTAATTATAGCTATCGGTATTATTTTAAAGGTAATTAATAGTTAAAAAATTTCAGACTGCTTTTCACTATATGTCACTATTTTCTTATAGCGAATCAGGTATAGTACTCTTTCGTGCTATTTGATGATTGATAATGTGATTTTTGTTTGAGAATATGTATTTAAATTTGTTCTTATCGTAGTTTAGATTATATTTTGAACACAATATAGCGTTGAAATTATAGATTATTCAATTATAGTAGGAGTGAAAAGATTTGGTAACTGTGTAGGTATTGGAACTATAGTTTGTTCTACAAATGTTGTACTTAATGGCTATCTTTTTGAAATCCTTTGTTTTTATTGAACTGAGACAGTATTTTCATGAAATCTAACTGTAATGAAAAATCAAATTGTAAATTATACTTCCAATCAATATTTTGAGTAGGCATTTCAAAAATTGACAGATATTTCCAGAAATCATTCAAGTTTGTTTTATTATCTTGTCTTTTCTTAACTGCTGTAGACATTCAAATTCTATAATGTAAATACAATCCGCTTTGGTTTTAGTGAAATAAAAATCTTGACTGAAAATCCCATTGTTTCTTTATTTGGAAGGTAACGTACAATATTACTAAAACTAAACAAATAAACACAAACACTAAATGTGATCACCCAGGTGAATACAGTGACCAGTGACCAAACCTATTACTAACACATTATAGATTACATAATATTCACTAAGACATAACATTTAGTTTGAATCGACTAGATCAATCGACTAAAATAAAAATTAACTTAATAAATAAAAAAGTAAAAGTATCTATACAATGACTAGATTTAGAAACAATTCTTACAATGTGTAAGTAAAAATTAAACTAAACTAAAATGAACGTTGAGAACATGGTTTTCAAGTCTGCTGGGATACAGAGGAATTTAATTTTAACCGACTTCAAAAAAGGAGGAGGTTATCAATTCGACTATTTTTTTTTATATTTGTTACCTCACAACTTTCGACTGGGTGACTCGATTTACATTATTCTTTTTTTATTTTAAAACTGTTGCTTCCTGTGAGGTCCCATTTTAATTTGGTCTAGTTCTTGAAGTCGGTTTTTTTGTTTAATTTGTGATTATCTAGAAAAAAAATTATATCCCAATCGAGTTTGGAATAATGTGTGATTGTACACATAACCCTACCTTCTGGCCCCCGTTGAGGTGAAAACCATCGGGTTTTCACGTAAAAATATGTTAAGGCAAATGGTAGGTATTAAGTTAATTGCATTGTTTTACTATAAATGTAGGCTAAAATATGCATTCATACATGTTTTCTATGCGTTACCCGCGTGATAAATATTGTTATGTGAAGAGTTTGATCAATTTAAATGCACGTGTTGTAGATTCAAATACGTAGGTACATATTATATATTAGTCGATTTAAAAGTTCGTTTAAATCTAAAAGGGATGGTGATGTTCATGACTCGACTAAATAAGTCGAATCGCGAGTAGCTTAATTTATACTTCAAAATTAGAATTTCGAATTTTAATAATTTTTCGATCCCATATATTTTTTTTATTTATGAACCTGCCAATGTGACTTAACTCTGCCTGATGGAAAGCATGAGTAAAACCAAGAATTAATTGAAAAATAACTTTAATTAATTTTAACATCATAAAAAATGTTTAATATTTTTTTCTTTAAAAAGAAAAATTCTCTGGACGGACTAATATAATATTTTTTTATAAATTAAATTAATAAATTTAAAATTTATGAATTTAAACAAAATATTATTTTCATGATTCGTGATGTGATTATCATTAGTAAAATCTAAGGAATCTAATGATAATTAAGCGTAAAACATTTATAACTAACATACCTAGTTTAACTAAAATTATTTCTTAGTTGGAATATTTTTGCAGACCCACTCCATGCCTTCCTGAAATAAAAAAGAGAGCATAGAAACATTAAAAATAATAACTCGAGACTTCCCACACACGGCAGTCTAATTCCAATTGAGACAGAGCCTGTGTTGTGTGTTATAAGTTATAGATGGATAAACACACATATATATATATTTATATACACTCCACAATAATCCTTTACATTTCGGTGATTCATTTTTATACATATAGATTACAGTGGGAGAGCCACGCTTCGGTATGAATGGGCCGGCTCGACCGAAGTAATACCACGGCCTCACAGAAAACCGGTGTTTAATAGCGCTAGCGCTGTGTTTCACCGAGTGAGTGAGGATACCGGTGGCCCATACCCCAACCCCTCCCCCATCCCCCTCCCCATCCCTCTTCTGACGTTTTTGGTATTGCGGGTATCCATGGGCGGCGGTAATCGCTTACCAGCAGGTGATAAGCCTGCTCGTTTGCTCCCTATTCCATAAAAAAAAATGTTGTAAATACATGCATATTTATATACCTATAGAATAAACTAATTACATAGTGCTACTCTACGAGAACCGCTGACGCAGCACTTCATTTAGATTATAGGCCTGTATTCACTTTACTTAGTGCGAGTGCAAGTGAGTAGTGTAGGTGACCAATGATTGGTAGAAAATATGTATGGACCTCGAATTCGCTGTCCACGCGTATTTTCTACCAATCATTGATCACTTACACTCGCACTAATCAAAGTGAATACGGGCCTTAATGCAATAAATCGCCGATGCATCTCCGACGTTCATTGACCTCTGATATTATTTAAGGTTAAACAATTTTGTGACAAGAATTATTGTTCACACGCAACTCCGTTTGCGTCTCCTATTGCCCGTGGCGTGATAATTTTCCCCCGTTTTTGAAACAATTTTTATTGATGCTTCGCTCCTATTGGTCTTAGCGTGATGATATATAGCCTTCCTCGATAAATGGGATATCTAACACTAAACTAATTTTTCAAATCAGACCAGCGATTCCTGAGATTAGCCCGTTCAAACCCGATTAGGGTTTAATTTATAAATGTTTTTTCATTTCATAAATTGATTTTAGAGTTAAATTAAATTAAATCTATACTAATATATAAAGCTGAAGAGTTTGTTTGTTTGTTTGTTTGAACACGTGAGGATACCAAAGGCATTAGCCTTTGGTATCCTCACCCACTCGGCGAAACACAGCGCAAGCGCTGTTTCACATTGGTTTTCTGTGAGGCCGTGGTATCACTCCGGCCGAGCCGGCCCATTCATGCCGAAGCGTGGCTCCCATGATAAAGTTAAGTATAAGATTGTCCTACTAACCTTGACTCCCGTTCCGTCAGTGGCCACACACGCCTGTATTTGCCAGGTGCGGTCTCTTATCAGATGCAAACCTAAGTGGGTTGCTATTTCACTTGATGGCAGAGCTGGAAAAAAGAGAAAAATAATCATCAGGTTCATTAAGACAGGGATACGTTTAGCGATAATACGAAAAATTATGGGTGGTAGGAAAAAATGGAGAGTGTAGTGTTAGTTTCAAACATAATCAGGGAAAATGGGTCACCGTTTTAGAGTGGTAGGAATACGCTCTCAAACTAAAGGGTTCGGCCCTTCCTTCCAATGCCGAGCTGACAAAAACTTGAACTCACTACTAGCTCCCTCTCACTATGATCCCGGGTCTCGCTAGGCCGCCGTAGTGTGGGACACACACACACAGAATTGAATGGCATGACATAGCATGGCATGGCATAGCAAGGAATGGCATAAGTACGGCATGGCATGACATGGCATGGCATAGCACGGCATGGCATGGCATGGAATGACAAAGAATGGGGCATTCCAATATCGGAGGTCAAGACACATTTTGAGTTGCTGAGCAAATTAAGGTTCATCTAAAAGTTCCCCACCTGTAGTTAAGTCTTGCTTATTAGCATACACCAGCATAGGCACCCCTCGGAGCTTTTCATCTTCGAGCAACTCCGCTAACTCATGACTAGTCTCCTCTAGACGTTGATGATCAGAACAGTCTACCACATAAATCTGAAGGTATTAAAATACATATTATTATATGAGAATCTATTAGAATCTTCTTTCTATTTTACTATAATAAAATAATAATAAATAAAATATTTCGAAGCGTCAGAAGTGCGTTGCCGCCTTGCCGGCCTTTGGGGGATGGGGAGAGGGATAGGGGTAGGACTTTTTTTATATGCACCTCCGGTATCCTCACTCAACACATTTATAAACACCGGTTTATTACCGGTATATTAAACACCGGTTTTCTGTCAGGCCGTGGTATCACTCCGGTCGAGCCAGCCCATTCTTGCCTAAGGGTGGCTCGCCCACGGTACTACAAGAGTGAATAATGTTCTTGGCCTTATGTGGAAACAGCAGAATTAAAAAACAATTTAATAATAATTTGAAACTCTAAACAATGCAGAGCCTTCTTCCATATAAACTATATTACTGATAAACAAAAATCCATACTAATATTATTAATGTGAAAGTAGCTGTTTGTCTGTCCTGCTTTCACGGCCAAACCGCTGCACCAATTTGAATGAAATTTGGCATGGAGATTCTTTGATTCTTGAGGAAGGACATAGGCTACTATTTGCTATAACCGACAAACACGAGGGCGGAGCTAGTACTTATATATATCAATTCATACACATGCCCACGGCTGTGCAAAGCCCTCTCCTTAGAAAGAAGTGTTTGGCCTACTTCAGCACACTGGCTAGAGTTGGTATAAGGTTGTTTTCTTTTCAAAAAACAGAAAACTTTATAAAGTTAATATTGTAAAGTATATTATTCCATTTTAGTGTCATTCAAATTTAAGCAAAAAAAATTGAATGGGACCAAAATGGAATATAATCTCTCAAATAAAAAATCCTAATGCTTTTAAAAGATTTTTTTATGTTAGTTATAAAATAAAAGTTATAGATAGGTACATGTTCGAAAATACTACTATCAACATACCAAGATATCAGTATTCTCAAAATAATTCCTCCAGTATGGCCTAATCTTTCTCTGGCCGCCGATATCCCACACATTCAACTTAAAACCGTTCGATAAAACGGATTTTATATTAAACCCAGCAGTTGGAGTGACCTGGTTCACGTCTTCAGATGCTAACTGCTTCAAAAGCGTCGTTTTACCAGCATTGTCAAGACCAAGCAATAGTAGACGCAATTCCTTCTCTGGATTTGAACGTAACTTTTTCAAAATATTCAATAGACCCTGAAAATTTTAAAGACAGTAAGTTCGAAAATTCGCATTAATTTTAACAGCTCTAAAGTTAATTTGGAGCAAATACCATCATGGAAATATCTTTTGAAGTTTAAATGTTATTTAGAATATTTGTTACAGTTGTAAAATTATGTTATTTCATAGTAATTTAATTAATATTTCGCGAGTTTGATATAACATGCGTAGATCGAAGTATTGTTGACATGTAGCCGTTTCCATAGTAACCGGTGCAATACGATTCGTTCTACTTAAAAATCATTTTCCGCCCAATCACGGACTTTAGTTTAATACGCGTACGTACAACGGAGTGTAATAACGTTCATAAAATTGACAACTTATGATAAAAACAAGAAACTAATCTAATTATTTCAATATAATCTAAATACTTTTCTAAATATTTTAATTAAGTTTTACATTTTTTCATGTTTTTTTGTTTTAAAAAGTGTGGCAGGGCAGGAATGATGAAGTATGGCAATTTAGCCTGAAATTTTTTTTTGACTTGGTAACTCTGTAACATAAAACTTGTCATTTTATTTCCGTAACTTTGTTGTGCTTGTGGTGTCGTACGCACGTGTTTAACATAAATAATATTTTCTTAAATTATAACAATGACTAAAGTAAAGAAAGAACCTGTTGAACAAGATGAACAAGAAGCAGCAGACGTATCAATGAAAACCGAGAAGATGAGCTACGAAGAGAAAGTTGAACATTGCTCCGTGATTGCAAAGCCCTTGGCGTCGAAGAAACTATGCAAAAAGATTTACAAACTAATTAAAAAGTCAAGTGCTAATAAAAACAATTTTAGAAACGGCTTAAAAATTGTACAGAAGCAGTTACGGTTAGGTGAAAAAGGGTAAGTGTATCTTTTCAATGTTGTTTTGAGGTTATGTATGCTACTTTAGGCCATCTGTAAAGTTTATGGTTTATTTATTAAAGTAGTAATTTTTCTGTAAATTTAAATTTTGGATATATTTGGAAAATAATTTTGTTGAAATTTAGTCATAAAACCATGTCTTAGACCATTATCCAAAACAAACACTA
The DNA here is from genome assembly GCA_905220595.1 of Spilosoma lubricipeda. Lineage (NCBI taxonomy): Eukaryota > Metazoa > Arthropoda > Insecta > Lepidoptera > Erebidae > Spilosoma > Spilosoma lubricipeda. The sequence continues at coordinate 2,263,336 of HG992296.1, forward strand.
CTTAAAACATGGAACTTCTAATTACTAGTTTTACATTACATTTATTTGTCTCCTCCAAAAAAATAAAAACAACTGTTATAGTTTTCTGTTTAAGTAAGCATGTATTCAGTCCATCTTGATTTTTAATTAATTTCAACACACATGTTTTATGTTTCACTGCTTGATTCTTTCTTGGGTATCTTTGTTTATTACTTAATCATTTTTTCTAAACTACCATAGCACAATATTTACTTCACACAATATTCACTGGCTATTAAAACGAAATACTTACCTGTATTATCATCAGCTTGAGAACACAGCTCTTACAGTCAGGGATATTCCGGTTAGGGTTAACGTAACAGAAGTAATCTGTTATTAACCCTTTTTGAAATGGGTAAACCTATATTTTGGGTTAAGATAAATATATACTATCTTTTAAACTTTCGCGTTCCATGATATATTAACAATTATTTTTATGGGAATTGCCTGTGACCACGGCCAGTGCAACCTGGTCGAAACGTCAGGCAAATCAGAGGTATGTAATACCTTTTAATAAGTGATCGCGTTAATTCCCGTAAAAATAATTGTTAATATAACATAAATATATGTTGCCGAATTGAAAATGTTAACAGAAATAGTTTAGTACAGAATAATTATGGTTAATCTTAACCAAATCGTTATAAGTTTCTAGATAGTTTAGTCTTAATGAAAGCCTCAAAAACTGCAAGAAAATCCTGGCGCTACCGATACCCGACCTTGCATATTTACAAAAGAAATTATGCTACCATCCGATTAGATAGAACACGACATGCAGTTGGCAACCTTGTGTTGTAAAATAACCGAAATTTAGCATGGGTTATTCGATCCCTGCTCACAATTACTTTCTGTCTAACCTCGCCCTTCATTATCAAGAACTTTAAATGTTGTATAACATAGTGACTTAAATACATAGACATGTCCTCAGAAATCTAACTTACGATACCACAATGGCCTTATGAGTTTGTGTCAAGTTTTCCTTTAATCTTAAGTGCCTGTAGAGTTTGTTCCCTTTATCAGCTTTTACGACGTCCACCCACAGAATCACTATTCATTCCGTAGGCATTGACACTGTATTTTTTATCCGTCATCATACTCAGATGACAACAAATATCTCATAAAAACTTATTTTTATTTCCAGACTCGTATTTTTCGCCGGTGATATCTCCCCTATTGAAATCATGTGCCACTTACCAATTGTGTGCGAAGAAAATGATGTTCCGTACTGCTACACGCCAAGCCGCAAAGACATCGGATCAGCGATGGGCACCAAGAGGGCATGTATAATGGTGCTAGTAAAGGAACATGATGATTACAAAGACTTGTATGATGAGGTTAGAAGTGAGATGAAGCTACTCGGACATCCACTTTAGATTAAGTATCATTTAAATTGATGTTTGATTATAACTTTGTAGTTAATGTTTATACAATATCAAAAATAGTTTCTGCATTTAAAAAAAAAAAAATTTAACCATGTTTGGATCAGACTTTATCATATTGTATGTATATGCATAACATATTATCATTCCTACACTGGACTTCCCTCAAGTGACAAATATAAAAATTATCTGTTTTTGTTAACATATTTACAATGTTTAGTTCTGACATAAATTTTAACTACAAGTGTTATCATTGTTGCAAAAACCCTGGTGGGTTGAATGCATTTAACTTAGTTTTAAGTATAGGTTAAGTACAAATTATGGTGACAAGAGTTCTTGTGGACCTAAGTTTATAAATATAAAAAAAATATATAAATATATTTTGTGTTATTTAGTATTCATTATGAATCCTCGAACCTAAACAGCCTGTACATATGTTGAAGGTGTAACTAAATCTTAGTAGTATTATCTATACTAATATATGAAGCTGAAGAGTTTGTTTGTTTGAACACGCTAATCTCAGGAACCATTGGTCCGATTTGTAAAATTTCGGTGTTGGATAGTCCATTTATCGAGGAAGGCTATAGGATAGGAGCTGAGCAATAATGAAGAATGTTTCAAAAACGGGGGAAATTATCACGCTACGGGCAATATAAAGCGCAAACGAAGTTGCGTGGGTCAGCTAGTAATATATATATATATATATATATGGTCAAATTGAGAAACCTCCTCTTTTTGAAATCGGTTAAAAAGTTAGTTTGTATGAATTTTATTACTATTTCATAGTTGAAGGGATCTTGATGAACTTTGACACAGAGATAGATTATAGTCTGTAACACCGTGAGGCGCAACTAGTCTATACTCTATATAAAAAGACTAGCTGACCCACGCAACCTCGTTTGCGCCTTATATTGCCCGTAGCGTGAAAATTTCCCCCGTTTTTGAAACATTATTCATTGTTGCTCCGCTCCTATTAGTAGTAGCGTAATGATATATACCCTATAGCCTTCCTCGATAAATGGACTATCCAATACCGAAAGAATTTTTCGAATCAGACCAGCGGTTCCTGAGATTAGCGTGTTCAAACAAACAAACAAACTCTTCAGCTTTATATATTAGTATAGATGAAATTAAAGTCTGTTAAGAAAGAGAAGAAAGTTAAGAAAATAACTGCTTTTTACTCAATGCAAATGTATGTATACATGGTACATTTACCAAATTTTTTTTTTTTTCAATTTTTGTCTGTCTGTATGTTTGTTCCAGCTAATGTCTGGAACCGCTAGAATGATATTGACGGGATTTTCACTGATAGGTAGCTGATGATATAAGGAGTAACTTAGGCTACTTATTTTAGACTAGCTTCGCCCCGCGGCATTATCCGCAGTACAACAATAACCGCGTGTTTCAGCTTTGGATTTGCCTTGAGGGTGCACCTGGTTCCCCGGCTTCTAGTACCGACGGTGTGCTGTTTTTAGTAGGTTCGAGTCCGACGTAACCACAGTCACTGATACCCGAGGCGATTTCCGCACAATAAAAAAAATGGATGTATGTGTACCTTACAATCGCCCAATGTTTGACTGGTAGATAATGCCTCAGGCATTAAGTCTGTCTGTCATAATTAAATAATCTGAGGCCACCAGTCTAAGGATGCCTTTGTGATTCTTGAGTGGCCAGCAGAAAATACTTTCCATCAGTTATCTAGTCTCATTTGCCTTCGTAACCTACACTTGCACGAAGGTCAAATACTGTGTAATGTGTTTTCATTACTTACCAATATTATGTGTTCTCCTAGCCGATTACGGCCACGGCGGCCAGTCTCAACGGAACCCAACCAACTACGCAGGAGATATTATAGTGCACAAGTGTGTGCGCAAACACAGGTGCACTCTCTGCTCCCTCTTGCTCATAATACGATGGGACGGTTAACCGACACGACCGGGGAGAGATCAGGCGCAGGACCGACTGCTTTACGTCCTTTCAGAGGCACGGGGGTTCAGACCCCAACAAAAAACTGAGACGTTATTAAGTATTTCCATAATCAGAAAAACTCATTGGCCCGACCAGGGATTCGAACCCGAGACCTCTTGATCAGCAGTCACATACGTCAACCGCTAGACTACGTACAATGATGCTGTGATAAATCAATAAAACCAAAGTTTTAATTACACATACATTTAATACACTTATTAAAATCTATGAGTACGTAAAAAATGGCAGATTGTCATTATTATTGACAGTGAAGATTGGCAAAATACAATTATTTTAAATTACGAACACTAGAATGTCTAAGCTAAAAGTCTAGACCGCTTTGTGGAGCAGATTTCAGTAATTTTATTTCAACATAAATAATTTAAAATGAACAGTTTCAACTAATTCGCCCTTAATAATCCTCTGCTTGAAATAGGCCTTTACTCAAAAAAGGGTTTTGCCTATCCGTGTGTGAAGAATACGGAATGTCACCACACCTGTTCATGCTCTAAGAAAACAAGGTCTCTCAAACTCAGGTCCGCCTATGGACACTCACAACACCAGAGGAGTCACAAGTGGGGAAAGGTTAGGGTATGGGTCTCCGGTACCCTGTGACCCTCACTCACTCGGTGAAATAAAGCGCAAGCGTTGTTTCACACCGGTTTTCTGTGAGGCCGTGGTATCACTTCGGTCGAGCCGGCCCATTCATGCTGAAGCGTGGCTCTCCCACGGGTAAGTGAGTGTGTTTGTTCTGATGATCCGAATAGCTTAGCTAAAAAATCTAGGATCAATTGTTACCAACCCAGGATTAATGTATGTGTGATGGACTGAATCATTTGTTCTGTGTCTCTTTGTAGTGTTTATCAGCAGTCTGTTTAGCTTACTAAAGGGGCTGCCTAGGATTAGACGGTTCTGTGGGACGGGTGAATTATTGTATTGGCTATACCAGAAACTATGACATTCGGTTAAAATAAATATTTGTGTACTGCTAATTTATACGTGTTTATTAATTAATTTATGCCTGTAAAAGTCAACAAATTAGTATTTTTTAAATTTCTTTGCAAAATAAATTATTTTTTTCCGGCTCTACTGGAGCTCTACAATCCTTTGACAGTTTGTCTTTCAAAAACATGACATTAGCAAAATTGTGGTCACACTATACCATAGAGGCAGTAAATCAAAAGTTGAAGTTGGAACAGTTTCTCATTTCAACTAGCTACAACCAATCCACACTTAGACAATTTATTTATATAGATGGATCGAACTTTTAAAGTAAATAGAACAACAAAACACCTTACAAACAGAAATGTAACTTAGTGGCCACTGGCCAACAGCTGATACACCAATTTTATTTGAAAGTTTCACATCATTAATAGTCTGTCTAGACCTTAGAGCATATATACATCGAGTGGCTGCTAAACGAGCTGAAAGTGTGGTCGTTGTATAGAGATAGAGAGACCATGTCATGCAAACTGATTGGGTGAAGTGATAATGACTGATTTGGTAGGAAATACACCAATCAATCAGAAGCTTGCATGAGAGAGACAGACTAACTAAACTCAGCCTCTTTCTCTCTACTCCGATCACGCTTTCCGCTCGCAGCAGAACCTTCATGTATGTATGCTCTAAGGCCTAGACAAACTATTAATGCTACTAACTTTAGGTCTTGAAGGTCTAGACGTACTATTGGTCTCGGATTCATTTTTAATAAATCTTGGGTAAAATTTAATAAACACGTAATAATCTATATATGAAATAAAGTTCAATATGTTAAATCATATCTCTATCAAATACACTGTAATGAACAAAAACCGGACATTGTACCGACAGTGTACCTGACACTTCCCTTCCTACTTCGAAAAATTTACTTTCATAAAAATATATTAAGGATAGATCTATAAATTGTGATGTAAACAATACTGCTATACATTAATATCTACTCATACAGCAACACGGTAGAGAGCAATCATATGCAGGCGTTCCCCTCTGTCCAAGTTTAAGCCCAAATGGGCCTACGGCTTACACCGTTATGAGTGTTAAGACAGAACGTATTTGTGTGCGTGAAATTTTGAATGTTTTAATTCGTGTGTGGTGATTAATGTGTGAGTTCGTAGTGACAGGCGATTCTTTTTTGTATATACTCTAAAATGTGTATGCGTAAGAATTTCCCTCCGCAAAAAATGACAGACTGTTCGCGTTGTATCGGAAAAAGATGCTATGGCTACACCCTTCCATTCAATGGCCTGCGTACAGAGTTGCCAGACGTCCCGATTTGAGCGGGACGTCCCGCTTTTTGAATTTTGAAAATTGTAATGGCCCGCGCGGGACAGAGTTATCCCGCTTTTCGGGGGTAACTGGCCAGACGCCCAAATTGAAGTTAGTTAGCCGTAATGCTATATCAATTACAATAGGAAATTATTGTTAATGATCTTTTTTGGCCACTCTTACTCATGTGTCGTAATTTCTTATTAAATGCGATACCTTGATAGTTTCTTTTTACTTTGTCCCGCTTTCGACGAAAGATTCCCGCTTTTTTCCCCTAAAAAGTTTCAAGATCCCGATTTGACTAAAAAAAATTGACAACGCTGCCCGTGTTACATGTTGCTACATAATTATGTATCTACTAATTAAATTAATGTATACAATTTATTTTTAAATCTATTACAAATACAGTCTTTACTAACTACAATATAATTGCTAACACGGCTCCATCCTTATTTTTAAAACTTTGAAATTAAATATAACCAATGTGTATTAAAAATAAACTAAATACACTGAAGTGCAATAAAATCTACTGAAATCTAGCCCTATTAGTACTAATAATTGAAGCAGTATTTTAATTTCATAGAGTAACCCTGCTTTCGAATGAGTGCTCAGTTATTTATGAGATCATAGACAAAAATTACACTTGCTTGCAAAAAAGTATTCCTACATATTAATACGTCAACGTGTGGTGTAGACTTTTATTAAAATATGTACATCCTTTATGTTTGAATAAATAAATAAACAAGTAGATAATATAGTGGGTTTACTTCGAGAACCAACGGTGAAAAATGTATTTCAAATAATTTTGAGTTATGATGATAAAAATGTTAACATTTAATATAAAAATAATAGGCTATAAAAATAATAAATATTACACTTTTAGTTATGTTAGGAAAATTACCTCATTTAAAGTAACTTGTATTATTATTCACTTTCTGTATAATTTAGGATTATAAACAATTCTGTTGACTATGAACTATTAAAAGTTACTTAAAATTGAATGATAATTTCATAGTAATTGGAATATCCGACCAACTTGGGAGTTGTCTCCCAAGTTGGTCGGATATTACCTTCAAGTCCACCTCTAGCAAGGCCTACCAGTTACCTAACTCACACAATAAAAATAATAAAAAAATTGGCTCGCACCAATTTTCTCTGAGGTCACTTTCACTAATACTTACCTGGTTTTCGAAGTAAACTCGACACTATGGTGCTTTCTGCAAGCAAGTATACACATAAAAAATACAGTGTTACGACTTAATGTTTTAGGGCGTGCTCGTTAAAACAAAATAGTATATTTGTATAGAAATATAGTGAAGTACCTAGATCTGCAAGTTTATAGAGATGACAGTTTGTACTTTAAATTCTTAGGATATTATATAAACTATGTTTTAGTGGAACTATTCTAAGCTATGAAAAATGGGTGGGTCCGAAAAGTGGCCTGCAGTGTAAAATTAACTTTAGCAATATACTCAAAAGGTATATTTTTGTTAAACAAATCCACAACTTACGTTACTAAAACATTACTACGAGATAATTAAAATAAACAAATCGTATCCTACATTCAAAGCCTTACATTTTAGATCTTAATCTGTTGTTTTAAAGTTCAAAATCGTTCAAAAGTTCGTCTTCAAAGACAAGGATATTTACCATTGTTGTGCGTTAGTTAATGGATTTTATGTCGTATTATTATTGTCACTAGAAGACAAAATGCTATTTTGGACACAGATTACATAATGAAGGGTCACTTATCGATAAAAAGTTGTGTTTGACACTGGACATTTTTTTGAAATGGCAATAGTAGATAAGTCCTCTCAAAATGAAATGCACCTAAAATTATTAAAATTTTACCTTATTTATATTAAATAATAGTAAAAATAATTCATCTTCCAGTGACAATTTATAACTAAAAATGGTCATTTTAATTACATAGTAATTTAATTTTAAAATCTGATGTAATCACTATAAAAACATTTAAAAATGATGTAAAAATAATGACACAATTTAAAAGATGATGATTTAAAAACATACCATCTAAGCATAAAGATTGCCTATTCACGTAATGACTTATGTTAGACCATTCAAAATTCTAATCTGTGCTCAAAAAGGTGAGCTGGCAACATCCGCCTAGTATAATTTACTAGGGGTCCGACCCTCATTCTCCACCCGATTTTAGTTCATGTGCTAAATACATTTTCGGTTTAAACTCCTTCAACGCACAATTTGACATGGCTTTGGTTTTAGATTTCAAGTCAAGCCCCATTCATGGCCCCTTAATAATACTCAGACACGCAAACAAAAGTCGTACTCACTTATTATAATACTACTATTCAACATTCACGTACTTAACTAACATCAACTTTAATTGTACGGCCAGCAAAAAAGCTTCTCTTACAAAACGTTCACACTCCAGAAGATTCAATTACACATGTATTAACTGTCGCAGATATTTGTTTCAGATATGAGGGGCACGGGAAAAACTTTTAAGAAATATATATTGGTAGATTGTCAATTATGCAAGTAATATTGACCTCTAATTCGTACTCCAAACAAAATACACAAAGTAGAGATGTTCTGCTGACCGTACATTACCTCATTACGCGTGGTTTGACCGAACGGATCACAGTTCAGATTATACCTATCACAGACTAAACACGAGTCAATCAAGCGACACTATTTCCAACCAATTTGATAGACTTGGGTCTGTTTCGGTAGGTAACAGAATTATTTAATATTTTAATGCATATAGGTGTACCAGTAATCAATCCAACAAAAAACTACCAAGAGGGAAAATAGTAGCTATTTTTCCCGCTTGGTAATATTATAGTAGTATATAAATACCAATTAGAATAACAATATTGCAGTTGCAACATTAGTTGCCGAATATTCATGCAAGCGTCAGTATTGCGGATAAGAGCAGTGTGGCAAGTGAAGAAAATATTATTATAGTTTGCTGCTGAATTTAAGTAAGCAGTTTGCATTGACTGAATTATCCTATTACTGTACATTAGCATGTTGCTCGAAAGATATCTTTAGTTAACTTAAGCGTACTCTAGAAGTAAAACCTTACCACAAACCCAAATCTATCAAAATCCTAACCAAACAAGTAACTATTAAGAATAGCATAAATTCGGCGCCTTATCCTAAACTTAAGTAATAAAAGGAGTTAGGAATTGTGATGGCACTAAAATGGTGTACAAAAATATTTGGATGAATAACCATGGATTTAAAACTAACATAATAACTAATGAGATTGATAAATTTCATTACAAGTAAAAAAACGTGACTTCGACCAACCCGTCGATTTCGACCGACCTTTCGACTTAGGTTTGACTTGCCTAAAGTGGGGTTTGTTAAGTCATTTGTTACTTTAAATTTATCAATCTAGCTCAATAAAATGGTCTTAACGGATAACTTGACTCATCGTCCCTACCGTAAACGTCTACAAGCACCAAGCTAAAATCTACCACTCAAAATTTCGACTCCATTTTAACTTGCTATTTTAAACATGACACACTTGTAATAAAAACCAATTATTTATAATATGATTTACGGATAGCTTTAAGAAAAAATATCGATGTTAATTTTAAAAAATGAGATATTGAAGAATATACTCAATCAAGTTGTGTTAAATAATAATAATTCCAGAGATTATGCTGTAAGCTATAAAATTTGAGAAACAAATATGCACGTTATTGACAAAAGGTTAAGTTAAATAATTATAACAATAGTTCTGATTATATCAAATTCTTTGATGCATTTCTACACCAACAAAAACTTTACCTTGAAAAACAACGTCTTAGCTCTAAGAGATTGAGCTTAATACTTCAGAAACTAAATGCAATAGTTGCAAATCAACGCTACACTTATTAGAAAATAGACTAAATCTATGTTTAATAAGGTCGAATTACGCTCTGCGCTTTATAATCGTTCTTTGAGGCTGGTGTTTTTGTGAATTGAATACTAGGGTAATTTGACCAAACAATTGACAAAATATAAAAAATTGTTGTTATTGAAAAATTCGACAGACCAAAAAAAATACTTAACATAATGCTATCAGATGGTCCTTCGAAATCTGAATTATTTTATTGCATATCTAGCACTCAGGTCATGTCTAAACAACGTAATAAAAATATATATTTGGCGAAAGACATAAAACATGGAGGAAATTCTACATTTTCGTGATAATGACACCAGCCTCTCGTCCTAAACATTCCGTGTAAAGTTAATACAATAGTGCAAGGAGAGCTATGCTAGTGAGCACTGCAGTGTTTATGTGTAGACGTGGAACAATACGAGTATAGTCAGTATTGTGCTCATGAAACACATCGATACTGGCAGGAGCACCGCGAAACGGAGAGACCTGGGAACAATTACACTTACAGTATTTCTTAGTGATTAGATGAGTGGTAAGGGGCTATGCCGCCTATGGAATACTTGCAACTTGAAAGTGACTAGTGATTTGGCCTCTTTTGAAGTCATATCCAAAGGAATTATGGGGAAGAAAAATTTAAAACTGACGACAGACGAGTATCAAAACGCAGTAGTGACGTCAGAACCAGACTTAACACAGAAACTGAAAATTGATGGAGAATGTATACATTACCTCCAGTAAGGCATGTGTCAGAGAGGCGCCGCGGGCTGGTGTTGGTGTGTGACGTCAGAGCTGCGACACAGCGCAGTCGTGACGTCAGGCGCGGGCTCGCTGTCGCGACGCACTTTGCCTACATACATACTAACGATATTAATTGCTAGAAAATGATGAGTCTAACTAAGTCATCAACTGACGTGTAAGTTTTATTTCATTTGCTGCTAATACTAGTAATTCCTTATACTAAAAAAATGTGATGTTCCTAGCACATAAAAAAGTGCTCAAATAACGTCACATTCTTCAGTTCCACAATGAAAAAATATTTCTATATTCCTGTCGTTATGTTAATATCTGCGATTAGATAGTCTTTTTAACCTTTTGTCTGGTTTTTATTTTGATGCAAGCAAATACGAATCTTAATACTTACTAGTAAAACATAAACAGCCCGTTTGTTGGTTTGCTTGCAGCGATGTTGTTGGTCGAAGTTCCTTCTGTTCTTTACTCTGTTCGTTGACACACTTTTGGTAGTAGTCGAACTCCTTCACATACCTGAAACATAATCCAATTATATTCTCATTCTAATTTTATTAACCCCAGTGTGAAACTATGTTTGTCCAATATGGCGCACTTCACGTGAGACGCCATTTTGGGAATACCCCGATCGTTTGTGTGAAATGCCCAAATGGAATGTCTATGTAAAATTTGCTAGCCAGATAAACGCTCAATTTGGGCGTCATGATTTTTACAATTTTTAAGCTCACTTTAGCTTTTTTATATTGTGTTTACCATTGTAAAAGTTTATTGTAATGGCCAGAATAGAGAACATATGATTTCAGTAAAATATCACCACATTATCAAAACTACACCTAGCAACACTAAAAATGTGCAAAAATGCCTTTCTGTGAAACACACGTTTCGGGTGGGGGTTGTCGAGATTTTAAACCTTAATTTTGCTTGGTTATATTGTTTTTATCCTGTCACACTTTGGTATATTGTAGGTACATGGTAGAACAGAGATGCAATATAATGCCACTACACTACACTACAAAACCAAACTACACCTAGTGAAACTGTGTTTTCTGAACATAATACAATAGTTTTTCCATTAAACGCCGAAACGATAGAAAGGCGATCTTTATTTTAGTTGTTATTTCTTACAGTCAAGCATTCAAAATATTTTCAGATTATATTAATACCGAATACCGGTTGTCAGAAGGGTATTTATACGACATTACTGTAATGCCGTAGGTACCTCCTATCGAAAAATTTGAATCATAATCCCACAAGCTTACCTTCTTACAGACATTCAAATTATATATGATTATCACTGTTTCATCTAATATACAGTAATAATCATATACTTTGAATATCTCAGAACAAAATAACGAGAAGTGTATTTAAATGATAGATAACAAGGCCGTTACCATGAAAATGCATATACATGCGAGTGTCGACTTAATTTTATTTGAAAGTCTGTAAGATGCTAAGCTTGCTAAGCCTTTATCATCACTGTAGTATCTATATATTACTATCTACTGCAGTGATGATAAAGGTAGACAGATTGCATAGATCTCTGACGAGTACTGACGAAGCTTGCTTAAAATATAAACAGTCCTAAGTACGGCAAGCACTGTAAAGGAAGGATTTTTTCTGTTATTTTGACGGTTTCAAACTATTTATCGGCAAGTTTGTCGATGTTGTAACTGATGTCATAAAGGTCATAAAGTGGTGCGCGGTGCGGTATCGTAGGTAGGTAGGTGGGCGGGTACCAGACGGGCGGGTAGCGGTTGTCGGAGAGGTAGTCGCGCGAGGCGGCGCCGAGCTGGCGCGCGCGGGCGGCGCGGCCCCCGCGGCACACGCGGTCGTAGGCGCCGCACAGCCGCCACGTGCACCAGCCCGCCAGGTTGTGCGCGTTGTGCAACTGCCACGACATTATACACCATCACCACATATTATAAAACAAAGCCCTTTGCCGCTTGCCGCGTCTGTCTGTATGTCACGACAGACAGACGCACACCTATGTTTATGCAGTTTTTACTTATAAATATAATAATAATACGTTTTCGAGGTATATAATTTTTGAGTATTTTGGCTAAAAATATAACGACATTTGTAGAAGACGACGAAAAAAATTAAGCCGCACTACTCAGAGAAACATAGGCTTTATTATCTTATCCGTAATGAACACGTGCAAAGCCGGGCTGGTTGCTAGTTATCTTATAATTTGGTGACGGCTACTATTATTTGTAAAATTTTACTAGATTGTATACCAACAGGAAAATCTGATCAACATAGGTAAGGAATTTCATAATGCAGTTGGTAAAATAATAAACCTACCTAGGGTTGTCATCCTTTTCACCTATTCTACTATCTTGGTAGAAAAAATGACAACCCATTTTTATAACGGCCAATTATTTTACTGTCATTTAACTTGGTTTGCTAGTATTGTTGGTATTTTATTAAAATAATATTTTATACTTATTTAACTAACAAAATTGCAAATAATTAGAATTTTCTAAGTAAAAGTATTAATTATTATTAATTAATTAGTTTCATTAAAGATACGATATTATCACGCTAATAGAAATAAGCAAAATTATGAGCTTTATTTATTATGCTTACCTAAGTACAGTTACTAACCTTGACAGGCTCCAACAAGGATAATGCTATTTCCACCACTTGATCGTCATCACCGCACACCCTACAAAATAAGGATTCTCACATAAAGAAATATCAGAGCAATTTTAGAAGATTTCCTGGATCCCGTATTTGTGAAGTGTAAGTACCTGTCCCTCTGCTGCAGTTGATCGATGACCCTGGCCTCCACGAGGTTCACCAATCGGTTCATACACAGCCGGTTAGCAAGTTCCAAGAGCTCCAGACATCTATTTGGATCCACAGCTGGAATCTTGTCACTGTATATGTAGCTCAGAAGGATGTGAAACGCGTACATTTTGACACCAGGGAATGATATCTGATGATAAAAAATAATAAAATAGTATATATTCAATGTCGTAGAACCATGGTGATTTCGGCCGGCTCGACCGGCGAGGTACTACCTTCTCAAAGAAGACCAATCTAAATGACAGAATTAGTTTTAATGGGTTACGTTACTGAGTGCGAAAGCGGAGGCCCAATGATGCAGAAGCATCTAATTGCGAACTTATTGGTACGAGAAATAAACAACGGCGATGAATAACTTTGTGAGCACTATTTATTATGCAGGAGCTACGGCTCCATAATACTCTAATGTTACATGGTAACGTGTGGCGTGCTATACTGATTTACAGCTAATTATATACACTAAAATCCACCGATACAATGCATTTAATCACGTCTTATTCTCGACGAGATAAAGAATATCTAAATACTATGTGATACTACGTGACTCACATCTGTAATCTGCTGACCTAGCTGATCGGTCTTATCTATATATAAATTATATTGATTTAATAATATATGACGTAGGAATACATCTCAATAGGCTGCCATGGTTTGGGTTAACCTGCTTTATTGTTGCATTGACTGCATTCGAAATGAGTATGGTGACTACCACTCTTTAATTCTGTTCATGCTTTCCATCAGGCAGAGTAGAATCATTTTGGCAGGGCCATGCATAAAAATGTATTGAAATTATCACTTCATAAGCCGTTGTTTTACCAGAGATGTTGAGTTACGGAAATTCTTTCTGAACGGTTTCTGCGAATCACAAACCAATGTGGCATCATCATAATAAATCGAGTATCAACTTGTAGAATTAGTGTGGAATGGAAACTTTTGGAAAATTGGACACCAATGAACAAGTTTACTAAATGACAAGCCGTTTAAAAATAAAAATTGGCGTAGTCTTAGGGGAAATATAATAATTCACGTAATTTGTTTCATGGCATCTAACACAGAATTACTCTTCGTAAGTATCACATTAAACTTTCAAGCCTCCTTTTTAAGACTTACCACTCTTGACGTGCTTTCTCTAAAATGGCCTTGGAACATCGCCTTCATGGGATCACATCGAGCCATGAGGACCGCGCGATGAGCGAGGTGGATCCCGTCGTCCAAGTCGAACGTTACGTCGGCAAATAGACTACGTTCTACGTACATGTCTCGCAGGCGTTGAGGAAGAGGCTGAAAACGAACTGAATGGTTAAAGGGAAAATCTAGATATCAGCAATAAATATAATCTTCATGGAATCCTTTGATTTGGTAGACCTTACTTACACGAACCTCTAGTTCAGGCCAAGTATGTCATTTTATACTTCGAGAGTTGAATATGGGATTAAAAATATGATAGCGTGGAGTGGCACTTCGCCTTACTTCGTACAATCTTGGCTCGACTTGGGCAACTTCCATTAGTTGTCGGTTCGCGAACTTGAACGAAGTTAGGCGAATATGATAGTGTGGAGAGGCACTTCGTCTTACTTAGTAAAACCTCGGCTCGCCTCGGACAACTTCCATTAGTTGATGAATGATGAAATGTCCGAAATATTTATTTATTATTAAACTCATTAACAAAATATTAACATGGTACGTTTAGTTACCACATGTAAAAGTCGCAACTGTGTTAGAAAAAAAGAAAAAAAATATGAGTGACTTACCGTATGGAATTGCAGCATGAATCCTTTATCAAAGAGTAGGTGTTCGTCCAGAAGGAACTGGCTGAGTTTAGTCAGCTCGTGGAACCCGAGCAACTCGGCCGCCTGGCGTATCTCCTGTGCAAGTTGTTATTCAAAAATTAAAGCCAACAGTAGCCTATTATTACGATTTTAGGCGAAATGTATTCAATTCTAGTAATTGCTATTGAGATAGCACAACTATTTTCATCATAAGCGAGTACTGTAATTTTCGCTCGTCCTTGTTATAATGTAGGTCATTTTCACGGAGAGAGGGGGAGGGAGGAAAGGCGAACACTTGTATCGCCATTTTTAAAAATTAAGATTTAATTAATGTACTAATTGTAGCTATGTATTATATTTTTTTAAACATGGACATTTAAAATTTAATTTACCTTAATTGTTAATAAGACTCAAATAATAATGAAAAAATGCCATTTATGGGTAAGTACTTACCAAATAATACATTTAAAAAAACATATATAGCGTTAGTCAATTAACAGTCATTACAACAGAAACAATAAAGCTAAATTAAAAATAAACTGCTGAACATATAAAATACTATCAAGCTGTGTACTAAATTGTCTATAGCAAGGTGATAAATCTAATATGAATAAGTATATAATATCGATACTGTGCTTTCTTAAGTCTTATTGTAATAAATATACTGCACCTATTTTGCTGCGCTTAGAAAAGTGTTTTTTTGTATTAACTTTTAAAGGCATAAGGTATTTTAAATTTACTGCCCTCTATAATCTAGTGGTCCGGGATCCCCGGAAGAAATTGTAGAAGTTATTACTACCAAGCAAATTTTTCGTGAGTGGCTTCATTTTTATGAGGTATATATATTCATTTTTATGAGATATATTTTCACTTTACAAATTTTTTTGATTGTGGTAGCTAAGAGGGCTAGCGGGAAAAAACTTTTGAGCGTAGGACCGGAATAACGTAACACGCAATTTGTAGGACAATGTGGCTGTTAATTATATAAATATTAACTAAGCTACTGTTGAAAAATCAGCTAGTTAGTATCATTTTTGATGACCTCGTTATCGATATATGTTGAAAGGATCAAACCATACATTTCGTAGGACAAATATTTGTTTCCAATATGTAATAATGTTAGTTAATATTTATAAAATTTAACAGCCGTATTGTCGTACGAATTGCTTTACTGTCCTGACACACCATTTCTCTATAATCCCCGGTAAGGACATCCGGGAGTCAGTCAAAGTGGCATTCAGTCATTCTTGCTCCTCCCAGCCATTATTTTATATAACCCATGTCATGGTAACCATTTAACGTTATTTGAATTCAAATCACAATCATGCAGTATTTCTAAACAAAATACAAAGTATTCAAAGAACTACAGAAAGCACAGTAACAATGATAAACTACAAAAAACGTCAAGAAAAAAATACAAAAGGAGGTGCTGTTTTTTTTATAATAATAATAATGGTAGAAATTAATAATTATGAATTTGTTTAATGAAATTGTTATTTATTACAATAATTATTACAATAATGTTACCAGTAACAATCCGATAGCAGCCGACTGCAGAACACATTGTTTTTATTATAAAAAATATTATTTTTTTATATAATATTTTTAAATGGCAATAGTTTAACAGTGGGGTACATATAATATTATAAAATAGAAGCATAGAATCAAGAGAGAATATTGATGTAGGAAAGATTGTCTTCTTATTAAAATTACTCTTAATGATTAATAATACTACTGAATAGTAGTATAATTAACGCAAATTGTTAATGCGCCTGGCCGCCATTTGTCGACGTAATTTCATCACGTTGACACTTAGTACCGCTAGTAATACCGGTCGGCTGGATTTTATTCAAACCCTATATTGTTTTTTTTGATAATAATCATTACATATTATAAAACAAAGTCTGTCTTTCGGTACACGATAGACTCAAAAGTTACTGCATAGATTGTTTTTACCATTAAATAGAATGATTATTGAGGAAGGTTATGGTATATAATTTGTAAAAAAAATAAGTATATTGGCTAAAATATACGATTTTTCTTGAAGACGTCGGAAAAAATTAAACCGCACATCCTCTCGAGGTCACATAGGTTATATTATATTATCCGTAAAGGGCACGTGCGAAGCCGGGGCAGATTGCAAATATAACGTTTAAAACGAACAGTTATAATATTTTAACGTTATTTTTTCATTAAGGCATTATTTAGTTCTTAAGTGCTAAGAAGCATAAACGCCTACGCTAACTTATTTATATAGTAACACCCATGGCGCATATGTCTGCCGTCTATGGTGAAGCGTCTCTTCCCGCTTATCATTGTAACTGTCATAGTTCGCTCTGTAATTTAACAATATATGAAATAGATTTTTTTTTTTTTTTTAAATATTTGACCCTGCCATAATGACTCTATTCTGCCTGATGGAAAGCATAAGCAGAATCCAAGAGTGATGGTCACCATACTGCGAACGCAGACAATGCAACAATGCAGCATGGTGACCCACACCATGGCGGGCTAGTGATGCTTCTGCATCATTGGGCCTCCGGTCACGCACTCACCAACGAAACACGACAGCATGATCGCTGTCATTTTACGTTGATTTTCTGTGCGAGGGTAGTACCGCCCCGGTCGAGCCGGCCCGTTCGTGCTGAAATCAGCATGGCTCTACTACCTAATCCACATAATCATCCTTGTTTTTATTTCATGGTTAAGCAGTTGTAATAGAGCATAATTTTGCAATTTATTGTCAAAATCCCTAATTAAACAGACAATTACATTTGTATTGCAAGCTGTACTTTTTAATTCTTTATGAAATCACGTGGCCTTTAATGTGACAAAGTTCAAGCGCATTATCAATTAGCGTGGAATATTAATAATTTGTTGTTTGTTCTGAAATCTTATTCAGACAATGTTTTTAATATTTTAACAAGAAGACAATATATTAGTAGCTTAAGTCAGGAATAGTTCAATTACTTGTAGTCGTACATTGAAAAAATATAAATAATTCAAAATATTTATACGAAGCTTAAGCCTTTATAAGAAATATGATGAATAGAATAAACATTGAGCTGACGGTAAAGAATTATTTTTATTACAATCGTAATTTACAATCATATGTTGTTTAGATATCATAACCATAACAATAAGAAGTAATTCGAATAATTTTATAGAAACATAAACGCATGACAGCAACAGACGTTAAGATTGTGGAATGCATTCTACAAAGTTTTTTGTTTGTGTTTTGACGTACACAAGTAAAATACTATTTATGTATTTTATTACGTTGAATTATCCATAAGGATCTGTTGTAAGATGTGCCATAGCAGAAATAATTGAAAATTTACCAAAAAAAATTACTTCAAGAACAGGATCAAATTGAAATGGTACTTCACGGGAAGCACCAGCTTTCAAAACAAATCATATCAAAATCGGTTTACCCAGTCGAAAGTTCTGAGGTAAAAAAACACAAAAAAAAAGTCGAATTGAAAAATTCCTCTTTATTTTAAGTCGGTTAAAAATAACGTAGTTTGTCATTGTATAACCTTTTACCGATTTCAAGTGAATAAGTATGTTATATTGTCTGCATGTAATATACTATGTAGGAGGTATATTATTGTCACTTTACCGTCATCTCAAGAAACATATTCTAACTTTAGCCTATGTTCAGATGACGACCGTTCAACGCGCGTTTTGCTAACGCGCGTTTAGAACTACATGTAATTTCGTTCTAGGAGTACATATGCTAACGCGCGTTTTTACATGCAGTTATTAACGCGCGTTAGCAAAACGCGCGTTGAGCGCTCGTCATATGAACATGGCCTTATTGCTAGTACAATTAAGTTAATTATCGACTGACCTGTTGCTTGAATGTGCTGCTGTCTAGTCCACCGGTGTAGGTAAAGTTAATGATCTCCTGCATCACGGTTTGTGAGATAAGCTTACTCATGGTCACGATTGTCTGGGTTTGAGATGTCGCATGTTGGATTTTGTCGCACTAAAATATAAATTAAGGTATTAAATAGACAGTTTTTAAAGTATAGGAGGGTAGGGGCAGTGATTTTCTTTGCCCATGTACAATTGCAACTCAATATCCTTTCAGTCGCTTTCCCTCCAAATTAGGTGGAAGAGGATAGGGTTCGGATAACCTAAGTCACTCAACGAAAGATATATTTTTCAAACTATCTACTAACCCCATTTATTTTATCCATTTTTCCCGGATAAAACCTGTTGTATTCCTAAGTAGAGTAGATGTTCAGCAAGTCATTAATAAAGAAAGCCCGCGAAAACCCTTTACATATTGGACTCTAAATAAATTGGGAATATGATGAAGATAATTCTAAATTGGCAGAGTTGTGATGGGTTTCAGCTTACCTTCACAATTCTAATTGACAGGATGGCAGGATGATTTACTTCTCTGTACAAGTCTGGCGGCTTTTTACAGCTATCACTCAAAGGTAAGATCTGGCAGGAAGAACGACGTTTTATTTGGTCCCACACCCTGAGAAGAAAATTGACATGTTATCAATAATTGTAGCGGTCAGAAATAATCATTTTAATCCATCAATGTTAAACATGAAGCTCCTCCGTTATGTGTTCAAAACTGAAATGTGCTTAGTAAAAATGTTTTAAAAGTCTAAAAGCCAATCGAGTTGTAAGTGAGTTTGGTTACAGAAGTAATGTCAATCATGACGTTTGTGAAACTATTAGTGTTGCCATAAATATTATTATTTTCAAATAGTAACTAATTTGAAAACATATTCAGCAGATGTTGAAATGAGTTTAAATACGAGGCGGGTTACTTTGTGTTTAAATATTCTTTAAATTGATTTTTACCTCATTTGTTTAGCTTGGTCTTGTCGTATCAAATATTCGGTGTCTTCATTGAACTCGCCCGTAGTTGCCTCGCCCATACTGCTAACCTACCAATTATATTTGTTTATTAATTAAATAATAAATCTATTTTTGACTGGGTCTATTGGTCTAATGATTGAATCATGACTTCCAAGCCAGAGACTATTGCATTTGATTGCCCGGCCATTGATGAATGTTCTACAAGTATTTTTTGGAATAATTACTGTAATAAACATGACTGACTGTTAATAAATAGTATTGTTATTAAATAAGTAGGAGTAATATACGCTAGTATACGTATACCATACACCCAACGCCGTCTAGCTGAAAACTAAATACCTACAGGACAGATGATAAACTACATATTTGGGTTTAGTATCGTGTTGGCTGGGGCCTGTACTACATACAGGCCCCAGCCAACACGTATGGATAGGTCAACTCAAAACGTATATAGTTCTTTCTTGCGGCTTAGATCCTATACTATATTCGCATAGTCTTCGTTACACACTCTTTATTGTTAAATCTCTTTATTACAGACCATTTACATTTTATAGACATGCAGTTCTTAGTTATCAAAGCAATGGAACATTCGGGGTTATCATCCGACCCTTCCATAGACAATCTTCGACAAACCATAAACAATACAAAATCACTATTATAACACGCTACTCAGTGTGAGTCTTAAGAAATCCCGGCACCTTTTAGCTGTAAACTCCGACTTTTGGAAACATGTGAAAAGAATTATTTAGAGAAATTCACGTTAATATAATTTATAACACTCACCATACTGCTTTCGCTGGAGCTTCGCGCGAGTTCAGCGGAGAGGCTGACACACTCGTTGGCGAGGAGCCGGTGGAAGGCCTCACAGGCCGCCGCCATCATGAACCGGTGTACCGGGAACCCTTTAGCTCCGCAGATTATCACCATGTCCGAGAAATACTGTTGGCGAACATGCTTTATGAGGATTGTGTACATATGCCGGACAAGTTTTAGTATGTCTTCTAATCTTTTTTTTTATGTTTAGCCCTGCCAAAATGACTCTACTCTGCCTGATGGAAAGCATGAGCAGAATCCAATGGTCACCATACTGCGAATGCAGAGAATGCAACAATGCTTTATGGTGACCCACACCATGGCGGGCTAGTGATACTTCTGCATCATTGGGCCTCCGGTCTCGCACTCACCAACGAAACACGACAGCATGATCGCTGTCATTTTACGTTGATCTTCTGTGCTCAGGTAGTACCGCCCCGGTCGAGCCGGCCCAACCGTGCTGAAATCAGCGTGGCTCCACTACCTTGAGAACCTTTTGTACTCGTTTATAACTTTATTAGACATAGGTCCCTTCTTAGTAAGCAGGTTTCAGCCTGATGGCCAGACAGGTTAGTTTGATTGACCTTTTTTTATGTATATGAGCCAGTCAAGGTGACTTTACTTTGCCTGATGGTAAGCATGACCAGAATCCAAAAGTAGTAGCAACTAGTTGCAAATGCAGACAATGCATCGTGGTGACCCACTCTGTGACCCCTATTGAGATGCTTCTACATCATTGGGCCTCTGGTCTCGCACTCAAAAACAAAACATGACAGCAAGAATACAGTCACTTTAAGTTGATGTCTATGAGAGGATAGTACCGCCCCGATAGGGCCGGCCAGTTCATGCTGAATCCTGAGGAACCTACTATTTTCTATATTTCCTGTCAGTAGTTCCTAATCTACACGTAATGACAGGACTGACCCTATACGGAATTCTTTAGTCAACTAGTCCTACAACACAATTGGTTTCCTCCTCACCTGTTGCCGTAATAGGGTAGTCATATTTTCAAGGTACGTGCTGTTGACTACAGCTACTTCAGGCTCCATCGGTCTTGGAGGCCTAAATGGTGCCTGCAAATTTAAAAATAAAAATATATTTTAAAACTCCTCAGAGCTATACTGAACATTACATACCTCAACCCTCCACCATACCCCAAAAGTCGGCAACGCACTTGTGACTACTCTAGTGTTGCGGGTGTCCATGGGCGACGGTAATCACTTACCATCAGGCGATATGTCTCGTTTGCCCCATATACCATAAAAAAAATTCAGCGCTGCGGTAATCGGGAGACGATCGACGATTTTTTTTTGCTTTTTTTCTTACAACTCGTCAACTAGTCCAAAACTAAGCAGGGCTTATATTATAGGTACTAGACAACTGATATAAATACATATATCCTTTTTTTGTTTGTTAATACATACATTATATACATAACGATACGAACTGATCTGCTCAAAAAAAGTTTAACTTTCAAAAGTGTTTATATAATAGGTTATATAAACACTTTTGAAAGTTAAACTTTGCAGAATAAATGATTTCATTTCATTTCATAGAAAACATCCAAACTCCGAAACAAATATTTTGCAGATCATACAAATATGTGTCCGACCCGGGAATCGAACCCGAAACCTCAAGCACAGCAGTCGCTTTCGCTACCACTGCGCCACGAGGCAGTCAAACTATAAGTCATCACAGATATAAATACATTTGACGGTAGGTACCTGTAACAAGGGTCTTTGCACTCTTTTCAAATTCGTCATCCAGAAACGTTGCTGTCTCCGAGCGATCAGTGCTGCCCGAATGGCATTCTCGAAAACCTCGTTAACTCCATAGTAAGTGAACACTGATGTCTCGTAGTAGTATATCCCCAGTTCGTGGGCTAACGCGCGGCCCTGGTCCGGCATCACCAGGTCGCTCTTACGAGGGGCTCTACAAAAGGAATGGTGAAATTTAAGTAATATTCTACAAAATCTATACAAATAAATAAAATTGGAGTGTCTGTTTTTAACATTAAAAAAACCGCTTTTTAATAAATGCATATGTATGTATACACGGTACATATACCAAAAATGTACTTTTAAAAATTTTTGCCTGTCTGTCTATATGGATAGTTCATTGGTCCAAAATAAATTTTAAATTCTATCTATACAAATAAATAAAATTGAAGTCATCATCATCATCATCATCAGCCTATCGCAGTCCACTGCTGGACATAGGCCTCTCCAATTGCACGCCACTTAGTTCGATCCTCGGCTTCCCGCATCCTGCTCCAGCCAGCCGTCTTGCGCAAATCATCACTCCACCTGGCCTGTGGACGTCCTACACTACGTTTGCCGAATCGCGGTGTCCACTCAAGAACCCGTTTACCCCAACGGTTATCGGTTCTACGGCAAATATGGCCAGCCCACTGCCACTTCAGCTTGCTAATCCTATGGGCTATGTCGATGACTCTGGTTCTCTGCCGGATCACCTCGTTTCTGATACGGTCCCTTAGAGAAACGCCGAGCATAGCCCTTTCCATAGCACGCTGAGCGACTTTAAACTTGTGAACTAGCCGTACCGTAAGAGACCACGTTTCGGCTCCGTATGTCATTACGGGTAGGACGCACTCATTGAAGAATTTCGTCTTTAGGCATTGTGGGATCGATGATGAGAAGACCCGACGAAGTTTCCCAAACGCTGCCCAACCCAGCCGAATTCTCCTGTTCACTTCGTCCTCAAAAAATTGAAGTGTCTGTTTGTAATATTACAAATAATAGTTTTTTACTATAACGCATATGTATGCATACACGTTCCATATACCAAAAATGTATTAAAAAAATTATTGTCTGTCTGTTTCTTCTGGGTAATCTCTGGAACAGCCGGATCCAGGGAGTAACTTAGCTACTTTTTTTAGACTAACTTTGTTCCGCGGCGTTACTCGCGGTACGACTATAACCGCGGGTAACACCGCGGGGTTCAGCTAGTATAAAATAATAATGTAAACTGTAACTGGTAAATACGGGCGTCACTAATAGGTACGAGCACCCGTCCTCACCTAAGTACGTTTCTAAAATTAGTATAAGTACCTACCTTATAAAAGGACTACGATCTTTACAATAGTTTAGGTAGGTCTCATCTCTGTACATATAACGAAGATCATTTTTACATCCAACCAGTAATATCGGAGTATTTGGACAAAACCGTCTGAAAAACAATTTAATTATTATTACCGAAGCGTTTTGTAGGCTTCCTAAGAAGCCAGTACAAATATATCAATCAGATACACACTCGAGGTCGACTGAATACTTTTTGTAATTTGTATGACATTCAAAGCTGTTCTGTTTTTGTTATTTTCGTTCATAGAGCAACACGTCTTCGTCGATAAATCTTTACCTATACTAACGAAATGGACACAAATAATTTTCGAATTAGGAACTAATTTGTGGAACAATCATGGTATAACAATATACTTTGTCAGGTGTAGGATTCCGAGACACAGTGATCACGTGGGTGACACGAGCCTTACGTCATTACCGCTATCGCTGACTCTCAAACACCCCAACCACCGTTATTACCTTTGTGAATTCGTTGAAACAATAAAGTTTTACGTTATCATATATTAAAATTCAAATATTTTGTTTGATTATATATACAAAACAACAATTTAAATACATTTTAAATTTTCTCAAACAGAATAGTGACTGAAAATGTTTCCAACATTTCGTGATACGGTGCTAGAAAGTGGTAACTGGATAGTGACGTCACACTGAGTCACTCTCGGAATGCGAGACCTTGTTTTCTTAGACCATGGAACACACAAAGTATTATCCCATGTGGGGATGGAACCCAAAACACCTAACGCCGTAGAAAGTGGTAAGGTGACCGCTTAAATCAGTCTATAGTATAGGTAAGTTTTACATTATTGATATACAGATATTAGTGTTGTAAGCTCAGATCAAATAAAAAAAGGTAGACAACGCACGGCTTTGTTAAAGCAAAAATAGTAGCGTAGTTCCAAGTAAACACACGTGTTAACGCACACATATGTTTAGAAACTACGCTACTTCAACAAGAACAAGGCCGTGAGTTATCTACCTTTTTTATTTGATCTGAGGTTGTAAGTATTACATGCATCAAAAAAATTAAAAACATTACATACTACATAACATACCTAATTTCTGGATACCACATAGCTCCACAGTTTCTCAGAGATATTGGATTTGTTATTGAGAAACACAAAAGTACTACATCAGATCTGTAACATTCAAACATTTCACTAATCATATTAGATATTAAAATAAATCTAGAAATATCTCAACTGCCGATGAACAGCGTGGCTCTCAAGGTAGTAGAGCCACGCTGATTTCACTCACTCTTTCACTACCCTCGCACAGAAAATCAACGTAAAATGACAGCGATCATGCTGTCGTATTTCGTTGGTGAGTGCGAGACCGGAGGCCCAATGATGCAGAAGCATCACTAGCCCACTATGATGTGGGTTACCATGCTGCATTTTTGCATCGTCTGCATTTGCAGTATGGTGACCACCGCTTTTGGATTCTGCTTATGCTTTCCATCAGGCAGAGTAGAGTCATTTTGGCAGGGTCAGACATAAAAAAGAACCTAATGACATTTTATGTTATTTATAAACAACTTAATATAATTATTTAAATTATTTTTTTAAACATAATATTAACAGTCACGTAAGTTGAATTATATTTGGAAATGAGTGCAAAAACCTGTACTATATTGTACATCAAAGAATTAAATAAATGCTTGTCAATTTGGTTCAAAATCCAAATGCAAGAAAAATATAAAAGCATGCGTCTAAAAATTACATATTTTAGTTGCAACTAATAATTTCTATCAATTAAATTTGAACTTTATCCTTGTCATCATTAGATAAGTTTTACCTGCCATAGGCGAATCTTCTATCTTTCTCATGATCACCAAAAGTATCCCACAGACGAAGTGACACATTGACACCATCTACCACTTCCCATGATCTCTCTAAAACCTAGTATGTAATAAAGTAGAACATAATACAATGACATTTTAAGATGTTTTTATGATCAGGCACCAAATTTACTTCAGGTTCTGATATAGGGCCTTTGAAAGATTTAAAACTACAGTGCACAGAGGCGGCCTTAGCCATTGCAAGGCGCCGACCGGGTGTAGCTTTTTGGAGGGTCCAGGTGTATACTGCCGCTCGATCATGAAATCATATGCCGAGCTGACACCAGATTAAGTCGAGGCCTCTACATGAGCGAGGCATAGTGCGGCTGTTCTTGTTGCCACCCCCAAAGACCGCCTCTGACACTGCATAAGCGGTAATAATATTTTGACGAATTGATCAAGCTTTTGTACAAAATGATAGTCACAAATTTTAGAAATAATGAACTTTTAAACACAAGTGAGATACAAAATCAAAGTTACCTGCAATAAAAAGTTCATAAATAATAACACTCACGTCTTTATAGATCCTGTACTGATCGATGGCCCATACAGTAGGTACATGGGTGGTCATCAGCTGCGATAAGGACACATGTTTATTGCATGCGCGTGCGCAGATAAGCCTTGTCTTGCCCACTGCTGTGTCGCCCACTACTACGCATTTCACGAGCTCTTGATGTGGCTGTTCGTTGTCCATCGTCTGTAAAATATTTTCGTTTATCATATCTTGCGGTTAGTGTGATCGACTACCGATCACGAGGTCTCTGGTTGCATTCCCGGGGCGGATTGCTGTTGGATTTATCTTACAAGAAATTCTTAATAGAAACACAGAGTATGGAAGATCGCGGTGTTCCCGCCCGGGCCTCGAAACCGAGAGCACGTTAAGCCGTCGGTTCTGGTTGTCATGAACACATATGACAATCGTTATTGGGAAATCAGTGCCCTCAAATATGCTGACAACTAATTCAACTTTCAAATTCAGTTCACCCTCAGGGTTGCGGAGGTCCGCTACCAACTAATCCCAGCAATCCCAACTAATCTAGGGAATAATAAAGGCTAGGAAGATGATGTATAGATTTGCAGTTGTCTTTTTTTCATATACCTAAAGATAGGTGAAAAATAGCTCACTGATCTCGATCGTCTCCGGTGAGTATTCGGCGTTGTGAAGGGCCCACACTAAAATCTCCACTAATAGCAACACTTAATGCAAGTTGCTGTGATATAAGCTCACACTAGACCCTTTAATGGTAAGTAGTAGAGCCACGCTGATTTCAGCACGAACGGGCCGGCTCGACCAAGGCGGTACTACCCTCGCACAGAAGATCAGCGTAAAATGACAGCGATCATGCTGTTGTGTTTCGTTGGTGAGTGCGAGACCGGAGGCCCAACGATGCAGAAGCATCACTAGCCCGCCATGGTGTGGGTCACCATGCTGCATTGTTGCATTGTCTGCATTCGCAATATGGTGACCACCACTCTTGGATTCTGCTCATGCTTTCCATCAGGTAGAGCAGAGTCATTTTGGCAGGGCAAAAAAAAAGTAGTCTGTGTCTGCAACTCAAAAGTGTGTTGCATCTCAGCTCATGTTCCTTTTAATTTAAGAATAAATACCTAGCTCTAAAATAAAATAAAAACTTAATCTAAGAACTTCAGCACTTGCTTTTCTATTTCACTTGCAGGATAAAATGTTGGCTTTAGTGCTTTTAGTATAATTGGATTGTTCATAAACTTTACTAATTCCCCGAAATCCACAAATGGTTGATTTATTTATCAAGCACAATTTATGTATATCTATGAAAACGATGGTTTTAACTCATCACTTGTTTTGTCTCCGCGTTTCTACAGACTGCGTTTGTAAGATATCGTTGCCGAAATAATCGTTTACTTTATTACACGTTACCTATGGATTCTTTTGATTGGGTTAGCGAGGTCATAGCTGATTGATGCACACATATCTTCTCAGAATCTACTCCAAATTTGTCATTTTTTTTCCTCTGCAAGGTAACACTCAAAAGCATCACCAATAGTCTTTACCTATTATCTTTATATATATAATTCTTCTGTGAGTGTGTATGACACTGAACTAATCTCAAACGACTGGACCGATTTTTGGTGAATTTTTTTGTGTGTGTTCAAAGGGATCTGAGAATGGTTTAGATTCACAATTTTGTCCGCTGGACAATGTTTTTTTAATTAATTTTTAATTTATTAGTAGTTATGGCAAAACGACGTTTGCCGGGACAGCTAGTTATTATATAGTTCACGACTGTCTCTCTCTTTAGAAAATAGGTTTTAACCTACGCTAACAGACAGTTGTTGGTTTGGGATAAGATTTTTCTGCAGTGTTTTTGTCCAGCGTATTTTGCTCCGTTACCCCATGTTCAGATGACGAGCGTTCAACGCGCGTTTTGCTAACGCGCGTTTACGACTACATGTAATTTCGTTCGAGAAGTACACATGCTAACGCGCGTTTTTACATGCAGTTGTTAACGTGCGTTGAGCGTTCATCTGAACATAGCCTTAGACGGCTCTCAACTCATGGGATGAATAGGGTTGTTCCGAATTCTTAATCCGTCATAAGGTCATAGGAAAATAACACAAGTACTAGACACTAGATGTGTCCTGTGTTATAGTGTCGAGTACTTCACAAGGAGAGTTACTTCTATAAGGGGGTAATGTATACTGTACTTAAATGAACACAGAAGGTGCGTGATTGGTTGTTAAAATTCAATTTCAGTTCAAGCCATTCGATAGATCAATGACCTAGTTCAATAACCTTTGTATGTGTAATAATAATTGCATGAGATATGAAGTAGGTACTATTTTTGGGTAAGACACACGCAACTATAGATTACAGGGATTAATCACACGTTCTAGCTGATAATAAAACATACCTAAATTAACAATAGGAAGAAACCTATCGCAACTCGTGTGTTAAAATTATGTAGAACTAGTAGTCGCCCAGTCGTTGCGTCGCCCGCTGATCGTAATTCGACCAGAATTCATTTATTCTTGAATGTTTTGACTGTCTTCACTTCTCTCACTTCTCTGTGTCAAATTTCATACACCTCCATAAAAAGGGGTGCTAAGTTTTTGTTTAACGTATAATATACCTACATAGGTATACATTATAATATCCAGACGTTGAGATCTCATGAATTAACAATTCACATGCATTTGAAAAACCAAATTCTAGTAGATTACCTTTAAATTATACCACTACTACTTTAGGTATGGTACCTATATATATACTAGCTGAAGGCCCCCGGTGTTTCCCACTCCACATACACTCCAATTTTATTTATTTGTATCGATAATACTTATGTCGAATATCTATAGAAATAAATGAAATTGGAGTGTCTGTTTGTAATATTAAAATAACCGCTTTTTACTAAATGCATATACATATACACACGGTACATAAATCAAAAATGTAGTGAAAAAAATGTTTGTGTCTGTCTGTCTGCAATAATTATACAAATTGGTGTTAATTTTTATTGAAACAAAAGCTACAACAGCTAGTGTTAGATGCAAAGATAGTCTCTGCGGCGATTCTAAAGGTTTCGCGGTTGTCGAGGTCCTGTCGAGAAACTGTGGTCCCCACGAGGTCCTGTTTTTATAGTCAGCATGGTGGTTGCAGTAGGAAGCGTCGGGTTGCTCTGACTGACCTTAATAAGGCCCGCCTTTGGCAGCCTCAGAGGGTATTTGCGGTCAGAGCCATACGTGGATACCGCATGGTGTCGACCGAGGCGACGTACGCATGTGCCGTAATTTGAGATTATACCAACTGACGATGCCCGCTTCAGTGCGGGCAGGCGCTGGGAGGGGTCCGGATGTGTTAATAACTGCAGTTCCCGGATCTCTCCCGTCTCTGGCGCAGAATGTCACCCCGTGTGGTTTAATCGGTTCAATTCTGACACAATGGTATGTGATACCGCCCGAGGGGGTTTCCACACGTTAAAAAAAAGGAAGCGTCATGTCGTCCCACAGTCTTACTTAAGAGCGGCTATATTTAAATTTAGGTCTTTTACGAATACACCATTGCTTGCGTATGCCAAAGTCACCAATGATTATTTTAAGACCTTTTACATTAAAGAATATCTTTATCACGTACTCGCTGAAACACCCGGTGTTACCCGCGGTTAATGTTGTACCGCGGGTAACGCCGCGGGACAAAGATGGTCAAAAATAAAATTGCCTAAGTTACTCCCTGTATCATCAGCTACCTGCCAGCGAAAGTCCAGTCAAAATCGGTCCAGCCGTTCCAGAGGTTACCCGGAACAAACAGACAGACAGACAGACTGACAGACAAACTGGACATAGGCCTCTCTGATTGCATGCCACTTGGTTCGATCCTTGCCTCATGGCTTTGCTCATCACATTTGCCCTGAGTGGGAATCAAATCTGTAACCTCCTTAGCTTAGTAGACATGTTCACTAACCACCAGCAACAGGTCAATCAAAGATCAGAGTGGCAGCAGATTAAGCAGTGAAAGACACTGAAGGTCTATGACAGAACTGAGAGACATTTAGAGAAACCAAATAAATTAGGCAGAACAAATTATTGGTTCTAAGTAGGCATTAAACCTAAAGCTATGACAAATTACAAACAATAAACTTAATTGTATTCATTTATTTATTCTAAGGATGGAGGAGAGGAGTGATAACCTTGAAAGACTGATGGTGATGGGTCAAATAGAGGGGTAAAGACCCAGGTTACCTACTCTGGGGACTACAATCCCTGCGGCCCTACACAATACTCAAGATAGAAATAAGTGTCGTGCTATTACTCGCGGAATGGATCCAAACAGGGTTCACAACCCTCAGAATTGAGGAAAGCGACACAAGAATTAGGATTTATTCTAAATTAATCTATACTAATATATAAAGCTGAAGAGTTTATTTGTTTGTTTGAACGCACTAATCTCAGGAAATACTGGTCCAATTTGAAAAATTCTTTCAGTATTAAATAGCCCATTTATCGAGGAAGGCTATAGGATATATATCATCATGCTAAGGCCTACAGGAGCGGAGCACCAATGAAGAATATTACAAAACGGGGGAAAATTACCACACTACTGGCAATAGGAGACGCAAACAAGGTTTCTAGTCATCAGGTCGGCAGTATTGTTATTAAAGTGTAGTTCAGGACAGGAAGAAATTTCAGGCTTGACGGATATAGCTTATTAACTTATTTCATAATTATTGATTTATAATACAGAGAAAAACAAATACATATTATTTATATTATAATATTGTACAATGCTTAATATTTTACTATATGACACATAACTATCTGATGTGAATTGGCAAACTCAAGAAGTCTTTAAAGAATTCAATAGGAATACTTTACGTATGTAAATATCTACAAAATGTTTATTTTCACGGTTAAAGCAAACATTTATTTGTTCTCAAGATAAATGTGGTGTCATTTTTTTTATGGAATTTGGGGCAAACGTGCGGACATATCGCCTGCTGGTAAGTGATTACCGCCGCCCATGGACACCCACAACACTAGAGGCGTCACAAGTACATTGCCAGCCTTTGAGGGATCGGAGGGGTTCGGCTAGCGGCCTCCGGTATCCTCACTCACTCGGTGAAACACAGCACAAGCTCTGTTTCATACCGGTTTTCTGTGAGGCCGTGGTATCACTCCGGTCGAGCCGGCCCATTCATGCCAAAGCGTGGCTCTCCTCGTCGTAGCGTGATCATGATATATTTTATTCAAAATTATTTGTTTTAAGAAATAAATTTATACAATTCGGTAAATGCTTGTGCGTTTAAGACATAGTCAGATTAATTAGTTTTCTGATTGTAATTAAACAGTATTAAATATTTACTTACGTTATTTAATATTACTATTCTACCTATAATTTACACTAAGTTTAAAGAAACAAAAGAAAAATTATCATCAACATCATTCTCAAAGATTGAATTGAAATTATCAGATTGTCAACAAAACAAAAGCCAACATTCTGAAGTGTCATCTTTGAGTTTTTGACAATTTGACAGCCGGTAAATAATTTTTTTGAAAAATTTTGACTGCGTTCATGAAGAACGTAACTTTTTAGTTCATAAACCATATTAATTTCAAAAGTATGATTTCCGTACCTTACTTTTTAATTTGAAATTCAATTGTTCGTGCTTAGGATCGGTAAAAACATTATATTTCACTGCTGTTTTTATGATGGCTTTAAAAGTATAATAAAAATAATTGCATGCAAAATCATTTCTTGATGTACCTAACACGAGAACCAATCAAAATAGGTACATAATAAAATTACTTGAAGGCTTTCATTCCCTATTATTTTCTTTAAGATAATTTCGGCCTCTATTCAAAAATATCGCACAATGATACAGCAAGACTATGATTTACTTACGTTTTCTTCGGCGACTACTAATTACTGAAAACGTTGAACGATCACCGAACACATTTGAAAATTATTATTTACTATCACTAACAATCACTAGCACACGGTAAAATCTGCATTATGTCGCGTAGGTCTTATTTGCAAAAAAAGATTATCTTTTCACGATATTTAAGGCAATGGAGTGAAGTTGATTTTGTAGCATTGCAGTGATCTGCGCATGTTGGTTGGATGTCTTGCGCAGAACTGAAATAACGCGTACAGGGCAAGTTCATTTTAATTTTATTATTGACAATTTTAAGTCAATGAACTTCACAGCTATTGTTGAACTTTTCACTGTCCTGCGATATAATATAGCTCTAAGTGTACTACAATTGCAGTGTACAAAGAGATAATCTACGTAAATAAAATACATCCTTTGGTAGTATATGGATGCGTTCACTTTAAAACGAACTTTAAGCAACAGATTGCAGCGTCTTTGTGTTTCGAATACTTCTACTACTTCTTTGAATTGTTTAACAACTGTAATAGAATAATAAAAGTAGGGTTATTGTATCTTTATTTTCGGTTATAATTTTCAATTTTGCTACAAGTAGGTAAATTGAAAGTAATGAAACTCCTGTACAAATATTTTAGCAAAGCGTTAGTTGATTAAACTGGATAAATTCAGTTTTTCTCCTAGTGTTTTGTAGAAAGCTTAATGTAATTTATTTTTGTAAATTATTGGTAAGTTTAGTAATATATTATATACCTATTGCAGATAAAGTCAGAAACGAACGATAATGGGACTAGGAGCTTAAAATAATATTTTAGGACAATGAAGATAAAAATAAGGCGATAAATGTTTTTAGTATGAAAATAACTTCTTACGGTGATAGACATAGTATAGTGTAGCCTGTGCTAATGGCCCTGTAGGTAATGGCTTCATTTTTAGCCATTCCTTGAACTTAGAGGAGAACAAATATATTTCATCGGAATCGAAATCTAAATGGATCAAATGGATTTCGATATAACACGACAACCATAGTAGGTATGATAGTAATAAAATTCGAGCTATCTTCTCCGAAATGCTGTCTGGCTGGTTACAAAAAAGAATAAAATTCTTGATTCTGGCAAACGTCATTTTACAAGGTGATGGTTTTACATCGGCACAAAAAATGTGTTTTAGCTCTGTTAAGAAGAAAGCATTTGCCATAAATGCCGAATAAAGCCGTTAACCATGGCTTTCTTCGCCCTTCTTTGGAAGGCGCGAACTATAGAAAAGTACAAACTGAATTACGAAAAGGAGAAGATCAACTCTATAGTGATGGGAAACACGAGAATGGAACAGACTCTTTCACAGAGATGGCGGCATTATCGCTACGATACCCAAAAACGGATATCAAGTACTTTTAAAAAATGGTATCCAGAAGGCAGCGGCGTCGCAAACTTTTTTTTATATCTAAAAACTGATCAAACTTTCCCAAACTTTCTTTTAAAAAGTCTGATGGGTTTCGTTGGAGGAATAATTCTGACGTACATTTGTTTTATGTTCTTCGTATTCCAGCTGTCCATATCATTGATTCATTCAACAATAATGAGTTCTATTATTGGAGTACTTTTGACTTTGGGTCTCGCTTTTAGCTACAGAATAAGGTACGTATGTTACCATTGTCCTGCACCACGTACCTATTTATAAATCAACGAAACCATTCACCTAGAAAAAGTGCCGAAACTAACAGAATGGAAGCAGTGTCATAACTACAGGAATGCCTGCGGTGTCTTCTATAGGTAGTGTGGAGATCCATAGGAAGCGCAGAATTAATCATATGACGCTAGTTACGGCACTTGAGATGCTACTACTGAGCTTTTGGTCCTATAAAAGTATAAGCGATCCCGGTTTTTCTTCACTTGAATTTGAGCATAATGAATTTTTGTACAAGTTCTAAAGTGAACTTATTTCAGTAGAAAAATAAGCTTTAAAAGCAAGTTTAATAATGGTAGTCATTTGTATAGTCCGATAGAGTTCTCTAAAACATGCATACTTATTTTAACGGACTACTTCTCTTGATATGTAGGTCTAATTGTTACTAGGCAATTTTAGCACCTTTTTTATTTAGGAACCTGCCAAAGTGACAATGCAATAATGCGCGATGGTGACCCATACTATGGCGGCTTATGGAGATGCATCATTTGGTCTCCGATCTCGCAATGACCAACGAAACATGATAACTGTCATTTTAGGCTGGTCTTCTACTCGTATGAGAAGGTAGTACAGCCCCGGTCGAGCCAGCCCTTTCACACTGAAACCGCCGATGCTCTTCTATCTTATAACTATTACTCTCTACTAGCTAATAATAAAATGTCTGTAACTTATAATTCTCAATGTTTTTCTATGTAAACACAAAAAAGATTATTATATAATCTAATTACCGTCGTCTGTTCCAGGTGCCTAGTTTTTCTCCTGATACCCCAATTTTTCTCCAGAGTGGGTAGATATACCTTAACATGTTATGCACTGGTGCTCATACTGACTGGACCTGCTACCAACACGCTGAAAAACTCCGAGGTGCTATCTGAATCCATGGCTTGTTCACAAGTTAGTCATCAACAAATTTTTCACTGTTTTAAATTATGTAAGATAGGTAATGCAAGAACCGAGAAACCAAACTAGAGGCATGCAATTGGAGAAACTGTTGTCCGGCAGTGTACTACAATAGGCTGATGAAATGATGATGATGAAGAAGAAAGGTGGTTAAAGATATCAGACTTCTCTGCTTTAGATAATTCACATAAAGCTGCCTTGATTTCTTTGAGCTTTTGCTCACAATCATCAATCCATCATTATATGTGTTGGAACCATTGCAAACTTTGCCGCATTTGCTTTCTTTAATACTGTGTCTCTCCAGCTATACTCTAGACACGTGGCTGTGGTGAAATATTGGATGAACAAAATTTTAAAGTGTTCACCCATTGACACGAAGAAGATAATCATCATCCTGTTCTGTTCTTTTCACGAATTTACTTAAATTAGGGTCCTTCTCATGAAAAAACTGTTGCAATAAAACTAAACAGAAGCTTCATAATTCAGAAAAGTTTCTTTGATCAAATAGTCAAGGATTTTTCCAACCAAAGTGAAATTGGACAGCAATGAAAATTAAGACAACAATATTTCTTATATTTCAGAGTAACGCTTGCTTGCACTAGACGATCATAAATATTAAAGTTTCCTTCATAACATGTAAACATGTTAGGTGTTTAACCTCATAATTTAGCTTCAGCGTCGAGAGATATTTTTATATTGATTTACAACTGTCTGGGATACTGTTATTGTCTAAACATGTACGCCGGAGACACTAGGCTTAAGAATTTATTGGCTAGACATCAGCTGAATCGAGAGGGAAGCGTCTGAGTTCATAATACCTAAAACAGGGGCTAGACTACCCAATAGCTATTAATAGTTTCACGCTGACTTCCTCCGAACCTTTTTAGCACGCTTTTATTAGTTTCATTCCTATTTGTAACGGAAAATTTTAACATGATTATGGCCCGCTTCAAAACGATTAATTTGAAATTTGACGTACTTATCAAGCACTGATGACAATTCAATATTTTAAGTTATCAATATATAAGTAAGTTAGACCCGTTATCCCTACAACGATAATCAGAATTAGCGATTTATTGTTCTCCTAAAACTGATAGATAGATAGTGTCTTTGCACCAAGAAAGCGTATTTTTTAGTTCTATAAACTATTATTTTTTATTTCTATACTCGTTTAGGCTTCCAATGTACTACGGTACGAATACAATTCGTTTTTTTACAACTGTCAACAGACCAACACAACCTAAGGACTAGGCGATAACAAGGTTCTGTAGAAAGACTGTTGTCGGAATTGTTATGGCTCTGGGGCCGTTGACTTTACGAGCTCTCCGAAGCACGGAAGGGTCTCAAAATGTTGAGAAATGATCAACCGTGTATAAACTGACCAACGAGGACTCAACAAACTGAGAGGCAGAGTTACTTTAGAATTCATAATATAAGTATGGATAACATTTAGTATCTTATAGCTGAAGTTAACTGAACCATACCTACGAGTATAATAACTTTAATGCTGTTTTGTAATTCTCATTTTGTTGTATTTCGGTTTTGGTGAACAAATAAATCATTTATTAATTTAAATTAAAATCATATATTAATTAACAAAATGTTTGACTACTTCTACGACATAGGGATTATATACCGTGTTCTGAAAGAGCCAAATTACAGAGCAAGTCACAATCTCACTCTAATTGAATTAGCCAGTCGTATGTGTTCACACGAGTTAATTTACCTATTTTGTATGTGTTGATAATAAAGTTGAGTTGAATGTCAAATTACCAATTAGGTTAAAGCTTGTGATTTCTTACTTTGTTATGATCAAGTCATCATCATTTGAAGTATTTATGTGTGGGCCTGCCTAAGTAACTCTACTCGGTTTGGCGGAAAGCATAATAGAATCCAAGAGTGTCCAAGTGGTCACCATACTCATTGCGAATACAGACAATGCCATGCAGCATAATGACCCACACAATCACTCACCAACGAAACATAACAGCTCGAATGCTGTCATTTTACGTAGATTCGGTCGAGCCGGCCCGTATGTACTGAAATCAGCGTGGGTCTACTACCTTTTGAATAAACATATTTCTATCCCGTTTTGCGAAATCTCTTCTAAATATTGTAAAAAAGTCGAAGAAAAGTTACAGGTAGTTGGTGCTATAACCCTCCGACAACAGTCTCACTACCTACAGAAATTCACAATCGCCTTGCACTTTGTTGTAGAGTTAAAGCAGTCTATCTATGTCAAAAATCTTAACCTACCTTTTTTTATTATGTATGACCTGCCATAATGACTCTACTCTGCCTGATGGAAAGCATAAGTAGAATCCAAGAGTGGTGGTCACCATAATCATTGCTCGTACAGACAATGTAACAATGCAGCATGGTGACCTACACTATGGCGGCCTAGTGATGCTTCTGCATCATTGGGCATCATTAGGATGACAAGATACAGAAAAGAGTGAAAACACGTTACGCAAAAATATAAATTATTTGCTAAAATAATGTATATTTTCGCGTAACCTCATAAGTAAGTAACTCAGCCGGACTACATAGAAAGCATAAGTAAAATTCTAGAGTGGCGGTGTTCATCACCCTCACTGTGAATGCGGACAATGCAGCATGGTGACCCACACTATGGCGACCTAGTGAGATACTTTTTTAAGTTACGTTTGAGGGAAGGATCATAGAAGGAGTGAAACACGAGCGCTAGTAGTGAGTTCCAGGTTTTAACTGTTTGGCAAACATTTATTTATTTATTAATATCTACTTAATACAATTTTAGGAGCAAATAAAAATTAGTGTGCACCATCTGAATGACCTAACAAAGAAACCGCACAACTCGATGAAGGAATCGATAAAACTGATGATAGATCGATTCAAGGTGATCACTACGCGAGTCCAGCAGATGATAATTAGGTTGAATAGACTCGTGTTCAGCATTGGTGAGTTCAGCATACGATTATTGTTTGCGATGGAATTAAAGCATTTGCCTAACTGTAGTTGATCTAATTTAAAATATGCTTACAACAGATCAGTTTCCACAAACATTAAGCCTGGTGGATAAAGGCCTCTCCTTAGAAAGTTAGCTTTTGGATTACTCCACTACACCAAGCCGTTAATCAAATAGGTTTGTTTTATATTTTCCTTCTTTGCGCAGTGCTGTTGTTCTAAATAGTTTGTTCCTTTAGGGGTGAGACTTCACATTCTTAAATTTGATTATTATATATTATACTAGCTGAACCTCCCCGTGTTACCCGCGGTTATTGTTGTACCGCGTTAAACGCCGCGGGACAAAGCTAGTCTAAAAAATGGAGTTAAGTTACTCCTTAGATCTTTAGCTATCTGTCACTGAAAACCCCGTCAAAATCGGTCCAGCTGTTCCAGTGATTACCCACAGCAAACAGACAGACAGACAGACAAAATTTTTTTTAACTACATTTTTGGTATAGGTGCCGTGTATACATACAAATGCATTTAGTAAAAAGCGGTTATTTTAATATTACAAACAGACACTCCAATTTTATTTATTTGTATAGATTCTAAAATAAATGAATATTCAATGTTAATACATTTTCAGTCGGGCTCATCCAATACTCTTTCTCCTGGCTCCAAGCGATCTCAAATATCTGCAACGAGAAACTGGGTTCTCCGTACGATCGTTGTACTACGCTGTTACAAGAAGGAATGGTTGACTGCACGAAGAACATTGAACCGAACGTGGCGGTACATTACAGCATGGCATATTTGGCGGAATTTGTGTGCGGCGCGGTAAAACCTTTTAAAGCATTTTGTTGTGTAACGGACTTCATGGATGATGCTATACTGGCGAATATTCGAAAAAGTGAGTTTTGTACTTATGACCTTTTCTAAATACATATACCCTTTTCAGATAACTTTACTTGACTTTAGTATTTAACAATGTAGCACATAGAGTACGGTGTAGCGGTATTTTTGTTGGATCAAAGCCGAAGACTAACTCTCGCCCTGATTTTCGGAAGGAAAGGGGATTGGTTTTTCCCGGGCTGTTTCCGCACTTAGCTCCTCCTGATTGGGCCATTTTACGTCAAAAAGATATGTAGTATTACATCAAGGATAGGGGGTACAACACACATACACACAGACGGACGCACGCACACGTAAACACACATACAAACACACACACACACACACTTTCACGTGTTACGCCTTTCATCAGGTAACCCATCTGCTTCGTTGCTCTATTTTCTACAAAAAATGCCTTTTCTTAACTAGGAATGTTGTAATAGGTAGTTTTACAAAGTAAATCTGTTACCTAATCGTGAAGTTGGTTGACGCGCTACTAATCGATCAAATACCAGACATGCCTGTGCACGCGAATAGACGGAGCTAAATTAGGAATTTACGCTCTGCTTGTGTAATGATAGGAATTGATTGCTGAAATCAAAACAAACAATTTTTATTTATTTAGGTAGGTACTAAGTACATTAAATACAATACATCTTTGCTTTACTTGGTACTATTTTAATGAATTGAGATGAACACTCAAAAGGATATACATAAGTAAACGTGATACCTTATTGCAACGTCAACGTCTACAATTTAGAAGTGATCTCCATCTTTTTCCATCTTTTAAAACAACAACTCCCGCATTCACATCTTGTGTCAAGAAAACCCAGAACAACAATAATTTATGGTTCACACAAAGTGTTGTCTCATAGGTGACTAGTGATTTTCACAATACAAAGGAGGTTTGTATTGAAATTAGCCATCAATCCAAAATAGTTTCATGAAAGAAGCGATTGTGTTTATTCTGCTGCTAAATTTTTTTGGAACTACCTAGGTACTATATAGCTTATTAATACCAACTAGCTGAACCCCGCGGTGTAACCCGTGGTACAACAACAACTGCGGGTAACGCTGGACAAGGCTAGTCTAAAAAATGTAGCCTAAGTTACTCCGTGGACAAAGTCAATAAATTGTCACCAAAAATTTCCAAGTCCCTTTATGAGATTAATTTTTACTTCTAGACACTTTGGTAACAAAACAAATTCCATTTCAGAACTGAAGGACTTTACTGCCCAGGTTCGAGCCCTTTTTCATGTGGAAGTCCACATCCATCGTTCGTACGCCTTCAAAAATAACAACACTCGAAGCGCGAGCCAGATAGCTGCCGGCATCGTCACTGAAATCAGAAACAGGACTGGCCCCCTTCTCACCTGGCTTTCCTGGAGCTCGTGCGTGACTAGCTTGTTCTTGCTGCTTATTATATTTAGGTACACCAATCTGTGAAGTAAACAATCGTCACTTTCTCAGTACGGCAATTTCGATAAACGTTAAAAGAGATAACGGCTTCTCAAAGTGTTATGCTCTTCAAATATCTCCTCTGTCATGCCTCACTTCTATTTACTTGTCTTTTATCAGGGCAAAATACTACCAACACATGTACGAAACTAGATCTCGTTTCGACAACAGATACATCACTAAGGAGTTACAAGAGTTGGACCTGAAGAGACAACGTCAGGGACGGGAAACAGTTCTACCTTTGAACAGAAGAGAACGTGCCAAATATATTACGGTAAAAAACCGCTGCCCGCGGTTTTTGACTTACCTTTATACAACAACGTCAAAGTAAATGAACGTAGTCTAAATTACTCCTTATCTTTCAATGAAAGTCCACAAATTTTTCGGAACAGACAGACAGACAGACAGATCAAATATATAAAAATTCTTATACATTCAGTGAAATGCTGTTAATAAAAACACTTTATTATTATTTGTCAGTATATAAAGCACATTACAACTTGGAGTTAATTGTTTGAACATGATGGTTTCCAAGCAATAAAACACATTATTTTCAATTCACTGCTGGTCTCAACGGGGAGAAATGTTTTTAGCGTCGTCTTTAGAATCACAATGAAAGCATTTAAGTAGCAGAAGTAACGTGCTAAAATATATTATTTTCTCTATTAAATTTGTCCATGTAGTGTTGAATAGGATAGTCAGCCCTGGTAAGATAATTATGGCGTGCAATGGGAGAGGCCTATGTACAGCAGTGACAGGCTGATGATGATGATGAAAATATTGTATAATGTATCCTTTTATCAGCAGCTATCTATCGTGAAGTCTCGTTAAAGACGGTCCAGCCGTTCCAAAGCTAGCTGGAACAAAACTCAGTCATACAATAAAATTGTTGTTTTGTTATAAGTACCGTAAGTATATATGTATATATATATATATATATATATATATATATATTTTTTATGCAAGTCCCTTTGTACTTTCAACATACACTTGAATTTTATTTCAATCTCGGATCCTTTAAGCGGGGCGTGAAAAGGCATCTCACTAGGCAGCCATGGTGTGGGTCACCAAGCTGCATTGTCTACATTCGCAATGTGTATGGTGACCACCACTCTTCTATTCGGATTCTACTCAAACCTTCCA
This sequence comes from Spilosoma lubricipeda, assembly GCA_905220595.1. Classification (NCBI taxonomy): domain Eukaryota; kingdom Metazoa; phylum Arthropoda; class Insecta; order Lepidoptera; family Erebidae; genus Spilosoma; species Spilosoma lubricipeda. The sequence continues at coordinate 2,304,137 of HG992296.1, forward strand.
TCAAGCAGGGTCTGTTTGGCAGGTTCTAGATTCAAAAAACATTTCAGACAACTTCATTTCGTCTCGTGGCCTCTGAGAAGATGTACCTGACACGTTCAGCGGTGTTCATGCTGATTACCACTTTTAAGCTTCTAATACACATAGTGGCTGACTACAGCCTCTATTGGGTACTGATGACAATCCGCTACCATGGCCAGTACCAATCTAATTTAATGCGTTAGTATATTACGTGTTATGTTTTGTGCGAGTGTTGTATTGCGTGTGTATTTTTTATGGGGTAGGGGACAAGCGAGCATACGTATCACCTGATGGTTAACGATTACCGCAGCCCATGGACACCCGCAACACCAGAGACGTCACAAGTGCGTTGCCGTCCTTTTGAATTCCTCTTATGAGATTGCATTCTGAGTGGGGTTCCACTCTCCTCTCTGACCCTAGGGCTAATCTCAAAGGGAGTCAACGTCTTGGTGATTATTAACAATAAGGCGTCCATTATCACACACCGTCCGGCAACTCTACACACCATAGATCTACTCATTTGCATAGAGCAACAGAGAAAAGCTAAACGCATAGGTTCCCCTCTGTTAAAGTATAAGCCCAAATGGGCCTACGCGTTACACTGTTATGACACAGAATGTATAATTTATGTGTGTGCGTGAAATTCTCAATGTTTTGTTTTAATTGTAATTCCACACCATCTTTGATTAGATCCACTCTATTTCCAGCTGGAGTACCATATTCGGGTGCTCACGTAACGGGTAGTGGTTTTGTGGCAAGATTATTTAGGTCCATTGTCGATACCTTCACCATACCTTTGGCAAGACCAGCGCCTTCTCTTATACCATGCTTGCCTGATCCATATCCACCAGACTTTAGAAGATATACTCAAATTGGTTTGTGAGAATTTTAGATATCTATACTTAATATTATAATGCTGAATAGTTTGTTTGTTTAAACGCACTAATCTCAGAAACCGCTGGTCTTATTAGAAAAATTCCCTCTGGGTTGGATAGTACATTTATCGAGGAAAGCTATAAGCTATATATAATAATTAATAAATAAGAAATATTTCCGACATCTTACACACAACGCCATCTAGTCCCAAGCTAAGCAGAGCTTGTGTTATGGGTACTAGACAACTGATACAAATACATATTATACTTTTTTTTTTGTAAATACATACATGTTATACATAGAAAACACCCAAACTCCAAAACAAATATTTGTGGATCATACAAACATTTGGTCCGACCCGGGAATCGAACCCGAGACCTCACCTCAACAGCAGTCGCACACGTCAACCGCTAGACCAACGAGGCAGTCAGTTCATCACGCTAAGACCTATAGGAGCAGAGCATCTAAGAAGAATGTTACAAAAATGACTGCCTCGGTGGCGCAGTGGTAGCGTACGCGACTGCTGTTTTTGAGGTCTCGGGTTCGATTCCCGGGTCGGGCCAAATCTATGTATAATATGTATGCATTTACAAAAAAAAAAGTATTTAAGTATTTATATCAGTTGTCTGGTACCCATAATACAAGATCTGCTTAGTTTGGAACTAGATAGCGTTGTGTGTTAGATGTTCGAAATATTTATTTATTTTATTTATTTATTTAAAAACGGGGAAAAATTATCACGCTACGAGCAATAGAAGACGCAAACGAGGTTGCGTGGGTCTGCTAGTATGGAATAGGTATAAAGGCTTTTTTTTTATATGATTTTAGCTCACTACTCAACTTTGACTGAGCCACCATTACTTCGAGAGCGGCTGTGAAAAATATTTTGGTATTTTTTTACCGAGTGAAAGTGGGCCGGAAAAAAAAATATTTCTAGTTAAACTAGCCTTTACCCACGTCTACACCCGCGTATATGTTAGGTTGTTACGATAAAGAGTAGCTTTTATTTTTTACGTGTGGAAACCTCCTCAGGCCGTCATCCCGCCGGGGTTTGCGGCGGGGCGGTGTGTCGGATTCGAACCGACTATTGAAAAACTACACGGTGTGGTACTCTGCGCCTCAAGAATCAGAGTATTTCCATGACGAATTTCATTGTAATCGATGCAGCGATTTAACCTTGAAAACGTAACAGATAGATAGTTACTTTCGAATATATAAAATACTAGCTTTTACCCGCATTTAATAAAAAAAAGTATTCTATATTACTTCTAATACCTCGAAGAACATGTGACAAAGTTTCATGATGAAGAATTCGCGTAACAAAGTAACAACGTTATATTCACAGATTGAATAACAGATTAGGATTAGTATTAATTACTAATGTAATGTAAGTTAAAGCAGGCTAGGCAGAAAAATTAAGTATGTTATAAAAATAAACCGTCAGCAGTACGAACTAATTCATCTTATCAACGTATTTAACTATTTTTTTAAAGCTAACAATATTTTCTTTTTAAAAATTTTATCCTCTGCTCCAGGTGTCCTCATCTTTTTATTATGGTTCTTTGCTCTTTTTGAGCCATATGGCCTTAGATTACGTCACCTCATAATGGGCCAGTACAGGCCTGAACGAGCAAAGGCTAGAGCTACCTGGTTGTATAACCACATACTGAGGACTAGAGGTAATTAGCAAACTTGAATAAAGATTTATATCATCCATCTTCTGTTCCAAATTTGTATTGGGGTTGGCGCAATATTTATTCATTTATAACTTGGACGGCCAAAAGCTTTGACGAATTTATTTATAGCTAGCTTTTCACGGTAGGTACCTTCACAGTTAAACTTGTCAGGTAAGCTTGAGTTGAGTAGAGGTATACCTGCTTGGTTGTGCAACATAACTGCCCTGGTTTACTTGTAAATTGCAACTGTACATGCAAATCTGTCAGGTATACCCTAAAGTGTATGGCGACTTTAAGGTAAAGGCTGTATAGATCCCTACGTTGACTTCATATGGAACATGGATTTGCCATCAATAGTACACTTAGATCAGTATACAACAGTCGATCCCAATGCAACCCTTGAAATGTAACCAATTTCCGACGAAGTTAAAAAAAACCTAAATCGACGTAAGAAAACAAATAAACTGAAGCTAGAGCAAGAGACATCGCAAATTTCGGAAGAGAAAACTTGAAGATTAATATTTTATACCTGTCTATCATTCTAATTTGAATGAATAATGGAAAATAATCATTACTAAAACGCTAATATCACTTGTAAAACTTATAGCTGGATTTATGAAGTTCGCGCGTAGAAAACTGCATCGAAAATACAAATACTCGACTGAGAATTCACTTACGTTTCGTCATTGGCTGAGTGATCATATACCGTTAGTATTATATTCTTCCTAATATATTAGGTCTTTACCTATGAAATTGCCGTTTTGTATGCAATAAGTGAAAGTACTTATTTTTTCAAACTTTTTTATTTCTGTTATTCGAAGTAATCACCCATGCAATCGACGCATCTTTGCCAACGCATTGGCAGTGTATTGATGCCCTTCTTGTAAAAATCAGCTGGACGGGAGGCAACAAACTCTTCAAAGGCATTTTGTACTGCCTCTCGGGAATTGAATTTTTTACCCACTAAAAAGATGTCTAAATTTTGGAAAAAGTAAAAGTCGGTAGTCTTTTCTTTCACTTATTGCATACAAAACGGCAATTTCATAGGTAAAGACCTATTATTAAATGCTTCCCGTTAACATTAATGTTTAATCTTTTGGTGTAATTTGTGTCATTTCTGAAATTTGTTAATATCAGACTCATTTGCTCTCATTTATTCTAGATCCCCCACTTAAACGTTTTGTATATTATGCGTTTCGGGGTCAATTTTTCTTTTATCTCATTCGTCTCGTCTTCATTAGATGCCATTAAAATAAATTTAGACTAGTTTCAGATTGCCATGCATGAATGAATATGCATTCATCAAGGTTTGCTATAGAATAGAATAGAATAGAATAGAATACATTTATTAGTCACACATAACATACATGTAAAAGAGAAAGATAAGACATTTAACTTAGAGTAAATAACAACAAACAATATACAAAACAAACAAAATAAAAGCAGTGAAATGTCTAGCTGTGTGACCAAAAGGCCACAGCTCAGCTTATGCTGCGGTCCTGAAAGTGACCACAGCGCTGATTTTCAGCTGTAGCCCAACTTAACTATAAACATGCAAAACCAAATGCAAGACTCAGAAACTACAAAAGAATGTTATGGTAGTCTACACGTGGTAGTCTTTGATTCCTATTTATGACTACTCTTGATTAATCATAATTGTTTTGATGTGAAATGTTAGTTTTCAGTGCTTGAAGTATTTACTGGGAGTTGGACCCAAAGAACCTTACTGCTTATTGTGTGGTACAACAAGTTCCCCTAGTGACAGCGACACACAGTTAATCAGGTTGGTAAAATTTGTGTAGACATATAAAAGCAGATAGGAGTTTCTCTCTTCAAACTTGATGAAGTATTTCTCTTAGTAAGCAAAGAGATGACTATAATCATCAAATGCCTAAAGTGATAATAGGATTAGGTAATATATTAGTTGTATGATATTATTTATTAAAACTTGAAATCATACTCAAAAACAATAACATCACGTGTGTTACGTTTTATTTTAAGGTGTGAAACGCCTAACTGCCCAGGAATATACTGCACAAATTGCTTCTCCGATATCGGTCAGTTGTGCACTATATGTTTGTCGCCAAACGATTATGGAGATTTAAGTGACTTGAGTTTGGAAAGGTGATCCTTAACTTGATGATATTAAAGAAATTTCCTAACTACTGAATAATGCTAAATTATTTCATACTTTATTTGTTGATAGAGGATCATCCGATGATGACGACAGTGGGTCTGAATTTGATGGAAACGTGAACATAAGCGAATGTGTAAGTAAAAATTTTGGTATTTATAAAAAATAAGTGTAGGGGAAAAACTTGCAGACAGGTTACTTGATGGTGAGTGACTGCAACCACCTCTGGCACCTTTTTTATCTATGAGCCTGGGACAGTGACTACTCTGCCTGATCGAAAGCATAAGCTGCATTCAAGAGTGGTGGCCACCATACTTATTGCGAATGCAGATAGCCAACAATGCACCATGGTGACCCACACTATGGCAGCCTATTGAGATGCCTTCTGCATCATTGGGCCTCCGGTCTCACACTCCCCAACGTAACACGCTGCACGAATGCTGTCTTATCTTACACCCCTTAACGTCCCACTACTGGGCTCGGGTCTCCTCTCAGAAGAGGGTTGTCCCCACGCTGTCCAAGTGCGGATCTTGTCGTTGGATGTTTTTAAGCCGTCCAAAGGCCTCCAACTAAGCGTTATCCTGTGATAACAATCGAGACCGACTGCTTAATGTGACCTCCAATTCACGGAGACGCTCATGTTAACATGCCACCAGCGGTCACCCATCCAGGTATTGACCACGCCGTCGTTGCTTACCCTCGATAATTGTTTCTAATCACCGAGTGCAACTGCGCCTGTCTATTTTATTTTAATCTTCTGTGAGAGGGTAGTATAGGCCAGGTCGAGCCGGTCCGTTCGTGTTATAATCAGCGTGGCTTAACTACCTGCAAGTCAATTTAACTACTTGTGTTACGAAATAAACGAGCATAACTTTTTAACATTTCAGATAAAGCTGTTAGAAAATCAAAATCACGAACGGTCACGTAATGCTCGAGGAAGTGTTGGACGGTGGAATTTCTTCCTTGATAGTCAGAAATCTGGTACCCAGAAGAATATTCCTCCGAAAGAACCTACAAATACTGAAAGACGAAATATTTATACCTACTCTCTAAAAAATGGACATTTAGACAAACTTAGATCTGTAAGACAACGAAAATTGCAAAATAATGATTCTATGTCAGAAGATGAGATCAAAATATTTTATTTTTCATTAGATTACAATAATAATATAATTCTTGGAATTCCTAAAGAAAACACAGAAACGCATGCTGAAGTAACATCTATAGGAACAAATACAGAAAAACGGTATTCCTTTATGACGAAAAATATGTTTAATAATATGTTTAAAACAATAACTATATGCAAGAAACAATCAATGAAAAAAATTAAAATAATGAGATACACTTTGAACGATAATGGCATTGGTAATTTAAATTTAGTTCGTGATGATAGTGAAAGAACTAAGCACTATATTGCTAGCTGTAAATTAAATATCAAACACCAATCATTCACGCATTTAAAAGTAAATTCAAACTGTATGATGAAAAGAAAGAAAGATGATAAAATTAGTGTTTGGATGGTACTCAAAGGCATTATAAACATTATTCGAATCTTAAACCAAAGTTATAGTCGTCATAATTCTACAAGTTGTAATCAAAACAAAGATCCGAATAAAAAAAAAGATAACCATAATTTCAAAGAAATGAAACCAGTAATGAGTAGCACTCCTAAAAGCAATGATCCAAAAAAAAATGTCAAGGATAACAAGAAGAAAACAAAAGATATAGAAAAGAACGCTAGAGATATTGAAAAGAAAAAAAAGAATAACAGTAAGAAAAATAGTGAGAGTGACAAACTAAAGAAACATTGTAAAGATAACTCAAAAAAGAGTTCAAAACACCGGATAGCCATTTTTCATGCATTTTTTTCGAACCACTGGCGGACTGTGAAGTCAAATATTGGTTTTCTTACAAATAGGCATGTAGACAATGCAAAACTAAAAGAGAAAAAGAATCATAAACGTAGAAAAAAGTGCAAGGATTCGAATAATTGTCCTGAAAAAGTGGAAAAGGAAAAAGCAGCCAAAAAAGACAGCAAACGTACTAGAAATTACAGAATATCAGCATTCCTTGCAGACCACGAATGGATGAAAAGGGATTATAGGAGATCGAATAGGGTTAATGTTGGGAGCGATGATTCTTGCCGTGTAGTGAAAGCACCTAGTTGTAGAGTGATACCTCCAGTTCGTAACAAAACTAAAATAGTTGCCGTAAGTATATATTCAGTGCAACCTACTCTTTCTCCAATAAAAAATTAGGTCACAGCAGCTTTAAAATTTTTGCAACTGCTTCTGAAGATGGGAATGTGAACGTTTTAAGATTGTCTAAGAATATAAAGTTAATTAGTTGGGTGGAAATGGAAATTGGATAAAAAAATGCAATTGTTATGTTTTAAAGTTTTAATGCAAAAATCATTTTTTATTTGTCAGATGGTGCAAGTAGACAACAGACCTTTCCAATGGCGAGACGATAGAGTCACAGAGAGTGTTACAGCATTTCGCGAGTTTGACAAAAATAACGATATCATAAAATCAAAATCTCAAGCATGTTTAAAGAGAAGTAAGCGATGACAAAATTTATCTGGTTCCTTTTATTTGCAAATTTTCCTTATATTTGTGTTTATAAATGGAATGGAAATTTCTAATGTATAAATTTTTGTTATACATTTATCATGATGAGTTTTAATGAGCTGTATTCTACATTCCTTAATTATCATTGTATTTTTCTCAAAACATGTTCCTTATAAGACAATTTTTTTCAAATCTATTCACTGATAATGCTGAATTGAGGTAACAAATTTAAACATTTTTAAAATCTATTAAAATTTATGCAGTGATTAATCAGTAATTAAAGGCCTAGTGTGGTTCACAATGCTTGAGCATGAGTATGGTGATCACTTCTCTTGGATTCTGCTCATGCTTCCCATCAGACAGAGTAGAGTCACTTTGGAAGGCTTCGCATACAAAAAAGCCATAATTCTGCCCGAGATCTGAATTTTCTTTTATGTAAGGCCCTGCCAAAATGACTACTCTTCAATAGTTGTGATCACCATACTCATGACGAATGCAGATAATGCAACAATGCAGCATGGTGATCTGTTGATCATGACGGCCTATTGATGATTCTGTATCATTGGGTACAATGATTTACAGAGGTTTCCGTTAAGGCTTTAGAGAGGTTTAAGCGTCGAGTGAACGCCCCCGAGCCCTTAGTACCTAATATATTGAAGGAAATCATGAACCCATTGAATTTGATGCGAAAGAGTTCCCTCAATGTTGGTAAGTGTGTTTATCATACTCAGCATTTTTCTTACTGTTATTCTTTTCGAAATCTCTTGCGCTCTTTTCTATGTCTTTTGATTTTTTCTTGTTATCCTTGATATTCTTTTTTGGGTCATTGCTTTTAGGAGTGCAACTCATTACTGGTTTCATTTCTTTAAAATAACATACATCTTATTTTTATTCAAATCTTAACTTTTATTACAATTTGTAGAATTAAGATGACTATTACTTGGGTTTAAGATTCAAATAATATTTATAATGCCTTTGCCTTTCTTTCTTTTCATCATACAGCTTGAATGCACACGGTTTCATACCACAAACATAATTTATTAAAACATCATCCATATAAATGTTTGAAACTACTTATCTTCTTAATTTATTACGTTCTTATAAATATTTTATGATGTTATTCCTATTGTGCATTACTTCATATTTATTCATTTGTTTATATTAATGTGTATTAAATGTTAATTATAAATATTTTTTTATTTATTTACATTCATCTGTATGAAGTTAATTCCTATCTTAATTTATTTTTGAACACCAAGGCTACCTATGAACCTGTCTTGCTACATTTTATTTATCCATCCAAAGGTTGCCTGTAAAAATTGCTTTATAGCGATAAGGCCTGGTTGTTAAATTGATATACTCCTAAATGTCAGCTGTATAAATTGGTGTACTGGTGTAAAGTTTATTCTATCCTATATTCATTATTTGTCCACATACTCAAGGATTGAATAATAAATTTATTTTTCTATGTTTAGATACCAGTTCTATTTGTATAAAGAAACGACGAAGTATTTCTAACTCATTTAAAAGAGAGGCCATGAAACTAGAAGGCTGTGGGTAAGTATTGCTTTAGGGAACCTGGATTTGTTAACTCCGTCGAAAACGTCCCTCTCACAGAAGACAAACCAAAATGACATCATTAGTACTATCGTGTATTGTTGGTGAGTTCTAGACCGGAGGTTTAATGCTGCAGAAGTATCACTAGGCTGTCATGGTGTGGGTCACCATGCTGCATTGTTACATTGTATGCATTCGTAATGAGTATGGTGATCACTTCCATTGGGTTCGTAGATTTAAAAAATAAAATATTCTATTTTGCCATGACGAGCCAAGAAGTATATTATTATAAATATATAAGTATTTCATAAGTTTATTTTGCACTTAATATATACACAGAGCTGACATGCGCTAAAATTACACACAAACAAATACATACACACACACACACACACACACACACAACTCATACAATTACTCACACAGACCTACACTAAAAACAACGCAAACACTTTCATTGTTTTTGTAGCTGTGTTGATATTTATAGCTACTATATGAATTTTGTAGTCATCAGAGTTGAGGACTGGAGATCTGTCACACAGGTTTCCAACCTAGTTCAGACTCCAGCTCTCAATAAGGTCTTGTCTATAGTATAAAAAAAAAAAAAAATATATAACTCAGAAAATTATTAGTTATTATATTTTGTTTCATGAATGATTTCTATATTTTTTCTAGCTTTCTGTTTTGAATATAAAATTATGTTAGGAGTATATGAAACAATTAAATATAACACATATTTTTAACTTCGACTTTCTCGACTTTTACATATGTATATATTGATTGTTTGCGTTTTTTTGTAAACCTTTTAAATAATTTTGTCGCGAATAAGTTCCACTGTATAACACATGTTTTTTTTCTTTCTTTCTTTTCGTCTTTATATCTTTCAACAGCAACTGCTACAACCTACAATAATGTATAAAACTATTTGCTTTCAGGACTTTGAACACGGTAGAATTATTTAAAAATAAGGGTTACTCGGATTTAGTAATACCGGTGGGTACTTTTGCAGTTCTTAAATTGCTTCGTAACAAAATGAAACATTTAGTTACACTTATCCTTGTGGTAAAGGATTAAGAACACAAATTATCATTAAACATGTTCATCTCTTGGGTGTCATAAGAGCTTACTAAGCTGGCAAACTACGAAGGATTGGAAAGAACAACACTGGAAAGAGCATGACAACTTGAAACAAAACATACCTTAAATCCTTCTGGCCTTACAAAATAACTTTTGTAAGAAGAGGCTTGTCAGTCAGTAGACTATTTAAGTTTGTTGATATTGATTATAACTTGGCCATGAATTCATGCAGAGATATAACCCGCACCTTAGGGGTTCGCGAGAGCGCTATTTTGTCAAAAAAATATTTCTGTTTTATAACAATTACTTAGACTTCATGGCCAAGCTTTCTGCTTTCAAATTAATACGATCTGGTTGGAAATTTTAAGATAATTGTAGTTTGCTCCAAATAATTTTTTTATGACTTTTCAGCTTGGATTCAAACCAAAACCATCAGATATAAATAACAATTCAAAAATTGAAAAGAAAATATCATTATCAACTCCTTCGGTCCTCCAAAAAAGTAAGTTTTATCGTTACCTATTATTTGACGGGTCATCACTCAAATATTTATTGATGTACATACTAAGGCCGCCTAAACTATGTTATAGCGAGTCACTCCTTGAGAGAGGTCTTCTTTTAGTAGTGGATGTCGGTCAACATTTACATAGCACTATCATACTCAACCTATTGAATATGGATATACCTATGAATCCTCAGGAGTCGTATTTAAAACCACTGACTGTTGACAATTACAAATGTTTACAATTCTCACTAAGTAACAATACACAATAATGCATTGAATGTTCAAAGAAGACATATAAATCAATTCACTTTATATTCCTTGCGGTAATGAAACGTTATTGCGATCTAGTGTTAGGACACAGCGCCATCTATCTAAAAGTGGTGTAATCAATTTTGGTTAAGACATAATGTTCTATGATTAAGATATTAAAATTATGTACAACTTAAACTAGAACAACCACAGACAGAATTCATTATAAATATTATCATGAATTCGTAACTGTAAACTTTATATTAATACATTTAAGTCTATCGGAAAACTCTTATTTCCAGTCGATTCGAATAATACAGAGCTTGGTGAGAATACAACTCTCATGGCTTGCAGATTCGACAGCTTTAAGGATATACTAAGAAAATGGAATCTTATTAAAAAGTCAGTTACACTCTAATTCCCATTTTATTACTAATCTATACAAATCTTTATATATATAATTCTTCTGTGAGTGTGTATGTCACTGAACTACTCTCAAACGACTGGACCGATTTTGATGAATTTTTTTGTGTGTGTTCAAGGGGCTTTGGGAATGGTTTAGATTCACAATTTTGTCCGCTGGACAATGTTTTTTTAATTAATTTTTAATTTATTAGTAGTTATGGCAAAAAGACGTTTGCCGAGACAGCTAGTATATATATAATATAAAGCTGAAGAGTTTGTTTGTTTGTTTGTTTGTTTGAACACGCTAATCTCGGGAACCGCTGGTCCGATTTGAAAAATTCTTTCATTGTTAGATAGCCCATTTATCGAGGAAGGCTATAGGCTATATATCATCACGCTAAGCCCAATAGGAGCGGAGCACCAATGAAAAATGTTTCTAAAACGGGGGAAAATTATTACGCTACGGGCAATAAGAGACGTAAACGAAGTTGCGTGGGTCAGCTAGTATATATATATATATATATGAATCGCCGAAATGTTATGTATGCGCATAGCTTCCGATAAGTGGCACCTCATCTCGTACAACATCACAGTATAAAGTATGTACATATATATATAGCTTCTTGACGACGAATCAAAACCTTTTTTTATTTATGACCGTGTGGTGAAAATTACGAATACAGAGTATTACCAGCCCTTTTCATCCCATGGGTGCTGTAAGAGTCAACTAAGGAAGCAAACTAGGCAGGACAACAGCATTCCATAAAGTAGGAAAATCTATCACAAACCGTTTCCTATCCTATTACCCGTCTGGCTCGCGTGGTACAGTAGACGAAGACCACCTTTCTAATTGTAAACGTACGTCCATCAGTGGACTATCAAAGGCATTAAGACATGAATGTATGTTAATTTTAATTATTTCGCGCAGACCACGTGAGAAATCGACATCGGATAAGATATACGACGTCACACAGAAGTTTAAAACTCTGTGCACATCATTGCTTGGATCTTCTTGCGATGAGTTGACATGTGAAAAAAGAAGACAGCTAATGGCAGACCACAAAACTGACAAGTGTAAAACCAGTAAGAAGCCTTAAAACTCTACATGATACTAATACATTCAATCAAAAAGTATCGGGAAGGGCTTATTTTGTTTATGCTTCCAAATTCGATTTTTTGTTTTTTTTTGATGTTACATTGATTATGATGATTGTATTACATGATGATAATGATGATGATGGTAGATTAGCACACCGTTTTGGTGTGGAGTTTAAGTTGCATCTGTTGTTTATATTAAATACAGCGCTGTTTTTTATTTATATCATATCTAGTGAGACAGGACAAAAACATAGAACAAAGAGCTTTTCTTAAATTTTGCATCGCTAATGGAATTTCGTGTTCGGAGTCACTGAAAATGTTACAGAAGGCTTAATATATATATTTCGGATAATAATTATAATATTTCGGACATCTAACACACAACGCAATCTAGTCCCAAGCTAAGCAGAGCTTGTGTTATGGGTACTAGACAACTGATATAAATACATTTTATACCTTTTTTTTTTGTAAATACATACATATTATACATAGAAAACACCCAAACTCCGAAACAAATATTTCTAGATCATACAAACATTTGGTCCGACCCTGGAATCGCACCCGAGCTCTCATGATCAGCAGTTGCACACGTCAACCGCGAGACCAACGAGGCAGTCGACGACGACGACGGCGATGAATCGACTGGATCAAAAACACGTGCTTATGAGTGGTGTAAAGCATTTAAAAGCGGTCGAGATGTGATGGAAGATTTGTCTCGCTCTGGTAAGCCATCAACGTCTGCAACTGGAGTTAACATCGTGAAAATGAAAGAAATAGTGATTGAAAATCCTCATTTGACTTTGAGAGAGAACCGCTGAACTTACTGTATATCACGAGTCGATCCGTACCATTTTAAATAATAACTTGGGTATTACACATGATGCCACTCGGCTAGTCCTGAAGGAATTTCGACCCAACATTCATGAAACGTATTGTTACTGGTGACGACACGTGGGTTTACAAGTTTGACATGCAAAGCAGTCAACAAGCTTCGGAGTGGCGCCTTCCATCTGAACCGAAACCGAAAAAAACACGCCAAAGTCGATCAAAAGACTAAGTCATGTTGATACTCGGAATTCTTGACGCGGATTTTGCACCACGATGATTGTGCCTTCGCGCAAGGCCATCATTGTGAACGAATTTTTGATCAAACACTCAACAAATACCATCGAGCAACCACCATATTTACCAGATATGGCTCCAGCCAACTTTTTTCTTCTTCCTAAACTCAAATTACCGCTTCGTTGCACCCATTTTCAATCGGTAGAAGACTTATAGAAGAATTCTCATTCAATACCGGCAACAGCGTTTAAAAATGTTTTGATGATTGGATTATACGTTGACGTACGTGTATCGTTTCTAAAGGAGCATACTTTGAATAACTAACATTTTGTGTATTATTGATCTTTTCCCGGTATTTTTTGACAGAGTAGTATATATTCAACTAGTTTTTGCCCGCGGCTTTGCCATCGTGTATTTCGGTTATCGCGGTAAATGGTAACCTATGTGCTTCCTGGAGATTAAAAGAATCTCACGAACAGAGAATTCAGTTGTTTTGACAACTTGACTCCTGAGAGGTTAGTTTTACTACTTTTTTGTATTTATTTTTCATGTATCACTTCTGTTCCAGTAATTACCAGAAGCAGCGAAATAGTTCAAAATAATTCGATAGTCACCAGACGATGCAATTGCGAGCCCTACGAGGACATTCAAAGAAAATGGACCCACATCAATAAGTTTGTAATATACAATATTTTATATTGAAGTTAGTGAAGTTGAATAATAATCTTTAAAATTATTCGTGACTGTTTACTTGCTTATGTGTATGAACACCGGTAATCACTTTCCATCGTCTAGGTACTCGTGTACCTCCTGTTTTATATAAAATACTGGTAAACTGAAACCTTTAATAAAAATATTATTTCAGTAGTACAATTTCAAATCAAAAATTAATTGTCAATTTATTTTTTTAAAAAACAGTTCGCCAGAAGCTTGCCAAACTGATCGAAAGCTTTCGTTCAAAAAGCGTATAAAAAAACTTTGTTCCTCAATATTCGCATCTGGTTGCAATGAGAAAACGTGTTTTAACCACCAAGAGCGAGAACGAATATTAAATGAAAATAGAATCTGCAAGAAAGAAGAAATAAAATCAGAAAGGAAAGATGAAAAGAAAAGTGACTCTAAAAAATTAAAGGACAAAGCAATAAAGGACAAAACTTGTGCTGAAAAATGTCCTATAGAAGATATCAAAGATTTAAATATGTTAGATCATCAAGAGAGGGAAAAAGCAAAACTCAAAGAAATTCAAAGACATATTGAAAGGGAAAAGCAAATCGAAAGGGAAATAGCTTTAGAACAAAAGAGGCACAGAGAGAGAGAAAAGGAAATAGAAAAAGAACTTGGCTATGAACTAGCAAAGCATAGGGAAGCTGAAAAGAAGTTAATGTGTGACGAAGACAGTCAAACTCTACAAGGAGGTGACACGATTTTCTGATCTTACTAACAATTTTGGCAATGGTGGTAATTCTGTTGATGCTTCACTAAACTAAAATTTCTCAAAAATTACTTTTTATCATTTTAATGAAAGGATTACCAAAATTCTGGTTGTGTAGGTTTGTATTTAATCAATATCAATTTCTAGTATAACATATCTAAGTTTTAGTCGAATTTTGTCTTTTTGAACGATGTTTTACAGGCCAAAACAAATTTTTAGTATTTTTAGTTTAGAGAGTTTTCGAACAACCAAACTATCGTAAATGTCATTTGATCACCCCTTAAATTTTCAATCAGCAGGTGGTGCTTTATAATTTGTTTCTAATTATTATATTTTCTTATAGTTGACTGTGGAAATACCGCTACCGCTAGTATCAGGTAAGCAAAATATATTTGTAGATTTAGTATTATACAAAAATATCATAAAATTTAAAGACAACACCAAAGATCAAAGGACTTAGATAGATAGACAACTGTTTCTCTTGCGGCAATAGCCACAAATAGGTTTATAAAGACGGTAAGCACATCGAAAATTTGGTCTTCCAAATTCTATTATTATTATAGAACTTAAAGAAGAAGAAAGTACCAGCTAGTGGTTCTGTCAGAGATTAATACGTTCAACTTAAACAAACTACTTAGTAGTATAAAGCGCATTGAAAGCGAACTGCACTCTTGATTAATTAGTTGTCTTTGATAATCAGAATTTGAATCATTATACCATTTATTCAACTATTAGCTGATTGTGAATCCCCAGCGTCACTTCCAGGTGACAACTATTTATATTCTTTTACTTCTACAAAATGTAATATTTGTAATAAAAACGCATCGACCTCTGGCAACACTACAAATATAACTTAAATTGACTGTCAAATTTATTTGCCACGCGCCGTTGCTGTTTATCACTTTGTGTATTCGTGCATTTTGAATTGGGATAACATTAATCAGGGCGTAAGTATTGTTTTATTTATATTTGCATGAGATAAATAAATCTAGTTCTTAAATAAATGCAATATACTGTTAAAACAATGTGATGTCACTTGTAAGTGACACTGGGCGTTTTTAAGGCCGCGTTTTCGAAGTCAGCGGGGACCGGCAGCTGGAGCGGAGCGGGTAGCGGAGCGGGAGCCTGTTTTCGAAACCAGCGGGCGCTAGACCGTTTTAGTGATGTATTATAATAAATACCTCTCAAAATATTGATGCGGATGACAGATTACACAAAAAATGATTAGTGATTTCAAAAAAAAAATGATAGTGGGTCACTATGCTGCAATGTCCTTATTCGCAATGAGGATGGTGACCACCATTTTTGGAATCTGCTCATGTTTTCCGTCAGGCAGAGCAGAGTCATTTTGGCGCAGCTAAAATTAAAAAAAAATCGTATAACCCAAGCCTGATAACCTTAAAAATATCTTTATTAGTGGTAATTGTAAACACAATAATTTACTATAGTTGACAAGTTACTGGGGTATTCGGTTACTATACTCAATCATCGCAGTGGATCACAGAAAACACAATGAAAAAAAAATCAACAAAGCGAACAAAATTACAAGTAATAAAGATAATTAAAATGTTTTAATAGCAACAAATAAATAAAATATTAATAATTTAACAAAGTTGAATTATAGTTTATATTTTCATATTTACGTTAACTGCGGCTTTTGCATAGTTTGTAAAGTATCTGGGTAAAAAACAATTGAATATACTAAAAGTCACACAGTAATGCCGTCAAAAAACATTTTTCACTCCTGACACAATTCCCGCTTTGAACACTGTTTGGAACGTATGTGCGTATGAGGATAAAATCAGCATCGGTACTATACAATTTCAATACCTTTTCTAATCCATTGTTCCGCAACGCCGTACAAAAATCATTAAACAATAGAGAAAAACTCAGTTGGACAGCTTACAAGTGACGGCCTGTATCTTTCTAAAAAGGTCTTCTGATGGTTCACATGATTGATAAATTTTCGACACAGGCCCGTAGTCTACTAAGATTGACGCGCCTACTCATACACATCTAGTCACCTGCTCTCCGTTGTGTTCGTGAAAACTTCCATGTTATAAGTCTATATATTTGAATGTGCCGCTGCCCGCTCTGCTCTCGCGCCCGCTCCACTCCCGGGCCCGCCCCACTCCCGCACCTGCTCCGCTGCCGCTGAGTTCGTGTACGCGGCCTAAGATAAAATAGTAGTAAAACTGTTGAACATTACTACTATATTTCTGTACCACCGCTATATGGTAATTTACTTTTCAAAATGTTTTGCATTTTACAGATTATTGATTATTGATTGGTAATGAATGGAATTATAAGAAGTTTTAAACATGGTATAAATATTTCATACCTACTATTTCTCTGGACCAAAAATTCTACGTTTCACTAGATGTTTTGTATAAAATAAATCTGTGACTTCAGAAATCGGCCAAGATGAATAATGTGTACTATAATTCTATTGGATATGAGAGTAGCCAGTGAAGTTTGTTTTGCAGAAGCTAAAGACAGGTTTGGACTAGAAGTTTGACCTTTAAGGACATACCCTCACCGAACGGAAACCATCTTCTGTATGTCTTCAGTTAACGTACCTGCTAATACAATGACTTGTTGACTAAAAGGCATATTTTTTTTATTAATATTGTATCTGCAATCAGTGCATATATGTAAACGTTTTGTAAGCAATAAACCTTTTTGAGAAAAAGTGATCTTTCACTTGTAATTAATAATTATTTAGTTTATAATACTCAGTGTCACCCGTAAGTAAGTAAGTATGTGTGTACTGTGTACACCCAAGTGTGACTCCTCTAGACGAGGCATGCCTTTTTTGCATGGTTCCATTAAAGCTGTGTTTTGAAATCGTACATCGGTTCTCTTTTCTCACTATAATATATGTTATTATTTTTTCCATGCCGCTACGAATTAAGCAGAAAACTACTAAAAAGTAACACTATTTCTTTTTTATGTTATTTTGTAAATTGCTAAATCACTATCTCCGATAGCTACGCGCTGCTGCCCTAATATTTTCATAGTTTTGTATGTTTTAATATAATTTTGAATGTGTTTAACTAGAAAATGCTGTGAAGCTACGACACAACCTTCCGTGATCCAGCAGAAATCGGCGGCTGTCGGATCTGTCTGCGAATGTGCAGGTGTGTAAAAAAACGTGACAACATTCAACAGACCTGGTAACACTTTTTATTTACTGGCATAAAAAAGCTAGAATACAGAGTCGTAAAACCTAGTAGAAACAAAATATAAAGCAAATAACACCTTACAGTACCTGTAGTCTGGCAACAATTTTTTTTTTCTTTATCAAATGCCGTTTAACTTATGACGTTATTTCTTGCTATAATCAATAATACTCGGAATATGAACGATTTTCCTAATTTCAAATGAATTATTTTTGTACAAAAGAATGTTTAATAAATTTATTGTTAAAAATATTGTTTGTTTGTTTGAATGCGCTAATCTCAGGAACTACTGGTCCGATTTGAAAAATTCTTTCAGTGTTAGATAGCCCATTTATTGAGAAAGGCTATAGGCTATTTATCATCACGCTAAGATCAATATGAGCGGAGCACCAATAAAAAACGTTTTAAAAACGGGGGAAAATTATCACGCTACGCAAACGGGGTTGTGTGGGTCTGCTAATACATTATAAGTAAAGAAAGTAAGCTATGCTACCGTGTCCATATTTAATTTATCACATTTTAAAATACACACATTTGTACACTTTAGATAAGAAAGTTGGCGGGAAAAACAGCTGCTGCACCCCAACAAAGCGAGACAAGCGTAAACGAGACAAGAAGGGGAAAATCTCTTGCGCGTGTCCAGGTATTCTTTTATTCAAACAGAACACCACTGCAACCTGTCACGTCTTCTGAAACAGTTCTCTTTAAATAGGAATGAATTTTATTTGAAGAGGGATTCGATAGTTATATGGAAAGATGGATTTTTTCATCATGTTAGGACCTACCGATCTAGTGGTCAGTTGTCTTGCGGCACTGTTCAATAACCTATCTCTAGGTAAAAATCGGTTCAATACTTTTATTATGATTGATTCAATACTTTCATTTATATGCAGGGTTGTTTTTTTTTAGATAGACAGATAGACACAAAGCAAATACTTTTTCAGAGATAAATTTTAATTTAAGACCGTTTTTTTTTACATAAAACTTCAGTGATTTTTGAAAACGGTTCAAGGTTTGTCTCGAAACTCAGTATTTTCAGCTTTCTGCATTCTTCTTTCATATAAGCTTTAACTGCGCCAAATTTCATAAGCCTCTGCTCTCATAAATTTCGTAAAAAGCAGCACAAAGTTTTTACTGCATTTATTACAAAGATTATAATTATAAAATATACAGTTAATGTTCATTTAAATGTTTTAGCGGCACCACCATGCGTAACACCGCCAGTCTGCTGCAGAACCCAAATGTCCGCAGGCGTCGGTTCCTGCAATTGTTTATGTGACGGTGAGTACAATTTCTGTAAATAAGCAAGCAATCAACTTAACATGTAATTATCAGGCCGGTTAGTTTAGTAGATATTGTGGTGTATGTAAATATGTACTCAAAGTATATAAAGAACAATGTAACCAATATTAATTATTAAATCTTAGAACTTTATACTAAACAGTCGTATTTTTTTGTATATCCTACGCCGAACCCTACATAGCGACCCTGCCAGGCGCGTGTTAGTTTACAGTGCCGAGTCGTAATATGATATCAATATGGACACACATACTTTCATCGTCTCGATCGTTCTACACGGTTCCCATATTTTAATTGAAGTTTCGATATTCATAGTAGACAATCAAAGTAGAAAAGTATTCTTATCTGTATATACAGATAAGAAAGATACATAAAAAAATGATATAAAAAAATATCATTTTTCATGTATTCATATATTCATAATTTTTTTTTTATGTGTACATGACATGCTTGATGGAATGCATAAGCGGAATCCAAGATCCAATCCATGATTACAATACTCATTGCAAATGCAGATATTGCAACAATGCATTGTACAAGCATGGTGACCCTTACCATGGCGATCTAGTGATACTTTTGGGTCACTAGGCCGTATTATATACATTTTCAGTGCCTAGTCTGGCTACCACAGGCTCTGCCTAGCCTAGAATTCGACGCGGACGTGTGTGCTATTCAGTAAATGGAGACATCATTAGAACACTGAAACTTATCCAAAACTGCCAAGCATTTATTATTATTTGGTTTAATTTTCAGATAAGAACGTTGGTGGCAGTGAAACGGCACCATGTTCATGTGCAGTCCAGTGCAAGACCAGCGGTATCAAGCTGAGCAACATGTACCCAGAGTATCGATTGCCACCTCCGAAAGAGATCACACCATACAGAAGTCCGACCTCACTAACTGGTGTGAAATCTCCACTTGCCCTAAAAACTTCTCCTGCCCCAAAAAGCTCACCTGCCAAAAAATCTCCACCCTGTCTACCTTCACCATGTGCAACTACTCCGAATGCTTCATATCAAAGCGTGACCTCGGGTTATGACTGTTGTTGTACACGCGCATATAAACAACAAGCAAACAAGGCACTAGGAAAGAAGACTTCAGCAGGTTATAATTTTATTCTCACTATTCTTAGTACCTAATTATTCCCTCAGGTGTCACGTCACTTTGACATAAGCATAGCTTGAGTGTCACTAATAATTCCATTATTATCATTAATAATTCCCGACTCGCGGCCGGTGACACAATAGACCATGTTTTAATACGGCCAATGAAAGGCCGTGGACACCTTAGGGGTTATGAAAAGAATTAATCAAAGAAGAAAGAGCACCGACCTTAAATAGTAAACAAGCACGATTACACGTTTAATAATTCAGAATAAAAGTTCAAAGTTCAAAATTTCGTTTTGTATTTAATAAAGATTCTTGAAGAGACCATCCTTAAGAATATCAAGAGATAGACGCCTGCGTTAATTTATATTTTTATGTATTAGCCTGCCAAAGTGACTCCTTTCTACCTGATGGAAAGTATGACTAGAATTCAGGAGTCACCATACTCATTGCAATTGCAGACAATGCACCATGATGACTCACACTATGGCGGGCTATTGAGATGCTTCTGCAGCATTGGGCCTCCGGTCTCCACTCACCAACGATACACGACAGCACGAATGCTGTCATTTTAGGATGGTCTTCTGTGAGAGGGCAATACCGCCCTGGTCGAGCCGGGCCATTTATGATGAAATCAGCGTGGCTCTACTATTTATTCAATATATTACTGTTAATCACACTACAGGCAAGAAGAAACAAGTAAACAAATGTGAATGTTCAACCCAGTACAGCAAATCTGACTTAAAAAATCAATGCTTTTATCCAATGTTCCCGAAGTTCGTTTCACATCAAGTATCACCTATACAATTCTCACGCACCTCACCAAGCCAATCTCGACTGTGCCCAAAACGGGCGACCATATCGGAATGTACATCGCCACAGATTGTACAAGCTGATGAAGCGGCGCGCTCCAAGCCTACAAAAGTTCAGAAGAACTCAGGTAAACTTTCCACCTCTCACTTACGACTTTACAACGGAATACTATGTTTAGTGTTTGTAATGTTTTGAAATAGAAATATTAAAATATATCTACGCTTTACACTAGAAATTAGAAAATAAATCATCATCACCAGCCCGTTGCACAGCTGAATATACGCCTCTCGAAAGGCACACCCCAGGAAATAAATAGTTACTGACAACTGATAGTTTTGAAACTGAAACATTTTACTAATCAATAGTTTCAATCAACTAATGACACTTGTAATTTTTCTATTATAGGCAGACAAGTGACTGGAGAGGTTAAAACAAAAATTATATACTCTCATAAGAATAATATCGGACAGGAAGGGCTGCGAGTACGGAACCCATCAGTACGTTGTCTCCCTCGACGAAGTTCACCCCATAGCCAGCCGCAGGAATTTTCAGCTCAACAAGCGCAGCCACAATGGCGCTCAGCAGTACCAGGCATGCCATCACAGCAGTCGTCAATATCCCATCTATCACCTTTACTGTTGTTGACATCCCAATCTCCAGAAGATTTTACATCACGTCAAAAGAAAATTGAACAACCACCAACGCCTACAAAAACGCGTGTCTCAAGAAAACGTTCACCACTTACGATTAGGATACCCGTCCAAATCAGTGATGCCCTAAACCTTGCTCCACGAATAAGGGATACCCCAAGAGACTCCACAGGTTACAGTCTTAATAAAAGCGTTTTGAAAAACAAGTCAATTGCGGCCAACTTTCCAGAGGAGAATTTACCACCAAAATCGCAGCTCCAACAGATAGCGGTACAAGTAAAGCTTGAACCAGATTTCAAGCAAAAAAGGTCTCCTTCTCCTACCATACCACTAACTAAAAGAGTTTCATCAGAGGATTATGCAATGTTGTTGCCATCTAGTGGCGTTCGAGATTCAGCACGGAGCAAGCATCATCCAGATAATATTATTAAATTTTCATTTAAGAAGAATCGATCCGGAGCCGATACAAAACCACAATTTGGAAGTAAGATTTGCTCCTATTTTATGTATACATTTTTTTATGGTATACCTAGGGGGCAAACGAGCAGACGTATCACCTGATGGTAAGCGATCACCGCCCCCAGTGACACCCGCAACACCAGAGGTGTCACAAGTGCGTTGCCGACCTCTGGGGGATAAAAAAAAGGATATGGGGAGGGGTTGGGTTATTAGCCTCCGGTATTCTCAATCACTCGGTGAAACACAGCGCAAGCGCTATTTCACACCCATTTTCTGTGAGGCCTAATAATTCCGATTCTTTGCCATTGCCATAGATCCAAAATCCGGGTGACAATGATAGACTAATTACGAATTACGTAAACGGGCTTATAATTGAAGTTGAATATTACGCCTTCGCTTAATTCTTTAGGAACTGCTAGATGTTGGCCTCTTAATAAAAATAAAGTTTTTGGCCTACTATTATCTACTATCACAATAGGCTTACTTGATAGCCATCTCGTTTGCCCAATGTGATCAATAGGCAAACGAGATAGTATAGTTAGTTTCAAGTTTTTCTTCTCTTTGCAATTATATTATCCTCTACAATTTATTCCCTTGTCGGCTCTTACGAAAACCACGTGATGAATAGGGATGGTGAATTCTTAATCCGTGACTAAATGGACAACAATTTAAAACTAGTAATTTGATATCCTGCATAGTTAAAAAGTATTCCTAGACATTTTGGGTTCATGTACTTTCTTCCTTAGATATAAGTTACCGCGATGCCAGTCAGAATCATACTGAAAAAAGAGAAAAACTAAAAGTTGACAAAAATACTCCACATAAAGGGACTCGTTACAACTACTGTTGGAAAAGATTTGGAAGAAAGAGTTCTGGTAAGTCAGACTACAGTCACCTTCGTACAGTATCGGTCTTCCTAAGATACAGTTAAGTTCTGTGGAAATAACATACTTTGAAATACTGACTAGCTTAAAACAAAACAAATTTTCTCATAGAGTCTTCATTTTAGACACTTTGGTCCTTTTCACGTAATAATTTTAACATTACATCGTTTTATACTTGTATATGTAATTACGAGTATTATAAGTCAAATAGACGACTCATTATTTATCTAGTGGCCGGACCACGGA
This sequence comes from Spilosoma lubricipeda, assembly GCA_905220595.1. Lineage (NCBI taxonomy): Eukaryota > Metazoa > Arthropoda > Insecta > Lepidoptera > Erebidae > Spilosoma > Spilosoma lubricipeda. Next base: position 2,327,435 of record HG992296.1, read on the forward strand.
GCAAATACAAAGAGGAGATGCCCTAATGAGATTTTTGTATGAAGCAATGCGTGACAAGTTGCGGGGCGAGGGGGTGTTAGTTTACACTTTTCCATCTACCAGACAATAGCAAAACTACTTGCATCGTTGTACGAGTATATTGCTATGTAGCTGACACTAGTGTGGACGTACTCAGAATTTCAAGGAGTAGTTTTTTCAAGGTCGATTTTGTAAGCATCTTGAACAAAAAACATCATTAATAACGTAAATAATTTTGCAATTAAAAGTGAACTTTTTTTTTTCTAATAAATAACCCTTAATAAAACATTGTTCAATATGCTTGGTTTACACGTGGATTATGTAGAACAAAAATTATTATATGTAGTGCAAATCATTTTATTTAAAAAATAAATAAATTTATATTTTATTTCACTTCGGAATTGGAATGCAAAAATAACGCCAATCTCAGAAAATCAACTAATCTAAATCTGAATTGAATGGTCATACCAATGTTGTCTCTAATATCCACATCTAATCACTTTTAATCTTGCCTAATTTGGGTTTAGATAATAAGTTCCTTTTTCGATTTTTTATGATTTTTCCTTGAAATGAATCACTATCATAACAACGGGAAGAACAAATATTGGTGTATTTTGTAGGAGTCCAGTTTTGCCTATTATTTTTTTGATCCATTGCTCTTCAATACTATCTTTAGATGAAAATTTAGAAAATTACCTATATACTGGTACATTGTATTATTTTAATGAATTTAAAAAAAACCCGTCAAATCATCAGCATAAGTAAAATTTCTTTTTTTTCAATATTTGAAGTAACAACTTTCAATGCAAGATTAATATAGTCGTAACTTGATAAAATATTTGGATTCTAAATACGACCCTGTCTTTTTATTTTAGAATAGATGTCGATAGATGTCAGTCTGTTCACAATATAATTAAGAAAAATACAAAAAAAAATACCATGATGAATAAAAATTCATTAGGTAAGAATGTAGAACTCATTTCGGTATCTTCTTATGGTATGTTTTATTAATATTCAGCTCAACGTACCATTGTATCTTTATTTCCAGTAACACAAAGTTTTGCCACCTAGTGGCGAGTAAATATAATAACATTTCAATAAAACACCAAGAGATTTTTCTAGAACTTTTAAAAAAAATAGCTATAAAATTACTTATAAAAGAAATATGATGCCACTCATGGTACCAGAACGTCTATCTGAGTTATTTGTACAAGATAAAACACAACACTTCATCTTTTTACTTGATTGTACCGAGAACATTCAATTATTACGATTTTTCGATGCAGTTCTAGAACATTGACGTTAATAGTATAATTTGCAAGTTGCGTCAACTGCGATGACGTCGGGGGCTGTATTTCGTCACGGGGGTGATGCGCTTATGCCATCTCCTCTTTGTATTTGCTTCGTGGGCCGGACATCAAACTTCCTTCTTCTTGCTTCTACCAGACTTTAAATGTTATAGGTTTTTATTCCCCATGTCTTAAATTTAAGCGAAATTTAAGCTTTTAATCACGATTAAGTAGTCAGCATATGTATTATAGGAGTATCTTCAAGCTGACTAAATGATCAAAAAGTGTGTTCCCCTTAATTTTCTTTGTAATGGTCTATTTTCCTGACAATTATTTTGTTTTTATAGAAAAGTAAAGATTTGCCTTTCTTCTAGACTAAATTTAGTTTAATACAAAACACTTTCAGTAGGTTTAAGAAATAATATACTCGTTATTCTTTCAGCTTCAACTAAAGAGAAGGAAAATACAAAACTTCGAAGATTATCACTAGAGAGTAGCTTATGTGATTTAGGTATTGTGGATTTTTTAACTATTTTTTTTATTTTTTTTTATTTAAGACTTCATGCATGATTGTTGCTCAGGCGGACTTAATGCCGTAGGCATTTTCTAACAGTCGACCTTAGGGTGATGCAGAGTCAAGAATGGTAGATGCACATTGTTTAGAAATGTTAAGTAATAATCCCAACACAGTCATATTTCCAGAGAGTGAGAGAGAGATCTTACAAACGTAAATTACATAACAATAATCTTACATTATTAATTATACTATATCTCTATTTGTATCGAAAGTGAGAAAAATAAATGCATGCTCTACTGCAAAATTAAGCTTTAGTAAAATTGATAATTTTTGGTCTTCAATAATACTAACACAAAGAACAAGTAGTTATGAAGAATTGATGTTACATACATACATACATTTTTAAAACTATTTGGCACTGTAAACTTTTGAGAAGTTCTAGCAAATAAATTTAATGGCACAAGCAAAGTTCTCATTAACGACAATATCGAATATTGCTTTTACTCAAGTACAGCTGTTGTACACCTCTCAATATGAGTAGGTAATTGGTAATTTTTTTTCAAATTGATCCCTTATTTTTAGATAACCAAAGTATCCTAAACGATCTTCTGGGAGACTCTGACTCTAATGTAGCAAGCGCTTCTTGCTTGCTAAGCGATGAAGGTTTCAAGACAGACACGACCTACTGCAGCATAGCAACAATACACTTCAACGATAAAAGATGCCGTCGCAAGGTCAAGTTCATCGCCAACAACGACCAAGCCACTTCAACTGAAAGAACAGTTTTAAGAGACACAGGTACAAAAGTGATGGAAATAATTGCTGCTAATTAATCGTCATTATAATTTTTGGAACGAAGTTCCTTATGGGCGTAGCGGAGGGTTACTTAGCAGGCAAAAAGCGTCCGTAACGTAAGATTGACTGCCTCGGTGTAGCAATGGTCGCGTATGCGAATGCTGTGTTTGAGGTCTCTGGTTTGAATCCCGGGTCGGATCAAATATTTGTATGATCTGCAAATATTTGTTTTTCGGAGTTTGGATCATTTCTATGTATAAATACGTATGTATTTGCGAAAAAAAAAATACTTAACATTTCTTTTTTAATTAAACTCACCATTTAAATTTCGTGAATGAATTTACTTGTTTCAGTAGAGATTACTAGATGGCAGCACAAGTGACCATTTTCTTTATACCTCGCATAGAACTTGAAATTAATACTTTTATAATAATTACTATTATTGCAGTTTGCTATCATTAAATACTTTTATAAATAATTTTAAATAAGACAATTTTGTGGTTTTTAAAGAGCGTGAACGAAAAATGTAGTATAGCGCCATCTGTAAGTTGTATATATTATTATTATATTTTGTGATAAGGATCTTCGTGCCTATCTGGTGTCTCACGACACCACATGACTTTTTTTTTATGTATGAGCCTGCTAAAGTGAGTCTAATCTGCCTGATGGAAAGCCTGAGCAGAGTCTAAGAGTGGTAGTCACCATACTCATTGCAAATGCAGACAAGTGCAACATAGCAACCACACTATGGTGACCTAATGAGATGCTTCTGCATTATTGGACTTCCGATCTATATGTATTAATGATTGCTATTAATCATTGCAATTTCACCACTGATGATGTGACTTTCTAAGTTATAAAAAAAGTCTCACTAACAATCATTACAATTACCTGTGATTACAGTGATTACTCGTAACTGTGATGCATGTTTCTAAATAATATGGTGAATCGCGGTGAATATGACTTTGTTCCATCCCTAAGGTACAATTACCTGTGACTGGTGGAGTCCCTTAGTAGAAAGAAGAGGCTATGAATCACTCGAGAAGAAGCAAGGTTACAATGAAATCGGAGATGCAAGGAGAGGAATCACTTGGAAAGATGGAGCAGATGGAAGAAGTAGGAAGCCTAATACGGCTGAAGGACGATTTGTTAAATTTCAGACTGGCACACAAATTATACCGCCATGTGAGTTAACCCTGCTTTTGCTCCAATTTGTTTTTTTAAACCAGGCCTGGTTACGCTTAGAGCATTTTTCTCAAGCGTTATTTCTCAATCATTTTCATCGAATCAGATTTTGAAGACACAACAACGTAGATGCATCTGATTCACTTGGCATTATAAGTTTACCTTTGTTTTTAACTACTTACCATCACGCATAACACTTGATATATGTCATACCTGTATAACATAAATCAAATGTTATGTGTGATGATAGTAAGTGAACTTATAATGCCAAGTTAATCAGATGTAAGTTGCAGATTCTTCAAAATTTGATTCGATGAAAATGATTGACGATTAACGAGAGCAAAAGCTCTGGCAAAACATAGTATTAAATATGTAAAATACTTGTCCCCATATTCAATGATAAACCGGCAACAAAGGGTGAACCTGCTCTTGTCTACTCGAGGAAAAAACAAACTTTTACTGCAAGGATGGGGTGGTTGTTTAACTTGTTTAATTTTTGTGAGACCCACAAATTGTTGTTTTGAGTCCGGATGTTTTCTGTATCTGTTTTTATGAATGTTTGAGAAATAATTATTTCTGCATTAGTTGTCTTTTTAAAGGAAAATAAAATAAAATCCCCATATTGTTTGTTTGAACAGGGCGATTTGAATACTCAAATCTGAACATCATGACGCCATCCCGGTACCTGCTTGAGGTAAGCATACCATACTTATTGACGTACGATAGAAACTAGAACCTGTATTATTTCAACTAATAGAAAATAACACTTAATGCATACAAAGAATTAAGAAGAAGAAATTAGAAACGTCCTCCTTAAAAAAATAACGCTATTATACAAACAAACTTACGACTTCTTAAACTTTACTTCTTCACGCTCAAACGAATGGACCAATTTTCATAAAAATTGGTATAAAGGTAGCTGAAATCTATACTAATATATAAAGCTAAAAAGTTTGTTTGTTTGAACGCGTTAATCTCAGGAAGTATTGGTCCGATTTGAAAAGTCATTTCAGTGTTAGATAGCCTGTTTATCGAGAAAGGCTATAGGCTATATATTATCACGCTAAGACCAATAGGAGCGGAGCACCAATGAAAAATGATTCAAAAGGTGGGATAATTATCACGCTTCGGGCAATAGGAGATGCAAACGAGGTTGCGTGGGTCTGCTAGTATTCAATAAACACGAAATTTTATTCCGAAAAAAAGGAAGTATTCACGTGGGAAAAGCATGGAAACAAACTTAAGATTAAAGATAACAAAACAATAATACCGCATACAAAGCATCGCATCGATAACAAAGCAAGACGCAGCCAGTTAGTTCGTTGTTCGAAATTAATTTGAAGTTTACAATTCATTACATTCCAGTCTCAGAAGTACTACAACGAGCTGTTTGCATATGCTACTAATATGCCCAGGACTGACGTTCATCGTTGTCAGCACCAAACGCAGAGAGTTCATGAACGGGAAAAAGTACGTTCTCCCGTCGGCAGTAGAAGAGGTTGGTATCAAACAATTATAGATATTTTATTAACCTGTTAACACCGAGTTTTATTATAAATAACGATGCCACTATTATATCTATACTTATAATAATATTACAAAGCTGAAGTTGCTGAGCTGAGTTGTTTGTTTGAACGCGCTAATCAGAGGAGCCGCTTATCCGATTTCAAAAATTATTTTATTGTTAGATAGTACATTTATCGAGGAAGGCTATAGGCTATATATCATCACGCTAAGACCAATAGAAGAGGAGCACCAATGAAGTGTTGTTGTTTCGAAAACGGGTAAAATAATCACGCCACGGGCAGTAGGAGACGCAAACGAGGTTGCGCGGTTCAGCTAGTGTATGTATTCTTGAGTGGTGAACGAAGTGTAGAACGTCAACAAGCCAGGACAAGTGATGATTTGCGCGAGACGGCTGGCAGTAGCTGGATGGGAGAAGACTAAAATCGATCAAAGTGGCGTGCAATAGGAGAGGTCTATGTCCAGATATGGACTGCGATAGGCTGATGATGCTCTAACACATTCGCTGCGTAACGGCAAGTATTTTGCCGTATTTGACAGTCAGCCAGTGCGGCAACTCGTTGTCCTTGTTTTGCGCGCGGTGCGGGGGTGATCTAACTATGTTCCCGTACATTTACAAAAGAGAGAGTGATTTTTTTGATATTTTTGCTTTTAATATAATAATATTGAATATACGGCAAAATAGTTGCCGTAACGCACAGCAGGCAATATAGATACAATAATACAGGTAATATAGGCAGTATTTGTCTCGTACCGCACTAGTAGAAAATTTTGATCGATTGCAGCCGCAGCGAATGTGTTAAGTTAATGTGTTATGTTAACTTTGGTAATAGAGTGATTGCGGTTCCATCTTCGATTTTTCTGTAAAAATTCATTTCGAAGTTTACTGTTTACAGTACCTGCATTAAATGGAACATTGTTTAATAATAATATCATAGAGATGCTTTATAATTTTTTTAGAACCTATGATAAAAGGGAGTTCAGTTCATTTAGTTAATCTCAATATGTATTTGCAGCTTATCAACGCAAAACAAAGAGACTGGATGAATGTTATTCACCGAGAAAGGTAAAAATCATCTTTTGTTAATAAAATTGTCTGGATATTTCTTAAGTTAAAAAAGTAAAAAATTCTTAAATTAAGTTCAGAACGATAAAGTAGAACGCCTTCCTGCAATCGAATCTATCCTTTATATCAGAATTAATTCTTTAATTTTTCCAAGATCTTGATCCTCACAAAGAAATTTCTATATCACTTTACTGGATAAAATAAGATATATGTATAAGTTTCTAGACACGCTGTATTCCAAAAGCTTTCGTTCAACTTTTTTTTTAACTTTATAGTCGCTATACAGTCCCAGGAGACGATTAACAGAGTCCAATAGAACGTCAGACTCGCCACGGATAAGACCAAGCGTTTATCGGAAAAGTGTTAAAAGGTATTGGCCAGTTTATTTCTAATCCTAAGTTTACATTCTACACGAGGCATGTGATAACGGTTTTGAATTAATGTACTTATGTGTTGGGGGGAAAGAGGAGACCGGCCCTCGAGTCCCGGATAGTGTTTCTTAGGCAGAGAACCATACTTAACAGTATTTTGATGATATAGATCCAGCGGGCATACGGGCTCGGCACCTAATAATAAGAGACTTCCACTACGGCCAACTGCAACTAAATAAATTAAACTAAAAACTTTTTATAAATAAGCTTTTATTGGAATGTCTTAAAAAGAATAAAAGGAGTCCAAACTCGATGGTGTTGCGACGTTTCTTTACCGAGTTCATGTGGACACACACACACACCTACCAGCTCCAGCATGAGATCAGCTTCATGTCATTATAATAATGTATAGTCACGCTCTATGCTTGCAAAGTTTCAGTAAATTTGGTTTAAGATATCTGCTTCAAAATTGAGTTGCAATATTCCGCCCAAACATACATATACATACATTGCCAGTTAATAAAAAAGCTTGTAAAAATAATGCGTTGTCGTCTTTAGAGTCTTTTTCCCAAAATGAATAATAATAAAGGGAAACTAGGGGTATGAGTGTCGGTAATCTTATTGAAAGAAATAAAGGTGCACTTCGGTAGAGCGACCACGTTCGTAACAAGTATGGCTCTCCCACGGGGACAACAATCTGAAATGAGTATGCTTGATACTTGATGATTTTAAATAAGTTCTAAGTCACAAATATTATCTTGCAGGTACTACGCAAAGTTGAAGGCTGCCAAGAAACCGTATTACTGATATGGAAATAAATGAAATCTTTGAAAATGGAAACGGGTAGATGTAGTGAAAATTGACAAAATTATTGTTTTGTTTTTATTTGTCTAAATGTTTGTCTGAACGAAAAAGTAAAATGTTTGAATATTTATTCAGCTTATTTATTAATTTAAAAGTTTAAAAACAAAAAAGCAAAAGAAAATCAAAATTGACAATCACACCAAAATTACTTAGAGCCGCTTCTTATTTAAAATGTCAAAATGTCAGTTTTATAAAGTTTCAGATGATATCTATGCTTACTTATAAGATTAGCGCGCTAAAGAGCGAACAATATGGCAAAACGCTAAAATCCACTGGAGCGCCACCTGTGATCGCGGTAAGCAGTTGAATTCGGGCAGTATAGGATTCGTTGTCATGAAGAATCTTGTGGGAGACCTTTGTCCAGCAGTGGATGACATTCGGCTGATGATTGTCGCGTGATTCCAAGACTTGCTGATAGAAGCCACACCTGTGATACCTTTTCTTTTTTTTTCTGGACGGAAATCCGCACGGAATTCCGTCCAGATAAACCACCAGCCGTACTAGGTGTATCCTCAAAAGAAAATCCTTGGTACTCCAATGTACCTCGAGCCACCAACAGTTTGTAGATGTCCCCCCTCCTGTGTAGTCCTTTTATGTTTGTTACCTCATAAGTTTCGACTGGGTGAATCGATTTTGATCATTCTTTTTTATTCGAAAGCTGCTTGCTTCTCGTGTGTGGTCCCATTTCAATTGAAGTCGTTTTCTTTTTTGTTACACCTAAGATACCCATAAATTACATAACATCACAAAATATATCTTTAGATGAATATAATAATTGTTTCTTAAAGACTTAAAAAGGAGGAGTTTCTCAATTCGACCGTATGTATATATATATATTTTTTATGTGTGTTCGCGTATAACTTCGTCGTTTATGAATAGATTTTGATGATTATTTTATATTTATTTTATGGCAAGGAGATATCCCAACGGTGGTACCATGATAAAGACACTAAGATCTGATGATGGCATCCAAGAGAAATCGATTGATTTGGTCGTTCTCGAAGTCGGTTTTTTATTTTATTAAAATTTTACTTCTTGTGTGTACTACAAATATTATTTATTTCAATTTCCTTTATTCATTGTGTAAGAAAATCACTAAATAATTTATAATTAATTGTTATCGTATTATTATAACCTACACAAATCATCCCGTGCTACTGACAGTCTGTGACCTTAATTTTTTTGGGAAGTAGGTACTTTTATCATTGGCTTTGCTCATGTAAAGAGTAAGGTGACTGACTGACATACCCAGAGATCAACGCACAGCCCGAACCGCTGAACCTAGAATCCTGAAATTTTGCATGTAGTTTAATAACGTAAGTGAGCACTAAGAAAGAAATTTTAGAATTTCCACCCCTAAGGGAGTAAATCAGGGGAAGAAGATCTGCGTGAGCTAAGCCGCATGCAAAAGCTAGTCTTGAATTATAATGGCTAGGAAGAAGAGGAAGAAAGGTATCAAAGTAAAAGTGCAGTTACAATGATGTCTACAGCTTAATAATCTTCAATCCAGTACATTATCAGCAGGTAAGGCTTCTGCAAGACAATAGCTGTTTTGTGAGAACTGATAAATTTGTATAACTTAACGCGGGAACTGTCTCTTCCTTGTTATGACCGCGCCGTCATTGTATCGAAAATCTTAATTAAAATATTTTGTAAAAGCAAATTATTTTTTATCCAACTGTAGTTATTCTCAAACCAAAGTGTTGAGATTATAAACGTAATTGAAAAGAAACATTCAAAATGGTTTTAATGAATTAACAGAATACAATTGAATATTTTTGTCTATAAATAAAACTTACTATAACTTTTATCCCTTAAATCGTCATACAGTTGATGGAAGATTTCGATGCATATCTCTATGAAGAAACATGAAGAACTGCAAACAGAAGATCGAGTTAGAATTGCAGTGTAGTTCTTACTACCAAGTAAACTCTTTGTAACTATCATTGCGAGTCCTTTAATACCAAAGTCGCTTCATAACTTTTGTATTTTTAATTAGTGCCAAACTCACAAACTTAGAATCGAAATGAGTAGCAAGACCCAGAAACGCCCAGGAAAATCCGTGACGCCCATGACAGACTTAAAACTGACAATAGTGTGTATAATTTCTCGTATAATTATAATCATAGAGAACATATCATTAGAACTACGTAGCAATAAATTAAGACCTTAGTCGAAAAACAAGCTCCTTTAACATAAAGCTAATTAGATATTTCAAAAGATTGCAGAATAGCTCTGCAACAACCAGAAACTTTACGTTGTTTTAAAGTATTGGAAAGCAATTCATACAATTGAACTTCAACTTCAGAATGAACTGTACCATACAATGGTGAGCATCTACATTTTGCTTCTGGGGTAAGTCTGTATTAACAAGATGGTGAAACATCATCATTATCATCAACAGATTTTAATATTCTACTGCTGGACATAAGCTCTTCCTTAGCCCGCTTTGCTAAGAAGGGAAGTGGATTTATTACATTTCCAACTCTTCCAGTTTTCTTCTCATTAATTTCGTTGTGGGTTCCAAGACAGTTTAATTTTTCCTGAGACTGTCGAGTGTCATAACTCGGTGTGTTCGTGGGTCACTGTTTTTGATACTGGTACAGGAGTTAGGTACAGTGGTGGGCGTGTGGGGGAGATTAGTTCCATTGGCCTATATCCAGTTTAAATCCGCTGGCAAGACAGGGTGTTGCACGGTTTATTTCGAGTTTTTCTTTATTTTGTTATCCTGTATATTTAGTTTCCTAAGTTAGCTCTTACAACGGAATGAATAGGAGTGGTGACACTCCGTATTGTTACTCCGTCACCACTATCACTACTATCAAGTACCAAATCTATAGAACTATAAATGAATATTTTGTAATTTATGCTTTCTTTTCAGTATCTTTGTCAATTTAAGTCATGAAGGCAAAAATAAAATAAGGCATTTTCCACCGCAGTTCTTGTTTGGTGCTTCATCAAGTGCTTATCAAGTAGAAGGAGCTTGGCAAGAAGATGGTAAGATAGTTTGAATTGACTTAGGGAAAAAATCATTACTTTTCCATTACTCTTTAAAAATAAAAATTAAATGGTGGGCATATCAACGATAAAGATCGTACTCCTAATGGAGAGGCCGGTAATGCCCTTATGACTTTTAACTTATGACTTTGAGTTTTGGTTCTGTTCGGTATTTTTCTCATCAATATCAATAAAATTTAAGGAAAGTTAAACTTTTTTTGTTGTATAGGAATATTTACTTTATTTTCATCATACATATTATACCACTTATCATTATCATCTCAGGTAAATCCTTATCAATATGGGATGAGGCAGTACACTCAAATCCGAAAATGGTCCAGGACGGAACAACAGGAGACGTTTCGGCCGACTCTTACCATCTCTACCAAAAAGATGTGCAATTAGCCAAAGAGTTGGGATTAGGCTTCTACAAATTCTCCATATCATGGACCAGGATCTTACCAAATGGTTTTGCAGATAAAGTAAACCCACTTGGAATCAAATATTACCATCTCCTTATAGACGAACTGTTGAGCAATAAAATAAGGCCTATGGTTACAATGTATCATTGGGATCTTCCACAAAATCTTCAGAAATTTGGTGGATGGTCTAATCCATTGATTGTCGGATGGTTTGTGGATTATGCTAAAGTGTTATTCACTTCATTTGGGGAAAAAGTAAAGTATTGGATAACAATAAATGACCCAAAAGCAATATGTGTTGAAGGGTATGGTTCAATGACTAAAGCTCCAATGATGAACATATCTGGAATAGCAGAGTATATCTGTGTTAAAAATGTTCTGATAGCTCATGCAAAGGTGTACGAGTTGTATAATAATAAATTTAGGAAGACCTGTAAAGGCTCTGTTGGTATATCTATCAGTTTCGTATGGTATGAACCGGCATCAGGTTCTAATGATGATTTTCAGGCTGCTGAAGATGCAAGGAAATTTGAAGTGAGTCCTATTTTCTAGTAATTATTTTTCCTTAAAAATCATGATTTGATAAAAGGAGAGATTGTTACATCTTTTTAAATTTGTTTGTGAGTGAAAGTGAAATTTGTTGGGATTTTATTTGCCAATAGTGGAACTCACAGTATAAAAAATCTTAGGGTTTTGAGTAATAACGACGCGTGATTGGTTGGCTCGTGACTGTGCAGCAATTACTTCAAACTGTTTGTTTTGTTTTTTTTTGGTCTACTTCGTTCTCATTCAAGTCTCATAGTAAAAAAAAATTGTAAAACCTATTTTTTTTAAAAAGAGCTACAACGGAAATTCTTGCCAGATTAAGGGTGGGCTGCACTTGGAACTGGCGAATAGAATCATCAGTTTTTAAATATTGACTATTCATAAGTGCCTGTAAAATAAGTTCCTATTTGAATAAAAATCTTTTCACTTTGACTCTGAAATATTTAATAGAAAAATAAAAAATAGACTCAACATATTACTAATTTTGAGAATTATTTCAATAGTTTTGTTTTTATGCATATATTGTCAGAATTTGTTATATTATAAAAGTCACCAATTTTCCTAAGGTTAAAAACCTTAGGACTTTATGTACAACGACTACACTATCGTAAACACGACAAAAAATTCCTGGAATGCCTAAAATATTGTATACATAACATTACTTGAGAATAAAATATAGTAGAACAGTAGGAAATGTTGGAATCATCATTTGTTTTGTCCCGGTATATTTAAGTGGCAGAAATATCTAATCAACTGCATCGGTGGCGTAGTGGTAGCTTATGCGAATGCTGTGCTTGAGGTCTCGGGTTCGATTTCCGGGTCGGACCAAATTGTTGTATGATCTGCAAATATTTGTTTCGAAGTTTGGGTGTTTTCTATGTATAATATTATGTCTAGTACTCATAACACAAGCTCTGCTTAGCTTGGGACTAGATTGCGTTGTATGTGAAAAAAAAGATATAAGTAACACTATAGGCTCTACTTCATTTAGAACTAGTCAGTTATGTGTGATATGTACTTAGTTATTAGAACTATAATTCTCATTTCAGTGGGAATTTTTTGCACACCCAATATTCTCGAGTGCCGGTGATTATCCACACGAGGTAAAAAATAACGTTGCCCTAAAGAGTGCAGAACAAGGTTTTCCAAAATCTCGTCTTCCAGAACTTTCTGCTCTTGAAGTGAGTTTGATTAAAGGTTCGGCTGATTTCTTAGGTGTGAATTCTTACACTACTAGATTAGCGTACAGAGATGCCTCTTTGGATGGAATGTATCCTGTGCCATCGTTTATGGACGATCAAGGAGCTGTGGTAATCAAGGACCCATCGTGGACACAAGCAGCATCAGCTTGGTTGCAGGTATATTTATCTCCTCAATTTCACTACCTTTGTCTATCATCTCAGTAATAGGTATAGGTACGTCAATAAAATAATAATATACCTACTATATGACAAGAAAGTCAATATACTAACTAGAATTCAAAATACCAATAATAATATAGGTACTGTTCGACAACTGACATGATCATGTAATAGGTACCAATCACCTTAATCAATGTTTAGACCTGGCCAGGACCAGGAGGCAGGTTTAGATTCACATCTAGTATCCATACATACACCCGTACATTAAATTTTGAAAAAATACAAAAAAGAATGAATAAACTGTATTTATTCATAATTTTGTATTGCAGGAAGTACCATGGGGCTTTCTCAAAGTCCTAGTGGAAATTAAAACATTATATGACAACCCACCGGTATACATAACAGAGAATGGTTGGTCCACATCAGGTAATTTGCTTGATGAAGACAGAATACATTATTTGAGGGCTTACCTCAATGTGTTGCTCGATGCCGTATTTGAAGGAGCTGATATCAGAGGCTATAGTGTGAGGTCACTTACTGACAGTTTTGAATGGTTCCAAGGATACACGTAAGTTACTAAAACTTTATTAACTTTCTCTTGCCTTAGATGAATGCCTCTTAAATAGAGTGCAGTGAAACCCAGAGGACAGTAATTAGAGTCTAGACAATGGGATAAAATTTCTTTATGCAATTTTTTATTAAATGAAGCTTATGAAAAACGATCAAGTACTCTTGTCGCTTCACTATGATTTGTTTCGCAAATAATTTTCTGAAAACAAGAGAAATAACGCACGCGTGACGACGTCGTGTCCGTTTTCTGTTTTTCCCAGATTTAAAGAAAGTACAAGCATAAAGCAATAAACGTTTTTAAAAGAAATTTTGTTTTAGTTACAGTACCACCTCAGTAGTTCCATTATGTTTGGACTTATCCTAATTTTGCAGCTGCGTTAGTAACAGTATAGGCTAGGAGCACTAATTTAACACAATAAAAATATTCTTGAGATCAAAAGAAAACGTTTGTTTCAATATTTTTTATGTTTATAGAGAAAAATTTGGACTCTACGATGTAGATTTATCATCTAATGACAAAACAAGAACTCCACGAAAATCAGCGTTTGTGTACAAAGGAATTTGCAGATCAAAAACTTTGGATCCAGATTTTGAACCTGAAAAGTTCTTGGTTGATGGACCTGAGAAGAACCCAAAATCTGAGCAAGATCATGACCTAACAATGTTGCGTTAAGCAGAGAATAAACCCTATATATTTCAATTTGCGTTATTTGTACCTATTGCAGCCAATTATCTTGTTCTAGTCTAATCAACCTCTTTAATGTCCTGGACGTACTATACTTCGTTCTTCGAGTCAGTGACTTCTTAATACATTTTCTCAATCAAAACCTGGGGTCCCTTATCCTAGCTTCCATTGCCTTCTTCCTGTATTCCCCTTTAAATTATTAAAGTTCCATGAAAAAATGGAGACAGGTAAGCAGCCGGCCTTTGGAATATTACACGTTGCACCATCGCTTAAAAAAAATACAGTAAGAGCCGAAAGACGAGGTAAATCTATACCCGATTATTTACCTAAATACTACATGATTAAAAACTGAGCACTAAAATAATTATATTTTAGTGCTCAGTTTTCTTTTTTATATTCACTCAGGTTTATCCAGCAATTTTTACTGTTACGAGGACTTTTACACAACAGAAATGAATCAAATTTTAATGCAGCAAAATGTCCCAGTAGACTATTGATTGGTCATAATATCAATATTAAACAATAAAATTTGCGTTTTGTTTTGGTTTTGTGTAACTCCATTTTGATTTTTTTTTTCAAATAAAAGTTAGTCCTCATAATTTCCAGTGCAAGTCCCATCAAAATCACTCATGCCCTGCCAGAGATTATGCAGAACAGACAGATAGGCAAACATTTAAAAGAAATATTCTTTTTTTGCTAGTACCGTATACCTGAAAGTTGATAGTTACAATTATTAATAATATAAATTACAAACAGACACTTCAATTTTATTTATTTGTACAGATTGAATACCACTTTATGATTATCTATACAAATAAATGTAATTGGAGTGTCTGTTTGTAATATTAAAATTATAGTTTAAAAAACTAGCAATCGAACTAAAAAGTAAAAAATAATTTTATTGCAAAAAGCGTGGGGTGCTTTCTAAAAATATTTCAATAATGTCGCCCCATACTTTTTACAGTAAAATTATTTTCTAATTTTTAGTTCCGTTGCTATTAAAGCGTGTTTCTTAGTTTTTTAAACTACAATTTATTTTCTACTTGTTAGTTTGGTACAAGTATTTATAAAACCGTGGTTGTTGAGGTTTTTAAAAACATTTTTTTTAGAAGAAAATCTTTTTTTTTTCAAAATATTGTATTGTCATCGGCCCTTGACCCCTGTGCAAATTCTCCAGTTAATCAGACTTCTAGAAGTATGTGAAAATGAAGTTAAATGATCTTGTTACATACATATATGTATACATACATGTCAAGCTAATAAAAAGCGTGATAATAACCGTTTTTGACTGAATGCATATACAAGGTACATATTCCCAAATAACATTCTTTATAATTTTTGTCTGTCTGTTTGTTCCGGCTAATCTCTGGAACGGCGGACCAACTTTGTCAGACTTTTACTGGCATATAGCTGATGATATAAGAAGTAAGTTAGGCTCCTTTTTTTCACCGTTACGCGAGGTTGTGTTGTATCGCGGGTAATACCGCGGGGCTCAGCTAGTTACCGAATAATTGTATTTAGTTTACTGGTCAATAGATATAATATATGTAGCCACAATAACTTCCAGTATTGTGGTAACACCATAACTTTCATAACATTTCATAACATAGCATAGTATTTATTTATAGACATATTGCAAACATCTGATTATATTCTGTAGATAAAATAAAACACAAAGATCTGTATAAATATGTGTATATATTTATAATTTAAATCTTCGATTGTGCATTGCTTTTTTTCTGTCACCGGTCGAGGACTTTAGTTGTGTTCGTATTTGTTTTAAGTACAGAAATACATTAATTTGATACTCGGTGAGTGGATATGTAATTAATTAAATTCATTTGATATATTAGTTTAAAACATAGTCCCTGTGATCGCTACCCCTATTCATCTCGAGGATTTCGTAAGAGACGAATAAGTTAGCAAATTATAAATCTACTTCTTAATAAAGCCCAACTACGACAAAAAACGACGCCGAAAAAGCATGAAACAAATTTCAAGTTAACGTGTCATGGACTATGGCACATTACTAAGTTTCAAAGTTTCATAGTTCATAATACGTTAACACTGTAATATTGTTTATACATCAGAATAACCCATAGGCTAATATTTGCCGCGATAACCGACATACACGCGAGCGGAGCGGCGGACCGCAACTAGTTAATACATAATTATATAGTTTTTTTTGTAAAAACATACCTATTATACATAGAAAACACCCAAACTCCGTAACAAATATTTGCAAATCATACAAACATTTGGTCTGACCCGGGAATCGAACCCGAAACCTCAAGGGCAGCAGTCGCATACGCTACGACTGCGCCACCGAGGCAGTCGTTGATTTCACTTAGCAGCTACAAGGTCCGTTACATGCACATTGCACAAATCATGGGATTACATTAATTGCCGTACCTACATAATCCTATCACATTTATTTCAGGTCAGAAGCGTGTTTATTCCACACTCGCCAATTTTCGTAGTTAAACCAACAGTTTAAAGTAGGTCGTTTCTGTGAATGATTGTTTACGTAACATTGGTTAGAAGAGACTCCATTACAAGTAGGTATATGAGGAAATAATAACGATACGAAGCTCTGTAGAGAGAAAAGAAGAAATATCCAGTAGGAAAGTGAATAATACTGATTAAAGTGAAAAGACAATAAGAGAAAAGATTTCTTAATCCAACGGAAAGATTGTGTAGGAGGAGCTCGGTGAAGAACAAAATTAAATACAAACAAAAGTCAAAATAACTTTCAGATATTTTTCGATACAGAATACTTAGAAACACGGAAAAACCCCGACGTAATTAAAGCATCAGTTCCAAGGATGATGATTCTGTACAAGATTTACATGATTCTACCATGGTATCTATTATCTTTTTTACTGTCTATCTACATGCTCTTCTGAACGCGTTCAATAAAGTTTAGAACTTTGTTCTTTTATACAATTTAACATTATCTTCTGTTACTTATTTGTACAAATATTCACGCCTCTACCTAGTGTAGAGGCGTTTAAAGATCCACATTTTGAAAATGGTAGTTTTAGTCATATTATGTTGACGTAACATAGAAAAAATTATGAATTGAATTGAATGGAAAACGTCTGTTTTATTAGTAAAATTATCTTCAAAGAATAGAATGAACATAATTTAAGCAATATCACATACGATCATATAGCAGACCATTCTCAAAAACTATATTTGTAGTAAGATTCAAGCACGATTATGGCAAAGGCTTGATTAGAGTCTGTATAATATTCTCTTGTTTTACTTCCGAAATAAAAGGTCCGGAATCGAACTGTGTGTTTAGTTATTTTTACAGCATATGTGCTAACAAAAACATGAACAACGACAACTACAATGAGACCTTGAGGACACGGGTCTTTCCTTCTGGTTTCTGGTTCGGTGCTTCCACCGCAGCCTATCAGATCGAAGGAGCTTGGAAGGAAGATGGTATGTCTAATAGCATATTTCCGTAACAAAAAGTAACAAAAAACGCTAGACTGCACTAGTTTCTACTCGTAATAGTTTGGTATTTAACCTAAAGCTTCATAATAATGTTATACAGTTATTTTTTATTTCAAAGTACTTCCAATATATCAGTAGCTTATTTAAACTAATTGTTTTACACGGAAGACCGGTGTGAGATAGCGCTTACGCTGTGTTTCACCGAGTGAGTGAGGATACCCGAGGCCCATACCCCAACCCCTTCCCCATATCCCTTTTCCCATTCCCCAATGGTCGGCAACGCACTTGTGACGCCTCTGGTGTTATGGGTGTCCATGGGCGGCGGTAATCACTTACCATCACTTAAATACGTCTGCCCATTTGCCGCCTATACCATAAAAAATGGTATTGAAAACCATTATAATTACTACTAAAGCTATCATTTCTATCAAGTACATATACCTCACCTTTTCTCTGCATCGATCAATCGACTGGAAGGGAGCATTCCCTTCCAGTCGACCGTTTAAGCATCAAGTCCATCGATGTATTTATTTGTGCATAAAGTAATAAAATAAATAAAGTAGCAATGAATTATTATCGCCAACAGGTAAAGGGCTATCAATATGGGATGAAGCCGCACACCGAAATCCAACCCCAATCATGGACAGCAGTACAGGTGACGTTGCTGCTGACTCCTATCATCTTTACAAAGAGGACGTGCAAATCACAGCAGATCTTGGACTAGACTTCTACATATTCTCCATCTCCTGGCCACGAATTTTGCCCAACGGTTTCACGGATCAAGTAAACAAAAAAGGAGTCAAATTTTACCAATCTATCATGGACAATTTGTTAATTCATAATATAGAACCCATGGTGACCATGTATCACTGGGACCTTCCAGTTGAGCTTCAGAGAATAGGAGGCTGGACAAATCCTATCATTGTGGATTTATTTGTAGATTATGCAAAATTGCTATTCGAAATTTATGGTGAAAAAGTGAAATATTGGATTACAATGAATGGACCTAAGGAAATATGTGTAGGAGGGTATGGATCTACAGCAAAAGCTCCGATGATGAATATGAGTGGGATAGCAGAATACCTTTGCACCAAAAATCTACTGCTAGCTCACGCAAAAACATATCACGTTTATCAAGACTTATACAGGAAGGAATATAATGGATTTATTGGCATTGCTATCAGTTTTGTTTGGTATGAACCAGCGTCAGAGACTGAGGATGATTATCAGGCAGCCATTGATGCGAGAATGTTTGATGTAAGTTTATTATCAACGGCTTATAACAATCCCCTGCGGAACATAGGCCCTTTTCTTATAAAGCAGGTTTTAGCCTACAGATTTTTCAACTTATCCATCTCTTTGCAGTGTTTTTTCATTCATAATCCGTCACCATTTGGAGAGTTTATCATTCTAAAAGTTAAACTCTCATAAATTGCTTTTATTTAAAAAATTCTAATGTACAATAGATTTGTTAGTAATCAGTTTTTTTTTATGGAATAATGGGCAAAGGGCATATGTATCGCCTGATGGTAAGCGATTACCGCCGCCTATGGACACCCGAAACAGAGAAGGCGTCACAAGTGCGTTGCCGACCTTTGGGGGATGGGGAGGAGTTGGGGTATTTTCCTCTGATATCCTCACTCATTCGGTGAAAAACGCAAGCGCTGTTTCACACTGATTTTCTGTGAGGCGTGGTATCACTCCGGTCGAGCTGGCCCATTCATGCCGTAGCTTGGCTCTCCCACGGTTAACAATAATTTAGTAGCAGAAACGCCATTTTAGACTCAAAAATAAAACCTATGATGAAATGTAAATAAAGCTTAATTATCTTCGATTTCAGTGGGGCCAATACGCACATCCAATATTCGCAAAAGGCGGAAATTTTCCCCGGGAAGTAAAAACCAACATCGCCACAAAAAGCGCAGAACAAGGTTATTCCCAATCTCGTCTTCCAGAACTAACTTCCTCAGAAGTGGCTTTAATACAAGGATCAGCTGACTTCTTAGGTGTGAATGCTTATACCACAAAATTGGCGTACAGAGATGCTTCTTTTGATGGGTCTTATATGGTACCATCTTATATGGACGATATGGGTGCTGTGCTGATCAAGAATATATCTTGGCCACAGTCTGCAACCAGTACAATACAGGTAATTTATACATATTACAGTTGGTGTTATTATCCATCATCCACAACCTTCATCAGTCGCCTCATAGTCCTCTCCTTGCTGGACATAAGCCTCTCCTTATAATTCGAAAGTTACTCTTGTCTGTCTATTGCACTTTTACAGCTAAATATTCGATATATGCACCCACACCATGGCGGCCTGGTGGTTCAGAAGTATCACTAGGACGCCATGGCATTGTTGCATTGTCTGCATTACACATACACACAGTATGGTGACCACCACTCTTGGATTCTGCTTAAGCTTTCCATCAGGCAAAGTGGAGTCATTTTGGCAGGGCCATAGCCCATACATAAAAAAACGATTTCGATAATCGACATAACTGTTCGCCAATCTTTGGTTGATGCTAGTAAGATATATAGAGGTAGGATAGGATATTGACATGAGAATTGTCACCGTCTTTTGCCCACTACTGTGTTTGGTGAGTCCATTATCAATTCACTCAGCTAACGACTAAAGTTTTAATTGTAGGAGGTACCAGAAGGCTTCTTCGAACTGTTAATGGAACTTAAAACTATTTACGAGAACCCAACGATATTCATAACAGAGAATGGTTGGTCCACGGCTGGGGGATTGGTGGACAATGACAGAATACAGTACCTGCGTAGTTATATCATCGCTTTACATGACGCCTTGGAGGAGGGAGCTGATATAAGAGGGTACAGCGTTAGGTCGCTATTCGATGGCTTTGAGTGGTTGTATGGATACACGTAAGTATTTTTTACTGTAATGTTAGAGAAATAACAGTTGTAGACGCGTTGTAAATATATCGTTACTCATCTCTATTATTAGTTTGACCTCTTGATATACCTTTCCAAAATAACAAACTTAACAAAATAAACACTAATTAAATCATACATTTCTGAATCATTTTTCATACTGATGTCATCCTTAAAGTCTATAATGCGACTAACAGCTCCACGATCAATTAAAAAAATGGTGTCCTTTATTTTACAGAGAAAAGTTTGGACTATACGAAGTTGACTTCACATCAAAGAAAAAGCAAAGAATTCCCAGAAAATCGGCTTTCATTTATAAACAAATATGTAAAACAAAGGTTTTAGATCCAGGATATGAACCAAGAGCATTCTCAATACGAGCACCTGGTAAAAATAAGGAATATGGAATATATAATAAAATGAGGTCATACTTTGTATTAACGAACTTTACAGAAGAAAGAAAATCGAGAAGATTATAAATGTAAATATTTTATTTTAACGACCTGAAAATCATCAAACCAGAAACTTAAAATTGAGTGATCAGAAATGTATCGTGGAACCGTATTTGTTGCCAAAAGGTTCGTAAGCCTTGAATTTTTTAAGAAAAAGGCAAATAATGATTGAAAATTGGGCAACCATTTTAGCGAATTCAGTTTTAAGTATCTCTGGTGGCCCTGTACAAAAAATAATTATTTTTTTAAAAGTGGACTATTTTGTTTTTTTTTAACAATAAACCATACGAATAAATTGTACGTTTTAATGTATCTGTAAAGTAAGCGAATTTATTTTTAACGGTTTTATTTAGCTTGCCCTTTTCGTTTATTTATTTATTTGTTTGTTTCGGGTCAAACCATAGAGGTAGGATCAAACCCCTTCCTGTTGACAGATTGATCTGAAATTTGGCACACACCTTTAGTTCTAGTTACAATACAATTATATAAATTCTGTTTCATTGCAAATGCGAGACGGCCGCTGCTACAAAATGGGGATTTACACATTTTGTCACGACTACCACTTTAAGGGTATCAAATGAAAGGGCTTGACTAGTAGGACACAGATGAGAAGTACTATGGTAATGAAATTAAAAACTTCGAAATAAAAAATACCGCTCGGCGTATCCTCGACGACACAAAAGACAAAGGGCTGCCAAGCGCCCGCCTGAGCACTCGTACCGCACATTGCCCGCGTTTTCGCTTCGAAATTTCGTCGCTTTGCTCCTGTTTTCCACGATTATTTAGAAAAAATATTTAATTATATTATATTATATTATTATTTTAAAATACCGCTTTGTACTAAATGCATATGTACATATGTATACGCGGTACATTTACCAAAATATCATTTTTTATAATTTTTTTCTGTGTGATTCGGTTAATCTCTGGAACGGCTGAACCGATTTCGACAGGACTGTCACTGGCGGATAGCTGATGATATAAGGAGTAACTTAGGCTACATTTTTAGACTAGCATCGCCCCGCGGCGTTACCTGCTGCTAGAATAAAAAACGCGGGTTACACCGCGGGTTTCAGCTAGTCATTATATAATAATAAAATAAATAAAATAAAAAGCCTTTTTATTTCCTGTAAATTTACAATACTGCATATATAAGTACCGGTCTTATTCTATGTTATTAGATACAATAGATATAGAGACTTCGTTCTTACTTAACTTATACTAATACTCTTAAGGAAAAAACTATAACCTAAAATCTATGTAACGTTAATATCTATGTATTTAAAAAAATATGTAAAAATCCTATTTATGACTATTTTGGCTACATATATTTACTTATACTAATCTAGTTTATTAAATTAATCTACAGGAACCCCAGAATGGGTAAAGGCCTCCTCCAGTGATGCCCATTTGACTCTGTCTTGTGCTGTTTGTCTCCAGTTTGGACCAGCTATTTTTTTAATATCATCCTCCCATCTTGTGAGAGGTCTTCCTCGTGCTCTTTTGCCTAGCGGGCCTTTCCAGAATGTCACTTTTCTGGTCCACCTAGGATCAGTTTGCCGCGCAACATGTCCTGCCCACTTCCATTTCAATTTTTGTGCATAACTCACAGCGTTTGTTGCTTTAGTTATTTTACTTATATTTGTGTGTCGTATTTTGTCAATCTTTTTTATTTTCAGCATGCTACGCTCGAGTCCTCTCTGACATACGCTGATCTTCTTTCTTTTTCTTTCTTTTTCTTGATAAATGGCAAACTGTGCCGATGTCGACAATTCTGCCAGTGTCAAGTACTATGGAGATACGCTGATCTTCTTTTTTGTGTCGGTAGTAAATTTCCATGTTTGACATCCATATGTCAAACACGGTAAGAAACTTGAGTTCAGGACTTTTGTTTTAATAGCTTGTGGCATATTACTTTTGAAGACTTCCTTGAGACTCCAGTATTTGTTCCATGTTAATTGGATTCTTCTTTCCAGTTCTATGTTCTTGTTTTTTCTATCGAAACTAATCACTTTTCCCAGATAAACATATTTATCCACGTACTCTAGAGGCGTGCTATTGACTATTACTGGTCTTTCCAAGCTGTTTGTCATCGTCTTAATCTTTGTTATATTCATTTCCAGTCCTACTTTAACACTAGCTAAGTGTAGGGTGTCTACCATGACCTGTCATGTCATTATATAAAACCTGAAAATATGGTTGAAAATGCAACATTAGTTTTATTACAACAATCGTCATAAGATGACGCGTTGGCACGTGTCGACGGTGGGAAGCACAGTCTCGACTCTTTGTGCGCGTACTTATGGTACATTTGTTTTCGTTCTGAGCAGCAGGTATTATTTTAAGACCTTGTAATA
This sequence comes from Spilosoma lubricipeda, assembly GCA_905220595.1. Classification (NCBI taxonomy): domain Eukaryota; kingdom Metazoa; phylum Arthropoda; class Insecta; order Lepidoptera; family Erebidae; genus Spilosoma; species Spilosoma lubricipeda. The sequence goes on from HG992296.1 coordinate 2,350,823, forward strand.
ATACCTAATATAACTAATATAGCGTAGGTATTTTTGCTTTTGTATGGGAGTGATGTATCTGTTACGCAGTAACTATTTATTAATCAGACCAGTCAGACCAAAAAATGAAATATACCAACCAATCAGAAGATTTCGTGAGAGAGACAGACTCTACCTAAACTCAGTCTCTCTTTCTCTCTCTCTATTAAAATCTGCATCTGCGTTTATTAAAAATTTGGATTTAGTTCGAGCACTTTACGCTCTGAAAATATTGTGACAGTAGTTTTTGCCTACCAAACTTTCAAACGTTATGGTCAATCACTATGGTAACATTTTAACTATTCAACTAAACAGTGAAACTAAACAGTAATAACAGTATCCGTTTAACCACATCACTAGTGCTGTGTCAAATTTGTTTTGTTTATATGTCACGTCTAGAGAAGTTTTACTGATTATTATTAGTTGAAAATGTGCGATATAAACGATAATCCAATTAAACTTAGCGTTAAATGGAATGGTAAAGAATACGAAATACCAGAACTATCGCCGTCGGACTCCGTTGCAATGCTGAAAGTCGCCATCGAAAATGCCACAGGCGTTCGGCCGGATAGGCAAAAGTTACTCAATGTAAAATTTCAGGGTAATTATTATTCATTTACTGCCTTGTTATAAGTTTTGAATACATCTACAGTTGTACCTGCATTTGTGGCATCGAATTCAGAAACTTTAATATATGATACAAAAAAATGTTTGAAGAAATATTTTCGATTCGATAATATTCTTTACATAACGATTTTTGCTATGATCTTTGAAAATTGTAAGATAGTCTTATAAACGCTTATAATGGATAATATTATTCCGGTTTTCTAATATCGCCATTGAAAAAAAACAATCATAAATGAAGAAATGTTTAGATTAATTTCTATTGCAATGCAAGTTCTAACTCTCGGCTCTTTCTTTGTTTCTGGGTCTGAGCTTAAAGTAATATCTACTATATACCATTTCATATAAAATATTTGAATTTAAACATAAATCTTTGTGGAGACCAATATTATAATCTCGAGTGATAGGAATATCATAGTATAGCTAAACCATGATGAACATAAAATAAATGAATGCATACCCTTATTTCTAGTTAATGTTTGAAGATTAATTACAAAAACTATTATAACTTATTACCTACATAACTTTTACTTAGATGTTTAATCTAACTGTGGTGGTAACACCTTCAAAACAAAATTGCCTTAAATTAGGCAGTAACATTTATTTCAATAAGTCTCACATACCTGATGCAGGATTTAAGACATTGAAAAGGATTTTAGGAAGAGCGCAGGTGCTACAAGAAAGTTCAATGATCTGAGGTTGTTCTAGAGGTTTAAGTGGTCGCCGCACCCATCCTCGAATTATTTTTCTGAGTCTGGGTGTTCTTTGTGTCCGTTTCATGTATGTTTGTGAAGTCTCCTGACACACAGGGTGTATATGCCTAATGCGGGTGTTGTCATTTTTTAATAAAAAAAGCTAATTCATGGACCTGTGTCGAGGTGGGTAGTGTCTTGACTGACTGAAAGCTAAGACTAAAGCGATGAATTAGATTATTTGTACTCATTTGGATGTAATAATTTATCATTGCACACTAATATTGAATATGGATAATTTGAAAGTAACTCAGTCTCGTCTATTTGTTAGGCCTTAAATAGCTTCACTGATTTCAATGAAATTTCACATGAAGATACTTTGATTCTTCACGAATACCACAAAAGCCGAGGTATGATCTGAGCCGCTCTCCAAAGCTAGTCTGTTTGGGCAACCTCAGGAAGTACTTTTCAAATTACAAGTACTTACTACAATGAAGGCTTTATAGCATCATGTTAAGACCAAAAAGAGCAGAGTATTAATGAAAAATGTTGCAAAATCGGGAAAACAATTCCTAACTCATCTCATCTTTTAAGGTTGACTTGCTATGACTTTTTTATTGTAAGCAAATTTGTTCACACTGTTTAACATTACGCTACGGGTAAAAGGAAACGCAGATGAGGTTGTGCAATATAGCTAGTCTATAATATGTATGTATTTAAAAAAAATAACTGCTCACAATTTTTTTGGTAAATTTTCTAAAAATGAATTCTAACTCAATTTATCACCCTCGCTCCGCATCGTCCTGAGCAGCCTTCATGGTGACAGTTGGCCTCATCTGTCACCCTCAGGATAATGCCTATGGAGGATGAAGATCGTGAGATCTCCAGCGTCCTGAGTCGCCTGCGGTACGTGGCCCATTCCCGGGCCTAACGGCCCGGTAGAGTTCTAAACCTCTCCAGGTCCCACTCCGCCGTCTCCTTGGCAAGCATAACTTTCTCGTAGAAAGAAACGGCGGAGTTCCACGCGCTCTCGCTCCGCAACGTGACCCACTGCACATTAAATTCAATTCTTGTAAATATGTATATCTATATATAGTGTGCTTTGTGTGCCTTCACATATATAAAAGAGGAAGGTGACTGACATACCCAGAGATCAGGACACAGCCCAAACTGCTCAACCTAGAATCCTGAAATTTTGCATGTAGGATCTTTATATAAGGTAAGTGAGCACTAAGAAAATAATTTTGGAAAATTCCACCCCTAAGAGGGTGAATCAGGGGATTAAAGTCTGCGTAAGCGAAGCCGCGTGCAAAAGTTAGTTCTAAATATACACGTATAATACAAGAATAGCTCGTTTTACTGAGGTATTAGATAAGAGAGTTTATTAAATAAGATATTCAGTTAGGAACGGTCTTCCATTTCAGGAAAAGTGGCAACAGACAACTACACATTATCAGAGCTACAGCTGAAGCCGAACCTTAAGATCATGATGATGGGGTCTCTTGAAGAAGCTATAGCTGGTGCGCTGACGAAGCCAGATGTTGGGGACGAAGTCGTCAATGACCTGGACATTGAGGAGGAAGAAGTTGATGTGGAGAATCAGGAGGTAATAATTGTATAGCTCTTTTTTATGTGTTTCTCTTGTTGTCCTTCTCTATAAAAAAGGAAAAATTATAGAAGAAAATTATAAGAAAACCGGAATTGTTATATTTTCTACTAAGAAAATATAACAATTCCGGTTTTTTCACGACTGAACATGTTTGTGTGCCTTCATAGTTGAGTGAGAGTAACTATCTTATCAATTTCTCCATGCATTCCGACTTCGCATTGGTTTATTAATCAGGATATTAAGAGGAAAAGGAAATTATGCAGACCTGAATCAGCTGAGAACAATAAATAGGTATAGGATACCGGAGGCCCATAACCCAGACCCCCTCCCTCCATCTTCCCTCCCCATCCCCCAAATGCCGGCAACTCACTTGTGACGCCTCTGGTGTTGCAGGTGTTTATGGGCAGCGGTAATAGCTTACCATCTGGCGATACGTCTGCTCGTTTGCCCGCCTATTACATAAAAAAAAACTACTTGGCTTGTCTGTTCAAATAATTGATGTCTCTGCAGATATACCTGGCAAAGATCAACAAACGCGTGAGGGACTACAAGATAACCATTTTGAATGAGCCTCGGGAAGGCAAGAAACTCCTCGTACTGGATATAGACTATACATTATTTGACCATAGATCTGTTGCTGAGACTGGTAAGTTGACAATTTTTTTTTCTAGATCTTAAATAGATGTGGTATACCTACAAATCACTTCAAGAAGCACATCTCTCGGCCGCCATAGTGTCCACATTTACATACGGGATGGCGACCTTTCGAGCTTTCCATCAGGCAGAGTAGAGACATTTTAGCAACTGACACAAAGAAAAAAAAGTTTCTACCGCAGGTCATGGATAGAAAGTTACGAAAAAGAGGTTTTGATCTCCAGTAACCCTAAATCAAGTTGTCATAGTGTACGAATATTATACCTATAAGTATGTGTTGTAAATGTATATATATCTTTATGTAAACATGTATTTATGTCGTATTTATTGTGCCCGCTACTTGGTACACCGGACATTTGAATTTTTAAGTTATTTTTAATTATTCACCTTCCATGGACTACGACAAACATTTCAAAACCAAAATTAGCAAAATCAGCCCAGCTGTTCTCGAGTCTTAGCGAGACAAACGAACAGCAATTGATTTTTAAATATAAGAATATGTGTATATAATATGTACTACTCTATCAAGAAAGTACCGGGAAAAGATCAATAAATAATACACAAAATGTTAGTTATTCATCCAAATTCATTTTATCACCTTCAAAGTATGCTCCTTCTGAAACGATACGGATATGGTGGTTGCTCGATGGTATTTATTGAGTGTCTGATCAAAAATTGAAATAGCTCATTATCGTGGTGCAAAATCTAGGCCTTTCCCGTCGAATTTGCTCCTTTAAGCGGCGCATAACGCTCAAATATTATACTTTATTTACCGTTTGACCTTCTAGCAAGAATTCCGACTGCATACACCAACGGAGAGTCAAAGAAAACAGTCAACATGACTTTGACTTTTGATCGACTTTGGTGTGGTTTTTTCGGTTTCGGTTCAGTTGGAAGGCGCCATTCCGAAGCTTGTTGACTAGTTTGCATGTCAAACTCGTAAACCAACGTCTCGTATATATATATAATAAACAAATCGTCCATTCCCGATACTTTTTGACTGAATGTATGATTAAGTATGACATCTATTTCTCACTTATTATCTAACCCTGTGCACCTCCCTACAAGACTTCTAACCACCCTAAGGTTTATTGGAAGAGAATGCCTTAGGCAATAAATATGGCATAGGGGGCAAACGAGCAGACGTATCACCTGATGGTAAGCGATTACCTCCGCCCATGGACACCTGCAACACCAGAGTCACAAGTGCGTTTCCGACCTTTGAGGGCTGTGGGGAGGGTGTGGGGGTATGGGCCTCCGGTATTCTCACTCACTAGGTGAAACACAGCGAGTGTGTGTGTGTGAGGCCGTGCCTCCCACGGTCAAAACAAATAACCCACTTGTGATGGGATGCAGAGAAAAACGATAAATTAATACCGTGGGTGACATAAAATGTCTGAACAGGGGTTTTCTATGTATAATATGTATGTATGTACGAAAAAAAAGTATATATGTATTTATACCAGTGGTCTACTACTCATAACATAAGCTCTGCTAAGCTTGGGACTAAATAGGTAGTGTTAGATGTGACAATCTTGATTATTTTAATTGTTAAAACAGCCTAAGTGAGAAACAAGAGCCAATGTTACCCGACCTTACCATACTATATCATTTTCTTCCATGTTTATAGGTTACGAATTGATGCGTCCATTCCTTCATGAGTTCCTGACCTCAGCGTATGAGGACTACGACATCGTGATATGGTCAGCCACGGGGATGAAGTGGATTGAAGAGAAGATGCGTCTCCTTGGCGTGTCCACGCACCAGGATTATAAGATCATGTTTTATTTGGACTATCTAGCTATGATAACCGTTCATACGGCCAAATATGGAACGATAGATGTAAGTATACCAGCTCTATTCATACTGTGGGTCTCGTAAGCGAACAGACACTGCAAATAGAAAGAAAACTTGAAAAAAAACTCTATATCATCCTGTCTAGCCAGTGTGGTACAGTAGAATAAAACAAAATAGGCCTTCGCGTACGTCCAGCAGTTTACTGTGTACAGTTACCCCTGTGAATTCTATTTCATATAAGTATTCGTTTGTCTTAGAGGCGCTTATAGCCCAGTTGCACTCGGTGATTCGAAACAATCTCCGAGGGTAAGCAACGACGGCGCGGTCAGTACCTAGATGGGTGAACGCTGGTGGCATGATACCATGAGCGTCTCCGTGATTCGCAGGTCACGTTAAGCAATCGGTCCAGGTTGTTATCATATGATAACAGTCGTGAAGCTTAGTTGGAGGCCTTTGGGCGGCTTAAAAACATCCAAAGGCTTAGATTACGTAGCCACAACTTTGTCTTGCCAGTCCCAAACCCGCACTCGGCCAGGGTGGGGACGTACGGCCTTAACCCTCTCTTGAGATGAGCCCCGAGCCCAGCAGTGGGGCGTTATGGGTTGATGATGATCTATTTGTATGTCCCTTTCATGTAAGTTTGTAAAGTCTATGAGACAGAATATATGGCTGGAATGAGAGTAGTCTTTTAAAAAAAAAGTTACTCAAACAAAACTACACACAATATATGTGCTAAAGAAAAACAAGGTATCATACTCATTAGAGTAAATAAAGTATAAAACCCGCATTTCCATATTTCAGGTAAAACCGCTAGGCGTAATATGGGGCAAGTACCCTCAATACAGTTCAAAGAACACAATAATGTTCGACGATATCAGAAGAAACTTCATCATGAACCCCAAAAGTGGACTTAAAATCCGCCCCTTCAGGCAAGCTCACCTCAACAGGGATAGAGATAGAGAACTAATACATTTATCAGTGTACCTTAAAGATATAGCCCAATATTGTGAAGATTTCGACACTTTGAACCATAAAAAGTGGGAACGATACAAGCCAGACAAGAACAGGTCTGCTATCAAAAGAAAAGCGGACGACAGTGCCCCGCCAGCACCCAAAGAATGACGGTAATATGAACTCAGACTGGTTCAAAATCGGTCTGCAAATCGCCTTAATCGCTTAATAAGACTGTTGTTTCGATTACAGAGTATAAGTGTAGAGAAGTTGATTAATAATCCTAACTTACTAACCTGATCCAGTATTCTAACCGTTATGACCCCCTAACACAAGCATTTTAATTAGACAAAGGGGTCAGAATAATGTTATGATAAATACTCCTAACTTACCAGTGGTCCCCAATCCAGTGTACTAACCGTGTGTGAAAACTTCAGCTGGAGCATTTTACTTAGCTACAGGGGTCATCCAGAATATGTTTAGTAACTCTTAACTTGATAACCAGTGGTTCTCAATCCAGCATATGTACTGTTACGGACCCCTCAACTCAAGCATTTTACTTAGCACTAGGGTTACCAGAATATGTTCAATAACTCTTAACTTGCTTACCAGTGATTGACCATCCAGTGTACTGACCGTTATGGACATCGCAACTCAAGCATTTTACTTAGCTGGAGGGGTCAATTACAATACAACTAATTTGTCGTAATTTACTTGTAGTCTTTTGACAATGAATTTAAATAGGCCGTGAGATAACCAAGTAAGTCTTGCTATAGTTTATGTACGCAAATTGTTAAAACACGGCTTTAATTATAGAAAGTCTTGAACAAACATGACATTCGAGCGCTATTTCATACTTAGGTATTCAAAAATAGAATGTAAGGAGCGATTGTGTGCGGCCTTAAACGTCATTATTGTATTTTAAATTTTTTATGCTGGCAACAATAAATGCCTGTCAAATAAAGTAATAAATTTTAATGGCAATTTTTTTTTAAGAAACTAAATTGTATAGGTACATTTAAGAACATGGATTTTTAAGTCAGGTGCAAACAACAGTCCTTAAAATCTAGCTTGATTTCTGTGATAGATGGGTAGGAAACCGACAAAATAACTTTGAACAAACGATGCATAACGTATATTTTCATTCTTTACGTGCCAGTTTCATCACAAACTAGCTAAACCCGCGGTGTTACCCGCGGTCATTAAGTGCAGTACATCTATTATATAAAATTTATACATGTAGTACATATATCTATTAAATATAATTATCGTGTCACTTTGTTGCTCACGATGAATTCCGACACTATCCCTATAGACTGATTTAACTTTTTTATATGTTTTGCTGGCGTGCCACTGGTGTCCACTAGTTATAAAAGGTATAAAAAATCACAAATAAAATGTACCGGTACTGCCCTCGCACAGTAAATCAACTTGTGTGTATCATATCAAAAATGTGTGTCGTTGGCGAGTGCGGCACCCGTGGCCCGATGATGCAGAAGCATCACTAGGCCAGCATGCTGCATGGTTGCATTGTCTGCACGAGCAATGAGTATGGTGACCATCACTCTTGGATGCTACTTATGCTTTCAATCAGGCAGAGTAGTAATTTTGGCAGGGCCATACATAAAAAAACTCGTAACAACACGGTTGCACTGGGCATGGTCACAGGCTGACTCAGCCTGGTCAGCCTTTGACCACGGCGAGTGCAACCTGGTCGAAACGTCAGGCAAATCAGAGGTATAGAGTACCTTTTAATAACTGATCGCGTTAATTCCCGTAAAAATAATTGTTAATACATCATGGAACGCGAAAGTTTAAAAGTTAGTAACACCTACGAGGTTTCTAAAATGACAGTAATGACAGCTGTCAGAGAGATCAAGCTATATTTTTAGGACTATAGTTTCTCTAAAACCATGATGTTATGGCAAACAACTTCTCTAACTTATGCTCAGTGGTTTTTAGGCATAAAATATCTAATTATTAAAAGCTAAGTCAAATATATAAATGTACGATAAAAGTGTTAAGAGGCGATTTGCTTTATATTTTTTAGTTTATAATTTCGTTGGTCGTATTATCGAAATGCAAGATTATCTTGTGTTGCTATTTAAAAAATAATGTTATTATTTTAGAACAAATTTGTATGATTTTCAACTCAAAAATGTTGGTTAAAAACTTTTTTAATCAAAATATGGTATTTTCTAATTAAGAACACAGTTTTGAGATTTTTTTAAGTGTTGCCAGGGAGAATTAATTGAACTTATTTTTTGTCTTACATGTTATGGTATAATATAAACATTGTTTAATGAAAGAGCGTAATTGTTATTTCCAAATGGTCGCTGTAGCGCGCACAAACAAACAAGCAAAAATTCTAAAGATTTGTTTTGAATTCTCGTTTTGTTAACCCTAATAAAGACCCCTTAATTATTATTTTTTAATGTAACTGAACACGAACTACTTGGTAAACCATGAATAATTTTGTATTCAAATAAATAAATAACTTTTATGTAAATAAAATAATTTCATAGAACATGATATCCTCTTTAGGGTATCTTAGGGTGTAATAGTCGACCCTAATACTCCATAGCAATATACTCCTGATATTATTTAACTACATTATAATATGTAAGATAAAAGGCAAGCAGCATGACAATGCCAATACAGGAAAAAAAAATGCATTTAATGCGATGTATTTATGTAGCGATAATAATTTTATTAAATCAACCTCACACTGGTCACCGATTGGGTAGATAACCATGACTACCTACCTCTTTTCTCTCTTATCTTGAAATTCACCCCATACATTTAAACACATGTAAAGGTAGAAAAAGAAATAATAGAAAGTTAGACCATATTAATAATTAATTAAATAATCACAAATTTTAACAAAAACAACCGACTTCAAGAATTGTACCTAATTGAAATGGGACCACACGGGAAGGACCAGCTTACAAAATAAAAAAAAACAGTCTAATTAATAACCTCCTTCATTTTGAAGTCGGTTAAAATTGAAAACAAGCTCCCGAAAGTCGAATAAACAAAAACATGCAAGTGAAACTACTAACATCTTGTTAAAAAACAAATATACTTTCTAAAAATTAATTTACCACGCTTACTTAAACATACAAACAGAAAGCTAAGAAAAAAACTATAAAAAACGCGCTTTTATAATTAAAGCGAACTAAACACCAGAAAATTTTAATGTAAAAAAACGTGGGGCGACATTGAAATATTTTTTAATAAGCAACCCACATTTTCTTTATATTCTATTGCCTTCTTTTTTTTCGTTTTTTTTTTTTAATTTTTTCTTCCAATTATCGTCTTGTCATCGGTGCTCTACAAGTCTAATAAGTTTGAATATGACCGTTTAAAGTAGGTCACATCAAGTCCAAAGGAGTCGTTTACAAACCAACATACAGGTGAAGCTAATAAAAAGCGTGTTAATCAGAATAAAACAATGTTCAAAGTTGACTGTAGCTAATCTATGTGCCCGTTGAAAAAAACATTTTATTTTGTTTTATATGAAATTTCCATGATTTTACGTAAGATTGGTTTAACCGGAATAAAACTCATTATAATTAAAAAAATAGTATTTTTTTTTGTATTTAAAAGACGTTAAAAACATCATAAAGGTAAATTTTGCAACGTATTTAATAGTAATGTATGTTAATCTGGTCCACTCACTTTATTAATACTTTTGATGTCTAAATTAACAATTATTATTATTAGAACTAATAAAAAAATCAGCTAATAACGTATATCTCTTATATGTTTGTTATAACTCGATTTTTCAAACCAATTTCCTTAGTAAACTTTTTAATCTGATTTTTGTCCATCTACCGTGTGACAAATAACGATTCATAATTTATTTTAATATAATTATGGTAACCACTGTTATATTATTTAATGATAGATTTTGTGTAAAATAATCTAAAACGAAACGCATTTTTTAAACTCCGTATTTTAGAACTAAGCAATCATCCATTAACAATAATAACAATACATAGACAATTATAGCTTCGAATGATTAAGAAAATAAAAATTGTCCATTTTATATTAAATCTTAATTAAACTGGCCATGTGTTAAGTGCCCAATGTAAATAACTACAACATGGCCGGTATATAATTAGAATATTACATTTTTAATTTATGAATAAAATATTGAAAAATGTTTAAGACTTTTATTTCTTTTATCAACACATCATGCACCTAAGGCATTCTCTACCAGTCAACCTTTAAGTGATGCAGAGAAAATAGGAAGTAGGTGCATTTAGGTTATATTTAATACTAGTTGTTGTCCGCGGTTCCGCCCGTATAAGTCGGTTATCGCGGCAAATAGTAGCCTATGTGTTATTCTGATGTATAAGCTATATTACTGTAAAGTTTCACCCAAATCCGTTCAATAGTTTTTGCGTGAAAGAGTAACAAACATCCATCCATCCATCCATACTTACAAACTTTCGCGTTTATACTATTAGTATAGATATCAAATACCTATGTAAACTTACCATACACTACACATAATAGTTACGTACATATAGTGCAGTGGAGTGAGGGGCGCACTTTAAATGAATCTGCGCACTTACTTGACCTGGAGGGCTTACTGACTGCATACGGGAGCTTGATACGTGCGTGTACTAGAGACACTCGGAGGAGTGTAGTGCTAATCGCTAATCTGTTGTACTGAAACTCTATTTTAGCATAATAATGCAACATTTTAACAAAAACCGACTTCAGGAACTAGACCAAACTAAAATGGGACCACTCGGGAAACACCAGCTTTCAAGTAAAAGAAGAAACATCAAAATCAATTCACCCAGACGAAAGTTATGAGGTAACAAACATATATCGGATTCATAACCTCCTCCTTTTTTTAAGTCTGTTAAGAATCACTAAATATTAAGCTTTGTTCTGTCAAACCACTAAGTACTAAACATACGTTAACGACTGACTAAAGTTATATACGTTACACAAAAATAGACTATTCTAAATGTCATCGCTATACCAAAAGTTTTATGACGCAACAACAGAATTTGCGCTAGCGTATATTAACAGGTCTAAAAGTATGTAATTAAAATGTACGGAACAAGAATCTTCCCTCTTAAGTCTGTAGCGAGAGAAATGATTCGGCACAATTGGCCGGATCGGCTGAATTGAGACTACGCCCTAAGACAAAACCCGTGTTAAACAATTCTACAATCTTTTACTAATGAATTAGGCTTCTAGTGGTTCCAAACTCCCATCTCTCTGGGGACACTAACGCACCTCTTGACTTGTATATCTTTTATTTTTTTTATTTTTTATGTTTGACCCTGCCATAATGACTCTACTCTGCCTGATGGAAAGCATAAGCAGAATCCAAGAGTGATGGTCACCATACTGCGAACGCAGACAATGCAACAATGCAGCATGGTGACACACACCATGGCGGGCTAGTGATGCTTTCGCATCATTGGGCCTCCGGTCTCGCACTCACCAACGAAACACGACAGCATGATCGCTGTCATTTTACGTTGATTTTCTGTGCGAGGGTAGTACCGCCGTACGAGCCGGCCCGTTCGTGCTGAAATCAGCATGGCTCTACTACCTTGGTTGGTTGGTTCCCTCACTGATACATAGAAACTCAAAAACTATAATAAGGAGGGATTACGTGAGGTATTTATGGGGTACGAGTCTGTGGGAAGTGTGTTATATAAAGAAGGTACCTGATGTTATCGGTAAGTAAGACCTCCCAACTTCCCAACAGCAATCGTGTAGTCGTGTAGTGGGCTGTGATTAAAGCAGCGGTGCAGTAAGTAATGAAGACTATGTAAGGTTCAATAGTCTTCTTTTTGTTTTTGAATTATAATTAGTAGGTAGCATAACATATGTATTAAAATAGGTGTTCAAATACTGTTACTCAGAAATAAACAGGGAAAATATTGACGGAAAATTCCAATAAAATACCTAAGTAATAATTAATGGTTACGTTATTAGAAACTACAATACTCTTCCTTCTCTTGGCAATATGCTTCTTTACATATTATAAAACTAGCTGAACCCCGCGGTGTTACCCGCGGTTATTGTTGTAACAAGTAACCTAAAAAGTAGCCTAAGTTACTCCCTGGATCATCAGCTACCTGCCAGTGAAAGTCCCGTCAAAATCCGTCCAGCCGTTCCAGATATTACCCGGAACAAAAAGAGGTTGTAGACCAAAGTACGGGTCTATGAAGCCATTGTATTGCCAATACATACTATCTATATGTTGCAGAGACATGGTGTTGCTACAAAGCAAATCAAGAGGCTAGACAACTTTCATCTTAGATGTCTGAGATCCATTCTGCGCATTAAGTGGCAGGTCCGTATTCCAAACACAGAGGTTTTGCGTCGGGCGAGTCTACCCGGTGTGGAGGCACACAATGAAGCCGCAGTTGAGATGGATCGGCCACGTATTACGCATGTGCGATAACAGATTGCCAAAAGCAATCTCCTACGCCGAGCTATCCTGTGGAAATCGTAGACAACGCGGCCAACACCTCCGATACAAAGACGTCCTTAAGCCTAACCTCCTCGCCTGTGACATACCAAAAGATTCTTGGGAGCAGATTGCTGGTCTCAGACACGAGTGGCAAAAGACAGTCGCCAAGGGCGTCGAAAGGGTCGAGACAGCCCGTGTAAAGGATCTTGACGCGAAACGTCTAAAAGCGCAAAACCAGGCCCAAGATTTCGTACAACTATACCTTTAACTCGGACGGCCAGCTCTACTGTGCGCAATGTAACCGGATCTTCAAAACTAGGTTTGGTTTTGCCAGCCACACAGATTGTAAAAGGCGTTTTTATTATGCACTTATAGTTCGTGAATTCAAAACATCATAAAACCTATTTACTTTACCTATATGGTAGGTACTGAATTTATCTTACAATCTTTTTTTAATTTGTTATAAACTCAGACACGGAGCCTTCTTGGTGTACCTACTTTTTTTGATTTGCTTTGCCCGCGCCATTTTCTTTTCACGTCATTTAGTCATTTCCTCGCTGAGGTGGGATGAAAAGTTATGTGTTGCACTCGAGCGCAAAGATTTTTCAGCTTTCAGAGCTCAGGATTCTAATTTTTGCATCACTCGCAGCGCTCGTGATTCAAGATTAGAATCCTTCGCTTACTCGGTCATCAAAGTTGAAAAAGCAACTTTGCACTCTTGTAAAACAAATAACTATTGTCTGTCTGTATGTTCGGGTAATCTCTGGAACGGCTGGACCGATTTTGACGGAAGTTTCGCATAGACTACTTCGCCCCGCGGCTTCACCCGCGGTACGACGTTAACCTCGGGACTCAGCTAGTTTGTTATAAACCGTTGATAATTTTTTAAAAAAAGTATCAGTGTTGTAAACAGATGTGGTAAAATAAACATTCCTAAACTAGCAGAATATTGATTCGACTTTCCGTTAGAATTCCATAATGCCGTGGTAATCGAGGGGTCAGTAAGTCATTTTTTTAATTGCCTAATTAGAATGTACGTGAAACGAGCTTCTTCCTATCTAGGTACACACGTAAATAAATTGGGAGCGCATTTTCTCGGTCAAAAGAGAGTAATAAATATGGTGAGGAATATGGCGCGTTTTTTTTCGAAATCACCTTTCTTTCTAAATTACTATTCGATTACAGCGGAAGATATAATCACAATAACAGTTAATATTATAATGAATTGATGATTAATTAATGTTATTTTATTCAATTTATAATATTCTAGTCGATGATTGTATTTGATTTAAATGTTTTAATCATTGACAGTAATTAGTCGGTTCCTTGGAGTATACATAAGCTTGCTTATGTATACTCTAAGGTCGGTTCAAAATTCGAGTATTTTGTTAGTCTATGACGAGTAAACAGGTACATAGACACATTTCGTGCCTTCCAAAAACGAAATGTGTTTGAAATAATTTTAAAAGAAAACATGTTTGCATTCGGACGGAAGATCTCGACTGAACACCATCATCAAGAACCTAGCAGTTTGATTAAACGACTTATTTAGCCCCTGATTCCGAACAGTGAGAAATTATCACAATATTGAACGTTAAATACTTATACATATATACAATACTACTACAAGAATATACGTTGATTGCATACTTGGCCTAGTGATTTAACTTTAAGCGGTTGCGACACCGCTATCTAAAGATCCCCGCGACAGAAGATGTATAAGTACTTATTCCTTGTGCGGAAAAAGATAAAGATATAAATATATTAACTAGCTGAACCCCGCGGTGTTACCCGCGTTATTGTTGTACCGCGAGTAACGCCGCGGGACAAAGTTAGTCTAAAAAAGCCTAAGTTACTCCTTGGATCATTAGTTACCTGCCAGTGAAAGTCTCGTCAAAATCCGTCCAGCCGTTCCAGAGATTACCCGGAACAAACAGACAGACAAAAAAATTTTGGTATATTTATCGTGTATACATACATATGCATTAAGTAAAAAGCGGTTATTTTAATATTACAAACAGACACTCCAATTTTATTTATTTGTATAGATAACATTTGTGAGATCGGGCGTTGATCAGAACTAAACTTTGACTACCATCCTCTTTGGCGTGAAAATTGTGGGCCGAAAATAAATCTTTAAGGAAAACCAGATCATTTCGATTTGATTTTCCGTTCCACGAATTGTCTGACCAATAAAGTTACAGGAAATAATAAAATCTAATTCTTTACGTTCCACGTTACACGTGGTCACAAGACAAGAATAAGAGTAATAAAATATAAATAGGTATAATAAATGTTAGAACCATGTTTAGTTTTACGGCTTTTTCCACCCCGTACATTATCTACAGGCGGGATTGTACGCAGAGATATTATAATATTGACTATGTTTCTATTAAATCCTGTTTAAATAAATAAAAACTACGTTTACGTAGATCCACACAAAACATACCACGCGATAAATCCGCAGAAAAACGTGGGTACAAGTTATTTACGCTAACAACTTTTATTACAAACAATAAAACGTCGTAAAGCGTCTAAACATCGAATTGCATTTGTATTATATCAAAGCAATATAAAGCATTTTAAATCGTGTTCGGCTATTGCGATAGCTTACGTCATGGCTACAAATCAGATGTATGTGACGTTTTTAATCCAGTGTTGCTAGAAAACATTTATCATTTACCGAACCTAAATTCTTTATAAAAATATTTAGGTTCGCACATTATAATATATTTATATCATTTAGCAGTATAAATCTATTGATGTGTGTAGTGTAAGTGTCTGCGTGTACTTTTCTTATGTAGATATGTACATTATTTAAATCTGTCTGGTCAAAAAGTATTGTGTGTTCTTTATTTATTAGGTTATTAAAAGAGTGCAACTAAAGTGTTTACGTTGATTTTTGTGACAAATTAAAATTATTATTGATTAAAATACCACAATAATATTACCCTCGAAATAGGGTAATGTCCCTACACATCGGGGAACATTTTCCGTGTTTGCTTTGAATGTGAAGTGTGACTATTAGATATTTCCCTGCCCCCGCCCTTCCAAGCCAAACCTGCCAGTCAGTGCCAGTGTTAATTTATCCGACTCCGAGTGAGAGCGCTGTCTTGTTAGGGCAGTTACGTTACTTTACTTAGTGTAGTGAGCGATTTGTACGTCCGTAGACGTAGTTAGTTCCGCGTCAGCGTTGCCGCTTGCCGCTCGACTGACAAGCTTTTCGTGTCGCGTCATGTATTACAATTAAAAATCAAATTGCAATCTGTTTTAAAATAATTAAACAACAGAGCACTTACACTTTAGTCGATTTTGGAACTTTTATTGACCTCCAACTAAATATTTGTGAACATAATGAGTTGTATTGTGAAGTTATATTGATATACTTTGTGATAAACAAAGTGAAACATTGTTATGAACAAACCTTTAAGGTTATTGTAAGTTGTGCCACTCGACGTGTTTGATATGCGTTTTATACTATCAAATAGTAGATATATAAGAATGAGTCATTCATAGGAGCGGTCTGAGTAGTTTTATTGGAATACGAACAAATCAATTAGCAGAATGTCGCATGTTATTTCTTCACAACCATCTTCAACATCGCCGTATCAGCCTACTGAGATACAAGAATCCCTCAATGGGCATAGTCAAAGGAAATCCACAATGGAAACGCGACAAGACCGTGATGACTGCTGCTTCAGAGCTGATAAAAGTCAAGGATGTTTTCTTTATTACTGCTGCAATTTTCTATCGAGCGTCTGTGGAGGAATCAGGGATTGTACAGAAAAATGCTGCAACTGTTGCGCTGATTGTTTAGCAGACTGCTGTGAAGACAAACCTGAAGACAGGAATAAGCGCAAAAGGTACGGAAGCAGTCAGGAATATGACTACGATGATAATACATGGGTGGTCGGCGCTATTCAGCATCACAACACGGCATCTGATAATCAACCCGATATTCCAACAATGACACTCGACTCTAGTGTACGTTATTCTCCCAGTCATGACTCGGGTCATGACAATAAATCACACTGCCACGATTCTCGTACAACTGAACTTCACACACATCATTCTAGCTGCCATGATTCTGGAATTCATCACCCTAGTGGTGGACACAATTCTGGACATCATTCCAGTGGACACGATTCTGGAAATCACTCCAGTGGCCATGATTCTGGGGGTCACCATACCAGCAGTCATGATACGGGCGGCGGCACGTGCGACTCTGGTGGAGATTCTGGGGGTGGATGTGACTCAGGGGGAGGCGGAGATTCAGGCGGGGGTGTTGATTAATCAGTAAAAAAAAACTATCGATATCTGTAATATCGATTAAGTGCTTGATTTTTAATCAAGTCACTTTTTCTTTTCTGAATGCCAAGATTGTTGCCTTGTATAAATTAATTCGTAAGTCGTAAAAAATATTGTTACAAAGTTATGTTTTTAATCTGTAACATCTTTCAAAAAGAACGGACCTGTTTAACAGGAAGCGGGGATTTCTATTTAACTAAAATGCAGTTACTAACTTTTAAACTTTCGCGTTCCATGATATATTAACAATATTTTTTACGGGAATTAACGCGATCACTTATTAAAAGGTATAACATACCTCTGATTTGCCTCACGTTTCGACCAGGTTGCACTGGCCGTGGTCGCGTTAATTTCCGTAAAAATAATTGTTAATAAAATGCAGTTGTCCAGGAAATGGTAGTGAAATGGCAGATGTTACCAATACATGATGGAGGTCACTCGTTTTTTAATTTTGAAATTATCATCATATTGATGTTTTATTATTTGTGTAAATACCTACTTATATTAAGGAAAGCTGTGGTTTCGTAACGACCTATTTACAACAATTATCATACAAAGCATTAATGATTCATAATTGGTATAGAAATACCGAAGCACTAAAATAGCAATGGTAATTGAATAATTAATAAACCGTCCATGTTAGGAATGGTCGTACCAGTTTTATTAAATAATAAACATAAATATACATTTGAATTTTTATATTAAACAGGTGCTTGCTTACTTTCGATAATTTATTTGTGACAGTTGTAGTTTGACAGCTGCTGACACGATTTAAAAAAAAATAATCGCATACCGATGACATTTTAGAATTTAGGTTGATTACAAAAAAAACTTGAATTTAAAAAAATAAAATTATACTATGTATTTATATTATGTGAATAATTGTTTATTATAAATTATACTATGTATTTATATTAAGTGAATAATTGTTTATTGTTAAAGTTACTAAGTACACTTATGTTTACGTTTCTGCCAAATTGCACTTGTTTTCATTCAAAATTATTTCTATTCTTTTTTATTCTGGTCTACTGTACTTAAACTTACAGCTTTTTTCCTTATTTATCTTGTCCGCGTATATATAATTCATTTGTACGAACTATTAGCGTTTGGTGAAATTAAACTTTAGATAAATCACCATTTTCAAGCAACTGTCAAAGTTAAAATAATATTTTTAGTGTCTTATTAAATTAACGAAAATAAACGTTTTTTGACCTGAAAATGGTTTTACGACGAAGCTTCGTATCAAAATACCTATAATGTTTACATTGAACGACTCGCCAAGAGGTTTTTATGCATTTTTTAAGACCTAGTTAAAGCGTTACGCGTATCTAACTCCTATTTGCGTGCCATTTTATTTTAATGACAATGGTTACTTTATGTTACTTTTGACACAAAACAGAATACACGGACGATACGATACAAAATTTATATCATCAGACAAATCGTTTGACACAATCTATGTGGAAGAAAAGTCAAATTATCTGTCACGTATCTGTAACGAACGACTGTAACCAATTATACAAGGCCATATATAACAAAGTTGCATCAGAAGATGCCCATATACCCATACCTACGTTTTCTATTTTCATTAAATTTTCGTTAATATTCCCATTATTTAAATAAACTTAAACTGATAACCAATTTTTGTACGTACTTAGGTCTAGTACTTAGTAGGCTAAGTAGTTACGTTTTATTAAAGTAACATAACTTATTTCTATTATTTTCTAAATTTGTAACACTCCACTGATATTTTTATGTTTTCGTATAAAAATATATTTCATTTATTTATAACTTGAAAAACTTAAACAATAAATTTTAACATGACCAATATACACTTAAAATAACGTAATATACATAAAGTATTATATAAAACCTTGTTTACATAAGTGTTGTACCTATCTCTTCTTCAAATAACTCCTTTGTTAAGTGCCTATAATGTTAGATCTGACGAATACAATTATATTAATTAAATAATAATTAATAATACAATTAAATGTTGCTGACATTTTTTATTCTAATTTAGGCTAGGTATTATGATAATGTTATCAATTCACAAAAAGATTTGAATTCAATTAATAAGTGCCTATTTTAATCTACCATAGACCAGACGAATATTTATATTAATATTTGTCTATGACGCAAATAGCCAATAGGTATCTATTTATCGCTTTTATTAGTGAATTTACTCGAATATTGTACTTATATCTGTGTAATTTTGTATTAAAAGTGTAATATTGTGTTAACGTTTGTTTTATTTGCCTTATCTGTAAAAGGAAGGTACTATAAATTAATTAAACACTTGATAAGTTGTACTTAACAACTCATACTTTATCATATTAGTTTGTTTACAGTATTATCAAACATGCAAATAAATACATTATTGTTATATTTTTTAAAATTGTATTTTATCGTATTGAAACTGAATTCCAAAAAGGCGCACTATTTTCAAATTTGGAACTATGATCGACTTGCCCACACTGTATTTTAGACGACCTAAATTCAACTTCTTGGCAAGTTTTTTAGCCATTTTATGTCCATTTATTTAACGGGCCTGTTCATCTAATCTAATGGTTAATGATACTGACTAATAAGATAATGATAATGATGTAACGAGCATGATCTTCTGTTTTACGTCTGATTGTAATTTATATCAAGGCTATTAATGACTGTTTAGAAATACGTATATATTTTCTTGTCATGATTGAAATTTTTTGACGAGTATGTTGATGATCCTGACTCCTAAACGAGCAGTCGTGAGTTCGAGACCAACCCAGGCCAAATCATTGTATGATGAATATCAGATCACTAGCCGACCCACGCAACCTCGTTTCCGTCTTCTATTGCCCGTAGCGTGAAAATTTTCCTCCGTTTTTAGAACATTCTTCATTGGAGCTCCACTCTTATTGATCTAAGCGTGATGATATATAGCCTATACCCTTCCTCGTTAAATGTCCTATCCAACACTTAAAGAATTTTTCAAATCGAACCAGCGGTTCCTGAGATTAACGAGTTAAAACAAACAAACTCTTTAGCTTTATAGTATAGATTTGTTCTCTTTATAATTACATCCAGGTAATTCATCTATAATATGTTTTTATGGAATAGAGGGCAAACGAGCAGACGTATCGCCTGATGGTAAACGTATAAAGTTAAGTTATTACCGCATAAATTTATTTTATTTATTTATTTATTTGTACAGAAACAATTTACAGGTTCAAACTTATCGGCGGTTTCCGCACTAAGCTATAAATACTATAACAGATAAAGTAACAGAAGCCATCACAAAATCATTTTCACAAAAAATACTACTCTAACCTTGGCACAAAAAAATGCAATTTGGGTCGCACAGCGCTATTTAATTACCGTTATAAAGTAAGTTAGTTATGTGCCTAGCAACCCACTGTCCATCTAGTTTATCGTCTAGGAGGGTAAAACCAACCAGCAGACACGAAAATAAGTAAATCTATACAGATATATCAAGCTAAAGAGTTTGTTTGTTTGTTTAAACACGCGCGAACTACTGGTCCCATTTGAAAAATTCTTTCAGTGTTAGATAGCCCATTTATCGAGGAAGGCTATAGGCTATATAACATCACGCTAAGAGCTACAAGAGCGGAGCACTAATGAAGAATGTTACAAAAATGGGGGAAAATAATCACGCTACGGGCAATAGCAGACGCAAACGAGGTTGCGTGGGTCGGCTAGTAATAAGTACAACAGGTTTTATTATTTTAAGTAATAGGGTGTAAACAAGCAATACTGTTTCTTCTCCCCTTTCAATTTAAATAGTTATTAATATAATAACTACGTAATAAAATGACTCATCGCAATATACTGAACTCAGATAACCTCAAATCAATGTACAACATCTTAATCATCTTTGCTGACGCACGCAGATTGCGCGCGCTTTTGATGGGTACAGTTGCATTTCCTCAGCTCTCTTGGAACAATGCCAACGTTATAACAAGGCATCGATTAATACTACTTTACTATAAGTGCACCCGATTGCACGCAAGGCGCGGACTAAACAGCTTTGATTTGACGCCAAAAGTTATTGGCGCGATAATTTATGCAGTAGCTTTTGCGCGTAAGTATTAAATGCAGTCTGTGTCTGCTGCGTACAGTCAGCATTATGTACCTACTTATGTAAATCTATTATCTATACTTTATATTATAAAGCTAAAGAGTTTTGTTTGTTCGTTTGAACGCGCTAGGCTGTAAAATGCCTTTGAAGAGTTTGTTGCTTCCCGTCCAGCTGATTTTTACAAGAAGGGCATCAATAAACTGCCAATGCGTTGGCAAAGATGCGTCGATTGCATGGGTGATTACTTCAAACAACAGAAATAAAAAAATTTTAAAAACTTTCACTTATTGCATACAAAACGGCTATTTCATAGGTAAAATCCTATTATAAAAGTTTGTAGGGTACCCTTGCCGATGCACGAGTCCGACTCACACTTGGCGCGGGGTACTTCACAATCGGGACGAGACTTCACTTGCTTTAGCTCGGTATTTTAGTATTTGGTATCACTTTGCCCTATTTTTAGTTACAATAACCTCTAAACTAAACTAACGTGTAATTTCGGTATTTAACTTTACTATAACGATTAGATTAGATATTAACAAGTAAACGCACATGAACGGATGGCATAGGGTTATAATGGTCACCTCGTGGCTTCCTACTACGCTTGGTGTTACAAGTTGGGATTGTTCTTCTGAGTCTAGTTGTGTTTTTGTGTTTCGATTCAAGTATGTTCATGAATGTTCTAAAAAAACCAATGACATTAATAAAATAAACATTAATAGTATTAATTGAATACTGTTCAACCTGTCAAAGTGTCAAATATTGAAGTTTTACTGGTTCCTGTAAATTCTTGACTTCGTCAATTTATTTTTATGTCGCTTTACCGTCGGTACATCAATTGTCTTGTGTCTGTTTACCCGACTACAGCTATGCTAAAAGAAAGGTCAATGGACAATGACAGGTTTCTATGGGACTTTTGTACCGCTTACGACTTCTCATGGTTGAGATTTTTATTATATTTATTAGGTTAGTCATGTCATCAACAACTTCATTGTAAATTACCAGATTTTTAGCTGCTGACATTCAAAAGATATTTCAGTTTTTAATTCACATAAATCATTCATTTAATCAGTAATGAGGTTGCAATCTATGACAGCTATCTGTCACACATAAGTTGTCAAAAGGATAACCTACTACTTTACCATTGTCAATAATTTTATGGTTTCAAAAGAGAAGGAATGTAATATTATAAAGAGGAAAGATTTGTACCTATTTTTGTATGTTTGTATGTTTGTAATGAAAAGACTCAAAAAGTACTGGGCCGATTTAAAAAATTTTTTCACCAATAGAATGCTAGGTGTCCTAATATTACTACATAACACGTAAAATATACCTATATATCTAGCATTGCTCTGAACAAAACCTTCTCTAGCATGACCTCTAACACTTGTGTAGTGTTCTGACTTAACTCTTAACTATTACTACTAAACTAAACCGATTTTAATAAATTAAGTGTCAATAGATTCGTATTAATGGCCCAAGTGAATGTACCTGTAAATGGTACCAGGTGGTAAATATTATCAAAAAAAATTACGTAGTTGAGTTATAATATTTAAACGTTTCCTTGATGTGTATTTATGAGGCAAACAAGCAGATGGTCGACCTAAAGGTGACTGTACTAGCCTACTACTATTATCGAGGGCGGAAGTAATCAGTGACGCTCGTAATACATTTCATACGTTTTTCCACAAATGGGCCTTCCATAATTGACCTTACTCTGTCTGATGGGTGGCATTAGTAGAATCCAAGAGTATAGTGACATACTCATTGGGAATGGACACAATGAAACAATGCAGTATAGTGACCCACACTGTGGCGGTCTATTAATATACTTCTGTATTATTCTATGGTAATTCTATGGTACAGCGTTATTAATCACTTCTACCGCTTCCATGTTCAGGATTGACTGACGTTGGTCTCGCGGTTGGTGTGTGCGACTGCTGATCATGAGGTCTCGGGTTCGATTCCCGGGTCGGACCAAATGTTTGAATTATCTACAAATATTTGTTTCGGAGTTTGGGTGTTTTCTATGTGTGTATTTACAAAAAAAAAGTATTTATTTATTTATTTATTCAATAAGGGAACACAAACAGTAGTATATGAAATGTACATAGGGTTGTTATTTAAAAACTAAACTTAGTAACTATACTACCCACTACGTTTTCCACAGATTACTTATGGGGGTTCGAGTATATAAGCAAAGTTGGCAAATAATCATACATATTATACATTCGTTGTCTATAAAATGATATGAAAGTAATAATTTATCACTAGCGACATATTAACTGGAACTTCTCAAAGTGTGAGAAATATCAGTAACAACAGCAGGGACTACAAATATCAACAACATCGTGATACATTGCATGCATGATATAAAAGTGTTGAAAGAAAAAAAAACAAAGCACAAAATGAACAGTGTTCTTAAAAATAATCTAAAGCCATTAGGCCCACTACCGATCGCTTAAAACTTCAATTACATATTTTTTAAAACGTAACTTACTGAAATGTAATATATCTATGTCACAAAAATTCTTATTATAAGTATCAACTAAGCGGTGCAGCGGAGAGCGTACACCAGCATTGGTTCTACAACGACCGGTGGCAAACAGTCGCCTGGCGCGCACCTCGCGCACCTGCACTGTTCGAGGAATCAGGTAGCACAACCTATGCACTAAGTCTGGGCAGTCAAATTTATTGCGGCATATACCGAAAAGAGTCATGGTATCGAGGAGAATCCTTCTGGATTCCAACGTTAGTAGATTATATTTTTTAAGAAGTAGTTGGTGTGATATTTTTTTATGAAAACATCTGAACTGCATTGCTCGAAGATACTTACGCTGCAACAATTCAATAGCTTCTTTATATTTCACGTAATACGGATTCCAAATAGGTACTGCATATTCCAACTGTGGCCTGATTATCGACTTATATAGATGTAGGAATGTAGTTGGTTGACGAAAATCGTGGGTCGCTCTCATTACAAAGCCGAACATTTGATAAGCCTTATTGACAATGTTTTCAACGTGGATGTCCAAGTTGAGTTTAGAGTCAAAGTATAATATGTATTTATATCAATTGTCTAGTACCCATAACACAAGCTCTGCTTAGCTTGGGACTAGATGGCGTTGTGTGTTAGATGTCCGAAATATTAAATATTATTATCTTCATTAATAATCTTTAACGCTCCACTGCGTGACACATACATCTCCGGTGAAAGGTTCTAATTTAATATACCTACTACGCTAGCCAAACGAATTGTATATAGGGTTTGCGTCACGTTGTTCTTCTCATTGCAGTTCTGTTGTCCTAAGTAGTTTGTTCCTCTAATCTCCTTTTATAGGATAGGATACCTACCCAAAAGAAGAATGGGGGTGGATACTGCATATTATTATTCCCTTACTACATTATTCACTATCGGCATACACCGAATTATCCTACCATCATTAACGTATTAGGATTTTTAAATACTGGCAGTTTCAAAGACAAACAAATTCAACAAATAAAACGTTTTTGAATGAAATGCGCATAGATTACTTATGAATGAGATAAGGTGCGGGTAGAAATTAACATTTCGTGTCAAGGTTATTTATCAGAAGGGACATAAGTACCTATATACTTTTTATGTAGATGAGTATTGAGGACCTAAACTAACATCGCGTCGCGTCGCGGCCGAATATGACTCCTCTTTTTAACCAACTTCAAAAAAGGGGGAGTTTCTCAATTCGACCGTATATACACTTTTTTTACTTATAGTTTAGACATAGACACTAATTAAAAAATGAACTAAAGCTACCGTATCAATATATTAAAGAGGAAAGATTCGTTTGATTGAAGTCGATGAACTCCGAAACCACCTACCGCTTTTAGTAATATTTACGAGAACTACTTTACTTCCAATCTAGGTTAAATTGAAATCCAGTAATAGGAAGTTATAAATAAAAGCAGGCGAAGTAGCACAGTTAGTATTTAGTCCAACAAAGTGGCGCACGCACATCTACATCCAGACTTTTGCGTTCATTGAGCTAACGAAGTTGTATGTTAATTAATAATAAGTGGTTTAGAAACGTAATTATTGTATTCTCTCTCCTCTTCACTGCCGGTCAACAGACAGAGACAGAGATCACA
Organism: Spilosoma lubricipeda; assembly: GCA_905220595.1. NCBI lineage: Eukaryota > Metazoa > Arthropoda > Insecta > Lepidoptera > Erebidae > Spilosoma > Spilosoma lubricipeda. The sequence goes on from HG992296.1 coordinate 2,376,139, forward strand.
ACATATATTACGTCAGTGTCAGTCGGCTGTATACTTCGCGCCGCACACGTTGTGTTGTATTGTCGAATAAACCACCTGTTACGTTTTAACTACGCGCGACGCCTTAAAATACTTAAACTTGAATACTTTAGAATTATTAAAAACAACTGAAACCGCTTTAAACATGTCTGAATCTGAAGAACAGGAACAAGTTATAACAAATCAACCTCTAAGAAACAAACGGGCTGAAATCCAAAATGCCCCGCAAGTGATACAAGATGACGGCAGTACCGAGGCATGTATGGAATGTTGTTGTGTTGTCGCCGAAACGAGTGCAGAAATCACCAGTGATAGCTACAACGACAACGGTGGCTGTTGTGGGGATGGTGATTGTGACTGTGGGGATTGTAGTTGTTTTGGTGATTAAAAATAATGTTATACTGTGAACTTGTTTCGTTATAGAGATATTATGTTAAGTATCGTTTAAGTGAAATAAATATGATTTCTATTTTTTTATTTTATGGTTTTACTAGCTGAACCCCGCGGTTTTACCCGCGGTTATTGTGGTACTGCGGTTATTGAAGTAGGCTAAGTTACTCCCTGGATCATCAGCTACCTGCTAGTGAAAGTCCCGTCAAAATCCGTCTAGCCGTTCCGGAGATTACCCGGAACAAACAGACAGACAAAATTTTTTTTTACTACATTTTTGGTGTATGTACCGTGCACAAAGCGTAAAAAGCGGTTATTTTAATATTAAAAACAGTTACAAACACTCCAATTTTATTTATTTGTATAGACTAGCTGAACCCCGCGGTCCTACCCGCGGTTATTACAAACCGCGGGACAAAGTTAGTCTAAAAAAAGTTGTCTTTTAAGTTACTCCTTAGATCATCATCTATCTGCCAGTGATAGTCCCGTCAAAATCGGTTCAGCCGCTCCAGAGATTACGCGGAAAAAAACAGACAGACCTACAAACAGACAGACAGACGAAAATTGTAAAATGTGTTATTTTGGCACATGTACCGTGTATACATATATGCATTTAATTAAAAGCGGTTATTTTAATATAACAAACAGACACTCCAATTTTATTTATTTGTACAGATACAGTGTGATATTTCAAATTGGATACAGTCATCTACCCTATTCTCCGTGGGGTACAAAATTAGTCATCAGGAAAACCCTTGTGATTACTTATTAATAACTGCACAGCTACGGAAATGATTACCAAGAGTTTCCAACGGGGGAAAGACCGTGTACACAGCATTTGAATTTTATAAGTTTTTTCCTTATTTGTGCTTCACTCTATGTAACATATTTCACTTACGTTTGTTTTGCTGTAACTCACCATGGTTATCAATCATCAAAAGCCTTTAATAGTCTCCAAGGTAGTAGATCCACGCTGATTTCAGTACGAACGGGCCGGCTCGACCGGGGCGGTACTACCTTCGCACAGAAAATCAAAATAAAATGACAGCGTGTCGTGTTGCCTGGGTGAGTGCGAGACGGCGAGACCGGAGGCCCAATGATGCAGAAACATCACTAGCCCGCCATGGTGTGGGTCCATGGTGCATTGTTACATTGTCTGCATTCGCAGTATAGTGACCACCACTCTTGGATTCTGCTTATGGTTTCCATCAGGCAAAGTAGAGTCATTTTGGCAAGCCATACATAAAAATAGTCCCCTGCTAGACATAGACCTCTTCTTAGAAGGGAGGTTTTATTCATCTATACCATGGTGGCCAGAAGGGTTAGACTATTGTTTGTTTAAAGTTGCGCCCCTCCTTGCAATACTGTTGTTCATATCCCCTTTTTTACGTGTGGGAACCCCCACGGGCGGCGGGGTGGTGTCGGAAACGGACCGACTAAAACCACACGGTGTGCCACTCTGCGCCTGAGAAGGAGGGGGTCCGGGAACTACTGTTCTTTTGGGTGTCTTTTACGACACCCAAGAGAACAATAAGAGTGGTGACCGGTGACACTCCTTGTTTTAAATTCGCCATCACATGGATGGTTTGATATAATATAGGTCAAGCCTATCTTTACATTCGTATCAAAACAGTTAAGTGGTTTGGTCGTTAAAACAGTTTAACAAATAAACAGAAATACTCTTGCGTATAAATTGTTTAAAATACTAGTTTTAATGACCGCTAAAGAGGCGCGGATAAGGTGTCAGCTTGGTACGTACCCGTGGTACGTACGTTGTCGGTATACTAAATGCGTTACGAAATTGTGCTGGTCAACTATTGTTTAAACAATTGATATTGGTTAGATATCGTACCTAATCCTCACTGCTTTCTGCTGCGCTAGCGTTGGGGGTTCAAACCCCATTTTTTTTATGGAATAGCGGGCAAACGAGCAGACGTATCGCCTGATGATAAGCGATTATCGCCGCCCAAGGACGCTCGCAACACCAGATGCGTCACAAATGTGTTGCTGGCCTTTGGGGGATGGAGGGGGGTGTCGATGGAGATAGCAGAAGGGGTATGGGCCTTCGGTATCCTCACTCACTCGGTGAAACACAGCGCAAGCGCTATTTCACACCGGTTTACTGCGAGTCCGTGGTACTCCGGCCGAGCCGGCCCATTCATGCCGAAGCGTGCCTCTCCCACGGTATCTTATACTTATTATACCTAAGTAACGTGGTTAATTAATATTAATATGTTTTGATGTATTGTGATGATTATCAAATTGGACCTAATTTTGTTTGAGAAAAGTAATATTTTGAAATATACAGATTGATTCAGCCTCATATTGGTAATACATTCATGACATCCGACATATAACGCCATTGCCTGCATAGTACATAAAAAAAGATGAGATATTGAAAAATGGACTGTAAGCAGATAAAATTAAAACATATAATTCAGCAACAAAGTAATGTCTACGAGAACAATTCCTAAAAAATATTGTTTTTTCAAATGAGATGTTTCTTGTGTGAACTTCTGCGGAGATTGGAGAACTGACCATTGACGCCGAGCGACGCCGATATCGGCGGTGTGTGGAGACACTAGACACGTTCAGTTTATCTGTGTAATCTGACTAATCTGAAATCGTAGGCAATAATTGACTCATGTCCTATTGTATGCAGATAGAACGTAGTCCGAGATAATGTTATCATGCTACAGATATGTGCCAGTCGCCTCCATAACATTAGCCGCGCGCGTCGTCTTATATGTATAGATAGACGAACAAAACACCTGCTACACTTTTACGACGCCTTATAAAATTTCACACTGGTATACTTTGAAAGGGATTGAAATCATTTTAAACATGTCAGGACCTGAAGAACAAGAACAAGTTATAACAGATCAACCTTCAAATAATACAATACCTCCAATATTAATTAGCCCGGTAGTAGTACCAAATAGTGGTAGTACAGGATGCATGGGATGCTGTTGTTATAGCGACGAAACAAGTGCAGAAATCGCCAATGATAACAACAACGGCTGTTGCTGTTGTGGGAAATGTGACTGTGGGGATTGTGGGGACTGTGGGGATTGTGACTGTGGTGATTGTATTTGCTTCTAAAAAATATAAAAATGTTATAGCTAATAATTTTTTACTTTTTTTAAATACTTCGTAAGAAATGTGCATACAAGGTGACATTTTGAGACGGGACAGTAAGGGCTAACCTTAACCGTTAAAGTTACAGGAAAACGCTTTTAGGAGACTATCCAGATTTTTTTAAGATTTTTTTTAAATTATACTTTATGCACATTAATAGTGACAAAGGTGGGTTTATTGCCGAAGGCATTTTCTAGTTAGTTTCTTCAGTATGGAATAACCATACCATCGTAGCTAAGTGGTAGAAGTGAAGCAAGGTCCAACTGGCTCATACGACGGTTACTTCCGATGATAATACTCTGACATTTATTCGAATTTACCGATACGTCAAACATATCGGACCAGTGTTTAATGGCCGTAATATCATTGTCGCTAGGCTTTGATTATCAAAAACTATTTTTGTACTAAAAATGTCTAACAAGGTGACGACAGTTAGTGGTTTATTTGTTGGCTTTAAAAGACAATATCTTGTTTTGGGTTAATTTAAAATCTCGAGTAGGTAATCAAAGTTCTGATTATTTTGTTGTTTATGAACAGTTTATATTTTCAAAAAAGAGAAGACCTATTATACATTCTTGAAACAGTGCATAAATTAATTACTTTGAATTTCCTGTTGCAAAGTAAGATAAAAGTGGGTGCGTCATGTTTTTAGTAAAATAAACAATAAACACGAGCTGTTAATACCTCCAAATAACATCACTATCCCCTTTACACATCAAAGTGGGCCTTATGAAATTTGTGAAGGCGCTTAACAAAAACAGTTATGCTTTCCGGTATTTGCAAAATATTTCCAAACTTTACTGTGGGAAATCTGGAAGTGAGTATATTTGTTGGCCCACAAATCCGTAAAATAATAAAAGATTCTAGTTTCAAAGCCTTTTATCTGTCAAATAAAAATCTGCTTGGAATCATTCAAAATGGTGGCTGCTGAATTAGGTACCTACATAATAAAAATGTGAAATGTGAACAAAGAAATTGCTACCGATTTATTGGAAACATTTTCAACAGATACGAGTCATTAAATATTCATTTTCTGCCCTCGCATCTGAGTTTTTTCTCTGAAAACTTAGGAAGATTGACTGAATGAACAATGGGAACATTTCCACGAAGATTGGAAGGTTTATGTTAAATGACATCAACGTTTTTTAGATAAAAACATGTTAGGGGACTGCTGTTGGTCCGTAAGAGAGAGAAGAACTAAGAGAAATTGATTGAAATTACTATTAAAAGGAGGCAAAAATTAATCTTTTTTTTAGTATTCACACCAAAACTATGTAACCGAGTTAGGTAAATAAATATTTCTTAAACCGACTTAACATATTTCTTTTGTATAATAATATCTAAATAAATAACAAAGTAATAACTTTCAGCTGGGGTATAAAAACTGTGTAAATTAGTGTAATAAACTAATAATTCATTTAATTCAGAAGATTTTCATTGGTACCGTTGGCACGATTAATGGTATTATTCCTTTGAAGTAAAAATAAGATATAATTCGATATTTATCTTTAATCAATACTAAGGATTAGTGCTGTATTTACTTCTTATCGCTATAATCGGTAGGTACCTATGTACTAATTGTACGGATGGTGTGGTGACTAAAGCGGTTACATCGCCGTTTTCTATTGCGTTGAGTACTGTATGTTTGATTCCCACATGGTCTGGGTGTATTTTGTATCTGTTTTATGTAAATTAGTTCAGTCATCTGGTAGTTTTACCTGGAAAGATTTCTGAGAGTTTTGAAAGTTGACAATGTTAAGCATTTTGATGTGATCTTAGGGCCTGTATTCACTTTGATTAGTGCAAGTGCGTAGTGCCGGTGATCAATGATTGTTACAAAATACGTGTGGACCGCAAATTCGCTGTCCACACGTATTTTCTACCAATCATTGATCACTTGCACTTCACACCTGCACTTTTTTTTTATGTAATAGGCGGGCAAAGGTATCGTATCGACGGATAGTAAACGATTACCGCCGCCCATGGACACATGCCACACCAGAGGCGTCACAAGTGCGTTGCCGACCTTTGGTGGGATGGGGAGGGGTTGGGGTACAGGCCTCCAGTATCCTCACTCACTCGGTGAAACACAGCGCAAGCGCTATTTCACACCGGTTTTCTGTGAGGCCGTGGTATCACTCCGGTCGAGCAGGCCCATTCATGCCGAAGCGTAGCTATCGCACGGTTTCTTCAATTAATAATTTGCAAAACTCCCGGTAAAAAATAGATAACCTCCTGTGTTTGCACCAAAGGAGTGTAGGTAGGTACTATATTTCTGAAGTTCCCCGCGTCACAGGCATATTCCTACTGCAAGAGTTGTCTTTACAAATAAATAAAATTGGAGTGTCTGTTTGTAATATTAATTGTATTGTAATAACTGCTTTTTACTAAATACATATGTATGTATACACGATACACATAGCAAAAATGTACTTTTAATTTTTTTTGTCTGTCTCTTTGTTCCGGGTAGGTAATCTCTGGAACGGCTGGACCGATTCTGGCGGGACTTTCACTGATAGGTAGCTAATGATATGGGGAGTAACTTAGGCTACTTTTTTAGAATAGCTTCCCGCGGGGTTCAACCAGTCTTTAATAAAAAGCAATGTTGTTTTTAAATTCAATTTATTCACACCGATCACGTTACACATAAAATGACTAGAAATACAGAGAACAACAATATAATAGTTGAAATTGCTTATTTAAAGAGTATTATAGACATAGATTAAAGTGTTTTTTTTTTATTATCAAGTGACTTTGGTGTCTTGTCAAAGGTAGGTATTCTAGTAACAAATATTATGTAATCGAATCGTTCTTTTTTTGAAAGACTTTTTTTATCATTAATTAACCGACTTCTAAAAAAGGAGGAGGTTTCTCAATTCGACAGTATATTTTTTTTCTTTTTTTTTGTTTTTTCGCGGATAACTTCGTCATTTATGAACTGATTTTGATGATTATTTTTTTAATGGAAAGGAGATATACCAACGGTGGTACCGTGTTAAGGACACTAAGATCTGATGATGGCATCCAAGAGAAATCGAGTCAAATCTTGAAGTCAATTTTTGTTAATTTTACTTATTTCATCACGACTAGAACTTGATGACTACCACTTGACATTGGTAGAAATAGCTGATCCGTATGATTGCTATCTCATCAAAAGAAGAACAAATACTCAAGTAAAACTCTCAATAATGTAAAAAAAGTTTTCGCGTGAAAGCGTAACAAACAAACTTACTCTCATCTTTATAATATGAGTGTGATTAATTTGACAGCCTCAGATCACATAAAAAAAGGCAGATAACGCACGGCCTTGTTCTTGTTGATGCAAAAAAAGTAGCGTAGTTCCAAGTAAACACACGCGTTATCGCTCACACATGCTAAGAAATTACGATACTTTTCGTGTGTTTAATTGGAATTACGCTACTTTTTTGCTTTAACAAGAACACATGTATCGAGTATCGAGTACAAGTATCGAGAATTTGTACGATACAAACAAGGACAAGGCCGTGCGTTATCTACCTCTTTTATTTGATCTGAGGTGACAGCTCAAAAAAAAAAGTGGTGACAGGAGAGATTATACCACGCCTCACCTAAAACCCTTGCTTTTTGTAGTTTACGGTGCAGTCTATAGGAATATTTAAACATATAAGATACAGCTGCGAATCAACACAAAAATATGTTAATTATTTATTTAATTAACCATGTCACTTGATAAGAAATAATAAATAGTAACAATGAATCGAATTACTAAAGTTTAGGCTTGACATATTTGCGATTTCTTTAAAAAAATAATTCCAATGGCTAATAGTTATACAATACTGACTTGACTGCCTCATTGGCGCAGCGGTAGTGTACGCGACTGCTGTGAATGAGGTCTCGGGTTTGATTCCCGTGTTGGACCAAATGTTTGTAAGATCTGCAAATATTTAATTCGGAGTTTGGGTGTTTTCTATGTTTAATATGTATGTATTCACAATTTATCTAGTCCCAAGCTGAGCATAGCTTGTGTTATGGATACTAGACAACTGATGCAAATACATATATACTTCTTTTTTGTAAATACATAGAAAACACACAGACTTCGAAACAAATATTTGTAGATCATACAAACATTTGGTCCGACCCGGGAATCGATCCCGACACCTCATGATCAGCAGTCGCACACGCCAACCGCGAGACCAACGAGGCAGTCTGAATTGAACTATTAGAACTACTGAAGCGATTTCAATGAATGAGGTGTCAATAGATTCGTAATAATAGCCCGAGTGATATAGGCTATCATCAAAAGTTATTACGCAGTCGGGTTATGTTTTTTTTTTCAACTTTTCTGGTTAAAATGTCGTATAATCTATATCATTGCTTGAAACCCATTTTAAAAATGGCTGCAAATACTTCTCAAAATATAATTCGCAAATGTCAAGCCTCAACTACACCTAAATAACAGCACAAATTACTATTAGAATGTAAATTTCGTAAGTGGTATACCTACACATAAATTAAAGATATATCTTTTTTTCCTTATGTATATTCAGAGAAAGGGGTCGTTTATCTTGTTTCCTCGGGCCTCAATCCAGCACTTCATTCCTAAGTATATTTCAAACTAGTTTTGCTCGCAGCTTCTCTCGCGTACAAATAACAACAGCCACTGCTTTAAGCTGATTTTTAAACGGCTATAAAAATAAATGGAAATCAATGGGGGGCCTACGTTCAGTAGTGGACTTCTCACGATATGATGATAAAAATAAAACTAACATTGAATTTTAAGTGAAAGTTAACTGCATCCACATCGGTTTAGTTATTTCTGAGATTAGCGCGCACAAAAACATAGCATAAAAATTCTAATTGGTGTTTTTTTGAGTTCTGGCTCTTAAATAAGGACCCCCTTCATTTGTTTTTCTTCAATATATTTACCTCCTTATTAATAAACTTTCTACGTTATTTTCAATTTTGTAATTAAGTGCCTTTTCAACTTTAAATTCGGTGCCTTAAAGTTGAAAATGGCGCAGATCCGTTGCTTAAATTCAAATAACGTTTATGAATAAGGCGGTTAATATTCAGACATCGGCCTGTTATAATTTAATTTGAAATCTCAGATCAAATAAAAACGGTAGATAACGCACCGCCTTATCCTTGTTTGTATCGTACAAGTTGTCGATTCTTGTACGACACTGACAAAAAGTAGCGTAGTTTATAGCATAGTTAGTGCGTATCGCGTGTGTTTACTTGGAACTACGCTACTTTTTTTGCTTAAACAAGAACAAGGCGGTGCGTTATCTAACTTTTTAACCGACTTCGAAAAAAGGAGGAGGTTTCTCTCTATATATATATATAGATTTATGTGTGTTCAAAGAACCGATTTTGATGATTTTTTTTAATGGAAATGAGATGTCCCAACACTGGTACCATGATAAGGACATCAATATCTGATGATGGCGTCCAAGAGAAATCGAGTCGAACCTTGAAGTCGGTTTTATTTTTGTTAATATTGTACTTGCTTTATTTGATCTGAGTTTTAAATATAGATATATATATTTAATTAACGAGTGACTATTGTGAATAACACGAAGATAAAGTGATCTACTCCTTCTATATAAACATATAAATATACGAACTACACATCTATATAAAACAATTCGGTACTTTGGCAATATCCAAATGCCTTAATTATTATACTATTCAGCGTCTATGTTACAGACCTTAAATTTAATTTACCAGTCAATCTTAGTAATGCGGGCGTTCTTTAGTCAAATAAAAAAATCGGCCAAGTGCGAGTCAGGGTTCCGTAACATTATCCATAAATTTCAAGCGTCAACCTGCTGCTGTTTTCAATATCCAGCAAAAAAACTCGTGTGTTGTGTATGGGTGTATGGGATCCCTTTAAATATAAATCCAATTTTGTTTTTTAGTATTTGTTGTTATAGCGGCAACAGAAATACATTATCTCTGAAAATTTCAACTGTCTAATCACGGTTCATGAGATACAGCCTGGTGACAGACGAAACGATAGACAGGGAAGTCTTAGTATAAGAGTCCCGTTTTACTCCTGGGTACCGACACCTCTGGGTACAGAACCCTTAAAAGTGTGATTTAGGTTATGTAACCGTATTTCATATTTAAAAAATAACCCTGTGGTGGCGTGGGACACCAGATAGGAACGAAGTTCCTTATTATAAAAATATTAATTTCAAGTTCTATTCGAGGTATAAAGAAAATAATTACATAAAAAAACACTAACCACTACACATAAAAATCTTACGGTTTATTTAACGTTACGGACGTTTTTTGCCGTCTAGGGTACCCCTCCACAACGCCCAATAAGGAATTTCGTTCCAATAAACATTGATTTATTTAAATAACTAAATAATCATTATTAGTATGATAAAATATCGATCTTTTACCTTGTAACAGACCCATGTCCTATTTTGCAGTTAAAGTTAGTACCTATATTGTAGTTCCTAAGCTCGCGCGCTTCCTTAGCTTCTAGTTAGTAAGAGAAGAGAGAAATGTTACAAATTTTCGTCCCTTTTCATAAAATCACACCTACGTATATCATGACCGCGAGAAGAAAGGACATAAAAAAGATATTAAGACGTTTAGATTACGGATTACGGGATTACGGAGAGATGGCTACCCAAATTAATGGCGAAAGCAAATGGAATGTATATTGAATACTATGATATAAAAATATACAAATTGTTATCGCTTTCGTCAATTCTAATTTTACGTTTTAAATTTAAGGTCTGTGGTTCTAACTTTAACAATTTGCTCTATTAAATATTACAACACTGATATATTTATAAGAATTAACCTCTCGATTTGGTGTTTATTAGTTTAAATGATTTTAGGGTGATTTATTTTACGTTATTTAGTGATGTTTACAGTGTCAGTAACGGTATCGATACTTTTATAACGTTATCGTTTTTGATAACGAATTACGTTGTTATTGTTACTGTTTCTTGTTAAATTGAACAGGATCTTGACAGATAATAATTTAGTTTACATATATAAATATATTACTATACAAATTCATGTTTCATATATTTATGTTTCTAGTACACGTACTATCGGTATAAGGGTCCCTTCACGTTAGCATTCTTTTAGAGCCTTGAGCAATGGTCTGATGTAGTAAGTCATAGAGATAGCGACTATCACTTTGTATTTTTAAGCAACAAGAGAAAAATAGTAAGTTTAAGCGAGTTAAAACTCTAGTACAATCGCGTTAAAAAAACATGGACGCATCGCCTTAAACCATAATTTTCTGGGACCTGATTGGCTATATATCTATATCTATAGTCCATTTGATCAAGCCTCTCGTTCACTACGAGAGGCTTGATCAAATGAACTATAGATGCAAACGTCACGTTAAAATAGTACTTGTGCTGCGTATACATTTTTCAAAGGCTCACGCTGAAAGCTAGTGTGAAGGCACCTTAAGTCACGTCACTACCCTATAATGCTTTATTTCGTATGGCAAGTTTTTATCTTACAATATCACTAATTATAATTATTTACCACTAATACTTAATTTAAGCACATAAAAATATATTTAAAATACGTTTACAAAGAACTACCCATAAATTATGGGTAAATCTTGAATGTATTATTTTATTATATTCTGTATTTTTATACTTAGTAGCACTATATAAATGTATGCAATATGATTACGTACTTGCACCAAATTAGATTTGGCAATATATGGCATTTTTTTATGGCAATAAATTTAATAGCACAGACGTCAATGATGTAATTCCAATGATATTTTTTTTAAATGAAACTTACGGAAGGCTGCGTTATTTTATCTGTTTAGGAACAATAATAAAAGAAATAGTTTTAATTTTTCTCTTCAGTTACAGCAGTGTATAATTTGGCTAAGGATTTTTTTTAGCTATAGACCTACTTAATTTTTTTTCTATTTATTATGCTTTGTTCGCGTACCTTAGTGACAAAAAATAATTTATTTCTTTACAAAAACTATAATAAGAATCAGACATTTACAAATAAATGTACAAAACAAAACTTAAGTACTCGTTATAACGCAAAAAATGTTTCTTATAGTCGTACCCGCAAGCTACCATTAGAGTTTTTAAGATAGTCACAATTTGTAAGAAAGCAAAAACATTTTTATTTCTAAAACTAACAAATAAATAACTTAATTCAGTAAATAGCGTAGATAAAATTAAAATAACATATTTATGAACACCATTTTCAATATTAAAATAAATTGTAACACAATAATAATATGATTATTAAAACAGCGGTGTTTTACTAGATTTAGAGAAGACATAGGAGACCAACTTAAAATGATAGCATTCGTGTTGTGTTGGCAAGAGCGAGACCGGAGGACTAATGATGAAGAAGCACCCTAATATGCCCCATACCGTATATGGTGACCCACACTCACCATGCTGCATTGTCTGCATTCGTAATGAGTATGGTGACCACTAATCTTGGATTCTGCTCACACTTGATAGTATAGCAAAGTCACTTTGGTAGGTCCATTAATAATCAACAGGTAAGGTAAGGTACCCTATTTTCTTTCTGTACCCTTGACAAGATGCATTATACTACAATTGGTTGCGTAGTTAAGGAGTGAGATAGTAATATGTGAAATAAACATACTTATATTGAACCTGAAGTTCAGATAAATATATGAAAATTAGCTACCTACTTTAATTGTCAGCATACCTACATATTTTTGACACTAATTTCTAGTTTAAAATTTCATATTTTAGTGTTTTAAAAATGACAAATATTAGTTATGAATATTTTTAAAACCATTTAAATACTATAGCAGGTACATTAAAGTCCACTTTATTGATATGAGTTTAAGGTTCTTTGTTAACTGAGAAGTGGTTGATCCCTCACTTCCCAATCCCACAAAATCTTTTCTACCACTGCTTTTTACATATTTCGAACTCTTCTTTCCATATTAAATTCTCATTTTTCCCATCTGATTTCTTAAACACCTTGTTCACTACTTTATGAGGCCTCTGCTTAGCCCTATATGATAATAGCATGCTGTAAATTTTTTGAAGATTATATAATTTTTTTGTAATTAGCAACTACCCACACAGAAGTAAAAATTATAGTAGGTGCGAAGAATTTTGATACTTTGAATAACACGCAGAGTAGTATGCTTTGGATGGTATAAAAGTGCTTATATTAATTCACACTTTTACTATTTATTGACAATAATGAATAGACACTGATCATAATATATGCCTAGTTTAATATCTACGAATAATTTTAAAACTATGCATTTGTTTTGCAATGTAGTTTGATGTTGTTTTTTGATATGAGTGTGTAATTGAAGTGTTGAAAAATTATTTAACCATTGTTTTCAAGTTGAATGGAGCAAAATTAAGTGAAAATTTTTGCTCTATAAATATATTAGATAGGGGAGACTAACCAATATTGAACCACTTCTGTATGGACTGAACGCCAGCAGCGCCACGTTGCATTAGTAGCACTTCGAGCACTTATTTTTATGTTTCAAGTGTAAAACAGTTGGGTCGTTTTATAACAATACAGGTGTAGTCCAATAGCGCTGGTTCATTATGGTTTACTCTCCCCTACATATTTAATATACGTACTACTTACGTCATATGTGTAATTTATTACATATATTTATCTAATTTATTTGACTCATTACTATTAAAAAAATCGTTATTAAATATCCATAACGGAATATTACGAACAATACATAATTTTATCCTAAAATATATTTAAGTACCTAATAAGTTTAAAATATGCGATTTAATTAAAACGGCAAATAATTTACCCTGTGACGTCAATTTGCCTATTTTTATAAAACATTTATTAATAAATAAATTAAAAGTTATTAGTTCCTTTAAATAGAAAAAAAACAGTAAAAATAGCAAAAAAAACTTTTAGGACTAGATGAGTATTTAGTATCAGTATTTTTAAAACGTGGTCTAACGAAAATACTGTTGTTAGTTTCATGATTATTAAACTAAAGAATAACTTAACAATTCACATCTTACCGATCATCGTTTCGACTACCTCGCCAGTTTTAGATCCAATGAGGGATTTCACTGACAATCAACAAACCACGCTATTTAAAACCTTGCGGCGGGTAGTTGTAATAATTCTAATGCCCCATCCAGACTCTCCACGACGCTACACAATGAAATGCAAAGCGAGAGTGAAGACGCGACCTAGGGACGACGCGAGACGATCAACCACACTGCCACGAGAGTGAGGATCGCTAGGACTCCTGCCCTCTCCACTCTCCGAGACTCGTGTTTGAAAGTCTCTAGGGGGCGTCGCGCGAGTCTGTATAGGGCGTACAATTTCGGCTAATCAAAAAAACACTAATCTTTGACCAACACTTCGAAGTTTATATCCTGACTGAGTTTATGAAGAATCAAGCTTTGTAAGACTACGTTTAAGTGATATGGTTAAAAATTATATTCAAGTATAGATTATATTAAGACAATAATAATAAAACTTGATTTAAAATTATTACTAATTATTATAATACATTACATCTTTGGAATGTCATTGCAAGTTATACACTAAAAATATTTAACTACTTCAAAATATTCTTTTACATTTGTATTCTCACTACATATAAACAATTATAATATATTAAATGAGTAAATATCAACATATACAACAAAGATGAATATATAATAATAATAATCTCAGCGTATTTTGTTACAGAAAATACTAGATACTTAAAATAGTATACAGAGTATAATATATAAAGTATACTCAAATACTCGGATTATATAACTTTATATATCGGTTTCCTTGAAAATATTATTAGGGCTATCCATACTGAAGTGTATGTACCGGGAATTGGGCGAATCAGAGACAGGTTCTGTCATATTATCTTGTTCCTCTACTTTGATATGTTTGGGAGATGATTCTGAATGAAACTCTTGACGAAAATTACCTGAAATACAGAATTATACACAATAAAAACCTGAGGACTAGAAACCTCAAATATACAAAATTAAAAAACATGCTGGTAAAACGGATGCTGAGTTATTCCTCTACTTTTTATTAATGCTAAATACTTTTGAAATACTCATTGAACAAACTATAAGCAAAACAAAATACTTACAAGCAGGGGTACAACACTACACTGGAAAATAAAAGCCGGTTCGCACAAGATATTCGTGAAATAAGTCTCGTTCTATCAATGTTAATTATAATTAACTTTACTTAAAAAATATATTTCTTTAAAATCTTATTTTTTCACTCCTAGGGTTAATTTTGCTTCAAATAGGGTCAAAGACAAATTATTATGCTACTAAAAACTTAAAATTATAAGCAAATAGTCGTTGCTTTGAGATTTTCAAATCGTTTGATCGTATATTAAAACTTGTCGATCTGTGTTATGTATGATGACTGCGCAAACACATCTAAGTATATATGTGTAGATATTCACAACTGACACAAGCGTTAACACGTCACGTCACCATTTCGATGACGACTAATACGAGTTTACTCCCCATTCAAACTTGCCTATAGACTTTGTACTTTAAAACAACCGAAATGGTAATATTTTTGTTTTTGAAAGTCGGTTGAGGTTAGAGATAGCACGAGACTTACTTTATTGAACATATCACGAGGCAAAACACATCACAAAAGAAAAAAACAAGCTCAGTGCATATAAACGTTTATTAGCGTACACGCCGTCAGTTACAAGGTATACGCGGATTACGTATCGAGTATACAATGGCAACACCTCACTATACAATTGGTAATAAAAAAAATATAAAATTAACAGTTTGTTAGTGTTTTGATATTTATAAAAAAGTTTTTGAAATTGTTAAGAAAATTATTAAAATAATACTACCATCTTGCAATTTTTTTCGTGTGGCAAGCAAGCACAGCTTGAAAATCGATATTTCTACCAATACAGGAAATAAGTATGTACGTGCGTAAGTGCGTTGTTATGAAAAGCCAAAAATGGATAATAATTTTCAATTCTCGAGAATCTTATTTTGAGTTAATACAAAACTTACAACTAAAAATATTTGAAATTGTATAAGACATTTTGCAAGAAAAAAAAATTAATACCTATAGCGGATGAAACCTCTTCGAAAACCTTTCCAATATATAGAAACTAAAAACATTAAAATACCTAATATTCTTATGAAAGTTGAAAAAAATGTTCTGATAAATGTTAATTCATATTTTTAAAAACCGAATGTCGGATGAAACCTAAGTAAGACAGACCTATTTGGACATTTATTCTTTGCAAAATCACTATCGTAACTTCGTACTATAATATCCCACATCAAGGAGACTTTACAAACATTATTTTCTGAGTAACATGTCTATTTTATTTTGAAATATTAAATACGGATGTAGAATTTTAGGTGTTGCCAAAGTAATAAAAAATAAGTTATAATAATGTTGCCAGTCTTAAATAATATAGTGACATTAAAATAAAAATAAACAATGGTAACTAAATGATTGCAGATTTTAATTATTTAATTAGAATGATATGCGTGTTTAGACTTATAATACTTTTTTTAAATATATTGTTCGAATTTAGTCGATATATTTAGTGTCAACCATTAACGTAAACTTTTTATGGAATAATAAAATAACTATGGTAAGTATCAAGAAGGGGGGACTGAAACCTATAGTCCATAAAATATTATTTGCTCTCACAGTTGTCACTTTAGAATTTACGAGGTACATTTACAATGTATTCTATTTAGTTTGTGATAAAACTGGCACATAAAGAATGAAAATTTAGGTGATATAAAAAAAGGTTTTTTTAAAGTTCTTTAGTTTCGTAATCATCTGTCACAGAGATCAACATATATTTTAAGGACTGCAGGTAGCACGCCGTTTCACTACTTGATATGAAGCTAAGGGGGTCTCCCCCACAGTTGAAAAATATTGTAGATGAACACAAACATAAATTGAATTTATTTCGCTAGATATTAAACAAATCGGATTGCAGTTATTCTGTGTGTTGGCCTCTAACTTTGGACTACTTGAAGAACAATTTTAAATAAAAAATGTTGAAGACTGGAGTTAATGTCATGTCAAGCAGCTTCAGCTTTTGTGTGTTAGGCACATAAACTACGTTAAATGATACGCGTAAGCGCCATGAAATTTACAGCGCTCACGTCATTTTGGTCGCGAGAAAACTATCCCTAATAAACGAAATCCTAGAACGTTCTAACGTTCTAATCTAATTATTTTAATAATGTGTTAAACGACATAACTTAAGACAGAAACGCTGCTCAACACCTCACTTTTAGTTAACCCTCGATAGTACTCTTCATAAAGTTTTCATACCGCTAGCCCAAAATGAAAATCGTATCTTGAATAATAAATTCCAATATTTTGTCTTTGAATTTTGTTCATGGTATATCTTGGTCAAAAAAAAAACAGTACAGTTAACAATAAAACGTAAGTAGTTAATAGTCCGGTCAATTTAGACATTCGAAGTTACCTAAATTCCTACCAAGCTGAAAATCGGTAAGATTGTTTAAAATATCATTAAAAACAAAATTTGAAAGTTTCCCCCATCTTTCCCGTGCGGAAAAAAAATATTCAAGGTCAAAGGTCAAAAAATGAGTTTTTCGCGATTTTCAGCAAAACGGTAAGTTTTATCATAAAAATACCTCAGACCAAAATTGTAGATCATAAAATTATCTACAAAAAAAATATAAATACTTTTTTTCCTACGAGCTACTGCTTTTGAGATATAACGATTCAAAAAGTTATAAAAACGAAAGGTGGAGAATTTTAAAATTTTGTTTTTAATGATATTTTAAACAATCTTACCGATTTTCAGCTTGGTGGGAATTTAGGTAATTTTACTCTTATTTTTTAGTCTAATTTGACCGGACTATAAAGATTCTGCTTCAAATAATAAGTCAGACAAAATCAGACTTTAGCACGTTTTCAGATTATATGTGTGTTACATTTAAGTACATGTCCCTTTAGAGCCAGCTAAAGGAAATGCTAATAGCATGCCACAAAATGATTCTTTAAGTAATATATTAAAACTTTGACACTAAATATAAATAACTAAATTCATTTAAAAACTCTCATCTTCGTTATTTAACGTGGACTAACAAAACTAGTTTTAAACCATGAAGTACTAGATTTTAGCCGCGGCTCCTCCCGCGGTAATGCAGTAAAAGGTAGCCTATGTGATCTCTCACCAATCAAAATATCTTCATACCAGATTTCATTGTAAATGATTCAGCGGTTTAACCGTGAAAGCGTAAAAGACTAGAGTTACTTTCATATACATACTTTATTGAGCTTAAAACTTTGTTTGAATCTCAGGGAGTACTGGTTAGAATTGAAATATTAATATAGGTACTCTTGGATATTCCATTTATCAAGGAAGACTACTTTTTTTTGTTATGTTATAGGGGGCAAACGAGCAGACTTATCACCTGATGGTAAGCGATTACCGCCGCCCATGGACACTCGCAACACCAGAGGCGTCACAAATGCATTGCCGATGTTGGGTATGGGCCTCCGGTATCCTCACTCACTCGATTTGTAGCGTTACGGTACGACCGATAGGAGCGGAGCATAAATGAAACGTGTTTGAAAGCGAAAAAACTTATTTACCTTGAAAGACAAATACGAAGTTAGGAGAGTCAACTAGCTTATAATATGAGTAGGGACATGGTTTAAAAGTAGTTATTTAGTCCACTTTTTAACACCTTATTCATAAACGTTAAATAACGCTTGTGTATTTTCAACTTTAAGGTTTGAATCTGCAAATATTTGTTTCGGAGTATTTGTGTTTTCTATGTGTATATCTATATTAATTTCAAAATAAAAAGTCTATAAGTATTATATCCGTCATTCTAGCTTTGTACCAGCTCTACTTATTTTGAGGCTAGATGGCGTTGTTTCAGATGCCAAAAATATTTACTTATTTTATTTACTTTTAGGGTGTAACTTTAAAGTTGAAAATAACGTAATAACGTTTACTTGTAACGGTAAATAACGTTATGAATAACGTTAAATAATGTTTTAATTAAAAATATACTTATATATACCAATGAGAATACCATACCGAATATATACATACACTTGAGCATACAGACTAGAATTTATTATAAACTATTTGGTATACATTTTAAAAAAAAGTGAACACCTATATAATAATTAAGCTTTTAATTAAAAAAAATATTGCATTGAAAACTAACACCCCCTGTACCTTATTAGAAAAATTAAAAAAAACCTTTTTTTAATATTAATATTATTTAATTTATTGATCACTTTAAGTATTTTAAAAATAGTGAGATATGACTGGCTATTTAATTATGTTAAACTAATATTAACTACTAGATTAAAATTATGAAGGCTAGTCATTTTTAAATCAAATTTAGTAATAAGGCGGTAAGGGGTTTAGGCGATTATAATAAAGTCGACTAGTTATAAGCACAAAGTTACTATTTACATACAATAGTGAAACTTTAAACAGTTAAGATTCAAACACTGATATTATAAAAAAAAATACATGCGCTAAGTTTCATGCGTGTCAGTTTATGGTAGTTCTACCATAGTGGTCAACAACCAGGTTGATCGTAATAATAAAAATTATTGAAAAGTGCCATAAAAAAACAAAGAATGCATTGTCAGAAATAGTCGATTTTTATCTTTAAAAATTATATGTCAACATTAATTTCATTACAAAATTATTTAGTTTCTATATTTTAAAGTTAAAAATCGACTAAATAAAAAAATCGACTACACATCGAATCATACAAAACTACAAAGCTCAGGAGCAACACTTGGTCAAGCCAGTACAGTCACACTTCACTTTGCGGGCTCGCCTTCTACAGAAACCGTAACACTTCAACGCTAAACAACACAAACCACCCTTTTTACTACCCTCCGACTTACAAGACTCCCTACTATTTAACCTTTGCAACTCCGGAATAGATTTAACTTGATCATCTTTATTGTTTAATAACTCATGTAAACGAGACTTCAGTTGGGATGGTGAAACGCTTCTATCGCGGGTTGTTTTAGTCGATTTTATGTCTGTATCGATTATTTCATTCGATAACTCGGAAGTGGACGAGGCTTCTACGTTTGGGCTGTGGGAGTCGATGCTCTCTGGGGTGTAAGGGTCCAGGCATTGGCGGACACAGAGTAAGGTATTATCGACATCATTGACATAAATGCCATCATAACTGCAGTAGTCTGCCGAAGTGATTTCCACGTGAGGAATTCTTAACATCGTTTCGTTTAAAGAGCCGGTTCGCGTTCTACGAATGAGTTTCGACTCTTCTGTTAGTTTGTCTGGGTGGGAGCACGAAATGTCGGGAAGTCTGAACTTCTTGTGAGCGTATAAATCCGGGTCGGTGGGTATTCGTGATAGTCTGGGGGGTAGTAATGAGAGGGTGGAGGGGAGGCCGCTGGCGCTGGCGCATATAGTGCAGGGGAAGGTTGTGTCGCAACACTCTAATGTACCTCGGTCGCTTTGCAGCATCACGCGGAGATAGATCGGCTGTGGAGACAAATGGTTTTATTAGTATATCACATATAATATTTTAAAGGTTAGAGTAAGTTTATATGTTAAGCTTTCACGCGAAAACTTCATCATGAAACTTTGTACACTTCTTGGAGGTATTAGAAGAAACAGGATACTTTGTATTAAATGCGAGCGAAGCCGCGGGCGATAGCAAGAAAAATAATTTTAATAAAATAAACGACTTCAAGAACGGGACCAAATTGAAATGGCACGGGAAGCGCAAGCTTTCAAATAAAAAAAATATCATCAAAATCGGTTCACTCAGTCGAAAGTTCTGAGGTAACAAACATAAAAGAATATAGCTTAATTGTGAACCTCGTCCTTTTTTGGAGTTGGTTAAAAATATATTAAATTAATAATATTGGTTGGTTTATTTTAGCACTAGATTTGATTTTTGGTAGAAGATTACAAAAAGAACATACCGTACTACATACAGTGTGTTCTTTTTGTAGTCTACGCTAGAGCAATACGGTTATCATTACTTTTTATATTTTCTTTAAGACACAAGTAAGGTTTTTATGGAGAGAAAAAACGTAAAAATGCGAGGAAAATAGTAAAAAATACGAGAAGACAATACAAACAACATACAATAACTTTTGACAAAACGAAATCTGCCGAAGCAGCTAGTTTTTCATATATTAGAAATAAGAACATTTAAAAATAATAAGATACAAGAACCATTGAACAACTGTGTAGAAATAAAATAATAATTTTGGCAGTTTTCTCCTAGTTTTTAGTAAAAAAACGTATTACGTCATAGTAAAAAAATGCATTTAAAGCATAATATTAACAATTATTTTTACGGAATTAACGCGATCACTTATTAAAAGGTATTACATACCTCTGATTTGCCTGACGTTTCGACCAGGTTGCACTGACCGTGGTCACAGGCTGACTCAATCAGCCCTGTGACCACGGCCTACCTTTTAATAAGTGATCGCGTTAATTCCAGTAAAAATAATTGTTAATATATCATGGAACGCGAAAGTTTAAAAGTTACATGTAAAGCCTAGTGCTAAACCTTTGACACATCTAAATGTCAATTGAAACAGTTGAAAAGAACAAAAGACAATTTGAAAAGATAGTATATGAGTTTCGGTACTAATTATTGTATGTTTTTTAAAAGTGTTTGCTTACGGTAACTTCCATTAGTCTGAAACGGGAAATTCAAATTTGTAACTGGGATAATCTCTGCTATGAAAGACGACTGATGGATGAATGACCGGATGAGGGACCACTTTTGGATTCTGTTCACACTTTCCATAAAGGAGTAGTCATTTTGTCAGGCCTATACATAAAAAAAGGTTTGATAAGGTGATGAAGAGTACCTTGTGGTCTCCCATGCAGGTGTCGGCCCCGATGACCCCGTAAGCGGGGCGGCGCCGTGGGGCGGGGTCCCGCGCGCGCTCTCGGGCTTCGCCCTCCGACTGGTTGCGGACCAGCCGCCGTCGGGACGAACACTCACTGTCGGACATCCTGGGAGATAAATACACAACTACTACCGTCTCTCCGAAACGTTTTGATCTATTTACATTTATTATGTAGACATTATACCAGAATAGACTTAGTTAAACGGTTTTATTACTTAATAAAGAATGTCAAAATTGTGAGACAAGAAATAAATAAATAAATAATAATAAATAAATATTTCAGACATCTTGCACACAACGCCATCTAGTCCCAAGCTAAGCAGAACTTTTACTATGGGTACTAGACAACTGATAAAAATACATACAATCTTGAAGACATATGATATATAGAAAACACCCAAATTCCGAAACAAATATTTGCAGATCATACAAATATTTAGTCCAATCCGGGAATCGAACCCGAGACCTCAAGCAGTCATATACACTGTCGCTGCGCGACTGAGGCAGTCGAATTGAATTCGACACGTATAGAAAATAATTGGCGCCACCAACGGCAGATATGAGAACTAAACAGGACGCGTTTAGGAACTAGAAATTATGTTTATGATATTCAACATTCTATAATATCATGTAGAACTAAAGAGTCTTATCCATATCGTTATGATGGCAGGGGGAGACAGAAGTCTCTTCTAGCATCGTTAGGTCGGAAACTTTTCAAACCATCCACATATTTATGTATGTAGGAGATATTTTAATTCTTGAAAAACAACACTGACAACTGACATACAAACTGTTGAAGATATATCACCTTCATGGTCTTATGAAGTAAAAACATCTTTACGGTTTGAATATATATTTTAGAATATGTCACTTATATTCCTATATCTGCTTGAAGTGTTTGTGTTTTTACATAGGTATTATTTTTATTAATATATTCTGTATTTCCAAGTTACCACTGTGTATAATTCTCTGCAATAATCCTTCCCAACACAAACGAATAAAACTACGGCTAGAAGCTAGGCAGGCAACAAAACGGACTGTATATTTTATAGCGATTTTCGCGGACAGAACCAGGGTTTAAAAACTAGTCAATTCAGTAACTAAGTTCATCTTAACCTTACCTGGCACTGATAGCCTGCTGCACACTGGTGGGGTCAGCAATACTCTTCCGACTCAAGTTGATTCCTGGCACCGACAACACCTCCAGCTCTGCCATGCTGCTCTTCTTCTCCAAGGTCTTGCCGGGACTGCCCTGGGACAAGATAAACACAGTCAATTTAGGACTAGGTCAGTACAACTTGGTTGAAACGTCGGGAATTCTGGTATGTACTAATTATGAAGTGATCGGGTTAACTCCAGTGAAGACATTTATTTCGTACTAATATTATAAATTAGAAAGTAAGTATGTCTGTCTGTCAGGCTTTCACGGCTAAACCGCTGCACCGATTTCAATGAAATTTAGCATGAAGATACTTACAAAATAAATGTCTGTTTGTTAGTTTTCACGTTTAAACTACTGAAATGATTACTACAGACCGTTCACCGTAAGTTGATGATGATGATCCCTGCCGTGATGTTGGCACTATTGCTTGTCATTCTTTCTTGTCTTGTTAGATACTAATTTAATAATTGTAAAATTATTATTTTACATTATATTGAATTATTATATAATATAATGTAAAATAATGTATAATATAATGTAAAATTATTATTTTACATTATATTAAACAAGACAAGAAAGAATGACAAGCCAATAGTGCCAACATCACGGCAGGGGACACCTTACGGTGAACGGTCTGTAGTAATATTTTACTGAAGTCTGTGTGGTGACGGCTTAAGAATGAGGAGTGTTACCAGCCCTATTCATTCCGTGGGTGTCGTTAAAGTTGAGTAGGGTAGCACACTGCGCAGGAGAACAACTACAAAGAGCGTATACCAACCCGTCTGATCAGTTCGGTATACCAAAACCTCTAAAGAGAGGTTTATGTACAGCAGCGGATTATTAAAGGCTGATGATGGGTGTGATGGTAAGCGCGTACCTGCGGCAGTGAGGGCGCAGGCGAGGCTGAGCGAGCCGGGCTGCTGTCGGAGGACGACACGCGTCCGCTACTGTCTGTGGAGTCCGTCACTGACTTCCTGTAAAGTATCGTTATTTTTTTAGATAAGCGATGATAATGTGTGATTTAGGTCAAGAGCAAAGATATGACAGAGATTTCTGAAGATTAGATGCGTGGTTTTGAATATGCCATGTTGTGCCACGCCAAGCCACAAGCATAGTGAATGTTTTTCAGGAATTTGGTTGGTATTGTTCGGCCTAATTAGAGTTTTCAGCTGAATGTGACCGTTTTAGGTAATATATTATAATTATTTCTGTAAATGAACATAGTATACACTATAAATTCGGGAACGCAAATAAAAATACTTATTCTTGCTACGTAAATTTATATATTTATTCAGTATACAAAAACATTCAGACGTGTGTGCAGCAATAAAGATTTGATGAAAGACCAGGACGTCATAAAAATAGCGTGAAATGGCAGATATGGCAGAAAAGACGGAGGTCACAAATATATTGTGGTAAAAGAACTGGAAGCCATAGAAGTAACGTAGCAAAAATCTGCACACTTTAAAAGTTGCGTGGCGAAAAAACCGGATGTAAAAAGGAATTTAGCAAAAATACCGGACAACATAATAATAGTGTTAAAAGAAATCGGACGCCATAAAAATACTGTGGCGAAAGAAACGGACGACATAAAAATAGTCTAGTAAAAGCCGGACATCATAAAATAGCCTAATAAAAAAGTCAGACGTCATAAAAATGTGCGGGATACTACATAAATCACGTTTATTTACACATGGACTATGTAAAAGAGGATATGGCCAGGAAGGGAGTAAGCAGTGAGTTGATATGTGAATAAGAGAATGGTAGAGGAAAACTCATAACACCGAACCCAAATAAAGTTGAGAAAAGGTTAGAGAAATGACGCTGATGATGGCGACGTACGGTACACGCGTACGCCACTAGAGCGGATGGTTTACCTGGAGGCGTGCACGTGGCGGGGGTCTGCGGCGTGGGGGGCGTGGGGGGCGTGGGCTGCGCGGGCGGCGTCGGGCTGCACGAGCAGGCGCGCCGCCGCCGACAGCAGCACGCGGTCGCACCACGCCGGGCACCTGCAACACGCACTTGCTTCACTCACACACCCTCGTCTTAGCGCATGTACACGTGACGAGCCCCCAACGCGCTACACCATGTGACGTTACATGTACCTGACCATGACCTTACTCTGTACGCTGACGTCAGATAGTGGGTAAAGCGGGAGGGTTCTCCGTTATAGGGTGTGTTCAGATAAAACAGAAGCGTGCTGTAGGTAACGTGGTAACGTATACCCGATTTATTTGTATCGATAAAACAATTGTTACAAGTTTGCCCAATCAGCGATTTTATACTACTATTCGATGTGTTTACTTCAATGAGCGATATTGCACACCACATCTAAAATGTCATGTTATTCTTTATATATTTTTGTGGAGTGTGGAGTCATCAAATCATGTACAAACTCGTACATACTCAATAGTGACATTTTCTTTTATCATAAAAGGACCCTCCGACCAGGCAAAGTGATGTTGCCACACTAACCACGGCCTAACGACTGATGTTGACAAATTATACTTATGCTAATTAGTAAGAAAGTTTCTATATCGCGATACAAGATTAGTAGTTACTCCGTAGTTCAAGTGTCTTCGACAGATGGCGCTGTAATGTATTTTTGTTGCGCTACACTACATGTACCATCCTTACGTAATTAAAAGGTGGTAGTTAAAAGTGTCGTAACACCGGCTATGGGAGAAAACTACGCAGGATATCAGCACTACAAAATGAAGGAAACCTTCAAGCAAACCCTATACCTATATTTCTGTCCAGTAAGATATAGTAAACTAAAACAGAACACCTTTCTAAGGAGACTCCTATGTCCAGGAGCGGATTCTTGTTATTCAAATTTTCGAATAATAATAATAAATACCTTTTTGTATACCAGATTTAATATTAAGGCAATCTCTTACAGGCAACCGTATCATTTTATGTCCAACCGAATGTCAATTTCACGTCGTTAAATAATATATTGTGTTACCTGGTTTTCATATAGTGTGTGGGTAGTTGGACGTCTTCTTCGAAGGGATATGAGGGGGGGAACTTCAGCGGAAACTCGTACAGATGCGGACGTAGCGCCTCCAATTCGCGGTCATAACGCTGCAACTGGAAACAATATACTAGATGTGAAAATATATATACAAACTAGCTGTCCCGGCAAACGTCGTTTTGCCATAACTACTAATAAATAAAAAATTAATTAAAAAAACATTGTCCAGCGGGCAAAATTGTGAATCTAAACCATTCCCAAATCCCCTTGAACACACACAACAAATTTCATCAAAATCGGTCCAGTCGTTTGAGAGTAGTTCAGTGACATACACACTCATAGAAGAATTATATATATAAAGATGAACTAGCTGACCCGGCAAACGTTGTTTTGCCAGAAAAATAAAATTTGAGAATCCTTCCCTTGGGAAATTTGTGTCGGTACCAAAAAGTTATGGTACGTATAATATATATACAAATGAACTAGCTGACCCGGCAAACGTTGTTTTGCCAGAAAAATAAAAAGTACTACTGGAGTGGGTCACCCTAATTATTTAGGGGTATGAAAAATAGATTTTGGCCGACTCTCAGACCTACCCGATATGCACACAAAAATTCATAAAAATCGGTCCAGCCATTCCGGCGGAGTTTGGTAAGAAACACCGCGACACGAGCATTACATATATATTAGAAGATATAATCGAAGTGTCTGTTTGTATGTTCAAATTATCAGCTTTTCATGAAATGCATATAGGAGTAAGTATATGCGATACCTTTATTAAAAAAACTATTTTTTTTGTGTCTGTTGGTTTCTGCCGACCAATCTCTGGAATAGCGATTTCGACGGGGATTTTTATTGGCTTGGACTTTTTCTTTTATTTAGACTAGTTACACCCCCTGTGTTACTTTCTGTTGTTGTTAAAAAGGTATAACAGCGAGCATCATCTTTCATAGCGGTTACGCGTTTTTTTAAGCGTGTGTCGGAGCTGACACATGCACTTTCTTTTTATTCAGAAACAAAACGCAAAATTACTACAACTCTCTATTAGTACTTCTTGTATTAAACACAACACACAACAATTACAGTGAACAGAGTGGAATTTTGTAATCCCTAGATTGCTATTGGATTTTTAAGGTTTCGAAACTATCACATAACATACTCGTGAACGGGTGCTGCTTGGGTTGATTGGTCGGCCAGTCAGCGATGCTTTAGACATACTATTATTTTGGTTCGTTCAACTGAAACTGCAGCCTTTTAATCTAGTCGCGAATTATTTTCAACAACAGATTTTGCAACTGATTGTAAGTAGATGTGCACCTTGAATAATTTCTGTTTAATAGACTAAACCCTTTAACGTTATCAATGAGTGATTTTTCTTTTTTTTGTTTGTGCGTTAGATTTTGAAGCATTTTAATAAAAGGAAATTCAGGTGCCACAGCTTGCATACTATTCACCTTACATGTAATACTAACACTATTGTACCTGAAAATCTGACTTTGAAAAGAGTGGCCATGAGTTTCTTTGCCAGTATTCTTCTCATGATTCACTCTCTCGCTCTACGCATTTTGGAAACTGGAAGTTATGGATCGACACAGGCAGGCAGTAGATTTTTGTGTTTTCGCCTAATTTACCTCGACAATACAGCACATGCTGTGGCGTCTGTTTGTGTCGATCTATGATTTTTAACTGCAGCTTCAATTTTCGTTCATAAAAATGTCACTTAGTTTCTTAATTGAATAAATGATTTTGAATTTGAATTATCCGTAACGATTGTCAAATATGTTTGCATGGCAACCAAGATCGACGGCTTATGTGTCAAGAATGGTCACCTATCCATATACTGACGTAGGCTACGATTGCTTAACTTTGCAATACGTTAACCTACGCGGTAACATGCTTTTGTAATATATATGAGCCTGCTAAAGTGACTGTGCTCTGCCTGACGGAAAGCATACACAGAATCCAAAAGTAGTGGTCACCATACTCATTGCGAATGCAACAATGACCCGCACTATGGCGGCCTATTGAGACGCTTCTGCATCATTGGGTCTCCGGTCTCACACTCATCAATGAAACACGACAGCACGAATGCAGTTACTTTAGGTTAGTCTTCTGTGCAAGGATAGGACCACCCCGGTAGTATAAATAAGTAAGAACTCACCCAGGGCTCTCTGAATATCTTCTGATGGTCAACATGTCCGAACTCCTTTTTACCGACTGTCAGCACGACTCTGTTGCCTGAGTCTCGGAACTGTAGCCGGGACGCGTCAATTGCTGAACCGTTCTGCTGTCGACATGCTGACAAGTCTTCTGTCACTTTCTGGAACAATTTGAGGGAATATTAAGTATCTTTTTCACATCGTCGCCTGGAAGAGATTGCTTTCGGCAATAAGGCCGCCCTTTGTACATTATATATTTGTTATTTTCTGTAATTTCTTGTTAAACTGTAATACGGTGTACAAATAAAGAGTTTTCTACCCGAATTCTCTAATTTCGAGTTTTCTAATGTGTACCCGAGACCAGTGTGTGCCATAATGTGTTCTTGAGTTTGTCTGATTATATAAATGCTTTATAACAACTCAGTTTGGAAGTTGGGGAATGTCTCGCATGCTTCGGAGAACAGGTGCCTCATCTCTTCCCGGTAGTGTCGGATTACTGTCCCATCAGATTATATGGGAGAGGGAACAAAGTGTGCACCTGTGTTTGCGCACACACTTGTGCGCTATAATATTTTCTGCATAGTTGGCTGGTCTCCATTAAGACTAGCCGCAAGAGAATAACATTATCATCAATAGTGCATAATTTCTTTTAGTAACATTACCAAAAACTGTTGGTCCAATTCTCTGCCATCGTAATCGATAGGGCAGTAAGTCAAAGGTGGTTTTTTTTTTGTATCGAGTACATTATTTGCAACGTAGGTGAAACGAGCTTCTTCCTATCTAGGCTTTATAATAGAGCAGTAAGTACGGTAAGAAAAAACTTGAGCGTTCTTTTTTCGAAACCGCTTATTCTGACTCAGCTCTCTCGATTACTAGGGCAGTGCTGGACATACCAATAAGTATGTTCTTAGAAAGAAGATTCAGGCCTATATTCCAGGTAGGCCAGGTATTAAATTCATTTATTTATTTAAACAATACTCGTATAAGCTACAGTTTATGCACAAAATCTCACACGTCGTATCAACAAATGATTTAGAAGAATTCAGGTCGGAAACGTTTTAGATTACCTACTATACAAGAAAAAATGAAACGTCACCGATGATCATCTATAGAGCATCTACAGAATATGCCACTTGTTTAGGTATGAAAACCGCCTCGGGTTGTCACCTCGCCGGGGTTTGCGGCGGGGCGGTGTGTCGGAATCGAACCGATTAACACCACATGGTGTGTGCCAGTTTGCGCCTGCGACGAGAGGAACCGGGAACTGCCGTTATTAACACATCTGGACCCCTCCCAGCGCCTGCCCGCACTGACGCGAGTACCGTCTGAGGATTAGGTCTAATCAGGTGACGTACCGCCCCCCCAGTATTCCACCTACCTTGACCACTCCAGCTGTGTCGGTCCTGAAGTTGAAGTCTCCAAATATGAAGTAGGGTGCTGCGTTGACGTCTGAGTGCAGGTGACGCAGAGTATGGCACAGAGCTCGGCGCCTGCTGCGACAATACACCTGGAAAATGTACATAGATTTTTTATCTTAAGAAAGACTACACAAATAAAAAAAAAAGTAAAAGCTAAAACCCAACTACGACAAAAAACGACGCTGAAAAAATATGAAACAAGTTTGAAAACCCGTAGTCACGCGTTGTTAAAGTGTTATCCTCTATGTTACGTGTGACTACGGCTTTTGTAGTTGGATTTAAAAACTTTTTATTTAAAATGTTTTGGGCCGTTAAAATATTAATTTCTTTGCAAAGTATATCAAATATTACAATTATCAAATTTATATGGACAAAGTCACGAGCAAATATGAAAATATTTTATATACTAGCTTAACCCCGCGGTGTTACCCGCGGTTAATGTTGGACCGCGAGTAACGCCGCGGAACAAAGTTAGTCTAAAAACGTAGCCTAAGTTACTCCCCGGATCATCAGCTACCTGCCAGTGAAAGTCCCGTCAAAATCCGTCCAGCCGTTCCAGAGATTACCCGGAACAAACAGACAGACAGACAGACAGACAAAAAATTTTTTAACTTCATTTTTGGTATATGTATCGTGTATACATACATATGCATTAAGTAAAAAGCAGTTATTTTAATATTACAAACAGACACTCCAATTTTATTTATTTGTATAGACTAGCTGAACCCCGCAGTGTTACCCGCGGTTATTGTTGTACCGCGAGTAACGCCGCGGGACAAAGTTAGTCTAAAAAAAAGCAGCCTAAGTTACTCCCTGGATCATCAGCTACCTGCCAGTAAAAGTCGTTTACCAGTTTACCCAGCCGTTCCAGAGATTACCCGGAACAAACAGACAGACAGACAGACAGACAAAAAAATTTTAACTACATTTTTGGTATATGTATCTTGTATACATACATATGCACTGATAGAAAAATCTGTTATTTTAACATTACACACAGACACTCCAATTTTATTTATTTGTATAGATTTTTGAAATGTACGCCTTTTCCAATGATACCAAACACGGCACATTTATCTCAAATTTATTTTTTAACACAGTACTTTATGTCGGCTAGCGGGCGCCACATTAGATTCAGTGACACGTCATATAGCCTATAACTAGCGGACGATCGAGACGCTTCCAAGGATACCTCATTTGTCCAGTTCTAATAAGTAGTTAAGGACCTATGAGGGAACAGATGAACATACATACATAGCCTGCTAAAACCATAATCCTATGGCCTTGCCGAAGTCGGGTAAAAATTTAAGAGTCTGTTTGTACTTACAAATTAATAGCTTTTCACTGAATGGCTGAACTGAACTTATCTCAAATTTAATTTTTTCCCCTCAATTTATTCCGTCTAATCTCTGGAACGGCTAGACCGACTTTGACAATTCAATTTTTGATGGTACAAGGAGCAACTTCGGCTACTGTTATTTAAGACTAGCTTCGCCCCACGGTGTTACCCACAGTTGTAAAAATACAACAACAAACGTGAGTAACACGACGGGGTTCAGCTAGTTTTACAATAAGGTCAACTGAAAGTCTTGATAACTATTAAAATTTGATTTAAGCATCTTACCGAAGGGAAGGTCTCGATGGCTATCAAGTTGGAGGCGTCGTGGAACAAATGTATGTTGACGAACTCTATGGCGGTGCCGCGAATCCACCATCGCGTACGGAGGAACCCTTTCCGCGACCATTTGCACTGAAACAAAATAAAATATTGGTTTAATAAACTAACAAATAAGATTACGAAAGTCTTTAATGCATACAAAGAGTAACGCATGCGACAAATGTGCATAATATGGTCTCGAGTTCGATTCCCGGGTCGAGCCCAATGTTTGAGTGAACTGCAAATATTTGTTTCGGAGTTTGGGAGTTATCTATACTAATATATAAAGCTGAAGAGTTTGTTTGTTTATTTGAACACGCTAATCTCAGGAACTACTGGTCCGATTTGAATAATTCTTTTGGTGTTAGATAGCTCATTTATCGAGAAAGGCTATATATATATAATCACGCTAAGACCAATAGGAGAGGAGCACCAATGAAAAATGTTTCAAAAACGGGGTTAAAATTATCACGCGACGGGCAATAGGAGACGCAAACGAGGTTGCGTGGGTCTGCTAGTGTATGTATAATATGTATGTATTTACAAAAAACAGTGGACTTATATGTATTTATATCAGTTTTCTAGTATCCATAGTACAAGCTCCGCTTAGTTTGGGACTAGATGGCGTTGTGTTTTGGATGTATTACATACCTCCGGAAAGAAATGCTGAGGAAACTTCGCCTTCTCTTTGGTGGTGACTTTCTCTATATTGCCGGAGTGGATTTCCTTGCCTGCCACCTCCACATAGGTTTTTAGCTCGAAGTCCCACATCTTCAGCTCGGTGAGAGACGAATGCGCGAAGTACATATTGCCGAGAGCCTTGAAAGAAAATAAGACATAATGAACTGATGAGCTGTTTACGAGCTACAGCAGTAAAAACCTAAAACCCGGTCGACCTTTAAGGACAACCTCTCGCCCTACTAAATCATAAGAAGCAGATATGAGATTTGGACTCTGGCTTATAAATTTGATCTATACTAACATATAAAGCTGAAGAGTTTTTTTGTTGGTTTGAACGCGCTAATCTCAGGAACCGCCGGTCCGATTTGAAAAATTATTTCAGTGTTAGATAGCCCATTTATCGAGGAAGGCTATAGGCTATATATAATCACGCTAAGACCTACAGGAGCGGAGTACCAGTGAAGAATGTTACAAAAACGGGGGAAACATATCACGCTACGGGCAATAGGAGACGCAAACGAGGTTGCGTGGGTCGGCTAGTTTTTCATAAAACAATATACTTTTATCCCTTGGTCACAGCATTACGTGTGAACGACTCCAGTATTTTCGATAATTCTTTAATTTTTAGTTACAGAAGTACATATTGCCGAGAGTCTTGAAAGGAAAGTAGACATTATAAACATGATACTGTAACTATTGAAGAAACATACAGTCACGAGGACTGCCGACAGAAGCGAAAACTTAAAACTAACAAACAGTTGTTATTTTTAACCGACTTCAAAAAAAGGAGGAGGTTTCTCAATTCGACCGTATATATTTTTTTTTTGATATTAAATTAATTATTTTATCTTAAATTAAAATCTGTCGACTCGTTTTATGTATAGTATATATCATTACATATTATAAAACAAAGTCCTCCGCCGCGTATGCCTGTCTGTCCGCGATAAACAAAAAGCTATTGCACGGATTTTGATGCGGTTTTTGCCAATAGATAGAATAATTCTTGAGGAAGGTTTTCCTATTTAATTTTTCTATTTTTGAGTATATTGGCTAAAATATAAGGATATTTGTTAAAAACGTCAGAAAAAATTAAGGCGTTAAAATTTGCAAGCCGACAATTTTCGTCTTTATTTTTAACTAGCTGAACCTGAACCCCTCTGTGTTACCCGTGGTTATTGTTGTAACGCGGGTAACGCCGCGGGAGAAAGCTAGTCTAATAAAAGTAGCCAAGTTACTCGTTAGATCATCAGCTATCTGCCAGTGAAAGTCGTTTCAGAGATTACCCGGAACCAACAGACAGACAGACTGACATAAATTTTAAAAAGGTTATTTTGGTACATGTACCGTGTATACATATTATGTGCATTTAGTAAAAAGCGGTTATTTTAATATTACAAACAGGCACTCCAATTTTATTTATTTGTATACACACCTGAAATGCCAAAATACATGAAACCTTTTAGGCTAATAAGGCTGGATAAATAATTATGTTTTATTCCCACTGCGCTAATCGACCTAATATTAACTCTCCAATGCTTTTAACTTCAGTTCTATTACTAAAATAAGCTTATTGGAATACAACCTGTACCTTCTTATCCCCACCGTGCTAAACGACCTAATTTAAACCCTGCTACGCTTTTAATCTAAATTTTACTTCTAAAATAACCTTTTCCGAGCTACAACTTCGATTTTAGAGATTTTTTTTTATTTTCGAAACTTTGTCATACACACAGTTTAAACTAGTGTTGCCAACTATTACAAAAAGAGAGTCTTTTGGTAGCCAAGGTCTACGATTCTGCAATAAAATTCCAACAAATTTCAAGCATTAAGTATTGATAAATCGAAGTCCTTATATGCTTCGTACAGAGTTTTAGATATGCTCATATGTCGTCTGTATGGACAGGCCGACTCAAAACTTTGTTTTTTTCTTCAAAAGGCCAATCCAGACCTAAATTTAATCAATATCACGGACTTAAAAAAAACACCTCTGTGGTCGAACCAACAGATTTTTCCCCTACTACGAAAGTACTCAAAGCGGCTCAAAAGTTTTCACATCAGTAATATAATCAACATGTGTGGTCGCTACTACAAATGCACTGCGTGTAGTTACAACACACGTATAGAATAAAAGCGCATATAAAGGACCAATCAATAATAATACATAATTCAACACATTCCAGTTAAACTGTCGATGTTGATTTATGTATTTGTTAGCTTTATGATTGTTATAATTGTACGTAAAAGCCATTATCTCGTTTTTTCTATGATAGTAGTTGGTTCCATTCCGGCTCGAAAGACCATAATTGCACACAGTGCGTTGATTTCTTTTGACTTTTTGAGGATAAAAGAGTAGGGTAAACTGATGGTAAGGGACTGCCGTCGCCTTTAACCAGCTGCAATTCAAAAGTGACAAGCGATTTGCCGACCTTTCAGAACCTACCCTCCCTGAAATCATGGGAAGCTAAGATGGGGTTTGAGCTCTGGTTTATAAATGTATTGTTTAATTATATAAAATGAACCTCTGTTTTTTATGGAATAGAGGGCAAACGAGCAGACGCATCACCTGATGGTAAGCGATTACCGCCGCCCACGGACATCCGCAACACCCGAGGCGTGACAAGTGCGTTATTTCTCTTGGTCCATATTATTACGCCTGGACGGCTAGACTGATTTCGCTAATTCTTTTTTAGTTGAATAGCCCATTTATCGAAGAAGTTGTAGGTTAACATCACGTTAGATAGATAGAAAACTCTATATTTATACATCATATTATAGTTACAAGAGAGTGACAGATATGTAGTGTTTTAAGGACGGTTTTATTACCAAAAGCAATCTCTTTCAGACAAATTTAGGAAGGATAAAAATGTATCTGAGAGACAGTAGTAGTTGACTGTGCAATGAGTTTTGAAGGAATTGTTTGTAAATGAATATAATTAGAAACATATACAAACTCCACGCTACGACCAATAGGGACGAAGCAGCAATGTAAAATTTTGCAAAAGAAAAAAAAATCCTTTAGAGAGACGAAACCAAGTTGCGAGGGTCAGCAAGTTAATTTAAAAAAGTCTAAGACATTATATATTTTGTATTTCAGCGAGGGTCTACAACTGCCAGTTTACCTAGTTTCGTGTTTCGTTGGTGAGTGCGAGACCGGAGGCCCAATGATGCTGATACATCACTGGGCCGCCATGGTGTGGGTCACCATGCTGCATTGTTTGCATTTGCAATGAGTATGGTGACTACTACTCTTGGATTCTGCTTATGCTTTCCATCAGGCTGAGTAGAGTCATATTGGAAGGGCCATACATAACGAAAAGGTCAAAAAAATGCATGGAGATGTTAGGAATTGCGGTTACAAATTATCGTACTAATCGCGTTGACAGTTTGATAAACTCCTGATAAGCTTACCAGCCATTAACCATAGATTAGTCATCCATTTGCTTAATCTTAATCGGGAGTCAATTATACAAAATTCAGATTCATATATTGTCTACGATGTCGAATAAATTAAGATGAAAAATGGATATTTAATCATTTAATAAAAAAAAATGCTTTTAACAGAGATTCAAATCGATCGATTAATTTTGGTATAAAGCTGTTCATTTAACATTCTAATCAATATTATAAATGTGAATATGAGTTTGTTACGCCTTCAAACCTGAACCACTGAACTAATTTTAAAATTATTTTATTTTACATTTTTCAGCGATAATCGGGCACAGCGGAATTGCGGGTAAACGCTTATCTAAACTAATATTATAAATTCGATAGTAACTATTTATATCTGTTTCTT
This sequence comes from Spilosoma lubricipeda, assembly GCA_905220595.1. Taxonomy (NCBI): domain Eukaryota; kingdom Metazoa; phylum Arthropoda; class Insecta; order Lepidoptera; family Erebidae; genus Spilosoma; species Spilosoma lubricipeda. The sequence goes on from HG992296.1 coordinate 2,411,409, forward strand.
TACGGCTAGGCCGCTGTACCGATTTTAATCAAATTTGGCAAGGAATACTTTGATTCTTGAGGAAAACCATAGGCTAGTCTATACCGCGATTATCGATATATACGCGGGCGGTGCCGTTAGCAAAGCTGGACATTTATAAAGGGACCCTGACGGATCTGAAATCATTCAGTCAAATGCAAACGTAATATGAATTCATTTTAGTTTTTAATAACTGCCTCGTTGGTCTCGCGGTTGGCGTGAGCGACTGCTGATCATGAGGTCTCGGGTTCGATTCCCGGGTCGGACCAAATGTTTGTATGATCTACAAATATTTGTTTCGGAGTTTGGGTGTGTTCTATCTATAATATGTATGTATTTACAAAAAAAAAAAGTATATATGTATTTGTATCAGTTGTCTAGTACCCATAACACAAGCTCTGCTTAGCTTGGGGCTAGATGGCGTTGTGTGTTTAGATGTCCGAAATATTTATTTATTATTTATTTAATCCAAAACTTACAGTGAACTTTTCCGGGGAACTGAAGTCTTCATCAAGGTATATCCTGATCTTGTCAAACAGCCTCAGTTCGGGACAGTCACAGAGTCTTTGCACGAAGTCCTTCACGTACTGCATGGATTTCTCGTAAGCTTTCCCTCCGACCTCCTGGAGGTGAAGGGCTATGAATTTTGGGTCCATCCGGGCGACGGCTTGGAGGAATTCTGATGTCCATATTGGTAGCATAACTGACGGCTGGAACAAGAAACGATTTTAAAGTCAGCAAATCATTTATCAAAGCTATTATCCGCTCTGAGTTTTGGTCATCCGTTGTCAGTAGCAGTGATATGACGACAAATAGCAATAATCTATACTAATATATAAAGCTAAAGAGTTTGTTTGAACGCGCTAATCTCAGTAACCACTGGTCTGATTTGAAATTTTTTTGCAGTGTTAGATGGCCCATTTATCGAAGAAGGCTATAGGCTATATATCATCACGCTTAGACCAATAGAAGCGGAGCACCAATGAAGAATGTTCGAAAACGGGGGGAAATTATTACGCTACGGGAAATAGGAGGCGTAAACGAAGTTGCGTGGGTCAGCTAGTAATAATATATCTCTTTAATGTACATCAGATTCATTCCAAGGTAAACTTAAAATTAAAGAAGTACAATTGGTGGCCTTATCGCCTGGAGGCTACCTCTTACAGGCAACCATGGGGAGAAAACATGAATAGTATGAGAACCATATCTATATACAAATAATTAAAAGTGAAGTGTCGGTTTGTAATTTGAAATGAAATGAATAGCTTTTTTATGAAAGTATGTGCGGTAGGTGCTTTAATCAATAAATCATTTTTATTAAAGTGTCAGTCTTTCGGTGGGTATATCATCAGCTGTCTGGCAGTGAAAGTCCCGTCAAAATGGCAACAGCCGTTCTAAAGAATAATCCGGTAACAATTACAAACAGACCGGCAAAAAACTTAAAAATGACTTTTTTGATGAGAGTAGAGTAAATTCTTGCACATAATTTTAATGAAACGCTGTCAATTGGAAATTACAGATGACATTTCGTTTTCATTTATTTGTCTTTACAAATAAAGTCTAGGTATATCTTTATACATCTATATAGATCCTACTAATATTATAAATGCGAAAGTTTGTAAGGATGGATGGATGTTTGGATGTTCGTTAAAGAGTTGTTCGTGAAAGACACGCAAAAACTACTGAACGGATTTGGATGAAACTTTACAGTAATATAGCTTATACATCAAAATAACACATAGGCTACTATTTGCCGCGATAACCGACATAAACGCGGGCGGAGCCGCGGGCAACAACTAGTTTTACATAAAGTCTATACTTTAAATCAACTTACACAAGACATGAACAGGTAATATGCATTATAATTTCCCCAATCCTTTAGTTAACAATAGGTTACATGTGTATCTATGAACATGTAACCCTGAGCTTATCAAACCATATAATGTATGTGACAAGGGTCTTGGAACAATGCACAGGAAATTACATTCACGTCACCTGGTTAGAGGAGGTTCTGTACGTTCAGGACACGATACTGCATTACTTTAGTAGTGTCGACAACACGATTTTATCGAAGATTATTATAATTATGATGTATATTGAGATGCTCTTTACCTATACTTTACGAATCATTTTTAACCGACTTCAAAAAAAGGAGAAGGTTTCTCAATTCTAGCGTATATATATATATATTTACTAGCTGACCCGGCAAACGTTATTTTGCCATAAAAAATATTTAGGGATGGGTCACCCTTACCATTTAGGGGGATGAAAAATAGATGTTGACCGATTCTCATAGATACCGGATAAGCACAAAAAATTTCATCAAAATCGGTCAAGCCGTTTCGGAGGAGTATGGCAACGAAAACTGTGACACGAGAATTTTATATATTAGATGTGTTCGCGGTAACTTCGTCATTTATGAACCGATTTTGATGATTCTTCTTTTAATGGAAAGGAGACATCCCAACGGTGGTACCATAATAAGGACACTAAGATCTGATGATGGCATCCAAGAGAAATCGAGTCAAACCTTGAAGTCGGTTTTATTTTTGTTAAAATTTTATCCTTCTTTATGTTCTTTTGATGCCAATCGGCATATATAATAGTGTTTAGAAAGGAACGTGGGAAGCAGAGAAATTGGAGATAGGGAAGTAAAACAGATAGGGTGCAGTTATTATTATTATGGAAAATCTATATACTAACATCACAAAGTTAAAGGGTGTGTTTGGTTCAACGCACAAATGTTTCTGAGTAGTAGAGCCACGCTGATTTCGGCACGAACGGCTCGACCGAATTCTCGTACTACCCTCTCATAGAAAAACAACCTTGCTGTCGTGTTTCGTGGGTGATTGTGAGACCGGAGGCCCAATAATGCAAAATCATGTCAATAGACCACTATAGTCTGAATCACTATGCTGCATTGATGCATTTTTTTTTCATTGCATTGTCTGATTTCGCAAAAAGTATGGTGACGACCACTCTTGGATTCCACTTAAGCTTTCCATCAGGCGGAGTAGAGTCACTGGCAGATTCATACATAAAAAAAAGTTAATGCCGTAAGAAACACACGAACATGTGTACGTATAAGTTTTAAGATATATCTAGAAGTATTTTATGATTTCCTTAACCATCGTTGGCTTTGTGCCGATAAAACAAACTATTTGATCGAAGCCTACAGCTATACAACTCAACCTATAATACGTGGGGAACATCTATGATGTGCGGTTGGCCTAGATATTGTGGGGTCACTTGGTAGTATTAGATTTTTTTAACACTAACAGTTCTCTAAATAATTTTAGTATAGTTACTAAGATGCCAAAGAACAGTTTAAAAAACACATTTAAAACTTCAAGTATGTACTATCTATACAAATAAATTAAATTAAAATGTGCGTTTATAATTTCAAAATTAACAGCTTTTAACTAATTGGATTTAAAAGAATATACCTATGGTACTCACTTAAAAAAACTATCAGTTTGTACCGGCTAATCTCGGGAAAGGCAAGATCGATTTTGCCGCGAATTTCACTGGCGAGTAGCAGATGATATAAGGAGTAACTAAGGCTACTTTTTTTTGATAAGCTTCGCCCCGCGGCGTTAGCTTCATCCTTCATCCAGAAGAGCCCTAAATCCAGTAGTGGACAATTAAGAGCTGTTGAGAGCTGACGACATAGTTTATGTATTCTGGAAGACGCGTTTAAAGTCAAAGGTCACAGTTTTTATTTAATTATCGTATGTCTTCTGACGCCATGTTTATAGTGGCGCTAGGTTTAAAGATCATATGTAACAATTAGATTTGATTGTAGTTTAGTGTTAAGAGAGGTTCCTTAATGTATTATTTGTGGTTTGATAGTAAAATTAACGGTTGGATGACGTAACAGTTTGTTTTCTCAAAGATTGCAGGTTCGACTCCCGCTCAAGCTCCCGAACAAGAACATTTATTGTTTTATTTCGACTGAGTTTTTCTTTTACAATTACACAACTGTATCAACAAAAAAGTAAAAGTACTTGTATTTATAGAATTCAAATTCCTTTAAAAGCTTGAGAATGTATAAATCCAACATTGTATGAACATTTCAACCAAACAGAACTTAAGATTACTTTATTTATAAGAGCAGAAAGCAGAAAGAATATTTTAAGTGACTTTTGTCCATGCAAACGTTGCCTAGAAGTAATTTCCGTGAACAATAAGGACGCCCTATATATATTGTTTAAACTGTAATATGTTTATGTCCCGAAGTACGAGAGAGCACGTTAAGCCGTGCGTCGGTCCCGATTGTCAGAAACATCTATGGCAATCGTTATTGGGAAGTCAGTGTTCTTAAATATACTAACAGCTAGTTCAAACTACCCCTTATTTTAGGGGATAGGCAACTAAGTACCCTCTCCCCTAAAATAAGGGGTAGTTGGATTCTCTCATATGATGGGAAGTATCGAAAAAACTGCATAACATTGGTTTCCTGAAAGGCTTTGATATCATTCGATCAAGCCAGCTTCCTACCGAAAAATGTTTCCTTTACCGCATTCTCTCTGAGATTTTGAAAAAAGAAACGTCAAATGATGCATTAGTCTCTGGTTTATTTGTACTAAGTGCTATTATCACTCCTTCGTCGTAAACTTACCACGTCAAACTTTTCTCTGGAAATAGTACAAGGTGAATGGCAATTATTTTTAATGTTCTTTGGCGTATACAAAGCAAAACTGGTTCTTTAAACGGCTGCTGAGTATAAGTCGTTTATCTAAGTTTATACATAAATCGATACGATCTTAGGACCTAGAGGGACCTTAAAACACAAACAATGAAGATATATCCTGATACACAAGACTGATCCCAAACTATACGGAAAATTAAAATAAAGTGAAAGTAATATTTTTTTACAACACGATCTAGACTACGGGCCGTGTCGAAAATTGATGGATCAAGTGAACCACCAGGAGACCTTTTTAGAAAGATACAGGGGCATAAAACAATATGATTCAGCACTATGCCGTCACTTGTAAGCTGTCCAACGGAGTACTGGTGGGTCAACCTTATCATATTACTAGCCGACCCACGCAACCTCGTTTGCGTCTCCTATTGCCCGTAGCATGATAATTTTCCCCCGTTTTTGTAACATTCTTCATTATTGCTCCGCTCCTGTAAGTCTTAGCGTGATGATATATAGCCTATAGCCTTCCTCGATAAATGGGCTATCTAACAGTGAAAAAATTTTTCAAATCGGACCAGCGGTTCCTGAGATTAGCGTGTTCAAACAAACAAACTCTTCAGCTTTATATATTAGTATAGATATGTACGGCGTTGCGGAATAATGGACTAGAAGAGAGAGCTATTGAAATTGTATGGAATGCCGACGCCGTACAAAATTAAAATGACCAAATTGACCGAGAATCGCCGGGAAATCAAAAAAAAACTATATTTCTTGTAATTCATTATTTCGTAACTCTGTACAAAAATCATTTGACAAGGGAGGAAAATCGGGAATATTAGTTTTTCGCGGAGCGACTGGCATCGGACCTCCTCAACGCTGAGTGAACTGAATTCTAAGTTTGAACTAGTTGTCAATATATTTGAGATTGCTCTTGCATTATAGCAAATAATGCAAGAGAATAAAGGCGTTAGCGATTGTACGTACATTTTTTTAATATATATGTAACTAACTGAACCCCGCGGTGTTACCCGCGGTTATTGTTGTACCGCGAGTAATGCCGCGAGGCAAAGTTAGTCTAAAAAAAGTAGCCTAAGTTACGCTAAGCCAGTGAAAGCTCCGTCAAAATCCGTACAGCCGTTCCAGAGATTACCCGGAACAAACAGACAGACAAAAAAATGTTAACTAAATTTTTGGTATATGTATCGTGTATACATACATATGCATTGATTAAAAAGCTGTTATTTTAATATTACAAACAGACACTCCAAGTTTATTTATTTGTATAGATTGATAAGGGATTAATTACAACGAATACATTATACGATATAATTAACTAGAATACTTCACGAAGTAATTTAGCTTTAACATAAGACCAACAGAAAGCTCCAATTTTCAAAGTAAGTTAAAGTTGTGATAAACTGGAAATAATTATAACTTGAGAAACGCCAAATACGCCCGCCCGCCTGATCCCAAATTACACCCTGTTCTAACTAATTAAACTTGGTTTCTATACTAAAGCAGTGGCTGATAGGCAAACGTGCTTATATATTACTAGCTGAACCCCGCGGTGTTACCCGCGGTTATTGTTGTATCGCGAGTAAAGTCCCGGGACAAAGTTAGTCTAAAAACAGTAGCCTAAGTTACTCCCTGGATCATCAGCTACCTGCCAGTGAAAGTCCCATCAAAATTGGTCCAGCCGTTCCAGAGATTACCCGGAACAAACAGACAGACAGACAGACAGACAAATTTTTTTTTAACTACAATTTTGAGATATGTACCGTGTATACGTACATATGCATTTAGTAAAAAGCGGTTAATTTAATATTACAAACAGACACTCCAATTTTATTTATTTGTATAGATTAAATATATTATATCCATACTAGGTGACATTACATTTATTTATTTTCATGTATGGGCCTGCCAAAATGACCTCACTGCCTGATGGAAAGCATAAGCAGAGGATTCTGCACAGCTCTTGGATAAGAACGGTGGTCACCATACTCATTGCGAATGCAAACAATCCTTAGATAGTTGGGAGTCCACAACTGTGCGGTTTTCTAGGAACTTTCTGCTCGCATAACTAACTGTGGAATGAACTATTTACAGCGAAAATCGACATAAACGAGGATATTGCCCATAGGTGGATTTTTTCCATAAATCCCATTTATTGCGACATAACGGAAGATATATTTTTGTGTTCATAATCATGGAGCAAATAATAGAATAGCCCTGTCCTCTGCGTTTCGTTCAAGGTGACATCTTACGCAGTGTTGCTATATTTACTTGATAAAATTGAGGTGATTCTTTACACTTTTCGTTGTAATAATGCTACTTTTAGGTTTGTACAAAGGAGGATATAAGTCTAATCGCCCTAAGGTCCTATATCCCCTAAAAGGAGCGTCCACAGTGCATAGCCCTCCCGTTCTGTCTTGAGTGTCGCGCTTGATTTCGCTCCAGGTGTTGCCAATGGTCTTCACTCCATCGATGATAGTCCGCCGCCAGGTTTGTTTAAGACGGCCACGCCTGCGCTTTCCTTGGGGATCCCACTCTAGGGCTTGCCTCGGGATGTGGTTGGAATCTCTTCGAAGGGTGTAGCCTATCCAGCTCCATTTGCGTCGTTTAATATGTTGGTCGATCGGGACTACATCGCAGCGATTCCACAAGTGAACGTTGGATATTCTTGCGGGCCATCCCTCTAAAAGAGGGGACCTCTCACCTCATACTAGATGACAGTGAGTACTGTGAGACAACTTGACAGTCAATTTTATGGAGCGAAAAACTTTGATTGTGCAATGCAGAACTTCTCTTAAAAAATCCAGTTTGTCTAGTCGATTATAGATATATAGCCTTTCTAATATAACGAAAACCCTATCCCTGTAATTTGAAATATAAAAGCTTCTTTCATATTCAAGATAACGTTAAGCTCAGCTTTCGTGAATCAACTTTCAACGTCAACAAGGCTTTATGCTGTTAAATTAATGATACGCAACGAAGGGTGACGTCGCATGTCATTCCAGCAAACATTTTTAATATAAAAATGCCCTTTTAACCTACTTTGAAGGGAAGTTTTGGCAGTCTATGCACATTTGTATGATCCACCGTAGCGCCTAACTACAGAACATATTTCAAATGAATGAGATATCAATAGATTCGTAGCCTATATAATTTTATCTAATGTTTTAGGTAAACGGGTATTATGTTTTTAAACTTTTAGTTTTTTATGGTTGCAGTTAAAACAAACAACTTAAACATTCAGCAGTGCGTTATGCTCCTTAAGCAACCTCCCTTAGACCAAAACCTCCTTTCTTAGGAGAGGTTTATGTCCAGCAGTGGAAGGTTTAAAGTCGTGTGTCTGTCGATGTGATGATATTAAGGGGAGGAGGGCTGGTCGGTAACCACAGCCAATAGGTGAAAATCAAAAAAGAATTACCTACTTAACACCGTTTTTCTACGACATTCCGGTTGAACCGACCCATACATGTCAGAGTACGGTTTTCCCACGTTCCGTTATGCCACCACATCCCGAACAGAAAACAGGATATTTTTCGATAAAACACATTAAAAACGGTTGCTGATTAAAATTATTTTTATCTTATCACAACTAATAGGTATTTGGTATGTTATGAATACATTTAACGTTAATAATGTTTGTGGTTGCTGAAATATTTACATTTTGACGTCGTACCATGAATTCAAAGATTTTTTATTACCCATTAGCGAGCCAGTGAACAAATATTGTGGGGGATTTAAAATTTAATTAGGCTCTAATATGTCAAGAAAACAGTTAAAAGAATCAGTATTTTTTTATTGTTTATTTAATTTACCAACCCACGCACCTTGTCCGCGTCTCTTTTCAGTCATGTTCCGCTCCTATTGGTATAAGCGGGATGTAAACTATGCTATCTGCTATCTTAGGCACGCCAGCGAGACACACATATAAAAAAACCTGAAAATCGATTAGATGGTTTCGGCTTTCACAGTGAGCAACATCATACAATCATTTGACTGCCTCGTTGGTCTAGCGGTTGACGTGCGCGACTGCTGATCGTGAGGTCTCGGCTTCGATTCCCGAGTCGGATCAAATGTTTGTATGATCTACAAATATTTGTTTCGGAGTTTGGGTGTTTTCTATGTATAATATGTATGTATTTACAAAAAAAAATATATATATGTATTTGTATCAGTTGTCTAGTACACATAACACAAGCTCTGCTTAGCTTGGGACTAGATGGCGTTGTGTGATAGATGTCCGAAATATTTATTTATTTGTCCGTGAAACAATCAAATCCACCTTAGAAAATAAAAATATATGGTTTTAATTGCATTTAGATATTAGTTTTACAAATCCTCAGCTCTTAAGAATGCAGCAAAGGTAGAACATTAGGTATTCTTTTATCCATATTGTATATTCTGTACGTTCAAATTTTATCCAGCACTTCGCCCCGAAGACAAGACTATTGATTGAATTTGTCCAAAAATAAGTACAAAGGAAAAGGATGATTCTTTTTAGCTCGTGAGTAGAGCGCAGGTGCGAAATGTAAATTAATCTAATACAATTTTAATAGAATCTGATTTGCCAAAAAAGATTCAGCGAAAAAAGTGGTAGAAAAAAAAATGGGTTTAGTGATAATTGAATATGTGTTTCTACTCTTGTATATTGATGTTCCAGGCACTTTGGGAATGAAAAAGCAAGCAATATCTCTACACATAATGTCATATATAAATTGGAAAAGTTCGATGTCTGTACATTAAAGATATTGAAAAAAAACATCTTATGTGCTGTGGTAAACTGCACTCTACGTTAAGTTTTTGTTTTATTTCAATCGATTGACAAAGAAAAAGTTACATCGGTTTAAAAAATCACAGCGTTAATTTAATAAATCATGCGCGGACGTAGCGGCAGGCAAAAGCAGAAGAAAATCCTATGAATTTTATCTAGGAAGACTGAAGAAAAGTGTGCTAGCTTTTGTCTTGCACGAGACCGGAAGCCAAATGATACTGAAGCAGCTAAGAAGGTCGCCATTGTGTGGGTCACCATGCTGCATTGTTGTATTGTCTGCATTCGCAATGAGTATGGGGACCTCTGCTCTTTGATACTGCTCATGCTTTCCATGAGGCAGAGTGGAGTCACTTCGGCAGGCTCACCTATATATATAATAGATCTTTACCTATGAAATTGCCGTTTTGTATGCAATAAGTGAAAGTACTTATTTTTTCAAACTTTTTTATTTCTGTTATTCGAAGTAATCACCCATGCAATTGACGCATCTTTGCCAACACATTGGCAGTTTATTGATGCCCTTCTTGTAAAAATCAGCGGGACGGGAGGCAACAAACTCTTCAAAGGCATTTTGTACTGCCTCTCGGGAATTGAATTTTTTACCCACTAAAAAGTTGTCTAAACTTTGGAAAAAGTAATAGAAGCAAGAGCTTCCAACCCCAGCTCTTGCAGCTTGGAGACTGTCTGTTGCGCAGTATGAGGTCGCGCGTATACTGCGCAATAAACAGTCTCCAAGCTGCAAGGGGTTGGAAGCTCTCCCTCATCCGCCATACTCACCAAACTTTGCGCCTACCGACTCTTACTTTTTCCAAAATTGAAACGCACGGCCCAAACCGCTGAACCTAGAATCCTGAAATTTTGCGGTAAAAGTAGGTTCTTTATATAACGTAAGTGAGCACTAAGAAAGGAATTTTAGAAATTCCACCACTAAGGGGGTTAAATCAGTGGATTAAAGTCTGCGTGAGCGAAGCCGCGTGCAAAACAAAAACTCAATAAGAAAGAGCGACTATGAACAGTAAACTTGTAATATCTTCCTTATCTGAGTATATTTGAAAGTTAAAAGGCTACATAAATTGAAATGTGAAACACGACATGACAACTCATCTTAAAAGCCCAGATCTCAAAGCGATAAGAATTTGTATATAAAATAATAATTGCTTTATTCTCTTTAGAATATTAAGCGGTATTTTAAGACTAATTGCAAATTGCTTTAGCAAATGAATTAGACAACATAATATGGTCCCAACATCGGAGGCCATGAATAAGATTACTGCTAGAAAGCTGAAACGCTAGATCGGTGCAGCAGTTTAGCCGTAATAGAGTAACAGACAGACAAAATTCTTTTCCAATTTATAATATTAGTATGGATTATACATACATATATATAACAACAAGTATATAGCCTAACAACTAGTAAATAGTAACATTAGAAGAAACTTTACAGTACTTAAAGTTTTATCATAAGAGTTGCAAACATCAATACATTCTCACAAACTTTCGCTTTTTATTATTAGTAGTAGTATAGGATAAACACCTACTTAGATTGAGTATTGATTTTGAGTCTACAAATCATTTAGTACTAAAAAACTACCTACGTTATCGACAAACGAATTTACTTAATGAGATTTTCCTTGATGTAATTATATTACGGGAATTAACGCGTTTACGTAATAGGTATTAGATACCTTTGAATTGCCTGACATTTTTTGTTTTTGTTAGTTTGCGGATCATACAAACGTTTAGTTGGTCCTACGGTCGGAAGATCTGGAAATCGAACCACGGGACCTCAGTAGAACAGCCACCCTACCAACTCTCTCTCAACCTGGATTATGAGCTACCTGCCAGTGAAAGTCCCGTCAAAATCCGTCCAGCCGTTCCAGAGCTTACTCGGAACAAACAAACAGACAGACAGACAGACAGAAAAAAAATTTAACCACATTTTTGGTATATGTACCGTGTATACATACATATGTATTTAGTAAAAAGCGGTTATTTTAATATTACAAACAGACACTCCAATTTTATTTATTTGTACAGACAAATAAGATGTATGTAAAATAGTACTATATTCGTCCCGCTTCTATCTATGCTATAATCTCTTTCAAAACACGCCCGGATGAATGATACTGGATTTGTGCCCTCCACCCTTTTAAGCGACGGGGTCGTCTACACTGTTGAGGTTGATGAAACAATTTTTCCTAGCTGTCTCGTTAAAGAGACTTGACGAATGACGTAGATGAGATTTATCCCGATTCTGATAAATTGGATATTTTAGTTATCGTGGAAAAATCCAATTTATTTTTAATCACAGCACATTTTTATCTCTAAAATATAACATTCGATAAGTAAAATGCATAAATTAGTAAAGCAGCTTATATATTAAAAAAAATAAAAATATTATAGGTCTTTATGTTATTATTTTACATATTTATAAAATCATTCGGCTACTAAGTTTTCTCTGAATATCACTTTTAAACGGATCGACGGACACCGGTACTCCGCCTTTATTTATGGGGCAGCGCCTAAGAAAAGCATGCCAAAAATAGTTTTTCCAAAAGTCTAATAGGGAAAGTCTAAGATACCTCATTTTGTAGCTTATGAATATAGAATAGCTATTTAATAATCTTTATATATATAATTCTTCTGTGAGTGTGTATGTCACTGAACTACTCTCAAACGACTGGACCGATTTTGATGAATTTTTTTGTGTGTGGGGGATCTGGGAATGGTTTAGATTCACAATTTTGTCCGCTGGACAATGTTTTTTTAATTATTTTTTAATTTATTAGTAGTTATGGCAAAACGACGTTTGCCGGGACAGCTAGTATTAATGTATAATTTAAAAGTTTTTATACATTGTTTGTTACAAAAATGGTATAACGCTTCCATGGTATCGACTGTTTTCACAATAAAAATCGTTGCTGAATTTAGTAATACAAGAAACTATTTCGAACACATTTATTTACAGAATGTTTAATAATTATACATTAATATTATTAAAGATCTATTCATAAGCTAGAAAATAAGGTATCTTAGACTTTCCCTATTAAACTTCTGGAAAAACTATTTATGGCATACTTCTCTTAGGCGCTGCCCCATAGTGCGACGGCTTAATGTGCTTTCCGAGTCACGGGCGTGAAATACCACCAAAATATACTCTATCTAGGCTGATGAAAAACACAATAACACTTTTGGCTTGACCTGGAAATCGAACTCGAGACCTCTTGATCGGCAGTCGCATACGGCTAGATCAACAAAACTGTTAAGCCGGTAAACAAATATATACTAAGTAATATTAATATCATGAAGTTGAAATGGCAAAATTCTATTGAGTGTTGGGTGGCCCATTTATCGAGGAAGGCTATAGGCAATATAGGCTATTTAACATCACACTACAACCGATGGGAGCGGAGCATTAATAAAAAAAGTCGCAAAAACAACACAGTGGAGCATTAATAAAAAGTTGTAAAAACGGAAAAAATGTTCCCTTTAAAATACGGACATGAAGTTGCCTGGGTCAGCTTGTTATTAGCCGATTCGGGTATTTTTGGCAATCTATGTATGTTTGTGTGTTCTATCTTGGCTTCAGTATAGCGTCCCCCCCCTTCCCCCCCTCCCGGTGTGTCCTTGGCTAATCTTAGGCAGTCTTAACCAATGACACACGAGAATTAATCGTTAACGCCTAGATTCTCGTGTGTCATTGGCTAATCTTAGTTTTAAAGTAGTGGGTTTTTTTTTTAAATTTTACTTGTCTATCTTACCCTATTCGCTTCTAAAACGAAAACTAGGACTCGAAATAGGAAATAAGCAGCGACATAAAGTACTCCACTGACATCATAAACGCAAAAGTTTGTTAGGATGAATGTATCTTTTGTTATGTTACTCTTTCACGCAAAAACTCCTGAATTAGATGGAACTTTACAATAATATAGCTTATACAGGCTACTATTTATCGCGATAATCGCCTTACATACAGACGGAGTCGCTGGCGAAAGCTAGTAATTTTTTATAACCAATTAATGAAGACCTTTGTATCGCATACAATAGAAAGGTCAAGCTGTATAAACGTACACACAGAAACAACATAATGCATCCTACATCTGTTTTTACTAGAAAACGTCCATTTATTAAAAAAACTAGCCGAACCCCTTGTACCGCGAGTAACGCCGCGGGACAAAGTCTAAAATAAGTAGCCTAACTTACTCCCTGGATCATCAGCTACCTGCCAGTGAAACTCCCGTCGAAATCGGTCTAGCCGTTCCAAAGATTACCCGGAACAAACAGACAGCCAGACGACAGACAAAAAAATTGTCAACTACATTTTTGGTATATGTACTGTGTATACATACATATGCATTTAGTAAAAAGCGGTTATTTTAATATTACAAACAGACACTCCAATTTTATTTATTTGTATAGATGTATAGACAACAGTTTCATTAATTCCTGCATATATTTCGTGCGATGATGTAACAAATATTTAGGCGAACGTTCTGAGAAACGCTTATCTTTATTTGTTAACTTTTATTCGTGTGTATTTCGGGAATTACCCGACTAGTTTCGGACCATAGACCCCATATCCGACAACATTTCATGCGATCCAAAAATTGTTGTTCCAAGTCTGAGCGTTCTTTGTAACAGTTTTATTAATGTTTGTATAGTCTCACTCGACAAAGGATATCCTCTTACAAAGAAAAAGGTAATCAAAATGAAATGATAAAGTAGTACTTTATCCTACTGGTAATGGATCAAGAATTCCACGTCACTACCTTTACTTATTCAATGGGTGTTATAAGAGGCGACTGAGGGAGCAACCTACGCAAGAAAACATCACAGTAAAGAGAAGAAAAACTTCAAACCGACCTTATATCAACCCGCCGTGGCATTGTGGGCCAAAACCTTTGTAAAGAGACACCTATGTATGTCTAGAAGAGGCGTCTCTAACCCACAAAGCACCCGTGTGCAATTATTCCTTTAGCGCCCTTTACTGAGCGTAACGCACTTCAGTAAGCGCGCAGGTTCATTAAAAGTGCCGTGGCCACCGTCCCTAATCTGCCCCCCCTAGCAAAGTTGTAAATTCTCTGCAATCGTTAACGCCTAAATTCTCGTGTGTCATTGGCTTTAAGATTTGACGAGAATATGCATGTACCGGATCTTAGTTCAGAGTCGTCGACGATGAGGTGGAACACCACGTGAACCTTGTCGAGGTTGCTGTGTTTGGTGATGAAGAAGTCTCCTGTCTGCAGGTCACGTCGCGGGCGCATGCGTGCTCCGCTTCCGTTACTGCTGTTGCTGCAGTTGCTCATGTTCTTCGATTGCTCTTATTGTCGTACGAGAACTTAGGCGTTAAAGATTGCAGAAAGAATAACGCTTGCGACTTGGCTGGGAGGGCTGGTGCGTCCGTGTGCACCACGCACTCTGCACTATAGATAAAGACGCCCCTGGATTAGATGATGAAAGTAGTACTTAGAATTCTCATTCTAGGTGCATTTTTTCGTCATCTTATGCAAAGAGAAAGTAAATCAAAATTTTCTAACCTTTGAGCTCTTAGGCGCATACTTTTAACTTTGACCAGGAAATTATTGTTTAAAAGACTTAACATAAATCTGAAGAGTCCTTTACTACTAAATAAAGTTTTTTTATAGTATATCGGCACTTTTTCGATATAACATTATTTAAAATGTTATGATACCCATTTGGAGCAAGACCACGAGCGGTGTAATCCGTTCGAAACGTCGGGACTACCTTATAAATGGTTTAAATACAAAAAAAAATTTGTAGAAATATAACTGTTTTTGACAATAGGAGATACTTCCGAACACCATAAAAAACGTGAGTCGTTACGGGACGCCTGGCAGATGTGAAATATTCAAATAAAAATACAATTAACGAAACAAATACAAATAACGAAACAAATACAAATAAAATTAAAGAAAAAATTGAAATCGCGGCCATTGGCCACGCCAAAAATCAGGTTTACCCCTCGCCTATATATGTTTCACATAAAAAACACAGTTTTTCAAAATTAGTCATCATGCCTATTTCAACTGTCTAACTATCACGGTTCATCAGATACACCTGGTGACAGACGGACATGCGGGGACAGCGAAGTCTTAGTAATAGGGGCCCGTTTTACCCTTTGGGTACGGATACCTAAAAACTGTTTGAACGTCGCAATAGCAGCTCCGCCCGCGTATATGTCGGTTATCGCGGCAAATAGTAGCCTATGTATTATTACGATGTATAAACTATATAGCTGTAAAGTTTCATCCAAATCCGTTCAGTAGTTTTTGTGTAAAAGAGTAACAAACATCCGTCCATACTTTCATCCTTTCGCGTTTATAATATTAGTAGGATTTTCGAATAAAGGGGTACCTGCCTCTTTTTACGAAAATTATACGAGCGGAAGAGTATTGAAGTTGAAAGCTAATTTTTTTTTCATAGAATTGATTTTGTCCGCAGTTCTTTCTGCGTGTTGAGAATTTTATTTTCATAGAATCGATTTTGTCCGCAGTTCTATCTATACTAATATATAAAGCTGAAGAGTTTGTTTGTTTGTTTGAACACGCTAATCTCAGGAACCGCTGGTCCGATTTGAAAAATTCTTTCGGTGTTGGATAGTCCATTTATCGAGGAAGGCTATAGGGTATATATCATCAGGCTACTACTAATAGGAGCGGAGCAACAATGAAGAATGTTTCAAAAACGGGGGAAATTTTCACGCTACGGGCAATATAAGGCGCAAACGTGGTTGCGTGGGTCGGCTAGTCTGCTTATATGTGCGTTATAGCTGTAAAGAGGAGACAAATTTCCTTGCAGTTGGTGCAGCTATTTATCCGTGAAAGGGTAACAGGGAAACAGTTACTTTTGAATTTATATGGGTATCTATACAAATAAATAAAATTGGAGTGTCTGTTTGTAATATTAAAATAACCGCTTTTTAATAAACGCATATGTATGATACATATATACAAAAATGTAGTTAAAAAATTTTTTGTCTGTCTGTCTGTTTGTTCCGGGTAATTTCTTAACGGCTAGACTGATTTACAAGACTTTCACTGGCAGGTAGCTGATGATCTAGGGAGTAACTTAGGCTACTTTGTCCCGCAGCGTTACACGCGGTACGACGATAGCCGCGGGTAACACCGCGGGGTTTAGCTAGTTTAATATAAATATGGATTTCTATCAACTTGTATATAAATTTGTTAAGTAGTCTTTGTTTGAAAGAGTAACAAACATATATCCTCTCACACTTTCACACTTATAATATTAGTAGAATTTATTTTTATTTTAGGATAATTGAGATTATAGAATAACCAAAAAAAATAAAAAATACAGCAACTATGGGTGCTGATCACTAAGTGGTTAGTTTTAAGTAAATAAAAAACCAAAAAAATAATAATGGCTTTGAATAATTGACCTTTCCTATTTACTTTTGTAGATCATGACTTAAATGATTTACTTGTAATTAACACTTTTATGAATTGTTTACTTTATGCTGCATGTTTCCTTTATAAATAAGGATATCCTATAAACAATCTAAAGAAATAAATAAACTGAAACTGTCCGTTTGTAATTTCATATTAACTGCTTTCCACTGAATGCACTTGGAAGTATTTAGTAACATCAAGAAATCAATTTTTAATTATTTTTTTCTGTTTGTTCCAGGTAATCTCTGAAACCATTGGAGCAATTTTGAGAGGACTTTCACTGGTAGACAATGACAATAATAGTTTAGTACCTGGATGACAGAACTTTGATTAGTATTTTTTTTTGGTAAATTTTCTAAAACTGAATCCTAGCTAGATTTACCGCCACCGATACCAAGAGAGAGATTCAATTTACATATCTTTATAAATATAATTCTTCTGCGAGTGTGTATGTCACTGAACTACTCTCAAACGACTGGACCGATTTTGATGAAATTTTTTGTGTGTGTTCAAGGGGATCTGGGAATGGTTTAGATTCACAATTTTGTCCGCTGGACAATGTTTTTTTAATTAATTTATTAGTAGTTATGGCAAAACGACGTTTGCCGGGACAGCTAGTACATATATACAAAAATTGCTTGTTCAAAGGTATACATTTTTCTCATTCAGAAAGGTAAGTACAATTTTCAGAATAGGTACAATACAGGTTGGATTGGTTACTTGAAAACAAAACTAAAACCAATAAAGTAGAGAATAATATTTGATTCTACAAAAACCATAAATTAAAGCAACACTTAGATTTTATGATTAAAATAATTAGTGATACAGTTTTGTGTTTTGATGAGTAAGCAAACAAAGATGCAAACAAGACAGTGCCAGTGAAATTGTCGTCAAAATTGATTCAGACGTTCCGGAGTTTAGCTGGAATACACCAACAAGAAATTTAAAAAAATATAGTTTTGATATAAGTACTATATGTATTTTCGTGTGCATTTAATGAAAAGCTGTTAAACTGAAATTATAAATAAACACTTCACTATTTTTTTGTATAGATTTATACATTTACTAGTTGTTGCCCGCTGCTCCACCCGCGTATATGTCAGTTATCGCGACAAATAGTAGCCTATGTGTTCTTCTGATTTACATTACTGTAAAGTTTCATCCAAATCCGTTCAGTAATTTTTGCATGAAAGAGTAACAAACATCCATCCAAACATCCATCCATCCTTACAAACTTTTGCATTTATGATATTAGTAGGATATTATGTTTGTCGCACTACTGATTAGTGAACCGAACTGTTGCGGTTTCAATTACAACCCACAACAAGCAATGGTGTGATGTGATGAACATTTATTCTGGATATCAGAGCAATTTGTCTCTCAGTGTATTTATATCGGGAGTATTGATAAACTTAGCACACTCTGTCTATACATTAGTTTTTTTTTATTGTGGGTAATTATACAAAAAAACTTAGAAACGGATCAATTTAAATAATTTAATAAAGTTCCTGAATAAACATCTTCTTGGAAATAATGTATGTCAGATTCCGATTAAATTGAATTTGTAACAGATAAAATCAATACACCATTAACACTAAACAAGATTGAGAGAACACATTAATGTTAATATAATGCCCTCGATATAAATATGTAGGTAACATAAACAGTTTATGAAAAAATTCTAAGCATGCAGAATAAATGTGTAAGCTTGCAAAAAAGTCGACTTTCTACAACTCCAAACAACAAATTGGTTTATAATTAGTACTTAATATACCATAACATCGTACACAATACTTTAATTAAATTAACTACATAATTATAACATCGTCACATAACGGCAAATAAAAATTCGTCACGTTCAAATAATATCATTTTACGGTAAAATACTCACGTCCTCGAATATAGATCCAACGTTGGCGGTCACAAGCAGCAACGGCACTTTATCCGAACCCATCTTTTTAAACTTCAACATGTTACTGATCTGTTTTTATGAGAAAACAATTCGCTAAAGCCCGCGAGGTTTTTCACAACAGTGAAGTTACACAGATTTTTGTTTTATTTGGCGCCAACACGCCTTAACTACGAGTACCGTTAATTACATTCTAATGTTTAATAACTACGCTTTCCCGTAGAAAACGTGTGGTTCCGTAAATTCTAATAAATTCACCCGAGTCGCCCCAGCCCTTCTGACATTTGGATGAATGAATGACATTTTCTACACCTACATTTGTGCCTGTAAACAGCGTATTACTCGAATAATTTAAGTTGTCACTTCCTTGAAAGAGAAATTTGAGATGATTTTCAGACTCAAAAACGAATAGTTGTCGTTAAATTCCAAGTAGGTAGATATACCTAACTTCCAAAACCTTTATGATAAGTCATTGGCCTACAAAAAATACTTTCTTTTAATTTTACTACCAAGGCATAGATCACTAGCGTGAAACGAAACGTAAAACTTGGTCATTAATTCCTTCCTAACTTGTCCGGTTTTTACACCAATGACGTCTGTTCGGAGTTTACGTCACGCCCACTTCAGGGCCGTATTTGCGTAAATAAATATGGGAATGTGGTATTAAATCAAGAGGTCAATAAATACGTCAGCGATGACTGAAGAGAATTAAATTTGTAAACAATAAACTTTTTGTACTGTTCTGCATAACTTAAACCAACATATAAAACTGATATACATAATGTTTACTTTGTTACCCAGTTTACCCACGTACTCTGACGGGACGGCAGAATCATAAAAAAATGTTATTGTGTTTATTATGCCTGGCCGCTAAAGTCATAAATTATTTTACGGTTTCCGGGATTCTAAATTTAAAACAAAAAAATATTTGTGTTGTATGATATTCACGCGATCTAATAATCTTTGAACAATCAAGTAAAAGTAAGTTATAATAGGATTACATATATTTGATTACATTTAGTTTTTAAATAGAGACGCCATTATTTAAATATTTGTATGAATATTCAGAATTTGCGACGAGATTCGAATATTGTAAATTTATCCCATATTGTGGAATTCATCTCTGTGTGTTTCGGGACGTTCCTTCGGGTCGCACATGCGAACTGAGTCCCGTCGGCGCAGAATGTTCACTGCTAAAATAGAAATCGATTATTTGGTTACTCTTCTCGTGAAATAGGTCGCGTTCATACGGAGCCATGGCGTAGCCGCTGTAAATGGTAAGTAAACCATTATATATTGTAATTATTATTGCACTTTCTATACTATTATGAAGGGTGCATAGAGGCTGTTGAGAATTTTAACGAAGGCAAAAGACAATCATTTAGTCTACGTTTAGTTAGTGGTCGAAAAATAATCGCTGTCATGAATGTTTAATGTTATGTATTTAATATTTAAAACCGACTTAAGGTCGCGTAATCGTGTGAGGAATAGCCGATTAGGTACCCGGTTTATTTTAAGATTGCCATAAATAGATTTTCATACCCTATAAGTTTCATTCATGTATGTTATTGAGGTTAAAAATATATAAAAACATTACTATAAATATGTATTCCTTGTACATTAACAGTAATCTATCTATCTGTCGTTAGCCGGCGCCATGTTGATTCTGCGCGCTCTACTACTAGCAGCAGTATCGACCGCTCACATTCACAATGCGGTGGAAACAGAAATGTTCGCAATCCCAATCAGTCCTAACTTATTCAACTGGACGTATCAAGGTAAGTAATTCTGCCTAATAAAAGAAAAACAGAGAGCCTTATCCTTGTAGCTTAAGATTCTGATCTGTTACCTACTTTCTGATATTTAGCGCCGCGCATCTATTGAACTTCGATACCGGGTTGTGGAGGTCTGATGGCAGTAGCTCCACCTAAAAAATCGAAGTTCAGTCGTATTTGATTCGAATAGGATGAAAGCCGACGAAACCCAGTTCGAGAAAAATCTAGAAAGGTTTTCTATCACCGCGCATGCTTCGATGCTCCACTTATTGCGAACCTCCTCCGGCATCTTTTTTCTCGAATTTACTGCCACCTAATACTTGATAAGTTTGTTATAAACGGTATATTTAACCTGTTTAGTTTGGAGATTATTTATATTTAGGCATTTTACAATGCCCCATGATTGTACTGATGAAGATGAACTAAACCAATACTAGCAACCGACTCTTTCACCATATATTAAGAAGGTGCCTAATAGCATACCAAACTTAACATTAAAATTCAAATTTTAATGAAAAAGTAAGAAGCACTTATATAAATAAACTATAAAACAAATTAATAAGTAGGAGTACAGGCCTGGTGAAGTGACGATTTGCGCGATATGGCTGGCAGGAGCTGGATGCGAGAAACCCAAAATGGATAAGTTTAGTATGCAAAGGGAGATGCCTAAATTCAGCAGTGGACTGCCATAAGCTGATGATGATGACATAAGTAGGCAGTAGCATTATCTATTTTTAAGTTCAGTTTTTCTCTGAATAAAATTTCGACTTGTCACCTGCATAATACTATCAGTGACTGTGAAAATACTTCGCAAATGATTTCTGCATAGAACGGAATGTTATCAGAGTGGGTCGTTTGAAAACGTTTATGTAAAGTCATAGAATTAATATAACATACGAATATGTAATTGTTAAGTTACTATCGTCGCGCATAGACGCCTGCAATTTTAATACCACAAGTACATTACCACACTTTTTCTGACCCTTCCCCCCGCCCTTTAAGATTAAGGAGAAGGGAAGAATCTCTGGTGATTACACTCACTTGATGAACAGCATCGAATAAACTGCTTAATACTATAAGGCCGTGGCCTGTGCTATTTTTCTGGTCGGCACGTCCCATATGCTGTGCCGAAATATAGCTCTTCAAGGGTAAAAAGCCTGCTTCTTCAAGTTATTTTGCATAACTCGGACTATTAAGTTCATTATCCGGAATAAAAATTCTCGTCTTTACGGTAAAAAGAATTTGCTCAACGATTGAATGGTTCCGGCGCAAAATCGAAACTCATATTTTGGAATATATAATTTGGATTCTATATTATTATTCTTTTTATATTGTTGTTCTGTTTTTTGTTTTGTGAAAAAAAATCATATTGCATGTTTTGGTGATTGTGAGAAGAGAAATAAAGAAATTATTATATTATATTTTCTATTTAAAGAGTCTTTAGTAATCCACTCCTGGACTGGTGTCTCCTTAGAAAGCAGATTTCGGCTTATACTATACCGCGCTGGCTAGTTGGTTGATAGGGTTTATTTCAAGCTTTCCTTTTCTTTCCACTGTTGTTTTACGTAGATTACTCCATTTGCTCTTATGACAGGAAGAGTAGGGGTGATGTCACACCGTAATGTTTTTAATTTATGTGTCTTTGTTTTCATGTAGGATGCATTTCTATAGAATCGGACGAAGGCGTAAATTGCACAAAACCATTTAAAGGTGAAAATTAAATAAGTTGCGTTCATTTATTCATTCCAAATGCATTTTTAACCTCCCTAGCTACCCTTTTTGGGTATTCAAGCATGTGTGCTTTTACGAGTTGTGTCTTAGTGGTGTCTAGTATGCAATTTTTTTTGGAATTTCTGATTTAGTTACGTTACGGACTACATTTTTTTGATAAAATATAATATGGCGTAAATATTTGTTAATCTACCAGGCCCAGCTACCGCCATACTAATTGAAACTGGTTGAGTCAAATGAACGTTAAGAAATAATAAACATATAAACACACAAGTTTTTACCCCTTTATGTGTGATAGCATGTCTAACTAACTGCACATACGGTTTTTTAGGTACTTCAAATTAAAGATATGTATTTGAATTGATTATAAAAAGATTTTGCAAATGATTTCTGATTAAAATGGAACGTTTTTAGAGTGTTTTGTTTATACACTTTAGTGATTGAGGAAATTAAAATGCACATACGCGTATGCATAGCTATCAATAACTTTGTTTTTATTTACATTTTTACGTAGTTTTCATGGTATACGTTCATACTTCAAAGACATTACGTTGTTACCCTTTAATTACGACATGGGATGTACGAATCGTAGCCAGAATCTGGAACTTAGTTTTGATTTGATTGCCTCGGTGGTGCAGTGGTAGCGTATGCGACTGCTGTGCTTGAGGTTTCGGGTTCGATTCCCGGGTCGGACCAAATGTATGGTTTTATGATCTGCAAATATTTGTTAGGAAGTATGAATATTTTCTAAAGAGTATAAATATATTTAAGATTAAGGAGAAGGGAAGAATCTCTGGTGATTACACTCACTTGATGAACAGCATCGAATAAACTGCTTAATACTATAAGGCCGTGGCCTGTGCTATTTTTCTGGTCGGCACGTCCCATATGCTGTGCCGAAATATAGCTCTTCAAGGGTAAAAAGCCTGCTTCTTCAAGTTATTTTGCATAACTCGGACTATTAAGTTCATTATCCGGAATAAAAATTCTCGTCTTTACGGTAAAAAGAATTTGCTCAACGATTGAATGGTTCCGGCGCAAAATCGAAACTCATATTTTGGAATATATAATTTGGATTCTATATTATTATTCTTTTTATATTGTTGTTCTGTTTTTTGTTTTGTGAAAAAAAATCATATTGCATGTTTTGGTGATTGTGAGAAGAGAAATAAAGAAATTATTATATTATATTTTCTATTTAAAGAGTCTTTAGTAATCCACTCCTGGACTGGTGTCTCCTTAGAAAGCAGATTTCGGCTTATACTATACCGCGCTGGCTAGTTGGTTGATAGGGTTTATTTCAAGCTTTCCTTTTCTTTCCACTGTTGTTTTACGTAGATTACTCCATTTGCTCTTATGACAGGAAGAGTAGGGGTGATGTCACACCGTAATGTTTTTAATTTATGTGTCTTTGTTTTCATGTAGGATGCATTTCTATAGAATCGGACGAAGGCGTAAATTGCACAAAACCATTTAAAGGTGAAAATTAAATAAGTTGCGTTCATTTATTCATTCCAAATGCATTTTTAACCTCCCTAGCTACCCTTTTTGGGTATTCAAGCATGTGTGCTTTTACGAGTTGTGTCTTAGTGGTGTCTAGTATGCAATTTTTTTTGGAATTTCTGATTTAGTTACGTTACGGACTACATTTTTTTGATAAAATATAATATGGCGTAAATATTTGTTAATCTACCAGGCCCAGCTACCGCCATACTAATTGAAACTGGTTGAGTCAAATGAACGTTAAGAAATAATAAACATATAAACACACAAGTTTTTACCCCTTTATGTGTGATAGCATGTCTAACTAACTGCACATACGGTTTTTTAGGTACTTCAAATTAAAGATATGTATTTGAATTGATTATAAAAAGATTTTGCAAATGATTTCTGATTAAAATGGAACGTTTTTAGAGTGTTTTGTTTATACACTTTAGTGATTGAGGAAATTAAAATGCACATACGCGTATGCATAGCTATCAATAACTTTGTTTTTATTTACATTTTTACGTAGTTTTCATGGTATACGTTCATACTTCAAAGACATTACGTTGTTACCCTTTAATTACGACATGGGATGTACGAATCGTAGCCAGAATCTGGAACTTAGTTTTGATTTGATTGCCTCGGTGGTGCAGTGGTAGCGTATGCGACTGCTGTGCTTGAGGTTTCGGGTTCGATTCCCGGGTCGGACCAAATGTATGGTTTTATGATCTGCAAATATTTGTTAGGAAGTATGAATATTTTCTAAAGAGTATAAATATATTTATATCAAATGTCTAGTACCCATAACACAAGCTCTGCTTAGCTTGTACTAGATGGCGTTGTGTGTTAGATGTCCGAAATATTTATTTATTTTATTTGTAATTTTGACGTACGATCGTCTAAATATTCCTTTACGCTATCATCTAGTGTGGAAGTTAACTTTTTTAAATAATGAAATGAATAAAATAACAATTTAAGATCCTGGTTTCCTAAAATACTTTGATGTACCATTTACCGTGGGAGAGCCGCGGTTCGACATGAATGGGCCGGCTCGATCGGAGTGATACCACGGCCTCACAGAAAACCGGTGTGAAATAGCGCTTGCGCTGTGTTTCACCGAGTGAGTGAGGATACCGGAGGCCCATACCCCTTCTTATATCCCTTTCTCCATCCCCCAAAGGCCGGCAACGCACTTGTGACGCCTCTGGTACTGCGGGTGTCCATGGGCGGCGGTAATCGCTTACCATCAGGTGATAAGTCTGCTCGTTTGCCTCCTATACCATATAAAAAATACCTACAAAGAAAGGTTTTATTTTTATTGGCTACTTGTCTACAGAATTCGACCAACAATATCGCTTCCACGCTTCACTCCTCGGCAAGCCAGAACTTCCATCTTGGCTCCGATATATCTACAGTGGAAGACATCACTCCGGGTTCATCTTTGGCACCCCGCCGAGAGGCAGCGCTGGGCCAATTACTGTAAGTATCATTGCTTCGACAACGAAGTCGATAGTCGACTTTTGGTAACTAATAAAACAAAAAATGTTCAACAAAAAACCGATTTCAAGAACTGGATCAAATTGAAATAGGACCACACGGGGAGCACCAGCTTCCAAATAAAAAAAGATTCGTCAAAATTGGTTCACCCAGTCGAAAGTTCAGAGGTAAAAATACCGTCTGTATTTTTACCCTTTTGAAGTCAGTTAAACATTTAAGTGATTTATTTGGTTTTAATTTTGGCCTGCGGTTCCGCCGTCGGTTATCGTAATAAAGAATAGAATATGTTCTTCCTCGACAAACTATCTCCATGCCGATTTTCATTAAAATCGTTGCAGCGAATTAACTATGAAAAAGTAAGAGTTGAGTTCCAAAGATTATCCCCTAAAACCATACAAACAAAGTTAGAAACTTAACCTCTGTAATATTAGTAGGTATAAATTGCACGTTATTTGTGACTAGTTGTTGCCCGCGGCTCCGCTCGCGTGTATGTCGGTTATCGCGTCAAATAGTAGCCTATGAGTGATCCTGATGTATAAGATATATTACTGTAAAGTTTCATTCAAATCCGTTCTGTAGTTTATGCGTGATAGAGTAACAAACATCCCTAAATCCATCCATTCATACTTATAAACTTTCGCATTTATAATATTAGTAGGATAAAACTTGTACGTCAAGAAGGAAAATATAGGTGATAGGTACATAATCATGAAGCTTGTTCAAAGTTATCTCGTCGGTTACCCATATATGTCGCAGGGATTAAGCAACACTTTAGGGTTTCTATTGAAGTTTAAGAAAGAGTTTTAATAATAAGTGTCTTTTGGAATAAAACCTTGTGTGATTGCTATTCATATTTAAATTGGATAAACAGTGATATTCAGATGTGTCCCTTATAGAAGTCCCCCTTCTTTTAAAAAACTGGTCCTGTAGGTATCTCCGAAATATACACGTGAAATAACCATTTATAAAGACCTTTAAAGCTAGTATTCGTATATTGAATAGACCTCTTATGTACTCAATGGTAAAAAAAGAATTAAGACGTCCCGGGACACCTGGCAGATGTTAAATTTGGTCTATAAATTGAGTGTTTTATAGTCTATTCGTTCAGTGACGGTACACCCGCCCGCAATTGTGGCTATTGTTGTGAAATACGAATTTATTAATTCATACAAGTTAGGTGCTTGCCTTGGTAGTAATAAAAAATTACATGACAAATAAAAACATCTCATCTTCCTAGCCTTTATAAAAGAAAAACAGTTGACACTTTAGAAGAGTCAACGAACATAACCACTCACATCACACTGCTTGGGCGTAAACTGACCAATCATATTTTATGTGTGGGTGTACGCTACAGGCGGCTCGTATGAGTTTCCTTTGACACAAAGCCCCACGTGAGATGGCGGCGCGATTAAAGCAACCGTATCTAAGCGAATAGGCTATAAAGTCAATGTGAGAGAATCACAGAGTCACACAGTATTATATACTACGATAGGTTGTATATAATACTGTGTGACACTTGCCGTGGTCACACATCGCCACGCTCTCAAGTGGTCTGACGGATGGTCATTTTATGTTTTACATTAATAAAATCTAAAAAGATATAAGTAGGAAACAAGTCCCTCCAATGAGAGTAAGGAGAGCGGTTGGTGTTGCCCTCATTTGTCAAAAACTTAAACTTAAAAGCCTTCATTTTCTTCAAACTTCGAAACCGAATGCCACTGTTAACTAACTTCACGTTGACATATAGTTCGCCGTCTTTGTCAGTATTAAAAATTCTGGTTGTTTTTTAGTTGGAAGTAATAGGCTTGAACCGCCAAGACTTCGAGACGCGGCGGGTGCTCATTGGGCTCGATGTTCGAACTAAGGAGAAGATGGCCAGGCACGAGGTGGAACTCAAGATTGACAACCTTAACGTTGAAGATCTGCTCGATGAACACAAGTAAGTTTGGTATTTACACAATATGCACAAAAGTATGGTATCTGGTTGCCTTTGCTCTGGCGTTAAAGGGGACGGAAATGTGTAACAGGAATTTGAGGAAGCACGTGCTATTCAGTGCCGGATTAGCCACGTAGCAAGAGTAGCAAATGCTACGGGCCCCGTGATTGGGGGGGCCCCGCAATCTCCAAGCCTATTGTTCGTAAAAAAAATATGCGTAAAATGTCTTGCATGCCATTAGGTAATCCCGAATGAACGGTGTTTAAGTTCACTTGTCTCTTATTATTCTCATCTTTAAAAACAAAAACATACATAAATGTACAGGAATGTGACAGTTATAGAGGAATAAAGCTCATTCTACATAGTATGAAAGTTTCAGAGAAAGTTATTGAGAGAAGAGTGAGAGAGAAAGTGCAATAAGTCGAAACCAATTCGGGTTTTGCCTGGCCAACAGATTCCATATTTGCAATTCGGTAATTTTATGAGAAGTACATATGGTATTTGTTAATCTAGAAAAAGCGTATGATAGGGTACCCCGAGAGGTTTTGTAGTGGGCTTTGAAAGAAGAAAGAGTATCTGCTAAATATGTGGCATTTATTCAATCGATGTACATGGCACCTATGTGAGATCGGCTGCGGGAAACACCGACCAATTCAGTGTCTCTATTAATTTGCACCAGGGATCGGCTCTTAGCCCATACCTCTTCCTACTGATAATGGATGCTCTGACATTGGACATACAGACAGAGGCACCATGGTGCATGCTATTTGTAGACGACATTGTGTTGGTAGGTGATGTCGCGTCCGAGGGTCAGAACCGAATACATGTTCTGTGATTTCGACGGTCTCTCCGGTCTTACTGCCGTGCCACTGAATAGAACAACGACTCTGGTCTGCTCTGATTTCGAGTACCTCGGTTTGTTGTTACAAAATAATGACGAAATGTGTCTGCGCAATATTGAATCAATGCAGATGGGTTAAGTGGCGGCAGGTAACAGGACCTATTTGTAATCCCAAGTTCCCTTTAACGTTAAAGGCAAATACATAAAACGATCATTAGACCAGCCGTCCTGTATGGATTTAAATGTTGGCCAATAACGAAAACAAATCAGAAGCGCCAGCATATAGTTGAAATGCGGATGTTGAGATGCATTTATGGTGTGACTAGAGTGGATAAGGTGAAGAATAACTACATTAGAGGAAGTCTTAAAGTAGCACCACTGGATGGAAAGTTAAAAGTAACAAGTTAATCTGGTATAGACATGTGATGCGTGGTGTTAGTTTTTTGAATGGAAAATTGACTTTGGAAAAATACTCAATAATGGTCAGTGCCCACAAAGATGATTTGGACAACAGCTTAGGCAACGGAGTTGCTGAAAACAGATGAGCCTACTGTTATTGACATCAACAAACAAAAGGCTCTGAAACTAAAATTTGATGAACTTTTATTAAATTATTATTTAGAGTCATGTTTCCCAAACAAAAAAGATATGGCCTTGAGAATTTACTTGTCGCTCATAATGACTAACTGCAGTGGCGAAAGTTCTTTTTCAACTATAAAACGCATTAATATGAGTGGCACACAATAGGCCAAGAACGACTTAGTCATCTTACTTTGATGAGTGTAGATCATGATTTGCTTATCATTGAAAGAGTGTGATCTCTAACTTTGCTCGTGTTAAATCCAGAATAGTTTATTTGTTATAAATAAACTTAAAATAGTTTTTGTTTGAAAAATAGGTCTCGGGTTCGACTCCCGGGTTGGACCAAATGTTTGTTTCGGAGTTTGGGTGTATGTATTTACAAAAAAGTATGTATGTATTTATGTCAGTTGTCTAGTACCCACAATACAAGCTCTGCTTAGTTTGGGACTAAGTGACAATCGTGTGTTAAATGTTAGAATTTTTTTCCGAAATACCACAAACTTGAGAACCTAAAGCAATTTAAGGGCCCCTTGGCCAAATTTGCTACAGGCCCCGCACTGGCTTAATCCGGCACTGGTGCTATTTCAGTTGAGTTGTGAACGCGGTATTTTACTAGAGTTGGTGGCTGAGATGTCATGTTACACATTATAGGGTGAGATTCTGCCATACAGGAGAAATCAAATAAGTAGGTATAGCTCACTTAAGACTGTGGTGCATCCCTTTTTAAAAGGGTGTATACCTATTTTCACTTCGTTTTGTCGCCCGCTTTGCTAAGGAGAAAAGTGGATTTATTATAAACTAGCTGAACCCCGCGGTGTTACCCGCGGTTATTGTTGTGCCGCGAGTAACGCCGCGGGACAAAGTTAGTCTTAAAAAAGTAGCCTAAGTTACTCCCCGGATCATCAGCTACCTGCCAGTGAAAGTCCCGTCAAAATCCGTCCAGCCATTCCAGAGATTACCCGGAACAAACAGACAGAAAGACAGACAGACAGACAGACAAAATTTTTTTTAACTACATTTTTGGTATATGTATCGTGTATACATACATACGCATTGATTAAAAAGCTGTTATTTTAATATTACAAACAGACACTCCAATTTTATTTATTTGTATAGAAATATCCAACTCCTTCAATTTTCTTTTGATTGGGTTAAGTATCTCTCAAGACAGTTTTATTTTTCCTTGGATTTCCCGAATTAAATAACGCGGTGTGTTATTGTGTCACTGTAGTTGATTCTGATGTACAGGAGTTACAGTGGTGAGCGTGGTGGAGGAGATTAGGAAGTAAACCTTAATAGCTCGTTTTTTAAAATCTCTATGGAAATAACATAGATAAAACACATTTTTATAATATATTTTCGTAGAATGACTCGTTTGAAAGACATCTTACGAACCAAGCTGTGGATCGAGAGCAACGAGGACTTGTATGCCACGTTCCTGGCCTCAGCCATCGACCTCGGAGCTCGACTGCCTCTGAAACCCAGCGATGGGGAAGGGTAGGTTTACATTTGAGTACTTTATTTTGGTATTGATGGTTTTCATACTTTTTTTTTTATTTGAACCTCACCTAAGTCACTAACGACCTGAAACTCTTTATTTTATTGTGAGTGTAGAATCCCTTGGGGGCGGTTAGGTACCACCAGGGTGTGGGCCTAAGTGGTATTGTTTATGACAGAGGAGTTCAAACGAACAGACGGGTCACCTGATGGAAAGTGGATACCACCGCCAATGAATACTTGCACCTCAGGAGTCATAAGTGCGTTGCCAACCTCTGAGTCTTGGAGAGTCGAAGGGACTACAACCATACTGCATGCCATTCTACGCCGAACATATGATCTCCGTGCATCAGAAGATTTCCGGCAACCAATCTCAGGAGACCAGTCAACTGCGCAGGAGATATTATAGTGCATAAGTGTGTGCGCAAACACGGGTGCACTCTTTGTCCCCTCACTCTAACATTCCGACCGGAGAGAGATCAGGCGTAGAAGTGACGGCTGCTATTAAGCATTTTTACAACCAGAAAAACTCACTAACTCGACATCGCCTAATCGGTAGTTGCGTACGCTAACTGCTATACCAACGAGGCAATCGTTAGCAACGAGGCAATATGTATGTGGAAGCATTTTAAATAAAGTGCCAGTATATTTGTTTCAGGTTGGTCGTTCGTCTTGGTAGTTCGATGCCGTTCTCAGCAGAACTAAAACGTTTACGAGAGGAGGTTAGACCTCTCTCGCGTCTTACCAGCTGTCCCCGTGAGTACAAACGCACCACAGTGGAGCGACTCTTCAGGGACGCGGGTTTGACCCTCGACTGGTGCAGTTTCGAGTTGGTAAGTGTCATTTAAAGCAGGTCTGGTTCCTGAAAAAAACCGGAGTATCACCACCAGGAATAACTTGGGTGTCGTAAGAGGCAACTAAGGAAGCAAACTACACATCACTACCAGACAACATCACTACAGAGAGAAGAACTCAAAGGTAGTAGAGCCACGCTGATTTCAGCACGGTTAGGCCGGCTCGACTGGGGCTATACTACCCTCATACAGAAAATCAACGTAAAATGACAGCATTTGTGCTGTCGGAGGCCCAATGATGCAGAAGCATCACTAGCCCGCCATGGTGTGGGTTGCCATGCTGCATTGTTGCATTGTCTGCATTCGGAATAAGTATGGTGATTGGATTCTGCTTATGCTTTCCATCAGGCTGAGTAGAGTCATTTTGGCAGGCCATACATAAAAAGAAGGAACACTTAAAACGAACCCTCTACCAATCCGTCTGCTCAGAGTGATATAGAAGGCCACAATCTCCTTTCTAAGGAGTGGCTGGTGATTCACCAGCTCATATCATCATGTTCATCAACAGCCTTTAACAGTCCAATGCTGGACAGAGGTTTCGTTTCTTAATGCAATCATCAAAAACACGGAGTTTCACTACCCCTACTCATCCAGTGACTGTCGTAAAATCCAGCTAAGGAAGAACTAAGAAGAGTAAACTTGAACGAAAATCTTTACCAACCCGTTTGGACAGCACGGTATAGCAAGTCATAATCTACTGTCTAAGAAGAGATATAAGCCTCTTCTCCTATAGTAGATTAGACGATAATGATGATGATTTTTATAAATTCTTCTTCGTCAAAGCTAAATACACAAATATTTTTTCAACAAATTAAGTGTATCAAATCTATTTCAGTACAACACAGTTTACAAAGAACGAACAACCCTTCATCTAGAATACCTCACCGAATTACCGAACACCAGCAAAAATGCCAAGTCCTTCAAAGCCTTAGACACGCGAGACGCTTGGTCAGCTCCAAACAGACAGGGACTACCTTCCCGTAGCTACGGGAAGTTGTTGACAGCGGCTGTCTTAGTCCCTGTCACTTTGATGTTCCTGTCTGTCACTGCACTGACAGCTGTCATTTGTGCGTTGCAAGCTACTGTGTAAGTATATAAATAATATAAATCTATTTTCTGTTTTAGATATTCGCTTATTCATTATTTATGTCTTAACGTGTATAATCTTTGGAATATAGTCTGTAAATCATATTTTATGTGTAATTGAAAATTTAAAAAGATTTTAAATTCGAATGGTTTTCATTCCAGAAGAGATCCAGATTCTGAAAACTTTTTGGACAATATATTTCATATTTGTATAGACTATAGAAACAGAAGGTTCGGTAATATTTTATTTTGAGAGATGTCCCTACTAACGTTTTATTGTTATGGCAAGACTTGAAAACAATAATTAAAGCTTTCTTGAATGTCGATTAATTAACTTTGCTTACATAACACAAAATGCTAGCAATAAATATTTTGTATTTAGATCTTTTGTTTATATTTTAACTGTATTAATTGCCTGCGTATACCTATCTAAAATGCGATCGTTAAGATGAAAGCGAGATGCGACTTGAACGAAGATGATTAAGTATGAATGTGTTAGGCGAAGTCTGAAAGTAGCCAGTGGATAAAAAGTTGAGGAGTAACAGATTATCACAGAATGGATATGTGACGCAGATAGTTTCCTAAAGAGAATATGAATAGACTGCGTAAAAGTGCATGGAAACTAGTGATAGAAAGAAAGGAAAAAATGAAACTCATTGTGTCGAATGTAAATACATTTTTGAAAAAGGGATATGGAAAAAGGCTATTGTATATTAATCATTCAATCTTACAAACTCACCACAGGCGAAATCTAACAATATTGTTTTAAGCGCTAATGATTAAATAACCTAAAATTTAAAATTGATATAAAATAAATCAAACTTATAATAAATTTCAGGGCTCACAAGTCAAAAGTAGAAATGTGTCACTACGGCACTGGCAACACCGAACACACTCAAGTTGCTGACAACGCTAGCAACAAAAGTAATGGTGTCAGGTTAGTACCACACACAATAATGAAAACGGATCAGAAGTTTCCAAAATAAGATAGAAATGATATGTTAGTGAGATAGAAAAAGCAAAAGTAGGTTGGTTTATTACCTTCCAATTGTTTACAATTTCTAAATGTCGGTGTGATAGACAAATACTGAATTGCATAGCGTCATATTAAAAGAAACCTGCAGCTAGAGACTGTTAAATTAATTAAGTATAAATTTTTCCTTTACAGTCCTAACAACAGTCTCTTAAGGCCATACAGTCCAAAGTCGACAACCAATTTAGCGAGCAACTACAACAGACCGCAACCCCCTCCATACATGGGTTCAGCTACCAACACTCTCCATCATCGCAAATCTGCGGATAGAACACCATCAACTAGTGGGGACACTCCCGAACATCGCACACATCTATTAGAAGAATCGTTAAAACTTCTTAACGAAGCGAAGTTGTCAAGCGAATTTGACAATATCGCTTTAAAGGATCCAATCATTGATCTCAATGATGGATCTGAAGATTACGTACCCATAAAACCAGATCCGAATGCTTATCTAACGAAGAAACCAGAACAAACTGGTTACGTATTAAAGCCAAATTTGGATGACATTAATGTTCCAGATTTGGCTAAGTTCAGAATTACAGGGCCTATTTGACAGGAGGTATTACAGGGTGAACCACCTGTCAAAACATGGTTCTGTTAAAGATAAAATGATATTGTGTGTGTTAGGCGTCTCAAGAATTGTTAACATAATTTTCAAAGTACACAAATAAAGTTTAAGTGTAAAAATGTAAAATTATATTTTTATACATTTATAAATGAACTTTAGAATACTGGCATTTATTCTAAAATTGCATGGGTCCTAAGATAGACCCTTGCAGTACACCTTTAGCAATAAGTGACTTCAAAACGAAATAACTCTTAAAATTTTAGTAGTTTAACTGTTATGCGTTAGATCCAGTTACTATATGTAGGTAATTGATAACATAATACCCTAATTCTAATATAATAGACATTTGTTACACGTTGTCGAATGCTTCTTAAAGTTCTGTAGGCATTGGATGTATATATAGACTATAGTTGCAGTGTTATTATAACTTTATGTCTGTTTAATATTCATATAAAACCCGTAGTTTAGTATAACTTTAAGATTTAAACCTCAGGAGGGCATCACTGGTGTTTTTCAAGTGGATCTCCCATTTGTGGATCTCTGTGTAGATCTTGTCTAATAAAATGTAGATCTGTATATTTATTAATATTTACATGGCTTAAAACATATGTATTAGGAAATAGTAATTAAAGTGTGTATATATTGTTTGTTGCTTAAGAAAATAAGTTCTTAAACGCACATACGATTTATTAATAAGATTTTTACCCTGTACTTAGTGTTAGTAAAGCATTGCAAGGAGGATTGTCGCCTAACCTCAGCAACAACCCTCCTTGAGAATACTAACGTTGAGGGCAAGGAAACTTAACCCAGAAGAAAACGGGTCTAGTCAGCCCATCTTGTATATTTAATCACTTCAGTAATTTTAGTAATAAAATTTAATTACGTAACGGTTTTGACAAAATATTATTCGCATTAGACGGGAAAGGAGAAATGTATATAAAATATTAAAAAGCCTAATATAGTTAAGAAAAAAAAAATGAAGATATTTGTAAAATATTGAATCTTCAATAGGCTATCATTTAAATGATAAGTGACTAATACATATTAAATATTTAGGTCTACTCTGGTATCCTCTAAAATTAAGGAAGTTGCACCAGAGGGTAGCAGACAGACCTAACTACAACAGCTTTAGGATCGAATACCCCATAGACATTAGAGTTATCGAGTCTCCCGCAACCGTACACCCCCCGCTTCCTTTTCTCTTTCTAATTGTAAGGAGGAAGGGAGACGGCATTCTTCACCTGCAACTTCTTTAGGCTCTTGAGTTGCAGGTCTATGGAATGTTCTAGATGTGTGGGCGCGATCAAGTAAGTCGATTCTCGATATAGCTTAGAATTAGTGGTCCTAGCAGTTTGTAATAGTTACTACAGCTGCAAATGCTACTAAAGTTACTAATTGTAAATACGTTAACGTACATGAATAAAAAGTAGTTGTATATTTACTAAATTTAATTTAATTTATTATATTATAACCAGGTTTGGTTTTTTCATCAACCAAATATTTACTGTATTTAAACTTAGTTTGTAACTAGTGACCTACATTTTTTAAATGACTCACTTATGTTTGAATGCAACGTCATAATAATTAATTTTAGGATATTTAGTTTTATTTAATGGATATAATCCTATTGTCTTAATATTTGTGTTTACTTAAGTTAAATAAAGGGTTTATTAACATGATTAGCGTTTAAAGGCGCCTTGAACAGAGTAAATGTACATAATAAAAAGGACACATACAAAAAAATATTCGTAGATTTTTAGGTTAGTTCGTAAGGGTTGCTGTCATATTGTAAATACACATATGCGGCACTTCTGGTTGGAAATAATTTATTACTTTTAAGAATTATGATATAGTTGTATAAATTAATAGACCTGATGCACTATATTAATAGAAAAATATAGTCATCGATATAGTTGTAATGGAGAACCGGATCTAAGGGACCTTTCACCGAGGATTCACCTCGGAAAAGGACTTTTCGTGGGGGAATGAGGGTACCAAACCATTCTTAATTCTAGAGGAAGGGACGCGAAGGGACACTCCACTTGTGGCTCTTGAGTTACGGTGTCTATTAGCGGTGGTTAGCACTTACCATCAGGTGATTTGTATGCCCATTTTCCCCCTTATATAGTATAAATTCTTAGGATGTAAGGCCATGCGTCACCTCTGCAGGGAATAATGATAGAAATTTTAATATGTAAAAAGTTATAGACGTGTATATATTTTTTTTACGTAATATTTTTTAAATATACCAAAGATAACACAGGTATTAAAATCATTAGGTGTCAATATAGAAACGTATATTTAATCTAGTATAGTAATCAATGTTTAAACTTTTTATTTTATTGTTATTTATTAAGGTGTATTTCTTACTACGCAGCCGAGTTAAGTTAGCTTCGCTATAACTATAGATTGCGGCGCCCGCCCACTTCCCCGCTCAACTTCCCGTGATCGCCCTGACGCATCAGTACGGTTAGCGTTTACATTAAATTATACTCCAAAAAGGTGGGATCCTTTTTTGAGTATGTATGATTTTATAATGTTAAAAATACTAAAAGTAAAAAAGCCTAAGCGTGACGTCATCGACTCGGGATGCAAACTTATCTTGACTGCGTTGTAGTTACCGTGTCTCGGAGAACACGTTAAGCCGTCGGTCCCGGTTGTCATACAGACATCTTTGGCAATCGTTACGGGTAGTTGGAGACACAGTCTTCTACAAAATTTCGATATCGCCTGATACTTGTTGTGGATGTCTGATACCAGTCGCTCCACTTAACAAGTCGAAGTTCTTCCTCCGACCTTTATACCCAAACTTGGATGAGCTATAAAGCTTGCAGGAAGAAAGAGGTTCACTATGTGAGTGAGTTCGATGAGTTCCTTTAAAAAGTTAATTGAATGGTCAAGGACAGTAAGTATTAGAAATCCGGGGTCAATGACTTCGATTTTAGCTTAGTACAAGTAATTGTTGGATGGAGATGATTATTTGTTCTACATCTCTCTCTATATGTGTCAACTGTCTGATTCCATACCAACTCAGGCTCTGCTTAGTTTGGAATCAGACGGTCAAGTGGAGTCATGAATTCGATTCCCGTTTAGGGCAAGTAATTGTTGGGTGAGTACAGTTATTTGTTCTATGTCTGGGTGTATTTTATATATGTATTAGCTGTCTGGTCATCATACTAGTATAGTCTCAGCTAAGTTTGAGATGAGACGGCCTATTGTGTTCTTTATAATACCTCCTCGACTGTCAAATTGACAAGAGAAGGAAATCAAAGAAATCAACTCACACTTTTAAACAATATTTCTAAAATATGTGTTTGGAAATCTGTTTTCAAATGTTTTAGATGTAGTTTTTTTTCGTATTAATATAACAAATTGTAACCAATTTGATGTCTATTATATATTTCAAATATATATCTAGATGTTTTTAAATTCATGTGTACTACTCAAATTTTCAAATCTGGTAGTAGAATAGACATTTAAAAATACGGGTATATCTAGAACCTGAGATAAATATGCCACTTGTAATTTATATACTTTTTATTTACATCATCCACATATAACTCTGTTTAGAAATATACAGTGTAATTATTTATGACATCTTCTACAACAAAAATATTAAATTTGTGCAAAAAACGAACATCTATTAAAATATATCAATGTATTTCATGTGTGGGTACTATTCAAACGACTCGTTTTCAAATCCTGTACTAGAAAAAAAATATACCAACATTCAAATTTACTCAAATAGTGATTACAGTGGCATATTTAATGTTAGGCTTTCTGTGTAAGAGTCATCTAAAAGAAGCTCTTTTAAGAAGGTTATAGCAGGCATTAGTATCTCCTGATCCTTGCATGAATATGCCATTGTGTGCACAAAGTTACAATATAATATCTAAATATGTACTGTGCATACATTAGAAATTTAAAAAATTGTCTATGGCATATAAAATTATCGATGTATTCATGTGTACTGTTTAAACTACTCGTTTTCAGATTCTTAAAACAGTGATCAATTTATTTTTATATGTACAAGGTGTATTTCCAGCAAAGACATTTAGCGCAACCATTGCTTTAGGATTATTAATAGGTACTAAATAGATTTTGTAATTTAACTTTTCTTACAAAACCACTAATTCGTCCAATATTTGTGTGTAAAGTCTAATTTTCAAGTTCATCTGGTTTGGTTTTGTTTGGGAGTCATGGTTTCACTAATAAGGTAGATGACTGTATTATAAATACCTATGTTTTTTTCACTAAAACTTAATTATTACAAATTTAATTAAATTTTATTTTTACTTATTACAGCTTTTCATTTTTAATACAAATTTTAATCAAATAATATTTTAGAAATCTAAAACAGTGACGTCACAAGTTTGTATTTAGCACATTTTAAAATCGTTTTGACAGATGGAAAAAGTAAATAATTTGACTATTGTCTTTGTTTGAGACACACTTTGTGTAAGAATAAAGAAAGTTATAATACATTGTGGCGTGTTTTTCAATTTGGTTTTACGGGTGAAAAATATCTAAGAGATAATAGACTTATAAGTCTGGCCACTAGTCCTTTCTTGATCCTGGGATTAATACGTCACCTTTGAATTATATACATCTTTATTCTCATAATATATTAAACAAACAATACTTGTTCTTGGTAGCGGCACATGTAAACTTTGTGTAGTAAAAAAAATTAAATGTAATCCAACTAGTTTGTTTTATTAAGAACCAATTTCACTACCAAGTTATCTGCCAGATAACTACAGGTTTCGGTTACACTTGTACAGAGACATATGTCATATATACATGCATAAACAATAATTGAGTTTTATGTGTTATAAAGTCTTATATGGTAGAAAACAATCTGAAACTACTTGGACTTGTGAAGTTGGCTTTCTTGAAACTAATCTGCAACTTAAAAAGCTACGGGGAGCCATGATGACATTATACAAAAGTAAACGATAATAGACACTAACAAATGTATTGTAATGGCGTCTCTCTAAGCTAAGTTACATACTACTACGTCTACAACATGAAAGTTAAGGGATTCGACGCGAAAGACTACTTTATCTTTTGATGAAATGGTAACTAGCCGGATCTCTCGGATCAGCTGTTTCTGCCAGTGTCAGTTTAGAGTTTAAAGTCTTCAAATCTTAAGTCTTCGTCGTAATGAAATTGATGATAAAAAATGTGGATGAGATGAAATAGGGAACGTCTTTCGAAAAAACTATAAACGATCTCCGACGCATAAAACTTTCATCTTGGTTATGGGGAGCATGAGATTATGTTGTCTGAACATAATCTTGACACGAACCCTAAACAAAACTGTATTGCCAGTGTGGTATAGTAGGCAAAACCTCCTCCTCCTCTACCGAGAGGACCATGTCTAGGAGTGGACTGTTAAAGGATGTTGATGATGATGAAATTAGTTTAGCACAAAATATTGAGATCTTTGAATTTCCTTGAGATCTTTGATGAGAAAAAAGTTAATAGAAAATTTTGCAGAGCCCTTTCCGCCTCTGCAAAATTTTCCATGAGGTATAGGGGGCCAATAGAGAAGGAACTTCTAATGGTAAGTGGTTATCAACAATCATTGAAATCTGTAAGAGATAACGCTAATTTAGTGTGTGGAAGGTCAGATAAGCAGGCTGTTCAGTTGATAGAAACGCAACTATCACAACTTAAAAGTAGCAAGGACGAGGAGGAATTCCGCCATTTTCTTTTAGATTTGGAGGTCGTATTCGGTCCGGAAATAACTCAGAATATATTTCCGAAGATTAGGTGAGCCATGTAAAAAGTTTATTTAAATTAGAAAATGACGGAAACCTGTGACTGTCGATAATGCAGTAAGATTTTCAGTATTTTTAAAGAAAGGAGAAATACGCAGTAGTTGTTTTGATATTTTTTTTTGGAGTTGCCTGCATTTATCGATGACCTGTGACATTTTTTAGATAATGTGTCGTACTACCAAGCAATAATGTAGGTACTTGTATCATTTTTGCAGAAATACTGTCTATATAATTTTATAAAAAAAAATGGCATAAAAAAAGTATCATTTTTTTAATTCATAAAGTAACAATTGCCTATCAACTGTGAACCATCTTTCCACCCACGTCTTAAACCAGAAAGCAGAAATATTAGCATGAAGTTTTTTTACTTGTTGCTCTCAAAACAATCAACGGCCATAGAGAAAGGAGTTCTGAGCGCCTTGTTTTTACTAACCGAAAACCAAATTATGTTTAGTTAGCTTTCGAAATCTAAAATATAAAAAAATAGCGAAAGGATAATACCTTTCTTTTAAAAGTAAACCTATATAAATACCTATCGTAAATCTATGTTATATAGTAAACCTATGTAACCTACCTTTATACACCTATATAAAAAAAATACGATGTTATTTTTTCTATAAATTTACTGATTTAACACTAAATTGCAAGAATTATAAAATAAAACATAATTTGGTTTGTCTGGATTTTATTTTTCCGGTAATGGATGGGGAGAATAAAATTAGTGTTATGGCCACACAGCTCCCTCCTGTCTCGAAACGTGAATTGGAAGCCAGTCAGTTCAGTTGCGCTGAATGCGCGATGGGAATCTGTTGTCGCTTTCCGCCCGCTGTTGTTTTGTTTGGTAAGTTGAAAATTATTGTTTTTTCCCTTTATAACCTGTAGTATTCTAATTTTATTCCATTGTGGTGTGTAATTCACTATTATAGGCTTTAGCGTCTTTGTGTAAATCACATTTTTCAAGGCCTTTTTCCCTTTTTCACAGATTGAAGGACCATCCTCTACGATGTCTTCTCATCCTTCTGTAGCGTCTCGCAGAAGAAGAAAGAAGTTCATGAGGCTGAAGTCTTATAAACGAATGCTAGAAGCTTATAATGCCTCAAGCTTGTCAGGTGAACCTCTTGATATCAGCAACTTGTACGAAGATTCTGAAGTCCATGACACAGAAGCTGAGCGCGAGATGGCCTACGCTTTTCTGGAACGCGTGAGTCAAGGAGTTGCTGACGGAAAATACGACTTTGAATTATTCTTCTGTGGTGTCCTGAGCAAGATGGTGCTGTTCGTGTTAAAGCAAGGAGGCAGAATCAACTGGGATCTCATATCAACTCTTCTTATTCGTAATGCGTCCAAGCGGAATCTCTATCCTTTCCCGCCACCGAAAAATCCCGTTGTTCAGAGGCTGGAAAGATCTATAGTTCTAATGTTTTATACGATTCTGTCTGATCCTAAACGTAGGCATGTCTATTATAAGTATTTGAAGTAAACAGATTGCAACTGATTTGTAAGCGAATATTAAAAATGACCCTTCTACTTGAAAAGTATTTTTGTCCTTATTATAAAATATTTTTGTCTTGATTACAATATATTTTTGTCCCTATTGTCATAAATGTATTTTATTTAAAAAATCGAATACAATTATTTGGTGTCAAATCAGAATGTTTTATTTTCCCTAACACTTCGAAATTGGAATAGAGAAACATATTTCTATTCGAATTTCAAAATGAAAATTGGAATAGAACAAAATAAATTGGAATCGTGTAAAACATTATTCTTTTCCAATTTTCGTATTACATAATAAACTATACATAAATAAGTAATTATGTACTAATAATGATACACGCACAAACATGCACGTACATATATATACCTACATAGGTACATGTACTAATTTATGTGTCTGTGTAATTATGATAGTATATACATAGCAGCAGACAGATTGAGTGAGATACACAGCCCTCCTCTCGCTCTTATCACTTAAAGTTGAGTGTACACGGCCACAGGTTATGGTTCATACAACAATAATTTTACAGGACAAGTTAGGCGATACTAAAGAGGCCTATGTCCAGCAGTGGACAACTAATAGCCCTTAATGATGATGAGGCTAGTTTGCCATATGATTCAATTTATTTTTGAAGTAAAAAATGCTTTAGCCGTTTTGAGCACTTTTTGGTAGGGGAAAATATTATGAGTTCGCGTCACCACGTCACCGACATGATTTAATTTAAATAATATGAAATTTCTAATTTTTGTTTTTTATTATGTTTTCAGTAAATTGGTTTACAGTGATCTTTTATTTAGTAACAAGGTCTGTCTTCTATTGCTCATAGCACGATGTTATGTGAACAAATTTAGCTATACAAATAAATAAAATTGGAATATAAAAGTAAATAATGCTGTACCGCGGGCAACGCCACGGGACAAAGCTAGTCTAAAAAAAGTGTGTAAAATGTAAATGAATAACTTTGTATACACGATACACGAACCAAAATAACATTTTTAAAATTTTTGTCTGTCTCTTTGTTCCGGGTAATCTCTGGAACGGCTGGACGGATTTTGACGGTACTTTCACTGGCAGGTAGCTGATAATCCAGGGAGTAACTTAGGCTACTTTTTTTAGAGTAACTTTGTCCCGCGGCGTTACTTGCGGTACAGCAATAACCGCGTGATTCAGCTAGTTGTTATTAATTTCTTAGAATTTAAAAAAAATATGTATTAATATATATATTATTAGTATGGATATAAGATCCATTACTTCTATTTATAGTTAGTCTATTGAC
Organism: Spilosoma lubricipeda; assembly: GCA_905220595.1. Classification (NCBI taxonomy): domain Eukaryota; kingdom Metazoa; phylum Arthropoda; class Insecta; order Lepidoptera; family Erebidae; genus Spilosoma; species Spilosoma lubricipeda. The sequence goes on from HG992296.1 coordinate 2,453,642, forward strand.
GTAATAAATGTAGTGCATACTCCTTACTCCTAGTATGTACTTTTTTTTTTTTTAAAATTCACTTTCTCAATTCAACCATTTTAAAAAAAATCTTATTTGAAAGCTGTTGCTTCCCGCGTGGTCTCAATGCAATTTGGTTTATAGTGCTTGAAGTCAATTTGTTATGTTAAAATTTAAAATAAACTAGTGGTTGTTGTCTTTTTTACTTACTACAGTGTAGCCTAAAAGCAGGGTAACAGTATTGGCCATCTATGTATGTTGGGTTTTCCACCGTAATACCTGAACTGATGTAAATGAATGAGGTGTCAAGTGTCAATAGATTCGTAATAATGGCCGAGTGACCGGCTACATTAATATGAAAAGTTTTTACTTAGTCTAATTATAGTTTTTGAAGATTTATTATTAAAAAAAAAAAATTGGATAAAATCATCATCCTTCTAGCCTTTATTATTCTCAAGATTTGGGGTCAGCTACTAGTTTAACCGGTTTTACCTGAATATCAGTTCAACCCTGAACTGAATTCGGAGCATGAACTAGTTGTTAGTATATTTGAGGACACTGACTTCCCAATAACGATTGCCATAGATGTTCATGACAACCGGGACCGATGGCTTTACATGCTCTCCGTGGCAGTCTAAAAAAAGTCTAAGTTATTCCCTGCATCATCAGCTACCTGCCAGTCAAACTCCCGTCAAAATCGGTCTCGCCGTTCCAGAGATTAGCCGAAACAAACAGACAGACAGTCAGACCGTCAGACAGTCTGACAAAAATTTAAAAAAATATATTTTGGTACATGTATCGTGTATACATACTCCAATTTTATTTATTTTGTATTTGTATAGATGTACAAATAGAATAGTGTGCACCAAGCTTTTGGAGTAGTACCTGCTCAGTGCACTTCTGTGCGTTGTTATTGATTGATCTCTATTTGTGTGCAGTTGAGATGAAATGCATATGTGTTACCTGCATTTATAGGGCGCATGTCCGGGGTGCAGACAAATCAATAGCCCTTATATAACGCAGTTTGTCCTTTATTGTGCACTAATTATTCATAGGTATACTTGTAACGTGATGGGAGGTTTGTAGTCGCGTGTTCGAGAACCTTCTATGCAGGTACGTTTTTATATCTTTACAAATGATTGATTAACCATTTTAATTTATAGAATGTGGTGTTTAAATTGTGTAAATTGAGGAATTTGGCATCAAGATAGCAGTTAGTTTTTCTCCGACCTGTTGATAAGGCTTTATAAGTTTAAGTCCCTATCCATTATTAGTCCCAACTCATCTGTTTTCCCCGTCTTTTTAATTCTTAGTGTTCAGTTGGTTGGTTGATTGGTGTTTCAACTTTGGAGGGGGAGGTTGGGGGGGATGTGTGTACTTTTTTGCAGTAGGACTAAAATTAAGTCCTGATTTGGTTACCTACTTGTAAAAATACGAACTTGATTCAACATAGTGGGGATTCAGTTGTTGTTTTTAACCCCTAAATCCATTTTTTTGTTGTATAAGTTATATTACTGTAAAGTTTCATACGAATCCGTTCAGTAGTTTTTGCGTGAAAGAGTAATAAACGTCCATCCATCCATCCATACTTACAAACCATCGCGTTTATAATATTAGTATAGATATAGATTAATCATTTACACTGTCCACTCAAAATGTGGGTAATGATATTAAATTTAAACAAAATAGTTGTTTCAAACATAAGAAGATATCTAGCTCATGGAAAAAAAAATTATGCAAGAACGCGAAAAACGCGTAAATACACAGTTATATGTTTCCTCTATCTGTGTCTACCGCCTCAGGGAACAGGTGTGAGTGTGATATCTGTATTATACTGATAATGTCTTATTTATATGTGGTTTAATTATACAATAAAGATTATTAGTGACTACCTATCAGAATTTTCTTTGTTTAAATATTAAATATTAAGCTGTACTTAAATGTATATTAGTTAAATAATTTCAGGATTAATTCCTTGTCATTAAGCGTAATAGTGTGTAGGTACTAAAAGCTACTTTGTTTATTATTTTTTAAATCAAGTTGGTGATTTGTTACTTACTTTGTTTTAAATTTAAAATCAAAATCATTTGTTCAATTAAGACACTAAGTGACATTTATGAACGTTAAATTTAAGCTATAGTTCATAAATCGACACAAACAAACGCCACAGCATGTGCTGTATTGTCGAAGTAAATTAGGCGAAAACACCAAAATCTACTGCCTCTTAAAATTCTCCAAAATCTAACGCATAAACAAAAAGAAAAAAAAACAGTGATAACGTTGAAGGTTTGAGTCTACTCAACACAGAAATCATTCAAGGTGCACATCTAGGTACTTACATTCAGTTGCAAAAATCTACTGTTAAAAATAAGTCGCGACTGGATTAAGATGCTAGAGTTGCAGTTGAACGAACCAAAATAATAGTATAGGCTAAGGTATCGCTGACTAGGCCTACCAGTCACCCTAAGCAGCACCCGTTCACGTGTATGACGCATGGACCAGCCATTGTCTCCTTCGCCATATCAGAGTAAAAGAAACGACCCGCCCCACGACGACATCGCAAACAATAACATTTTAGTGAGCACGACGAACCATAGCCAAGATTTTGCTAAAAATCACTACTAATCCAAATTACCATAATAATCGTCATGCATTATTTTCAACTAACAACTCCTGTTCATGGTGGCAAGCGGTAATCTGAACTTAAACACCAGCAACATTTTTGATTGAACTGAAATGAAATTTAGTTGCATAGAACATAGGTTAGTACCAGGTGAAACATTGGTGGTTTTTTATCATACCATATTCTGCCTTGTTTTGGTATGCAAATACATTTATAAATTAATATTATTAATTGAGAAAGTCAATTATTCAAACAACCTACGGCAGTCGGCTATTTAATTACATTGCTTCTCCAAATACATTTTAAAATATTTATAACAGAAAATCAATACTTTTCTAGCCAATATTAGAGGTTTCCTTGTGTTTCTACTGCTGTCTTCACTACATTACTTTCCATATGGTTTTAACTTTTAAGTAGATATGTATTTGAACGTGAATGAAAGCTTAAATCCCGTTTTCAATGATAAATTTACAATTAATATAATTTTATAATGATACAAACAAAACGTTCTATAATTTTAAATGTTTATTTATTGGTGTTTAGTCAAATACAACTTGGTCAATTTAGTGTGATTAGTAAAAGTTATGTTTTATATTTTTTTCTATCTATAGTTACAAACAATTTTTGATTGTAATTATATACAAATGAAATGTCTACAATATAAAAATTCCAACAAATGGAAAAAGAATAGTGTATCTCATAATAACAAAAATGAAAAGACGGTTTGTTTCATCAACGCCATCTTGTATTCGCGACTACCAACTATTTCAGCCCTCTGCTGGCCACAAACGCAATTAAAGCTGCGCAACCGTAAAGCACTAAATGGAAACCTAGGCGCGGTATTGATTTGTCTCGTATTATTAATAATATGGACTAGTTCGCCCACGTCTGATTGAAATTTCTACATAACCATCGTTGTAATTATAAACTGTCATGGAAAAATACTGAGCCTGTTATACTTTTCTTTATAAAATTTGCCAATCACCAATATCTTTTAACTAAACAAATAAGACAACTATGAAATAAAGAAAAACAGAAGACAAAATACAACTTTACTCATTTATTAATAGACAATCAAGTTTATAAAACGGATAAAACTAGCACACATCGAAAAGAATCTATGTACTTATTTTCTTTTGCTTTTCTTGACGTCTTTCTTATACCCGCCATGACACTCAAGGTTTTAATGGCGTATGGCGTCTTGATTTTACATATTATAAACATTCATGAGGTTATGAAATTTAAAATATCTCATGTTGATTTTGTAAACGATGGTTTTTCCAGCAACTTGTTTTTATGAATATACTAGCTGAAAGAGACAAAACTTTTTTTAACTACAGTGTTGGTATATGTACCGTGTATACATACATATGTATACACGTGTATATATACATTAAGTAAAAAGCGGTTATTTTAATATTACAAACAGACACTCCAATTTTATTTAGTTGTATAGATGTATAGATTATTAATCGTTAGGTACGTAATACGTAGTCACCCTCGCCTCTTTGATGTATAGTCCATTGAAATGTTACATTTTTTGGGCTTTGCGTGCATTTCTCAATGGATGAATTTTTTTAGATATTAAGAAGATGCTAGTGTAAAGTTAAATTCAGGTTTTTGGGGTTGCACCCTCATCCCCGGTCGCCATCTTAGGAAAAGGGGTGCAAATGGTTTTTATGGTTTATCTGCCAAAGCATAGGTCTGACAAAAAAAAATATCATTTTTATTGTCAATTAAATTAACTACAACTATTTCTAACAACTTCTAGTCGTGGAACCAAAAACACCAACGTTATAATTATAAGCGAAAATCTATGAAAATTTTCGGCATTTCTTTCTATTGATCGCTATAACTTTTTTTCTGATCATTTACCAAAAAAAATAAATGGTTTTATAGCAGCGTTTGTGAAGAATAATTTTCACTATTTTTTTTTTCAATTTCATTCATTTGTTTAGGTTTTACAGCGCTGTAAAGCAAACATTATTTTTCAGTATTCAAAACTACAACAGTAAACACATACATTAAGAATGATTTACGAAGATAACTTTCAATAATATTTTTATCATTTATCTATACTAATATACTAATACTAATCTATACTAATATATAAAGCTGAAGAGTTTGTTTGTTTGTTTGTTTGTTTGAACACGCTAATCTCAGGAACCACTGGTCCGATTTGAAAAATTCTTTCGGTGTTGGATAGTCCATTTATCGAGGAAGGCTATAGGGTATATATCATCACGCTACTACTAATAGGAGCGGAGCAACAATGAAGAATGTTTCAAAAACGGGGGAAATTTTTACGCTGCAATATACGGGCAATATAAGGCGCAAACGAAGTTGCGTGGGTCAGCTAGTAATATATAAAGCTGAAGAGCTTGTTTGTTTGTTTGTTTATTTGTTTGAACACGCTAATCTCAGGAACTACTGGTCCGATTTGAAAAATTATTTCAGTGTTAGATAGCCCATTTATCGAGGAAGGCTATAGGCTATATATCATCACGCTAACACCAATAGGAGCGGAGCACCAATGAAAAATGTTTCAAAAACGGGGAAAAATTATCACGCGACGGGCAATAGAAGACGCAAACGAGATTGGTGGTCATTGGAACTCTGTAATGAAACTACACAACCCATTGAGTTTAGGACGGTTTGATTCGTCATGATGAGTACTTTATGACTTGATTGTATCAAGGGTCTGATGATGAAGCCGAAAGGTGGTTATAGGAACTCTGTAATGAAACGAGGCAAGACTAACGAGATTTAAATTCGTTGGGTCAAATATTTAGTCTTAAATGGTAACTTATATAGTTAAGCTCCTAGAGAGATTGCGTTACCTACCAGAATTTGCTTAGTTTGAAAATTTTAAACATTAATATCAAAGTCAAATCAAGTTCTTTAATTTACTTTCTTATCTACACAGGAAAATCTAGCGACAAGCTTTTGTATTATATAAATTGTGTACATTACAAGTTGATAGAAAAAGTTTTCGAGGAATACTTTATTTTATTCATTTTAGCATTCCAATAAAAGCTTGTTTTTAAAAAGATTTTTTTTATTTTGTTTTATTTTATTACTTTTTAGTTATAGCTGGACAGGTTACTCAGTCTGTTCATTTCACACGCATCCTATTGCAAGACATCTACGACCGAAATCGAATTACCTACTTATCAAGACAAATTTTATAAATATCTGTTGATGAAGCCGGGAGGTGGTCAAAGGAACTCTGTAATGAAAGGACGCCACACCATTGAGATTGGAATCGTTTGATGCGTCTTGGCGAGTACTTTGTGTTTTGATAGTAGCCAGGGTCTGATGATGGAGCCGGAAACGACGCAACACCATCGAGATTTGAATCCTTAAATTCTTTAAGATCCTGGATTGGATGATTGTATCAAAACATAAAGTACACGTCATTACGTACATTTTTTTTTCTACTTTTTACTTCGATTGCTATTAAAGCTTGTTTTTTAAATTCCTCTTCTTAGGTGGTACAGTGAGAGCCAAATGGTTCTATTGAAGTTTATCAGTTTCAAATGTACGCACGTACCGTAAAGTTTTTGTCTTATGAACGTACGTACCTACGTAAGGTACGTACGTTCGTACGTTTACGTGAAGCAAACACTTTGTACCTACTCCTTTTTACGAAAACTATGCGAACGGAGAAGTATGAAAGGTACAGTAAAATTAAGTACCTGGACGACCGTGCTTAGCTCGGTATTTTATTCTGGTTAATTTTGTAGAAATTAATCCTAGTTAGATCAATTTATCGCCACCGAAACCACCCGCATACTAAATTCCATTAAAATTAAAAACAAAACCTCGACACAATAATCTGAGTTCCCTTTATAAAGGAGCGGTCCCCCAACGTGATGTATTTCTTTTAGAATTATAAATATGTACATACTTCAGGGCCGCGCCGCCTGTAAAGTTTGCGGCGCACACAGGCGCCAAGACAATAGAGGCACCGCCATAGAAATTATTTTTGTTACACTTACACAACAACATATTTTTTGTATTCGAGTATCGATAAATACTTTTTTTTTTGTAAATACATACATATTATACATAGAAAGCACCCAAACTCCAAAACAAATATTTGCAGATCATACAAACATTTGGTCCGGCCCAGGAATCGAACCCGAGACCTCAAGAACAGCAGTCGCGTACGCTACCACTGCGCCACCGAGGCAGTCATATGACCGTAACAATGATATTTTTTTAAAATGTATTGTACTGTTAGGAAAATTCGATCTATCAATGACTGAACATATACGACGCGTAACGAATGATCCGGATTTCAAAAATATGCCGACTTATCTTGGAGATAAGATCCAAAATGAAATAATTTACATACTCGGTAACCAAATTCAACATTTTATTTTAAATTTATGTCAAATTAATAAATATTTTTCAATAATACTGGATTGTATACCTGACGTTTCACACGTAGAGCGAATTAGTATTATAATAAGATTTGTCTATTTTAACACAGAAAATAGAAAGTTGGAAATAGGGGAGCATTTCCTAACTTTCTGTCCAATTATCGATACAACTGGCGCTGGGTTAACGTCATTTATAGTAGAAAAACTAGCCGAAATTAATTTGGACATAAACAACTTAAGGGGACAGGGCTATGATAATGGGTAAGAATAATGGTCTTCAAAAAAGATTGCTGGATCTAAATCCCCGCGCTTTCTATGTACCGTGCGCTAACCATAGTTTGAATTTAATAGTAAACGACGCTGCCAATCTCAATTATCATACGACTGGATTTTTTAGTATTGTGCAAGAATTATACAAATATTTTTCGTCCTCCACCAAAAGATGGGATATATTAAAAAAATATGTACTAAATCTGACCTTAAGGCCATTGTCTGAAACAAGATGGTCAAGCAGAATAGATGCAATCAAACCGCTGTTTACAAATTTACCAGAAATTTATGACGCCTTATATGAAATATCAAATGGTGTATCATATGATCAGAAGGCAAAATATGACGCTAAATGTCTAGCAGAAAAAATATGATCCTTTTCATTCATTTGTTCATTAAATATATGGCATATGATTTTGCAGTCTTCAGTCAGCAATTCTGCAGTCCTTCGATATGAATATGCAAGTTGCTTTAGATGCTTTAACGGAATTGAAGAAGTTTATGATTAAAATTAGAACCGACGCAAATTTTGAGGAAATTGTAAATGATGCCATGAAAATTGCCGAAAAATTAGATGTCGAGGCTGAATTTGAAACTTCCGGATCCAGACCCCTAAGACGTTGTAAGACTCCAAAGAGTTTTGATTATGAACACGAAGACCATACTATAAATGGTCTGAAGACCGCTTTTAAAATTAATCTATATTTCTATATTTTGGATCAAGCTTTATCCTCCGTAGACGAAAGATTTAATTTATTAAATAATCAAAATGACGTGTTTAATTTTTTATTCAAACTAAGTGATGACCAAGATCAAAATCAATTAAGAAGTAGCTGTCATCGTTTGCGGAAAAAACTTTCTGCATATGAATCATTGGATATTAACGCCGATGATTTGTATGAAGAAATTGTGTCGTGTCAGTATTTAAAAAAAAAAAAAAAATAATGATGTAGTGAAAATTGTCGAATTTATATATTTAAACAATTTGACAGCTGTTTGCCCTAACATCACCATAGCATTACGAATTTTGCTAACTATGCCAGTTACCGTAGCAAGCGCGGAAAGGTCCTTTTCTAAATTAAAACTTATAAAAAATTACCTGCGCTCAACAATGAGCCAGGAAAGATGAACAAATTTAGCAACAATATCCATAGAGTAGGCCATATTAGACCATATAGACATACACGAGATTATTAAGGATTTCGCCAACAGAAAAGCAAGAAGAGTGGAAATAATATAATTTAAGTATGTTTATATTCTTATATATTTTAGACTCTTTTTATTTTTTTTAAACATAGCATACGTAATAGTTAAGTTAGTATTATTAGAAAAGTCAGCTATTTCTTTATTAATATCTAAGTATACAGTTAGATATAACATCATAAATAAAGTATGTAAAAATTAAATTTGTGTTTTATTTTTCGCAGTAATTGGCAAGCGGAAGCGAACTGGTTTCATCTATTTAAGAAAATATTATCTTATAATTCTTCTGTGAGTGTGTATGTCACTGAACTACTCTCAAACGACTGGACCGATTTTGATGATTTTTTTTGTGTGTGTTCAAGGCGATCTGGGAATGGTTTAGATTCACAATTTTGTCCGCTGGACAATGTTTTTTTAATTAATTTTTTATTTATTAGTAGTTATGGCAAAACGACGCTTGCCGGGACAGCTAGTCTGAGTATGTAAAACTGGAGAACATTTATTTCGGTCAAAATTAACAAATAATAAAAAAAACATAAGTTGAAACATGAAGATTCGTGAACAAAAGAAGCGCTTCATAGGTTTCGCACACAGGCGCGGCCCTGACGTTCTTAGTGAAGTACTATAAGATTGAGTTTCTTTCATTATTTTTTTATTTTTAAAGGGAACTCAGGTTATTGCGTAAGAGGTTTTTTTAAATTTTATTTTATACTCTTTATAGGTACATACTTATTATAATGTAGATTTTGTTAAGTTGTTAATATGTACATAGAATCTTGTCGAAATTTTTCAAATTTATATTAAACTAGCTGAACCCCGCGGTGTTACCCGCGGTCATTGTTCTACCGCGAGTAACGCCGCGGGACAACGTTAGTCTAAAAAAAAGTAGCCCAAGTTACTCCCTGGTCCATCAGCTACCTTCCAGTGAAAGTCCCGTCAAAATCCGTCCAGCCGTTCCAGAGATTACCCGGAACAAACAGACAGACAGACAGACAGACAGACCGACAGACAGACAGACAGACAGACAGACAAAATTGACATATGTACCGTGTAAGTATACATACATATGAATTTAGTAAAAAGCGGTTATTTTAATATTACAAACAGACACTCCAATTTTATTTATTTGTATAGACTAGTTGTTGCCCGCGGCTCCGCCCGCGTATATGTCGGTTATCGAGGCAAATAGTAGCCTATGTATTATTCTGATGTATAAACTATATTACTGTAAAGTTTCATCCAAATCCGTTCAGTAGTTTTTGCGTAAAAGAGTAACAAACAAGGTCAAGCTTGTTCGCTTATATTTTACATACTTACTGATTACTATTTTTTTGTTTCTCTATGTAATATTGTTACTTTATTGTTAGATTTTCACAATCCTATTTGGGTAAGTTTGCTGACATTCGGATTTTCATTCACATTTTCTCCCCACCATTTGCAGATATTGGGTATTTTCCCCACTTTAACCTCCTGGAGTTGTTACAGGGCTCAACCGATTTTCATTGAACATATTATTTTGTAATGTGCACGTGATGCGCTTTTATTTGAGACCCCACTTGATTATATTTGCAGACATTTAGTTATTCTTCCCCACTTTCACCCCCACAACTTTTAAACGACTCAACCGATTTTCATCAAACATGTCTAAAAACACTCTCTCGTACCTCACCTTTCCTACAAAAAATTTCTTTTATGAAATCGCTTCATCCGTTCGCGAGCTACGGAGTCACAGACAGACACGTCAAACTTATAACACCCTCTTCTTGCGTCGGGGGTTAAAAATCATTCAAGCCGATTCCGAGGACTGCTCGTCTAAGGGTATTAGATATGATATTATATGCAGTCCTGGATTTATAAATAGGCCGTATAGGCCGTGGCCTAGGGGCGGCAGATTTCAGAGGATAAAAGTCAAACACATTCTCTGGTTTTCTTATGGTTTTTTACACCTTAAAAAAAACCTATAGAAAGCCATTCCTATTGAAACCTATATTATCGCGCGAGTGATAGTCGATAGATGACAGCAGCGAGGCGGGCGGGCGGCAGTGGCAACGTAACAACCCCTGCTTCCCGCCGGTACTCTCCGAGCCGTCTGCGCCCGACGTCCCGCGCAGTATGCACCCCTATGATGCGCCCGATGCGACGCCCAAGCCCGCGCCAATTTTGTGTTTTGCAAGCATCGGTCGCATACGCACGTAACACTCTCGTCTTGTCTTTGAATACCTACATTACTTACCTAAACAAAATACGTAACGACTACTGAATCAAAAATCACAGTGATTCTCAATGTACTCTGTTGTTGAGCCTCAGTTTTTACCCGACTACGGCAAAGCCAAAGGTATGATTTTCACAGGCTATGTATGTATGTATGTATGTATGTATGTTCATTTGTTCCCTCATAGCTCCTTAACTACTCATTAGAACCGGATAAATGAGTTGTCGTTAGAAGCGTCATGATCGTCTGCTGGGTATATGACGTGTCGATGAATCTAATGTGGTGCTCTCTAGCGACTCTAGCTGACATAAAGTAATATATTAAAAAATAAATTTTAGATAAATATGTCGTGTTCGGTATCATTGGAAAGGGCGTTACTTGTACATTTCAAAAATACATATATTATTAGCATATGCTCGTGACTATGTCCGTATTTATTCGATAATTTTGATTCAAGAACAAGCACAATTTGCTACGTTTGTTCCTTGTGCAGCATATTCATTGAATTTGGTGGGAACCTCGGCCGCCGAGTCTTGTACAGAAGCTTGCCACTTTTTTATGTTACTAGAGGAGGTATACACTTTCTTTGTGAAGTCAACTGAACGTTGGAAAAAATTGACGAATGAGATAGGAAGAGGAAAAACACTCAAGAGAGTGAACCTCACTCGTTGGTCGGCTAGAGCCTGTAAAAGTCTAAGAGATTCCTGGAATGAAGTAACTACAGTTTTGTGGCAATCAGGCAAAGGGAATTCGCATCAAATTAGAAAAACTAGAAACTGCGTTCATGGTCGTATTTTGGAATGCTATATTGAAAAGGTTAAATAAAGTGAGTGTTCAAATTCAGAGCTCATCTGTAGACGTATTGACGGTATCTGATCATGGATCTTTAGTAGAGTTTACGATAGCAGAGCGAGAAAACTTTTACTATTTCGAAGAAAAAGCAATTGAGATGAGCGCACTTAGGCAATATCAAGGTGAAATAAAGAGACTACCTAAAAGAAAAAAAAACGGACGAAACAACGAATGAAGAACCTGAAAAACCCTCCGGTTCCAGAGATTATTTCAGAATGAACACCTTTTTAGTGATCCTTGATAGACTCAGAGCTGAAATACAGAGAAGGCATAATGCTTACTTAAACTTTAAGGAAAATTTTTCATTTTTAACAAAAATGACTGAACTTTCAACACAAAGAGTTACAGAAAAAGCCGAGTCTCTCGTGAAATATTATACCAATGATTTAGAGGACAATTTGATTCAAGAATGTGTGCATTTTCACAGTCACATTTGCTCTGATAAAACTGCAGACTGTGCAGTGTAGCCTGGATTAAACTCACTACTCAGTCTCTCAATGTTTTTGAGGAATCAATCTCTATCTAATGTTTACCCTAACTTGGATATAGCTCTCCGCATTGCACTTTCCACTCCGGCTACAAATTGTTCTGGAGAAAGGAGTTTTTCCTGCTTAAACGCGTGAAAAATTATCAAAGGTCTTCATTGTCTCAAGAAAAAATGAATTCTCTAGCTCTACTCTACATAGAAGCAGAGATAATGAACACCATAAACCAAGATGATTATAGATGATTTTGCTATTAAAAAATCCCGTAAAAATTGTATATCTTGTTTCCTTTTTACGCTCTTTCCCAATGACTAATTCATTCGTTTATTTAATTTTAAGGCCTTCTTCACTAAAAATGGAAATCTATTATTTTAGAAAGATATGTACATGAGGCGGCGGAAATAAAGTGGCCTACACTCATAAAAAATATAAATCCGGCACTGATTATATGGTATGAATGGTATTAGATATATCAGACAAACAAAGAAAAAACAGATAAACTATGGGGATCTTGTGTCAACTGCGGTGAATTTCCGTTCGTTTAGGCGATTCTGCCATACATACTATAGTAATCAAATATAGCTCACTTAGGACCCCTAATATTTTATATGTGGTGCTTCCCGGTTTGAAAAAGGTGTCTACCTATTTTGACTTCATTTTGTCTCCCGCTTTGCTAAAGAAGGAAAGGAAGTGGACTTATCATATTTCCAACTCCTGTTTTTTTTCTTCTGATTAATTTCGTTGCGGGTTCCAAGACAGTTAATTTTCTTCCTGGGACTTCTCGAGTGTCATAACTCGGTGTGTTCGTGGGTCACTGCTGTTCATCCTGGTGTACAGGAGTTACAGTGGTGGGCTTATGGGCGGGATTAGTCCCCTATCAGATAAATGAATTATGATCTAAAATACTGGTTAGCCTACTAGTAACTGTTAGATGCGTAGATATATTCTCCATTTTAACAAAAGCGAACTAAAGGAAAAGCACCAATATCGCCTGTATTAAATGAAATCGATTGAGTAATGATACCCTTTGCACAACTTGATATCGATTCAATGAAATTCATGAGTGTTTTAATAATAAACCTACAGACAAACGGGGACATTCAATCGATGTTCTTCGTGAATGTTTAAGTAGTAAAACATCGCAATAACGACGAAATTGGCTCGGCCTTATTATAAGAATCACTTGACATATCACACACCACGACTGATTTCAAATTCAATTCAAATATCAGTTATTTTGTAGAAACGTGCTCACAAAATGTCATTTTTTTGCACTGGTTCAGTGTCAGATTATACATATTAGATATTATCCGAGTCCCGCGGTATTATCCGCCGTTATTGTTGTACCGCGGGTAACGCCGCGGGACAAAGCTAGTCTAAACAAGTACAATTTTAACAAAAATAAAACCGACTTCAAGGTTCGACTCGATTTCTCTTGGATGCGATCATCAGATATTGATGTCCTTATCATGGTACCACCGTTGGGACATCTCCTTTCCATTAAAAAAATAATCATCGGTTCATAAACGACGAAGTTATCCGCGAACACACAAAAAAAATAAATATATACGGTCGAATTGAGAAACCTCCACCTTTTTTTGAAGTCAGTTAAAAAGTAGCCTAAGTTACTCCTTATATCATCAGCTACCTATCAGTGAAAGTCCCGTCAAAATCAGTCCAGCCGTTCCAGAAATTAGCCGGAACAAATAGACAGACAGACTGACAAACAGACAAAAATGGTAAAAAATGCTATTTTGGTATATGTACCGTGTTTACTTACATATGCATTTAGTAAAAAGCAGTTATTTTAATATTACAAACAGACACTCCAATTTTATTTATTTGTTATATAGATGTATAGATGAGTGACTGAATGCCTCAGTAGCGCAATGGTAGCTTATGCGACAGCTGTGCTTGAGGTCTCGGGTTCGAATCTTAGTGATAATAGTGTATCCTGTGAAATCAGAACGAAACAGGTGCCTATTACAAAGGATTTCCTCTTTTAACACCGGTTGAAAAACATAAAGACCGTTCTAATCTTGTCACATGTAGTATAAAGTGTATAAAAAACTGAACAAAAATGTAATTTATCTGTTTGTCTTTAGGTCAGGTCAAGCAAAATGGACGATATCAAATTTTTGCAGATACAGCTCATCGTTTTGTTATTTCTCCTGTATATTATCATAGAGATCCTGCCCATTATTGGTGATTTCGTTTTAAAGAAGCAATCAAAGAACGTAAACGACTTTAGTGAAAAACTACGAAGTGAAGACATTCAAGAGTTTCCTATCAACACCACGTAAGTATCACTTTCTACGTAGAGACGGAGTATCATTGCCCCGTGTCTCCATGAGGGTGTCGTAAGATACTGCCTAGTTGGCGTAGGTTGGTAGCGTATTGGTCCGGAGGTCATAACAACAGCAGGTTCCGGATCCCTCCCGTCTCAGGCGCAGTGGCACACCGTGTGATTTTAGTCGGTTCGATTCCGACACACCGCCCCGCCGCAAACCCCGGCGGGTTGACGGCCCTAGGGGGTTTCCACATGTTAAAAAAAAAAAGTTTGGTAGCGTACGGGTCTGCTGTGCATGAGGTCTCGGGTTCGATTCCCAAGACATACCAAATGGTTGTATGATCTGCAAATATTTGTTTCGGAGTTTGGGTGTATTCCATGTAAAATATGTATATGTGTATTTATATCAGTTGCCTTGTATACATATTGCAAGATCTGGTTAGTTTGGGACTAGATGGCGTTGTGCGTTGTCCAGAAAAAAAAAACAAAATAAAGATGCCGACTAAGGGATCAAAACTGTGGAGGACAAAAGCCGTTTTATCCAAGTTAACATTCCACAAACATAAACGTTATTAGAAAACTAACTACTGTATGGTAACTACGTCATTTCAACGCTAAGTCACATGGTTAAAATATTAGCCAATAATACTAGAGAATATACACATTAACAATCGTGAAAAGCGATTTAATTAAATGCTTTAAACTTACATTTCGGTTATGGGACAGATAAGCCCTGTTTTCCAATTACAGCACTAGAGCGCATTATGCGGCATAATGCTTAACTTTGAATGATTCAACTACAGCAACGCTTCGCACAATCGAGCACTCTCAAAAGTAGTGTTTTTGCGTGATGCGTGCAATCGATACCAACTTGACAAAAATTAACAAGTGTTTTTTCTTTAAGGTGGCATTGATCAAAATGTTTTATTTATATATTATCGTTAGTATTTATTGTTGAAAAAATTTTTAAAGCTTTCGTTTCGTTGCAGTTTTTTCGAAATAATCAAAGTTAATTCAAACTGTGTTAAAAAAATAAATATAAGTATGGATGAAGGTAGAACTCATTTAAAAAAATTACTCAAATCAAACAAATGTTAATGTAATTATCAAAATCCAAATTACTTAAAATAACCGTAAATAGTTTTCAACCAATTTTTATGTATACCACTTTGCTTACAAATTAATGAGGTTATTGCTAACTCTGAATATTTTTTTTTTTTCAACACTGAACTTAGCGCACTCTGCTGGTGCATTTGAAAACTAATTCACGTTCCAATTAAGCTTCAGCATAATTCAGCATTGTGCGCCAATGAGTCGCACTATGCTTTGTAATTGGAAAACGGGGAAGATAAGCAAAGAGAAGGAAAACTTGAAACAAATCCTACCAATCCATCTGACCCTTTAGAGCATATATACCTATAGGGGCAGCTGAACGGGCAGAGAGCGTGATCGGAGCAGAGAGAGAGAGAGAGAGACTGACTTTGGTTAGCGTCTCCCTCCCTCGCTTCGGTTCATATTCAACTTGCGGAAGTATTATTATATATTACATACATATCGTGCACAACTGTCATGGCTGAAAGCCCTAACCATATTGTATCCTCCATTTTCCTAACTCATCTAGTTATCCAAATGTCAGAAGTAAGTTGATAGAGGAGTTATCTGCTTAAATTATAAACTTATTGTTTAAAAACACTATAAAATGTCGATGCGATTAAGTGAAATTTATCATACTTCGATTCTTGAGGAAGCACATAGGCTGTTCTTTACCACGATAACTATTACATAAGTCTGGGAGAGAAAAACTGGTACTCTTTCATTGCTACACAATTGACACAACTACTAAGGCCACAAACAGCTTTATAGTACATACAGTACCTGAATAACCAAGTGTTGCACGGCATCCAAATTTTTTAAATAAGTTTAGTGCCGCCCTCTCTTGGTATGCCCTGTTACTGTTTATTCTGTACCTAATTCCAGTATAGTTTAATCTAGTTCACTCGATTTGCGATAGATGACGCTAAATGGACATTGATTATAATTTTCTATTTCATTTCATTACATTTTCTAAAAATTTCAGAGTAAATGTATACAAAAAATGCTCCTTTAAAGAATTGGATTAATTTGATATACATTTTTCTTCAGATTCGACAACTCCGAAAGCTTCTTTCAGAGTCATCATTTTGCAGTAATATCAACGTTTGATGAAGTTACGAGTACTATAAGATTGGTAAGCTTACTATGACATTTCTTTTTCCTTTGATGAGATGGCAACCAGCTGCATCAACTATTTTTATCAATGTCAAGCATTTAAAGTCTTCAAGACTTCGTCGTGATGAAATTAGTGATAAATAAGTGATTAATTTTAAAAGGTATTTTTTAAAAACAAGGTTTAATTACCTGTTAATAGAAAAAAAATTACTTCAAGCCTTTCATTTGATACACATATTGGGTGGGTTGCTGAGAAATAAGTATGCCGCCATGTCGTAAATGTATATATCTAGGTATTTGCATTGTCATCAAAACTAAGGGTATAATTCAAATTTCAAGTCAATCGGTAAGTGGATCAAATATAACTTGCAAGATTTGATTACAGACAAACATGGGGACAGGTGAAACTAAAATAAAAACTTGTAAAAATATAAAAAATGTGGATAATATGAAATGGGGACCGTCTTTCGAAAACAAACAAAAAATTATCACCCACTTTGACATTTTAATCCACATATCCTTCCCATATTATACCTAAACGTGAACGTATGTTTGTTACGCTTTCACGCGAAAACTACTTAACCCATCATCATTAAACTTTGTACATATATTCTTGGAGGTAAAGTAACATAGGATTTTATTAAATGTAAGCGAAGCCACGGGCGAAATCTGGTCTTATTATAACTTACTCTCATAGACCCTGTTTCACCGGCAACAGATAATTTTCGGATAGTTTAAATGACAGATAATTTGATGAATCTTCCATATATAAATAGCACCAAAACACTGTCAGATAAGATTACCGCCACCCATGGATGCCCGCAACAACAGTGGCGTCACAAGTGCGTTGCCAGCCTTTGGGGGATTGCGAGGAAGAGGGGAAGATGGGGATGGGTTGGGTGTGTGAGCCTCCGGTATCCTCACTCACTCGGTGAAACACAGCGCAAGCGCTATTTCACACCGGTCTTCTGTGAGGCCGTGGTATCACTCCGGTCGAGCCGGTCCATTCTTGCCGAAGCATGGCTCTCCCACGGTAGTCCTACCTAAAAATTATATGTATCCGTTTCACCGCTCACGAATAAAGTCCCTGAGACACTATTACGAAATTATCTGTCGAAGAACGACATATTTCAGTTTTATAAGTCTTTGATAGAAATCTCATCACCATTTTTTTTTCTACTACCCCTAGCAAGTGAATATAGCCAGAGTCTATGGCAAACTACTCCTATCACTTTCCATTTACTGTTTTTGAGTCCTGCCCTTAGGGGGATTTTTTCCTGTTCTAACACTTCCTCGCTAATATCAGGGTCGCAGAGCACGATGGGTTCTCTTTGCACTTGAATCTAGCCATTAACAGGGTGCAGCGGGTTCTTCGAATACTTATTCGGAGAACCCACCGTTCCCTGTTAATGCTTTGTTCACTTCCTTAGTCATTTTGATGTTTCTTATTATCCTTGTTGACCTCCCTCAAGGCTTCGCAAAGGGCCACGAGCTCTCCTGGGTAGACGGTGCAATATGACGACAGAACAAGCTTGAGGGCTTTGATCTAGGCCTCAACTTTCCAGATGGAAAGCGCGGGTCCGACTTAACACTCAATCTTGCTCGCGTCAGTGAAAATGCGCACCTCAAAATTGCGGTGGCTATGGTACTGTTCCTCGTCTACCAAGCTTCCCAGCCCTGAATCCTTTTTCTCTAGATGAAATCTGTTTAGTGCCGATGCCACCCGTTCGACATCCCTGTCCCCCAGTACAGTCAGGTGTACCCCTTTCTTGGCCGCGTACAGCGAGGTCTTCTCGCTCACACGAATCACTTGTCCCGAACAGTAACTAGAAAATTTGTTTACAAACATTTACAAATTTATAATTTCACATCTTAGGTACCTAGTGTAATCAAGTTTATGTGTCGATGACACCTGGCACCTGAGCTTGCCCTAGTTATTTATTTGTTTGTTTGGGTCAAATCTAGTAATTGAAATTTGACCCCCTTCCTGTTGACAGATTGATATGAAATTTGGTACACGCCTTTAGTTCTGGTGACAATACAATTATATAAATACTGTTTTATTGTGCATACAAGATGGCCGCCGCTACAAAATGGCGGTTTACAAATTTTGTCAAATATCAAATAATTTTTAATTTTTTAGTACACTATTTTCAATAAAACCGTTTAAAATAAAACCTTTTTTATATATTTATATTTATTTATTTATTCTTCACACTTAAAAAATAAATAACATTATTCCAATAAAACAGATTGTATATTCACTACCAGCACAACCTATAACTATCCAAGACTTGTGAAACCGAAATCTGTAGTTATTTTACAGATCAGTTGACATAATCCGTCAAGGACATTATTAGCAAATAACAATTATTTATGCCAAAAAACATTTGAAAATCCAAAAACCTACTTTAAAAATCGAACATAACTAAATTCAAAGACTAAACGGCAATTTTTTTAGTAACTCCATGACATAAATACTTGCAGAAAGATCCAGACGGAGAAGACTACGCCCAAAGTTATAATGCAACAGAGGCGCTGCTTAATATCCATAACATCCTGTTGTCGCTGAAGGATATGCCGATAATTCTGATACTAATTAAAGCGCTCCTCGTTTTGCTGTAAGTATTATATGATTTTGTAACTTATAAAGTAAGGGGACAGCTTCAACCACAGCGGTAATCGGTTCATTTTTTATTTACAGAAGTGTGCTGTACTTTTTAGAGCGCATACTGCGTCCTTCTACCAACTTGGTACTAACTCGTGGCATGAGGTTTGTACAATAATATTAGCTTCTAAAATATCTCTTAAAAATAGCCTTAGTTACTTCTTATTAATTTAACTATCTGCCAGAGAAAGTGCCGTCAAAATCAGTCCAGCCGTACCAGAGATAAACCGGAACAAACAGACAGACAGACAAAAACTGTAAAAATATTATATGGTATATGTACCGTATATACATACATTTGCATTTAGTAAAATATGGTTATTTTAATGTTACAAACAGACACTCCAATTTTTCTTATTTGTATTTAGATGTATAGATTTTCTAACCCCAATTTACTTTTCTCTTTTGTCTGAAAATGAAAAAACTATGTAGTATACTAGCTTTTACTCGTAGTCGCCGTATGTCGGGTATCGCAAAAAAATTGTACATTTATATTACACAGCAAACAAAGAATTTTCATACCTTAGTTACACCATGATGGTGTAAACTTAAAGTGATAAAAAAACAAACTTATCTCCTTAAATTTTAATACGTTACGGCACATGTAATCAGTACGAAGTATCTTTATGTAATAACACAAAGTTTGTTTCATTACAAATATGTTAATTGCAAATATGTATATTTCAGTTCAGAGGAAAAACCTGGAACAAGGAACGCGACACAAAGTACTCAGCGGAATGAACCTAAGCCAAATGTCAAGGTGAACGGTGAAAACCATTTGACTTTCCATGGAGTCGTTGATGAAATAAAGAATTATAATGAAGACGTTGAAAATGACACCATTCCGCTTTTACTCGATGATCAGTTGGCTGAATACCCAACCACACCTGAAGCGGATGTTTCGTCTGGACCAGGCAAGATTGAGTTAGTTTGAAAAGTACAAATAAATGACAGAATTGAAAATGAAGTACCTGTCTCAAATAGGTAGATCTGAGTATTTAAAAATTAAAAAAAAATACAAAAAAAAAACTGATTATTCTTTATTAATAGATGTATATTTAATCATGATAACATTGATGATCAGATTTGTTTGATGAAGTTTATGTTCAAAATTTCATTTGTTTGGTATTTAATCATACGAAATAGAAAAAATAATTGAATTAATATAATTTCATGATGTTTAAAGATTATTTTTAAGTACCAGTACTTTATATATTAAACTAGCTGTGCCCGCTACTTCGTACACATGACATTTGGATTATCCAGATATTTTTAATTTTTCACCGTTAAAACCTATCCTAGACTACGACAAACGTTTCAAAACCAAAATCAGATAAATCGGCCCAGTTTTAACAAACGAACAGCAATTGATTTTTGTAAATATGATGATGTGTTATCTTATTGTCTGCGATTAATGTAATGTTTTTTATTTGTTTGTCATTAATTATGGTAGGAAACCTTTGTGTCAAATAAAAAGGCTGTATGTATATATTTGGTGTTATAGTATAAAAAAACAACTAAAAATCAAAAAAAAAACTGTAGTTCTTAAAAATATCTATTAAATATTTTAGGCCATTAGTAATATCTATTAAATATTTAATTCCTATTTTAGTAGCAAGCCTACTACGTAATTATGTTTAATGCTTAAATATGCTTATCAAATATTGCTGTGGAAATAATATTGCCATATCTGTACATTATTTCGTAAACATACCAAATTTTAACATTTTTACGTCCATATTGTAATTGATTATACAGAATTTATTTTTTTAACTTAGTATTTTATTACTATACAAGTTTAAAACTATATTTGTCGTACTTTATTCTTGGATCTAATACCTATTGTCTATTATTATTATCAGAGTTTATTTAAAAAGAGATGACAATAATATTTATTTTAAATTCAGAACGGAACGAATTTTAAAAGGTCTAAAAATTTAGCTTTTGTAATATATACCACACTCTACAAAAACGTATACTAATTTTAATCGATTAATATTAAGCCTTTGAAACTATGACCTTATAGTATGCCAATAAAAGAATAATATTCAGATTTTTACTGACATTTCTTGTAATATATTTACCATTGAGTTTTTAAGCAGTTAGTACTATTTGCTATCTGTTTAGATTGTATATGATTTTTCCAAACAATTCCAAGAAATAAAATAAAGGATTACCTCAAGGAGCTACACTTGTCCCAACTACTTTCTTTATCAATGTCATTAGCCAAACTGGATTTCAATTTAAATAACGTTACTCTTATGTTCATTGAGTACTTGTATTAATTTTATTGTAATTTTCGTGCATTTACACTTAATATATCTTTGGGTAGTATTAAGTTATGCGTGTATATATGTGTGTAGTGGTGAGATCCGTGTGGTGACGGATTAAGAATACGAAATGTCACCACCCCCATCCCATGGGTGTCGTAAGAGGCGACTAAGGGATAAGACTTCGCAGAACAAAATCACTGCAAAGAGAAGGAAAACTTGAAATAAACCCATACCAACCTTCCTTTTAAGAAGAGGTCTATGACCAATAGTGCCCTGCTCAATGCTGTTGATGTAAAGTTAATTTAGGTAATGAAACTATGATTTATGTACAAATTCATTTTGATAATTGTATATCAATTGTTATTTACTAACTTTTCCGTTCGATTCGCCAATTATTTTTGTAATGAAGAGATACATCGCTTTATATTATAGGTTCTACATGGTCTGTTGATTTACCCACTGCTTTATTAAAACAATTTGCTGTTATAATCACTTTCTATCACATCATATCGAGAGCCTTTAACAGTCCACTACTGCCTAAACCTCTCTTTAAAAATTTGGTGTATATGTATATCATTAGAGTCATCTTCTGTATGTGTATGC
Source organism: Spilosoma lubricipeda (assembly GCA_905220595.1). Lineage (NCBI taxonomy): Eukaryota > Metazoa > Arthropoda > Insecta > Lepidoptera > Erebidae > Spilosoma > Spilosoma lubricipeda. The sequence continues at coordinate 2,475,717 of HG992296.1, forward strand.
GTGTGTGTATGCGTGTGTGTGTGTTTGTGTGTGTGTGCGCGCGTGTGTGCGTGTCTGTGTGTGTGTATGTGTGCGCGTGTGTGCGTGTGTGTCTGGATGTGTGTGTCTCTCTCTCTCTCTGTTGTGTGTGTATGTGTGTGTGTGTGTGTGTGTGTGTGTGTGTGTGTGTGTGTGTGTGTGTGTGTGTGTGCGTGCGTGTGTGTGTGTGTGTGTGTGTGTATCTCTGAGTGTGTGTGTGTATCTCTGAGTGTGTGTGTGTGTTTGTGTGTATGTATTTAATTACAAGATAGTAATTAAACCATACAAATATTAAGTGCTAAAGTTTTCACGATTTGTAGATTTATGGGTAAGGGATTCTTATATAATTAAATAGATAAGTAGTAAGTAGATTTGTGTGTGTGTATGTGTGTGTGTTTGTGTGTATGTATTTAATTAGAGGATAGTAATATTAACCTTACAAGTATTAAGTGCTAAAGTTTTCACGATGTATAGATTTATGGATTAGGGATTCTTATATAATTAAATAGATAAGTAGTAAGTATATGCATAGTTTTAAGTGTTTTGTACTCCCTTTTGTAAATAAACCCCTTCCCCCCACTGGTTTTTTTATTATACCTATATATATATATATTTATAATATATGCACCGTGGCTACGCCCGTGTATGAAGGTTAAATTGAAGCTACAGTAAAAAATCATAGATCGACACAAATAGGCGCCACAGCGTATACTGGATCGTCAAGGTAAATTAGGTGTAAACACCAAAATCCACTATAGTCCATTGAATAGTTACATTTGGGGTTGCGTTTCTCAAAGGCGTTTTCCAGGTAGTAGAGCCACACTGATTTCATCAAGAACTTCGCACAGCAGATCAACGTAAAATGACAGCGTTCGTGCCGTCGTGTTTCGTTGGTGAGCGCGAGACCGGAGGCCCAATGATGCAGATGCATCACTAGGCAGCCATAGTGTTGGTCACCATGCTGCATTGTCTGCAATGAGTATGGTGACCACCACTTTTGGATTCTGCTTATGCTTTTCATCAGGCAGAGTAGAGTCATTTTGGCAGACCCATACATGAAAAACCCCTTAAACAGTACAAATGTATAAAAATAGTTCTTATTTATACTCAAAACCATCAAAAACCCCGAGGACAGCGTAATTATGTCATTTAGAAAATTACCGTGGATTATAACTACAGAAGATACCACGTAAAAATACTCAGACTCAAACTCGTAGGTGGTGGGGAAAAGAGTCAATAATTAATTAATAATAATATTACATTACGAATAATAAAACATATTTTAATAAAAAAGAATTGTTGAACATGATCGTAAATCATTCATAATAATATGTATATGTATAGTTGTGAATACTGAAACTTAATGTTTGCTTCGCATGGTGGGTATTCTTTGTGTTAAAGTTTATATGGAAGAAGCAATGTAATGTAAATATAAATAAATGTGTGAATTTCGTGTCCTGTATACACTGGTTGATTACTAGTATCCTCTTAATGCGACAATTGTCTTTTAAAATCATAAACGTATTGCAAGATTTCAGAAAATTTGTTTAATAAACAAATCCAGTCTTTGAAAGGTCAAGAAAGGGAAATTAATATAATAAATTTAAACTTCCAAAACTTAGGCGTAACAGTAAATTAAGAGTAAAAGTAACAGGTAACGAACGTTTCAATTGATTAATTAATTTATAGTACTCCTGTTTATTTACATAGTATAAAATGAAGTCGATTGCGCTGTCTGTTCGCTTTGATCTGTAAACGGCTTATAATGCAGTTTTTGACAACATATAAAGTAATTAGAGAGAAATGTGTATATGTGTAACTAGCAGAGCCCGCGGCGTTACCCGGGGTACAACAGTAGCTCCAGGTAACGCCGTGGGGCAAAGTTAGTCTTAAAAAAGTAACCTAAGTTACTCCTTATATCATCAGCTATCTGCCACTGAAATTCCGTCGAAATCGGCCCAGCCGTTCCAGTGATTAGCAGCAACAAACAGATAGACAGACAAAAATTGTAAAACATGATATTTTAGTATGTGTGTATACATACATATGCATTTAGTAAAAAGCGGTTTTTTAATATTACAAAGAGACACTCCAATTTAATTTATTTGTACAGATGCCTAGAAGACTAGCTGAGACCCGCGGTTTTACCCACGTTTATTGTCGTATCGCGGGTAACGCCAGGCGAAGCTAGTCTAAAGAAAGTAGCCTAAGTTACTCCTTATGTCATCAACTACCTATCAGTGAAAGACCCTTCAAAATCGGTCCAATTTTATTTATTTGTATAGATTAAATGACAATATTTAATTCTCTTTCTATTTTCTCCGCTCGATGGTGATGTCATGGCCAGATTCTGGACGCAACATAGAGTCCATTTTGAATGTTAGCTTGCTCACGTCTGCTGTCAATTTAAACTTTCTCAACAGATGTACCAATGTTATTTTTAAAGATATTATGGCGTACACTTTACCTGCAAACAAGGAACTTTACAGTAACGAGAGAATTGTTGATTGACAATGGTCTTTAGCATTAATTTAAGTTCAAACTTATAACTTGTCATTGTCTAACTAAATCTAATATTTGACAAAAGAAGTTAGCCAACAAAATAAAACTAAATTAACAATTACATGAGGAAGAAAGAAATATTCACCGTAACTTTAGAAGGGATAACAAATGATTTCATGATTGTCTGATAGGTGTTATGATCTATGCTATCAATACAGTTCCTTTAAAAAAAATACCAATGAAGTTGATAACCATTCTTTTGGAAGTCGGTTAAAAATAAACATCCACTCTTTTTGTATTGGTGAATGGTGTTGTGAAATCAGCACATGTGCAGCAATTACATATAATTCGATTTCAAGGAAAATAAAGACAAATTATTAAAAGAAATTTCATCCCTCCTCAGCGAGGAAATGACTACGTGAAAAGAAAATGGCGCGGGCAAAGCAAATCAAAAAAAGTACACCAAGAAGGTTCCGTGTCTGAGTTTATAACAAATTAAAAAAAAAATGTATGACAAAATCAGCACCATATAGGTAGAGTAAATAGGTTTTATGATGTTTGGAATTCACAAACTATAAGTGCACATGACGTTCTTAATTCAATTTACTTTATCCTCTAGCGAATAAAAACGGCTTTTACACTCAGATATTGAAGGGTAAAAATACTCTTTCCGAGATGGTGGGATGAAAAAGAAATTTAGGTCCATTAGTTTTATCAACAGTAACAAAACGTTGTCATTAGAAAGTAAAGATACTATGTTTATCACTAAGTACGACGAATGACAACGATAATTTATAATTTGTACTTGACGAATTGAAAACCTTCTCCATCTCCTTCTCCCAGGTCTCGGGTTCGATTCCCGGGTCGAACCAAATGTTTGTATGATCTGCAAATATTTGTTACGGAGTTTGGGTGTTTTCTATGTATAATATGTATGTAATTGTATTTACAAAAAAAAAAATCTAAGTATTTATATCAATTGTCTAGTACCCATAGTACAAGTTCTGCTTAGTTTGGGACTAGATGGCGTTGTTTGTTAGATGTCCGAAATATTTATTTATTTATTTGTTAAAAACTTTGTTTCACCATTATTTTAAAAATTACCAGTTGTTGCCCGCGGCTTCGCCCGCGTGTATGTCGGTTATCGCGGTAAATACTAGCCTATGTGTTATTCTGATGTATAAGCTATATTACTGTAAAGTTACATGCAAATCCATTCAGTAGTTTTTGAGTGAAAGAGTAACAAACATCCATCCATCCATACTTACAAACTTCGCGTTTATAATATTAGTATAGATAAACCTACCAATGCAAGTCCGATTCCCAACGCCAAAACCAGCAAATGATTTTTGAAAAATTGGCAATTTATCAGGGTCCTGCCACCGTTCAGGTCTGAATTCATCAGGATCAGGTCCCCATAGGGAATGTCTGTGTATACTCCACACATCAATCAGGCAAGAGCTGCCTGCTCTAAATATATAGTTCTCTGGAAATTTTAAATTCTGATTACTTTTTAATTGACTCGGTTATTTGACTGAAATTATTCTCGACTTTTAGAAAAGCGGTTCGGTAGTTATTATCTATACAAATAAATGAAATTGGAGTGTCTGTTTGTAATATTAAAATAACTGATTTTTAATAAATGCATATGTATGTATGTATACACGGTACATATACCAAAAAATGTAGTTAATTTTTTTTGTCTATCTGTCTGTTTGTTCCGGGTAATCTCTGGAACGGCTGGACGGATTTTGACGGGACTTTCACAGGCAGGTAGCTGATGATCCAGGGAGTAACTTAGGCTACATTTTTTAGACTAACTTCTTCCAGTGGTACGACAATAACACTGTGGTACACATTTGCATTTAGTAAAAAGCGGTTATTTTAATATAAGAAACAGACAATACAATTTTATTTATTGGTACAGATGTATAGATAAAAGAAAGTCGTGTTAGTTACACGATTTATAACTCAAGAACGGTTGAACCGAAGCTGAAAATTGGTGGGAAGGTAGCTTAGAACCAGTAGACGGTTGTTATAGTACCGCGGGGCTCAGCTAGTTAATGATGAATTTTGAACATATATTAATATGTATTTGTTTTCGCCAGCGGCTCTACCCGCATCTACGTCGTTTATCGTGGTAAAGACTATTAAAAAGTAACCTATATTCTTCCTCAAGAATCAAAGTATTTCATCATTCATTTTATTCATTTTTCATATTTCATCATCATCATTCATTCATAGGCCTCTCCTTAGAAAGGACACAGGCCTCTACTTAGGAAGGACATAGGCCTCTCCTTAGAAAGGACATAGGCCTCTACTCTCTACTTAGGAAGGACATAGGCCTCTCCTTAGAAAGGACATAGGCCTCTACTCTCTACTTAGGAAGGACATAGGCCTCTACTTAGGAAGGACATAGGCCTCTCCTTAGAAAGGACATAGGCCTCTACTCTCTACTTAGGAAGGACATAGGCCTCTACTTAGGAAGGACATAGGCCTCTCCTTAGAAAGGACATAGGCCTCTACTCTCTACTTAGGAAGGACATAGGCCTCTCCTTAGGAAGGACATAGGCCTCTCCTTAGGAAGGACATAGGCCTCTCCTTAGGAAGGGCATAGGCCTCTTCTTAGGAAGGACATAGGCCTCTCCTTAGAAAGGACATAGGCCTCTACTTAGGAAGCATTTTTTTATGTATGGGCCTCCCAAAATGACTATACTCTGCCTGATGGAAGGCATAAGTAGAATCCAAGACCGGTGGTAACCATGCACATTGCGAATGCAATGCAGCATGTTGACCCACACCATTGCGGGCTAGTGATGCTTCTGCATCATTGGGCCTCCGGTCTCGCACTCACCAACGAAACACGACAGCGCGATCGCTGTCATTTTACGTTGATCTTCTGTGCTCAGGTAGTACCGCCCCGGTCGAGCCGGCCGAACCGTGCTGAAATCAGCGTGGTTCTACTACCTTGGTCTTTTAGCTTCTATAAAACCTCTCTTACGACACCCGTGGGATGATTAGGAGGTGACACTCGGAATTCTTAATAATAAAATGTATATACAGTACTTAATTTGACATCTTTAGTAGCCATTCTTGGAAAGCTTGGAGCGATGGGATACAAGCGAAGGGTCTCCTTTATAACACAGTCGATGTAGGTAAGCTTTGAAATGTCTTCTTTCTCAACGTCTCGGTCATTATCTCCCATTACTTCAAGTATTCTGTAACAATGGATCAAATGGATCAGATTTTGTTTGTGTTTCACAAAACTATAAAAGATTACTGTGTTTGCAAAATTTGTTTTAAGTAGTGGTCACTTTAGGGGTCGAAATATGGCGAAATTAATCTCTTCCGTTCGCATAATTTTTGCGGGATACAAAGTTCGTGTATTTATAAAAAACAAGTATTATAGATAAAATAAATGGGACTTTGATACAAAAAAATTGACGTAGTAATTAAATATAATAACTTCTATTCTCTGTCCAGTAGAGGACATCTTTCGGCTGAGACAAAAAAGAAAGATACTCACTCTTGGTAAACCTTCTCCTGTCTCTTCTGGTCAGAGCCTATTAACACCAACAGAAAACTTAGGGTCATCGCTAAAGTGTCATGGCCGGCAAATATAATAGTGTCTAATTCTTCACGCATTTCTTTTTCGGTCAATAAACCTTTCTTGATTGACAATTCTAGGACAGTGTCCAATAATGGTCTGAATTGATCAGGATCTGGATTGAAAAGATAAAGAGATTATTATTTTTAAGACAAAATAACGCTATGTAACAAGTAACAAAAAAAATTCAACAAAAACATAACGACTACAAGAACTGGTCCAAATTAAAATAGGACCACACGGGATGCACCAGCTTTCAAATAAAAAACGAATCTTCAAAATTGGCTTACTCAGTCGAAAATTCTGAGGTAATAAAAAAAAAACAGTGGAATTGAGAACCTCCTTTTTGAAGTCGGTTAAAAATAACTGAACTCGTCAAGATGACTCAATTATCTGTTATAATATACTGTAACAGCAAAGTAGATTTCTTTCCAAGGAATTATCTCTAATTATGACTATGACATCGCTTTTTAGATTATTTAACATTTGAAGCAGTTAATTAATGTTCGTCCTCATCTAGAATATGCTTCACAAATTTGAAATCCGAGATATAATGTCTATATTGAGCGGATTGAGAGGGTTCAAAGAAAATTTATAAAATTTCTCAATTTTAGAATGAAGTCGGATTGTTGTGACTATGTAATTTCATGTAAAAAACACCACTTTCTGGAACTCCGAAAGCGTCGGGATATTACTGATATACTGTTTCTTGCTCGAATAATGACTTCTTCAATCGATTGTCCTGAGTTGCTCAACAAAATAAAAATCTGCGTTCCAGTGCATTCATTGCGCCATGCTCCATTTTTCTTAACACCACTAGTTGTTACTAGGTATCGTCAAAACAGTTTTCTTTATCGATCTTGTCATATTTATAACGACTTAGTACGCAAGCATGACCTTGACATTTTTGCTATGAGTTTATCAATTAAAAGGAGGAGACTGCACTTGATGTCGTTTTAAAATCTAGAATCTTTAATTGAAACCTTATTAAGTGGAAATGCAGGTAATGTATTTTAAAAACGGACTCAACTTCAATTATTCTAAAATACATAATGTTTTCTGATTTTTTTTAAAGGGTTTTCTTTTGTAATATTTTGTTTCTATATGTGGAGACTTGTAAATGGCGTATTGTTGCTATTTTTTATAACCTATTTTAAGTGTATTGCTGTAAGTTTCCCTAATATTAATAAATAAATAATAAATAAATAAATCTCTTTCTATTTCTTAGCTATCTCCGCGGTCTGTTCATTGCCACTTTCATTTGTTGATGAAACAATCTGAGTCCGCTTGTTAGATTGATTTGAGTCCTTCATTTCTAAGCGACTCTTATAGAATAATACTGTACAGAGAGAGAGAGAGATAACTCTTTCACTTCTATAGATAGGTAAATTACCTTGAGGTACCATGTCCTGTTCCATTTTCTTTATTTCCATTTTTCTTTTCTCCAGAATCTGAGGAATTAAAATAAATATATAGATCTTAAAGGACTGAATAACTACTGCCGATATTGAAGAACTATACATTAGTCAGAAGAAGAAAGAAGAAGAAGAAGTCATCAGCTTATAGGTCTCTCCCATAGCACCCTAATCTTATCGATTTTGCGCTTCTTGCATCCAGCTCCTGCCAACCTTGTGGAAGTCGTCACTTCACAAGGCTCGTGGGCGTCCTACACCGTAGTGTACGTGTAGTAAACCTTTTGCCAAGATGCGGTCGCTACTCCAGAAGTCTTTTATCCCGATGGTAGACAGTTATATGGCTCACTAGCCGACCCACGCAAATTTTCCCCCGTTTTTGTAACATTCTTCATTGTTGCTCCGCTCCTGTAGGTCTCAGCGTGATGATATATAGCCTATAGCCTTTCTCGATAAATGGGCTATCTAACACTGAAAGAATTTTTCAAATCGGACCAGCGGTTCCTGAGATTAGCGTGTTCAAACAAACAAACAAACAAACTGTTCAGCTTTATATATTAGTATAGATATGGCCAGCTTACTGCCACTTCAGCTTACTAATCAGGTGGGGTCTTTCTTTTACTGACTTTACTTGGAGACTAAATCTTTTAGGATCAATAAAAAAAAATGTCTTCAAGTCCTTTACTTATTAAAAATATTTACTTACCACAGTAGACAGTCTATGTAAGCTTTTTATAATTGCATCCTGTTTCTTCTTCACAGTTGAGAAATAGAAAATATAGTCGCTATAGAGCCAGAATTTCATAAATCTTTCGTACATTGTTAAGAAAATATCTCTTAAAGACTTTCCATATTCTTTAACTAAATCCTGACGTTCATTGGCGTCGAGACCTAACGAAGTTTCTGGAAAAATCAAAGAGAAGTAACCTTCTGAGGTTTCTTTATTGATTCAAGTACTTAATATTTTAAATTTTCATTTTAGTTCATAAAAAACTCTATAATCCTTGCGTGGGTGTCTAAAAGCTGACCAACTCCGCAGAGTTACAGTTACATCAAAGGGGAGAAAAGGTGGACTTTACTACTATACCAAAACATCATGCCAGAGTAGTGTAGTAAGCCAAATCACAGTTAATAGTATGAACAAATGAAATGTAATCATATAACCAAGATAGTAGTATATATAAAACATCATCTTCCTGACTGTTTTCGATGTGCCTAACATTCTAATCATGTCAAGTAACATCTATATATAAAAATGAATCCCTATTTGCCTCGGTCACGACATCACGCAGGAACAGCTGAACCGATTTTGCTAATTCCTTTTTGTATGATAGCCTAAATAGGCTATGTAACATCACTCTACGACCAATAGAAGCCGGGTATCGACCGAAAATATTGGGCAAATGGAAAAAAATCAGGTCAGCTAGTTTTCATTAAAAAAACTTTACCTCAATTTTCTACAACTTCTGGAATCGACTTAGTGAAAAGGTTGTAGATCGTATGAAACATGATCTGATCACTGAGCGGAGGCAATTCTTTAATTAGCCAATTGACCATTATAATATGGGTGAAGTTATACTATCATAAGTGCGAGGTTCGTTTATCTTTCTTAATGCCAACTGTAAAAATATGATCATGTAGAACTTACTGCAGATAGTTTCCAAATTGTTTTTCGATACCAATGGTTCGGGATCAAACGTTTTCTCTTGATCATCAAACCTGTCCCTGAGACATCGAGCTTGGGTATTAAAAACGGGGATGAGTCCATTCATTATAGGTTGTGTAAATGCTAGATTCATAATTTTTCGATGGGTTTTCCATGTCATGCCTTAAAGTAAATGTTAGACGCATTGTCAGATGGTAATTGTAAGCATTTCTACTTCTTAGTCTTTAATAATACCAAAATTATTTGGCTCGGCCACTAGTTCAATCTGAATTTCAGTTTTTTCACGAAGCGACTGGCGTAAGCGTAACCCAGAGAGCGAACTGATCTGACTCGATGATTGAACTAATATCTGAGCCGTATATATTTGAACTATTGCCGTAGATGTTCATGACAAGCAGACCGACGCGTGTTTCACTGAGTGAGTAAGGATACCGCCGATACCGGAGGCCCAACCCCTCCCAACATCCCTTTTCTCATCCCCCAATGGTCAGCAACGCACTCGTGACGCCTCTGATGTTGCGGGTGTCCATGGGCGGCGGTAATGACTTACCATCAGGTGATACGTCTGCTCGTTTGCCACCTACATCATATTAAAAAGATGCATATAACACAAGTTCAATACATCCAGTCAGACTATGTTATCGTGCTTGTAACATAATTAATTATTCTGGGTGGGAGTCAAAGCCACGTCTTCTGACTTGGCAACCGGGGTCACAAACAACTAAATCAGCAGCTCCGTCAACTGAATTAATGAATTACAATAATAAATAAATAAATAATAATAAATATTTCGGACATCTAAACACACAACGCCATCTAGTCCCAAGATAAGCAGAGCTTGTGTTATGGGGTACTAGACAACTGATACAAATACATATATACTTTTTTTTTTGTAAATACATACATATTATAGATAGAACACACCCAAACTCCGAAACAAATATTTGTAGATCATACAAACATTTGGTCCGACCCGGCAATCGAACCCGAGACCTCATGATCAGCAGTCGCTCACGCCAACCACTAGACCAACGAGGCAGTCAAACAACAATAAACAGTACAAGTACTTTATTCAATTTGAATGGGACAAAAGGAAGTAGTCATAACCTCTCGAATAAAAAAATATTGGTTGTCTGTAAACTTGGTTTACTGACGATAATTTCACGTAATCTTTTTATATAAAGAGGAAGGTGACTGCCTGACATACCCAGAGATCAAAGCACAGTCCACACCGCTGAACCTAAAATCCTGGAATTTTGCATGTAAGTTCTTTATATAACGCAAGTGGTACTAACAAAGGAAATTTGATACTCCACCCCTAAATCAGGGGATGAAAATCTGCGTGAGCGAAGCCACGTGCAAAAGCTAGTTACGTCATAAGAAAACATTGATGAAAAATATGCGTCACAAGCTGAACGCTTAGGCCTGTCGTGCATCTCTATCGCTTGTTCGGCGCTAAAATAAAACATGCTAACAGTAGATACTTAGATATCTTTTTTTCTTTGCGTAAATCCCTTCGAATGCTATTCCAAAGGCAACCGAGAAACCAGGTGTACCTCAGAAAGGTATTACGTGATAAGAGACATACGTACCTGAGGCAGTAAACAAGCCATTGCCCAACCAAGGCTTCGCAAGGTCATATACAAAATTTTTCTCCACAGAAGAACTTAAGATCGTATGTGCTTCTTCAGGATCGGACACAACTGAAATATAAATAGTTATTTAATTCGAAAGTTTTGCCTCGTCTTACCTATCTGTATGCAAAGAATTACCACACTATTGTGAGAGGGAGACACCCTCATGTTTATGAAAGCAGATCACAGCTTGTACAAAAGAAAGCCTATTTAACGAAGAAACAGTGAACTACGGAGTAACTACTCAACCTGAATCTCGCAATGAAAGTTCTCCATCAGTTTGTGTTTATACAACTGCCCAAATTCAACACCGTTGGCCTCCTCTTCTGTGGTTGGCATGATCTTCTCGTCTAGTTAGAGATCATGTCAGGTACATTCTGCCATCACCCGTTTCTTAACACCGTTGAAATGTTCGATGAACGAACAAACAAAACGTTCATCGGTAGTATTTTTTTTGTATGGGACTAATCCCGCCCACATTCCCACCACTGTAACTCCTGTACACCAGGATCAACAGCAGTGAGCCACGAACACACCGAGTTATGACACTCGGGAAGTCCCAGGAAGAAAATTAACGGTCTTGGAACCCGCAACGAAGTTAATCAGAAAAAAAACAGGAGGAGTTGGAAATGATAAATCCACTTCCCTCCTTAGCAAAGCGGGAGACAAAATGAAGTCAAAATAGGCAGACACCTTTTTCAAACCGGGAAGCACCACGGATAAAGTATTAGGGGTCCTAAGTGAGCTATATTTGATTACTATAGTGTGTATGGCAGAATCGCCTAAACGCACGGAAATTCACCGCAGTTGACACAAGATCCTCATAGTATACCGCCCCAGATGTCATTTGTAAACTATTTAGCATTGTGTTACGTTCATTGTACCAAAGACTACACTCCCAGAGTACATGATGAGCCGATTGTTCACAGCTAATATCAGGTGTTGAGCATTGACACAATGGTGAATCGACTAATTTAAATGAGTGTAGTTTGCTCTTAAAGTTACCGTGGCCTGTAAGAAATTGAGCGACACAGTGATCCACCTCGAGCCATGTCCTCGACAACCGTTCGCGAACAGATGGAAAGAACTGGTAGAGGTGGCGCCCCTTAGATGATTCGTCCCATCGTTGTTGCCATTCATCCATTAGATCGTTATAGACATTGGACTGCTGTTGAAACAATCTTATGATTTTATCGCGGTCTCGTACGCCCAAAAAATCGCATTCCATGTTTTGTAATGTGGAATAGTACATGGCTGCACGTCTTTGCACCTCGAGATCGACCGGAAGGACACCCGCCAACACCGGTAAAGCTTCAGTACTAACCGTCCTATATGCTTTGCACAAGAAGATCAATGCAAGTCGTTGTCCTTGTAACAGTTTCCGACGGACAGCACCTACAGTCGCTCTATCGGCCCACACGGGAGCACCATAGCAAATAGAACCCAAATAAGTAGCTCCATATATAATCTTTAATGTATTAAATGAAAGACCCCATGTGGCAGTTGATATCCTCGTCAGAGCAAAGAAACTTTTTTTAGACTTTTCGTTAACTGTTCTAATATGTTCGATAAATGAAAAATTTCTTTCTAAAACTAATCCCAAATAACAAACCGAGGTTTTATTTTTTTATACTAACATTTTGAAATTTAATACACGGCGGTGATTTGAGGTTACCTTTCAGAAGTAGCTGGAAGGTTTTGTTTGGTGCAAAAGTCAAGCGATTACGTACGCCCCAAAGAGATACTAAGTTCAAACATCTATTAGCCAGACTCTCAAGCCCCGCTCTAGTGTCAGATCCCACCAGTAATAAACCGTCGTCCGCATACGCGTTTAGGGTACATCCGGGTGGTACAGGTATTGAGAGAAAATCGTCGAAGCCTATATTCCACAAGTATGGACCTAGCACCGAGCCCTGAGGGCACCCCATCGTAAGCGCCTTCGACACAGAATGATGCCCAAGTCTCAATTTAGTTGTGCCTTGTGTGAAGTAAGAGGAGATAAGGGAATAAATATTTTTAAAGCATCCTCTTGATTTTAACTTTAGCAATAGCATGGGCCACCACGCGTTGTCGAAGGCGCCAGATATATCTAAGAAGATACCTAAGACGTATTGAAACCTTGACTCGGTGACAGTTTTCCTTACAGATATGACCGCATCTGTTGTTGATTTTCCCAACGTAAATCCGAATTGTCTATCATGAAATTTAACTCCACCCGGTAGAAGTCGAGGCACTACAAGACGTTCCAAAAGCTTTCCTAGCGATGGTAGCAGTGTTATAGGTCGATAGGACCTAGGATCGTCCGGCGGCTTATCGCCGCTTTTTGGTATTATACGAATATTACCGCACCGCCAAACACTAGGAAATACTCCTTCCGCAATGCAACGTTTAAAAACTGTTAAAATGGTGTCACCCGAGAGTTTGCAAGCTTCTTTTATCATTTTATTTGATATTTTATCGTCACCCGAAGCCTTGTTTAGTGGTAATGACCTAACAATACTAAGAAATTCGTCTGAAGATGGTAAGTCAGACATTGGAGACACTGGTGGTTCGATGGCCCACTGCCTAATTTGTCGGTGATAATCAGTGTCATCCTCCGGCCGATCATCGGGCACAAGTGATTCTAAAAGATATTTTGCTGTTTCTTCTACTCCTGTAGTATAACTATTATGAATTTTGATGTTCTGTACGTATGCAAGGTCGATAGATCTATTTGCCTTAAATTCATGATACAAAGGTGACCACGGACCCTCTCTATCGAGTTTATCAACAAGTCTGCATATTAAATTTCCCTTTGATTTCTCCACAGCTGCCCTGTAGTGAGACCTGGCAACTCTAAGAGCAATGAGAGCATTATTGTAAATATCTCCTGTTACGTTACGCTTTTTAATGGCATTTAGTTTTTTACGAGATTTTCGATAGATTCTACGTAATTCGACTAATTTATAGTTCCACCAATCACATCTACGAGTGTTAGTGATAGATCCGCGGCCGATACAAACATCAGCACAATATGTGAAAGTGTCTGATAATATGTTTGCGCTTTCCTCAGCTGATAGACAACTGCGAGTGAAGTCTCTGGCATGCACCGCAAAGAGTGAACCAAATAAAGCCCAATTTGCCCCTTCAGTTTTATATCTAAAATTAAACGGAGTTATTTGCGGATGTTGTGCAACCATTGGAATGAATTCGTACACGATTAAGCGGTGATCACTACAGGATGCATCCGGTAGGACACGCCATCCAGATATCGAGACGTCGCCGCGCGTAAGCGTCACGTCAATAGAAGACTCACCCATAGGGCTGCAAAAAGTTGGTGGTGCATCAGGGGTATTGTGAATAGTAAGATTCATTTCCGCAATAAAATCTTCAACCGCACAGCGCCGGGCCATGTCAGTTGAACGCAACTTGCCATACCATAAAGTAGAAGATGCATTGACATCAGCGCCAATGATAATTTTGTGTCCTACGAGGGACCGCAAAACGAAACGTAAATGATGTAGATGAGGATCAATAGGATGTGAAAATTGAAAGTAACAGCTCACTACATAAACTTTACAGGTAGAGGATGAGATCTCAGCAACGGCGCAGTGTGACGTCATAAGGTTGCGCAAAGATGTTACTGTGAAATTAGAACTTGCAACATATATCCCAGCCCGTGACCGGCTATCTAGTTGCACTACATATTTCCTCAAGTGAGCGCTCTGATATTGCTCCTGTATAAGGACAATGTCTAACTTTTGTTCTAAAACTAAACGATCTAATTCTGATGTGGCTATTTTATCATTATGAAGATTTAACTGGCCTATCGAGAAATTATCCATTTTATTAAAAAGGTACTACAACTACTACTGTATAAACTATTCAGTAATTAGTGTTTAGGATTAGCTGCTCTAATTTAAGTTTATATGTGGAGCAGTCCTGTGATCCACATCGATGGTCACATGGTTTTTTAAACCGGCTGCATTGTGCGCATTTTGGTTTAAAATCTGGTGTGTCCCTATCCGGGCAAGCCCTTGTGTCGTGGCTGGCCGCGCAATTAGCACAGGTAGGAGTTTTAATTATGCAAAACTTTTGAACATGACCGAATTGTTGACAGTTTAAGCAACGAACTACTTCTAAGTCGTCTACAAACCTACATGTGGCCCAGTCTATATATAATTTATCCTTTGTGCTAGCCAAGTGTTTTCTAACGTCTGTTTCTAATTCTAAGCCTATCCATTGACGTCCGTTTTCCAGTTTACGATGTCTAACAATTTTGGTTGATTTTAAAAAGTCGCTTTCGCTTAATTTTAATTCGTCCTTGATATTCTGACGATATAAAGCTGTTAGGAAGGTACGATCCTCCATAGAACCAGGTACGTCTTTTACAATTATACGGGGCCTTCGGCCTTTCGGCTTTTCTAAACGTAAGCCTACAGATTTAATGGCGCTTACTGTTTCTAGTTTTTTAAGCTGCCTTTCATTTGCGACTCGCAACACGACGCCTGCCTTTGCGGTTTTTTTAACGCCTACAATTTGAAAACCTTCGTCGCTGGGTTTAATAGCCTTTATGAGAGCCTCTTTTGTAGCCGACGAAGTAGCATATTCCGCTGAACGCTCCGTAGTAGGATATGCAATAACACACGGTCTAGGTACGCGCGCCTCAGCGGATACCGGACACGGGGCCGATCCAGGCGGTAAGCGAAGGCCAAGCTTGTCCGCGTAGGTCAAACCCGGCCGTCGAACCGCGCTCACCTGGCGCTCAAGATTCGCTAATTTTGTTTCATTGCTAGCAGATTTAATTGCCAACAACGACACGATACCGGTAATCCGCTGGGTTACGTCCATAATGGCCGTCCTGTTCCCCACATTCATTCGCGACCCCTGATCGTTAACTATTTCATTAATTTTTGCCAAATATTCGGTTGCCTGAGACACCAACTCAAAATAATTATACTCCCCACAACTATCACGACCACTAAAAGATAAAACACTACCGCTCAAGTCCGAAGCCCTACTTTCCTTTGGCGATAAATTTGTTGGAGACATACTACCAAATAATCCCTTTCCGGTTGGTGTTTGAAATTCATTTGTACCACCGGGATCGGGCAACTCGCCAACAACCGACATGGCCAAACAAAGACACACCAGACAAAAGAAAAATCAATATAAACAACTTTAAAATTAAAAACACGAAAATAAAATTAATACAAACAAAAAATTATTACTACCCACTTTTAAGAATAAAATAAATTGACTTACCGATAGCCGTAATGAAAAGAACTAACACAATATTTGTGTTTATAAGGCGTAAAAACTTACAGATTAATTGTTAAAAACACTATACACAACCTTAAGCCGCCCACAAACCGGGAAACAGTCGCGAGGATACACAAAAACAATATTAAATTTTTAAAACGCGACGTCACACGCGAACCGCACAGTGCCGCGAAGGGAAGTATATCATCGGTAGTATATTCATTTAAGAAGAAATAGTTTACTAACAAAATATTAACTTACGATATATATTCTTGGTTGCTATTGATATTATGGTAACTCCCCCCATCGCCGAACATTCTTGAGAAAGTTTTATGAAAAAACTCCAAATATCTACAAAAAATACAAATAAAAAAAACCAACTGCGTAACACATGCAGTGATTTAAATTAAAGAGAGTGGATTATCTCAAACCTTGAAAAACTTAGACGGTAATTTACGTTAAATAAATTGTAATTAGATTTTTTTGGGCGGGAATTCCCTCGGACACCACTGACTGGTGGCTATGTCGGATTCGAACAGACTAAAACTGCACACCGTCTCGGGTACTAGAAGCCGGGGAACCAGGCGCACCCTCGAAAGGAAATCCCTGGAATGATTAGAAAACCCCTAAAAGTCTGCTTGAATGAAAATGTTACATATATTTTGCCAATTTCTATAAGACATAAGAATTTACATTAAAAGAAGAATTTACTAATATCGTTAGAAAAATTGTAAACTCTTTTTCCCACCATTAATGTTTTTCAAAAACTTTTCAATTTACTCAGATTCTTAATGTTAGTTTAACTTCAACGTGCTACAAATCTCGACTGGTTTGGTACATTGCACATTAATTTATTTATTTGATATTGGGATGTTCTATTTCACCGTACTTAGAATAGTGCGTGATAAGAAAAAAAGAATAACATAAAACAGATAATAATTTTCCTATAATAAACTTACTTGTTGGGTTGCATCTGAAAAATAAATGTACGTGCCCTATTAATGGAAGCCAGCCAGGGTAAGTAGGTGGATATTGGAATGATAAATTTGAAGCTATACGACGGATTATCCAAATAAATGTATACAGGGACACAGATAACAGTAATAATAAATACATTATTAAGATGAAACCTCTTTTCGCCTCCGATGCAGTTTTCAAAATAAAAGAATTGAAGTGATCCACTCGTTTGGGGATATTGTTTTGCCGAAAAAATACTCCGTCATTCTAGATTTGTTTATCATTCATCAAAATGGTTACTTTAAGTATTTGAAAGAGGAAACTGATACTTATTTTAAATTATTGCAATTTAAAATCCATTAACGCATTGTCAAGTGGATTGGACTGAAATTGGACACAGTTCTGAGATGGGGTTCTTTGGTGATATGATATCTTAATCCATTACGCAGAATGTCTGTTTATACAATTTTTTTCTTCAATTTACCAAATTTGTTTCATGTGTAGGTAGTGGAGCCACGCTGATTTCAGTACGACCGAGTCAGCTTGACCGGGGTTGTAGGTACTACCCTCGCATAGACGATCAACGAAAAATGACAGCGTTCGTGCTGTCGTGTTTCGTTGGTGAGTGCGAGACCGGAGGCGCAATGATGCAGAAGCATCACTAGGCCGCCATAGTGAGTGTCACCATGCTGCATTGTTACATTGTCTGCATTCGCAATGAGTATGGTGACCATCGCTATTGGATTTCTGCTTATGCTTTCCATCAGGAGGAGTATAGTCATTTTGGCAGGACAAAACATTAAAAAAAAATTACTTAAAAAAGAAATATCAACCTATCAAAGAAGTCCATAATACACTTTGAAACTGTAAAAGAATCTGACATAATTTTGTCAGTTGCTAGTTGATTGTAATCATATTTTTAGTTTGCCTACTCATCAAATAACTTTAACAGAGACTCTTTATAAATAAATATTCTTATATTTAAAATCAATTGATTTACGTTTGTCTCGCTAAAACTCGAGAACGGCTGGGCCGATTTAGCTGATTTTGGTTTTGAAATGTTTTTCGTAGTCCAGGAAAGGTTTAAACGGTGAAAATTTTAAAATAACTTGAAAATCCAAATGTCACGCGTACGAAGTAGCGGGCACAGCTAGTAGTATTTAGTCCCAAGCTAAGTAGAGCTTGTGTTGGGTACTAGACAACTGATATAAATACATAAATACTTTTTTTTTGTAAATACATACATACTATAGACAGAAAACACCTAAACTCCGAAACAAGTATTTGTAGATCATACAGACTTAGGATTTGAACCCGAGACCTCAAACACAGCAGTCGCATTCACTACCACTGCGTCACCGAGGCAGTTTATGCAGTGATGTTGTTCTGTGTAATTTGTTCCCTTAGTCGGTTCTTACGACACCCACGAGATAAATAGCGGTAATCACACTTTCTATACTAATACTAGCAGACCCACGCAACCTCGTTTGCGTCTCCTATTGCCCGTCGCGTGATAATTTTCCCCCGTTTTTGAAACATTTTTCATTGGTGCTCCTCTCCTATTGGTCTTAGCGTGATGATATATAGCCTATAGCCTTCCTCGATAAATGGACTATCTAACACTGAAAGAATTTTTCAAATCGGACCAGTAGTTCCTGAGATTAGCGTGTTCAAACAAACAAACAAACAAACAAACTCTTCAGCTTTATATATTAGTATAGATAGATTATAAACGCGAAAGTTTGTAAGTATGGATGCATGGATGTTCGATATGGGTGGTGTAAACATTAAAGCAGTCTTAGCCATATCAGACGTAGGTGAACGTTCTCAATACATTGAAACACCTCCGTGCCTCATTGAGCACGTTAGTACCGGCGTAGTGGAAATTCTATGATGTCAAACAAAAGCATATCTACAGAACTTCGATATCACGAGTGAGTGAGAATACCGAAGGTCCAATTTTTTTAAGTGTGGAGACCCCCTCGGGCCGTCACCCCACCGGGGTTTGCGGCAGGGCGGAGTGTCGGAATCGAACCGACTAAAACCACACGGTGTGCAACTCAACAGTCGTGAATCTAGTTTAAGAAAAGATTTTATTATTGAACGTCTCTTGAAACAAGATTCACTGATCGTTAATCCAGTGACTATAGATCAACGAATCTCTGTCTATAGCTTATTTAAGAACCATGTTTATGTCAAAATCTCCTCTCAGGAATAGATTTTGACAGATATGATATTTGTTCACCTGAGACAAGCTTAATCTAGTCTCAAGTGGTAATTTTAAATGCCTTTTACGGAAAACTGACGTATTTTATGATGATGTTTCTGGATAATAACGAAAAACTTAGTTTACCTTTCTTTATTTACGAAATAATTACTTATCATACACATTTCTATTCACTTAATTTGATAATTAATTGACAAATTTATATTCAATACACTAGAAATACATATTTTACGTATTATGAGACGAATAGGGTACGAGTAGTTCAAATCAGTTACTTTAAGTTTTTGTCGCCTGTCAAAACGATAACTTCGTATGAAAAATGTAGTAAATACAAACTTGTAACGTCACTGTTTTAGAATACTCAATTGAGCAATATATTTCAATGTTGATTTGATTGTAATAGAAATGAAAAGCTGATGAAAAGAGATGTTTTGTAATACTCGTTTTAATGAAGGAGATATAGGTATTTATTTTCGATACAGTCAACAACTCTATTCAAACAACAAAATCTATACAAATAAATAAAATTGGAGTGTCTGTTTGTAATATTAAAATAACCACTTTTTACTAAATGCATACGTATGTACCTATACACGGTACATATACCAAAAATGTACTTATTAACATTTTTGTCTGTCTGTCTGTTTGTTCCAGGTAATGTCTGGAACGGCTGGACCGATTTTGACGGTTTTTCACTGACAGGTAGCTGATGATGCAGGGAGTAACTTAGGCTACTTTTTTTAGACTAACTTTGTCCCGCGACGTTACTCGCGGTACGGCGATAATCGCAGCCGATTAGAAGTTATGCGCGCACATACATTTCAGCGGTTCATTTTTATATATATACTAGCTGAACCCCGCGGTGTTACCCGCGGTTATTGTTGTACCGCGAGTAACGCCGCGGGACAAAGTTAGTCTAAAAAGTAGCCTAAGTTACTCCCTGGATCATCAGCTACCTGCCAGTGAAAGTCCCGTCAAAATCCGTCCAGTCGTTCCAGAGATTACCCGGAACAAACAGACAGACGGACAGACAGACAAAAACTTTTTTAACTACATTTTTGATATATGTACCGTGTTTACATACCTATGCATGTAGTAAAAAGCGGTTATTTTAATATTACAAACAGACACTCCAATTTTATTTATTTGTATAGATAGATAAAGTCTATGTTATTACGTTAACACCAGCTTTAACAGAGGACTTTAATAGACATCTCTATATTGAAGGAAATACCGTTAAAGATAAATAAAAGTTAATAGTATTTAAATTACTTTTATTTGGTATTGCGTAGTTACAACTTTTTTAAACATAGTAAGTACATAATATTTTTAGCTATAAGTAACAAAATTTAATCAATTTAACAAATAGTTATATAATTCATAATTATAATTCTAGATTTTTTAACATAAATGTGTTTTTTTTTATAACGTCAAAGTACAAGGAAAGTTTAAAAAACTATAATTCGACTACGTTAAAACTATACTAACAAAATGTATACAGCCTATGACACCTGGTTCATTAAAATCGGTTCAATAGTTTAGACACTACGGTGTATCATACAAACATACGTAACTACTACCCTTCTTTTGGTCTTAAAATAATTAATTTATTTTAGAAAATTATTCTGTAGAGACACAATGATACATATATAAATGCGTGTGAACTATACATGAGTGGATATATATAACGAGTTATATATCACAAGTAACAAGCATACATCAACACAGTTAACTCTAGACCTATAGTAAGTACCAGGGAATATTGTATTAAGATATTCCCTCAAGGTTATAGGGAACCTATTTATATATAATGCCCTAAAATATTCTCTTACCGTTTTTAATTTTCTCTATCTTTAGGACCCCTTTTGAAGACATCAATTCATTTTTGGCGACAAAGAACCCAAATAACCCATTGCAGATTCTATAGTTCTACCTACCATACCCTTAGGTTCATGAGGCTTGGCTTCTACAGTTCTACTTTCCTCAGAATTGGCTTCTGAAGTCTCAGTTCCTAAAGCTTTCCAGCAAACGATGGCTCTCATATTGTCAGGTGCTTTGCTGAAGATCCTCTCTCCAGATTCGCCGACGTACTGATTTATTTGGCAGTCCAGAAGGGTCTGGTAGCCGAGGATGTCAGTACAAAGTTGCTGTAAAGATGAAAATATAATTAGTAATCAGGGAACAGACAACGATATTGTTCTCGTCGCATCCTCGGAACGCGATCTGCATGAAATTGTGCAAAAAGTTTACGAAGCAGCCAGAAAGCTGGCCTGTCGATAAATATCAGCAAAATGAAACTGTTGGTAGTCTCCAGGAATCCAGATTTAAATAGAATAAGAAAAGAGGAGAAGCAACTAGAACGAGTACAACAATTTAAGTACTCGGAGAAGAGACGAAGAATCAGGTAAGAGGGGCTCGGGTCTATGAAGTCAGGTCAATTTATGTATGGATGACCCTTCCTTACATATATTCTTATATATTACAACCTGTCAAATTGACTTTATACTGCCTGATAGAAAGTCTGAGCAGAATCCAAAAATAGTGGTCACCATACTCATTGATAATCTAGACAATGCAGCATGGTGACCCCACACCATGGAGGCCTATTGAGACGCTTCTGCATCCTTGGAGATCCATAGTAATAACATTTTAGAACCGAGCAATTAGTCACTAACATAATACTTCGAAAGTGCCTGGAAAGTATACCCATACTAAATACGTAATTAATAAATAATAATAAATATTTCAGTCATCTTACACAACACCATCTAGTCGCAAAGAGCTTGTGTTATGGTTACTGAACAACTGATATAATTACATATTATATATACCATACATAGAAAACATCCAAACTCCGATACAAATATTTGCAGATCATACAAACATTTGGTCCGACCCGGCAATCGAACCCGAGACCTCAAGCACATCAATCGCATACGCTACCACTACGCCTCCGAGGCAGTAATTTAGTAAAAAAAGTAAAAAACAGAACATATTTAATTATAATTATATCCGCAAGCCGTGGTATGTGGTGTGGTGACGTGGCAAACATGTCTTGAACCTTTTTCAACTTTATATCTTGCATGCGATTGTTTAATGTACGTACACATGTGTTTAAACAATTAAATCACAAGTACAATTTTAACAAAAATAAAACCGACTTCAAAGTTCTACTCGATTTCTCTTGGATGCCATCATTAGATACTGATGTCCTTATCATGGTACCACCGTTGGGACATCTCCTTTCCATTAAAAAAAGAATCATCAATATCGGTTCATAAACGACGAAGTGGATAACTTCGTCGTTTATGAAATGAGCACACATAATATATATATATATATATATATATATATATATATATATAGAGGAAATTGAGGAACCTCCTCCTTTTTTGAAGTCCGTTAAAAAAGAAGATCAACTTGAAATAAAAGCGTTTTGATTTTCCACATACCTGAGTCAACGGACTAGTGTTGGTGGTGAAGACTCCCTTGAAGCCCTTCTCGATGGCTACGTTTATGGTGGCGTACTCTAAAGCTTGTATGGCTGCTACGTTCTCTTGGGCCGAGAGGTGGTCTGCTGTCGCCATCAGGAACGAATGGAGAATGCTTCCTGAGGATGGAGAAAATAATAACGATGATGGAGGAAATAACTTTTCTGGAAAAACTGATCATTATCTTCCTAATCTTTATTATTCCCAAGGTTACTTGGGGTCTATGTTTATAATCTTTCCAGCAGTGGCCTATTCGTGGACTCTCCTGAGAAAGGTCTTACAAGTTTTTTTTTTTAATAAAGACAACTCCCGCATTAGGAACATACATCCTGTGTTGCGAGAGACACTTGGAAAGGAAATTATATAAATTAGAAATAAAGGTTCTTTAATGAGTCTTACCCTTCCCTGGTGGTAGCATGGAGTCCCTGACGGAGCCCTCGACGAACTCGAGGAAGCTCATGATCTTGGTGAGGCCGGGACCCGCACAGGTCAGGTCCACGTCGGGCTCGTCGCGAGCGTCGAAGTTCAACGCCACCGCTACCGGGGAACCTGATGCTGGAGAGAAACCAAGGAGTAGGGTAAATTATTGTATCGTTAATAAATACCGATGTCTCTTGTACTTAAACGAATATTACAAAACATCTCGGAAAATATATTTATTACAGCTTTAATCCAATAAAAATTGAAATATAGATTAGAATTGCTCAATTGAGTATTCTAAAACAGTGACGTCACAAGTTTGCATTTAGTACATTTTTCATATTTATCGTTTTGACAGATGATAAAAAGTGAGTGTGTGAGTGAGACCCTAGTCAGCCCACACTTACGTCATTTAAGGAAACATATTTATTCATTTTAGATTTACAAAAAAAGAGCTTAAACTATAATGAATTACACATACCTATGCAGGTATATGTAATAGTTATGTAATTAAAAATTTTGATTAAAATAACTTGCGAGCTTCCATCTTATTACTGAAGCGCTTGGTTGAATATGGAATCAGAATCATTTTTATTTTATTACAAGCTTTTTAATAACTTGATGCAGATATTTTAAATCAATTATGATAAAATTTGCAGGCTTATATTATAGTTTGACAATGCAATGTTATGATGACATAGAACTCATGCTGGAGCTGGAAGGTAGCTATAGGAACTCTGCAATAAAACGACGTAACACCATCAAGTCTTGACGAGTAATTTAAATAAATAAATAATAAATAATATTTCTGACATCTATCACACAACGCCATCTAGTTCCAAGCTAAGCAGAGCTTGTGTTATGGGAACTAGACAACTGATACAAATACATATATATATTTTTTTGTAAATACATACATATTATACATAGAAAACACCCAAACTCCGAAACAAATATTTGTAGATCATACAAACATTTGGTCCGACCCGGGAATCGAACCCGAGACCTCACGATCAGCAGTCGCACACGCCAACCGTGAGACCAACGAGGCAATTTATGACTTGATAGT
This sequence comes from Spilosoma lubricipeda, assembly GCA_905220595.1. Classification (NCBI taxonomy): domain Eukaryota; kingdom Metazoa; phylum Arthropoda; class Insecta; order Lepidoptera; family Erebidae; genus Spilosoma; species Spilosoma lubricipeda. Next base: position 2,499,961 of record HG992296.1, read on the forward strand.
ATCCAAGGTCTGATGATGGAGCCGGAAGGTGGTCATGAGAACTCTTTAACGAAACGACGGAACCCATTCAGTTTGGTATCATTTGATTCGTCTTGACGAGTACTTCATGTTTGATAGTAATTAGGGTCTGATGATGGAGCCGGAAGATGGCCATAGGAACACTTTAGGCAAACCACGCAACCCCTTGAGTTTGGTATCGTATGATTCGTCTTGACGAGTACTTTATGTTTTTATAGTATCCAATAGATTTTTTGCGACATTAAGGAATTGAATAAGATGAACAGACTAAGAAACCTGTCCAACTAAAAAGTAGAAAATAAACTAAAATAAAAAAAAGTTTTTTTTAGAATGCTCCATATAAGTTTTATAATGACATTATAAGTTAATAGTAAAAGTTTTCAAGGAATGCCTTATTTTATACTTTTTAGAGCATTCCAATAAAGAACTTTTATATTGGTATATGTATCGTGTATACATATACACGTGGTGCGCAATTGGAGAGGCCTATGTCCAGCAGTGGACTGCGATAGGCTGATGATGATGATGATGATGATACATACATATGCATTAAGAAAAAGCGGTTATTTCAATATGATAAACAGAGACTCCCATTCGTTTATTTGTATATGTTAGATTACTCGTAGTACTTAGCACTATTTTCCAGAACTCACCATCCTTCAAAACCACACTGAGTCCAGCGTCCAGCAGTGGTGTCCAGATCTCGCCGAAGAACCCCAAGTAGCCCTTGACCTTCTCATGCTTTGGGCATGTCTCCAACGCTATGTCGCAGAACGATGATACTATCATCCTGGGAAGAAAGAATATTGTCTTGAATAAGACATGGGTCTTTTACGTCCACTCTTCTTCCTTCTCGTGCCGAATAGTCAAAACCTGGAACTCACAACCAGCGCACGTGTTTCCCTCCCACTATGATCCCGGGACTTTATGTGGGTGGTGGTGCCATAGTGCGGGTCACCATGCTGCATCGTTGATGTTCTTATTGAGGATGGTGACCACCACTCTTGGATTCTACTCGTGCTATCCATCGGGCTGAGTAGTCATTTGGGCTATTTCTAAAAAAAGCTGGATAATGAAGGGCTTTGGAAATCTTGGGGTTTTAGGAACAGAAAAAATATTGGAAAATTTGATCAGTCTTGTTAGGAACCAAATTTTGGAGGTAGGGTTACAATTGGAAAAGAAGAAGAAAAGAAGCGAAGGAGCAACAGGCCCATCGTCTGCCAAAATGACTCTACTCCGTCTGGTGGAAATTAAAGCAGAATCCAGCATGCAGCATGGTGGGCCCCACCATGGCAGCCTTGTGATGATTTCGCATCGTTGGGCCTCCGGTCTCGCACTCACCAACGAAGCACGACAGCACGATCGTTATCATTTTACGTTGATCTTCTGTGCGAGGGTAGTACCACCCCGGTCAAGCTGACCCGTTCGTGTTGAAATCAGCGTGGCTCTACTATCTTGACTTGACCATCTACTTGCCATATGTAGGAATCGAACTAATAATCTTCTGCTTGTTATGCACGATCACCTAGATGTGCCTACCTTTAAGTGGCGAGATGCTTAGTTTAAAGAACCATATTTTTGTAATTCGTTAAAATAGTGTGAGCTAACGACTAGATTAATATTTCCACTCGAATTTAAAAGAAACGACAAAAGTTATTACATACTCAATGGCTTTATCTTTGAGTTCACCGATTAGTGGTTCAGGAACAAATTGTGATTCTTTGTCAGCAGACCCGTTGGTTGGTAGATCGGTGCACATGTGGGACAGCACTTCACCAAGATTTGAGGCTCCAAGGAAGTCGCTAATGTCTGCAACAACAATAAGTCTTAAGGCCTGTCTCCACCGAAATTTGATAACACCAAAAAAGGTTGACGGCACAAAAGTTGCCAACTTTTGTTCGGTGGAGACTCGGTTTTAGACAAACACTATTTTAGCCATGTCGGAACTGTTAAATATTTCAGACATGCAGTCAGGACTAAATGGACAATTACAAGAGCTGCTTCAATGATTTAGATGGAAATTTACTTCTTTTTTAAAGATGTCAACATGGTATCAGTTCGGCAATGCCTCAAGAAAATTCTTATTTCATGTTCGGATTAAGCAAACATACAGATATGTATAAAAATTAACCTGTAGACAAACTACACACAATCAAATTCAATTCCAAATACCAAATTGTCTGAAAATTACCTTAAATTATATATGCAATCGAGATCAAGAAAATTACCAAAACGATCAAAACTGTCACTACAGTCAACTAAAGTACAATATTTTCCTTTCCAAAAGCCACTCACCAATATAGTATCCCTTGTCCTTTAACTTGGTAATAGTGTAGATGGAGTTGAGGGAATGCCCTCCAAGCTCGTAGAAACCAGAATTGAGTGAGATAGCACTTCGTGCGGACCTCCCTAGCACTTCTCCCACCGTTTCAAAGAGTACGGTAGCAGCTTCCATGTCTTTGGGTCTTACACCAGAGTAATCCAGGTCAAGGGGGATTTCTGAGTTATCTGAAGTAGACATAACATATATTATGAAATGTGGTAAAGAATTTTGTATCTTTGTCACATCATCATCAGCCTTAATAAAGCACTGCAAGACGTAAGCCTATGTTTGGAAAGGAGTATTTGGCCCGATATGCCACGCTGGCAGGATGGGTTTGCACAGGGTTTGTTGCAAGGTTTCCTTATCTTTCCAGTGAAGTTGTTCGCATAGTTTGCCACCTTAGGCAGCTCTAACAACAACCACGGGATGAATAGGGATGGTAACGTATTTCCGTATTAATCCATGACCACGTAGACATTTTATATTTAGCTCTTTCCCTGGTCATTACCAGTTATTCAAAAACACGAATCTATTACAAATCTGTTCCAGTCTGTTCTGGTTCGTCTGTCTGGTTATATAGGGGTTCTGTCACCAGAAAACTCTGATAAGAAATGGTTCTATATACTTACCGTTGTTATTGGTATTCTCATACATCTTGAGAAGGGCCTGTGTCCACCTTTCCATTTACCAACAATGGGATTGTGTCTATCTCGATAACCTGAAAAGTAAAACATTATAATATTTTTTCTCCTAGCTAATAACGTCCACGGCGGCGAGTCCCAACGGAGACCAACCAACTACACAGGAGATTTAATAGTGCACAAGTTTGTGCGCAAACACAGGTGCACTCTCTGTTCCCTTTCTCTCAGAATCCGATGGGACGGTAACCGACACGACCGGGGAGAGATAAGGCGCAGGACCGACAGCTTTACGTGCTCTCCGAGGATTCAGTTCAGAACCCAAATTCCAAATTCCGAGCTCTTATTTACTATTTCTATAATCAGAAAACTCAATAACACTTTTGGCTCGACCACCCGACCTTGCGTCAACCGCAAGACCAACGAGGCAGTTATATTGCACTAAAGAATATTAGATTTGATCCTGCACCAGAATAGAAAAAGCATTTAGATAAGTTTAGATGGTAATTGTAATGATGCCAAAATCAGTTTTTAACTGCTAGAGGACATCTATATGCAGTTAACCATCCCGAATTACTAAAGATTTTCTTTGTTTCGTTTGAATGGACTATTTATAATTTAGAAATCTTTTAAACCTATACAACCAATAGGAGCTGATTATCTATGACAAATGTTGCAAAAACGGAGATAGTTTATTCCTTTTGAGATACGCAGGCAGAGTTGCGTGGGACAACTAGTATAATCTTCATATATATATAATTCTTCTGTAAGTGTGTATGTCACTGAACTACTCTCAAACGACTGGACCGATTTTGATGAAATTTTTTGTGTGTGTTCAAGGGGATCTGGGAATGGTTTAGATTCACAATTTTGTCCGCTGGACAATGTTTTTTTGATTAATTTTTAATCTATTAGTAGTTATGGCAAAACGACGTTTGCCGGGACAGCTAGTATATGTATAAATAAGGCATTTTAGTTTAGATAAGAATAGTAATAAGTAATAGTAATAAGATAGAAAGAAGTAAAGATATGGCTTCAAAAAGAACGACATCTATCACAAATATGTCATCAATATTATACCTGTGGAATCATGTAATGAGTCAGCAAATTCTTCAACTTGTTTTCAATATGGTGTGAAGATATTCTCGCTTCAGGTTTTGTGGTGACGAACGCCAGAATCTCTGGGTTACCGCTGTCTTGACCATACGGGAGTACCACAGCTGAGGGATTTAGATATTGAGATAGAATTTTAGGCGTACCTTGGCACAAATTGTGTCAAATCGATGTTTAGTGATACATAATAATTTCAATAAGTATATCTTTAGTGTTCAGCAGAAATTAACACTAAAAGCTCGTCTAGAATTGTATGTAACGTCATTAGTCGAGAAGTAACAACATAACTTAGTCCCTGTTTCTTCATTTCAAACTTAAATAAAGCTAATGAATGAATATCTATACTAATATATAAAGCTGAAGAGTTTGTTTGTTTGTTTGTTTGAACACGCTAATCTCGGGAACCGCTGGTCCGATTTGAAAAATTCTTTCAGTGTTAGATAGCCCATTTATTGAGGTAGGTTATAGGCTATATATCATCACGCTAAGATCTACAGGAGCGGAGCAACAACGAAAAATGTTACAAAAACGGGGGAAAATTATTACGCTACGGGCAATAAGAGTCGCAAACGAGGTTGCGTGGGTCGGCTAGTAGCTAATAAAAGTCAAAGAGCAAAAGTTTATTCAAATATCTTGAAAACCAATACTACTAAGGCCAATAGGGAAGATTAGATATTTTTATTTTTTATTTCTTTTGAATTAATTTCTTGAAATGTAGAATAGACTACGAGTATTTATAATAAAACTTTAATGTATTGCCAAAAAGAGCAGTTTTAAACGGACAGTTTAAACTTCGGGCGAAAAACGGCGCACAATTTCAATGACGTCATCCTTGTATGTCACTGGCCATGTTTGTTCGTCGACTGTTCGTGCTGGCTTTCGTAGTGGTTTAAAGTGAGGAATCTTGTGATAGTTTTTGAATGAATAGATGCATCAAGTTACTATAAAAATGTGGACATATACATCATCAGTTAAAGATGCCACTAATATACTCGGCCCCGCCTGCGTCTATTTCGGTTACCGGTAGACAGACAGTTACTTTCGATTTTATAAAATTAATATGGATGAACGGCTAGATGGATATTACGATTATGATGTTTTGACAGAAGTTTTTTAATTTTATTATGAACTAGCTGAGTCCTGCGGTGTTACCCGCGGATATTGTTGTACTTTTACAACCGCGGGTAACACTGCGGGCAAAAGCTAGACTTTTATATAATGACTAGCTGACCCACGTAACCTCGTTTGCACCTTATATTGCCCGTAACGTAAAATTTTCCCCCGTTTTTGAAACATTATTCATTGTTGCTCCGCTCCTATTAGTAGTAGCGTGATGATATATGTCCTATAGCCTTCCTCGATAAATGGACTATCCAACACCGAAATAATTTTTCAAATCGGACCAGCGGTTCTTGAGATTAGCGCGTTCAAACAAACAAACTCTTCAGCTTTATTATATTATAGTATAGATGACAACAAAAGATTTGAAAACTAAAATATTAATTCGTCACTATTTAGGAACCTGACAAAAACAATCATAAATAATAATCTCAATTGTAAAGAATATAGTAGTGGTAGATATGATGATAGACTCACAGTCATCGACGCCTTCAATGCTGTTAATAGCTCTGTCCACTTCTTGAAGGTCGACCTTGTGACCTCTGATCTTGATCTGGGAGTCGGTACGTCCAGCAAATAAGATCACTCCCTTCTGAAGAACTCCGAAGTCACCGGTGCGGTAGAGACGAGCGAAGTCTGAAAGCAAGAATTATCCTACTAATATAATAAACGCAGTTTGTAATTATGGACGGATGTTTATTACTCTTTCACGCAAAAACTACTGAACGGATTTGGATGAAACTTTGGACATACACGTGGGCGGAGCCGCGGGCAACAACTAGTATTTTATAGTTTCGTTCCTACACAGGGACGTGTTGATAGAAACCTCGTCGTCGACGGTAAATTTGAATTTTTTTTTTTTTTTAATGAATGAGTAAGAAGTAACTGACGTTGGATAGAATGTTGCCTTTTTGACATAATAGGGTAGTTGACACCTTAGTCAAATTAGTTACTTTTCATCGTCTGTCAAAATGATAACTTTGTATGAAAAATGTACTATGAACTAGCTTATGACGTCACTGTTTTAGATTACTCAATTGAGTAATTTACTTCAATGTTTATATGATTAAAATTTGTAATAGAAATGAAGAGTTGTAATAATTATACTCTCCGAAATGTTTTGTAATATTCGTTTCAATGAAGGATACATTGGTATTTATTTACGATATAGGCAACTACCCTATTCTTCATCGATCAATCAATCAACAGCAGTCTTTAAGAGTCCACGCTACACATAAGCTTCTCAAAAAGATGTTGTGGCCTACTATACCACGCTAGCTAAACGGGTTGACATAGGGTTTTATTCAAGTTTTCCAGGTCCTTTTTTTAATGAGTCAGCTGTCAAAGTGACCGCCCTGCCTAAGTAAAAGTGAGTAGAATCCAAGAATGGTGGTCACCATCCTCATTGCGAATAAGGACAATGCAGCAAGGTGACCGACACTATGGCGACCTGGTGAGATGCTTTTTTACGCCCCACTTAGAACCCGGGTCATATTTAAAAGTGGTCATATGCTACCAGCATACGTGTTTCCTTCTTGCAGTGATATTGTCCTGCGTAGTTTGTTCCCTTAAACGCCTTTTACGACATCCATGGGATGAATTGAGGTGGTGACATTCTGAATCCGTTACACAAACTGGCTTCAACTTTTTCTTGACTTTGACTAGCTCTAATGTTTTAAAGGCTTATCCTAACTGCCCTGCCCAAGCATATTCCTTACTGCAATCTATCTTTCTCTTCATTCCATCCCCATCTGCCTCGGTGGCGCCGTGGTAGCGTACGCGACTGCTGTTCTTGAGGTCTCGGGTTCGATTCCCGGGTCGGATCAAATGTTTGTATGATCTGCCAATATTTGTTTCGGAGTTTGGGTGTTTTCTATCTATAATATGTATGTATTTACAAAAAAAAGTATATAAGCAATTATATCAGTTGTCTAGTACCCATAATACAAGCTCTGCTTAGTTTGGGACTAGATGGCGTTGTGTGTTAGACGTCCGAAATATTTATTATTATTATTATTTATCCCATATTTACAATGGTGTAAGGCGGCCGTCTATAAGGGACATCAGCACAACTTCTTTTTTATTTCACCGTTCCTAAATAAAATTGCGAATAGGGATTGTAAATTGTATTTTAAAAGATTGTAATCTCCATAGAAGTCTCTCATATAAGTACCTGGATGAGCGGCATGAGGGTTATCAACGAACTTATCAGCGCCTTGTCCTCCAACATATCCTGTGGCCAGGTTACATCCAGCCACCCACACTTCACCTGGCTCAGATTCTCTAACAGGACTCATCTCTTCATCTAGTAAGTAAACCACACAGTTGTCTAGAGGCGCACCTAAAAACAAATCAAGACTAGGTAAGATTAAACATAAATACCCTAAGAAAAAAAATCTAATTCTTAAAAATTGGACGACATCTCAAAAATTAACATCCTGGTAATTCTTTGATATTTACTCCCATTACTACTACAAAATTGAAAGCGAACTTGTTCTACATAAAAAAGACGTACATATAAAGTAAATTACATAAAAATTTAATTAATCAAGTATGATGCAGTAATACTAGTGGGAAAAGGGAAAGGAATACAAAATGTACTACAAGAAATATACTTCTATAATATAATTCTATTCTTGCTGGCCTACAAGTAAATTTTAACAAAACCGAATTCAAGAACGACCAAATTGAAATAGGACCACATAGAAAGCGCCAACTTTCAAATAAAATAAAATAAATAACAAATGCACTAGTTGAGGAAGGTGAAGGTTACCCTCGATTTGTTATGCATAGTCTAGATATTAGTGTCCTTATCATGGTACCAAAGTTATCTGCTTACCATCTTACAAATCGGTTTTTACAGGACGAAGATATCAGCGAACACACTTAAAAAAATATACGGTCGAATTGAGAACATCCTCTTTTTTTGAAGTCGGTTAATAAAACCCACAGAGCTGTAAAAATACTTCTAACAAATGCCAGGCATTAAAGTTTAACGAACTTCATCACCATCATTACCAACCTACTGCTAAGAATAGGCCTCTCTCATTATATGGCACTCTTATCGATTTTGGGCTTCTCAACACATATGTAACTAACGAGCTTAACGCTTGGTAATTCATATGAACTTTTTAAATAACCTTACAAATTCTCGAACTATTTATTACAGCTAAAATTATTTCTCCTACAACGTTATATACATCAAGAGAAACAACAATATCTTATCCTGTAGATTCTACTCACCAATAGGTACTGTAGAGTGAACATCGAGTTGGCTTTTCCTCTCCAGCATATAGAATGTCACATCTGCCATAACTTCGGTACTTCCATAGAAGTTGCCCAAAACAAAACCATTGTCGTCTCCGAAGTATTCGAAGAATTGGGACGCTAAGTCTTTGCTGAGTATTTCTCCGGAACAAACCCAGAGTTTGAGGGACTGCAGTGGTTTCTCAGAGCGTTTTAGAGATAGGTACATTAGAATAGAACATAGTAGGGTCGGTACTAATACCAAACGTTGAATCTAAGAAGGAGAAAATATTAATTAAATCTTGTCTTTATCGCCTACCAAAAAGAAACAGCAGTGAGATGTGGTGTTGGTTTTTCTTTGGTTTACTTAATAGAGATTGAAGCATACATTTTACAGAAGACGCTCGGCTTCTATATGCTAACGTAACTATTCTTTCTTAGGCACGCCAGCAAAACACACATTAAGAAAAAACGTGGAAATCGGTTAGATAGTTTTGGAGTTCATCGTGAGCAACAAAAGGTCACGAGAATTATATATAACTGACTAGCCGACCCATGCAACCTCGTTTGCGTCTCCTATAGCCCGTAGCATGATAATTTTTACCCGTTTTTGTAACATTCTTCATTGTTGCTGGGCTCCTGTAGGTCTTAGCGTGATGTTATATAGCCTATAGCCTTCCTCGATAAATGGGCTTTCTAACACTTGAAGAATTTTTCAAATCAGACCAGCGGTTCCTGAGATTAGCGTGTTCAAACAAACAAACAAACTCTTCAGCTTTATATATTAGTATGGATTATGTTGAGAAACATGACACTCTGAAAATGATATTTTGCACATAAAAAATAAGACATCTTTATTATTAAGGCGAGTAATGTTTGAACTATGCAATTTCTGACATGAAAACTTTTGCCGACGGAGTATAATAAAAGATAGTATCATGAAAAAAAACCCGCCTCTGCGAGTCGGACTCGCACACGGAGGGTTCCGTACAAACTGTGTTTCCCAAGTTTACTCATATAGTGTTAGCAGTTGATATCCGGTTAAATGATGGAAATGATCGGTGATTAGAATTGGACTTTATTCATATTTAATTATAATTATATTCGCAAGCCATGGTATGTGGCAAACATGTCTTGAGCCTTATCTAACTTTATATCTTGCATGCGATTGTTCATTGTATGTACACATGTGCTTGGGCGAATAAATGAATCTTATCTTATCTTGTCAAGTGAGTCAGGATACCAGACGCCCATTGCCCAACCCCCATCCCCCAAAGGCCGGCAACGCACTTGTGACGTCTCTGATGTTGCTAGAGGTGTGCATGGACGGCGGTAATCGCTTCCCATCAGGCGGCTCGTTTGCCCCCTATTACATAAAAAAACCTGTAGGTATATTATATGGTGTATAAAAAAACTGATGGTTTTCGCAATTTTTCCTTTACCTGCACTAAAAATCTGAGTTCACAGAAAGTACGCTGTAAGTTTTGATACCTTTGTGAGTGTCGAAAATTTGCATAATAAACGATTTATATTTATGATTTAACTAAATATTAATGCTTTTCGCAATTTCACCTTTATCTGTTCGATAAGACATTGCTTCGTACCAAATTTCAAGATTCTGAGTTTACGGGAAGAACCTTGTAGGTTTAATTCCCTAGAGAGTGTCGAAAATTTGCAGCATAAACGGCTGTTTTTTTATTGCGTTGGCTTAGAAGTTTGATTTTTTCACAGCCCAAGGGACAGTAGACCTGAGTCTTTGATATGAATTTCAGCTTGATACCACCATGCGTTCCTGAGAAAAATGGTCTTGACAGACAGAAAGACGGACAACAAAGTGATCCTATAAAGATGCCGTTTTTCCTTTTGAGGTACGGAAACCTAAAAATTACCTTATTTTCACTGAGCACTTTGACTAGCTTCTGTGGGTCTTTGGTAGTTTCTCTGGACAAGATCAGCAGCGTTCTACCATTTAGCAAAGGACCCCATATCTCACAGACGGAGTCAAGGAATGTAAGAGTAGTCTTCCACACACACGTTAATTCGGTATCCGAGTAGGCAAACGTATGAAACTGCCACCAGAGACGGTTGCAGATGGCTAAATATGACAGACGAACTCCTTTTGGCAGAAAAGTCGCACTTTAGTTATTGATTTATTTTAGAATAACATTTCAAATATATATGACTATTTGTATCTAGATCCTTTACAGGTAATATGGGTTTAAGACAAATACAAGACATGAAAATCTTAAAAATTGGTCCTACCGTTCTTGAGTTATAAATGTTGTAACTAGCACGACCTTGTTTTATTTATTTATAATCATATTCTACACCTCTAAACTACATATCAAAGTCATCTAAATACCTTTAGGGACTCCAGTACTCCCAGACGTATACAGTACGATAGCAATACTATCAGTTCTGGCCATTGACAAAACTTCATCTTTTAAAGGCTCATCTGACAGTTTACTTGATTCGTCTGCAAGTTCATCGAATGATACAGCAGGCACACCGCACTCGCTGAACATAGTGGCATTTGCTGAAAGGTAAATGACAAATCTACAAATTAAAATTATTAGTGTCATAATCATGCTCTACCACATTAACGAAATGTCATCTAGTTTCCCAAACTAAGAAGAGCTTGTATTAGAAAACTGATTTATTCATTCAATCAAATTGGACTCATGACCTTTGGCATAGCAAATTCAGTTCACTACACAAACTACTATGCCACTAGACTGTTAATTTTTAAAACTGATTAATGCTATAAGGACACTAAATAACAATTTTGGTTATAAGGTTTGAAGATTTACCTGTTTCGTCAAAAACTATAAGTGCTGGTTCAGCATCGTTTAGAATATGGCATATTCTTGCTCGAGGGAAACTAGGCTCCATGGGGACATATGCTGCACCAACCTTCCACGTTGCCAGTAATGTCATGATCGTTCTAGAAGTATCAGAGTTATTTACTTATTTTTATTTATAAAACTTTGTTGCATACCACTACAGTAAAATTTTTTACATATACGGAGATCAACATTAGGTATTACGCGGTATTATAGGCGGTCTTATCGCTCACTGTGATCTCTTCCAGACAACCTTCGTATGTAACCTTTTGGGTAGTCGTCGGTGTACTTCAATATATATAAGTTATTAATAACATATAAAGCCATTTACATATACCTACTTACACTAACATCTATACTAATATATAAAGCTGAAGAGTTTGTTTGTTTGAACGCGCTAATCTCAGGAACTGCTAGTCCGATAAGAAAAAATCTTTTAGTGTTGGATAGTACATATATATATATATATATATATATATTTATATCATCACGCTAAAACCAATAGGAGCAGAGCACCAACAAAAAATATTCCAAAAACAGGGGAAAATTATCACGCTACGGGCAATAGGAGCCGCAAACGAGGTGGCGTGGGTCTGCTAGTATACTATATACATACTAACAAATATAAATCCTTACACAAATATTACTATAATTGCCATAATAAACACATTGCTTAAATCCATGACGTACCTACCACACATTAACCACAGTAAGTGGGTATTCCCGTACTGGAATACAGAATTAGTTGTTTTTTTAGTGTTAAACCATTAATGTCTTCCGATTTTAGGAAATAAGATACCTATATGCTACTGATGTACTTTAAAGATGATTAAATATGCTGTACTACTTACATTGAATCGATTTTTCATACTTGAATAAAAAAATAAATATGATGACGCATTAAGAATTGGGAGTGTAATCACCTCTATTTATCTCGTGGATGTTATAAGATCTGACTAAAGGAGCAAAGGCAGTACGTGGAGAAAGAACACTTGATATAAACCTATGACCTGTAACCAACCAACAATAGCAGGCCAAAACCCCCTTTCTTGTGAGATACCTATGTCCAACAGATGGACCTGCTAAGTGATCCTAACTCTGCCTAATAAAAAGTATAAGTAGAATCCAAGAGTAGTGGTCACCATACTCATTACGAATGCAAACAATTCAGCACGGTGACCCACCCTATAGCCGCCTATTGAGATGGTTCAGCATCATTGGGATAAAAGCTAAAGGCTTTTGACGAGTACTATAAAGAAACTTACTTGTGTGTTGGTTGCATACATACAGCAATCACATAGTCTCCATCTCTGTTGGCACTACGACCTTTAACTCGAGAGGAAATTGCTCTCGCCAAGGCATTGGTACGTTCCGCCAGTTGTTTGTAAGAAATTGAGTAGGTGGTTATTTCATCTGTAATTTAAATAATACTAAGACTAATTGTTGTCATCTTTGATATGGTGTTATAACATTTAGTCTGACAACAGTTGCGAAAGAGAAAGTTCTATGATTAGTCGGTCTTAGCAAACAATGTAGCTAAGCCACGTGCTTAGGTGCGATAGATACGAGCATATAGTAAGAAATTGAAGGAAAAAGGAAATTTTGGTACGTGAGATTGTACAAACGAGTCATAATTGCGAAATACAATACGAATGTAATGAAATGCAATACTTTGTGATAAAATGCTTCCTTTTTTAATAAATTACGATTTGCCATACAGATGACAACAACATTAAATTAAATTTAAATATATAATTAAATTTAATTTAAATTACCATTTTATCTTGACGTAATGATAACATCATAAGTACTGACTGGAACAAATAATTAACTGCAGCTAAAGCACACGCCTTGGTCATGCTAACATTATGTGAGAACCCAAAATAAATTTTCCAGATAAATTGATAGCATCATGCAATCGCTATGACCTGATTCACTAATCACATTACTTTTTATTACTTTAGTATCTGGATGACCGCGCTTTGCTCGTAAATATTATGTATTTTATTTTCGGTAAATTTATCAAAATGATTCTTGGCTATATCGTCAAAGTTCTACAATTAGCCAATTGCCAAAAATTGAAGAAGGTTCTAGGTACCCATACTATTCTTATGATAGCCTTGAATTAGTTTGTCCTACTGTTCCAGAACCATACTGGGAACATCTTTCACGTTCATAGTTAAATGAGACCCTTGAAATACCTGATAACTACGTCAGTGAAACCACAGTCAAATAAAATTTATAGGTACACAGCCCAGTACAGATAAAACTTTGCTATTTTAAACCTGCCTATAAAGTTATAGAACAATAGCTTGCTTATGAGAAACCTTGATTAATATTATTTATTAAATTGCTGCTTGGTTCAGTGATTTACGATTCGTTCATTTGGTTGTTACTAAATGGCACTGCATATCTGCAATCGCTTGGAAATGTTGTATGTTAACTGTCATATGATTCTTTTACTTGTGAGTTTTTTGGAACGAAAGTTCCTTATGGGGCGTTGCAGAGAGGTAATTTTGGCAAAATGCGTCCGTAACGTTAAATCAAAAAACCGTAACATTTTAAAAATTTAGTATAGCGCCATCTGTATACCGTAGCCGGCAAAAACGTCCGTAACGTTGAATAAAAAAGCGTAAGATTTCAAAAATTTTGTATAGCGCCATCTGTAACTTGCATATATTATTATATTTTATGAGAAGAAACTAAAAGCGTAAGATTTTAAAAAAGTAGTATAGCGCCATCTCTAAGTTGCTTATATTATTATATTTTATGATAAGGAACTTCGTTCCTATCTGGTGTCCCGCGACACTACACGACTTTATTTTTGTATAAAACCATTCTAGGTACTAGTTATTTGTTTAGTTCATTTATACTTATAAAAATATTTGCACTGACTGACTGATTCATCCACGCAAAGCTTGAACCGCTGGGTTAACAAATTGAAACTAAGAAAGACAAAGACACTTGTCGTGGTCTTCGGTCGCGGCCTCCTGTCTCGGTCGCTTATCTCTGTCGCGGCGCGAACCGCCACCTTTAAGGGAAGTAAATCTATACTAATATATAAAGCTGAAGAGTTTGTTTGTTTGTACACACTAATCTCAGGAACTACTGGTCCGATTTGAAAAATTCTTTCAGTGTTAGATAGCCTATTTATCAAGGAAGGCGTGGGTCTGCTAGTAAGGAATAAAAGGATTGTATGGAAGTACGTCATTATTAAAGTTAGCAACACAAAATAAGAATGAATTACGCTAGCAAGCGAATATATAGTGTATTCGTGCAAATTAATTTCAGTATTTAATTTGTTTCACTTAATTTAATCAAAGAAAGAATCCACTCACCCTCGTACACCAACGCTATGTTCGAAGATCCCTGAAGTTGTTCTAAGTGTTTCGTCAAGGGAGCAGTAGGGACCGCTCTCCTAGGTCCATTCACAACGGACATGCGCGGTAGGGAACCCATTGCTTCTGCAACAAAATAAACACATGCAAATTTTTGTGAATTGTTTGTTTTCTATGTACAGATAAATAAAATTTGAAACCATCCATACTATATGATAAATTTGAAAGTAGCTCTGTCTGTCTGTTATGCTTTTACGACTAAAACATTGCACCAATTTCGATGAAATTTGGCTTGGAGATACTTTTATTCTTCAGGAAGGACATAGGCTATACTTTTCTCACTGGAGATACGGGCAAAAGCTAGTTACCCTATATATGTATATTCTACGAGCTTAAGGAAGCGAGACAAGTAATCAAATTACTATAGAAGAAAAATTGTCTATTATATCAAACCTTGAGAGCAATATTTCAAGTGTTTACTTGACAGTGGAATAAGAATGGTGTATCACAGTCGACAATTTCAACCATTTGAACAATTTATTGAAAATTAAATATCCGAGAACAGCGAACAGGTTTAAATATAAAAAGACAAATAATGTGTCGATAAATGGACCAATTCTTCAACTATAAGCAAGCAATTTTGCTCAGCATTTTGATGAAAATTTCATTTGCGTGTCCAGTTGGATTCCACATTACCGGGCTAAGCATTGTAACATTTGCATTAAAATGAGTGGCGAAAGACCTGATTGTTTCTACTACTGAAGCAGAGGAGTTTATTGATGTGTATAACTCTATTGCAATTTGTGCTATTGTACAAGAAGTTCAAGAGGAAAATGACAAACAGGAAGAGACTGAAGAACAACTTACAGTGTCAACTTTAAATGATAGTCTCAATGCTGATAATGTAATGAACAGTTTCACATGCAAGAAACTTATGCTTGATGCATTAAAAAAATGAACTACAAAGTGTGTACATACTGAAGTGTTCAAACATACTAAAGTTACAGATTTTATTAATGTACAAAAATGATAATTATATTCCATAATGTTTTTTTACTATATGTTACATGTGAAATAAATAAAATGTAGTTTTATTTTAAACATGAGTATATTAATCACAATAAAATAATAGGCATTAGATACTTAATAACAACGTCATCGGCTGTTGCGACTATCGGTTTTTACGACCAAATATGAGTAGTCCCTTCGATGTCGCTACAACAGATTTTGATTGTACTTACCCTGCATACTCATTCCAGTCCAGCAACGATTCATATTTTTTTATGTTTGTGAACTTTAAACTGGTAATTTTTAAATACAAAATAGTTTGCTATTATTAACAATAATTTCCTTTTTCTTGTATTGATGAGATGGCAACCAGCTATTTCCACCAGTGTCAAGTATTTAAGTATTTAAAGTCTTCAAATCTCAAGTCTTCCAGTCTTCAAGTCTTTGTTGTGATGAAATTAATGAGATTTTTTTTTTTTATCATTGCCTTTGTCTGTTCTTTTAGATAAGGTAAAATGTGCCGATGTCGACAATTCTGCCAATGACGAATGTATGATGTGTTATTAAACCACAAAAAAAAAACTCTGAAGGTCAAAACTGCAATAAATGAAATCATTTCCTTTGTGTCCCCGGTATTGCACTGATAAAGTAATAATAAACAAAACTGATAACAATGACCTACAATGACAGCCACTGACAGACAGTCATTGATTGCGTTTCGTTCTGCGATAGAAGTCTCACTCCTGTGTCTGAAACAGACTTTTGGGTATACGTACCTTCACTGTGAGTTTTGGTATTTTTACTATCATTTACTTTTATGATTTGATTTTTTTTTCTACTTTTGTTCTGTGTTCATTTTATTTTTATTCTCATGTTGTTAGTCTATACAAATGAATAAAATTGGAGTTTCTGTTTGTAATATTAAAATAACCGATTTTTACTAAATGCATATTATGTGTGTATACATAGATAATACACTATAGTAGACATAGATGCGCCACTAAGGATTTCAATTGATTTAAATGGGTGTACCCAAGCACAGAGATGGCGCTGCGTGTATTAATTACATCTAGCCCGATAGATGGAGCTAATGAATTTTATACTTGTTTTTGGATTAAGGACAAATTTATTAAATAAAACACAAGTTTAGATCTCTTAAGTTCGCCGTTTATTATGAGAATTATAATAATTTAACGCTTGTATTTTCATAGCATTATTATTACACAAAGTGGTTTTGCCTTTAAGTAATCTGTTGACATTTGTACACCAGCTGTTTAAAATAATATTTAGCTATCCATTACAAAATTTACTACTTCTGTTTTGTGTTTTACACAAGAAAACTGCGAAAAATTACAAAAGATCACTTAAGAGCTGACTTTCTCGGCATTTTGAAAGTGTCGTCGAATCCAAATCGCAAAAGCAAGCAAGGTTCAGTATTCACAGTGTAGGGTCAATAGTTGACGTATCGTATCACAGAATCCAAGGAAAAAGCAGGGTCAAAGGTTGAAAGAGCACAAAATAAACACCAAGTAAATCACCAGAACACAACGAAACCAGAAACAGAAAAGTTTTGAAAGTGAACGTTTACTGTTTACGTTTCTGTCAGTACTAATTTACGTTTCGTTTCACCAAAATAACATTTTCAAACTGAAAAATTGAAATAATAGGTTTTGACAGAAAAAATGCTTTAGTTATTAAATTAATTACTAAATTAAATTAATTAAAAGTTAGTATATTTAAGTAAGTACTTAATTTATTTCAAGTTTTTATGTCAACTAGCTCCACCTATCGGTACGGATGTATATTATGGTCAAAGTTTGAGTACCTCTTTAGAGGGGTGACACCACCTTCTATGTAATTTTTTTGTTAAGACAGATGTATGGAAGTTTCATAGCCCTGTGTGTATACACGGTAAATTATACCAAAAACGTATTTTAAAAAATTGTTGTCTGTCTATTTGTTTCGGTTAATCTCTGGAACGGCTGGACCTATTTTGACGGGACTTTCACTGGCAGGTTGCTGATGATCCAGGGAGTAACTTAGGCTACTTTTTTACACCAACTTTATCCCGTGGCGTTATTCGCAGTGCGACGATAACCGCGTGTAACATTAGTTAGCTGCTAGTTTTATATATTTTTTTATTTTCTGGTTTGTTTGTAACTGGCAACCAGCAGATGGAATTAGCTGACATTTTTATTTTGTTTTCACATAAATTTAATTTATTAAATTATTTACTCTATACACTTACTTCTACCTTTGTGGCTTATATAATAATATACAGACTTCTTTCAATCTACAAACTACTGACTTCAAAGCCTGAAATGTCATCGCCTGACTTCAGTGATGAACCATGAGTGATGACAGCAATGAATTTCTGTCTGCTTACTACATGCAGACAGAAATTCATCGAACATCTAAGGGTGATCCAACAATCCCTTAGACTCTTTCATCCCACTTTCTGACGTTCCCAGAAATTTCAACGTTGTGTACACAATAATTGTGGCTTAAGTCCTGCTTACCATCTTGTGTATACTCTTTACCAGGATTTAACCTCATCAGGAATGATCGCACTCGGGCTTGTGGCGGAGGTGTTGCCATCTATCTACCCTCTCAAATTCATTACACCATTATTAGTTTGTCGCCGCAAGATGGATATTGGTGGCTTAGCGAGGGATGCCGTAATATGATACTCCTAATCCTTAATGAATTTTTTCCTGTCATTTGTCATATCCTAAACTATTTAATCTCATATAGTGTGTGTATACCCAAACGCTTGGAAGGATGATCAAATTATACCTATCCCCAAAAAGAAGAACCCCAATTCTTTCGGCGATTACCATTTCCATACTCTCATTTCGCTCCAAAGTCCTCGAACGTCTTATCCACTCTCAAACTCCCTATCTAGAAACCTGCTCCTAAATCCTCCCCAGACCGATTTTCGACCCAGGCATAGCACCACTACTACCATATTACGGAGGACATCATATCTGCTGTGGAGAACGGCGAAGTTACCGTATTGACTGTCCTGGACCTCAACAATGCATTTAACACCGTTGACTTTGACGTTCTACTGTGTATACTGTGCTCTCTTAATATACCTCCAACCGCAATTGACTGATTTCACAATTATCTACCTGTTTGGTCGCCGGCGTCGTATAAGTATCGAACACACTCTTTCTTCTTGGTGTAGTACTACAGGGCGGCGTACTCTTCCCCTTACTTCTGTGTTTATCTACACAATCGTGTAGGCGCGTCGCAAGCGCTTGCGGCAAATTCCCTTTGATACGTGACAGAAAGCCGACACTCGATCGGATCAGCTACAAGCGCTTGCAAGCCAACACAAACCAAGGCAAACAAACTATCCACATGTTTGAATTTGATACGGCTTGTTGAGGTTTGGCAAGCGAGCAGACGCGGCATTAGCTTTCATTACTTTTACTATATTTTTCTTTCGTTTTCCTAAACTGTATCTTAAAACGTGGAGACTGACCTAAAACATTTCGGCGTAACGTTAAAACGCCGTAATGTTATAGGTCAGTACAGCGAGCCGAGCCGTACGCTGCGAGATCAGAATATATCATCTGATTTTTAGAGAGATCAGAATATATCATCTGAATGAAAGAACACCAGTTAATAACTGAACAGTAATTCTTTAAACCCTTAAGCGCACACAACACGTAGGGAAAAGTTCATGGTGACGGTTAGTGCTGAAGATGCTGGGGATTTAGCGCACTTTTCTCATTAGAGAGGGAGAGATAAGAGGATAGTGAATAAAACTCTCTCTGGATTTCCTTCATCTATTTCAATTGTATAATCTCCTCCCATTGAAATTCACTTTAAATAGGGCGATAAAATAAATAGAAGTTTAGAGGAATAATTTTATTATTTTATTGTCAAATAAATTACAAGGTACATGATAGTTATTACTCTAACTTAACAATTGTTTAATGAAATGATTATCATCACTTATAATTAGTAGAGATCTAGAAGTTATCACTATATTTTTACTAATATCATACATGTATTTTACTTCTAAAATAATTGTAAAAATAAATATTACTCGTAACTTATCGTACTGTACTGTAACCGACTATTAACCGTTGACCTTGTTATGTGCAAAAGTCTGTTTAACAAACAGATTTTTTTGTTAAATATGCACAATATCAAAATTTGCAGAATACGAAATCTCAAAATTTTGCAAAACGGAAATTTCAAAATTTAGCAATATACATAATCCCAAAATTTTATTAAAACTTTTGCAAAATACAAAATCTCCAAATTTTGCAATATGCAAATCTCAAAATTGTGCAAAATTCAAAATCTCATAATTTAGCAAAACGCAAATTCTCCTAATTTGCTAAATCACAAATTTAGCAAAATGCAAATCTAGTTAGACAATTGATTTTCATTTTTTTCTAATCTGTGTTTTGTTGGTGTGTCTAGGATAGGATAGTTAACGTCACGCTTTAATCAAAAGGAGCTGAGCATGATTGAGAAGAGATGTAGACGAAGTTTTGTGGGTCAGCTAGTAACTATATACATTAATACTTTAGCCAACGGTTATTTATTTTGTCGGAATGGAACCAATATAAATCACTGGGTAATATTACAGGTGGGTCTATATTTCTAAGTAGGTATATAGTTATTTATATACAAATTAGTGGAAAATAAAACGTAAATTTCTCGTGTTTTGTAAACAGATTCTTTTTGAGTGCCGGATTTTTTTCGCAAAACACACTGTGCATGCAAGAAATTCCTTAATTAACGAAGTGTTTAATAAAAATAGCAAAAAAAAAAATTTCTTGTAGGGTTTAGGCCACTTGTGGCAGATAACGTATTCTAGAAATGTAACTAAGATTTATTTTTTGCTTCTATAAGTATTTATTGTAAATATTTTTCTTTAATATCACTGACCAGCTACTTAGCCAAGATGCAAGTCTTTGCTCCATTCTCTTGTGTATTTGATTATATTTTGTTTAGACCTCGTAAGTTAGCATTGAGGGATGTCATTCCTATGCATTTGTTACTTTTCTATTAACGTTTACGCTTATAGAATGCGTCATGGACAGTGGGACAGTTTTATTTGAATTGTCATTTAATAAAATTTTCATATCATCAAAAGTCAATTTTACCTTTCCGCGCTTCAAAATTGCTTACATTTTGTAAAAAGGTATACAAATAATTATGTTGATACATCTAATATACTTAGATACAATATACACAAGCTATTTTAAACTTTACAACTACGCAATAAAGTCCATGTTAAGATTACACTATCTTTAAAACCGTTTTTCATATTTATCAGGACCGATTTACGTTCGCCAAGAACCGATATTTGTTCGATATTTAAATGACTTTTATTTGCCATAGTGTAGGTAGAACTTTTTTTAAACGTAGCGCTGAATCCACAGATAAAAATAACGATCATTACTGACACTTTAACAATTAATTAATATTATTTTAGAATACTTTTACATAAATGAGGATACATTTTTTTTTCATATAGGTACTCAGAGTACAAGAAAAGTTTTAAAACTATAACCCGATTACGTAAAAACTTTTAATAACATTTATACACTTCATTCATTAGAATCGGTTCAGTACGGTTAAGCACTACAATGGAACATACAAACATATATATATATATATACTGCCAAATCCATTACCTTTCCTTTTAGCTTTACCGTAGTCTGGTAAAAATAAATTACTATTATAATTTTTTTCTCTTCATTTTAATTTTCTCTATCTTTGGGACCTCTTTTGAAGACATCAATTCATCTTTGGCGACAAAGAACCCAAATAATCCATTGCAGATTCTATAGTTCTAGCTACCATACCCTTAACTGCTCCAGGCTTGGCTTCCACAGTTCTACTTTCCTCAGAACTGGCTTCTAAAGTTCCAGCTTCTGAAGCTTTCCAGCAAGCGATGGCTCTCATATCATCGGGTGCTTTGCCAAAGATCCTTTCTCCAGATTCGTCGACGTACTGGTTTATTTGGTAGTCCAGAAGCGTCTGGTAGCCGAGGACATCGGTACCCAGTTGCTGTGAATATAAAATTATAAATGTTAAACAGGTTGTGTGTAAGGTGTGTGTAGAAAGAGTGAGATCACCGGAATCTGGAACAAATAATTGTGATGATACTGTTCGTCTACAACCACTAAGGGAAACATCATTTAATCAGGATTAAAAACTGCGAAGCGGGTTAATTTAGTAGAATTATTTTCAAAGGAATGGAAGTCAATGGGGGAGGCCTACGTTCAGCAGTGGACTTCTTACGGCTGATATGAATGAAAAAAAATGAATTTTCAAAGGAGCAAGATAAGATAAGATAAGATTCATTTATTCGCTCAAACAGGAAAGGAAAAGTATTTCCAGATTTTTTTGTCAGGACATACTTTTACCTGCCCTTTTTAGGAAATATTTTGAAGATAGGGTGTGGGAACGATAAAGTGTAAGAAGGGGTGGTAACTAGCCTAAGTATCCTGATCTCAAATGGATGTGAGTTTGGTTACTGAAGCTCAAATTCCAAAAAATCACCATACATACGACTGTGTGATTCCAAACTGGACAAAGCCAATACGGTACAGTATTTCTAAATACATACATGTAATGAACAAATTACTTTAAACGCAAACACAACAAATGGTCGTATTCTTAAGACAATGATTTGCATTTTTTTATTATTTTTTTTATTTAAATAGGGGGCAAACGAGCAGACGTATCACCTGATGGTAAGTGATTACCGCCGCCCATGGACACCCGCAACACCAGAGGCGTCACAGGTGCGTTGCCGGCCTTGGGTGAGAATCAAATCAAATGACTGACTTAACAGTCAGGATCACTAGCCGCTAAACCAACATGCCCATCGTTCTCAATTTCTGGTTTCCTAAAGCTCATGTTATCACCCCGGTATACTTTGCCAATATATTATTATTATTAAAATACTGGCAGCTTAAAGCTGATGCGTGCATATCTTTACACTTGTGTTTTTAAATGTTTATTGAGTCTTTTTTTGAATATTTTTATATTCGGAGCACTATCAAGGTTTCCAGCATAGAGATCCACACTCGGTTTGGTAAGAAATTGCCAGCGCACCGAAGCTTGCTAAGCTTCATAGAGTGACCTGTTAGTTATGTGTTCGGGTTCATTATGAACATGGATTCAATGTTTCTCTCATTGTAGTGGTGATTGAAGATCTAATAAGTTTCTATAAAGTCTCCTCACATTCCTCTCTGCTCCAGTGTTGGCAAGTTGAGTTCGTATATATATGACGGTTTGTCTTTGCTTTCCACATACCTGAGTCAAAGGACTGGTGTTGGTGGTGAAGACTCCTTTGAACCCTCTTTTGATGGCTACGTTCATGGTGGCGTGCTCCAACGCTTGTATGGCTGCTACGTTCTCTTGGGCCGAGAGGTGGTCTGCTGTCGCCATCATGAACGAATGGAGGACACTCCCTGAGGATGGAGATAATGTTAATGGTGATAATGGATTTAGTAAAGATAAAAGAAGGAATATACATATAAATATCTTAATGGATTTTGGATGCATTAACATGTTATTAATCTATTTAAATATTCTTATTTTAAGATATCGGTTAATTAATAATTGAAATAATCAATTCTGGACTCTATAAATTTTATGTTTCGTTCAGAGATTAAAAACAATAGGCATTGTATTTTAATGAAAATTTAAATTTAAATAAAAATTTTAACCTGACACCGGGTATAATAATAAAATAATTAATATTTCGGATATCTAACACACAACGCCTTCTAGTCTCAAGCTAAGCAGAGATTGTGTTATGGGTACTAGACAACTGATATAAATACTTAAATACATTTTTTGTTAATACATATATATTATACATAGAAAACACCCAAACTCCGAAACAAATACTTGTAAATCATACAAACATTAGGTCCGACCCGGGAATCGAACCCGAGACCTCAAGCACAGCAGTCGCATATGCTACCACTGCGCCACCAAGGCAGATAATTTATAAAAAAACTAGTTATTGCCCGCGGCTCCGCCCGCGTGTATGTCGGTTATTGCGGGAAATAGTAGCTTATGTGTTATTGTGACGTATAAGCTATATTACTGTAAAGTTTCATTCACGTTTATAATATTAGTAGGATATTAAGTAGGATTAAGAATTAGCATTGACATTCTTATGAAAGTTAATAATTGTAATTTTCACACAAAATCAATAAAGTACCATCGTCTTGGAATACATTATTTACAACAAAGTGTCTAAGTGAGTCTTACCCTTCCCTGGTGGTAGCATGGAGTCCCTGACGGAGCCCTCCACGAACTCGAGGAAGCTCATGATCTTGGTGAGGCCGGGACCCGCACAGGTCAGGTTCACCTCGGGCTCGTCGCGAGCGTCGAAGTTCAACGCCACCGCTACCGGGGAACCTGATGCTGGAGAGAAACCAAGGAATTGGGTGTTAGTAGTAATTTAGATGCTGATGTAAATTATATTTATATAGAATAAAGATCACAATATGAATTCCCTTGAGTTTGCATATTACTTTTACAATAAACATTAAGACCCAATTTTACGAGTTCCTGATAAAGTTGCAGATAGTTGTCTACCAAATAACAATATTTAACAGATACAAGTTGCTGACATATTTAAGACTATCGGATATGTATGTCTTCATATGAGACTTGTGAAACGGAAATCTGTACTTACCTGACGGATAAGTTCAAAATAGTCTTTTAAGGACTTTATCAGCAAGTGTAGAAACCAGGCCGGAAAAACCAAACTTAGCACTATTTTCCAGGACTCACCATCCTTCAAAACCACGCTAAGTCCAGCGTCCAGCAGCGATGTCCAGATCTCGCCGAAGAGCCCCGAGTAGTCCTTAGCTTCTATCTCGTGTTTCAGGAACTGCTCCAACTCTGCTTTGTTGTAGAACGACGATACTATCATCCTGGAGAGAGAATTTATATTGAATAACACATGGGTCTTTTTCGTCAGCTCATCTTCGTCCCCGTGCTGAACAGTCAAAAACCTGGAACTCACTACCAACGCCAGTTTTTCCCTCCCACTATGATCCCTTGTCCTTCAAGCATGTCACTAGGCCACCATAGTGTAGGTTACCATGCTGCATCGTCCAGGTTCGTATTGAGGATGGTGACCACCATCTTGGATTCCACTAATACTTTCCATCAGGTAGAGTAGAGTCATTTTGGCAGTTAATATAAAAAAGTCGGATGTTGAAGAACTTTGGAAATCTCGGGGTCTTAGAAACAGAAAAAAATATTTGAAAATTAGATAGAAGTCTTATTAGGAACCAAATCGGTAGGTAAGGTCCTTTGCGACGGTGCGGCCTCTGATTATCGGCAGGTAAACGCTGGTGTACCTCAAGGCTCTGTCCTGTCGCCCACGCTGTTTCTTCTGCATATCAATGACATGTTGACCCTTGGCAATATTCATTGCTATGCAGACGACAGTACAGTTCATGGACGATATCTTGGTCAACCTGCAGCCAAGTCTGCGGATGTTGAAGAGAGGCGACGGGATCTTGTCGCTGAGCTCGACCTGGTTCTAAGCCGCATCTCTCAATGGGGCAGTGAGAATCTGGTCGAGTTCAATGCCAAGAAAACACAGGTGTGCGCGCTATCTACCAAAAAGTCTCCTTTCCTTCCCCTCCCCACTTTTCGGAACACTCAACTGCCCCTACAAGATAAGCTCGGTATCCTGGGTATGGATGTCTGCCATGACCTCAACATGCGTGAGTACATCGAGAGCGTCATTAAAGCGGCCTCGCGGAAGTTAGGTGTACTTAACAGGGTGAGACGGTTCTTCTCGCCCGGGCATCTGTGTCTTCTTTACAAGACCCAGGTTCGCTCGTGCGTGGAGTACTGTTCTCATCTATGCGATGGTGCCCCACAGTATCTCTTTGACACTCTCGATCGGTTGCAGCGGCGAGCAGTCCGCATCATCAGTAATCCCGAAGCCACCGAGTTCCTTGAACCTCTGCAGCTGCGAAGAGATGTCGCCTCTATGGCAGTCCTCTATCGCCTGTATCATGGGGAGTGTTCTGAAGAGCTCTTCCAACTGGTCCCCCCTTCTCCATTCCTCTACAGGACAACACGTGCTGGCCTCCGCAGTCACCCTTTTAGAGTAGAAGACATACGCTCTCGAACGCAACGTTTCGGTTCTTCTTTCTTGTGCCGAGCGATTAAAACATGGAACTCACTGCTACCGCACGTGTTCCCATCCCATTCGCATTGAGGATAGTGACCACCACTTTTGGATTCTACTTATGCTTTCCATCAGGCAGAGTAGAGTCATTTTGGTAGCTTGAACATAAAAAAAAAAAAAAAAAAAAAAAAAAAAAAGAAAAAATTCTGAAGGTAAGGTTACAATGGGAAAATAGTACAAAAATACGTATCAAAGCATCGAAGGAGAGAAGGTGAGTTTAAAAAAGCAACTTAATTTAACCCCATCCCAACCACTTGCCATATATGAAAATCGAAATAACAGTCTACTGCTTGTTAGGCACAATCGCTAATCACTAGATCAACATATGATTTCTCCCCCAATTCAAAAGAAAAGACCAAAGTTAATACATACTCGATGGCTTTATCCTTGAGTTCATCCGTGAGTGGTTCAGGAGTGAATTGTGGTTCTTTGTCAGCAGACCCGTTGGTTGGTTGGTCGGTGCTCATGTAGGACAGCACTTCACCAAGGTTTGAGGCTCCGAGGAAGTCACTGATGTCTGTAACAATATGTAGTTTTAGACAAACACTTATTGGCCATATTGGAACAGCTAAATATTCCAGACATGCAGTCAAGAGGAAATAGAGAGTCACAAGAGTTTTACCAGTCTCTCCAGATAGGATTGTACTTCTTTTTTTGGAGATTTTAATAGGGTATCTTGGTAATATTTTAAGAATTTTTTTTTTGTCGACTACGTATTCCATTTCAGTTTCCATACATAATAAATTGTCTGAAAATTACCTAAAATGGTACTCAAATGCTTCTAAGATCAGTTCTCCAAAATAATTCATTTCAATTCACGGCAATTTTTACAGACCGGTACACATGTTCTGTGTACCTACTCACAGTTGTCAGGTTTTGGATGTAAATAATTTTAAATGATTAGCAAACTTTAATAATGCCATATGGCGAAGCCTGTCAGGTTAAATTTTAAGTTCATCAAATATTGGAATATAATCACAAGTGAGATTAATTCCAAGACCACATTTTAACAAGTGTTACTGAGAGTATAAATTATATAAGCAAATACATTATTTTATTAAAAAAAATAACTCACCAATATAATATCCCTTGTCCCTCAGCCTGGTAATAGTGTAGATGGAGTTGAGGGAATTTCCTCCAAGCTCGTAGAAACCGGAATTGAGTGAGATAGCACTTCGTGCGGACCTTCCTAGCACCTCTCCTACTGTTTTGAAGAGTACTGTAGCAGCCTCCATGTCTTTGGGTCTTACTCCGGAGTAATCCAGGTCAAGAGGGATTTCGGAGTCATCTGAAGTAAACATAACATTTACTATAACATGCGATGAATTGATCACATCTTCTGTGCGAGAGCCACGCTTCGGCATTAATGGGCCGGCTCGACCGGAGTGATACAATGGCCTCACAGAAAACCGGTGTGAAATAGAGCTTGTGCTGTATTTCACCGAGTGAGTGAGGATACCGAAGGCCCATACCTCGTTTGCATCGTTCGTCGTGTAGTTTTTTTTTGTAAACATATACATATAATATATAGAAAATACATAAATTCCGAAACAAATATTTGCAGATCACACATACATTTGGTACGACCCGGAAATCGAACCTAAAATCTCAGCAGTCGCATACGGTACCGCTGAGCGACCAAGACAGTTATTTCAGAATTTGAATTCATCACAAATCTGGTCCGATCTATTCAGGTCTATTTGTCTCGGCACAAAGAGGTCAGCTCACAGGTCAAGAAAACAGAATAGAAAAGAACACACAGTTGATGTTAGGATGTTGTATATATGTTAATCGGCGCGAGAAGTTCTATTGCGCGATGCAGGATTAGTAGTTTCTTCGTATTGTATGTTACTCAGTAGTTCAGTGTATCTTCGGTAGATGGCGCTGTCATAAGCTTTCTTAATGCGCTGTATTGGCATTACTTACCGTTGTTATTGGTATTCTCGTACATCTTGAGAAGCGCCTGTCTATCCACTTTTCCATTTACCAGCAACGGGACTGTATCTATCTCGATAACCTGAAAAGTAATATACAATTTAGAGTACTAAATAATGTTTGCTGTTATCCTGGAAAAGAAAGAAAAAAAATCATCAAGAACTTTTCAGCCTAACTACTGAGTCTCAAGATTGTATATTTTAACTTCTAGATGAGAACTGTAAGTGGTGACCCAGCCCGAAATAAAAGAGTTTTGTTAGATTCTATTTGGCCAAAAGAAAAAAAATGTTGTAATAATAATTTTAAAAGTCCACTTCTCAAGTAACATTAATGAAAAAGTAAGGAAAGCAATGAAAATGTATTATTTTGAGCGACGTAGATGAAAGGTGTACCGGTCAAGTAGTCAAAAATATATATATTATGTAATTTACCTGTGGAATCATATAATGAGTCAGCAAATTCTTCAACTTGTTTTCAATATGGTGTGAAGATATTCTCGCTTCAGGTTTTGTGGTGACGAACGCCAGAATCTCTGGGTTACCGCTGTCTTGACCATACGGGAGTACCACAGCTGAGGGATTTAGATATATTTATTGATAATGTTGTTTCTTTCACATTTTAATTTATTATTACGTTACTTAACTAAAATAGAATATTTTCACTTCAAATTTATGTGTGGAATAGTTTAAATGTGTTAAATTACAATCGAAAATTTTCACCCGACTGAGGTCCCATCTTCGAAATGAGGGATGTTTAAAATAGCCTAATTCTGGAATATTGTGTCATTGTTGGGATATAATATACGTTGTTATTATAACATTTATATTAAGTGTTATTAAAATGATCAAGATTTAAAAAAATCATTTTAAAAAGTTGAAGAAATTTAACCATATTGTTCGATTCTTAAACAACTATACAGGGTGTAACCAGACGTCTACCAAAAACGAAAGAGGTAGCTTCAGCACCCCAAAACCTATTAAAAAAAACAAACAGTTGCCCTTAAAAACAATTGTAGCCGGAAAAAACAATGTGTCAAGATTTTTATTCATTTCAGAAGCCAGCAATGTATTGCGCGCACCGTGTAGCTAAGCGAATGACTATTTATTACAATTTAAGTACCTATTCGACGGTACAGTTGCATAAGCTTACTAACGAAAGTAGGTAGTGACTTTATACTCTACGTACCTAATTCTGCGGTAGCCTCGATCGAACCAGAAATGGCATCAACTGTTAGTTTTTAATTACCAGAGAAAACTAGGGTGTACTTACATAAAACACAATAATAGAAATGTCAACCAAGCAAAACAATAAAGTTATTTACGTTTTTAAAATCACAAAATACGTTCATATTGTAATAATTACGCACGTATCGCGTCACGCGTGTCTCGCTCATCGCA
Organism: Spilosoma lubricipeda; assembly: GCA_905220595.1. NCBI lineage: Eukaryota > Metazoa > Arthropoda > Insecta > Lepidoptera > Erebidae > Spilosoma > Spilosoma lubricipeda. The sequence goes on from HG992296.1 coordinate 2,529,152, forward strand.
GTCACAGCGGGCGCGCCGCGCTGGCGACGATTGATTAAATATTATTATTGCAACGACTTCAAACACATTTAGGTTTATGGTTAAAATGCCTTATTATACTTGATTGTAATTATAGTAAAATCATAGTATTTCGGCAAAGTTTTGGGTAAACTGAGTAGCAGAGTGATACCTACCTACTTAACAAAGTTTTTCAATTACACATTCAATTTTATTTTACGAATCTGTTTTTTAAGGCCTTCTCGTTGTGATCAAATTACGATTTTTTATTTTCAAATACGATACACCCGATTCAAATGGATCAAACACAAAATACGTACCTACTAATGTTTTCCGATACTGATACCTACTGTTTTATTATTAGTTACTTTTAAGTTTAAGTAATCAACTGGTAACTACTACAGAACTTAATTTACGTATTTCATACATACATAATGCTTAATGTTGCATACACGAACACACTATTTATTAAATTCACTTTTAAACTTTTTAACCTTCACTTCATAAATCCACAGGAGTTGATCGGAAGACTGTTTACACTGTCAATTTAGTATTCCTCATTGACCACATACGTTCGTTGCGATGGTTGAACAGTGTCAGTATCACAGACATGCACTTAACGAAGTCATAATTGAAACTGACCGAGTGACTGGTCATGACCCCTCCCGCACCACGCCCCGCGGCCGTAGCTTTGATGCTTGGCGCCGCCGCGCCGATGCGCTCGCGGTGGCGAAATCAACACTTGTAGTCGTGTATAAAATAAAGTTTTGTACCTACTTAATACAATATTATACGCATCTACATAGACAATTGTTTACGCAGATGCACGCTTCATAAAGTTAGGGCCTTAAATTGTATTCATTGTTAATGGCCACCTACTTTAATCTTTTGCATTTTTTGCAAGTTCTGTTTGTAAAATGAAGGCGGGCTGTGCTGTCTAGGTACTAGGTTACCACCTGGTGGTTGCAGCATTATTAACTAGGCAGTATTAGTCTTATTTGTATTATCAGTAGGTACAGCGCAAATGAAGCGGGTCGAGGGGAGACCCGCGGTCAATGTACCGCGCTAGCGCACGGTACGTTGACCTCCCAGCCAGCTGAGTGATATTAAAATACATTACTGTTTTATTAGTTTAATTTGTTTTTTGGTTTTCTAAATGAGATAATTATGTAGTTAAGGTCCTATTATGTTGTACTATGTGTATGTAACCAGAAAAAAACAAAAAAGAACTTAGACAAGTTAACATATTTTTTGCGTTTTTTTTTCGCTAAACCTATTCAGTATCATGGTCTGAATGCAACCCCCAAGTTTTCGGGAGCAGTCTTTTTACACCCTGTATACCCAAGATTTATCATTAATATACAGATGACACCAGAAGTCGAAAAAGAAGAACAGAAATCTCATAGTAACTAAGTAAAATAAGATTTAATTTGAATCACAGAAGGTACTTACACTTATCGACGCCTTCAATACCGTTAACAGCTCTGTCGACTTCTTGAAGGTCGACCCTGTGACCTCTGATCTTGATCTGGGAGTCGGTACGTCCAGCAAATAAGATCACTCCCTTCTGAAGAACTCCGAAGTCACCAGTGCGGTAGAGACGAGCGAAGTCTGAAAGTAAGAAATAGATATATCTTATAAAGGGCTAGACATCTCATAACATAGGAGATTATTGGAATACGTCCATGGAATTGGAATCGAAACATAATGATTGGATTATTAAGTCAGAGCTTAATGTAGACCATTTGCTTTATTGCTTTTTATTTCCAAGCATTATTTTTTAACTCTAACTCTTATGTTTTTATATGTATTACACATTTGTAATTTAAATAGATACATGTGACATATACCTCTAGTAAACATATACTATGTTTAGTCTTCTTATGAGAAAACATTCTTAGGTCATACGAATAGGAAATTTGAGGGCTCTTCGAGCTTCTGGAATCTCAGTCCTATTATCTATACAAAACTTCCGATATCCTTGTCCTAGTTTCTCTTACCCGAACTCAGTTTATTTATCCCTTTTCTCGGTTCTGACAGTATTCCTACGCAGAATTGGCATCAAGCTGTCAGCTACAGGTAAGACAGCAAAACTCTTTTGGCACATTACTAATTTCGCCAAATTTTAATAGAATTTGGAATAAGAATGGAAAATAGAATGATCTTGAAATACTTTTGAATGTAAAGTACCTGGATGAGCGGCATGAGGGTTATCAACGAACTTATCAGCGCCTTGTCCTCCAACATATCCTGTGGCCAGGTTACATCCAGCCACCCACACTTCACCTGGCTCAGATTCTCTAACAGGACTCATCTCTTCATCTAGTAAGTAAACCGCACAGTTTTCCAGGGGTGCACCTAAAAACAATTAAAAGTTTAGGTAAGATAAAAAATAAAAATTCGAATTCTTAAAATTTGCACAATCCCAAAAATTTATATTCTGGTAATTATTTGATATTTATTCCCACTTATATACTATAAAATTGAAATCAAACTAGTTCTTCATAAAAAGATGTACCTAAGAAAAAAAAATACATAAAAAGTTAGATTTACTCAAGGATGACACAGAATTAGCAGTGAGGTAAAAAGGAATAAAAGACCTCCCACACAATAATACTCTCTTCCAGTAGGTCCGCAAGAGAGTATTAAAGTCGTAAAAATACTTCTAAGAAATGCTAAGTATAAAAGTTTAACGAGCTTCATCATCTTCATCATCATCACTAGCCCACTGCTAGACAAAGGCCTCTCTCATTGCCTGCCACTCTGATCAATTTTGGGCTTCTCAATGCAGACGCAACAAACAAGCTTATAAACTTTCTGTTCAAGTAACTGCAAAATTTATTTCTCGTATAACGTTACATACATCAATAGAAACAACAATATATCATGTAGATTCTACTCACCAATAGGTACTGTAGAGTGAACATCGAGTTGGTTCTTCCTCTCCAGCATATGGAATGTCACATCTCCCATAACTTCGGTACTTCCATAGAAGTTGGCCAGAATAAACCCATTGTCGTCTCCGAAATATTTGAAGAATTGAGATGCTAAGTCCTTGCTGAGTATTTCTCCAGAACAGACCCAGAGTTTGAGGGACTGCAGTGGTTTTTCAGAGCCTTTTAAAGATAGGTACATTAGTATAGAACGTAGTAGGGTTGGTACTAATACCAAACGTTGAATCTGAAAAGGAGAAAAATGTTTATTACATTGTGTCTTTATCGCCTATAGAAAAAATATAGCAGTGAGTTGTAGTGTTGGTATTTCTTTGGTTTGCTTTTATCAAAAGAGATATCATATCTCTTTTATTAAAGCGATTAAATGTTTGAACTAATTCTTCCCTTAGATGGAAGTTATTGCCCAAGGATGGATAAACAAAAGTAATTAGTATGTTTAAGCTACCTTATTTTCACTGAGTACTTTGACTAGCTTCTGTGGGTCTCTGGTGGTTTCTCTTGACAAGATCAGCAGTGTTCTACCATTTACCAAAGGACCCCAGATCTCACAGACGGAGTCAACGAAGGTAAGAGCAGTCTTCCACACACACGTTAATTCGGTATCGGAGTAGGCGAATGTATGAAACTGCCACCAGAGACGGTTGCAGATGGCTGAATATGACAGACGAACTCCTTTTGGCAGAAAAAATAGCACTTTAGTTAGTAATTTATATTAAATAAACTTTTAAATATTATTTATAGCTTGTTGTATCCAGATTCTTTAGAGGGAAAATATGTTTTTCTATACATTTTTGTCATTTCATTAGGATAATCAAAAGATTTACTGATAGGAAAAGATTATGTAAACTGTAGGTATACAAAAACACACGCCATTCGTTGTGTGAGTTTCCCATTCCATGTTAATTACAAATAGCTGACCCGGCGAATCTCGTTCCGCATAACTGTCGATGAATGAGCAGATTTTATTTTATTTAATTTTATTTATTAATACCATATTTTAATATTTATTAACATATTCCAGACGAAGGCACCAAAAGAAATTGGTTCAGCCGTTCTTGAGTAATAAAATGTGTACCTAACCAGACATTGTTTTCTATACAAATAAATAAAATTGGAGTGTCTGTTTGTAATATTAAAATAACCGCTTTTTACTAAATGTATAATTATGTATGTATACACGCTACATATACCAAAAACGTAGTTGAAATTTTTTTTGTCTGTCTGTCTGTCGGTCTGTCTGTCTGTCTGTCTGTCTGTCTGTCTGTCTGTTTGTTCCGGGTAATCTCTGGAACGGCTGGACCGATTTTGACGGGACTTTCACTGGCAGGTAACTGATGATCCGAGACAGACAGACAGACAGACAGACCGATAGACAATATATTGTTTTAAACTTTCATGGTCAGTAACATTAAAATGGGAATCTGCGGGATTGCTACCATGTACCTTTTTGTTTGTGAGTATCCGATATTTCGGCGCTGTTGCAAGCGCCATGATCACGGAGTAACTGAAGATCTTGCGGGTGGGCTGTTATTGGTAGACATATCGGTCTACCCTCTTTCGTAGTCTTTTATTACGATTGTCCCCGGTACCACTGTTCACTAACTCACTATTTACTCGTAACTGTTCTCGACACACAACACTAACAGTATCCGATCGCGAAACTCACATACTCGGATACTCACAAACAAAAAGGTACATGGTAGCAATCCCGAAGATTCCCATTTTAAAGACCGACAGACAGACAGACAAAACATTTTTTAACTACATTTTTGCTATATGTACCGTGTTTACATACATATGCATTTAGTAAAAAGCGGTTATTTTAATATTACAAACAGACACTCCAATTTTATTTATTTGTATAGATGATATTCTACACCTCTAAACTACATGGCAAAGTCATCTTAATACCTTTAGGGACTCCAGTACTCCCAGACGTATACAGTACGATAGCAATACTATCAGTTCTGGCCATTGACAATACTTCATCTTTTAATGGCTCATCTGACAGTTTACTTGATTCGTCTGCAAGTTCATCGAATGATACAGCAGGCACACCACACTCGCTGAACATAGTGGGATTTGCTGAAAGACAAATGACGAATCCACAAATTAAAATAAATAGTACAAGAATCGTACTCTACCACATTTATGCAAAGTACGGATGCTAGATTCCCAAACTAAGAAGAGCTTGTAGTATGGGTATGTATTAGAAAACTGATATAATCGTTAATTTGAATCGAACATATTTGGCAAAGCAAAGCCTTACACAATGTTAATTTTCAAAACTGAATAATGCTATAAGCTACACTAATTTCAATTTTGAAGGTTTGAAGTTATACCTGTGTCGTCAAAAATTATAAGTGCTGGTTCTGCATCGTTTAGAATATGGCATATTCTTGCTTGCGGGAAACTAGGCTCCATGGGGACATACGCTGCACCAACCTTCCACGTTGCCAGTAATGTCATGATCGTTCTAAAAATATCAGAATTAGTTCTTTTTAATGCTACATTTCTGTACATAAAGATTTATTTATGTAAACATGATCAAATACGTTATATTATGTTGAATCAGTTTTTCATAATTGAATTTAAAAAAATCTGCTTTTGATGAAGGTAATGATGAATACTAGTAAGAAACTTACTTGTGTGTTGGTTGCATACATACTGCAATCACATAGTCTCCATCTCTGTTGGTACTACGACCTTTAACTCGAGAGGTAATGGCCCTCGCCAAGGCATTGGTACATTCCGTCAGTTGTTTGTAAGAAATGGAGTAGATGGTTTTTTCGTCTGAAATGTAAATAAAAGTAAGACTAATTATTATTATCTTTGATATTGAGTTATAACATTTAGTCTGACAACAGTCAAAAAGTCCTATGACGAGTCGGAAATAACTGCAGATCATTAAACACTTTGCACCTTAGACGCGATAGATACGAGCATCGAGGCAGAAATTGAAGAATATAGAAAGTTTGCGTTGAGGAGATTGTAGAATGAAACCGTGATTGCGAAATACAATACGAATACAATATAATGCAATGCTTTGTGATAAAATGCTTCCTACAAGTTCAATTACGATTTGCCATACAGGTGACAAAAAAAATTATGTCAAGAAAATCACATTAAATTTAAGTTATAATTTTCATCAAAACCAACAAAAGTAGTGACTGGAAAAAATAATAAACTGCGGCTCACGCACATCTGATCATGCTATGATTACGTGAGAACCAATAATTAATTATCCAGTTATAGCATCATGCAATCGTTATGACCTGGTTCATTGAGCACATCACTTTTAATAACTTTAGTACCTAGATGACCGATTTGTTTTTTTTTTGTTAAATTTTCAGAAAATATATCCTAGCCAGATCGATTTATCGTCTCCGAAACCTCCTGCAAACTAAGATTCATGTAAATTGTTGGAGATATTTCCGAGATACAGATTATATTTATATGCAAGAAGTGCTCGTTTAAAGGTAATAGATAAACACATAGATATCATATACTCACACTACTTATTACGTGAATTATCTGTTTATTTATCATCTTCGTTTTTGTATTTAATTTAGACTAAGATCTATTCTTGTTGATTTAGCATTGCTAAGTGCTCTGAGGCAGATTACTGCTAATAACACAGATGGCAATTATCGTTTTTTTCCTGTACTGCCCTGACCTGTACTATAAATAGGACGAGTAAGCAACTTGGCTTTCAAAATTGAACTCTACACACGCACCTATGATGCTTATAATATAGACTGTATTCAAAATGTGCATCAATGTCTAAGTTGTATAACTATCCGATTACGTGGACCCATATTACCTTTATAGCCTTGAAACAGTTTGTCCGCCTGTTTCACAACCATATAGGCATCCGATATTAGGTTCGTAGTTAAATGAGAACCTCGAAATACTAGTAGGTTTAAATTTTATACCTGGTAACAAGTCTTGCAAAGTACAGATAAAACCGTACTATTACAAAAAAAAAACTATGAATTTCTCGAACAATAGTTTGCTTATGACAAACGTTTCATATTTTTATTTAAGAAACTGCTGTTCTTAGTTCAGCGAGTTTGAATTAGTTCATCTAGTCGTTACTAGATGGCGATGCAATAGCAGCAATCATTTTACTTGGCAATTTTGTTTGTTATTTGTCATGTGATCGATTTGCTTGTGAGTTTCTTTTTACGATATAGTTCTCGATACTTGTTTTATTCGTTTAGTTTATCTGAACATATAGGATACTTGCCTTGACTGACTAATTCATGAATTCAAACTGAACAGAGATACCAATTGAAATGTTGCCATCAGATGCTTTATATGTTTTAAGCATCAACTAAGAAAGGATGTTTGAAAATGTCTTTACCAAGGGGTGCAATTTGTGGGATGAGAGTATACAAGAATGTAAGTTAAATACTTATAATCAATCACGCTAACGAGCGTACATTTAGTGTTTTCGTGTAAATTAGTTCCAATAATAAATTTTTCACTTAATTAAATCAAAGAGAGAATCCACTCACCCTCGTACACCAACGCCGTGTTCGAAGATCCCTGAAGTTGTTCTAAGTGTTTCGTCAAAGGAGCTGTCGGGACCACTCTCCTAGGTCCATTCACAACGGACATGCGCGGTAGGGAACCCATTGTTTCTGCAACAAAATAAACACACGTTAATTTTCGTGAAATGTATGTTTTTCAATAAAACCGCATTTTCAAATTGTATACAATCGAGAATATTAAAACAGATTAAATATACAATTACATAAATTCCTATAAACGATTAATAAAAGTACTACTTAAGTTACGATTTGAACTTAGATTTAAATCATAATCACGCCAAACCACGACTCGCCATTAATCTGATTATAAATTATTAACTACAAACTGTTTCGCGCAATTATTATTCCCAATAAACAGTAGTGAATTAACTGTTTATGAATTGTCCAAGACATTACAGAATAATTTAATGTTGCTCGCAAATTATATATTGCTTGTTGTTTGGTGTTTATAGAACAAGAGTTCTTTGATAATATTGACTTCTCAATTTTCTGTTTATAAATTCTGTAACTAGAATAAATTTTTGAATATGTACTGCGGCAACCGTACTCTTGCAAGTACGATGCCTAGGGGTTTATGTAGTCAGATACTGGGTGTACCTGAATTATGGAAATAACAAGACTAAACGTATCTATACGCTTTTACTATAATATCAGAACTTTACAATATAACAATACAGATTATTATAATTCACTGCTAGGAGGTCTTGTCTCCACGACTCCTGCAGCGAATCTCTTCTTCAGCCTTTCAAATTCCAGTTTTAGAATTATACAAATCAAATTTAAGAATAATCGTTTCAAACAGGAGATTTCACCTGCCAGTTATACATTTATAACAGGAGGTTGTATGCCTCCTCACCATGAAGGCCTCGGTCGCCACAGTACTAACAAATTTGTGGAAATGAATTCATTTATTAACAAGATTTTATTATTGACTTTACCGACTTATTGTTATAACTAACTTTGGCAACCATATTTTTCTGTTTTTGTAATTGAGATAATGCTTAATTTAACACTAGCTGTCCCACGCAACTTCGTTTACGTCTCCTGTTACCCGTAGCGTAATAATTTTCTCCCGTTTTCGCAACGTTCTTCATTGGTGCTCCGCTCCTATTGGTCTTAGCTTGATGATATATAGCCTATAGCCTTCCTCAATAAATAGGCTACCTAACACTGAAATAATTTTTCAAATCGGACCAGTAGTTCCTGAGATAAGCGCGTTCAAACAAACAAATAAACTCTTCAGCTTTATATATTAGTATAGATGATATTTATTGATGATGATGCTTCGTCTGTAAGTATGTATGTTTATTACTAACAGACTTTTTCTTCTTCTTAACTTGTTAATTTTACTTGAAAGGGTATAGTTCTCGTTTGGAGAATCATGATTTGTTACAGATCAGGTATATACACATATCGGTATATTGCAATATCATTTGTTCTATGCCAGGTTGTCATTTAAGATACGAAATTTGTGTGGGGTGACAGATTAAGAGTAATAAGAGTGTCACTACCGCTATTGATTAAAGTAGACGTCGTTAAGCCAAAATAAGGAAGCAAACTACGCTGAAATACAGCATCACAAAGAAAAGGAAAACTTAAACTAACTCTAAATCATCCCATATGGCCTGCCTGGCACAGCAGTCTAAAGCCTTTAAGGTTTTTTTAAGCTAGAAGTTGTCAGGAAGTACTCTACTTTGCCTGATGGAAAGCATTAGCATCCAAAAGTGGTGGTCATCTTCCTAATTGTGTATTTGGACAATGCATTGTTCTATGTTCCTACACTGTATACATCTACTTGTAGAGACATGTCTCTTTTTATAATGCTACTATTTCCAAAGCTAAAAGGAATATTTCTGAAATACAAAGTTAAGGTAGGTATACTTACTTATTCATTACTGTTATTATTTCTAATTCTTTTTATTGTAATATTAATTGTATTTAACATTTTTGTTTTTTTTTATGTTGTATAATTAGTTGTAAGCTTACAATATTGCCTTGGGAATTTATCCTGTTATAATATTGTAAAAGTTTCTAAATAAATAAATAAATAAATAAATAATGTTCCACTGTAGTGCCTTAATTACTGAATCGATTTCAATGAATGAGGTGTCAATAGATTCGTAAAACGGTCCGAGTGACATAGGCTATATAAATTTTATGGAAAGCTTTTTTGCAGTTTGTTCACTACTAGATTGTCCGATGGAAATATATATCGAATATATTCTTTAAAGACAAGTAAATGCTTGCGTGATTATTTCATGGAGCCTGGTCTCACCTTGGGCCAGTTGGCTTTAGTGCAAGAAGTTATTAATTAACTCGGAGGTGTACATTAGTGTTCGTGTCTGTTCTTAAGATTATCTGCTGCAAAATTAAAATTTATATTATTTCTAGATAGGTATAATGTCAAAGATGATTACAGAGAAGACAATAGTTTTAAATGAGAGGCCTTTAAGAGATGCATTGGTAGTAATTTGTGTCAAAAGAAAATTGAAGGTCATTTTTTACTGCGGTGAAGCCAAAAGGAAGGGTAATCTATACTAATATATAAAGCTGAAGAGTTTATTTGTTTGTTTGAACGCGCTAATCTCAGGAACCGCTGGTCCGATTTGAAAATTTCTTTCAGTGTTGGTTAGTACATTAATCGGGGAAGGCTACAGGCTATATATCATCACGCTAAGACCAAAAGTAGCGGAGCAACAATGGAGAATGTTTAGTGTTTTTTGAATTGTCCTATTGCCCGTAGCGTAATCGCTATAGGAGGAGGATTATATGGAGGACGAACCTAATAGGAGACGCAAACGAGGTTGCGTGGGTTTGTATATTCCACCAGCTCCTAAACTACTGATCCGATTTTCATTAATGCCGTTCAATAGACTTGTAATAATAATAAAAAAAAAAAATTGTGTGTCAATAGGACAGATTCTAGATTTTGATCAGCTAGATTTGGTTTATGTTGCCAGCAACACGCTTGTGGCTCCTAAGTTGCAGTTATGGAAAGTGACAAATACCGTAGTGCTTTCTATCAAAAAAATCAGCCAAGTGCGAGTCGGATGTGCGCAGCTAGGGTTCAGTACAAACCTGTAAGTATATTATTTGATGTTATTAAAAAAATGTTTCGCCATTTCTCCTTAATCTGTACTATAAGATGTTGCTTCGTACCAAATTTCAAGATTCTAAGTTCAAGGGCAGGACCTTGTAGGTTTTGATTCCCTAGCGCGTTTCAAAAATTTGCATCATAAACGGCTGTTTTGTTTATTGCATTGGCTTATAAGTTTGATTTTTTTCACAGCCCAAGGGATAGTAGACCTGAGTATTTGATATGAATTTCACATGATACCTCCACGCTTTCCTGAGAAAAAGGGTCTCGACAGACAGATATACGGACAACAAAGTGATCCTATAAAGATGCCGTTTTTCTAAAAACCCTAAAAAATGAAATTTGCTAGATGGTTTTAGTGGCGTGGAACCCTTAAGCTTTACACTATATAAGTGATAATATTAGTAGATAGTAGAGCCACGCTGATTTCAGCACGAACGGACCGGCTCGACCGGGGAGGTATTTCCCTCGCACAGAAAATCAACGTAAAATGACAGCATTCGTGCTGTCGTGCTTCGTATGTGAGTGCGAGACGGGGAGCCTAATGATGCAGAAGCATCACTAACCCACCATGGTGTGGGTCACCATGCTGTATTGTGACATTGTCCGCATTCGCAGTAAGGTGACCACCACTCTTGGATTCTGCTTATGCTTTCCATCAGACAGAGTAGAGTCATTATGGCAGGGCCAAAAATAAAAAAGGTTAACAGCATGTGTTTTTGCCTACACAAATATGAGGAAGTTCCCATTAATTTATGCACATTTTTTCCTTACAAGCTGGAATGACGTTTAAGTTCAACAATATTGCATCATAGTATATGTCACGTATTTGTACATATAAATATCATCATCATCCTGGTCCAGGTTCTGCTCCTGATCTCTCCCTTTATTGCATAAGTATTATGAGCAATACGCCAGCTTAAAACTAAAAAAAAAACTTTTAACCAGGAACGTCATTGCAGGGAAGGAGCAGTGGTTTACGCGGTCGCCACACCGTTTTCTACTGCGCTGTGTTGTGGCTTTATCCCCACATGGGACACCACCTTGTGTGACCCTCATATTGTTGTACTGAACGGGTGATCTTCTTGTCCGTTTAATGTGTTTGTAAAAAAAACATGTGTACCTTTTGTTTGGGGTCTGATTACCGAGTATAAGATGTATGAAGTTATTAATATTCCCCTCATCTACCCCAAATGACCAACAATAGAGGGTCAGTACCCTTATTCGAACTAAAATATTTGCATTACAACCTGTATAAATAAATAAATAAACATATATACCTTTTTTTTGTACACATTATACATAGAAAACACCCAAACTCCGAAACAAATATTTGTAGATCATACAAACATTTGGTCCGAACCGGGAATCGAACCCGAGACCTCATGATCGGCAGTCGCACACGCCATCCGCGAGACCAACGAGGCAGCAGGCTGTATCGCTCCAGCATAATTCGAAACTAGGTATCTACATAATTCATCTTCCTAGCCCTTATTATTCCCACAATTATTTTAGGTTCGGGCGTGAAACATCGCCAAACTTCCATTTGCCGGGCTGTCACTACGAATTTCTGGTAACAAAAACCCAACAATACATTTGGCCCGACCCTGGAATCGAACCCGAGACCTCTTGATTGGCAGTCGCATACGCTAACCGCTAGACCAACGAGGCAAACGCGGGCATCTACGTTATTATTACTATTTAATTGATTTTAATTATGATAATTCAGAATTTGTTTATAAAACCCTTATAAATTATTCAAAGTATTTTTTATTAAACGCCAATGGTATAATGAAACAAAGATATTCAATAATCATGAATGTAAATTTCATTGATAATTACGTTAATGAGTGATAGAAAACAGTAAGAAGTAAGTAAGGTTATCTGGCATAAATAAAGAGATTGAAGGTAGAATTAGTTTTATCGTCTACTAGCTGAGCCCCGCGGTATGACAAGAACCGCAGGGCAAAGTTAGTCTAAAAAAGTTACTTCTTACGTAATCAGCTGCCAGTGTAAATCCTGCCAAATACGCTCCAGTACCTAAATAGCCGGAGCAAACGGGCTGACAGATAAACAGGCAAAAATAAAAAATAAATGTTTTTTGTTGTAAGTATAGGTAGGTATATGCATTAAGTGAAAAGCCGTCAATTTGAAATTATAAACGGTTGCTTAAATTTTATTTATTTGTATGTAATTAACATACTTAAAAAGTATTCCAAAAGAAAGTTTTTTTTTTAAGATAATAACTTTACTTTTCAGTCAGGCGCTTATAGCCCAGTTGTACTCGGTGATTAGAAACAATCACCGAGGGTAAGGACCTGGATGGGTGACCGCTAGTGGCATTACACTATAAGCGTCTCCATGATTCGGAGGTCACGTTAAGCAGTCGGTACCGGTTGTTATCCGAGGATTACAGTCGTGAAGCTTAGTTGGAGGCCTTTGGGCGGCTTAAAAACATCCAACGTCAAAATTACGCAGCCATAACGTTATCTTGTCAGTCCCCATCCCGCACTCGGCCAGCGCAGCGGGGACCTATGGCCTTAACTCTCTCCTGAGAGGAGACCCGAGCCCATTAGCGGGACATTATGGGTTGTTGATGAATAATTTCAGTTTTCAAGATTGTAGAGCCAGTGCACGAACGGACCGACTCGATCGGGGCGGTACTACCCTCGCATAGAAAATCAATGTAAAACGACAGCGTTCGTGCTGTCGTGTTTCGTTGGTGAGTGCCAGACCGGAGGCCCAATGATGCAGAAGCATCATTAGCCCACCATTGTGGGTCACCATGTTGCATTGTGTTTGCATACGCAGTGTGGTGACCACCACTCTTGGATTCTGCTTATGCTTTTCACCTGGCAGAGTAGAGTCCTTTTGGCAGGGGCAAATATAAAAAAAAACACTAGGCGTATATAAATAAATATTTAAATAAATAAATAAATATTTCGGACATCTAACACACAACGCCATCTAGTCCCAAGCTAAGCAGAGCTTGTGTTATGGGTACTAGCCAACGGATACAAATACATATATACTTTTTTTTTTGTAAATACATACATATTATACATAGAAAAACACCCAAACTCCGAAACAAATGTTTGTAGATCATACAAACATTTGGTCCGACCCAGGAATCGAACCCGAGACCTCATGATCAGCAGTCGCACACGCCAACCGCGAGACCAACGAGGCAGTATCCTATGCTGTGATGGACTTTACAAACATTTATCATTCACTGAGACAGTCTCAATCATCAAAACATCTGTCATAAGGATTCTCCTAGAACATCCAAGCTCAGTACAACATTTGTGGATCATTTTGAGTGTTCTTGTATGTGGAAGTCGAACTCGAAATACTTGGTATTAACAGCTAGCTAAACTGTATTCGTCTGCGCCTCTCAGAAGCACTACTATTTATCTTAGCGTGATGTTTTATAGCATGTAACCTTCCTTGACAAATGGCATATCTAATATTAAAAGGATTGTTAAATTGTTCCAGCTACAGCTGTTCACACGCTATGCCGTGATCAATTAAAATAAAGTTTAAGTTTCTTTAAATAGATAAGTGGTCTTAACAGGTGTAGTATGATTGTAAACAGAATGTAAAGTTAAAGTTCATTAACGAAGAATTTTAACAGCGTCAGAAGGGAAATCGATATTCAATGATATTTTAAAATTACTAGAAATCATTGGTTTGAATTATATAACCGCAAGATTGCACTAAATTAGAAATAATTGTAGTGCATTACAAGTTAAAATAGATTCACATGTTTAAAATAATTGTTTCGCCTGATTCAATGCAACATTTCAAAGGAAAGTCTGAATTAGCCTCCATTTTCAATTAAAAGCATATCATTGTTTTTATATCTTCAAATCAACATTAAATGTACCTACCTAAATGATTTGACATTGCTAGGTATGCCATCTAAGTGTTTTATACAAAAAGATGCTCATTGACTTGATAATATAATCATTTATCTCAAAAGCAATATGTTTGTCGTTTTTTCGAAAGACGGTATCCATTTCATCTCATTCATATTTTTTATCATTAATTTCATCATGACGAAGACTTGAAGGTTTTAAATACTTGACATTGGCAGTAAACAGCTGATCCAGCTGAGCAAAAAATGATTTTGTCAAAAGTAGTTCCTTAATTCTCGATAGATGGTGTTAATATCTATACTAGGAGGGTAGTTTAAAGTGTATATTTCGCTAGCACATTATTTACTTCAAGTTGTTTTTTTATCATGTCATACGGAGCAAGGAAGCAGGCTGTATTTTTTGTAGAAAGCGACTATCACCGTTAATAGAGACCTGCAATTAACAGTCACAAATCCTCCCGTCCTCCAATGTCAATTTGCGGCTCCGGTAACCTTACAAACATTTTAGGAGATTTTTTTACTTGTGACAAGTTAACGTCCAAAGACATAAATGACACAATCTATTCAATTATATTGTTGAACAGCACCTCAACACGAAGGTCGGTACTTAATTACATATTATTTGATAACAAACACAGTCCTTAGCCTAAAAGCCTTCTCGAACCTGACCTAGTTGGGCAATACTCACAAAAATAGACGCTCGGACACTGGATACAGACGTGAATGGAATATCACATCACATCATCACACTAATAAGTTTGTGTTAGTGTGTATGTTTGTTACTTCTTTACGAGCAAACGACTGAACGGATTTGGATGAAACTCTACAGTAATATAGCTTATGTATCAGAATAACACATACGCTGCTATTTTCCGCGATAACTGACATAAAGGCGGTGGAGCCGCGGGCAACAGCTAGTCTTAAATATATATTTCTCGTGTTGGTTAGTTTGTTGTACGGAATTAAATTTATTATTGTCGTAGTATATCTAAAATGGACGTTGCACACACAATTTGTATTCTATATTTTAGATGCAGTAAAAATGTGTTTTAGACCGAGTTCCACTTAAGTCTTCCACAGTACTGGTGTTTGTGGATGGATTTACATGACACACGTTTCATTAGGTGGGTTTTGAACACAGAACTATATTATAAAACTGATAAGACCATGCTTCGGCACATTTAAACCACCGAAACGCTGTTGAACGATGTAACAACGCCACACACAGAAAATCATGTCAAGCAATTTTTTACTTTATAGGTACTAAAACGAAGCACTATTTATGTTGTGTACAGTTGTAACTAGATAACAGGTTTACTGTAATGTACTGTTAAGACTGTATATTGTATCCTAATAATCTGTTATATTTAACTATGAACCCCGCGGCGTTACTGGCGGTACAACAATAGACAAAGTTAGTCTAAAAAAAGTAGCCTAAGTTACTCCTTGGATTATGAGCTACCCGCCAGTGAAAGTCCTGACAAAATCCGTCCAGCCGTTCCAGAAATTACCTGGCACAAACAGACAGACAGACACACAAAAATTTTTTTAGTTACATTTTTGGTATAAGTACCGTGTAAACAAACATATGCATTTAGTAAAAAGCAGTTATTTTAATATTACAAACAGACACTCGCAATTTTATTTATTTGTATAAATTGAATAAAATAAAATTCCTTTATTAAAATTACTTTTTTACCATTTTAACAACGCTATAAATACATTTAATATAGGGTAGATAAATCGTGGACGAAAACTAGTTTAGAACGGAATTAAATAAATGACGTTCGAAGTCTACTCTATTGTCGTCATGTCCGTTGTCGTAGGTCAGTAACCGATTACCTAACTGTATGGTGGCCATGAATATTTTCTTTGCAATGGAGAATTGTTTATTTACAGTTATTTTGATTATATTAGGGTTTTATTTATACATAATTACTTAATTATGTTTAATTTATTCATGTTTATTTATATAATGTCACACGGTTATTAAGCGGCAGTTAATTTTTATAAGGAGACATTTGAGTTATTTAACACGTAAAGATAAAGCAGTACGTTGCAGTTTTTTACTTGTTCAAAAGAATTTTGTTATAAAAAAAAGTAAAAACTGAAACCCAACTATTTTAAAAAACGACACTAAAAATACATGAAACAAGTTTGAAAATCCGTAGTCACGCGTTGTCAAAGTGTTATGGACTATGGAACATAACTAAATTTCAAAAGCCGTAGTCCATGTAGTGTAATGTTTACTCACTTTAACAACGCGTGACTACGGCTTTTGAAACTTGTTTCAGCGTCGTTTTTTGTCGTAGTTGGGTTTCAGTTTTTACTTTTTTTTTATAACACCACGAGGCGTATAACCTACTATTGTTTTTATCTCATTAAATGTCGGTTCAGTTCTCTTTAAGAGGAAAACTTGATTGGAAGGGGTATGATTGCACAAGAAGTCGCCGACAGACCTTCAGACAGTTTCAACATCGAGCTGCGAATGTACCACCTGTCTTGATTTACTTCGGACCCGCTTCAAAACGGTATTTAATTCGTATCGGAAAGATCAAATCATGTTTGTACAACAATTTAAATGATTATAATTCACACATCTGACGAACGGGAGTCAGATCCCAAAATAGGTAGAGCATGTACTATGGTAACTAGATAGTGATACATATCTGTCTAATATCTGTACATGAGCAATTCTTACAATTATAGTCTTAATTTCGGAAACTGTTCGCAACGATTTTCATGAAATTTAGTATGCAGGGGGTTTCGGGGGCGTTAAATTGATCTAGTTAGGATTTATTTTTAACCGACTTAAAAAAAGGAGGTTTCTCAATTCGACCGTATATATTATATTATACAATAAGGCCGCCCTTTGTACATTATATATTTGTTATTTTCTGTAATTTCTTGTAAAACTGTAATACGGTGTACAAATAAAGAGTTTTCTATCTATCTATCTATATATATATATTTTTTGTTTTTTTTTTTATGTGTGTTCGCGGATAACTTCGTTGTTTATGAACCGATTTTGATGACTCTTCTTTTGTTGGAAAGCAGAAATCCCGACGGTGGTACCATGATAAGGAAACTAGGATCTGATGATGGCATCCTAGAGAAATCGAGTCGAACCTTGAAGTTGGTTTAATTTTTGTTAAACTTTTACTTGTTACTTAATTTACCAAAAAAATACCGAATAAAGCTCGGTCACCATTTACTGTCTATACATTAATACGTAAAGCAAAAAAATTAACACCTTTTTACGAAATTATACAAAGAAAGAAGTATACAATTTGGCATAGTTAAATTTTATATGGAGAAGGAGTACGTTTCTGCACTCCTTCTCCATATAAAATTTGAAGCATTTGAAGCAGTCATGAGAATTACCGACAGAAGTGAAAACTCAAAACTAAGAACTTGAAGAGGATTCAGTCGTTTAAGAAACACTGTATATAAATTTGGCTTATTTATTTTAGAAATACATTGAATTTACAAAACGGATTTATTATTAACTAATTTACGTCCTCGCTAAGAAACAAAAAGGTTTTAATGAAAGTGACGGCCTTGTTGACTCGTCGCTGTTAACATTTTTGACCCGTCACAAAATAAATTTTGCTATTAGTGCACAAAGCCGCTAAAGATTGTTTCACTTTATTTTTTTTTTTTAATTTCTGCCAATGAGTGACGACTAGTTTTTCTACAAACTTATATACAAAGTATTACACTCTTATATTTGTGGTGACATTCCAACTCGAGCAATATATTCTTTCGTATCTAACGAAGCCTCACCAAATTATGAAGTCACTATAGTTACTAATTCTGCATCGCGTTAGTAAAGTTTCACACCAATTAGTTTAAATAAGTACAAAATTGAAACGGCTAGACCTATTTTCATGCGACTTTCTCTGGCAGATAGCTGATGTCGTAAGGAGGCTACTTTCTTTTACACTAGCTTCTCCTAGTTCGGCTAGTTAAAACAAAAGTGAAATCAGACTGTAAATCCATCGGATCATTCAGGTTACCAGGCACGCAAGACACAAATACAATAGAAAATCATCTGCAGACGAAGAGACAACGACCTCACTTACGCTGACGGGTCTACTTTCAGAGACAGGTATTTCTAGTCGTGTGAACTTGATTTCGTTTTTATTTCAAGGTTATATGCCTGCGTGCGACTTTGCGAATGTCCGAGGATGACCTTGAGAGTACTGTTGTATCAATAGTGCGTAAAGTGGAAGATTTCTTTATTGTGTTAATCTTAACTACTGTATATGATTCTATATATGAGTTTGATAACAACTGTTCTATATCTTCCTATACTAAGAAGAAGCGTGTGTCAAACAGAACTGTTAAAGGCTGTTGAACTAGCGCCCTTTAAGGAAAAGTACCTGAATGACCGAGCTTTACTCGGTTTTTTTTTAAATATTTTTTTAAAAAATGAGGCTAAATCGTTTTATCGACTCTGAAACGATTTTCAGAAAATTTTGTTTGCTTGGGCATACTAAATTTGATGTAAATCGTTAGTGCCGAAGCCGAGATTTTCATATACTAGTTGTTGCCCGCGGCTCCACCCGCGGCAAATAGTATCCTATGTGTTAGTCTGATGTATAAGCTATATTACTGTAAAGTTTTATCCAAATCCGTTCAGTAGTTTTTACGTGCAAGAGTAACAAACGAGCGACATAGTCATAATTGTGGCTAAGCTCCATAAATAAAGATTAAAAAAAAAAGAGTAACAAACATCCATCCACCCATCCATACTTAAAAACTTTCAAGTTTATAATATTAGTATAGATTATTGTATGTATGATTATATGATATTGTTTAAACATTAATATAAACCATTAAAAATATATAAAGCTTATTCGAAGTGGCCTCCATTGACTGCAATCCAGTCCTATAAATGTTGAGGCCAGTTATCGTTAGCAGCACTCATTGCACAATTGTTTTAGGAACTCCAAATTATCATGGCGCTTAAAGCAAGCCCTCTTCTATAAAACTGACCATAAATGATAATCCAGTGGATTTGGATCAGGACTAGAAGACGGTCAGGCTAACCGAACGTTCCCTTCAGCTCTGAGCTGATGAAGTCCGGAACGTTCGGTTCAAACCAAGATTTAATGGATCAATATTTATAACCCGGCGCCGAGTCTTGCTGAAAGGTCATTCTTGGTTATTGCACATGATGTTGTTAAGAGGCTTAACTATCATTAAAATAGGAATCTGCGGGATAATTACCATGTACCTTTTTGTTTGTGAGTATCCGATATTTCGGCGCTGTTGCAAGCGCCATGATCACGGAGTAACTCATAAGTAAATGAGTAAATCATAAGGAAATATCGGATACTCACAAACAAAAAGGTACACGGTAGCAATCCCGCAGATTCCTATTTTAATGTTACTGACCATGAAGGCTTAACTATCTTCTCAAAAATGCTCTCATGCAACACTTGTGTGGATGTTTTGTAATCTTTTTCACAAAAATATGGCTCAGTCACAACCACGACAAAAGATCATTGAAGTGGGACACTGCCCACGTTGTCCTCTGTAGACTAATTTGTGTATATTATGTATGTATTGGAAATGTCTATTTAGATATTTATGTAACCGTTTGATAAATGGTAATTTCCTTGCGTAAGTAGGACTAGATTAAAATTGTAGTCCAAAAAACAGGTGTTGACTACGCAATTGTTTGCTTATTTTAATGACACGGAATAAAGACCCTGTTCAAATTAATTTTATCCTTTTTTCTTTTATCGATGTAATTGTTACGATGCATGTTAATTTTTTAAGGTTATCAACTTCCTGAACTAGTTTCCGAAGTTTATTTTTACCCGACTACGGAAAAGCCTTTTGCCAAGCATAGCCTGCCAAGATTTTGACAGGCTATGTATGTATGTATGTATGTATGTATGTATGTTCATTTGTTCCCTCATAGCTCCTTAACTACTCATTAGAACTGGACAAATGAGGTGTCGTTAGAAGCGTCATGATCGTCTTCTGGTTATAGGCTATATGAAATGTCACTGAATCTAATCTGGCGCCCTCTAGCCAACATAAAGTACTGCATTAAAAAATAAATTTTAGATAAATATGTCATGTTTGGTATCATTGGAAAGGGCGTTACATGTACATTTCAAATATATATATATTATTAGCATTTGCTCGTGACTTTGTCCGTATTTATTCGATAAGTGTGGAATTTCTATGGTATGCTCGTTTGTTCCCTCCTTTCTAAGTTAATAGTCAGAATAAGACAAATGAGGTATTGTTAGAAGCGTCTGGATTGTCCGCTGGTTATAGGTTATACGACGTGTCATTTAACTTAATGTGGCGCCCTCTAGCCGACGTAAAGTACTGTTTAAAAAAATAAATTTGAGAGAAATATGCCGTGTTTAGTATCATACGAAAGGACGTTACTTGTACCTTTCAAAAATATATATATTGTAAGCATTTTCTCGTGACTTTGTCTGTATTTATTCGATAATTGTAAAATTTTTATAGTACCTATTTAAAATATACTATGCAAAGAAATTAATATTATAGAGGCACCAAAACATTTTAAATAAAAAAAAAGTAAAAACTAAAACCCAACTACGACAAAAAACGACGTTGAAAAAGCATGAAACAAGTTTCAAAAGCCGTAGTCACGCGTTGTTAGTGTTATGAACTATGGTACATTATACTACATGGACGACGGTTTTTGAAACTTAGTAATGAACCATAGTCGATGACACTTTAACAACGCGTGACTACGGCTTTTGAAACTTGTTTCATGCTTTTTCAACGTCGTTTTTTGTCGTAGTTGGGTTTTAGTTTTTACTTTTTTTTTATTGTTTATAGAAAACCCTCCCTGAGTCGCGGAGGTCTTAACTAACATACATAAATGAAACGGACAAGAAGAACTTAAATATTTAGTAGAACAATTTGTGAATCATACAAAGTGTTGTTTTATTTAAGACTAGCTGAACCCCGCGGTGTTACCCACGGTTATTGCTGTACCGCGAGTAATGCCGCGGGACAAAGTTAGTCTAAAAAAAAGTAGCCTAAGATACTCCCTGTATCATCAGCTACTGAAAGTCCCGTCAAAATCAGTCCACCCGTTCCAGAGATTACCCGGAACAAACAGACAGACAGACAGACAAAATTTTTTTTAACTACATTTTTGTTATATGTTTCGTGTATACATACATATGCATTGATTTAAAAGCTGTTATTTTAATGTTACAAACAGACACTCCAATTTTATTTATTTGTATAGACTAGCTGAACCCCGCGGTGTTACCCACGGTTATTGCTGTACCGCGAGTAATGCCGCGGGACAAAGTTAGTCAAAAAAAAGTAGCCTAAGATACTCCCTGTATCATCAGCCTCAAAAATTGAAAAAAATACATTTTTGGTACATGTAACGTGTATACATACATACGCATTTAGTAAAAATCGGTTATTTTAATTTAACAGACGCTTCAATTTTATTTATTTGTATAGATTTGAAACCACAACATTTAGTGCAGTCGAAAACAACATGGCGACCACAGTGTCAAGTGCGCAGTCGAAATTTTAGGTAAAACTAATGAGGTTATGAGCCTTTTATAAAACTATTAGCAAGCTACAACATAACTTATAAATTTACGCCTTTGGCTGTCTTTAAATCAAAATGTATATCTATACTAACATATAAAGCTGAAGAGTTTGTTTGTTTGTTTGTCTGTTTGTTTGAACACGCTAATCTCAGGAACCGCTGGTCCGATTTGAAAAATTATTTCAGTTTTAGAAAGCCCATTTATCGAGGAAGGCTATAGGCTATATATCATCACGCTAGGACCAATAGGAGCAGAGCAGCAATGAAAAATGTTTCGAAAACGGGGGAAAATTATCACGATACGGGCAATAGAAGACGCAAACGAGGTTGCGTGGGTCGGCTAGTAACTTATAAATTTACGCCTTAGGCTGTCTTTAAATCAAAATTTAATTATAAGACTACTTTAAGAATATCAATATGCACCAGCCGCAACTGGTCGGCTCAATATGATTAAAATCACTTAGATTGCACAAGAACCTTAGCAAGTAATAGATTGTAAGTTATAAGATATTTCGCAAGATTGTTCAACGGAAATAAAGCAGTTAAATACCGGAAATAAAGTTTTATGTATGGCCCTGCCAAAATAACTCTACTCAGCCTAATGGAAAGCATAAACAGAACCCAAGAGTGGTGGTCACCATACTTATTGCGAATGCCGACAATGCAACAATGCAGCATGGTGACCCACACCATGGTGGGCTAGTGATGCTTCTGCATCATTGGGCCTCCATTGACATTTAAGACATCAATTGATCTTACTAAAATTATTAGCAAATATTAGCGAAACTTTCTCAGGATGTGTGTTTTACACGTCTTCACGCTCAAATGGCTGGAATAATTTCTGAAACCATTGATTAACACATAGGCTACTTTTATCCCAAAAATTGTAGTGGTGGGAGGAGCGGGTACCATGGACAATGTCGCTATAGCTAGTCCTACTTAAAACAAAGAAAAATGAGATCCGTGTTTAATGGAGAACGTCTGCTTTTTTGTTAGTAAGAATACAAACAAATAGAATATATTAAACTTTATTCTACACCAATTAATTCAGTTTACATTTGGAGTATACCAATTTACCAACCATGTACAAATGGCGGTCTTATCGCTAAAAAGCAATTTCTTAAAGGCAAATACTACATGCAAAAATCACTATTTAAAAATAGAAGACTATTTTACATATTAAATAGAATAAGCATAAAAAGCACAAAGCAGGTTGCGATCCGCACTGACAGCAAAAAGTTTTTATTATATTTAAATTCCAAAATGTATATGCCAATATATTGAAATCCTTGAATTATTATTATACACGTGTAACATTGATTTATCATTTTTATTTGCTTACAACACATTGACGCGGAAGATAAATTAATTTAGTAAATTGATCTTACTATATAATTATTTATATTAAAGATCGCCTAAGGACCAAATTTGACTATTTTGAATCTCTTTTTATCCGACTACGTCAAAAGAAGAATTATGTTTATCGAATGAATCTATGTACATTTTTAAAGCATCCGTAGCGTAAATAGGTAGATGGATTTTGGCATTTAAAGTGTCGATAGAGCCATCTATATTGGGAGAATAACACTTGGTATAGGCAAATTATGAATAAACATAATACATTTTCAGTCTTCTGATTATTTCGTGTTTTAACTTTGAAAACGACAGATAAATAACCACGACAAAGTGCGATCAACGGTACATCAAAAGGGATCGTTGGTCGCCAAGACACACACATCTACATCTACCTTATTTTATCCCATTAGGGGTACAATTAAAAAAAAAAATATTGCCGGTGCTTATAGCATGAAAAGAACCAGCTACAAAAATTTCAACAATGGGCCTAACCTCTAACTCCTCTAGTTTTCTTTCAATTAATTTTGCGGACGGGTTCCCAGACAGTCTAATTGAGACTGCCAAAGTGTCGTAACTCGTTGTGTTCTTGGGTCACTGCTGTTTATCATGTATAAGTGAGACTTGAAAAATGTATAAAGGCCAGACCGTGTCTTCTTATTTGAGTTATTAGGTATATTAAAACAAGGTTAATGCTAAAATATTTAATTTAATGAAATGGAGAACACAACTAAAGTTTAAGTTCATTGAAAGACTAGCTGAACGCGGTTATTGTTGTACCGCGGATAACGCCGTGGGACAAAGTTAGTCTAAAAAAAGTAGCCTTAGTTACTCATTAGCTATCTGCCAGTGAAAGTTCTGTCATAAACGCTCCAGCCATTCCGGAGGTTACCCGGAACAAACAGACAGACAGACAAAAAATTTAAAAATGTTATTTTCGCACATGTACCGTCAAGCAGTTATTTAATATTACAAACAGACTCCAATTTTATTTATTTGTATAGATAATAATATTAATCACATAAACGGACTTCTTATTTTAAATTAGGCAATCTGTACTGTGACAACCAGATGCATATTATATTATTATGTAGTTCTAATGCATGCGTATTATAAATAAATAACACCCAGACGCATATCTGTGTGTTCTGGGTGGGAATATGTATAACCTGTCCTCAAAAACATAAAAAGATTTTTGTAATGTTCATTAAGCACGCTGCTGAAAAATAGATTATAATTTATTAGCACACAAGTAATGTGTTAGGGCGTCTTGTCCTCATAAACCCTAGGTCTCCATCTAAGAGTAGTGTTATTAGATTGATATGTATGTTTCTAACATTGTAGCTCCTTAATAAATCGAGCGATTATTGCTAATGTAACGGTGATCGGCGATGCGAAGATCATAAGCTCACCTAAGTCTTTTTTTATAGTTTAGCTGCGCCAAAATGATTCTGCCCTGCCTGATGGAAAGCATGAGCAGATTCCAAGAGTGGTGGTCACTATCTTCAATACAAATAAGGATATTGCAGCATGGTAACCCACACTATGGCCGCTTAAAGAGATGCTTTTTAACGCCCCGTTTAAAGGACCCGGGATCATAGTGGGAGGGAAACACGTACGCTAGAAGTCAGTTCCAAGTATTAACCGCTCGGCACAGAAAAGAGGAATCAAAGATGAGTTCGAAATCGTATGTCTACCATTCTGAAGCGGTGACATCCAAGGCCGGCACGTGTTGTTCTGTAGAGGAAGGGGGAAGGGGGACCAGTTGGAAGAGTTAATAAAGTTATCTCTTCAAATACACATAACCCCGATTGATTTGAATTTTGGTATACCTAGTATTAATAGATTAACATATCATATGTTTGATATCCTAAACCTGATAAACCAAACCTTGGATAGATTCTAAAAAAATTAATTCTGTGTTTTAAGTTCATTATTTTAGACTGCATTTCAGTGTTTTTTTATAAAATACAAAGAAGTACAGATCTTATCAAATACTTCACTCTTTGTTTTTTCCAGAATATTATGTACATATGTTTTTGAATAATAACAAAATATTATTACCACAATGATATTTAAGTTAACCGGTGTTGTTAACTCTTCCGTATTCGTACTGTGACTACATAAGTTATATACACTTCCTACATATGTATATGTTTGCAATAAAAACACCGTTTTGTTAATACCTGATTTTTGAGACAAAAAATGGTCTGTTAACTGACGTAACTTGTTTGACGGTTATAATTTATTATGCTCTTGGATATTAATTTTTTGCCTGATTTGGCAAGATGGGTCATGTTTTTCGAATGCATATACATATATGAATATCTCTGACTGCCTAGTTTGTCTAGTGGTTAGCGTAAGGACATCAGCGATTGTCATGAACACCTATGACAATCGTTATTGGGAAGTCAGTGCCCTGGAATATACTAACAACTTTTTTTTTTTAACGTGTGGAAACGGGGTGACTGCCCGAGGGAATGCCCTCGGGCCGTCACCTCCGGCCGGTGTTTACGGCAGGGCGGTGTGTCGGAATCGAACCGACTAAAACCACACGGTGTGCCACTCTGCGCCTGAGACGGGAGGGATCCGGGAACTGCTGTTATTAACACATCCGGACGATGACTGCAGTGAGAGGGAATATACTAACAACTAGTTCACCTTCGAATTCAGTTCACCCTCAGGGTTGCGGAGGTCAGATGCCAGTCGTTGGAAAAACTGATATTCAGGTAAACCCGTTGAACTAGAAGCCGACCGCAATAAATCTTGGGAATAATAAAAACTGGGTAGATCATATACATATGTGTTTAATATTCCTCTGTTGGTTTCGTCAGAAATAACGTTCTGGCCCACTATACTATGTCGGCGGGTTGGTATCTATATGTCATGTTTCAAATTTTCCTTCTCTTTGCATGTTGTTGTTCTGCGTACATTACTCCCTTAGTCACCTATCATGACTCTCCTAGTGATGCTTCATACGCCTCACCACATGGATGTATACTGCCTATTATTTAATTTACCGCTTAAGGCACTTGTGGCTAAGTAGTAACCGATTAGGTTAACAGATAGCAAAGTTAAACAATTCTAGCTAAGTCGGTATTTGGTTAGACCATTCTTAACACATTAAAAGTCTTGTTAACTTAAGAACCTTCCATATTGATGGCAACCGGAGTATGAATGTAAAATGTGAAAACATACTCACTCTATTTTTGTTATTATTGGGTTGTGTTTAGTTTCTTTTTTTTTATTGTTCATTTGTAACGTACGGTACAACTCTTTTTATGCATGCGGAGTTTACCTATAAGTAATTGTTACACTATTGCTATTTTCCTCTTTATGTACTTCTCTTTTTACTTTGTTTTAGTATTGTGTAAACAATTGTTGGTAAACCTATAAAGAAAAAAAAAAAAAAAAACCTTCCATGCCTCGGAGAGCACGTTAAGCCGTCGATCCTAGGTGCCAAACAAACATCTTTGACAATCGTTACGTGTAGTTGGAGCTCTGAAAAGTCCGATAAGTCTTGCTACAGAAATTTTAATATCACCTATTATTTGGACTTTTTATTTTTTTATTCTAACGATTATTCTAACGAAAATGATGATTTATTTGGTACAATCTGTAGCATGAAATGGCTTAATAAATTACGGCGTTTTTTTTAATATAAAGTTAGTTTTAATAGAGAATAAGTTCTTTACGAAATATAACGAATTAACTTATTGAAAGAAAGAAAATAATTAGAAAAAGGTAAAATAACCAGTAACCCGACCAAAAGTTTGAGTTAATATATAATAGATATCATTTTTATTTTACATTATTATCCATATTATCCGAAACAAATATTTGCAAATCATACAAACATTAAATCCGATTCGGGAATCAAACCCGAGACTTCAGGAGCCGTATAGGTACGCTACCACTGCGCCTCCGAGGCAAAACAATATAATTTTACCCTAAAAGTCTTTTTTTTTAAGTTGATTATTATATAATATAAAATACATATATAAAAAATAAAGCTTTACTGATGAAACAAAGATAAAGGCCATTTAAATCATGTAACATTTATGTAGATATGTTATTTATGTGCATATTTAAATCGAGTGATTCAGTACGTACGTACGTAGTAAACAAATAGTAGAAAATTCTCGAGAAATAGGCCATCAACTTAGAAAGAACAGAAGACCCCTATTAGATAGCTACCGTGATAGTTTTCGTGGCATACATATAAGACAAACGAGGATAGCACTTAGTGGTTAAGGATCTTTCTTTAGAGTTAAAGGTTTGAACTCCAATTATTGTCAAAAGACTTTCATTGAGGTTTTACTGACAGCACTTGTTTTTCCGTTCCTCCATTATCTCTTAGCAGTATCTTATAGACACACAGCGGAGACTAGATATGATCAATGTAAACATATCTTTTATATAGCGCAAAACAGTGCGATGTGAATACTGGCGAGCGCTCCCCGCAATGTTGAAATACGCATGGGGTGATACGACCGCTGTTTTCTATTTTTAATTTAAATTTTTACTCTTTTTTATTTTTTTATTTTATTTTATTATAATTTAGTGGTTATGTGTGTGTGTGTGTAGTTACATTTATTGGTTATGTAAAGTTTTACCGAGTGAGTAAGGATACCGGAGGCCCATAAATTGTAGCTTCGATTTAACGATCTTAAATGTCACTTAGTGTCTTAATTGAATAATTGATTTTGAATTTGAAAATCAAAAAATAATATTTGTAAATTTATTTATTACACATTAAACTTGAATAAAAAATTTAAATTCATTGCATTAGCGGTTTTTTTAATGGCTGCATAAAATCCAGATATTTCCTTGTATCTGATACTTCGGTTAATGTCAACATATGCCAAACACATTATAGACAATAATTAGCATATTTATATCTATAATTTCATCTTATTTCAATTTATAACGAGTTGTGTTTATTTTTAAATACATTGACTAGTGAATTGCATTTGCTTTATCGAGGTTGAATCGGTCTATTTTCATGCATGAAACAGAGCTGGCGATGTGTGTGTGACATATAATCTGAATCTCGGAAATAGCTCCGACGATTTTAATGAAATTTTGTATGCTGGGGCGATAAATCGATCTACCTAGAATTCATAATCAGAAAATTAACCAAGTACTACATTACTATACCTACGTGAGGTGACGGATAAATTATACGCAATTTTACTATCTCTATTCATTCTTGTGTGTCGTAAAAGCCTACTAAAGGGAACAACGGCAGTATAACAACACCGCAAAGATGATAGGTAATATTTGAAATGTGACCCACAGATTGTTGTACCGAGTGTCTTTTAACTTTGTTACTTCCCTGTTTATAAAGTCCCTCGCTACACAAACTTTACAAATAATATAAAAATACACGTAGACATTTTGTTCTGGGTAGGAATCGAAGCCATGAGCTCCGGCTTAGCAGGCAGGATAAAATAACCATTAGGCTAAAAGGCCGTTTAAATCCACGAAGAAATTGTTTTATAGGCAACTAAATCTCATTGAAATAATTATTAATAACATTGTTACAACTCATTGATTAACGATTTCGACATAATTGACGTTGTATGCTAAACTATTTAATCGTAATCTAAGGTTGTCATTAAACGGTTGGTGTTTGAATTATTTATCATAATCTCTTAATAAGTAATTCATCTTTTGTTTATAATTAGAATAAAGAAGTCGTTAGCAAATTGAGACTGTTATGTAATCGGACAAATAAAATTTGTTTGCAATTCTAAGGTCAACAACCTGGTATTATTTATAAATTTTTATTTAACTGGCAATGATTACCACGAATCAAGGAAGCCAAATTAGAACCACTTGCTAATTCAAAGCGTTATTAATTAATTATATTTGACCAGTGTATTGTAGTTGATTATTTCGTTTCATTATATTACAGATCTACTTTACTTTACTATTGCAAAAAATCACCAAGCATGACAAAAAGTCAAGAGGTCTGCCGACAGGAGTGAAAACTCAAAACTATAAACAAACAGTCGTTTAAAGCTCTCCTGAAACGAATCCTTTAGCGCGATCAAAAGAAGTAAAAAGATATAGCTATATATATACCATGGAGTCATTCGTTGATGATGACGCGAGTTTCATGATATTTGTTCAGCCAAAAAGTGCTTAACGCACCTAAAGAAGTTTTTCACTTTAACATATCTAAACTATATTAAGAGTGTTACATAAATGGGGGAAAATTATCACGCTACGGGCAATATATAGCAATATACCGTGGGCGAGCCACGCTTCGGCATAAACGGGCCGGCTCGACCGGAGTGATACCACGGCTTCACAGAAAACCGGTATGAAATGGTGCTTCCGCTGTGTTTCATCGAGTGAGTAAGGATACCGGAGACCCATAACCCAAACCCCCTCCCCCTATCTTCCCTCCCCATCCCCCAAAGGCCGGCAACGCACTTGTGACGCCTCTGGTGTTGCAGGTGCTTATGGGCGGCGGTAATCGCTTACCATCAGGCGATACGTCTGCTCGTTTGCCCGCCTACTATATACTAAAAAAATAGAAGACGCAAACGAGGTTGCGTGGGTCGTCTGCCAGTGTAGTATACAACATTATTATCGAAGATTTACGTGGCCTTTTGTACGAAAACTCTAAACGTGGTTTCCGAAGCACGGGCGGGAAACACCGTGCTATTCCATACTCCGGGCTGCTGTTAACAATTACTTGTAAGTAAACAAAACAGCAGTCGGACCTGGACGAAAAATAAATATTAGTACTGAGCGAAAATCAGTCCCGCGAAGTTTGCTCCCTCAGTTACTTCTTAGGACATCCAAAGATTAAACAGAGGTAGTGATACTCCATACCTATTCTTAATTTGACACTACACGGGCTCTATTTACAACTCATAACGTCCCACTCCTGGGCACGAGTCTCCTCTCAGGAGAGGGTTAAGGCCATACGTCCCCACGCTCCATACTCCATACGAATATATTCATAGGACAGATTTCATACTATTTTCTTTTATTATTTTCTGTATTTAGTTTCTTAACTACAAAAGTCAAAATGATTAGAGTGAACTGTGTTAACATGCTTCTATGTAATGTCTTATTTCAAAGAGGAGCACTGATGTCCGAAATACAGATATTTCTATCTAGTTCGGACATAGATATCCTACAAATTTTAGCATAAGTTTTAGTTTTGTTAAACCACGTTTGTTAAACTATATCTTTATGGTTAATAAATTATTATTATTATTAATATATATATAAATAAACAGTAGCACTGATCGAAAATCAATCCCAAAATCTAAACACACAAAAACTGACGTAAGAAATCCGTACGTGTTTTGACGTAATATGACGAAAAAACAGTAATGTGTGAAATGTAAATAAACGTATACAATGAATGGTAAACCCCGGCCTTGACCATAGACTATAAATAAAAAATGATTACCATTTAGTTTATTAATAAAACTGTGATCATGTCTGGGATAACACATAAGTTATTTGTATCGGACACTAACTGACCTGGCAAACTTCGTTCTGCCTAACAGTCACTGAATGAGCAGATCATCTCATTCTGTCTGTTTGTTCCTGGTAATTTCTGGAACGGCTGGACGCATTTTGACGTGACTTTCACTGGCAGGTAGCTAATGATCCAGGGAGTAACTTAGGCTACTTTTTTAAGACTAACTTTGTAGCGCGGCTGGATGGTTTTGGATTATGCTTGCGCTTTCCATCAGGCTCAGCAGGGTTAACTTTTAGGCTATTCTTAAAAAAAAACTATGTTTTTTAGCATTTCGGTTACTGTAGCATAGATTCTGCCAAGTATTTTTAATTGGACTGTAATAAAATGATTGTCAGAAACGAGTAAAGCCACGATTAAATAAATACATAAATCCATTGTGATTTTACCGTGGGAGAGTCACGATTCGGCCTGAATGGGCCGGCTCGACCGGAGTCGTACCACGGCCTCACAGAAAATCGGCGTGAAATAGCGCTTGCGCCGTGTTTCACCGAGTGAATGAGGATACCGGAAGCCCATACCCCAACCCCTCCCCACATCCTTTTCCCCATTCCCCAAAAGGGCGGCGATAATCACTTACCATCAGGTGACACCACTGCTCGTATACCACGTATAAAAAAAAACATGATAAAATCCTACTACTTCCTAAATCCTACTAAATCCAGTTTTTCAGAGCTCCAAAAAGTGTTCGGCCTTAACATTTCGCTTGTAACGAAACTTAACAAAAACTTATCAATTATCTTAAAATAACACAATACGGAAAATTCGCCTTTAGTTAAACAACCAATTTTAATAGACCCCAATTTCCAATCACAAGAGATAAACACTAGAGGTCGGAATACGGTGGTTAAGTTAAACACTGACCTAAATTAATGGGTAATTGAAGAGAACCTTGTATGTACCACTCACTTCCGAGGCGTTTTAACACACGAACTTCAAGGCGATGTATTGTGAGAGTGGATAGTATGGTCAGAATTTGCGGTCATTGTCGCAACCGTCGGTTAAGGGTCATCGTTCTTTTGTACTTAAAAAACTCCGTTTATTTTATCGTTTTAATTCGAACTAGCGACCAAATATGGCTTTGAATTGGTGTAAAATTTATCAGTGTGGAATAATTCATCATCATCGTTATCATCACCAGCTTTTAATGGCGCGCCATTTCTCCCGGTCCTCTGCCTTCCGCAATCACCCCTATATTCGAACACGAAGATGAATAGTGTTTCTGATTGCATTTTAAGTTAGAATATAATAAGAATAGCTAATTTAGTCTCATATCTGTCACTTAGGACTCTTAATATTTTATCTGTGGTACTTCCAGGTCTGCCTATTTTGACTTAATTTTGATTTCCGCTAGCTAAGGAGGGAAGCGATCTTATTGCGGGTTCCAAGACAGTTTAATTTTTCCTGGGAATTCCCGGTTGTCATAACACGGCCTTCTTGGGTGACTGCTGTTGATCCAGGTGTACAGGAGTTACAGTGGTGGGCTTGTACGCGGGACTAATCCCAACAATCTTATAATTGTAGTATATACGTGTTGCATTACGTCGGTTTCGCGATACGATTTTACGCAACAAGTTAAGTGTCGCATCCGTCCCGTGTTCTAGTTCCGTCTCTCCCTCTCGTTATATATCAATTGTGGCCGTCAATAGAATGGATACCATCCATTTGATAGATAAAGATTGAAATTGTGTGCATATTTGCTTGTATGAAAATGGTTTTAGATGTTATTTATTAATAATTACGATGCAATTGGCCTGGAATCAGAGGCTTCACCCAGTCGAAAGTTTTGAGGAAACAAACACAAAAAAAACAGTGGGATTGAGGACCTCCTCCTTTTTTGAAGTCGGTTTAAACAAACACTAAAATGTGAAGTTAACGCGTAAGAGAAAACCGCATCCAAATCGGTTAAGAGACTTCTGAGATTAACGCACACAAGCACAGACAAAATGCTAAAACTTCTGAAAACTGTTGTGTTGAGTCCTTTTTAACCGACTTAAAAAATGAGAAGGTTCTCAATTGGACTGTATTTTTTTTAAAGTTTGTTATCTCAGAACTTTCGACTGGGTGAACAGATTTTAATGTTTTTTTTTTGAAAGCTGTTGCTTCCCGTATGATCCCATTTTAATTTGGTTTAGTCCATGACGTCGATTTTTCTTTTAAGAAGACCCCCGTTATTATTATTTTTTTCGATATCTTAAACGTACAGACATCGACTTGTTACAATTTATATAATAACTAGCTGTCCCGGCAAACGTCGTTTTGCCATAACTACTAATAAATAAAAAAATAATTAAAAAAACATTGTTCAGCGGACAAAATTGTGAATCTAAACCATTCCCAGATCCCCTTGAACACACACAAAAAATTTCATCAAAATCGGTCCAGTCGTTTGAGAGTAGTTCAGTGACATACACACTCACAGAAGAATTATATATATAAAGATTACACCCCAATTCAGAATAAACAGTCGTCCCTATCACACCAAATTATTGCCAAATGCCAAACGATTATTTATTTATTAACGTTATGTATTAAGTATATACATGGGCGGACTTAATGCCCAGGGCATTCTCTTCCAGTCAACCTTCGGGTGGTGTAGAAATGTTGTGAGGTTGGTGAACTGAGATTACATACTTATGAAGTCAGTTAAAATGTACTTACTTGTACGTAATTATACATACACCAACACCAATATAACATACATACATTTATATAAATATACACATTTATATTATACTTATACATAACTAACTGAACCGTCGTACCGTACGTAAAGTTAGTCTAAAAAAAGTAGCCTAAGTTACTCCTTGGATTGTCAGCTACCTGCCAGTGAAAGTCCGGTCAAAATCAGTCGAGCCGTTCCAGAGATTACTCGGAACAAACAGACAGGCAGACAGAGAAAAAAAAATTTAACTACATTTTTGGTATAAGTACCGTGTATGCATACATATGCATTTAGTAAAAAGCGTTTATTTTAATATTACAAACAGACACTCCAATTTTATTTATTTGTATAGATGTGTGTCCAATAAATGTTTCATTCATCCATTCATTCATTCATTTATTCATTATTCATTCATTCATTCATTCAATAATGGAAACGTAAGGTGTGCTATTGATTAGATAGTTCTGTGAGCTCGTTGAGAAGATCATGTACTTTATTTTTAAATGTAAAACGTTTAGTGGACATCTTGATTTTATATCACATCACACTTCACACTAATATATAAAGGCAAAAGTTTGTCAGTGTATATATTTGTTACTTCTTCACGCAAAAACTACTGAACGGATTTGGATGAAACTTTACAGTAATATAGCTTATACATCAGAATAACACATAGGCTACCATTTGCCGCGAAAATCGATATCAAGCAAGCATGTAAGCAAGTATCATTTTAAAGAATAAAATGCAAAATGTAAATGGGAAATGAAACCATCACAGTAGTTTTTTATTACGAGTAAAGACTTCAATTCTTAAATTAATCAGCTGTTAATCAAGCGGCACTACAATAGCTTAATTAATGATTGTTTATCAGGCGGTAGTGACGTCACAACGTAAAGTTCAACCTACAAATTGCTACAATATTTCCTCATCTGACGCGCGAAGGAATTTTTCCTGTCTGTTTGACGTTCCAGTCTACGTATTCATAGTAAATACAGGCTATAAAATAACAACAGTATTTATCATCATTTTCAAATTCCAAAATATTGTTTTAATAAAATAAAATAGTAAAGGGGTCTTATCTAATAGACATTAAAAATAACAAAACTCAGAAACTACTTTCATACCAATCACTGACATGTCCTCTATGTAAACAAATCATAGACAATGATAACGGGCGATCGTTTTTTTTTATTTGTCGATAGACGGTCCTCATTTCATCTGATCCATATTTTTTTGTAATTATCTAGCTGTGCCCGCTACTTCGTACACCTGACATTTGGATTTTCAAGTTATTTTTAAGTTTTTCACCGTTTAAACCTTCCCTGGACTACGAAGTAAGGAAGTACAATATCTAATAATAAATAACATGATTAATAAACTAAAAATAGTTACCTTAAAGACGGAAAGTTGATGAATGAAATAAGGAAACACACTCATATGGGGAAAATTCAGTTTAAATGGAATGCACTGCAAAGGAGATTAATAAACAAAATTCACTGAAACAATTTAGGACTGGTTTTTTTATGGAATAGTCGGGCAAACGAGCAGACGTATCGCCCGAATTTCAGCGCTTACCGCCGCCCATGGACACCTGCAACACCAGAGGCGTCACAAGTACGTTGCCGGCCTTTGGGGGATGGGGAGGGGAGATAGGAGGAGGGAGGTTGGGGTATGGGCCTCCGTATCCCCACTCACTCGGTGAAACACAGTGCGAGCACAATTACACACCGGTTTTCTGTGAAGCCGTCTCTCCAGTCGAGCCGGCCCATTCATGCCGAAGGGTGGCTCTCCCATGGATAAATATTTCCATTCACTTATACATACATAAAGTCACACCTACTTCCCAGAAGGGTAGGCAGAGACAACTAGCCTCTACTTACTACGTTCCTGTCCTGACTTTTGCGTCGTCTACATTCATCAATCGCAGTATAGTTTTCTTCCTCAGTAGGCCATCATAGTGTGGGTCACCATACTGAATTGTCCACAGGTGCAATGACGATTGTGACCACCACTCTTGGATTCTACTCTTGCTTTTCATCGAGCAGAGTAGTCATTTTGGAAGCTCGAATTAAAAAAAAAACTGAATTCTGATAAAATGAAATCTCGCGAACCTTGAGCAAGTCGGAGTCCTATACCTATCACTCAAACTTGACTCTATTTTATGGGAGAGGGTAAACCTGATGCATATGGTAAGTGGTTACCGCCACCGAGGACACCTGCAACTCAAAGGACACAAGCGCGTTGCCATCGGTTGATCCTTCTCCAGAACCAAAGGCAAGGGAAAAATTAACTTCTTAAATTCGATTCTCTTTCTACAATCGCTAACGCCTCTATTCTCTTGTATTATTGGCCAATATTTTCTACTAGCTGAGCCCGGTGGTGTCACCCGTGGTACAACAACAATCACGAGTAACGTTGAGAAGCAAAGCTAGTCTAAACAAAGTAACCTAAGTTACTCCTTAGATCATCAACTATCTGCCAGTGAAAATCTAGTCAATATCGGTCCAGCCGTTTCATAGATTAACCGGAACAAACAGACAGATAGAGAGACAGACATAAATCAAAAAAAAAAATTTGCCTATGTACCGTGTATACATCCATGTGCATTTAGTAACTAGCGGTTACTTTAATATTACAAACAGGCACTCCAATTTTATTTATTTGTAGGCATGTATGCATGTATCTATATAGATGTATAGATTGACCATGTCACTTAGTGTTGAGATGACATCATGTCCATTCATTAATTACTTTTTTAATATTGTTTACGTTTCCAGAATGTCAACTTCGCTGGGATGAACCGTAAAAACCAGACTACTGATAAACATACTTAAATATTATTAAACACATACAGATTATAGATAAATACCCAGACACAAAACAAATAACCCCGCTCATTACTATTAAATATATGACAATTCAACAAAAAGTACTTTTTTTTTGTTGTCACTAATCCCGCCCACCACTGTAACCCATGTACACCACAATCAACAGCAGTGACCCACGAACACACCGAGTTATGACCCTCGGGAAGTCTCAGGAAGAAAATTAACTGTCTTGGAACCCGCAATGAAATTAATCAGAAGAAAAAAACAGGAGAAGTTGGAAATATGATAAGTACACTTCCCTCCTTAGCAAAGCGGGAGACAGAATGAAGTCAAAATAGGCAGACACCTTTTTGAAACCGGGAAGCACCACGGATAAAATATTAGGGGTCCTAAGTGAGCTATATTTGATTACTATAGTAAGTATGGCGTCCCAACGGTCCATGAAGGACACTAAGATCTGATGATGGCATCCAAGATAAATCGACTCAAACCTTGAAGGCGGTTTATTTTTGTTATACTTTGACTTGTGGATATTAGCAACATGACACAAAATGAACCAACCAGGACCAGCGATAGCGATGATGACGTCGGCTTGTGTCTCGGAATGCCATACCTGACGAAGTATATTGTTACACCATGCAAAATATCATAAGTAAACAATTTTTTTTTTCTGTGACGCAGATATTTAGTGCTCCGGTCTTTACCGCGGTCTATTCCATGTATTATTACCTGATTCATATTATATTTAATAATCACTTCAGTCTATTGGAATTAAATTGGAAAACCCCTGAATCATGAATGACAAATTTAAGTGGGCCAAAGTGTAAAAAAATTGCAAGTCATATGTATGTAATTTTTTAAACCGACAAAAGAATTGCAAACTTTTTACTCGTATACGTCAAAATGCAAACAAGATTACATGCTACACAGTGGTTATGTAGTTTTAAAAGATAAATTTAAAAAACTGTGCAGAAAATGACACATATACATACAGCGTAATCTATTCTATATTTACTTAATATTGTAAAAAATTCGAAACTGCATCGATTTTAATAAAATTTGGCATGGAGATATTTGGCTACTTTCTATCTCGATAATTAATACACAGGCGGGCGGAGCCGCGGACAAAAACTAGTACTGGTATGTATTGTTTTGTAAACAATTGATAATATTGAATACTTCATGTTGCACAGTTTTAGTACAAAAAAAAACATGTTTATTTAAGGAAATGGAAAGGCAACCAGTCTAAGGGTACAAACAACATAGGACAGTATCACTTCAAAGATAAGGAAAACTTAAAAGAAACCCTATATAGTAGGCCAAAAGGATCCTTTCGAAGGAGATACCTATATACAGTAACGTTAATCAGCCTTAGGCGTTAACAGTCCACTCTCTTACAGACAAACGCGTCTTACAGTCACGGTTGCCTGTAAGAGATTGCCTCCGGGCGATAAGACCGCTCATATTATACTTCCCTTGTTTAAGTTAACCTCGTTACTACAAGTTATCTGATACAATAAAGAGTTTTTTATTGTTATTAATGACGCCATTGTGTATCGGTAAAGAAACATACCAGACCAAATTCTTTATGTATGGATACTTCGACTTTTAACTGTAGCAATAACTGGTCATGTACTAAACAAACATCTTTTCACTCTAGGTGTAACAGACAGCCCTCTATGCAGAACATGCATGGATGAGTCAGAAACAGCCGCCCATGTCATCATGATATTTCGTGGGGTGGCAGAATACCGAACGAGAGTAGAACCACTTCCAGAAGTCGTCGGCAAGGTAAAGGGTTTGCTAAGCTTCCTGGAGGAACTGGGTTGGCATGAATAATGCCCGACCCACCACGCAAAATAGGCGCTTTAAGGTCGTCGAGTTGTGGCAACCCAGAACGCTAGAAATTAATTAACGCTATATCTAGATACGAATATGAGAATAGAGTGTTACATGTATCCTTTTCTTCAATATCTGAAGGCTGAAGAAATTACTATTTTGTGATTCTTTTTTGGAAAAAAAAATTAAGAGTTATCATGAGTCAAATTTGTAACCTTCAGTTTGTCAAGTCAATGCATGAGGTAATCATCAACCAATGCAATTTACTTTCAAATAAAATGCATTAGGGTACGTTCCCACTATGCTGTGACGATTAGTTTATCGTTCGACGACTGTCATCTTTAGCCGTTGCCGTCGTGACCACAGAGTTGCCACGAATAGTGATTTGGCCAAATCCCGAATATTCGGCAACGCTGTCGGCCGAAACGCCGAATATTAACGGCGGTATTTGACTGTTTGTTTTAATTGAGAGATTTGACAGATGGTTATAAATAATAATGCATCAACATTATCGACTATTTTGGTTGCTACTTTTCTTGATCTACGATTCAAAACAAGTTGCCTGGGATTGGCCGGATACCGATGACGACTCTTCTCCATTTCATAAAAAAAAAGAAACTAGAATGAAAGTATTTAAGAGTTAAGTAATACTATTTAAATACACGTCAGTTTCTGAAACTACTTTGAGGAAGTCGCTACAGATAATATGCGTAATAGTAATGATTAAGAGGATGTGGATAACAATGCTGTGGTAAATGAGTTGGATTATTATTTGAAAACAATTTGCCTAGATCGGACGGCTGATTCTTATAAGAGGAGGTCAGCAAACGAAAAACAATACCCAAACCTCTCGAAATTTGCTAAACTTTATTTTTCGTCTCCTGGGAGTAGCGTGTATAGAAAAAGGTTATTTTTGAAGTTGGTATCAAATACGACGAAATGCATAATCGTTTGCTACCAACAAATTATGCTGAAAAGCTTGTTTTTATCCATCGCACTTACCACTAATAATTTTACTAACTAAAGTTTTGTAATTTGGTAATGAATACATGTAATCTTGAGTAATAGCAGGTGTTTCCTTTCTACAATTGCTAATGCCTGTATTCTCGTGTATTATTGGTTAATATTTTGTTTTGACCACGTGATTTGACGTTGAGAGACGTTATTCCCACACATTTTTTAGTTTTCTATTAACGTTGTATTCTACAAATGTTAATAAAAAAACCAACTTGGGTAGGAGTCTGTCTCCTCCAAGCTTTTATCATGGCTATGGTAGATAGTCGCACGGTTTTCTATGACCATAAACGAATAGTACATTACATTATACGCCTATGATTGTCACCACAGAACAAAAGAATAATAGTCCTCTTCTGTGATTGTCACGATGGGTTCTGATATTTTTTATCTTTCACAACTGTCGTGCTAAGCGTCCTTACTGTCTTAACAAACTATCGTCACGGCAATAAAAGTCGTGAACGACAGTTAATCGTGTCCTCTAAATGGAGCTTCTAAATTCACGGCTTAGTGGGTAAGCGGCCTTATACATGTTTCTAAACATCAATCGTATCTAAATATATGCAAGTAATAAATAATAAATGTAAATTTAACTTTACACAAGTTAAATTTCATGAATTCATTTAATTAGAACAAAATGTGCAAATTACATCTATAACTTAATGCAATATTCGCCTTGGTCTAAATGTGCGAAGTATTTAAATTTGAGACATATCTATACTTAATATATAAAGCTGAAGAGTTTGATTGTTTGTTTGTTTGAACGCGCTAAACTCAGGAACCGCTAGTCCGATTTGAAAAATTCTTTCATTGTTGGATAGTACCTTTATTGAGTAAGGCTATAGGCTATATATCATCACACAAAGACCAATAGGAGCGGAGCACCAATGAAGAATGTTTCAAAAATGGGGGAAAATTGTTACGCTACGAGCAATAGGAGACGCAAACGAGGTTGCGTGGGTCAGCTAGTATATAATAAACATGTAACAATTGTCTATTTGTTTCGTAACGTCAAATCTAATTTAGTAAAATAAAATGTAGTGATTTAAAGAATTCTAGAACCTAGACTAGCGTATAACCAATCTGAAGGTAGCGGTCGATCATCGTAATCTATACTTAATATATAAAGCTGAAGAGTTTGTTTGTTTGTTTGTTTGAACACGCTAATCTCAGGAACCGCTGGTACGATTTGAAAAATTCTTTCAGTGTTAGATAGCCCATTTATCGAGGAAGGCTATAGGCTATATATCATCACGCTAAGACCAATGGGAGCGGAGCACCAATGAAAAATGTTTCAAAAACGGGGCAAAATTATCACGCTACGGGCAATAAGAGACGTAAACGAAGTTGCCTGGGTCAGCTAGTTTCAAATATATTTAATAAAAAAACATTAGCTGGGATGAAATATCACTTTTGTTATTTATATCTAAGTTATTTTCGTTTTTATTACAATTACAACAATAATATTTGTTAATACCGACCGAAATAATCGATCCAGTCCAACCGAGTTTGGTCACGTGTGACCACGATCGGTGCAAATCGATTGACGCGTCAAATCAAGTTGCTTAGGTATATAAAAACTAGATTACAACAAGAAATCTTAAAATATCCACCATCTTACTTTTAAATTCTATTTAAGAACTGACTTTTAATTATTTAGAACGTAATTCTATTTTAACAGTGCTATTTATAGTTAATTTATAGACAATCGATTAAACTGAAATCGTTTTATTATCTTGGTTTTATTATTTTTGAGTGTTTCCTTTAGTTCAAGGCCATCTTGGATGTAATTGTGGTTTGCAATCACAGAAGAGAAGAGAATTATTCTTTTGTTCTGTGTTTGAAATACTGATATAGAATATTAAATATGTCTATTCTAGTGGCCTTACCAATCACAGGATGAGTATAAAATATAATTGCCATTTTTAACAAAAAGAAACTCACTCCAAGAACTGGACCAAATTGAAATGGGACCACACGGAAAGCACCAGGATTTTCAAATAAAAAAGATTCATCGGCAAAAAATCTAAATCGGTTCACCCAGTTGAAAGTTATGCATATATATACATAAAAAAATACAGTCGAATTGATAACCTCCTCTTTTTAACCGACTTCAAAAAAAGGAGGAGGTTTCTCAATTCGACAGTATATATTAATTTTTTTTTTACTTTTTTTTTGTTTTTATGCGTGTTCGTGGATAACTTCGTCGATTTTGATCATTCTTTTTTTAATGGAAAGGAGAGGTACCAACGGTGGTACCATGATAAGGACATTAATATCTGATGATGGCATCCAAGAGGAATCGAGTCGAACCTTGAAGTCGGTTTTATTTTTGTTAAAATTGTACTTGTTTTGAAGTCGGTTAAAAAACAGTTACCACATCAGCGGGCTTTAACAGACCACTGCTGCACAAGCTCTGGTCAGACCGCATCAAAATTGGTCCATCCATTTGAGAGTTACGATGCCACAGACAGACACACAGAGAGAGAGAGAGACAGACAGACATCGACGTCAAACTTATAACACTCCAATTTTTGCGTCGGGGGTTAAAAACTAACGACTATAAGATCAGAAATTTCATTCCCTAGGTAATTCTGTACCGAATATGTCATTATGTATGCAATGAACCATCTAAGTATGCGCACTTACAATAGAAATACGATGTGAAACCACAAATTATACCTTTTCCCATTTTTTGCGTTTATAATGATAATAGAATTATATATCACACTTCACACAAATATATATAAAGGCGAAAGTTTCTGAGTGTGTATGTTTGTTACTTATTCACACAAAAAGTACTGAACGGATTAGGACGAAACTTTACAGTACTATAGCTTCAACATCAGAATAACACTACTTGCCACGATAACCGACATACACGCCGCCGGAACCGCGGGCAAAAGCTAGTATTGTATTAATTTCGGCCACTAAGCGATGTCCAGTTCATATTATACAAGAAAAGGTTTAAAAATTATATCCCGACTTCATAACAATATTTAATAACATTTAGATTCATATAATCTTGTCACCCGCGCCTTTGTTACGAATCTTTTGACACCTCATTCGTTAAAATGGGTTCAGTAGTTTAGTTAGGCGTTGCAAAGGAACATACAAATATACATACGGCACCAAAAGTGTCACCCTTCTTTTTGGTTTTCCCATAATCGTGTAAAAATGCTAATAATTGTATAATATTTCAGTGTAAGTATACATAATTATTTAAAAGATTATTGCACTTATGAAATTACTTGCACTTTTTAATAGAACTGTATATTTATAAAATTTACCTCCAACTGAATATTTATTTTAACAAGCTTTTATTTCGTTCACTTAAAATATTTTTTTTCTCCTTAGACGACACAGTGAAATTAAAAGACAATGTTTGTATTTTTTTACGATGAGTTTAATTTAATTAATGTATTAATTTTCGCCAAAACAGATTTAAATATTATTATGCACTTACTGCTCTCATGAAAACATTTGATTGCATATTTGCATTACATTTTTTTTTTTTTCTCTTTTATATCAACTAGCTGTTTAATGTGAAGAAGTAACAAACATACAATCACACAGCCTTCGTCTTTTAATAATAGCGTGACAAATAAACCGTGTTGTGCAAAAAACGATTCAATACCCTACTGATATAATGAAATTTGATCCAATAAAATTTTGTCCATATCGAAAGAAATCTCAGTTATGATTCGATAAAGATTTTTGATTTTTATAGGAAAACAGGGTATAATTTAGCAAGAAACTTCAGATTACTTTTGGTAGTTTTACATTTCCATTCATAAGAATCATAAATTACAAAGGATTTTTTTTAAGAAATATTATTGAGAGTGAAACTTATTTCATATTAACATATTTTGAAACACACTAGCTGCTTCCTAGTAATAATTTGTGTTAGTAACCAATTCATTTCTCTATTTAGTCAAATCAGATGTCATAACTTTTTAACTACCAAAGAGTTTTATTACTTTCGAAAAAAAAAGTATTTTATTGTCTATTAAATTAAAGTAATGGTTTTTCAGACATTTATTTGATGTAATTTTGGAACTTTACCGATTCCTGATTTTGGGTCTAGATAGCCCTACCCAAACGTATTATACCCAGCTTTACTTTTTGTTTAATTATTGTAAATTATTTATTTATTTGCTATTAAAGCGACACTCAAAATTGTGTAAATATTATACCGAGAGTAGCTCACCTTAAATTAACGAGGTTGTTGTAACCAATTTGGACAAAATATCAAAAGAGTTTCGATATTCAAAATTAATTTATCAGTTTTTGGTAATATTATTAAAAATTAAAGTCCGATAAAGTAAATACAAATTAAAAATGTTATTCCAAATCACTTACAAGTACCGACATCGTTTCGCTTTTGATACAAAGATAGCCATTTATTCATTTGATTTTTAAAAATGATATTTTTTTAAATGTAATTTAATATGTATTTTTAACCGATTTCAATTAAAGGAGGTCTCAATTCGACCGTTTATTTTTTTTATGTGTGTTCGTGGATAACTTCGTCGTTTATTAACCGATTTTGATGTTT
This sequence comes from Spilosoma lubricipeda, assembly GCA_905220595.1. Classification (NCBI taxonomy): domain Eukaryota; kingdom Metazoa; phylum Arthropoda; class Insecta; order Lepidoptera; family Erebidae; genus Spilosoma; species Spilosoma lubricipeda. The sequence goes on from HG992296.1 coordinate 2,572,979, forward strand.
TTTTTTGTAATGGAAAGAAGACATCCCAACAGTGGTACCATGATAAGGACACTAAGATCTGATGATAGCATCCAAGAGAAATCGATTCAAACCATGAAATTGGTTTCATATTTGTTAAAATTTCACTTGTTAAAAATTGTGTTTTAAACAAAATCTGTAATTTAATCATAGTGTTTGTTATAGCTTATATTTTTCTTAAATGAAAATACTAATTACTTAGCTTTCAGACTTTTCTAATAATTTAAAATGGACATATTGCTTTTACTGTCGAAGATAAACAATCAAAATATAAATACTTACAAAACAGTGAATTCTCGATCTCGAAAAACAAATTTCAAACAATAACACTGGCACTTTTTATTTCCCAACAATCACTATTTCAAAATTAGCGCGCGTATAAAACTGTCAAGCGTTTTTTTTTCAAATGAAGGCTTTAGAGGTGGTTTGTTTTTAATTTGCTAGTCTATGCACGCAGTGCAACGCGAGAACTGCGGCCGAACTCGGCCAGTACCAATTCATATAGTCGTTGGTTTATCCGCTTGGGTAGTGAGTCGCCCTAGAGGTGGCACGTTGATGCAGGATTTTATTGGCTTAGTACGTTGTATAGCTCAATTAGAGTTGGGATGGACTCGTATTCCAGAAGCCAATTGGCCGAACGGTCATTATGTTTTTATGAAAGTAATTTTAGTAGAGTGGTTTTGATCTGTATATCAGGAATAGGTTGTGCCAATTAGAGACAATGATTGTTGACCTTTAGTTATTTGGAATATTTATCCTCGGATTGGAGAAGTCTGAGTGGGGTTGTACTAAGACTAGTTTTATTAATTATAAACATGTAGTACATTTTTAACCGCCTTCAAAAAAAAAGGTGGTTATCAATTCGACTGTTTTTTTTATATTTGTTACCTCATAGCTTTCGACTGAGTGAACCGATTTTGATGATTCTTTTTTTAATTGAAAGCTGGTGCTTCCCGTGTGGTCCCATTTCAATTTGTCCATTTCTTGAAGTCGATTCTTTTTTGTTAAAATTTGTTATTATATTGCTAAGAAACTTGCGAAATTTATATGAAATAAAGTAATGCCCGCGTCACTAGCGATGCGAATATGCCGATGATAGTGGCAGCTATTTAGGTATTGATTTATTTTTATGTGTATTGTATTTTCCTAGCAACATTTATTTATACTTCAATATATATATATATAAAATACATTAAGTTAGATGCCATAGCACTGGGGCATTTGTATTACTGATTTTATAATTTACTCAATATCGCTACCAGGAAAACTGTGTAGCCGAACATTAAAGAAGTAAAAAGGAAAAACATATATGACAAAATTAGGCTATCATAGACAAATAAACTATGACAATTATATAATGGTGCACCAAAGATTCCGTGTATGTCAATATTTCATCCAATGTCGGAAATCCAATCTCAAACATTATTGCCTGGTTTTTTCCGGGTTTTTACTAAACAAATTTAAGTTTTGATGTCCAAAAACAGTTTCCCCTACAAGGATACCTCACACTTGAGGGAGAGCCAAGCTTACCGTGGGAGAGCCACGCTTCGGCATGAATGGGCCGGCTCGATCGGAGTGATACCACGGCCTCACAGAAAACCGGTGCGAAATAGTGTTTGCACTGTGTTTCACCGTGTGAGTGAGGATACCGGAGGCTCATACCCCAACCGCCCTCCCCTTATCCCTACCCTTCCCCCCCCCCCAAGGCTGGCAACACACTTGTGACGCCTCTGGTGTTGCAGATGTCCATGGGCGGCGGGAATCGCTTACCATCAGGCAATCGGTCTGCTCGTTTGCCAGCTTATTCCAACCACTTCACGGTCAATGTTTTAGTGTAAAAGTATAAGTTTTTAATCGCGAAAATTATCTTGTAGACGATTGTGTTGCGAGACCTTGCTTCGCGCCAAAATTTATAAGTAACAAGCGACTTGAAATTGGTCAAATATAACGCTGTAGTTCTATGTTTTAACTATGTTATGTTTATTTTAATATATTTATAACCCTATACCAATTGACTGCCTCGTTGGTCTAGCGGTTGGCGTGAGCGACTGCTGATCATGAGGTCTCGGGTTCGATTCCCGGGTCGGACCAAATGTTTGTATGATCTACAAATATTTGTTTCGAAGTTTGGGTGTGTTCTATGTCTAATATGTATGTATTTACAAAAAAAAAAGTATATATGTATTTGTATCAGTTGTCTAGTACCCCAGCTCTGCTTATCTTGGGACTAGATGGCGTTGTGTGTTTAGATGTCCGAAATATTTATAAAAAAAAAAATAAAAAAAATAAAAAAAAAAAAAACGTGGCCAGCGTGGAATAGTGTTCCAAAGCATAGCTAAATATGATATAGGACATGTACTAATCAAGTAGACCATGGTCATCAAGAATCACAAGTGCATTGCCAGCCTTTCAGTGTTCCCACAAGGGTAGAGGAGATGATGTAGATTGTAGATGCTCCGAAAACTTAATTCACTCGATGAGACCTAGGTATCGCTAAGATTGAGCCAATTCATGTATCTCTTACTAAAGTTATTCACAGATATTAAATTTCAGTTGTTTGTTAAAATAATGCATTCAAGAATGCATTTAAGGTTATTTCCTTTTATGAATCATCATCATCAAAACAATCAAGAAACAAATAACTAAATATGAAGTAACAAAGATTTAACTAATTAACTTTAGCGCTATTTCTTCATCAAACTAAATATATTATGTTGCAGTTGAAATAAAAATTATATGCATTAAAAATCTTTTATTTCTGTGAATCAAATAGTGAATTTCTATAGTAAACTATAATTATGAAAAGTATAATCGTTTAAAGATTATATTATTAAATACAATGAAACTTTTTAACATTGAAAATCTTACGCGCCAAGAAATTCGTTCTTTATATAAATATTTCGGCAATCCAATCTCAAAAAGTTTTGTTTTTTTTTTATGAGTAGTTTTGTAAAAGGAACTTAAGTTTGGCCTTATAAAAATAGGTACATATTACGAGTATCATTACTATCCCACCCCTATATAATTTCTTAGTTGAAGAGAAATAGAGTAGGTAAGTTAGTTACAAACATGTTTGTGACATTCGTGTTATATGCCACCATTTTGTCTATCCGCTTATTATTGGGGGACGCTAGAAATAAATTTCCGCACAAATTCCTTATAATCGGCCTTTCGATTAAAACTTTCGTAGTAGAACAAAGCACTTTATAAACTTGTAATGAAAAAAAAACTGACGACCGGAAAAGAAGTGCAATAAACATAAAATTTACATAATAATATGTATTTGAAATGCTAAATAAACAGATATTGATCGTTACAGTAGCTACTATTAAAAATCGACAATGTAGTTGATAAGATCAAACAGTAGCGTATGCCATAGACATAATTCACTAATTGAATTATTTATGTATTACAAGTTATTTAAAGATATTTTTTTTTTATTGTTGAATTATTATGTTTATGAAAAATTCATTAAAACAATTATGTGCTAATGAGCTCGATTGTAGAAATTGTACGAAAGTTACGAAATGGTTTATTTATGACTTCTTCAACCGTCCGCGTCTGTCGTTGTTCTATCCGTGTGGCAACAAATTCGGAGTGTTCCCGTCCTCAATTCGTCCTGTGTTTCTGAAATTTCCTAGTGTTGGCAACAAAAATTGATAACAAAAGAATACGCTTGCTGCAAATATTTATTGGCTCTGTGAAGATGCATACGATACATATACATATACCGAAAATGTAGTTAATTTTTTTTTTGTCTGTCTGTCTGTCTGTCTGTCTGTTTGTTCCGGGTAATCTCTGGAACGGCTGGACGGATTTTGACGGGACTTTCACTGGCAGGTAGCCGATGATCCAGGGAGTAACTTAGGCTACTTTGTTTAAGACTAACTTAGTTCCGCGGCGTTACTCGCGGTACAACAATAACCGCGGGTAACACCGCGGGGTTCAGCTAGTTCTATTCTAAAAATGAATCGCCGAAAAATATGTACGCGCATTACTTCCGATCGACTACACTAAATTGGATAATTTGCTATGTGTTCGTTATTGTTAAGACAAGGTATATGTATAGAGGAAATTTAAAAGATAACTGGCAAAAATATTTTAATTTGTCGGCGACTGGCGAACATAATTACCTACTTAAACAAGTCTTTTAGAAATTTTGGAAATATTTACGAAAGCAAAATGTGGTGGTAGAAAGTTCGACGGATCAGCCAGTATCATAATATGTGAGCTTCACTAGACGAAGCCTGTATAACAGCTTTCGCACAATGACGATTTTCAGTGGGATTAGTTTTTTATAACAAAACTAGCTGAACCCCGCGGGTAACGCGGTTATTCTTGTACCGCGACTAACGCCGCGTTTAAAAAAAATAGTCTAAGTTACTCCCTGAATCACCAGCTACCTGTGAGTGAAAGTCCAGTCAAAATCGGCCCAGCCGTTTCAGAGATTACCCGGAACAAACAGACAGACAGACAAAAAAATTTAAACTATATTTTTGGTAAATGTACCGTGTATACATACATATGCATTTAGTCAAAAGCGGTTATTTTGATATTACAAACAGACACTCCAATTTTATTTATTTGTATAGAGATGGAGAAAACATGCATTTCGAAATGTATCTGACGTAGGAAGTTATGAATGAGTGTATCTAATGCGTGCTAGTATAGTTGTGTGAGTATTGTATGCATGTGAGTCTGTTGGTGTCAACCAGTCAACGTCATGAGGTTAAGTAACTGCTATTATCTCCTTCAGGAAACTATTCGCAGAAACTGCTCATTTTGGTGATAGCTCTAGTAACTGATAATATTATTAGTCTGAACCTGGACTTCACGGGTCATATCATGTTTCAAGTCTTAATTATCTGCTTTCCGTTAAATGGGTATGTTTGTGATCGGTTAGCGAAAGATGTATTACTTTTAACAGTAGGGATTTTAAATATACTTCGCTTCAACGTCTATACTAATATTATAAACGCGAAAGTTTGTAAGTATGGATGGATGGATGGATGTTACTCTTTCACGCAAAAACTACTAAACAGATTTGGATGAAACTGTACAGTAATATAGTTTATACATCAGAATAACACAGGCTACTATTTATCAAGATAATAGACATATACGGGCAAGAGCTAGTATTTATTTTTTTACTGTATTTTGTGGGATTACCACAAAATGCGGTAAAAAAAATTAAAACTTTTTTAACCGCGTATTATCCTCTCAATTACTATCACATGTGGTCCAACCACATGCATCTATATGTGCGTTAATACTGGTCACTCTGACTCATTCCATTTTTTGGGTACGGGTTTTTGATTTACGAACTGTAAACCCAAAAATAATACTTTTACCTCAACAACTGATGGTATGGGATTCCCAGTGAAAGTAATATATACAAACGCATAATTTCAACGTAAGGAAATATTCATTTTGTTTATGATATATCAGACTCGATGATAAGAGGTCAAGGACTCTTTCAACAGTCTTTCAAATAGTCAGAAGCACGTTATCGCTGAAGACTGGATTTGAGCTCTTTTAAACGATATAAAAAACGGACACAAACCACACCCAAACGCAGAACAACAATTCGTGAACCTACACAAAGTGTTGTTCCTATCTATAATATGTATGTATTTACAAAAAAAAAGTATATAAGTATTAATATCAGTTGTCTAGTACCCATAATACAAGCTCTGCTTAGTTTGGAACTAGATGGCGTTGTGTGTTAGATGTCCGAAATATTTATTTATTTATTATTATTATGTGGATTTCAACCCGCGACACTAAGTACGTACAGTAGAAAACGGCGTGTTGATTGCTTAAACCACTACGCTATCCATGCAGTTCCAATTCAATAACTTTACTGGATGAGATAACCTCACACAAATACACAATTAAAAATACAACATCTACAGACTTCCTCACAAAACTACAAAAAAAAACACAAAGCAGTCATTAGGACTGCCGACAGAAATGAAAACTTAAAACTATAAACAAACAGTTGTTTAAGCTCACCTGAAATGAACCCCTTTGCTCTTTAAATAAAATGCGCGATTAAAAGAAGTAAAAAATATAGCTCATGGAAACGTTCGTGACGATGACGCGGTTCCATGATATTTGTTCAGCCAAAAAGTGCTCAACGCTTTAAAAAAACAAGTGACTATAAAACAAAACGACAACAAAAGTCGATATCGAAACAACTCACGCGGAATTTCAGCAAAAATAAATAATTGCCAACACTTTATCTTTTATGGACTCGGATTTCCCAATATTGTCGAAGTTCAAAAGTATAAATCAAGTGATATAATATCAGGAAAAGTTCTTGGCAAAATAAATATTTTTTAATCAGTATACTCGTAATTACTGCATGAAGTGTAAAGATAACAATAATAAATAAATAAATAAATATTTCAGACATCTAACACACAACGTCATCTAGTCTCAAACTAAGCAGAGCTTGTATTATGGGTACTAGACAACTGATATAAATACTTATATACTTTTTTTTTGGAAATACATACATATTATATATAGAACACACCCAAACTCCGAAACAAATATTTGCAGATCATACAAACATTTGGTCCGACCCGGGAATCGAACCCGAGACCTCAAGAACAGCAGTGGCGTACGCTACCACTGCGCCACCGAGGCAGTTAACAATAGAACGCTATTGACTTTAGCAATATTTTTATAACAACTTACAAATGCTAAAGTAACTCTTATCTATAACGCTTTCGCGGTCAAACAACTGCACCGATTTTAATGAAATTTGACTTGGCGATTCCTGACGGAAATAGGGTACTTTATCGCGACATTTGACAAATATGCGGGCGGAGCAACTTGCAAAAGCTAGTCCATACTAATATTACAAATTCGAAAGTAATTGTCTGTTTATTATGCTTTCAAGGCTAAACTGCTGCACCGAATTCAATGATATTTGGTATGATGATACTTTAATTCTTGAGGAAGGACATAGGCTAGTCTTTACCGCGATATCCAACATAGGTACATGCGGGCGGAGTCACGTGTGGCTAAAGTTAGTTTGAAATAAAAGTAATATGACGCTTTTAACTGTTAGAGAGCCATACTTTGGCGCATGCCAGCCCTAGACCGGGGTGATACCATTGTTTAAAAAAACAGGCTTAACTACTAGGTGATTTGAATATTGCCCAACAGCCACCTCTCGTTAATAAAAACTAGCGGACGTAGTTGTGCATCTTTGTCATGACGAAGTGACAAGAAGACGAAGAGGAGTGTGTAGAGTTTAAGGAGACTATGAAGAAAAAGAAAATATCTAGTATCATCCTTAGGTCGGATTTTTTTTAGAATACTAGACACAAAAAAGGTAGTAGAACTACGCTGACTTCAGTACGGTTGGGCCGGCTCGACCGGGGCGGTACTACCCTCGCACAGAAAATCAATGTAAAATGACAGCGTTCGTGCTGCCGTGTTTTGTTGGTGAGTGCGAGACCGGAGGCACGATGATGCAGAAGCATAACTAGGCCGCCGTGTGGATTGCCATGCTGCATTGTTGCATTTTCTGCACTCGCAGTGAGTATGGTGACCACCACTCTTGGATCCTACTTATGGTTTCCTTTAGGCAGAGTAGAGTCATTTGGGCATGGATAAACAAAAAAAACAATAGCTGCTTTTTATCTAATGAGTAAGTTGGGTTACCGAAGACCAAAAGCGGACCAAGTCGACCTTTGACGAGAAACACACGGTGGTAAAACTGAATTTATGTAATTCAAGTATTTTCCAAATTTTAACAAGAGCTTTATATTTCCTGTACATACATACAAATAAATAAAACTGGAGTGTCTGTTTGTAATATTAAAATAACCACTTTTTACTAAAAGCATATGTATGTATGTATGTAATACACGGTACATATACCGAAAAAACATTTTTCACAATTTTTGTCTATCTGTCCGTCTGTCTGTTTGCTCCGTCTGATCTCTGGAACGACTGAACCAACAGGGTTGACGGGACTTTTACTGGAACACCTCAGCTAGTTATTATATATGAAAAGATACCTTTGATCGACTAAACTTGTCTCTTGCAACATACAATATAATATAGAACTGTTAAAAATGTTAAAAAAAAATTGTTAATGTACCTACCTTTTTTTTACGTGTGGAAACCTCCTCGGGCCCTCACCCCGCCGGGATTTGCGGCGGTGTGTCGGAATCGAACCGACTAAAACCACACGGTGTGCACTCTACGCCTGAGACGGGAGGGATCCGGGAACTGCTGTTATTTTGTATGTACCTACCTTAACATTTGAATTGGTGTGCTATGGTGTTGGTTAAGAATACCAGTTACCACTTCTATTCATCCCATATGTGTCGTAAGAACCGACTAAAACAGCAAACCACGCAGGAGCTTTTACCAGTCCTATTCTGGATATAGATCACTCATTATTGTTATCAACAAACAAGACCCGTTGACCAGATTTGTCGGTACAGTTTTTTTGTCGAGATTTTCTTCTCTTTGCATTGATATTGTCTTGTGTAGTTTGCTTCCTCAACAGCCTTTAACGCCCACGAAATGAATAGGGGTGGTGTAACTTCTTATTCTTAATCAGTCCCCACACAGATACGTCCTAGAAAATTCTTTAATGCCTCGTTGGTTTAGTGATTAGTGTATGCGTGGTGGGAGAGCCACGCTTCGGCATGAATGGGCCGGCTCGACCGGAGTGATACCATGGCTTCACAGAAAACCGGTGTGAAATAGCGCTTGCGCTGTGTTTCACCGAGTGACTGAGGATGCCGGAGGCCTATACCCCAACCTCTCCCCACATCCCCTTCCCCATCCCCCAAAGGTCGGCAACGCACTTGTGACGCCTCTGGTGTTGCGGGAGTGCATGGACAGCGGTAATCGATTACCATCAAGTGATACGTCTGATCATTTGCCACCTGTACCATAAAAAAAAACATTGGAGCCGTTTCCGTTATATATACAAGACTTGATTGCTTAAAGGTATTACATATAGGAACCAGCCCAAGACTTTTCTTAAGCAGAGGCCTATCTCCAGCTGTGGTGTACAAAGACTGATAATTTGTATCTGTGACTATCTTACTAATATTATAAACGCGAAAGTTTATAAGTATGACTGGATTTTTGTTACTCTTTCACGCAAAAACTACAGAACAGGTTTGGATGAAACTTTACAGTAGTATAGCTTATACATCAGAATAACACATGGCTAAAATTTGCCGCGATAACCGACATATACGCGGGCGGGGGACAAACGGACAACCTTTAGTTGTAAATACTACTGTTAGGTTGACTAATTTTTCAGATTAACATCTAACTTAGCGCTCGTCATTCGTTTCCGAGGTTGTATATTCATTCAGACTATTCTCTTTTTGTTAAGATATCTATTAAAGTAATTATAAATCATTATTTCCTGCTTTGTAACAAATAGGAAATATGTTTTTGTGTCGATAACATAAATAAAAACGATTCTATGATGAAATAATCCACTTGTCATAAATTATGGATGTATTTTTTTTTATCCCTTTTTTCTCAAATTAGTTTCGGGTTGACTTTAAATAGGATCAAGTGTTAATCTGATATATAACCTATATTGACGTAAAGTTATATCTAAATACGTTAAGTAATTTTTGCGTGAAAAATAACAAATATCCATGCATACTCACAAACTCTACCGTTAGTCCCATTGGTAATAAAGTAGGACGTAAGCTGTTTTTTATTGATAGAAACCGATTGTAGACAATTGTAGGTACAGATACACCAAACTATACAGTAAGTACTAATCCTGAATCGCGATATCTAAGTTCTCGCGAAGATTAGCATATTACAACTTTCCAACTTCAACCATTGGGCCGTGGCCCGGCAGACGTGATCACCTCGCCTGGTCGGAGTATCCTCTTTGTATTGAAGGGATATGACACATATTCTTCCACAGTGGCAAGGCGACTGTTTAATTAAATCCGTACGCCATTCGTGCAGTCATTATAGCGTACTAAAACAAGCAACCTAAACAATTTATAATTACCATAATAACAGTTTATAATTTGTACCTAATAAAAATGCATTTAAATATTACGGAATTATTTAATTATTACTTAAACAATAAATCATCTTACTTAACTACTTAAGGCCGACACGCGCTATAAAGGAGTATCGGATGGTGTTACAAATACTAATTATAATTTAACACTAATTATAATATAATACTAGCTAATCCCCGCGGTGTTACTCGCGATTGTTGTAGTACCTTCACAACGACAACTACGGGATAGAACCTAGTCTACAAAAAACTTACGGCTAACCTAAGTTACTCCTTACATCCGATAAGATTAGCCGTAACAAAGACAGACAAAAATAGTATAAATTGCTTTTTTGATGATATTAAAAAACCGCTTTTTACTAAATGCATAAATACCAAAATAACATTTATAACGGGACTTTCACTGATAGGTAGCTGATGATATAGCTATAAACAGTAACTTAGGCTACTTTTTTAGACTAGTCTCGCCCCGCGGTGCTACCCGCGACAATAACCGCGGGGTTCAGCTAGTTAAAAGTAAAATCTATCGTTTGTCTCAATTTCTTAAATAATCGTACAGCTGTTATGATACAACTAGCCAAGTCCCGTCATCTAGTCTAAAATCTAGTCTAAAAAAGCCTAAAGTCTAGTCTAAGTTACTCCTTGTATTTGTCAAAATTATTCCAGCCGTCCCAGTAATTAGCCGAAACATACAGACAGACAGACAAAAATTGTAAAAAAAATTATTTTGGTATATGAACCGTGTATATATACTACGTATATATAGAATACGTACAAACAAACATTTATTAAAAAGCGGTTATTTTAATATTACAAACTTACACTCCAGTTTTATTTATTTGTATGTATAGATGTATGGTATCAGCTATTTCCCCCGGTTTCCTTTCCTTATTATTTCTTATTCCCTATTTCAGCTTTCATCATCATCCTCTCCTATTTACCACCTTCGGTACCAAATTTCCAAAAACCTTTCTTAGTGAGAGAATAACTTAATTTATTGTCCCAGCATTAAAGTTTATTGTTTTATGTTTTAAAAGTCAACTCCCGAATTAGGAATATACATTCTGTGTCGCGGGGGACTTTACAAACATACATGAAACGGACACAAAGAACACCCAGACTCAGAACAACAATTTGTGGTTCACACAAAGTGTTGTCACGTGTGGGATTTGAACCCACAATACTCGCCACAGTGGAAAGCGGCGTGGCGACCGCTTAAACCACTAAGCCGTTAGATATTAGTGTAGCCGTATACGTTAGTGAATCAATCCAGCGTCCAGACTTATTTGATATACGGTTTGTTTCAAGTTCTCTTTCTCTTCTCTTTGCAGTGCTGTTCTTCTATCTAGTTTTCATCTTAGTCGATGACTTCACGGGATGAATAGTGTTAGTAACACTACCTCTTGACCCTGCACTACACAGACGGGGATAGTTTTTAATCCAAACTTCATCATTATCATCATCATCAGCCTATCGCAGTCCACTGCTGGACATAGGCCTCTCCAATTGCGCGCCACTTGGTTCGATCCTCGGCTTCTCGCATCCAGCTCCTGCCAGCCATCTTGCGCAGATCATCACTCCACCTGGCCTGTGGACGTCCTACACTACGTTTGCCGAGACGCGGTCTCCACTCAAGAACCCGTCTACCCCAACGGTAATCAGTTCTTCGGCTAATATGGCTGCCATCATTATCATCATGTCAAATTTTCAAATCGGACTAGTAGTTCCTGAGATTAACGCGTTCAATCAAACGACTATTTAGCTTTAAAATAAAAGTATAGATGCAAAACGACAATTAAATATGACTTTCCAACTTCATATACATAAACGTTAATATATGTAAATGTGTGTAAATGAGTATTTAAATGGGCAATTCAAACTGCCAATCAATATTGTGACATAAATGTATGTCAGGAAATCGATACAGTACAGAAATTAACATTAATGGTCTATGTTATATCTATACTAATATATAAAGCTCAAGAGTTTATTTGTTTGTTTGTTTGTTTGAACACGCTAGTCTCAGGAACCGCTGGTCTGATTTGAAAATTCTTTTAGTGTTAGATAGCTCATTTATCAAGGAAGGCTATAGGCTATATATCATCACGATAAGACCTACGGGAGCGCAGCAACAATGAAAAATGTTACAGAAACGGGGGAAAATTATCACGCTACGGGCAATAGGAGACGCAAACGAGGTTGCGTGGGTCGGCTAGTCGGCTATATAAATAAAAACTGGTTCTAATACACTCATAAGCATATCAATTCTCTATATTTTTCTTTTCGTAAGGTTACTACAGAGGCTGAAATCCACATCCGTTAGAAGATTTAAGATAATAAATAAATAATAAATATTTCGGACATCTAATACACAACGCCATCTAGTCCCAAACTAAGCAGAGCTTGCATTATGGGTACTAGACAACTGATATTAAATACTTATATACTTTTTTTTTGTAAATACATACATATTATAGATAGAAAACACCCAAACTCCGAAACAAATATTTGCAGATCATACAAACATTTGATCCGACCCGGGAATCGAACCCGAGACCTCAAGAACAGCAGTCGCGTACGCTACCACTGCGCCACCGAGGCAGTCGAGATAGCATTCCGATGTTGTTAAAATGTTGATGTATGTATGTATTTAAAAAAGTATTTAATGTATTTATTTCAGCTATCTAGTAGGTACCCATAATACAAGCTTTGCTTTGTCTGAGACTACATAATTTTGTGTGTTAGATGCCGAAAGTATTTATTAATTGATAAGTCGATCTAAATTTAGGTTACTATTACAGCACTAAATTTTAATCTGACATCACTAAAACCTATAGGTATACCAGATAAGACTGACATTATAATTTAGTTAATTATAATTTATGACGAATGATATTACTTAAACATATTGTGTCATTGCTTAAACTAATACTTTTCCACTGCACTGACAAGAGCTAAAATCACGTAATCGCTATCATCATATAAAATAATTCAACAAAATTTAAAGAATTAATAACAAAATTAGTTGGTATATATTTAGAAAATGTCTAATTTTAGTGCACACATACACATCTTAAAGTACCTTATTTAAGCTTTGACGTTATGAACGTTCAATAGAAGAATATCAAATGAAAATTTATGGTCTAAGCTGAGTAACTTTGGTAATTTTGATTATGTTGAACTAAGTGTATTTTCATACAAAATGTAATTTGAGAGATTTCTAATAAATATTTTTTTTTATCAAATTATAGTCATTTTAGTTTAGTTAAGATAGTTACAAACTAATACTTAGCACTGTTACCTTTTATTAAAAAAATTAATGTATTATATTATCTATCTATACTAATATATAAAGCTGAAGAGTTTGTTTGTTTGTTTGTTTGTTTGAACACGCTAATCTCAGGAACCGCTGGTCCGATTTGAAAAACTCTTTCAGTGTTAGATAGCCCATTTATCGAGGAAGGCTATAGGCTATATATCATCACGCTAAGACCTACAGGAGCGGAGCATCAATGAAGAATGTTATATAAACGGAGGAAAATTATCACGCTACCGGCAATAGAAGACGCAAACGAGGTTGCGTGGGTCGGCTAGTCGAATATAAAAGGGCTTTAAAATAACATTACAATATATTAACCTTGCTGTTTCTGTTACGACTATAACCTTTAATGTTGTCACTTAAATATTTCATTATGATATATTGTGATTCAAAACTGGGTCAATAACCTTTTTATGACTATTGTACCATAGACCTTTGCGCGCTTTTTCCCGCTTCAAGGTCAGAAGTAAAACATGTGTTTTTGGTTAAAAATAGCTTGTTCCGGACAATTATATTTGCAGTGCCTACTACTACCGATTTTTGAGGTAATAAGTAAGAAATGTACCTCGTTGATATAAATTGACGTAATAAATTGGAGAAATTTTAAAATCGGTTTATTATCGTGGAAGAGTAAGAAACTAACAAACTTTCGGTTTAAAATATTTATTCTCATTAAGAATTATAATACAATTCACTTAACATGAGAACATAGTAATGACTAGTACAAAAATATATTTCACTTGAGAGCATACATAAGGCGGTAAACATACTAAACTTACGTTCTTATTTTAAACCGACTTCAAAAAAAGGAGGTGGAGAAATTCGACCGTATATATTTTTTTGTTTTTTTTTTTTATGTGTGTTCGCGAGTATCTTCGTCGTTTATGAACCGATTTGGATGATTCTTTTTTTATGGAAAGGAGATGTCCCAACGGTGGTACCATGCTAAGATCATTAATATCTGATGATGGCATCCAAGAGAAATCGAGACGAACCTTCAAGTCTGTTTTATTTTTAGTAAAATTGTACTTGTCAATATTAGACAGAGGTGTATGAAGGATTATGAAGTCGAAAAGTGTGTTTGTATAACTTGCTAGTCACAGAAACTACTAAAGTTATTACAGTCGCATATCTTCGTTTTTCGTTTCGTTTTAGTACTAAAAATACAACTCTCGTATTAGAAATATACATCCTGTATCGCGGTAGACTTCAAACATACATGAAATGGACACAAAGAACACTCAAGCTCAGAACAACATTGTGTGGATTTTGGAAACAAATTGTCGATCTTAGCTTAGCAGTCAGGGTCACTGAGCTCTAAACCACAAAAATTTCAAATAAACCAAATCGCATTATCATAAAAGCTTTGTTATTGTTCTTATGACGTCATAATGCTATGTAAATATAAGCCGTATTTGGCATAAACCCATAGTAAACCAGTTCCTTGTTACACAGACAGTGACGTAAATCGCTGACGTAATTGTGATTCGCCTAAGGTCAATGTTGTGACAATAATTAATGGAACATATTATTGGCGTACCGTTATTAGTTTACTAGCTAATGCCCGAGGCGGTTCTTGTGTGATTGGATAATGAACTTCCGTTGAATGTTTCATCTACACACCTTTAAGGGTAAAATTTCAAAATACATATTTGTGTAAATAAATCATTTCAGTATAAATGCCTCAGAGTTTGGTCTCCATGTTGGTAAAGCAGTCAGTCAGGGCAAGCAAATCAAGCAATTTTTAACCGTCTACGGCGAAGCTAAAACGGAGAGTAATAATTTTGGCAGTCTATGTAGAATGTTTGTATGGTCCACCGTAACGATTAATAGTGAACCTTTATGAGATGTACATAGATTCCCCGTGACTACGTAACTATTAACTATTATTATGCTATGTAACTATTATTATCAATTGTAATTACGTAGATGGGTTAAAGTTATTAAATATTTTTCTTGTATAAGTATATTCAATAATCATATTTTATTTGAATACTTTTAAAGCTCTAGTGTCATTAAACAAGCAAGTGGTTTGACAATGCAAAACAAAAAACACATACAAAGACTGCTTATGATTTCCTATTTTAGAGATTTGTATAAAAATTTGGAAAATCCATAATTTTGTGTTTAACCTCAAATTGGAAAAGCATTTGACGTTGTATTACACATAAAAAGATACCCTATCGAGTTCCGATAGAGTCCATTTTGTGGTGAAATTACAACAATTGACCATCTCTGCATTGGTGCACCGTTGAACGCCTCGGTGTTCAGTGGTAGCGAATGCAACTGATGTGCTTAAAGTCTCGGGTTCGATTTCAGGACCAAATTTTTGTATAATCTACAAACTTTTGTTTCAGTCTGGGACTTTTCTGTATATGATATGTATGTATTTACAAAAACAAAAAGTATAAATGTATTTAGAATAATTGTGTCGTATCCAAAGTACAAGCTCTGCTTAGTTTGGAACGTGATGGCAGATGTCCGATTTTTTTTTTTTTTTTCTATACTACTACTATGAATATACTAGTTGTCACCCAGTGATTGGGCGATGATGTAGAAGTTGATGACATTCTGACATTCCTCTTTATGGTTCCGTACCTCAAAAGGAAACAACGGTACCCTTATAGGATCACTTTGTTGTCCATCTGTTTGTCAAGACCCTTTTTCTCAGGAACGCGTGAAGGTATCACGCTGAAATTCATATCAAATACTCAGGTCTACTCTCCATTGGGGCTGTGAAAAAATCAAACTTCTAAGCCAACGCAATTCAAAGATACAGCCGCTGAAAATATTTTGACACTCGCAAGGAAATCAAAACTTACAGGGTACTTCCCATGAACTCAGAACTTGAAATTTTATACGAAGTAACGTCTTATAGTACAGTTTTAGGAAAAATTGCGAAAAGTATAACTTTTACTTATATACCTCCAGGTTTGTACGTTACCGTCGGGCGAGAGTCCGACTCGTACTTAGCCGGTTTTTTTTATTTTTTAGCTTACTGCACTCCTCCTTCATATAAACTTTAATTGTCACAAATTTTATAGTCCTCTGTTTGCTTAATTTTTTTTTCGGACATCTAACACACAACGCCATCTAGTCCCAAACTAAGCAGAGCTTATATATGATATTTTTTTTTGTAAATACGTACATTTTGACTGCCTCGTTGGTCTCGCGGTTTGCGTGTGCGACTGCTGATCGTGAGGTCTCGGGTTCGATTCCCGGGTCGGACCAAATGTTTGTATGATCTACAAATATTTGTTTCGGAGTTTGGGTGTTTTCTATGTATAATATGTAAGTATTTACAAAAAAAAAAAAGTATATATGTATTTGCATCAGTTGTCTAGTACCCATAACACAAGCTCTGCTTAGCTTGGGACTAGATGGCGTTGTGTGATAGATGTCCGAAATATTTATTTATTTATTTATTTATTTATTTATTTATTTATTTATTTATTTATACATAGAAAACACTCAAACTACGAAACAAATATACATTTGATTCGACCCAGTAATCAAACCCGAGACGTCATGCACAGCAGACGCGTGTGATACGATTGTGCTAAAGATGCAGAAAAAGGGGTATAAAGCTTTTTTCTTCGCGTATTAATAAATAACCACAAATATTACATGTCACAAACACATTAAAACAAAGTTCATATAAGGTTATTACCTAGCAACATTGTCTATCTTTCAATGACCGTCTCAATAGCAGTACTTCAACACTTTTATTCAGTTAACTAATAATAATTATTCAACTGTAAAAACCCATTAGTCATTACTCATTCAAGTCTAACGTTAAACAATTTTTAATACTTTTTGCATATGGACAGTGTTATTCAAAGTTTTAAAGTAATTATTCCCTCAAAATATCAGGGTACGTGCCCATAATTACCCCCGCAAGCAAGAACAAAAAGAAATAACAATCTATCTTAAAATAAAGCAAAATATTGCAACAACACAACCTGAAAGGGTCTTGTACCAAATTATATAATATCTTGTGACAAATAATATATTCTTTCAGATTATTTGTAAGAAATAATATAAATAAACAAAATTAATTGTATATATATATTTATCCACTTAAATGAAATCTAATCACCGAAATGTATGTACGCGCATAACTTCCGATCGGCTGCAACAAATTGGATTTGGAATTGGAAAATATTTTCATCCCACCATCTCGGAAAGAGTATTTTTGCTCTTCGATATCTGAGTGTAAAAGTCGTTTTTATTCGCTAGAGGATAAAGTAAAATTGAATTTAGAACATCGCATGCACTAAGGTCAAAACATCATTAAACCTATTTACTTTTAACTCCATGGTGCCGTATTTAGCATGCGATCTTTTTTAATTTGTTTCCCCCTTCTTGGACTACTTTTTTTTATTTGTTTTCCCCGCGCTATTTTCTTTTCACGTCATTTAGTTATTTCCTCGGTGAGGTGAAGTGAAAAGTTACGTGTTGCAATCGAGTGCAAAGATTTTTCACCTTGTGCTCTTTTGATTCCCTCGCTGACGCTCAGGATTCTAATTTTTAAATATTAAATAATTAAATATTAGAATCCTTCGCTTGCTCGGTCATCAAAATTGAGCACGCGGTTAAAAAGAAACTTTGCACTCTTGTATAACAAATAACTATTATGTGTAACTGTTCTACGCATATTAATCGAAATTATCGATATGATGTGTTAGATCATGTACATACTTTTATGATTTATTAAATGTTCAAAAGTTTTATTTTACTATTGAGGTCATATATTAAAAAATGGTTGAGACACGCTGCAGTAGACAAATAGAATGTTTTTAAATCTATTTCGTAGTTGGCTTTGATCCTATTTGGAAGGTCAATTTTCCTAGAATTATCTGATAAAAACGTTAACAAACTCGCCGTTTACTTTACTTGATTAAATATATAATACATAAGTGAATGTACATAATGGATATTTCGAATGACGTTAATAAAACAAAGAGTATTTGTGTTGAGTCATATTTCGAGTAATTAGTGTCCTTGTTTTTAGTTGGCTATTTTTTCATCTGAAGTTGCAGCACTATTTTGAAAACAAATAAACTATTTTAATAGTTTACCTACTCACTGCACCCCGCGATATTTCTCGCATGCTTTCCAATTGAATATTGCTGATTTTTTTTTAATAAAGGGAGCCTAGTTTACTCCTTATAACATTAGCTAACTGTCAGTCATGTCAAAACCGGTCCAGCCGTTACAGGGATTAACCAAAAGAATTAGACAAACGAACAAAATAAAAAAAAAATAGGATCACTTTATTGTCGCGCGGCTTCACCGCAAAGATGAGAACAGTACTCCACGTACGAGCAAACCTGGGTCTTGTAAAGAAGACACAGATGCCCAGGCGAGAAGAACCGTCTCACCCTGTTTAAGATACCTAGCTTCCGCGAGGCCACCTTAGTGATACTCTCAACGTATTCGCGCGGGTTAAGATTTCGACAAAGATCCATGCCCAGGATATCGAACCTACGGCAATCAGGTGTTCTGAAAAGTGAGAAGAGGAAGAAATGGACACTTTTTGATAGAAAACGCTCACACCTGTGTTTTCTTGGCGTTGATCTCGACCAGATTCTGAGAGCCCCATCGAGAAATGCGGTCCATAACAAGGTAAAGTTGAGCGACAAGCTCCTGTCATTTCTTGTGGAATGTCCAAAATATCGCCCATGAACTGTGCTGTCATCTGCATAGTAATGAATATTGCCAAGGGTTAGCATGTCATTGATTTGCAGAAGAAACAGTGTGAGCGACAGGACGGAGCCCTGAGGTACTTCAGCGTTTATCGGTTGAAAATCGCAAAGGGCTCTAATGCGGCGCTGGTACAGAAATTCAGCAACTAAGATGCATAGTTTGGGGGGGAAGCCGTATGCCGGTAGTTTGGAGAGAAGCGAACGGTGCCAAACCCTATCAAAGGCCTTGGCCATGTCGAGACTGATGGCCAAGGATTGCCATGCCTGTAAGTAGCCTCGCCCCAAAGGTGTGTGACATACGCTAGAAGATCACCCTGGATCGGTTCAGTCTTAAACCATACTGTTGATCATTTAGTAAGTAGTGATCCTCCAGGTAATGGATCAATCGTCTGTTTTTGATCCGTTCAAATACTTTGCAGAGAATGGAGGTGACGGCTATCGGACGGTAGTTGGCCGAGTTGGAGCAGTCGTCCTTTTTGGGGATGGGTTGAACATTCTCCTCTCTCCAACTCTCTTACTGACATCTGGCAATGCTGTGTAAGTTACTTCTTATATCATCGGCTATCTCCCAATGAAAGTTTCTTCAATTCCGTCCAGCGGTTCCAGATATTACAAGAAACTAACAGACAAACAAACAGTTTTTTTATCTTTTCGTTTTTTTTATGTTAGTACCGTATACAGTTTTATATGCATTTAGTGAAAAGCTATTAATTTAAAATTAAAAACAGAAACCTTAATTTACTTCATTTGTCGAGATTAATTGTAGAGTCTTTTACTTTAAGATTAAAAGAACCGCTAACCTTAGCCTGTTTTCTGCCAATGCAATGACGTAGTTATCTGGAATTTAGGAGATTCACCGCACTACCCGAAACAGGTTCGGTATTCCCGTAGTTAACTTATTATATATCCATCACACCAACTTCCTCAGAAGCAGTTTATCAGCAACATGTGACTAAGTATTAAGTTCTGATTACTTCTCTTCTGCGAAGTGGCGACACAAAAATGTTATTGTTTAATAAGTAACAGGTAAAGTTCTCGGTATATCTAGAGCCTTATTCATTTAAATGACGTTTACTTATAAGGACATTAGTATCTATTATCTATTACTAATATATAAAGCTGAAGAGTTTGTTTGTTTGTTTGTTTGTTTGAACACGCTAATCTCAGGAACTACTGGTCCGATTTGAAAAAATCTTTCAGTGTTGGATAGTACATTTATCGAGGAAGGCTATAGGCTATATATCATCACGCTAGGACCAATAGGAGCGGAGCACCAACGAAAAATGTTTCGAAAACTGGAGAAAATTATCACGCTACGGGCAATAGAAGACGCAAACGAGGTTGCGTGGGTCGGCTAGTCTTGTAAATTGTTGCTTTGGATTCATCCTATTACGAAAATGGACGACTTTGGTATATTTTTACAATCCACACGATTTTCTCTATAGTTCTATCTAGACACGCGGCAGCGTGTCAAGCCAAGTTCAAGCAAAGGAACTGGCTAGCCAGCGCCGAGTGTAATATTACACGAACCACTTGGTGCCACTTTTGAGTCTTCTATAACTCAAAACCTCTTTAACGTAAACACACAAAACTGCGTGTGTTTAATTATGTCTATAAGCACATCTAGAAGCCCAAATTTCATGAAGCTAGCTCAAACGGTTATAAAGATATGAAGGTCAAAAAGTCGTAAATTTTAGCACTGACTGACTGACTTATAGTACCTAATTCTAACCTACTTCTAGATGACCTAGAAGGATGAAATTTGGAATCCAGCTTGGTAATTGTGTGTAAGCGTAGGAAAAAATCTAAAATTAAAAAAAAGTTAAAAAATAGGGGGGGTGCCCATACAACAAAAAAAATTATAGCGCTGGAACCGTTACAAGCAGATATTTGAAACCATGCCAATATATGTATTGCTATTAACAGAAATATCAATTTAAAGTTAAGCCAAAAATAAGTGGTGTCCCCATACAAAAAACTTGTAATACGCGCTAAACAACCGGCCAACGGTGTGTCGTCGGCGGCGTGCCGCACCACATAATATAATTATACACAGAAAAGAAGTTAACCTAAATAAAAACGCTCCCGAGCAACACATAAAAATAGGTAACGCTTACGAATACCGATTTAGTTATTTATTGTTTTATTACATCAAGATATTACGTACTAGAGAAGCCATTCAAAACTAATATTATGTTCCGTTTATATTTGAATTATAACAAAAAAGCGCTGCAGCGCTGAAACAATATTTAGTAGTCTAATTCAACAGTATTAATAAGCAGCGCATTTGAGCTGTAGTTCCTCGCGAGCCGTAATGTCATAAGCGCCGTAATTTTCATGACGCCTGCGCGTTTTAGTCTACGAACTGTTCCAAAGAGTCGCTGTCATAGAGTAAGCGCCAAGCAAAAAAGCAGAACGGATAAATAGTTTGATTCCTATGAAGCTTTATTAGGAAATTTACACTGAGTAAACAGTTCTTCAACAGCTTTGCCACTTTTTTTTTTTTTGGAGAATGCATCGAGATATAAAATATAAAAGCCGAATATTCAATTTTTAAATTCTACTTAAAAATTACAAATAATTGTTGTGTTATTTACGAAGCTGATGCAGAAGCATCACTAGCCCGCCATGGTGTGGGTCACCATGCTGAATTGTTGCATTTTCTGCATTCGCAGTATGGTGACCACCACTCTTGGATTCTACTTATGCTTTCCATCAGGCAGAGTAGAGTCATTTTGGCAGGGCCAAACATAAAAAAAAGAAAGCTATTTTAAACAACATATTATTTTTCCTTATCCAATTAAATAGGATAAATATATTGTGCATTTAACGTCAGTTAATTTTACCTAAATATAACTTCTGTATGTTTTACTCTTAGGTACTTTATGTCAAATAAGGCAACAATGGCGTCTTAAAATATTTTGTTCCTATTTAATTTTAGAAGAATTATATCTGGTTAATTACTGGTGAAAAGTTATTCCTTTGCTTTTCGCCGTATTCCTTGTATTATAAGTGCAATATCTCAAGACACAAAATGGCATATTTCACGAGTTTTAAAACGTTTTTAAAGTTAAATAGAAAGCGACTGAAGGAAGGCTAAATGCAATTGCATGGAGCACCGCACTTATGAGTGGCATCTTCTCTAGTACATTATTATCTTGATGTTTTATTACATTTATGTTCATCCTGCATCTTTCTCAACGATGAATTTTATGATTGTCATACTATAACCATAAACGTTCTTCGTGCCTAAGCCAGTATGAAAGTGAAGTACAGTACTTATATGAGATTGAATGAATAAATAAATACTTTAAACAACCCATTCGCTATAAGTTTGCCGCTGTCAACTGTCATGCGTTTAGCATTGTCTCAGTCACTTAGATCTAGTGTCAGCAGCAAACTTATGTTGCAGCGACGCGGTTGGTCCAACGTCGCCCCAGCCAATAAATAAATAAACAAGGTATAAATTTGTTAGTTCGAACTCTTTGTACCTTAAAAGAAAGTCCAACGTGTAATTACACCAAGGTCAAGGCAATAGCGATGTCTTATTGTTACCAATACATGTAGTACTGGTAAAATTCACTCGCGCCTTGCACTTGTACACGGGAGAAAGCGAGGTTTTCGGGCCCGCGTGGCTCTCAAGCGCTATACGACTTAGAATGTGAACGAACCAAAGTATGCTCTTAGCGGCGCTCATACTCATAATGCCTTTGAAGAGTTTGTTGACTCCCGTCCAGCTGATTTTTACAAGAAGGGCATCAATAAACTGCTAATGCGTTGGCAAAGATGCGTCAATTGCATGGGTGATTAATTCGAATAACAGAAAAAAAAAGTTTGAAACAATAAGTACTTTCACTTATTGCATACAAAATGGCAATTTCATAGGTTATAATTTCAAAGACCTATTATATGTTCACCGGGAACAGTTCTCTATTTGCTTGACTTATGCTATTACCATCCACAAATCACAAGGGCTTAGTCTGGACAGCGCTCTTCTCGACATAGGCACTTCAATATTTAGCAGAGGACAGGCCGTTGCGCTCTCCAGAGTGAAAACACTTATTAATCTAGACCCTAGTCAAATTAAGACCCAAGATAGTTCTATAGTAGAACTAGCAGACCCACGCAACCTCGTTTGCGTCTCCTATTGCCCGTCGCGTGATAATTTTCCCCCGTTTTTGAAACATTTTTCATTGGTGCTCCTCTCCTATTGGTCTTAGCGTGATGATGTATAGCCTATAGCCTTCCTCGATAAATGGGCTATCTAACTTACAGTTAGATAGCCCATTCTACTCAGTTACCTTGGAGTGAAGATCGATTACAGTTTTTCCTGGTCGTCCCATATACAATTCATTTGTGAAAAACTTAGAATATTACTAGGAAAATTCTATCACCTAAGATTTAGAGTACCTAGCACCACATTGAAATGCCTGTACAAACAATTGATTGAACCTATCATAAGTTATGCTCGCTATGGTTTGACTTTTAAATCCTATATGGATAAAATATAAACATTACAGATTAAATTTCTAAAGCTATTGGTAAACAATAAAACTAAAATAAGTTGTAACGACGAGTACAAAAAAGTTATTAAAAAAATGCAATATCCTTCCGGCTAAACTAAGACATATATACCTGTTAATAATAAACCTACGCCGTAGCAATCAAAAGCATGAATTATCACTTGTTACGAACTGTCACGGAACAAGGTCGACTACTGCTGGTAGGCTTCATGTACCAAAAGTTACCAACTACTATGGTGATAGAACCCTAAAAAAACGGTTATTATATATTATGTCCTCAACAGTTTGCCGGTGCATATTATTATCGTTATATCGCCCGGGATTGACCAATTTAAGCATAAACGGGAAGCGTATTAAAAAGGTATCAGATAATGAATAGGCAATGCGCACTATTATCTCTAACATTCAAGAGAATGTAGACAATAGCATGAAAAAGAAAACCGTGCAGCGGAAACGCAAGAAAAAACATTAAATCTTAATAAATCAATCAAACCTGCCTAGTTTTCTTCACAAAAAGTAATGATATCCCACCAGAAACATAAATGTAAAAAAGAAGAGCCAAGTTCAATACAGAAATTATGCGTGGCTGTGGGCTTCGTCGCAAAAAGAATGGAGATCTCTAAATGAGCGCCAAGTTCTATGCAAAATCCAAATTTAATTTATAGGAACAAAATAACATTATGAACAAGTATTAAACGTCATTCATTTTATAAAGTTATTCAACATATATGTATATATATTTTTTTCATTCTGATAAAAACTGGCCAAGTCAAATCTAACCTACTTTAAGATCTCACATTTTAAAATAACAGCAATTGTTATAGGTATCCAATAAAGCAAAGAAATAGAGTTTAATACTTGTAAGAAAAGAAAACCACACACTAGAAACGCAATAAAAAACATTAAATCTTAATAAATCAATTAAACCTGCCTAGTTTTCTTTACAAAAAGTAATGATATCCCACCAAAAACATAAATGAAAAAAAAGGGGAGCCAAGTTCTATACAAAAATTATGCTTGGCTGTGGGCTTCGTCGTAAAAAGAATGGAGATCTAAATGAGTGCCAAGTTCTATGCAAAATCAAAATATGTATTTATAGAACCAAAATAACATTATGAACAAGTATTAAACTCTATTTCTTTGCTTTATTGGATACCTATAACAATTGCTGTTATTTAAAAATGTGAGATCTTAAAGTAGGTTAGATTTGACTTGGCCAGTTTTATCAGAATGAAAACAATATATATACATAAATATATATGTTGAATAACTTTATAAAATGACTGATGTAATGAAAACTGGTCAAGTTAAATCTAACCTACTTTAAGATCTCACATTTTTAAATAACAGCAATTGTTATAGGTATCCAATAAAGCAAAGAAATAGAGTTTAATACTTGTTCATAATGTTATTTTGGTTCTATAAATACATATTTTGATTTTGCATAGAACTTGGCACTCATTTAGATCTCCATTCTTTTTACGACGAAGCCCACAGCCAAGCATAATTTTTGTATAGAACTTGGCTCCCCTTTTTTACATTTATGTTTTTGGTGGGATACAATAGATTAGCTGACCCACGCAACCACGTTTGCGTCTCCTATTGCCCTTAGCGTGATATTTTCGCCCCGTTTTTGAAACATTATCCTTTGGTGCTCTGCTCCTATTGGCCTTAGCGTGATGATATATAGCCTATAGCCTTCCTCGATAAATGTCCTATCCAAGACTGAAAGATTTTTTTAAATTGGACCAGCGTTTCCTGAGATTAGCGCGTTTAAACAAACAAACAAACTCTTCAGCTTTATATATCAGTATAGATTTAAAATCACTAGCTGACCCACGCCACTTCGTCTCTGTCTCTTTTCAATCATGCTCTGCTTCTATTGGCCTAAGCGTTATGTTAAATATTCGATCTAAGGTCAGTTTTGGAGTTAATCGTGAGCAACAACTAACAACGTGACACGTAATATGTATATATATAGACTACCTGAGCCCCGCGGTGCTACCTGCGGTACAACAACATTCGCGAGTAACGCCGCGGGGCAGACCTAGTTTAAGAAAAGTAGCTTAAGTTACTCCTTATATCATCAGCTATCTGCCAATGAAAGTCCCGTCAAAATCGGTCCAGCTGTTTCAGAAATTAGCCGGGAAAAAAGACAGACAGACACATGTAACCAGCAGTAGTCGACCTTGTTCCGTGACAGTTCGGAACAAGTGATAATTCATGCTTTTGATTGCTACGCCGTAGGTTTATTATTAACAGATATATATGTCTTAGTTTAGCCGGAAGGATATCGCATTTTTTTAATAACTTTTTGTAATCGTTGTTACAACTTATTTTAGTTTTATTGTTTACCAATAGCTTTAGAAATTTAATCTTTAATGTTTATATTTTATCCATATAGGATTTAAAAGTCCAACCAAAGTAAAACCAATTGTTTGTACAGACATTTCAATGTGGTGCTAGGTACTCTAAATCTTAGGTGATAGAATTTTCCTAGTAATATTCTAAGTTTTTCACAAATGAATTGTATATGGGACGACAAGGAAAAACTGTAATCGATCTTCACTCCAAGGTAACTGAGTAGAATGGGCTATCTAACTGTAAGTTAGATAGCCCATTTATCGAGGATGGCTATAGGCTATACATCATCACGCTAAGACCAATAGCAGAGGAGCACCAATGAAAAATGTTTCAAAAACGGGGGAAAATTATCACGCGACGGGCAATAGGAGACGCAAACGTGGTTGCGTCGGTCTGCTAGTTCTACTATAGAACTATCTTGGGTCTTAATTTGACTAGGGTCTAGATTAATAAGTGTTTTCACTCTGGAGAGCGCAACGGCCTGTCCTCTGCTAAATATTGAAGTGCCTATGTCGAGAAGAGCGCTGTCCAGACTAAGCCCTTGTGATTTGTGGATGGTAACAGCATAAGTCAAGCAAATAGAGAACTGTTCCCGGTGAACATATAATAGGTCTTTAGCTATGAAATTGCCATTTTGTATGCAATAAGTGAAAGTACTTATTGTTTCAAACTTTTTTATTTCTGTTAATCGAATTAATCACCCATGCAATTGACGCATCTTTGCCAACGCATTAGCAGTTTACTGATGCCCTTCTTGTAAAAATCAGCTGGACGGGAGGCAACAAACTCTTCAAAGGCATTATGAGTATGAGCGCCGCCAAGAGCATACTTTGGTTCGTTCACATTCTAAGTCGTATAGCGCTTGAGAGCCACGTGGGCCAGAAAACCTCGCTTTCTCCTGTGTACAAGTGCAAGGCGTGAGTGAATTTTACCAGTACTCTTAAATTAGTCAATACATACATGTATCGGTAACAATAAGACATCGCTATTGCCTTGACCTTGGTGTAATTACACGTTGGACTTTCTTTTAAGGTACAAAGAGTTCGAACTAACAAATTTATACCTTATTTATTTATTTATTGGCTGGGGCGACGGTGGACCAACCGCGTCGCTGCAACATAAGTTTGCTGCTGACACTAGATCTAAGTGACTGAGACCATGCTAAACGCATGACAGTTGACAGCGGCAAACTTATAGCGAATGGGTTGTTTAAAGTATTTATTTATTCATTTAATCTCATATAAGTACTGTACTTCACTTTCATACTGGCTTAGGCACGAAGAACGTTTATGGTTATAGTATGAAAATCATATAATTCATCGTTGAGAAAGATGCAGGATGAACATAAATGTAATAAAACATCAAGATAATAATGTACTAGAGAAGATGCCACTCATAAGTGCGGTGCTCCATGCAATTGCATTTAGCCTTCCTTCAGTCGCTTGCTATTTAAATTTAAAAACGTTTTGAAACTCGTGAAATATGCCATTTTGTGTCTTGAGATATTGCACTTATAATACAAGGAATACGGCGAAAAGCAAAGGAATAACTTTTCACCAGTAATTAACCAGATATAATTCTTTTAAAATTAAATACGAACAAAATATTTTAAGACGCCATTGTTGCCTTATTTGACATAAAGTACCTAAGAGTAAAACATACAGAAGTGATATTTAGGTAAAATTAACTGACGTTAAATGCACAATATATTTATCCTATTTAATTGGATAAGGAAAAATAATATGTCGTTTAAAATAGCTTTCTTTTTTTTATGTTTGGCCCTGCCAAAATGACTCTACTCTGCCTGATGGAAAGCATAAGTAGAATCCAAGAGTGGTGGTCACCATACTGCGAATGCAGAAAATGCAACAATTCAGCATGGTGACCCACACCATGGCGGGCTAGTGATGCTTCTGCATCAGCTTCGTAAATAACACAACAATTATTTGTAATGTTTACGTAGAATTTAAAAATTGAATATTCGGCTTTTATATTTTATATCTCGATGCATTCTCCAAAAAAAATAAAAGTGGCAAAGCTATTGAAGAACTGTTTACTCAGTGTAAATTTCCTAATAAAGCTTCATAGGAATCAAACTATTTATCCGTTCTGCTTTTTTGCTTGGCGCTTACTCTATGACAGCGAATCTTTGGAACAGTTCGTAGGCTAAAACGCACAGGCGTCATGAAAATTACGGCGCTTATGACATTACGGCTCGCGAGGAACTACAGCTCAAATGCGCTGCTTATTAATACTGTTGAATTAGACTACTAAATATTGTTTCAGCGCTGCAGCCCTTTTTTGTTATAATTCAAATACAAACGGAACATAATATTAGTTTTGAATGGCTGGTCTAGTACGTAATATCTTGATGTAATAAAACAATAAATAACTAAATCGGTATTCGTAAGCGTTACCTATTTTTATCTGTTGCTCGGGAGCGTTTTTATTTAGGTTTACTTCTTTTCTGTGTATAATTATATTATGTGTGACACACCCTTGGCCGGTTATTTAGCGCGTATTACATGTTTTATGTATGGGGACATCACTTATTTTTGACTTAACTTTATTTTGATATTTCTGTTAATAGCAATACATATATTGGCATGGTTTCAAATATCTGCTTGTAACGGTTCCAGCGCTATAATTTTTTTTGTTGTATGAGCACCCCCCCCTATTTTTTAACTTTATTTTAATTTTAGATTTTTTGCTACGCTTACACACAATTACCAAGCTGGATTCCAAATTTCATCCTTCTAGGTCATCTAGAAGTAGGTTAGAATTAGGTACTATAAGTCAGTCAGTCAGTGCTAAAATTTACGACTTTTTGACCTTCATATCTTTATAACCGTTTGAGCTAGCTTCATGAAATTTGGGTTTCTAGATGTGCTTATAGACATAATTAAACACACGCAGTTTTGTGTGTTTACGTTAAAGAGGTTTTGAGTTATAGAAGAGTCAAAAGTGGCACCAAGTGGTTCGTGTAATATTACACTCGGCGCTGGCTAGCCAGTTCCTTTGCTTGAACTTGGCTTGACACGCTGCCGCGTGTCTAGATTAAGTAGGATGATTGATCTATACGCAAATGACACTAAGTTAAGTCTAAAGACCTTGGCTTTTTTATTTTAATCCAAAATACACGGATATAACCTCGAAGCGACAAGTACATATATGCCTACACATATTACTTTCATTTTCATAAGATTAAATCATTAAAACTTATAAATAAAACTTCGCAACGGAAATAAATACTGGAATATTGACTCTATAAATAAACATAAGTTATATTGACTGTACGGATGATAGCGGGGCTAAGCGGTCACCTCGCGCTTCCTATTGTGTTGGGGGTCAATGCCCAGATGGGATCTTTCGTGATCAGACTTTACGTGATCTACAAATTGATGTTTGTGTCTATACATATGTTCTTCGAGTCCTTTTCAAGTATGTGTAAAATACGTCACAATATATATTCCTAGTGCGTAGGTGCTTTTGGAAATAAACATAAATTAATTGCATAGGTAATCCATACAAATGTTATAACTTCCAAAGTAAGTCGGTCATGTCTGCTAACCTATAACGGCTAAACCGCTGCACCGATTTCGACAATGAAATTCGGCAAAGAGATACTTTGATTCTTTTTTTGTTTGTTTGTTTGTTTTAATGCAATCTGTTTCATGTGAACATTTAGCATAAGGTCATGAATTTATCATTTCAACTTGCATTTGCCTCGTTGGTCTAGCGGTTGGCGTGTGCGACTGCTGATCATGAGGTCTCGGGTTCGATTCCCGGGTCGAACCAAATGTTTGTATGATCTACAAATATTTGTTTCGGAGTTTGGGTGTTTTCTATGTATAATATGTATGTATTTACAAAAAAAAGTAAATATGTATTTATATCAGTTGTCTAGTACCCATAACACAAGCTCTGCTTAGCTTGGGACTAGATGGCGTGTTAGATGTCTGAAATATTTATTTATTTATTTATTTATGTTTAATAATCCCTATAAATCTCTAGGGGACTTTCTTTGTAGCCTTTTGAATGTGAAAGTGTTATTCATTAAGTGCACAGTCAGTGTGTTTGGATGGTTTTCTAGTCTATTCCTGTAGGATTTCATTGAGTACTTAATCTCCTCTCTCTCTTTGATTCTTGAGGAAAAAAATATTCTACTTTTTAGCGCCAAAACTGACATACGCTCAAACAGAATCCTGGGCAAAAGCTGGTTTAAAAACGTACACGACACGGGTCCTTGAAGAGTGACATACATAAGGCCCGTTCCTTTACACACAAGGTTCATTCAATATAATATGAATTATCTATAAGATATTTATTACTTATACATTTATATCTATAGGTATCTATACTAATATATAAAGCTGAAGAGTTTGTTTGTTTGTTTGTTTGAACAAGCTAATCTCAGGAACTACTGGTCTGATTTGAAAAATTCTTACAGTGTTAGATAGCCCATTTATCGAGGAAGGCTATAGACTATATATCATCAAGCTAAGACCAATAGGAGAGGAGCACCAATGAAAAATGTTTCAAAAACGGGGGAAAATTAATATAGGCAATTAAAATAGGGCAATAAGATCGGCTAGTTCAATATAAAATGAATTATCTATAAGATATTTATTACTTATACATTTATATCTATAGGTATATTATATAATTACATTCTTCTTAGTGTAATCACTGACGAAATATATACAAATATATAAAGCGACGATAAAAATACTTGCGATTCCCGTCAATACAAATAAATAAAATTGGAGCGTCTGTTTGTAATATTAAAATAACGGCTTTTTACTAAATGCATATGTATGTATACACGGTACATATACCAAAAGTGTACGTAATTGAAAAAAAAATTGTATGTCTGTCTGTCTGTCTGTTTTACCATAAAACAGGTTATAGTATAATCAGTCAATCTTAATAGATAGACATATGCTGTCGCGTACTTTATTTTAGAACTTATTAAAAGAAAACAATTCTCTCATACGTAGGTTTTGTAACACTATCCGTTTCACAGAAGAGGAGAATCTTTTGTTCTGTGATCCGTTTACAGCGGCGCACGCTACTAAAACTTACAAAAGGAATAATTTTCCCTACTTTTTCCAACATTTTTTTTAATACTCCACTACATTAAGTCGTAGCGTGATTATTGTATTTATTTTATTTTATTTTATTTAATAGATACAGATACAGATAACAGATTGAAAAAATTCAAAGAGCAGTCTTAACAGTACATAATAGTAAACCTGCAATCCAGTTACAACTGTACACAACTTTGACAGTAGACAGTGCTTCGTTTTGGCATAAAAATAAAAATTATAAGATGAAAACAAAAACTAACCATAATTAGGTATACCGTTACAAACTAAATATTTATATAGCAGTTATATATGGCCATCCTCGATAACTGGTCTACCCAAACATGAAAAGAAAAACCAAATCGGACAAGTACTTCCTAAGATTAGCGTGTTCAAACACAATATTATAGTATAGTTATAATTAGTATAATTTTTTAACACAAGAAGTCTATATAATTTTGATGCCAGTAAGTATGTCACTTCGACACGGTCCTAAAGAGACGCCTCGGGACCTTGGCGGTGCAAAAACATGACCGGGGTCATTTAATCATCGCCGTGTAAGGTTGCACAATTTGCAGACCGTTGAATGATTATGCCTTTTGTTCATTAGATAATACAATTTATTAATGTATTTTAAAATTACTTAGTTGGCTTAGACTCGGTAATTTTAAAATTCATTAATAAATTGTATTATTTATTGAACAAAAGGCTTACTACTTAGTGCCTAGTTGGTCTAGAGGTTAGCGTAAGCGACTGCGGATCAAGAGGTCCCGGATTCAATTCCCAGGTCGGTCTGCTATTGGGTTTTTCTTACAAGAAATTTTTAATAGCAGCTCGGAGTATGGAAGATGGCGGTGTTTCCCGCCCGTGCCTCGGAGAGCCCGTTGAGCCGTCGGTCCCGGTTGTCATGTACATCTATGGCAATCGTTATTGGGACGTCAGTGCCCTCAATTAAACTGACAACTAGTGCAATCTTCGAATTCAGTGCCAGTTGCTCTGTGTAAAAACTGATATTCAGGTAAAACCGGTTTAACTAGTAGCCAACCCCAAATAATCGTGGAACTAACAAAGGCTAGGACTTAGTTGGCTTAGAATCTTTTAATAAACAAATAGCAGCAACCCACTTTGTAACTTTTGTAACTTTTGAATCGGATTTTGTTCACTATTTTATTGATTTCAATTTTGTTTTCACATAACCCTATTATTTCAAAATAAAATGTAGTTTTATCTAATTCACTAAACATCAGTTATCTGCCAGTGAAAGTCCCGTAAAAATCGATCTAGCCGTTCCAGAGATTAACCGGAACAAAACAGACAAACAAACAGTGAAAGTATTAAAAAGATTTATGAAATAAGTATCGTATGTAATACTATATAGGTACATTTAGTGAAAAGCTGCGAATTTGAAGTTACAAACAGACACCTTAATGTTAATTATTTGTATGAATTCAATAAGGTTATTCAATGTTTTCTATTCTATTATACCATTAACAGCTTCTAATAATCCACAACTGGAGAGCTGTGCTGTCGTCTTATGTAGTTTGCTCCCTCATTTGACTCCCACGACACTCACCGGATGATAAGGAGTGATGACACATACTTAAATAGCAGTAACTAATATGAAAATGTGCGTAGTTAAAAAAAAGATTGTTGTAGAGTTAATTTTTATTTAGTTTCCTTTTCTTAAAGAGAGAACAGGGATCTACCGCACAGATTGTGCCTAAGTCGCTTGATTATTTCAGATTCATCTCTCATCGTCGATCCCACAGTGCCTAAAGACGAAAGTCTTCAATCAGTGCGTCCTACCCGTCATGACAATCGGATTCTCACCTTGGACGCTTACGGTACGGATGGTCCACAAGCGACATGCAATTGCAGAAGCCTATATCCAGCAGTGAACTCTAGACTGATGGTAATCATGACTAAATACCTGATTTGTAAACTGCAAATGGATGTAAACCATTTAATACGTGAATATAGTAGTGAAAATCCGAAAATTTCAAAGACTTCCGTGGAAAGCTGAGCCGTGTCGCTAGTATACTATTTTATAATAAACTAGCTGAACCCCGCGGTGTTACCCGCGGTTAATGTTGTACCGCGAGTAACCGCAGAGTAGCCGCGCGACAAAGTTAGTCTAAAAAAAGTAGCCTAAGTTGCTCCCCGGATCATCAGTTACCTGCCAGTGAAAGTCCCGTCAAAATCCGTCCAGCCGTTCCAGAGATTACCCGGAACAAACAGACAGACAGACAGACAGACAGACAAAAAATTTTTTAACTACATTTTTCGTATATGTACCGTGTATACATACATATGCATTTAGTAAAAAGCGGTTATTTTAATATTACAAACAGACACTCCAATTTTATTTATTTGTATAGATTAGAAAGTAACTGTTATATAAAAACTATCGTTTATAAGTATGTAATAAACTTGTACAAAGTTATTTTCTTAGTTTCATTTCGACTCGTATATTTAGTTCTATCAATATTTTATTAAAGTAGGTAGGTAGGCAAATTGTTAATTGGTAATGAAGAATTAATTTTGGACGTTGCCAGTTTAAAAAAAACCGTGCACTAATATATGCTGATAGCCGTGAAACGAAAATGTGAGTAATTACTGATGTTACCTATGTATAGACTCAATTAGTTAATTACTGGCATTACCTGGTTAGTTTCGTTGTAATACATATTTATGTATGTATATACTTATCTATACTAATATAAAAAAAAATGAAGAGTTTGTTTGGTTGAAAGCGTTAATGTCAGAAAGTACCTACTGGTTCGACTTAAAAGTTCTTAACAATTATTTTTACGGGAATTAACGCGATCACTTTTTAAAAGGTATTACATACCTCTGATTTGCCTGACGTTTCGACCAGGTTGCACTGGCCGTGGTCACAGGCTGACCTTGAGCCTGTGACCACGGCCAGGCTGACCTTGACCTTGAGTGAGCGACCTATGTAATACCTTTTAATAAGTGATCGCGTTAATTCCCGTAAAAATAATTGTTAATATATCATGGAACGTGAAAGTTTAAAAGTTAGTTAAAAGTTCTTTTTCACTGTTATGGTCCGTACTCGCATGCGGTATTACTCGATAGTTTAACTTTAAAACAAGTAAAAATTTACGTGCGGACGGCAAAACTCATAACTTATTTAATTCTATCGAGCCGGCTCGATGCGATCCTTCGGATGGAATAAATAAACCGTTTGCTTTATGTGCTCGCGAGTTGATAAGTTTGTTTGCTGATAGCGATTTTTAGCAATCGTCTCTAAAACCACTCAAAGATTCGGCTGAAACTCCTGCCAGTAGGCATCTAAAGTCTGCAAACGTCACTTGATATAGTCTGGAGTTCTACGCTCATGTCCAGTCTTCTTAAAATTAACAAACAACTGGTTCATGGCTGCCATGATCTCATTTTGATTTTCTACAAGATCCTCCATTTTTTTTGCTCATGATGTATAGTTAAAAAGGAAAGATTTTACTTTGATAACCCTGACTGCAAAACACCCTGTATAGGTGCCGCTGTGCTTATTCCTGGGGCTGCTCCTAGCCAGAACTAACGCTGCTAGTGTCCACAGGTGTGCTGATAGGACCGTAACCGTATACACGAAATGTTCTTGATCGAACACTCGCGTTATAGTCCCATGTTACGGTTACACTTGAAGGACCTTTATTGTAAGGTCTTCTCAAAAGCTCGAAGGACCATTAATGTAGGGTTAGTTTCCCTAACTTTACTGATAGTTGAGAAATGAGTAGACAACTTTCCCGAATTATGGTTTTATTGCTACTAAATGATGTATCAAATTATGTGTTTAACGTAATTGCACAATGTAACATGAGTGCAATATAAATAGGTTGATGTAAATTTGAAACTTTGAAAAAATAATCCTGCAAGTGAATGAAAGTACTGAATTAATGATATTAAAATACAGATAGGTTATTGAACATGGCCGTTAGACGGTTCTTACAACTTGTTCAAAATAACTATCTAATTAAAATATATTTCGCTTTTCGTCAAGACATCGTAATGGAAGTCGAAAGCCTACCACCGGTAAATAGGATCAGCGCCATCTACTGAATACAACCAGAACTAACATAAAAAGTTTATGTTTTAGCGCGAGTTAGAAGTCCGCGCACTTCGTATTAGCAACTTTCTGACAATCCGAACCGGGCTTTATGGTCATTGATCATTGGTGCTCCGTTCCTATCGGTCTTAGCGTGATGATATATAGCCTATAACCATCCTCGATAAATGTACTATCCAACACTGATAGAATTCCTGAGAGCGTTCAAACAAACAAACTCTTCAGCTTTAAATTAGTATAGATTATGATATTAGGGGCAACGGTTAGAGAGTACGTGTGGTGAGTTTGGTGACGGATAAAAAATAAAGAGTATCACCTCTACTCATCCTGTGGCCGTCGTAAGAGCCGACTAAGGGATATCAAATTCAATTCTAAGTTTTATTGTCAAGAACAAATTGAAACAGAGAGCACAAATGATGAGCTATAGAAATAACTAGCCGTCCCACACAACCTCGTTTGCGTCTCCTATTGCCCGTAGCGTAATAATTTTCCCCCGTTTTAGTAACATTCTTCATTGTTGCTCCGCTCCTGTAGGTCTTAACGTGATGATATATAGCCTATAGCCTTCCTCGGTAAATGGGCTATCTAACACTGAAAGAATTTTTCAAATCGGACCAGCGGTTCCTGAGATTAGGGTGTTCAAACAAATAAACAAACAAACAAACTCTTCCGCTTTATATATTAGTACGTACTAGCCGACCCACGCAACCTCGTTTGCGTCTCCTATTGCCCGTAGCGTAATAATTTTCCCCCGTTTTCGAAACATTTTTCATTGGTGCTCTGCTCCTATTGTCCTAGCGTGATGCTATACAGCCTATAGCCTTCCTTGATAAATGGGCTATCTAACACTGAAAGAATTTTTCAAATCGGACCAGCGGTTCCTGAGATTAGCGTGTTCAAACAAACAAACTCTTCAGCTTTATATAAAGCTGAAGAGTTTGTTAAAACTGATTGCTCGTTAAAACTGATTTGTTAGTTGACAAATAAAAGAGTGTTGGTTATGCGTAGTTAAGTTGTTAATTTTTAACCGACTTCAAAAAAAAGGAGGAGGTTTTTCAATTCGACCGTATATATATTTTTTTAAACAATAAATGTTCATTTCACAATCTATTTTAAACAATAAATTGTTAAGTTATTAGTATTCATTAGTTATTCTATTGTGATTACAGAGATTTATTTTCTTAAAAGAATACAATAGTCACTTATAGAGAAAAATATAGTTCTAAACAAAAATATATTACCTAACGAGCGTAGTTCTTAAGGTAGTTGTTAATTTTTTTTTATGACACGGGTAGTATCTATTACTAATATATAAAGCTAAAGAGTTTGTTTGTTTGAACGCGCTAATCTCAGGAACCTCTGGTCCGATTTGAAAAATCTAATGTAAACCGACTTCTAAAAACGAGGTGGTATCTCAATTCGACCTTTTGTTATTTTTTTTTATAGAACAGGGGGTAAACGGGCAAACGTATCGTCTGACTACCGCCGCCCATGTATTGCGGGTGGCAACACCAAAGGCGTCACAAGTGGGGGGAGGGGTTGGGCATGGGCCTTCGGTATGCGCACTCACTCCGTGAAACACAGCGCAAACGCTGTTTTACACCGGTTTTCTGTGAAGCCGTGGTATCACTACGGTCGAGCCGGCCCATGCTTGCCGAAACCTGGCTGCCTTATAATAATAAACAAATGAAGTTCCCGGTTCATCTTCTTAAATAACAAAGATTATTGAAAGGCTGAATAGCAACTGATATTATTATGTATTTTATAACTAGGTTTAGTGATTAATAAATGATGTACTAGTGTATGAAACGCATAAGTTATTGGCCATAAAACGTTATTATCAAGACGCAACTTGAACGGATTGCATTCAAGGACTCTATTGAGCAACGCATCTTCGATTTCTTACTCAATTGAATTACCTACACTTAAATAAATCTTCCTAGCCTTTATTATTCCCAATATTAATATAAGGGTCGGGTAATGGTTCAACCGGTTTTACCTGAATATCAGTTTTTCCAAGGAGCGACTGGCATCTGACCTCCGTAACCCTGAGGGTGAACTGAATTCGAAGGTTGAACTTCAATACAAAGGACACATAGCTGGTTCGCATCACCCAAAGTTTTGTATGTGGTATTAAGAACTCCTTGTGTAGTATGTTTGCAGGAAGTTTTAATATAGATAAAACTAGTCTATCTATACAAATAAACAAAATTGGAGTGTCTGTTTGTAATATTATAATAATCGCTTTTTACTAAATGCATATGTTATGTACTGCCTCGTTGATCTAGCGGTTGACGTATGCGACTGCTGATCAAGAGGTCTCGGGTTCGAATCCCGGGTCGGGCCAAAAGTGTTATTGAGTTTTTCTGATTCTATAAATACTTAATAACAGCTCGGAGTTTGGAAGTTGCGGTCTGAACCCCCGTGCCTCGGAGAGCACGTTAAGCTGTCGGTCCTGCGCCTAATCTCTCCCCGATCGTGTCGGTTAACCGTCCCATCGGATTATGAGAGTGACGGAACAGAGAGTGCACCTGTGTTTGCGCACACACTTGTGCACTATAATATCTCCTGCGTAGTTGGTTGGTCTCTGTTGAGACTGGCCGCCGTGGCCGTAATCGGCTAGGAGAACTTCAGTATGTTATGTACGTACGTACACATACCAAAATAACATTTTTTTAATTTTTGTCTGTCTGTCTGTCTATTTGTTCCGGGTATGTTTGCTCCGACTAATCTTTGGAATGGCTGCAACGATTTTGACGGGACTTTCACTAATAGGTAGCTGATGATATAAGGAGTAACGTAGGCTACCTTTTTTAGACTATCTGCGCGCCGCGGCGTTACCGCGGTACGACATTCATTTTTATAGTTGCAAAAACCACCTTTTAAATTTGTCCTTGTAGGGGGACTTGGCTTGGCTTGCGGGTTATCTTGGGTGGCGGTAACCTCTTACCTGCAGGTGACTTGTCTGCTTATCTGACCCTTACTCAACATGGACAGTTTTTTTTTTTTTTTTTTTTTTTTTAATTGCTATCCCATTGGGGGGATAACTCCGCTTTTCCCCGTCCATGAAACGACAGGACCTTGTTGTTCAATATAATATTTTTGACGTTAGTTTGTATATGTTTTTCGCACTAAGTGCTTCGGTACAATCATTCTTATTAACTTATACTTTTATTTATATACTAATTAGTTTCATCAGTGACCTGGGGTATTTTCTTACATATTGTTATTGTTTTACTGCATGTCTATTTTAATCTTATTTAAAATTTTCTTATTCTTTGCTTGTATATCATTTTATGCTTTTAATTATCTAATTCTTGTTTTTTAATAGTGTAAATATTCTTATTGGTTTTCAATTTTTTATTTTTCTGTCTCTTTTTACAATATGTTTTGAAAATTTCATTTATCATATCTTCCTCTGATTTAGTTATATACTTGTTTAATTTTGAAAAAGTCTTTAATTACAATTTTGTCCATGGTTAATAATTTTTGATTGAACATTTCTAAATTTTTCTCATAATATTTAATAATTTTTTAAAACTAATATAATATTTTTCATAATACAATTTCTGATGTTAGTCACCCGAGACGCCTCACACAGCAATCGTTCCCCGACCCGTGAGATCATCATACCTATGACTCGATGTGTTTTGTGTACTTGTATGATGTTTTATGTGCGTGTTTCACTTTTCCAAATTCATACGTGTCTTTTCTACCTTCCTTATCAATAATGTATTTATATGTTAAAATATATATAATTATTGCCATTCCTGTTATGAATTTTTTCCCTTTCCATTTTTGTTTATTTACGTGTATGTGTTAAATGTTTATGTGCATGTTTAGATATATTCATATATTTTTAAAATATATTTCCTAAATCTATGTGTGTGCGTGTGTATGTTCTGTGTTGTGTATATGCGTGAGTGAGTGAGTGAGTCATAGATATGACGTTGTCTGTCTCGCTAGGTAGTCCCATTTCGAGCGGGTCGGACATTCGGCACTGAAGGCGTTGTGGCCGACGTTCTGCAGCCCAGAGTGCGAGCAGTTGCAGCACCGCGGTTCGACTCTCGCGGTATAGTCGGGGCACTTCTCGCGTAGATGCGAGCCCCCACAGTGGCTGCACCTGTCCACACTCTCGGTGCAGAACTTACGGCCGTGTCCGAATGCCAGGCACTTCGTGCATTGGATGACCGGAGACTGGTCCTCCACTCTGACCCTTTGCAGGTCCAGGTAGAGGGTTCCAGTCTCCGTCATCCTCTGCCATACCCTTGGCTTTACTTGGATCACTATGTGAGACGTCCTCGGATTCTTGGTCCTTTTTTTCTATTTGATTTTCATCTCTCTCTCTTCTTGTGGTAGGCCCACGAAAATATCGGCGTTTTGGGTGTAGAGGGCCCCTAACGCATCCTCGTCGTCACTCTCGATGTAGACATCTTTGAGGACGACGAGTGGGTCTTTGTTTCTCATGGGCGCTACCACAAGCCCACCTTTATGGCCTTCTAGCTGCACCCTCACCCTGTCCCGCTCCACTTCCGTGTCGCAGCCCAGGATGACGGTGCCGCCCTTGGCCTTCCTGGCCTTGCAAACCTTAAGACCAGTGGTCCTGGAGTCGACCGCCTTCTTCACCCTGGCGAGTACCTCATCGGCAGTCTCCTGACTGTCGTTTGAGGTCACCGCCAGCGAGTGAAGTGCCGGTCGACGCCCGGGCCTGGTTGCTGCTGCGCTGGCATAGGTCATCGGGATCGGGTTCGGGACGCTTTCGGGCATTCGCCCCTTCACTGCCTCACCGATGTGCGTCTTCGTCTCCATTACAATGTCCCTGGCGACAGTCCCAACCAGGTCTTCGAGTTGGGACTGCGCACGCACTACGATCCCCTCTGTTGCCTTGTCGATGTCTACTTGGGTCTCCTCGATTTTCACGTAGATCTTTTCGATGGCGTCTGCGCCTCGGTCGTCATTACTTTTGTCGAGGTCCTGTATCTCCTTCTTCAGCTTGAAGTAGGCCTCGTCGATCCACGTGAAAACCGAGTCCTCCATCTCTGTCAGTCTCGCCAGCAATCCCTCTTGTGCCGAAGATGCGGCTACCGCGGCCGTATTCTCCTGTACAGAAGCCACAGCCACGGCAGCCGCACCAGCAGCACCGGACGCCGCCGTTTCCAGGGTCTGCAACCGCCTACTCAACTCGAAGAGTATGCGGATGCCCCTATCGGATTTTTCCTCCAGGAAGGATTTAATGTCCCGCCTCATCTGAGGGTACTGTTGGACCTTTGAGGGTATGTCCTCAAAGGTCTTCATCACTTCCTGGAGGAGGTGGTCACTCGACAACTCAGCGTAGTTGGTTTGCTGTTTTCTGTATTGGTCCATGTTGTCGAGTGACCTTCTCTTTGCTCCCGGTCTTCTTATAAAAGTTTTGGCGGCGTCCGTGACCACTGAGGGTGAGGTAGTGGCGCCGGGAGTCGGCGGTTTTTTGGCTGCGCCAGCTGTAGGTGGTGTATTGAACATCTTGTGTATGTTTAAGGGAGAGTGTGATACAAAGTGTCGTGTGTATATGGGGAAAGTTGTCTATGAGTATATGTATGAACAACCCTGTATAGGGGGGGTGGATGTCAAAGTGTATGTGTCTGACCCTGTAAAGGGGGGTATGTGTAGATTAGTCAACTAAAATAATTAAAAACAGTGAACAATCAACTTATACAGTAATAAATCTGTGCTCTAATTTGAGCCGGTCTGTTTATTATAGGAGGTGTATAGAGCCTCGGTCAATAAATTAAAATATACGAAATTTGAAATAAATTAGATAAATAAATAAAATGAGTATAAAAATAAAATAAATTTTTGGTCGATACCACCGGTTTACGACCCCTGGTCAGCGAACCCTATATATCCCGTGAAATACGGGAGGGTGGGCGGCCAATTTTTCGGATTTCTACTGTCCGGATCCAAACAAAAGAGGTGTCGGTAGACATTTTTCGGATTTCTACTGTCCGGATCCAAACAAAAGAGGTGTCGGTAGACGGGTCTTGCAGAGACCTATCTAAATATATATAATTTGTAATATCCAAATGTATGTCTATCGAATTATTCGACGAAAACCTTCAAAATTTTGAAAAATTGCCAAAAATTAAATTTAAAATAAAGTTTTATGAATTCCTATTTGCAGAATATACACAAATAGGATGTCTATAGACGGGTCTAAGCGAGCTCTATCTAAATCTGTAAGATTTATAGTTACCAAAAATAGGGATATAAAGTTATTCACTGAAAACCCAAAACATTTTTAAGAAATACCTAAGTTTCAGAATAAATGTAAAAAATTTTCTATCTTCCAGTTGCCGGAACTAGATGAAAGAGGTGTCGTTAGATAGACCTTGAAGAGATGTATCTAAATATGTAAAAAAGTCAAATATATATAGAAGGGTTATCGAATAATTCGTCAAAAAGTACTGAAAAAAGTCAAAATTCAAAAATGAAAAAATTCTATGTCCAAATATTAAATCTTTTGTTTGTTTTTCAGGTTTTAATCTTCCCACAGGACGCAGGAGTGTCTAAAATGATGGTTTCAATTG
Source organism: Spilosoma lubricipeda (assembly GCA_905220595.1). Classification (NCBI taxonomy): domain Eukaryota; kingdom Metazoa; phylum Arthropoda; class Insecta; order Lepidoptera; family Erebidae; genus Spilosoma; species Spilosoma lubricipeda. The sequence continues at coordinate 2,614,693 of HG992296.1, forward strand.
ACAACGGTGGTATAATTGGCTATACTCAAGAAAAAATTTCGTATAACATGGACAGTTTAGAACCTACTCCGGGATCCTCTTTTCTTGATTACACCATGTCGCAAACACAAGAACTGCTTTGTAAGAACATAGAGTTAGTATATCCTACTAATTGTAAGGATGGATGGATGTTTGTTACTCTTTCACGCAAAAACTACTGAACGGATTTGGATGAAACTTTACAGTAATATAGCTTATACATCAGAATAACACATAGGCTACTATTTGCCGCGATAACCGACATATACGCGGGCGGAACCGCGGGCAACAACTAGTATACTATATATCTTCTTTGAATAAGTTCCTTTCTATCACATCTCTATTGAATTGGTTGATTTCTCTCCCAAAACCCAAGAGTATTTTGAAAAAATCAGTTTCGATTTACAGAGTGAATTAATTACTCGTATACCTATTTATTTAAACTTATGCGTATATAGTTTATATATTTTTTTAAACTTAGTTATATATGTATACTCGTAGTTTATACAAAACACAAGATCACAATTCAATGCTATTGTTGCATATTGAATATGCAATTGATTATTAAATCTTCTCTACATTTTTAATATATTTAATTTTAAGGTCACTTTATAAAACAAATAATAAAATAATCTACAAAATAAACTTTTATAAAGAGTAAATTGTTAATGTAGACTATACTTATTTTTTTATGTATGACCTGCCAAAATAACTCTGTCTGATGTAAAGCATAAGCAGAATCCAACTGTAGTGGCCAACATACTCATTGCGAATGCAGAGAATGCAACAATGCAGTATGGTGACCCACACTATGATGGCCTAGTGATTCTGCGGCATCATTGGGCCTCCGGTCTCGCACTCACCACCGAAACACGACAGCACGATCACTGTCATTTTACGTTGACTTTCCGTGCTCAGGTAGCGCCTCGGTCGAGCTGACCCAACCGGGTTGAAATCAGCGCGATTCTGCTACCTTGTTATCTACTACATTATTTAATACTAGCGACACGGCCCGGCTTCATGTATGTTTCTAAAGTCCCCGGTGATACTTGATATAGTATAGTTTTAGAACAGGAATTGTCCGTTTAGAAAATAAAACAGCGGCAAATGATTTTTTCATATACATATATCTTCTTTCTACTTACTTTGCTGCAAGCTTTTATTAAAGTGGTTATGTTTGGCAGATGAGAGCGTGCGGTACCAGAGTGTTGCTAAATTTCAGAGAGTTCTTTGTTGCTAAATGTTAAAAACTACGTAATCTATACAAATAAATAATATTGGATTGTCTGTTTGTAATATTAAAATAACGACTTTTTACTAAATGCAGATGTATGTATACACGGTACATATACCAAAAATGTAGTTAAAACAGTTTTTTCTGTCTGTCTGTTTATTCGGGTAATCTCTGGAACGGCTGGATGGATTTCGACGGGACTTTCAATGGCAGGTAGCTGATGATCCCGATGACTGGATGAGGCTACTTTTTTAGACTTACTTTGTCCATCGGCGTTCCTCGCGGTACAACAATAACCGCGGGTAACACCCCGGGGTTCAGCTAGTAAGCAAATAAAAACCACTTGAGTGCCTCAGTGGCGCAGTGGTAGCATATGCTGTGGTTGAAGTCACGTTCAATTTTCGAGTCGGACCAAATGTTACTAAATGTTTTCTTTAAACAATATGTATGTATTTATAATAAAAGTATTTTATAAGTAAATTTGGCTTTCCTGTGAGCAGAGCTATGCAACAGAAACTAGACAAACAAACAAACAAACTAGATATAAACAGTTACATAGAAATTGTTATTTAATAACAGTAGGGACTGGAGCTGTCCTCCCTGTACCTCCTGTTATATTTAATACAATTATAATACCATGGGCAAATTTAATAGGATTGACTTCAAACTACATCCATTTCCTATTCCGGTATAACCGTGAAGTATTGGCTTCGTTACATATCTGGTTGAAGCGGTCAGAACTGCCCAGGCCGGCTCCCCTGCCCAAGGTCATCAGCAAATAGCACACTTCCTCATTATACACCACAATTATTTTGTTCCACTAAATCAAAGCAATTACTTCAGAGTCAAACGAACATTAAATATCGCCAGCTTTGTCTGACGAACAAGGTTAGACAAGGATAGGAAGTCAAGGAGATGATTGAGGGCGAAGGGATTTAATAGAAACAGATTAAAAGCTTCCGCGTGTAGTTTTAGCAAATAAACTTTGTATTGGAGGACTAGCTCTACACACGGTTTTGCCTTCGTTTACTTTCGACTTTTCTGTCTGTTACGTAAAAAATTATATTGTGTTATTTCGGATTAATGTTAATCGTTTCAAAGCAAACAAAAAAACTCAATTTCGCACTATAGGAACACACAGATCTTAACTGTTACATAGCGGATCCATTCCTCTATTCCTTCAAACCCTAATTTTAAGACAAAACTAGAATTTTATTCAGATACATATAAGACTGCCGACAGTATATTTACGTAAAAACCTCTTCCTATTTTGACGTCGGCTAAAAATAAAACTTCATTAAGAACGAAATGAACTATTTGTGAATTAAAATAGATTAAAATAGTCACCAACCTCCATTATGTTACTAATAAAAAAGTAAGCGACAACACATCGAACTCTATGGTCGATATCTTTTTAATCACACCGACGCCGTGCCCACGGCAACCAGATAAACAGCTGAGCACCGCGACCGATCATTTTTTAACAATTTTTACTTGTTTTTTGTGAATATTTTTAGTGTCGTTTCTTAAGTTTTAGTGTCCATTCAAAGATGGATCCTGATGAGGAGGAAACCTTTGGCGGAGCCCTTAACATTGGCTCCGAAACCACCGAAGCGGAGAAGGAATATGAAAAAGTAAGTCAGGCAAAGGGAGTGAGAGAAATTAATCTCTCAACAAGCTAAGCAATTTATGGATATATCTCTTGACTAGAAAACCGGTTTCTCCCTAGATACAGACAGATAATTAGCATTGTCATAGAATATTGTCTTTTGGGGAACACTATAAGTAGGCACAATGATTTTGATACCGTTACCGTTAATATTAATAAATAAATAAATATTTAGGACAGCTGAAACACCACGCCATCTAGTTTCAAAGTAATCAAAGCTGGTACTGTGAAATCTAGATTGACTGATAGAAAAAGAATACTTATATACTATTTTTGTAGATACTACATACATAATAATATATATAGAAAACACCCTAACTCCGAAACAAATATTCGCTAATCACACAATTTGGTCCGACCAAATATTGATATTAATATTATAAAAGTTTTTATCGTATTCAATGTTATTTAAATTAATGCAGGCAGTAATGGACCTTATTATTAACAGCTTTGTAGTGGTACGTGTAGTAGAGATAAAATCAAATAAAAAAAAAATGTATTGTACTGAGCGGGAATCGGATCCTCTGAATCATGTAGCTATAGGTTAGAATTTTCTAGTAATACTAATCTCCAAGCGGGATACGGTGATAACTGGTAACTACATTTTATTTAACACTAAAAAATAATCTAATAGATATAATTCTCGCATCAAGTTGTTCCTCACGATGAACTCCCAAAACTATCTAACTAATTTTCACGTTTTTTAATGTTTTTTGCTGGCGTGTCTAAGATAGGATAGTTAACATCACGCTTTGATTATTGAGAGTCGAGTAGGATTGAAAAGAGACGCATACAAAGTTGCGTGGGTCAGCTAGTAATAATACCGGGTGAGCCATAAAACATTTTACGATTTGCATTTTTTTTTCATATTTAATTTTTGAACTGCCAATACTTTTGAGGCCCCATCCTGTATATAACACAATACATATATCTCGTATATAATGTCGTATGTCTGTACTACAATGAAACATATGAGGTTCTCGTATATTTCTTTTGACAAGATTTCAATTATCAGGTGCTGGAGCAGCTTCGAGAAATGGAAGGCATGAAGCTGGTCTCCGACGTGTATACCAAGCTCTACGATTCTTACTTCAAGGTTAAGGTCGAGAAGGCTGTCGTCACGGATGAGGTCGCTAACCTGAAGGTAATACATTTTTTTAACTTATCGTTTTTGTTGTAGACTTATACGTGATAAAAATTATTTAAGAAGGTTACTATACTTTCTACACCCGACGTTTCGAAAGGGTTATACCGCTCGTGGTCAAGGGTAGTCGTGGTTACGAGTAGTCGTGGTCACGAGTAGTCGTGGTTACGAGTAGTCGTGGTCACGAGTAGTCGGGTTACTAGAACTTTACAGGGAAATAATTCTTTTATATCTTTTTTTTGTGAAACTTTAGCTGTTTACTTAGCGTACGCAACGAAAGCTCTCAATAGGAATAATTTTCCTTAATTTTTTTCGTTGATACTTCGTTCATAGTTGTTATGCATATTAATTTCAGACCAAAATGAAACGTTTCGATGACACAGTGACTGACTACCTGCGCGAAATAGCCGACGCCAATGCGACCATCGAGAAACTTCGAGCTGAAATAGGTGAGGTTATTTACATAGACTGCACCGATGGAGCAGTGGTTTAAACGATAGTCTCGCCGCTTTCTATTACGCTGAATGTAGTGGGTTCGATCACCACGTGGCACTACAAATGATTGTTCTGAATCTGGGTGTTCTTCGCTTTACATATTATGTTTGTGAAGCCCACTTCGAAACAAAATTTATGACTACACTTATGACATCTCCCTTAGATGTATTTGAGAAAAGAAAAAAATTGACAGAACTATCTTAATGCAAACTAAGAATACCCCGTACTTTGGGGTATATATTTTTGAAGAGTATTGTTCCGTTTGGTGACGAATTAAAAACACGCCGTGCCGCTATCCCTAGACATCCTGTGGGTGTCTTAAGAGCTAGCCGAGGGAGTAATAGAACTTCAAATGGCAGAAAAACTTAGCACGAACCCAATACCAATCCGTATCATACACATACATACTAAATGTATATAGATACAAAGTTGTTTTCTGATACTACATACATATATATTATTAGCTGAGTCCCGCGATGTTAACCGCGGTTATATTCGTACCGCGGGTGACGTCGCAGGGCGAAGCTAGTCTAGTCGCCTAAGTTACTCCCTATATAATCAACTACCTATCAGTGAAAGTCCCGTCAAAATAGGTCCAGACGTTCCAGAGATTAGCCGGAAGAAACACAGCCAGATAAAAACTTTTAAAAAGTCCATTTTTGGTATGTGTGTCGTGTATACTTGTGCATTTAGTAAAAAGCGGTTATTTTAATATTACAAACAGACACTCCAGTTTTATTTATTTGTATGTATACATTTTTTTAGAGGAGGCGAAAGCTCTGGCAGATGCGATGCACGCGCGGGAGTTGATCGGCGTCGAAAGCATGGAGACGATGAAGAAATTAGTTGTCAGACTGGAGAAGGAACTGGACGCCAGGAAACGGGCCGGAGACGACGATGCGTAAGTATTAGTAAAAAATCATAAAACAAAAACTTGGTACCTCTTTTTAAGAAAATTATGCGAACACAGGAGTATGCAATTTAGTATATAGCCCAGTTGCACCCGGTGATTAGAAACAATCACCGAGGGTAAGCAACGACGTTATCAGTACCTGGAAGGGTGACCGCTAGTGGCATATTACCATGAGCGTTTCCGTGATTCGGAGGTCACGTTAAGCAGTTGTTAGCGGTTGTTATCATAGGATAACAGTCGTGAAGCTTATTTGGAGGCTTTAGGCGGCTTAAAAACATCCAACGGCAAGATTACGTAGTCACAACGTTGTCGATTCAGTCACCAACCCGCACTTGGCCAGCGTGGAAACGTATGACCCTCTCCTGAGAGGAGACCCGAGCCATTTAGCCCAGCAGTGGGACATTTATTATGGGTTACTGATGTTGATGATGATGTTGTAAAGTTTATATATATGAGTAGAGGAGAAAACTAAAAAAAATTATTAAATGACATCGTCGACTTTCGACAACTGGGCAACCACTAGTAAACTTCCTTTCTCCAAAGCTATATAACGAACTAGCTGACCCAAGCAACTTCGTTTGCGTATCCTATTGCCCGTAGCGTGATAATTTTCCCCCGTTCTTCAAGCTTTCTCCATTGGTGCTCCGCTCCTATTCGTCTTAGCGTGATAGCCTTTCTCGATAAAAGGGCTATCTAACACTGAAATAATTTTTCAAATCGGACCAGTAGTTCCTGAGATTAGCGTAGGTATAGATAGTATAGATTATATATATTTTATATAGTATAGATAGAAAGGAGATGATGAAGATTGGCCCTTACGCCGGTACTGAAATACCTACAACATATGGCGTGCCTCAGGGAAGTATTCTCAGTCCTAGTTTGTTCCTTAGTTAGATTTATGAGCTGTGTGATATAAAATTGACCAAGGTACAATTAATTCATGCTGCTCTCTACTGCGCCAAATTTTGTGGGTTCAAATTCTACAATGTTGTTCTCTGTCTGGGTGATCTTTGTGTACGTATCATGTGTGTTTGTATAGTCCCACGTGACACATGATGTTTATTCCTAACTAGCTGAGCCCCGCGGTGTTACCCGCGGTTATTGTTGTAACGCGAGTAACGCCGCGGGACAAAGTTACTCCCTGAAAAAAGTAGCCTAAGTTACTCCCTGGATCATCAGCTACCTGCCAGTGAAAGTCCCGGGAAAATCGGTCAACCCGTTCCAGAGATTACCTGAAACAAACAGACAGACAGATCGACAGACAGACAGACCGACAGACAGACAGACAGACAAAAATTTTTTCAACTATATTTTTGATATATGTACCGTGTACGTACATATGCATTTAGTAAAAAGCGGTTATTTTAATATTACAAACAGACACTCCAATTTTATTTATTTTTATAGATAGGAAATAGTCTACTAAGTAACTTTAATAGTTCAATAAAACTAACATTTCCTATAAGAAGTTGGTATTTAAGACACTCTTGGCATTCTGTACCAAGGAGGTTTGGCTTTGTCCAAAGATCTCCAAGACGTTTGGAATTATAACTTTTTTTACTTACCTACTTTTTCGGTCAGTATTTTTTATAGCGGATTATGGCGGATCTACCCATAGCAAAGAGTTGCGCTAATTTAGAGGTTTGTCTCTTTTTACGAAATATATGGGTAAAGTTTTTGCGATGTCTGACATTTCTAGTACAACCTCAGGCGGTCCAGTAGAGACTTTGATCCCTATAAGAAACAGGATCGATTGGCATCAGAAAAAGTTTTTGTTTAAAAAATGCCATTTTCTTGCTGACTGTTTTTTTTTTACAAAATCTGTAAATGCAGTTCAGAATGCCTTAAAAAGTCATGGATAGTCTCCTAAAAGCGTTTTCCTGTAACAATAACGATAAAGGTACCTGCCCTTACAATCCCCAAAAAAATTCACTCATTATACACGGTACATTTACCAAAGACACATTTTTTACAATTTTTGTAGTTCTATCTGTTTGTTCCGGCTGGAACGACTGGGCCGATTTTGACAGGACTTTCACTGGCAGATAGCTGATGTAATAAGGAGTAACTTAGACTACTTTTTTTAAACTAGAGACACAATTAACCGCGGGTACCACCGCGATACTCGGCTAGTCTATTAAGTATAATTCTAGTGTCACCGCTATATATCGTGGCACGGTTATACACAGCTTAGTAAACTGCTCTTATACACTTAAGTCAGGAAAAATGTGCAACTATGTCAGGAAAAGCTTCTTCCTGAATTTTTTCATACAGGTTTTTTTTAATAATTGCTTTTAAGTTATGGTCGCCATTTTTACACGTGTAGCCTTGTTCGACCTTCAGATATTCATACACAAGCCAATAAATCTCCTCAGGCAAAACGTTTTATAATGAAATACCAGGAAACAAAAATTTGACACAAACTAAGAGTACCTACCCGTTTTTGAAACATAGATAATGTTACTTCCTGTATAACGGTGATTTAATTAAAGATTTAATGAGTTTCATTAATTTATAACATATTTGAAGGAACAAAAGATTGTTTCAGAAAAAGTAATTTCATATATTAAGGAGTTGCCATTGCCCGAAGCTTCGCTTGCGTGATTTATTCCTCGTATTTGAGTCTTTAAAAATGGGAATCTTTCATACTTTTTCTGGTTAATATCTCATTACTAATGTGCCTTTCCATTGGTAAAGAATTTTCAAAATCGGTTCAGTGGATCTAGAGGCCTACAAACTCAAAAACATTACCTCTTTATGATATTAGTAAAGACTAGCAGAACCACGCAATTTCCTCAGTCTTTTAAAAAATCCTCGTTTTTGCAACATTTTTCCCTATCTCGTCATCATTTAAACTTTCCAAGGACTACCACAAATATTTCAAGTTTCAAGACATAAACCAGCCTAATCAGACAAAGGTATTCTTAGGTTTCACTATGACTAAAGAACGCCAATATGGGTAAAACAGATAGTCCGCCCGTCAAAACATTCACTACCGCATGAAGCTTTATTAATTAAGAGTAATAGTCGACCAACTAATTCGATAATATAGGCCTCCGAAACCGTTAATTTACTTATGATATAAAATAACGATAGTTACTACGGAACCCTTCACTGTGCGTGGCTCGACACGCATTTGGCCGGTTTTTAAATATTTGATTTTTTGAGTTGCGATTCCAGTTGTCATGGCGACGTCTGGGTTTTTTTTTTGAATATTTCTGGAACAAATTTTACAAGTTATTACTATCAAGCTAATTTTTCGTGGGTGTCTTTATTTTGATGAGGGGTCTCACCTTTCACCTTACAAAAATGTTCGATCGTGGTAGCTAACAGGGGTAGCAGGGACAAAAAACTTTGAACCAGGATAACGTACCACGCAATTTGTAGGACAATGTGGCTGCTAAATAATAAAAATATTAACTAAGAAACTGTCAAAAAATCAGCCAGTTAATATTATTTTTAAAGACCTGGTTATCGATGGATGTTAGATGGATCAAACCATACATTTTTTAGGACAAATATTATTTTTCCAATCCTACTAATATTATAAACGCGAAAGTTTGTTAGTATGGATGGATGGATGGAAGTTTGTTACTTTTTCACGCAAAAACTATTGAACGGATTTGGATGAAACTTTACAATAATATAACTTATACTTTAGAATAACACATAGGCTACTATTTGTCGCGATAACCGACACACACGCGGGCGCAGTCGCGGTTGAGGTAGTGTTTTACAAGCAAACCTAGCTCAATTATCTCTAGTCTCCAAATTCTTCTTTAGTGGGGCAACATCAGCTGTAAAAGAGAAAGAAAAGTTTGAAAAAGAGAAGGCGCGTTTGCAGAGTGAGCTAGACAGCGCGAAGCAGCGGCTCACCAACGCACTGAGCTACCTTGAAGAGTTGGATACGAAGAACACCACCGCGGAGGAGACGATTCTCAAACTGGAAGAACAACTTGAGGTAATTAAATAGATTTAGATTTAACAATTTTATAACTCACCATAGATGGTAAGTTGAGTTGGTGCTATGTACACAAACCACACATACATACTTCCACCATTTATTCCTAGACAAATACTAAACTAAGGTAAGGGAGACTAGAGTGAGCACTCAACCTTTATTATTTAACGTTGTACTCACTTTATACTTTATAAGTTATTAAAACTAGACTAAAAATACGGTCAGCTTGAAATTCATGCATCAATTATGGATAAGCCTGTCAAAGGTATTGCAGATGAACTGTAGGTGCATTGTCTCTTCATCATCAAGAGCTGTTAGTATTCTTCTATTGGACATCGGCCTCTGCTTAGAAGGGAGATTTTGTTCTACTTCACCACCTTAGTAAAACGGTTTGGCATAAGATTGGTTGCTTTTAAGTTTTCCATCTTTTGCGGTATTGTTGTCATGTGAAGTTTGTTTCCTTAATCGGTTCTTAAGACACCCTTGGGATGTTAGGGGCTGTGACACTTTGTAGTCTTAATCTGTCTCCACACAGCCGACCATACTTTAGAGAAAAGGAAGATTATAACACAGTAATAATCCTGTGACTTTTGGATGCTCAAGTCTGAAGTAATTAACCGATTAGTTTCGGCTGCACACTCGGGTGTGCATAAGAAACAGGCATTTGGTATATTTTGCCGACATCAGATAAGATAACTAGAGATGTAGTGATGATAAATTTAAAGTTGTTTGTGGGACCTCTGGAAACCTCGCTTCGTATAGCTCGTAAAGCTAAAATGCTTCGCATTTACATAGTTTCAAACAGTAGTAGTAATATTTATCCCATGGGTCGTAAAAGACGACTAAGGGAGAAAATCAAAACACACTGCAAGAGAAACAAAAAATTGAAAAAACCCTATACCAATCTGGTCAGCATGGTAAAGTAGGTGAAAGTCGCGCTGCTAAGGAGAGACTTGTGTTCAGCAGGACTGTTAAGGCTAATTATAATGATGATTATCTTCTTTAAATGAGTACAAGTTCTTTTCTTTTCCAGGAAGCAGACAACAATGCAGTACGAACTAACCGTTTGGTGGAGCATCTGAAGGGTGAGTCTGACACCCTGAAGGCGGAGGTGGATAGCAGAGCCATGAAAATCAAGACCCTCAATGACAAAGTGAGTAATTCTTACTTGATGCGTATGATTGAACTGTCACAGAACCATACTCGACTAGGTGATATGCCATTGGCTTACTGTAAACGTGCCTTCTTATATATATATATTCTTTCATTTCTTTTATCTAGCAGTGAGATTTAAAACCCGATAACTCATTGGGGTATGGAGATTCCCAAAGAATGTTTTTGATTACCATTAGGTGAGTCATCTATCCCTTGCCAGGAATCTTATCGAAATGCATACTTTAATGGTTTAGCCATGTTTAGAGGATGGATGATAGAAGACTGTAGAGAAGATAGAAGAAGTGTAGGAATAGGTTATCTACTATTTACCAACCAAATAGGTAATATTCTGAATGGGCGTGTGAAAATCACCAGGAACCGATGAGCATGCACGCAGCAATTGATGAATGTAGACGAAACATAAGAGGTGTAGAATTTTACTTCCAAAGTACTGTATTTTCTGTATTTTACATAACTTCAGCTACTTACTTATCTTACCTTTAAATTAAACCAATAAATAACACACAATTTAAAACGCAAATTATAATGTTCTTAGATTGCAAAAAATGAGAAATCAATAGAACGTCGTGACAGGCAGCTGGCAAGTTTGAACAAGAAACTGGACGCCGCTCGTGCTGAGCAAGAAGCGGCTATCAACAAGGCCACCCAGCTTAGGGAGACCTTGGAAAACTTGCGGGCCGAGTTTGAGAAGACCAACACTATACTTTCAAACACCACGAGAGAACTTAAGGTGGGTACCTAGCAACCAGTGTTGCCAGACGTCCCGATTATGGCGGGAATAAAAAATACCATCATTACATTACACGAAGGAAATGGCACTAGTTCTTGCACCAATTAGGAATGATGTAGCGGAAATACAAAAATATTGCGAACGATCTTATTTTTTAACCGACTTCAAAAAAAGAAGGAGGTTCGAATTCGACCGAATATATATATTTTTTTTTATGTGTGTTCGTGGATAACATCGTCGTTCATGAACCGATTTTGATGATTCTTTTTTTAATGGAAAGGAGATACCCCAACGGTGGTACCATGATAAGGACACTAAGATCTGGTGATAGCATTCAAAAGAAATCGAGTCAAACCTTGAAGTCGGTTTTATTTTTGTTAAAATTTTACTTGTTTACTTTACTTTAGTTACTTATTTGTCGTAATTTCTGATTAGATGCGATACGTTGAAACGTTTCTTTTTGCTTTCGACGAAACAATCCCGAGTTTTTTCATTAAATACTTTCTAAATCTGGATTTGACTAAAATATGGCAATGCTGGTACCTACACAAAACTGTTCTTGGCAAATACTTTATTAAGGTAGGAGCGTATAATAAGATATTTATGTTATTAGCTACATCTGATAGTATACACATTTTTTTTTCTCGAAAATACAACTCCCGCATTAGAATTACACACATTCACATACAGTCACACACACAAACACATACACACACTTACACACTCAACACAAAATAAATTAAACAAGTAGAGGCACCATAATACTGTAGTTATTATGTTCTTTATTATTTTTGTGTTTAGTTTTCCTTTAATTTTCATTTAACTAATTTAATTTCTTGTACATGTAACCACTTTTTGTAAATATAATTAACATAATTGTAGTGATATGTGAGAGTGGTCCCTCCTAATACAGGCATTTTTTTGCTTAAAAGGAGTGTCCAACTTCTATTGTACTTCATTCCATATTTATTAACGAAAATAAACTATTTAGATTTTTTTGATAAATATATCTTATGTTGGAGGACTTTACAAACTTACATGACACAGACACAAAAAACACCCAAACTCAGAACAGAACAACCATTTAGTGGATCAAGTGTTGTCCCGTGTGACTTTTGAACCTACAACATTCAGCGCAGTAGAAAGCAGCGTTACGGTCGCTTAAACCACTAGGACTAACCGTGAAGCATGATCAAATATACACGCACCTAGTCATGTAAGTAAATGAAAAATAAGCATAAAGATGACTATAATAAGTTATTTTCCGAATGTGCCATCATGCCAATAAATGAAAAAGTTAAATACTTAATAGCATTAGAATCATATCATAGCGAAGAACATAAAATAAAGAATTATAGTGTAAGACTTATAAAGAAGTGAAAATTAGAGCAGGTAAAAGTAAATAATTATAATGGTGAAAGGACTAGGAATTATGTAGTACCAAAGTTATGTAATAAACATCAACTACTGAGAGAGGATAAAAGAATAGAGACACTGTAAAAAAAATGTAACTTAAATGTAAATAAAGATTTAAAAACAAATTTTGCATCGCCGCTTTAGGGCTCCCACACATAACTGCGAATTCGCAACGCATCGCAAATATATGCGAACTCGCACGAATCGACCTGATTGTGGTAGTAGTTCCAATCCCCACAATACTTTTTGTGATCCACAAGTTGTTGCTTTTTGTACCTTTATAACCGCGGGTAGCCCCTGGGGTGAAACTAGTATAAAATAAGTAATTTACTCCTTATATCTCCAGCTATCTACAAGTGAAAGGTTCGTCCAAATCAGATCAGCCGTTCTAAAGAGTAGCCGGAACTAATAGACATACTTTCATATTTATTTAGTGAAAAGCTTTTGATTTGAAATCACAAACAGACACAAAAATTACTTGTTTTCGTCATGCTTCGATGTCAAATTTATCCAAGCGTTGTAATTAAAGACGTATAAAGATAACAATTTATTTTCATATCAGAACACAATATCCGACAACAACAAGCAACGCAATGAAATCGTCAAGCTGACGAAGCAAGGGGTTCAGCAAACCAAGCGATACCAACTCCTCGAAGGGAATAAAGCCAGTATAGAAACAGATCGGTAGGTATTCTCCTTGTATCTCTATCTAGAACCTTCCGCCTTGGAAAACGTCTCTAGCAATATCCCTAGAAGTAACTTTTTAAACAACTACGTGGATGGGCGGAAAAGTTTCCGTCCTAAAGATGATACCAGACATTTTTAACCGACTTAAAAAAAGGAGGACGTTATCAATTCGACTGGTTTTTACTTTATTTTTATGTTCGTTACCTCACAACTTTCGAATGGGTGAACTAGTTTGATGATTCTTTTTTTATTTGAAAGCTGCTGTTTTTCGTCCCGTACAGTCCCTTTTTAATTTGTTTCAGTTCACTTTAACTCAACTGCCTCTGGTCTAGTGGTTAGCGTAAGTGCCTGCAGATCTAGAGGTCTCGAGTTCTATTCCTGGGTCAGACTGCTGTTGGGTTTTTTTTTACAAGAAATTCTTAATAGCAGCTCGGAGTATGGTAGATTGCGGTGTTTCCCGCCCGTGCGTCGGATAGCACGTTAAGCCGTCGGTCCCGGTTGTCATGAACATCTATGGCAATCGTTATTGGGAAGTCAGTGCCCTCAAATATACTGACTAGTTCGACCTTCGAATTCAGTTCACCCTCAGGGTTGCGGGGGTCCGATGCCAGTCGCTCCGTGGAAAAACTGAAGTTCAGGTAAAACCGTTTGAACTAGTAGCCGACCCCAAAATCTTGGGAATAATAAAGGCTAAGAAGAAGACGTTCTACATAAACTCGTTGATCTCTACACACTTCTCCAAGCGATGCAAACTAAAGATGTACAACTATATTCACTAGTTTTTATTATAGAGTGCTGTTCACCGTATTGTCCCCAATTTACATCAAAGGCACGATGGAACCGCTGAAGATTCTGCAAGTCTACGACTCTACTTAAAATTATTTCGATTTATCACTTTTCCCAGACAATCTGCGATGGGTAAATTTTTAGATTAAAGATCTAAAAATACCGCTGAATAGTTGTTTGTATGGTATCGTGTACGGAATTGCGCACTAATAATTAAGTTGCAAGGAATGCAAATTTTGACATATTTATTTATGGAAATGCAACTTTTAGAACGATTGTTAAAAAGGATATCAAATGACTAGTGACTGTGATACACGTTGAGCTGTCATTGTGCGGCCCAATTCTGTTAAATTTCAATTCAATTGTAGTTCAACTTATGCTGGTGAACAAAATTAAATATTCAAAATAATAATAAATTAAGGTCACAATTCAATAGTAATTGTAGAATTATATCAATCATTTGCTGTCGACTGAATATTCATGAAGAATGTATTAAAATCTAAAATATTTTTAATTATCATTGAAGTCATAAATTTATTTTGGTTTTTATAATTTTATTACTACCGAGACTGTCAAGCGTCACCAGACTGGGAAGAAACCTAACAGACAGACAGTTTTGTAATTAAAATAACTCAAGACATTTCATACAAGGCCGTCTTATTCCAAATAAGGCAACGTCTCTGTTGTGCTAATAAACAGGTTCATGTACATACAATAGCTGACCCACGAAATTTCGTTTACGTCTCCTATTACCCGTAGCGTAGTAATTTCCCCCCGTTTTCGTAACATTCTTCATTGTTGCTCCGCTCCTATTGGTCTAATCGTGATGATATGTATCCTATAGCCTACCTCGATAAATGAGCTATCTGACACTGAAATAATGTTTCAAATCGGACTAGTAGTTCCTGAGATTAGCGCGTTTAAACAAACAAACTCTTCAGCTTTATATATTAGTACTAGCTGACCCACGCAACGTCGTTTGCGCCTTATATTGCCCGTAGCGTGAAAATTTCCCCCATTTTTTAAACATTCTTCATTGTTGCTCCGCTCCTATTAGTAATAGCGTGATGATATATACCCTATAGCCTTCCTCGATAAATGGACTATCCAACACCGAAAGAATTTTTCAAATCGGACCAGCGGTTCCTGAGATTAGCGTGTTCAAACAAACAAACAAACTCTTCAGCTTTATATATTAGTATAGATAGATATTATAAACAGCCTCGATGTCGCAGTGGTAGCGTATGCGACTGCTGGCAGGTTTACTTTCATTGTCATGAAGGATCAAGTTGAAGTCAACAATATAAATAGTAAATTCAGTTATTAAGGTAAATTTAAATACAGGCTGTTTTAATAACCTTCATCTTAAGTTAAAAGTAGAAATAGATTTAAAAAACGGCTGTTTAAGAATTTGGCATCTAAAGAGAGGTTGTAAGGTTAATATCCTGTAGATAAAATGTTTTTCTTCTTTCAGTGACCGCCTCCGACAGCAAATAAGCGTGATGGAGCGTGACCTGCAGCTCGGGAAGAAACAAGCAGAGAACGACAAGAGAGAGATTGAGAATTTAAACAGGGAGAAAGATATACTCAACAAGAATCTGCAGAAAATTCAGAGTATGACTTATTTTTCACTAGTTGTTGCCCTTAACACCGCCTGCGTATGTGTCGGATATCGCGGCATATAGTAGCCTATGTATTATTCTGTTGTATACTGTAAGTTTCATCCAAATCTGTTCAGTAGTTTTTGCGTGTAAGGATAAACACCATCCATACTTACAAACTTTATGATATTAATCTGATGTTTAATATTTCTTGACATTACACAATGTATAATTTAAGATGGTAAACAAGAAAAAGTTTAAAAAGCTATGACCATACGTAGCATACGTGTGATATATATACATATATACAACCGAGATACATATGTTACGATAATACGTATTATTTTTATTTTATTTATTAACAACTAAACAATACTGAGTTACATATTTGTCCCCCAAAACCTGGTTGATGGTTTAACTGGGGAATAATTAATAATATAATTATAATTACGTTTTTTTTTTTGATAAAAATTATATAACCTCTGTCACTTGCCATTAGTACGAATCTATTATAAAACTCATTAATTAAAATCGGTCCAATAGTTTAGACGCTATGGTGTCATTGGCTATGGTAACGTTTGACATACAAGCATACAGACTGCCAAAAATATTATCCTTCTTTTTAACTACGCCGCAGCGGGGTAAAAATACCCTGTCTAGTACAAACATGCTATATTCAAATATATTCTAAGCATTTACTATCTGTATCTCTTACATTAAACTCCTTACGCTGACTGATTAATAAAAGTTTGGAAATTTCACCCTTGAACGGGGAAAACAAGGGGTTAAAGTTTTAAGAAAATTTTCACGTCTTTTTTAACCGACTGCAAAAAAAGGAGGACGTTTCTCAAATCGACTGTATTTTTCTTTTTTTTGGTGTGTTCGCGGATAACTTCTTCGTTTATGAACCGATTTTGATGATTCTTTTTTGAATGGAAAGGAGATATCCCAACGGTGATACCATGATAAGGACACTAAGATCTGATGATGGCATCCAAGAGAAATCGAGTCAAACATTGAAGTCGGTTTTATTTTTGTTACAATTTTACTTGTTCAAAGTTAAATCCTCCAGCAAGCGATTAGGTCAATAGTATTTAAGTATCAGATCAATGAAAATAATGAACATACTTGTATTGTGAAATTCCAGACGAAGCCCTGGAAAATCTTCACATGCTAAACCTGCAGGAGCAACGGCGCAAACAGCTGGAGCACGAGCTGGACATGAACGCCGCACAGATCAATAAGCAACGCCTCATGATACGTCAATTTGAAAAAGATAAAGACAGGTCAGGGGCTTTAAAATACCGTATTAGATTGTCGAAAAAAATTGTTTTGGAGAAGCTTGTATCTGTCTAATATTGAAATATAATGCACGAGTTCCTTAATGGCTGCTTGGGTTTGCCTTCAAGACACTGAAGACTTAATCGCATCTATTATATTACGGAGACACATTCACACACTCATACATACACACGCGCACACACATACCTAGACACGCATACACAAACAAAACACACACATACACATACCAAAGACAATCTCCTCCTTTTAGATTTAATAACTTATTTTACAGAGGTGATGGAGCCTTGGAGCAACACATCCAAAGAAAGGTGTCAGTGACTGGGACAGTGTTTCACTAATGCAGTTATTACATATTGATTATAATGTAATCTGTTGTCACTTACAAATAAATTATTTATTTATAAGTAATATCTAAAAAGGCGAACTTTACTTTACTACGCGAAACCAATACTGGTTTTAAATATTTTGTCACGTAACGGTATAATTTAAAATTAAACGTGCTTCGGTCTTAAATCTGGCGTTAAATATCTAAAGCTTTGTTTTATCAATTTTATTTCAATTAAGTATAAGTAAGATAATTATACGTAATATTCTTGCCTTTTTTCAGAGCGCTGGAGGAAGCCATCGCTCTCAATGAAAAAATCGATGAAATATCAGGTATTTTACTCAAATACCCTAAAAGTTATATTTATTTATAAGTAAGTAGAATGCTACCATTTCCAACATTAGTGTCAACAAATTATCGCTAAACAGCTAGAACTACGGAGGGATACCCTATCCTGAGACCTGGAGACAATTCTGTGGTTTTTTTTATTAAATTTCATTGCACAGCACCACAGTATAAATTTGTAGAGAGATGCATATACGGAGATCAACTTCAGGTATAACAATAGGCGATGTTATCGCTCACGGCGATCTCTTCCAGACAACCTTTGTACTGATATTATGTACAAAATTTTGTTTTGGGTAATTGGCCGTGTACTTCAATATAGCTATGTCCTGAATAATATACAAAGTTAATTATATATATCTACTTACACTAAATACATATACTACGTACATAAATACACATATAGCTTGAAACCCATGATATTCCACATATTAACAAGAGTATATTTTACATGTTCAGGTAATAGTTAGTGACATTTTATTAACAAATATTTTTACGGGAATTAACGCGATCACTTATTAAAAATATTTGTTAATATCATGGAACGCGAAAGTTTAAAAGTTAGCATAGTGACATTTTTTTGAAGGTTTGCATAGATTTCGCCTTTCATATTCTCTCAGGTAGGCTATTCCACAATCTAACGGCTTACACCGAGATCGACTTGTCAGTAAATTCAGTGGTGTGCTATTGCATTTATTGAATATTTTCAATAAATTATCTAATATAATATAAAATAAATATTCAATTTTAGATTTTCATACTTCCTTCCGTTTTTTTCGCATTTCTTCCACAACTGAGTCTTAAGAAATACCGGCACCTTCCAGCTTCCAACAGTAAAAAATTTAGTTACAAAATAAACATCTTTTATTTATTACAGACAGGCCGGTTAACCCGGAATGGTTCCACGTCGTTGCCTAAAATCGGTGTTAGATAATTATCTCATTCCCCTTCCCTCTGTTCTGGGAGGGTAGCGACTTAGGATTACAATACTCATTACTTGTAGATGATCCATCAGTTGACCCTTCTGCTGATTTGTCCCCATTGCATAAAATAAAACCAGCGTTTTGCATGCAACTAAAATAGTATGTTTCTAACTCTACGCATTCCTCACCAGAGGAGGTTCGTCTCCGAACGGCGGATATACTGGACTTGAAGAAGGCGAACAGAGAGGAGACGATCAAGTCTCGGAAGCTGTCGGTCGCGCTAGATGCCACCAGAGCCGAGAGGAATATGCTGCACAAGAACTATACTGAAGCGCTGGACGAAATACAAGACTTGAAACAGAAATTAAAGGTACGAATTTGACCATTTCACCAAATGATAATTTGATTTATCTACACGTTTTTAGGATGGAACTTATGGAGTTTCGTGCCGGTTCTTCTTCATAGGAATGACATTTTGGAACCGCGCAATTAAAGTCTTTGATGTAACGTTTCGAAAGTGCCTCAAAAGGCCTACTTGAATTAAAAGCATTTGATTTTAATATATAATATAAATATTAACAAAATATTTAACAACCAGTAGGACTGCAAAAAATATTAATCATGTCCCTTTGCCATGTCCCTTTGGTTATACATCCACTCTAAATAAATATTTTATAAAACTAGCACTGGGTTAACTCATTCAATGTAACTAACAAAATATGGATGTATCAATATTGATAAGTCCGAAATAAATAATTTGAATTGAAATTGAATTGAATTACTTATGATCCTAAGTTATAAATAAATAATAAATATTTCGGACATCTAACACACAACGCTATCTAGTCCCAAGCAAAGCAGAGCTTGTGTTATGGGTATTAGACAACTGATACAAATACATATATACTTTTTTTTTGTAAATACATACATATTATACATAGAAAACACCCAAACTCCGAAACAAATATTTGTAGATCATACAAACACTTGGTCCGACCCGGGAATGGAACCCGAGACCTCATGATCAGCAGTCGCACACGCCAACCGCTAGACCAACGAGGCAGTCAAACGAAAAAGTTATCTTATCATTTCAGTGCAGGTGTTAAAAAATATATATCATGAGGGTTTTATCGTATTAACTTATCATACTCCGGACTGTTATTAACATTTTCTAGTACCTAAGAAAAACCTTACAACAATTTTGTGAGCTCAGACCTCTTGATGAGCAGCAGCATACGCTTGGCTAAGCGTATGCTAGACCAGTGAGATAGTCATGGATTCTATCCTAAGCATATTAATTTCCGTATCTCTTAACAAGAGCTGTTTTTGATCCCTTCAGACCTTCTTTAGGCAGATTGTGCCATGCCATTCTGTGTGGTTTTAGTCGATACAATTTCGACACACAGATAACTGGGTAGGATGACAGCCCGAGGTCGTATCCATACGTACAAAAAAAACTCACTCAAGGCTCAACCTTCCATAAAATTGGTGAACTTAATATGCTTAAAGAAACATTAACTAAACTGATCACATTACACAACGCTTTCTAAACTAAATATAGCTTTTAATAACGCATTCTAAGTCAAGGTCAAATATACACTAAATTGCTTTTAAATATATGTATCTAGTTTCATCTACAATCTTACTAATCTTAGTATATAAATCAATTGCTGTTCGTTTGTCTCGCTAAAACTCGAGAACTGGTGGGCAGATTTAGCTGATTTCGTTTTTGAAATGTTTGTCGTAGTTCAGGAAAAGGTTTGAACTGTGAGAAATTATCGATAATTTGGAAATTCAAATATCACGTGTACGAAGTAGTGGGCACAGCTAATGTTATATATATATATATACATTTGTTTGTATGGGTGTATTAATGTTTATTACTCTTTCATGCAAAAAGAACTGAATACAGATGTAATTTGGCACAGAGATAGATTATAGTCTTAATTAGCAATAATGCAACTTCTTTTTTTAAATATTTTATTGGGACGAGTAAAAATTTAAAATACAACATTAAGTAAAACCGCGGGCTGCAACTAGTTCATTCATATTCGTTAAAAATTCCATACCGATTTAAATATTTGCAAATGATCGTTGTCGTTGCAGTTGAATGGTCTAAAGCCGCCATATTGGATGTCAAAAAAAAAGGTATTCTTGATATCAGTTTCAATAACTTGTCAACAGATGCTAGCCTATCAGATAGAGCAGCTGAAAGAAGATATAAGTGGCAAGGAGGTCGGCCTGAAGACGTGCGAGGGTATGCTAGCCAAGTGCAATAAAAAGAATGAACAGTTACGCACCGAAGTGCAGGCTGGACTGGCCAAGTTGTCTGAAGCGAGGGCTGACATCACAGCACTCAGGCAGGAGGAAGCTAGACTGAACAGAATTGTGCAGGTGTGTACTCGTAATACTGGTATCACAATAAAATTGTATCCCTTGTCATACATGATAATCTATACAAGTAAATAAAATTGGAGAGTCTGTTTGTAATATTACCATAACCGCTTTTTACTAAATGCATATGTATGTATACACGGTACATATACTAAAAATATAGTTTAAAAAAAAATTGTCTGTCTGTCTGTTTGTTCCGGATAATCTCTGGAACGGCTGGACCGATTTTGACGGGACTTTCACTGGCAGGTAGCTGATGATCCAGGGAGTAACTTAGGCTACTTTTTTTGAGTAACGTTGTCCCGCGGTGTTACTCGCGGTACAACAATAACCGCGGGTAACACCGCGGGGTTCAGCTAGTAATAATAATATATCACTTTATTGTGCACCAGAATAATTACATAACTAAACTAAACAAACTAGGACGCACAATTAGCGGTGCAAGCCATAACATGTATTAGTAACTAGCTGAACCCCGCGGTGTAACCCGCGGTTATTGTTGTACCGCGAGTAACGCCGCGCGACAAAGTAAGTCTAAAAAAGTAGCTTAAGTTACTCCCTGGATCATCTGCTACCTGCCAGTTAAAGTCCCGTCAAAATCGGTCCAGCCGTTCCAGAGATTACCCGGAACAAACAAACAAACAGACAGACAGACAGACAAAAAATTTTTAACTACATTTTTGGTATATGTACCGTGTATACATACATATGCATTTAGTAAAAAGCGGTTATTTTAATATTACAAACAGACACTCCGATTTTATTTATTTGTATAGATTTGTATTTTTTCTGTCACGTTTTAAATTATAATTTTAAATCTGTGTAAATTCTTGCTTAATTACACCACCCTTAATAGTCGTGTCGTAAGAATCGATTAAGGGAGCTAACTGCGCAGGCCACCATCACTGCAAAAGGAAAAGGAAATTTAACACAAACCCTACACCAACTTGTATGGTATAGAATTTGTGTCGAGTTTCGTGGTTTAATAGATAAAGCCTCCTTACTAAGGACGGTGTGTCGGATGTGATGTTCCTCTTACCTTATATGCTTTCTATCACAGGAAGGTGACACAGCCCGCGCGAAACTGTCCAAGGAGTTGGAAGGTCTCATGAATGAACGGGACGTTGTTGGCGCTCAACTAGTCCGAAGAAACGATGAGATCTCACTGCTGTATGAGAAGATCAGGATATTGGAGATTACGCTGCAGAGAGGTAGCTCTTTTTTATTTTCGTCATCATTTGACTGTTACTGAAAATTGTATTTAAATCCGTTGAGTGATTTAACATGTTAACACAAAAATATTTTAACGACGTCCTAGTACCTATCCATAGTCTATACTCTATATCTATATATAATAAAATTGGAGTGTCTGTTTGTAATATTAAAATAACCGCTTTTTACTAAATGCATGTTTATGTATACACGGTACATATACCAAAAAGGTATTTTAAAAAAAATTACATTTTTTTTTGTCTGTGTTTGTTTCGGGTAATCTCTGGAAAGTCTGGACCGATTTTGACGGGACTTTCACTGGCAGGTAGCCGATGATCCAGGGAGTAACTTAGGCTACATTTTTAGACTAACTTTGTCCCGCGGCGTTACTCGCGATACGACGATGACCGCGGGTAACACCGCGGGGTTATAAATACGAAAGGAACTCTGTCTCTCTGTACTGTGCTGAACCGTGATGAATATAATTAAAAGGCAAAAGCTAGTTTTATAAATCAACTATTTAAATTGTGAATTTCTAACATTTTCTTTCTTTAGGTGAGCGCCAATACGAGCAGCGCGTCGAAGACATCCGTCTCCTGCGGCTGGAGATCATTCGTCTGCGTAAAGAGAAGAACCTGCTGTCGAAAGGAATTGAAAACATGACAGACTTGAGACTGGAGGTAAAATCCTTTTCTCAACAACAAGTTAAATCCATGTTCTTCTTCTTCTTTGTCCACCCCTCTTCCCAGTTTAGCTGGGGTCGGGTCTCCGTGTACGTCTGCACCAGAGAACTCTGTTCTGGATTGTCTGTGTGCTCAGATTCTCTTGCTGGATCTCTTTCTGCATATTCGACCACCAGGTGGCGGGTGGTCTTCCCCTTCCTCGTGGGCGGTCAGGGATTTTTAGGGCCTTTTTGACAGAGTGTTCGCCATTTTGCCTGATGATATGGCACCAGCGCATTCGGCTTTCTTTTAAATTTTCAGCAATCGGTGCTACTTTAAACGATCCTCTGACATACTCATTTCGCACTTTGTCCAAGCGGGTTACACCACCCGCCCATCTGAGCATCTTCATTTCGCTCGTGTGCAGTTGTTGCTCGTGTGTCTTCTTCATGGTCCAGCACTCTGCACCGTATGTCATGGCGGGTCGTACTACCGTTTTGTACACTTTCCCTTTAACTCTGATGGGCATTCACTCCATGTTGTCCAATTAACTATGTCTGCCTGTTAGATAATGGGAAAGTGTTTTTTTTGTCTGCGACTTTACACTGCCTGTGGGAAGCCGAGATAGACATGCAAATATATCGGTACGAACTTCGCCGGGTCAGCTAGCAGTCACATTGCAAAGTAAAACAATCCTGGCCAGGTTCGTTGATAGATGAAAGTTTGTAAGGATGGATAGATGTATGGATAGATGTTTGTTGCTCTTTCACGCAAAAACTACTGAACGGATTTGGATGAAACTTTACAGTAATATAGCTTATACATCAGAAGAACACATAGGCTAATATTTGCAGCGATAACTGACATACACGCGGACGGAGCCGCGGGCAACAACTAGTGTTTAATAATTTGAAACTTAAATGCCTCGGAGAACATGTTAACTCGTAGGTCTCGGTTGTCATACGAATATTTTTAGTCGATTTAGCTGATTTTGGTTTTGAAATGTTTGTCGTAATCCAGAGAAGGTTTAGACGGTGAAAAATTAAAAATAACCTAAAAATCACTCAGCTAGTAGAGTAGTGTTTATAAAAGACGATGCACGTGCCTAATATAGCGTTTGCGTGTAACCTAGTCATGAGAAAAGACCTTCACTCTTGTTGCAAAATATATTTGACTTACATGACCACATATTAGTATTGGTTTTTGTAACCTATTTAAATGAGGTGACATACAAATTGCATATATGCATTATTTTATTTTCGCTTACTTTATTGCCTAGCTCTTTTCGTAACCTTCGCTCACAATTGATATTTATGTACCTATTTCAATTCAATTAAGTGCTTTAATCATCTTGTATAGACTGCTTCGATGCCGCGGTGGTAGCGTAAGCGACTGCTATGCTGAGGTTTTGGGTCCGATTTCCGGGTCGAAGCAAATGTTTGATATGATGTGCAAATATTCGTTTTGGAGTTTAGATGTTTTACAAAAAGAAAACTACAAATATAAGTCTCTGATGAAATAAAAAAGGTAGATAAGGCCTTGTTAAAAAACTCAGCTACCTCAAAGAACTTGAATCGTTCTTTGAGGTCGAGGGGTGCTTTAGGATTATATCAATGTTTTCATAGTAAAAGTTCTGCTTAATTTGAAACTAAATGGCGGTTTGTGTCATTTGTCACGTGTTCGAACAGACGGCTGACAATTAACTGAATATCGGTTATAAGTATACAAGTTTCCAAAGTTAGTTAAACTTTAATTCCGAATCTGTCACTATATGGCGTTGTGCATATTTATAAATGACGCTAT
The DNA here is from genome assembly GCA_905220595.1 of Spilosoma lubricipeda. Classification (NCBI taxonomy): domain Eukaryota; kingdom Metazoa; phylum Arthropoda; class Insecta; order Lepidoptera; family Erebidae; genus Spilosoma; species Spilosoma lubricipeda. The sequence goes on from HG992296.1 coordinate 2,639,489, forward strand.
GATTTGTTACGCGATTAGGAGTTGTACCCAACCATTGTTAAGTTGGATTTAGGTTAAGTTACTTTGGATCTAAATGTTTCTATTTTAATTCCTTTAGTAAGAGCATTGTGTCCTCAGGTGTTTAACCTGGAGCGTGAGCTAGGGCGCGAGCGTCTTCGCGTGCGAGCCCTGGAGGAGGCGCTGGAGACACCCCTCAACGTGCACCGCTGGCGCAAGCTGCAAGGCACCGACCCTGAGAGCGTCCGGCTCACGCAGAAGCTACGACTCACCCAAAAGTGGGTACCTACGATACTCTCTACTCGCTATTATTACATCATCACACGTCAGCAACTTTTAATAGCCCATTGGCGGACGTGGGCCTCTCCTAAGAAAGGTGGTTATGACTGTTCGGTTAGCGTCGTGTTACAGTTTCTTTTTACAGAAGTCCTCATTACATATTATGGACTAAGCTCCGATTCTAGATCGACATTAAACGAGCTGATAATAGAATAAAACTTATCTATACTAATATATAAAGCTGAAGAGTTTGTTTGTTCTTTGAACACGCTAATCTCAGGAACCGCTGGTCCGATTTGAAAAATTCTTTCAGTGTTAGATAGCCCATTTATCAAGGAAGGCTATAGGCTATATATCATCAAGCTAAGACCTACAGGGGCGGAGCAACAATGAAGAATGTTACAAAAACGGGGGAAAATAAATAATTGGATTGTTGTTGTTCCTATCAGTTGTCTAGTACCCATAACACAAGCTCTGCTTAGCTTGGGACTAAATGGCGTTGTGTGTTAGATGTCCGAAATATTTATTATTTATTTATTTATTTATATACCATAAATAAAAAAATATTTGATTAAAAATATTCTGTCCAGAATTTTTTAAACAACCCATTTTTTTATATATTTTCAAGTATACGAAATTTATTATAAAATAAGTTTTATTCTATTATCAGCTCGGTGCAGGTCGATCAAGGGTCGAATTTTCTACTATTTTAAAATATTTTAAAACAAAGTTCTCCCCGCCGCGTGTATATAATAGCAATCCTTATGACATGAGTAGTCGTCCGATAAAGTGCTATTAGACGTACTTGCATTTTGATACCCTGTATAGCTTCGTAATCATAAAATGCTTCCTTAAAAGCATCGACCTACTACGTTTGCTTAAATTAAATCGACTACTGCGTTTGTGGATAGTTGATACCGGAATCTAATAAAAATGACAATTCAGCAATTTAAATCAAGGTATGCCCGAGAGGTAATTATCGACCTATGTACATTTCTAATACACTTTTAACAGTTTACTTTTAAAAAAATGCTTCAGCAATTATATAAATCCAAAATCATTTATTCAATTAAGTCACTAAGTTACAATTTATTATGAACCAAATAAAGCTACAGTTTATAAAGCCCATGAAGGGTTCTCTAGCAGCAAGTAACATAATATAAAAGTTCTTGTAGTTGGTTGTAACTTTGTTCGATGTTTATATTGAGTTGATTGAATGAACGGTAAATGGCGGTTTATGATTTATGACGTATTACGGCAAAGAAACTCATGGCCACTCTTTTCAAAAGTCAGATATTCAGGTACAATAGAGTCAGTATTACATGAAAGGTAAATAGTATGCTAGCTGTTGACACCTGAATTTTATTTTATTAAAATGCTCCAAAAACTAACGTACAAACAAAAAAAACATCACGATAACCTTGAAGGTTTGAGTTTATTAAACATAGAAATTATTCGAGGTGCATTTTTACATTCAGTTGTAAAAATCTACTGTTAAAAATATTTTGTAACTGCAGGCCAGAGTTGCATTTGAACGAACCAAAATAATAGTATTGTCTAAAGCATCACTGACCAGGCCGACCAGTTACCCCAAGTAGCATCCGTTCACGAGTATAACGCATAGACCAGCCATCATCTCCTTCGCCATATCAGAGGGAAAGAAACTATATGATAACACACGAAATAGATGCATTATATTGTACCCGGTCGCAAAAAATAATCTTGAAATGCATAAGCAGTGACTTTAACTATTGTTTGTCAAAAGAAACTGGTTAAACGAAGAAAGGATTCACCGTGTGCTTCAAAGTGGTTTCTTCAACTGTTTTAAGACAGTTGTTTAATTAAAATTCATAAAACAGTTCTCTGTGAAAGTTAATATTTTGTAACCTGTGACTTTTGGGTCGTTACCGAACCTGTGGGCATATAGGTTAAAGCTTAGAGCATAATACATGGAGGGAGCGCTGTACGAGGGGAAAGCGTGATCCACCAAATCAGTCATCATCACATCACTCAATCAGTTTGCATGACTGATTTGGTGGGATATACACCAACCTATCAGAATCTTGCGTGAGAGAGACAGACTCTAACTAAACTCAGTCTCTCTCCCTCTCTACTCTGATCACGCTTTCCGCTCGTTCAGCGCTCCCTACACACATGTATGCTCTAAGGATGCAAAATATAATTTTCAATCAAATTTTTTTTTTCTTATTTTTACAATATGATAACAAAAAAATTCTTGTCACTTTAATAAATTGGAAATCGTTTATAGAAAACCTTTTTTAAAAAGACTGTTAATAGATTCAATACTGAACATTGAGATCGTTGTAAAAAGTTTCAATGACCGGATTTTCTTTGTCTCTGGTCGCTTGTAAAAACCTTGATAGATTAAAATTGCGTAATGAAAGACAGTAGGTAATCATCATGATTTATTAAATGATATTTCATATTAGATAATTATCTCCTTGAAAGTTTCAATGAGTCCTGAATCATAATAAATTAATAAACTGCACTCTTTGTACTCGCAATTTGCACCCTATTTTGTCTTAATTGTAGTCTGAAATCCAGATTCAGCATTCTCCGGTCCTAAAGTTTTCATAAGTCTTCATGATTAAAATTTAAACAATCTCTGGATTTAAATTTTGCAGGCATAAATTGATTGATTGCTGTATTTAAGGCAAGGCATACCAATAGTGGTTAATTAAACACTCACACTGTTGTAACACTTTATTTTTTCACTATTAATAAACTCTTGAGAACAACTTCAACTATCAAAGGTTCAGAAAACCTTTTATCGATAGGTGGGGAGACGTTAACACCGACTTCTAAATTTGCCTCTAGCGCCATCTAGTTAAATGCGGTGAACTAAAACTTACATTAGAACTAACCTTATTATGAATTTAACATACCGCCGGCCAAGGACGATTAAAGTCCTTAAGATATGCAATACAAATTAAAATAACAATAAACCAAACTTAAATTACTGTGGATCAGGTTCATCCAGGGGCAGCGGACACAATTTTACGATTGGTCGTTTGAATACGTTACTTTTATATTGTAAGGTTACAACTCTGGTTATGCCGTCTGCACCCGGGTGCTTCTGAATGATACGTCCCAAAAGCCATTTTCCAGGTGGAAGCATGTCATCTTTAACTAGCACAATACTACCAAGAGGTAGATCAGGTGGGTTTGTGTTCCATTTGTAACGGTGTTGCAATGTCGTTAAATACTCGTTTTGCCAACGCCGCCACAAACATTGCACCATACGTTGAATTATATGCCATCGATTTAAAGGGCTTAATTCAACGCCGAGCAAAGTTGGCTCGGGAACACCGATTAGGGGCTCACCGACGAGAAAGTGACCCGGTGTTAACGGAGGTTCATCTAGAGTGGAACCGATAAGGGTGAGAGGACGGGAATTTACACAAGCTTCGACTTGACATAAGAGGGTAGAGAGCTCTTCGTAAGTGAGAAACGCTTGGCCGATAACTCGTTTCAAGTGCCCTTTAACACTTTTTACCCCGGACTCCCAAACACCGCCGAAATGTGGCGCTCGAGGTGGTATAAATTTCCATTGAGTAAAATCATTAGCAAGAAGTTCAGAAATCTCAGTTACGAGCTGAGATTTTGAATTCTTGAATGATATATCTAATTCACGTGAGGCGCCCACGAAATTTGTTCCATGGTCGCTCCAAATTTCCTTGCAGTGACCATGTCGAGCCGTAAAACGCCGAAAGGCGGCGATAAAAGCTGCAGAAGTGAGATCAGTTACCAATTCCAGATGAATGGCCTTTGTAACGGTACAAACAATTAGACAGACGTAAACCTTACAAAACTTCTTACATCTGCCAGGATAACATTTTATTGTAAAAGGTCCACAGAAGTCTACTCCACTTGTGATAAAAGGTCGGCCAGGCTGAATACGAAATCTAGGCAAGTCCGCCATAAATGGAGGAAGTGGATTAGACTTCTGTTTGAAACAAGGGATACATTTATGGATTATAGTTTTTACAATATTTTTTACTCGTATTATCCAAAACCTTTGTCGTATGACATTTAGAGTAAGTTGATGTCCCCCGTGCAGAGATTTCAAATGTGCATTTAAAACAATAAGTTTAGATAGGGAGCAACTGCCACTTAGGAGAACAGGATTTTTCATATCGTTTGGAATCTCTGCATTCGAGAGTCGACCACCAACACGAACTATACCATCTACATCGATAAATGGATGAAGTACATAAATTTTACTCGATTTGTGAACTTGTTTACTCAATGACAAGCAACGCATCTCATCTCGAAACGAAATGGCTGGTGACAATTTAATACAGCGATTAAAAGCATCTTTAAGTTCATTAGTGCTTAAATAACCAGGTTCAGTAAACGGCTTTTTACTTATCTTAGCTCTACATAGTTTAACAAAACGGCAACAATAAGCCGTGACTCGAATTAATTTTGACAGTGTGGAAAATCGTTTTAGAAAAGAAATTGCTTCCTCGTCGCTTTCGATAACATTAACATAAGATAATAATTTAGTAGGTTTCTTTTCCAGATCAGTAAGAAGCATATCAAAATGAGAATGTTCAATTTCGTTTGAGTGACATAAAAAGTGAGGGCCATTCCACCACAGTTTTGACTGCTGTAGATCATATGGGTAACATCCGCGTGAAGCTAAATCAGCAGGATTGTTTGCAGAACTAACATGATGCCATTGATTATTACTAGTGAGTGTCAAAATTTCTGAAGTGCGGTTTGCAACAAATGTAGTCCATGTATTTGGTGTTTTACGCAGCCAAGACAAAACTATGGTAGAATCTGTCCAGGCATATACATCATCGTCAGGTATATTTAAAACATTTTTAGCATGATGGATCATTTTTGCTACGAGTAATGCACCACAGAGTTCCAGACGTGGCAAGGAAATTTGTTTAACTGGGGCAACCTTCGATTTTGCAAGTACAAGGTAAACGTTACTTACGTCATCATCTTTTAAAACTCTGAGGTACACCACTCCAGCATATGCAGCACAAGAGGCATCACTGAATCCATGCAGCTCCCGTTTAGTTGTGTCGTCGGAGACTCCAAGCCATCGTGGGAACTGAATGGCTTCAATGTGCGTGAAACGATCAAGGTAAGTGATCCATTCCTCCCTAAGATCAGAGGGTAACTCTTCATCCCAATCTAAGCCAGCCAACCACAATTTTTGCATAAATATTTTAAGTAGTATAATTGCAGGTGTTAGCCAACCTAGGGGATCGAAGGATTTTGCAATAGTCGACAATACATTTCTTTTTGTCATTGGGTTATTACTGTGCTTTAAATTTAAATTAAGTTCAAAATTATCAGTTTCAGAATTCCACGTGATACCTAATGTTTTGATTGTGTCTTCAACTGTAATATTTACTGCACTTTGAGAATCTGTATCAATACTAGGGATTTGTAACAACACTACTTTACTATTAGATGACCACTTATGTAAAGGAAATCCACCGCGAGATAATAGTTCGGTCAACCCTTTTTGTAGCTTTACAGCTTTATCCGTTGTTGAAGCCCCAGTCAACAGATCATCCATGTATACGTCACCTTTCAGGATTTCAGCTTCAATTGGAAAATCTTCCTTTTCATCATCTGCTAACTGGTGAAGAGTGCGAATGGCTAAAAATGGTGCACAAGCAGTTCCATATGTCACGGTAAGTAGTCTATATTCCTTCATAGGCTGTGTTGGAGATTCTCGCCATAAAATTCGTTGGTAATCAACGTTATCATTAGACACCAAAATCTGACGGTACATCTGAAGAATATCTGCTACTAAACAAATTTTGTGTTGTCTCCATCGAGTTATTAGATCTCTGATGTCTTGTTGAAGAGAATAACCAATAAGAAGTTCATCGTTTAGTGATTTTCCTGTTTCAGGTGCAGCACTTCCGTCGAAGACTACACGTAACTTCGTGCTTAGACTCGTCGGCCTAACAACAGCGTGATGAGGTAAGTAATAAACATTTTGTGTAATTCTTTCGTTTTCAGGTACCATCATCATATGACCTTGTGATTCATACTGCTTTAAAAACTTGTGATATTCTTCCTTGAATTCAGGCTTGTGTGTAAAACGTTTCTCCATCTGTTTTAAGCGACTGATTGCAAGAGGTTTGGTATCACCAAGGTTTGTGGGTGGGTTGTCTTTAAATGGCAACCGCACAACATAACGACCAAAATCATTGCGAGTGTGAGTATTTTTGAAGTGTTCTTCACATTGAGTTTCTAAATCGGTCATCAGTTTTTTGTGAGGTAAATTCTCTTCAATCTCCCAGAATCGTCTGAGTAACTGATCAGTTTCCATCTTAGTGTGCATAACGACCATGTTGTGTTCGTCTGCGGTTGGATCAGTTTGTGAAACTCTGCCTGAGATTAACCAACCTAGGCGAGAGTTGAGTGCAATAAGAGAATTACACTTGTATAAGCCTTCCAGTAATATGTATGCGTGCACGTCGGCACCAAGTAGCACATCGATAGACCCTGGCTTGTGAAAGTTGGGATCAGCTAGATCCAACTGCATAGATGAAGGCCAAGTATCTTGGGGAAATTCACGTGAAGGCAACAATGAAGTGAGTTTCTTTAGAACGTACGCATTGACTTTGAAGGTTGATGCATAGTCTTTTGTGGAGTGGACTGTAAGTGTAACCATAGACTTTGTAGTTACCACCGATGTATTAGAAATTCCAGAGATTTTGCCCGCAATTGGGGTGCGATCAAGATTCAATAATTGTGTAGCCGCTTCGGAGATGAAAGAACCCTGTGAACCCTGATCAACCAGTGCTCGTAAGGCGTAAGTACCACCGTTCTTTGAATCAACATTTATTACAGCGGTAGCTAAAATAACGAGATTGTCTTTAGTTTCAGCTTTTAGATTAACACTAATGTTGCAAGAAGTCTTAGGTGTAGTGGTATTCTCCTTTGTGGTATCTTTCTCCGCAGTTTCAACTAATTTGTTATCCTTAGGAGCAGTGAGGTGCAGTAAAGTATGATGACGACGACCACACTTTTTGCAGACTGTACTCTGTCTACAGTTGAATACTGTGTGACCTTTCACGAGGCAGTTAAAACATATGTTGTTTTTCTTGACGAAATCTTGACGTTCAAGAATGGAGCGTGAAGCAAAATCTTTACAGTGGCAAATATAATGATTCTGTGAGCAGTAAGTACAAGTGCTAGCGACTTCAGTAGCGAAACTTTTGACCGTAGTTACTCTATGTGATTGTGTAACAGTTTTTGCAGTGTTTTTTGGCGTAGGTTGTGACAGATTTACCATTTCCATGGCTCGGAATCGCTTCTCGAGAAAAATATTGAGATCTTCATATGTAGGAATGCTTGTAGAATTTTCTAAGGATTGTTCCCAAAGCTTGTGAGATTCAATGTCTAACTTTGAGACCAAGATGTGTACAACAATAGCATTCCAGGAATCGATATTCAAGTTTGTTAGGGACGTGAGACATTGGCTGGAAGTATCTAAAAGATCCTTTATACCTTTTGCAGATTCAGTTGTCAATGTCTTTTGACTTAAAAAACGACCGAGGATGTTATTGACAATCATTCTCTTGTTTTCATATCTCTCATTTAGTTTTTTCCAAGCATCATCGTAGTTAGCTTCAGTCAGCGAATAATTTCTTAATAGTTGTTCAGCTTCTCCAGTTAAACTTGTCTTTAGATAATGATGTTTTTCGATTTTAGTCAGGCAATCATCATTGTGTATCAGAGAGCGAAACAAATCTCGAAAACTCATCCAATGATTGTAATCGCCAGAAAACTGAGGTATTGATATCGGCGGAAGCTTTGGTCTCATCTTTGGTAGTACTAACTGAGCTTCAGAATTTGAAGTTTCAGACTGATCTTTTAGCTCATATAACTTATCTTTAAGCCAAGACCCTAGTTCTAAGTAATATTCTTCAGCTTGTTGAAAGTTTTTATCTATGTCAATATCATGTTCGGCTTGTAAAGTTTCAGCATCCATCGATGTAGAAAGAACATCATAAATTTTGTTATAATTAGTCCAATAATCCTGTAAAGCCTCCACACGTGAGTCCAAAAAGCCTCTTGTTCGTTTATCCCTAGCGCATTTCTTAGTATTTGTAAATAATTTCTCAATTTTCGTCGAGTATTGATTCAATTGTAATACATATTGTTTCGCCTTTTTTTCCGTCATTGCAAAAATTAACACAACTTAGTCGCAAGTACAAATTTCAAAAACCAAGTTAATAGACAGACGAAAATATTGTAAGTTCTTTTTCTATACAAATTCTTCTAAGTGTTTTTGCACACGAAATATTCTAAGTCTTTCCAGACGCAAATCTTTCTAAGTGTTTGAAACACAAATATCGTAAGTTAATTTGAGATATGAAGTCTTTCCAACATTGAATTCTTCTAAGTCCGTACTATCACTTTATTCACTTTACTCACTGTTATCCGGCTCGAAGGACCAAATGGTTAATTAAACACTCACACTGTTGTAACACTTTATTTTTTCACTATTAATTAACTCTTGAGAACAACTTCAACTATCAAAGGTTCAGAAAACCTTTTATCGATAGGTGGGGAGACGTTAACACCGACTTCTAAATTTGCCTCTAGCGCCATCTAGTTAAATGCGGTGAACTAAAACTTACATTAGAACTAACCTTATTATGAATTTAACAAATAGAGTCGCTTGTACACGGACGTGATTATTCAGCGTCTGCATTTATTATTGACTAAGGGCAAGGGCTCCCACACATAACTGCGATGCGACGCCGCATCGTAAAAACTTGCGATGCGAATTGCTACGATACAAATTCGTGCGGCAAAGCGTTGGTTCATGTGACCATAATTTCGACATCAAAGAGATATCCTAATAAGATTTTTGCATGTAATGGATGATGAAAAATGTAATAAAAATAATAATTAAAATAATATAAATGATTGTTAAAAATAAATAAGAAAATAGTTTTGTAAATGTTTTAAAACAAAAAAAATAACAAATATTTTGTTTATAGTCTTCAGTATTTGTAGGTGCGAGTGCTTGAGATAAATGAACAAGACCTTTGATGTTTTAACTGGTGTAATGGCAAAATATTAATTACAAAAAAATATATATGTCTTAACATCTATGCGTCTGAGGGTCGAATTCAAAGAAAAAAATCATCGTCTTCACACGCGCGGTCGGCTGCATCTCGCGCGACGATCATACGTGATTGGTTCGCGCGCTGTGACGTCATAGCTCAACGAGAATGGTATAGGCCTGACAGCGCCCTCTGCCGCAGATTACATAATAACGGGCTGACTGCTTTAACATCCTCCCCACCTTGAAAGAAGCATCTTTCAAATTACTCCTCACTAATTGGCAGGATGCAAATCTTTGAAAATGCACGCCGTACTGTACCATCCTTTGTGCGAATATCAGCTACACGGGATATGCCGTCTTTACCGGGAAACGTTCTGATGATACGGCCTAAACTCCACTTCAAAGGGGGCAGGTTGTCATCTTTGATCAACACTAGAGTGTTCACAGCTAAACTGTCCATATGTTCCCTCCACTTCAAACGGGTTTGCAGTTCAGATATATATTCTTTCGACCATCTGCTCCAGAAATGCTGGCGTATCTGTTCCACTCGTTGATACCTTGTCAATAGGGTCGTTGGCCTTTCATCTATGGCTTCGCAAACAGGAGCTGTCATTGAACGACCAATTAAAAAATGCGCTGGACTGAGTGGCTGCAAGTCTTCAGGATCTGTTGACATAGGGCTAAGAGGACGAGAATTCAATACAGCCTCGACTTGCGTCAGCACCGTATTGAACTCCTCGTACGTTAAGTGTGCGTTGCCTATCACACGCCGTAGGTGATGCTTGCAACTTTTAACCCCCGCCTCCCACAACCCTCCAAAATGACTGGCATAAGGTGGGATGAATTTAAATTCAATGTTTTGAGAGGCCGCATATTCTTTAATATGTTCAGAACAATCGATTAAAAATTTAGAAAAATTATTCATTAATCCTACAAAGTTTTTCCCATTGTCTGAGGAAATAATGTTCGGTTTGCCGCGTCGTGACACAAACCGCTTAAGTGCCATAAAATAAGCATCTGTTGACAGGTCTCCGACTAGTTCCAGATGAACTGCACGAGTAGCAAAGCATATGAATAAACAAATGTATGATTTTATTAATCGCGCTCCTCTACCTTTGCGGTTCAGTATAAGAACGGGTCCGGCATAATCTACACCACAGTTCATAAAGGGAACCCCTGGTTGCAGCCGTTCTGGTGGTAAATTTCCCATGAGTGGGGTAACCGATTTAGCTCGCATGCGTGCGCATACAATGCATTTCTGAACGACGGTTCGGGCTAAGTTTCGTCCACCTATAGGCCACCATTTTTCTCTAAGTGAATATAAAAGCAGTTGTGGACCCGCGTGCATTAATAATTTATGTTGATATCTAAAAATTAACAAAGTAAAATGATGTTTAGGTGATAATAAGATCGGATGTTTTTTATCGTAGTTAAAAATTGAAGAATTTAAAATACGACCGCCAACTCTAATAAGATTTTTATTATCAATAAATATATTAAGTTTCGTTAAATTATGTTTACTCTGTAGTCTTTCATTTTTTCTCAATGCCTCATATTCATCAAAATACGATTCTTGTTGTGATAAGCGCGCGAGAATTAACACAGACTCACTCAATTCGTTGGCAGTGAGCGCGCCGGACCGCTGCGATAGTTTGTTGCGTGTATTGTATATAAAACGAAGTACATATGCAGCGGCGCGCTGCATGCGAACAAACTGAGAGAATCTGTCAAACGGAAACAATGAATTATTAGAAATGTGACTCACTAGTAAAAGTTTTACTGTATTTGATTTAACTTCGGGTAAATCGATGGGAATCGAACCTGTTTCACAGTCGTAATTGCAATCACACAGAAACGACGGCCCGTTCCACCACAAAGATGAGTCACTAAGTGCGTCAAGATGCAACCCGCGCGAGACGAGATCGGCAGGGTTGTCTCTGCCTTTAACGTGTCGCCATGGAAAGTCATTTGTCAGTTCATGTACTTCAGCAACTCTATTTTGGACATAAGGTTTTAGTAAATTAGGGGACATTTGCAACCAGCCTAATACTATTGTAGAATCAGTCCAAAAGATGACTTTGTCAAAGTGACCTTTGAACGACTCCTTTATTTTAGAATACAGTCTGGCACCGAGCAAAGCTCCACACAACTCTAATCTAGGTATAGTTGTGGGACTCAGCGGTGCGACTTTGCTCTTAGAACATAACAAATGAACCTCCACCGGCGACTCGCTATCTATACTACGTATATAGGCGCACGTACCGTACGCCACCTGCGATGCGTCTGTAAATATATGCAACTCTTTGCGTATCGCGTTATTACAATAAACATAACGTGGTATAGTTAGTTTATGAAGATATGAAAGATTGTTTACGAATTTAGACCACGACATCGCGATATCGTTAGGTATTTGTTCGTCCCAATCCACATGTAAGCGCCACAACCTTTGTAGTATAATCTTAGCTAAGATTATAGTTGGACTTAACAATCCCAAAGGATCAAATATTTGCGATGTTGTAGATAAAATTGTGCGTTTAGTGTGATATCGATTGTCCCAATCAATTTGCGTATGAAAATGCAAGTTATCAGATTTATTTTGCCACCCTAGGCCTAGCGTTTTACTGTGAATGTGGTCACCCAACGTAAGTTGTACCGAATAATCTTTGAAATTATGTTTGTCGTGATCGAAATTAAAAACCCATTTACGGAGAGAAAAGCAACCTGCGTTTAACGTTTTTGTGACTTCTGTACATATGAATAATAAGGTATCTATATTATCTCCCCCACAAATAAAATCGTCGACGTAAAAATCATTTTTTATTACATGTGCTATCTCGGGGATCGTGCTTTCCTGTGCTAATTGTTTTAAACACCTACAGCTTAAAAACGGCGCTGAGGCGGTGCCGTATGTAACGGTATTTAATTGATATATTCCTATTTCTTCTAAGGGATTATCACGCCACAAAATTAATTGCAAATCACGCTGATCAGGATGAATGAGCACCTGTCTGTACATTTTTTCGACGTCAGCGCAGGCGACAAATTTATTCTCTCGAAATCTTAATAAAATTGAAACTAAATCTCCCTGTAATGGTTCTCCGATTAGTTGTAAATCATTGAGCGACTTTCCGCTTGACGTCACTGCGCTGGCGTCAAATACCACTCGCAAACGGGTAGTTGTACTGTGCTCACGGAACACGCCATGATGTGGCATAAAATAATGTGGGTTTCCATATGATGTAATGCGACTCATATGACCCAATTTTACGTATTCGTGCATAAAGTCTTTGTATAACTGCTTGTAAACGGGATTGCGTTGTAAGCGCTTTTCTAAAGCAAAAAACCGTTTTCCCGCTAGCGAATACGATTCGCCTAATGTAGCAGGTGATTGTTTAAACGGAATGCGAACACAGAACCTTCCATCAACGCGCGTTGTTGATTTCAGGAAGTGTTCTTCGCACTGACGTTCATCTGTACTGCGCAGGTCGCCCGATTTATGACTGTGCATTTCTTCTATCTCCCAGAACATGCGTACTTGTTTGTCTAAATTATGTGTTTCTGTAATCGTGAAATTACACGAAACATTTTGTTGTCTTCGCGTGTTTTGTATTTGATGAATAGACCCCGATACGATCCAGCCTAATTTAGTATTTTGGAGGTATGGCCCATTAGATAGACGCATCTTCCCTTCCTCCAAAATATCCCAAAAGAGATCTGCCCCGATCAACATATCGATATGATGACGTTCATAGAAAGAGGGATCCGCCAACTGTATATGTGTAGGTATATTAAATTTAGTTTTATTAATTGTTTGAGCCGGTAATTCTAATGTTATTTGTGGCAAAACTAAACATGCAATACGTCGGTAAAAGGAACCACAAGTTGATTTAATATGTACATCACATAATTGTGTAGTTTTTGTTATTATGTTGCCTACACCATTTATTTTCATAGTGGACTGTAAACATTTTAAATTAAGTTTTGTACATACCTTTTGTGTTATAAAACTGCGTTCACTACCGCTGTCTAGTATGGCTCGAAACTCACTATAAATACCATTTTTATCGGCTATCTTCACGATTGCAGTTGACAACAAAACGGGTTGCTTAGATGACTGTGTGAATAGTGTATGCGTATTAGGCGTGTGTATTAGTGTGCTGTTGTTTACCTGATCGTGAAGAGAAGGCGAGTGGCGAGCTACGGATGACTCATTAGACGCAAGCGATACAGTGCGCATCTCTTCGCCGTTTGTGTTGTGCTCATCGCGATGAATTAACGAATTGTGTTTTTTATTACATTTTCGGCATGTGCCATATCGGCAGTCTGTAACTGTATGACCGAACTTTAAGCAGTTTTCACATAACTTGTTGTCATGTATGAATTTAAATTTTTCATTTATGTTTAAGTTCAAAAATTGTGTACATGAATATAACGGATGATTCGCGTTGCACATAGTACAGGTTTTAGTGTTCAAATTCCTTTGTGATTTTAATTTGTTAGAATTATTGGTTACCACATTACAGCGGACCTTTGAATGTGTTTGAGTATTATTAGTATAACGTTTGTGCTGAAATGATTGAGTGGAGCTTGATTGTGTTACTGTATCTAACATGTCGGCTTTTTCTCTTAAGAATTTCATTAAATCGTTTAATTTAAATTTATAATTGGAATCGCAGGATGACAACAAGTTTTGGTGCTGTTTCCATTCTCGTTCGGTGGTGAGATCTAATTTAGACACGACCAAATAAATAACCAGGGTATCCCAATATTCTGTGGGTTCACCGATTAATTTCAAAGCGCGAATATTTTTAAGTACGGTATCAATAAGTTTACGAATCTGAACCGACGATTCTCTGCTTACGCTGGGGATGTTAAAAAGCGATTTGACATGATTATGTAATATAAGTTTGCTACTGTCGTAACGATTGGTTAATAATTCCCACGCAATAGGGTAGTTACAGGCCGAAAACTCAACTGCTTCGATTACCACCTCCGCACTACCTTGCAAAGAAGATTTTAGGTAATGAAACTTTTGAATGTCTGAAATTTCTTTAGAATTATGAATTAAAGCCAGAAACGTATCGCGAAAGTCTAACCATTGCTCAGACTTACCGTCGAAGGCAGGGAGCGAAATAGTAGGTAACTTTACGCAGGGATTTGTGTTACTGGTGACCACGGACCTTTCGTGAGGTTCATCTTCGCCAATCATACACTCAGCTTTTGCTAAAACACTGTAATAATCATTTTCAAATGTTTCACGAGCTAATAGTTGTTCCTCAGACTCCGGGATTAACGATTCTATCTGATTCTGAACTTCGTTAAAATCGTTATACAAGTTTTTAGTGCCTTGCAAACGTAACTTTAACTCTGCGCGTTTTAAATGAGTTAATTTTAACGAATCAAACGAATTTATGTAATTTTTAAAAATTGTCAACCTACCCTTAATTGAACCTCTGCGCTTATTTAAGTCTCCAAGGGAAGTAACATCATCAGTCAGGTCATGCTTCGGCATTTTGGAAGGTAAGGATAGCAAAGAGTACTTACGGTTACAATCACCAACAGGACGAAAACAGACAACGACACCAACGCCCGAGGTTCGTAGCTGCGTGTTACGACTAGGCTTTGCGTAGCGGGTGCGTACTGCGTATGGATTATGGCAGAATGTCGTCTCGTCCTAGTAATGCGTTTACGGTGACTGGTGACGGTTACTTCGATTTTCTTCTTCTGCTGATTCTCTTCTTGCATCCAGCGACGTAGGACCAAATTATGTAGGTGCGAGTGCTTGAGATAAATGAACAAGACCTTTGATGTTTTAACTGGTGTAATGGCAAAATATTAATTACAAAAAAATATATATGTCTTAACATCTATGCGTCTGAGGGTCGAATTCAAAGAAAAAAATCATCGTCTTCACACGCGCGGTCGGCTGCATCTCGCGCGACGATCATACGTGATTGGTTCGCGCGCTGTGACGTCATAGCTCAACGAGAATGGTATAGGCCTGACAGCGCCCTCTGCCGCAGATTACATAATAACGGGCTGACTGCTTTAACAGTATTTGAACTAAAATAAAATAACATCTCAGATCCTGCAAATTGTGCGTAGCGTATAGTTCCCTAGTTAGGTAACTTTACATTACTATATGTATAAAATAATAATACATATTTATGACATCTAACACACAACGCTATCTACTAAAGGTAAAGTAAAGAGAAAAGAAAGTAGTGTCGTTTAGTTTTCATAGTGGACCAAAGTGGTTGTCAACAAGTGTGACGTAACATCGCAAGCAAATTACATCGGATACTCGACATTGGTTAAATGCGCAAATCGTCCGAAGCCAGAGAAGAAAAAAAAATACATCCGACGTTCTTGCGATGCTAGCTCGCAGATATTAACGCTGCGTTGCGAATTCGCAGTTTTGTGAGGGCGCCCTTAGGTATGTAGATAGACGCAAAAAATTCAAAATACGATTTTATTATGCAGACAAAACTGTCTAATCATTTGAAATGATAATTTTAATTTAATAATATAAGCATTTTCAACAGTATATTTAACTTGTCTGCAGGTTACATAAGATTAAGGAAGTTGGTCGGTTTTTACAAATTTATCGGGTTTTTTTAATATCGTAAGTTAACTAAAATGAACAAACGTATTTGTTCGTTTCCACTTTAAAACATTGTTTTATTATTTAAGTTAAAATTGAATTGCCAAATTTTAATATCTTAACTATGACTTGTTTCTTTAATAATACGCAACACACACTACAGGTGAAGACGCACACTATTTTGGTGATAAGTTATTGATTTCATAATTCAGGTATTATAACATTTTTATTGCTTGGTAGATTGTGGTATTTCCTTGACCGTCACCGACTCGACTCCAAAAATAAAAATAATTGTAGAGACAAGAATATGTAATTATTATTTTTAGACTCCGCTGAGCGTCCGTCTGTCTGTCTGTCAGTCATCAGGCTGTTTCACACGAACCGTGACAGACAGTTGAAATTTTTACACAGATGATGTATTTCTGTTGCCGCTATAACAAACAAATACTAAACAACAGAATAAAATAAATATTTAAGGTGGCTCCTATACAACAAACGTGATTTTTTGCCGTTTTTTATAGGTAATAGTGGGAACCCCTTGGCGTGCGACTTGAACTTGGCCGGTTTTTTAACTTCATGCATATTTTTGTTTTGTCTTTTTTTTTGTTAAAATTTGTTTACTTTATGCAGACATTTTCGTATTCAGATTTTATTATTTTTTATTTATTAAATGCTCTTGAGAATTGATATTCTTTATTTAAACTATTTAACTAGGTAACATTAACATTACAGCTCAATGTCTTGTCCATGGACGACAGCACCTAATCTGTAATCGCTTAAGAGATTTTTTTTTTGAGTACAACAGTATTTTACAAACTAAATTACTTATATAATATTTACTAGGATATGACCAGTTACAGTTATCCACTAATACCACAAAATAACTAATAGTTGCTAATCAGCATAAACTTACTAATATAAAAAAGCGAAAGTTAATGAGTGTGTATGTTTGTTACTTCTTCACGCAAAAACTACTGGACGGATTTGGATGAAACTTTACAATAATATAGCTTATACATCAGAATAACACATAGGCTACTATTTGCTGCGATAACCGACATACAAGCGGGCGGAGCCGCGGGCAACAACTAGTACATAATAATTTCCAAAAAGTGCAAAGAACATATTTCTCTTAGTTTTTTTATGTAGGTAATTACACAATAAATCTCTATCTAAATAATATTCCAGAGACGCAGACGAAACAGTAAGATTTAGCTAGTGTATGTAAAAACCTGTTTTTTACAGAAAAGTATTGGCGCAGAGTGAGATGTTGGTACTTAAAGATCGAGAGCTGAAAGAAACCAGGAACTTGTACAGCGCTGTCAAAGACATGCTAGCTTTGCAGCCGAGTCCAGAAATACAGGTAGTGTACATTACTATGTCGGTTTAATCTAGGGCTCCCATTCGTCTGAAATTCCAGGATTTGTCCGAGCAGAGTTTTATTTGAACTCTAGGTTAAACCCGGATATGAAACATTGACACTAGGACAACATTTAAAAAAAAACTTAGGGATCCGGGTTTAGAAAAAGAAGTTGCCAAAAAGAGGAACTGCAGTAGTTTGGTGTTGTGTTGACGGGACTTCAGATCCTACCAAATGATGCACAAGTGTATTACAAGTTTCAAGTATTGGTAAGTTATATACCAAAATTTTTAACAACAAAAACCGACTTTAGGAACTGGCTCAAATGAAAATGGGACCACACGGGAAGCATTAGCTTTCTAATAAAAAAGAACCGTCAAAATCGGTTCACCCCGTCAAAAGTTCTGAAACTCCAAACTTAAAAAAATAATACAGACGAATTGAGAACCTTCTTTTTCGAAGGTCGGTTGAAAAATTTAAAAAGTAGGCACCTAACTATCGACGACTGCCTCAGTGGCGCAGTGTTAGTGTATCCGACTGCTGTGCTTGAGGTGACAGGGTCGAATCCCGGGTCCGATCAAATGTTTATATCTATACTAGCTGCCCCAGCAAACGTCGTTTTGCCATAAATTTTTTTTAACAATGGGTCACCCTTACCATTTAGGGGGATGAAAAATAGATGTTGGCCGATTCACATAGATACCTACCGGATAAGCACAAAAAATTTCATCAAAATCGGTCAAGCCGTTTCGGAGGAGTTTGGCAACTAAAACTGTGACCCGAGAATTTTATATATTAGAAATATTTGTTTCGAAGTTTGGATGTTTTCTATGTATACCTAATAGTAGTAGTAAAGTGTCCGAAATACACAGGTTAAAGTTTTGAGACGGGATTACCGTTATAGTTACAGGAAAACGATTTTAGGAGACTATCCATACATTTTTAAGATATTCTGAACTGCGTTTACAGATTTTTGAAAAAAATGTACAGTCAGCAAGAAAATGATTATTTTAAACAATTTTTTTTTTAATGCCATTCGATCCTGTTTCATATAAGGATCAAAAGTCTCTACTGTACCGACCATAGATATAGAATACCATAGATTGGCTATGCGGAAAAGAGATAATACGAGTTTACGTGTGTTAGAGCGCGACAGATAAACGAGACCAAACACCGATACGCTATGAGCCTGTATCGGCTTAGCGCCCGTTGAGGTCGAAACATTATTGTTAATTTTTTCAGAATCATGAGTATTTTGTTGTGGTTTATTATTTATTAAGCGTGTTTTATCATGGTGACTTGTGCAGTACCTGGATGTAACGCTTCCAAGAATGAAAATACACAAAATCTTTCATTTCACATGTAAGTAAACAATGCCATATTTGCCTCTAAATAAGCTTTGTTTCAATGCGATATCGTATATGTTTTGGTCTCGCTTATTGAAATGCACTACATATCTATGGTATTCTACATCTATGGTACCGACTGAGGTTAGAGTAATAGAAATGTCGCAAAAACTTTTTTCCATACATTTGTACGGATATACAGGGGCATAAGATAATTACAGTTTTTGTCAAGCTGGCCTCGTGGCTAACTGTACCTAGAAGCAAAAGCTCCTACAAAAAAAAACCTTAATAGACAATCATCATAGTTGCATCGGTAATCTTCTAAAACATTAGAACCAAAACACACGCCATGGTGTTGGTCACCATGCTGCATTATCTGTACGACCACCACTCTTAGACTCTGCTTATGCTTTCCATCAGGCAGATCAAAGTCATTTTGGCAGGCCATACATAAAAAAATGTATTTTACACACAGACAAACATAACTTACATTTAGATGATGTACGAAATAATGTGCTCAAAATGACCGCCGTTTTCACGAATACATAAGGTTCACTCGTTCTTGTACTGACCTAGTAGCAGCCGATAAATTTATTGGATGGATATCATTTAAAATCCTTTATAATGCATCTTTTACCTCCTGAATACTGTTACTATACTGTACTAGACTTCGTTTTTTAAATAGCCCCACAGAAAAAAATCGAGATGCATTAGATCGGGATGGCCACTTAGTTGGACCATGTGTACCTATCCACTGTGACCGACTGTGTGTGTGTGTGTGGCGGAGCGCCATCTTGCTGAAAATAAACTTTTTCAATTCTGACAGGAGCCATTCATCCAACTTTGTAAAAAAGTTTTCGAGATTCTCTAAAATGACTTCGTTATACACAAAATGAAGAGTGCCTGCGTAAAATTCCACCATTAACACTCGGTTTGACATCACACCAGACAACAGTTAAAAGAGAATCGAACTTGATTGTGGCTTTCCCGAACTCTGAGAGGGTTTTCTCTAGACTAATAGTGGTGATTTCGTCGGTTGTACATTCCGTAACATGAAAAATTTGTTTCGTCTGACCATATTATGTACTTAAGAAATTTGTGATCTCTACTTATTTTTCCTTATAGTCATCTGCAAAACGTAATTCTTCGAACATTGTCACCTGGTTGTTATGCTTGAACTATGCGTCCCTGTCGATAGGGTTTATAACCGTGTTTTCATTGTCTGTAATACAAGTGACTGGGAAAGACCCACTTCAAGAGCGACATATCTGGACGATATCTCTAGATCAGATTTCACATAGGTTGAAATAGGAATCTCCGTGTCTATGTCCAGTACACGAGGCTGCCGCACTAACTTCATAATGAATGAACCATATTATTTGAGGTTCTTCAAAAGGTTAGTAATTACCCTTCTTGATGGTACTTGTCGCAATGGATACTTATTCGCGTACCACACCAATACAGATTCCGTGTTCCTATTATTTACAAAATACGCTTCCGTTTGCGCTTTAAAGATATTTTTTAACAAGAAGTACATAAATTACAACTAACAATCTAGAATTTTCTCAGCACAAACATAAGAATGACCTGAATCGAATTCGAAGTTGGAAATTATAATTTTTTTACTTATTTACTTTTTCAGTATTGTAACCTTCAAGAAAAGGGCGTACTCGTTCTGAAAAGGCCGGCTACACATTTGTGACACCTCTGGTGTTGCGGGTGTGGTGCCGTTTAAGTATTACGTAAATAAGATTCATTACAATTATTTACCCCCCACCCCCCCTCCCTACCTCCTTATTCAGCAAAAGTAAGCAAAGCTCTTAATGCTTCCGTAAACATTTAACAATTAAATATTTTGGACATCTAACACAACGCCATCTAGTCCCAAACGAAGCAGAGCTTGTATTATGAGTACTTAGGATTGCCAACCTATTTTGACAAGAAATAAAGAATATTTAGGCCTGAAAAGAATATTAAACAGTATTCATTTATATTCTATTATATTTATATCATATAACGCGTTTTCCTGTAACTACAACGGTTAGGTACCTGCCCTTACTGTCCCGTCTCAAAAATTCATCTGCATATTTAACTCTTCTTTCTTTTTTCAGATTACCTTGACAAGAACACAACGCGCGCTCACACAACGTACGACCAAGATGAAATGTTTGATTGCTGGTACGTTTACCTCTTTATATGTATATTATTGTTCTACACATGAGTAATTTTGTACACTTCGGCATTGTATTCATCTCAAAAGAGACCTAATATTCTCAGTAAATATTTACAATGTTCATAAACAACGTCAAGAACATTGACCGTTACACTTTTTTGATTTCGTTTTTAATTTTTAGACAAACATGAACTAAAATAAACGCACTTTAGGATAATTTACTGTATAATACCTGTAACTCACTAAATGATTTTATAAATTGTAACAGCCATATATTGCACTCAGCTTAAAATGATACATTCTAACAGGCGCTTTACCGACTTATTTTCATTAAAATTATTGTAAAGTATAATAGCGACTCTTTTTTCAAACACTATTAAAAACCTGGCAAGTTCCGTCATCTCGAAATCAGAACACTATGGTCACATAAGTTTTTTATTCTTCTCTAAATTGCTATTAAAGTATTTGAATTACAGTAGCTTTCGTTCTGATGTAGAGAAGGAAAACAAATTGTAAAATTCATAAATGATGGCATATCAAAGAAATAGAACAAAGGAAAATATTTATCCTAAGTCTGATGCGGCTTTTTGCAGAATAATACTTAAAACTGATTTATCTACATGCTTTGTTTCAGAGCTAAGCATGCGTGAAAAACAAGTAACAGATCTAAGACTGGAACTCGACCGCGTTAATGATGACCTACAATCGTTCAAACAGAAATACTACGAAATGAAGCGAGCCCTAGACGCAGACGAGGCGAGGAGGCTAAAGATGACGCCTTCGTCACCAGAGACACAAAAACAATAAGTTGTCTATGGTTTGATGTACAACTTTAAACGGCGCGTAATTTATTTTTGTATTTTAAGTACGCAATTAATGGGTTGAAGATAGTGTCTAAGAAGGTGACGTGACAGAGATATGGTTTGACTTTGTTTATTCATAATGTGAATTGTCTGCATACAGAAATAGAAAATTAATTGATTTCGGCTTCTACATGAATGATACATGATGACTTGATAATTGATTGGAAGACGAACAGAAAAAGTTGTTATAGTAGGTAATAACTGGTAAGCTGATTAATATACCTATATATGTTTATTTTTAATGTTGTTGTACTCATAGAAAAATATATCGGCGCGGTTTTAATATTTGTATTCATCCTATACATCTTTTGCATGCATTGTTTCGAGTGAAACTTGGTCAATTCCGTGTGCCAAGTGACTTAAAAAAGATACCTATATAGTAACGTATGTTGGTTTACGTGTCTATTGCACATGAACTTGCCGTCACAAAACTTATTTCGCAGCCAGTTTTTAACATTCGCTTATTCTCATGTAAAAAAAATCGCTTTACGAATGTATTGTATCGGGAATAATCTGGATATTCCCTCCCTTGTGTTCATTTATAAAGTCAAAGAATTTTCTTTCTTACATAAAAGACAATTTATTGGCTTTTTATAAGAAACGACCATAATATTTACGTAATTTTCGATTCTTATGGATGTAATTACGTGAAAAGTGACCGCAGCAAGCCCCTCAACACTCAACACAACCTTCAACACTCAACACACATTGATGTAAGCAGTTGGTGCGCACGGGGCTAGATGACGGATGTTACACTTGATATGTGTCTACTGAAGGTTTACTCGCGTTCCTCTGGCTGGCCCGGCCCCACGGAAATTGATCACGAGATTTGTATCAATCGAATGTACTCCTCAAAACTAACATAAAAGTTAGAGGCACTTGTTAGGGGCTCCTTAAAATGTCGAGTACTACAAAACATTGGTGTGTTGCTACAGACGGAATGTACTCCTTGCCAATTGCCGTATTAGTCAGAGCCCCGGAACAAATTTTACAAGTTATTACTATCAAGCTAATTTTTCGTGAGTGGCTTCATTTTGATGAGGGCGCACCTTTCACCTTACGAAAATTTAATATTCTGGGAGCTAACAGCTAGCAGAACAGGGAAAAAACTTTTTTAGCGATTGTATCAATGTTAACTAAGCAACTGTTGAAAAATTGACTAGTTAATATTATTTTTGATGACCCCGTTATCAGCAAATAATTTCATCAAATTTATAACTGGATTGTAACAAAATTTTTATATAGGCATTTCTTAACTGAATTAATTTATATTTGATTTTTATTATTTTATGAATTTGTTAAATAAGTAATATTTTGTATGGGTCTGAGATACCTGAAAATAAAGAGATTTTATTATTTATTGTTAGTCATCAGACTTATAGTTACAGAGTTATAATATTGTGTTAATAAAAAAAATTAAGGAAGTTCTCGATATTATGTTGGAAGGATCAAACCATAGGTACATTTTGTAGCACAAATATTTATTTCCATAATGTAATTAATAATGTCAGTAACTAATGATAGTAATAATTTATACAATTTGCTCCGGGGATCCCGGATTATGTTTAGTCATCATATCAGCCGTAAGAAGTCCACTGCTGAACGTAGGCCTCCCCCGTTGACTTCTATTGCGACCGGTCGGTAGCGGCCTGCATCCAACGAGTCCCTGCGATCTTAACTAGGTCGTCCGTCCACCTTGCGCGAGGCCTTCCTAAGCTGCGTTTACCGTCACGTGGTCTCCACTCAAGAACCTTTCTGCCCCATCGGCCATCGGTTCTCCGAGCTATGTGCCCTGCCCACTGCCACTTCAGCTTGCTGACTCTCTCTGCTATGTCGGTAACTTTAGTTCGTCTACGGATCTCCTCATTTCTGATTCGATCTCGTAGAGAGACCCCAAGCATAGCCCGTTCCATAGCTCGCTGTGTGACCCCGGGCTTCCTTATGAGGCCCATAGTAAGAGACCACGTCTCGGCGCCGTAGGTCATCACTGGTAACACGCACTGATTAAAGACCTTTGTCTTTAAGGACTGTGGTATTTTGGACGAGAAGACGCTGCGTAATTTACCGAACGCAGCCCAGCCGAGTTGGATTCGTCGATTGACCTCTTTCTCGAAGTTGGATTTGCCTAGTTGGACCGTTTGTCCCAGATAGACATAGTCATCAACAACTATGTTTAGTAGTTTGATACAAATGTCAAGACCAAATTCAGGGGGCCGGACCAGACTGATGTACCATATCCTTTTTACACCTGCGCAGGTGTGGCACACACACACTTTCGTCATTGGTTGAAAAATCATCTCTAAACCAAAGGTCTCAAAATTTGTTCAATTAGTGCAGAACTTTCGAGTTTTGGAACTAACAATTTTTTTACTTATAATTTTTATTTTTTTTTACTAATTTCTCTTTCTCACTCATTCATTTCACTAGTTTTGAAGTTCCGTGACGACTAGTTTGACGTTAGAAATCCTGGCTGCATCTAGTTGCAAATTAAATAGAATTTACCACTATTGGAATGTATTGTAAAAATGTATTTTATAATATTAGTTTTTATGTATGTATAAAATTTAAGGGTATATGCATTGTAACTATGCTAGTATGTTATTAATTTTAGTAAAATAATGTGCCAATTATATATTAACTGATCTCAAAACTGCAACTGCATAAAATATTATACATTTTTTATTAAAAACTGCAAATGTTAAATATAATGCAGTTGTCGTTAATTATTTTGTACCTCAAGAAATATACAATGTTTGTACTAGTAATAAGAAGTTATAAAAACGGTGAAGGGTTGTCGAATGTTGCTTCTATAAAATCGTTATATAAACAAGACTGATGCTCATGAGGGTAAAACATGACGATGAAATAAAACACCTGAAGTAATTAATCCGAAAACAATAGTTTTATTTAAGAACTTTCACTTTCTCATAAAATATACACATTGTTTTTTGTCATTAAACTAAACTGTAAGTAAATACTAATTTTTAAATACCAATTCTCACGATTCTCAAAAGGGGTGCCGGCCGGGGCTGGGCCCCTCTATTGCGTTTCGGTTCCTAATGTTATTATATTATAATGTTCATTCTCATGGTCATGTACAAATTTCTCACTTAAAATTTATTCTAAAAAAATATTCAAATGAAAGCATGATTTTGTACATTTTCAAAATAAAAAAAAAGAAACGAATACGTCCGTTTTTTCTCGTTAATAAAGTGTGATGATAGAATTCTACAGTCCTTTTGTTGATTACTTAAAAATAACAGTTCGAATGCATGCGCTCGGCTGACCCTGACGGGATGTCGGTACACAAATGCGATCAAATGCGAACAGATCGGCGGGGCCATGCTTCGAACGTCTGTCGGTACTCTATATACTTTAGCGCTTTATAAACACACTCATACGAATACGTCTGAATAACGCGATAATTACAAGCGGATTTGTAACGCACTCGATACTAACAGTACACAATCATTCTAGCGTTCCATCTATTTGTACACGTTAGCTCAGAATAAATACTTTTATTCCGAAGACCATGAGGGGAAGCGAAGCCGTAAAATTTGGTCCGCATCGCATACGACAAAGTTGATAAAGAAAATTCGACCGTTCGACTCACCGTTGCCCCTTAATTAATATAATGTACTTACAAACGCGCGATTCAATCTAACTTACAGATATATATATACGTAGCGATGGACAAACATCACTAACTTTCGGTCAACTCGTCGTTCGTCCGTCACTAACGACGCCGCCCAGCGTCACTCGTTAAATCTTTGAGCAAAAAAAAAAGTTTTAACACATTCGGCTGCCGCACGGTCTCACACTCGGTTATCGCATTATTGATACGTACACGTACACTCGTCACATACACGCGTCGGCCCGCGATCGTTACGCGCATTATACCGGTACAGTATTTATATATAGCTGTCCCAACTTACCAAATACAAACACAGAATCAACTATTCGCTCAAACTCGCGACGTTTGCGGCCGGATGGCGGTGCGTACGCTTCTAGAGATAGTTTAGGAGCAATTTTTTTTTTTAAAACAGGAATAATAACAGATCGAAAATGATGTTTTTCGTCCGCAACACATAGTTAGCGGTCGGGTGGACGCGGAGAGGAGAGTGCTCGGACTCGTCGCGGGGTCGAGTTCGGCGCGCGGACGACGATTGGAAAGATACAAAGTTACGCGACGCACCTCGGCCGGCGGCAAACGGCGCGACTACATAATATATCACTCGTCGGCTTAGTCGATAGGTACTTATGACATAATTGCGATGGAATCAATAAAACTATTGTTGTTGTGTGTGTGTGGGGGCGTGGGGGTGTGGGGAGGTGTGGGCGAGGGGAGGAGGGAGGAGGGCGATGCGCAGGTGCGGGCGAGGCTAGTGCACGTCGCCGGCCTCCTGCTTGCCGAGCTGGTGGTTGGCGGGGTCGGCGCTGAGCGGCGGCTGCGGCGGCGCGGGCGCGGGCGGCGGCGGCTGCAGCGCGGGCGGCTCGTGCGCGTGCGCGGTGGTGGAGTGCGCGGCCTGCGCGGCGTAGTAGCCGCCGTTGAGCGTCTCGGCGTAGGGCGCGGGCGCGGGCGTGGCCAGCGGCGCGGGCGTGGCGAGCGGCGCGGCGCCCAGGAAGTAGTCCTTGTTGACGCAGTTGCGCAGGCAGTCGGGGATGCGGCCCACGATGGCGCGCCGGATCTCGGACGCGGCCATCTCGCGCAGCTCCTGCGCCGACGCGTCCGAGTAGAAGGCGGCGTGCGGCGTGCACAGCACGTTGGGCGCCTCCTTCAGCGGGCCCTGGACACGAACGACACTCATTGGCAAAACTTCACCTCACACGCTTCGTTACTTTCAGACTACGATCTTCTCTCGAGTCGAAGCACTGATCCCACAGAAATCGAGGACCATAATTATGTCATTTATGGTCCTCGATTTTGCCAAATTTTAAAAGGGAAGGATTAACTCGAACAACCGAGCGTCGGTCAAAATAGCGATCCATATCGGTTGGTCAAATTAGTAAATTGCCAAGATTGCAATAAGTCGAATAATTTTGTTCACCGAAAAGTAGATTAAGCTAAGTACTACGACCAACAACGTACTCGTAACAACTATATCACTTGTTGGTTTGCTATCTTGCAAAATCTTAAAATAGCGAAGCATCAAAAGAGCAAATCGATTACGTGTTTGACCAATTGCGAATTGGACCATACAGGACTAAACGAGGCCAAGTGGGTAAACTGAAAAACTCTTTAAGGGCTCATTTTCATTGGTCGTTAATTCAGTCGTTATACACGCACGCGAGCAGTCACCAAATTCGGGTTATCGACTACGGGGAACAATTGGTTGTCGCGTACGATAGCGTCATCCACAAGTCGTAAGTGACCAGAGAGTTCAGCTGGTCATTTCAAATCCAAATATTTTAATTTGCTTTGTCATAGCATTAAAACCTGATTAGACGCGAATGGGCTATAAGCTATAATGTAGTATATAATTACCTGGAATACGTTGAAGGGCTCATTTTCGTGCACGTCGAGCGCGGCCGCACGGATCCGGCCCTGCTTCAGTGCTGCGGCGAGCCCCTCATCGTCCACCAGCCCGCCACGTGCCGTGTTCACCAAGAACGCGCCTGCAAACACAAACAAATCACAATCAATACTGGATCCTGTATTGCTCCAATAAAAGTCATACACAAACAATATTTCTTCAGATACTCTAACTTTTTAAAAAGGATTCATATCATAGGTGTAATAAAGTCTTGTATGCAACTGTACTCAATTAGGTATTAAAACACTCATGTGACACTATTATCACACACTCCACTTTCGTGTTTTAAATACCCCTTATTATACAACAGTCGCATACCTAAATAACTATTGTGTGCTCATCTGTATGTGTTACCATCTCAGCATATTGCAGTGTGTCATCAGTAACAATGGTTTTCAAATAGAGGCTTTCCAAATGCATATCATAAAATGGATACAGAGAACATTCGGAAGTCTCAAAACAATAATTTGTGGATCCCAGAAGGTGTGGTCGAACCCACAACACTTCGCGTAGTAGTTGAAAGCAGCTGACTGTATGTATTGGCACCATATAAATATATTAATAGTACATGTATATGTAACGGACAACTTGAACTGGTCATTATTAATAATGCCCAAGCGCGTCGGTCAAGGTGATTAATTATCACTTTGACCAACCATTATTAATAATGCCTGACGGCCTGTGATCCATTTAAGAAGTCAGTGTTTTCATCATCATCAGCCTATCGCAGTCCACTGCTGGACATAGGCCTCTCCAATTGCACGCCACTTAGTGTTTTAGATAGCTTGAATTTATCACATGGACCGGGTAGTATGAAAGCCGCCGGCCGGGCTGTGCCTTGCAACAGGTGAGGGGCGCGTGCGCGCGGTAGGATCTGTAGCGTTTTTGTTTATGGTTAGTTTACGTTTTTTATTCTGTTTAAAAAACAATAAACCTAACCTAACTACATGATTACTTTAGGTTTTTTTTCGTTTAAAAACAAAAAACCTAACCTTACCATATACAAAAACACTACAGTTCACTTATTTTATTACTTTGCCCAAGACAGGGTGAGCATTAGACATTATGGCCGAGAAAAGTGTTTTTTTTTTATATATATATTTTAGCAGCGCCAAAATGACTGCTCTGCCTGATGGAAAGCATGAGCAGATTCTAAGAGTGGTGGTCACCATCCTCAATGCTAATAAGGACATTGCAGCATGGTGACCCACACTATGGCTGCCTAGTGAGATGCTTTTTTACGCCCCGCTTAAAGGACCCGGGATCATAGTGGGAGGGAAACACGTGCGCTGGAAACGAGTTCTAGGTTTTGACCGCTCGGCACAGAAAGGAGGAACCGAAGCGATGAGTACGAGATCGAATGTCTACCACTCTGAAGCGGTGACTTCCAAGGCATTTGTTGTTCTGTAGAGGAAGGGGGAGGGGGGGAAACAGTTGGAAGAGCTCTTCAGAACACTCTGCGTGATACAGGCGATGGAGTACTGCCATAGAGGCGACATCTCTACGCAACGCAAAATTATGCTGTTTTAATCACATTGCCCAATTGAGTTAAGCATTATGAATACAGATCCGCCATTATTAATGGTGCCCGGACTTAACAAATTGCCCGTAACATATATATTATCAACCTTCCAGCATTTTTGTCTTCGGTTCATGGCACAGAAGAGTTAACCAGGAAAATTCTTATAAACACACTGGTTGATTCTAAAGTGTCATGCAAGGTTTAGATTTACATTGGCTATTAAAACGAAAAAGACTTCTAGATACATCAACCAGTCATGCTGAGCGTGCTCATTTGTTGGCTGTAGGAGAAAGGGTTTTAGGTTTATGGATTCAGGCACTTCCGTCGCCCAACATAGATACCTTGTTGGATGATACTACATTTAACGTGCCACTGGTCTCCGTTTAGGAGCGGCTTGTGTTTCTCCGCATTTTTATCACTGTAGAGAAGCTGTTGACAGTCTCGGACATCATGACCTTTCTTGTAGCAGAAGCACTGGCCGTATATCTCGACATGCCAATATTAACAACATTATCCGTCGTGCTCTTGTTACCGCCGGTGTTCCAGCTGTAGGTGAACCGAATGGTCTGGTGCGAGACGATGGCAAGAGAAAGACGGTATGTTGTTACTGCCATGGAAGATGGGTAGGCCTTTGGCGTGGGACAATTTGCGTCAACACCCTCGCGTCATCTCATCTTCCAAGTACAGCAGCTGGTTATGCCGGCGCTGCTGCTACTTCTGCAGAAAGCCTCAAATATCGTAAATACCTAAATCTAATAGGTAATTACGTCTTTGAACCGTTTGGCTAGGTCCAAACAACTAGCTAAGCAACTGATCCACGCTTCTCGTGATCAGAAGGCCGGACTTTTTCTAGCACCGAGAATTAGCATTGCCATGCAAAGTGGCAATGCTGCCAGCCTTTTGGGAACGCTACCAGTAGGCGATGATGCGGAGGAATTTTTTGACACTTGTGTGTAAATATTGTTATTATTCTATACTAGGAAAGACTATTATTTCTAAGTAACATGAATCAAAACTAATATAGTATAATGTTCGTTTTATATATTAATAGTACTAATGTCTGAAAATTATAACCTAGCTATGTGTGTTCAAGTGACATCACCAAGATTCGATTAGTAATCCAAACCACACAGAGAGTGCAGGTAAATCAATTATGTTTATGGCTGTGATTGAATTTCAGTTATCAGTTCATGTTTCAAACAATGCTTTACGTCTGAGGGTGTATGATAAATATTGTCAGTAGTACCTACTATGCGCGCATACACCATCGTTTAAAATAATACATATTCATTACAAATACGTCTGTTTGCTTTAATCTTTAAAACTACTCAACTGATTTCAACACGGTTTTCAGCATTAGATGAATGATTTAAGAAGGTTTATATGTGTCATACACAGAAAATCCAAGAATTTCCAAAACTTCCGTGTGAAGCAAGGCCACGTGGCTAGAAATAAATTAAATTCGGTCTTATTTACCTGGACGCATCTGTTTGATAGTGAACTCATTAATGAGGTGGTGGTTGTGTTCGTTTAAGCTGCAATGCAATGAAACACAATCACTCTGGAATAGGAGGTCCTGAAATGCAAATAAATATTATGTCAGTATTATATTTCACCTCAGTTATTATTATTGTACAAATTATGTAGAGGAAATAAATTATTTTATTGGAAATATCATAAAAGGAATAACGTGTTTAAGTGATTGTACAATGCTATGATACAATTTTTTTATTGTATATGGGACATGTGGGACAGAACAGTCGCCTAACAGCAAGCAACTACCATTGTCGATGGAGAGTTGCACGTAAATATAACAGTTAAGTGTTCATGTGCTTCGCTGACCCCAGAGCTATGAGCGGAAGACTGCAATTATCATACTCATGTGGTGATAAATACTAAATAAATTGTTAAATGCTAAATAAATTGTTAACCAGTTGTTCTGTAAAGTAGTGGTATCAATCCAGTTGAAATGTGCTGAATCATAGCTCTCTCACAGTGCAAATATATGAAATAACTAGCTGAACCCCGCGGTGTTACCCGCGGTGAATGTTGCACCGCGGGCAACGCCGCGGGACAAAGTTAGTCTAAAAAAAAGTAGCCTAAGTTACTCCCCGGATCATCAGCTACCTGCCAGTAAGTCCCGTCAAAATCCGTTCAGCCGTTCCAGAGATTACCCGGAACAAACAGACAGACAGACAGACAAAAAATTTTTTAACTACATTTTTGGTATATGTATCGTGTATACATACATATGCATTGAGTAAAAAGCGGTTATTTTAATATTACAAACAGACACTCCAATTTTATTTATTGGTATAGATATGAATGGTATGGTATATTACTATGTAGTATGAACATGTCTGTGGTGACGGATTAAGTATATGCAGTGTCTCCACGACCATTCATTGTGAGAGTGTCGTAAGAGCCGACTAAGGGACCAAAGTACACAGGAGAAAAGCACTGCAAAGAGGAGGAAAGCTCGACTCAAACACTATAGCAACCCGCCTAGTATATAATACACTGGTCTCTAAGAAGAAGTGTAAATGTTGGTTACCTGAAGCGTGTAGACCCTGGTGAGGCCGAGCGACTTCTCGATGCCGTCGGGCAGGTAGGGGTCGTAGAAGATGACATTGAAGCCGAAGGCCTTGGCGCGCAGCGCGACGGCGGAGCCGATGCGGCCGAGCCCCACGATGCCCAGCGTATCGCCGCGGATGCGCGCGCACCCCGTCGCCGCCTCGCGCACTTGCTCGGGCCCTGCACCGCAACACACACATCGTCAATAGTTATATACTCCTAGCGGCCAGTCTCTACCGAGACCAGACCCAACAGAAATACGGTAGTTGACACCTAGTCAAATCAGGCACTTTTTATCATCTGGCAAAACGATCACTTTGTGTGAAACATGTACTAAAAAACCAACTTGTGATGTCACTGTTCTAGACTACTGAATTGAACAAATACTTAAAAAAAATAAGGAGACAGGTATTTATTTACGATACAGTGAACTACCCTATTATAGTGCACAAGTGTAATCCAAACCATAGAGCAACACAGGCCGGCAATCCGAAGGGGGTAGCCAACGGTTTTTTCCCTATATAAAATAGTTAACAATTTTCGCAGGTGGGAAATCACCCAACAAATTACCAACTAAATACGCATTTTAGACTCAAATACAAAAATAATCACATATCACTACGAACTCTCACATAACAATTACAAACGTTTACAATTTCACGCATACATTAATACTAATACATGTGTAATGCATAGACACATCGGGGCTTATCCTACATGATAGAGGAGAAAGCCGCGGCGTATGGCTACTCTCTACCTGTTACTCTATGATGATTCCCTCATTCTCACAATCCGATAGGACAAGTCCTGAGAGTGAGGGCGCAGGACTGACGGCTTTTCGTGTTCTCCGAGAGACGGGGTTAACTTACAAACCAACTTCCAAACTACGGGCTGTTAGTAGATTTGGCCCGATCCGGGACTCAAACCCGAGAACTTACGCTAACCGCTAGACCAACGAGGTAGGTACACACGCTTGTTTTATCAAAAACTTTTACAATCATCTACCATGGATAAATTATGTGTACACATAGCCAACATTTATATATATTTATAGGATTTTGTGATATACATTAGTTATTCTCTTATCATACTTATATTAAGTGTAGGTACAACTACATTATACACATAGCTCTACAGTATTCAAAGGATAAGAAAATAATAAACGATACCGATTGTGTCACTTTATGAAACGATCGAAATCGAAGACGAAATCGCATAAAGCAAACACAAATTAAAGAAATTTTAGATATTTTCAAATAAAGATCAAGATGTCCGATTTGGTATCAAATTGATCTTCCGCTTAATCTTTTAAACTACGCAAAGGATTTACATACAGTTTTCATCAGAAGGAAGGGCGGATCGCTCACTGCATGGTTCTAACAGTCTCATCAATATATTTGTCAGCGGTTTACCTGTGAACTTTTTCCCTTCTCGGACCATGTTGGCGAGCCAGTACGTCCGCCGATATAAATTCAATATGAGACACATTGTCGTGTCGGCTACCTCCTCCACGCCGTATCCCGGTACATTACATACTGCTATGCCTGAAACAACAAACAATTTTGCTTAAATGCAGTAAATCACACATACATTTCGTCCATGGTGAAATTAGACCTTGTTCTCACTTTAAAAAAATATATTCAGTTAAAAAAGTGTCTTAACGTTACTAGTCTAGCCTATGATAATGAGTTAAATAAATATACTAATTCCATCTGAACCAATAGAAGAGCAATAAACAGATGGATCCCTGTCAAACAGAGGTCTCTTTATGAACACTTTTTTTTTATATATGAAGGGCTAATGAACAACTGTCACCTAATACCACAACCGCGGTCAACAATAACAAGGCCAGAAATGATTAGTCGTGACCTGTACCGACGTGGTATATAGGAGTCCTTACGGCAAAAGTGCAGTAACAAGTATATACTGACCTAGTTCGCCAGCGGCTTTAACGTCAATATTGTCCACGCCGGAGCCGATGCGGACAATGATTCTTAACGCCTTAAACTTCTCCAGGTCCTCCTTGGTGAGTATAATCGTGTGCCACATGAGTGCACCAACCGCCTCGTTGAGCACCTTCTCGTGTATTTCGGACGTGGATTGTGCGTCGCAGAACGCCACTGTGGCCACATCCTTCAGTATAGGCATTTCGACGGTGCAGTCCCGTCCGTCCAATAACGCCACTAGGGGCCTGGAAACATTATATACAAAATTATTAAAAAACATATATGAAAAGAAGAGAACATTCTAAGTCTAAACACAATATTTAATTAGAAACATTTTTTAACTATAAGCGAATGTCTTAGGCATTAAGACCGCCGTTGTAAACTCCATAAAATTTGAGGTATGGGCCTCCGGTATCCTGACTCACTCGGTGAAACACAGTTATTTCACACCGATTTTCTGTGAGGCCATGGTATCACTCCGGTCGAGCCGGTCCATGCATGTCGAAAAGCGCGGCCCTCCCACCTTGTATATGTATATATGACTGCCTCGTTGGTCTCGCGGTTGGCGTGTGCGACTGCTGATCATGAGGTCTCAGGTTCGATTCCCGGGTCGGACCAAATGTTTGTATGATCTACAAATATTTGTTTCGGAGTTTAGGTGTTATCTATGTATAATATGTATGTATTTACAAAAAAAAGTATAATATGTATTTGTATCAGTTGTCTAGGACCCATAACACAAGTTCTGCTTAGCTTGGGACTAGATAGCGTTGTGTGTTGGATGTCCGAAATATTAAATATATCTAGTTTCAGTATCTGTACAAGAATTTACTGCAATACGTAATGCATTACCAGGCGATATAGAAAGTACACACACAGCCTCATTAAGCTGCACGTTTCACTACGCGTATAGTGTAAATTACAATAAATGCTAATAAATGAAGTTATAAAATACTATTTGTGACGTAGATTCTCTTTACATATACAACGTAAGACAATTAAATGGTAGTAGTACGTTATCAACGTGCGATAATGCAAGGCGACATAATGTTATTATGTTAACTACGTGGTAGTGAGATTATTCTCGAGAGGTTGTAAAACTATATAACACAAAAATAGGTTCAGACTTTTTCGGAAATAAGAAATACTGAAGGTATAACTGAAATCGTTAAACTCAAACGAAAGGAACAATTAACAGCGTGTAAATACAATTATGTTGCTGAACCAGTCGAGCGTTACTAACAAAGTGTTTAACCTAAATATGATTTGCAGATTGCACGCAATCACAAGTTGGTAACAAGTAATTAGCTTTAGTAACAGACAAACCAAAATTAATTGACAAATCAAATTTGCAAGCAAACCGACAAATATTGGAAACTAACGGAGATTGGGGGACAAGTTAGCTAATCACTAGAGGACGTGGCACGGAGTGTCCCTCGCCCCAGCTACGCGAATAATTAAAGCACACCAGTACGATTAAACTAATAATTTAAACTTTCGTCATAGCGGAGCGGAATTATTATTATTATTGCCAGGGAAAGTTTCAGGCGGCGAAACGGGAAAGTAATTCCGGGCGGAGGGAGGGAGTTTTCAGAATTCCAACAAACTTTTCCGGGGCAGACGAAAACAGATTTTGGTGGCAAACAAAGAGGCGCGGGCGGTGTGGGTAGCGGGGGCAACCCTTCGGGCAAGTTTTGATGGAAACCAAATAGGATTAGCACGAGAAAAGAATAAGTGAGCCCTATAAGTAGCGGACGTCGCTTTGTTAAGTTTGCTGTTCGCGTTCGCGCGTCGCGAAGGTAGTCCTCAGTCGTACTTTCGATCTTTGATAAACTGTTTGAATATCTAACACCGATTTGTGATTTAATTAAGCCGGTAACTTAAAGTATATGGGTTAGATTTGATTTAGTTAGTTACTTGACACGGTCCACGACAGCGACATGACATTTACATTTTTGTTAATCTTTATATATATAATTCTTCTGTGAGTGTGTATGTCACTGAACTACTCTCAAACGACTGGACCTATTTTGATGAAATTTTTTGTGTGTGTTCAAGGGGATCTGGGAATGGTTTAGATTCACAATTTTGTCCGCTGGAAAATGTTTTTTTAATTAATTTTTAATTTATTAGTAGTTATGGCAAAACGACGTTTGCCGGGACAGCTAGTCTTATATATAACATTCTCGTGTCACAGTTTTCGTTTCCATACTCCTCCGAAACGGCTTGACCGATTCTCAAGAAATTTTGTGAGCATATTGAGTAGGTCTGAGAATCGGCCAACATCTATTTTTCATCCCCGTAAATGGTAAGGGTGACCCATCCTTAATTTTTTTTTATGGCAAAGCGACGTTTGCCGGGTTCAGCTAGTAATCTATATATCTATAAAATGAATCCATGTTTGCCTTGGTCACGACATCACACGTGAACGGCTGAACCGATTTCGCAAATTCTTTTTTTTGTTGGATAACCCAATTAGCGAGGAAGGTTTTAGGCTATGTAACATCAATCTATGAGCAATAAGAGCCGGGTATCACCGAAAATGTTGGAAAAAGGGAAAAAAATATTTCTTATGGAGAGACGCAAACGAACTTGAGCGGGTCAGCTAGTTTGTAATCTATACTAATATATAAAGCTGAAGAGTTTGTTTGTTTGTTTGTTTGTTTGTTTGTTTGTTTGAACACGTTAATCTCAGGAACCACTGGTCCGATTTGAAAAATTCTTTCGGTGTTGGATAGTCCAATTATCGAGGAAGGCTATAGGATATATATCATCACGCTACTACTAATAGGAGCGGAGCAACAATGAAGAATGTTTCAAAAACGGGGGAAAATTATCACGCTACGGGCATTATGAGACGCAAACGAGGTTGCGTGGGTCGGCTAGTAAAAGTACATATTGATTTGACAACAAGGTGCATTACATTGTAATATGTATTTTAATACATATTGTAAATGTGAATGTTAATTTGTTTTTTTACGCTTTCACGCGAAAGCTACTCAACCGATCATCATGAAACTTTGTACACATATTCTTGGAGGTGTTAGTAACATAGGATACTTTTTCTTAAATGCGACCGAAGCCGAGGGGGAAAGCTAGTTATTTATAACATAACCTCCGACTATGATCAACACACGTGCTAGTACCCGACGTCGTAGTTTAATAGAAACAAAGTATATTCACCTCGACTGCAGGGGTCCATTGGCGATGGGACCCCGCATGCTATCCATACGTGCTCTCTTTGGCAGCATCTTGCGTTTGTCCATTTAAAGCGGCAGAGCCGCTTTAATCACCGCTTCGCAGCGCGTCACCTGAAACACCAATAATTATAACGTTAGTAAAAGACAATCCACTCTTACAACTATATTTGACTTTAACTAATAAATATTCATGAGACTGAGATAAGTTTTTGTATGTATGCTCTGTCTAGTCTATACTTATAGTGCTTTAAATATCATCTTTCAAAAGTGTTTTTTAATAATGTCATTAAGGGAAATAGGAGAACGATTTTAAATAGTTTTACATGCTATGATCTGTGAAAGATGAAAGTGGAATATAAGCATGTTAATTATTTACTAAAAAAAAAGGCAATTACTGTACAAATTAAGTTTTGTTTGCTTATAGGTCATGTAAACATGGTTTTCTAGAAAACTAGTTATCTAGGAAATATTATTAATCATCATACACTAAAGGGTATTCAAATAAAATGAAGAATCATTCTAGCTTTCCAGAAGTAATATTCTCAAATATATTACTGTTTTATCCACAAACCAGCAGAAAAATTTGAGCATCTTTTTAAAGCCAATCCTTAGTTGCTATTAGGAAATATCGAAAAAATATATATTATACCAAGAGGCCGCCGAAAAGAGCACATACTTCAAATATTAGACTTTAACTTCTTCGTTTATTATGTGTGTGACCACAACTGTTACTAGATTAGGTCAAGCAACGTAAATCTCTGTATAAAAGCAAAATATATTTTGTTTATAAACAATTTGGTGTAATAATATTTCTCTTATTTATTACCCGACTACGGCAAAGCCAAAGGAGGGTTATGATTTTGTCATAGCTCCTTAACTACTCATTAGAACTGGACAAATGAGGTGTCGTTAGAAGCGTCACGATCGTCTGCTGGTTATAGGCTATATGAGGTGTCACTGAATTTAATGTGGCGCCCTCTAGCTGACATAAAGTACTGTATTAAACAAAAAATGAGAGAAATATGCCGTGTTTGGTATCATACGAAAGGACGTTACTTGTACATTTCAAAAACATATATATTTGTCTGACTTTGTCCGTATTTATTCGATAATTGTGAAATATCTTTGGTACATATTTAAAATATACTTTGCAAAGAAATTAATATTATAGAGGCACCATAGTCCATAACATTATAACAACGCCTGACTACGGCTTTTGAAACTTGTTTCATGCTTTTTCAGCGTCGTTCTTTGTCGTAGTTGGGTTTTCGTTTTCACTTTTTTTTTATACTGAATATTATTACTCTTCAATTTAATCTTGACGCACCAATCTCTTTTCAAAGAATGCATTTAAGATCGAAGATAAACGCTACACTACAACTTACCACAAAAAATAGGTTTTAGAATTTTTATTTTATGTAGTGGATGCATTAATTGCATTTCTGGAAATATCATAAGATTTTGTTTACAGACTGTACGACCTACTAAAATCGACGGGTGACAAAATAATAACTGAACATTTTTCTCTTTTACTCAATTTGTACGGAGCCATCTAAAATGGAGTTAGGTTTATGGCTTCTCGCAAGGAACATCGATGATTTGATTTCCGCAATTTATCAAGTAAATCGAATGAGCCAGTTTTCGTGCGTGAATGCTGTGTGAAAAGGAGATACAGTTCTTACAATGTCAGTTTCGTCTCCTTGTTTTTATCGTATCATGTATAAGTTATCGTCGTCCTATGTAAATTGCAATTACCTATGTGACGTTTGCAAATTAAACAAGGCATAATACAAGAAAATAATTAAAAAAAAAAAATATTAGCTAAGAAATTATTCTAACAGATGTCCCTAAAAAAGAATTATTATTATGGGTATTCAAATTATGTATGTTTCGTTGATGAATGCGAGACCAGAGGCCCAATGATGCAGAAGTATCACTAGCCCGCCATGTTGTGGGTTACTATGCTGCATTGTTACATTGTCTACGTTCGTAGTGAATATGACGACCACCACTCTCGGATTCTGCTTATGCTTTCCATCAGGCAAAATACAGTCATTTTGAAAGGGCCAAACATAAAAAAAAATCAAGATATGCAATAAGAAAAGTGAATAAATAAATACATTTTTATTTAATTTTCTTCTATGTGTTCAGCAACTTTGGGAAGAATAATTCATTTCAGAAATGAATAAAAAGAACTCTTACCAAACAATGTATTGTAATGTCGACGGTAGACCGTAAAGGAATAAATCAAAGTTCACGAAACAACAACAACAAGTAACAAACAGTGATACGTACGCATGCAAATCCTGTTTTCTTCTAAATAATTGAAGTTTCTGATTAGCCCACATCGGACGGCACTGTGTCGAATATTTTAACGTGTGCGTACATGTTAACATGGCTTTATCATTTATTTATTACCTCATCAGAACTCAATTACCATTATTAACTATTAGACAGGCCGTGATAGTGTAATTGATTTGAATTGCAGTAGGCACTGCTTAATTTACACTACTCAACCCATGTACATAGTAACTAACACACGTTACTAATCTTGTTTGTTGCTTACAGTATAAAAAAACGAAGACTACGTACGTACTTCCATACATCTATAATAAATAAAATTGGAGTGTCTATTTGTAATATTAAAATAACCGCTTTTTAATAAATGCATATGTATGTATACACGGTACATGCACCAAATTTTTTTTTTACAAGTTTTTGTCTGTCTGATTGTTCCGGGTAATCTCTGGAACGGCTGAACCGATTTTGACGGAACTTTCACTGGCAGATAGCTGATGATGATAAGATGATGTATAAAAAAGTAGCCTAAGTTACTCCTTATATAATCAACTACCTATCTGTGAAAGTTCCGTTAGAATCGGTCCAGCCGTTCCAGAGATTAGTCGGAACAAAGATACCTTTTTATTTAAGTATCGTATGTACATTAATTTGCATCTAGTGAAAAGCTGTTTATTTTAAATACAACAGACTCTTTAATTTTATTTTGTAGCAATTCGAAAGTATCTGTCTGTAACCTACTTCTGCCTTCACGGCGTAAATGCTACACCGATTTCAATGAAATTTGACATAGAGATACTTCGATATTTGAGGAAGGACATAAGCTAGTCTTCATCGCTGCAACTAATAAACACACGGGCGGAGTCGTGGGCAAAAAAGCTAGTATGTCTATATAGTGAGAGTTCAGACAGTTCTAGATTTCGCTTAGTTTTGTTTTTTAACGTATCACATCTCACAGAGGGCGATCTTATCTACGGTAATCCACTAGGTAAAATAATACTTATGTATTTCTAAATTAATTCATTCATATTTCAGACAAATTACATCCAGACATAGAACAAAAGAGCTCATTAGATAACATTGTCACAGGGTCGAAGTTCATTCCACGACCTCCTGCACAGCAAGTCAGGGTCACTAACCAGCTTAGGTTAGGACATACTTATTAAATAATTTATAAAGTACATTTTTCTGGTCGCCTCTATGAACAAATTATAAATATTAAGTCTCAAATGTTCGTCGATAACATGTCCATTGTCCATGCCTCTCCATAACAATTAAAGACTTCAAATATCATTTTAGTCACTGGCACTTTGCCAGTCTTACTGCTATCTACAGACAGACCTAAAATGTTGTTATTAATATTTACGCCAAATGACTACTAAAACGTAAAACATTAATAGCAAATAACAAATACATGGGTAAATGACATCTATAGGTGAATCTAAATCCAAATAGGCAGAAAGTCGTAAATGCCTTTAAAAAGGTTGACCGACATAGGTGTCAATCTCACAAGCGAAATACCACAAATATAGAATTAAATAACAGTAATTCAGTGCGTGAAGATTCACTTAAATTCAAAAATATAACAACCTGTATAGTAATGACATTATTATAATCCATGTTGATACATAACTCAAAAGCCCATCTACAATAATTTGTCACAACTGAACAGGCGATGTGTAGTATCGCCAATAACAATACAGGATATTTTGCATGTCGAATGATTAGTCTTTTATACACAATAGCCATTATTTTCAGACATTTCAATTATGCGTTTTGCGTTCAATGCCGAATTACTGACATAATAAATAAAAATATAAAACATAAAATATAAAACCGACATAGTCGATGTCAATATTGAACAACCAGTACAATTAATGTTATGACTAAATAGCGTATGAGACGGTGAAGTTTTATGTGTACGATAAGGATAGCATCGTACAAAGGTCTGTAGAGGCATACCACTGCACACAGAGGCATATGACTGCATTTCTACGGAAGATTTTCTAAAGTTCTACGCATAGTGTAGGAAAAGTAAACACATTTTACGAACAAGTCTGGTCCCACTTCGGGAATAAATTATTGAATTCTAATTATTGCCCGCGGCTCCGCCCGCGTGTATGTCGGTTATCGTGGCAAATAGTAGCCTATGTGTTATTCTGATATATGAGCTATATTACTGTAAATTTTCATCCAAATCCGTTAAGTAGTTTTTGCGTGAAAGAGTAACAAACATCCATCCATCCATACTTACAAACTTTCGCATTTATAACATTAGTAGGAGTTTAGGTAGGTAAACATGGATAGCAGGGTCGAAGTCTATGTCGCATACTGTGTGTACAGTACTGTATATGACTCGAACTGGGTCTTGGGAAGTTCGAGCGCTCTTTATATCTCAACACATGCCTAGATTACAGGCAATGTTCTAGTGATTTCAAAGTTTAAAGCCTATACACGGCTGTTTTCAATAACTATCACCAATTTTAACTAGAGATAGATTTATTAGTCTTCATCAACCTTAATCTCCAGTTTTAAATAGAGGTAATACATAAAACGGTAGTTATTCGAGTATTTCTAGCCTATGTAGAGATTGTATTATGTACGATATTTTTTTTTTTTACTCATTACAGTGTCTATGAATTAGAGTAAGAATACCATTCATTAATATTAAGCGTTCGTTGGTTAAACAACCACCGGAATATTTT
Organism: Spilosoma lubricipeda; assembly: GCA_905220595.1. NCBI lineage: Eukaryota > Metazoa > Arthropoda > Insecta > Lepidoptera > Erebidae > Spilosoma > Spilosoma lubricipeda. The sequence goes on from HG992296.1 coordinate 2,680,975, forward strand.
AAAACAAAAAAAAACAGGATTTTGTTTAATATAAAAAAAATGCACATAAACTTCTGAGATAAAAATAAATATATAATGCTGTCGATATAAAATAATTTTTATTTAAACTAACGTTGTAATCAGATTCACAGTTTGTGGTTACAAGTATTTTCCCCCTTTGGCATGCCGTAAATATAGCATAATTATGAATGCTTCAGAAGTTATGTGAATGAATTAAAAGAAAATATACATAAGGGTTATTATTCTGATTCACTTATTTCTTATTATATTGTCGACGAGCTGAACCCCGCGTTGTTACCCGCAGCGCAGTACGACAATAACCGCTGTCAACGCCTCGGGGCGAAGCTAGTCTAAAAAAAAGTAGCCTTAGTTACTCCTAAATCATCAGTCATCTACCAGTGAAAGTTCCGTCAAAGTTGGTCCGGCCGTTCCAGAGATTACCCGTAACAAATATACAGATAGACGGACAGACAGAAAGTGTCTGTCCGTCTGTTTGTTCTGAGTAATCTCTGGAACTGCTTTTTACTAAATGTAAATGCATATGTATGTACATATGTATTTATTAAAAAGCGGTTATTTTAATATTACAAACAGACACTCGTATTATTATATTATATACCCGTAGTACGTCAAAAACTACTCTTGACAGAATGTTCAGCAGTTGACTTTTAAAAGCTTTTAATGTGAAGTGTGATGTCAATCAAAACAGAGTAGGTATTTGACAGATTTTCTTAACAAACCTCATCGATTTCATCAGTGTCATAGTACAAACCGATGCAATAAATGAGTTACTTTGTTATACTATGTTGCTTCTAAACTTTGTAACGATGTATAAATAGTTTGTTCCATTTAAACTTGTGGAGAAGAATGTTATAGATGGGACTGGACGTTCAAAAATTGTCTTCTTCAGCGTCATTACATGACTATCTATGCAAATAAATAAAATTTGAGTGTCTGTTTGTAATATTAAAATAACCGCATTTACTAAATGCATATGTATGTATACACGCTACATATACCAAAAATGTAGTTAAAAACATTTTTTGCTGTCTGTCTGTCAGTTTGTTCCGGGTAATCTCTGGAACGGCTGGGCCAATTTTGACGGGACTTTCACTGGCAGGTAGCTGATGGTCCTGGGTTACTCCCAGGATCATCAGCTACCTTAGGCTACTTTTTTATACTAACTTTGACCCGCGGCCGTTACTCATGGGCCTCCGGTCTCGCAGTCACCAACGAAACACGACAGCACGAACGCTGTAATTTTACGTTGATTTTCGGTGCGAGGGTAGTACCGCCCCGATCCAGCCGGCCCGTTCGTGCTGAAATCAGCGTGGCTCTACTACCTACAATTACACGCAGTAGAACAATAAACGCGGGTAATACCGCGGGTCAGCTAGTATTTCTATATGATTATAGTAGGCAAGGTAGTTAGACGCGATTCGAGCAGCTATGCTCTACTTTTCAGTGTCTCATTGAGAAAGACGTGCACAGGGAGACAGGTCTTATAATAGGCGTAGTTCGCCGCGTGGGCAGACGAGCCAACGGGACGACAACAAGTGAATTACGGCTGGGTAGCAACTGACGCCTCTCTACGTTGTGTGTGAACAGCTCGCGGCCTTCGACGTAATTGTGTAAGCCGATGCGTGGATAATGTGCTTAGTAACCGTCATAGTCGTCCTACGATTAGCGAACGTTGAACATGTAGGACTCTTCTACGACTTTCAAGACATGCAATAATTAGTACTTGGGGAATCTGATTATTTGTTGCATTAAAAATATGGAACATGTTATTTATGAGTTAGTTAATTTATAGGATTTGGTTACTGGGTGGTACAAAATAGACGTAAATAAGTTTATTTTCTAAGCAAGTCAAGTTTAAAAATGTTATATTTTATTATGGAATATAAATAGTCATAAACGAATATTAAAATTACCAATAGTAGATATAAATTGTTAGCATTACATTAGATAAAATAATATTAATTAGTGTTACAACAAATATAAAAAAAATCAAAAACTTGTAGGCGATTAAAATTCATTAACAGAGTAATAACGATGACCTGTTAGAAATTGGTATAATTCATTTATAAAACATGAATATTGCTTGTCAGGAGCATGACAGTTAAGACACATGTCCAAAATGGTTCATGAAGCGGCCGAAGGCTATCATCTCAGTTAATCGTAAAAACAAATCAGTTTCTATTGTTGGGTCTATAATTTTTACTAGAATATGCTATTTGATTTTCATTATACATTTAACCTAATTATTACTGTCTTCGTGATAAGTTACCACGCTACATATTTTCATCAACTTTCCGGCCCAAAAATAACCGCTTTAATAAATGCATATACATATATGTATCGACGGTACATATACCAAAATAACATTCTTTTCAATTTTTGTGTCTGTTCGTATGTCTGTCTGTCTGTTCCGGCTCATCTCTGGACCAGCTGGACCGATTTTCACTGGACTTTTACTGGATAGGTATCCGATATAATAAGGGGTAACTTAGGCTTTCTTTTTTAGACTAGCTTCGCCCTGCGTCTGTAAAGGTACAACAATAGCCGCGAATAACACCGCAAGAATTAGCTAGTATTAGATAAGTATGGAAGTATGGATGTTGTTTATTGCTCAGCCAACTTTATAGACACACTTCGACAAACTTAACCTATATCTTTCGACTAACAACCTTATCGTTAATAGGTAACGAGCGACCTTGGCAAGTACTACAGCTATAAATAACGAACAAGAAAAAAATACACGAACAATTTGACGGTTTTTATAGTCGCCATGAACTCGAACTCGCTTGAAGTAAACTTGGTACCTACTACACGTCACGCGAGACGGTTACCAATTAACGAAAATATTTAATATTTTTATACAAACGAGTCTCACGCTTCCTGTTTCACGGGAAACTTTTTTTATGAAGAAATATTTAATCACAGAACTTTTTTTTAATGTTACAACTGTGACCCGTAAAACCAGTCTCGCCTAACGATATGTACATAATGGTTAAAGTTTATGACTACTATTATTATCTAAGACGAACATGAGTTTACTTTATAGCAACAACATTTAATTTACTTACTTAGCAATAAAAACTGCTCCAATATATTTTTATGCCACTAAATTTGAGTTAAAATCTTAAATTGTATGATTCTAAAATGTGAATTTTTATTAATAAAATTTAGTTGGCCCTGCTAGAAAATTATGAACACGTAAGTATAAGTGTAAAATGCTACAATTTTGTTTACATATTATAAGCCCCCCAAAGTGACACTGTGTGATGGAAAGCATAAGCAGAAGCCAACAGTCATCATCCTCATACTGATTGCGAATGCAGACAATCAAACAATGCAGTATGATGAATCATTGTATAGAGGCATTTTGAGATGCTTCTGCATCATTGGGCCTCAAGTCTCGCACTCACAAACGAAATACGACAGCACGACTGTGTAATGAGTAACAAAAAGATAAGCAAGATTTCCTTTTATGTTGCAAAGCGGCTCTCAAGATCTGGTGATGTTCTGATAAATTGTGAACAAGGCCGTCTTAAAAGCCAAGACGCTAAACGTCGCCAGCGTCGTAAAACACGAGCAACCAAGCCCTTCTACAACTACACTTACAACGGGCAGGGTGACCTTCACTGTGCCTCCTGTGACCGCACATTCTAAACTAAATCTGGTTCCACGAGCCACGTGCGGGCACACGAGCGCAGGAACGTCTGCTGAAAATTGAAACCTGCCATGGTGTCGCCGTCGACAGATGCGTCTGGGAGGACATCAAGTGGAGATCAATTGTCTCTGCCCACCCCCCTCTGGGAAACATGCGTGACTATATGTTATGTCTTTTATGTTCTTCAAATTTCAATTACCATTCGTAGTTATAAATCCGAAATGTTACAAATGCAACGCCACAAAGCCGCTTTTACGCAGGATGTCATCACGAAAGAAAAAGATGAGAGAGTGTACCAATTCTTTATCACGATCGCAAAATTCAGTAAAATCAATTACTGTTTTGGCAACTAATGCTCCCCCTTTTTATTAAAACTTCAGACCGTGTCAGACAGCTACAAAACGAACTGATAACTTCAAAAATTCCATTTGAGAACGTGTAAAAGAACTGCTTGAAATGTCTATTACCTAATTGAAAAGATAAAATGGGAATTACACAACTTTTCAGTAACCTAATCAGCTTTAAAAGAGTTTACAAAACTTTCTTTTTTAAGAAAAACCACACAAATTTCGAGCATGTATATTTAAGAGACCCCACCTTGCCATTTGCGTTTACAAGTTGGGGCCTAAAGTTTATTAATAACGTTTTTATCCCCCGTGGTCAACGAGCAAGTTCAAATCGAGATTTTATAGTGCGTCCAATCGTTTATTTAACTTTTGACAGATCATGCACATAAAGTTTTGTAATAATTTTTGATCAATGTACTAGAGGGAATACTGTACTTCATGGACGGGCTCCGCCCACTTAGAGATGTGTCATTCATAATGAATGACCACAGACTATAAAAACGGGTTTGAAATAAATCGATTATCGATTATATTAATAAAACATACAATAACATTATTGTGATTATATTTTATATCAAATCACACGGTCTCTAAACTTGAGTCACTGATATAAGAGGCCCATTATTACAGCTCTCCTTTTCAAAGTATTCACGAAGTCGCAAGACAAACTCTCTTGTTTGTCCTTTGAGTACCTTAATTTTTGGCATTTTGACAGTAACGAAGGGAGGGACGATACGCTCAACTCAACCAAACGTGAGAATTCACAAATAAATCAATACGGAGGAATAAAAATACTCAACTCGACGTATGAAAATGTGAATTATGACTAACTACAAAATGTCCCCTACGCGTCCGGTGTTGCGGTTTAATAATCGATAATATTACGAAATTATCGGTAAAATAATGAGTGTGTTAAATCGATTAAAACTTCTTCATGTACAAAATCGATCGATAAAAGAAATCGAATCTGTAACGGGTCAGGGTATCACTATTTGATTAAATATTAGAGCTGTCAAAAGTTAAATAAATGATTGGACGCACTATAGTTTGTGAGTCGTAATGTACGCTGTCCTTGTTCATGCTATTGAATCTTGAATCATAAATATGTTTGGTTTATTTATGATAATTACTTCTGTAAACTGCTTTACCGCAAATAATTTCGTTGTGTTTCTGATTTCATTCAGCTAATATTGAATGAACAGTTCTGTATAATGCATAAATTGCAAAATCATGGTACATTAACCGTTGATCTATTAGCAAGAATCTATGTGTACTGTAACAATGTAGAGAGCAATAAAGATAAATTTATAGAGAACTGCCTTGAGCGAAGAGATACTGCAGACCGCAATAAATAGACAAAGTAATGATCGTTCTCCGAGCTTTACTGATGCTGATAAGACTATGTCAAATAGACGTAGGTATCTAATTCACGAAATACCTGAAATATCTTTGTAGTCTAATGATGGTGGGGAAAACAATACAAAACAACTGTAAAAAGAGAAAAATCATAGCTTTTTTCTCTTTACCCGCAGATGTCATCATTTCGTGACATGAATTTCTAACTTGACTTAAATTTGGAACCTGAGCGAATTGTCTGACGTAACGAAATTCAAACTAGATTTACATCGTAATGTAAGTTTGCACCATTTTCTTATCAAAGGTTTACGTAGGCAAACTTATTCTATCTATAAGAATATAATTCAAGCTTAAGAGTTCTCAAACGCACTCTGGAACTTGTCACTCACGTTTGAAAAAGTCTTTTTGTATTGGATTAGAAAAATTATACTTCAATAGGAGTGGAAAAGTGGCTTTGACGCATTTGAACCTTTTATATTTAGTCCAATAAAGATGTCATAATTTGTCTCTAGTAAATATTAAGCATGTTTGACTGAGTTTAATACACAATGGTTCACAGCAGTTCTGTCATTACGGCTTAATGCGACAATTACCGACTATTTAACGCCCACATCCTCAATTTAGTGCCAACCAAGTATTTATTTTTTTGTTGAGCCACCAATTGTTACATGATTTACGATCCATGTCTCAGCGGTGGAAATATTATGTATAATGCGCCTCATTAGCTTAGGGGACTATAATTTATAAATACACAATCATGTCATTCTAAAACAATACAAAATGCAGAATTTTATAAAATGAATCAAATGTATGATTTCAGAATCAACTTTAAGAGAATTTATCTTCTGTTCGTTTCTCATAAATAGGGGTGCTATTAGGTATATGCTCCTTATTACTCAAGATATTGTTAGGGGATAACTTTGAATTTTATGTATTGACCAAGAAATCGCAGTCTATCAAAATCTTTTGATGAATAATTTTTTCAATCAGTCTCACGGACCTCGCACATGGTAACTAACAAATAGCTTAGCCAGTTTACATACATCAAGTGATTATAATCAACCCATATTTACAAAAGTTCAAGGCTACCAACCAGCGCTGCTCTTGTGACGTAGTCAGTCTGCGATCACCGCTCCATCGGCGCACCGGCATTGACTTGACGCCTGCGTCGGCGCCACAGCGGACGCTCGTACGCACACACACACACACGCACCGTCACTGGGCACTTCCACTAGCACAGCACTTGGCAACAGGCGGCGTGTGCCGTCCGCTTTTCACTGATCACTGTGTCCGAATCCTTTCACTACACCTGTAACAATATAAAAACAACATTATAATTCATCCCATTGTATATCTTAACTTATTATGTGCATATTATTAATAAAAACACTTCAATGGAAAGATAACAAGAAAAAGTTTAAAAAATTATATTTAATCTAAATACATAAAAACTATATACCATTGTTAAAATCTATATAGTAGCCATGTCACCGGGGCGTTTATATTTATTACGAATCTATTGACACTTCATTCAATAAAATCAGTTCTGTAGTTTAGTATCTAGTCTTTACGGTGGAACAACCATACATACATAGACTGCCAAAACGTTTATCTATTAAACCCAATTACAGGCAATGCAATAACTTTAGTGGTGTTCCGAAACGTTCATTGAGTATGAATGCAATATTCATTTCCATTTCACTATTTATCACCACAAACATTTCTACATATCATAGTCGGATAAGATATTTAACATAGTAAGATACGGTTCATATACATTTCAATATTGATAATGATTTCATGTCTAGACACTGTTCTCACACTTGCCAATTTCGGAGTTAATATATCGAAATATAAAGAACTTTGACCATTAAATATGAGACTAAAATAGAAGTAGAAAATTAATAGTACGGTCAAAATAGATTATTTAATCCAATTATATACCAGTTACAGCAAAAAGTATGAGAAAGGATTCTATAAATTTCATCTAAGTCGGTTATTGATTCTCCATCCAAACTTCCATCTCTTTTCAACCCTTTTAAGCATGGTTTCTGGAATAGAAACTGCATTTCGCGGGACTCGAACTATCTCTATCTCAAAATGGTCAAGTCGCTCACGCGTGATGCCGTGACCAAGGAAAATAGGGATTCATTGTTATACATATATGCAGATACAGTGTATAGATAAACTGACTTTGTAACCATTAAAGATCAGTTGAAACTCGCAATAAATAGAATGGGAAACGGAAGAGTAGAAGATAGTTTGAAGTGGCAAGCAGTAAGTAAATTAACAAGAATTTACTAAAACCTAAGTTCATACCTAAAATAGTAGTCACTGCTACGTCTACGTGGCTGGTCTCAGTAAGTCGTAATTCAGTTTTACATCCGCGAAGTCGTATCCACGACATCGACGTAATATTTTACGGTCCATAAACACAGGCCGGTACAACATTGTTGTTTTACAGGTCGGGGTATTACCTGTAAAGTCGTTATTACAACGATATAGCAAATGCAAGTATGTAGACATTATACAAGGGAATCAGTTTTAGATCAGTACAAAAAATGCATTTTGATAATGTAATTGTTTATCCAGAAGATGGTGGTATAGGCAAACCAAAATAATTTGCAATAACATAAAAGTTAAAGAAATCAAATACCGATAAAGTATTAGAATAATATAGTGACCACGAAGAGCTTCAATAGTTTAGCGGTAAACCTGACATGAACGGTGCGAAACAGATATTTCCATTTTGTACTAGCTGACCCGCTCAACTTCGTTTGCGTTTCTCCATTAGAAATATTTTTTTCCCATTTTCCCAACATTTTCGGTCGATACCCGGCTCCTATTGGCAGTAGAATGATGTTAAAGAATTAGCAAAATAGGTTCAGCCGTTCACGCGTAATGTCGTGACCAAGGTAAATAGGGATTTATTTTTATATATATTTTGTATTGTACATAATTCTCGTGCCACGTTGTTGCTAACGATGAACACCGTGCCTAAGATAGGATAGTCATGATTGTAAATGGACGCAAATGAAGTTGCTTGAGTTAAAATGAAATGAATCGATTGTAAACAAATTCGTCTATACACTTTCTTGTATTCTACAAATAAAATTGATATCAATAAAAATGGAACAAATAAAATGTCAATCCTTTATTTGTGACCTCATTCGAATTTATCTTCAAATGTCTCTGAAGTCATACCTTCAAGTTAGATAGTACTATAGATTTATTACATAAAAACAAACAGTACATTTAACTAATATTGGTTACATTTAATGTTCAAGGAATGGTATCTCTCTGAATATATTTAGGAGCGTTCGGGTGCCACGTGCGAGCATAAAACCACCACACACCGCAGTCTCATCCTGTCAGTACTTAAAATATTCATAAACGTAAATAGGTACTTTACATTTATTCATAGACTTTAATGTTATATGGTCAACTTGTAATGTTTGTTTCGACATCTTGTTATTTAGTAAAGACAACCTTTTTATGAGGAAGTATTTACTATAGAGGGTGGATGTTTGATCATTTCTACAAAGATTCCTCACAACATTTGAAAAACCGAGGCCTAACATATTAACAGATTTATACATAAGTTTCCTCCTAAAAGTTTGGCAAACTGCAACAAACTAAGGAGTGTGCCGCCAATAAGCGCCAAGTGTGCCTCTCGACAGTAATTTTCGTAAAAAGCATCTGTTGGACAACTCAGCTGAACAATGCACAGCTCCGGCCACAAACTCTGGGACAAACTTTTAATTGAAAGGGGCCATTGATCGCATCCGGTGAACGACAGGGTCACACATTATTCACATCACCGCTTCCATATGTCTACTTTTAGAGCTACAGTCTAGATACTTTCAAACTAACTTTTCTTTTAGAAGTTCTTAAATCTATAAAAATAAATAAAATTGGAGTGTCTATTTGTAATATTATAACCGCTTTTTACTAAATGCATATGTATGTATACCCTAAATGTATTTTTTAAATTTTTTGTCTATTTCTTTGTTCCGGGTAATCTCTGGAACGGCTGGACCAACTTTAACGGGACTTTCACTGGAAGGTATATGATGATCTAAGGAGTTACTTAGGCTTCTTTTTTTTAGACTAATTTTGTCCCGCGGCGTTACCCGCGTTACAACAATAAACGCGGGAAACACCGCGGGGTTCAGCTAGTACTAAATTAATCTGTAATATTTTGCAGGTACTTTAGTGTGGCCAGGGTGTTATAGTAGGCCAAAACCTCTCCTTTGTAAGGTGCTTATATCCAGCAGTGGACTGTGAAAGGTTGTTGAATTCAAGTCATTATGACTTTGAATAAGACACATCGCAAAATAAAATTTGTCAAATAAGTCTTGTGTATTTTCCATTCAGTCTCAAACCAAAAACGATCATTTTCAATATTCTCAGACAAATGCTTTTATCAATATTTTTACAAACACTCATGTTACTGTATTTGTTAAACGATGGACAAGCTACACACATGACAAAAATGCATTACAGTAATTTCTTGACAGCCCTGACTGTTAGCGGTGGCAGTAACTGCGAGTACCGTTCCCAAGATTTTAACTGTAAAACATCGAGCTCAATTATAAGATAAGTGCTATTGATAGTGATATTGAGCTGTCAGTAATACAAGTGAGTAATGGATGTATTTATTTTACAATTTTTGTACAATGAGTCAGATTGAGCCGCTCTTTTGTTAGATGGCAAGATAATACGTTTCCGTATGCGGGCGTTCGAGAACGGTTTTCACAATTTCCGTATTGTAATCGCACTTTCAATTATTGCTTAAATTGTTACTCTACTTTCTTTTATGTACGATTGGATAAGTGTACATTGTTAGTTTGGAAATTAGACATACATACGTGAGCTTACATTTTTATAACCACAGCACAGAGCATAATTATTAATTAAGTTTTAACAGAAGACTTTTTGACCTTATTATACAAAGGTATATACAGCCCGGTCCCCAACCCGCGCTCGGCCAGCGTGGAGACGTATGGCCTAACTAAACCCTCTCCTGAAACCCCGAGATTTCTTGTCAGGGAAGACACAAATATACACTCATACATTTCGAACATATCTTTAACTACTCTCCGTCCAAATTGCTTCGACTCCCGACAGATATATGTGTGTAATATACCTAGTCCCGATCGTCGTTTAATTAACGTTAGAAACGTTTTCTCGACTACGATTTAAACCGGTAAATTGATTTTGCCGCCCAAGACACTCAGATATATCGCGTATTGTTATCTGAGCGCTGTGTCTATGTCGTTATTGTTAATGTTATTAATGTTTAGGTTCAGTGACTGTGTCAAACACTCTGAAATATGTAAAGTGTCAATGCCGTCAAACGAACACAAAAATCGTACATAGAAGTCCGATTTGAACAGCAACAAAGGCAGAATACACACACTGCGCTTTAGAATCGATCAGTATAAACGTGGTCCAATTCCCCCGCACGTCAAATGAAACCTCCTTTCACCGACAATGTACGAGATATAGGGTCTCTTTGTCTAACCACAAAGCGTTAGTCCGATGTTATCAAATGACTTGGGACAGAGACCGTTGCCGACTAGACACTCCGATGCACCGTGTACTTTAGTGATAGGATTTTGCCGGCCTCGGAACAGTCAAGAGATGGTTAATTGGAAACCGATGTTTAATTAGAGATATGTATCCATCCAATCCTCCCAATGTAGGGTTTAATAAACATGACCATTTTAGAATATGTAATCTTTGAGTTGCAAGCTACCCCTTTGAGACTATCGATTGTACTCGTCGCACGAGTGGTGTAAGCGACTAAGACAATGTACAATTAACATTTGATTAATCGCTTGCTTGTACGTGACGGAACTTTATAGATGTAAAACACGAGAGAGAGAAGCGAAATATTCATAGTGTTTTAAATATGGGTATCATTAAATAAGGCTGGCCGGAACGATCATGCTACGAGTAAAATATTTGACAAAGTCAAAATTATTTATACATAAGATTTTTTATTTTATTTAAAACGACAACTTTCTTTGTGGCGGGGAACTTTACAAACATACATGAAACATACATGAAACGGACACAAAGAACACTCAGACTCAGAACAACAATTTGTGGATCACACAACGTGATGTCCCGTGTAGGATTTGAGCTCACAAAACCACTAGCCAATCGCGCAGTCATTATCCCTGCTTGACAGACAAACAACAGCACAGAAAAATATCTACCCTGATGACCTGTCTATGGGTCTTCGTCTAATCGTACTTTATACATATACGATGTCATGTGATTTCATATTAATAGATAGCATTTGTTTCTACTTAGATATCCTGTATAAATGTTCTTGGAATGTTAGTTTGACGAATCAATAGAACACACATGTAAATCGTTTGACTACAAACGTTACCCTCAGATGATTGCGTCGTGAGTGACCCATTTCAAAAGTTACAACCCAACTCCCCTCCATCAATGTGCAAGACGGATCAATTTGAATATTCAACGGTTAATGTACAGAGTTTGATAGTCATGAAGCATTCTGTTGTAGAACAACTAAAGATATAGGGGAAACTTTCACGTTAGCTTGTTACCGGAGTGCAGACGAGGTAATTTTATACAGTTTGGCAGTTTGCGGCGCGCATTCTTGAAGATTAATGAACTTAGATTATAGGACGCTTAATAGCAAGCCAAGTTTAAACGGGCTTTTAAGAAAAGTTTTTGTTGATCTTTTTTAACCTTTTAAAATGGGTCCCCTAAACACAACAATCTATCTTCGTTTAAGGGAGAGATGCGAATGCCGTCGCATTTGTAATTAAAATTCAAATGAAAAATTAATCTTCCCTTGGAAAGAAACATCAATTTCCATTTTTGTTATTCAAAAACATTGTTTCCTAAACATTTCTTTAAGAAACAATGATTGTGATGTGATAAAATTTTCAAAGACATTTGTAAAACAAAACATAAGCTGCGCTAACTTTTCGTTTACTGAGACGTAACACGAAAAAACTTCTTTGTTGAGTTGTTTGTGTACTAGGTCCGAAAGTCGCACAACTCGAGGGTAGAACCAAAAGTCGGGATGGGGAGCGATAACATTATTTCCCCTTTACATTCACCATTCGCCCCCACACCAGTTGAAACGGTAGTTCGATAGTAACACAGCGACCGACCAACGTCAACGTGGATATAAATGAGAAAGTTGGAAGTGTTACTTTTTACACTGAAATTTGAATAAGAGTTTTGTAAACAGGCAAATCTACAATTTTTACTAATTATTTATACGCCAAGTCCCTTCACCCCACTAAAGGTCAAGGGTAACTAGCACTACCCTTATTTTTTTACACTTTATTAGCTTCATATTTTACTATGTATGAGAATCTTGGACGTTGATTTTCATCTAATCCTAATTGTACTAACGAAATGAAACTTTATATGTACATATGTCTAGATTGGATGAAAATACTATAATTCTAAGCATTTTGGAACCAGTTTGATGATATAGCCAGGAGGTGGATAGTGGAATTCTCTTGTCTAATATAAGTCCTTCAAGTTTGGGTCCAAAGATTAGTTTTAATGAGACCAACAAAGGGGTTGGTAACGACGGTCTGACGGCCTGCCAATTATTCCTATTTTATGGTTTAGGACAACTAATTAACTAAAGCATAATTACTCATCAAGTTAATAGGAGGCTTCAGAATATTATGACGACAAAATAGGGTTGTCACACTAAACTTTTCCCTCTAGTCAACAAAGTACTACTAATAAGCTAATAATAACCCGCATTGATGGCTGTAAGCTTGTTTGTCAGCCTAGAAATTAAAACATAGTACAACTTATAAATAAATATATTCTTCAAACTATTTTCAAGCTGTTAACGAAATCTTAATAAAACTAAATGACAACTGTTTGGCAAAACTAATACATTAATACATAAACACATCCAGTATCTACAGTCTCGTAAACGTAGTTAGTTCTCGAGCGGAGTTTGTACGAACTTGCAAACTGTGCAGACTGTGGGGCGACGGGGGAGAACAAACTCGCCCGAGTAAACTCTCTCTTCGGGGCCAACGGGTAACTTGTGACGTGTCATAATCTTACTGCTACTTAAGTATTGCTGTCCGCTGCACTGATAATACGTAAAACTGTGTTGCTGGGTTTTTAATGAGTTTATTATAAGTTGGGTAGTCATGTAAGTTAATGTCGTATTGTGATGTCGTTTCAAATGTTTATGTATATAGGTACTTAGTGTCATTGATTCAAGTCGGTCTCAGAAAGAAGTAGTCTAATATATAAAATTCTCGGGTCGCGGTGTAGTTGTAGTTAAACTCCTCCGAAACGGCTTGACCGATTCTTATGAAATTTTGTGTGCATATTGGGTATGTCTGAGAATCGGACAACATCTATTTTCATACCCCTAAATGGTAAGGATGACCTAGCCTTAAATTTTTTTTATGGCAAAATAACGTTTGCCCGGTCAGCTAGTCTTTTTATGAATACAACTGATTAACCTTTGGATGAAAATGTGTGATGGCTATAAAAGTACAAGATGATATCTGTCCAGATTGCAAATAGATATAGATTTCAAAATATTTTTCACTCAACATTGAAATACTTTTAAAGGATAAAACCTATTGAATAGACAGTTCAATAACAATAGAAAGAGCTCTCAGATTTGGCATTGTTTCAGAATCTCTTAAGACCTAAATGTAACTGAAGCCAATAAAATCGAATGAGATTAAACTCCCATTCCATGTCGTAGATTGAAGGACGCGTCGAAAGCTTACGAGTCCTTGAGAAGCGATACCAAATTTCCTACTACACACATTGTTCTTCGTTCTGTCGAAAAAAAAATATTGAAGTATTATATTAACTTTCAAGATTTCAGAACCACACCTACAGCCAATGTAAAATGACAATTTAAATGGTGGTTTTCCTCAGTGTGGCATCGTAATATGAGCTTCGGTATACTTAGCTGACCATAGATGTATTATGAGCATCGTATATCGGTTGCTGTATTTTTAGCTTTTCCTCACATGCATGTACATATAAAATTGTTCCTTTGATAATAATGCTCAAAATTGAGAATCTCTCTATGAATCAATCTTTAAACACATTATCTTATCAAGGATCATATTTAGAATATACTGTACTGTACTGTACTGTATTTCTATTGTAATAAGTTGGTTAAAAAAATAAATATTCAAAGCACCAGAACATTGCGGTGACTCTATCACACAAGAAAGGAAGCTGGCGATAAGACTGTGTCATTCTTTCATTGTTAAGATGAATGGTGACATCAGACTTGTCGCGAATCGATCCATTATGTGCATATGTGGCCCAGATAATGAGCCCTAATAAAACGTTCACAAGCAGCACAAATGATTCAACAGCAGCACATCGACACTTTTTCGGCATTATAAAGTCGAAGAACTCCTCACGACAGCACAATTTTTCCGAGTCAATGAGTCAAACAAAAGAATCTCACCGTTGCACATAATTAAGGCACTTGAATTTTTAAAGGTGCGCCGCGCAGTCATGCGTAACAAACCTTGATATCGTAAGATGGATAAAAATATTAGCTACGTTTTAAAGAAATATTCAAATGGAAGATTCGAGTTTTTCTTATTGATTAAAAATTATATTCATAAATTGTTTACAAGATACGCAATTTGAGGAGCAGGCGGTATTTGATCGAGTGTATAATTGATAAGGCGAAAAGCAACTAATTTTATAAATATCACATCATTTCGTTCTCGTATTCTTACTATTATACAATTTATTATTCTGTCCAAGGAAGATATTTTAAATATGTGCAACAATCAAACTAGTACTGAATACTTAGAATGAATAATTTCGTTACAGTAATTTGGTTATTTAAACCATGACATGTGAGAGTACAGCCTCCCAGGAGCGAAATTCAACATAATTCGTACAAATTAGACAACAATCCTCGTTTAAAGGCATTAAGAGAAGAGCGAGCTCCACAAAGTTATAATGAAATTCACAAGCAATAAAACTTCCCTTTTGACTAACCCCTAGATATACATTTGAGCGTAGGGTTGCCATAAATACCATATTTAAAAGTTTAAGTTGAAGTTTAAAAGGACATTATTAAACCAATGTTTATTGTATAAAATTACTTAGAAATACGGATCAAGACATTTTCTATAAAGTAAATTTAAATAAATATAGTTTTTATAGATAGAAAACTCTTTATTTGTACATCGTATTACAGAGTTACATAAAATGTCAGGTATATCTACATGGAGCAGCCTTATTACCGAAAGCATCTGCCAGGCATAAATATACTTTAGAAAACTAAGTATACCAAGTTTACAAACATTATTTATTATTTTGTAACATTTTTTTTTTATTTTTTGCACGTGCTTCAATAATTCTTCTAGTTATTAAATAAATCTAAAGGCAACAAACAAATAAACACGTATGTATAAGTAAAACTCATTAACTCTTCAAGTGAAACATAAGTCAAGAAAACAATGGCCTAACTGGGGTCGGGCAACCCTATTCTCGCGTCGAGTTATGAAACAGTAGCGGCGTGGCGGCCAGACGAAGTGCCAAACTTAGACAAAGAGAGACTAACTTCCATTAAATCTTTTGCAACTAAGTTTCTCGTCCTCACTGACTCCTGTGTACTCATGTATATACTAATCTATACAAATAAATAAAATTGGAGTGTCTGTTTGTAATATTAAAATAACAACTTTTTAATCAATGCATATGTATGTATACACGATTAATATACCAAAAATGTGCTTAAAAAATTTTTTGTCTGTCTGTCTGTCTGTCTGTCTGTCTGTCTGTCTGTCTGTTTGTTCCGGGTAATCTCTGGAACGGCTGGACGGATTTTGACGGGACTTTCACTGGCAGGTAGCTGATGATCCGGGGAGTAACTTAGGCCTTAGGCTACTTTTTTTAGACTAACTTTGTCCCGCGGCGTTACTCGCGGTACAACATTAACCGCGGGTAACACCGCGGGGTTCAGCTAGTAATTTATATGACGGCTGTTTCATAAACTTTATTTATTAAGAATTAGTTTTTCAATAGCAGTTAACCTAGTTAAAGTTTCAAAAGCTTATATAAACTATTTAGTAAGAAATCACGGCACGGTTAAGCAGGGATGTTGATGATAAAGACCGCCGCATGGCCCCAAAATTACGTTGGTGAATATAAAGGTATTAGAGACAACCTTTCTTAGGATAACAGATTTCTTTGCTCATGAGGACTTTTTTTTAATAAAGCGTTTTTTTAGTTCTTGTAATTACAATTCTAACTGTTTCAGTATTGTAATTCACCCGAAGAGTGCCTGAAATTCGATTTTGTCATGCATATCGTGCCAATGGCAGTCATATTTTCATCCAATACAAAAGGAGAAGAAATGTAGAATAATAAGAATTGCTCAACAAATTTTGATGCATTATAAAGACTCAACTTGCAGTCTTTTTTCAATGCTGGGTTTTAACGCGAATAAATGACACTTAACTCAAGTGCGGGCTTACGTCGTCAGCAAGGCTTACATAAAAGATTCCGCAGTACAGTTACTACAAACCGCATGTAAATTAGTATACAGAAAGGGCCAAATGCTTTAGGATCTGCATATGTAGCATATGTAGTAGTAAATTATACAGACAAGAAAATTTAACGAACAGATGGATTGCAAATACAAATTATGAAGAACTGAATTGTATTATTTTTAACTAGCTTTTGCGCGCGGCTTCGCTCTCGCAGACTTTCATCCCCTGATTTACCCCCTGTAATGGAGTGCCTTACATTTTCACAACGTGAGTGGAATTTCAAAAGTACCTTTCTTATCACTTAAGTTATATAATATATTAGAATCTAGATGCAAAATTTCAGGATTCTAGGTTCAGCGGTTTGGGTTGTGCGTTGATCTCTGGGTATGTCAATCAGCTTCCTCTTTTATATATATAGATAAGCATTGGTTTTGTTGTAGATTTGAGTAATGTTTTTCTTTTGACATGATTTTTTCATAATGTATATAGGTACCTACACTTTTACTGAAAGTTTATTGATGAATTAACAACAAACAACTAATAAGAAAAACTATGGAATATTATAATCCTACTGATACAGGAACCGCTGGTCCGATTTGAAAAATTCTTTCCGTGTTAGATAGCCCATTTATCGAGTAAGGCTATAGGCTATTTATCATCACGCAAAAACATACAGGAGCGGAGCATCAATGAAGGATGTAACAAAAACGTGGGAAAATTATCACGCTACGGGCAATAGGAGACGCAATCGAGGTTGCGTGGGTCGGTCGGCTAGTATAACTATAAAGACCATTCAAATATGTATTTGCCTATTGTTTGATAACTTTTTTTATTACCAACTTGCTGAGCCCGCTACTTCGTACACGTGACATTCGGATTTTCAAGTTATTTTAATTACATAATATAATAATCCCGCGCCATAAAGCTTATAAATGAAATTTCAAAACATGTGGATATTTATAGCTGTAACCTGCCGAGCTTCAAAGAAGTTGCCCAAAGGTATATTACGGGAAATGATACTTTATTATAAAATAATTGTAACTACTTTTTCCTTACAGTGTCGTATTGGGATAACAATTCTGTAAAGATACTGTAAATGTTTTTCAATTAAATAAATAAAAAAAAAAAATTTTTTTCACCGTTTAAACCTTCCCTGGACTACGACAAACTTTTCAAAACCAAAACTGCTAAATCGGCCCAGCATTGTCGCTTTATAACTGTATAACAATATATCCGTTAAACAATTATTTAACTGAATATTATGTATTTTTGTTTGTTGTTTAATGTCTTGCCCGCTTGCCCTCGAGAATGTCGGTTATCACAGTAAATAGAAGCCTACGTCCTTTGCCAAGAATAGTTTCTCCATGGCAAATTTAATTAAAATCGGTGCAGCGGCTTAGCCTTAAGAGCGGAATACAGAGTAAATATGAGAAGTACAGATTGATCCAGTAACTGACTATTTCCGATCCAATCATGTCTAACAACTAGAATTATGTATATTGAAAAACATAAAACACTAACCCCTATATTCATAAACTTTAACATAAGCAACGTTTAACAACTTTAAACTTGCTACCTTAAAGTCGCCAATAACTCAGATGTGTTGCTTAAAGTTAAAGAGCTTTTATGAATTAGAGGGTAAGACTAAAAGTGATAACACAAAATATTAAACCTTTATAACAAAGACAATTCTCCTTGACCCACTGCAAGTCACTATAACTTCAGATATATAAAAATCACTACACACAATAAGTAATAACACGATAGGTACAAACTACTTTAAAACCACACTACTATAAATATAATATATGTGTACAAGTGTACGGACGTCGGTCTGGCTACGATTATACGAAACACGTGGTTATAGGGGACAGGATAAGTTCCAAATAACAAACAAGGCCACCTACTGGGCGTTCGGGTTGCTTATCGCTACTTTATACTTGAGAAACGACTTTGGCAGGACTGATTAATGTATTTCTAATTTTTTTTTCATTTGACAGTATAATATTAAAGTTTAAGTTAAGTTTATACGACATCCACGTATTTCAAAAAGTTGTCGCAACTAAGACACGACACGCACTGCGTGTTTTTTCTTTAAATCAAATGGTTCAAACATCTTTTTAATACATGTTAAACGGCCGTCTGATCTCAAATTAGGCAAAGTTACGAGTAACAACTCTGCTGATAACACAATAAATAACACCTAGTAGACAGAACAAAAAATCGTGCTCTGCTAACTATTATTTGGCCTCGGAGGGAACTGAATCCACGAGCTCTGAGTCAGCAGCTTACAAAAGCACAGTTTAAAAAGTCATCTAATCCTTTCATATATAAAGTATATAACTAAGTATTGTATTACAGCAATATGTAGTGGAAGTGGGACAGACAGGGCGCTGGGCTCAAGCCGCGTTGTGGCGAGCGGCAAGCGGTTAGCGTTCGATCGCGGGGACGCGCATAGGTCATTCACCCCGCGCCCGCCCGCGCCGGACCAACCGGCCACGTTACTGGCTGCGTTTTAAACTCGCTTCATTACTTACCTATCTGTACGAATGTTGAAGAGCGCGTTCGCAGATCAATAGCTTTGCTATCGCGCTCATTATCAACTAGTCAACGACCACTATTCACTTCTGTTTAATATTGCACAAAGCGTGTTATAGCAACATTACTAAATAAACCAACAGATATAGTACACACATTACAATACGACTGTTATTAGACAGATAAACTTCTATGAATACAAGGTTAATAATACGGGTAAAACTTATCTCTATATCTATCGGTATTTTCAATCTTGATTAGATCTCATCTCATTTAACACAAGCTATTCGAATCTAAAGTCTTCCTAAAAGCAAAGTTTACAAGAGGGCCTAACATCATTGATAAACTGTTCCTTATTATATGTTAAACTGAGTGAATAATATTAGTATTACGCCATCGGCAGTCAAGTAAGTAAATAAGCCATTTGTTTGCTGTGAATAAGTGGTCCAATAAACCTTTTTTTTTATATTTACACGTGTCAGAGTAATTATTGATTTAGTTATTATGTAGCTAGTTCTAAAGTACACGTCGTTACTAAGGTATCGTTATCAATGAATAGAAGATACAAAGTAGAATGTATAAATGAATGAATTATCTATACTAATATACTAGCTGACCCACGCAACCTCGTTTGCGCCTTAAATTGCCCGTAGCGTGTAAATTTCCCCCGTTTTTGAAACATTCTTCGTTGTTGCTCCGCTCCTATTAGTAGTAGCGTGATGATATATACCCTATAGCCTTCCTCGATAAATGGACTATCCAACATCGAAAGAATTTTTCAAATCGGACCAGAGGTTCCTGAGATTAGCGTGTTCAAACTAACAAACAAACAAACTCTTCAGCTTTATATATTAGTATAGATAAAGCCGAAGAGTTTGTTTGTTTGTTTGTTTGAACGCGCTAATCTCAGGAGCTACTGGTCCGATTTGAAAAATTCCTTTAGTGTTAGATAGCCCATTTATCGCGAAAAGCCATAGGCTATATATCATCACGCTAAGACCTAAAGAAGCGGAGCAACAATGAAGAATGTTACAAAAACGGGGGAAATTATTACGCTAAGGGTTAGGAGACGCAAACGAGGTGACGTCGGTCGGCTAGTTTAACATAATTTTATAACTACAGGAATAAATATTTTAGATAATTAGTTAACAAAACTTAATAAAACACTGCCAAATACATTCAAAACCAAGAGAGAGGTCCTAGAAATAATAGTCTAATGTTTTCTAACCCAGTTTGCCAGTAACAGGACCCTCAATTCGTAGAAATATCACTAAAGCCCGGCTCATAACCCCTACACAGAATGGAGCATAAAGCTGGATAAATAGAAATTGCGACCGACTACGCCAATGAAAAGCGGGTCAATTCACCAGACAGGTAGACGTGGGGTAGTTAGATCTGGTTCATTCGATCGATCTCTGCGTACTACGGCAATGCACGTGCATAGTACGGCCCTATTTGAATGAATGAATGAACTTTGTTTTGATTTACGACGATGAGCGTTCTACTGGCGTAGATGTAATGTATTTCTATTTTAATATGGTAGGTACATAGACGCATTTAATGCTTTCAACAATAAAATAGTGTACGTAAACTGCATTAGATATGTTAATTAAATGCAAATTAAACACGTGACCGGCTTGTGACATTCCCGTTATAGATTAGGGGAAGAGTGGTAGAAGACGGCTAATTTGTGTCCCAATTAATACTAGTTGTTGCACGCGGCTCCGCCCGCGTTTATGTCGGTTATCGCGGCAAATAGTAGCCTATGTATTATTCTGATGTATAAGCTATATTACTGTAAAGTTTCATCCATATTCGATCAGTAGTTTTTGCGTGAAAGAGTAACAAGCATCCATCCATCCATACTTACAAACTTTCGCGTTTATAATATTAGTAGGATTAGTAAATACCATATATTGTATTGTTAGCCCCAAAAGACATTATATTTCTTTGTTATAAAGAAATAATAATAATATAATTTAGAGTGTGTAATACTCATCGGGCAAACATAAACATGTTAATAAGGACGGTTTTACCTGTTTCAACTTCTCACATCAAAGTTTTAAACCAATAAAATTGACCAACTAAAAACGTATGAAAATTATTTTTGCTCATTCCTACCAAAGTGTTTTCATTTAAATAACATCAACAAACAATTTATATCATTCAATTTCAATTGTACAATTAAAGCGTCTATTATACCAATTTACAATGAGTCAATCCCAATACTCGTACGCGGCCTTTCAGACCTTCTCGTTTCGAAAACTTCGTTTCAACGTAAAACTTTTTAGAATTCCGTACGGTGAAAGTACCTGACCTATTATTAAGGTCCACTAAAGCAATGAATGGAGCGGAAGGGCCACGTAAAGAAATCTACCGACGAAATCGGTTTATCGGTTTTTATCCAAGTCGTTTCGCTTCCCTTGTTAAAATTTTTTTGTGCTCAACTTTTTCAATAGATATAGCATTGAGTGCATTATAACTTTTATGACTGTTTACATCTTGAAGTAGGAAACGATGATCACGAAGTACACCTGAGGCTGAGTGATTCCCAATGCTTATGAGTACAAATAGCCACTGAAACACTGCAAATCAAAACCACTCGGTATTTTGTACGCCGTCGTACAAAAACGAAAAGTTATTTTTTTCGTTTTTGGAGCGCAACGATTCGAAACAAAACAACGACGATTTTATCCGCACGGTGGCGTGCACAAAGCCCCGACCGAACTGATAGACGTGCCATTGTTTGAAATTGACTATTTTTTTGTATCGTGATTGGTGTTAACCGTGAGTGCTACTGTGTACTGCTAACCCAGTAATATATATAGCATCAATATACTTAGGCAGAGAATGTACGGAGTAAGTGGGACCAAATACATTTATCACAATTTCAGAAACTACAATACGTTAGAAGACTACAATACTTCTAAACGCATTTTGTAGCAAAAATTATTGTTAGGTACAATATTTGACTATTAAAATAAAACATAATTATTGTGCATATTAAAGACGGAATATTCGAAAAGAAAACCAATATTTTACTAGTGCGAATAGGACCTTGTCAGTTTCATTGTAAGAGTGTATTCAATGTACATTACGCATAACCATACATAAACGTTAAAAAAACAAGGCCCTCTGTTACGATTTGTTCTCATTTTTTATGCTAATAGTTAATTAAATGTATACTGCATAAATGGCACCGTAATGAAATGTCTGGGAATCTTTTGTTTACAATACATTTCTCACGTGACGTAATACAAGTTCCGAGTTTTATTTAAATGCTACTTTATGACATGTAATTGTACACACAAGGTTTAAAATAGAGATTGTTTCCAGAGGAGACACATATTTTTAAAGGGTTGCGTTACATACTCATACATGATAGCTCGGTCACGAAAGCTGACTCGGCGTAACAATTATTATAGCCCTATTGGTTGCAAAGACGGTTTTAGGGCCTCCATACACCCTAAAACCTTATAGATGTAAATTGTAACACTCAATATTATGTTATTAGGCTCGTGGGTGCGATACTGTTTGGAGGGAGCTCGTAAAAATGATTAGGTACTCTCCTTCGTCCATAGATTATACGACTTTAAGACATTAATATAAACTTGACCAAAGTTTATACTGTATTTCTTTTATTACTTTTCTTAAAATTGTTTTACATATTATCAGTTGAGTTGCAGTTTTAAATCTTAAAATAACAGAAGATTACGGATTAACTAAGAATTTAAGCGCAAAGTACTTTTGTATTTTGGAAAATTAGTTATGACAAATCTTTAAATTGTTGTTAATCTAAGGAATTCCTGTTAAGTTAGATATTTAAAGTCAATCCGTAGCTACATTTGAAACTGGTACTACATCATTATATGGTTAATGTTCATGTGAATATAATCGTAGTAATATCGCGAACGTACGTTTTCTTAGTCTTTACGTTAGATGTTTATACCGTCATCAAAATAGTCACGTTTATAAAACTTGTGGGGACTACCTTTGCAAAAAAACCTGTCAAAACTAAATAGGTATGAAAAACAGAGTTTACCATAAAGATCCTTAAAAAGTACTACACTTAGAAATAAGAAAGAGTTTAAGATGACAGTGTGTAAGTGTCCTAAGTGGAATTTCATGCCTCGTGGCAGTATCAGAGCGAGCTAGCCTCTCGAGCGAACTAAGCGGAAGCGAGCGAGCTGTCTTTCAATATTATTATAGCTTGGAAACTGGCATCGGCCGTCTATGAATAGTCAAACGATTTGCAACGCAAGTGAAATATGGGTAAAATGCACAGCCGTTATGCAGACGGCGCGCTTTTATTGATGTTTAGCAATAAGATGGAATTTGTAGAAATGTTATTGTAATACAACCTTTTAGTAATAGTATAACGGTTGTGTATTTAAAAGGTATGTTACAGTAAGCATTTTTATTGTTTAGTGTTTCATAAACAAGTAATCGTTGGAAGTACTTGATGGAGTATAATGAGCACCTGCAATTTTTTTCTAATTCCTTTAGTGTCATTTGGAATACTCCACACCGCCGTTAAACAGAATTTTCGTTGTTCTCCATTCCATCCACCTTTGGTACTGAGACAGCAGAAGTGAGTATATTTTTACGGGCAAAGATGAATTATATGGCATGAGATTAATTGCCAATAATCTTTTCCAGAAGTAATGTGCAATTTCAAAGAAAATAGCTCTCTCGAAGTTAACTGCAATTTCAGATACGAGTTTACGATGCGCTTACTCATTGGGGTGAATAGGAAGCTAACCTTATAATATTTTTATAAAACTCAGAGATATTGTAACTAGATAATGCATTTTCTTTCCAATATACAGGGCAATAACATGGTTTAAATGGTTTTAAGATTATTTTTCTCCTAGTTAATTTATTTTCAAATGTTTTCAGAACAATACATAGCTTTAACCTCATTTTAATTTACAATTACACGGCTCCTCTGACACCATGATTAGAGGTGACAGGAGCCTATAAAAAGTTGCAAAACTATCACTATTCACCCAGAAGTCAATAATTTTCTGTTGACAATGCCTACCCTATCACCATCAGCCAAGACATCCACGGCATATGCATTGGAGACCCTTGGGTGAACCCAAGGGTCTTGACAACAACCAGTCCTGTCTTCCACAGTTTCCCATAGCCAGATCTTCAGATTTTACACAAGGTAGGTTTTGTCATATGGCAGTAATATTTAAATTACGGAATAGATTGACTCTTCCACTAAACCGCAAACAAAGTAAAAATACCCTAATTAATGTTAAAATAGTGTATAATCGGGCCTTCGCTTACTTGGTCCACGTCATAAATACACTTACGTTTTAGACACGAGCCTTCAAAAGGCCTCCCCGATCAATCACGCTTTCTCTTTGAAAGTAGGAAATAATCACTTTCTAGTTGACAAGTGTGTTTACTTATGACTTACGTAAATAGAACATTAAACGAATACTTGATAACATTTTGTAACTCTTGTTGGTGCGCGACAAAAACTTACGAACCATTATCTATACTCTATACAAATAAATAAAATGGGAGTGTCTGTTTGTAATATTAAAATAACCTCTTTTTACTTAATGCATGTATGTGTACACGGTACAATTTTTGTCTGTCTGTTTGTTCCGGCTAATCTCTTGGAACGGTTGGATTGATTTTGACAGGGCTTTCACTGATAGATAGCTCATGATATAAGGAGCAGCTTAGGCTACTTTTTTAGACTAGCTTCGCCCCGCGGCGTTACCAATGGTATTACAATAACCGCGGGTAACACCGCGGGGTTCAGCTAGTTGAATAATAAAGTTATTCAAAAATAGAAATTCTTGGGTGCAGTCTTTGTAATTGTGTTAATATGTTTCTATATATATTTTATGCCGCATTTTACTGCTATTTTATTTATTTTACAGCTAATTACTCTACAGTCAAAATATGTGTAAGAATTTGGGTTCACTAATATTTATTTCATGAAATTAGGATGTGCATCTTTTTTATTGGTTATAGTAATAATCCGTTCTGTTTTAAGTTTAACATAAATACCCAACCATACCTTAAATCTTTGATAACTGTCTTGTACAGTTTCATAATAATAATAAACTAAACAATCACGTATCGCATTGTATTGTCTTCGAGATTCCTTTCATTCAACATCGTTCATATCTAGAGTTCACAGTCCATGATCTGAATGATCTCATTCTATATGGTAACACACTTACTCACACACACAAGTAGATATAATCGAGACGCAGATAGTCGTTTATACACATTTATCACGAGATATATTATTTCACGTAAATATATACCAACTGTCATATTTCTGGTTTTTATATGTGATTACGAACTTGTGACGCAGATCAAAAGAGACAATATGTAAAGCACTTGTAAAAAAAAAACAACTTAGCATTTTAATAAGCAATATGCATAGATGGAAATATAATACAAGAAAATATCGCGATAAATGTTCTATAACTATTAACATCAATTATGTTTACAGGAGTGACAGCTTTTTAGTAACCTTTATAATTTGGAACAAAAATATAATTCACACACAGAAATGACATCTGATTGTCATTATGACTTTGTCTCAAATACTCATGTCATTTTTTTTTAACTAACGTCCCTAACGAAGTTCTTTATTTTCTGTCCGAAAATAGATTGTAACATTTAAAACCCCCCTAAAATATTCATGCTTTATTTTCATCTTCACTTGTCACATAACATACCGCTATGAACATTCTCATGTTTAATTCCCGAGAGTCAGTACACAGGCGTTTTCATTGAATATTGAAAAAAAACAGTAACCTGTAAAATCACTATTCAACTAACTAAAAATAGGTAAACACGCCTTTTAGATGTACAAATGATAAGAGTTAGCCAAACAAATGCATAACATAAGCTCAAAGTTAGAATTTCTAGTTGCTGACGATGCAGACAGAGCGCGAGGGAGAGGGTGCGCAGGGTCATGGGTCAACGCACAGGTCAAACAGCTAGCTAGAGGAAATTGCTGTAAGAGGTGCGATCTTGTGTGTGGAGAGATTAACTTATTTTTGTTTTATGCATAAAACTTAATCTCAGAACGCATGCTTACGGTAACATAACTCTTATTTAACAATATTTCTTTGATTTATTAACAAGTCCTGTATTGACAGCTCTGTCGATAATAATCACGTATTTGTAAACATTTAAATCAAAACAGAACGTTGCACAATAGAAAACAAAGCCACCACCTTCTAGACATTATTTTATCTAGAAACAAACTATTTATAAGCATCAAATAAGTAGCGCGTTTTTATCTAAAATATAAAGAATCAATTTTAAATAAGAAGTCCAAAAGTAGGTAAACTTACTTGATTGTAATTCAAGTATGTTCCTGACTACATTTAAACAATTATAAATTGTAAAAACTGCTACCCAAAGCACAATTTAACTATCAAGAATGCGACGCTACCTGAGACGATTCAAACGACACAGAAACCAAATTACTTAGCAACATACTTAGCTAAAGACACGGTACCGAGAAATTACCGTTGACTCTTCAAAGTTCAAACTCAATAGGACGTTTAAACATTTCGTGTACAAGAAATGATCAATAGAAGAACGCTACAAACTGTTGTTTGCGACAACGACCGGCAATGGCATGAAACATCTTGCGGTACCTTCTCGCCCAAATCGTCCGACCAATGGTGTACGTCCACGACACGGCTAGCTGTTGCTAGGCGAGTCTCGCTTGCACACTCACCTTATACGAGAAAGCAAATGAAAGCGGATCGCGATCCAGCTGCCGTTTGTTAGCTCGTTATGATGATATACTAACATCAAGGCTTTGGAATAAATTATATTTCAATAACTAGATACACAACGATGTAATTATGCTAATAAATGTGGCATGTGAACACGTTAATACTTGGGTTTTTCCTAAAACGAAAGGTGTAAATATTTAATCAGTTACACACGTCGAGTAACAACTACCTAACTATGCTTTTACGATCTACTTTAGATTCGTTTCATAACTTCTAAACAAGTTCTATAAAGACGATTTTATTTAATTACCAAGTAAACGTAACTTACTTTTATAGGAGAAAGAAAATTTCCAATGCAAATGAGTTTAAATAAAATGAAAATGTACTACTTATCTAGTACGTATTATAAAAAAAGCGTTCCCTGCAGTTTTATCTGCGTTTATGGTCATTGGGGAGCTCTGTAGCATCGCAGCATGATTTTTAGCTGCAACTTTCTTACATGAATTTTAAAAATAATTCTAACAGACAGTTTCAAGCATTATAGCATGTCTGACAAACAACGATTTATAAATACAAAAAAAAAAATTAATACAAAAATGTATTTATAATTTTTTCTATGTCATTGTTATTAAAAGTTGTTCTCATCAATTTTTTATTATTATTTGCAAAGTTTATTTTACTGCTGCTTCCTTGTTCCATTTATAATTCCTTATTTTCCTAAAAGATGAGATGGAACAGCAAAAGGCAAACTATTTTATAAATACAAATGTAATATAAAATGTACCAGAAGCATTTTAAAGCCATTTTTTGAGTAACAGTAGAGGATACATGCGCTATGATAGTCACAAAGGGGTAACTGTCCTCGCGCAGGAACAAAAGTAAACTGTTAAAAGTTCATACATTAGTATCTTTTACAAAGGCCACTTCGATCTAACATCAGAATATTCTATTCAGCGTACTACCTCTCTAAGCTGGGTCAGTTTCAGCATAATCTCGTCACCGAGGTAAACGGCCTCGTAGAACTCGGAGGCGAATTACTTTACATATTGCAATTCAAAGTCTCAGAAACCTTCGACGCGTGGCAATGTTCAATCGAATGGAAATTCTGTGACGACCGGGAATTGGGAGTCGTTTGCGCTTTCGGACTCAAAATTTAACTCCATTAGTAAGGCTTCGCTCGTTTCCAAGTGTTACAGCTATTGGAAAATTATAAGCTTTGAGTGTTACGCGGCCATTTGAGATTATTATTATTATGTTCGTACAATTTTAACCAGTGAAATGAAATTGTGAGCAATCATACTAAATTTGAGGTTATTTATTAAAGTATATAAGTATGGCTTTCAAGAATTATGGTATCTTTACATCCGGATGTTTGCAGCTTAATACAGCAACGAAGTCAAAGTAAAGAAAATGATTAAATTATTGCTTCTTAACTGAGATGAATGTTTGAACAAGTGTATGGAGTTTGACGTAAAATTTTAAACCTGTGTAAGTACTTTGAAAAGATTACAACTAAAAAAACTAGATTTGTATTTACTCCAGCCAACACACATGTTGCTAGCTAGCTACATCAGAAAACGTTCAAACAAACATCGCCTACGTAACAGTCAATATGTAAAGAGACAATATAAACATGCGCTTAGCGTCCGGTCTCCATAATTAAGTTAGCAGTTCTGTAACATTTGCTGACTCAGCGCGAGTGACTTGAATTAATAATCACAAAGGTATTGATTAGAAGCGAGTTCTTTCACAAAGAAACGCAATTAACGTTCAACCACGGGAACTATTGAAGCTGAAATCGAGACATCAAAGACAATTCTTTGATGTGATAAATGTATTTAATTTACTGCATATTACGCAAGAATAGTAGTTGTGTTTCAGTTACACCATTTTCTTTTGGAAATAAAGAAGCCAAATAGTGAATATAATAATTATATTAATTTTAATATCTTGTTTATTGTCTTACACTTTTTGGGTGCTACACGTCTTCACATACTCAATATGAAATCAAAAGCGTTAACTGCTTCATGTCCTGATTTGCTGTTTTTATATTTTGACACATACTTTACTATACGTAATATAATAATGGGACACATTGCATAAGTGTTCACGAGTTTTTACCTTGAAAACACGACGTGCGAACAGGAAAATATCAACATAGGAGTTAAAACTTCCTCAAGCGCCTAGCTAGTGCGTTTCCTAACATCCGTTCGTTGACTAATATTCAGTATTTATGAGATTGTACTTGCTTATTGTGATATGCGTCATATCATATTGAGAGTTAGGATTACTGTGGGAATTTCAAGACAAAGAATAACTATGAAGAATGATACTAGATACAGATATATCTTCACAGAAAATTAAGCATTGTCATATGGATTGTAACATATTTGCCGATTTATATACCTATATATTGTAAAAGATAGATATTTAGTTACTTTCATGATGTTCATTTGGCAACTAGGTACCGATATGAGTCGAAACGAATCGTGGACATAATAAACAAGTTTTTTTTTTTTTATATTTATTTTAGTTGAACATACAAAGTTTCATAATACACGAATTACGTGTAGTGGCAGCGTCTATAAATATAGAACATTTCTAATATGTGTACTGCCAAACTTGATTATGACAGTCCAATCCATTTATTTGCGACAAGATTAACAGCACTAAACCATATAAGTAGGCAACAAGTATAAAACTCGAGGGTACTCTTCACAACGTGGTTACTATGACTTTCCAAGACATATTGTAAAGACGAAGAAATGTCAATTCTTTAGCTGGCGGTAATCGGGACAATCAACTTTGCACACTAGCTCTGATCATCTGAAATCATAACCCATATTTAACAGAGCTTGAACTATCAATTCGAATTTCGCTTTGGAAAGAGGAGCACATTCATTGAGTGTCCTGCAATGAACGGCTAACATATTTATAGCCATAATCTGTATAGATTCTGTTTTAACTTCGTCAGAAATAAACAAACATTGCACACGCGTAGAAGCAATATACAAATGCGCTCTCCCGATAATACTGCCACCTCTTCAACTGTTTTCAACAACCTTACGTTGGGGGTTGACGAAATATTCCGCGCTCTGATTTCTCTTGACGAATCTAAAGGCTCGGGAAGCGATGGAATCCCACCTATATTTATTAGGCGATGTGCTAAAGCACTGGTATCTCCTTTAAACTTAATTTTTTATAGGTCGTTGAAGGAAGGTATTTTCCCGAATAAGTGGAAAGAAGCTCTGGTTGTACCTGTTTTTAAATCAGGAGATAAGAGCCTGGTTACTAATTATAGACCAATTTCAATTTTAGCGACTTTTGGTAAGACGTTTGAAAAGCTCGTCACTCAGCGTTTGTCTTGGTACTTAAAACATCATGTTACAGAATTTCAACATGGCTTTATAAAATCTAGATCCACAGGCACTAATCTGACCAGCTTCATCTACCGTTTAAGCGAGAGCGTAGATGAACGTGTACCTGTGGACGCCATCTACACGGACTTCAGTAAAGCTTTTGACAAAGTGGACCATTTGATCCTTCTGCAAAAATTAAACAGAATAGGAGTAGGGGGCTCTATGATACAGTGGTTTGAATCTTACCTTTGTGAAAGAGTGTCAGAAGTGGTAGTCAACGGATACTCTTCTGATAAGTACAGAGCTACTTCAGGCGTACCTCAAGGATCGCATTTAGGACCTATTCTGTTTAACATATTCATTAATGACATATCTCTATGTTTTAAACATTGCAATTTCTATCTTTACGCAGATGATCTTAAAATTATGAAACCTATACGGAGTGACTCGGATGCTGCAAAGTTACAAGAAGACATAGATTCATTGTCGCGTTGGTGCAGGGATAATAGAATGTCATTAAATATAGATAAATGCTTCCACATTCAATTCACACGAAATAAAAACAAACAAAGCAGCAAGTACATCATTAATGACAATCCTCTTCAAAGTACAAATAAGATTCGCGACCTGGGCATAACAATAGATGCAGGCTTAAAATTCAATATTCATATTGATGACACAGTCGCAAAGGCTTTTAGAGTCCTGGGATTTGTGTTACGAAATAGTAAAGATTTTAAAAATCCATACACAAAAATAATTTTGTTTAACTCACTAGTTAGGCCAGTGTTGGAATATAACTCTGTTGTATGGAATCCCCACTACGAAGTGTACAATAAACGTCTTGAAAGTGTCCAAAAACGCTTTCTTTATCACCTTTGTTATAGTGACTGTAAGGCTCTGACATTGTCCAGCTATACCGAGAGACTCAAATACTACAATATGTGCACACTTAACAGCCGCAGGCAGTACCTTGATGCTATTTTTCTGCATAAACTGTACAATGGTTACGCGGACTGCAACGAACTGTTAAGTGGCCTATCTATAAATATACCATCACGACTACCCAGGATAGGAGCCTACAATCTGTTCTTTGTTCGTACAGCAAAATCAAACCTGGGTCATTACGCCGCTATGCCTAGGCTCTGCAGGCAATACAATATGTTGTCTAGAACTAAAAACTTAGACCTCAGTGCTTCTCTTTTAAAATATAAATGTTCTTTAAAAAGTATTTTGCTTATGTCTTAATAATGTTGTTTATTTAGTATGTTGTAGTTGTAGGGTTAACTATGTTGAACTGTGTCTGTGATTTTGATTTGCACTATAATTTCTTTTTTCATTATTTAATATAACTTGTTACTAATATTTGCATGCTGTGGTCTCCTGTAATTGAGGGAGTACACCGAGAGATTAATGTGAATTTTTCATCGTATGTTATAGTTGTGTATAGCCTTTGTTGGAGATCCTTAATCTGTATAAATAAATAAATAAATAAATAAACAAATGATTTTAGAATGTCTATACGTTTATGGGTGCTCATGAGCTGTGTAAATATGATTATTTACGTCCAAAATTTATTATAGTACGTACTAAAAGCATTTAGTAGAAACAGATTCATTGGTAAATCGTTTCTACCCGCTTTATCAATACGACAAGTAGTTGGCTCTTGTGTAATCGTGAATCAACCAAGCGACGATTAGAAAGTACGAGACATGTTTCGATCGGCATACGACAGATTGTGTCGTTTAAAACATACATCAGTGTGTAAGATAATGTTCAAAGTCAATCATTAGTACTGTTTATGGAGTGAGCCACTTGTGTTTCGAAGCTATTAAGGGATATTGATGTATACATCAATACATCAATCTGTATACATACAGATTATGCCTGTGACCTTTATTTAGCAGTGGACGTACATTAAGCTGATGATGAAAACAATTTTTACATGAAACGTTTGACAGCTTCTTAACTCAAAAAAAAGTTCCATATCTTTATGTAAAGGCGTAACTGAGTAAGTGCACATGAATGTCGGTATTATCAAGCGAATTTCTCATTTACATGCGTTTGATGTCTCCGAGGCACGGTCATTCACTCAGTATATAACCCCCAACCACTGGCGTACTGTAAATTAATATAACATTGAACAGAAGTACAACAGTGTCAAATCACAGTTATGATATGTATACGTCTATCAGTACGAAATTCATTATACTTTCAAATACATTAATTAGAATTTATATTTAAAACGATGGCCTAATAGATAGAAATCAATTTCAAGTTTAAAATCATTTTAATAACTTGAAATGATATTATTTTACACTACTTTTAGGTTAATGATCATTTACTATTTGGAAAGCCCAGATTGGACTTTCTATGAACACCATAGCATCTGTGTGTAAAAACAAGTTGTCCTTGAACAAATTGTGTTAATTTGTTCATGAAGACATACTTTTCATACTCTCTCTTTAACTCTTTTCATTAATGTATAATTGACTTGTAATTGAGATGATAATTCATCAAAACACGTTTCTAAATCCTATGAGGTTACGTTAACTATGTAACGCATGAAAGCCATCACAATCAATTCGTTTTCGACGCGTTGGAAAAGTACTGTTAGACAAGTTTTTGTTCAGACTGCTACTACTGTTCTTTCCTTTGTGTTGTGTCATTGAACCGCTGCTATTTTGCTAACGCTAGCTCGTATGTCAATCGTTGTGACCTCATTTCTGCTATACATACATTTCTGTGTAACACTTTACTCCGAATGTTAATAAAGAAAGAACGGGAAAATCCTAAACAGTGTTAGTAGCGACCTAAAAACGTAACTTTATATGCATTACCTCGCAGTGTCATCGGGCAAAAACAAATCTGGGTAACGCAACGCGGCAAAGCTAGTCTTTAAAAAAGTAGCCTACGTTACTCCTTATATCATCAAGTACGTATCTGTGAATATCCCGTCAAAATCGGTCCAGCCGTTCTGTTTCGTTCGTTATTATTTTGGTAAATGGTATATGTACACACTGTAACCCTTGAAATATCGAAAATACGTTTTTTACACGTTTTTTTAGAATCAGAAAAAATATCTGCGTCGAATGAACCGACTCTCATCGCGTCGCTCTAGGACGAAAAAAGCAATTGTACACAGCGTAAAATTTTGGCGATTTTTTTTTAAATCTCAAAATTAAATTGCTGTGTGCTTTTGAGTGAAGATCCTTCCACGCTTTAATCGATCGCAATCATAAGTATGACCATGGTTACTACGCTTATGCGGTATAACATTTTCAGACACACTCACACATAGCATAATATTGTCGTCAAAAATAACTTTTTAAAAGATTTTTACTTTCAACTTCTACCATAATTACAACATTATATTGACATTTATGTATAGTCTGCTCCATTTGACACAGAAATTTCTTGTTGTTAAAATAAACATTTTGCATCTGTTTACAACATTTTAAAGAAAATTACGACTTTTATGCTTTCCCAAAAAACATGACAAAATGAATTTTCCATACTTTGTTTAATATGGTTACAGCGTTTTCAAGATCTCCAAAAAAAATTATATTTGCTGTAACCCATATTAAAGCTTGTCCAGGGAACATAAGATGAAATAGGTAGTGACCATATTATAGCTTATCAAAAACTGCACAGCATTCCTGAAAACTTCATGCTTGTAGGTATAACCGTTCGTCAGTTATGATTTTTTTTCCAAAATTATGAATGTTTTTTTGGCTCTAGTGTAAAGTTCCTACTTTCAGGGTTACAGCGTTTATGCTTTCCAGCGTCGATATGCGTTTAGTAAAAAGCGGTTATTTTAATATTACTAACAAACACTCCAATTTTATTTATTTGTATACATGTATAGATAACGTAAAACTACTCGTTCAAGTATGACAAAATGAAAAGCTCAAAACTTGTCAATAGCAAACAAGGATACAAATTGCAGTGTATTTTGTTTGATATCTATATTCGGGATACACGGGTTTTACTCACTTATATTTCAGGTATCGCGATGCAATTCTCAACATAGGGCCCGTCGGGTTTGGAACCAGTTGGGCATCCCCGAACTATACAGATGAGTGAAATACTGTCTTTAGTTTATACGAATACAATTCTGGAGAGTTTTTATTCAAATGCGTGTATTATGTAAAAATATGGTCTATAAAAGTTAAATTTTGAACACCTCTTGATGATAAAAACGTTACTAAAAGATTTCGTGCGAAGTATAAAATGATTAGTTTCGTTTGAACAAGTTACTGTTTGTCAGCAATATTCTTCCAACCTGGAAGTTGAAGTTATTTTAAAACAAACCAAAATTACTTTTGTTTCTACTTCATGAAAATAATACTGTTAGTTGTTTTTATATGCAATAATGAGTTGCTCATGAATCATGCTTTTGGTTTAACTCAAGCGACTTTTCATACAACGTCATGGCACCAGTGACATTAATAACGATATAAATAGCACATAAAACCCATCGGTTGGTACACAAGTCGTTATAATAAATGATCTACGATCGCCGCATCATGCGGCCGCATAAACATCTCGCCTGACATTCCCCAAAGGATTTGCCATGATGTATCGGGTGTTCATTGGTTTGATTATCATGCTAATAGTTATTATTTCGCATGCTAAGTATTGCTATGCTAATGTGAAAGTTATTAAGATGAAATTCATACATAACATAAGTTAAATATGAGCATTT
Source organism: Spilosoma lubricipeda (assembly GCA_905220595.1). Taxonomy (NCBI): domain Eukaryota; kingdom Metazoa; phylum Arthropoda; class Insecta; order Lepidoptera; family Erebidae; genus Spilosoma; species Spilosoma lubricipeda. The sequence goes on from HG992296.1 coordinate 2,716,217, forward strand.
GAATAAAACACACTAATATATTCGTCGCAATACGTACGTGCTTAGGCTTGGGACTTAAAAATTCCTATATCTCAATGTTCAAACGAAAGTGTAAGCACTTATTTATAATAACGTGATTACCTACATGTTATGCATTTAAACCGAATAATTTATACATAAACATGTGTGTAGACATGATTTTCAATACAGATAAGGTAAAACAGTTACAAAACCAGTTAAATTATATGTTTATTAGCATATGAGTCATTCCTGTCGGTAATATTTAAATATTTTATGTCACGGAGCTAAAGTATTGTGCACGCGATGCAAAACCACGATATAAAGGAACATAAACACTCGCAGAAACATCTTTATGACACACTTTTTGTAAGACATTACCTAGAATAACTTGGTCTTATTCTATGATGAACTTCGTTGCTTGGTGTATAAAAGTTTCAGGGTTTAAAATTGTATTGTATGTACCAAATTGTATTAAACTACTAAATATTATAAATTTTACAACTCCCCGACGTTTCTATCGACTTATAATCTTCGATAGTTTCACTAGCTGTTTAGATCAAGTTGACTGGCACAGCATTGGTTATTCCCGCCAACCTTTATTTTTACATCACAAAAGACGAAATTCGAATAATTATATTTAATAGCGCAAACAATATTTGAGCAAATTCATTTCCACATTAACACTCCGCTCAATTCACACGTCAATACAAATTGATGTTCGTCCACAATATCACCTAGATTACAAAGGTACGGGGCTTTGTAACATTTCGTAATCGGATTGATTTGGGAAACGTACCACAGGTACGTTATTGTGTATTAGAATCCAAGTGTACAAACTATAAAAAGTATTTTAACAGGAATTGCTGATTATATATTATAACAGAGCCACACATTATACGTGGATTAGAATTCGTGCATGAAAAGTGGACGACGATGATGGAATAAAAAGCAAACTTTATTTGTAAAAGCATTTTGCGGCCAAACCAGAAAAACGATTTGGTGTCACAAATAGGTTTCGACACATTGAAATTTTAAAACAGTACCTTTATGAATAACTACAGTTAGTGTGATATTTTTCGGAGGTTTAATAATTATGATGTTGGTAATGAATAATGTTAATGGCTATCAAAGTGATTAAAAATTAAATATCTAACACACACGCTTCAGAGTACATCACCAAACATCTGACACAGAGTTTTACAACCCAGCATCAAATATACAACATAGATAATAATATGATATGTATATATTTGGCACCAACACAATTTTGTAGCGCCTAAACGCGTAAATCACACAGCCGTGATCGGAGACCGCAAAACTTTACTTAGGAGTTTTTAATTGATTCACGCAGTTATTACATCTAGTTGGAAAACAAATTCGACCCAGCCTCGTTCGCTGTGCTTTCTTTAAATAGTGTATCTGACTTGTTCTTAGGTTAGTAAAAAGTAAACAGCAGACAATAATTTAATGTTTCGGTAACTAAAACAGTATCATTAGAGTAGATAAAAGATTTCTGTAGACAGGTAGATCAGTTTTTTGAATGAAATTATGGACACAATGTTACTTTGAATAAAGTCTACAGATAGACCTCATACACAGAACTACTTCTCAGAAAATGGTAAAAATAGGTATTCCCTCCCTACCTCTATGACAAGAGCTTTTAAAAATTCTAATACATTAACGGGATTTCTTTGTTAACCACTCAATACCTATCTATACTATCTATAGATCTACCTATCTGACATAGAAAATGAGAAACGAAATTGAATACGATATTCTTTAGATGTATATGAAATACAAAAACCCAAAGAGAAATGTATACGGATAAAAAATTAGATAAGAATGAAAATTGAAACGCGGAAACATTAACAATAAAGCTCCACTCAAAAATAAATTAATTTTCGAAATAAGAAAAGCCAAAGTTCCCTCTTGCGTTAATAATTTTGCTTTGAAACGTAAAGCGAAAGCTTCTTGACGTCCCTACAAAAATCACAAACGACCACGGATCGATCCCCGACGTATAAAAGTCAACGGAAGATTTTTCACAAAAACTAAGTAAGATTACGAACTCACAAATCTAACAAAAACATTCTGTATCTAGTTATAGCCTGGTGTTTTTAGATTTTAGGTCAATTCTCCACACAATGTTAAAGTTTGTTTCATCCTCGTTTCTGTAAAGCCTTTCGTATTAAACACTGGAAGCGTGTATTCATTCCACATCAGCTCGATATCATTTACTGCCAAATTGTGTAATGCATAAACTGCAGACTTATCGAATATTTTCATTTTTGATGATTCTTTTTAATGGAAAGGAGATATTCAAACGGTGGTACCATTATCAGGACACTAAGATCTGATGATGGCATCCAAGAGAAATCGAGTCAAACCTTTAAGTAGTTTTTATTTTCTTAAAATTTTACTTGTATATATATTTTATGACTAATTTCATACGGTTAATGGTGCCGTTCTCGAACGAACACAGACGCCCGAATTGCGCTAACTAACTAACGACTTGCCAACAATACAAAACTATGCAATTAGTAAAAACACTTTACCTATATATTACACGAAAAAACGCTTATCGGGGTTGACGGTTGTCGAAATTGCACAGAACGACTAAAAATACCATAAGCGTTCTGTCAAAAGTGGGTCTAATTTACAAAAAAGTTTACAAGAACCTAGAGAAACCTATAGCGATATGATAGATATGGTAGGATAGATTGATCCCCGTTTGTGAAGAGGTGCGCCGAAAGTTTTGCTGCGTGTTACGTAGTAAATGTTCTTAAATAACCTGCTTGGCAATTCAGTATGAACATTGTTAAATATATCGAAGGTCAATTTATTTAAGTTAGTACAAACAGACACGTCATTCGCATTTATAATGTAAATTAATTCATAAAGTTAAAATTCCGAGCGCGTATCTTGTCGTTAGGTAGACGGCTAGCCTGAATCATTTTCCTGTTTATCACATTTCTCTTACAAAGAACGGTTGGTAACATGATGCCACGTGAATCGAGGCGTAAGGGCGTGAGAGATCCCACCCTATGTGTTACTTACTATATTATACTAAGGGGACCGTGCCGCTCCAATAAAAGTGGCGTGAATATTGGAGGTTTGTTCAAAAGGAAAGTGTGGTTATTTTTTATGATGTCGTAAATGATTCCAAGTGGCTTAGTTTGCTACTTCGACGAGATTTAAAAAATTCTATAGGTACGTACTCTGATAACGTTTTCGCCTTTATACAAAGTGTCGCAGAATGTTTTACGAATATTTTAGGATATTTATTGCTGCAAATATGTAGTTCACGATGAATAGCCGTATACATACACGGCCTGTCTTAATAATTACCTATTTTATTGTTTAAATAGTTTCGTCACATGTCCGAACTTATAAGACATCTGGGTTTTCCATAATATTCATAGTAATTTTCGTCATCGCCTTTCTATCAACTAACAGTATCAGTGTCACGCTGACTTGTTATCTACTATATCTTCCCTTAATAATTTAGTACGTGACGGAAGGTAGCTAAGGATAAGTAGCCCAACTGACTTAGAAAGTCAAATTATATAGGTGCGGCGTTGTGAGTCAATCTCTGGCCCGTGCACTGAGAAACGACAGTTATACCTAATATAGTACAAGATAGTAACAACTTGTGTTGATAACTAGTAGCTTTAAAAGTATAATTTGTTTTTTTTTATAAAACTAGTTAACGAATCTATATTTCTTTTTTATAGAAAACTTTACACCAGGAACATAGCCTGTGTCGCAGAGGACTTCCCCAGGCTTAGAACAACAATAAGTGGATCAAAAAAAGCAGTTGTGCCCAGGACGTACAGAAGTACAGCGAGGTGACCAGTTAAACCAATACGAAACCTCTGCAGTTCTAAAACTGGAGTTATTACGTATCTATCTATAAATCGATCGCGTTAGTAATACAAGACAAAATACTATACATTATTTATCACCATGCAACAAGAATGCAGCTCACCCGCGTACACTTATCAATTCACAAAACGAAGCGAATACCGAATACAATACTTATTGATACTTTAAAATGTATATTGCAATAAAACAAGCATGAATAATGTCTCACATTTTTCTGGAGAACCAACAAAGTAAACGAAAATAACATATATTATTTAACTATAAAAGTTTAGTTTTCATGGAATGACCTGTTTATAAACCATTCATAGCGAGAATGTGGAGAATATGGAATTTGTCGATTGATACGAAGCCTTTTACGTATAATCCGACATCAGATTAATAGTACTAGTACCTACTCTAATTGTATTCAAACTAAATTGGATTGAGCTAGTTTTACGGTCGATGAAATTTGATGTAATATGTAGATGAACAAAGTTTGAAATGAAACTAAACAGTAAAGAAATTTAAGGATTGTGCCTTAGAACAAGTAAATTTAGAAAATACATACGGCCTCTTGCATAGCTGGCACAGATGTATGTAAGCAGGAAAAAGGTGCCACAACTTTATGTAAAAATATAGAATCTAATACAACATATTCGCTTTCACTTTCGTTAAACATTTTAATCTCGATCCTATGAACTGGAAAAACTATTCTCTCAAAAACTTAGATCTGATTAAATGAAAAATCGCGGACTTTGGTCTTGTAAAAAGACATTATATTGGAGTTACGTGAGACAAGGCTATTCCGACCAAGCTATGATAGACAATAAAGAGTCGAGTTCCTTCGGCCTCGCTGAACGTAATTGACTTGCACATACCTGGTGCCCGATTCTCGGTACAATGCACGAGAACATTAAATTGGTGCATTGGAATTTAGAGGAGGCACCGGTGTCGTGTTTAACGCGCGTGTGTGTGTAACATAAGATTTTATTCTTGCACTAACTGAAGCTGTATTAAATGTTTGTAATTGACAAAACATGTCAGTCACAGAAAAAGATGACACGATAAAATAAAAATCAAAATCATAGTATAATTTATGTACCACTGTTTAAGAAATGTTGAACTTTATCAGAATAATAAGCAAATAATTTTTTACTCATCAAAAAGGCGATATTCTCACAAGTCATAAAACTAGATATATGATCCTATGAATTATAATTCTGGTTGTTTTTTGCAAAATAAGACATCCCTGAAATATTGTATTTTTACAGCGTATTTTTTACGTAGTAAATATTTGGCAAAACTTATCGAAGCGTTTGCATAAGACCCATGAACAAGCTTCAAGCTCTAAGATATGGAAGTAAGGAAAGTATTTCCTTAGGAAGAGACCGTAAAACAATGTCGCAAATGCAATTCATGACCGGATTTTGGTATTGTCATATGTCTTTCACATCCATAATCACACATCCATACGGAAACAATGAATGAAACAATACATCTGTGTGCTGTAATTAAGACTCATTCTGGACTTTGGTATCATGTCATGGCACATACCTGCCACATATTATGGCAGAAACATTAACAGATATTTCTTCTTCCAAATTGTTTATTTCATCTGTTTCATTTAAAATTGATAAGGATAAGAGACCTCAAAGTCGTTATGGTCTGCTTTTAATGATACAAAAGGCATAAAGCAAATTATTTCGCCTCTTAAATCAAATTTTATATCTTAACAATTATTTTTACGGGAATTAATTCCCGTAAAAATAATATCTCATGGAACGCTAAAGTTTAAAAGTTAAATTTTATATCTGTCTGACTATATTGATTGACTTTCATGGGAACCAAATTACCGAGCGTAAATCAAACGATCTAAAACTTCACATCTTAAGACCTAATATTATTTCTATTTTGGAAAGATTCTAGCCATTCTTCATTTCACATCTTATTTTATGGCACTGATATTGATTTTGTTTTACTTTAGAATACAAATATCTGTACCGAAATGTTTCCAAATGTATGTAAGTATCGTGACTATGAAGCCATATTTGATACAATGTCGTTTGTTTCTAATGGTATAATGATAGTTAAAGCCATCGTTGGCGACTATATCTCATGGCTTGTGCAATATGATAAGCATTTAATATTCTCTATTCCGACATTAAAGTGATAAAGCCATTAACTGAACGCTTTTGTTTGCCAAGTGTGATATGGGATGACGACATTATCAAGATAACGAGTACGTTTTATATGAAGTGCAAATACATGGAGAATAAACTTTACAGTCAAATACTTTTTCCTTTTGTAAAGGTTAGTGATTAATTATTAACTAAGTTTATTTTAAATTATTCTGTTTTATATAATCCTACAGTATCAAAAATATTGACAGTTTAGAATTTTATACAACATGTCGTAAAGTTTGACTTAGAGTATTTAGAGAAACGTGATAGATAAACCACACCTTATCAAATTAAGTGTGCCATAGAAAATTTACAAAAATAAACCTTATCAACAGACATAATTTCTTCCAGACTAACTTTCTTTTCCTAAATATTTATTGTTACCAACTAACTCTGATTGTTGGAAAAAATTACACCAAGCAATCGATTATTGGTTACTCGGCTGTTTTTTTTTTGTAATGTGTCTTTTTTATGTTTCGGGTTTCCATGAATCACACCTGTGCAATCTGAATACTAAAGAGTTGTTTCTCATCCGCACATAATAATATAGCAATCCTGATAGTAACGAAGTAAATTTTTCTCAGAGCACACAAACGTACGATGGAGTATATAATATGTACGTGTTACGACAGTGGTTATTAGTAAGTCGTGGAACGTCGCCGGAGATCACGTAGGGACCGGTTGGTGGCGTGAGTCCTCGCCCCCGACTATACTAAACTACCGCCGCAATCCGCCGCCCGCCCGACCCATGATCGTAATCTTAAAAATGTGCAAGCTAACGGAAAAACTGTAACATGTGCTTTATATAATGTGCTCGTAAAATAGTAAATTTTGAGTTATTAGATATAAAAGGTTTAAACTGTTCATTGGCAACATTTTTTGTTACTTTTAGTGAGGGTATGTATGGTTACGGTTCTACATTTGCTGAACTCAAAATCACATCCACCAGATAAATTAAACTGTACTGGTTTTTCAACTCGGGTGAATGAGACAAGATTATTAAAAATTGACATCGCCAATGATTTTGTACTACAGTTGCTAAAATGCTTTTGAGGAAAAAATTAAAACAATATTCACGATCAACTTTCTTTATCTCTCGGCGATATACGCCATCATGTTACGTGCACAAATGAGCTCTGTATGAAACATGTTCCAACGATTGATAAGACTAAAATGTCACATTCAATAAATATCCGAGTTTAGGTATTTACATATGTTGTATATTCATCTGTAAACTCATCGTGTAATACATACAAATCTTTGTATTCATGCGTATTCGCGAAACCGGGCATCCATTCAACCGTCACAAAACGAAACTGAATGCTATTTCATCTCAAGATGCGCCGCTCGCCGCAGATCCGAGGGGTCGGGTGACGAAGTTGGGGGGGAGTCTCAAACCGCTCGGCAACTGCGCCATAACTCGCCGCGCACGTACAACCAGACAATCGCAATTATTATTAACAGATATACGTTTAATGATCGTGTATGCCGAGTACAAACAACTCGATGTATCTTGGAATATGAACTGGGGAAGGGACTTTAGTGTTTACGTCACTGAATCGTTCGTGTTAGAGTCGACTGGCGAATGTGTAGGTTCTGACTTTTGAAACCTTGATAGTACTATAAGGGGGATGATGTCCGTGTCCGTGGAGTGAGTTTAGCAGGCTTGGTGATTTGTGACGTGGTTGGTTTTCATCTAGCGCCCCACGGACACGGGTCATAACTCATAGGATCAAAGACAAATAGGTATGTTACACGATATGAAAGCAATGTATCATTGAACGTACGACACCGAGCACTTTACGAGCGGGTTTGACGCGCGCGCCACCCGCGCATGAGTCAATGTACGGAATTCTCGTGTTGAAATTCCGCAAACGGGCTCAAAGGCAGATAAAATTAGAACTAAGAGAATTTTTGGATATCCTCAATTTGCCCTTCCTTGAATTCCTCAGAGCTCGGTGAATTTTGGTCGTTAACTCTGAATAGTAATAAGTCCAATAACTATGAACGTGGTTTGTTAAAGCGTGTACCATCCCACTAATTTACATTTTATCGGTATATTCGTTAGGTTTAGTACATCGAATTAGTAATTAGACGAGGTAAAAACGCCGCGTTCATTGCGGAAGTGCTAGTAAAAGCTGGTAATGTATTTATTGGTTAATTAAGTGTAAGTAACAAGGATTGCCACTGTTGTTAAATACTAGGAATTTAATTAGATCCTTAAATTCTTGTATTCATTTTTTTTACAAGATTTTTATTAACTTGCAATGTATATGCTTGTATGTTCGGGTGGAATCTTTCAACTCAATTTAGAAGCAGATATATTTAACCGATTTTGCTGAAATTTTTGCAAACATATGTATACAGCGTGACACTACAATATTATAATGACATGGAGTTGATCTGATGCTGTAGCTGGAAGGTGGTCATAGGAACTCTGTAAAGAAACATCATCGAGTTTGACTCGTTTGATTCGTTTAGAGGCATTCCAGTAAAAGCTTGTTTTTAAAAAACTTTTTAATTTAATTTATTTAACTTCAAAATATTTCGGTATTTTGTCCAATGTTAGTAATTAGTTATTATTTTAAACGGGTAATATTCAGAAATAACTTTATCATGAAACAATTCCATTGCGGGGCTTAGAAAACGTAAATAATTTTTATAAGTAATGTTGACTGCAAGGTTAATATATTTTGACTCATCTGATTGACTTTTCTTAATGAAAAGCGTAAGTATTGAAAAATACTGAAAAAAAAATAGTTATGATTGTAATGGCCAATATTTTCATTTCACAAGTAATCGTTTACCAACTATAACATAATATAAAAACTAATATAAATACACTTATCCTATGAAATCTTATTTTTATTTTTAGGACACACGTTTCTTATTGTTAGGTTTGTAAAACCCATAATGGGAATCCATTCTAAACACGTCCTTATTAATAGTAAACAAGTAAACCCCTAATAAAACGGAAAGTCGCATTACAAAAACAACAACTTACTTTTTATATATAAGTCGATATCTGTTGGTCCTCGAATCTGGAACAAAAACATAATAAATCAGTTTAGCACTACGATGTAAAAACTTTTACGATGTGGAAAAACAAGTTCGGAAAACTTTTTGGGTTTGTCCTTCCTGGGGCTTTGCACACCAAAATTGTAACAAGTATCCAAAATTTCTTTACAACTTTTATTTTGCTAAAATGACAAGTAATTACCAGTTTAATTTTCAAAAACTTTTTTTATTGATGAGCTTTAACATTGATTTGATTGTTTTGTCAAGATATTTAAACGGGACTGTAATGACTACACATCAGCATGATCATTTCAGATTTAACTAAAGGAAAACGGTCAGAATAAGCTTCCCCTAGGAATTCTATCGAGTAGCCCCACGTTAAAACATTAATAGATAAATACACAACATAAGTGTGAATGTAGTGGGGCTGTGCAACAGTGCACTAGTAGAAAGATTCTAAACTTAAGCGAGAAAATCTTTGTTTGGCCCGTATCTATCTATACTAATATATAAAGCTGAAGAGTTTGTTTGTTTGTTTGAACGCGCTAATCTCAGAAACTACTGGTCTTATTTGAAAAATTATTTCAGTGTTAGATAGCCCATTTATCGAGGAAGGCTATAGGCTATATATCATCATGCTAAAACCTACAGGAGCGGAGCAGCAATGAAAAAGGTTACAAAAACGGGTGAAATTATCACGCTACGGGCAATAGGAGACGCAAACGAGGTTGCGTGGGTCGGCTAGTACTAATATATAAAGCTGAAGAGTTTGTTTGTTTGAACGCGCTAATCTCATAAACTACTGGTCCTATTTGAAAAAATATTTCAGTGTTAGATAGCCCATTTATCGAGGAATGCTATAGGATATATATCTTCACGCTAAGACCTACAGAAACGGAGCACCAATGAAGAATGTTACAAAAACGGGGGAAAATTATCACGCTACGGGCAATAGAAGACGCAAACGAGGATGCGTGGGTCGGCTAGTATAAAATACTAGCCTGAAATATAATAACAAAGCCTTAATAGGTTAAGTACCTACACAACTCACAAAATTAAATTATAACAATAAATTTCAAATATTAATTGTACACCTGGCGTGTTTGCACGAATCTGTCGAATCTAATAATAATAATTAATTGTTAAACTTTAGTTTTTGTTCACAGTAAATAGACGTTTTCTCTACACGAATATTAATTAGCAGTAAAATTTATTATTTGCTACTACTTTACGATTTAATACATATAAAAAATACCAGTCAAGTAGATATTTGATCTAGAACATTTAATGAGATCATCCGATATTTAATTAAAGTTACAGAAACAAAAAATAAATTATAAATTACTTCTATCTTTAGAAATATCAAATTGAATTGTCGATTGGCCATCATGGTATTAGCAAAGAATTAAAGGCGACAAATATAGGCGACACAGTCACAAAATCGACGCTCTTATGCCCCAGAGAGGAGGGCGAGCGGGCGCCACGGGCGGGGGCGTAGGTACGAACGAACGAAATGGACAATGCGCATAAAAAATCAATAAAAGCCGGGCACGGCCTTCGTGGAGGTCGAGTGACGCTCACGGATCACCGGCCGACCTCTTGCCACATTATAAAATATTGAACGCCAAGACGTAACAAACTTAAAAAACTCGATTCCGTTTCTAAACTTTGGGAAAGCGAATTTTTCAACTTGTCCTTTTAATTTTAAAGACATTTTACGCGGTGAGAGGAGGGACGCTCAGTAGTTTCCTACCTGACATTCTTGGAAACTTTCCTCAAAGACAGAACGATTCAAACAATTCTAGAAATTCAAATCTAAAGTAAACTTATCTCATTTTATCCCAGCGAATAAAACAAATTTAAAAGAGAAAAAGACTTCAGAATAAAAAGGAAGTTAGTTTGGTTACTCAATCATGCAACGACAGCCACGGCAGTGGAGTAGAAATACCACTTACCTACTTATGATACGCCAGAAAAAAAGGCTGTATTTCTCATAAACAAGAAAAAGCGTTGTGAAAAACAAGACAAGCCAACATTGAGTTAACGGTGTTGTTTTAGCATCGTTAGTGTTACCGTCAGAATGTAGGAAATAAAAATAATCATCTATATTCTCATAGCCCTGTTGTTGGTAAACAATGTTGATTCTATTTTAAATTCTTACTGATGTAGTCCTTTTAGTATGATTTGTGTAGACTTTTTCAATTCATACGTGGTTATGGGAGACTTGTGTGACTTCGTTTTAACACACATATATACAGGCACATATTAATTTTTGCTGTCATTATTGTGATAGATAGCTAGACTAAAGTGTATCTTATTTGAGCTATGTACTTTTCTAATTAAATTTCCCGATCCCGGTCAAAAATGGACAGTCGCGTGTAATACGATATTCGCTTTTTATAGCAGCTGACCCTAATGACGCGTTTAAAAGTAAAATTACTATCAGTGACATCTTATCAATGATCTTATCGAGGTGATGATAGCTATACCACTTACAATACCATTGAAAGTAATCGCTTGGCCATAGTTCAAAGAGTAAATGCCGCTAAATTCTGTGCCAAGTGCAATATTTTTAGCTGTCGAGTGACAGAGCGATATTTGAAACACGTAATCACTAAATCCAACTCGAATATGAATGCCTGTATAAACTGAAAGTTTTATATTAATGCGGTGTATTTACGTCATGCAATTCGTAAGCGCTATTTTGACTACTAAATGATAAATGGTCACTTTATTAACCGACTTCAAAAAAAGAAGGAGGTTCTCAATTCAACCGTGTATATTTATATGTGTGTTCGCGGATAACTTCGTCGTTTATGAACCAATTTTGATGATTCTTTTTTTTAATGGAAAGGAGACATCCCAATGGTAGTAAGGACCATGATAAGAACTCTTAAGATCTGATGATGGCATCCAAGAGAAATCGAGTCGAACCTTGAAGTTGGTTTTATTTAGTTAAAATCGTAGGTATATTGTTCAATATCAATAGTATCCTACTAATATTATAAACGTGAAAGTTTGTCAAAATGGATAGATTGATGCTTGTTACTATTTTAAGCAAAAACTACAGAACGGATTTGGATGAAACTACAGTGATAAAGCTTATATATCAGAATAACACATAGGCTAATATGTGCCGCGAGAACCGATATAGACGCGGGCGGAGCCGCGGACAAGAACTAGTAGGATATACAAGAAAAAATTATTATATAATTTGAATCTTTAATTTTTTAGTTATATTATTGTCGTTTATCGTCAAATTGTATAAAAGTCAAGAAAGCTGTTCAACTTTTAATATTAAAGACTAGCTGTTGCCCGCGGGTCGGCCCGCCTGTATGTCGGTTATCGCTGCAAATAGTATGCTATGTGTTATGCTGATGTATAAGCTTTATCACTGTAAAGTTTCATCCAATTCCGTCCAGTACTTTTAGCGTGAAAGGGTAACAAACATCCATCCATACTTACAAACTTGCGCGTTTATAATATTAGTAGGATATGCTAGATAGGAGAGATAGAGTTAGGAGAAAAAACTTTAGAAAAAGTCAATGTGATACTTCAACAACCCTCATTAAATAAAGATTTTGACCTTCCTTCTTATATGTAGTAAGCCACAGAAGTCTTGAGAGATAATTATGGAGAGTTATGAGTTTGAGTTAAGCGCAAATCGAGGTGTTATAAAAGGCACGTGATGTATATCAGAGTGTTGTAATTCAATCTTCAAGTATTATAACATTGTGTACTTATATGGATTTTAAGTAAATTGCACCACGGTGTTAAACCGAGTCCTCGTAATGCAATCGTCCTTTGGTACGAGTCAACAGTGGTACCAAAAAACGGGTGTATTCGTCTTTTTCACTCAGAAGAAATCATTTTGTGATGAGCATAAATAGTTCTGTGTTTATCTATAACTAGGCGACCCACGCAACCTCGTTTGCGTCTTCTAATGCCCGTAGCGTGATAATTTTCCCCCGTTTTTGTAACATTATTCATTGGTGCTCCGCTCCTGTAAGTCTTAGCGTGGTGATATATATAGCCTATAGCCTCCTCGATAAATGGGCTTTTCTAACACTGAAAGAATTTTTCAAATCGGACCAGCGCTTCATGAGATTAGCCCGTTCAAACAAAGAAACAAACAAACTCTACAGCTTTATATATTAGTATAGATATGTATGTATTTTAATCATACTGGTTACCAGAGCACAGACTCTTGTCTAATTTAGGACCATACTTCTCTAAATTACCATACTTCTTTTAATTAATGTGCGATCACTGAACAGTATTTGCGCGTCCTTGCCACAATACTCTCAAACGCACAAATAATTTTGGATGTGGGCCACAAACGATTGCGTTCCGTACGTCCATCAAAACCGAGAAACTTTGTCCATTAATTACACCGACAGCTGACATGTAGCAAACTGTACCGGTGAGTTGTGAACAGTTTACAATAACCGGATAACACTTTTGACATACCTCTAGTAGAGATTTTATTAAACTGCTGGATGTGGTATTTTGGACATAATATTGAAGAATGTGATTATAATAACTGTATATTAGGAAAATGAATACAAATGGGCATTCCAAACATAAACAGACAATGTTTTTAATGAAGACAAATCAAGATCGTTTTTTTTTTGTGAAAGTTTGTTAAATAACAGATATAGAAAACACGTAGTTTTGTTTGCGTTTGTTGTGTTTTGCGGTACCAGAATTTCAGGCACATACATACAAGCAAAAGATATGTTTACTTAAGAACTTATAGGTAGATTTTAGTTAACTTAATCACTTGAGTCATTAGAACCTTCCATAGCGTAATGGAAACCACAAAGTTACCTCATTGATTTATCAGCGTTATTGATAGGTTAACATAATTTTCATTCGTTGAAATGAAGACAGACGATGGCTATATTAAATATTCTGCCAAGCTCATCGTAACGGTTATCACCGACACTTATATGAAAGGTTCATATGTAATTAGTTTTTATCACGCTCTTATTAGCTTCAGCTGTATGTTATGATTTTTAATTATATTTAAAAACTTGTTATGAGCCGTCAATGTCTAGATGTACTTGATAGTTGTAGGTTTTTCAAAGATATTAAAAGACCAGTAGTTGCCCGCGGCTCCGCCCGCGTTTATGTCGGTTATCGCGGCAGATAGTAGACTATGTGGTATTGGGATGTATAAGCTATATTACTATAAAGTTTCATCCAAATACCTTTAGTAGCTTTTGCGTGAAAGAGTAACAAACATTCATTCATACTTACAAACTTTCGCGTTTATAATATTACTAGTTGTTGCCCGCGGCTCCGCCCGCGTATATGTCGGTTATCGCGGCAAATAGTAGCCTATGTGTTATTCTGATGTATAAGCTATATTACTGTAAAGTTTCATCCAAATCCGTTCAGTAGTTTTTGCGTGAAGAAGTAACAAACATACACACTTACAAACTTTCGCCTTTATATATTAGTGTGAAGTAAAGAAGTATTCATTCTCAAACCGAAATGGAACGTAACCGACAGGGTAAATGTATTAATTGATAGGAAAAATCACAGGTAACCAAGATCGCAATATACTAGCTTTCGCGCCAGCAAACCCGCCCACGTGTATGTCGATTATCGTGGTAAATGGTAGCCTATGTGTGTTATGGTAAAACTATATCAAGCTTCATCAAAACTCGTTTCTTAGTATTTGAGTTTAAGAGTAACTAACATCCATGTACCCTTCCTCGCAAAGTTTCACATTTATAACATTAGTAGTACCACTATGAAGTAGAATTAACGGTCTTTTGAGGCCCGAGAATTGGTATCACACGAATAAGTGGGATCGCGAATGTTCTTACGATTCCTCCAATCGATAATACCACAAACAAGAAGATTTATACAGTATCGTCATAAAATGGAATAGTATCATATCTTGAATAGGCACAAAGAGACACAAATAACTTAATCTCACTTTATCTGTAATCGGCATCCATTCATAGATAATAAATATTTCGAAGCACAAATAGCCATTAATCACAACCGTTTTTTTTTAAACCATTGACAATAACAAACAAACCTATTAAAACTTCCCCCTTATTTAATGGAATTTACTCACAAATCCAACGATAAACGCAACAGATAAGATATACATCTGCCCTAACAATTATCAAAAATATAATAACGTTTTAATGGCTTCATCGTAAACACAAAAACTTTTTTCATGTTGATTTTAGATCGGTATAAAGTGATCACTAGGGTTGGGAGAATTGTTGATAATTTTAGTATTTGAGGGGTGTTCCTTTTCTGCCCTTGTCCAGCAGAGGACTGATATAGGCTGATGATGATGTTGGTATCTCATATTTTTTAAATGATGTCTCTCGTGTATCAGTGTTCATTGCGAACAGTGACATTATCTATGGTTCTGTTGCCTAATTACCAGTAAAATTGTCACTAATTGCAAACACTTATTTATACGTTATTTAGTACTGCTACAAAAAATCTATACTAATATTTTATTATTATAAAGCTGAAGAGTTTGTAGAATGAATGTTGTGAATAAAACCAATAGCTTACAATTTGGCTATGCGTATTTGAATTTAGTTGGATTTCTGCACTTCTGAGAATATTACCATTTTATGGTATTCTTACAATTTTTTTTTATGTTTGCATATTTTTTTTAAATCAAGCAAAACAATATTTCTAAATTTGAAATTGTAGAGAAAAAGAGCTTTTAGATTCAGTTGAAAACAAATTGCTTAACGAACTGTACATAAATTTGTACAGAGAGCAAATCCAGCATCGAGACGGGCAGGCTTTCCCACGCCCCGTCTTCTGCGAAAAGTAAAAGCCAGTCTAGATTCAATACGATGTAATGTCAATGGGGCACAGGTTAAATGCCTCTAGTGTTTTCCCGTAAGAAGGAGATGTAACACGAATGAATGCTAGCGCTTTCTAATGGTAATTGTTAACTTTATCTCAACCTGGGATCAGGCTAACAACTTATTTATTAACATTAAAGTGAAGGATACTAAAACTAGGAACTGTCTTCACGTTAAGTACAAATATTAACAGACTAGTTAGTAGTAATAGTAGATTATGTAGTTCGACATTATGAAAGTACACGTTGTTATACATTTTCCACGGAAATATTGAGTAAATGACAAAATGCTCACTTCGTTAAACGTGAGAAACAATACGATGCCAAAGAATCATTATCTGTCATTTTCCGCTTGCAAATTTGCACATAAAGCTCCTTAATTTCTTTTAGTTATTAAATAGTTCAGAAGTCGTTAGATCTTCCATTTATTACAATCTATACAAATAAATAAAATTGGAGTGTTTTTGTGTAATATTAAAATAACCGCTTTTTACTAAATGCATATGTATGTATACACGGTACATATAGCAAAAATGGGGTTAAAAAGCAATTTTTTCTGTCTGTCTGTCAGTTTGTTCCGGGGAATCTCTGGAACGGCTGGACATATTTTGACGGGACTTTCACTAGCAGGTAGGCTATTTTTTTGGACTAACTTTGTTCCGCGGCATTACTTGCGGTGCTACAATAGCCGCGGGTAACACCACGGGGTTCAGCTAGTTTTGTCATATAAGAAAACCTACTAAACTCACTACAAAAAACAGTGTGATAAGGTGATAACAATCCTGTTCACAGGCGTTTGTACATTTTCACGGATATATACAACATACACAATATTTCTTTATTCCATATCCTAGTGAGTATTCTGCGTCAACATCCATTCCATGTTTCCGTGTCGGAACAGCTCGAACAATGGGGCTGACAAGTAAAGCATAAAAAAGGCGTAATCCGCAATAATAAACCTTCCTCGCACGAGACTCGCACATTTTAGTAATAGGATCATAAAACATTTTCTACAACTCGCAACTGCTACAGAGGCTTGTTAGACTATATTTTAAATTTAAGCACATTTTTTGGGTTATTGAATCATTATCCGGAGGCATCAGTTATATATATATACGAAATAAAACCTGGTTTCGTATGCTAATGTATAGTGGAAGTTTTCTGTTTGACTACGATTACAGAGCGTGTCTTTGAGAGATAAATTATTTAACTAAATAAGGTACAAAATCAATCAGAGTGACGTACAATGGGAGAGGACTATGTGCAGGTGACTGCAATAGGTCAATTGATGAAGAAAATAGGAGTAAAGCTTAATTTTTTAGTTCTGGTTACTTTTAGGTGTATTTCTAAGAGCGTATACACTTTTTAGAACTATGTGTATGCGATGGATTTTACAATTTTGATTTTGAAAAAAAATACTGTTATTTATACAATCCTCATCAGTCTATGTCGCTGTATATAATAAAACAAGCTAGATAGTCAAACAAAACGATTAGTTACATTTAGCTGCACCAAGAATTTCTCAAGCTTGTTTAATAGCATTTTATTTATCCAAAAGTCGATCAAAGGCACACAAAAATATCTGACAAAATTATATTTAAAATTCATATCATTCATTAACAAAATTCAAGTGCTGTCTAACGAAAATAATTTTCAAATTGATGGTGATCGATACAAACCATGTGTCAATTATTCTAGAGTTAGAAAAAAAGAATCCTTAGAAAGTATACAATTCGATAAAGTGAGACTTAAACGGCAATTCAGCAAAGTGCCTGGAATGACCGAGCCACGAGCCTACGAACTCGAAATAACTTAGTATATACTATAGAAGACTATTTTAAAACCGGTCTACCGGCCAAACAAGTATAGAAACAGTTGGCTATAGATAAGATAGGTAATTCCGTCGGAGTTTAAAGAAAGTTGCAATGGCGTAGGTCGAGATGAGCGCGCCCAGTTACACAAGAATGAAATAGTTTGTACAGATAGTGAACGCCAAGAGTTTTGCACGAATAAATTTGCACATTTTAGTTTTGATTCGTTTAAGCATACTGCGAGGGAAGTTGAACGACTTTCGTAGTTACGTTCGTTGTAATGGTGTCAGTTTGTAAATGTATGTAATGCATTTATATACTACATAACAATGTATTCCCATTCTATCAAAAACTTTATTTAAATGACACCGTAACCGACACCTGTAGTCGGGTAATTAGCTGACATGAAAGACATGAAATCTCAAAATAGAAACATTATTTCAAAAAATACCTTTTAGAGCATGTAAATATAGTTTAGGAACTATAACATCGCATTAAATAGCAATCAATACCTTTTAAGCAAAACTAACATCAAAAGTTCTAGCATCGTTTAGTATATTATCTCACACAATATCATCTATCTTCACAACATCATTACATTACTTGAGGATAAGGAGTTCGATGACTTATGCCGAGTACATCGATAATAGAATTGTCAGGATACAATATAAAGCAACCAATCAAATCTGCACATAAAGCCGGATGTTAGGATACAAAAGATGCATTAAGATATATTACCATTCATTTTCCAACTACCACGAGAAGTATGAGTTATTTTTTGTTGGTTAAGCGTCTAACAGAAATTGCTCCGAAAGACACCAGTCAGATAATGTCACCCCGACAATGTAAAAATGTTTTATTTATTTTATTACTAGACAGGTTTTGTATACACCACAAAGTGTTATACTAACTTTTAAACTTTCGCATACCATGATATATTAACAATTATATTTACGGGAATTAACGCGATCACTTATTACAAGGTATTACATACCTCTGATTTTCCTGACGTTTCGACCAGGTTGCACTGGCCGTGGTCACAGGCTGGCTCGACAGGCCAGTGCAACCTGATCGAAACGTCAGGCAAATCAGAGGTATGTAATACCTTGTAATAAGTGATCGCGTTAATTCCCGTAAAAATAACTGTTAACAAAGTGTTATGTCCAGATACCCTCATTTGTCGACCTTACGACCTATACAAACCCCTGATAAGACTAAAAACCTTTCTTTCTTTTAAGTACCAAACGAACACTAAACCAATTTTGATTAAACCTTGCAACAATTTATCAATAAGGTGCAACGCTTGCAGTATTAAGATGACAAAATCTCGTAAACTTAGTAAAAAAAATGTTTCGTTATCTTACTGCGATGTATGTTTAGATTATTACATAGTTATAGTTTAAAACATGTGTTCAGCGTGTATAAAAATAATTGATTCGAGCAAATTCTTTTATCTGCTCGCACCAAACATTCAAGGTTGAACAGAGGTCAATGATCATCACAACGAAGTTATTGTACCTAACAAGTACCTAATAGGGTTATTCTTTAGGTAATGCTTCAAGTTGTTGAATTTATATTTTAATATTTAATAAAAATAAGAGTTCTATTCCAGTCCCCAACCCGCACTTGGCCAGCGTGGGGAAAACCCTCTCCTGAGAGGAGACCCGAGCCCAGCAGTGGGACCTCATGGGTTGTTGATGATGATGAAGCGTTTTATGTTCAGTTCAAAACGTTCCAAAATAATATTAATTAAATAATTATTTAATAGTATATACATCTGTTTTATTTATGTTCAATAAAAGTTTTGTGACCTTTAAACACATGTAGTAAAACATGATATTTTAATATTCTAAATTATTTTGCATTTATAAGCCTTTTGAGAAATGGTGTTTTCTATTTTTAAGGAAAGAAGTTAGGGTTCGAAAATAAATTAAAAAAAACCGGATTTTGTGTAAGGCCCTGGTATCACTTCAGTTCAGCCCATATATGCCGAAAAATGGCTCCAACGGTAAACTTCAATCTCTCATTGGATATGCTCAACGGCCGGCCATATATTGGGCAAAGCGATAATGAAGATATTTGACATGACTTTTTGCCATAATTTTTATAATATCAGGGTTATTTTGATTGGATTGGTATTCAAATTTATTCGATTGATTTTACCTGGACATGCCCGTAAACGCTTATAAAAGTATAAACTTGTGATTTTCAATTCTGATTTATTTCATTCAATTATTCATAATATGTATCCGGACACACTAAGAACAGAATCCATTAAATATAAATACATACTGTCAAGAATTATTTGCTTTTAAGCTGCGACTTTAGTCACTTAAAAGAATATGCATACATATGTATCTATAAAATATATGTATTTATTGAATATTATAAAGACAGATATCGCTTATATTACAACCGTAACGTTTCGCGAAATACCACCTGGCGACATCATGCTTATATGATATGAAATGTATCAAAAATACCGCCGCTCTTGCAAACGAAAATTGCAAGCGTAGTTCATTATAAATGACATCATTATTAAAATATGCAACATTATTATCATTAACACGTCCGCATTAATAATTGTCATAAGAATCACGTTTCGTAATAGTAAGTTCACACAGTGTAAGCGTTCCTACGTTAGCTTTTCCGCATGCTTTCGTTTGATTTGAAAGTTTTGCAGTTTTTGCTGCGTTAGTGGACATATGAAACGGGGTCACAGCCAACATGTTTGTTTTAACAGAACTGACATAACTATATGCGGAAATAAAACGTTTTCCTTTTTATTTAAACACTAGCTGACCCATGCAGCCCCGTCTGCGTCTTCTATTGCCAGTAGCGTGAAGTTTAATCGCAGAAACAAACAAATAGTGAGCCAGCCAACCTTGAAAGATAGACATGCTGTCGCGGACTTTTGTTGAGAATTTTTAAAGGGGAACAATTCTGTCATACATGATTTTTACGAAACTAACCATTTACGCAGCGCACGCAGCAGAAGCACTCACAGAAAAAAAACATTTTTTAAACATTTTTCATTTGTGCTCCATTCCTATTAGTCTTAGCGTGATGATATATAGCCTATAGCCTTCTTCGATAAATGGGCTATCTAACACTCAAAGAATTTTTCAAATCGAACCTATAGTTCCTTAGATTAGTGCGAGCGCTTATCAAGGATACAAACTCTTCAGTTTTTAAATATTAATATAGAGTAGATAGGGAGGAGTTCCTGTAACAGAGTATATTGGGGTTGTCGATAGTACCTGAATAAAAACCTCTATAAAAAGAAACTTCAATAAAAAATATTCAAAATGTATCTCATTTCAGAGAAATTTTTGTTTATGTTTTTGGTAAAAAAAAAGGTATCTCATTCACCTCTTTGCTTCATTCCACTAAATCTTTTTCATAGAAAGTTTGGCAACACTCGAGTACAATTATAAAAGGGTGACACTGATTATAACAAAATTAGTTAAAAAAAAGTTTAGCTGCACGTTAAAGTCGTGTGAAGACAAATAAACAAAAAACCATGAATCGTGTTTGAAATAACCAAAATATCCAACAAACCAACAACTCTCGCAATATTTCTAGTAAATTTAGTACCTCAGTCAGAGCAGGGTATAAAATCTAGCTATTAACAAGGGACCTATCTAAAATGCGGGGGTAGATGGGAAAAAAGCTGACGGCATCACAAAAGGGCCGTTTCATAAATTGCGGACAGACGGACGTTTTTATACGCTGGTCGAGGTTCGCATTCGTCAGGATTTTCGGGCGGGCGTGTCGGCCGCATCAATCTCGAACGTGGGCGAGTTTTCTGTTGCGTTTCAGTTATATTACTGTCCTGCTGCGATTTATGTAGTGGCGGAACATCACACCGAATGTCCTTTGTTGAAAAAAAATTATCGAACTTTTAAATAATATAAACGATAGTTACTAGAAGTTAGAAAGTACAGCATAACATATTTTGGCTAATTTGAATTGTTTTATCAAATCAGTATCGCTTGCAAAAGTAACTCTTATCTATCATATATTTTACTATTAGCTGCCCCGGCAAACGTTGTTTTGCCGTAAAAAAACATTGAGGGGTATGAAACTATATGTTGGCAGATTCTCAGACCTACTGAATATGCATATAAAATTTCATAAAAATCGGTCAAGCCGTTTCGGAGGAGATTGTTACTAACACTGTGACACGAGAATTTTATATATAAAACTAACTGACCCAGCAAACGTTATTTTGCCATAAAAATATTTAAGGATGGGTCACTGTTACCATTTGGGGGGATGAAAAATAGATGTTCGATTCTCAGACATACCCAATCTGCAAACAAAATTTCATAAGAATCGGTCAAGCCGTTTCGGAGGAGTTTAACTACAAACACCGCGACACGAGAATTTTATATATTAGATTATTTATATTATTATCTTGATGCTATCAACGAAATAGATACAAATAACATACATACATATTTACATACTTGGTCTCACACGTTCAGTTTAAAAATCATAGGGATTTCAATCATAAACGAGTATGTAACATTGTCTCCGTTACCAGTGCATTTATATCTACGTATCATAAATCCCATGCCACGAAGTCAGCACGTGTCTACACGTTATTACTCTACATACTCTACACCAAATGTTAGGCATGTTAAAACCAATGTTCGATTGAATGGACTAGAATTGGATCCTGTGGAATCTACTGTATTTTTAGGTATAACTATTGACGCTAAGTTACAATGGGGTCCCCAAATAGAAAAACTATCTAGTAGGCTAAGCTCAGCGGCTTTTGCTGTGAAAAGAATTCGACATTTAACTGATGTTGATACAGCTAGAATAGTTTACTTCAGTTACTTTCATAGCATAATGAGTTACGGTATCCTACTCTGGGGTAACTGTGCAGATATTAATGCCATATTTGTTCTACAAAAACGCGCTGTACGAGCCATTTATCAATTAGGCCCACGAGCTTCTCTCCGTTCCAAATTTAAAGAGATAAATATTCTGACTGTATCTTCACAATATATATACGAAAATTTAATTTATGTTCAAAAAAATATATCAAAGTTTCTTAAAATCAGTGATGTTCATTCGGTAAATACTAGAAACAAACATAATATTAGTGTTCACGTCACTCGTCTCCACAGAATAGGCAACTCGTTCATGGGACAATGTATACGCTTTTACAACAAGCTCCCTATTACTATTAGGAATTTGCCATTAAAAAAATTTAAGAATACCATTAAATCGAAGCTATCCGCAAAGGGGTATTATACCATAGCAGAATATCTACATGATAAAACCGCCTGGGATTGAGCTGCCCACTCTGCACATGCTGTTTACCTTGAATGTTTAAAATTATTTTGACGTGACGATAATTTATACTTTGAAATAAATTGATCTACTATTGTTATAGTTGACATTTTCTAAAATTATCTTTACAGATTATTATAATTGTGACTCAAGTTTTAATTATCGCCTTTTGTTATTGATATAATGTCTTTTGTTTTATGAAAATTGTCTGAATTTTAAAAGAGACGTTGATCCCTGAGTTTGTTTCGTCCTTTCTTCTCAGGGCTAGTCCAGTTAGGAAAGGCCGAACTCATCTGCTCAAAAAAAGTTTAACTTGCAAAAGTGTTTTGTATAACCTAATTGCAGAATAAATGATTTCATTTCATTTCATTTCATATAAAAACCTTTCACATTTAATCAATATCATCCATAATATTACTTGTATTGCATCCAATCCATATTGTTTTAATAATCTTAGTTAGTTTATAACAATTTTCAGTGTCTAGAGTGCAAATACACTCAAGTTTTCAATGATTTCATTGCCTCTTACTCACATTCCCAGTTTTTGAGTAACTTTTATCACGTAATAAATTTCCACTTTACATATTTCATTTTGGTGAAATAAAAGAAAAAACTATATTATGAAATGTTTCCACGTGGCGATGAATTAAAAAGTACAGAATTTTACCACCTCTATTCACCAAATGGGTGTCGTAACCCGTCTGAAGGAGCAAACTCTGCAGGTCTCGGCACTCTAAATAATCACAACTTTTAACAGGCCGACTTTAAGAACTGGATCAAATTGAAATAGTACCACACGGGAAGCACCAGCTCGGTTCACCCATTCGAAAGTTAAACAAACATTTAAAAAAAATACAGTTGAATTAAGAACCTCCTTCCTTTTTTTAAGTGGTTAAAAAAGAAGGAAAACTTAAACCAACCGACAGGTTGGTTTAAGTTTTCCTGTGTGCTAGACATAGCACTAATGGTTTAAGTAGGCTAAAACCTTTGTAAGGAGAGGTCTCCGTCTATGTCCAGCAGTTAAGTAATGTTGATAATGGTAAAAAGTGTTTGCATACATTCTATATGTGTATAGTATCTAGTAATATAGTAATATATAGTGTATAGTAAAGTTAATGTGAACAGTATAAGTATGTTGATCGATTAGATAAATACAACACAACAAAATAACACATTCGATAAACATTGTGATAAACGGTTTTGTTATGTCAATTTGTTATCAAAGCATTTTCTACGTTGTTTAGTTGGTAAC
This sequence comes from Spilosoma lubricipeda, assembly GCA_905220595.1. NCBI lineage: Eukaryota > Metazoa > Arthropoda > Insecta > Lepidoptera > Erebidae > Spilosoma > Spilosoma lubricipeda. Next base: position 2,740,505 of record HG992296.1, read on the forward strand.
ACGTTTATATATAGTGTTTATATACAATTTGAAAAGATAGAGTCGAATTGAGAACCTCCTCCTTTTTTTGAAGTCGGTTACAAAGGGACACTTCCACCAAAAGGTTTTGTTATGTATGTATATTGAAATACTTTTTGAAAGCTTTTATTGATTTGTTACAACATTGTAAGTTTAGTTTCACTGGAATTTTTTAGATTAATACATGTGTGTCATATCAATTAGCGCTGTTATAGTAACATCAGTGCCCACAGACTACATAATCAACAGCTATACAAGATGGGTAAGTCAAATAAATATAACGACCTTGAAACTGCAAGACTAAAACTAAGACATTTATTTAGTGCTAGAATCGTTGACATCGAAATATTCAATCATAAAAAAATACTTAGTAAAAGAGTTATATATTGTAGAGAATGGCACTAATATAAAAAAAAGTCAAAGTAAACAAAGCCTTTGACGAAATTATTATTCGTGAATACCTAACTCACGTCTACTCGTACCTTCATCACTGTCAAAGCCATTTATAATTAATATATGCCATACACATAATGCCGAAACATCGAAACTGGAACTTTACAAATTAAACATAAGACGTAAACGTCCCGCGCTCAATGTCGCTTGATATCGATTCTGGAGAAGACTTGATTTATACGAGTATAAAAGCGTGTGGTGTTGTCACAAGGTCATTGAACGCTTGGATGCCCTACAAACCTCAGAAGTCTAACTCTAAAGTCAGTTAAAGAAATAATTGTTTACGATAGAAGTAAAATTTGCAGTGTAAACATACCTGATAAGGCGGTTCGGTTGAGTCGCGTCGAGTGAAACAATCCAGTACTACAATCCGGTAGCCAGGTACACACAACAACGCAAAGGGGGACTACTTCTCCTTGTTCTTGGACAATAGCAACAATGGAGTTGAGTACAGCGCGAGAATCGAACGCGGCGTTGTCTGGTCCCACGGAGCGTTTATCTATCGGTGACAGCGAGCGCCGTCGCCGAATAACAATAATGAGGCGGCTAATTATTATTATTACCGCTCAGTGGTTGCACTCGCTCGGGTAGGTAGGTGGCGTAATCGCTGAATTCCATATAATCGTAGCGCACTCGCACAGACACACACAGAAATACACACTCGCGCCACGTGTGGTGACGTCGGCGGCGGGGCTAGGCGCAGGTAACGTGTACACAGAGCGCGTTGGCGGGTATGTGCGTATCGATCTTGCGATAAATTCGATATGGTGGAGCGGTGAATGCACCGGCCGGCTGGCAACGGCGGTCGCCTTTCACGCCGGCGAAAACGCAATTTACGACCTGTGCACGCCGCTGTGACCCGCCACAGCCAATGCTCATACAAAACGTGTCGAGCTCGGTTCGTCGGAGTTGCTAGTTGTATGTACTACTATCGGGCGCGGGCGCGGTGCCACGCGGACGTGCGAACATTCTCGAACGGCGAGATAACACGTGTATTTATTAACGGCGCGAATTGCGCAATAATGTTTAGTGATAAAACGCCTAACCTCGTGTTCGTTATACCTCACAGTAGGTGACGCGAAGTTACATAGCTCTTGTCAGGGGATCGGGGGCTATACTTGTTTAAGGGGGAATATAATCCAATTTGGCGACGGCCGCACCATTTCTAATCACCTTAATTGGGGAACGCCCAAGCTCCAATTACTGTTTTCGTCGCTTGTTTTGAAAGAGCCCACGCACAGTACTAAAACATAAACAATTAACACGACAAGATAATAACATCACCTATGTAATTGACCAGTAACTGAGTCACGACTCGGGAACACGATGCTAGACAATAACAACACTATTTACAAATTCTAACGACCGGATACTTCTCACTAGTTCTCGTTATACGTACAAGTGAAAATTGAACGACTTGTCTAAATTGGCCGTCGTTTGAAGACGTCGAGAGCGGCTGTCATCTAGTACGCAACATGAATAGGCAAACCATTAAACTACAACGTGAGGAAACAACTTGATTTATAGCATAATATCCTAAACTCCAAGCAATAAGGTTCCTTTTTTAAGGAGATATAATTGTGTTCAAAGTTCCAAACAGACCGTTAAATTACAAATTTGAATATGTAAAGCGGCAATAATTTCCATACATTGAAGTATCTAAAAACAGAATATGTAATTCGGTTGTGCGATCTTACGGGCTTGTTGAGCAATAATATTGAAAGTGTAAATAACAACATTTGTTTGTTTATCGTAGGAAAATGACAAACCTTGTGCCTGTATCAACCGAGTGACACAATAAAAAAAAGTAAAAACTAAAACCCAACTACGACAAAAAACGACGCTGAAAAAGTATGAAACAATCGTAGTTGGGTTTTAGTTTTTACTTTTTTTTATTTAAAATGTTTTGGTGCCTCTATAATACTAATTTCTTTGCAAAGTATATTTTAAATAGATACCACAGAAATATCACAATTATCGAATAAATACGGACAAAGTCACGAGAAAATGCTAATAATATATATATTTTTGAAATCTACAAGTAACGCCCTTTCGTATGATACCAAACACGACATATTTCTCTCATATTTATTTTTTAATACACTACTTTACGTCGGCTAGAGGGCGCCACATTAAATTCAGTGACACGTCATATAGTCTATTATCAGCGGGCAATCAAGACGCTTCTAACGATACCCCATTTGCCTTATTCTGACTAGTTTAAAAAGAATGAGGGAACAAATAAACATACCATAGAAATATCACACTTTTCGAATAAATACGGACAAAGTCACGAACAAATGCTAATAATATATATATATTTGAAATGTACAAGTAACGCCCTTTCCAATGATACCAAACACGGCATATTTATCTCAAATTTATTTTTTAATACTGTACTTTATGTCGGCTAGAGGGCGCCACATTAGATTCAGTGACACGTCATATAGCCTATAACCAGAAGACAATCATGACGCTTCTGGAGACACCTCATTTGTCCAAATCTAATGAGTAGTTAAGGAGCTAGGAGGGAACAAATGAACATACATACATACATACATAGCCTGTCAAAATCATAACCCTCCTTTGGCTTTGCCGTAGTCGGGTAAAAACATCAACAGAACGAGCTGTCTGTCGAACGCTAGCTAGCAGCACTGTGCAAAAAGTGAATAATGGCCAACGCCGGCGACTGGCTCTCAACGTCGCACAATTGCGCTATTTCGAGATACGTTTTCCTCTTAGCAATAATACCTACAACTAATAATAATAATAGCGACAACGTCCTGTACAAACAACTACACAATAATGATTGTTCTGCAAAAATGGCTCTAGATACAAACAAACGAGGCGATCTCCTCTGAGATAGATTTATTGACGGAGTCGACACGTGGCACCACCGCGACGCACAAGGTGAACGACTTCTTTTAATGTGGGGGAATTTTAAACAAATATCTCTTACAGTAATATGGTGGCACAAAAGGGAGGGGCTGTAGCGCAAATTAGTGCGACATTAACGACAACTTCAAGTGACATTAAAGGAGTTTCTTTTATTACCGTACACACGACAATGTGAGCGACTCGATGGCCCAACTTAGAGAGTTGGGAAAGCGAGGAAGATTACATAATACATGCTCGACTTCGAAACGCGAGTTAACGCTAACTTGTGTTTTATGTGCACATGCACATTGATATACGTAGTGTTATGAGAACTGTTCTATATTGGAGTGCGGAAGGTGGGGGCAAGTTGGGACGAAAACTTCCCGGGACCGATTCTGCACTAAAATGTAGTTCAAAGTTGGAACGAGTGGAACGAAGATGCGTCTAAGAGTCGTTTGATAGAAATAGATTTCCTGTTAATACGTAGCAACATATTAATAAGTACATTAACTCGATAAAGTATTACCTTTTGAAATTTAAGTGCGGATGTTTTATGACAGCTTTTTCTGCAGGTGGCCTGTGCCCGCGAGCTGTACAACTTGTTATCAAACGACATATGCCTACATTATGTTTGTTCGGAATATACATAATTATGTTTGCACGCTGCTGTGAATTAGGCCTGTACAGCGGTGTACAGCACGGGCTTCATTATTCGTGATTTAGAACTCATTAGTCTAAGTGCAATCAAATATGTAACCTTCGTACATATTCAAGTGGAATGCATGAGTGGGGGCTTAGCTGAATATTACACAATTATAGCGGCAAACTAGACGTTAAGTACGCGAAGCTCAATCAGACAATTTACATTTGGCTGGAATGAATAGACTTGTGAAACTTAGCAGAAAATACCGAAATTATGAGCATGTATTCACATCTATTGTCGAATTAGATGTCTTAATACAGTTTAGAATGGAAAACGCATTATTTATTTTTTAAGTGGTTCACATGTTATGTAACTCTTTATGAAATAATTAAATTGTGTAGGCAGTATAACAGACAGATGTAGGCATCTATGATACTATGCATCTGCTGCTAATATTTATTTGTAAAGTCCTTATTTAACTTATCTATACAAATGTATACAAATAAATAAAATTGGAGTGTTTGTAATATTTAAATAACCGCTTATTAATAAATGCATACGTATGTATGTATACACGGCACATATACTAAAAATGTAGTTGAATTTTTTTTTGTATGTCTGTCCTTTTGTTCCCGGTAATCTCTGAAACAGCTAGACAGATTTTAACGGGACTTTCACTGGCAAGTAGCTGATGATCGAGGGAGTAACTTAGGCTACTTTTTTAAACTAACCTTTAACCTTTTTTAAACAATAACCGCGGGTAACACCGCCGGCTTCAGCTACTAGAATATATAAGTACCCAACAGTAGATGTGACTTCTATTTCATCCTTTAGTTAGAAAACGGAGTTAAAAATAATATAAAACACACACACACACAACTATAAATAAAAGTACTTCATATTAACATGAAATTCCACATTCAAATACCTACATGGTTTGGGAAGTATCTCAGTCTCTTGCCTTCGAAGCTAACCGTTTAAACAACACTGACAGCACACTTGGGTATAGGTATGAGTCAGCGCTCTTTAAATCGCCAAGTCACGTAAATGCAGAAAGCATTGTATCATTAAAATCATAAAGAAGCTAAAATTTTCCTACACCCGTTTTAAAAACAACCTACCTCATTACTTAAAAGGGCAGAAATGACTCACTCGATTGCGAGTTGACGAACGAGGCATGTTTGAATTAGTAAAAACGTACGGACTCGTTCGGTTTTTTTTTTGGCGGTAATTGAAATGCATGAAATATAGGGCACAGAACTATTTACACGCTGTATCATCTGCTTACGAAAGAATCTATCAATGCAGTTTTTAGAAACAGTATCTTGAGAACTGTTTCGGAGAATTTCAGTGTTTATGTAAAATGAGTTACTTACACAATATGGAACAGGTTTACTTAAAAAAACCGTAAACAAACATAACGACTCGAATTTTTTAAACGAAGATTTCATTTATTCTTGACTTCATCAACTATTGTATGTATGTGTGTGTATATATATATAAAAATTGTATTATTTATTGGGGGCTTGGCAACCTTACATAGTATCCCTATATCTATCTCGGGCATTAGTCCCTCACAAATGTATTTCAATTATATCAATGTGCCCAAAACATCATCTATAGTGCGTCCAATCGTTTATTTAACTTTTGACAGATCACGCACATAAAGTTTTGTAATAATTTTTGATCAATGTACTATAGGGAATACTGTACTTCATGGACGGGCTCCGCCCACTTAGAGATGTGTCATTCATAATGAATGACCACAGACTATAAAAACGGGTTTGAAATAAATCGATTATCGATTATATTAATAAAACATACAATAACATTATTGTGATTATATTTTATATCAAATCACACGGTCTCTAAACTTGAGTCACTGATATAAGAGGCCCATTATTACAGCTCTCCTTTTCAAAGTATTCACGAAGTCGCAAGACAAACTCTCTTGTTTGTCCTTTGAGCACCTTAATTTTTGGCATTTTGACAGTAACGAAGGGAGGGACGATACGCTCAACTCAACCAAACGTGAGAATTCACAAATAAATCAATACGGAGGAATAAAAATACTCAACTCGACGTATGAAAATGTGAATTATGACTAACTACAAAATGTCCGCTACGCGTCCGGTGTTGCGGTTTAATAATCGATAAAATTACGAAATTATCGGTAAAATAATGAGTGTGTTAAATCGATTAAAACTTCTTCATGTACAAAATCGATCGATAAAAGAAATCGAATCGGTAACGGGTCAGGGTATCACTATTTGATTAAGTATTAGAGCTGTCAAAAGTTAAATAAATGATTGGATACACTATAAGTTACATTAAACAATGGTAGTGTGTGTGTGTACGCATTTATATCTATATCTATACCATACATATAAATATAATTTGAGTGTCTGTTTGTAATATTAAAATAACCGATTTTAATAAATGCATATGTATGTATACACGATACGTGTACCAAAATAACATTTTTTTTTTCAATTTTTGTCTGTCTGTTTGTTCCGGGTAATTTCTGGAACGTCTGGACCGATTTTGACGGGACTAGCAGACAGCTAAAGATCTAAGGAGTAACTTAAGCTAACTGCAGCTAGTGTGAAATAAAATAATCTGTAGAAAAACCTATTTATATAAATAAAAGTAGCAATAGCTATTTTGTCAGATTGAAGTTACTTAGAACGCGAAAGTTACTAAACTATGCTGAATAACAATTGTAATTCACAACTAAACAAAGTTTGATTCTGTAAATGACTTTTGTTAGTATTCATTCATATTATAACCTCTGTCTTTTGGATGTTAAACCTTCGAAATTTTGGTATGAAATAAATGAAAGCTTTCTCTTTTCCATACAAATGTCCTTGTGTCAGAAGTTACATATATTAATTAAACAACTGTGTTCATAAAGAGAAAAGCAGGCTCTTCTAAAACTTTAATAATGTGTCTATGTAAACTTCATCAAATAGACGAAAGACCACTAAATAATTTTACGTCGTTCTTTAAGTACACGATTCAAAGAAAGACACTGACTGTCTGATGGTGTACCATACCCTAGAGAGTCATTAAAAGCAAAGGTATTTAAAAGTTTTAATTTTGTAATGAAAGTTTAATTTCATTTTGTATAATGAAAAAGGTTATAAAACTTGGATTATTCTTCGAAGCGAAAGAACAAGCAAGGTCCCGTGAGTTATATGTAGGTTTTGTGTACTTTGTGCCACGTATTGTCAACAAAGCGTATTTAATTTCGCAATAGGCATGAACACATGCCTACTTTGCTCTGTTAACAAGAAGCGAATGACGTGTCTTATTCAAATGACGCTATACTTCGAGTATGATTCGCGTTTATGCCAAATTCTGTAATGACCTAGGAAGCCCTACACCCAACAGATACAAATACTGTTAATATATTTGTGACCTTGCTAATTGCACAGCGCCCTCAACCTATGCTGGTGTCACGACCTATGTAAGTTATTTGCGTGATCAATGTTTCCAAGACATCTACTTTAAAATGTCTTTGATTTATTTGATGTAGTAAACTTCTTTTTATAATTATCTATTCATTTTACATTTACATAAAAATCAACAAATTAATTTACTGTCGTTATTTAAAACTGATCCTAACTACGATTTAACGTCCTAGCTTAGGCTAGTACGTTAAATCGAATAATACCGACTCCAAAATCTGAGTGCAAGGATTAGGCGCTTGCACTCAGATTTTGGAGTAAATGCAAAAAGCTGCCCAACCGCGAGTTAGAATTGTTCGTGTAAAAGCAATCACTCAATGGGGACTCCCACGCGGCTTTTGCTGCACTCTAAACGACGCGTGAGATCCAGTATCGAAAACTAGCTTTATATTTGTTTATCAATTCGAAGGGAGAGAATAAACAATGGAGTAACAACAAGGAAGATTATGAAAGTTTTCAATGAGTAGGATTTTTTTGTTCAATAAACTGTACTAATAGTATATTTATATTGTGTGGACTACACAAGCAGTGGAATGCAGTAAGAGCTGACGTAGTCTTATCAGCTCGATATTGTCGTAGTGTCAAATTCAAGGTATAAAAACCGATCGTGTAGAGATTAAACGACAAAAACTATTATTGACTTCGTTAACTAATAATTTTACAGCAAGAATTTAAGTGTGAAGATTTCACTTGAGATGAAATAATTAAACATTTTGCAGTAAGACGTAATTATATTTAAACTTTCACAAATTGTCGCTTTTATGTTGACACCAATAGAGGTCGCAGGTGCTAGTGCAATGTAACAAGTTTTAAGTATTTAGTTTCATTCTACTTGACTACAACTATACTTGTAATTTTTATGATAAGTAGATACCTAAACAACATTAACTTTATACGAGTAACGAATGTTCATTTACAATAATAAAACATAAAAAGTTTAAATTATAAAATATTATTAATATTAGTAGTTATTTTTTTTCGAAGATATGTAATATGTAGTAAATTCTTGTCTCACTTTAAAATTAAATAAATTTTATAAATGGCCTCACTTCTTGATATTTTTTGTGGATAAACACGATAATTTTATAATGTGTCAATACTCACGAACACCGGTTACTGACGCACACACATCATTATCAAACTTGTTCTCACCTGCAACAAAACATATTTATATCACTATTAGCAAAACTCGATCGTCACAACTAAACAAACATTCATAAAATAACACAAAGTTGGAACAAAAAGCGAATCACATCGATTCTTCTAGAACTCAACATGTGTATAGATAATAGGTATTCGGTAACAGTCAAAGGAGTAGGTTCTCAAAAGTCAGCTCACATCTCGTCCCAGGGGGTGCAGGAATGGAACGGGGCGGAGGGTGGTATTGAGGGTGGTTCTCCAAGGTCGCCGCCCTTGTCTACGTAACCTAACTGCGACCTAGCTGTGTCGCCGGGTCTCAATTCGCTCTAACGATTAATATTGAATGATGTCAGTTTTCTTTGTTTGAAATTATAAAAAGGTTTGTGAATGAACACCTTTTTTTAAATGTTTTACGCACGTTGTATTTCAAATGTGTTTATTGGGTTAGATTTCGTGTGGGTGGGAATGAGTACAATTGATATTTTCACGACTTTTTGTTCAAAGCTATCATACTACAACTAATTTATAACACGACTTTGTAATAAAAGGTTTCATTGTACACCAAAAATAACGTTAATTAAGAAATGTCTTAAACTTGCGGCGAATACATGGTACTTCATGTCGTCAAATGGCTTTGTTTCGTTTATTGCATAGTTGAATAAATATTATAAATATTGCCAATGTAGAAAAATAAAAAGAGAAGAAACGTGTAAGAAAATGCCAACTAAGCGGCACTAATCACGTTCGTTCATACACGTGTGGCAAAAGCGGAATAAGTCATTTATTTCTCTTCTCTTATACAATAGTTAATACGTAGAAGGTACATGTCGTCAATATACACAGCAAGCCACGAGTGGCCGCAATATCAGTATTTACGAGCGACTCGAATTATTGCTATTGCTAAAGTCGAAATGAAATAATATACCTATGTATCATAGCGTCGCGAATTTGTCGTTTCGAAACCACTTAGGTACATCTTGACTTATTAGTTATTTTCATTAATTATTTGCAGTATGACTAGTTTAAACTAGAAATTTAGCATACAAATTACAAATCAATTTCTACGATTTTATTGGATTCAAATGATTAAGTGAAAAAACCCAATCAAATTAGTTTTTTGACTTATGTAACTACATTGATCTGCTGCTGGGTTAGTTTTGGACCAGAAAGAGAAAATATTTGTTGTTCTGAAACGCCAATATTGGTTAAACAATTACCTACTTCACTTAAAATTAATAAGGTTAAATTCTCTCATACATTAGTTACCAAATTCGGATTTTATTATATATTAGAAATTACTGATGAATTAACCAGTATGATGACACAGTGATGTATTATTATAATCTATGCGTCATTTCGACTATTAATAAAGCCTCCATATTGAAATAATAAATATGACAAAAATAAAACAATCTATGAACATGAAGTTATACTGACGTGACACGGAACTGACATATCATTCTACTGGTAGGTACTATTATTAGAACCACAGTATATTGTACATACACCCGCACACACCCCGATCATGTATTTTAACACTGAACGGATAGAAATCATTTTATCGTCAGTCTATAACAGTTCACTATTGGATATAGGTTTCTCTTTAAAAATACGTTTTGGCCTACTTTGCTACGCTGGTTAGATTAAAAAAGGGTTTATTTCAAGATTTCTTTCACTAGTGTCAAAATTCAGTTTATAGTTTTATCAGCTCTTAAGATATTCACAAAATGAAATGGGAGAGGTGACGCTCCCTATTCTAATCTCACCATATAGACAAGACAAAAATGCAATACACAAATCATCGTTGAAGAGGAAGGAGGAGGCCCAATGATGCAGAAGCATCACTAGCCCGCCATGGTGTGGGTCACCATGCTGCATTGTTGCATTGTCTGCATTCGCAGTATGGTGACCACCACTTTTGGATTCTACTCATGCTTTCCATCAGGCAGAGTAGAGTCATTATGGCAGGGACAAACATAAAAAAAAAAGAAAAAAAAAGTACAGTGAAAAAAGTATGTATAGTAATAAAATTTACTTGAAGTATAAATAGAGAAGTGTGATTAAATAAATTATTTATTCAAATTCGATAAATATCCAATCAAAACTTACAATTTTATGATCACGATTTCGGCGTGTCTAGCTTCTGAAACGACCTTTAAAGTTAGCAGTGTTCATGAATTTATCAAGATTAATTAAATAAACAAACTATGTCAGTTTAATGGAAGTTTGCTTTGATTTTAATACGTTAATTTATTTGTTATGTTTGGATAGGCAAATAAGAACTTAATGTACAAAGGTTACAGTTTATTATAATCTGTTTAGATCTGACCAAGACCCTAACTTGGCACACAAAGAGCATCTATATTAATACATACTATATTAAGAGTTTTATAATTATAGGAATAATAAGTCAGCAAACAACTAAGGATTGCTCTTGTTTCAGTATATCCATCCGTATTCCAGTTGTTAGAGGTCTTAAGCCTAATGTCGGGAATACCGAATATTATTAACATTAACACGTTATACTAGTAACACGTCTCGAGTAAAGCAAACTAAAATAAATTGAGTTTAGTTTTATCATAACACTTAATAGCGTCAAAAAGAATCATAGGATGTAACAAACTGTGGGCATCTAGCAGACATAGTTACTCATAAAAGTTACATAAATACTTTCTATTAGCTTTAAGATTACCTCATTAGCAACAAAACTCGACCCTGCTAATCGCAAACAACAGAGCAGAGGGTTTTCTTTATTACTGTTTACCTTTACTAATAAGCAATATCAACAGAACACACTTTGCTATATAAATTTCACTGCGTTAATAAATAAAAAGGATTCACATAGATTTACAGTAAGATAACGTATATTTCCAAAGAATATCCACAGCAGATGCTGTATTACAGTCTGTGGAATAATTTATTGAATGCAGGATATAAAAAAACGAGTAAAATTCTTCCACAAACGGAGGATGCGACCATTCGTAAACCAGTCTTGTGACGCCAGGTGGCTTTATAATTACTAACAGCGGATCTCGTCAATGTCAGTTAAGAGAAACAGAATGAGGTGGAGTAATTAACATAATTAATACACTTTGATTGAGAATTATGTGTTTTATTTAAAGAAAAAAAAATCTGAACTGCGTAGTATAATTATCAGAAAACTTTCTTTTGTAAACCTTTTGCAGCTATAGTGGATGACTAAGTCGATAAGTATGTACGTAGTAAGTATTTAGCATATAACAACCTTAAACTGCCTCGTTGGTCTCGCGGTTGGTGTGTGCGACTGCTGATCATGAGGTCTCGGGTTCGATTCCCGGGTCGGATCAAATGTTTGTATGATCTACAAATATTTGTTTCGGAGTTTGGGTGTTTTCTATGTATAATATGTATGTATTTACAAAAAAAAAGTATATATGTATTTGTATCAGTTATCTGGTACCCATAACACAAGCTCTGCTTAGCTTGGGACTAGATGGCATTGTGTGTTAGATGTCCGAAATATTTATTTATTTATTTATTTAAACATTTTGAGATTATTCCTGATATGGTTGTTCTATTTACACTTATTACATATCTATATATATATATCAGGTGCCTGAATATTAATTGAGTTTGATGAGTCACAATAATTTTGTATTCACCGACGTGCCTATACGAACTAGTTCTAGAATATCGTATTCTAATGTGCGTATTTGTATATCAGTCCTATTTTTAATATAATGTAAACGACTGTTAATTGCCTACTATTCGCAGAAAACTAGAACTAAGAATATAAGTGTGTTAAATTAGCATAATATGTATGTATTGTTGTTTGAATAATTAATTATTGTTAAGTTACACACAGACAAACACACACATAAACCCTACACAATTTGCACATATACACACAAATGTATAAATACACACACATTCAGGAGTTTTTTGTCGAGTCTAATGAACCGGATCGGTTATGTCAGCTACTTTTTGCAATGGCGACGCCAGCAAGATCCATGACAGAAAAGAGCTATGTTAGTGCTATTTCCGCTGACACAGCAACGTTATTTTATATGGTTTAGTGAATTTAACTTTGTTTTAAAATCTGAGCTGTAGTGATACTATCACCAGTGTTAATTAAAAGACCAATGACGAACTTCGCCCTCGGTACATAAAAATAATATATCGCTTCATTGTACACAAGATTAATTAAATGATAACTTAAAACAAGGGAAGTACAAATGGCTACTTTAGGTATCCGTAATTTAATTTACATATTATTCTATTATTTTGAATTATACATATACTTAATTAATGTTCAAGCAAACCATGCTTAATATATGTGCAAATACAGGCATAGGAAGAGTATGGATAGTTTTAATAAACTGCTAAAGGACAGTTTAGCAGTTTATTAAAACTATCCATACTCTTGCTATTGTTTTTGGAAGAAATTAATTTTTAATCATAACATGAACCCATAACATACTTCACAAGATATTTAAATTTTCAGGTATATTAGCTTTTTTATGTAAGTTTAAACAGTAAAATTATAATAATATGTCATAAAAAAGAAAGTAATAAACTACAAAATGTAAACAATCGAACGTGAGAAATTGACATTTGCATTTTCAGACAATCCAAACATACCTCATCTTTACAAGGTTACGCGGAATTAAAAAGTAAATGCACCCAAATGCATTATACATTAGTTTTCTTTTCATGTTTGGTGAATAAAATTTATTGTATGAGTCGCGTCCCAAAGACTGTTTGTAACAAAAAACCCAAGCCTTCATAAATAACTATATGGTATTATATTAGACCGTTAAGTAAAATGAAACTGATTAAAAGTTCTTTATAATATACTTCAATTAGTCGTGCTCACAATACTGAACTGTTGAACAGCACCGACGAAAATGCGTTTCGTTGTCCTCTGCGCCAACATTCACATTATAAACAAAAAAATAGAAAACTACACCGCGTTTCGATTAATGTTCTGACAATCACAAATCGAAAGAACTGTCTTGTTAATTCATATGTCATAAAGGAAATGAATAAATAATCAAAACGAATGAGTGAATCTTACACGACCCAAGTCATTTCCCCAAACGATTTCGATGCTCTTTGGAAACCAATCTCCGGAGTCGCTTAGCGTATACGTCAGCTATCTGTTTGAGCTCCGTGCCCTCTCAGACACGTAAGTAAAACGACGCCAGTGTTATTTATCCACCCCATAAATATACGCGACAGTTACAGCATATTAATTATTAAGAGTATTAGTGTGTAGGCAACTGTTAAAGATACGGTATTTTGTTTATTTACCCGAACAAGACATTAGATGTGCAAACAATAATGTGAATTCTGGTATATAGGCGTTAAACTGTAAGCTTTTATGGTTTAATAATAAAATATATATCTAACTTGCTGTGCCCGCTACTTCGTACACGTGACATTTGGATATTCAAGTTATTTTTTTTTTCACTCTTTAAACCTTCCCTGTACTACGTCAAACATTTCAAAAGCAAAATCAGTTAAATTGGCCCAACCACTCTCGAGTTCTAGCGAGACAAACGAACAGCAATTGGTTTTTATATATAAGAAGATTATATACCTTGGGAATAATATACTAGTTTCTGCCCCGGCTCCAACCATGTGTACGTCTGTTATCGCGGTAAACAATAGCCTTCGTCCTTTCTCAAGAATCAAAGTATCTCCATGTCAAATTTCACTGTAATTGTTGCAGCGGTATAACCGTGAAATTGTAACATACAGACTGAGTTACTTTAGAATTTTTAACGTCAGTATCAATTACAGTACGTATTCGTACTGACGGATAGTTATGTACTAACAATCATGCAGCTTGTCTTTTAGATAAATAAATTCCACGAAATATTTACATAAGATGACTTACAATAAATAATTAGTTCAATGAATTAATTATTGTGACCCAAGTCTAAGTGAGATAATAAACGAAACTGCGCAATACAAAACTAAGAGCATACATTTAAGTAGATGAATCATGCTAAAGTTGCTTGGAACAACGAATTATTTTTGTGTACATACACATGCATAAGTATATTATATGTAAATCAACAATACAATCACTCAGGGCTGCCACACCCACACATAATTGCGAATTCGCAACGCATCGCAAATAACTGCGAGCTCGTACGAATGCACCGCAAGAACTTCACGCCGCATCGCAGATGTGTGGTATTCCTTAGGTAGAATGGATATTAGTATATTAGTAGTAGCAGTAGTAGTCTAGTGATTAATGATACTGACTGCGTAGTTAAAAAACGTAAGTTTGATTCAGGCCCAAAACAAATATTTCTTCTGACCTGTGTACCTACATATTATATGTATTTAACAACATTTATGTATGTTTATCAGTAGTCTAGTGCAGGCTCTGCCCGTTTTGAGATAAGACGACCGCGTGCGAGATGTGTGAACTTAAGGGCCTACCTCCCTTTAGATGCGTAAAAAAGGTTGCATTCCAAAGACTACACCTCATTAACGGCTGCATCAAAAGATTGGAAAAAAATGTATGTTTACTGTCAATTCATGTTCAAGAATGTGGCTAAAAAATTTTTAAAGTACGATAAATAGTATTGTCATAAAAAAATATATAACAACACGCTATTTTGTTCGCTTATTTGCTTACTGCTTTTAAACGGCTTTGAAGCTAAAAAATATTTTTATATAGAAAAATTTGTGGTTAAATTTGCTATAAATTCGCCATTACTTATATTTAAATCAATCAATATTTTGTAAAGGAAATGTTAAATATTGAGATTTCCAAAGTTAAAAGTGTAGCGGGTCTCTGTGCGGGCGCAGGCGGCAGTCGTGCGTTGGCATTCAGAGGGGAAGGCTGTGTCGTTCGCTGCTCCGCTCGCGCTATCGACTAACTATGCGTATACATTTGCTTTTTGCAAGTGTTTACGTACTTTCTGGGTTAGTGTGCATTAGAGACTAACTCGCTGTAATGGACTGAAAGTAATCGTGCGCTTGGACGCTTTATTGATGTTTTGTGGACTATTGTTTTTATGAATTTATAATTTTTTTTTTTTTTGCTTGCATTGTACATTGTGCTTATTTCAAAATAGATGTTTATCGCCTCGTTCGCTCGCTCGCTAATAAAGCTCAATGCAAACCTCTAAAGTCATCTATTTTTAAGTTTTTGTGTCTGTCTGTCTATTTGTTCTGGAACGGCTGGACCGATTTTGATGCGACTTTCACTAGCAGATAGCTGATGATCCGGGGAGTAGCTTAGGCTACTTTTTTTAGACTAGCTTCGACGCCGCAGCGTTGCACGCGGCTACAACTACAAACGCGGGTAACACCGCGGGGTTCAGCCAGTAATAAATATTTCGGACAATACTTTTGACTGACAATAGTTTTAAGCTATTTTTGTAAATAAATACATATTAAACACTAGCCGAACCCCGCGGTGTTACCCGCGGTTATTGTTGAACCGCGAGTAACGCCGCGGGACAAAGTTAGTCTAAAAAAAGTAGCCTAAGTTACTCCCCGGATCATCAGCTACCTGCCTGTGAAAGTCCCGTCAAAATCCGTCCAGCCGTTCCAGAGGTTACCCAGAACAAACAGACAGACAGACAGACAGACAAAAAATTTATTAACTACATTTTTCGTATATGTATCGTGTATACATACATATGCATTTAGTAAAAAGCGGTTATTTTAATATTACAAACAGACACTCCAATTTTATTTATTTGTATAGATAAAGAACACCCAAACTCCGAAACAAATATTTACATATCATACAAACATTTGGTTCAACAGGGGAATCGAACCCGAGTCCGAGAGACGTACAGCAGTCGCGTAAGGTACCACTGCGCCAATGTAGAACATGTAAAATATTATCTATACAAATAAATAAAATTGGAGTGTCTGTTTGTAATATTAAAATAACCGTTTTTTACTAAATGCATATGTATGTTTACACGGTACATATACCAAAAACGTATTTTATTTTATTTTTTTGTCTGTCTGTCTGTTTGTTTGTTCCGGGTAATCTCTGGAACGGCTGGACGGATTTTGACGGGACCTTAACTGGCAGGTAGCTGATGATCCAGGGAGTAACTTAGGCTACTTTTTTTAGACTAACTTTGTCCCGCGGCGTTACTCGCGGTACGAAAACCGCGGGTAACACCGCGGGGTTCAGCTAGTTAAAAATAAAATCATGATAGTTATCTGTAGGAGACGATTTTATTTCAATTTGTGGACATTGGTGACTAGGGAACCCTATTCTATGGATGACCTGACACGCACTTTCTGTTTTTTTTTAATTAAAAATGCTACTTTTAGATTCAGTAATATGAATTTTTTTATTAAAAAAGTATATAAGCTGAATAAATAGTTTATCAGATTTTTTACTCTCTTCTATACAAATAAATGAAATTGAAGTGTCTGTTTTTAATATTAAAATAACCGATTTTACTAAATGCATATGTATGTATACACGGTACATATACCAAAAATATAGTTAAAAAAATTTGTCTGTCTGTCTGTCTGCTTGTTCGGGTAATCTCTGGAATGGCTGGACGGATTTTGACAGGACTTTCACTGGCAGGTAGCTGATGATCCAGGGAGTTACCGCGGGTAACACTACGGGGTTCAGATAGTATCAAATATAGTTTGATCGGTAATTTGATTAAACTATTTATTTAAATGCTGAGCCTGAAACTTCTAGTCCGACTCTCACATGACCGCTTTTTTTGTACTTAGTACCTACCGATGATAAAATGTTTTAATTATAAATCTTACTAAAACTTTTAAAAATATTTTGTTTTTTATGTTAACATTATAACCATTTTTAATCATTATGTTTTGAAGTTTAGGCAAAAACGCCGGCCAAACGCGCATGTCTGTCCCGCTCCCTAATCTTTGATCATCGTTTTGAAGTAGCGCGTGCGGTACGGAGATATGAATGTGTGCGGTGCAGATGTGATAGTATGCGTTTAGCTTCGCCCAGACGCTCAAGGTTATTGAGGCTACTATACGCCTTAATATAATCAGTACTCTAGATCATAGTAGAGGTACTGTCTAGTTTCGAGTTCAACGGCCGTATCCAGCGTATGTATTACGTTATTAATTTAATACACTTATTTGCAGGGAATAAGGATAGAACACAGGCAATTTGAACTAATTTTTGGATAATATAGTTACTTTAGTTGAATTTTAGCTGTATTTATCACCAATTTTATTAAGATAACATAAAATCCGATAAATGAAAACATCAAGTACTAAGACTACACTAATACTAATAATAAAATCAGTATACATTTTACATTAAACTTAGGTTATCTAAGTTGGGATCGTAAGTGCATTTGACAATAGCTTGTAGGCACCATGCTTGGGCGATAGGAATTTGATCCAGGTAAAGATAAATTTAAACATGGCGCGATCGTGCAGATCTTGGTTTAACGACTGGCTGGAGCTTATATACCACCATGTTAGGTATTAATACCGCTTTTATGACTAACTTTATTGTTAGTATCTCTACAGGTTTGAGAGCCCAAGACTGGTGTAACTCAGATGATTTTGATTCGGAAATCTTAAGCGAGATTTGTAATTTAAAATTGCTTTTCCTGAAAAGAACACGTACGCTGCAAACTCATCCTATTAAACTACTTACATGTTTACAAGCAGGTTTGCATCACAGTGCATTAATTAGAGTTAGGTTAGTTCGCAACCAGTTAATCATTTTCTCATCGTCCTAGCAATTTACTACCGTATTAAATATTTCTCAATTCTCTGTAAAGTTTAAACCAGCTTAGTTTCATCTTTATAGAGAAGTATTCTGTTTACTACCGTTTAAAGGATCCTCCCAGCGCAGTAACATACAAACTTCGGTGCAAAAGTCGGTTAAAATGTATACAACTATTATAAATACAAAGATAAGAGATATTGTAAGCGGAACCACTATCTAAAACCTCAAGTATTTTTTCGCCGTCATTCCGTTTGGATAGCGATAACCCGATGACATCAATTGCTTCTATACACTCGCATTACTGTTTAATAAAGTCTTTCGAGCTAAATAATTTTAGATAAGCGATTTATGCAGCATGCTTATTGCTAGGTAAATTTCTTGTTTATACTGTATGTATTTTGTATAAAAATCTATCTGAAAGACATTTTGTCTGACTCTAAATTTTAGACTCAGACAAAATGTCTTTCAGATAGATTTCGATTCTAAATCCATCTGAAAGAGTTCAACATTTATTTTACCGATTTGACAAAAAGCGTACTGATAAAAACGGAAATGCAACACGTAAAATTTCTATTTTAATTTGCCCAACACATAAAACTAAATAATAGCATCGAAAGGTAAGACAGTGATTTTTTACAGTTTTGCATCAGTTATCTTTTGATGATAAAATAACCCAATTACAATTTATTGGGCCTTAATCAAACTTAGTATTTCTCAGTAACAAAATATAACTGCAGTTTTATGTTTCTGCTGTAAGAAACATTCGTATCAAAATGAATTTTAGTTGCTACGCTGGTAAAACCACAGAGAGAAGGCAAGTACATAAATACAAATGATATATTTGCTCCAATAATTAAACACAATGGCGCTCGGATATAAACATTAGAATCACAATTTTGTTTCGACAATTGGAAATTACTGAATCAGAATTGCAAATAGTCACTGACATAAATTTAGCAAATATTTGTTGTATGTATTTAATGTTTTGTTGGCGTGTTTAATGAGAGAATTGATGCGGATGTAATAACATATTTATAAATGTATAACAAATTCACGTATTTGATTTTACATTTTGGAATTTCTATTTGTATTTTACGACGAGTAAACCACTACCTAAATCTGTGTAGCACTACTATATTTCACAATGGTACACCGCTAGATTCATGATTGAATATTTATTCATAATCTAAAGTTGATATCTAGAAGCACTAGCTTTAAAATGTTCTGTAACGTTATGTTCTAACCTATTCCTCTGTAGTGATACTCTGCGTCTGTGAAGCAAATATCAAGCACTGCGGTCAACCGAAGTCTTATTGGAGTAAACCTTAGCACCGAACTCTTAGAAATAATACTACGCTCATAGAGGTAGTCTAATCGCCATCTGCATGTTAGATGGGTATTACCGACGAGATCATCCTGCGAAAAACGTGTAAGTGTCAATGGCAGATAAGAACTAAGACCAGATGAGTTAGTTTATACGCGTCATAGAAATTATTTCTCGTATGCAAATGGCAACTGGATATTTAATCTCTGAACTGTTCTGTTATCAATTTAGTTACGTAAATTACATACTAAAACCAATATTATTTCGATTTTAAAAGGTAGTGAGTGACACTAAAATGAAATAATAAGTGTTCAAAATAGTCGCAACGACACCCAGACGCGTCGTGGAAACTTCGCACTCGACTAAGTAATTGGCATTTACAATGTCGTGCGAAAACTTCTCAACTGACTCATCTCGGATCTTGCAAAACGAGTTTTTTGCCGCTCCTTTGCGACAAAATTTACCCTGCATGTTGGTATTTAACTAACACCCGCTTTTATTCCCATTTCAATGTAGCTCGCTTTTCTTACTTAATGAAACCAAGTTACAAGTGTTCTGACTATTTACTTTTTTTTATTGCTATGTGCAGCTCTCAAAGAAATAACCTTCACGAGCGGAATCTAGTCATTAATTATGAAATTTATTCTATTTTGGGTTCAGTTTGCTTGTTTTCCCACTCTGTGTTACTTCGTCTTGGGCTCACAGTTGTTTTACTAAGTACCGTTGCGATAAACAAAAGAAACATCGCTCACTTGCAGAATCTCATCAACAAAGCGACCGCATAAATTGTCTGCTAGACCTTTTGAAACGAGTCGCGTTCGCGGTCATGTCTAGTTCGCTACGGCCACGTCGGTTTACGTCCTGTCGCTGACACACCACTCTCAACAAAAACAACGTACCTCCACAATAGTACAATAGATGGCTGAGCTGAGCAGTTTCCTCCCCCCTCCCGATCACCGCCTCACACCCACAGTTGCCACTTTTATGACTCAGCAGCAAGCATTAGATCAAATTCGACGTTTGCACGATTTAAGTGGTATGTTTTTATCAGTAAATAGTCATTTTTTGTCTGTTATAGCGATACTAGAAAAGATAAAGGTGAGACGCGGTTGAGAATAAATTACAGACGAGTAGTCGAAATAAGTTATTTTATTGTTTTAATAAAAGTTAAGGAAAGACTTCAAGGAACGCTCTCGGCATTCAAGGAAAACTTTTCTGAGGTTTAGTCCGAGACTATCTATGCGAGAATTGTTTAGCAAAGTATAATAAAAACGGTGAATTGTTAAAGTTGAAGACAAGCGGGCGAGTTCTAAAATAAAACTTAATAGAGAAATAAAAATGGCATGTCATTGAAACGGCAGTACAACTAATCGCTGCCGTGGAGGTATGTCATTTTGTTTAAAAAATTACCATAACAAAGGACGCGAAAGGTGAACAACACCGGTCGGAACGGAAACGAAGCCGCGCCGCCGGCTTCCGATACGAAACGGAATCCAATTAGCCATCCCATCTCGTCGGCTTTCATTAACCGGACGAATGACCAACAACCATGGTAAAAAAAATACATGTCAAGTGCTTTGTGGAAACAGCTTACACAAGACGAATACATTTTTTAATGGTCACCAGACAGCATAAAGTATAGCTTTAATTATGTAGTTTACAGAGAACAAGCGTTACAGGACAGGCGTCTGACTTTTTTCAAAAAGTGCGACGTAAGAGAAATGTAAAAGTATGATGAAATTTACACATTTTCTTAATTGATATTGAAAAATTATATTTCTTTAATTCATATAAATTCATGTATGTCGATTATCGCGGCAAATAGTAGCCTATGTGTTATTCTGAGGTATAAGCTATAATACTGTAAAGTTTCATCCAAATCCGTCCAGTAATTTTTGCGTGAAGAAGTAACAAACATACACACTCACAAACTTTCGCCTTCATATATTAGCGTGATGTGAAGTAATGTGATATTTCCGTTCAAAGAAGTGCAAAGTTAGTAAATTATTTTGTTAACTAGTACAGTGAGGTGACCTTGCTACTTGTCACATTTTATGGTTAAACTAAGTCAACGGGGCAACATGTCAAATGATCTAGACAAAATAGTAATCTAATGAGAGACCGAAGTGCCACTTTAGAATGATCACAGAAAAAATATTAAAAACTGAACAAACCATCTCAAATTTAAAAAAATGAAAAATATAAATCCAGCAAATCGTTTGCGTACCGTACCACCTGCGCCCAACTTCGAAACAAATTATTCAAAACGCGTTTGTGAAATACAAATGTCTGAGAAACTTCATTAAAAAATATTATATAGAAAGAAAGCTACAACTATTCCTGAACATAAAACTGTGAGCTGCGGGAGTACTAAATTGAGACATAAATTGTACATTATGGCACACGTTCAGTCGCAATAAACAGTATGATCGTGTCCAAATGGATGATACGGAATATTTGTATTGCGTTGGCAATATACCTATCTCATTGTGCGCATAGACTAGTCAACGCCCACTTCTTGTATTTTGGTGTATGTATGTAATTTGAGGCGTCAAAATATTGTCTGTGCGCGTCTAGCCACGCTGCTACCTGCTGGTTTGATTGATGTATGGTATGAAAATAGTTTTTATTTTCAATTATATTACCTGTTTTGTACTACATTCTTATATAATTTGCGAAAATGCAATTTCAAAAAAAATAAATTTATTGCAGTTCAGTAACACATTACAGGGAAACAAAATCATTACATACTTATCATAAACCGTCAGATACTGTCAGATCTGTAAAAATCTTGAAAAAAATACTATTGTGATACTTAATTTTGAAATTAAAATTGCTGTTTGTACGTTACCGACACTATACTATACCTTTCTTTAGCAGTTTTAATCTAACAGACGCGTTCACCGACGCGCAGATATGATGTACCTGTTCTAATAGGGGAAAAATATAGACGTATATCTTACTAATCATGTAAAGCCGTAGAGATTTGTGAGTTTATCATCCTCCAATCCTCTTCCTAAACTAGGTTAGGCTCGGCTTTAAGTCTAGATGGCTAAACTCCGTATTTTGTCAAACAAAGCAACGATCTTCGGATCTCCATAATCCAAGCATCCACTAGATTCTTGTCAGTTAGAAAACGTTAACAAAAATTTTGGTTTTTCAAAGTCGTAGTTCAGTACAAATTACAACTTTGGTAACACTAAAAACTCCTTTCCCCTCCCCAGCCCCTTAGCAACTTGCTCCAATGTTTAAATAATGTTTTTCTCACACATATTAGAGACTTAGCGCAATTTATATTTTTAGACGTTTAAATATTGAAGCAGTCGCGCCCACGACCTGAAGAGCGGCGAATAGAACAACTCAAAATATATTCTCTTAATATGTTGCTACACTAATAATATAACATACGTGTGTTAGTTTACTCTCGGGGCTATCGTTTTATGAATTGGCTTGTTGAAACTGAAAACTGGCTTGTTGATCAAGCGGTTGGTGATTCTGCCGGTCAGAGATCGTATATGTATTAATGCTGCAAGCATGATCAATTTTGCTGTCTGTTATAAGAATATGTCTGTATTAGAGAGAGTGAAAGCACGGGCTTTGCCTGATTTTGAATCAGAGGGCCGTGTTAAGATGTGTCAAGTAATTTTAATTATTTTTTGTGTCAATACAACTTATAAAATATGTGTTACGTATACGATACAACATCAAAAATTATTTACTCATATTAATTTGGTCTACGAGTTTATAATATCCGATAAAAGCCCAATACATAATAGGACACATCCAAGTGCCATCTGTCAATAACAAATGTCTCCTTCAATTTCATAACTTAAGTAGGAAATCATATTTGCATTGTGTTCAACTCTCGACATAGATCAAAGCGTTAATAATAAAGTGAGTTGATAAGTATGTTGCTGAGGGGGCAACGAGGCCTTATCTCAAATCTTGGGCCGATATGCCAGTTAGACATTCGAGAACCCTAGAGGGAAACAATCTCGGACGACCGCCCCCTGCTTTTGTGTCAAAATCACATTAGCTATTGTTCGTCGACGCTTTGTCGACATTGCCCAAATAAATTGCCCTCCTCCTTGTCTTCTTCTATATACATGTATAATAAATTTTGGTAAATATTATGAAATAGAGTACATACAACAAAATTATATGACATAAGCTTCTGCCCGTAACATCATGAGGTCTCGGGTTCGATTCCCGGGTCGGACCAAATGTTTGTATGATCTACAAATATTTGTTTCGAAGTTTGGGTGTTTTCTATGTATAATATGTATGTCTTTACAAAAAAAAAGTATATATGTATTTGTATCAGTTATCTTAGTACCCATAACACAAGCTCTGCTTAGCTTGGGACTAGATGGCGTTGTGTGTTAGATGTCCGAAATATTTATTATTTTTATTATTATCACCCGTGTCAAGTACTTAATGAAAATTTCATTAAAATCGGTTCTATAATTTGGCCGTTTAAGCGTATCCGAAAGTTACTTTCGCATTTACAATATTAGTTAGGATTACATTATTAAAAGCGTCAATTATTCAAGAACTCAGTTGTTTGGCACAACTACAGCCTGTTACACATCGTTATCTGTGCACATTAAAACTTTTTTATCTTCTGAAGTCCTTTGTAGAGTTTAAAACTTTCAACAAAGTTTTTGGTGTTATATTATTAAGTTTTTGAAGATGAGCCAAATACTTACGCATATGTTTGGTTCATTGCTAAACTGGAACTTTCGTGGAACAAATTTTATTACTTACATATAATTATTCATATGTATGAGAAAGAGATAGCTAAAGAAGCGAATTAAACAAAAACAAGCGATTTTTTTTCGCGGTTCCACACAAAACTCACTTCTACACCGGTCGTCACCCTACCAAAGAAAACGAAAAACGTTCCAACACAAATAGGTAGTGCAATGTACTTGTATTATTTATCCCAAGTATTAAAAAACCGCAAACTTATTAAAATTAAACTAATCAAAACCGAGGATCGAACTAAGTGGCGTGCAATTGGAGAGGCCTATGTCCAGCAGTGGACTGCGATAGACTGATGATGAATCAAAACCAAAATTCTATCACAATTAGAGCATTGAAAGAAGAAAATATAAACGGTATTCAGTCAAGGACTAAAAAATGAAGCACGAAATTAACAGAGAGGATAATAAGTGTCTCCCTCGTTTAATATTACCACAGAATATTAAAAGGTCCAATTTATTATAATTCTCTACGTGATTTCCCAACAGATAATGAAATGCGAACGTGATGAGCGTACATTTGATCAAAACGAAAACTTTATTAAGTTTGTTATGAAACGCGGACGTTTCTTACAATCGATTAGGCATATTTTAGGCTCTAATACGTTATTATAAATTTAATAGGTCGATCAGCATATAGGGTTCACATACCTACTTTACTGGGCGAGAGTCTTGGAGTTTAATGAAGATAACCAGATGTTACAATATTAAACTTAAATAATATGTACATGATTTCATCATTGATTAAGTTAAAATATAATGACTGTTCTTCCAATCACAACGTTTTTACAAGTTTTAATTTGCAATGTATGTATGTATGCTAGCATGTTCGGGTGGAATCTTGCAACCCAATTTTGATGCAGATAATATATCTTCAACCGATTTTGCTGAAATTTTGCAAGCATACAGCGTGACATTGACATGATCAGCTCCATGTCATTATGACAATATCATAATGACATGGACATGGAGCTGATCTGATGCTGGAGCTGGAATATATACCATAGGAATAATATACCATAGGAAAGGAATATATACCATAGGAACTCTGTAAAGAAACGTCGCAACATCATCGAGTTTGGAGTAGTTTGATTTGTCTTGAGGCATTCCAGTAAAAGCTTTTTAATTTAATTTATTTACACTTAAATCTAGGCCCCTGTATTTGTATCGGCTTGTATTTGTATGTCTAAATTTCATAATCCGTATAAGTTACAAAATAAATTACTCAAATGAAGTCTTAAATTTTATAGCTGCGGTTATTTATTCATTCTGTATTGCTAAGTTAATCATAGCCTCTTTTCTTAGCCTGAGACGTTAAACAACTTTGATATTAAGTGGCAGGCACTAGCCTAGACTTGCCAAATCAACGGGAGAAGTTCTAATATGTACTTATGGCGGAACAAACTTTACATAAATGCGCTATTAAATTGTTATTTAGTAACTTGAAGCTTAATGATTTTCATGAAATCACAACTTAATAACTGTGACTACGCAATAGGTTTTAATTATAATGATTAACATTATTTGAATAAGGTACCTACTATAAGAGTTATAAATATGATTATGCCTCGAAAGATAGGATCTCTTTGAAGCCAGTATGCAGCGATATCATACCCAACCACAAATAATATTTAATATCTATATCCAAATTAAGTAGATTATATTTAATAACAAGATTCTAGAACATAGATAAATACATGCAGCGGCAGACTAGCAATAAACCGTACCACTTTCATTCGAGTATGGACCCTTGACTTTGTAGTTAAATAGACAGCCTAGTAATAAAATGAATAGCTATCTCCAATGAGCCGCGATTAATGTATTCTAGAGTTGTCTTAAGAATACAAATGATAAGAGGCGTATTTCTGAAGCGACAATCTCTTTGATAATTCGTTAGTAAAACGTATCACATACACATAGCGTATTTAATGTATGTCATTTATATACACACATTACACACACAGAGTGTTGATAAAGCGGCCCGGTCGTATCATGGAAATATCCTAGTTTTCTAGCTCAAGGCGGATTACAAATTAATAAAACTTTTATTCAGTTATAGTTAATTTTAAAAATGTTTCATTATTTATAAAATGTTTTGTAAGATGGCTTTTAGCTAAAGGTTTTAATTTAACACGTAAACAACCACCCGTCCTTCCTACGGCAAAGAAGACTCATCAAAATTAGGAGAATTGTTGTCGCTTACTTAAATAATAGGGGGTTAGGGAAGTCAATCAAGAGAGGTTCTCCAACTTGTCCAACCACGTAAATGTCATTTATGATAGGCGGAGATCGAGAGTTGATCAGAAATGTAACTCTCACTTCTACACTACAATAAACTGTAGCATACCGGCAGAATAAGCCGTATTTTCTTGCTTATTTGTACTTGTAGAAACGAATAATATTTATGTCCATAAAAATAAAACGATTCGACCGCGATGTACTTTCATATAAAACCAATTAGGGAATTCGGTGAATTCTGACACAATGGCTTTATCAATAGTGAGTCAGGTTAAAGCAAATAAAAGATAGTAATTGAGTATTTAGATAGATAGATAGATAGATAGGTACTCTTTATTGCACACCAGTTAAAAAAAATACAATGTCTAATGTATTTAGGTACTAAGAGTACCTATTTATGTAGCTTTTAAAGTGTAAAGGGTTGTCAAAAACTATGATTGGATAAAGGTATTTAATAGTTTTAGTTACGTGTTTATTTATTAACATAAACTCAAAGTCTTATGACGCTGTAAGACCATATTAAAAAAGGAATAGAAAACCTAGGGGTTTTCAATTCCTTTTATAGTACTAGGGCACATCGACTTAATACAGAACTCTTCTGTCATTTTCCTTCTAGAACTAACTTGAAACTTTAAAATTAGTTTGTAACTAATGACTTAAAGACTAATGAACCTTAGCATATCCTCTAATATATTTAGTGTAAATATATACACGAAATACACATTATGTGTATGTATAAACTAATGTTATTTATATTGTTAACTGTCGAACTTTTATAATCGAATTATTTAAATATAAAGTTTTGACAAGTTAGTTTTAGTTTATTGGCACTTATAGTGAGTACGCCTCAAGTGCCAATATATTCCATAACGGTTCAGCGGTCTCGAAGTACCAGTCTCTCTTCTATTATGGGTTGAATCCCCATGTAGGTAGAATATTATTACTGTGATTCACATAAACTTGTGAGTTTGGGTGAACTTTATAAGTTTCCCAAGTACCACTCGACACAAGGATCTGTGTTGCGTTCGAAACTTTTCTAATAGGTAGTTAGATATACTGACAAATAAGTTAATTAAAATCTTGTGAATGCTTCTTATAAAAAAACGTCTTGTTAAAGAGGCCAGCTTTTTAAAGAAAATATTATTCAGTTCTAGTACACAAATTGTTATACCTAGACTTTAACGTATATTTTTTTAATAATAAAACTAGACCCTCTGAATATAATGTATTTAATAAAATATCTACACTAACTAATATTATAAACGCGAAAGTTTGTAAGTACGGTTGCCTGTAAGAGATTGCCTCCGGTCGATAAGGCCGCCAATTGTACTTCTCTAATTCTAAGCTTACCTTGTCATGCATCTGGTGTACAATAAAGCGATATATTATTATGGATGGATGGATGCTTGTTACTCTCTCACGCAAAAACTACTGAACGGATTTGGATGTAAATTTACAGTAATATAGCTTATATGTACATCAGGATAACACATAGGCTAGTATTTGCCGCGATAATCAACATACAAGCGGGCGGAGCCGCGGGCAACAACTAGTATATAAATAATATAAAACATAATCTACTTACGTGCATTTACATCTCTTTTATCCTCATATCCATAAATAATACAATAGGTAACATTAAACATCTAGTATTTATCTTGAAATAGATCCTACATTAAGAGTTCGTCGACATTGAAAACCAATCAATAAATCATATTAAGATATTTAACGAAATACGATTCGGAAGAAACCCCAGATATCTTATAGAAGTACGTCTCACAAATCGAATTGAGCGGTTTCAATTGCCACTTAAAAAATGTAAGTCTCCGGGGGTATAATTATGCACATATATTATTTAACGGCGACAAGACACCGCGTTTGTTAGAAGACATTTGTATTAAAATGTTTGACAATGTTTTCACTGGCGAATAGGGCGACACGTCTAACCGTTATTCTCGACTCGTGTCAGTAAGTTGAATTTGTAATCGGATATTGTGAAATATAGCTAACGCGTATATATTTGAAAGAAATAATAAGCAGGCAACTTGACTTATATTTGTAAGGAATACTGAATATGAGGTATGGTTTTAATACTTGGTTAAAATGTTATTTGAGGTCGTTAGTTACTCACAAAAGACTAACATTTGTGATGATCATGTGGTCTGTGTCCGGGTGTAATTTATCCATAACATATAAGTACATATTTAGTTATATATTAAGTATGTATATTAACAGTGTAGTTTCTATGTACAGAATGTCTAATTTGGGATTAGAATCGTCGTGTGTAATTTGTAAAGAGTAATTTGCATGTTATGACTGTAGATGACTTTTTTATGCTAAGCTTTTGCTTGCGGCTAAACTCGGTTGTATGTTCGTTATCGCGGTAAATAGTATTCTAGGCTTTAGTTTTTGCGTGAAAGCGTAACAAACATCCAGACATCCGTACAAAATTACGCATTTATAATATTAATAGGAAGTAGGATTTTTGTTAGTATACAGACTATTGATTGCTTTACGAAGATGACGTGGTATTTTATGATTGACCTCCTATCGAGTTCTATAAGATACACAAATTAAACATAAAACTACCGGTCTTGTAAGTTGTTAAAGAAACTCGTAGGTAATAAAAAAGTGACATTAAAAAAAGAAATTAACTTAGGTTGGTTGTTTTTATTGTGATGTGATGTAAAGATATCGCATGACAAACACCACAAAATATATATTATTATTATATTAACTGAATAGTGAAACCCCTGTGTAGCTCGCAATGAAATCTTTAAAATTAGTTTTAAAACCCCTAAATTTTGGTGTTGGCTAATTACTTCTTCCTAATTCGGGAATCGATCAGCGTATGACTACGAAACAGCTCGAAACGACAGGCTATTCAAGATATGAAGTAGGTTCTAATAAAAATCACAAGACACATCTTACACCAGCGTTGCTAGACGTCCCGACTTTCGCGGGACGTCCCGCTTTTTTAATCAAAATTGTAATGTCATGCGCGGGACAGGATTTGTCCAACTTTTTGGGGATAACTGGCTGGACGCCCAAAGTGAAGTTAGTTAGTTAGCCGTAGTGCTTTATAGTCAATAAAATAGGCAGACATTAAAAAAATAAAAATTTCACCAATACCATTACAATTATTACAAACTAGTTGTTGCCCGCGGTTCCGCCCGCGTATATTTCGGTTATCGCGGCGTACTGTAAAGTTTCATCTAAATCCGTTCAGTAGTTTTTGCGTGAAAAAGTAACAAACATCCATCCATCCATACTTACAAACTTTCGCGTTTATAATATTAGTATAGATAGGAAATGGCACTAGTTCTTTCACGAATTCAAACATTAGGGATGATGTAGCAGAAAAACAAAAATACTGCGAATGATCTTTTTTTTTGGTTACTTATGTGTCGTATACGGTTTTTTTTTCACTTTCTTTCTGTCTCAAAATCCCGATTTGACCTAAAAAAACCACGCCATGTCATGAGGACTGCCGACAGAAGACAAACAAACTGTTGTTTAAGCTCACGCTTATTGTAACCAAGAATAAACTAATAAACATACTTATATATTTCTAAACATATACACAACCAAAACATAGGCATATAAAAAAGAAGTGTACATTAAATTACCTCAGTACTATTTAAAACAGAGTTCCAACTCAATTATACGGGGAAACCCGTCCATTAATTCAATACATAATTAAATATTATATATGCCAAACTAGCAGCTAGAACAGAACCCAAGTTCATGTTCACTGCATGTTACATTGGTTTTAAATTTATTCAGCAACAATTAAAACATGATCTAGTGGGTAGTATTCCCCATGATAAACTCGAAAGGAAAGTTGCGTAATGGTGTGTGACACGGGAATGGTCGATACAGAAAATGGGTCACAAAACACATTTAGAGAAAGGGACAGCAATGCATTATACGTGTGTACAAAGATATTTAAACTACCCCTCACGTAATTATTGTATTTCATGTTGGGGGACGTTAACGATCGTAGTTCAGTTATTGTTCAAAAGAATTGAATTAATCCGGTTTTATTCTGTTTTAACTTTAGTATGCGGGTTCGTACGTGGCTTATCGTGGTAAAAAGTAGACTATGTTACTCGCAGATAATATAACTTTTGATTCATAAAAAGACTTAGGCCTAAAAGCCTAATAAAGAAGCACATTCGTACAAAAGAAATTATAACACACTTTGGAGATTTATCTGTATCATATACATTTTAATAATTATACACATAATAAAACAATGTATACAACATCGATAAGTAAATTATTTGGTTTAGTTGTATAAGAGAGGTATTTTAATTCATTTTATAAGTCTTTAGATAACGTAGATGTTAGTCACTACTCTCGAACTGATAACATACACGTGTAGACATTATTATTATTCTTAGTACATTCATTCTTATGTAACTGTTACCAATCGCCGACAATACCAACAATTTGTAATCCATATAACTAAAATATATGTAAATCATTATTCCGTTTTACTACTTACGTACATCATTAATAGGGTTGCATAATAAACAATAACATATATATTAAATACATTTATAAAATGTTATACAAGCGAGCCATCCAACATTATCGAATCCATAAGAATTCACATCAAACCGCGATATAAAATGTACACTAAATTAAAAGAAAACCAGTTATGAAGACACCTTTTCATGGCCTCGAGCGAGAAAACAAAGCTAAATAAAATCGAGACGATAATTGTAGGCGAGTATTTAAAAGGAACGCGCAATCGATTGGCGATCGACAACCCCCGCCAGTCCGGTCGTGTGGCGAGAACGTGTTGTACGTATGTGTGCTATGTATAAGTATACAGCCACACCGCCAACTAACGGATGTGGTCTGTCCGTCCGTCTATTTACCTACAAGTATCTAAAGCGAGCTCCATGGATGTCATTTAAACGATTTATAATACACACGAGAACGTTGAAAAAATACCGGGAACATTTTTGTGTAACGGTACGTCAGGCAGGCGGAAAATGTATAATAATCAAATTATGACTCTCAAATTGGATATGTTATTAATGTTGGTACTAAAGAAACAGAAATAAGATATTTCGTAGCTAAAAATTAGGTTTTCGAAACCTCACAATTCATTAATGAATGCAAACTCGTAAAAGCAAGTTACACTATTCAAAACTAAGAACTAACTTTATCATCTTCACAAAATTGATGCGAAAACAACTAGCAATTCTGTAGAAACTTGTTAAGTAATCGCCAACCCTAGAACGTGAAGGCGAGTTGAGCGGAGTTACTCCGTCGTTATCTACACTTGCTAGTTAGATATAAGAGCAGACTATACTTCTTAACATAGCGTGTAAGAGGTCGAGGCGAACCGATGCGCTACACTACGTCCTCTTTCTTGCCTTTGTTTACGACCCCACTATAGCTACTAACATAATATACGTTGCTATGCGTGCTATATATCTATGGGTAAGCAGAGTGCCAACGATTTCGATGCCACAGTGCCACACATCATTCATTTAGATGTTTGTTCGCTATTTGTATTTTGAAAAAACTATTACTTTGTTTCAGAAGGCATTTAATATATAAAACTGGTTTACGTGTTGTGCGATTCGTTTCGCGGTATGGTGTTTGTTATTAGAACAAATTAATGATTAAACTCGTCTTTATGGGAAATCAATTTGTGTCGTAACAGGTATATTAATATTTATTCAGAGTTTACAATATTTTCTGTGTTGGAGTGTTATTCGTTATTCAACAGAGTTACGATATAACATTTTTACGATTGCATAGTAACAGTGTTAGTATGACGTGTTTGGGGAATGTTTGATATCTATATCTACATGTACATAAATATCAGAAGATAACGCATTGACTGGTTAGCGTGTTTATTATTCGATTTTTTCATTATATTATTAATAATATTTTGGACGTTTGACACACAATGCCATCTACTCCCAAACTAAGCAGAGCTTGTACTATGAGTAACTAGACAACTGTAATACAATATTAATATATTTCCTTGTAAATACACACACATTATAGAGAACACCCAAACTCTGAAACAAATTCATACAAACATTTGGTATGACTTGGGAATCGAACTCGAAAAAAGACCTAAAGCACAGCAGTCGCATATGCTGCCAATGAGGCAGATATATTGTTATTATGCTCCTACTTCTAGGTATATTTATGAGACCTTGTTATGAAATCGTCTAAATACAAAGCGTGTGTAGCAATAAAACCATTTGATTCGAAAGGTTATTGTAAAAGTTCTAATCGCTCCAGAAACCCCAAAAGTACAATTTATGGGAAAGAAAAACTTTTTCTATTGAATTTACAAAAGCAATAAATCCAAGGCACACTTCTTTCATCAAAATTATCAAAAGACTCCAAGAACCATTGAAAACATGATCCAACAATCGACATTTTATTGAAAATAAAAACGAGAAAGGAAACTTCTCACAAACAAATTAATGAAACTTGTTAAGAATACAAACAAAAGCAAAGCTCAACGTCGTACAAACGAAAAAGCTAAATAGGTAAATAATGAAAGGTGAAAACTTTCAAATGAAATCCATTCAAACTTTTTACCAAAAAAAAACTTAGTTGAGGGAGAACTGTGGGGCACTAATTTAACTTTTGTTTAAGGGATATGAACAATGCTTAACCAACCAAGGGTTTAACATACTTGTGGTAACACAACTTGGGGCTCATATATGTATAATACCTTCAACTTTGTTAGACGCACATTAATCCACAAATGTAATAAATATGTTTAATGAAATTTATGTTAATTTATTTGTGTTTGTAACATTTACATTAGAATTTCCTTCTGCTTTGACACTATTAATCCGAGAGTAAAAACTTTAGAAACTCGTGATTATTTTCATATTCTAGTAGATAAAGATTTATGAGATGGATGCTTAAATATCACATTACATCATCTTTTACAGTCCATTGGTGGACAAAGGCTTCTACTTAGAAAAGAGATTTGAGCCTACTTGTTGGTTTTCCTTATCTTTGCAGTGATGTGGTCCTGCATAGTTTACTCATTAGTAGCCTCTTTATTTTTTATAGCATGATATGTATCAGTCAAGTGTTGCCGGACACGTAAGAAGATAGTTCACATAACATACAGACACTAATTCAAAAAGTGGCAGAATTTGACACATTATGAAATGTACTGCTAATATATTCTTTGGAAGCTGGTTCATTCCTATAAATATATGAATGAACCAGCTTTCTAAAGGCATGTTAGCAGATACTTTGTTTAATTTTAGGTAAGTTGGGTAATAGCGTAGTAATAGTATGGTAATAGTTCAACATGCACATACCCTTGTGTACAGCATGACATAGAAAGCCACACCCCCTGTCTTAATGCGACCCTTTCTAAGAGACCTAGTTCCGGCAGTAGAATTTTAAAGTTTATTGAAGATACAGATTTCTAGTTCTAAAGTTCAGACGCCTGCTATGTTTCAGAACCAGTTTTAACTGGTTTGCAAAAGACAATTTACTAACATAAACTGTATATAATTGAGTGTGGAAACTAAGATAATATAGTTATCTTCAGTTTTATCTATTGGTAGGTTAACATTATGAAATGTTTTTTATAATACTATGGGATCAAAGTGTGTTCTATGTTAGAATGAAATTTTTATGCTAAATATCCTAGTATCTAGGTGTGTTAGCACTCTTCACGTATAAAAGTTAAATTTTGTGAGTTTCCCTAAAACTAAGTAACTAGTTATTTTAGTGTACTTCTCTCATAATAGCGAATATTGTAAAACGTTATAAATTGTGCGTTTAATACAGTCTATAACTTACTCTTATAGCAACAAGTTTCGATTCTACATATAAACAATTATTGACTGACTCACCGTTAGAATGTCGGCCTTATTTGAATGTGAACTACGGCAAGCCCAATAGTATACACCTTATTCACTATCTAAGCACTAAGATCATACCGTTATGACCACATGTTAGTTACTTTTCATAAACGAAAAACTAATCAAAACTTAAATGTTTTTATTGAAATTTGGTCTCTAAAGGATTCTTAAAGCAACCAATTCAGTGTTAACACGTTTTCTCACGCGATCATGAGGTGACGCGTCGGCGTCGCCGCGAGATTAATGTCGTCGGCCGCCAGCCACCGCTACAGCAAAGCAATCACCGCGCTGGTAGAGCCGCATCAATGACGCTATCACATTCTTGCTAATTACTATCTATTATTGCAATTTAAGGCATTTTACAATCACTCCCGCACTTTTATGACACTATATCTACTTTGTTATTAGTAAATATATAGGAACTCACCGTAAATAAGCCGATTCCAACAACAAAGAGTCACCAGCCACGCGCTCCAATTATAGGGCACACACAAATCACGAAAGCACAAGAAGTTGAAGCAGTATAACTTCACAATAAAAGTTAGTTATATCCACAGATAGCGTGTAAAGTCAATTTGAACTAACTTTCCTAGGTTTTCGTGGGTACATTCACTGAACCGAGAAAGTACACCGTGAAGCACCGCCAGCTACATACAAAATGGCGGATTTGCGTAATGAAAGTGACGCGCTGACGCGCCGAAAACGCATGGCCAAAAATATTGTCAATGCCCAAAAACAGTGACAGCTGCTTTTTAGATAATTACGTAAAAAGAAAAATAATTGAAAATATATATAAATTTATGATAACACACAGGTCACTGATATTTTTTTTTATTTCAAAATCCTCTTTATAATTTTTCAATTCACATTAAGTATTAAAATAAAATGAGAAGAAAAAATTCAAAACTGTGTTTAGTGAATTTTACATTTTTAAAATAAAATATTAACTTTTTACTCACGTTTCAAACTAGGTATTCAATACTCAAATCTAGAAATTTAAATTTGTCTATGCCGCAATCCGTTCTAAAACTAAACTAAAACAGCATCTCACTTCGTTTGAGAGAAATAAAATTAACATTATAAAGGGCAAGTCTATGTATTTAGTACCAAGAAAATATTTAAAACAAAATATGTCTATAAAAATAAATATTATACTAAGTGAAAACTGATAGTTACGTTATAAACTCAAATCGTTTAATTCAAAGACAAGTTGCCTAAGTTTCGAATGTCAAGGCTTTCGAACGTCAATTATATAGCCATCTCGCTCAACAAAGTCCCAAAAAATAGAGATAGAGACATATACATTGTACTCTGTGATAGAGACAAAGCAGTGACACTGGGTTTTGTAAAAATTTCGATAACGCGAATAACGATACGTTCTCGTGGTAGTAAGGTCTGTGTATTTTTATGTACATTGTGATCTTAGTAATGCAAATCTTCTGTTAAACAAATATAATTGTTACTTCAGATTATTTTTCATTGGTTTTGAGAAAAATCACTCGTTATGATTGTAATGCTCGTTGGCATAACTACGTATGTTTCGTCTATATCATTGATCAATCAGCTGAG
Source organism: Spilosoma lubricipeda (assembly GCA_905220595.1). Classification (NCBI taxonomy): domain Eukaryota; kingdom Metazoa; phylum Arthropoda; class Insecta; order Lepidoptera; family Erebidae; genus Spilosoma; species Spilosoma lubricipeda. Next base: position 2,776,586 of record HG992296.1, read on the forward strand.
TTTTGTTTTCATTCCAAAGGTTCCCACGAGTGAATTATTGGAGTCAATTTAAGTGTGAAAGAATAGTTGGATAAAAGATTTCAAGCTGGAGGGCGATACGAGAAGTAAAATGAACGAGTTGAAGTCTCTGGAACATGCGACACTGAAGGTAAACTGTTAGCCATGTTACTTTTAACACTTATCCTTAATTATATTTTATCATCTAAATATTTCGTTATTAATGCAATTTTATTGCAAACTGCTGGGTTTTGTGCTTTAAATTTCACACCAAGAAAACTAAACGATGCAGTTTATTATTGCTGATCAAAATTATCACATGAAATGAAACAAATGTTTGGCTGTCCATGTATGTCTCACAGTAGCATCTAACTACTGTACGATTTTAATGTATGGGCTGTGAATAGATTTGTAACAATAGTCCAGGTGACACAGACCATATAATTTTTGATCAAAAGTTTCATGTAATCATAAATTTGGTCCATGTTTATAAAAACACCAGTGCTGAATAGCACATGTACATAAATCTTTTAAAATTACACCATTTTGATTGATTAGATCACAGTATTTTTTTATCTTAAAACTTTCAACAATTACATTTGATGCATTCAGTGAAGCTTTACACAAAATATATTTTTAACCAACTTTGAAAAGAGAGGTTCTCAATGTGGATGTATTTTTGTTTGTTTTATGTATGTTTGGGCATAACTCAGCCTTTTAGATAGAATAGCTTATTATTTTTTTTTGGTTTGAAAGGTATTTATAAATTCTGAAATAGCTATATTAATATGTAATAGAAAATTAGACTAAATAATAGAATATTAGATCTATAGATCTAATGATGAATTTCAGAGACTGACAATGAATCTCTTGAAAAAATGATACCAAATCAGCAGCGAGTGCTGTTATCGCTTAAATTTGAAGTCACTGGATGACAGACAATTTAAAAAAAATAAAAAGTTATATAGATTTGTCACTTCTGAAACCCCCTGTATACTAATTTCATGAAAATCCTTGAAGCTGTTTCATAGATTCACATTTATAATAATAAGAAAAGGTATAAAATAATAATAATAATTTATTTATACTCAAAATTCACAATTTCTCTTAATCACAGACATATAAAGATACAGGGTTATTGGTTAAGTCGACCCATTCCCCTTAAGGGAGTGTAGTTTACATCTTTAGCTGACTGATTTGACTATGATACACCCTATACTAAATTTAACCATTTTTGAAATATTAGAATTTAATTGTTTTTACTCGGCTGTCAGCTTAGATATTTTGAGATGGTCTTATTATTACTATTATTTGATTTTTACATGTAAAATAAGATACTTTATGACCTTAATAACCATATACGTTAAATGGATAAATAAGTCATTTTAGACGATTAAAACTTTAAAAAATAATAAAATTTAGTAGGTTACTTTTCTTCAAAAGATATAAAAAAAAATATATTATGGCGCTTGTTTTGGCGATGTGCTTAAAAATATATAAGTTTCATCAGCTATCCAACGAGATATAACAATGTAGGGATTTATCAAAAATTTGTAAAAAAAAACTTACTTGCGAACCAGGTCGCAATTCTAAAAGTCACACGCCAATTGGGTTACATCAAGCAGACCTTTTGTCCACGTAATCTCAGAAAAGGCTTAACTGGCTTGAATGCGGTATCACTAATGCATTGTGGTTTGCTCTACTTAAAATTTAGTATTTCTTTCATTTCAATGGGTTCATAAATAAAAAAGTTATATTAAAGAATTACTGCGGTTTATGTCACTAACACTTCCATATCTACAGAATTAGTACACTCGGTTAAGAACTTAAGACTCACAAATAGATTAATAATATCTTATCTTATATATAAAATTCTCGTGTCACAGTTTTCGTTCCCATACTCCTCCGAAACAGCTTGACCGATTCTCATGAAATTTTGTGAGCATATTGAGTAGGTCTGAGAATCGGCCAACATCTATTTTTCATCCCCCTAAATGGTAAGGGTCACCCATCCTTAAAATATTTTTATGGCAAAACGATGTTTGCCGGGGTCAGCTAGTAATAAATAAAAATCAATATTTCGTACATCTAACACACAACGCCATCTAGTCTCAAACTAAGCAGAACTTGTAATATCATACAAATATTTGATCCGACCCGGGAATCGAACCCGAGAACTCCAGAACAGCAGTCGCGTACGCTACCAGTCAAACAGATAAACATTTTATGTTCGAGAATAAATAAAAAAATAATTTTAGAAGTATAATTGTTATAGTAAACATGCATGAATGCATTCTAACGATAAAATACTGTTCAATAAACCAAAAACGGAAGGTAGCATAAACAGATTCAAACAAATAATAAAAATCTATACAAATAAATAAAATTGGAGTGTCTGGTTGTAATATTAAAATAACCACTTTTTACTAAATGCATATGTATGTATACACGGTACATATACCAAAAATATAGCTAAAAAAAATTTTTGTCTGTCTGTCTGTCGGTCTGTCTGTCTCTCTATCTGTCTGTCTGTTTGTTCCGGGTAATCTCTAGAACGGCTGGACGGATTTAGACGGGACTTTCACTGGCAGGTAGCTGATGATCCGGGGAGTAACTTAGGGTACTTTTTTAAACTAACTTTGTCCCGCGGCGTCACTCGCGGTACAACAATAACCGCGGGTAACACCGCGGGGTTCAGCTAGTATTAAATGTGGGTAGAATATGTAATTGTTAACAGGGCCGCATTTAGGCGCTACTCAGTGCGACGCGCACCGTCCATCGAGATGAATTCGTCGTTCAGTGCTGCTCGGACAGTGCAATGGCGTCCGCGCGCGGAGCGATCGCGCTGTATAAGCTTCATACATTGTACTATCCGTCGCGGACATCAGCGTCGGTCATCCGTGTCGTACTGAAGAGCTCCTTAAATTTCATCACAAAATGTTTAAGTTTTAAAAACTACAACATTTCGTTTTTAAAACTTTTGCTTTTTTAATTATTTTTTTATTATTTAGCCGACCCCAATAGATCTTGGCAATGATAAAGGCTGGGAGCCTGTGAAGATGCCTTTTTCATTTTGATTTTTAATGATTTGTGTCCTCGTGTCCTCTCGAAAGTTGTTTTATTTTGGGTTCAATTTTCTGGTAGGACCAAATGTTTATATGATCTGCAAATATTTGTTTCCAAATTCCGTGTATAATATGTAAGTACACAAGTATTTTTGTAGAAGGCCTATGTCCTGTGTTTGACGTCTTTCGGCTGATTTAAAACAGTTATCTAGTACCCACAGTACAAACTCTGCTGGATTACTATGGTTAGCAAATTAAGTAATAATTTAATTTGATTAAATTTAGTAAGTTGATCGTTAAAAACATGGTTGGAAAAATTTTATTGTTGTAGTGTATGTATCATATTATTGACGCCAAAGAAATTAATGCTAGTGAAAGTTTATGCAATAAAGCTGAAGTGTTTGTTTTTAGTTCTAGGGGTAAATTACTGTAATTAAGAACAGGATTATTTAGCCTAATTAATAAGAAAAGTTATATAGCATTACACTATGACAATTTGCAGTGGAGTAATGATATAGTTATTGCTCCACTGCTTTAATTTTTAACATCTGTTTGAGACACGGCGTATTTCCCGAGAGTCTGAAACGCTCACTGATTCATCCAATACACAAAAGTGGCAGTAGAGACTGTGTCGAAAACTATAGACCAATCTCCGTATTGACCGGAATCTCCAAATTGTTTGAAAAAATTATCAACACACGTCTTATGAAATTCTTTATTCAGGAGAACATCATCTCTCAATCTCAATTTGGCTTTCAACCTAATAAATCAACTGAAGACGCCATAACGAAATTGGTTAATCACGTCGCCAGTACCTTGGATCAAGGAAAAAAATGTTTGGCTGTTTTCCTGGACCTCGCCAAGGCATTCGACACGGTCTCTACTTCCACCCTCTTAAAAAACTGGAGGCAATTGGCATACGCGGCATGGCCCTAAAACTTCTCCAAGACTTCCTGACGAATAGATTCCAGTCAATAAAAATTGGGGATCTGATTAGTACAGCCCTACCAATCACATGCGGCGTCCCACAGGGAAGTGTCCTTGGCCCAAGTCTCTTCCTCATTTACATTAATGAACTCTGTCAGTACAATCCATCTAATGGCACTATATTTTCCTATGCCGATGACACAGCACTCATATTTCATGGAGAGACTTGGGCTGATGTTCAGTCACATGCGGAACGGGAGCTCTACCAGACATCACTATGGTTGAATAAAAATCTATTAACATTAAACACAGCTAAATCCAAATATATTACTTTCTCCATCAGCAAAAACAACCGTCCAAGTTTAAATAATTTTAGAATAAAATTACATACCTGCCATGATCTAAATTCACAGACCTGTTCCTGTACACAATTTGAAAAAGTTGAAAGCATAAGATACCTCGGTGTTCAACTGGATGAACTGCTATCATGGGCTCCACACATTGATCTTATATCGACCAGAATGCGTAAAGTGATTTGGATTTTTAAAAGAGTTCGTAATGTACTCAATCCTAAAATACTGAAAACTATTTACTATGCTCTTGTCCAATCAATCTTCTCCTACTGTATAGCGGTCTGGGGCGGTACCTATAAAACTAAAATAATAAAAGTTGAGCGGGCCCAACGATCAATCCTCAAGGTTATGCTTAGGAAGCCGTTCCTCTACCCGACAACAAATTTGTACAAGGATGCCAATGTCATGACAGTTCGTCAAATATTTATTTTGAGTAGTGTTATCCGTATACATAAACTGACTCATTATGACCCACATACTACGTACTCATCCCGAAGAAGAAATCGAATTTGTGATACTGTTCAACATAAAACTGCCTTTCTCAGACGACAACATCTCTTTCTTGCACCGTACCTATATAATAAGCTTAATCCGATTTTAATTTTTTTCTCAAAAACTACTTTTGAGTGTAAATCTATTATTCAAAATTATTTACTCAATCTATCATATGCCGACACTGAATCACTCATCACCATAGTAAGGTGACGCAGAATAAAGTAAAAATAAATAAAACATTTGTATTACACTCATACCTACACGAATGCACAAACTCACACACGCACCACACACACGCAAACACACACATAAACACTCACACATGCACGACACACACACGCACTCACACTCACGTTACACATAGTAACGCACCACAGTTTATCGACAGACTATACTGAGCTGGTGTGAATCCTGAAGTCCTGAAATACAGGTCTTGACCTAGTTTAGGCTCCAGTCCACCCCAACCTACAAATTTTGTCTCTGTAATAATTTATTGATATTGTAAAATGTATTCTTTGTGGTGGAAAAATAAACATATTATTATTATTATTCCACTGCTCTGTCTGTCCAATTTTAGGAAAAACTGTTAACAATTTGTTAATGATTAGCTAATTAGTGATACCATTGCCCTCCGTTTCGTCATACATAGTTTGACTGTCTCGGTGGCGCAGTGATATCGTATGCGACTGCTGTGCTTGAGGTCTCGGGTTCGATTCCCGGGTCGGATTGTTTGTGTGACACATGCGATACCATTGCCCACCGTTTTGTTATACACAATTAGACTGTCTCGGTGGTGCAGTGATATCGTATGCGACTGCTGTGCAGGTCTCGGGTTTGATTCCCGGGTCGGATTGTTTGTGTGACTTGCAGTGTTTTCTATTTATAATATGTACGTATTTACAAAAAAAAAAGTAGATATGTATTTATAACAGTTGTCTAGTATCCATAACACAAGTTCTGCTTAGTTGTAGGCTAAAATCCAAAATATTTTTATGTTTTATAATGTACTAAAAAAATGCAAGAAAGAATACTCAAATTCTTGTTTATCGATGATATTTTTTCAGGTACCGTATGAAATATTTAACAAGCGGTATCGCAATGCTCAGCGTGTGTTGGACGTGGAAGCACGCCAGGTGGGGAGCACGGCACATGAGCTTGAAAACGTTGCCAGAAAAGAACCTGTCACTGCCGGAGAAATTGAAAAATTACTTGGTGGAATGGTGAGCTTTAGTGACGTAATAATATATACCAGGTCAAATTTCGACCAGTGGTCTCTCATTGGTCGAAATTCGATGCACTCCTCTTTGATGTTAACTTTAACTGTGCAAAATTTCATACTGTTCTGTATGCATAATTTTCGTAAAAGGGGTACTATTTTTTTGTCTCGTATTAATTTACAATCTCAAAATTTTTAAGGATTACTATGTTTGTAAAAGAAATATATATTAATTTGAGGTTTTTTTAAAAGTTATATGTACACCTTATAGTACTACAAGTACAAAATAAGATATTTAAAAAAAAAAATGTTTTATCCCTCTGTTTACTTTTTGTCAATTCCGACCCTGTACACTACCTATAGACCCGCGAATGTTTGTTCGAAACAGTATTTTCTATTGAGGACGCGACTTGACTGAGACGCTCTTCCTATTACAGGTTGAAAGATTAACAGCAATGAAGCGTAAGGCATCAGAAGCGATCACAGAAGAGGTGCAGGCTGCTTACGTATGTAAGAAGAGACTGGACCACTTGAAAGAACAGGCAACGGCTCTATCTGAACCGAGCACTCCACAAGTCAAGGTAAACTATCACTCCCATTGGCTCATTGAATTAAATTGATTCTTGCGAATTTGATCTTATCCTTCAGAACCTCTTAATTTTAGTAAACTTACTTTTGTCTCTCCGGTTCCGTCCGCGTGTATGTCCTTCCTCAAGAATCGAAGTATCTACATATATGCCAAATTTCATTGAAATCAGTGCAACGGTGTAACCGGGAAAGCGTAATGAACAGACAGATAGTTACTTTCGAATTTGTAATATGGAAGTATGGATTTTTCAAAACCGTACAAGTACTATTTTAACAAAAATAAATCCGACTTCAAGGTTCGACTCGATTTCTCTTGGATGCCATCATCAGATATTAATGTAATTATCATGGTACCACCGTTGGGATATCTCCTTTCCATTAAAAAAAGAATCATCAAAATTGGTTCATAAATGACGAAGTTAACTCCCAACACGCATAAAAAATATAAAGAAATAACATACGGTCGAATTGACAGACCTCCTCTTTTTTTTGAAGTCGGTTAAAAAGTATTACCTATAGTGAAATCCTATGAATTTTTTGACCTTTAAAATGTGACCTTGAGGTTTTACATTCTGGTGATGGTGTGTTCATGGGTCATTAATATTGATCCTGGTGTACAGGAGTCACAGTAGTGGGCGTGTTAGGCGTGTTAGAGGGTTAAGGGTCTGATATTAAATACTAGTTATAGTTTTATCCACAGACAGCGGTGAACCAGTGGCGCAAAGTTCGCTTGGACCGTATGCTCGTGGAGTACTTCCTGCGTAATGGATACTATGAGTGCGCCAACAAACTCGCCACAGCCAGGGGACTGAGGGATCTCACTAACGTCGGTAAGTTTATTTTTATTTTTTACAACTACCCGCATTAACTATGAATATTCTTTAATATGTGATAGGCTAACTTCAGAAGATATGGTCCTTTAATGTATCTTGACTGCCTTTACGTTTCTCGACTATCCTCTTTTCACACAGGGTTTATTGAAGTAAACTCAGTTTTGTAATAAGTTCACTTTTGTACATGATATTTTCTTGTACTGTATATATATTAATGTGTTTCATGTGTACAATAAATATACAAATACTAAGAGAATAATATTTATAGTTAGTATTTATCGTAAATACCAAGAGTTGCCTGGTATTTAATGGGAACAACACAATTGCACTGGAGGGGTAACTAAGTCGAGCGAATAAAACTACAACTTGTCACTTGTTCTAAAATATTGTATTGTTACCCAGAGCTGGATCCAAAAAAATATTACACAGGCTTCTTATACTACTGTACTAACAACATCAATATCGCGATTTAGATAAAATGCACAACGCCCTCTATCGAGAATCAAAGAAAACTGTTATTATATTCCTATATTATTTTGCGGTTCAACATGCCGCCCACCAAGGACATTTAGTGAGGAAATGTCCTTCTGAATAATGTAAAACATATTGAATATATAAAATTGTACTGTAAAAATTGTAAAACACTAACATAAATAAGACAGATTTTCGATAGCTCATCAAACAACTCGAAAGAGTTTTACATTATAAGTAGTAAAAAAAATACAATACACAGTAGCTAAATTAGAACCTTAACTATAAGCATTTGTTAATAATTTGTACAATCAACTATAAAATAAAAACAAGCCACAAGTTACCTAATCTGAAACAGGCAAAATACATAATTTCGAGGTTGGTCTCTTTAACAACGAAGAGCTTGTACGCAGTGTGACTACGCGGGTGATATTATCCTTACCCGGATGCTTTTGTTCGACACGACCTAGTAACCAACGACTTGGCGGCAAATCGTCCTCCTTAATTAGAACTATGTCACCGACATTAGGTTCTGATGTCTGTTTAGACCACTTATAGCGATGCATGAGGTTAGAAATATATTCTGAAGACCAACGTCTCCAGAATGATTGCAACATTCTTTGTATGAATTGCCATCGCGTCAAGCAAGCCACGTTGGAGTTTTCATACGAGTGATCAGGTACATTTAAAATAGACTCTCCAATTAAAAAGTGTCCGGGAGTTAATGGCATAGGCTCACCAGGGTCCGTTGAGTTAATGATGCTTATAGGCCGCGAATTCAAACAAGCTTCTACTTGGATGAGAAGCGTACTCAACTCCTCATATGTAAGTGTCGATTCCCCTATCACACGTTTCAGGTGATACTTTGTGGACTTCACCCCTGCTTCCCACAGTCCACCAAAATTAGGACCGCGTGGAGGAATAAAGTGCCACTCAGTGCCATTGGATGCCAGATTCTCAGCTATAATGGGTTGCATAGCCCTTAGGTTTTGAAGTTCCTTAGAGGCACCGACAAAGGTGGTACCGTTGTCACTCCATAATTTAGCGCAATGGCCTCGCCGAGCTACAAATCGTCTGAATGCAGCAAGGAACGCCTGAGTGGTCATATCGCTAACAACCTCCAAGTGAAGAGCGCGAGTACACATACACACAAACAGACAGATGTAGCCCTTGTATGCACGGTGTCCACGACCCTTAGCAGTGCGTATGTGGATTGGACCGGCATAATCAACTCCGCTATGTAAAAAAGGTCTTGCAGGTGTGCAACGTACTGTTGGAAGTGAACCCATTAATTGGTTCTGACTATTAACTTTATATCTAACACACCTTACACATTTCCGAAAGTGTTTCTTAACTAAATTTTTAACTCCTATTATCCAATAAGCCGTTCTCAGATAACCCATCATGAGCTGTGGACCTCCGTGAAACGTTCTAAGATGAGCGTCCGCTACGATGAGTTCAGTTAAATGCGTATCACTTGGCAGTATTATTGGATGTTTTGTTTGCTCATCTAATTCTGATTTCTGGATTCTACCCTTTGCTCTCATAATACCTTGATGGTCAAGATAGGGACACAATGAATTTAATTTACTTTTAGACTTTAGGTTCTGACTCTTCTGTAATTGTAAATATTCCTCACTAAACCTATCCCTTTGTACTTCCTTAATGCATACGTTTAAAGCTGTTTCTATTTCTTGCTTTTGTAAATATGTCTCTGGATTTTTTCCTTTGTTCAGAAATCTTCTGCAATATGCTATCACTCGAAGTAATCTTGGTAAGGAGGAAAACCGTTCTACAATGGAATCGCTTGGTACCACTGCTATATGTGAACGAATAGCGCGTACAGATTCTTCCAAATTATTTTTTAAATCTTTTGGCCTTTCGTAATTGATCGTTTGATTTTTCAGAAATGAAGGCCCCGAAAACCATAACTGATGCTCTATCAACTGACTGGGTAATAGACCTCGGGAGGCGCAGTCTGCCGGATTGTTTTTTGTGGAGACATGAAACCACTGATTTGAATTTGTACTTGATAATATCTCGGAAGTACGATTAGCGACAAACGTTTTCCACCTGCTTGGATGGCTATTAAGCCAGGATAGAACTACAGTGGAATCCGTCCAGGCTCTAATTCTTTCTCGTGGAATGTTTAGAATGTCTGCCGTTTCAGTTAGTAGTTGTGCCATCAGTACTGCTCCACACAACTCCAGTCGCGGGATGCTTATTTGTTTTAAGGGAGCCACTCTAGTTTTTGCTACCACTAAGGAAACATGTACTTGTCCTGTGACTTCAATCCTACGTAAATAAATAACTGCAGCATAGGCTGACTCAGAGGCATCACTGAACCCGTGTAGCTCCAGATCGTCAGTAGGCCTGCTACCAAACCAACGAGGGATCCGGGCTTTAGTAATGAGGGCGAGTTCATCACGGTAAGCAGTCCACTCTTTTACTAACCCTATGCTCAGTTCTTCGTCCCAGCCAAGTCCTGTAAGCCACAATTTCTGAATGAATATTTTAGCTAGCACAACACATGGAGCCAACCAACCTAGTGGGTCGAAGAGTCTTGAAATTTCAGAAATTATGACTCTCTTTGTCACAGGTGTACCTAGTGTTGGGGGAAGATTAACCGAGTACTGAAAAATATCTTCTTTACGATTCCAGATAAGACCTAAAATTTTTATTGTGCTATCTAACTTTAGTTGTATTTGATCTCGCTCTTTGATTCCTTCTTCTATTTGATCTCTCAGATCGTTACTATTGTTTTGCTTCATTTCACTAACTTGCTCATTTCTATTACTAGTGTCCCTTGCCTGAATAACTTCTAACATTTCTTTAGAATTGCTGTTCCATTTTTGCAGTTGAAACCCTCCTGTCTTTAATAACGCTGTCATCTGTTGGTATATGTTGATTCCCTCTTCCAGGCTGTCACACCCAGTCATCAAATCGTCCATGTAGAATGCATTTAAAACGATATTACGAGCCAATGGATAGTCATCTCCTTCATCATAAGCAATCTGATGAAGCGTACGAACTGCCTGATATGGTGCCGAAGCTGTACCGAAAGTGACAGTAAGCAATTCGTAGTCTTGCAATGGCATTTCAGAATTATCTCGCCATAAAATTCTTTGGAACTTGACGTGCTCCTCAGCTACCCTTACCTGCCTATACATTTTAATAACGTCAGCCACAATCCCAACAGCATGTCGGCGCCATCTTAAAATTGTGTGACGCAAATCAGCCTGCAACGTCGGTCCGACCATCAAAGTATCATTTAATGATACACCTCTATTGTTTTTTTCAGATGCGTTAAACACTACTCGAACTTTCGTAGTGGTTTTGTCTTCTCTGACTACCGCATGATGGGGCAAGTAAACTGCTATTTCCTTTTTATCATCCTTTAGTGTTACAGCTCTCATGTGTCCCATCTGTATATATTCCTTGATTACCTTTGTATATTCTTCCTTTAATTTCTCATTCCTTCCCAATCTTCGTTCCAGTGATTTAAATCTTATTTCAGCGATGCTGCGTGAATTTCCCGCCTTACATTGGGGATCCTCATCTCTAAATGGGAGTTTCACGATATACCGTCCGTCTTCATCTCTTTTCGTTGTCTGCTTGAATAGCTCCTCACATCTCTCTTCTTCCGGGGTTAGCATTTTCTTAACATTTTTCGTTTCTTCTATTTCCCAAAACTTCTTAAGGTTATCATCTTCGTTTATTTGAGCATGCATGACACTAACGTTTCTTGACGCTATATACCTTTGATTAGCGGTATCGACTACACCAGACAGGATCCACCCTAAGGTAGTGCTTTGTGCGATAAGAGTACCGTGAGGACTCTTCACCATACCTTCCTGAATGATACAGCTATAGACATCCGCACCTAACAGAAGATCAATTTTGTTGGACATGTTAAATTTTGGGTCTGCGAGATATAGCCCTTTGGTGCTGATCCAATCAAAGTTGCTTGTGTCGATGTTCTTCTCTGGTAAGTACGTCGTAATTTTATTTAACACATAAGCACTTACTTGTAGTTGAAAACTGGGATCAACGCGGGATTGAATGGTCATATTTACCATATATTTGGCTACCGTAGCCTTACTGTTACCTAACCCTGTTATGAATCCCTGAATCGGGATTCGCTTTAGTCTCAGTAATTGAACGGTGGCCTCCGTAACAAAACAAGCCTGAGAACCTTGATCAAGCAAGGCTCGGACTATTTGTTGATGACCCATCTTAGACTCGGCCTTTATTAGAGCAGTGGCTAATAAAACCTGTCGCGGTTTTAGGATTGTGCCTGTCGAAAGACAGGACACAATGGGTTCATCGCCGTTTGCATTATGAGACGAATCAGTTAATGTGTTTTTATTGTTATTGATACTAACCGGGTGTAATAAAGAATGGTGACGTTTCTTACAAACTCTGCAAGTTGCTGGGTTTTTACATTCATAAGCATTATGAGTACTGCCTAAACAGTTGAAACATATGTGCCGCTTGGATACAAAATCACGTCGAACATGTACCGGTTGCTTAGCAAACATTTTGCAGAAGCAAAGCTTGTGTGATACCTCCTGGCAGTATTCACAACGCCTGGATGATGAATTCGTGGCCAACAAAGCCTTGTGATTTGGCCCCGCTAAGCCTCTACCCTGATGACCCGAAGACCGATTAGGCTCCACGAACTCTAAAGCTCGATATCTCGTCTCCAAGAACGTTTTAAACTGTTCCATGGATGGCAATTCATTACCACTCAGGTGACCGATACTAAGCTCCCATTGTTTACGCGTTTCAAAATCCAATTTGTACGATATAATATGTATTATGATTACATCCCACGTAGTCACATCAACGTTTAAGTTTGTAAGTGCCTTTAAACAGTCATTGGTTGTGTCGAACAACTCTTTAATACCTTTACCCGACTCCTCGAGTAAACGCCTTTGACCAAATAAACGCTTTAAAATACAATCAGCCAAATGTCTTTTGTTATTATAACGTCTTTCTAAAATTTCCCAACATTGATTATAGTTAGCGTTACTTATTGGCGTGTATCTAATTAATTGCTCAGCTTCTCCCCTAAGATGATCTTTTAAATAGTGTAATTTTTGGCAATCACTTAAAGACTCATTGTTATGTACTAAAGCTTTAAATAAGTCGTTAAAAGTAGCCCATTCTCTATACTCTCCCGAAAATGTAGGAATTGATATTTTGGGTAATTTAACAAAAGCACTAGTCTTTCTATTACAAGAATCTGTTTCAGTTTCTTGTGCTGGGACTTTCACAGAAATCTTATTACGCACTGTCTTCAAGTGAGCTTTGTAATTTATATAAATTTCTTCTGTTGAATCATAAATGTTTTCTAACTTTTGATCTATCTCTTCGATACTATATTTTTCATATAATTTACAATGCGCACTCTCAAAGTTAGCCCAATTTTGTTCTAATAGTTCTTGCCTAGTTTCAACATATTCTACCGTAAGTCTCTCCTTTGGAGTTTTCTTAAAGTTAACGAAACCCTTTTGAACAGACGTTTGTATTTTTTGCAAAATATTAACTATACCCTCCATTATTATTTTATTAACAAAATACTAAATTTGTAAAAACTTATACAGTTAACTACAAATAACAACTTTAAAATATCATATGTGTAATAAGAAACTATTTCTGTCTACAAATACTAACCCTTGTCGATAGTTCAAAATAAAACTTTTAAAATTGTACCTAACCAAAGTAGTAGTAGCTATGTTTCAATAACTTGTAAAATTATTCTAAGTGCTAAATATTCTTGAAAAAATTACAAGTGTTTTAAAGTAGTTTTACTATCGGGGCAAATCGGGCATAGGTTCCCCGTTCCCTCGTTTTTTTTAAAACTATTCTAAGTTCCTAACTAAACATGCAACAACTTACAAACTAATATTTAAAATTATTCTAAGTCCAAAATTTTCTCACAAAAGTTCTATGTTAAATTCTTCAAGTAAATACGGTTCAAAATTGTTTCTCTAATTGGCATTGATGATCACGAACAAAATATATAAAATAAATTGTACTCACAAATTCACTTCACACTCACAACTCCCAATTAATCGCACTGGTGCTGCCCTCTGTGATGAATACAGGCAAGCTTCTAGTAGTGCCGTCTGTGATGTCACTATCGAACACGATGCTTGATGCTCATCTGGTAATGTCTCCGTGACGTCACCTTGTTGCACTGCCGCTGTCTGCCAACTTCACCGCTTCAAAGCGGTCTGCTCCGGACGTAGCCGGTGCAGGGTCTCCTCGTACCTTGCCGCAACAATCCGCTGCGAGTACGGGATACGGTCCAAGCTTGGACCGTTGTACTCAAAAATAATCCGGTTTCGATGGACCAATCGTAAATACCAAGAGTTGCCTGGTATTTAATGGGAACAACACAATTACACTGGAGGGGTAACTAAGTCGAGCGAATAAAACTACAACTTGTCACTTGTTCTAAAATATTGTATTGTTACCCAGAGCTGGATCCAAAAAAATATTACACAGGCTTCTTATACTACTGTACTAACAACATCAATATCGCGATTTAGATAAAATGCACAACGCCCTCTATCGAGAATCAAAGAAAACTGTTATTATATTCCTATATTATTTTGCGGTTCAACAATTTACGACTGCGTTCGTAACTGACTTTGGTTTAAAAACTAATGCATTTCTTTTTGACATTCAGTTATAAGGAATTATTTTATTTATCTTATACTTAATTATCAGATAGCGCTCTCTCACTCATGCTTTCCAGCAGGCGATGAAAAACATGACTAAAATCCAGATACTTATTTTAATTTAACTAAGCTATCTGATAATTAAGTATTAGAGAGTAAAAAAGATAAAAAAAGTAGATAAAAGTATATATACTTCTTTATTGTGTATATTTATTACAAAGTTGTTACTTATTTATGTTGATTCTATGTCTAAATATAAACGAATTGTTGCTTTTATGTTTGATTGTTAACGATTATAATTCGTTATTAAATATAACATTACTTACTCTGTAAATTATTCATAGATAAGTATCACATCTTTTGTGTTAACTAATGCTTATACTAAGTTTTCGTAATGTATTTATTTTATTGTCACATTCAGGCCTAAAAAAAATGTTATTGTTGTTTTTTAAAAAAATATGTCAATAATATAACTGAACCGCTGTCAAAAATTTAATTAAACCTATTTGGTTATTGGTAAGACAAACCTATTTGATTCATGAATGCTATTTGATCATTTCTACGTACTCTTTGTGGGTCTTGGAATGGATTTCGGATATGATTGTAAATATCGATTGCGATATTATCTCGAACATGATGAATATGTCCAACCGATTGAAATATAAAAGACTAATCCATGCAAATAAATGAAATTGAAGCGTCTGTTTGTAACTTCAAATTGACAAGTTTTCACTAAATGCATAATGCGTTCCAGAGTCAGCTAGACTGGTTTACCACCGCGGGTACCATCAGCGCTCAGTTAATATAATAAATGAATACTATACATCCTTTGTAGATATATACAGCGTGGCCGCTGAAGTAGAGACGGAGTTATACTCGCAGCGCTCATCTCGGTGTTTGCAGTGGTGTGCAGATAACAAGAGCAAGCTTCGGAAGCTCAACTCCAACATGGAATTCAAGATACGAATACAGGTACACTAGATTTTTTTCCATAATTATCACAGAAAACCGCTGTTAAATAGCGCTGTGTTTGTTAGGTGAAACCTAGTGAGTAAGGATAACGGAGGCCCGTACCCATACCCACATCCCTTTCCCCATCCCCCAAAGGTCGGCAACGCACTTGTGATGTCTCTGGTGTTGCGGGAGTCTATGGGCGACGGTAATCGCTTACCATCAGGTGATACGTCTGCTCGTTTGTCCAATATACCATCAAAATAACTTTTTTAGTAAAGCGAAATAAGGGTGAACTAAATTTTTTTTTTGTATAATCCAGTTCTGTCTTAGCAATTTAACTATTTCTGCTAAGCCCATTCTGTTGAATTCATCAAAAAAATCAGTCATATAACTATAAAAACCTTTACAGTTCGATACAAGTGGAGCTAAAAACACGTTAGCATTTATAAGTTTTTTTATTTACTTTACTGATTGTATATGATATATTTTAGTGGTAATATTCTTAAACTGCCCAAGTTCAATGCTCATTGTTCCCGTTCTAGTATGCAGTACACTCAACCTAAACAGAAAATCAACTTTATACGAATTTTTCTCTCCTTTTCTCGATAGATGGTGTTGTCGTCGATTTAAAGTTATATTTTTGTTACCGAAATACCAGAGAAATTTATTAAATATCCATATCTAACAGCATTGCCACACGCCGTTTAAACAAAATTATAATGTCCAGGCGGCAGTTTAGTCACGTTTTTTGGGGTTAAATGGCAAGACATCCAAAGTGAAGTTAGTTAGTCGTAGTGCTTTATCGTCAATAAAATTGGCAGACACTTTACATATCAGGGATAATACAGAATGTAGTAAATAAACAAAATTATAGCAAATGAGTATTTTTTAGGGTCCCGTGCCAAAGGCAAAAACGGAACCCTTATAGATTCGTCATGTCTGTCTGTCCGTATGTCACAGCCACTTTTCCGAAACTATAAGAACTATAATGTTGAAACTTGGTAAGTAGATGTATTCTGTGAACCGCATTAATATTTTCACACAAAAATAGAAAAAAAAAAAAAAAAATTTTAGGGGTCCCCATACTTAGAACTGAAGCTCAAAACATGATTTTCATCAAATCCGTACGTTTGGGGTTTCTATGGATAGGTCTTTAAAAATGATATTGAGGTTGCCATCTGTATTTGCAGGAGTTCATAGAGTTGGTTCGCCAAGACAAACGCCTCGAAGCTGTGCGCTACGCCAAGAAACATTTCTCTACTTATGAAGACGACCAGCTCGAGGACATTCAGCACTGTATGGGCATGCTCGCCTTTCCCAAGGATACAGGTATGTTTATAAGTTATTGTAAAAGACCTGACTGTGGTAAATCCAAAGATTTTTAGTAATTTATCATCTTTTCTTGGTAAAAGTCTGAGCCATTTACTGATAGTCGTTTTATTCCATTCGCTTAGTGAATTAATGCCTTCTGATATTATAAATGTCGAAATATACATGTAACTAGCTGTCCCGGCAAACGTCGTTTTGCCATAACTACTAATAAATTAAAAATTAATTAAAAAAACATTGTCCAGCGGACAAAATTGTGAATCTAAACCATTCCCAGATCCCCTTGAACACACACAAAAAATTTCATCAAAATCGGTCCAGTCGTTTGAGAGTAGTTCAGTGACATACACACTCACAGAAGAATTATATATATAAAGACTAGCTGTCCCGGCAAACGTCGTTTTGCCATAACTACTAATAAATTAAAAATTGATTAAAAAAACATTGTCCAGCGGACCAAATTGTGAATCTAAACCATTCCCAGATCCCCTTGAACACACACAAAAAATTTAATCAAAATCGGTCCAGTCGTTTGAGAGTAGTTCAGTGACATACACACTCACAGAAGAATTATATATATAAAGATAAGAACATTCTTACTGTAGGTTAGGTTAGAATGGTGAGCAGTGACGGTTTGGTATATGTTAGTATTGGGAGTAAAGCAATCCACTCAAACTCATCTTATCCTAATGATTCATCTGGATCTGTCGCTTGGCGGTCGTTGATTTTATAATCCACTAGCCGACCCACGCCCGTGGCGTGATAATTTCTACCGTTTCTGAAACCTTTTCCATTGGTGCTCCGCTCCTATTGGCCCTAGCTTGATGATATATAGTTTATAGCCTTCTTTGATAAATGTACTATCCAACACTAAAAGAATATTTCAATTCTGACCAATGGTTCTTGAGATTAGCGCGTTCAAAGAAACAAACTCTTCAGCTTTATATATTAGTACTAGCTGATGCCCGCGGCTTTGCTCGCGATGAAGTTGATTATATGTATTTAATTAAAACTGTGTAAAAGTATGTTTCAGTAATTTATTCATGTTTTTAAACGTATTTTTTGTTTGAGCAATAGCCCATTTAAAAGAACTTTCATACAAACATTCGACCCATATTTCATCCCCTTTAGGAACAGAATTCGCGTAAATGCTGATATAAGTATTCATCTATTTGTAATCAGAAACATAAAGACGAAAGTTTTTAGGCTGCCTAATAAAAAAATGACGGACTTCCAAACTTACCAATATATGAAATGTCAATGCCTATTTCTCCCCTTAGGGGTAGAATATCCAGAAACGCTTAGATATGCATCTACTCGTTTTTAATTAGTAACCCAAAGGTAATATTTTATGTTTCTAATTCAAAAATGATAGACTTCCATGCAATCTTGCAACCCCTATTTCACCCCCTTAGGGGTAGAATATCCAGAAACGCTTAAATACATATCTACTAATTTTTAATCAGTAGCCCAAAAACAAAGTTTCGAACTTCACAAATGAGGGATTTCCAGACTAACCTATATGCGAAATGTCAACCCCTATTTCACCCCTTAGGGATAAAATATCCAGAAACACTTACATACATATGTACTCATTTTTAATCAGTATCCCAAAAACAAAGTCTCATTTTTTCAACTTAAAAAATACGGTTTTCCGGACTAACCCATTTGCGAAATGACAACCACTATTTCACCCCTTAGTTATAGAATATCCAGAAACGCTTAGATAGGAATCTACTTATTTTTAATCAGTAGCCCAAAAATAAAGTTTCATTTTTCTAACTTTAAAAAATGAAGAACTTCCATACAAACTTTCAATCCCTATTTCACCCCCTTATTTATTTATTTACCCTTAGGGGTAGAGTATCCAAAAACGCTTTAACAGGTGTCTACTCATTTTAAATCAGTAGCCCAAAAATATAGTTTAATGTTTCTAACCTTAAGAAATAACGAACTTCCATACAAACTTTCAATCCCAATTTCATCCTCTTAGGGGTAGAATATCCAAAAATGCTCAAATACGTCTTTACTCTTTTTTAATCAGCAGCACATAAATAAAGTTTTATGTTTCGAACTTCAAAAATGACGGAATTCCAGTCTAACCTATGTACGAAATGTCAACCCCTATTTCACCCCTTAGGGATAGGATATTCAGAAACGCTGAAATACACATTTACTCGGCGCGCAATTGGAGAGGCCTATGTCCAGCAGTGGACTGCGATAGGCTGATGATGATGATGATGACACATTTACTCCTTTTTAATTAGCAACCCAAAAGTAAAGTTTCAGGTTTCTAACTTAAATATGGCGAATTTCCATAAAAAAATTTAAACCCTATTTCACTTCCTTAGGGGTAAAATATGCAGAAACGCTAAATAGATATCTAGTCATTTTTAATCAGTAGCCCAAAATTAAAGTTTCATGGTACTAATTTTAAATAATATACACAATATTATTCATACATAATAATATATAACAGACTTCCATACAAACTTTCAACCCCTATTTCACCCCTTAGGGGTAGAATATCCAGAAATGCTTAAATACGTATCTACTTATTTTTAATCAGTAGCCCAAAAACAAAGTTTCATGTTTCGCACTTCTAAATTGAAGAACTTCCAGACTAACCTATATGGGAAATGTCAACCCCTATTTCACGCCTTAGGCGTAGAATATCCAGAAAAGCTGAAAAAGGTATCTACTCATTTTTAATCATTAGCCCATTAGGTGTCTAACTTAAAAAAATTACGAAGTTCTATACAAACTTTCAACCCCTCCTATACCCCCTTAGGGGTAGAATACCAAGAAAAGCTCAAATACATCTCTACCCTTTTTAAATCAGTAACACATAAATAAAGTTTAATGTTTCGATTTCCAGACTAACCTATGTACGAAATGTCAACCCCTATTTCAGCCCTCAGGGGTAGAACATTCAGAAACGCCGAAATATGCATTTACTCATTATTAATCAGTAGCCCAAAAGTAAAGTTTCAGGTTTCTAACTTAAAAAATAGGAAACTTCCGTACAAACTTTCAACGCCTATTCAGATATGCCTATTCTAGATACGTATTTCAACGTTTTTGGATATTCTACCCCTAAGGGTTACCCCCTTAGGGGTAGAATATCCAAAAACGCTTAAATACGTGTCTTTTCATTTGAAATCTGTAGCCCAAAAAAAACGTTTCGTGTTTCTAACTTAAAAATTACGGACTTCCAGACTAACCTATAATCGAAATGTCAACCCCTATTTCACCCCTTAGGGGTAGAATATCCAAAACGCTTAAATACGTATCTACTCATTTTTAATCAGTAGTCTAAAAGTAAAGTTTCAGGGTTCTAACTTAAGAAATGACGGACCTACAAACAAACTTTCAACCCCTATTTCACCTCCTTAGGGGTACAATATCCAAAAACGATTAAATACGTAATTCTTTATTTTTAATTAGTAGCCTAAAAATAAAGTTTCATGTTTCTAACTTCAAAAATAACGGATAGCCAGACTAACCCATATACGAAATGTCAAACCCTATTTCACCCCTTAGGGGTAGAATATTCAAAAACGCTGAAAGACGTGTTTACTCATTTTTAATCAGCAGCCCAAAAGTAAACTTTCAGGTTTCTAACTTACAAAATGACGGACTTCCATACAAACTTTCAACCCCTATTTCACCCCCTTAGGGGTAGAATATCCAAAATTGCTTTCTTAGTGGGTCTCTACTCCATAAAACGATCCGACTCACCAAATTTCATAACCCTAACTATCATAGTTTATGCTCGGCGATGATGAATCAGTCAGTCAGTCAGGACTTACTATTTTATAAGTATAGATAGATTAGATCAATAGGCTCGTCAAATCTATATAAATAAATAAATTGAAGTGTGTTCGTAATTTAAATTAACAGTTTTTCATACTGTCAAAAGTACATACGGTTTTAAATCAATTGTCATCTACCTATTTGTGGGATGTGTGTGTGTACGACATCCGTGGAACGAGTAGGAGCGGTGATATATTGTATTCTAAATCCGTCATTACACGGACGTAAGTTAGACTAGCTGAGCCTCACGGCGTTACGTCGTGGAGTAGAGTTAGGTTATAAGTGCGCGTGTGTGTCTGTGCGGTGCAGAGGTGGAGCCGTACCGCGGGCTGCTGTCGGCGGGGCGCTGGGCGGCGCTGGTGGCGCAGTTCCGCTGGGAGCACGCGCGCCTGCTGCACCCCGCGCGCCTGCCCGCGCTGCCCGTGGCGCTGCAGCTGGGGCTGGCCGCGCTCAACACGCCGCAGTGCTACGCGCCCGCCACGCAGGTGTCCGCCTGCCCCGCCTGCGCCGCGCCGCTCAACGCGCTGGCGGCCGCGCTGCCGCACGCGCACGTCTCGCACTCGCGCCTCGTGTGCCGCATCTCGCGCGCGCCGCTCAACGAGCACAACCAGCCCATGGTGCTGCCCAACGGCCAGGTGTACGGCGAGAAGGTACGTGCTGCCACCTGCCCACCTGCCCGCTTGCACAACGCGCTGGCGGCCGCGCTGCCGCACGCGCACGTCTCGCACTCGCGCCTCGTGTGCCGCATCTCGCGCGCGCCGCTCAACGAGCACAACCAGCCCATGGTGCTGCCCAACGGCCAGGTGTACGGCGAGAAGGTACGTGCTGCCACCTGCCCACCTGCCCGCTTGCACAACGCGCTGGCGGCCGCGCTGCCGCACGCGCACGTCTCGCACTCGCGCCTCGTGTGCCGCATCTCGCGCGCGCCGCTCAACGAGCACAACCAGCCCATGGTGCTGCCCAACGGCCAGGTGTACGGCGAGAAGGTACGTGCTGCCACCTGCCCACCTGCCCGCTTGCACAACGCGCTGGCGGCCGCGCTGCCGCACGCGCACGTCTCGCACTCGCGCCTCGTGTGCCGCATCTCGCGCGCGCCGCTCAACGAGCACAACCAGCCCATGGTGCTGCCCAACGGCCAGGTGTACGGCGAGAAGGTACGTGCTGCCACCTGCCCACCTGCCCGCTTGCACAACGCGCTGGCGGCCGCGCTGCCGCACGCGCACGTCTCGCACTCGCGCCTCGTGTGCCGCATCTCGCGCGCGCCGCTCAACGAGCACAACCAGCCCATGGTGCTGCCCAACGGCCAGGTGTACGGCGAGAAGGTACGTGCTGCCACCTGCCCACCTGCCCGCTTGCACAACGCGCTGGCGGCCGCGCTGCCGCACGCGCACGTCTCGCACTCGCGCCTCGTGTGCCGCATCTCGCGCGCGCCGCTCAACGAGCACAACCAGCCCATGGTGCTGCCCAACGGCCAGGTGTACGGCGAGAAGGTACGTGCTGCCACCTGCCCACCTGCCCGCTTGCACAACGCGCTGGCGGCCGCGCTGCCGCACGCGCACGTCTCGCACTCGCGCCTCGTGTGCCGCATCTCGCGCGCGCCGCTCAACGAGCACAACCAGCCCATGGTGCTGCCCAACGGCCAGGTGTACGGCGAGAAGGTACGTGCTGCCCGCCTGCTCGCCTGCCCGTGGTGCTACCCAACGGCCAGGTGTACGGCGAGAAGGTACGTGCTGCCCGCCTGCTCACCTGCCCATGGTGCTGCCCAACGGCCAGGTGTACGGCGAGAAGGTACGTGCTGCTGCCCAACGGTCAGGTGTGCGGCGAGAAGGTACGTACTGCTGCCCATGGTGCTGCCCAACGGTCAGGTGTACGGCGAGAAGGTAAGTACTGCACACTTGCCCGTGGTTCTGCCTAACGGACAGCTCTACGGCGAGAAGGTACGTACTGCACGCCGCCCTTGGGACTACACAGCTGAGAGACCACCTTGCCCGCTGCTCCTCGAGCACAGCCTAACGATAATACAGCCCAGCTTTGTAGAATAATGGGGCTACATATAGGGTCATTTGATAATAAGTCACTGATACAATACGTCACCCATATCATATTATTTTAAATAGATTTAAACAGGATCAGAAATTGTAATTTTGCAGAATTGCCTGCACTACTGTAATAATATCACTTACACAGTGAAAAGCAACAAAAACATGTTTAGTACTAATTTTCCATGAGGCTGTCATCACTCTAGCTAAACTAATCAATTTTACTCTATAAGTAATTAAGTATGACTGCCTCGTTGATCCAGCGGTAAGCGTTTGCGACTGGTGATCATGAGATCTCGGGTTCGATTCCCGGGTCGGACCGAATGTTTGTATGCTCTACAAATATTTTTTTCGGAGTTTGGGTGATTTCTATGTGTAATATGTATGTATTTACAAAAAGAGTGCTTAGCTTAGGGCTAGATGGCGTTGTTGTTAGATGTCCGAAAATATTTATTATTTAAATTTTCTAAATGAGCATGTTAAAGTGACTCTACTGAGCCTGGGCGAAAAGCATGAGTAGAATCTAAGAATAAAAGAGTAAAAATAGTGGTCATCACTGCACTGCGAATGCTGACATTGCAGCATTATGAAATGAAATGAAATAATTTATTCCGCAATTAGGTTATGTAAACACTTTTGCAAGTTATACTTTTTTTGAGCAGATGAGTTCGGCCTTTCCTAACTGGACTAAGCCTGAGACTTATACTGAGACCCACACTATAGCAGCCTATTGAGATACTTCTACATCATTGGGCCTTTGGTCTCGCACTTACCAAAGAAACTCGACAGTACGAATGCTGTCATTTTAGTTTGATCTATGAAAGAATAGTACTGCAAGGTTGATCCGGCCCGTTCATGCTGAAATCAGTGTGGCTCTACAAATTTATCGAGTTTACTGTGCTCTAATCACAACGTTCTCTTTCCAGGCCCTCAAAGAAATGATGAAGGAGCACGGATCCATCATCTGCCCGAAGACCAAGGAAGTGTTCTGCATGAAACGTGTCGAAAAAGTATATGTTATGTGAAGCGACACGGTCGGCGACTTGTATATACTGCCCGACTTCTACGAACAAGCGTTTAATCACGATTTTTGGTTTTATTAAGTGTTTTAGTGCAATTAAATTATAATCACTCACATTGGTGGCGTGACTGGAGTAACCCATCACATAATGAAAAAGAGAAATGTGTTGTATCAATTTTAAAATATCTGCCTAAAAAATATTATGTGTGCCATCATTCCATGTCATGCCGCCTCTATATGTCTAAAGGTTACGCAAAATTAAACCTAAAGTCACGAATTTACGACCGTAAATCAAAATCGATGTAAGAAATAAGACAATATACGATTTAAATCCATTTACTTGTATCTCTGCAGTTTAGCAACTGTTCAACGCATAGAGCAACACACGCCGGCGTATTGCTACTCTCTGCCGTGTTGCTCTATGATCCCACGACTCTATATTTTTCTGACACTGTGTGGTTGAGTTGCCAGTCTATAAAATATTTTAACGTCGTGCAATAGAAAATATATCAATTTAATGTTTGCATTGACGGCGTTCAAATGTTCTTTAATATAAGGTTTGGAATAATGGATTAAAGACATCAGGAGCGTTACCTTGTATAGGCGCCAAACGGAAAGCGTCCGACGAAAATTGAAGTTCAAAAAGTGACCAGAATGGCGCTAGTGTGTACAAAGGTTTGTCACATACTTTGCAATTTTGCCTAATTAAACATTTATTTTTTTATTTGTAAATAGTAAACTTTCAGTGCCTGTAAAATTGCCGTCAAATTACCGAATTTCGTAAAACTTGAATGAAATAAATATATTGGAAATCTCTTCAACTCAAGGCTCTCAAGGCAGTTGCCACTGTAGTTCTCTAAATGGTAATTTCAACGGACACTAGATATACAAGAAAAGGTTCTCCTTGCCTCTCCGCTCTTATTTTAATATTTATATTTGTCTATTTATAAAATATTTCATTGTTGTTAGAATCTCTTGTAGAATCTTCGAGTAACTGCTGCATACCCATGATATTTCCTTTTAACTTATCTTAAACCACACATTTATGTATTTTCTTTTCATAATTAAAATAAAAGTACATATAATTTAGTTAACATGAGAAGCCAATGCTAGCCATCTAGACTAGAGACTAGTTGTTTTAAGTTAAAATAATACAGCTAACTTTTTTTATTACACTTGTGATCACATGTGTAATTCTTGTCGTTTTCAAAACCTATGAAATAATTATGTAATTATATAAAATACTGTTTAAATATTATTCTGTGTGATGCAACCCTACACTTCATGGATTGTATTTTTTACTGTAGGTGTGATCACTAGAGCTTACCTGTACGAATGTAATAAAACACCTAATATTAATTATCATTAAAGTAACCCTTTTCTATTGCTAAAACTTATCTATAGAAACTTGGACAACCGCAACACCAGAGGCGTCACAGGTGCGTTACCGGCCTTTGGGGGATGGGGGCGGGATTGGAGTATGTGCCTCCGGTATCCTCAATCACTCGGTAAAACACAGCGCTAGCGCTGTTTCGCACTGGTTTTCTGTGGGGCCGTGGTATTACTCCGGTTTTAATTCAGCAATAGAAAAGGTTGACCAAAAAAAATTTTTACGAAACATAACCTACTTCAAGAACTGGAAGAAATTGAAATGGGACACGGGAAGCACCAGCTTTCAATTGAAAAATAACCATCCAAATCGGTTCAACCAGTCGATTATTCTGAGGTAGCCAACATAAAAAAAGTTAAGTCGAAATGAGAACCTCCACCTTCTTTGAAGTCGTTGAAAAAAATGATTCTTCGAAAAAAATATTTTAGATTGCCATCTTTGCTGATTTGGCTAATTACCCCTAGAATATGTACCTAGCTAAACCAGAACGGCGCTACGTGAGTACCTAGTCCCTTCACAAAAGTAGGAACAAGAGTTTAAACAAATACCTGGCGCATTAATGATACTAGTTAATAACAAACCTGAAAGTAAAGTGCCAGACCAGAACTTTATAGTAAGGTTCTGGCCCACGTCGTTAATTTTGGTAAATTTATTCATATTAATGTAAGAAATTGAGTTCGTCACCTAACCTTTTCATTAGCTAAAACTAAAAGTAACCAACAGAGTTGAAAAATCACCTAAAAGGTTACAAAGTAACCTTCTGGCAACACTGCTTACGATGGACATGTGGCTATAAGAGTAATGTATAAATAATATAGATTTAATATCAATGTATCATATTTATTTACTTTGAGAATTAAAGGCAGAATTAAATTATTTGTTTTACTTTATCCCAAACCTCGTGACCTTGTTAAGAATTTTTTCTCTCTGGTCATTAATGTGTGTTAATAAGAGTGGATAAGGTTTAAAAGACACACACCTGTACAACTGTCAACACCGTCTCTTTGTTTGTCTATTAATTAAAAATATAATAAGTGCATATTCTATACCAAGTTTATTTAAAAAAGTCTAATAATTCTGCATTACTGCCCGGATTGCATAAAGTATTGTGTTAAGAACTGTAAATGGAATAAATTAACAACGGAAACGGCACAGATACAAAGAGTTGTCACACAAAAAAAATACCAGGGACAGGCGACATTTATGAAATACTAGTTGCTACTCGCGGCTCTGCCAGCGTGTATGTCGGTTACCGTGTCAAATAGTAGCCCTAAGTGTTATTCTGATGTATAAGCTATATTACTGTAAAGTTTCATCCAAATCCACTCAGCAGTTTTTGCGTGAAAGAGTAACAAACATCCATACGTACAAACTTTCGCATTTATAATTTTAGTAGAATTTTACTCAAAATAATGACTGACTTTATGACTGAATTTACTGACAGTTTACTTAAACTTGTCAGCGATTTACTCCTGACATACATTTAGGCCTCCGTCAAAAATTTGCGACAGTTTTATTGTTTCATACCACGCGCAATTCTATAAATTACAATTGACAAATACCTGTTTCTTATACAATAAATTTCAGAAAATCGTTGAAAATTTGCACAGTTACCATTGTCACCTGCAAATTTTATGAAACGCTAGAAGCAAATTGTACATTTTATGAAACAGGGCCCAGTAGTAATAGCGTTTAGCGTAAGCTAATCAAGAGGGTTCGATGCCCAGATTTTCTTACAAGAAATTCAAAAAATGGTATTTATGGTAATGGCATAGAGCACGTAAAGCCGTCAATCCTGGTTGTTATAAACACCTATGACAATCGTTATTCGGAAGTCAGTGCCCTCGAATATACTGACAACTAGTTCAAACTTTGAATTCAGTTCACCCTCAGGGTTGCGGAGATCCGATGCCAGTCGTTTCGTAGAAAAACTGATATTCAGACAAAACCGGTTGAACTAGTAGTAGTCGTATAAATTTTATACTCTGAACGCTAGATCACTGTCGTCAGTAGAAAAACTTTTGAGTTACAAGCAGTGCTTTATAACATTAACTAGCTGTTGCCCGCGGCTTTGCTCGCGTGGAAGTTGATCATATGCATTTAATTAAAACTGTGTAAAAGAATGTATCAGTAATTTATTCATGTTTTAAACGTATTTATTTATTTATTTTTGATCATTATTCCATTTAAAAGAACTTTCATACAAACATTCGACCCATATTTCAACCCCTTTAGGAGCAGAATTCGCATAAATACTGATATAAGTATTCATCTATTTGTAATCAGAAACATGAAAACGAAAGTTGTTAGGCTGCTAAATTTAAAAAAATGACGGATTTCCAAACTAACCAATACATGAAATGCCAATGACTATTTCTCCCCTTAGGGGTAGAATATGCAGAAACGCTTAAATATGCATATTCTCGTTTTTAATTAGTAACCCAAAAATAATATTTTATGTTTCTAACTCAAAAAATGACAGACTTCCATGCAATCTTGCAACCCCTATTTCACCCCTTAAGGGTAGAATAACCAAAAACGCTTAAATATGTCTCTACACTTTTTTAATCAGTAGCATATAAATAAAGTTTTATGTTTCAAACTTCAAAAATGACGGAATTCCAGACTAACCTATGCACGAAATGTCAACCCCTATTTCGCCCCTTAGGGATAGAATATTCAGACACGCTGAAATACGTACTTACTCATTTTCAATCAGCAACCCAAAAGTAAAGTTTCAGGTTTCTAAGTTAAATATGACGGATTTTCATAAAAAATTTAACCCCTATTTCACCCTCTTATTGGTAAAATATGCAGAAACGCTAAATAGATATCTAGTTACTTTTAATCAGTAGCCCAAAATTAAATTTTCATGGTATTAATTTAAAAAATAACGGACTTCCATACAAACTTTCAACCCCTAGTTCACCCCTTTAGGGGTAGAATATTCAAAAACGCTTAATTACGTCTTTACTCTTTTTTAGTCAGTAGTACATAAATAAAGTTTCATGTTTTTAACTTAAAAAATGACAAAATGCCATAAAAACTTTCACCCTATTTCATCCCTTAGGGGTAGAATATCTAGAAACGCTTAAATACGTATCTACTCATTTTTAATCAGTAGCCCAAACACAAAGTTTCATGTTTCGAACTTCAAAAATGACAGACTTCCAGACTAACCTATATGCGAAATGTCAACCCCTATTTCACCCATTAGGGGTAGAATAATCATAAACGCTTAAATAGGTATCTACTCATTTTTAAACAGAAGCCCAAAAATAAAGTTTCATGCTTCTTACTTAAAAAATGACAAACTTCCATAAAAACTTTCAACCCCTATTTCACCCCCTTAGGGGTAGAATACCAAGAAACGCTTAAATACGTATTAACTCATTTTTAGTTCTTAGCACGTGAATAAAGCAACATGTTTCTAACTTAAAAAATGGCGAACTTCCATACAAACTTTTAACCCCTATTTCACCCCTTAGGGGTTGAATATCAAGAAACGCTTAAATACGTAATAACTCATTTTTAGTCAGTAGACCGAACACAAAGTTTCTTGTTTCGAACTTCAAAAATGACAGACTTCCAGACTAACCTATATGCGAAATGTCAACCCCTATTTCACCCCTTAGGGGTAGAATATTCATAAACGCTTAAATAGGTATCTACTCATTTTTAATCAGTAGCCCAAAAATAAAGTTTCATGCTTCTTACTTAAAAAATGACAAACTTCCATACAAACTTTCAACCCCTATTTCACCCCCTTAGGGGTAGAATACCAAGAAACGCTTAAATACGTATTAACTGATTTTTAGTCCCTAGCACGTGAATGAAGTAACATGTTTCTAACTTAAAAAATGGCGAACTTACATATAAACTTTTAACCCCTATTTCACCCCTTAGGGGTAGAATATCAAGAAACGCTTAAATACGTATTAACTCATTTTTAGTCAGTAGCCCGAACACAAAGTTTCATGTTTCGAACTTCAAAAATGACAGACTTCCAGACTAACCTATATGCGAAATGTCAACCCCTATTTCACCCCTTAGGGGTAGAATATTCATAAACGCTTAAATAGGTATCTACTCATTTTTAATCAGTAGCCCAAAAATAAAGTTTCATGCTTCTTACTTAAAAAATGCCGAACTTCCATACAAACTTTCAACCCCTATTTCACCCCCTTAGGGGTAGAATATCAAGAAACGCTTTAATACGTATTAACTCATTTTTAGTCAGTAGACCGAACACAAAGTTTCATGTTTCGAACTTCAAAAATGACAGACTTCCAGACTAACCTATATGCGAAATGTCAACCCCTATTTCACCCCTTAGGGGTAGAATATTCATAAACGCTTAAATAGGTATCTACTCATTTTTGATCAGTAGCCCAAAAATAAAGTTTCATGCTTCTTATTTAAAAAATGCCGAACTTCCATACAAACTTTCAACCCCTATTTCACCCCTTAGGGGTAGAATACCAAGAAACGCTTAAATACGTATTAACTCATTTTTAGTCCTTAGCATATGAATAAAGTTACATGTTTCTAACTTAAGAAATGACGAACTTCCATACTAACTTTCAACCCCTATTTCACCCCTTAGGGGTAGAATATTCAGAAACGCTCAAATACGTCTCTACTCTTTTTAAATTAGTAACACACAAATAAAGTTTCATGTTTCAGACTTCAAAAATGACGGACTTCCAGACTAACCTATATACGAAATGTCAACCCCTATTTCACCCCTTAGGGGTTGAATATCAAGAAATGCTTAAATACGTAATAACTCATTTTTAGTCAGTAGCCCGAACACAAAGTTTCTTGTTTCGAACTTCAAAAATGACAGACTTCCAGACTAACCTATATGCGAAATGTCAACCCCTATTTCACCCCTTAGGGGTAGAATATTCATAAACGCTTAAATAGGTATCTACTCATTTTTAATCAGTAGCCCAAAAATAAAGTTTCATGCTTCTTACTTAAAAAATGACAAACTTCCATACAAACTTTCAACCCCTATTTCACCCCCTTAGGGGTAGAATACCAAGAAACGCTTAAATACGTATTAACTGATTTTTAGTCCCTAGCACGTGAATGAAGTAACATGTTTCTAACTTAAAAAATGGCGAACTTACATATAAACTTTTAACCCCTATTTCACCCCTTAGGGGTAGAATATCAAGAAACGCTTAAATACGTATTAACTCATTTTTAGTCAGTAGCCCGAACACAAAGTTTCATGTTTCGAACTTCAAAAATGACAGACTTCCAGACTAACCTATATGCGAAATGTGAACCCCTATTTCACCCCTTAGGGGTAGAATATTCATAAACGCTTAAATAGGTATCTACTCATTTTTAATCAGTAGCCCAAAAATAAAGTTTCATGCTTCTTACTTAAAAAATGCCGAACTTCCATACAAACTTTCAACCCCTATTTCACCCCCTTAGGGGTAGAATATCAAGAAACGCTTTAATACGTATTAACTCATTTTTAGTCAGTAGACCGAACACAAAGTTTCATGTTTCGAACTTCAAAAATGACAGACTTCCAGACTAACCTATATGCGAAATGTCAACCCCTATTTCACCCCTTAGGGGTAGAATATTCAAAAACGCTGAAATACGTGTTTACTCATTTTTAATCAGCAGCCCAAAAGTAAAGTTTCAGGTTTCTAACTTAAAAAATGACGGACTTTCATACAAACTTTCAACCCCTATTTCACCCCCTTAGGGGTAGAAATTCCAAAATTCCTTTCTTAGTGCGTGTCTACTCAATAAAAGGATCCTACTTACCAAATTTCATAGCCCTAACTATCATAGTTTACGCTCGGCGATGATGAATCAGTCAGTCAGGACTTACTATTTTATAAGTATAGATTACGATTTAACATTAAAGGGTTTTCAACAGTGTGGCGACTGCGGCTGAGAGAGAGAGAAAAACATGTTTTGGGATGATGACTATGCACGATATCGGCGAAACCAAGGAACTTCATGGTGTTGGATTCTTAGTTAAGACAAAATATAAAGATCAAAGCATTCACGGGTGCATTTAAGCGAGTTTTCTTAATACATTTGGGACTAATCCCACCCACACGCCCACCGCTGTAACTCCTGCACACCAGGATCAACAGCAGTGACCCACGAACACACCGAGTTATGACACTCGGGAAGTCCCAGGAAGAAATATTAACTGTCTTGGAACCCGCAACGAAATTAATCAGAAGAAAAACAGGAAGAGTTGGAAATATGATAAGTCCACTTCCCTCCTTAGCAAAGCGGGAGACAAAATGAAGTCAAAATAGGCAGACACCTTTTTTTTAAATCGGGAAGCACCACGGATAAAATATTATGGGTCCTAAGTGAGCTATATTTGATTACTATAGTATGTATGGCAGAATCGCCTAAACGCACGGAAATTCACCGCAGTTGACACAAGATCCCCATAGTATACCGCCCCAGATGTCATTTGTAAGCTATTTAGCATTATGTTACGTTCATTGTACCAAAGACTACACTCCCAGAGAACATGATGAGCCGACTGTTCACAGCTAGTATCGGGTGTTGAGCATTGACACAATGGTGAATCGACTAATTTAAATGAGTGTAGTTTGCTCTTAAAGTTACCGTGGCCCATAAGAAATTGAGCGACACAGTGATCCACCTCGACCTCGAGCCATGTTCTCGACATCCGTTCGCGAACAGATGGAAAGAACTGGTAGAGATGGCGCCCCTTAGATGATTCGTCTCATCGTTGTTGCCATTAGGTCGTCATAGACATTGGACTGCTGTTGAAACAATCTTATGATTTTATCGCGGTCTCGTACGCCCAAAAAATCACATTCCATGTTTTGTTTTGTGGAATAGTACACGGCTGCACGTCTTAGCACCTTTTTTTTTTTTTTTTTTTTTTTTTTTTTTTTTTTTTTTTTTTTTTATATTTTGGCTGAGCCAAAATGACTCTGCTCTGCCTGATGGAAAGCATGAGCAGATTCCTAGAGTGGTGGTCACCATCCTCAATGTGAATAAGAACATTGCAGCATGGTGACCCACACTATGGCCGCCTGGTGAGATGCTTTTTTACGCCCCGCTTAAAGGACCCGGGATCATAGTGGGAGGGAAACACGTGCGCTGGAAGTGAGTTCCAGGCTTTGACCGCTCGGCACAGAAAGGAGGAACCGAAGCGATGAGTACGAGATCGAATGTCTACCACTCTGAAGCGGTGACTTCCAAGGCCGGCACGTGTTGTTCTGTAGAGGAAGGGGGAGGGGGGGACCAGTTGGAAGAGCTCTTCAGAACACTCTCCGTGATACAGGCGATAGAGTACTGCCATAGAGGCGATATCTCTACGCAACTGCAAGGGCTCAAGAGACTCGGTGGCTTCGGGACTGTTTATAATGCGGATTGCTCGTCGCTGCAACCGGTCGAGAGCGTCAAACAGGTACTGTGCGGCACCATCGCAAAGATGAGAACAGTACTCCACGCACGGACGAACCTGGGTCTTGTAAAGAAGACACAGATGCCCGGGCGAGAAGAACCGTCTCACCTTGTTTAAAACACCTAGCTTTCGCGAGGCCGCTTTAGTGACGCTCTCAACGTATTCTCGGGGGTTGAGATCTCGACAGATATCCATGCCCAGTATATCGAGCCTACCTTGTAATGGCATTTGAGTGTTCTGAAAAGTGGGAAGGGGTAGGAATGGAGACTTTTTGGTAGAGAACGCGCACACCTGTGTTTTCTTGGCGTTGAACTCGACCAGATTCTCACAGCCCCAATGAAAAATGCGGTCCAGGACATGGTCGAGCTCAACGACAAGCTCCTGTCGTTTTTCCTCGATGTCTGCAAGTTTAGCCGCAGGGTGTCCGAAATATCGCCCATGAACTGTGCTATCGTCTGCATAGCAATGAATGTTGCCAAGGGCTAACATATCATTGATATGCAGAAGAAACAGTGTGGGCGACAGGACAGAGCCCTGCGGCACTCCGGCATTAATCGGCTGAAAATCGGAGGCCGCACCGTCGCAAAGGACTCTGATGCGGCGCTGGTGCAGAAATGCGGCAGTCCAGTTGCAGAGTTTGGGAGGCAGACCAAAAGCCGGTAGCTTGGAGAGAAGCGAATGGTGCCAAACCTTATCAAAGGCCTTGGCCATGTCGACGCTGATGGCCAAGGATTCCCCATGCCTGTCAATAGCCTCACCCCAAAGGTGTGTGACGTACGCTAGAAGATCACCCGTAGATCGGTTCGGCCTAAAACCATACTGTCGATCATTTAGTAGGGAGTGATCCTCTAGGTAGTGGACCAATTGTTTGTTTATTATCCGCTCAATTACTTTGCAGATAATGGAGGTGACGGCTATCGGACGGTAGTTGGTCGGCACCTCGACATCGACCGGAAGAACACCCGCCAACACCGGTAATACATATCGAAATTTTCATTTTTGCAAGAATTTATGTAAGCTCATCACGAAAATATACAGAAACGTTATATAAGGACCAGATGAAAGCTCACGGCACTGCTTAATCGAAATACACAATATTTAAGGGGGATTTTAATGTGTTAATTGGAGGAGATTTTTACCCGCAAAGGAATCCACATAAATTTTCTAAAAGTAAAAACTTTTTTTAACTTATTATTTTACAGGATCGTATATTATGTAGTAGGAATAAATAATAGTTTTTGAAAGTCTTTTATTCCGGTAATAAAACTCATTGTTTTAGTAACAAGTTAATTTATTTTTAAAATTGGGTAATTAAGGTGCAGTTTCAGCAGAGAGTCTGGTAGCACCGGTTTACAATCGCGCAGTACAGTTGGTTGAAGATAATTTTTTGGATGTTGTTGGTTCCTGCTTGAAGTGGACCAAGTAGGTATATATTAAAATTTTCTATAGTGCAACTTATGTGGGAAAAAAGATTTATTATTATTGTTAGTTGCGTAAAAAATTGAACATAAGTGCTTGAATACTTTGGCAGAATAGATGTGATGAGTCTGCTCGTCCCAATGCATAGCAAAAAAATCGTAGGTACAATATCCAGCGTGCGATTGAATCCAAAAACTTGCCAGTTCAAACCACTAGGTAGATTAACAGGTCTGTTTTGATCTGATTTTCCCATTGGAATATGATTGATATTGATTGGAGTATGTCTACCCGTTGATCTGCCACACTTTTACATCCCCTGCACAGAGGGCTGTTTGATGCACCCATGTTGAATAGGTTCTTGTTTAGGGGACAGTATTCAGTTAGGATACATATGACCTTCCTAATACCGTGTAATTTCAGTATGATCAGTTTTAAATCATTATATTTTGCGATATAAAGTATCGCAGCGTCTGAACTTTCAACATAATTAAACATTGATGTTAAAATAAAACTAAGTCAATAGGTTCTGATATTTTAATTATCATTTTAACACATTCTTATTGTAAGTCGACGTATCATCGACTAAAATACTCATAAATGGCATTAATTATCACATTACACTTTAATGGCTACCGTTTAGTAGTACATATTATCTATATTTATAACAAGTGATTGAAAGTAACAAAGAATGATTTGACTCCACTTCGGGATTGGCACCAGCTTTTTGGATAGGATGTTTGATACAGAATGCTACTTTTTGGGAGCTTCTTACATGTTTCTTTGTAATTATTTTTATTGTGATACTAGCTAACCCGCTTAACTTCGTTTGTGTCTCTCCATAAGAAATATTTTTCTCCCATTTTCCCAACATTTTCGGTGGATACCCGGCTCCTATTAGTCGCAGAGTGCTGTTACATAGCCTAAAACCTTCTTCGCTAAATGGGCTATCCAACAAAAAAAGAATAAGTAAAATCGGTTTAGCATTTTTATATAAATATAGAATGACAAAAATGAATATTCTGTGACATGTACCCTAGACATGCTGTGCCATTGAATAAATTGAAGCTGATTTGTTAGTTGACATTAGTAGGATGACATTAACATTTAAACTTCCCATATTCTTACTGATAGCACTCTAACCACTTTTGGGTAGCTAAATAAAACTTATTGATTATGGAAAGATTAGACAACACTTATAGTGTACTAAACCAAAAAGCTGGAAACTTTTTACTTACTCCCACTACTTAAAAAAATATTTTATATATATGTATATAAATTGACAATATATCTAATGCACCCGTTATTAGAAATATTTACTTATAGTGGGCTACACTAAGTTTCGTACAATGTAAAGTGTGTATGACCAGTATATAAGTGTTGTTAGCAATTGCTTACAAAACAGTTTAAAATCTACGTGATAACAAATTTATATATAGTTAACTAGATAACTATCACATTTATACGAGTGGAGGAATTTGTACTACTTTACTACAGGGTTTTATAGATAATAGAGCCTTTCAAACATATTTTACACTAATTGACACACGCTACTTCGTTTGCGTCTCCTTTTGCCCGTAACATTATGAACTAATATTTTTACCATACCAACCACGGAACAAATCCGTGATACCAACCATAAAAGACCGAACCGAAGACATACCGAACTACGGATTAAGTGATCCTGTATCGCGATATAGAAATTCTCGCGCTGATTATCAAATATACAACTTCCCAACATCAAACATCGGGTCGCAGTCAGCCAGGCAATATTTACCTTTAAGTTAAAAGGACATGATACCTGTGTTTTCAGTTTGAATATGAATTTATTACACCAATCCGCCTAACTCGGTAAGTATGATAATCTTACACATTAGAGTCAATGAATAACACAGTTAAAATGAATCAAAACTCACTTGTACTCATTAAACTATTTTAATTGGGTTTACACCTGACCGGTTTCGCCTTAAGACATCATTAAAACCTTAGAAGATGCCGTAAGGCGAAACCGGTCAGGTATAAACTTAATTAAAATAGCTTAATAAGTACAAGCGAGTTTGGTTCTAGAATGTATTGCAACAATTTCCATCAAGGGCTGACAATCGAGAATATAAATTATACAGTAGAACTTAACAGGTAAACCTTTCGAGGAGAGCCACGATTCGGCATGAATAGGCCGGCTCGACCGGAGTGATACCACGGCCTCACATAAAACCGGTGAGAAATAGCGACTGCGCTGTTTCACCGAGTGAGTAAGGATACCGAAGGCCCATACCTCAACCCCTCCCCTTCCCCCAAAGATCGGCGACGCACTTGTGACGCCTCTGGTGTTGCAGTATGGGCGGCGGTAATCGCTTACCGTCAGGTGATACGTCTGCTCGTTTGGCATCCTATAACATAAAATAAAACCCGGAGTGTGTATGTTAAACAAATGTACAGGGTAAGCTAATTAAGTATACCCACTCTACTATGGCTACCATTCATGGTTGGGTTAACGAGTGGTACATGTCCAACTGTTGATACCGACTCTTATAAAATGTGTCGTTTGAAAGGCTCTGAAACTGTACAAACTTCAATTCATAAGTATATTTACAATAATGTACAATTCGGTTAACTTATAACGTTTATCTAAAACGAAATATTTGAACTTTACAATTTTCTTTTTGTTTTTAATTTACACGATTCTTACATTAATCTCCAAGAATATTACGCGAACGGTCTTTTACGTGAACCATACATAATTTAAACTAAGTGCAATAAAGTGAAGACATGGTTCAGATGGCTTAGTGTGATTTTATTTTCGCGGTAGATGTGAACTTGACTCACACTAGGCCCTTTGGTGTACCAGTACAGTTCAAGAATTACTAAAAAACTTTTTCATTTAGGAAAGTTAACTTCCCGTGGTGACTAAAAAAATACTGAATTTAAGAATTGTGAAAATAGTATAACAATTTAGCACGACATTAAAGCTTTTGTAAAGTTAAAATAGTAGCGTCCATTTTTAATAGTATCATAAGACTGTCACTAGATGGCGCTGTTCCATTTTCATACGCAACCATGTCGTTAATGTTTTGCCCTTTTTTAGTTTAACTCTATTGTACTAAGATTTAATATTAGTTAAAACTATTCAACATGTGATTTGGTTATAAAAGATGTACAAACTAAAAATATAATAATTGATTAGGTTTTACTTGAATGTAATGTTTATTGTGAAGGAGTTCATGTAATATTTTTTTTAGTTTCGTTATCAGCTAGGTTTTTACTTTTTCATTCATTTTAACAAAAATCTATAGTTTTGATTTTTAGTGTGTTTATTTTAAAGTTATTTTGTAATTTAGAGAATCAATGACCTAGGATTTCTTTTATTTGCATGTATAACCTCTTTTAGCTGTAGATATGCGGTTACAGGGTATTTTATCACTAATTCTGACTTTTTTTCTATAAAGAAAGTTAATGTACATCTAAATATATAGGAGTATTAATATTACTTAGCACTAAGCACGTAAGTTTAACTTAATTTCAACATACATTAAGTTGACAGTCTAGTTACGATTGAAAAAAATAATACTCTTTTATGTCCCGTTGGACTAATTTGATATTATTTTGATAATATATATAAAAATATAGATAATTTTTAAGTTGTACAGCCATTGATGAAAAATATCATTCAATCGTTATAACGCCATCTACAATCAATAAAATATAGTTCAACGCCATCTACCAGAGACAAGCCGAACTACGTTATAACAACTGATCCTGTATCACACAATTAAAAGCTTTTTAGCTCTCTCCCCTCCCAAAAACTGTTTTTAGGATTGAAGAACATTGAAAGGGAAAATTAACGTACATATTTACATTAACAATTATTTTTAAGGGAATTAACGCGATCACTTATTAAAAGGTATTACATAATTCGGATTTGCCTGACGTTTCGACCAGGTTGCACTAGCCGTGGTCACAGGCTAACAGTCAGTGATCGCGTTAATTCCTGTAAAACTAATAGTTAATATATCATGGAACGCGAAAGTTTAAAAGTTAGTACGTACATGGTTACATTCAAAAGGACATACATTCTTTAAAAGTACTTAGCGTAGAGAGAGAGGTAGTGGTTACAAATATAATTTACACAAATGGCTATACTTGCATACATAAAATACAAATTTAATATCAAAACTCAATTTTATGTTTTGCGTTTTTGTCATTTCACATTTACGCTAAATTTTGTTAGATTTTGAGCAGTTATGGGGTATCAAAATCGAATTTTGAACGAATCTTAAATAGAATCCATTGATGCTATAGCTAGATTGAACCTGTACAAACTGCTGATAAAGGTACTTATATATTTTTCTAAATATAGATAATAATCTACTCCCAGACATAGAACAAATGATGAAACACATCACACAATATCTGTCCTAGGTGGGATTTGAACTCACTATCTCTGGCTAGAACCAACCGTCGATTCAAGGTTCCACGTGATGGCATTTGACTAAGAAGACTTGAGTTTATCAGGATCCAGTACATCATTAATTTCTAGTGTCTCTTATCCGAAGTAGTGAGTCATGACAGCCATGATGGCGATCCCAGAGCAGAGAGCGGCGAGGTGTTTGAGTGACTGCGTGCGGTCAGGTTCCCGCAGCAGGTCAGGTAAAACGGTCACCAGCGCTATGTGGAGGAACCCGCCCGCTGTGAACGGGACTATCCAGGATGTTTTCGCCTCTGAAATTATAGTTATTTCATGATATACTTGTAGTTAGGATTAGCATGTTCATCTAAACAACAAACAAACTGTTCAGCTTTATAATATAAGTCTAGATTAATATTATAATGGAGAAATGTTGGGTATGTTTGTTTCGAGAAAAGGAGAGTATTAAGTTCAATTATTAAGTTAAATAAAGAGTATTGTTATATGCTAACTTATATGTTATTATCTATACAAATAAATAAAATTGGAGTGTCTGTATGTAATATTGAAATAACCGCTTTTTACTTAATGCATATGTATGTAGACACGATACATATACCAAAAATGTAGTTAAAAAATGTTTTCTCTGTCTGTCTGACTGTTTGTTCCGGGTAATATCTGGAACGGCTGGACGGATTTTGACGGGACTTTCACTGGCAGGTAGCTGATGATCCGGGGAGTAACTTAGGCTACTTTTTTTAGACTAACTTTGTCCCGCGGCGTTACTCGCGGTACAACAATAACCGCGGGTAACACTGCGGGGTTCAGCTAGTAAATAAATGAAAAAAAAAAAAGTTCGTGTCGAAAGGAACATATTCAAGTTAAAAGAACTCAACTGACCGATAGAATTCCTGGCGCCACTGAAGATAACAGCTGTCATGGCGCCGATCAGACCAGCTGCCGCCGTCGCCTGGAAGGAAGCGGAATATACACTAAATATTATAATATTCCATGGATTAATACTTAACTTTTTCAACTTAATACAATCTTACTATGCTGACTATGAACTCCGAAGCTATCTAAGTGATTTTCATCCTTTATAAAAATGCGTTTTAGGTGTTAGACCAACAGGAGCGAAGCACGATTGACAAGAGACACAGACAAAGTCGCATGGCTCAGTTAGTATTATAATATAATAAATATAATATAAATACTATGTTACGTTTATCGCATCTTTCTCAAGGCAATAATAATAATAATAATTCTAGATCCTCATAGGAGCGCTATCTATAGGATTTTATCAATACAAATAAATAAAATTGGAGTGTCTGTTTGAAATATTAAATTACTGCTTTTAACTAAGTGCATATGTATGGTATACACGGTACATATACCAAAAATGTACTTTTTTTATCTATCTGTCTGTCTGTTTGTTCTGGTAATTTCTGGAACAGCTGGACCGATTTTGACGGGAGTTCCACTGATAGGTAGCTAATGATATGGGGAGTAGATTAGGCTACTTTTTTTAAACTAGTTTCAACCCGCAGCGTTACTCGCGGTACGATAATATCCGCGGGAATCACCGCGGGGTTCAGCCAATGGGAAATAAATATAAATATCAAGAGACCCACTTGCCAAAATCACCATGTTCTACACTGTTTTTGTTTTTAAAAAATAATAAAAAAAAACTTATGGGAGTTTAGGAATGGATAAAAGATATTCATATTACTGTTTCTTATTTCTCATTGTTGCTTATGTCATGATTATCCCAGAGCTATATTTTCTTCTAAAAACAAACATTTACGTAATATTTTTTTTCCTGATGTGCCATCGTAAAGGTGTCGTTAAGAGATACAACTCACCAGCTGTGCTTTAGCTGCCTCCCACCTGGAGAAACCACTCTTGAGTAATATGGCGAAGTCGCCAACCTCATGTGGAATTTCGTGCACTGGAAATGAAAAGCATCATGAATACAAAATCAATATTTCGGACATCTCACACACAGCGCCATCTAGTCGCAAACTAAGCAGAGCTTGTATTATAGATACTAGACAACTGCTACAAATGCTCGATGGTTACAGAAGAAACTCGATTAACCAGACTAATTGTTATTGTTAGGGATCCGGATGATCAAAAATCCGGATAATTGAATGTTTGAAGAAAGCGGATTTTGTTTACGTGTACGAGTAAGTACATACATAATGTAAAATAACAAATAAATATCAACGAAAATCTATGCTTATTAAGAAATTATCGATCCCGTGAGCGCGGGCGGGGTAAGGCCAGTTCCAACACGTTCATTCATTCTTGCATAACTTCGACTTATCTATACGAATAAATAAAATTGGAGTGTCTGTTTGTTATATTAAAATAATCACTTTTTAATAAACACATAAGTGTGTATGCACGGTACATGTACCAAAATAATATTTTTTTCAATTTTTGTCTGTGTGTCTCTTCGTTCCGGGTAATCAAGTTCTGGAAGGGCTGGACCGATTTTAACGGGACTTTCACTGGCAGGTAGCTGATGATCCAGGGAGTAACTTAGGCTACTTTTTTTAGACTAACTTTGTCCCGCGGCTTTACTCGCGGTACGACGGTAACCGCGGGTTACACCGCGGGGTTCATAGAAAATAAAATAGCAACACTTGATTCTAGTTGAATCAGAAAAAAGTAGCGTAGTCCCAAGTAAATACACGCTTTACGCACTTACTGTGCTATAAACTACGCTACTTTTCGTTGTTGTTCGTACAAATTGTTGTTGTTTGTAAGATACTGACGAAAAGTAGCGTAGTTTTATAGCACAGTTAGTGCGTAACGCTTGTTACATGGAATGTTTACATGGAACTACGCTAATTCTGCTTCAACAAGAACAAGGCGGTGCGTTTTCTACCTTTTTTAATTGATCTGAGTGTAGCGATAAGTCTATTGAAAGTTTCATGGACAATGTGGCCATTTCATATACTTTTGTTATTTATTTTTTTATTAAAGTGCTTCAGCTTCTTTTAGTTACTACCACATTAGTCGTGTCCCATAAAGGTCGGCGATGATACTAATTCGGTAACAATTTAAACTGAAACTAGAGTTCGCCAGAATACAACGCAAAATAGGTTTATTATAATAATAAATAATAATTATAAATATTTCGGACATCTAACACACAAAGCTATCTAGTCCCAAGCTAAGCAGAGCTAGTGTTATGGGTACTAGACAACTGATACAAATCCATTTATACTTTTTTTTTGTAAATACATACATATTATACATAGAAAACACTCACACTCCGAAACAAATATTTGTAGATCATACAAATATTTGGTCCGACACAAGAATCGAACCCTGAGACCTCAT
Source organism: Spilosoma lubricipeda (assembly GCA_905220595.1). NCBI lineage: Eukaryota > Metazoa > Arthropoda > Insecta > Lepidoptera > Erebidae > Spilosoma > Spilosoma lubricipeda. Next base: position 2,818,385 of record HG992296.1, read on the forward strand.
GATCAGCAGTCGCACACGCCAACCGCGAGACCAACGAGGCAGTCTATTGATTTTTTTCAAATGAAATCAATGTTTTTCCTTATTTTTATACAGGAACAGACAGTCATTTGCTATTGATTCCTATTAAATTGTTATTTGACGATATTTGAAAGCGAACGAAACTGTTACACACCTAATATGGCGAAAGTTGTTAGCAGGCCGACCCTGAAGCCCACGAGGAACGAGCCACCGACTGCCAGTCCATGTGTGAAGTTGTCTATGGAGTTGGCCATCAAGTTGAGGTAACCAGCCACCTGGAACGATTTACCCATAATTATATTAATTAAATAACAATTTTAGGGAAGGGTTTCAGTTAATTCAAACCCTTTTTCCTTGATTCTCCCTTCGGCTAACTACAAATTTTAGAAGGATAGTGGAATAGAAAAGAACATAGACAATGCAGGTTTTTTTTTCATTCGAAAGGAATTTCGGAAAGTAATTAAAGATTTAGAGGAATTTATAAGAAAATCTAGATTCTCTACATAATTTTAAGCTATTACTAAGCAGTAAAGATATTAAGATATTTTGTTACATTCTAGAATTAAACCCACTTGTACTTATTCTACTATGCAATCCTAACCGGTTGCCCTATGGCATTTTCAAAGTTCCATCAAATGCCAAAAATCTTTAGTATATCTATACTAATATTAGAAACGCGAAAGTTAGTAAGTATAGATGGATGGATGTTTGTTACTCTTTCACGCAAAAACTACTGAAGGGAAAACATAAAATGACCATCCTTCAGACCACTTGAGAGCGTGATGATGTGTGACCACGTCATGTGTCGCCACAATGTGATGGTTACCTATCGTAGTATCCTACTAATATTATAAATGCGAAAGTTTGTAAGGATGGATTTATGTTTGTTACTCTTTCACGCAAAAACTGCTGAACGGATTTGGATGAAACTTTACAGTGATATAGCTTATATATCAGAATAACACATAGGCTACTATTTGCCGCGATAACCGACATACACGCGGGCGGAGCCGCAGGCAACAACTAGTATTATCTAAAAATTGTCGTTTCGTACGTCGATGCGTCACTACTGTTTTATAACGAAAGGCGTACGTAACGTAATATATTACGTATTCCTAAACGAATTGTTTTATAATTTTTCATAACCATTATATACACCATATACACAAAGTGTCTATACATTAGTATATAGCCTCTTAAACTGTAAATATTTATATTAACTAACATCTTTCTTCTCATTTTTCTCCTTGGATTTCTGCAGCGCCTTCTCCCTCACTTCTCTTAGCAGACAGCGTCCCATCCAGCGGTTGCCTTTATTGCTGCAACGGGCTGTACCGTTCTGATTTACCACGGTATTACAGCATACACCTGGAAACACAATTGCCAATTAATTATTTATATATTTAAATGTAATTTTACATAACTACAATACGCATTACTATTACTATTTTTAGCTTATAAGTTTAAAGGCTATTGACATATATGGATAAGGATTTATTATTATTCCTAACTGAACCAATCAACTTTTTCCGAATCTCTTTTCAATCATATTCGGACCCTTTAGGCCTAAGCGGGATGTTAACTATCCTATCTCAAGTACGCCAGCGAAACACACATTTTCACGAAAAACGAAATAATCGGTTAACTAGTTTCTGAGTTCATCAAAGCAACAGCTTGACACGAGAATTGTATATAATAGATAATTACTACACTGGGCTAAAAGATGTGAAAATTGTATATTTGTGTCTTGGTTATTTAAATAGAGAAACAAGGTAATTCTGTAACTCTGTTAAACTCTTACTGAACGAAGAGATTAGTGGCAGAACGTCGATGATAAACGGAAAGGAGGCTTAATCACTTCAAGTGACAGAAGATCTGAGGTAGCTTTATGGGTTTGTTTGAAAGAAAAAACGGACGGATTGACGGATTTTGTATATCAAACGTATGCCCGTATGCATACCTGTACCTGTACCCATGGTATGCATACATACCTGTATGCATACCATAAGACCCGACTATACTCTTTGCGCTGTAGCATGATGCGGGTGACATTTCAGTAACATTTCGTTTCACTCTTGAAAGTTGCCGCGATTTACAAATTATGACTTAGTATTTCAGCTGTACCACATTCGCAATATATTAAATTAGAATAACTGTTGTAAATTAAACCAACCAGAATGTGAAAAATGGCAACTGTCACCCGCACCATGCTACAGCGCAAAGAGTATAAGCGAGCAAACTTCGCAAAACAACAGCAAAGAGAAGGAAATCTTGAAACAAATTCTCTTACACCAGGCCATCTGGGCAGGGAGGTATAGCAGGCCTAAGCCTCGATTCTAAGCAGAGGCCTATGTCCAGGACTATTTCTTTAATTCTTATTTACTCACCTTTAGTATTATTATTAAAAAGACAAGTATCGTACTGCTCCTTCGCGGTGACGTCACCATTCGTATTACATATCCCCTCCCCTTTATTCTTCCCCCTCTGCTTCCTCTCCACTCGCAGGAGTTTCTCTATCTCTTCTATCTCTATCTGTTTGATGAAGCCGTTCTGCTTGCCGTGTTCCTTGGTGTCTGGTTCCTCTTCTTTCTCTTCAGTTGTCGCGAAGAGTTTCTCCACCACGATGAAGACTAGCATCCCGAAGAGACACCAGAGTCCACTTTTTAGGGAAACGTGGTCACCGGCTGAGGGTAAAGAAAAAGAAAATATTATATTAATTTTATGTATTATATTTCCCTATTACAAGAATGCATTGAGTGCGTCCGTAGGAAGCGCATTCGATTTTAATGTAGTAAAGTAAAATTTGTATAGAAAAATGTACAAATTATATTTTACAATTTTTTTTATATCTACTGACTAGCCGACCCACGCAACCTCGTTTGCGCCTTATATTGCCCGTAGTGTGAAAATTTCCCCCGTTTTTGAAACATTCTTCATTGTTGCTCCGCTCCTATTAGTAGTAGCGTAATGATATATACCCTATAGCATTCCTCGATAAATGGACTATCCAACACTGAAAGAATTTTTCAAATTGGACTAGCGGTTCCTGAGATTAGCGTGTTCAAACAAACAAACAAACTTTTCAGCTTTATATATTAGTATAGATGATAAGCGATTACCGCCGCATATGGACACCCGCAACAACAAAGGCGTCACAAGTGCGTTGCCGACCTTTGGGGAATGGGGAGAGGGATGTGTTTGTGAGGGGTGTGGCAGGGGTTGGGGTACGGGCATCCGGTACCCTCACTCACTAGGTGAAACACAGCGCAAGCGCTTTTTCGCTAGGTTTTCTGTGAGGCCGTGGTATCACTCCGGTCGAGCCGGGCCATTCATGTCGAAGCGTGGCTCTCCCACGGTAAGAATTTGTTTAGAATATTTGGAGTTTCTGTATAATTTGTATAGAAAACTGCCAGTAGAACAAGTAAATAAAACACAATTTATTTCAAGTTACAATAATCAATATTTATTGTCAAAATAATTTTGCCACTTTGGCTCCGCCCCTTTGAACACTTTTCATTAAATATTAATAATAATGACAAATATAAACTTCGCTGATAAAAAATATAATTCCCTTATTTAAATAACTAGCTGACTCACGCAACCTCGTTTACGTCTCCTATTGCCCGTAGCGTGATAATTCTACCCCGTTTTCGTAACATTCTTCATTGGTGCTCCGCTCCTGTAGGTCTTAGCGTGATGACATAAGCCTATAGCCTTTCTCGATAAATGGGCTATCTAACATTGAATTTGAGAATTTTTCAAATCGGACCAGTAGTTCCTGAGATTAGTGCGTTCAAACAAACAAACAAACTCTTTAGCTTTATAATATTAGTATAGATTACAGAATACAGTAGTCGTCATTGCCGGATTTCAGATAGTAACACGAATTGATACAAAATCAAAAAGTATAGAGATAATACTATTTAGATTATATTGTTTACATTTCCCATATAAATAATGAATTCTGATCTGATCATTATCAACTAAGGTATGAAGTCTTCGACATTTAATCAGCTATGGGTTATAGTCTTAATTTCGAATATCTGTGTGGTATCCATATCTATATAAAAATAATTAATGGTTTTCATAAACAGGATGTTGGGCTAGTTTCGTACAGGCCGCGGTGTCGTGTCAAGAATCTTTATCTTTTAAATCGAAAAAGACGAAATGAAATATACAAGTGAGTAAATTAGTTTCTCATTAAGTACGTAAGTAACACTGAAATAATTTTTTAAATCGACCCGCCGTTCCTTAATATAGTAAACCTCCAATTTTATGTTTACAAATCACTTAACTTTTCAATATTTTAGTTTTGTGCATTTTTTTAGATGTAAGCATTAAAATATTTCAAACATAATGCATCCGTACGTCATATTTGTTGGATTTGTGTGGAGCGATTTAGACATATTTCTAGTTCATTAAAAAAAGGTTAATTATTTCTATGACTGCATTGACAGAATCCGAGCAGTTGAGCGGTTTCTTGACGTATCTTTTATTACCACCATTCATTAATCGCGTTTACACATTTTATAAGTTGAAATTACATAGTATTATCACATATCACATTATACAATTAATTCAAGTTACAATTGAATAAATTTTTGATACAGTTGACAATTATTTGACGTAACATTTACCTCTGTGACAAGTGACAGTGCGGGTAATCTTTTAAGCTTTTACCGCGCTTACTTTATGACAATGTTTTTAAACACATGTGTTGCATAAATATTTACAATGTTACGGCCAAACGATGAACGATTACAAAAACGTTCAATGACTCAATATTTATTACCTACTTTCCTAGTACAGAAGCTATCGCGCTCGGAACACAAAACTTCTCGACATTCATTCCAAATAATAAACAACTCCAACACAAAGGACTTAAAGTTGTTTTTGTAATGACAAACGTTTGAATGCTAACACAAAACCTCAACATGTATAATTAATTTATAGTTTGTCATTGTTTTATCGTAATTATGTGGATTGTGTACATGTGTTGCAGTGATTACTTTGATGCATTATATCTATTATTTTAATATTATTAATATATAGTTATGACATAATTTGACAGATTTTAAACCTTTTTACGTTTTTTCTTTAAATGACAACTTGTTAATGTATGTTAAGTTAAGCTCGTCATCATCAACATAGGCGTCTTCTAATAAAGGTGATATTAGGCTACTATAAGTACCACGCTAGCCCGAGGGTTGGTTTAGTTTGTATCAAATTCCTTCTCTTTCTAGTGTTGTTACATGCTGCGTAGTTTGCTTTCATAATTCTTACGACCGCGACACCCATGGAATAGACAGGGATGTCACTAAATACTCTTAATCCGTCTTTAAGATAGGTAGAACAGTTTTTTGTTCGGAGGTTTTAGTTTGAAAGCTACATTTATAAACACATATAGTTTAAACTTTCTTGTAACTCAAGTGAACGCAATATAATCGTATCAACAAAAAATATGAGAACATCCCAACACAATCGACAGATCGCGACCCTATAGGCCTACGCTGCTTAGAAATCAGTAGTGTTGGCTCAAGTTATCTTTAATAGACACTTAGCTACAGATTATACGAAGGTGGAACCGATAACGAGTGGCCTCAATATAACAATATTAGTATTGTTATAGCGGTAAGAAAATTGCCTAATTTAAAAAATATTTCAATATTTTAAAGTTAATTAATTTAATTTGCAATAAGTTTTGATATCTATACAAATAAATAAAATTGGAGTGTCTGTTTGTAATATTAAAATAACAGCTTTTAAATCAATGCATATGTATATATACACGATACATATACCAAAACTAGTTAAAAAAAATTTTGTCTGTCTGTCTGTTTGTTCCGGGTAATCTCTGGAAGGCTGGACGGATTTTGACGGGACTTTCACTGGCAGGTAGCTGATGACCCGGGGAGTAACTTAGGCTACTTTTTTAGACTAACTTTGTCCCGCGGCGTTACTCGCGGTACAACAATAACCGCGGGTAACACCGCGGGGTTCAGCTAGTTTGAAATATAATAATTAGACATACTAATATCTACGAGTATTAGAAATTCGTAAGTGACTCGGTTCGGTCTGTCTGCTACGCTTACACGGCTACACCGCTACAAGGATAATAATGAAATTTGACATGGAGATACTCTGATTTTTGAAGAAGGACATAGGCTACTCCATAGTTACGAGGGAAGCCGCGGGTAAAGACTAGTTGCTTAATACTTATTTAACTCACGTACAATCCACGCCCAATCAAGAAACAAGTACAGAAATGGCCTGGTAAAACAAACAAAGGTGTGAAATAGTGCTTGCGCTGTGTTTCATCGAGTGAGTGAGAATACTGGAGGCCCATACCCCAACCCCTTTCCCTTTCTCCCCCACCGCGGGTATCGCCACAGGGCAAACCTAGTTTAGAAAAAGTAGCTTAAGTTACTCCTTATATCATGAGTTATCTATCAGTGAAAGTCCCGTTCAAATCAGTCCAGCCGTTCCAGAGATTAGCCGTAACAAACAGACAGACTGACAAAAATTGTAAAAAAAAATATTTTGGTATGTATCGTGTATACATACAGATGTATTTAGTAAAAAGTATTTTAATACTAGCCGACTAACGCAATTTTGTTTGCGTCTCCTATTGCCAGGACCAGTTCCTGAGTTTAGCGTGTTCAAACAAACAAACAGACACTTCAGCTTTATAATATTAGTATAGATACGGTTAAACGGTTGCTTGGTATCATAAATAAACTGATATAAATAAAAGCGAAGTCACTACACATGACTAATATTTATATTGTACAATTAGCAACACAAAACCTCAGCACTGTTTACAAACATCTTGTCAATAGTATAAATACATTTATGGAGCATTCCTTATCTTTGAGGAAAACTATAGATGTCAATGAAATAGCTGTGGTATGTTTGTGGTCAAGTCGGTGTTATTACCACCAGTAAAACTTAGCTATACATTATATTTACGACTAGCTGAACCCCGTGGGTTACCCGCGGTTATTGTTGTACCGCGAGTAACGCCGCGGGACAAAGTTAGTCTAAAAAAAGTAGCCTAAGTTACTCCCCGGATCACCTGCCAGTGAAAGTTCCGTCAAAATTCGTCCCGTCGTCCCAGAGATTACCCGGAACAAACAGACAGACAGTTTTTTTTTTTAACTACATTTTTGTTATATGTATCGTGTATACACACATATGCATTTAGTAAAAAGCTGTTATTTTAATGTTACAAACAGACACTCCAATTTTATTTATTTGTATAGATGTATAGACTAGCTTTGCTGCGGGTAACACCGCGGAGCACAGATAGTATCCTATTAAAACAGGTTCAAGTCAAAATAAACAGGAATACACAGTGTTTTATGTAATGCCGATACGTTAGCATTGACAATGGACTTACACGTTATCGTACTATTTGCATATGGCTGTAGGTATATATGTATGGTATTAGTTCAAGGATATTAAGTTGTATTAGCTTCATTGTTAGTTTGGTAACGATTGTTGTGATTAACTTGTTATTTCCTTGTTTGTTGATTACTAGCTGAACCCCGCGGTGTTACCCGCGGTTATCGTCGTACCGAAAGTAACGCCGCGGGACAAAGCTAGTCTAAAAAAAGTAGCCTAACTAACTTCCTGATCATCTGCTATCTATCAGTGAAAGTCCTGTCAAAATCGGTCCAGACGTTCCAGAGATTACCCGGAATAAACAGACAGACAGACAAAAATTGAAAAAAAAATACATTTTTGGTATATGTACCGTGTTTACACACATATGCATTTAGTTAAAAGCGGTTATTTTAATATTACAAAAAGACACTCCAATTTTATTTATTTGTATAAATGTATAGATTAATTAGCTTATTTAAGCCATCGTCGGTATAAAAGTACAAACATAATGTGAACATAGTTACCGGTTGTTGGAATATTAAAAATTTATAAAATAAATAAAATTTAAGTGTCTGTTTGTGATTTTAAATTAACAGCTTTATCACTAAATACATATGAAAGTACGGGACCTAAATAACAAAATTATTTTTAAATTTACTGTCTATTTGTTCCGGCTTACCTCTGGAATGGCTGGACAGATTTTGACGGGACTTTTAATGGCAGATAGCTGATGATAAAAGAAGTTACTTAGACTAGCTTCGCCCTGTTGCGTTACATCGCAGGGTTCAGCTGGTCTATACAAAAAATACATTTATAAAATAACCGCTTTTTACTAATATACTGTATTTATATACAGTACATATACCAAATTTTTTTTTTAATTGTTTGTCTGTCTGTCTGTTTGTTACAGCTAATCTCTGGAACCGCTAGATCAATTTTGACCAGACTTTCATTGGAAGATAACTGATGATATAAGGTATCATCAGATATGATTAGTTATGTAAGTTACTACTTAGCATATTTTTTTTTGTCTAGCTTCGCCCCGCGGCGTTACTCGGAGTTACTGTTGTAAATTATAATTTCCATATTTCACAAATAGAAAAACAACCATTAGTCCTTTGTACATTTATTTTAGTATAATTTGGTAGCTGGTTAGCCTTGTCAGGATACGTGACAAAGATTATGACGTCACGATTCTCGACTCTTCCCCAACCTTGCAGTACCGGAATTACTTATCACAACAAACGACGCAACATCGTTTTTATTCATTCTAACAGTCTATAATACAGCTTGATCTCAGTGACATATGACAAACTTTGCCGGTTTTTTTTTGTTAAATCAGGATTTTGAAACCTTTTTAGTGAAAAAAAGCGGGATTCTTTCGTCGTAAATAATAATAAATAAATATTTCGGACATCTAACACACAACGCCATTTAGTCCCAAACTAAGCAGAGCTTGTATTATGGGTACTAGACAACTGATATGAATACTTATATACTTACTATTTTTTTTTGTAAATACATACATATTATACATAGAAAACACCCAAACTCCGAAACAAATATTTGCGGATCATACAAACATTTGTTCCGACCCGGGAATCGAACCCGAGACCTCAAGAACAGCAGTCGCGTACGTTACCACTGCGCCACCGAGGCAGTTACCGAGTAAATAACGTATTTAACTTTTACAGAGGGACGAAAAGAAAATCTTTCAATGTTCTTGTTTTTCTGCTACCCATCGTTCCTAATTCCTGGTGTTGAAAGAGCTAGTGCCATTTCCGTCCGTAGAACGGACCACGAAACCGACGAACAAATTTTAAACAAGCGATTTAATTGGTATCAGCTCATACATGCGGCAACAGAAAAAAATAAAGAAAAAGCTCGCACTTATAATATAACTAGTTGACACACGCAACCTCGTTTGCGTCTCCTATTGTCGTTATTATATTGCGTGATAATTTCCCACCGTTTTTCAAACATTTTTCATTGCTGCTCCGCTCCTATTGGTCTTAGAGTGATGATATATAGCCTTCCTCATTAAACATACTATCCAACACTAAAATAATTATTTAAATCGGACCAGCGGTTCCTGAGTAATCTCGCACGTTCAAACTAACAATCAAACTCTTCAACTTTATAATATTACTAGTTGTAGCCCGCGGCTCCGCCCGCGTATATGTCGGATATCGCGGCAAATAGTAGCCTATGTGTTATTCTGATGTATAAGCTATATTACTGTAAAGTTTCACACAAATCCGTTTAGTAGTTTTTGCGTGAAAGAGTAACAAACATCCATCCATCCTTACAAACTTTCGCATTTATAATATTATAGTAGGATTATATAGTATAGATGTACCTCGTAAGTGTCTGTTTTAAAACTCCGGTAACGAAAAACACCGGATTTCGTACGCTTTATCAAGTTAATCTTTTCATATGGCCATGGATAATCACTTCCACAGATTGCAAGAAATCGAGAGAACACAAGATACACATTACAAACTGAACCACAAAAAACTACAGCAGGATATTATGTATGAGGTAGTAACATATATTCGGTAATCGACACTAAATCCATGAAAAAGAAGAACATTACCTTCGTAGTTCTTTTATTTTCACTTTAAGGTCAATTATTGTACCTCATCGTAGATCTATATAAAAAATATTCTATTCATTTTTTTTTTATTCCGTTATGCCGTAAAGTATAAGGTAGTCTTTGTAACATTATTGGTTTCTGCTACAATTGATTTATTTAGTTCCGAGGAAGTAGCATTGTGTCTATGGTATTGTTTTTTTTTATAATCATGTAGTTGAATTGCCAAAACGTGCGGTAGGTTGTATTGACTTCCCTTACACAACACAATTACAATAGGGTAGTTGATTGTATCGTAAACAAATACCAATGTCTCCTTCATTAAAACGAACATTACAAAATATCTGGGAAAATATAATTATCATAGCTCTTTATTTCTATCAGAAATTTTAATCCAATAAACATTGAATATATTGCTCAATTGAATAGACTAAAACAGTGACGTCACAAGTGTGCATTTATTACATTTTTTAAAGTTATCGTTGGAGATCGTTTTTTGTTTTTTCGGAAGACGGTCCCCATTTCATCTCATCCACATTTTTTATATTTTATATCATTAATTTCATCACGACGAAGACTTATTGACTTGAAGACTTTTATCTTGAAGACTCTAAACACTTAACATTGGCAGAAATAGCTGATCCGAGAGATCCGGCTGGTTGCCATTTCACTAAAGAAGAAGAAGAAGAAGAAAGTTATCGTTTTGACAGATGACAGAGTAACTAATTTGACTAAGGTGCCATTATCCCTATTAATCATTTTTAATTAGATAGCACAGTACCTATAGCACAGCGTGATTCAATTTTACCTAACTTTATTTACGGAGAAAAAATGTATTAAGCTATAAGTTTTAGCCATAAATATTAAAGAGTGTTTTAGTAAAAAACCATTCTTAAAATTGGAATATTCACTTTTTGAATCCTCTTGTCTATTTTTTGTACAAAATAACAAAACACTACACAAATTAAATTCGTATATGCAATTTTTTTTTTTTAATGAATCGTGATCTATTAAATAAAAAGTAATTTATGATTTTATTATGCTCTCCCTATAATACAATAATAATACTATGCATAGAACATTATGTATAATTTATATGCTTATTTATCATCAACAGAGCACAGATTATAATGCATTTAATTGCTATGTGATTAAGACTAAAATATGTAGTGTACAAACATACATCATAGCCACTGGCAGTAAAATTGTTTTGTAAAAAAATAATTGTATATCGGATATCGCGGTAGTCATTTTGAGAGCCTACAACACTCACAAAAGTGTGGATATCTATTGCTAAAAAAAATCCAAAATGGGTTCAGTAGAAGAAGAGAGGTTACAGTATCTCAACACAAACAGGCTGGCTCTACCGAGGCGGAACACTCACACACACACACACAAAAATCAACGTAAAATGACAGCGATCGTGCTGTCGTGTTTCGTTGGTGAGTGCGAGACCGGAGCCCCAATGATGCAGAAGCATCGCTAGGCCACCATGGTGGGGTCACCATGCTGCATTGTCTGCATTCGCAACGATTATGGTGACCACCACTTTTGGATTCTGTTTATGCTTTCCATCAGGCAGAGTAGAGTCATTTTGGTGGGGCCAAACATAAAAAAAATAGATTATCCCCTACAGCCTCACTAACTTTACCTTTTTACCCGACTACGGCAAAGCCAAAGGAGGGTTATGATTTTGACAGGCTATGTATGTATGTATGTTCATTTGTTCCCTCCTATCTCCTTAACTACTTATTAGATTTGAACAAATGAGGTGTCTCTAGAAGCGTCGTGATCGTCTTCTGGTTATAGGCTATATGACGTATCACTGAAGCTAATGTGGCGCCCTCTAGCCGACATAAAGTACTGTATTAAAAAATAAATTTGAGTTAAATATGCCGTGTTTGGTATCATTGGAAAGGACATTACTTGTACATTTCAAAAATACATATATTATTAGCATTTGTTCGTGACTTTGTCCGTATTTATTCGATAAGTGTGATATTTCTATGGTATGCTTATTTGTTCCATCATTCTTTCTAAACTAGTCAGAATAAGGCAAATGAGGTATCGTTAGAAGCGTCTTGATTGCCCGCTGATAATGGGCTATATGACGTGTCACTGAATCTAATATGGCGCCCTCTAGCCGACATAAAGTACTGTGTAAAAAAATAAATTTGAGATAAATATGCCGTGTTTGGTATCATTGGAAAGGGCGTTATTTGTACATTTCAAAAATACATATATTACTAGCATTTGTTCGTGACTTTGTCCGTATTTATTCGATAAGTGTGATATTCCTATGGTACCTATTTAAAATAAACTTTGCACAACAACAAGTATTATAGAGGCACCAAAACATTTTAAATAAAAATAAGTAAAAACTAAAACCCAACTACGACAAAAAACGACGCTTAAAAAGTATGAAACAAGTTTCAAAAGCCGTAGTCACGCGTTGTTAAAGTGATATGGACTATGGTACCTTAATAAGTTTCAAAAGCCGTAGTCCATGTAGTGTAATGTACCATATGGTACATATCACTTTAACAACGCGTGACTACGGCTTTTGAAACTTGTTTCATACTTTTTAAGCGTCGTTTTTTGTCGTAGTTGGGTTTTAGTTTTTACCTACTTTTTTTATAATATTAGTACAGATAATCTAAAACAAAGAATGGGCATTTAAATATAATATCTAAGTCCTTTCTAAACTTACGTTTAGTATTTCTAATGTCATTCTCCCACGCTTCCGGTAGCAGATGTAAGAAGACGTCTCCGAGAAGACCTCCCACTGCGAAGCTCAACAGTATCCTCAATGTGGCGGCACCAGCTACAAAAAGAAAAAAATATCGGTTTTACCACAATTCTGTTTGCTGTAAGACGACATGAGTATATCCAAAATAGTATAAAAGTAATAATAATAATAATAAATAAATATTTCGGACATCTAACACAACGCCATCTAGTCCCAAGCTAAGCAGAGCTTGTGTTATGGGTACTAGACAACTGATATAAATACACATATACTTTTTTTTTGTAAATACATACATATTATACATAGAAAACACCCAAACTCCGAAACAAATATTTGCAGGTCTTACAAACATTTGGTCCGATCCGGGAATCGAACCCGAGACCTCAAGCACAGCAGTCGCATACGCTACCACTGCGCCATCGAGGCAGTCTAGTAGTCAAAGTGAACAGTAATTTTTACTTTTTTGATAACGTTAGTGTTTTTGAACTATTTTTTGTTACTCATAATAAAAGGATGGACGAGCGAATAAGTTCCGTTATATAACTAAAACGATCTGTATAAATGTGTGAAATAAAACTATGCATAAACAGTAACGAATCATCGATTTTATGGCTTGTTTAATAATACGATCATCATTCATTCAATCAAGGTAATATAGTCACGCTGGACCGGGGCGGTGCTATCCTCACACAAAAAAAAATCAAGATAAAATGACAGTGATCGTGCTGTCGGATTTAGTTGGTAAGTGTGAGACCGGAGGCCCAATAATGCAGGAGCATCACTCGGCCGCCATGGTGTGGGTCGCCATGCTGCATTGTTGCACTGTCTGCATTCGCAATGAGCATGGTGATTGGATTCTGCTTATGCTTTCCATTAGGACGAGTAGTAATTACGGAAGGACCAAAAAAAAAAAAAATATGCTCTCAGCCCTTTTCCTCCATGTAAACTTTAACTGTGCCAAATTTCTTTTCTGTTTAAAAAGACAACTCCTGAACTTTGTCGCAGGGGACTTAACAAACATTCATGAACAAAGAACTACAATTTGTGGATCATACAAAGTGATGTCCCCTGTAGGATTTGAACCCTCAACACTCAGCGCAGTAGAAAGCTGCGCTGCGACCGTTTCAACCACTCGTGCAGTCCTCCATTTGATTCACGTATTTAGATAACACATACTTATTTATTACTAGCTGAACCCCGCGGTGTTACCCGCGGTTATTGTTGTACCGCGAGTAACGCCACGGGACAAAGTTAGTCTAAAAAAAGTAGCCTTAGTTACTAACTGGATCAACAGCTACCTGCCAGTGAAAGTCCCGTCAAAATCCGTCCAGCCGTTCCAGAGATTACCCGGAACAAACAGACAGACAGACAAAAATTTTTTTTAACTACATTTTTGGTATATGTACCGTGTATACATACATATGCATTTAGTAAAAAGCGGCTATTTTAATATTACAAACAGACACTCCAATTTTATTTATTTGTATAGATGTATAGATATCCCTCTAAATTAACAACATCGAGTCAATATATTAATCGATTACAGATAAGTTATCGAAAAGTATTACAGACTAATTATTTTTTTTATTACAACTGTGATTGGTGTGATAACATTGATTATTATGATTGAATCACGTGAAGAATTAAGTAGCGTTCATAAAATGTTTATCTTTTGAAGTAATTTATGATATTATATCGCTTTCATTATGTATTAGAAATCAATATTTTCTTTGTTCGATGTTATGTAACTTTGTACATGTATACATTTCTGTGTATAGAAAAAGATATAGGGTATATTTTATCTATACGAATAAATAAAATTAAGGTGTCTGTTTCTAATTTAAATATAACAGCTTTTAGATAAATGCATATGTAAATATGCCTACGGTAAAAAATATGACTACAATTTTAACAAAAATAAAACCGACTTCAAGGTTCGACTCGATTTCTCTTGGATGCCATGATCAGAGGTTAATGTCCTTATCATGGCACCACAATCGGGACATCTCCTTTCCATTAAAAAAAAAATCTTAATCGGTTCATAAACGACGAAGTTATCCGCGAACACACGACTATGTAAAAATATGATAACACTTGTATACCCTATGTCACCCAGGTCATTATTACAAATCGGTTCAGTAGTTTGGACGCTACGGTAGAAGAAAATATAAACAGACATTCGTCAACTCGCTCGGGTCTCCTCTCAGGAGAGGGTTAAGCCCATAAGATACTGCTAAAAATATTATCATTTATTTTGGCTTCGCCGATACGTAGTCGGTTAGTGATGGTGCTTTAAAAATAAAATTATACAAATTATGGACGTAGTCAATGGTCTAAACGTCAAGTTGCGAAGGACGGTTGACCTCAGACGTCAATACGAGTTGACCGATAGATGTTGATTATGCCGATTAGTGATTACCGTACCATATTGATTATAATCAAGTATACCTAATTGTAATCAATTCTTTACGCCAATGCCAGACGGTTTTAAAATCATATCATTGCGGATAGACTTTTTTTTAGTTTTTTTAGACAACTCCCGCCTTAGATATACATCCTGTGTTGCGAGGGACTTTACAAACATACTTGGGACGGACTCCAAGAACTAGAACCTGAAGACCCAGACTGAGAACAACAATTTGTGAATCATACAAAGTGTTGTCCCGTGTGGGATTTGGACCCACAACACTAAGCGACCGCCTAAATCACTAGACCAACTAGACTCAAATAATACCGGCGACTAATTAATAACCACAGAAATGGCTGGCTAATTATGTGGTTAACGATTCTCAGTGCAAAGCCAGATACCATTACTTTGTTTCCCACCTAAAGCAGTTATTGTGTGATGGGCATCATCATTTAATATTGTTCTATATTATTTGAGTGTTTCAAACTTAGGAAATGAAAGAACTTTTATACAACACTTCAACCCTTTATCTTATCGACTAGCAAAATAAACTTTGAATCCTATCTTACCTACTCTTACTAATATTATAAATGCGAAAGTAAATCTGTCTGTCTGATGCGCTCTCACGCCAAAACCACTGAACCACATATAGGTTGAGAAGGGACATATTCAAATTTTAATTGCGAAAGAAGGGTTGTAAGGGGGAGATGAAAGATTGTATAAATGCTACCCAAAGTCACTATTCCCCGCGGATGAAGTCGCGGGCACAGCTAGTAAAATATAATCACATGATTTTTCATGCAACGCCTATGTTATGCGGCGGAATATAAAAGGCTTTTGATGATTTCTGACTACCTAATGTATCTTAACGGATACAAATCTTCGTCCCTCTTTGAATACAACTACAAATATTCCGTAAATCACAAATTGTAATAAAGTTATACATCGTGTCTCGTTGGTGAACGAAAAAGTATCTCCTCAATAGGTCGCCATGGTGTGGGTCACCATGCTGCATTGTTGCATTGTCTACGTTCGCTGTGAATGTGTTGACTATCGCTCTTGGATTCTGCTTATGCTTCCCGTTAGGTAGAAGATAGTCACTTTAGCAGGCCCAATTATAAAAAAAAACGTTATATACTTTTCCGGGTTAAAATAAGTTTTTTCTCTCTATATGTCCTTGGATACGGGTAGATACAAATACCTCACAAACTCCCATGTCAACGCAACACATCGAATAGTATCAATGACCCACCACGACCTCTGCTTTGTCATGGAGCAAGTGTGTTATCAGGACGAGCTCCGCATCACGTAGAGATAAAGATCCGATAGCGAGACTTATTTGAGAACAAAGGCTTATATCGGCCAATTGTTGGGGCAATCAACTCGGTTAGATGACGCCTTAGTAACTGAAGGTTAAGTAATACTTCAGTCCAATTAATCCTGGCGTGATGTTATGTGGTTATCTGACTGTTATCGGTGGTTTTACCCAAGTTTTTTTTGCAATTTCCTGTACCCCTGAAAAGGGTATGCAACTTTTTTTTTTACGCTGTTTTGTCAAGGAATCATTCGAAATATTTATTTATTTATTATTAATCATGTAAGGGATAAAAAGGTGGATGATTTTGAGAAGAGGGGTGTGTTCGAGATGTCACGAGATGTATTTAAGGTTAATTATTGTTCATGATCGTTATTTTTATTTGACATAGCTGAACCCGCGGTTATTATCATTATAACACCGCGGGACGAAGGTAGTCTAAAAAAAGTAGCCTAAGTTACTTATTATATCATCAGCTATCCTATCTGTGAAAGTCCTTTCAAAATAGATTACCCAGACAGACAGACAGACAGAGAGACAAAAATTGTAAAAACTATTATTTTGGTATATGTACCTACGCGGTTATTT
Source organism: Spilosoma lubricipeda (assembly GCA_905220595.1). NCBI lineage: Eukaryota > Metazoa > Arthropoda > Insecta > Lepidoptera > Erebidae > Spilosoma > Spilosoma lubricipeda. The sequence goes on from HG992296.1 coordinate 2,835,441, forward strand.
TAATATTATAAACATACACTCCAATTTTATTTATTTGTTTAGATCTGTGAATGTTTATCAGCAATGTGTTTAGTACGGCTTATGTCTAGTTTGGGTGGAAAGGGACTACCGCTGCTTATGGACGCCCCTAATTTAGGAATCACAAGCGTATTGCCGGTTTTTCGAAATGAATTACAGTACGTAGGGACTTGTAGGGAAGTACGTATGGTAGGGTAGGGAGGTTGAGGGAGTACGCTCATTTATTAAAGGTATGAAGGTCGTACCGTTCCGGAACTGTGTTTTAAATAAAAATAAGGGATTTCGGGATTACGTAATAAAAAGCCATGACGCTTAGCTGTTCGTCATAACTCAATCATATGTCTATAGTCTTGAACAAGTTTAAATTTAAATATGCTAAAAAAATCTTAAGCAGAAATTCGATCAAACACAATAAACAAACAGTCTTTCTAAGAATCATCTTCCAGATATTTCTATGGTATGTATATAAATAAAATATTTTTGATTAGCTAAACATGTCAAAGATATATTCGCATATCTGTCTCATCGCTATTTCAAATGTGTGCAAAAAGACAGCTGTACAAACGTATTGTTAGGAATACGTCCAACTTGGCCGAAAACGATTAAATATAAAAAAAACAAGCATTCTTGAATACCTTGAGCGCAGCACTATAACAAAAAGAAAAATGTATGTGGGACAGGATGAGGCAACGACAACAGTTAGATACACCTTATATATTTTATTACTTATAAATCAGTGATATTTATACCTGTGATTCGGAAAGTTTTTTCGTGTCAGAGACCGAATGTATTTGATTCCTAAGCATTCGATCCATCGCTGCACCAAACAAAAAACTATTTTGATCTACCTGCTACGTTTTTTCCATTTTTAACACTTCGCGAGAGGGTACACAAAATAAAGATTATGACATACCAGTTATCTCATACTCTACGAATATAAGGCAGAAAAGAAATAATATTTGGTAGGTTTTGAAATTTTTGGTACTTAGTTGAATTTGTCGATTCCCGTGCCTCGGAGAGCACGTTAAGCCGTCGAGCCACGGTTGCCATGAACCTATCTATGGAAATCGCTATTGGGCAGTCAGTGCCCTCAAATATACTGAGAACTATTCTAACCTTCGCATTCAGTTCACCCTCAGGGTTGCGGAGGTCAGATGCCTGTCGCTTTGTGTAAAACTGATATTCAGGTAAAACCGGTTGAACTAGTAGCCTACCCCAAATGATCTTGGGAATAATAAAGACTAGGAGAGGAAGTTAAATTTGATGATTTATTTTTACCTGACCAAGCGAAAAGGAAGACTAAGCAAGCACATATTATGTTTTGGCAGTTTACGTATGTTTGTATAATCCACCGTAGTGCTTAAGCTACTGAACAGATTTTAATGAATGAATTGTCAATAGATTCGTAATAATGGCTCGGGTGCTATAGGCTATATAAATATAAAAAAAATTAGATAGTCAGGTTCATGGTATAACAATATACTTCGCCAGGTATGGCATTCCGAGATGTATCTCGGATTTGTGTGAGTGTAGTTTAACATAATTCTAAACATATAATAAAACATGAAACTTAAAAACGTTACGTTCGTAAGTAGCCGTAACTAAACTAAAATTTAGAAAATAATATTCCATACGTTCGGGCCATGTATGATTTAATCACGTGACCAAAGCCAAAGACACTCCCTCTGTGATCAAGGAGGTTTTAAAGAGTACCCCTCTTCTCTTAAACGGGTCTCATAGTTCTCTACATTTCATTTAAGATGATAAAGATGAAAATTCCTGACTACTCAAGAAAGTAGACATTCTTTGTGGTGATAGTAATGAAAAATTAAAAGGTCGTGTCAGACTACTGATGAGTTTGAATGGTGACAATCAAGCAGAGAGCGATATTAAATCCAGTTCCAGCCGGCTACAAAATTGATTGAGCAAATAAGGTGAATTGGGCCAATTCTATAGGTACATAAGTACATATCGGTGAACAAACTCAAATTAATTTATGCCCCATACAATTTTTTTTTTTTATGTAATAGGGGGCAAACGAACAGGCGTACCGCCATCCATGGATACCCGAAACACCAGAGGCGTCACAAGTGCGTTACCGGCTTTTTGGGGAAGGAGAGGGGAGAGAGGAGACCTCACTCACTCGGTGAAACACAACACAAGTGCTGTTCCACACCGGTTTTCTGTTAGGCCGTGGTATCGCTCCGGTCGAACCGGTCCATTCATGCCGAAGCATGGCTCTCCCACGGTTATTTAAGTGGTGAATGAGAGAGATTTAAATCCAGTAGTGGACTCCGAGGGGCTGAAGATAATATTACACATTTTACTTGTATCAAGTTCTAGGCGATATAGAAATTCCGTAGAAAAACTTTTAATGTCAGTAACTGCCAATGCTAAACTATGACTGCCTCGGTGGCGCAGCGGTAGCGTAAGTTACTGCTGTGCTTGAGGTCTCGGGTTCGATTCCCGGGTCGGACCAAATGTTTGTATGATTTGCAAATATTTGTTTCGGAGTTTGGGTGTTTTCTATGTATAATGTGCATGTATGTATTTACAAAATAAAGTTAATATGTATTTATATCACTTGTCTAGTATCCATAATACAAGCTCTGCTTAGTTTGGGATTGAGGACTAGATGGCGTGGGATTTATCAAGGACACCTATCGGTTACCATGAACGCATGAGCGAGGGGCTCGAGTTCCAAAGACGCCAGATTTTCTTTCCAAAAATCACGTTTTCTTTCACATGCTACTCTAAATCTAGGTCGAATTTGCTATTGCTATCGATTTCAGTCAGACCCTAAAAAAGTCCGTGACCAATTACGTCAGCATCATTATTTCGATACAGAATCAGTCGACTGTTAAACATTAGTCAACAATTTATTAGAGATAGTCGATTACATTGCGTTATCGAGTAAATCATGATAAGATAGCTGAACATTGAATAGGTACCTACTAAGAGATGAGAACTGTGTACCAATGGAATTGATAGTGTTATCTAGAATGTAGATGAACCATTGTCACCAAGATCTTTGATGAAAGTCAGTATCTGATACGTCGACTGTATTTACATTTGCGGTTATTCTTTAATACCTAACAATAATAATAATATCTAAATAAGTCCCAGCCAACAAATAGCAGCCAGACTGTTTGTAAACATACTTATTCATTACTAGCTGAACCCGTGGTGTTACCCGCGGTGATAGTCGTACCGCGGGTAACGCCGCGGGGCGAAGCTGGTCTAAAAAAGTAGCCTAAGTTACTCCTTATGTCATCAGCTACCTACCACTGAAAGTCCTGTCAAAATAGATCCGGTCGTTTTAGGAATTAGCCGGAACAGACAGAGAAAAATTGTAAAAAAAGATATTTTTGGTATATGTACTGTGTATACATAGGTGCATATGCATTTAGTAAGAAGCGGTTACTTTAATACTACAAACCGACACTCCAATTTTATCTATTTGTATAGACGAATAAAGAAAACGATCTCAAGAACTGGACTAAATTGAAATGGGACCACACGGGAAGCATCAGCTTTCAAATAACAAAATAATCATCAAAATCGGTTGACCTGGGCGAAAGTTCTGAGGTAACAAACATAAAAAAAAATAAAGTCGAATGAGAACCTCCCCCTTTTTTGAAGTTGGTTTAAAAATGTAGTCGATTCAGCTGTCTGTTCGCTTACGTCTTTTAAAGCGCTCAGTGGAATTTAATGCAGTTTAAGAAATAGACTGAATGAGTCAAGAGGAAGGTATATATGAGGTAATACACGCATATAATATTGCACTCAATATGTATTGAGTATCATAATTAGAGGATAAGTTTTTATATATAATTTTAAGCAATGTACGTGTAGCTTTGTTGCATAGAAATGTAATAGTTCATTTTAACAGGTGAGGGCACTGCCTCCTGTAATACAGGTGTTATACCTAGTACGGGAGACAGGGGCTTCAAATAATTCTTTTTATATTTTACTAGCAGACCCACGCAACCACGTTTGCGTCTTCTACTGCCCGTAGCGTGATAATTTTCCCACGTTTTTGAAACATTTTTCATTGGTGCTCCGCTCCTATTGGTCTTAGCGTGATGATATATAGCCTATAGCCTTCCTCGATAAATGGGCTATCTAACACTGAAAGATTTTTTAAATCGGACCAGTAGTTCCTAAGTTTAGCGTGTTCAAACAAACAAACAAACTCTTCAGCTTTATATATTAGTATAGATTATATTATAGAATTCGAGTATTATAAAGACTGCGTGCGAAGCTGGGGCGGGTCGCTAGCTGTAGATAAACGACACTCAAGACATCGAACGATCGTACTCGTAAATCAATGTCAATGATTTGTCTGGAGTAACAATTAACCCATAACCATAAGTAGAGATCGCTTAGCGGTTGAATTGGACTGTTTTTAATAAATATATTGTTTTTTTCACTGTGTGGTAACTTGAATATACTATATACCTGTAGATTTCTGTACCATGACAAATTAGAATCAACATTCTTTCGCCACAATTGATGAAACGTTAAAAGCGACATGGATTGCACGTGTAATTTTTTGTCTGATTCATTTAGTTTTGCTTTAATGAAAGTCTATTTCTAACTAGCAGACCCCAGCAACCTCGTTTGCGTCTCCTATTGCCCGTCGCTTGATAATTTTTAATTGTTGCTCCTCTCGTATTAGTCTTAGCGTGATGATATATAGCCTATAGCCTTCCTCGATAAATGGGCTATCTAACACTGAAAGAATTTTTCAAATCGGAGCAGTAGTTCCTGAGATTAGCGTGTTCAAACAAACAAACTCTTCAGCTCTATATATTAGTATAGATAATATATATAGTCTTTAAAAATATGAACAGTTACTAATATAAATAGCTAGACTTACAGTAGAGAATGCGGTTAATAAAAGTTTGCAGAAACTTTAAATAAAGTTATGTTTTCAAACACTCAGTTATGATAAATGACGCGTTTTGGCGGTAAATAGTAGCCTATATCCTTCCTCAAGATTTAAAGTATCTTCTAGACAAATTTCATTTGTAATATTTAGTATGGAAGGATGGAAAGGGCAGCTTCTTTAAGCTGATACAATCTGTACCACATTCCATATACCAGACCCTACTTTCCTCGTCATATACGTTTTCCGTACATTCCCAAGTATGGTTTAGATCGGAATGGCATTAAAATTAACTCGCCAATACTGACAAAACTCTTTGCAATGATGCAATAGGTGCTGCAATACCTACCCAAACTAAATTTGAATTTATTTGTGCAACTTCCGCAAATTCAATTTATATTTTATGACAATATTTCCAACAATGCGTATAATGAAAAAATCTAATAAAATAATCTATGGTTTTCGTAATGATGATGTCACGGAATTCTTTCCCATGCATTAATTTGTAATTTTCATTATGTAATACGGAATGTCACCCCCTTTCTTCATCCCGTGGGTGTCTTATGACTTGAGATAATTTTATTTTTATATGCGGGGAATGCTTGTTGTACCATCGTGGGGGGGGGGGGGGGGGGGGGCGCAGTAAGCCCCACTATTTTTAAGCCCCGCGGCGGCCTAACTCGGCAATCGGGAGGAGCTCCAGGAACGCAGAACGGTTTCTGGAGTCCCCCTGTTCTTATTAGACAACTAAGGTAATTACGCGCAGGTCAAGAGCACTGAAACGAGAAGGAAAACTTAAAACACCCAATACCAAACCGTCTGGTCTGCGTGTACCTAGTACTTAGGCCAAAATCTTCTTTCTAAGGAGAAGCTGATGTCGTGTAGTAGGAAAAGATATATGGAGTAAAAAAATCGAATTTGTTGAATTTTTTTTTGTGGAATTTGCGGGCAAACGAGCAGACGTATCGCTTGACGACAAGCTGCTAACACCAGAGGCGTCACAAGTGCGTTGCCAGCCTTTGGGGGATGGGGAGGGGTGATAGGGGGAGGGGGTTTGGGTTATGGGCCTCCGGTACCTACACTCACTCAGTGAAACACAGCGTAAGCACTATTTCACACCGGTTTTCTGTGAGGCCGTGGTATCACTCTGGTTGAGCCAGCCCATTCATGCCGAAGCGTGGCTCTCCCACGGTATAAATTTTTTATACAGTTCGTCAAAACGAGAGCCCCTTTGAAGTTTTTTCTTAAAATTAAATATTGATTGGGTGCTAATGAGACAAATTAATTCGACTTCTGTGTATGAGCATTTAATTTACATGCATGCAAAATTGACGTGACGTATGATATTAAAAGTTGACGATCTGAACTTCTGTTGTCTTTGATTAGATAAGATATTTTGGGTCAAGAATATTTGCTCTTGGTAATGAATAAAAGGTAATAAAACTTATCGTAATTCTTTTATATTCTAAATAACTGTGAATATTTATTAACATATTTGTTAATTATCACTCAATCACGGCCTATGTGGAGTTGGATGTTATAAGAAAAAGGTAGATGACTCGTTATAAATCTACAAATAATTAATTATTCGCACGTTAAAATAAAGAAATAAAACTTAGCGCGGGTTGAAAGTATGCCGAAAGCAAGAAAAGGCATATTGATTTCGCAATCTATACTAATATATAAAGCTGAAGAGTTTGTTTGTTTGTTTGAACACGCTAATCTCAGGAACCGCTGGTTCGATTTGAAAAATTCTTTCGGTGTTGGATAGTCCATTTATTGAGGAAGGCTATAGGGTATTTATCATCACGCTACTACTAATAGGAGCGGAGCAACAATGAAGAATGTTTCAAAAACGGGGGTAATTTTCACGCTACGGGCAATATAAGGCGCAAACGAGGTTGCGTGGGTCAGCTAGTAAGCAATAAAAGGGTACAGTTGCAGAAAGTTTTATTAAAATATTAAGAATTTAAAGAAGTATGTTTTAAACTCGGCAATTTTTATTCAGTTATAAGAATACGTTATTGACAGAATATAGATAGAGATAAATGTTCTTATTTTAAATTCAGAGACAAAAAAACGATATGTGGCCGCGTTCCACGAAAAGAGGTCATATTACGAGAGGATCTAAACAAACATTTCCATTGTAGCATCTATTACGTGTAAACAGCGATACAAAGAATAAGTACTGTATTGATATTTTTAATGAGGAAAATACATTTATTTACTTACGATAATTCAAATAAAATAAATAAATAAGGAATTATTATAAAAACAAAAACCCGACTGCTTAAAAGCACCATTTTGGAAATTTATATAGCCTATGTTATTACCACGATTCTAATGAATTCAACGACACCTTATATGTCAAAATCCGTCCAGCCGTTTGGAGGTGCCAAAGAAATGGACATGGACACACAGATACCTCCAAACGCTTGAAAACATAACCCGCCTTCTAACACAATCGATTAAAAATAAACATTTCTTTAAATTTGGTGCAAAGCTTTTAATGCCAGTTGGTATTCGTATGTTAGTCTCTGGACTCCAATTGTCCGTATTTAAGCAAAAAGGAACCATCCAGCAAATACACACTTTTGAGATATCAAAGGATTTAGAAAAATATGTGCAGCACCTGTTAGATGAAGTAAAATTACAATTTATTTCATGTAAATTTATTGATACATTACTAATTTAAGTATGTGTATATATATTTGCTTTTATTGCTGTTAAACTTTCTAGATAATTAAGAAAATGTGCATGTGGTTCCTTTTAACATTTAGTAATTGATAGGTTTTCTCTTATACAAAAAAGAACCATAATACAGGAATTTCTTGATATAAATGAAACTATGTGCTTATATTATCCTAATAAAGCTTTAATTCTCCAAATACACGTTTATTCGACATAATCATCAAATTGGATTTCGAAATCCACCTTGTCTAGTCTATTTATGTCGTCTTCTATTGTATCATTACAATTGAGACCATTATAAAAACTCTGTGTATCTTGTGGAATGAGATGTAAAATGGACGGTTAGTTTCACGGGTGATACTGGCTACAGGGGAACTATATGTTCCATTAAGATTTAAGCTGGTAGGCCGCGAACAGGTGCTCTCCCTATATTAACTTCCACAGAATCACCAAAGAAGTCTGTTTTAAAATAAATTGAGTTTGGTGAGACTCTTTTCAGGTATATTTCCCGAGTTAGTAGCCAATTAATACATTCTTTGTTAATACCACGTTTTCTGTCAACAATAATGTTTTTCAACCTTAGAAGTTCCCAGAAAATCTGATTTTGCCCTAACTGTAACTGGGTTTTTTTTTTCTTGCAATCTTTCATAACCTGCATATAATCATCGGGAGTGTATAGTCTCGGATATGGATATTTCTTCGTTGCCGTTTCAATGTGAGATAAATCTCTGTCATTGGGTAGGTAACTATCTCCGGGAATCAAATTTTTTGTAATTTTTTTAAGGTGGGACAATGCAAAATGTTTTTAACATCAAAACTATCTTTATGTTACGATTCTATCTGCTACTTGAATCGCTCCATAAAATTAATTTCTCGATATCTTGAGAAATATACTCGATTTAGTATTTTAATAGACAAGAACCGACTTCCTGAGCACTTGTTCCAACCATTTCTTTTATGCAAACAAAGCACTCACTTAAGTTAGTTTTTCCGAATAAATATCCATATTATACCGCCAAAAATGTCGCTTATAATAGATAATTCTGGTAGAGATCTTAGACATTGGAAGCGTTTTTTGCAGATCAAACGTTAGACATTCCGTTTCCTTACAATGAGTAGCCAGAATAAAATCAGTCTTTATTTTATGCCGAGCCTGTTCCTATTTTCGGCAATATTTTTCGCGTTTTGTATCTATGGTTATTTCTCTTCAGCAATTTCGCAACTAGTTAATTTCGCTTGTAATGTGTCACACTTGTTACTAGTATCCTTCTTAAGAGGCGCACGTTTAAGATTAAAAATGTTTGTCAAATAACTTTGCATACATAGCCTTACTGACCTTCTCAGTTTCTCCTATATGTTCATAGTATAAGTCGTACATCTTGTCTAAAGTCATGTCTGACATAAGCTATTCGGTCTCGCACTCACTTCTTCTATATTGTGATTTATACTTAGGAAGAGAGTGTATGTGGCATCTCACTTGTGAAACTAATTCGTCGATGCATTTATTCCACTTTTTTGATCCTCTTCTACTTATACAATCCTATGACCTCATTTTAATCAAAGCAGTATTAACTCTTTTTGTAGAAACATCAAGTGTATTGAAAAATAAATACTTCGAATTGTCGAATAAATTATTTACGAGAGAATTTTTTCTTCGAATTTCTATAGTCATCCTTCTTGTTATTACACACTACACACATCATTACATATTTCAACAGCATACATCAGCACACCATACACACGTCACACTACACAAACAAAACCATATACACACACACACACACGCACACACAACACACACACACACGCACACACAACACACACACACGCACACACACACAACACACACGCACACACAACACACACACACGCGCACGCATGAATGCATGAATGAAATGTGAATAAAGGGTAGGTACTCGTACTTCTCAGATTCATTAAGTACTAAAATGCATTAAATAAAACTATTTACCTGTTGTGTCTATATTATGATCTTTGCTGTTCATTTTGAGTTTGAGTCATTGCACTTTGAGCTATACACGCAATGAAATAAAGTTAATATTTCGTTGTTTAAAATGAAAGACATGTAACAAGTCATGTCATTTTTGTACCTTTGTGTGATCATAGGTTTCAAAACCTATGCGTAACGGAATTACATACTAGTGGTTCTACTGTTTTACAATATTTATTTATTCAGGATAGAACCAAATGCTTATGGTTCTATTTTGCAAAAAAATTTTTAGCAACTAATTAAGAATTTATTTTACGCAAAACGAAACCACAGAAACTTGGTTCCATTTGGTGTATTAAAAATAATCGTTAATAATAGAAATATGTGTAATGTATAATGGTACCAAATAAGTGTGGATCTGTTTTGTATAAAGTGACATGGTAGTAATATAGTTTATTTCTTTGAACAACAGAGTCCCATTGTGCTATGGTTCCGTTTTGCTTTACATATAAGGTTTGTTATTGCTGTTGGTTCTGTTCTGCTTTTAGTATACCTTGTTTCCAAGGAAAAAATCATGTGGTTCTTTTTCGTATGAGATTTTAGAACACTTTTATACTAGTATTCTTTAATAACAACAAAAAATTCAATTTGTCGAGTGGTTCCATTTTGCATAAATACGGACAATTAAGAGTCAGACATTATGTGCAACCAGATACCATTAATTCAGATCAGTAGATGTGAAATAAACTCATACTAGGCCCTGGAACCCTTTGAGATATGGTTATTATAGTTTTGTTGCTCATAAGAGACTTGTTGTTGCTCTGACTGAGCAATTTATAATTATCATTTTTCCAACACAATAAAATTCTGTTACTAATTTTTATCAAAAAACTGTATTAAAAACGGAATAATAATATTTTTCAATTCCAAAGAGTAGAGAGTAGGGCTCGCATCCAAACAAACAACTCAGCTTCATATATAATATAGTATATGTAAAAAATTTATTTTCCATTTTTTTTTTATATTTTAGCTGCTCCAAAATGACTCTGCTCTGCCTGATGGAAAGCATGAGCAGATTCCAAGAGTGGTATTATTATTATAGTGGTATAGTATTTACTTCTACATAACTCATTATTAGTTCTTTCCTATAAAATATTTAGGTAAATTTCAGACTTGAAAATATCAAACAGACAAAATGACCGACCATACATCAGTATAGTTATGGTAACTACCAACTAAGAAAGATAAAGTAATGTGAGTACAGTAATTCTCACGCTTGTAGCAAAACAATGTAATGTCAATAGCCTCAGGCACAAACCGTCAGTTGTGTTGTGTCATTTACGGTTAATTTACCAACTATGTGTTATTGTTCTCATTTACGAAGGTGGCAAACTGACCACACCACTGCAAAGAGGCGGGAAACTTGAAACAAACCGTATATGTATACCCTCTGCCTAGTGTTGTAAGGCCAAAGACTTATTTCTAACTAGTTGTTGCCCGCGGCTCCGCCCTCGTATATGTCGGTTATCGCGGCGAATAGTAGCCTATGTGTTATTCTGATGTATAAGCTATATTACTGTAAAGTTTCATTCAAATCCGTTCAGTAGTTTTTGCGTGAAAGAGTAACAAACATCCAAACATCCATCCATCCTTACAAACTTTCGCATTTATTATATTAGTAGGATCTATACTGATATATAAAGCTGAAGAGTTTGTTTGTTTGAGCGCGCTAGTCTCAGGAACCGCTGGTCTGATTTGAAAAATTCCCACCTCTGCGTTAATGCCCTATTGCTTACACCACAGTGGAGGTTGTGGATGATGATGATAGTCGGGAAAAATTTGACTCTGTAAAATCATTGTTCTAGAATACCTTTGAGCAAGGATAAGATCTATTATTTTAGTTGATGTTGTAACCGGTGATTAAACCACACCTTCGTCATTTGTTATTTGACAGATTATCATTTAAAAAAATAATAGTGTTATCTCTGTCATGTGATACTTTAAGTAGCAAGATTTTAGAATTTGAAATTTGTAATCTATATTAATATTATAAACGCAAAAGTTTGTAAGTATGGATGGATGCATATTTGGATGAAACTTTACAGTAATATAGCTTATACATCAGAATAACACATAGGCTACTATTTGCCGCGATAACAAATATATACACTGGCGGAGCCGCGGCAGCAACTAGTAAGGTTATAATTGAATCAGTTAAAACTTTTTGTATTTGAAACCACATGTAGTACTAGCCATTAGGCCTAAAACACCTTTGGAGAGGAGAGGCCTATGTTCAGCAATGGGCTGTTAAATGCTCTTGATATTGTGTTTCAAATGACTGATTATAAATACAAGATCATATTATTTTTAATACCGGCAGCTTGGTTTTCCTCCAGCTATTGCAGGAATTGCAGTCCATATAAATATAATCTCACACAATTCAAAGATGTTGCAGATGGAAATTGATAAAAATAAATTTAATTTAATAAGATAAATATACATTAGTAGATTACATCATACACAAAAAAATAGAACAAATTTTTCTATAGTGCATTTTTATACACATTCATAGTCAAATATTTTACAGTATTCAAAATCTTTATGGTTTGTTGCAAAAGCACAAAGCAAAGTTTAGCTTTATATTTTTTAGGTATACCTTATATATAGTTAGGTTTTTATATTTTTTTTTGCTCATACTGTTACTTAATTTTCAGAATGAAGAGTATGCTTTTATTTTTAATTAGTTTTTGACTATTATTCTCTATGCTTTTCATTACTTGTGAGTACAAAATTTTCCTGAATTTAGTATCAACTTGTTTATGTTGTTTCAATATTGTTTTAATATATCTATACAAATATGTACATAAAATTAGAGTGTCTGTTTGTAATACTAAAATAATCGCTTTTAAATAAATGCATATGTGTGTATACACGATACATGTACCAAAATAACATATTTTTTTTAAATTTTGTCTGTGTCTGTTTGCTTCGGGTAATCTCTGGAACGGCTCGACCAATTTTAAGGGGACTTTCACTTGAAGGTAGCTGATGATCCAGGGAGTAACTTACGCTACTTTTTTTGGACTAGCTTTGTCCCGCGCCGTTACCTGCGGTACAACAACAACCGCGGGTAACAGCGCAGGGTTCAGCTAGTTGATTGTAAGTTGTATCTAAACCTGTTTCTTATCCTATGTACCTTGCTGTGAACTACACAATAATCTCGATGTTAAAGTTTTTAATTGGAATCAATAAAAAGTAAGCAAACCTTATTTAAATTTCGAATTCTGTTAACTTTACGTAGGTAAATTATGTAATAGCAAGCGAATGATAAAGAAGTAGAAAAAACAGTGACCTTAAAAAAATTACGATTATCACGTTGTATTTTTTAAAACACGTTTTGTTTTCATAGAATTTATAGAATAATGTTGAAAATGACTTTTCCTTTGTTTCGAAACATCAAAACAGCATGATAACGATACCCTGAAAAATAAATAAATACTGGCATAGCGCATGCGCGCCGGCTTCGTTATGTAGAATGTAGATGAAAGATGACTTGGTGAATCTAAAAATAACAAAACACATGTCCGAATATATTGACGGATAATACTTACGTCCATCGTTGAAGGTGTCTGTAGAGTCCAAAGGGATAATGAGCAACGGTAATATACCACTTAAACCAACTAAAACTGATGCAAGACCAGCGAAAAGCCACGGGTGCTCATCAAGCTGATCAACAAATGTAAATAAATATTCCGGAAAATAGTCCGCCATGGCGTATTATTACTGTTTATTATCAAGAATTGCTAAAACTAATTAAAGTTCACAACTCCGTCGCCTTTTTAAAAAGTTTTTATTCCAATTAGCACTGCCGACACATGCTCAATACAACCAGTGTATCCTATTACGCGCGAACAACTGACTGAATATTTAGATTGGAGATGTTCGCATTTCCGAGTTCCCGAGATAAAGAAAGATAGTTGAGTTGAATCGAGTTCGACAGCAGACGAACTAATCTACACTGAGACTGAGAGCGCCTGGCCCGACCGCTATTTTTATTTTAAATGTCAATCATAACAAAGACTTCATAATGTACCTATTTAAACTTAGACGAAGAAAAAAAAATTTTACGCACATAAACGAAACGAAGTGTCGCGAGTTGTCGGTAGTTGAGACCACAGAACACTAAAGTGGTATAAACCGGGCCGGACAAACGATAACGCAGAACGTTCACAACAAAACAAGGTGTCAGATGAACGAACGAAAGAACATTAGTGACACCAACAACTGACATGAACGAAACTCTCTTTAGTGTTGCAAGGTTTTAAATTTTACTTCTAACTGGTTTGAAATAATAGTAGGTTGTCTTAATTAAGGAGATTAAGATATGTTATGTATTAAATGTTTACAGCATATTTATATCTGGAGGGGCACCCGAACGGGTTGAAAGCGTAATCGGATTGGAAAGAGAGAGACTGAGTTTGGGTAGTGTCTGTCTCGCTCACGCCAGCTCTCAGTGTATAAAATAATGAAGCAGTGGTAATGCCTCGATTAAGTCCCTCAGGGGCGCGGCTTCTTCATTGTATCAGTTGTTTCTTAACGCGAATGGACAGTTTTAGTTTTTTTTATTGTGCAAAGCTCCATAAAATGTGGCTTAAAATGACCAATGAAATTTAATACGTCGTCTTTAATTTAACGGCAGTTATCTCTTTCACGTGCGTTTGTTGGCGATTAGCATCTTCAAAATAATATCATGTGGATTACCTTTATCTAGATTATCTTACTGTATCAGTATGAACGACTTAGCATCTTCAAAAGCTTTGGTATAGTTATTTACTAGTGCTTGAATCTATTTTCATCTTGAAGATATGACCCTAGTTTACCTATTTAAATTAACACAAAAAATTATTAAAAAACTGTTTGATAACTTTTAAATTATTTTGCAACTTAAAAAAAATGTGTGAACCTGCATAAATGTCTTAAACTAAATAAATTGCTATATACTTTAGTCCAGGCGCTATAACTTTTTCTAAGTATCATAAATGCGATGTAAAATATTTATTTAAGCAACTAACCTAAAAAACTAACTAACTAAACCTTGAAAACCTCATCTAGTACTCTATTCTTTGCAATACTTACTGTAACTAGTTCAAATTTTTTTTTAAACGACAATTCAAATTCAAATTCAAAATCATTTATTCAATTATGACACTAAGTGACATTTATGATCGTTAAATTGAAACTGCAGTTAAAAATCATAGATCGACATAAACAGACGCCACAGCATGTGCTGTATTGTCGAGGTAAATTAGGCGAAAACACCAAAATCTACTGCCTGCCTGTGTCGATCCATAACTTCCAGTTTCCAAAATGCGTAGAGCCTCATGAGAAGAATACTGGCAAAATAACTCATGGCCACTCTTAGGACAGACTCAAAAACAGTAGTTTATACTATACTAGCTAACCCACGCAACATCGTTTGCGTTTCCTATTGCCCGTAGCGTGATAACTTTACTCCGTTTTTGAAACATTATCCATTTGTGCTCCGCTCCTATTGGTTATAGCGTGATGATATATAGCCTATAGCCTTCCTCGATAAATGTGACACTGAAAGAATTTTTCAAATCGGACCAGCGGTTCCTGAGATTAGCGCGTTCAAACAAACAAACTCTTCAGCTTTATATATTAGTATAGATTATTTGTGACTATGTGTGTATATGTTAGTCATTATGTCATGTGTATAGGTTTTAGTTCTATCTTAATTAAATTACATACCTAAGATTTACGTATAAATATTCTATAAGCTAGAACCGTTGTCCTTCTGAAAGTGATGCTATGGTGCTAATTTCTGTTGTCGCTTCACTACCTAGGCATAGCAAAAATCGAAATTATCTTTTTTAGTTAATATTAAGAACGTCGTTTCACTTGACGAACAGTTATTATATTAGTTTGATTTCTGGTGTTGTAAGAAAAGTTTTTAGAACAGCAGAATTAGCACCAATGAATAATGCCGTGAATCGCGATACAATCTTAGTGCGGAAACCGTCAATAAGTTGAAACCTGTAATTTGTTTATGTACAAATAAATAAATACTCACCAAAGTTATAATAAAATATTATCTAAAATTAATATTTCGGTGCTCTTTCACGGTCAGAAGGCACCTAGTCCTCATGTGAATGTGGATATGACTTTGGGGATCTAAACCATATACTATACCTTTCCTGTCCGATTAATTACCGGACTTCCCTTTTGAACGGCTTGATATCCCTCCGTGTTCCTTTCCCTACTTTCATAAAGTCTCTTCTCTCTCTCCGACTCTAAAAAATGTGAAGATTCTCAATTCGACTGTATTTTTAACCGACTTAAAAAAAGGAGGAGGTTTCTCAATTCGACCGTATAAATATATTTTTCTTTTTATGTGTGTTCGCGGATAACTTCGTCATTTATGAACCGAATTTGATGATTCTTTTTTTAATGGAAAGGAGATATCCCAATGGTGGTATCTAAGAGAAATCGAGTCGAACCTTAAAGTCGATTTTATTTTTGTTAAAATTGTACTTGTTTATGTTTGTTACCTCATAACTTTTGACTGGGTGAACCGATTTTGAGGATTCTTTTATATTTGAGTGTTTCCCTTGTGATCCCATTTCAATTTGGTCCAGTTGCCGAATTGAGAACCTCCTCCTTTTTAAAAGTCGGTTAAAACAACGAGAGTACCCAGCACAAAAAAGCGTCGTTCGATTCAGGCGCCGGAGATCGCAAAACGATCTCCGTGCTCCATAAGCGCATACCTGAAGGTGACGGGTGAGGCCACCAAACACCCTAGCAGAAGCAGGCCGGGGCCGCGGCGCGAGCTCTATAAAGTGCTCGCGCCCTATTCTGAATGCAATAGAAGCGACAGGAGGGGGCCACCTTCAAATAGTGGGAAGCCCGAGAGTTTCAGGTAGTTCCTACTGAGGGTGAACCTGGTTCCCCGACCTCTAGTACCCGAGACGGTGTTTAGTCGGTTCAAGTCCGAGTCGGTGATATCCGAGGGGATTTTACGCACAAAAAAAAGGGTCTAATGGTTAGTGATCCTGTCCTGAATGCTAAGCCAGAGGTCTTGGATTCGATTCCCACCTAGAACAAATATCTGTGTAATGAACACGATCATTTGTTCTGTGTCTGGGTGTGATTTATCTTTAATACGTATGTATTTTGAAATATATAAGTATGTTTATCAACACTATGGTTACCATAGTAAAGATGTGTATAATTATATTGCCCTTCTATGTATGTCTGTATTACATATTCGTCTATCGTTTAATTTATCACCGTATTTATACATTACGCGATAGAAACCTATTGGATCAAATCCAAGTTTAAAAAAAAGGTCATTATTTTCTAAATGAATTTTTTTTTACCTAATTTTGTAGACTAGACGTTATAGATGTAATTATTTATCTGAGTATTATTAACAATAAATATTTAATCCAGATTGTTGCCTGTAACGGGGCAATTTTGTCAGACGGATGTCTAGGCTACCTTTGTCACTGTGACACGATTGCAATACGAGTCTTCTTGGCAGCCGCAACGGTGAACTGCGCCCAGTTGAAGCAAAATGCCGCACTTATTTTGGCCTGCCAATTTAAATATCTGACAGCATATAGGTACATCTGTTTTAATATAACTGTACAGAGCTAACATCGTATTCACGTTCGGCGGTAAAGATGGACAGGCGACATGACGGGACTCTGTGGATTTAATAGTTCGAAGTTTAAATTACGCGCCAATCGAATTTGTGTTTGGAATTCAATGTGATATTATTTTTTTTAAATTGTGAAACGTCAGTAAATAAACCAACATGGATTCGTGGGGAATTTTGAACGTGGACACTGCTACTATGGCAATAAACAGAGATGACTTGGCATCCAGCTTTCGCCGGAGGCAGTTGGTAAATAATATATAGCTACGTAAATAAAATACTAAGGATATAAAAACTCATGGAACTTAGGATAAATGTATAGTAGTTAATCAGGAAAAGGATGTTCCATAGCGAATTAATTATAGATTTAAGGTATCTTTTTACTTATCTACCACATGAATTTACGTGAAAACGTTAGTGGTTTTGTATTTACACTGATCACCAATGTGTAATGTGCAAAATAAGTTCAATGTAAATGCAAATAATAATCTCAACATACAATTATAGCATGTATGTATGTATAAATTATAATATTAAAATATAGATTAATTATGTTTATGGGTTACAATTAGATTAGTTTATGACTTGGCTCCGGAATAAGTCATTAATCTATCACAGAATGTCATTAAGATTATGATTCTCGATGTCAACTTTTGTATACGGAATGCCATAAAACGAAGGAAAACAAAACTAAATTGTTTATTTCTTTTACATACGCCGCCGCAGCTTTATAAGTAAAGGATGTCCCAGTAAGAGCGCACTTTTTCATTTTAATTACTATTAGGTACTCGTATTTTTCTAAAAGAGTTGTGATTTTTTTATTGGGTTACTAGCCGACCCACGCAACCCCGTTTGCGTCTCCTATTGCCCGTAGCGTGATAATTTTCCCCCGTTTTTGTAACATTTTTCATTGGTGTTCCGCTCATATTGGTCTTAGCGTGATGATATATAGCCTATAGCCTTCCTCGATAAATGGGCTATCTAACACTGAAATAATTTTTCAAATCGGACCAGCGGTTCCTGAGATTAGCGTGTTCAAACAAACAAACAAACAAACAAACTCTTCAGCTTTATATATTAGTATAGATAAAGAAGACATGTTGCGATTACGGCTTTGATGACAGGTCATTATTCTTTAATAGTACCTACATTATTGCAAAGGCCGGGAAATAGGCAATTGCAGGTCGAGTATGAGTTTGAAGGCCGACCCGTAGGCGAGGACTTCAGGAATACGAAACAGGGAATTGCCATTTTCGCCGAGGCATATATAGTGCTTTTCTCAAAAGAATGCAGGGAAATAAAAATAGTTAAATTTCCATAATCTTTCAAGTTAATGCCGTTTTTAACATGAACTGTACGTTTCAGCATGGAATAAATTGTCCATAATGTAAATGACTTTTTAGTTTTAGCAATCTCATTAAATTTGGCATACCAAAAATACTGTTTTGGAGAAAATGTTCACTTTTTTATCGTTTTTCCAAATCATAGAATTTTCATATATATTTTATTTCTTTTGACTTTGCTGGAAGCAGGTTTTC
The DNA here is from genome assembly GCA_905220595.1 of Spilosoma lubricipeda. Classification (NCBI taxonomy): domain Eukaryota; kingdom Metazoa; phylum Arthropoda; class Insecta; order Lepidoptera; family Erebidae; genus Spilosoma; species Spilosoma lubricipeda. Next base: position 2,854,208 of record HG992296.1, read on the forward strand.
CATTGCCAATTTGGCTTCTGATCTTAAATCTGGTGGAGTACAATCAATTTCCATTTCACTCTCTGAAATGTTGGAGCTCATTTTAATTATTCAATTTATATTTATTAAATATTTAAATAACAAATCAAGATGAATTTTCTAGTTTTGCCGCCTATTTTCTATTTAACATCTGTGCCGAAAGGCAAACGCATTTACGCATACAGCCACGTGAACGCAATTTGTACTAAGCAAAGAGATTTTGGTATGCCAAGAATTATAAAAGAGATCCAATCAAAGAGTATAATAACCCCAGCACGCCGTTTCATACAACATTGCTGGAGCGTTGTAATGTTCCAAATTCCAAAAACGTTTCTGCAATCGTATTATTTTTCCATAAATTAGATATTTCGCGTGTTCTGTTTTCGAAAATAAAGACAATATTTCCATGCATGTTTCAGAAAATGAAATTTTCTATGATTATTTCCTGAAGATTCGATGAAGCCTTGGATTTCGGATTTGAGCTTAGGAATTGTTTCTGGTTTATCCTCACACACTCGAGATTTCATAAAATCCCAAATAAAAAAGATGCAATGTCTCTACAGAAAATCTTTGAAGTATGCGAACGGACACTTCGAAACACGGACGAACTCAGTATTCACAAATTTTGACGTTTTCACAATTATAGCGCGTTGTTTTTTCGTAAAGCGCTCAAGCCTCAATGTTTATTAATCAGAATAAACTTAATGGTACACCACCAAAATTTCAGAGTTGCCACAACAAGAAAAAAATGACATTCTATAAAAAAATGTACTCTTATTGAAACACTTTTATAATATGAATGACATAGATATTGGAAAACCTTTTCTACAATCTTTCAATTTCAAATTCTCACTTTTCAACGCTATATATATCAATATATGTCCAAAAAGGGCAACTTTAAAGAACAAAATTTTATGAAATTTAAAAAATAAAAATAAATTGACACAGCTTATGGTAAATAAAAAACATTTATAAATTTTTTTCTGCTCTTTCAAACTACTCTTTAGAGTATGTATTATAGACTTACTATTCGGTAGGAAATATTACGTCGAATCAAAAAAAGAAATTAGTACGTGTTCCTATAATTATCGAGAAAAACGCGAAAAACTGCATCAGTGTCTAGCCCTCCTCCTAGGACTCACCTTATACAGGCCACCGGCTTTGCACCACAGTGGCCTCGCCGGACGTTTGTAGTACGCTAATTGAGGGCCCGCCGCCAGAGGGGATAATAAATAGTAAAATAACTAAAATATGTATTTAAAAGAAATTGTTTCTTATATTTAATATACGTTAATAATTACGTAAATTGTATGTGTATCTATTCCTTTAAAAGACATTATAACACTTTTTCACACTTTCTTTGTTTCTATTTTTTTTTAAATTGATGTTACGAACATTAAGGAGCTTTTTCATCAGTAGATCCATATTTTATTAATAAGTAATAGATTCGATGGTCTGCCTCGTTGGTCCAGCGCTTAGCGTATGCGACTGTCAATCAAGAAGTGTGGAGTTCAATTCCCGGGTCAAGCCAAAAGTGTTCTCGTGTTTATTTCATAAGAAAGTTTTGATAACAGCCAGGAGTATAGAAGTTCCGTGGTTCCGTGGCCCGGGTCTAGAAAAGCACGTTAAGCCGACGTCAGCCGGTTGTCATGAACACCTATGACCATCGTTATTGGGAAGTCAGTGCCCTCAAAAATAATAACTAGTTCAATCTTCGAATTCAGTTCACCTTCAGGGGTTAACATATACCGATATTGTACTGTTTCTATTTTTCCTTTCTATTCGACAGGTCGAGGAAGATTTTCAGCTCATAGACCTCAGGAACTGCTTCAATAGAGGTGATTGTGTGTTATCTGTTCACAATTCTGTATTGTTTTTACTTGTGTGTCATAAAAAAAGTACGTTGTCATCTACATTTGTATTTTAAGTACTTAATGTGTATCATGATTACTTATGTAGTGCTAATATAGTATGTACGAAAATTAAATAGTAATAAGTAAAAGTAAAAAAAAACATAGCCCGACTGCTTTATATAGATTGTGTCACCCGGGCCATTATCACGTATCTTTTGACGCCTGATGGTTTTAAATCTGTTCAGTGGTACGCTCAGTCATGGGCCTACCCAGCATTTACTCAAGTGTGGGGCAAAATTAAGAAAATTAAATACATGATTGAAATTAAATGTACTGGAAAATATATTAAGTAAGTTTACTGGAGCACAAACCACTTACAACCTTCCCCCTTCCCTAAATTTAATTTATTTAGTGCTTTTAAAACCCTGTTCCTGCCTACAGTGGATGGAACATACATCAGACATGGACTACAAAAACTATTACCCTTCTTTTTGGCTTCGAAGTACGCGAGTAATAATAGTTGATTTAAATAAGTGTCAATCAAATAAAAAATTACAAAAAAAAAATACGAGGCTAGACAAAATTCGAAACGGAAATGTCTGAGATAGCTTCAAAGTGACTCCAATCGGCCGGGGGATAGGGGATCTCACGAAGAAGACCCAATTACTAGACCTGACAAACCAGGACACACTACCCTAGCGCCGAAAGATAAGGAGAGCCGACCCCACCTAACGTGAGAGGGGCAAAGGAAAAGAAGAGATGTTCCGTAAAACCGATTTTATAATAGTGATTTATTGTGTAATTTAGTGAAAATAATTTAGATACGCTATAATAGACTCAATAGGCTACCTGAGTAATTCAGGAAATGAATGCCTTCACCTACTTTGTTTTCAAATGTGTTAAAAATATGATTACAAAATAGGTGCTAACAGAATATAAACGAAATGAAATAATAAAAATAGTGAATATTAATGAGTGTAAATCAAAAATACATTACGAGAATAATCCGTTTGTACAAATATTTGACTGCTTTAATGGCGCAGTGGAAGCGTATGCGGCTGCTGTGTTTGAGGTCTTGGGTTCGATTACCAGGTCGGACTAAATATTGTGTAATGATCTACATGATCTGTTTTAGAGTTCCTGTGCTTTCTATGTATAATATGTATGGATTGATAAAAAAAAATACTATTAAGCATTTTTAACATTGTTTAGTACCCATTGTACAAGCTCCGCTTAAATTTGGGACTAGATGGCGTTGTGACAGATGTCCGGAATATGAAGATTATGTCATGTAGTTCTGGTGAACCGATATTGATTAAATTTGTGTGAATTCGAATTAGATCGTGCGCAATCAATTGGACATAGATAGTGCTGCGACATGGTTCTAGAATTATTTTTCATTGCAATTTAATTTATGTGTCTATTGTGTGTTCATCGTTTATTTGTGTATTTCATTTATGTGTATGTATATAGCACCTGTCGTTGTTATGGCGTTAGTAGGTTTTTTTTACACTTTATGCAATTAATGCCCGGGGCGGGCAGCGGAAGCGGGTCGAGCGCAAAACGCATATGTCATGTGGATGAACACACACAATTGCAACGGTGCGATTGAGCGGTTCGGACGTATCTACCTACAAAACAATACTAGAGCAGTACGAAGTGACTTTACTGATTAATTTAATAATTATACCAATGAAAATAACTAATAAAAATGAATTACCATAGGAATCTCCGCTTATTATTTTTATTTCTTCCCATAGCTTTTTAATTACTTGTCGATTCGAATGATTTGAATCACTAGAATTCCACAAAGGTGGCCGAGCCAATACGGCACTTATTATATCTTCAGTCGGTAACGGCATATCAAGAACAAATCTAGGGGGAAACGCAAACTGACTTGCGTTCACCCGCTCCGCTCGACATAACCGCTTGTCCCGGTGCGATTCCCGCTCACCCGCCCCGCTCGCACTTAGTGTACCTTAATCAAAAACTATGTGTTTGCGTTATCCGCGAGCGGATTCCGCTGCCCGCCCTGCTGCCAATGTAATTAATTGCACACTTAGGGCTATAGTACAATTTTGGGGATGTAACTGATGTAAGATAGACTTTATTTCTTTATTTTCTAATATTTTTTATTAGGAAATTTAAAGCAATTTCATAACTGAGTACATTTACAAGTACAAAGAAGTCATTTTCATGTTAAAGTAACACCTTAAAAGTTCGTCAATTAAAAACCGTACCTTTAAAGGTTCAGTCCATTAGGGTGTAAGCACATTGAAGCCTCTTAAAGTTTTTAAAATCTTAAATATTTACCAATATCCGTGTAACATAGCATTATAGAATAGGTACCAGGCTTACTTTAGACTCCAAACATCAACACAGAGCGTGGGAACCGGGTAGTTAAACGTCAACAGAAGTTATACAAAACAACCGGTCTCCGTAAATCACTGTTGATAAACATGTTCTAGGTAAATCTCGTACGTACTAAGTAAAATTAGAATGAAATGCGTAAATCGTAAGTTGATCATACATATTCTTGTTGGGAAGCTTGTGGAGGCCTATGTCCAGCGGTGAGTCTTTTAGTTGAGTAGCAGTAGAAGAATCAACGTGTGAACTTTCATAGCGCGATGCAGGATTGCTAGTTGTTTTGTAGTTCGGTATGTTTTCGCTAGATGGCACTGAAGTGTATTTTTGTTTCATTATTATTGGAAGTTGCCATAGTGCCAAATAAAATATCAATTAATAAAATCTAGTCATCCGATAAAATGGTATCCGAGGGAATTTAAGTATATACTATCCTTGTTTGTGATATTAACTAATTATTTAGAACGGTTCAACTCAGAAACACTTTACAATAAATTTATTATAGTCATTCGATCGATAGGTAGGTACTAACATTTTAAAACTAAATTTTAATTCAGTATGCTTTTTAATTTGAGACCATACTCTTGGTTTCAAAATAAGAAGACCTGTCAGAATTCTAAACCTAGATCGAGATGCCCGACACACGGTCTCAAAACGCTAAAAATATAATTGACAATGTTACGATCGATTGATTAGTGCCAAACTAGTACTTACATGGCTTGCCTAAATCGTCAGTCGTGTCTAAACAGTTCAATATATTGCTGCATTTTAGTTATTCTGAATACAATATTCGATTATAAATAATGGGTAAATATATGAGCAAGGTAAAAAGTTAAAGGATTTTTGCTGTGGTGTCATTGCCTGATAAATGTTCTAGCTGCCATAACCGTAGTCTAGACTATCCACCATGAAGTATTTCGTAAGTGTTCATTTTTTTTATTGCTGTAGTTGTCTATGTCTGATTCACATTTGAAATCAAGACCGCATGAAACATGTATATTAAAACGAAAAAATATTTAAAATTAGAATTTACTTTTACTTTTTAAAATGTTGGATGTTAGCATGCGTCATGTCAGTTATCTGTTCTGCCTTCATATGTGGTTCCGTTCTGACGTTTCGAGATATGTTTAATGGGCTATTTATTCCTAATGGGTTCAGTTGTATATGTACTTATTAAACATTCTGCGAAACGGATACATTTCGGCGCCACTTCCATTACACCTTTGGCTTTTCATTACAAGAAGACAGTTAAAAAAATACATTGTTATTTTTTAACTTTTAAGTTCATTGGGTTAATTTAAATATGTAGTTTTAGAAAACTTAGTAAACAATACTTGTTCAATGTTCCTGTTATACGTAGCCGTCAGGTGCTGTAACATAAACTGCTTAAGAGTTTTGTAGTAAACACGTTAACAATAGGATACTGTTTACAGTCGTACCTTATGTGCATGAGTAAATTACGTTTGCCGTATCCGGAGGATCCAAATTAAGCATTTTTTGATGCTTAAATAAATTTCATTAATTAGCTAATTAGAGGTGATTCTGTTTCGAAGTGTGAAAACAGGAATCTCCTTACAAACTAATTTACAAAGTTAAAACCAACAGCTTATTAAACTAGTGATTCCACCTCGAAGTGTGAAGCAAGAATGAACTTAAATTATATTTCTGATATATGGTGGAGGTCCATTCCATCCAATCCTTATCGATGTACTACCTTTACAAGGTAGTAGAGCCACGCTGATTTCAGCACGAACGGGCCGGCTCGACCGGGGCGGTACTATCCTCGCACAGAAAATCAACGTAAAATGACAGCGATCATGCTGTTAGTCGTGTTTCGTTGGTGAGTGCGAGACCGGAGGCCCAATGATGCAGAAGCATCACTAGTCCACCATAGTGTGGGTCACCATGCTGCATTGTCTGCATTAGCAGTACGGTGACCACCACTCTTGGATTCTGCTTATGCTTTCCATCAGGCAGAGTAGAGTCATATTGGCATGGCCAACCATAAAAAAAGGTGTACATTTTGCAATACATTCCACAGACATTCGCCGTGCTAAGTGTCCTCAAGTGCCATGTGAAGTCATTAGGGATATGCTTAACTTTATACTAAGTGCCGTGTGAATTGATTTAGGGATGTGTAACGAGTAGGTACTTGCAGTAGTAACCATATCTTATTATTTTGTAAACATAAAAGCTCGACTCCAATAAATGGATTTATTATAAAATTAAATCGCAAACATCTCATAAAGTACGTATTCTTGTCTCCAGAAAGGCGTCTTTGCGGGATAATATTTAGCAGTCATTTTATGTAAAAATACGTTTTTCCACGTGTGTATAACTCAAACTTAGTAAATTTTAGGTGCGTAATTTGGGATTCTGCGTGACTACGTGCGTTTTACCAACAGCACACATACGATAAACTTTTAAAAAATTACCTAGTATGCAATTGCATACCCATTACAGGTACACACAACATTTACCTCATTAGATAACACCTACCAACACAGTGTTAGGAGTAAAGTAATAGTTACAAAAAACAAAATAGCAAAGGAACTTAATTATAAATTACAATATTATTATTATTCTCTTTATTACAATTATAAATACATATTCATTACATTTTTAAATATAAATATATAAACAAATATTATTATTATAAAAGAAGAAATAAAGGATGAAGAAATTGAAATAACAAAAAGCAAATAGTAAAATAGAATAAAATATTATAGTTGGTCAGAATTAACAGTATTTTCGGCTATAGAGCGTCTTAATTTATCTAGAGAGACATGGATGTCTCTGACTGAGCGGATGCTATATTCTTTGCTCTGCCTCTATTCAGACATAGATTAGATTTGCAGGCGGGTATGTAAAATTTTCTGGTGATGGCATATCTCGGCGGTTTTCTTAGGACAGAATAAAGTATGAGTTCAGGTAGATCACAACATTTTATTGAGCCGCTTACTATTTTGTGAAGAAATACGAGATCGTGTATACTGCGACGTGTGCGAAGAAAATCCATGTTAAAATATTGTAAGCGGTGTTCATAGGGACAGCGATGCGTGATGTTTTGTGAAATGTAAGCAAGATGTCTAGAAAAGGGTATACTTTCCACTCTTTGTGAATGGACAGCATAAAAAGGATTCCAGACAACACTACCATATTCTAATTTGCTGCGTACCAGGGCACTTTATAACACTACAAGTCGACACACGCAACCTCCTTTGCGTCTCTTATTGCCCGTAGGGTGATAATTTTCCGCCGTTTTTGAAACATTTTTAAACGAATAGTACTTTATTACTTTAGTACTTTAGTATCATATGAATGTTTAAACCAAATATTTAATTGTTAGTTACCTTGATTCATAGGGGGGGTAACACCCCCCGGCTCCGCCCGCGTGTATGTCGGTTATCGCAGTAAAGAGTAGACAATGTCCTTCCTCAAGAATCAAAGTATTTCCATGCGAAATTTCATTGAAATCGGTGCAGCGGTTTGGCCGCGAAAGCGTGACAGACAGACACATAAAGGTACTTTCCCATTTATAATGTAAGTATTGAATTAAATAATGGATCTCGTCATAAATTTGAATATGACATTATAAATATGAAATTTGTAATATTTAACGGCCATTGCGAAGACGCCATGTTATTTTTATTTAACCTACTAATGTGATATGTGTAAAGGTCAATGTTTGTCTGTTTAAATTATAAATACGCCGTCGCAGCTTATGATCATCGGATGATAAAGTGATAAACATCTTAAATGTTGCCGGGGATACAGAAAAAATTTATGTACCTACCTCTTATTTATAGAAAGTAGCGCCCATGCATTCAAGTGAAGGTAAAATTACTTTTACACTAGCGAAGTTGTAAGAACAGTCAGTCTTATGTAGTAAAATCGATCGTTGTTTGTATTTTATACACAGTTCATCCGATCGTAATTTTACATAAACTTTGCTAGGAATTGTGTAGTGAGTTCCCGAAAGACGAAAAATTACACATTTTTATCATAAAACTCGCTTAATTATGTATATATTATCATATGTCCTTCCTCAAGAGTCAAAGGATCTCCAATGTAAATTTTATCTAAATCAATTCAGCAACGTAACAGACAGTGAGATGGAGTTGCCTATTTCCGAATTTATAATATTAGTATGAAAAGACATTTGAAAACGATAAAAATATAATCTATTTAATTGTAATATACGAAGAGATACAGTATAACATTTTAATGAGTGAAATTTAAAAATGTGTTTAGAGAATTGCAATGAATCTTGAAATGACATTTAAAATTGTTTATGCAGTCACAGACGAACAAAGCAGCGTAACAGCATAATAAGAATAATATAAAGTGGCCAGTGAATCACTAGTCCAGGAAATACCTCTATGCTTGCCAAATTATGTTGGAAGTTAGAGTTTCGTAGACAATAGACTGGCATATTATGTAATTAACTTTAATTTAGACTGCCTCGTTGGTCTCGCGGTTGGCTTGTGCGACTGCTAATCGTGAGGTCTCGGGTTCGATTCCCGGGTCGGACCACATGTTTGTATGACCTACAAATATTTGTTTCGGAGTTTGGGTATTTTTTATGTATAATATGTATGTGTTTACTAAAAAAAGTATATATGTTTTTGTATCAGTTGTCTAGTACCCATAACACAAGCTCTGCTTAGCTTGGGACTAGATGGCTCTGTGTGATAGATGTCCGAAATATTTATATAATATTATTTATTATTATTATTATTTATTGTCGTCTCTTTAATAAAGACATATGATTAGAGACAAGCCCAAACACAAGGTAACTGCTATAAATCGTGGAAGAGTTCCCTCGTCTGCCTTTCGGCTCCATCATCAGATCGAGTCCAGACCACCATTAAATTGTAGTGCTTTGAAATACTTAAGAAAAAAAATTAACAAATGTACTAGTCGTCTCTTCAAATTTCGAAAGTTCCCCTCGATTTTTCTGGGACGCCTTCATCAGATCATAGTTTTAGATCCAAAGAATAGTATGGATATCAAAAGTGAAAATTAAAAACTATAAACTTATTTTAATATTACACTTTGAATTTCGGTCGAGATGTTTTTTCCTTTGATAGACGTCAGCTTATTCTAAGATCATCACACTAATAAATCGCAACCAAATTAATCGCTTACAAAAAATAGTATAATTTTCATTTAATACTCTTAATTATACTATTAGACGTATTACCCGCCAAATTTAACCTAAATAACCTCACATTCATATATTTTTATAATTTGTATGACGAACCAGACTAAGAATTTTATTACAGACAAATGTTAATTGTAGGCTTGTAGCATCTGGTTATAACTTTCGAATTTCCCGCTGCTCTGCATATTTTGGAATTATAAAAAATATAAAAATTAGCTGTGATCATATTTACTATTTCTATCAAAACTAACAGCTGCGAATATTTCTGCAGCAATTACGTGTTATTTTAATTTAAAAAGTATGAAATTGACAGATTCCTAAAGTATTAACGCGCGCTCTCTCAGCCAATCCCGGATGATTCCAAAATTAACCCGAGCGTTCGTTTTATCCGCTCGCGTGAAAGTTTACGTCTCTATGAAATAAAGCTGGAAAACGTTCTTCATGAATTAGTATATATATAATAGATTCGTGGTTTATTTGTTGTGTAATATAAAAAAAATCCGCCATGGATTTGTCTACTGATGTGTGGGGACAGTTAGCGTTGGAGGCCAGTCAAGTGTATTTGGGTGAAGACGGTAAAGTCAGGAGTCCGTTCGCTAACACGGTAATGTTATTTTTTTAATAGGTAAATGGCAAATGCATGACCTCTCTATTGTAGGTCTATAAATATCCGTGGTCTATGACTCATATTCGAAATAGAAAAACATATATTTAAATAACAATAATCTCCCTTGACAATCAAAATATGTATGTGAATAAATGTTATTGATATAGTTGCAATTCGTTCATTTGTGCCAATAACACAATGTTCTTGATGTGCAATATATACTTATACGTACAATGTGTATTAAATACTTGATGTTTTGTTTCAGACTATAGAAAAATTACCCGACAAGGTTTTATTGAACATATTCTCTTATTTAACCCATCGAGAAATATGTCGCATGGCTACAGTTTGCAAAAGATGGCGTATGGTTGCATACGACACACGCTTATGGACGCACGTCAGTCTAAGGCCAGAGATTTCAGGATTACATGTCGGTCAGTACTATACTAAAAATAACTAAATCAAGAGTTATGTGTGACTATAATTAGAATTGACAGTTAGTTTAATTTTTCTACCAAGTTTGTAGCTATTTCATTGCTGGCAGCCCTTACTTTATTTATCTGTGATGTTCAAATCAAATGTTCCGTTTTTGCTCAAAAGATGGCGTTAGTATGCGAAGTATATTTATGGATGTTATTTTTGTTAAAAAATAAATGATAATGAAGGAAATCTATTATTTTCAGGGTCCCTGGAGTCACTTTTAGCATTAATTTCAATAAGATTCGGCCCTTCATTGAGGTACATCGAGCTTCCCATAGAATTAATTACACATACGGTACTACACGAACTCGCGGCTAAATGTCCCAACTTAACTCACATGTTGTTGGATTTTAGTACAGGTAAGAATCAAATATGTGTAACTAGTGTTTGCCCGCGGCTCCGCCCGCGTATATGTCGGTTATCGCCGCAAATAGAAGGATATATGTTATTCTGATGTATAAGCTATAGTACTGTAAACCACGACAAGTGCCGCCAGGTAGGCTACATTAGTCGGCCTTTTTCAACCAACTAATCTGTTAGACGACTAGTTGGCCCACCTTAATATCAGCATACCTTTATATACCTAAGCACTATTTCAATATTATTATACTGTCATTTTTTCTTTTCCCTAAAGGTACACGCACTTACTACCGTTATACATACTCCCAATTTGGCCATCCGTAATTCTGATAGTGGCTATTTGATGTCATTAGGATTACACCATACTATGTGAACAGTGCCAAATTATAGTTTTCTTAGAAGACAACTCCCACATCAGGAATATACATGCTGCATCGCGGGGGACTTTACAAACATACATAAAACGGACACGAAGAACATTCAGACTCAGGACAACAATTTGTGGAACTAAGTGGCCTAGCTTAAACCACTAAGCCAACCGTGCTAGGTGTAGCAAAACAGTTTTTTTTTTTATGGTATATGTGACAAACGAGCAGACGTATCACCAGATAGTAAGCGATTACCGACGCTCATAGACACCCGCAACACCAGAGGCGTCACAAGTGCGTTGGCGACCTTTGGGGGATTCGAAAAGGGATGTGGGAAGGGGATATGGGCCTCCGGTATCCTCACTCACTCGGTAAAACACAGCGCAAGCGCTATTTCACACCGGTTTTCTGTCAGGCCGTGGTATCACAAGCGTGGCTCTCCCACGGTTTGCTTAATAAAGGGTATTTTCTGCATTACTGAAATGGGTAGGTAGGGGTTTTAGGGGTACCCTTTTAGCACTCGAGAGTCATGGTGTAAATATGTATTTAAATACTGGTTAATTATTAAAGATCTCTTCTATGCTCTTCCCAGCTATGCAACTCCACGACTTCTCGGAGATGCAAGCCTTCCCCACGAAACTCCGGTACCTGTGCATCTGTCTCTCCGAAGTCATCTTCATGGAAGGTTTCATGCGCAAAATTTACAACTTCATCAATGGCTTGGAGATTCTGCACCTTATAGGTAAGTTGGAGGTCGCTCGGGGTCGTACCTCATAGTGGGGTACGGCAGGGGGGACTCCAGAAGCCGCTAGTGCGTTCCTGGAGCTCCTCCCGACTTGTAAGATGATATGGAGTCAAAACTCACACAAAATAAATAATTACTGCCTCGTTGGTCTCGCGGTCGGCGTGTGCGACTGCTGATCATGAGGTCTCGGGTTCGATTTCCGGGATGGGCCAAATGTTTGTATGATCTACAAATATTTGTTTCGGAGTTTCTGTGTTTTCTATGTATAAAATGAATGTATTTACAAAAAAAAATGTGTATATGTATTTGTATCAGTTGTCTAGTACCCATAACACAAGCTCTGCTTAGCTTGGGAATAGATGTCGTTGTGTGTTAGATTTACGAAATATTTATTATTTATTTTTATTTAATTAGAAACAATTATTAAATTAGAGAAAAGATAAATTAATAAAATAAAGGAAGGATAACTACGAGAAAAAAACGCATTTCTACACATTACACGCATGCGTTTTGAAAAAAGGAAAGAATATGGATTTAAGATTATCTCACTTATCGTTTGGTTCTTCATTTCTTATTGATGCAACCACAATAATTATGCCATAGCGAAGCGTGTCAGGTACAACCAGTTTTATATTAAATCTTTATAATACTAATAATATAAAGCTGTAGAGTTTGTTTGTGTGTTTGGTTAAACTCGGTAATTACAAGAGGTACAGGTCCGATTTGAAATATTATTTCATTGTATATAACCTACTAGCCGACCTATTGCCCGTAGTGTGATAATTTTCCCCCGTTTTTGTAACATTCTTCAATGGTGCTCCGCTCCTATTGGTCTAAACGTGATGATATATAGCCTATAGCTTTCCTAGATAAATGGGCTAGCCAACACTGAAATATTATTTCAAATCGGACCAGTAGTTCCTAAAATTAGCGCGTTCAAACAAACAAACTCTTCAGCTTTAATATATTAGTACTAGCCGACCCACGCAACCTCGTTTGCGTCTCCTATTGCCCGTAGCGTGATAATTTTCCCCCGTTTTTGTAACATTCTTCATTGTTGCTCCGCTCCTGTAGGTCTTAGCGTGATGATATATAGCCTATAGCCTCAATAAATGAGCTATCTAAAACTGAAAGAATTTTTCAAATCGGCCCAGCGGTTCCTGAGATATATTAAGTATAGATTTACCGAGGCAATATAGGCTATATTATATCACTACGCTACAACCAACAGGAGCGGAGTATCAATCACAACGTTTTAAAAAGGGGGAAAAAATTACGTACGTTACGTGCGTTACGTAAACGGTAAAAGTTTTGCATAAATAATGTATGACAGTATTATCCCCTTCAAAAGTTCCAAAAAAAATATCCGCGACTTCTTGTTTATCTTTTAAGGTTGGCTCACTTTAATCATTTCTATTGTAAACTTTGTTCACACTGTATATCATCACGCTATCGACGATAGGAGACAGACTAGGTTATGCGGGTCATTATAAAACTGCAACGAACTATGTATACATTCCTATGTATGTATGTCTAAAGTCTAAGTAAGACGTTTTCGGTATAATTTAAAACCGCAGTACAAATAGTATAATGCTTCATACTCTCAAAGCGGTTGCTCTAAACTCTCAAGTGTACCTAAACAAAGGTCACCGGTTCGATGACCGTTTAAAACAAACAGAGGACGTTCTATTACACCCGTTCAATGACTTCTAAGTACAACAGTATCCATGTTAATAGACTAACATTAAAAAATAAAGGAAGCTCAAGGAATAAGGTACCGTTTTTTTCCGGAAATCCCCTCGAATACCACCGAATGGAGGATATGTCGGACTCAAACCGACTTAAAACCGCACATCGTCTCGAGTACTAGAAGCCGGGGAACCAGGTGCACCTTCGAAAGGAAATCCCTGGTACCTCGACGGATGTAGATGTTAGATTATATTAGATACTAGCTGAACTCCGCGGTGTTACCCGCGGCTATTGTTGTACCGCGAGTAACGCCGCGGGACAAAGTTAGTCTAAAAAAAGTAATAATAATAAATATTTCGGACATCTATCACACAAAGCCATCTAGTCCCAAGCTAAGCAGAGCTTGTGTTATGGGTACTAGACAACTGATACAAATACATATATACTTTTTTTTTCAAAATCCGTCCAGCCGTTCCAGAGATTACTCGGAACAAACAGACAGACAGACAAAAATTTTTTAAACTACATTTTTGTTATATGTATCGTGTTTACATACATATTTTATTTATTTATTTATTTAGAGAGCATTTTATCGCCACCCCGGCCTAAGAAATAATAACCTGAATGTGGTGGCCGCGGCCGTCTCCACGGGCGAGAGAATCGCTGCAATATCATCGTTGTGCCACGTATGTCTATACACATGGCCGCCGACCATCCGTTACAAAAAAAATAAAAAAATGCTAATTGCCTCAAAAATTACAATACTGGTGTAAAACTGCCTTAAAATCATAAACACCCAATATCAATGACCCAAGATCCATACTAAGGTTGTCTGGAAAAAATCACCGTGAGCGATAAGACCGCCAATTGTTACGTAGGCATACATCTTCGTTACTCATCTTTTGTTATTTTTCTTGTTCATTTTATTTACACAAAAATATATAAATAAATACAGAAATAAAAAAAGCTTATAGTCTACTATAGACTACATAATAAAAGATCCTGTTAAATAATAAAAATAGGTTACAATACAGTTAAGAAATAATCGCTCGTCGTCACGCGCGTCGGATCGCGGACAGAACAGAGGGATTGGGGATCACACGACGCGACGATAGAAGCGCGGTTCCTTCGCGATTCTCTCGTTCGTGGAGACGGCCCCATAGGGTGGCTCTTTTGGTAGGAGAGTTTGAATGCCAAAGGGGTAGATGACTGGCAAGGCAATTCAGTCTCTTTATTAAACGTAAAACGATAGACGCAGTACATATTTGTATGAAATATGTAGGTACTATGGTGTGACTTCATATCTATTGTTAAATGAGATAAATCATTTATATTTAATGTTGGTTTGAAGATATAAAAACCATTAAATCTTTAATGGATGACAATTTAGGCAGTATAGTCCATTCGTTTAGAGTTTTAGACAGTGTCGCTGCACCCGCAGGCAATTGTGGTTATTTTTGTGAAATACGAATATATTAATTCATACCGTTGTATGAATTAATATATTCGTAAACTGACAAATCTTGTGGGTGTACGCCGCTGGTGTGTCTTTTGATTTTCCGTAATTTAAGGTGACCGCATCTAAGCGAATGGACTATACTTTTAGATGTTACGTTCAATTATTTCAAATTAACCTATCGCCGTTCACTGCTGACCGAAGGTCGGAACAAAGGTAGTGTTGGGACGCGATGGACCAACGATTTGAAGAAAGTGGCAGCGAATGGGTGCAGACTGCCCAAGACCGGGACAGTTGGCATTCACTGGAGACCTTTATTCATTAATGATCAATAATTTGTTTTAAACTTAGAAATCCAAAGCAATGTGCAACTCTAACCAACTCAAACTATTCCGTACGCTTGGGAATAAGTCTGTAAATGCAATATTACTTTTCTACTCTCCTAGGTTGATTCGTAGTATATTTCTCACTAAAGTTGACGACACAAAATAGGCGCTATTTTATTCTTCATTCATAAACGAACCAGATGGAGTCGTCCCTGATATAATTAGGTAAACCAACAAAAAGGAATCTAGGATTTAATGTTCCTAGGGATATCTGAATTATTTGAAAAATACTCGAATACCACAAATACATTTCTGACATGAACTCAGTCTTGAATTCCTGATACAAAGTTTAAGCTTGACTGGGAGATTTAACAGTAGGTGAATACAAAACCAGATAATCCACGGGCTAATATACTATCTTTATTTATCGACTCTTTCTCTCTTCTAGGAACGTACGAGAAGATAGAGGAAGAAGAGGAGGAGATATACGAAGTAATTAACGTGCACAAACTCAAGTCGGCCACCCCTAACTTGCGCGTGATCAACTTGTACGGGATCAACTTCGTGGATGACTCTCACATTGATGCCTTTAGTTCTAATTGTATACAGGTAATTTACCACTAAGAACGTAAACAAGAGAAGGTCGCAATGACAAAGGAGTTCGGTAAAAAACTTACAATATAAGTATGCCGGTTTGGTTCTATCCACATTTAGCGCAACAAAATATACAATAACGCCTATCTATGGCAGAGACACTGAACTACAGAGTAACTACTAATCCTGTATCGCTATATAGAAATTCTCGCACAAACATATCACTTCGCGTGGTCGTATACCGATATTATTTCAAATCTCTTGGTCTACAATGGCTGTTAGTTTTCATTTTTTTAAGTTATAATATAAACAACTAATACACTACATACCTGTACACTCTTTTGTCATCGGAAATAATCACCTGCACGGTTGACTTACTGCGCTTAGTGTTGTAGGTTCAAATACCACAGGGACAATGCTTTGTGTGATCTACAAATTGTTGTTTTGAGTCTAGGTATTATTTGTGTGCTTTATGTATGCTTGTAAAGTCCCCCGCGATACAGTTTGTATATTCCTAATGCAGGACTTCATTATTTATATTTTATCATTTGCAGTTGGAGTGTTTGGCAGTGAACTTCTGCAACAAGGTGACAGGTTCTACCATGAAGACCCTGTTCCAACGCTCCAGGAGGCTCACCTGTCTGCTCATGAATGGATGTAGTAAGTTGGTGTTTCCCGCCCGTGTCTCGGAGAGCACGTTAAGCCGTCGGTCCCGGTTGTCATGAACATCTATGGCAATAGTTATTGGAAGTCAGTGCCCTCAAATATACTGACAACTAGTTCAACTTTCGAATTCAGTTCTCCCGCAGGGTTCGATGAGGTCCGATGCTAGTCGCTCCGTGTAAAAACTGATATTCAGGTAAAAACGGTTGAACTAGTAGTTGACCCCAAATCTTGGGAATAATAAAGGCTAGGAAGATGATGAGTTGCTTGCGAACATTGAGGTTGTGCATTTCGTATTTCCTGATTTGCACCTTCTGAGCAAGGAAAAAAGATTCCAGTTCCACTCCATCTCCTACTTGTAATTGTGCGTAAATATTAAAAGTAAGTCATTATATAGGGAACGAACGCGAAATCGGTTCCGATTGTCGAGTAGGTAGATGTTTGATGTTCGTGTTTAAAAGTCGCAGGAGACTGCAATGTTTCACTAACAGGTTTAGTTAACATGTTTTGTTATTTTTTAGGAGCAGGAGACACGCTTTAAGAAGTAGCTTAACTGTTTTGGATGCGGTTTTATTGTGACACATTTCACTTAACATAAACAGCTATATTCATCAACATATTTAAAATCTATATCGCTTTTTACATATAAATATTGAGTTAGAACAAAGACTATTCAGTAAAGTATTTTAAAGAGGGAAGGCCTATCAGATAGCAATTTTGATCAATTTTGACAAATTTTTTCAGACTAACTTTGTGAATTTTTTCCCAGGTCTCCAATCAGAATACGTGATGCAAGTGGAATGGGAGAAGTCTTCCATCCAGGAGTTAGATGTGACAGCAACGGATTTGTCCACCGAGTGCCTCATAGACATGCTCTCTAGGATCCAGAACTTGAGGTTCCTGAGCGCTGGGCAGATCAACGGCTTCAACGACTCCGTGCTGAAGGCCTGGGTGGAAGCTGGTACTGCAAGGTGAGGACTTTAATCCAGACTATTCATAGATTATTGATGGTTATTGAGTCTGATTGATAGGCCGAAGGTCGAGGGTTCAATTCCGAGGAACAATAATTGTGTGATGGGTACGTTCATTTCTTCTATGTGGGTGTAATTTTTGTACAATGTGTGTGTTTATCAACATGTTACTACCAGTATCACGATGACCATGGTATGGGCTCTGTCTTGTTTGCGTTCAGATGACGGTGTGTGAAGTCCTTGTTATTTTAGCTCTGGTAAATGTTTGTCGAGTACGCTGTATCAATAAGATGATCCAAATCTAACTGTAATCTTTGTAGACAGATAATAAATAAGTTAGTCAGATTGTTCTAGAAGTTTCTGTCTCTAAATCCTACTAATATTATAATCCTACTAATCCTACTAATATTATAAATGCGAAAGTTTGTAAGGATGGATGGATGTTTGTTACTCTTTCACGCAAAAACTACTGAACGGATTTGAATGAAACTTTACAGTAATATAGCTTATACATCAGAATAACACATAGGCTACTATTTGCCGCGATAGCCGACATATACGCGGGCGGAGCCGCGGGCAACAACTAGTAAGTGCATATATGTGGGATATTAATGCTAAAAAAAACACAAACGTATAACAGAATTTATATTTATTTTACTTAAATACAGAGTCGTCTATCTGTCTCCCAAAGTGACATTACCTAATATCATTTTTACTATATTTTTTTTTTAATTAGCATAGACTTTTCGATTCGACTATCATCACATACATATATAGCTATTATTATGAGACTTATTGTTTCCCTTAGATCTTTGTTATGGTTTAACGACTAAACTTTACCGAATAGTTAGCACCGGAACCGATTTAAAGCTTATATTACAAAGTCCGGCTAAGATGGCATGTCGCGGAATACGCCCGCGGTTAAGGGACTTGGAAATATGCTACTCTGTCAAGAAAGTACCGGGAAAAGATCAATGATGCACAAAATGTTAGTTATTCATCCAAATGAAATGGCCAGTTTCATTCATTTTCGTACAACTTTTGAAAAAGTATTTTGAACTTAAATAGTTTTTTAAAGAGTACAAAACTATTGGTAGATCCGGGAGGTTTATGACCAAGACATGTTCTTGCTAATTTCTAAGAAATCTGAAATTCTGAACTGTGTAACTTTTACAGTTAGTTTAAGAGCATACTAAATTCAAAATAAAAAAAAAAATTCGTTAATGTACTTGAATTTTTAGATGTTTTTGATTTTTCGATTCACCGTAAGCCTTCTGTAACATTTTCAGTGACTACGAACACGACATTCTATTTGCAATGCAAAATTTAAAACAAACTCTTTTGCTGCATGATTTTGTGCATTAAGATATTCGCAATACACCCTAGATATGATAGAACTAAAAACAGCGCTGTATTTAACATAAATAACAGATGCAACTTAAACTCCGCGCCATAATGGAAAATAGTTGTGCCAATCTAACAACAACAAAAAAAAAATTTGGAACCATAAACAAATCAACAATTCCCGATAATTTTTTGACTGAATGTAGATCACAGAAGAGGATTCTTTTGTTCTGTGATGTAGATCTTAAGTATTCTATGCACGGTTAAATATTGTTTATTATACTGTAAAATCCGTTCTGATTTGAGCTGTTCAATGAAAATCACTCTTAACAGGATTAGTTTCTGACTTAGATCAAAAATAGGTTACTTTAAAACTTCGTATAATAAAACTAAGGAGTTCATACTCCTTCGTTATTTTAGTCAACTCGTCCAAGTGTAGTCACCTACATGCAAGGAGGCACGACGAGAACTGCTAGTAATAGAGTGAAATGGAAGAAAAGGAGGCCTTTGCCAATAAGTGGCATACAGACAGGATTGTCGTTGCACAATAGCGTAGAACATAAGGGATATAAGTAAAATAGTTTCGCTAAGATAGATAAATATAAATTGAATAGAGTACCTACTGTCTGGAATGAAGGTTATTATTATTATGAGTTCACGAGTGTATCGGGTGCAGGAACCTGGTAGCGCTGGACGTGGATTCGTCAGACAGCCTGTCGGACGAGGCGCTGCACCGCTTCCTGTCCCGGCACGGGGGGCAGCTGCACGGCCTCGTGCTGAGCGGCATGCCGCACATCACCGACCAGCTCTGGCAGAGCGTGCTGCAGCTGCTCGTCAACGCCAAGTCAGTACCTTCATACATCCACGCAAGCTCATTCAAATCTGTAGCACTTTCTTAAGACTGCCTCGTTGGTCCCGCTGTTGGCGTGTGCGACAGCTGATCGTGAGGTCTCGGGTTCGATTCCCGGGTCGGGCCAAATGTTTGTATGATCTACAAATATTTGTTTCGGAGTTTGGGTGTTTTCTATGTATAATGTGTATGTATTTACAAAAAAAAAAGTATATATGTATTTGTGTCAGTTGTCTAGTACCCATAACACAAGCTCTGCTTAGCTTGGGACTAGATGGCGTTGTGTGATAGATGTCAAAAAAAAAAAAACAACAAAAAAAAAAAATACCTAGGTGGCGCGATGGCGTATGCGACTGCTGGACTTGAGGTCTCGGGTTCGATTTCCGGGTCGGGCTTAACAATTGTGTGATCTACAAATATTTGTACCGGAGTTTGGGTGTTTTCTAATAATAAAATAAAGTATATATGTATTTTATAGAATTGTATATTACCTACTTCAAACTTTGTTATTGAAATCTGCAGCGGGTAGTTATCAAACTCAGCAACAGATCACGCCTTTTTGATGATGTTTCATTACGAATTTACTAATAGAAAATATTAAGATTTCAAAAAGGCGAGAACTTGAACATTATTTAACATTTTATAATTCGTTGGTAGAATTCATTGCTAGCTCTTATCCAGCTAAGTCTAATAATTTAAGTGGAGGGAGTTAGTCATATCGGTATAGAGTGAGATTGGAACACATAAATTCATGATCATAAACCTGAAACCTAAGAGTCCGCGCCGACAAACGAAGTGGCACTCAACAACGAAACCCGACAGCACGAACGCTGTCACTTAACGTTGATCTTCTGTACGACGGTAGGACAGCCCCCGTCGAGCCGGACCAACCGTGCTAAAATCAAAATCCGTAGCTCTGCTACCTTGAAAAGTTGCATTGTGAAGAAGTTAAGGTATAATTTAAGTTGTTACCGAATCTTCTCTTCGTCGCCACTCCGTCCGTCGGCATTGACCCTAATTTCTACTACTACTATTTATTATATATCAAACACTACCTATAACACTTTTATATATACTTCCAGAATCCTCATCATGGGTACCCAGGAACGCCTTGGAGTTAACATTCACGTTGATCAGGTACAGTATGGCAACTAATTTTTCTGACTAATTCATCTACGTAGAGACAAAACTCGGATTGTAAGAGTGAAAGAAAAGATAGTGCACCTGTGTTAACGCACACACTTGTGCATATCTCCTGCATAGTTGGCTGATATGTTGAGACTGGACGCCTTGGCTAGGAGAAGCATCTGTTTTTCCCCGGTCTAAGCACTGGGGTGTTTGTGTTTCTGAGCATAAATGAGTGACCATAAAATGAATATATGTTGAAATATTGGTTTAACTTCCAGTTAATGGACGGCATAGCGAACAGCTGTCCGAACCTGGAGCGTCTAGAACTGCGCTGGGATCCTGAAAACCTTCGCTTCAGTGACAAGAGTCAGAAGGCTATCGACATACTTCGCGTCAAGTGTCTCAAGCTCAAGTGTTTGGTGCTTAGGTAAGCGAAATTGTTATAACAATAATGGTGAAGTTTTTGAAAAAGATACATGTCTAGTTCTCGCTTTACTAGTAGTGCTATTGCCTCATTGGTCATGCAATTGCCAATCTGTCTCGGACTCAAATCCCGGGTCGGGCCAAGTGTTATTGAGTTTTTCTGATTAATAATAGCTCGGAGTTTGGAAGTTTTGGTCTGAAGCCCCGTGCCTCGGAGAGCACGTAAAAATGTCGGTATTGCGCCTACGCCCCAATCGTGTAGGTTAACCGTTCCATCGGATTGTAAGACAGAGGGAACAGAAAGTGCACCCGTGTTTGTTCACACACTCGTGCACTATAATATCTCCTGCGTAGTTGTCTAGTGTCCGTTGAGACTGGTTGCCGCATTTTGGGAGATCAAGGACCTCATATGCATCTGAATAGGCCGCCATGTGGGTCACCATGCTGCATTGTCTACATTCATAATGAGTATGGTGACCACTCATTGGATTCTGCTCATGTCTTTCTTCAGTCAGTCACTTTAGTAGGCTTAAAAAAAGCTATGTAAATAATTAGTTTTCACATTGATATCTAATGTAAATAAAATGTGAACTTTCCAGCGACGGGCGCTATTACGAGATCGTGAAGGCGAACTTCGAGCGCGCCGACCGCACAACGGTCGTGCGAACCTCGACCAACTGTCGCGTCTCTAACTACTACCTACTCTCCAATTACAAAGACCTTATATTTAACTAACTGTATCTGTTTATTTGTGTATTTATTGTCTGTTAAAATTAATAAATTATTAATATAAGATTTGTCTCTTATTTCAATGAATAGTGCCTACCTACTTGGTGTTATCACGGTCGAGCCTGCTCCAAACTACCCAGGATTGTCCGACTTACACCTTTTTGACTTACTTAAAATAAAATCAATGTCCTTTATCGTCACTGTATTGTCTTTTTTTACCTCTCACACTGTCTACGCAAAGTTGATAAATCTCTAGGGCGAACTTGCTACAGTTATTGATTAAATTATTATGAGAACTACTCTTTGTTTCATTCCATTTGAAAATGCCGTGAAGCAAAGCCTATTTCATAAATACATAAATTTTGAAGAATAGTACCTACAAGACCTGTTCAATGTATAAAACAAAACGCTTCTATAAAATCTTATATGTACCTATTAAAATCTCGTGTCGCGGTGTTTGTTTTGTTATCAAACTCCTCCGAAAAGGCTGGACCGATTGTATTTAATTTTGGTAGGTCTAAGAATCGCCCAACTTATTTTTATACATATAAATGATAAAGGTGACCCACCCCTAATATATTTTTTTTAAATGCAAAACAACGTTTGCTGGTTCAGCCAGTAATACGTTATATTTCTGGTAATGACGTAAAAATATCTGTCAGAAATTTGACGTATCTTCCATACAAATTGTGTCAAACAATATGTCAGATAAGCTATCCGGAACTAATCTGTAACCAGTGTAACAGAGCCTAACCCATTTAAACGGCTCCATCTGATACCTAGCTTGGCTAAAGGTACATCAAATTAATCATCTAGGTATAGGCACACTGACCTTAACTACCAACCAGACCTCAACATTGGAGGTTAAAATTTAAATTATTCGTTACGAAATGGCGCCCGAAAAACAAAGAACTTTGGTTACTGAAGGCCGAATAATTCCGAACCATTATACAATAATTACGTTTTTGTATATATTAATTAAAACTGCCTACTTGTTTCTGCATTCACTGGTCTTTGCGAACAATGTGGGTTTCCACACTTACTGTCAGCCGGTCTTCACAGTTGTATCCGCATTGGTTAATACATATTTTAGGTAGGTATTATTTCTTTCCTCCTTCGGAGAATCAATCTGTGGGAATAAATTATATTTCTGCTTCACTTGAAGGTTGACTGGGAGAGAATGCCCCATGGGCCATGGCATTTACTCCGCCTTTAAAGTATGTTAAATAAGTTGAAAATAATTAAATTAAGTGTCGCTTCGTGCCATTTCCGGACCGATACGACCTTTAAGAAAAAAATAATAAATTGTATTAAGGCCTCGCTAGCGCTAGTAGCGTAAGCCAGTGCTGTACTTGAAGTCTCAAATACCAAGAGTCGGACCAAATATTTACCAGACCAGTATCATCATAACCATCAGATTATCGCCGTCCACTGTTTGGACATAGGCCTCTCCAATTGCACGACACTTATTTCGATCTACGGCTACTCGCATGCAGCTCATGCCAGCCATCTTTCGCAAATCGTCACTCCACCAATATTTGTATGATTGCAAATATTT
Organism: Spilosoma lubricipeda; assembly: GCA_905220595.1. Classification (NCBI taxonomy): domain Eukaryota; kingdom Metazoa; phylum Arthropoda; class Insecta; order Lepidoptera; family Erebidae; genus Spilosoma; species Spilosoma lubricipeda. The sequence continues at coordinate 2,877,901 of HG992296.1, forward strand.
GATTCGGAGTTTGGGCGTTTTCTATGTATAAAATGCAAGTATTTACAAAAAAAAACTATATTTATATGTATTGATATCAGTTGTCTAGTCATAGTACAAGCTTAGTTTAAGACTAGATAGATGGCGTTGTGTTTCAAATGTCCGAAAATATTCTTATAAGCCCGGTAAAACGCTTATTACTCTAAATTTGGAGGAACAACACATTTGACAAATTTTCTAAATGTCATAAATTGCACGGATAGCGAAGTCGTTTAAGTGTTTACCTTGTCGTTTTCTACTGAGCTTTGTTGTGGGTTCCTGGATTAAAGACTAAGAAATAAACAAACGTACTTATTTTTTCTGTAAGTGTCAGAGTATAATGACCCTTGTGTAAAGGTAGGTTAAGGTCGAAATATTTATCCTCATACAAGTCAGCTGTTATGATTCATCCTAAAGATGAATGACCATCTACCGGTCAAAAGATTTTAATATCGCGTCATTAAACCATTCGCGACTTCATACAATTTGTTGTACAAATAACATCGAGTACGTTTTTTTGGTAAATTTAACAGTTGTTTTCAAGATATTTGATTAGCGAGCGAATGACGATAAAATTTGAAAAATTTAGTTCTTTTAAGACGAATCTAATTTTGAGCAGCGATTTTTACCAGTTTTTTCTAAAACAGGAGATGGATGCGAAAAGCTGAGAACCGAACCAAGTTTTCCTTTACAGTGATATTTGCCTTCTCTTCGCAGTGATGTCCTGCGTAGTTTGCTTCTTTAATCAGCTCTTATGACACCCATGGGATGAATAGGCGTGGGTGGTAACACTTTGTATCTAAATCCGCCACCACACGGAATGTGAACGAATGATTAATTAAAAACAAACACCGTTAACTAAAATAATAGTTTATTTACAGTATATTATGGGAAAAATTACTATTTTTTTTCAAATTACCTCCAAATATTAGAAGCTATTTTTGAAAACTTACTTATTTACAAACATCTTTACCTTTTTTCATCTAACATTTTCAAAACGCATTCGTATAGTATTCTGTTGACGGGAACTTGCAATTTGAAATATATTAGATACGTGAACGTTACAAATAGGAAACAACGACGAAAAAAAGCATCGAGGCGATCACTAAAGCTTATACTAAACAACCTCACACAGCATTATGAGAAAAAAAACCATGCATCACAAGACAAAATTTAAACCTTAAATCACAGGTATATCAATCTGATTTATAGTATATAAAAAAAAACAATAACTTACTATACAAATCGAAAATGTACCACTCTAATAAGTTGTATTCTGAACAGTATTCAGTCTAAGTGGTAAGCTTGTTCTTCGAGCAGTCATCTGACCCCCTCGCCTAGCAACAACTCGGGGTCCTCCTCGAGCAACAGATTCTGATTGTTGCTGTTCTCTTCGTTACCTGTTTCCGAATTGTTGTCTTTATTGACGTCGTTGTCTATCTTATACAGTATATCGTGACACAAAGGACATCTATCTTGCACATACAACCATTTTCGAAGACAGACGCCGTGGAAATAGTGGTTACAACAAGTTATTTTAGCGGAATGCATCTCCTGGTAGCAAATAGCGCAGACGTCGTCGAGTCTGTCCAACTGGTCCGGGGAGGCTTCACGTAACGAATTGATCTTATTGACAGCCGTACGGCGTTTCATGAATACGGACCACCCAGCTCGAGCTTCGCACCAGATATTGAAGTAAGCGTGTATACACATCATCACGGCTCGGATAGCCCCGCCAGACTCGAAGAGCAGGATCCACGCGCCGTTGAAAAATAAGAAAATTCCAAAACAAAACTCTATAGTATTTCCGAACGCGCGAATATAGTATACGTAGTCATCGAGTTGTTCCCAAAATGTACTTCTATACGCGTCTATAAGGAACAGGGAATATATCATTAGGCTCACTACAACTTTCACTATAACTTCTATACTAAATGCGCTCACAGCGAGCAGCCACGTGGAGATGGTGTGCTGAGACCAAAGATACACCAGAAGGGATATCGGAAATATTATAAGAAACGCACACACACCCAGTGCACGGACGTGTCTATGTGTGCTTGGGTTGTGTGACGCGCTCAGTGACATTAGCATAGGATTTACAATGTTGTGTAAAAAGTGCAAGAGAGCTGTGAATAGCAGGCAGAAGTTCCTGCACAGTCGAATGAACCTCTTCTCCGGATTCAGCGAAGTTAATCCCGTTTGTAAAGCGAGAATATAGAAAAGGATTGCGGATACTGTTCCTATACTTTTATCCTCTTCTTCATCTGTCAATAGTATCCACTGGAAGAAGTTCCCGATGTAGTGGCAAAAGAATGAGATCACTGAAGTCATACCCAAGACGGCGGTTATCGTCTCGCATCCTGTTACTAATAAAGACTTCATCATCGACGCTAATGATTGAACGGCTAATAAAGTGGAAATCTTTAAACCTTCCTCGACTTCATCATCATAGTTGTCAATGAGAAGCAGTATGGCATGTTCCGCAACGCGCAGCACCCAGAACACTCTCAATACACAAGGAACGTTTAATCGCATCCATTCAGTTTCAACTAGCGCCGAAAGTCCATAGTTGCTAACAAATAGGCGCCCGTGGTGATAGCCAGCGTACACTACTTGAATGACGTTGTACGCCGATGACCAAAGGGCATATTTAACAAGAAAAAGGGGCAACAGCGCGGAGAATACCGGCGAATGATGTAGAAGATTCGGTGGAATTGGCAACATCGCTAGTACCGAGGGTGCCATGAAGCTGAGAGGCAGCAGCTTCTGTACCTTAGAGTGCCGAGGCCCTAAATGAATATATTTGAATATTGCTGCCAACATGAACTGTATGGCTAAGTTTTGTATGACCAGGATGCCTGGTCCTTCGAGATCAAGAAGGCTTTTTATATTTAAACTTAATATGTCTTCTAATATACTGCCGGAGCGACCTGAGGAGGTGACTAGTGCGAGGGCTTGGACCTGCTTGGCGGCCGAAACGTTGGTCCAATACGATACGAAGACTAGGCCGACTGACGTCAGGTAGAGGTACACGATGATCAAGTGCTTCGTGTACAGCACGAATATGCATAGTGCTGACATACATCCTGGAAATAAAGAGAAAGAATATGTTATCACATGTGCAAATAGGAAAAGGGTTTGAAGGAATCATTCTTCACATTCTTAGTAAATGTGCAGACTTGTTACTTGTTGGCAAGTGAGCAAGAGCAAGACATGTGTATCTCAACAGACATAAGAAAGTTGCCACTCAAAGGGTACTTTACGCGTTTCCCGTAGGTTAATATTACATTAAGCGGTTTCATTTATTTTTTGTTTTTTTTTTGCATTATATACATATGTTGTTTATCCACTACTAAGTATTAAAGTTGCAAATATTACATGTTAAAATTTATATAAAAACATAATTTTATTGATGATACAGCAACTCGAGGGTACTGGGGCGTGTCGAAGCGCGTCTCGGTGCTACCGACCGTGGCGAAATCGAAAACTTTGAGCATCTTTTCTTTTTCTTTTTTTTATGATATAGGCGTCAAACGAGCAGACGTATCACCTGATGGTAGGTAATTACCGCCGCCCATAGACACCCGCAACACACACAGTCACAAGTGCTTTGTCGACCTTTGGGGGATGGGGAAAGGAATGTGAGGAGGCGTTGGGGTATGGGCCTCCGGTATCCTCATTCACTCGGTTAAACACAGCGTAAGCGCTATTTCACACCGGTTTTCTGTGAGGCCGTGGTATCACTCCGGTCGAGCCAGCCCATTCATGCTGAAGCGTGGCTCTCCCACGATCTCCTACGTCTTTGAGACATGTATTTCACACTGCACTATGTTAGGTTCCCGTAGCATGGGAATGCAGATTTTACCATTGTACGCAAAGAAGGAAAGACGTTCCATGCGGGCAGCACATGACCGATTGTTGTATCGAGCCTTGAGGGAGGCTTATGTCTAGTGGACTGCTGAGGGCTGATGATGATGATAGTATATCGAACTAGAATAAACTTCGTTGCCAAGAAGCCATTTTGGCACCGCCAAAATAACTACTCTGCCTGATGGAAAACATATGCAGAATCCAAGAGTTGTCGTGACCATACTCATTGCGAATGCAGACAATTCAACAATCCAGCATTGTGATCCACACCATGGCGGGCTAGTGATACTTCTGCATCATTGGGCCTCCGGTCTCGCACTCACCAACGAAACACGACAGTACGAACGCTGTCATTTTACGTTGATCTTCTATGCGAGGCTAGTACCGCCCCGGTCGAGCCGGCCCTACCGTGCTGAAATTTAATTTCCAGCCAGCAGTGGACTGTCAAAGGCTGTTGATGTTGATATCCACTATATAGTCTGTATAGGCCACTGCTGGAGTTAGGCCTCACCTTAAAAAGGAGTTTTTGGCCTACTATACTACACTCGGTAGACGGATTAACATAAGCGACCTTTACACGTAAAGTTTGGAGTGGCGCATCTGGACTCCGTTCCGAACTACAAATGAATCTGTGCGGTTTGGGCTGCGGATCAAACTGCCGTAGCAATTACGACAAAATATGTGAACACATATTTAGTTCAACAGTCCGAACTGTGTGTAAATATATTTAGAAGAGTTTCGACAGCAGTTTTAGACGTTGATGCGATGATGATACGTATATTTTTAATTAGATTTATTATAGGTGTATTTATTATGTTCATATCAAAGCCTATCACAGGACAATGTCGATTAATGGATGAACACGATAATTAAGTATGCCGATGACTCTTCAGTTTCGAGACGATGATAGGCAGAGTATAAGTTCTAGACCATTGAAGCAGTTTATCGAGTTTTTATTTGTTGCTTTAAAACCTACAACTTTACTGCCTCGTTGATTTTGCTGCTAGTGTATGCGACTGACGTATCTAGTGATCTAGAAGTCGGCTTCTATTCCTGAGTCGAGCCAAAAAGTCTTATTAGGTATTTCTTACAATAAATCCCTAATGATTAATTTACCCTTCTAAACCATTTTACAAAATCTGAGTTATTAATCTCGGTTTGCCTATTAAAATTCTATTAGGTGTTGCTACAAAATAATTTATAATGCATTAGAATTTAAATCAATCAAAACGTGAAACTAATTAACATTGATAAGGTAATGACGTCAGAATGGATAATAAAAACATTGATATGACGACCGAAATTATATTTAAGGCGAGGTTTGTTTGTCTAGGTCACTATGATGAAACTTTGCTTAATGCGGTGCTAGGAGTAGAGACGGTACTTGTTTTGCAAATAATAACAATCCCTTTTAGAAGAGACATCACGTATACCAGTATCATCATCAACCTCAACAGGCTTTATAGTCCACTGCTGGAGTTAGGCCTCACCTTAGAAAGGAGTTTGTGGCCTTTTTTTTTTTTTTCCTGGGTGGAAAATCCCTTCGGATCTCCGGCTCCTCGGGGACTGCGGAGCCAGGTATGTGGTGATTCCACTAAAAACCACCCCGGTGGCCAGTCTCAGGCGCCCTGCTCTGAGGAGGACCTGGACCATGTTATTTCAGGTCCCCCCCATTAACGACGCCGCGTCTATAGAGACTCTATCTCGGGGGAAGTCTGGGCTTCCCGCTACCTGTCGGCCCAACCGTTACACGTTGCGGCCTTGCCTCAGTAGGAGTTTGTGGCCTACTACTACGTTGGGTAGACGGATTGACATATACGACTTTTACACGTAAAGTTTGGAATGGCGCATCTGGACTCCGTTCCGAACCACAAATGAGTCTGTGCGGTTTGGGCTGCGGATCAAACTGCCGGAGCAATTACGATAAAATATGTGACTACGTGTTTAGTTCAACAGTCTGAACTGTGTGTAAATATATTTACAAGAGTTTCGACAGCAGTTTTGGACTGGCGCGTAGAAAGTCAATTCTAAAAATTTTACTTAAGTGCTAAGAGAAATGGATACTCGTTTGGTTATCGTGTTAGCTGGATTTATTGTTTTAAACGGGAGATTATTTTAAATTTACTTTTATTAAGATTTACATTAGATTAGATTTTTTTCTTAACTATTGATTGGTCGATTTCTTTAATTACTTTATAACTATATATAGTGATGAATTTGATTGTTTATTAGCACTCATGCGAATAAACAAACAAACGTATAAATTCCGTTATAACTTCCACAGCGACGCTCGGAACCCACAGTTCGTTCTTTGAACATGTGGGACGCATGAAACCGCGATACTGATGCGCGCGTCAACCTGTCAGCCTTACACGTTCGTTTCGGATTCGGAATGAAAATGATAAAACTGCGCGTGCAGTTTCCTTCGTTCCGAACTATGCGTCAATTACGTCAATTAACGTGTGTGTAGGGCTCTTTACGCCCCTTGCCGCATGGACATGAGTCTTGGGCCTCTACACGTTCAGTTCGGAACGAGGCTAGCGATTGAACGGCGCGTTCAGTTTCCCGCATTCCGAACTGTGCGTGTGGAGGGCCCTATATTGTTTGTTTTAAATTTTTCTTCTCTTTTTGCAAAATTTCTACTTCATTCGTTGCATTTGCTTTTTGTTAAATATGTAAATGTTATAGGAAGTAATTAAACGGGTTAGATTGCTCAATGTGAATGTACAAGGTTTACCTTCACAAGTTTTATTTGTATTGTTATATTGTACGGCGTATTTAAATAGGGCAAGTTCACGGCCCTTATGGAGGAGTTGAAAGAAGTATGACGCAACCATTTTTGAATTACCTGATTGCGCCCTGCTATTGCTTTTTGTACCTTTTCACCGTGGGAGAGCCACCGGACCGGACCGGAGTGATACCACGGCCTCACAGAAAACCGGTGTGAAATAGCGCTTGCTCTGTGTTTTACCGAGTGAGTGAGGATACCGGAGGCCCATACCCCTCCCCCAAAGTTCGGCAAGGCACTTGTGACGCCTCTACTGTTGCGTTTATCTATGGGTGGCGGTAATCGCTTACTATCAGGGGATACGTCTGCTCGTTTACCATAAAATAATAGTCGTTTCTCCTCATGTCATTAGCTGTTTGCCAGTGAAAGTATCGTCAAAGTTGGTTCAGCCGTTCCGGAGATTAGTCGGAACAGATAAGACAGATAAAAAAAACAAAAAAAATATGAAAAGTTTTAATTTGAAAGAACAAACAGACACTTCAATTTTATTGATTTAAAATTGTATGTTGTTGTTCTATGACATTTAAGATAAACTAATGAACAACAGTTTTAGAATATTTGCCTGTATGCCTGTGTGTTTGTGCACATCTTAGAATAGACTTAACAGATTTGTATGTTGTTTTCTTTTTATGCATCGTGGTCACTTAACATTTAGTGTTTATTTTATTTCAATGGGTTGACAAATAAACAAGTTATATCCGTTAGAATTATCGCCATAATTGATGTAAATGCGGTGTTAGTAATTCTGACTGACAGGGTTGTGAACCTTGGACAAATATTAGATCAATGGGCTGTGTCTATAGATTTATATGTATGTTTATTTAGAAATATATATGTGGGCGTTTAAATCGTCTCTAGTTAAGTCAAAATACCACACTAATATATAAAGGCGAAAGTTTGTGAGTGTGTGTGTTTGTTATTTCTTCACTCAAAAACTACTGAACGGATTCGGATGGAACTTTACAGGAATAGAGTTTATACATTAGAATAACACATAGGCTACTATTTGCCGCGATAACCGGCATACGCGGGCGGAGGCGCGGGCAACAGCTAGTAAATAATAGTTTAATAGTAATTTTAACAAAAATACAGATACAGTTTATATAACAATACATTGTGCTCAGGACTCAGTATTTTTATGTAGGGCCCTGCCAAAATTACTAGTCTCCCTGATGGAAAGCATAAGCAGAATCCAAGTGTGGTGGTCACCATACTTAATGCTCGTGCAGACAATGCAACAATGCAGCATGGTGACCCACACCATGGCGGCCTAGTGATGCTTCTGCATCATTGGGCCTCCGGTCTCGCACTCGCCAACGAAACACGACAGCACGATCGCTGTCAATTTACGCCGATCTTCTGTGCGAGGGTAGTACCGCCCCGGTCAAGCCGGCCCAACCGCGCTGAAATCAGCGTGGCTCTACTACCTACCCATATCAGTTGTTGGTTATGACATATGGTGTTGGTTTAGCCAGTCCAATACCGATACACCACCCCACCGCTAACCCCATCAGGTTGACATACCGAGGTGGTTTCTACACGTTACCAAAAAAGCCCATTTCAAGGTCTATTTTTATATTCATTAAAACGTATTCTTACTCCGAATAACTTTTATTAGCATTAATTAGACTAATTTTGACGTGCAATATTATGAATCGTCCTAGTATTTTATTGAATTTTTTTAATAAGGTAACAAAAACAAGTCTGTTTTATACATATTTGATGGAAGAGCAACCCTCGCACCCCGTTCTAGCGCGGAGATAATTCTGAAAGTAGGTCAGTCGTCGGATGTGGCTCGCTAAATAGAGCCTCCATCAACAAGACCGTGTGGCCTAATGGATAAGGCGTCGGACTTCGGATCCGAAGATTGCAGGTTCGAGTCCTGTCACGGTCGACTGATATTTATTTTGTAAAATTCTTTTTGAAAAATTGTACGAATTTTTAGTCAAAATATCAGTAATCTACTCAAGGTAGACAAAAATTAAACGATTTTTTTAAATATTTAATATACATTGGATTTTGGTTTGGAAAAGAATATGAAATGATCGCAGTATTGAATGTCAGAGGCCTTATGGCCTTATGTCAATTAACCGACTTGAAAAGAGGAGGTTATCAATTCGACTGTTTTTTGAAATGTCTTTTTAAGAAAGTTTATTTTAAACTAGCTAAACTCCGCAGTGTTACCCGCGGTAATTGTTGTACGAGTGATGCCGCGGGACAAAGTTAGTCTAAAAATATTTATGGAACCGGTCCCGGTTCTCATGAATATCTATGGCAATCGTTATTGGAAATAATAAATTTCCAAATCCCTCAAATATACTGACAACTAGTTCAATCTTCGAATTCCAAACCCCGCGGTATTACCCACGGTTATTGTTGTACCGCGAGTAACGCCACGGGACAAAGTTAGTCTTAAAAAAGTAGCGTAAGTTACTCCCTGGAACATCAGCTACCTGCCAGTGAAAGTCCCGTCAAAATCGGTCCAGCCGTTCAAGAGATTACCCGGAACAAACAGACAGACAGACTACATTTAACTACATTTTTGGTATATAATAAAATAAAAACAAACACTCCAATTTTATTTATTTGTATAGATAAAGGCTACAAAGATATGTACCTAGTTAAAAACGAGTTTTCAATTTGGAACATTTCATGTAATATTATGAAAATAGTAATTAGTAATTACAGAGATTACTTGCAATTTCGATTGTTATGAGTAGCTTGTTCTTGAACTTTAGCCATCGCATAGACTTTGATACTTTAAGCATTTCATATATCTATCTAATGGGTGGAGTTAAATTTCATGATAGACAATTCGGATTTACGCTGGGAAAATCAACAACAGATGCGGTCATATCTGTAAGGAAAACTGTATCCGAGTCAAAGTTTCAATACGTCTTAGGTATCTTCTTAGATATATCTGGCGCCTTCGACAACGCGTGGTGGCCCATGCTATTGCTTAAGTTAAAATCAAGAGGATGCTTTAAAAATATTTATTCCCTAATCTCCTCGTACTTCACACAAGGTACAACTAAATTGAGACTTGGGCATCATTCTGTGTCGAAGGCGCTTACGATGGGGTGCCCTCAGGGCTCGGTGCTAGGTCCATACTTGTGGAATATAGGCTTCGACGATTTTCTCTCAATACCTATACCACCCGGATGTACCCTAAACGCGTATGCGGACGACGGTTTATTACTGGTAGAATCTGACACTAGAACGGGGCTTGAGAGTCTGGCTAATAGATGTTTGAACTTAGTATCTCTTTGGGGCGTACGTAATCGCTTGACTTTTGCACCAAACAAAACCTTCCAGCTACTTCTGAAAGGTAACCTCAAATCACCGCCGTGTATTAAATTTCAAAATGTTAGCATAAAAAATAAAACCTCGGTTTGTTATTTGGGATTAGTTTTAGAAAGAAATTTTTCATTTATCGAACATATTAGAACAGTTAACGAAAAGTCTAAAAAAAGTTTCTTTGCTCTGACGAGGATATCAACTGCCACATGGGGTCTTTCATTTCATACATTAAAGATTATATATGGAGCTACTTATTTGGGTTCTATTTGCTATGGTGCTCCCGTGTGGGCCGATAGAGCGACTGTAGGTGCTGTCCGTCGGAAACTGTTACAAGGACAACGACTTGCATTGATCTTCTTGTGCAAAGCATATAGGACGGTTAGTACTGAGGCTTTACCGGTGTTGGCGGGTGTCCTTCCGGTCGATCTCGAGGTGCAAAGACGTGCAGCCATGTACTATTCCAAATTACAAAACATGGAATGCGATTTTTTGGGCGTACGAGACCGCGATAAAATCATAAGATTGTTTCAACAGCAGTCCAATGTCTATAACGGTCTAATGGATGAATGGCAACAACGATGGGACGAATCATCTAAGGGGCGCCACCTCTACCAGTTCTTTCCATCTGTTCGCGAACGGTTGTCAAGAACATGGCTCGAGGTGGATCACTGTGTCGCTCAATTTCTTACAGGCCACGGTAACTTTAAGAGCAAACTACACTCATTTAAATTAGTCGATTCACCATTGTGTCAATGCTCAACACCTGATATTAGCTGTGAACAGTCGGCTCATCATGTACTCTGGGAGTGTAGTCTTTGGTACAATGAACGTAACACAATGCTAAATAGCTTACAAATGACATCTGGGGCGGTATACTATGAGGATCTTGTGTCAACTGCGGTGAATTTCCGTGCGTTTAGGCGATTCTGCCATACATACTATAGTAATCAAATATAGCTCACTTAGGACCCCTAATACTTTAATACTTTATCCGTGGTGCTTCCCGGTTTGAAAAAGGTGTCTGCCTATTTTGACTTCATTTTGTCTCCCGCTTTGCTAAGGAGGGAAGTGGATTTATCATTTCCAACTCCTCCTGTTTTTCTTCTGATTAACTTCGTTGCGGGTTCCAAGACAGTTAATTTTCTTCCTGGGACTTCCCGAGTGTCATAACTCGGTGTGTTCGTGGGTCACTGCTGTTGATCCTGGTGTACAGGAGTTACAGTGGTGGGAATGTGGGCGGGATTAGTCCCATAAAAATATCTATCTAATTCTTTTAAACGATCAATCTATCCAAATAAATAAAATTGGAGTGTCTGTTTGTAATATTAAAATAACCGCTTTTTAATACATGCATATGCATGTATACACGGTACATATATCAAAAATGTAGTTAACAAAAATTTTGTCTGTCTGTCTGTATGTTCCGGGTAATCTCTGGAACTCCTGAACCGATTTCGACGGAACTTCTACTGATAGGTAGCTGATGATACAGGGAGTAATTTAGGCTACTTTTTTTAAACTAACTTTGTCCCGCGGCGTTACTCGCGGTACAACAATAGCCGCGGGTAACACCGCGGGGTTCAGCTAGTAAATATATAAATACATGCATCACGGAACCGGCTCTAACAATTTTTATGACCTTTATTATACAAGTGGTTCGGGGACGATGAATCGATTTACCTAGAATTCATATTCAGAAAATTAAAAGTCATCTATACAAATAAATAAAATTGGAGTGTCTTTTTACTAAATGCATATGTATTTTTTTTTTTAATTTCTGTCTGTCTATCTGTTTGTCCCGGCTAATCTCTGGAACGACTGGATCTACTTTAACGTGAGTAACCTCGGCTTCTTCTTTTAGACTAGATTCGGCCCACGGTGTTACCTGCGGCACGACAATAAGCGCAAGTAACACCGCGGTCTGCCAGCCACCATACCTGCAACTTAAGGGTCACAGGTACGTTTCTGCCTTTGAGTCCGTAGAATTAAGAGTCGTACCTCCCATTTTTGAACTCCGGTAACCTCTACTAACTTTTAAACTTTCGCGTTCCATGATATATTAACAATTATTTTTACGGGAATTAACACGCTCACTTATTAAAAGGTATTACATACCTCTGATTTGCCTGACGTTTCGACCAGGTTGCACTGTAGTCACACACACACACAGCAGTCAGCCTGTGACCACGGCCAGTATAATTTTAATAAGTGATCGCGTTAATTCCGGTAACCTCTCTCACTCTGTGTGGCAAGCAAAGAAAACTGCTTAAAACCAGTTTCTGTAGTCTTAGGCCAGCTTCTGTTGGTATCACTGCTGTCGAGCCTGGACCATTTGTAAAGAAACATGATTCTTCCAGGTTAAAATGAATCATTGTTTGGTGATGGATTTATAGCTTATCACCATACCTATTCATCCCGTGAGTGCCGTAAGAGGCGATTAAGGGGAACAAAGTATGCTGAAAAACATCATCCACCATATATTTGACTGCCTTGTTGATCTCACGGTTACAGTGTGCGACTGCCGATCATGTGGTCTCGGGTTCGATTCCCGGGTCGAACCAAATGTCTGTATATTCTATCTACAAGTATTTGTTTCGGAGTTTGGGTGTTTCCTATGTATATTATAAATAAATAAATAAATAAATATTTCGGACATCTATCACACAACGCCATCTAGTCCCAAGCTAAGCAAAGCTTGTGTTATGGGTACTAGACAACTGATACAAATACATATATACTTTTTTTTTGTAAATACATACATATTATACATAGAAAACACCCAAACTCCGAAACAAATATTTGTAGATCATACAAACATTTGGTCCGACCCGGGAATCGAACCCGAGACCTCACGATCAGCAGTCGCATACGCCAACCGCAAGACCAACGAGGCAGTCAATTATGTATGTATTAACAAAAAAAGTATATATGTATTTGTACCAGTTGTCTAGTACCCATAACACAAGTATTGCTTAGCTTGGGACAAGATGGCTTTGTGTGTTAGATGTCCGAAATATTTATTTACAGGCCTGTGTGGTACAGTAGATCTAAACCACTTTTAGAAGGATAGCCTTATGTCCAACAGTGGACTATCAAAAGCTGTTAATGATGAAAATGAATGTTTGTTTACATTTTCAAACAAAATCGATGTCTTAATTAATTGAATGACTGAGTATGGTTTTTTTCTTAAATCCAAATAACGTGCAAATCAGAGAACAAATTATATTCCTATATTCTCTGTTCTGTGGTGCCAATAGTAATTTATTCTCAATTAAATTATTTGTTGATAATTTATTCGTAGCCGTATAACGTTTACGTAACAAAGTGAACTTACTATATCGTGTCTAGCTGTCAAAATATTCACAATTCGTTTTGGGGGTCAATGTGTGTGGATATATCCTACTAATATTATAAACTTCGCGTTTATAATATTAGTAAGTGTTTGTAAGTGTGGATGGATGGATGTTTGTTACTCTTTCACGCAAAAACTACTGAACGGATTTGAATATAACACATTGGCTACTATTTGCCGCGATAACCGACACATACGCGGGCGGAGCCGCGGGCAACAACTAGTACATATTTAAAACTAGCTGAGCACGGCGGTGTTACTCGCGGTAGAACAACAACGGGTAACGTCACGGGGTAAAGCTAGTCTAAAAAAGAAAAGTTGTTTTCTAGTAGAATAAGTTACTCCTTAAATCATCAGCTATCTGCCAGTGAAAGTTCCGTCAAAATCGGTCTCACCGTTCCAGAGATTACCCGGAACAAACAGACAGACATCTAACACAACGCCATCTACTCCCAAACTAAGCAGAGATCGTGTTATGAGTACTAGACAACTAATACAAATACATTTATACTTTTCTTTGTAAATACATACATACATACATACATATTTCATATAGAACACACCCAAACTACGAAACAAATATTTGTAGATCATAAAAACATTTGGTCTGCCCCGGGAATCGAACCCGAGACGTCAAGCACAGAAGTGGCATACGCTACCACTGCGCCACCGAGGCAGTCAAATAAATGATCCTTTGTATTTTTTTTTTGTATATCTTTCCTAACAGGGTAAACAAAGGGTCGTACGGCTTAGTAGAAGTTCGTCTTTATTAAGTGTTTACAACAAGAAATAATGCCGCGAACAATTCGCGGACAATAGGTAGTAACGAATAAATAAATTCATTTAATCGCTACCTGAATAACGTTTTTGTAAACTATTCACACAACTAGAACAATAATTCGTGGATTACACAAAGTAGCGGAGCCACGCTGATTTCAACACGTAAAGGTTAGCTTGACTGGCGCGGTACTACCATCTCACATCAGACAGACCATGGACAACTTTCATGCTGTCGTGTTTTGTTGTTAAGTGCGAGACCGGAGGCTACTTAATGTAGGAGCATCTCAATAGGCCCTCATAGTGTGGGTTACGAATTTTCCCATACTGCATTGTTTGCATTCGCAACGGTGACCACCACTTTTGGATTCTGCTCATACTTTCCATCAGTAAAGTTGAGTTACTTTGTTAGGCTCATAAATAAAAGAGATATTTTGCGATTTGGTGTTTGAAACTACAAAGTGTTGCGGGTTCAAACCAGGGATGTAAAGGATGTAATTTTATCAGAACCGAAGTCGTGGTCGCAGTTTTTAAATTTGATTTATCGGAGTCGGAAGCAGTGTCAGAAGTGGTGACAGAAGAGAGATGTATTATTTAAGGGCAATTTAAATCATTATTCAGTGAACCTTATTGGAACGAAGTTCCTTATCGCGCTTTGGAAAAGGGGTTAGACGGAAAAAAATGTCACGAAAAGTTGTAACGACACTTTTTGCTATAGTAAACTATTGTGCGGCGTGCGCATGTTTCTCTGTCTGTCCTCTCTCTCTCTCTTACAGAAAGCAAGTAAGATATTTTCATTTTTATTTCGCATTGAACAGTGTGGTGTCGCGACGATTATTTTTGTTGAGTATATACAGGTTTTTTGTACATAATAAATAATAAAAAATAATAACAATAATGAAATCTGACAGTGAACTTCATTCCATCCGGGTGTCCCTTGACACCTCTCAAGTTTTTTAATTTTAATTAGAAAGTATGTAATAAATTTAAACAGACCATGAAAATAAAAATTGCGGTGTTGCCAATAATAGTTACAAACGCCTCTATTTGCTGTAGTTAGATGGTGCCGAAGGTGCAATAATATCGGAAGTACCGATCTATCGGAATCGGCGTTGAAACTCCGTAACATCCCTGGTTCAAACCACGGGTTGAGTGTCTAGTAGAAAGTGGCGAGGCTAAAACCGCTAATGCGATTGTCTGCTAACTAACTTCTAACAGCGAAAGAATAATTCATATGAAAGTTTTCCCACTGATTTGTGATGCATTCAAGATGCCGTTAAGTAGATATAATAATGAATTAATCTATACTAATATATAAAGCTGAAGAGTTTGTTTGTTTGTTTGAACACGCTAATCTCAGGAACTACTGGTCCGATTTGAAAAATTCTTTCAGTGTTAGATAGCCCATTTATCGAGGAAGGCTATAGGCTATATATCATCACGCTAAGACCAATAGGAGAGTAGCACCAATGAAAAATGTTTCAAAAACGGGGGAAAATTATCACGCGACGGGCAATAGAAGACGCAAACGAGGTTGCGTGGGTCGGCTAGTTAAATAATATAAACGGCAGAGTTGTCAAATAATAAACATAAACAAACCGGTCCAATTGTCAGCCTCCTGCTTTAATGAGTCGATTAAAAATATATTTGTGAGTGAGAATCATTATGATAGAACAAGATAGACATACACTTTATCGACAAGAACCTTGAACGTTCATAGGTGAGCCTGGTCATAGAGCAATACGGTTAGGATGGGAGCAGCAATTCGTAGTACAAGCCCAAATGAGTCTAAGCATACACTGTCATGAACGTATTTATGTGTGTGTGAAATTGTGAATGTTTTATTTAAATTGTTATGTGTGAGTTCGTAGTGAAAGGAGATTAGTTTTGTGCGTGAGTCTAAAATGTGTATGGATGAAGATTTACTCCAGTAAATAATAATAATGTTTTTTATTGTTTCTCCTATTTATTCTCCTATTAGAGTCTATATGACCTGTATTACAGGTCGTAGGTAGTAGAGCCACGCTGATTTCAGCACGAATGGGCCGGCTCGACCGGGGCGGTACTACCCTCGCACAGAAAATCAACGTAAAATGACAGCAATCATGCTGTCGTGTTTCGTTGGTGAGTGCGAGACCGGAGGCCCAATGATGCAGAAGCATCACTAGCCCGCCATAGTGTGGGTCACCATACTGCATTGTTGCATTGTCTGCATTCGCCGTATGGTGACCACCACTCTTGGATTCTGCTTATGCTTTCCATCAGGCAGAGGAGAGTCATTTTGGCAGGGCCAAACATAAAAAAAAAAGACTAGCAGACCCACGCAACCTCGTTTGCGTCTCCTATTGCCCGTCGCGTGATAATTTTCCCCCGTTTTTGAAACATTTTTCGTTGGTGCTCCTCTCCTATTGGTCTTAGCGTGAAGATATATAGCCTTTAGCTTTTCTCGATAAATGGGCTATCTAACACGGAAATAATTTTTAAATTTGGACCAGCGGTTTCTGAGATTAGCGTGTTCAAACAAACTCTTCAGCTTTATATATTAGTATAGATTACCAGCCGCTATAGACTGGATAGTGAAATGTATGGTACTCGTAGATGGAGCAGAAATGATACGACTGTGTTGTGTCGGAAGAAGAAGCTATGGCTTCTTCCCTTCGGTCTTCGGGCCTGTTTTGCTGTATGCTATTGGTTGATAATTTATAATTAAACACGATGCGTTTATAAACCCAAGCGTCTTACTGTTTGCGTTTGACTTCGTAACCGTCCTAATGCTAAATAAACTAAAATAGATATCGCAATAACGCTTCCACTATTATCGACCGATAATAATACACCTGTGTGGTAGAGCCTTAATTAATAGTACCTGAGGGTAGTATGCGTTTGTTTCACATGGAACTCGCTTTTCACGGACATTGCGTGCAGTGTTGCGATTGGCTGAAACTAAAAAATCTTCACCAATAGCAACGAGGTACGCGATCACCGTTGACGATCGGATTGATGTGAAAAAACTCATATGGTATAACGCTTTGAAGGTTTTCGATAAACACAGACTCGCGATATAATTAAATGGAGTAATTGACTTTTTTGATATCAAATCATCGATACATCATTATTGATAGTGTCAATGATAGAGGAGCTCGTGAATAAGTGGTACACAAATAGCTCATTGCAAAGTTAAGCAACCCTAGCCAGGTCAATGTACGATGGGTGACCAATTTTAGCATTAAGATCCTATTGTGCCTCGGAGAGCATTTTAAGCCGTTTGTGGTCTAAATGGCTTAACGGATTTTAGTGTTTAGGTATTGTTAGATTCGTTTTATGAGGGTAAATTAATGAAAATTATAAAAAAAACAATCATAATTTTCTGAGACACCGGGGCATACGAAATATTGAAAACAGCAAATCCCTGATTCTGAGAGGCCTTGTCCAGAAGTGGTTGCAACTGCAATAGGCTGATGATAATAGAATTGTTGGTATAGATATCACTGCCGAGACCTGTTTTTTTTAAATAATTAACTTGTTTAATTTTCTTGTTTAAACTCTAGGTTCGTCTAAATTAAATTTGAATAAAATATTCTACCTCCAAGGGTGAAGAATTTGGACAGTTAGTATAATATATTACAATTTACTAAGATCTAGGTGCAAGTCAATGAAAAAAATAAAATCAATTACACATGCTGTGGCGTTACTCTGTAAATGCTTTATCATAGAGATGTATCTTTCGTCGCCTCTGCAGTCCGCGGGGGTTTTTTCAATAGCCCAGGCCTCACCGGAATGGAATGCCTTTTCGTAGTCTACGAACGCGATGATGAAAGAGCTCGGAGATGATCACATGTGTTGAAACCACTCCGAAAACCTGCCTGTTCGCGCGGTTGGTAGTCATCGAACTACTTTCATAATAAGATCCATTTTTTTCTATTACTGTTTATAACAAATGCCCCTAAAAATACTATTTATTATCTCTATATATATTACTAGCTGACCTACGTAGACTGACGTACTGACGACTGACGTAGCGTGAAAATTTCCCCCGTTTTTGAAACATTCTTCATTGTTGCTCCGCTCCTATTAGTAGTAGCGTGATGATATATACCCTATAGCCTTCCTCGATAAATGGACTATCCAACACCGAAAGAGTTTTTCAAATCCGACCAGCGGTTCCTGAGATTAGCGTGTTCAAACAAACAAACAAACAAACTCTTCAGCTTTATATATTAGTATAGATATAGATATAGATTAATTTACTTTAGTTTACATAAAATAGTACGATTATAGCAACATGCTGACAATTACTTAAAAAATTATGACAACGATGACTTGCTCAAATATTTGTAGATAAGTTTAGAGGTAAATAAAGATAAACATATATTTACCACAATTTTTATCAACACATTTAATGAAGATAAAAACTTAATGACTAATAGTTATTTTAATGTTATTACTGATCCATAAAAGATTTTATTACATATTTGCTCGTAAAGGGTCTCTTTCACCAATTTCAATATCGTAATGTATCTCATTACGTACTTGCGCGTTATTGTAATGTAATACGCACGTTTTTTTTTTAATAAAGTAAAAATCACGGTTTATCAAGATACTCGAACAATACTCTTTTAAATATTAGCAAAGAGTTTTTATGTCAGAAAAGTGGTCAACATTTTATGAATAAAATTAACTTTGAGAGATAAATATAATAAATTAACATTTAATTCTTTTATTAATTTTGACAATTAATTACAAACATTTATCTGTGACAAAAGCACAAAAATATTAATATACTTTATTAGTAATACTGGCTGTTTGTGCCTTTTCCTAAAAAAAAAAGGGACGATGCGCGCGTATTGCTAATTTGCGAACAAATAAAAATTAATCCGCGCGCTTTTTCTTTTCGCTGTATTGTTTTTATTTGAAAATGTCGTCAAGTAGTAATGAATTTATTAATTCGACACCACCAGAAGTCTCAGCGGCAGCAAAAAAGGCTACTCTAAGCCTCTTGCCCGAAAAATTGACCAATAAATACTTACAGGCGTATCAAAATTTCGTAATATGGAAAACAAGCAAATATGCAAATTCCATTTCAGAAAGTGTGTTTTAGTCTATTTTTTTTTTTTTATATTAGTCCCTACCAAAATGACTCTACTCTGCCTGATCGAAAGCATAAGTAGAATCCAAGAGTGAAGGTCACCATACTGCGAATGCAGACAATGCAATAATGCAGCATGGTGACCCACACCATGGCGGGCTAGTGATGCTTCTGCATCATTGGGCCTCCGGTCTCGCACTCACCAACGAAACACGACAGCACGAACGCTGTCATTTTACGTTGATTTTCTGTGCGAGGGTAGTACCGCCCCGGTCGAGCCGGCCCGTTCGTGCTGAAATCAGCGTGGCTCTACTACCTTGTATTTTGCATTTCATGGAACTTTCTCAAAAATATAAGTCAAGCTCATTGTGGTGCTACTATTCAATGCTAAAAAGCACTGTGAAAACAAAACATGGTATTGATATCAAGTCATACTCCAACTTGCTGATATTTCTAAAAAGACGCTCAGGTGGTTATGTGATTAAGAAGTCGAAAGTATTTTCGGCTGACAATGTCAAGAAGTTCCTTAAAGAAGCTCCGGATCCGATATTTGGCAACCAAGGTCAGTTGAAACATAATTTTTCTAATTAACTTCTTTCACTTTCGTATTTCTTTACAATATAGGTGTTTGGTACGCTGTATTTATCTCTTTTCAGGTTGTACTAATATTCGGTATAAATGGTGCATGTAGACGTCAAGAGTTGGCAAACATCAGAAGTAATGATATCGAGAACCATGGGCGGATTCTTCTTGTCCAGGTCAAAAATACAAAAAATCGTTTACAATACAGGGGCCTTTTTATGACATAGTGAAAAAATACAAAGCGCTTCGTTCAACAAAAGCGGTGTCAAACAGATTTTTTCAAAATTATCAAAATGGCAAATGTACTAGTCAACCCTTTCAGCCACTTTCTTAAATTTGGATGATCCACATGAGTACACAGGGCACATATGGGCCATTCATGCCGAAGCGTGACCGAGCAGTGGACTTCTTACGGCTGATATGATGAATATGACTACACAAATAGAATGCGAGTTACACTATTTTCTCTCAACAATAGGCTAAGAAAGACCGTCTTAAACTTTTTGCAGATATGAAATCCTATACCAAACCGTTGGGCCAGCTGAAACCAGCCAAAACCTCTTTTCGGATTATATGTTTATTTGTAGCAATGGATTATTAAAAGATGTAAATGAAGGTGCACCCACAAATCTGTGTACAGTTAGCCAATCTATAGTGATATATAAAGCTGAAGAGTTTCTTTGTTTGTTTGTTTAAACACGCTAATCTCAGGATACGCTGTTTCGATTTGAAAAAATCTTTCAGTGTTAGAAAGCCCATTTATCGAGGAAGGCTATAGGCTATATATTATCACGCTAACACTTACAGGAGCTGAGCAACAATGAAGAATAAATAAATAAATAAATATTTCGGACATCTAACACACAACGCCATCTAGTCCCAAACTAAGCAGAGCTTGTATTATGGGTACTAGACAACTGATATGAATACAGAATGTTACAAAAACCGTGAAAAATTATCATGCTACGGGCAATGGGAGACGCAAACGAGGTTGTGTGGGTCGGCTAGTATAATTATATAGAAATAAAGGGCAGTACACACTGCATTAAGACACCTTAATCAAACATACTCTGTGCCACGCAGTACCTATAAAGGAGTGATACAGGGATTCAGCTCTATTAAACCCCTGGCAGTAAAGCATGGTCATAAATTGTCTAAAATTGAAATTGTTACTTTTACGTTTTGATGTTGCATAAAATAAATTGTTTATTTTAATAAATACATTTAACCAACTTCATTACTCAAATAATATGCATAAATCATTGAAAGTGAAGTCACTTCTTCTGTATGTTCGTTTACATCTTTTATTCTTCTTAATAGATTTTAAAGTTTTCAGCAATATATTGAGTGATTTAAGAGGAAGGTATTATGTAATACATGCATTATGAGAATGATGTTGAAAATATTAAGACGCCTATGCAATAGTAGACTGGGTTGCTAGTAAACAATAAAGATTATACAAATGTTTGTATGATCTACAAAATAATATTTGTTTCGGAGTTTGTGTGTTTTCTATGTATAATATGTATGTATTTACAAAAAAAAAGTATATTATAATATGTATTTGTATCAGTTGTCTAGTACCCGTAACACAAGCTCTGCTTAGCTTGGGACTAGATGGCGTTTTATTTTATTTATTGTTATTTTTATAATAACTCACTTTTGCCTTAAGCTTGTCTTTGTATAGAGGCCTGTATTCACTATGATTAGTGCGAGTACAAGTGCTTAGTGCATTAGTGCAGGTGATCAACCATTGATTACCTGCACTTCACATCTGCACTCCCACTAATCAAAGTGAATATGGGCCTTAATACATTTTCTTGTATTTTATATTTAGTGTCTACAATCTTCTTGTATATTAAAATCAATTGTTGTTGTTATTCGTTTGTCTCGCTAAAGCTGGAGAATGGTTGTTGTATGGCGGTAGGGAAGGTTTAAACGACGAAAAATTTATAATAACTTGAAAAACCAAATCTCACGTGTACGAAGTAGCCGGCACAGCTAGTTATGAATAAATACAAAGACTAACTGTGGCCTCAAAATAATTCAAATATTAAAAGTAACACTAAAATTATTTATTTACTAAGTGCTCTAAACATTTTAATTTGGACTCAATATATTCACATCAAATAAACAAGCCTAATTGTCTCATTAGAACCAAACTAATTTTTAACAAAAAACCATTATACAAGCTAAAATAAATAATTGACAAAACCCCCTACGCAAGCACTTAATCAAGTAATCATATACCAAAAATGCATAAATCATTTTGGAAAAGAGCTGATTCTCTTACACTACTGGACCGATATTAACCAAGCATAGCTAAGAACCACCGCAAGGCACCACTTGCTTTCAAATGGAAAAAACCACATTGAAATTGGTTTATCTGTTTGAGAGCTACAATGCCACAAACAGACAGATACACAGAGACAGACATCAACGTCAAACTTATAACACCCCTCTTTTTGCATCAGGGGTTAAAAAATATTTTATTTGTATATGGGTTTTCTCTCCCTCTATTTTTTCTTAAGCTTGGAGAATGTGGTACTTGTAGCTCTTATTATATATTAAAGTATCAGCCATACACAAATAACAAAACTCTTATTTACTTGTAAAATATTTAATAAATAAAGTGAATCTGATTTTCATTATCTTTAGTATGTAGTAGTATTATATTTATATTTATCCCCAACTTGCACTTGGCCAGCGTGGGGGCATATGCCCTTAACCCTCTCCTGAGAGGAGACCCAGCAGTGGTACGTTATGGATTGTTGATGACAAAATTAAAATACCAAGCAAAGCTCCGTCATTCAGGTACTATAAATAATATATACCATATTTACAGCATGGCTATCCAATATGTATGTATATACTACAGCAAAGCAAAAGTTAATCAATTTTTAACCAAACACAATAACATAATCATTTATCTCAGTTTCATTAAAATAATATGGATATTTGATACATATTTCTATTGTAACTAAGCAAAATGGGCACAGTGGTAGCATTTGCAACAGATGGGCTTTAGTTCTTAAGTTTGATTCCCAGGTCGGACTAAATGTTTGTATGATCTGCAAATATTTGTTTTTAAGTCTGGGTGCTTTTTACGCCAAATAATACATGTAAGTATGTATTTGCAAGAAAAGTATAAATGTATTTGTCTAGTATCAACAATACAAGCTCTTTTCAGTTTGAGACTAGGTGGCTTTGTGATGGAAATCTGAAAATATTATATTTTATGTCTGAAAGATATTATTTTAATGTTATTTGTTTTCTAGATAATTTTTCTTATAAGATTCAATACTTATAACTATCACCATCATCCCTTATTACTTAACTGCTGACTAATAGAGGGTCCATAAAGAAAAAAGAATATGCTTAAGATTATAATGACATTGTCACAACGTTGCTTATATCTGAATAAAAATATACATAATCTTATAAAAGGGCTCTAACACCAGTCAATGCTTGTCTTAAAAAAGGTTTGAGTACATATGTAAACAACAAACTTAGTTCATACAGAAAATATAACCTATTTAATGTAAGTATTTGTACTTCAAATTGAACAATTAGAAATACTACCAACATTCAAATGAAAATAAAAACAAAAAAAGAGTTAGTTGACTTGTGTTGTAAGTAGGACTAAGTGGTTTTGACAATATGTGAAACAAAAATATGTTTACACATAATGACACGACAGTGTACGGCAAGTTTCGAAAGAGAACCGTAAAGTTGGGTAACATATTTTCCAATTGAATGTTACAACACCAGTGCCAGAAAAAAAGTTGCTTACCTATACAGCACACGAGAAACTTGAGGAGCGTGAAGAAGAATGCGTTGTAGAAATTCGCGTCGTAATAATTTGCTTCAGAATCTGTGACATCGAATGAGTCCACAGTTATATTGCTTAGGATGGTCACCTCCTCTCCACTCGACACCGGCAGTCCCAAACTGATCTTCAAGAACTCATCCACCACAAACAGAGGCGGCACTCTCAGTAGCACCTCTACTAGTGCCAGGGCCTTCGACCTCAACGACATAATTCATTTATGCAGACCTTCGCACACGTTATCACTAACAATTTAGTAACCACAGCCAAAACAACGGGCTTACACTGTAAACTTTCACGGAATGTTTTTGATTGATTTATTTTGTATCTTTATCTTATTTGATGTCACGAATAAAAATACGAAAATAATGACTGAAATTTTTGCGACAATAAAAACTTGACATTATAAATTTAGATGTTGCCAGACCAAAATAATTTTAGATAAAACGATAGGTGAAAAGGTTTGGTTCCTACGGTAGAAATAATAATCATTTTCATATATTAATAGCTATGCCCGCTACTTCGTACACGTGATATTTGGATTTTCAAGTTATTTTTAATTTTTCACCGTTTAAATCTTCCCTGGACTACGACAAACATTTCAAAACCAAAATCAGCCAAATCGACTCAAACGTTCTCGAGTTTAAGCGAGACAAACGAACAGCAATCTTTATATATATAATTCTTCTGTGAGTGTGTATGTCACTGAACTACTCTCAAACGACTGGACCGATTTTGATGAAATTTTTTGTGTGTGTTCAAGGGGATCTGGGAATGGTTTAGATTCACAATTTTGTCCGCTGGACAATGTTTTTTTAATTAATTTTTAATTTATTAGTAGTTATGGCAAAACGACGTTTGCCGGGACAGCTAGTTGATTTATATAAATAATAAGAAGAAGAAGATAATGAGCAAATCATCTTCTTGCGATGTCTAGATATATATTTTATTCATTGGAAGCTATTTTAATATCTGATTTTATTAAGATTTTTTTATATTTTTTGTGTGTGTTCAAGGGGATCTGGGAATGGTTTAGATTCACAATTTTGTCCGCTGGACAATGTTTTTTTAATTAATTTTTAATTTATTTGTAGTTATGGCAAAACGACGTTTGCCGGGACAGCTAGTTGATTTATATAAATAATAAGAAGAAGAAGATAATGAGCAAATCATCTTCTTGCGATGTTTAGATATATATTATATTCATTGGAAGCTATTTTAATATCTGATTTAATTAAGATTTTTTTATATTTTTTGTGTGTGTTCAAGGGGATCTGGGAATGGTTTAGATTCACAATTTCACAACAAACAAAACAGAAAGAAATATCAAAATGTTTATTTCTTGATTACGATAATTTCACATCTGAACAAAAAACTAGTGAGTTTAAAGTATATTTAAAATATTTTATTGTTTTTTTTTCCTAAATATTATATCTTATTTAACTGCCATGGCAGAGTTCCTCTAGTCATAAAATAGGTCGCGAATTCCTCTCTTATGACATTCGGTGATCTCTGTTCTTCATTAGCGGGCTGTAATGAGAGAAATTCATCAAAACTTATAGCAAATTTATCTCTTTGTCAGAAACCATCTCGATCAGAGACAAAATTGTGTAGTACACAATATGATTTTATTCTGTCAGTAACGAAGTTGTAGGATCTATCGATCTGTGGAAAATGCGCCAATTGTTTGCCATAATCCCAAAAGCGCATTCGACATATCTTCTGGCACTGCTTTGACGATAAATATTTTTTTTCTTTTTGTTTTACCTCGAGATTTCGATCACGATATGGACGCATGCTTGCTCAGTCCAAAAGCTTCGTCCACAAACACATACAGGGTTGGTCTATTGAAACCAATAAGTGACTGGGGACGAGGCAGTGGTAACTTGTTGTTAATCAGTAACTCATACAGTTTAGAATTTTGAAACACGGTTGAATCGCATTCTTTTCCGTATGCACCGATGTCGACAAAAAAGAATTTGTAATTTGAATCCACAACAGCTAACAATACAATCGAAAAGAAAGTTTAATAATAAAAAAAAGTGAGCCACTATATGCAAGGTTACACATGCGAATGTGTTTTCCATCGATAATAATAATAATAATAAATAAATATTTCGGACATCTAACACACAACGCCATCTAGTCCCAAACTAAGCAGAGCTTGTATTATGGGTACTAGACAACTGATATGAATACTTATATACTTTTTTTTTTGTAAATACATACATATTATACATAGAAAACACCCAAACTCCGAAACAAATATTTATATATTAATCGATGGCACTAATACTGCGAGGAAAATTGGCATTTACATCAAAATCCCTCGTTATTGTTTGAAATCTTTCAATTCAGGGATGTTTTCTTGACGAAGATTTGTTCTTAAAGCACAATCTCTTTGTATCATGTAGGTACACAATAATAGATTTTACTCGTTTGAATTTCAAAAGCATGTAAAAAAAATATTTTAATAATTTATTATTGTGTGTTACCACACGGTTAAATTTTTTAAATATCGACGGTTAAAAGGAAATAGGGTATAAGCGACATTTTGGCCTGGTATTATTTGAAAGCCGACTGTTTCTTGTGCTCTATTATCTTTTAAACAACCACTGTGAAAAGTACCTCATCCTTCTTTTACTTATAACACTTATGCAACTGTTTGGTATGTTACACCCTTTTACGTTGCGATGTGAAAAATCGATATGTCGCGTAGGCTTCTTATCTTTTAATATTTTATTTTGTCATATATCCTGATTGGAAAACTAAAAGCTATTGTTATAAGCGACAAAAATCACTTTAAATAGCATTAAATCATTTAAACTAAAAATACCGGTAGCTACTCCATGTTTCTATGATTTTATAACTGTTTTCCTTTTCACGATGTTTTAATAAAAAAAATACATCAGTTTTCCAAACTAACTTTTCTAACTTTCTAACCGTTGGTGTGTAATTAATTAAGTATTGGTTACTATTGGATTTTTAGGTAATGATTTAGTCAAGAAATGGAGAAGTAAATATCAAAGATAATTTCCTCTGATACTTAAAAAAAAAAGTAACATCAAAATCGGGCTCGGGCGCTACGAATGTGAAAAAATATCATTTATGTAACCAACTTCTTTTTTTTGAAAAAAGTGGAACAAAATAACACCGACTCTTTAAGGGGCCGGAGGATCACCATATATCTTTTTTAATATTGCCATCAATTGAACTTTTTTCCGACCGAGAAACTATCACTTTCCAAAGTATTACAAATTATAAGCGAAATGCGGTATGGACAAACATCATTGTACACATATGATGATATGTGTATGATGTCAACATCTCAACAACCATTATCATGTGATGTGGGTATTAAACAACAAATTTTCGGAGTAAATATAATTCTCAATATAGTAATTCAGTTACATCTCCAGATCAAGCATCTCAAGCAAGCGAAACCGAAATATACCTATGTACGCGCATCGAGCATAACTTACGATCCACTGCACCAAATTGGATAATTCTTTTATCGCCTGACTTTTCAGGTTCGATATTGTTAGGACAAGGATAGAGGATAGAAGAAAATCAAAAATTAAGGGGAATTTTTTTTCTTGGAAATTTAGGAAATATGGCGGTACGAAGTTCGTCGGGTCAGCTACTTATTTATATAATCGGCGAAGAGGTGTACGCTAACGACCAGAAAAATAAGTTAAAGAGAGCCGACTTTAAAAAAATTGTTTAAGAACTTGACAAGTAGCATTTTAACAAAAATAAAAACCGACTTCAAGGTTTGACTCGATTTCTCTTGGATGCTATCATCAGATCTTAGTGTCCTTATCATGGTACCACTATTGGGATATTCCCTTTCCATTAAAACAATAATCATCAAAATCGGTTTATAAATGACGAAGTTATCCGCGTACACAGATAAAAAAAAAAAATATATAGTCGAATTGAGAAACCTCCTCCTATTTTAAGATGGTTAAAAAGGAGAACAACTCTCTTTCATACATGATTTTTGTAAAACTGTAACCGATTACACAGAGCATGCGATGGTAACCAAAGCAAAAAATTATAGAATAACTAGCTGACCCCGGCAAACGTTTTGCCATAAAAAAAGTTAAGGATGGGTCACCCTTATCATTTAGGGGGATGAAAAATAGATGTTGGCCGATTCTCAGACCTACTCAATATGCTCACAAAATTTCATGAGAATCGGTCAAGCCGTTTCGGAGAAGTATGGGAACTAAAACTGTCACACGAGAATTTTTATATATAAGATTTATAATACGACTAAAAACTGTGACTTAGATAATATAAAGCTTGCTAACACTTTTAAAGAAACTTTAGAACTATAAGAAACTTTATTTAAAAAAAAAACATGTCAATACGAATAAATTTTGTGTCGATGGGGACTTTACATACATACATTAAACGAAATGAAATGAAAAGGACAAAAAGAACTCCCAGTTGTCCAATTTGGGGTTTAGACTTGAACCCAAAACACTCAGCACAGTAGTAAACGGCGTGGCGACCACCTAAGGGTCAGCGCCGATGCCGGACGAAATGTCGGCGGAGTGACAAATTCAGTAACAGTGTAAATTTAACCTAAAGTTCTTCAGAATACGACTGTATTTTATGTAACGAACAAAACCAACCGTCGCTGACAGTTATTTTATTTCGTTGTATCAAATACAGTTGTATTCTGAAGATCTTTAGGTTGCATTTGAATTGTTACTGAATTAGACTCTTCGCCAATATTCCATCTATCGGCGCTGACCCAAACCACTATGGCATCTGTGTAGTCAAATTTTCAGAAGCTATGAAAATAATTATCTTGATGTTAATTTCAGCTTCACATCAGCGCTTGTCAGCCGGACCAGGTCACGTGGTGATCCTATAAGATTTCCATTTTTCCAAGGAACTTAAAAGAAACAAAGTTTTAAATAACAATAAGACCAAATTTATTCCTGCTAAACAAATGAAAAGTTGCAGACAAAAGCTACGTACGTAAAGTTTAGGAAACCGTCCGCCATGCTGGATCGATCTCAGTTGTCGGGCTTCCGATACGGCTTCGGCACTTGCGGGCAAATTAAAAACGGTCTTACAAAGCTTTTGTACATTTTCGAAAGCTTCAAAGTTTTATAAAGTACTTTGTCGTACTTTAGGAGTTGTTTCTTTTTTGTGTGTATATTTTGAAGGGAAAACTTCGTTAGGCACGTTGAACAATTTTTGGGTTAACCAAAATCATAACAAAACCGCGTCATCGTAACCGCACGCTCCCCATGAGCTACTCGTATATGTATAGTGTGTGTATATATAATATGTACATACATAGAAAAAAAACATGTACCTAATGGATGAATGGCAAAAACGATGGGACTCTACCAGTTCTTTCCATCTGTTCACGAACGGTTGTCGAGGACATGGCTTGAGGTAGATCACTGTGTCGCTCCGTGCCAAAGGCAAAAAACGGACCCCTTAAAGATTCGTCAAATCTGTCTGTCCGTCTGTCTGTCTGTCCGTCCGTATGTCACAGCTACTTTTCTCCGAAACTATAAGGACCATACTATACATGACGAATCTATAAGGGTTCCGTTTTTTGCCTTTGGCATGGAACCCTAAAAAAACACTTTTAAATCTATGTACTACCAACACGCTACCCATGAACTGTCAAGCTTATAAGTAAACCCAAAATGATCAAGACTTATAAACTGTTAGGGGCCATCACATCTAACCAAAGTCCATAATTTTTCATTCCCAAAACATTTGCCCAAAGATTAAACATGTAAAATTACAATGATTACATTTGAAATCCGCATTACCGCCATTCTTACGAGCGCACCGAAAAAAAATTAAATGGCTGACTATCTGTCAAGGCACGCGTTTGGCACGCGTCACGGTCCCCACAAACGATTAAATGTAAATCAATCAGAGAATTCAAGATAAGTGGTGAATCTGTAATAAAATATTGTGTTACACTCGTTTTATCTTTTATTTACGTTTCCGATTGAGACGTATCGTTTTACAGCGGTTGATTGCTTTAAATGTTATTGTTAGACACTCAGTTGATTTTGCAAATGGTTTTGTAGGGCTGCTCGGCAACGGTGATATTTGTGAATGTTGAATTGTGATTGGTATTTTGAAATTGATTAGCTTTTGTTTTTGGTTCAGTATTTGTTGATTAATAAAAAAAAAAGTAAAAACAACAATGCGTGACTACGGCTTTTGAAACTTGTTTCCTGCTTTTTCAGCGTCGTTTTTGTCGTAGTATTTACTTTTTTTTATGTTTAAGGTGCCTCTTTGAAACGCGCAAGTGACGCCCTTTCGTATGATACCAAACAGGGCATAAGTATCTCAAATTTATTTTTTAATACAGTACTTTATGTTGGCTAGAGGCCGCCGCCACATTTGATTCAGTGACACGTCTTATAGCCTATAACCAGAGAACGATCAAGACGTTTCTAACGACACCTAATTTGTCCAGTTCTAATGAGTAGTTAAGGAGCTATGAGGAAACAAATGAACATACATACATACATACATAGCTTGTCAAAATCATTACCCTCCTTTTTCTTCACCGTAGTTGGGTAAAAAGAGCTTTCTACGGACATCGATATTGATAGTTAAACTTTTGAAAAATAAAAAAACAGTCTATGGTACTTTTTTGATGTTCATAAATCATCATCATCAGCATGATCAGCCTTTATAGTCCTCTGTTGGACTGGTTGGTATATTGTCCTGCGCAGTATGTACCTACTTTAGCCTCCTCTTACGACATCCATGAGATAAGTTCCTAGGGGTGGTGACTCCGAATTCTTAATCCGTCACCACACAAATTAACGTTTTTGAATTTACTCAGCTAAATTTGAAAGTCCTCACTTTAGTATGTTACGCAAATTCATTTTCAGTAACGATTACATAACATACTAACTAAAAGATACCATGAGAAATATACAAAAATATACAATACAAATATACAAACAAAATAATTGTCAAAGAAAACTAAATAAGCCGAATAATAAATTAAACTTAAAAGCTTTTTAAAAACAAGCTTTTATAGAAATGCCTCGAGACAAATCCAACGTGTCCAAACTCGATGATGTTGCGTTGTTTGATAAAAAGCTTCATGTCATTATAATATTGTATTGACACGCTGTGCTTCCAAAATTTCTGCAAAGGTATCTGATTCAAAATTGAGTTGCAAGATTCTACCCAAACATATAAATAAATAAATATTCCGGACATCTAACACACAAGCATATATACATACATTTAATAAAAAGCATGTAAAAAGAAACCCGACCAATTGAGAACGTCCTTCTTTTTTTAATTTGGTTAAAAATAAGTCCCTCCGAAGTTAGTTCTTTGACATGCCGGAAGTTAATAGATTGATACCTAAAACATGCATGGAGTCACGTCGTCACGACTATTTTCCAGATGAGAAGGTAGAGATAATTATTCCTGCTTTTGCTTCGTCCACATTCATAAATCCCTGCATGCATACTCGTTGGATCTTGGTGCTTTTCCATTGGCTTTTTAAAATCTTCTTGTAGGTGAAAATCAAACACATATCTAGCCACAAAAAACTTTTCTACATACTGGGATAACAAGCTCGACGGCACCTATTGTGTTTCAAGTACCCTAATAAAATATAACCACCAACAAAATATTATTGTTCAAAGTTACCCCACCCTAAAATAGTCAAGACAAACACAGTTACCTGTCAGATCAAACATTGTACAACCATCACACTTGCTACTGAGCCTAAGGGTAAATACAGGTGTCGTAGCATTGTTTGTTTGGCGATTAATTATATGGATGAAGAGTTTGGATGAGGTTTTGAATAGAGATTTGTATCTGTTAATAACTTTTTGGTAGATAAATCAGTCTGCCTGTCTCGGTGGCGCAGTGACAGGTTATGCGATTGCTGTGCTGAGGTATCGGATTCGATTCCCGGGTGTCACCAAATGTTGGCGTGTTCTGCAAGTATTTATTTCGGTGTTTGGGTGTATAAATACATATGTAAATATTCAGAAAAAAGCAGTCAATCTAGCTTTTATAATACAAGTTCTACTTAATTTGAGGTCAGATGGCGCTATGTGCCAGATGTCTTAAATGTTTATTTGAGTAATTATGATTGTATATAGTCTCACATAGGGATACTTACCAAAATTAACCTATGATTTTTGTTATGGTAACAAGACTGCTAAATTAATGTGGAACTTATTAGTAGCTAGCAGCATTACAAAAAATCTTCTGAGACCTTTATTTATATGTTGTTTGTTGTTGTTGGTTGTAATAATAATAAAATAATAATTAAAACATTTAAATACTGAACATGATCATGCTTCACACATTATTAGTGGGACTCGAATCCACTAGCTCTAACTTAGGAGTCGGGATTGTTAACCACTAGATTAAAAACGAGTCAATCATAAGCAAAACGAAAAACTAATGTGTTTCAAGAAAAAAAAAAAAATATAATTATTAGTGTACTGAATACTAACCCTCTTATTCATAAGGGTTATTTAGCATCAAGCCAAGCAACGGTTTTAGATTATTTTCAACTTTAAGTGCCCCAAGCTTAAAGTTGAAAATAACACAGAACTGTCGTTTTATGTTTATAGGTATAAATCAGAAATATAGGTAAATAGTAAGAAGTCTATGTCTGTACATTACAGATTTTGAAGAAAAATTTATTAAGGGGGTTTTTATTAAAGAACTCAAAACAACTAGTTTTTAGAATATTTCTTGCAGGGGCTAAGCCGATTTGCATTTGGTTGTCTCTTATGGATTGTGGATTCACTTACCGATTAGGTTTATTTCAACCAGTTGACAACTACAACAGTTGACACATAAATTATTTCATATTAAATAATCTAGAATAAATAAATATTTCTGTATTTTTGTATATGTCTTTTTCATAACAGTTTTCTCTGCCTATCCAGCCACAAACCAGCCTGTGACGATGCGTAGCTGTGACATTATGCCAGAGGGAGCCCGGTATCCGGTTACCGGACACAGCGGACATGTCATCCGACACTTCCGTTTCCGAACGATCGACTTTCCGACAGGTGAGCCGATGGATCAATGGATTTGAATTTTTATTTAACAGTCATATATACATATGTAGTATAAATAGTTAGTTAAATAAAGTGTTATATACTTCGAATTGTATGTGTTATTAGTTATTAGTTTTTTTTAATAAAGTTTATAATGTATTTTTAACCGA
This sequence comes from Spilosoma lubricipeda, assembly GCA_905220595.1. Classification (NCBI taxonomy): domain Eukaryota; kingdom Metazoa; phylum Arthropoda; class Insecta; order Lepidoptera; family Erebidae; genus Spilosoma; species Spilosoma lubricipeda. Next base: position 2,910,723 of record HG992296.1, read on the forward strand.
CATTAGAGAAAAGGAGAAGGTTCTCAATTCGACCGTATATATATATTTATGTATGTTCGCGGATAACTTTGTCGTTTATGAACCGATTTTGATGACTCTTTTTATAATGGGAAGGAGATAATCTAACGGTGGTGACATGATAAAGACACCAATATCTGATGATGGCATCCAAGAGAAATTGAGTCAAACCTTGAAGTCGGTTTTATTTTTGTTAAAATTTGACTTGTTATTAGCTGCCTTAGAAGTCAAACAGAACCAATTTGGAAAGCTATTGCTTTTAATGCACATTTCCTGTTTATTACGCTTTTATAGCTAAACCGCTGTACTGATTTCAATTAAATTTAGCATGGAGATACTTTGACATAGGCTAGTCCTTACTGCGATAACCGATATACAAGCGAGCGGAACCGCGGGGAAAAGCTTATGTTTGTTACAAATACTATGATTACATAAATGTAAATAATGTATCTACCCAGTCTCACGTTTAAAAATTGAGGAAAAACCATAGACTGGATAACATTACTTGCCGCTTAATGGGAATTCGTGCACATTATTTCACTTCTTTAATGTCTTTTTTTCATATAACTAAACTAAAGTGTTCTTACTACTCTCGCACAAAAGACATACGTAATATGACAGCGTTCGTGCTGTCGTGTTTCGTTGGTGAGTGAGAGACCGGAGGCCCAATGATGCAGTAACATTACTAGGCCACCATAGTGTGAGTCATCATGCTGCATTGTTGCATTACCTGCATTCGCATGTGGTGGCCACCACACTCATTACCTGCATTCGCAATGAGTGTGGTGGCCACCACACTTGGATTTTAGTTATGCTTTTCATCAGGCAACGTAGTGTTTTTGCAGGGCCATACATAAAAACGCTGATGAGTTTCCGAACTCGACGTGAAAATAGCAGCACTCCGTTCCGTACAAACCTGTAGGTATATTATATGAGGTAACTTAAAATTTTCGCCATTTTTCCTGTATCTGTGCTATAAGCAGTTACTTCTTATCGAATTTCAAGATTCTCAGTTCATGGAAAGGACCCTGTAGGTTTGGATTCCCTTGAGTGTCGAAAATTTGCAGCATAAACGGCTGTATCTTTTGATTGCGTTGACTTAGAAGTTTGATTTTTCACAGCTCCAGGGGACAGTAGACATTAGTATTTGATATAAATTTCAGCTTGATACCTCCACGCGTTACTGAGAAAAAGGGTTTTGACAGACAGACGGGCAACGAAGTGATTCTATAAGGGTACCGTTTTTTCTTTTGAGGTAAGGAACTCTAAAATTTAAGTCCAAGAAGTTTGTTCTAACAAATACCAAGTTATTCTTCTTAATAAATCAACATCTAAAAACTATACCTCGACTATGTAAAAACTTTTACTAAAATGTATATAAACTATGTCTCCCGGATTATTATAACGAATCTTGACACCTCATTCATTAAAATCGGTTCAGTAGTACTATGTACTATGGTGGAACATACAAACATAACATTACATTTGACTGCACGTATGGCTTAGTGGTTAAAGCAGTCGCCACGCCGCTTCCTACTTTGTAATGTGTTGTGGGTTCAAATCTCATATGAGACAACACTTCGTATGATTCACAAATATTATTGTTCCGAGTCTGGCTGTTTTTGTGTACGTTTCATGTATGTTTGTAAAGTCCCCCACGACATAGAATTTATTCCCAATGATTGAGTTATTCTTTCAAATATAAAACTGCCAAAACTATGACCCTTCCTTTTAGTTGTAGTTGGGTAAAAGCAGAGGTAGGTTTTGGCACGGCTCCTTGGGTGGTTAGACCACCACGACGATCGACAGCTCGCAGGCATCGCTGTTCAGTGAGCTGCATGCTCCCGGCACACAGCACAACTTGCCTGAATAAGTTCACACGGTGTATCTTTCCGAGCACTTGAAAATTTCGCACGCCAAAATATTTTTTGTTAACAGCATCCGTTGAGTTTGTTAGGCTTCTACCTTGGGTGATAAACCACTTTAGATTTTTTAAGTCCTAATAATAACTCCACGTATCTCTCATACCGTAGTCTGATACCGAATTAGAAAGAGCCTGTGCGATCGTAAACAGATTACTGATAATGATAAGAATAATAAATATTTCTAAGTACGTAAATATCTATACAAATAAATAAAATTGGAGTGTCTGTTTGTAATATTAAAATAACCGCTTTTTACTTAATGCATATGTATGTATACACGGTACATATACCAAAAATGTAGTTAAAAATTTTTTGTCTGTCTGTCTGTTTGTTCCGGGTAATCTCTGGAACGGCTGGACGGATTTTGACGGGACTTTCACTGGCAGGTAGCTGATGATCCAGGGAGTAACTTAGGCTACTTTTTCAGACTAACTTTGTCCTGCGGCGTTACTCGCGGTACAACAATAACCGCTGGTAACACCGCGGGGTTCAGCTAGTTATAGATAAATTACATCCAGAAACAGAAGAAATGATCGGGCTCATGAAAATATTATTAGGTATGTTCGGCTCGACCGAAGTGATACCACGGCCTCACAGAAAACGCTGTTTTACTGAATGAGTGAGTGCCCCTACTCCAATAGGCCGGCAACGCACTTGTGACGATTTTGGCGTTGCGGGTGTACATGGGCGGCAATAATCGCTTACTATCAGGCGATACGTCTGCTCGTAAGCCCCCTATTACATAAAAAAAACAAGCTCAGCCGTTATGCACACTAATAAATTGCTATCCTATCGGCTAGTGAAACTAGAAACGCCTACTCAAAACACAGTACGAGGCAAACATTTGTTAGACGTAAGGATTCACTACCGAGCACATTTTTAAACGTTTATTATTAATGAAAAAAGTGGTGGTTTTCTCTTTTTAAGGTATCGTACCCAAGGGGTAACCCTATTACTAAGATTTCGACGTCCGTCTATCCTTCGTCTGTCACCAGCCTGTATCTCATGAACCGTGATAGTTAGTTTTATAGCAAGTATTAAAAAACAGATAAACATAAATAATAATGGGATAAAACAAACATGAGTTTTTAGCTCGTTTTTGCTCGATATTGATAACGGGAACAGGTTGAACAGACGCTTGAAATGTATAGATAATGGTACGGAACCTTTCCTGCGCGAGTCCGACTCGCACTTGGCCGATTTATTATTTTTAAGTAGGTACTTAGTTATTGCTTTGTTCTGAAGAAACAAAAGGTCAGATGTATACCAAACCTTCCAATCGAGTTGTTTGAAAGTTTTAACATCAGAGGAACTTGTAAGTAAATAGCAGGGTTAAAGGGACTTGAGGTTGTTTAAGATAATATGTCAATCAAATAGTCAATCAAAATAAAAACTGAAATTCACATTTATTAGATTGCAGGTGAATTACATTACATTACAATCGCATCGCATCCAATCGCATTGCACATATTTGTATTATTAAAATGAATCCCTATTTCCCATAGTCTAGTCATAGATGGCTGGACCAATTTTAATAATATTTTAGTGTTAGATAGTCCTTTCGTGGATGAAGGCTATAGATAGAACTATATAACATTACGCTACGATCAATGAAGAGAGACTAAAAACTGTAGTAATAACCTCTTAAGTTAAAAAAAATCGAATCCTCAATATCTTAATTACAAAACCTCTATTTATAACCAAAATACTATGACAAAACTAAGAAATCACTAAAAACTAAAGCTCTCACGCTCATACCTGCGAATATTCGTTGTTTAATCAATTCGAAACGATTTCCTCCGAGACAGGTTGCCTCTGGTTGATGCTACCTGGGTGGCCGAACCATACCGGTGCACGGTAAACCAAACATCACACTAATCGGTACCGATCTTCGTATCATGTTGTGACTTTCAAGGGATGATGAATACGTCAACTATCATTTGGTAGATTACATACGTTTTTTTAAATATGGCAATAAAGATATAATAAATACAATAAGGGTTGCAATTGTTATAAATGAAAGTCTGTTTTATTAAATTTTACTTTTTAATACTAAGTTCGGTGAGGAAAGATATTTATGTAAATATTTGTTTTATTAGTGCTTTTTAACCGATTTTTCTTATTTTATGTGTTCGCGGATAACTTCGTCGTTTATGAACCGATTTTGACGATTTTGAATAGAAAGGAGATATACCAACGGTGGTGCCATGATAAGGACGCTAAGATCTGATGACGGTGTCCAAGAAAAATGGAGTCGAACCTTGAAGTCGGTTTTATTTCTGTAAAAATGTTATTTGTGTTACAAGCGATAGAGATACCTAAAGTTGAATTGTAGAGGTTTTGCTCTTGCTAAAAATCCAGTCTGGATATTTGTTAGCTTACCTTAGTCTTATTAGTCTTGTGGCATTTCTCATCTCTGTAGGAGATGAATTCTGTAAACCAATTAAATCAAAACACACAGCAATTCATCGTTCAATTTTTTCTCATAATGCATAACATGCAACTGAACGAATTTTTCCAAATGCGAATTGTAAAATTCTAAACACTGGTAAAGATAATTTTACCAAATCTACATGCATCTACCATTCTCAAAAGCTGACAAATAATATAAGTAGAACCAATTATTTACTCAATTACTTATCTAAACATCATCGTACCACTAAATGATTACACCACAAAAACAAAGGCTGCCGTCCGGCCGCCGCCCGCCGCCATGTCAACCCGATACGTTGACAGCTCACTTTCCCGCGCACAATATGTCGTGTATTTTTTTTTTCAGCCGAGGGGTTGGATACAAACAGCCAATTACGGTAGGGGCGGGAGTGCACTTAGCACACTTGAAAAGATAGTTTAGTCACCACTAACGTGTTGTTAGGGCTCGTCCTCTGCCCGAAAATTTTATAAATATTTTTAATGCTTTTTTTAAACGAGTGCCGGTGTTGCCATGGCGCATGCCTCGACCGATACGTTTAATTTAATTAGTAAAAGGAGGTTTTATGTGAAACTGTGATTTGTGATGTGTTGTAATGTAATTTGATGTTATTAGTGCAAATACAGGATATTTTTGGATATGTTCTTGGTTTGAGGTGTGTATTAGAGTACTGAATTATTAATAAATAACTATATCTTATGTTGCGCCCATATATAACTTAATTAGAATGACAGGGTGTGTGTGATCAATGGTAAATAGCAAGGAAAAATAACATTGGACGGTTTACAATATCTTTTACTTTTTAACTAAGCACTTACAAATAATTATAGTATTAGTGCAAAGTAAATCTTTCCATATTTAAGATATTATATTTATGAACTTTTGACTTTTTTCCGCTAAAGGTTTAAAAAAGGGTAAAATTTGTTTAAAGTAGGGATTTACAGTAGGTACTATTTATACAACTTACGTCGTTGTTAACTTAGAGAAGTTTCTAGACAATTTATAAGGGCCTTTGACACCCGTAATAGGTAGGTACAAAATATTCGATTTTTTTTTTCTAATTTTGTTAAATTATCGCTTATCTCCTTGTTATCACTTTCAGGAAGTATTAAAACCTAACCACCCGTAGAAATAAAATATTATTCTAGCTGTTGCTAGAATAATATTTTATATCTAGCAGCATTTCTGTGCAGCATTTTTCTGTCGAAACTCTACAATTTGTATACCGTTTTTATAATCGAGTACGAACTTACTAGTGTTAACCTAAACTTTTAAACACATTAAGTAATGTAAAAAAACAGTTTGAACTTTAATTCTAACTAACTTTGACACATTAACTTACAAAAAATCTCACAGAAAAACAATGTTATGAATTTGTTCGTTGCTTTCCCGGAAACGCTCAGCATCCCGAATGCATTGTTCTATCGGTATGATTACCAAACATATTTTTATACATACATACATAGTATAAATAAATCGGTGTGATTTATCTATGAGCAAAACATCATCATCAATAACATACTTTAAGTGCAGTCTACTGCTTAGGCCTCGCCATGGAAAGGTTTTAGCCTACAACAAATATAAAAAATTAATTAAATAAATGTATTTATTAAAAATATTTAAATGTATGAAAAATATTTAAATATTTTTAATATGAAAAATATACACAGCGACACTTCACGTTCTTTAACTGCAGTACTGATATCGGTGACGGAACACTGTTCTTCCAACATACAGGATTTTGCCTAGTTTGGAAGGCAGTTTCACTACCTTTTGTGTAACACATTTCACGCATTATGTAATTTTAAAATTGTAAAAATGTCTACAACTGTTAATGTGTTTTTGTTCTGTGTTCAATATATGCATTTTTTTTAACACCACGGTGGCCGTTAGGTTTGGTATTGGTATGAATATGTAGGATTAGTCTCAAGTTTTCCTTCTATTTGCAGTAGGTACTGTTATACTGCGTAGTTTGCTCCATTATTCGTCTCCTACGACACCCATGAGATGAATACCATCATCAGCCTATCGCAGTCCACTGCTTTACATAACCCTCTCCAATCGCACGCCATTTAGTTCAATCCAGCTCCTCCAGCCGTCTTGCGCAAATCATCACTCCACCTGGCCTGTGGACGTCCTACACTACATTTGCCGAATCGCGGTCTCCACTCAAGAACCCATTTACCTCAACCCGCCACTTAAACTTGCTAATCCTGTGGGCTATGTCGATGACTCTGGTTCTCTGCCGGATCACCTCGTTTCTGATACGGCCCCATAGAGAAACGCCAAGCGTAGCCCTTTCCATAGCACGCTGAGCGACTTTAAACTTGTGAACCAGCCGTACCGTAAGTGTCCACGTTTCCTCTCCGTATGTCATTACGGGTAGAACGCACTCATTGAAAACTTTAGTCTTTAGGCACTGTGGGATCGACGATAAGAAGATCTGACGAAGCTTCTCAAATGCTGCCCAACCCAGCTGAATTCTCCGGTTCACCTCGTCCTCAAAGTTGTTTCTCCCTAACTGCAAAGTCTGCCCGAGTTACACGTATTTTTGAACAACTAAGAGAACGACACCGTGTACTGCAACCGGTTCACGTGTTCATTGAACATGACCTTGGTCCAAGTTCATCCGTAGGCCGATGCGTACAGAAGAGTCAGCCAGGTCGTTCAGCATCTGGTGAAGGTCCTGCAGCGTCTCTGTCATGATGACGATGTCGTCTGCAAATTGCAAGTGAGAGATGTATTCGCCATTGATGTTGATGCCGCGCCCTTTCCAGTGCAGCGTCTTGAATAAGTCCTCCATTGCATTAGTGAACAATTTCGGGGATATAACATCACCTTGTCTCACTCCTCGATGCAATGGTATGGGTCTTGTATGCTGATTCTGTACTTGGACGGACATAGTGGCGGCTTCGTAGAGACATCTCAATACTTGGATGTATCGCCAATCCACTTGGCAACGCTTCAGGACTCCAGAACAGACCAGATCTCGATCGAGTCAAAGGCTTTCTAAAAGTCCACGAATGCTAGACACAGGGGCTGATTATACTCTTCGGTCTTCTGTATAATCTGCCGCACTGCATGTGGTCTATGGTACCATATCCGCTCCGAAACCTAGCTTGCTCCGGTGGTTGGAATTCATCGAGTCTTCGCGCATGACGGTTCGTGATGACTCTTGAAAACAGCTTGTAGACGTGGTTTAGAAGGGAAATGGGCTGATAGTTCTTCAACATGATCAGTTCTTCAACATGGTGAGATGAATAGGGATAATGAAAATATGTTTTGCAAATAATCCCTCACCACTGGATTGAGCGACACAGAACAAAGATCATATTCATCTTAAAATCGTTTAATCTGGTTGGGACTATATTAGGACCTTGCACGACATAGCTTAAATACGTTTAAGACATACTAAATGCGTTACAAAAGGTTAAATACAATTGGCATCTTGCACAACGATAAATTATTTGCTAAAAATGTTTAGGAACTGCCGAAGTTAATCATCGAAACTCGGCTATTTAGCGGTGCTAATCGTGTTTAACGCGTGCGTAAATTTACCTGCTATCATCATGGTGCAATACGTCCAAATTTGTTAGGGCTAAATGTGTCTATGCATTTAACTAATTTTGTTTAGTAGCTATTTAAGTCGAACGTTGTCCAAGTCGCCCTAACACTAAGTACTACACTAACAACTGGGTGAGCTAAATGTCACTATTACATAGTAGTCTAGTCTGATAATATAATGCCTATATCGAACATATTAAGTACAACCATAACATAAAAAGCTCCAGCACATCAATTTTGTTTAATATCTACGATATTTATATCGTCAGTCGCCTCGAGAACTTCGATAGCGCGATGCAGTATTCGACCGTAGTCACTCCGTAGTTAGGTGCGTCTTCAAAGGATCTAAAGTTATCGTTGTAAATATTATTTACTAATTTTATGCTACACCAATGCTTCAGACTTAGTTGATATTAGGAGAGATAGCGATCAAATCTCTTAAATATCGTTTTAAAGGATCATAACGGTATATTAATATTTTAGAGGTCTGACTAAAGTCAGAATTAAGAAGACCGTTCACGGACCCTGTAGTTTAGTGCGTTAGTTATCTAGATTGTTAACGAAAGGTCCTCGGTTCGATTTCTACGCATGAGGAATAACTCCTGTAATTTATTACAAACACACATCTATACAAATAAATAAAATTGGAGTGTCTGTTTGTAATATTAAAATAACCCCTTTTTACTGAGTGCATATGTATGTATACACGGTACATATACCAAAAATGTAGCTAAAAAAATTTTGTCTGTCTGTCTGTCTGTCGGTCTGTCTGTCTGTCTGTCTATCTGTCTGTCTGTCTATCTGTCTGTCTGTTTGTTCCGGGTAATCTCTGGAACGGCTGGACGGGTTTTGACGGGACTTTCACTGGCAGGTAGCTGATGATCCGGGGATTAACTTAGGCTACTTTTTTAGACTAACTTTTTCCTGCGGCGTTAGTCGCGGTGCAACATTCCCCACGGGTAACACCGCGGGGTTCAGCTAGTTTATTATAAACTAGCGACCCGCCCGGCTTCGCACAGGAGTGGATTTCAGATGCACCCACCGACAAAACGATTCGTGCATTCTAAATTTGTAATATCTTCGAATGTATGTATTTAAACTACATACTATAAAGGACCATACTGATCTCTATTAAATGCACACTATATTTAAGGCACTTCATTGCATAAGGATTAATCCTGTATTGCTTAAAATTGCTTTGTCAATAAGCTAAAATATTTCTCGTAAAAAGAAAGGAATAAAAGGGGTTATTATGGGTTATCCCTAAGAAATAGACATTAGACATATACTATCTCGGACGTTTTTGTAGACTATTCCTACGTCATGTATTGTTAAATTAATAGAATTAATACATAGCTAAGCCTGACCAGCTATATCAGCATATTCAGATATGAGTATATTACGATCAGTAGTATTTAGACATTCTTTATCTCGTCGAGAATAAGACGTGATTATATGCATTGTATCTATAGATTTTAGTATATATAATGTAACTGTAAGTTGGTATAACTAGCCATACGTTACCATGTAACATTAGAGCATTATGGAGCCGTGGCTCCTGCATAAATACTACTGACATCGTCGCTCACCGTCGTTGGTATTTTTCGTACGTTCGCTATATAATATAGACCTTTTTAAGGTGTACCATACTGTAGTACATTATTTTGCGGTTAATAAATAAATAAATATTTCGGACATCTAAACACACAACGCCATCTAGTCCCAAGATAAGCAGAGCTTGTGTTATGGGGTACTAGACAACTGATACAAATACATATATACTTTTTTTTGTAAATACATACATCTTAATAAATTAATGTTAATGAATTAAAGTATAATTATGTTAACGGTGTGCAGCTTACTTGCCCTCACTGTACACGTTCCTGCAGTGCTAAGATAGGGTACGTAAGCTACAGCAGAGTGCACGCCCGAAGCTTTTATACTCATACATAATCAGTCACCATAGCCAAAATCGAAAAGGGATATATATATACATTATTATTTTTTATTTTTCTTATATATGGGCCTACCAATATGACTCTACTCTGCCTGATGGAAAGTATAAGCAAAATCCAAGAGTGATGGTCACCATACTCATTGCTAATGCAGACAATACAGCATGGTGAGCCACATCATGGCGGCCTAGTGATGCTTCTGCATAATTGGGCCTCCGGTCTCGCCCTCACCAACATAACACGACAGTACGAACGCTGTCATTTTATGTTGATCTTCTGTGCGAGGGTAGCACCGCCTCGGTCGAGCCGGCCCGTTCATGCTGAAATCAGCGTGGCTCTACTACCTTGATTTATCTCGTAGGTTTCAGCCAGCATTTGCAATGTAAGCGCAAAAATGTGTTTATTTACGACATCACGTTAGAAACCTCTAAATGTATCATCTATATTCTATACTATTATATAAAGAGGTAAAGTTTCAATCAATCAGTCAAATAACATATTTTAGAATGAGAACGACAGCTGTCAATTGAATTATTTAATTAGTAAACTACTAAAAACTTATATCTAAATTGAACTAGACTACTTAAGTTGAACGACTCGGTTGCGTCACATACGCGTCTCTTTAAAAGTCATACATTTTCCCGGTTTTAGATGACGTCAAAAAAGAAAAAAAGGAGTAGGTTCTCAATTAGACTGTATTTTTTATGTTGTCTACCTCAGAACTTTCGCCTGGGTGAACCGATTTTGATGATTCTTTTTTATTTGAAAGCCGGTGGTTTCCATGGGTCCCATTGCAATTTGGTTCAATTCTTGAAGTCTATTTTTTTTGTTAATATTATGAAACTGTTTTATAGTAAAATTTTTGATTAATGCTCAGCTTATAACCTTCCTCGATAAATGGGCTATCTAATTTTAGACTAGTTAGCGAAATATTTATTGTTGTTGTTGTTAAACTTATTGCCTTAAATTTGAAAATAACACAGAACCGTTGCTTAAAGTTAAATAACGTTATGATATAAGAAGGTTACTTTGAACCTGTAAATTTTTGATCCTTACATTTTTAAATCGAGTTAATCCTTTTGATTCATTGGTGAATCCATGTTTATATTGTAAACTAGCTGAACCCTGCGGTGCTACGCGCGGTTATTGATGTACCGCGACTAACGCCACGGGACGAAGTTAGTCTAAAAAAAGTAGCCTAAGTTACTCCCTGGATCATCAGCTACCTGCCAGTGAAAGTCCCGTCAAAATCCGTCCACCCATTCCAGAGATTACCCGGAACAAACAGACAGACAGAGTAGACAGACAGACAGACAGACAGACAGCACGAGGAACTAAGACGATTAATTTTGTAAAAGCTACATATATAACAAGTAAAAAGTTTAAAAGAAGTTTACATCGTTGTGTCAATAACGACATTAAATATTATGACCTACTAGCTGAACCACGCGGTGTTACCCGCGGTTATTATTGTACCGCGAGTAACGCCACGGGACAAAGTTAGTCTGAAAAAAGTAGCCTAAGTTACTCCCCGGATCATCAGCTACCTGCCAGTGAAAGTCCCGTCAAAATCCGTCCAGCCGTTCCAGAGATTACTCGGAACAAACAGACAGACAGACAGACAGACAAAAATTTTTTTAACTACATTTTTGGTATATGTATCGTGTATACATACACATGCATTGACTAAAAAGCTGTTATTTTAATATTACAAACAGACACTCCAATTTTATTTATTTGTATAGACAAGTAAAAAGTTTAAAAGAAGTTTACATCGTTGTTTCAATACCGACATTAAATAAAATGACCTATAACAATCCCTCCGGTCAGCATGGTATACTATGCGTCTTTTTTAAGAAGAGAAGAATAAGAGGTCTATGTCCAGTCAGAAGACTGATAAAGGCTGTTGATTTTTTATCTATGAGCCTGAAAAAGTTACTCTACTCTGCCTGATGACCATACTTAACAACACAAGTCATGCAATGCAGCATGGTCCACACTATGACGGCGTGATGATGGTTCTGCATCATTGGGTCTCATCCATGGAAGGTAGGAGAGGGTATACTACCCTCTCACCACCTCCACACCTCCACAAGGTAGGAGAGGGTATACTACCCTCTCCTACCTTGTGGAGGTGCGGGTTCTAACTTAAAAATGGTTGATGTATGATTTCAATTTGATCTGTACGTACGTCAAACAACTCCAAATTGTTACTTGATTGTACATAATATTTATAGTGTACTTAAAGATGATAAATAAAAAGCGTTAAAACCTGTAGTTCCTTATCACATTTGATATTTAATAACTGTAACAGATATTTAGTATTGTCACGAAAGTTTTGAACTTTTGACTTTGGAGCCATGTTTTTTTTAAAGTCTTTCCCAATTCGAAAATTTTTTTATTTCAACCAACATCATAATCGTGGTCATAATCGCCTGGTCTTAAACCCTGGCCTCCTTTCAATCCTAAGACCCTTAGTAGTAGAATCAATTAATAAATAATGGTTCATCCAAATCAGTGCTTACTGAAATTCTTCTCTACTCATGAGTTAAAAGCTTGCCAGCATATGCAAGTTATTTGCCAGCATCGAAGGGCCAAATACTTCTAACGATGATGACTTCTAATCAAGAATTTTAATAAGTAATAGAAACTGGAAAGATATAGAGAATAAAGAATTTATTAAGTTTTTGTCGACATTCTTATAAGATGCTTTATAATCGCCTGATACTCACATGGAAGCACGTTATTATGTATATAATATAAGAAGTTACCTACTTATTTAAGCATATGGAAGCAAAGTACTGATAACTTCTTATACAGTTTTTTTTGATAAGGCCGAAAATATTTTTTAATAGATTTCAAAATTAAACGTTGTAGGTATGCCGATTTATGACCAAAATTACAATAAAATACATGTTTAGCTTGTTGCAAAAAGCTCAATAATATCTGCAAACATCTCGCACTTTAATAAGATACGCGGCCCCAATGAAGTAATTGATCTGAAGTGACCTCAAGTCTAATATTACTTACTTTAGCTTTCCAAACCAAAAATTATTTTTTTCACTTATATTAAAATTTCCAGAGATCTGTCATACAAATTCATTTTCACAATGCTCTGCTTAAATTTTCATACAGTATGATATTCATATTGAATGTACAAGAACGCTGTTATAAAATTCCAATAAATCTGTATTTCAGACGATGGCAGCGAGAGACTACAAGCGTCGAAAACACGAGTGAATGATTGATACCGCCCATACGCCGTGCCATGCGCACAGAGGCGGAGCCATGGAGTGCTACATGCCAAATAATCCCCAGTTCGGGTTGGCAGACTACTGTGGGGGCTGCCACGGGCTCTGCTGCGACCCACTTCAGTGCACGTGCGTGGAGAATCAGTTGCGAGAGTTCCCGGAGGAGGAGTGTTGTCAGGCAAGTCTCGGAAGATAATTATAATATCTGTGGTTATTGTTTCGCGTTAGTGTAAAAATCTAAAATTTGCAAAAATAATACATCGAAGTGCCAATTTTAAAATTGAATTTTATCTGTGGTAGTAATAAATTTGATCAGATTTTTAGTTTTTCTTTCATGTAGTCATGTTTTTTAATTAATTAGTAAGCTGAAAAAGATTTTATATCTATTCCCTAGAATTTAATGTTATTTTTATTCCATTACCCACATATTTATTGAACAAAAACAGAAAAACGGTGTTTATTACGAGACAATTTCAATCATATAAAATAGGTACGTAGATGTTATTTTAACTTTTCTCTGTGTCTTCAATGGCGTCGAAAATCAATGCCAAAGTATGAAAGCTCTATAACTTTAAGCTTTCCATTAATGCTTTTTAATAATTCATTTGTTTAATTAGATTTAGTCCACTTCATTATTACCATTAATAATTCGTGTTTTTAATTAGATCTAGTGCACTTTTTATATTTCAATGATCCCTTTGAAAGAGCTTTTAAAACAAGCATGTTTGATTTCAGTCCCAAATTTTTTTTAGAAAATTTTCGCTCTTTGAAGTAATTTAATAATAAAAAATATCTATATAAATTGCCTAAATTGGTCTGTTTGGTAATAATGTATGTTATGTTGGAATCAAGCCTGTTACTACGGCCAACGTAATTTGGTCGAAACGTGAGGCCATTTCAAAATAGCTACTTCTGTAGGTGTGGTTTGTTACTTGATCGTTTATTGGTCGTTCATAAGTAAAAGAAAACATAAATCATAGTATTTTTTGAGGCTATGTCAGAAGATTAGGACATATCCATGGGCATATTGCATATCTGACTCTAAGCCCTAACTATTAGGACTTTTCCTGTAGGTAAAAATCTGTATTTATGTTTAGTCTACATTTTCTTTTTGTTTTTTTTTTTAAGATAACTCTCGCATTAGGAATATACATCCTGTGTCGCGGGAGAGTTTATAAACATACATGGAACGTATACAAAGTACACCCATTATTTCTATAATATATCTTTAGGTCCCTAATCACACTAATATATAAAGGCGAATGTTTGTGAGTGTGTATGTTTGTTACTTTTCACGTAAAACCTACTGAACGGATTTAGATGAAACTTTACAGTAATATAGCTTTTACTTTAGAATAACACATAGGCTACTATTTGCCGCGATATCCGACATATACGCGAGCGGAGCCGCGGGCAACAACTAGTAATTAATAATGGATAAGAATTAATTGAACCTGTGACATGTCTGTGTAGGACAACTCATTTTTTTTTCTGCAACACTATTGCAAATTAAACATTTTTTGAACAGATAAGTTGTTATGTAGGATAAATGGGTTAAATAAAGTTTGTTTCAAGCTTTCATTCTTTTTTTGTGGTATAGATGGCAAACGAGCAGACGTATCACCTGATGGTACGCGATTACCGCCGCCCATGGACACCCAACACCAGAGGTGTCACAAGTGCATTGCCGAACTTTGGGGGATGTGGAAAGGGATGTGAGGGATTGGGGTATGGGTCTCCGGTATCCTCACTCACTCTGAGAAACACAGTGCAAGCGGTATTTCACAAAGGTTTTCTGTGAGGCCGTGGTATCACTTTGGCCGAGCCGGCTCATTCATTCCGAAACGTTGCTCCCACGGTCACTACTATTATTATTATTATTATTCTTTAATCCACACGGACTTATTACTATTTCTAGAAATTTCGTTATTTATTTTATTCGATTCAATAGGTACAGATTGAAAAAATACAAAATTCAGTTTTAAGAAGTACAATTTAGTAAACTTGTCATCTACTTACATCTGTACACAACATCAACAGTAAACAATGCTTCGTTCTGGTATAAAAATAATAATAATTAGATATTATAAGCTTAATAGAACTCCTATTTTCATGTACATGAATATTTTTGTCTTCAATCTGTAAAATTTCACAGCAGGAACAAGAGAACTGCTGTCCAGAAAATGGAGAGGACTTGAATGCGTTAGGCGACAGTATCGGAGGTTGTGAGGTCCCGCTTTCGGGAGAAGTCACTGAAGGCTGGTCCGAAGACATGGGGTCCTTCTCCCTACCGCCGTTGGAGTTGGACCCTCTGCCATCACTGTTCCCGTTCTCACCCTGCTCTGGTTACAAGTGAGTGGAGAAATAATTTTAAGGAATGATTAATATGATTTGAAGGGTTTTTTTTAGGTTATGTGGAGAATACGTTCGTAATTTGAGTTGCAGGATAAACACTAATAAAAATTATCATCTTATTTTTAAGTGTCTAAATAATATTTAACTAAGTTAAATATGTCGCGTTCTATGATATGCATTTACTTAAATAGATTTACCAAACTTAATTTACCGGGTATTACGTGGTGGTCTTGTGGTGAACCGACCTAACGAGGATACAAGATATTGTTTTTTTTTTCTACATAGAGTTCTTGAACTCTAAATGCTTCTGCCAGCGATGAACAATGTAAATACAAAGATACACAACTACATTTATTGAAGAGAGCTCTTATCTTCACGTTGAAGTTGGAAACTTTTCAGGCCATTTAGTACATAGCTTTCTGATTACTCTGACGTTTTACCATGGAAGAGACACGAATTGGTAAACCGCGACTGCTATCAGAACCTCGAAAACTGATGTTAGAGAAATCTTGCCTCCCTTTTGAAATAACTACATTTCCCGTCTTGTTTAATATTGGGGAGGCTAACCTTACTGCGTTTTAGTTAGGAACCTTTTTGTTAAAGATCTTCTATTCATATGCGTGAGATTACATTCATATGGTACTAGCTGACCCACGCAACCTCGTTTGCGTCTCCTATTGCCCGTCGCGTGATAATTTTCCCCCGTTTTTCAAACATTTTTCATTGGTGCTCCTCTCCTATTGGTCTTAGTGTGATGATATATAGCCTACAGCCTTCCTCGATAAATGGGCTATCTAACACCGAAATAATTTTTCAAATCGGACCAGTAGTTCCTTAGATTAGCGTGTTCAAACAAACAGACAAACAAACTCTTCAGCTTTATATATTAGTATAGGTATAGAGTATAGATGAGAATTTTTTTTTCAATTGTATTGTGAAGCATTTTTACCCGACTGCGGTGAAGCCATAAGCAAGGGTAATATTTTGGATAGATAGTATTTGTATGTTAAAGCGCGACAGCGTAACGCCTAAATTGCTGAACTGATTTTAATTAATAGGATATTAATAGATTCATAATATGCTACCTTAATTTTATCAAAAGTTTTATGCTTACCTGGTTGTGGGATGCAGTTATTAAACTTTTTCTTTTCTTGTAGCTAAATTCATTTATGATCGGCGATTTGCTTTACTAGGGAGTAAGTCAGGCGGCCGACCAACAAACAATAATTACAAAACTAATTATGGATTTAGGTTATTAGAATAATTATATTGCTAACACACTTCATGAAATAAATATTAATAAATTAGTACCAAACTAGACAAAAATAAAGTGTTTCGTGTCACCAAGATAATAATAATAATAAATAATAAATATTTCGGACAACTAACACACAACGTCATCTAGTCCCAAACTAAGCAGAGCTTGTATTATGGGTACTAGACAACTGATATAAATACTTATATACTTTTTTTTTTGTAAATACATACATATTATACATAGAAAACACCCAAACTCCGAAACATATATTTGCAGATCATACAAACATTTGGTCCGACCCGGGAATCGAACCCGAGACCTCAAGAACAGCAGTCGCGTACGCTACCACTGCGCCACCGAGGCAGTTTCGTAATCGGTAATCATGCAGTCAATCAGTTGATCGGTAATCTTTTGAGATATTTAGATTGTTTTAAACATTTTCCCTCTTAGTCCTTACTTATAAACGTTTTTTAACTTTAAACAACGGTTCTGTGTTATTTTCAACTGTAAGGGAGTAAGTTTCAAGTTGTTGTAAAAAACGTATATTGATTTTTAGCTAGTGCATACACCTACACTTTATAACACCTACACTTTACATTACTTACTGCACACATATACACATCTTCATATGACATTTTACACTCATACCATAACTGCAATAAATGCTCGACATTTTGATATGGGAATAGCTTTAATACTGAATTTGATACAATGACAGAATTAATTGCCAATGCCAAAGGCATTCTCTACCACTCTACCGCCGGGTGGTGCGGAAATGAATGAGAAGTAAACTACAATTTGGTTAGGAGTTCGAAAATACACATTAAAGAACTTAAAATTAAGAAACACAAACGCTTATGAATAAGGCTGATAATTGTTCACCTGATTTAATGATGATGGAATGGGTTAGATCTAATAACCTTTGCATTACGGTGATGTTTCAGCTTCTCTTGATCAATTTTCTCCCTCCCTCTCAGCATTATACACGTGTAATTAATTGCCCAATCTTTATTCCCGCGATGCAGAAGGATTAATTTCAAGTTTCTACGGAACCCTCAGAACGTGTGTTTAGCCGTAATTGTCCGGCTTCTTCTCTGTTTGACGGTGCAAATATTCATCTACTGCATTCCCAGCTGGTTCTTTTATTCCTGGTACCTAGACTAAATTGAACAAAGGTCTTTAGGTGCCATAGAAGCAATAAATGGAATCTGGAGTAGCAGCTTCATATTTTACTTGACTCTACTTCTTTGACACAGGCAGGCAGTAGATTTTGGTGTTTTCGCCTAATTTACCTCGACAATACAGCACATGCTGTGGAGTCTGTTTGTGTAGATCTATGATTTTTAACTGTAGCTTCAATTTAACGTTCATAAATGTCACTTAATATCCTAGTTGAATAAATGATTTTGAATTTGACTTCAGTGAAGTTATAAGTACAACAGTTTTGGCAGTTCCACCGTACGTTCCACCATAACGCCTAAACTACTGAACCGATTTTAATAAATGAGGTATCAATAGATTCGTAATGATTGCCCGGTTGACATAGACTATTTAAACTTTACCAAATGTTATTACGTAGTCGGGCTATAGATATTTAAAGTTTTACTTGTTACTAATTTTGCCCGCAGTTCCGCGCGCATTATGTCGGATATCGCGATAAAAAGTAGTCTGTGTGGCTTTAAGTTCCATTTGTGAAAGCTTTTTAAAATTGACTTAGTGCTTTACTAACGAAAAAAATCATAATATCATACTGTTATTATTACTTAGTTAAGTAATGCTAACCAAGTAATATACATTAGTATAGTGATCTAATGACCGGAATTAATCCAGATACCAAATGCGAAATTCCAAGGTCCCCCTCACCCACCGCGATCCATCATAGGTAGTTGTAGTATGAGTTTTATTGGGCTCAATCTTATCTTGATAAATTTTAAAGTATTAGTCCAAATTACTTAGTGGAAAAAAAAGTCATCAAATACTGAAAGCGTAAAATGTATCAATTTTATAACATTATTAGCTGAACCCCGCGGTGTTACCCGCGGTTATTGTTGTACCACGAGTAACGCCGCGGGACAAACTTAGTCTAAAAAAGTAGCCTTAGTTACTCCCTGGATCATCAGCTATCTGCCAGTGAAAGGCCCGTCAAAATCGGTCCAGCCATTCCAGAGATTACCCGGAACGAACAAACAGACAGAAAAATAAATAACTACATTTTTGGTATATATAACGTGTATCTATCTATTTGACAGACACGACGACGCAACTTTATCTGCGTCTCTGTTCAAACATGCCCGGCTCCTATTGGTATAAGCGTGATGTTAACTGTCCAGTCTTAGAATACGGGCTTGTCGTGATCACAATGCTGTCGGGAAGATGATGTGGATCTGTTTTTCACCAGTCTTTTATAACTAAAAACAATATTGTGTAACCACTATTTTTGCGAACAGCCGCACACGAATTTGCTGAGAACCTTAGAATGGTAATTTTTCTTTCAAATATTGTCATTTGGATATTAGTGGAAACTTGTAATTGGCCTTCATTATGTTATTCCTTTTATTTGAGTTCTGCTTCTACTAAGTTTCCTTAAAATTGTAAAGTAAATTTAATCAATCTTTATATATATAACTAGCTGTTGCCCGCGGCTTTGCTCGCGTGGAAGTTGATTATATGTATTTAATTAAAACTGTATTCATGTTTTTAAACGTATTTATTTATTTATTTTTGATCATTATCCCATTTAAAAAAACTTTCATACAAACATTCGACCCATATTGCAACCCCTTTAGGAGCTAAATTCGCATAAATACTGATATAAGTATTCATCTATTTGTAATCAGAAACATAAAAACGAAAGTTGTTAGGCTGCTAAATTAAAAAAAATACGGACTTCCAAACTAACCAATATATGAAATGCCAATGCCTATTTCTCCCCTTAGGGGTAGAATATCCAGAAACGCTTAAATATGCATATTCTCGTTTTTAATTAGTAATCCAAAGATAACATTTTATGTTTCTAACTCAAAAAATTATAGACTTAGAGAGGTGCAATCTTGCAACCCTCATTTCTCCCCCTTAGGGATAGAATATCCAGAAACGCTTAAATACATATCTACTCATTTTTAAACAGTAGCCCAAAAAAAAGTTTAATGTTTGGAACTTCACAAATGACGGATTTCCAGACTAACCTATATGCGAAATGTCAAACCCTATTTTACCCCTTAGGGGTAGAATATCCAGAAACCTTTAACAGGTATCTACTCATTTTTAATCAGTAGCCCAAAAATATAGTTAAATGTTTCTAACTTAAAAAATAATGAACTTCCATACAAACTTTCACCCCCCTTAAGGATAGAATAACCAAAAACGTTTAAATACATCTCTACTCTTTTTTAATCAGTAGCATATAAATAAAGTTTTATGTTTCAAACTTCAAAAATGACGGAATTCCAGACTAACCTATGCACGAAATGTCAACCTCTATTTCACCCCTTAGGGATAGAATATTCAGACACGCTGAAATACGTATTTACTCATTTTTAATCAGCAACCCAAAAGTAAAGTTTTAGGTTTCTAAGTTAAATGTGACTGATTTTCATAAAAAAAAATCAGCCCCTATTTCACCCTTTTATTGGTAAAATATGCAGAAATGCTAAATAGATATCTAGTTATTTTTAATCAGTAGCCCAAAATTAAATTTTCATGGTACTAATTTAAAAAATAACGGACTTCCATACAAACTTTCAACCCCTATTTTACCTCTTTAGGATTAGAATACCCAGAAACGCTTAAATACGTATCTACTCATATTTAATCAGTAGCCCGAACACAAAGTTTCATGTTTCGAACTTCAAAAATGACGGACTTCCAGACTAACCTATATGCGAAATGTCAACCCCTATTTCACCCCTTAGGGGTAGAATATTCATAAACGCTTAAATAGGTATCTACTCATTTTTGATCAGTAGCCCAAAAATAAAGTTTCATGCTTCTTACTTAAAACATGACGAACTTCCACACAAACTTTCAACCCCTATTTCACCCCCTTAGGGGTAGAATACTAAGAAACGCTAAAATACGTATCTACTCTTTTTTAATCATTAGCACATGAATAAAGTTGCATGTCTGTAACTTAAAAAATGTCGAACTTCCATACAAACTTTCAACCCCTATTTCACCCCTTAGGGGTAGAATATCAAGAAACGCTTAAATACGTATTTACTCATTTTTAATTAGTAGCCCAAAAATAAAGTTTCATGCTTCTAACTTTAAAAATGTCGGACTTCCAGACTAACCTATATGCGAAATGTCAACCCCTATTTCACCCCTCAGGGGTAGAATATTCAGAAACGCTCAAATACGTGTTTACTAATTTTTAATCAGCAGCCCAAAAATAAAGTTTCAGGTTTCTAACTTAAAAAATGACGGACTTCCATACAAACTTTCAACCCCTATTTCACCCCCGTAGGGGTAGAAATTCCAAAATTCCTTTCTTAGTGGGTGTTTACTCAATAAAAGGATCCTACTCACCAAATTTCATAACCGTAACTATCATAGTTTACGCTCGGTGATGATGAATCAGTCAGTCAGTCAGTCAGTCAGTCAGTCAGGACTTAATATTTTATAAGTATAGATTCTTCTGTGAGTGTGTAAGTCACTGAACTACTCTCAAACTACTGGACCGATTTTGATGAAATTTTTTGTGTGTGTTCAAGGGTATCTGGGAATGGTTTAGATTCACAATTTTGTCCGCTGGACAATGTTTTTTTAATTAATTTTTAATTTATTAGTAGTTATGGCAAAACGACGTTTGCCGGGACAGCTAGTACTAATATATAAAGCTGAAGAGTTGGAACTGCTGGTCCGATTTGAAAAATTATTTCACTGTTAGATAGCCCATTTATGGAGGATATATACCATCACGCTAAAACCTACAGGACCGGAGCACCAATGACGAATGTTACAAAAACGGGGGAAAATTATCACGCTACGGCCAATAGGAGACGCAAACGAGGTTGTGTGGGTCGGCTAGTAAAACATAATCGGAAAAAAAAATGGGCAGTCATAAGGACTGCCGATAGACCTGAAAACTTTTAACTCAGAATGTCATTTGTAAAATTAATGTGTAAAATTAGAAATTTCATAATGTTAAAATTAAATCATCATGTCGGTGATGCTGTGACGCGTACTCATAAGATTGATCCCCTACCAAAAATACTCAAAGCGGCTAAAAACTTTTACTTAAAAAAATCCCATCAAATCATATTTATTTATTTATTTATACAGATTAAGGGTCTCCAACAAAAGCTATATACAACTATAACTTACGATAAAAATTCACATCAATCTCTCGGTGTACTCCCTCAATTACAGGAGACCACAGCATGCAAACATTAGTAACAAGTTATATTAAATAATGAAAAAAGAAATTATAGTGTAAATCAATATCACAAAAACAGTTCAACATGGTATGTTATTGCTAGGACTAGGGTTTGTGTATAAGAAAAATCAAAAACAGGAAATATGTTTCTTTTGTCCGTGACTGTACACTGCCTGTGGGAAGCAAACAAAGTCAAAAACTTTATCTCTTTATATAACAGTAGGTATCTATAATAACTATGGGCCTCCGTTATCCTCACTCACTCGGTGAAATCCAGCGCAAGCGGTTTCACACCGGTTTTGAGGCTGTGGTATCACTCCGGTTAAACAGGCCCATTCATGCCGAAGCGTGGCCCTCTCACGGTAAGGTGTGTTCTGAGAACAGCTGTTAATTTATTACGCCATCCAAAAGCAATCCTAACCAGGTCAGTCTATGATGAGTGATCATCTATACTTCTATATCTATACTAATATATAAAGCTGAAGACTTTGTTTGTTTGACTGCCTCGTTGGTCTTGCGGTTGGCGTATGCGACTGCTGATCGTGAGGTCTCGGGTTCGATTCCCGGGTCGGACCAAATGTTTGTATGATCTACAAATATTTGTTTCGGAGTTTAGGTGTTTTCTATGTATAATATGTATGCTATTACAAAAAAAAAAAGTATATTTGTATCAGTCGTCTAGTACCCATAACACAAGCTCTGCTTAGCTTGGGACTAGATGGCGTTGTGTGATAGATGTCCGAAATATTTATTATTATTATTTGTTTGAACGCGCTAATCTCAGGAACTGCTGCTCCGATTTGAAAAAAAAATCTCTGTTTTATAGCCCAGTTATTGAGGAAGGCTATAGGCTGTAAATCATCACGCTAAGACTTACAGGAGCGGAGCACCAATGAAGAACGTTACAAAAAACGGGGGAAAATGATCACGCTACGGGAAATAGGAGACGCAAACGAGTTTGCGTGGGTCAGCTAGTTCTTAATATACTGAGACCATTCTTAACGTATCTACGATACGAACATCTTTAGCAATCGTCACGTGTAGTAGACGCCCAAAAATAAAAATATTTTTTTTTTAAATATTTCGGACATCTATCACACAACGCCATTTAGTCCCAAGCTAAGCAGAGCTTGTGTTATGGGTACTTGACAACTGATACAAATACATATATACTTTTTTTTGTAAATACATACATATTATACATAGAAAACACCCAAACTCCGAAACAAATATTTGTAGATCATACAAACATTTGGTCCGACCCGGGAATCGAACCCGAGACCTCACGATCAGCAGTCGCACACGCCAACCACACAAATACTGTAGAAAGGCAGAATTTTGATATGACTACTTGGATTACTATGTTCGACGGTTTGGCGTGCTCTCCGAGGCACGGAGTTTGAGAAAATTGTCACTCATCCATTAAACTGGCCATGATTGCTTAACTTTTAGCAATGTTAATATTCACTCGGTTACTACTAACCCAAAAACACCTCAATTAATCTATCTACCTTCCACTACCATCTACCTACCAATATATAAAGTACTAGCTGAACCCCGCGGTGTTACCCGCAGTTATTGTCGTACTGCCAGTAACGCCGCGGGACAAAGCTAGTCTAAAAAAAGTAGCCTGAGTTACTCCTTAGATCATCAGCTATCCGCCGTCAAAATAGGGCCAGGCGTTCAAGAGCTTACCCAGAACAAACAGACAAGGTGACAGGCAGACCGACAGACAGACAGTAAGAAAAAAAATGAAAAAAATGATATTTTGGTATATGTACCGTACCGTGTATACCACAGAACAGAAAAATATACGGTGTATACATACATATGCATTTATCGGTTATTTTAATATTACAAACAGTAATTTTATTTATTTCTATAGATGTATTGATATTACTAGCTGACCCGGCGAACTTCGTACCGCCATATTTACTTTGTCTGTTAATTGTCTCAGCTTCCCGTCGCGGCTAAAAAGATAGACTTTTCCCGTTATCTTTTAATTTTTCTTGTACACAAACTTTGTCCTAACAATAACGAACACATAAAAAAGAATTATTTAATTTGGTGCAGCCCATCGGAAGTTATGCGCGTACATACATTTTTATATTATAGACTAGTTGTTGCCCGCGGCTCGGCCCGGGTATATATCAGTTATCGCGGCAAATAGTAGCCTATGTGTTATTCTGATGTAAAGTTTCATCCAAATCCGTTCAGTAGTTTTTGCATGAAAGAGTAACAAACATCCATCCTTCCATCCATACTTACAAACTTTAGCATTTATAATATTAGTAGCTATACATTTTAAATAAAGAATATTTCCACCACCACCAGAGGCCACCCTCGTTCGAGAGTGCCTGTAATGTAAAACAGGAATGTATGATGGCACGATCTTAACTATAGTTAGTAAATCTTCAACTGTTCAAGTTAAGGTTCTTGAAAACGCAACACAACCCTTGTGTATGTAATATTAATTGTTTTATATATTAAGTATATGAATAAGTGTTTTCATATCATGTAACAGTTTATTTACAAATTTAGTTGATATTTTAACTATACTATAGGTTTCTTCATAATTTACAGTCCACTAATTTCATAGAAAGATATTATAAAAATACTAGCTGCACCGCCAAAGGTAGTCTCCCCGTAAAAAAAAAATTGTGGTATGTAAAATAGATAGTAGCCGATTCGCAGACCTACTAAATATGCATATAAAATTTCATAAAAACCGGTCAAGCCGTTTCGGAGGTGTATGGCAACTAACACTGTGACACGAGTATTTTATATATTTGATTAAAAGATTTTTCCATAACCTTTTCTTATACTTAAAAAATTACAGGTAGATAAATCTGAGTTTAACAACAGTGCAATCTTTCTCATTTTTAACAGAAGCGGTCCGGGGGAATGCCGCGAGAGGGTTGGGGGGGAAGCTGCAGACGTGCTCCTCTCATTGAAGCACGCCGTCGTCCACGGCGACTGTGCTTCCGAGACCGTTCACCCTCAGGTATACAACCATCTCTTTTACTCTCATACAAAACCACCTCTGTTAAACAGAGATAAATATATGTTTCGTAAACACGTTTCATATTTTGGTTTAATAGCTTGTGCTCTTTTCAACGCGTATGGCTTTCGCTCGTTATCCTTTTCTAACAAAAGGGGTGGTTTGAGGAAATTTTTATGGAAAATTGTGTGGAAACCTAGGGTTCCGCCCTACAAGGGTTTCTATACAAAATGATTGTAATTAGAACGGTATCGTGGATTATTATTGAGTTTTGCTTTATGCTTTATGAAAGAACATGGCGGGCTTCCTCGGCTTTATTGCAATTACAATCGGGCCCGACGTTTATTAATGAAAAAGGTTTATAAGTTAATTGAGGGATAAAAATATTGAGTCGTTAAGTTGGATTTTATTTAGTCTATGATATCCTAAGTAGGCAGGTAGAGGAGGTACCTACATTGTAAAAGAAACCTTTAGGGACATATTAAAAACAGTTTTAATGATTTTATTAATGCTTATATATCTAACCACTTAGCAGCTCTCAAATACTATTGATTTTTGAAAAAGAGATGTTCTTTCTCCGCATGGGTTTAATAAAGATATCTGCTCAAATAGACTGGCCAAGAAAAATAAAAAGTATTTTTAACCCACTTCAAAAAAGGAGGAGGTTTCTCAATTCAACTGTACATTTTTTTTGTTTTTTACATAGATCTAAAGTACTATGAATAATCAATGAATTATTTTTTCTAGTCTTACGCGAGAGAAACCGCGGGAAACTGTTGATACCAACTAGACCTTACTCTAGTCTCGCGGTTTCTCTCGCACTGGTGTCTGGTTGTTTTTAAAGCTTCGGCATTTTCAAAGTTTTAAGTTGTATCTCAAAGAACTATAAATATAATTTATTCTCTCGATTGTCGGCACTTGATGGAACTTGTTGTAATACATTCTTGATTAAAACTCACTTGTACTTTTACACAACCTTTTAGAATGCCATAAGGCGAAACCGGTCAGGTGTAAAATAAAATAAAATAGTGGAATAAGTACAAGTGAGTTTTAATCAAGAACTATAAATATGTAGAAATAGAATTAAATATCCGTAAAACTTCTACTTATCTATACAAATAAATAAAATTGGAGTGTCTGTTTGTAATATTAAAATAACCGCTTTTAAACAAATGTACATGTTAATGTTGTAATATGTTCATGTTAAATTTTTGTCTGTCTGTCTCGTCTGTCTGTTTGTTCCGGGTAATCTCTGGAAGGGCTGGACCGATTTTGACGGGACTATCACTAGCAGATACCTGATGATCCAGGGAGTAACTTAGACTTTTTTTAGACTAGCTGTGTCTCGCGGCGACTGACCGACAGACAGGCAGACAAAAATTCTTCTTTTCTTAATGGAAAGGAGATGTCCCAACGGTGGTACCATGATAAGGACATTTATATCCGATCATGGCATCCAAGAGAAATCGAGTCGAACCTTGAAGTCGGTTTCATTTTTGTTAAAATTGTAATTATTTCATTAAATGATAGCGGTACTATTTCAACATATAGATGATGGTGAATAGTGGGGCCGGCTACCCTTACTACGAGCACTATGGGAGTGCACCACTCTTCCCAACCATGAGCGTCAACGTTTCCATGAACATGACCATGCATGGATGTCCACCAGAACAGCTTTGTTCACAGGTACCTCTACTTTTATACATCTGATTATAGGTAGTAGCGCCACGCTGATTTCAACACGAACTGGCCGACTCGACCGGGGCGGTACTACCCTCGCATAAGATTAACGGAAAATAGCAGCGTTCGTGCATGTCGTGTTTCTTGAGACTGGAGACAATGATGCAGAAGCATCACTAGGAGGCCATAGTGTTTGTGTGGGTCACCATACTGCATTGCTGCATTGTCATTGTGGGGAAAGGGGTGTAGGGAGGGGTCCATAGGCCTCCGGTATCCTTACTCACTTGGTGAAACACAGCGCAAGCGCTATTTCACACCGGTTTTCTGTGAGGCCGTGGTATCACACCGGTCGAGCCGGCCCATTCATGCGGAAGCGTGCCTCTCCCACGGTACTGATGATTTTTTAACCTACTTACTCTATACGACTGATTTTAATAGATTGAGCGCATCATACACATAATGAAAAATCATTATCTAGGAAATTATGATTACCGTTAAGCAGAAATAACGTCTCTATCTTCTTCACTCCCAGGTACAATGGAATCAAAATGCTTCAAACCCATCAGTCAACGTGGTCTACCCTCAAACCCAAAACGTGATATCCTCCTCATCCTACCCTTCAGCAACTTACTCCTTCACAGCGGACTTCAGAGCTCCTAACCAAAGCGACCCCCTCATTACAGCCACATCAACCTTTAAACCCTTACTGCAAAACCCTCAGAAACCAAACCCAAATTACTCAATCTTCCAACAGAAACCTAACTTTCCTCAGAAAACATTAGGACAGAGTTTGAAAAGATCTCCTTCGAGATTGTATATGGAGACGAAGGAACAGAATATCAGCAATGGGTATATCTTGAATCATCAAGGTCAAGTACATCCACAAGATTACGGATATGCTGCGTGTGTTAATACGTCGGGAAAAGTGCAGGTTAGTACAATATTTATGGGTTAAAAAGAAAGTCATAATGTCTATGGTTTCCTCACGCTCGAAGTTTAAATAAATTCAAGAGAACTGACAAAGGAATTGATCAAAGGATTTGGTAATAGGTCTATCAGAAATTGAAGATTTTTGTTAATCCATCCTTATTAATACTATAAAGTAACTATGTTATCTGTCTGTTTTATGGCTAAACTGCTGCACTGATTGCAGTGAAATTTAGCATGGAGACACTTTGGACTCTTGAGAAAGGATAGGATCTTTACCACGATTATCAGCAAAGGTGCAGATGAAACCGCGAGCAAAAACTACTAATATGAAATTAGAAAGATTAAAAAAAAAAAACATTTTTTATTTAGGTAGGAGCTCTAAGTAATTGTTCGGAAGACGATGAACAGAAACCTAACCTGTGCCGTATCTGTGGCAAAACTTACGCAAGGCCAAGTACCCTGAAGACACATCTTCGAACGCATTCGGGAGAACGACCATATAGATGTGGTGACTGCAACAAAAGTTTCTCACAAGCTGCCAACCTAACGGCGCATGTGAGGACGCACACTGGTCAGAAACCGTTTAGGTAAATAAAAAAACGTTATAAAAACTACGGCGTATAGATTAAAAAGTTAAATCAGAGATTAAAAAGTAAAGGTAGTGAATTTATTTATTTATTACAAACTTTTTGCATATTTGTACATCGGCGGACCTCATACCCAGGGAATTCTCTGCCAGTCAACATTAGGGCAAGCCAAGCATTTTGTGTCGGAGACGGTCATATTCTTTATTGATTTCGACTTTATTGTGATGAGGCTTCGATTAAATAAACTAGTCAGTTTATTTTTATCGAAGTTTTGAAGTGAGAGTTAGGTTACTTTGATTAATCCTTGATCTTCTCTAAATATTTTTTTAAACGTTTCCTTCAACTCCTCTTAACTCTTATGGTATAAATCAAACTAGCCATCTATTAAATATATTATCAAAGGTTCATCAAGGTCATTTGGTTCGACCCGGGAATTGAACCGACGATCTATACCTAAGTGTTCTGTGATTGAACCCGAGATCTCAAGCGCTACAGTCGCATACCATATTATTACGCCAGAGGCAGCCATTTCTTAGTTCTTTCTCACTTAATTGCTAAGAATAAGAGCTAGGATAAGAGCAGAAAAATATTGCCAGATAGTCAATAGAACGAATTTTGATAGAAACATGTTAAGTCAGTATTTTCAACTACTATTCGAAATGGAGTTGAAAATGCTGACTAAAGCCTTGGCTAATAGGCATACCTCAATTAAGAAAATATTATGAATTAAAGATTACAAATGTAGGATTACAATAATTAGTTTTTTCTAACATTAAATTATAATGCAATACTAAAGTACAACATATTTTTCAAGGTGTCCAATATGTGATCGACGCTTCAGCCAAAGTTCCAGTGTGACCACACATATGAGAACCCATTCCGGTGAACGACCTTATCAGTAAGTAAATGTAGATGGTTTAATAACCTAAATAATTCCTATGTTATCGTTTTTATTTCAATAGAAATAAGGCTTCTCTGATCTTGGGCATGTTAGCGACATAAGACATTTATTACATTTTTACATTCCATAGAAAAAATATGAAGCAAAATCGTGTTTTCTTGTACCTGCCTTGATATTGCTTGAACTTAAAAAAACTATTAAGTGTTTTTCAATAGTTGAATTGAATTCTGTAAGTTGGGTTTTTTAAAATCAATATTGACATTTGATATAATAATAAATGAGCAGACACCAGCAACCAGGTTCGTCATCAACAGTTCACTGGTGGTTATTTCACTGTTCTTAGATAAGATAATCACATATATTAACAACAACAAAACTGGACCAAATTGAAATGGGACCACACAGGAAGCACCAGCTTTCAAATGAAACAAGATCGGTTCACCCAATAGAAAGTTCACACAAATGTACCAAACATAAAAAAAATACAGTCGAATTGATATTCTCCTCCTTTTTTTAAAATCGGCTAAAGAAATATGAATCAGCATCGTGCTTTCTTGTAAGTTCAACTTCGGCATGATTAAGTGCTTTTCAATAGTTGAATTCTGTAGGTTGGGTTTTACTGTCAAACCTGCACGTAATAATAAATGAGCAGACAGCAGCAACCTGATTCATCATTAACAGTCCCCTGGGAATATCCATCTTGTTAGAAAATAAGTTTAGGCCTAGGTACAAGACCACACTGCATACTGCCTAGTGACACAGATTGGTATAAAGTTTAATTCAAGATTACTTTCTCTTCGCTGTACCTAATGTTGTCCTGCGTAGTTTTCTCCCTTCGACACGCACGGAATGAATGTGAATTGATCAATGCACGAATAAACATCATCATCATCAGCCTATCGTAGTCCACTGCTGGACATAGGCCTCTCCAATTTCCCGCCACTTAGTTCGATCCTCGGCTTCTCGCATCCAGCTCCTGCCAGCCGTCTTGCGCAAATCATCTCTCCACCTGGCCTGCGGACGTCCTACACTACATTTGCCGAGA
Source organism: Spilosoma lubricipeda (assembly GCA_905220595.1). Classification (NCBI taxonomy): domain Eukaryota; kingdom Metazoa; phylum Arthropoda; class Insecta; order Lepidoptera; family Erebidae; genus Spilosoma; species Spilosoma lubricipeda. Next base: position 2,941,001 of record HG992296.1, read on the forward strand.
CGCGGTGTCCACTCAAGAACCCGTTTACTCCAGCGGTTGTCGGTTCTACGGCAAATATGGCCAGCCCACTGCCACTTCAGCTTGCTAATCCTATGGGCTATGTCGATAACCTTGGTTCTCTGCCGAATTACCTCATAAACATGATTTAATTAATTATTTAACTGATATTCATAATTGTCTAGACTTTTAATAAGAAACCTTATTTCTTGTTAGGAATAATCACTCATGTAAGGTAACGCTGTTTCTCACATCACTAGTTAGTCGGTTTTCTATACTGTTGGTCTGCACTACGACAAATCTATTGTCGATGGTTGCCTTTGTCTTTGGTGTGTTGTAAAATAGTCTTATGAAAATAAATGCTAATCTTATCGGCCACTGAATTATTAATCAATATATTTAAGATTTCTATTGTTATAGATGCAGATCTTGCAAGAAAGCTTTTTCGGATAGTTCAACTTTAACAAAACATTTGCGCATACATTCCGGAGAAAAACCTTACCAGTGTAAATTATGTTTGTTGAGGTGAGGATTTTTTTACATTTTTAAGACAACAAACAATAAATCCTTTGTCATTGGGAACTTTACAAACATACATTACCGTGGAAGAGCCACGCTTCGGCATGAATAAGCCGGCTAGACTGGAGTGATACCACGGCCTCACAGAAAACCGGTGTGAAATAACGCTCGCGTTGTGTTTCACCGAGTGAGTGAAGATACCGGAGGCCCATCCCCCCAACCCCTCCCCACGTCCCTCTACCTTTCCCACAAAGGTCGACAACGCACTTGTGACGCCTCTGGTGTTGCGTCAGGTGATACGTCTGCTCGTTTGCCTCCTATTCCATAAAAAAAAATCATAACAATTTGTGGATCACATGATGTGTTGTCCCATGTGGGGTCTGAATCCACAACACTCAGCGCATTAGAAAGCGGGTTGACCACCGCTTAAACCTGAAACACCTGCAAATAAATAAAAGTGTTGCCAGCTTTGGAATTAACTCTCAAAATATACTAATAGATTCTTTTTTCTTTGTGCAGGTTCTCGCAGTCTGGTAATTTGAATCGGCATATGAGAGTGCATGGAAACATGTCAGGTGGTATGCTGGGCTGACACTTACAGAGATGCGGCGTTTCCGCCGTTTTCATGTAGGACAACGATATTGCAGCTTATTATGTAATGCTGCTACAAGGCTAAAACTGACGATAGACCGTAGAGAATATGTACATGTGCTTATACTAAATTATATAAACTTGACTGCTAAGTATGTAAATTACGATCTTAATTTAAATTAACCAATAAGAGTATATTTATACCGGTGCGATACGTACGCATCTTCTGTGCAAAAAAACACTTTCGTTTAATTTGAAAATGATGGTAATGCTATGCTTTTTTTTGTGCGGAAATGCCCTCGAATACCACGTCCTATTGGCATGTCGGACTCTAACCGACTAAAACCGCACGCCATCTCGCGTACTAGGAGCCGGAGAACCAGGTGCACCCTAGAAAGGAAAACCCTGGAACGGGGGTGGTACTACCCTCACACTGAAGATCAACGTAAAATGACAACATTTGTGATGTCGTTTTTCGTTGGTAACTTTTGGATTCTGCTTATGCTTCGCATCAGGCAGAATAAAGTCACTTTCACACACACACACACACACACACTTCGATACTAACTGACTCTTAACTGACTCTGTCTGTCCGTCCATTACACCATCATGGGTAAACCGCTGCACTGATTTCTAACAAATTTGGCAAGGTAATACCATGATTTATGAGGAAAAACATATGTGAATTCAAACCGCAATGAATAACAACCACGATAGCGGACCCCAACTGCCTACTTATTAAGTCTTCAGTTTTTATTTTGTAAATAGCACATCATTGTTGTTTTAGAAATAAGTTATTTTTGTACATAGCTATTATATGTAAGTTTTTTAGGCTTAAGTTTGAAAGTAATCAAGTATTATTATCGATCTAGTCATTTATAATGGGTAACTAACTCACTGAATAGTTTAAATAGCTTTAATAGTCATTTTGAAAGGTTAAGAATTTTAAAAATTCTTGAATACTTACGACCAGTTTCACCAGCTATAGATAAAGTTCCTTTAAGTTATCTGCCATTAATATTTAATCTTTACCAGGTAAAAGTTGTTGATTGAGCGTGGGAGAGCCACACTTCGGCATGAATGGGCCGGCTCGATCGGTGTGATACCACGGCCTCACAGAAAACCGGTGTTAAACAGCGCTTACGCTGTGTTTCACCGAGTGAGTGAGGATACCGGAGATCCATACCCCATCCCCTAAAGGTCGGCAACGCACTTGTGATGCCTCTGGTGTTGCGGATGTCCATGGGCGGCGGTAAACGCTCACCATCAGGTGATATGTCGTTTAAAGTAGCAGTCACAAAACGGTCAAATTCGTCAAAATTTTATTTTTTACTAGCTGCTGTTGACCGCTGCTTCACCCGCGTTTTCATCGGTCTTCGCTTCAAATTTTTTTTAAAGTAGCCTATGTGTTAATCCAGGGTGTCGGCTTCCTGCATTCCAAATTTTATCCAATTTACTTTAAAAGTGTTTGTTCACGTATTAATATAAAATTCTTAAATATATGTTTACCTGACACATGTCTCTATACAAGACTTTTGGAACCAAAATCTGTAGTTATTTGGCCAATAAGTTCAGCATGGCCTATCAGGGACTATATTATCAAGTGGTGAAACTGGCCTTTATAATAAATGCTGCATACGAGACAATGTTTAATGTTAATAATCGTCTTTATCATAAGTTATAGATTTGTATTATTGTGAGCATTACAAATAAAAGTATTGAAGCACGATTTAGCCGATATTTAATGTATAAATATTTATTACATGTAATAATACAAACGAAATTGTGAAATAAAGGCTTAGTAAAACAATTCATTAATTTATTTTGAGTTTTATTTAACATTCAAAAGTTTTATCACAATACTGTTTCTACCTACCTACCTACCTACCTACCTACCTACCTACCTACCTACCTACCTACCTATAAAACTTAAAAGTATATTTTAAAATTATATTGTATCGATGAATGAAGGTCATTCCTATTATTTAAGGCACTGAAAATAATTTCGTCATAATATATTAATTAATATGAAAGGAGATCAAAAGCAATTTTGATGTACCGTGTACCGATGTTTACTTCATGGAAACATTTCAAAAGAACCGCGCAAGCCAAGTGCTGCCATTGGTGTACAAAATTTTCTACCATTCATTAAAAGCTTCTCTTCGTCCAGAAAAAGAAAAATCTTGTTTATTTCATTGTTATTTTGTTTATCTATACTAATATTTAGTAGTTGTTTAATAGTTTGTTTGTTAGAACGCGTTAATCTCAGGAACCAATGGTCCGATTTGAAAAAATCTTTCAGTGTTGGATAGTACATTTATCGAGGAAAGCTATAGGCTATATATCATCACGCTTAGACCAATAGGAGCGGAGCACCAATGAAGAATGTTACAAAAACATTCTTCATTGGTGCTCCTTTTATGGGATTATCACGTTACGGGCAATAGGAGACGCAAACGTGGTTGCATGGGTCAGCTAGTATTATTAATAACTTTAACAAAATTATTGATAAAATGTTAATTTCAAAAACACATAAAAGGTAGAGCGCTGATCTCAGCACAAACAAGCCGGCACGACCAGAGTGGTACTACCCTCGCACAGGAGATCAACATAAAATAACAGCATACGTGCTGTCGTGTTTCGTTGGTGAGTGCGAGCTCCGAGACCAGAGGGTGGAGGCCCAATGATGCAGAAGCATCTCACTCAGTGTGTCACCATGCTGCACTGTTGCATTGTCTGCATTTGCAGTGAGTATGTTGACCACCACTTTTGGATTCCGCTTATGCTTTCCATCAGGCAGATTAGCGACACTTAAGCAGACCCATACATTTTTTTATTAAAAATTCGTCACAAAATAACGAGCCCTACTCTTAGAGCATATCTGGAAGGGTAGCGGAATGGGCGGAAAGCGTAATCGGAGTAGAGAGAGAGAGAATGAGTTTGGTTAGCGTGTGTCTCTCTCACGCAAGCTTCTGATTGGTTGGTGTATTTCCCGCCAAACCAGTCATGCAAATAAGGATGTGCGTCCACCAATCAGAAACTTGCGTGAGAAAGACAGATAACGTTTTCTGCCCGTTCAGCTGCCCCTCTAGGTATATATGCTCTAAGATAACTTACAATCTAAATCACAATAAATCACAATTAAGACATTATTTGAAAAGAATAGATTTTTTTGTGTATTTTGTGTATTTTCGTGTATTTTATTTATTTCATTGAATGACTAACTAACTTTACATTCAAAGCAACAATTCACTCTGTGATTCAAAGCGAAAACGAATCGTCTATTCAACGAACGAACCCGATAGTTTGACACATCGTTCGTAGTCGTAAGATTTCTACACGATTTCTAGGACCGGGTTGTTCATTGACTTCTTGTAAAATTTCGCTATTTAGTTTTATGCTTGACATTGGTCAACCGGTGCATTTTATTTAAACAAATAATAATAAAATAACACTTAGTAACATCGCTACTGCCTGTTAGTAACTGTGTCGTTATTAAAACAGTTTTTTAGTTAAATCGGCGAAATACTTAGGTATCTAAGAACGGTTAACATTTTAGTGCATCAAATCCTAGATCGCTTCTAAATATGAGTGAAAGTTCACCAGACGAGCCAAGTTCTAAACGAAAAGACTTCATTTGCGGTGTTGTTGAAGGTAATGGTTGTATATTTTAGTTGAAAATATTCTTATTAGAATTCTATCTAATAATATCTAAGTAGCTATATATTGTCTGAATTTGTGTTGGTGTGAATGACCTAAGCTTACTATTGCAGGCTTTTATGGACGGCCCTGGACTACTGAACAAAGAAAGGACTTGTTCCAAAAGTAAGTATTCTCTACAATCACAATGAGAACCAATTCAAACAGATAATGTGATAAATAATAATTGAAACAGCTATTAATGCATAATTTGTAATTTTATACTTTTAAGTAAAAGTGAGTGCAAGTAAGGTGAGTAAACAGTCTAATTACGTGTTAAATTTAACTTTTTATCATTAGTTACTTAAGAAAAATGTTTCAGGGATATTACAATAAAATCTGCTAATTAAAAGTAATTAGGTAAAGTTAATAGTAATTCTTATATAAACCAACTTTAAACAGTATTTTAAATTTGCCTACTTTCAATCTATCTTTATACTTTTTAATGAATATTTATCAAAAGACAATTATTCCAAATAGCTCAATTTGTTATGTGAATTTAAAGGACTATAAAATGACTTCTCATGAGGTTTAATTCAATTGGGTCATTTTGTCTTTTTTGAAAGAAATTTTATTCAGAATTTGTTTTTAAAGAGTAAACACAGAATAAGTTCCTAAATAGCAATAATATCTAGAAAACAACTGACATTATAAAGGTGAAAGTTTTTGATTGTGTTTATATATATATGTTTGTTCCTCATGCTTAAATGACTGGACTAATTTTAGTTAAAATTTTGAATTGAGGTTTCTCACATCCTGGATTACCACATAGTTAACGTTTTTATACATATAGTCTTAAAAACATTAATATTTTATATACTGTTTAGACAATATAATATGTTTCAATGTATCTAATAAAAGGCAGCTAACAATGCAGGTTGTAGCTAGGTCTTTTAAAAATATTAATATTATTTTAAACTTCAAACTTTATTTATTACAAATATGGGTTCTGGTTTACATTCTTGTTGCACTATAGTCGAGTCTAAAACATCATATTCTTGAGTCTAGCATGCTATCGTAATTTTGTCACAACTCTCTTATAACATAAGGACTTATTTTAATAATATGTTTTGTTGCTAGATAAATTACATTATAATTGAATTAAAACATTTAAAATATTTACAAGTAGCTGAACCCCGCAGTGTTACCTGCGGTATGACATTAACCTCAGGTAAGAGGGCAAAGCTAGCCTAAAAAAAATTTGCTTAAGTTATCAGTGAAAGTCCTTTCAAAATTGGTCCAGGCGGTCCAGTGATTACCTGGATCAAACATACAGATTATTTATTTTTTATTATTATACATACATATGCATTTATTAAAAAGGGATTATTTTAATATTACAAACAGACACTCCAATTTTATTTATTTCTTTAGATATTTCCAAAAAATTCCTCCATATCATCACAGGTAGTGTTCCAATTAAAGGAACAGCATGTTTTCATGGATAACTTCGTCGTTTATGAACCAATTTTGATGATTCTTTTTTTAATGGAAAGGGGATGTCCCAAAGGTGGTACCATGATAAGGACATTAATATCTGATGAAGGCATCCAAGAGAAATCGAGACGAACCTTGAAGTCGGTTTATTTTAGTTAAAGTTGTACTTGTGTAACATACAGTATTTATGTTACTTAACCTCAATTTCTTATAGTATATTTAGGATTCTGTACTTAAAGGGTAAAACAGGACCTTAATACTAAGACTCCACTGTCCATCCATCTGTCTGTCACCAGGCTGTATCATGAACTGTGATAGTGAGACAGTTGATATTTTCACAGATAATGTATTTCTGTTGCAACACACAACAAATACTAAAAAACAAAATAAATATATTTAAGGATGCTCCCAGACAACAAAAGTGTTATTTCTTTTTGCTCAATATTGATGATGGCAATAGATAGACCTTTGAAATGTAGAGAAAATGGTAGGGAACCCTCCCTGCACTAGTCAGACTCGCACTTGGCCGATTTTTATTGTTGTTATTGCTTATCATATCAAGTAGGCACTTGATACAATTGATATTTTGTAAATCATGTTATCAGGGATTGTTATTCAGATTTTATATTATTCTCCTTCTTTAAAGCCCGGCAACGCACTTGTGACGCCTCTGGTGTTGCCTCTGGTGTTGCCTTTGGTGTTGCGGGTGTCCATGGGCGGCGGTAATCGCACACCATTAGGTGATACGTCTGCTCGTTTGCCCGTATTCAATAAAAAAAGAATATTAATCAAGTTTATTGTACAACTGATTTTCAATTCCTACTTCTTATTGCTTTTGGATTAAATCTAAACAAATAAATAAAATTGAAGTATCTGTTTTTAATATTAATACAACCGCTTTTTTAATCAATGCATATGTATACACAGTACATGTAATAAAATAACATTTTTTTCATTTTCTATCTGTCTGTTTGTTCCGGGTAATCTCTGTCAGTTGATGTACCGCGGGTAACACGGCGGGTCTCGGCTAGTATTAACATAGCGTGAAGCAATATCGTTATGCGAACAAACAAGTGTGAAATTTGGCACAGTTATAGTTTATATGAAGGAGTGCAGGCAGCTAAAATAAATATGTAAATGAATTATGAACAAACTGACCACTGGGCGACCACTAGAAGAATAATAATTTGGAAAAAACATTAACAAAATGAAAAACCGACTTCAAGAATGACCAAATCGATCGATTTCTCTTGGATGTCATCATCAGATTTTAGTGTTCTTATCATGGTACCACCGTTGGGATACTCCTTTCCATAAAAAAAAAGAATATAAAAATAAAGGACAAAGTTATCCGTGAACACATACAAAAAAAAACATACGGTCAAATTGAGAACCTCCTCCTTTTTTTAAGTCGGTTAAAAATATATGCATGATTTAAACTACTTTGATTATCTATCTAATATCTTTAAACAAGCAATTTTTCTACATAAATATAGTCTGAAACACAAAAGCGGCTCCAAAAAATTTCACGAAAGGTATGCATGGGGTCTATCATGGGGCAATCCATCTAGTTAGGATTCATTTTTAGTTTACAATAAAAAAACAAAAAAAAAAAAAGAAGCTTGGTCATCCAGGTATCTAATATTAACAGCTATGTTAATATTAGATACCTGGATAACATAATATTCCTAAGAACAGTCTTATTGGATTCCAACAGAACAAAGTATTCTTGGTAATCCTTTAGTGATGTATACATAATTTTTAATTAAAAAAAATATCTTTATTGTCAAAACTATTCCTAGTTACATTCCACTTTAAATTACGTCACAACTAATCTATATTATAAAGTATAGATACCTACCTATATACATTACCATAATTAAAAAAAAAACAATAAGAATATTTACATACAAGTGTTAAAAAATTCCTTCACATCATCGCCTACTGGTAGCATTCCCAAGAGATTCAAAAGACCCAAAAGACATTGCCATGTTGAATGGCAATTCTAATTCTCTGTTTTTTCATTAATTTTAATTAAAAGAGTGGCTGAAGATTTGGTTTTCTTTTCATTTTGATTCTTCTCATAATGTCTGCTTATTCCTGTTTTAACATCATCTATTATTAATATCGATTAATTATGCTGGGGAGAACATGTAGACATTATTATCATTTATTAACAACTATTTTTACGGGAATTAACGCGATCACTTATTAAAAGATATGTATAATATATCATGGAACGCGAAAGTTTAAAAGTTAGTATTATGATAATTTTTTAAAAGCCTTTATGCAAACCATTATTGCAATGACTGTCTGTTAAAAAGAGGACAGCATTTTCAATAAATGGTCCGTGTGGTGACTCATTTAGAATACCGAGTGACGCCATCCCTATTCATCTGGTAGTCGCGTGGGTGTAGTAAGAGGCGTCTAAGGGTCCGTTCACACAGACTGCATCGTATGCACTTGGAAGTGGCCGGAGCGGAGCCGCCAACTAATTCACATAGACCCGCTGTGGAAGAGCAGCTTAGCCTATCGGCTGCGCGAGCGAGAAAAAGGACGCAATTGGAGCCAGTCGGCTCCTTTTATTATTTCACACGAAAGCAAACATTCCCAATGACAAAATAAGTGCACATGCCAAAATAAACCTTACTACAATAACTCATACCTCTGTTTCCAATGTGATAAAAATCTGCTCTCCTCTCCGAGCCGGTCTGTGTGAACGGACCCTTAGGAAGCTAACTATGAAGGAAAACATTGGTGCCTAAAAAAAAAACCTGAAATAAACCCTTTTTTTACGTGTGGAAACCCCCCTCGTGCCGTGCCGGTGCAACTCTGCGCCTGAGACGGGAGGGATCCGGGAATTGCTGCTATTAACACATCCGGACCCCTCCCAGCGCCTGCCCGCACTAAAGCGGGCACTGTCTGCTGGCAGACTCTTTTAATAGGAATTTAAAACAAACCCTATAACAACCCATCTGACCATTGTAATAAAGTAGACTAAATTGTACTTGCTGAAAGCCTATATCCAGTTAACCAGCCATTGAACTCTCAAAGGCTGTTAATGACGTCTATCATCATATCTATGTTTATGGTTACAAAGACCTTTCTTGTGAAATAAATTGGACCATTGTAATTTAAGAGTCAGTTTCATCAGTTCCCTCTACACATAAATATATTACAGATTAAAAAAATGGGGCATGGATATGTATGTTTACGCCCCAAAAGATGACTACAAGCACCGGGCCTACTGGAGAGAGCTGTACACTGTGGAGGAGGCAGAGCATCTCACGTCTCTCATAACTGCAGCTAAAGCCCAGGGTATAGTCTTCTGTTATGCACTGTCACCTGGTTTGGATATTACTTATAGTAATCAGAAGGAGATCACTACCTTGAAGAGGAAATTGGAACAGGTGAGTGTGGCAACAACCTGCGTTATAGGAGACAGTGTCTTCAGCCATTTTATTACATCAACAATTAAAAATACAGTTAAGAGTTTGTGTGTGTATGAGTATGGAAAGTGTGTGTGTGAGTGTGTAACAAGGTTCCAGTTTGACTCTGATGGATTGGATGATGGATGCATTGGAAGTATATTAAATAGGCGTCTTTATATCAAATGATCTCAAGTGGGAAGCTCATTTATCTAGCATGTTTTCTTGAGAGACCAAATTCGATGCTGTGCATCACACGCAAGGCATTTAAACCTTACATCTAAGACTTTCTTGAATTTTTACAAGACCTTGAATTTTTGAATATGCATATGTCATCTGGGACCCATATCTAGCTGGAGACAGTGCAGAGAAGGGGAATTAAGATGGTTCACACGATTCGTAATAGTGCCTATGAACAACGGCTAAAATATCTAAGATTAACCACAGTAGAAGAACGCCGACAGAGGGGACATCTCATTGAGGCTTATGAATACAACATACCCAGCTTGCCGGAAATATACTTGCACTTGCGAGGCCTTGAGACTATGGCGACTTTCTTCTAAAAAAACCCTAAGGTTTTCTGTCTAACCAAATTGTGACAGCCTGGAAACAGACTCCCAATAGTCGTGGCTCCCTTACTGAACTGCTTGAAGAACAGACTTGACAAGCTCTTTATCTTCAAGCTATTTGAAACACATGCATCAGTTCTCTAGTTGCTAATGTGCCATGCAATAGTCCTCGTAAGACAAGCATTTTTTTTTTATGTATGACCTGCCAAAGTGACTCTGCCTGATGGAAAGCATAAGCAGAATCCAAGAGTGGTGGTCATTGCGGATTCAGACAATGCAACAATGCAGCATGGTGACCCACACCATGGCGTCCTAGTGATGCTCCTAATATAATAATATTTTGTTTGGTTGTAGGTGTCCCAATTTGGATGTACGTGTTTTGCTCTGTTATTCGATGATATAGAACCGGAGATGAGTGAAGCAGACAAGCAGATTTTCCAGAGTTTTGCTCATGCTCAAGTAAGACAATTTGTTTTTAACTTACTGTTTGATTGACTAACTGTTGCCCGCGTTTGTTTCAGTTTTTGCAGCAAATAGTAGCCTATGTTTTAATCCAGGGTGTCATTTTCCTGCATACCAAATTCTATTAAAATTGGTCCAGTCGTTTGAGCGTGAAGAAGTAACAAACATTTATAATATTAGTGTGATTATTCTTATTTTTTAAAGACTACTCCTATATTTTCCTGTGTCGCCGGGGATTTTATAAACTTACGTAAGACTGACACAAAGAACACCCAAACTCAGAACAACCATTTGTGAATCACATAAGTGTTGTCCCATATGGGATTTGTTTGAACCAATAACACTCAGTGTAATAGAAAGTATCGAGGTAACTGCTTAATCCACTACGGCATCCGTGCTGTCTCGTTTATTTAAAAATAGTTCCAATTTGTTCCATAAGCTCGGTTAGTTGAACATCACTCTAATATAAAAAGTAAATATTCTAAAAACCAGTGTGCTTAACTGTTTGTAAAGTAAAAATAAACCAAAGCAACAGACAGACTGAATTTAAAAGTAATTGTTTAGTCGCTTGTATAATGAGGCTGTGAATTTTAATAGCGGCATGTTGTTTTCAAGGAGAAATTAAATATTCAGTATATATTCGCACATCATTTAAATAAATAAAATTGAAGTGTCTGTTTGTAATTTTAAATTAACAGCTTAACACTAAATGCATAATTATGAGAGTATCTACAGTACTTACTTACATGGAATGTCAATTTTTTGTTGTCTGTTTGTTCTGGCTAATCTCTGGAACAGCTAGACGATTACGGCAGGACTTTCACTGACAGATAGCTGATAATATAACTAGTAACTTGGCTACTTTTCTTTTAGAAAAAAATAGAACTAGCTTCACACACGGTGTTGCTCGCGGTTGTATATTGACGACTATAACCGCGGGGCGCAACTAGTCTATACAAATATGTAAATGTAATTATAGGGTAAAGCATATGTATGTATACACGATACATTTACCAGAATATCATTATTTTTTTTTTGTCTATCTGTCTGTTTGTTTGTTCCGCGTGATCTCTGGAACAGCTGGACCGATTTTGACGGGACTTTCACTAGCTGATAGTTGATGATCTAAAGAGTAACTTAGGCTACTTTTGTTTAGACCAACTTTGTCCCGCGGCGTACTATAATAACCGCAGGTAACGCCGCGGGGTTCAGCTAGTCATATTAAATTCTTGTATCACGTAATAGATAATATTAAGTTGCTGCCAGTTAGAAAACTCTAAGCGTAGAAACGCTTAGATTTTTTAAACTTAGCATAAACAGACTCTAGTAGAATAATATTTATTTTTAACCGACTTCAAAGAAAGGAGGTTTCTCAATTCGACCGTATATATATATTACTGACTGCCTTATTATTTGACTGCCTCGTTGGTCTCGCGGTTGGCATGTGCGACTGCTGATCGTGAGGTCTCGGGTTCGAATCCCGGGTCGGAACAAATGTTTATATGATCTACAAATATTTGTTTCGGAGTTTGGGTGTTTTCTATGTATAATATGTATGTATTTACAAAAAAAGAAGTACATATATATGTATTTGTATAAGTTGTCTAGTACCCATAACACAAGCTCTGCTTAGCTTGGGACTAGATGGCGTTGTGTGTTAGATGTCTGAAATATTTATTTATTTATATATATACTAGCTGCCCCGGCAAACGTCGTTTTGCCATACATTTTTTTTAAGGATGGGTGACCCTTTACTTTGAGATTTAAACTATCCTATCTCTCAAGTTGGATCGAACTGCACATGGTGTGCGAATTTTATTATAATCGGTTAAGTGGTTTAGCAGTCCATTGAGGACAAACATTGTGACACGAGATTTATATATATTAAGATATATTATTTTTTTGTATTCGCGGATAACTTCGTCATTTATGAACCGATTTTGACGTTTTTTTTATGGAAAGTAGATATACCAACGATGATAACCATGATACCATGATAAGTACACTAAGATCTGATGATGACATCCAAGAGAAATCGAGTCACACCTTGAAGTCGATTTATTTTTGTTAAAATTTTAACCCTTACAATTTTACCTGACAGGTATCTGTGACCAACGAGATCCACCAACACCTGGGCTGTCCTCGGTTCCTGCTGTGCCCCACGCAGTACTGTTCCACCCGCGCCGTACCCACTGTCAACAACTCGGAGTATCTCAACACCCTGGGAACTAAGCTGTTGCAGGAGATAGATATTATGTGGACCGGTGAGTACTGGATAAAGGGCTATTTGAATAACTCTTATGAAATTATTAAATACTAACTTTTACTTGCGGCTTTGCTCGCATTTAATAAAAAGTATCATATGTTACTTCTAATACCTCCAATAATATGTGTACAAACTTTCATGATGATCGGTTGAGTAGTTTTCACGTGAAAGAATAACAAACAGACTTACAATTACATTTAAAATATTTAATACTAGTTGTAGTTGTACACGCTCGCGTGTATGTCGTTATCGCGGCAAATAGTAGCCAATGTATTATTCTGATGTATAAGCTATATTACTGTAAAGTTTCATCCAAATCCGTCCAGTAGTTTTTGCGTACTCACAAACTTTTGCCTTTATAATCTGTGATGTGATTATTTAATATATTTAATAATTTTTTGGACATTTACACTGCGCCAACGAGGCAGTCTTTAAATTGGAAAGCAACTGTCTGTCTGTCAGGATTTAAATTTGGCATAGAGATTGACTTTTTAAAGCGTAAACTTGCACTCAGATGGAGACGCGGTGTAAAGCTAATACTATATATGTTACATGTTGTTAGTCAGAATTCTTAAACCAGTCAAAAATATTTTTAACCGGCATTGGGCAGTAGTACTTTGAGGGGCTCATAGTAAGAAAATAGTTTAACAAATTGCAAAGTTAAATTAATTCTTAAACCTTATATATTTAAATACTAAGTAAGTGCTATTGATTCGTGTTAAGAAAATAGTGACGAACTGACTGATCTACGAGTTTCAAGCTTGATACAATATGAACATTTCTTGGAACTTAAATAGTTTTTTCCACGGCTGAGCCTGCATGTATGTCGACTATCTAGATAAATAGTAGCCTAGGACCTTCCTCAAGAATCAAAGTATCTCCTTGGCAAATTTCATTGAAATTGGTGCAGCGGTGACAAATAGACAGTTACCTTCGAATTTATAATATTAGTACGAATTGGTCAGAGGTTGAGGCTTGATTGATGCAAGTGGACTTAGGTTCACTAATAGCTGCAACAAATATACTGTTATGTTGTTCATTGAATAAGTTATTATGGATTGTTTCAGGTCCGAAAGTAATATCTAAGACATTAACAACGGAGTGCATAGAAGAGATCACACAAGTGCTGAGACGTCCACCTGTCATATGGGACAACCTACACGCCAATGATTACGATCAAAAGAGAATATTCTTAGGTAAGTACTTGTGACGCCAAATCATCATCACCATCAACCTATTCCAGTCCACTGCTGGACATCCTCTCTAATTAGGGTTGCCAGATAGAAACTTATCAAATCAAATTGTCTTATTTATCACTGATTTTTCCATTCTTATTAGTTTTTATTAGTCAAAGTTTTTGCAAAACTGATCAAATTTCTGAGCAAGACACACCAAAATCGATGTCTGGTGATGACACCGGATTCGAACTTGATTAAATTCATGGACATTCGGTTCCGCTCTTTAGTCCATAATCTATTCGGTTGGCTAAATACTATCGTTGTTAGTTTATCTTGTCACAAAACTCTGAACTTTTCGGAATCCGGGATAATAAGGGTTATTTACCGGACACGGGACAAGACACTAAATTCCGGGACAATCCCGGATTTCCCAGTGATCTGGCAACCCTATCTCCAATTGCATTCAACTTGGTTCGATCTTCGGCTTCTAGCATCCAGCTCCTGCCAGCCGTCTTGCGCAGATCATTAATTACTCCAGTCGGTGGAAGTCATGTTTGCCAAGATATGGACTCCAACTTTTGTCGGTTTTGCGGCAATATATGTTCAGTTCCATGTCATATCAGCTTGCTAATTTTGTAGGTTATCTCAATGGCTTAGGTTTTCTGACGTATCACCTCATTCCTGATAGAATCCCTTAGAGAAACGGTGAGCATAGTCTTTTCCATAGCATGCTGAACGACTTTAAGCTTATGGATCAGCCGTACCGTAAATGGCCATATCATGATTTATATCTAATTATTATATTTATATTGCAACGTAATAAACTTATTTATTTTTCTTTAAAAAAGTCAACTCCAACATTAAGAATATACATAGACCAACTCCCTCTCTCCTAAAAACCCGTGTGGTTTATGCGAGAGAATCTGTATTTACATCTGTATGTAGATAATATTTTGAACAATAAAACAAAAAAAAAAAAAAAAAACATCCTGTGTCGTGTGGGACTTTACAAACATACATGAAATGGATACAAAGAAAATCCTCTCAGAATCACAACAATAATTTGTGGATCACACAGTGTTGTCCCATATGGGATTTGAAACCACAACACTTGTGTGGTAGAAAGCGGCAAGCATTTGAAAGTGTAAAGCATTATGTAAAGTTTCTTGTATTAATTTTTTGTGTGTTTGTCAGGTCCTTACTGCGGCCGATCTCCGGAACTAATCCCATTGCTGCGGGGAGTGCTGACGAACCCCAACTGCGAGTACAACGCGAACATGATCCCGATCTGGACGCTCGCGCACTGGGCCAGCTGCAGCCTCGACGCGCCTGCGCATAGTGAGTGTACACATGTTAAACTTTCATAATAATAACTAACTGCCTCGGTGGCGCAGTGGGAGCGTAGGCGACTGCTGTGCCTGAGGTCTCGGGTTCTATTCCCTGATGGGACCAAATGTCTGTATAATCTGCAAATATCCGTTTCGGAGTTTGTGTGTAGTGAACACACATATGTATAATATGTATTTACAAAAAAAAGTATATTAGTGTTTATATCAGTTGTCTAGTACCCATAACACAAGCTCTGCTTAGCTTGAGACCAGATGGCGTTGTGTGTTAGATGTCCGAAATCATCATCACTTCAGCCTACTGATGCCCACTGCTGGACATAAGCCTCCCTCATGGCGCGCCACTTCTCCCGGTCCTCTGCCTTCCGCAATACGCAGATGTCCGAAATACTCATTTATTATTTATTTAATGTTTTTAATGTACACCAGATTAAATAATTATTTACAAGAATTAATCACAAAGTTAATTTAAAAGTAGAGAAGTACAAGGAGCTCTCTTATCGCCTGGAGGCAATCTCTTACAGGCAACCATAGGAGGTCACTTACCCTCGGTAATTGTTTTAAATCTCCCGAGTGCAACTAGGCTATGAGTGCCTCAGTAGATCAAAAAACTCTTTTATAAGGAGAGGCTCTTATCCAGCAGTGGAGGTTTTTTTTTATAATTTATGGAATAGGCGGGCAAACGAGCAGACGTATCGCCTGATGGGCCTCCGGTATCCTCACTATACCGGTTTTCTGTGAGGCCGTGGTATCACTCCGGTCGAGCCGCTCCATTCATGCCGAAGCGTGGCTCTCCCTCGGTAAAGCTCAAATGCTCTTTGATGATGATGATGATGATGAGCTATAACATCATCATCATCAAGATCAACCTATCGCAGTCCACTGCTGAACACACTTAGTTCAATCCTGAACTTCAACATACTGTAGTGGTTATTTTCATGAGTTTGTGTTTTTACCAGTGGAGGCTGTGTCGTGGGACATCAAGTTGGAGCGAGAAGGAGAGCAGGGAGTCTGCGAAGATGAAGTACCTCTCACGCTTGGAAAGCATGTCTACCACCATAGACAAGCGCTTAGGTACCCACTGGTTACTCTTATGTATATTAGAATAATTTTATTTTCAACCAATTTTTAAACAGATTTTTCAATTCTATTAATTTTCTTTCGTGTGTATGTTACCGAAGTATTTGTAATTTCAAGAGCTTTAATGAAAGTATATACGATACTTACATAAAAAATCAATGTTGATTTTTTTGTCTGTTTGTTCCACGCTTGAACTGATTTCGACAGGGCTTTCACTGATAAGTAGCTGATGGATATAAGGAGTAACTTAGGCTACTTTTTTAGACTAGCTTAGCCTGCGACGTTACCCACGATTATTGTCGTACCACGTGTAACACAATGGTGTTCAGCTAGTAAACACTAAATTTACTTATAAGGGTTCTAAACAGACATTTAGGTTAATATGTAAATTACTTTTAATTTAGATTTATATGCTTACAGACAAGCTATCGACGAATGGCTGCCTGAATTCGCTATCCCGAAGACAGCTCAAGGCCCGGTTATTAAACCACAGCCAACGGTGACAGGTAATTTGTGTACGTGAATTCTGCATTTATCTAACTAATACTTTATTATAATTTTATATGGAACTAATCCCGTCGACACACCTACCACTGTAACCCTGTATACTAATATCAACAGCAGTGACCGGGGGAGTGGGGAAGAAAAATTAAACTGCCTTGGAACAACAACGAAATTAATCAGCCTAAAAATGGAGGAGTTGGTTAGGGCTAACGCTCAGAATTCTAATTGAGAATCTCAGATCAAAGTTGAGTACGCAGTTAAAGGGCAACTGTGCACTCTTGTATAACAAATAACTATAATTAAATCTAACCACTAAAATCACCCTTTACCACACGATTTCGAATTAAAACCGAAGATTCTCGACCCATTTCCTTCGAATACCACACAAACGCAGTCTAAACTTGTATAAAACCTTCGTTTGTATATTCCAGTGCCACCGGTGCCGATAATCCCGATCCTGCCGTCAGTGAACACGTGCATGTCTCTGATGACGGCCACGCACAACACGTCCACCACCAGCACCGCGGACATGGCGCCGGCCATCCCCACCGTCAACACCAGCCAGCTGCAGGCCCTGGCCGACGGCTGCTCCGCCTCCAACGACCGCCCCATTCTCTCCACCAGGGTCAGTACTCCGCAGCCGTCCTACCAACACCCTTAATAGTCTACTGCTGCACACGACCCAATGATGCAGAAGCCATAGTGTGGGTCACCATGCTGCATTCGCAATGAGTATGGTGACCACCACTCTTGGATTCTGCTAATGCTTTACATCAGGCAGAGTAGAGTCTTACCGTGGGAGAGCCACGCTTCGGCACGAATGGGCCGGATCGACCGGAGTGATACAACGGCTTCACAGAAAACCGGTCTGAAATAGCGCTTGCGCTGTATTTCACTGAGTGAGTGAGCATACCGGAGGTCCATACCCCAACCCCTCCTCCTCCTGACAATCTGTCATTTTACGTTGATTTTCTGTGCGAGGGTAGTACCGCCCCAGTCAAGCCGGCCCAACCGTGCTGAAATCAGCGTGAGTCTACTACTTTGTAAGTAAATGTGTGTTGCCCTTTTCAGAATATTAGATACAGAAAAGGACGAAAGATACTTATTTATATACAGTACCCAACCATCCTTGCAAATGCTAATAAATAATATTTTAAATTTCAGGTATCACCGATAGAAACCCTAAACCCTGTTGCGAACCCAGTCATGAATTCTCTGGTGTCCCCAACCAAAGTCATTCTAAACGAATCCATACCCAACCCTATAATACCTATCGCTAGCTCAAACATGTCCATACCATCAGAAATACCCGTATCAACTCTCCCCGTACCCATCTTAGGGTTAAAGGCTTTAGAAGAAAGCGGACACAAAGTAGATATGAACAAAACTGAGGATACATTACTCGGTGATAGTGTGTTGGAGAATGAGAGCTTCGAAGATCTGAAGAAAGGGGGTGACGATGGTGATCAGATTATTGTGGATGACGTTGAACCTCAAATTGAGGAACAGCAGAGGAATGGTGATATGAGTATCGGAGGTGAGATTTCAAGAAATAGTTTTATATTGTTAACAATAAAAGAGATATTTAAATTCTAATAATTATAAATGTGAATGTAAGTTTTTTTGTTACGCATTCACGCGGAAACTACTTAACCAATCATCATGAAACTTTGTTCACATATTCTTGAAGGTATAAGAAGCAACATAGAGTACTCTTTATAAATGGCGAGCGAAGTCGCTGGCGAAAGCTAGTTTTTAAAAATTTTATGAAGTTTTTTGCAGTACACTACATAGGTAGATAATATGTGCAAAAAGTAATATAAAAAATGTGATGATTATAATTTATTTTTGAAAAACTACAAAAAAAAAGAAGAAATGCTTTTTCGGGTGAAATATAATAATGATTGTGACCGTGGGGAAGGGGATGGATGAGTAAAATAGGAGAGATTATATATTGTTCATACCTTTTATAGGAACTGATACTAGTGTTGCCACTTAAAACTAATGATAGTGTTACCACTTAAAACTAATACTAGTGTTACCACTTAAAAATAAAAATAACTACTGTAGTCAGTGCCAGACACAAGGAATGCCTAAAATATAATTCTTAATCCTTATCGTTTTATCTAATAATAAAATTTGTAAAGTTTGCTGGTTTTAGAGCGCTACGCAGTGGTTCTAATTTTGTTGTTGACATCACTAAACTGGCTGAATTGGCAGTGGGCAGGCCATATTAGCCGAAGAACTGATTACCGTTGGGGTAGACGGGTTCTTGAGTGGAGACCGCGTCTCGGCAAACGTAGTGTAGGACATCCACAGGCCAGGTGGAGTGATGATCTGCGCAAGATGGCTGACAGGAGCTGGATGCGAGAAGCCGAGGATCGAACCAAGTGGCGCGAAATTGGAGAGGCCTATGTCCAGCAGTGGACTGCGATAGGCTGATGATGATGATCACTAAACAAAATTTCACTAAAATTTGTTGTTGAAAGATATACTTTAATGTCATTCGTTTACAGTTCATTTTTCGATATCTCAAACCTTAGCTTTCACTATATGCAGGCATATTCAGCTCAGTACCAAATAAAAGCTGATTGGAGGCACACGATTGTTTATTACTTAAAAACCCTTGACAAACATTGCCACCTTATTACCAAAACAATTGTCGCCATAATACGAACATGATAATATCATGAATTGTGATTTGTGACAAACAATTTTATAGACATACCTTTCCACTAAACTGAATCACGTAATCACTATCATCATAAAAAATAATTCTACATTATTAAAAAAAAACCATTAAGAGTTTAGGACGTCTAATTTTACTGCGACATGTGTAGTTTTACGTCTCACGTTGCACGTTTTAAAGGTTCAGCAAGAATAGAAAATGATGGCCTAAGTTGAGTAATTTAACTAATTTTGGTTATAATATAACTTGTTTAAATAATAAACAAGCGTGTGTCTCTGATTAACGTTTATTTGGTACTGAAATAAGCATTGTGAATACTAAGATTTCAGATGTAAAAAAATTGACTGGTCCTAAGTAAAAATAAGGTATATAATCCAACAACAATTTTTAGTGAATTTTAGTTCAGTGAGGTCAACAACAGAATTAGCACAGGATTTGTTCTGGATTGTTCTGTGTTAAAGTAGTCTGTACAAATAAATAAAATTAGAGTGTCGGTTTGTAATATTAAAATAACCGCTTTTTACTAAATGCATATGTATGTATATATATATATATATATATATATATATATATATATATATATATATATATATATATATATATATATATATATATATATATATATATATGTATACACGGTACATATACCAAAAATGTTTGTCTGTCTGTCTGTCTGTTTGTTCCGGGTAATCTCAAGAAGGCTGGACCGATTTTGACGGGACTTTTACTGGCAGATAGCTTATGATCCAAGGAGTAACTTAGGCTACTTTTTTTAGACTAACTTTGTCTCGCGGCGTTACTCGCGGTGCGATGATAACCAACTAGATAGTTCAGCTAGTTCAACATTAAGTAAAAGAACACTGTCACTAAGGTCACGCTTCTGATAGTGCTTCACTATTTTGTAACGTACGTCATGCAGTTTCCGTGGTGTAGCGGTTATCACATCTGCCTAACACGCAGAAGGCCCCCGGTTCGATCCCGGGCGGAAACATATCTTTTTGTCATTTTATAAATATTTAAAATAAACTTAAAAATATGTGACTAAAGTTTTTTTTTAGAATTTAAAGCATATAAAATAATTTAATTATTAAAATATAGTTTTTTGACACTGACCCCTGACACTGTTGTGCAGGTAAACAAACTGCCATATA
Source organism: Spilosoma lubricipeda (assembly GCA_905220595.1). Taxonomy (NCBI): domain Eukaryota; kingdom Metazoa; phylum Arthropoda; class Insecta; order Lepidoptera; family Erebidae; genus Spilosoma; species Spilosoma lubricipeda. The sequence continues at coordinate 2,961,917 of HG992296.1, forward strand.
GGTAAAGACGTTCCTAAGTGTGAGCCATCTCTAATCATACAGTCAATAAAATTATATATCTAATATATTATATTCCAGATACTCCACAAACGCTTAGCCCGAGTCGTGCGTCGATGTTGGAGCCCCTCGACGTAGACCCGCCCTCCGCAGCAGCCACCGACCCTGACGTGGTTATGAACGATGGCATGAGCGAAGTGAGTCACTGTTTATTTTACAACTAGCTGAACCCCGCGGTGTTACCCGCGGTTATTGTTGTACCGCGAGTAACGCCGCGGGACAAAGTTAGTCTAAAAAAAGTAGCCTAAGTTACCCCCCGGGTCATCAGCTACCTGCCAGTGAAAGTCCCGTCAAAATTCGTCCAGCCGTTCCAGAGATTACCCGGAACAAACAGACAGACAGATAGACAAAAAAATTTTTAACTACATTTTTGGTATATGTATCGTGTATACATACATATGCATTGATTAAAAAGCTGTTATTTTAATATTACAAACAGACACTCCAATTTTATTTATTTGTATAGATAATTACACATCTATACAAATCAATTAAATTGGAATGTCTGTTTGTAATTTCAAATTAACAGCTTTTCATTAAATGTATATGGAAGTATATACAGTACTTACATAAAGAAAACAATTTAAAAAAAAAATATGTCTGTTGTTTATTTCGGCTAATCTCTGGAATGGCTGTAGCAATTTTGTTGGGATTAACACTGAAGAGCAGAAGTAACTCAGACTACCTTTATATTAGACTAGCTTCGGACCACGGTGTTACTCGCGGTTTTATTTGTTAAGGTGTAATACAAACCGCGGGGAGCAGCTAGTTTATATAGTAAAGGTTGTACGTGCACAAATATTAAGAAAATTTAGTTGCTTTTTAGATCACATTCTATTATTGATTTTCCATGGTGACACTGAAAGTCGTAAATGGAATGAGTAGATAAGTAAAATAAAAAATACTAAGTTGATTTAATTTTTCGACGTTTTACATTAGTATATTTGTTATAAAGTACTATCGACAAACTTGATTCACAGCCCACTTTGCCGATAAATAGTTTAAAACCAACCGTTAAAACAAAAAAGATTTCCATCTACAGTACATGCCGCACTTAGAACGTTTTAAATATTAAGCTAGCTACGTCAATACTGGCCGGAGATATAAGAGCTAATCGCTGCTAAAGCTGGAGCTAGAAGGGAAACGTCGCAACATCATCGAGTTTGGACTCGTTTGATTCGTATCGAGGCTCATGTCGAGGCATTCCGTCGGGGCAGTAAAAGCCTGTTTTTAAAAAGCTTTTTAATTTAATTTTTTCGATACTGCAACAGATAATTCGTTGTGTAATTAAATGATAGATAGCAAGGTTGGTGTATTTCACGAATGTATTTCAATTTCTGTAAGAAAGTAAGCTTATGGGCGGGTTATGATTCAACTATGTCGATAGTACATACACATATTGTTTTAAAATTCAATGAAGGAATCCAAGAAAGAGCGAGATTAAACTTTAATACTGTGTTTTAATTTCAGAACGGATCAATGCAGGTGGAACCGAGTCACAGCCCACTCAGCACCGATATGATCATCGAACCTGTAGATATTGTTGAACCATCTGAAGTTGTGGATGAGTGAGTTTATATAACATCAAGCATTTTTATAACGACTCCAAATATATATATATCGAGAATAATTGGAAAAACTGCATTATGGTGTAGGGCAAGGGACTCCCAAGGCTGACCGGATGAGCTTTTGCCAGCAAACTTTAACTTTATCGTCATCGTTAGCTTTTTTTCTAAATTGAGTTAGTTATTTATTTGTCAAAATGTCGGTATATGTCATCATTAATTACAATATGGCTTATTTAGATCCCACCAGTATTTGTGGTATACAAATATTTATATTTACTTAGACCGCTATGAAATGGTATAAATATTTCTATCCGTTGAATCCTTAGTTTTGTAATATAATTTAGTTTGTTGTATTACTGCTGTTAAATATACATCTGCCATACACAGTTTTGCTACATCCAAAGGTTTGACTAGAAAAAAGTGCCTGTAGAATTAAGTCCGCCTGTAATACGTTTAAATAAATGGTCAGCCATTTGATTTCTACGTGGAGTGACTTCCATTAGACCTCGACAAGTCAAGTACCAAGCGATATACTATATATAATGATGTGTAGTAAACTTGTTAAGGTTGCTTAAGTTGTGTGACGAGCTTGTAAAACAGTATCGGTTTGTCCGTGTGTCAGGGTGGCGTCGGTGGAGGGGTCGGAGTGGGTGGGGCAGGCGCTGGTGGCGGACGACCTGGTGCTGCTGGTGGACCTGTTCTACCTGCCCTTCGAGCACGGGTCGCGCGGCCTGCGCCTGCTGCACGACTACCACTGGCTCACCGCGCACGCCGGCTGCCTGCTGCCCAGCCGCGCCAACACCGAGGTGCTGCTCCCGACGCTACTTCACTCTCATGTCAACTACTTACGTCTGTTACTACTCTTTTATACAAATCAAAACAACAACACGTCGACCTTACTGTGACCTGACTACAGTGCTGATGATGTAAGAAAGCGTGCTATCAAACCGGCGATGCGGTTGAAAAATCGAACATTGCCCGCGTTAGCGGGTCTAAATTGATACGTCTGCTCGTTTGCCCTTTATTCCAAAAAATACCTATCAATTAACATTACATTGTTCATTATTTTTGCTATTTGTACAGTACAGTACTTGAAAAGTGTATTATTTACCACCTTATTTACATCTGTCCCAAAGGCAGTGTACAGTCGCAGACAAAAAATAACTTTTCCCGTTAGCTTTTAATTTTTTCTTGTACACAAACCTTGTCCTCGCAGTAACGAACACACCTATACAATAAAAAAAGTTAAATCTTTGAGATCAGGATTGGTGGTATGTATCATCCTCTGTATCATCATCGTCATCATCATCATCTCAGTCGAACCAGTTTCACTTCTGGACATAGGCCTCCATTAAGTATCTCCACAACAACCGCTATGCAACCTTTACCAGGTCGGGCCACATTGTGGAGGCTTAACAACTCACTCAACTTTATGGCCCAATCGGCCATCATTTCTCCAACGTTTTTGCTTTCAATATTGTACAAAATAATATATATTGTCTGTTATGATCAGACGAGCGAATGGCGTCGTCGTCGCAGTCGTTTCGCGTGGTGGATGTGCAGGACCCGGCGCCTGGCGCGGCGCCTGGCGCTGGCCAAGAACCGGGAGCTTCACGCCGAGCTGCAGCCCTACGTCTGGGACCTCTGCGCTGTGCTGGCACTCCTCGACGGCTTCCTGCGCTGGCTCGGTATGGACCCTCACCTTTAATATACCACTCCTGGATGTACGATTAGTGCTCTACTAAGCCAAAGGTTGTGGATTCGATTTCCATTCAGGACAAAACTTTGTATGATGAACACGATCATTAGTTCTATCCTTTGTTATATATGATCCTGCCACAGGACGTAGTCTGCCTGATGGAAAGCATGAACATATTTAGTACACTCATTGCAAATGCAGGCAATGCAGCATTTTGACCCACACTACAGCTGTATATTTTGATGCTTCAGCATCATTCTGTATACATTTAGTAAAATATAAGTATTTTATCAGCAGTCTGGTTATCATGGTTACAGGCTTTGACTAGTTTGGGATCAGACAACCTTGTATGATGTGTGAAGATATTATTCCATACAAAGGACCTCGAAGAAGAATATGTCTGCACCCAGGACATTTTCTTTTCGCTGATCCGTCCTTACTTCTATTTCTTGGTGATTGCTTTGAAGCCCTGCCAGGAACGCGAGCCTCTACTCACAAACAAAACGACACATTGTTAAATCTGTTAATGGAATTTCCTAACATAGCACCAATAACCACCATCTAATGTGAATACACAGTGTCACCCGCACCTGTTCATGTCAAGTGTGTAGTGTGGATTAAGGGATCAAACTTCAATGACAACTTCACTGCATAGAGAAGGAAGACTTGAAGCAAACCCTATACAAACCCGTTTGGCCAGTGTAGTGGCCAAAACCTTCTTTCTACGGAGAGGCCTATGTCCAGCAGTGGACTGTAAATTAATTTCAGACTACTAAAAGTGCTCCCACGCAGCAATTATATAATGTTAGAGTATGGATGTTGGATGACACTTTTTAACAAATTGTAACAAAAGTTATCAAATATTACTGATGTTATACAACATCATGTAACATATAACATGTTGTAGCAAGTGTTATCGTGTTACACAACTTTTTATAACGTTATTAAACTACTGTGTGGGAACACCTTACTAATTGTTATACTAAAACTTACATTAAATGTAAACAATTTTTAAGTCCAATATGCTTGTTTTTTACAGAAATTGGCAAGTTCCCACCTAACATAGCAGCAAATACACAAGGAAGTTACACATGTAAGTTATTTTAATAATAATAGTAGTTACTAGCTGTCCTCTCTGATTTACTCGCTTTACAATTACCGCTCCACTCTGATGGTCTAAAAGATGTATATTTCTTTTAATGCAGCATATGTTCTGAAACAATAGGGTAATTGACACCTTAGTCAAATTAGTTACATTTTATCATCAGTCAAAATGATAACTTTGTATGAAAAATGTACTAAATACAAACTTGTGACGTCACCGTTTTAGACTGCTCAATTGAGCAATATATTTCAGTGTTGATTTGATTAAAGTTTGTAATAGTTATGCTTTCACGCCTAATACGCTACTGATTGATGACTGACTATTAAAGTTACATACATATGTCTGATAAACAGTAATCGATTAAAAAATAATATTTTCGAACATTTTTGCTATCCGACAGCGGCGAGTGCCCTATTATTAAATTTGGCTTGGCGACGACTTCAAATAGATTTTAGATACCTAGCACACATAATAATACTACTATTTAAATGAATAAAGAATAAGGTATAAACAAGAATTGGCGAAGATGAAGAGCCAGTTTATTTTACGCTTTTAAGTGTTTTCTGGCAGGGAGTTTTCGTTGTTGAGTTGTCTACAGCTGTGTTATGACTTTCGCGAGTTGGACACTTATTTTTTATGTATAGCAAGACTGAGTCGCTATAAAATTATTAAAAAAAAGTTACTTAACCTTCTAATTCCCGTCGTTTCGTTTAAGAGTTCCTACAACTTTTGTTTTATTTATTATTTATAAGACCAGTATTTTCCTTAATCATTATTTTTAACAGTTATTTGTATTATTATTTTAAGATGTTTCAAGAAGTATTGACTTAAGATTTATGGACAAATATTTCATACACTTTTCAACTAGTCATTTTGAAACGAGAGACAATAATTGTGCCGGTTTTTTACTATTAATAGTGTTTTACTTATATTATTTTTAGGGGTCTTAGGGTTTTTCGACTTAGCTTTATAGACAAATACTTTTGTGAGTTGGCAATACTGACTTGAAACACTTGTTGCTTATGTTTAGTGGCTACTCGAAGACTGTGCGTAGTAACTCATTTAAAAAGTGATCGTGAGAGACAACTGTTTATTTTTTTAATAAACATTTTCATTGGGGCTACAGTTTTTGTACCACTTGTGGTATATAAGTCCGCGATTGGACATCGTCGCATTTGAATCACAACTAACGTACACACACAACGTACTATCACAACTCCGTGACATGGAAGCATTTGTTCGTCGATGTGTATATTGCACAGTTAGTCGCGGCATAGGCCCAATAGCTTACCTAATCTATGACTTTCTGTTGAGTATAATCGTACCTGCCCAAGCATTTTCTTTCAATAGACGGCCAAATATATACGCCTTAGAGTATTGGTAAGTATGCTAAAACTTCAAAATAATATTTATTAACGAAGTTTTTATAATCGACTAACCTTTGACTACGGTTTCGCCTGGGTATATGTCGGTTATCGCAGTAAATAGTAGCCTGTATGTTATTCTGATCTATAAACTATGACACTATAAACTTTCATCTAAATTCGATAAGTACTTTTGTAAAGGTGCTCCCACACAGCAATTATGTAAAGTTATAAGACATTGTGTAACACGAAAACATTTTATAACATTTGCTACAACATGTTATATGTTTTTTTTAACTTTTGTTATAATTTGTTTAAAATGTTATCCAACATTCTCTGACATTATATAACTGCCGTGTGGGAGCACCTTTAAGTAACAAACATGTTCACAAACTTTTGGAGTTTTATTAATATCATATTAATTATATTTTTTAATTTTTGAATCTCCAAATTTTACCAACTATTTCCTATGACATGCGATAAGCTATGAAATATATCTTCAGTTTGTTAATTGTATTCATTAAAAGTGATTTTTTACTTGACACAATTTTTTGTTTTGGCTATACTAAATTCTGTAGTCGCAAAGATATTTAGAGTTTTTGACATTTAGGTAGGTACTTGTACTAAAACCATGCGTGAGAATTGAGAATGCTTTTAGGTGAACGATAGACACAGAAGTGGTTTGTTCAGTTTAAGATGTACTCAATGACAAAGCATGAATCGCGGTCCGGTTCCTTCAATTTCCGTTTTTCCATTTGTTCAGACGAATATCTTCACACACTTTTTAAAAATTCATTTAAACTGAGACAATTATGCCGATGTTCATACTGTTTTACTTAAATATTTTTTAAGGGATCTTAAAGTTTTTCGACTTAGCTTTATGGACAAATATTTTTGCGAGTTGGCAACACTGGATCAGGTGAACTATATTATATACTTTGACATGACATGAAACAGTTGTGCTTATATTTAGTGGTTACCCGAAGACTGTGTGTGTAGTACCTAATTTCGTACATTTAATTTTAATAATTTAAAAAGTGATTGTGAGAGACAAATGTATAAAAAACGACTACAGTTGCTGTACCACGTGTGATATATTAAATCACGATTAGACTTTGACGCGTGTGAATTTTTAATTAGTCCATGTCCAGTCTTTGCCACGTGTGAATTTTAAGTTAGTCAGTGTTCCGACGTTCCAGTGTAGATACAAAAAAAAACAGTTAAAATAATTATTACCGTAACAAATAAACATTAGTTAATTTCTTTGCTATTATCACAACACCGTAACATGTTGGCATTTGTTGGTCGATGTGTATACTGCATATTTAGTCACGGCATAGCCCCCATAGCTTATCTAATCTATGACTTTTTTTTGAGTATAATCGTACCTGCCGATGCATTTTCTTACAATATGCGGCCAAATATATACGAATTAGAGTATTTGTAAGTATGCAAAAAGTTTAAAAATTGAAGTATTTATAATCGACTAACTTTATACCACGCCTGTGTATATGTCGGTTATCGCGGTAAATAGTAGCCTCAATGTTATTCTGATCTATAATCTGTGTTACTATAAAGTTTCATCGAAATTCGTTAAGTAATTTTGTAAAGTAACAAACATCAGCACATATTCACAAACTTTCGGAGTTATAATATTAATATCATATTAATTAGTTTTTCAAATGTATTCATTAATAGTGTTTTTTTTCTAGATACTTTTTTTTTTGGCTGTATTACATTTAATAGTCGCTTTTTAGAAAGATATTTCGAGTTTTTGACATTTATGTACTTGTACTAAAACAATGCTTGAGAATTGAGAATGCTTATATATCAAAATAACAGGCTACTATTTGCCGCGATAACCGACATATACGCGGGCGGAGCCGTGGGCAACAACTAGTTTTTCATAATCTAGCGAACCGGTCCGACTTCACACTCGTATTTCTCTAATTACTCGTAACTCTATTGTCTCTACTGTGTTTATAATATTAAAATAACCGTTTTTTTTCTAATGCATGTGTATGTATGTATACACGGTGCGTATACCGATGACCGATTTTGACGGGACTTTCATTAGCAGATAGCTAATTAATTATATAGGGAGTAACTTAGGTTACTTGTTTTATTCTAGCTTTGCCAACAACAAAGCGGTTTTCAGCTAGTAATAAATATAAGCCTTCATCTATACTAATATATAAAGCTGAAGAGTTTGTTTGTTTGTTTGAACACGCTAATCTCAGGAACCGCTGGTCTGATTTGAAAAATTCTTTCAGCATTAGATAGCCCATTTATCGAGGAAGCCTATAGGCTATATATCATCACGCTAAGACCTACAGGAGCGGAGCACCAATGAAGAATGTAACAAAAACGGGGGAAAATTATCACGCTACAGGCAATAGAAGACGCAAACGAGGTTGCGTTGGTCCGCTAGTATTAAATCACTCTGTTTGCTGAAAACTGCATTAAAATCAACATAATTTTATGCCATTTGAAGATTTATTCGTAATGCGGTTCTGTATTGTCAGGGTTCTCGAAGGGCTGGCGGGAAGCCTTCGAGAGTGGTGGTCAGGAGCCGTGGGTCTTTCGCGGTGGGTTAACCGCGGACTTGCGGCGCTTGTTACCGGTAGAGTGTTCCAGCGACGCGCTGCGCCCCGTTACCGCCCCGCACCACCCGCCCTTTACCGTGCGCCCCTATACCCCTGGGGACGAGGCCCAGGTAACCCCCACCCCTCTTTCTAGCCTCTTATTACCTTACTATTTTGTGATTATATATATATTTATAAATAAAAATGAATCGTCGAAATGTATGACCGACTGCACCACATTGAAAAATTCTTTCATTTTTGTGTTCGTATTTGTCAGGACATGATTTGTATTAAAGTAAATTATAAGAAAACCGGAAAGCTCCGTGCTAGCTACCCGTGGGAAGCTCCAGAGCGTACTTCTTCTTAAAAGGCCGATCTTTTGTTCTAATCTATCTCGTTGACCAGACAAACTGGTACCTACGGAAACTTGAAACAAACCATTCAAGTTTCCGTCTGTTTACAATCTCCCTTAATTCACCTATTACCCTTAATTTGTCCTGAACGGGAATCAAAGTTACGACCTCCAGCTTAGTTGTCAAGCTCTGACTATTAGACCAGCAATCGCTCTAATGGTTAGAGACCCTCAGTGGCGTAGTGATATCGTATGCGACTGCTGTGCCTGATGTCTCGGGTTCGATTCCCAAATGTTTGTATGATCTGTAAATATTTGTTTCGGAGTTTGGGTGTTTTCTACGTATTATATATATGAATTTACAAAAATATAAGTAAATATGTATTTATATCAGCTGTCTAGTACACATAACACAAGGTCAGCTTAACTTGGGATTAGATGGTGTTGTGTGTTTATTGTCCGCAATATAAAAAAAAATCCTAATAAATTTATAATATTCCAGGTTAGTGATATATGTCACAAAACCTGTCGTGACGGCTCGGATTGCAGCGATCTGTTCCCTAGCGACTTACAAACCTTACCGGCCGATAGGTAAGTACTTTTTAAACGTATTAAATCGTTAACTTTTTTTTACACAATTTGCATCTTGCACAACGAAATTTTTTTTGCTAAACATGTTTAAGAACTCTATGTTAAACATCTAAACTCACCTATTTAGCGGCGCTAATCGTGTTTCGTCGTCTCGCCCACACTTGCAGGGCGCGCCGGTGCACGACCCCTTATCACATTAACTAAATTTATCTGCTGTTATCATTGTCTAAGTGGGCGCTAAATTTGTTTAAGCTAAACGTGTCTATGCGTTTAACTAATTTTGTTTAGTAGTTATTTAAGTCGAACGTTGTGCAAGTCGCCCTTGGACTTATTTTTTACTGCACGGATATGGTAGTGTACCCTACACGAGACAACTGGTTGTTCACATATTGTTGAAATGAGTCTGGATGTTTTTTGTGTCCCTTTTCATTTAAGTTTGTAAAGCCACACAGGATTTATTCCTTATGTATCTAATATATAAAATTCTCGTGACACAGTTTTCGTTGCCATACTCCTCCGAAACGGCTTGACCGACTTTGATGAAATTTTTTGTGCTTAACCGGTATCTATGAGAATCGGCCAACATCTATATTTCATCCCCCTAAATGGTAAGGGTGACCCATCCCTAATTATTTTTTATGGCAAAATAACGTTTGCCGGGTCAGCTAGTATTTAAAAAAACTATTCCCGAAGATTCATGGACGGGAAGGGAATTTGGGAAATTAAAAAAAAAGATCATCAGTTTGGCTGTTTTGAAGAATGAACACCTCAGGAGGCTTCCGAACTTCTGCAATAACTATTCTAATATGCATAATAATCGTTAATAAATTTGTTTATTTTCTTAAAAATATATTGGAGTATGAAAAAATACTGATATTTTTAAGGTGCATTTTGCAAAAAATTATGAATATTGTTCAGTGATCAAAAATGTTGCAAAAATTTCATGTATAAAATAGGAGTACACAAATAATCATTTCACAAATATAAACCCATATTTTATTTTAACTGTTATGAAGCGCCTTTACTCATCATAAATATTGTTTAACAGATTAGTAGCACCGTTCCTCACTTTGACACCGGAGTTCTGTATGGTGATAGAAGACGACGAAGAGGTTATTCCTTACGAGTTGGGCTCGTCTGATCTGGAGGAAGACCCTGAGAAACCAGCAAGGGAACCTAGAATTAATGGTAAGTCAATTCGCATTCGCATTGGATTTATACTAAATTTAAAAAAAAAAATATGTATAGTAAAATTGGTAGAGCTTTCATAATCACCAGCTTTTAACAGTTCACTACCTTTTCTAAGGTGATACCTATCTCATGAGATAGGTATCTCCTTGGAAAAAGTTTGGTCAGCTATATCACGCTGGTCTATTTTAGACAGACTGGTTTCTTTCTTCTTTCTTTCAAGTGTTTCTTCTCACTGAAGTCATGTTGTCTTTCGTAGTTGGCTTCTTTAGTCGGTTCTTACCAGTTCTTACGATATTCTGTTGTTGTTAATGATAGCAAAGGAGCAGTAATAAAATGATGATTTACTCGACAGGCATGAAACCTGAGATAGTAGGCTATGCATGTGCAGCTCTGAATAGCAAGGATTTCTACAAGCGGCAGGAGATCGCGTGGATACCAGAGATGTGCACCAAGTACCCCGAGGAACTGACCGAGAGGGAAGACCTCAGTCAAGCTGCCAAGGTAAATTATTATATTGCCTTAATAATGTGTAGTGGAAAAAGTGTGTGTCTAAGAACCCATTTAGGTTGTAAATTTTTCATTCTCTTTATTATTTTAAAGTTATTGAATTCGCATAAAGAATCTTGTAGAGTTTGTAAAAGAGAATCTTTATATAATTGAACATCGCTGCGCTTATAATTTATCTCTTAGTGAATTTCATGTTATATAATTTTATTTAGATCCAGAAAAACAATATGAGAAAAAAGTTAAAATTAGCATGGGACCTATATTACTGCCGTCGAGGATGCCATATCTATTGAAGTTAGTTTATTGTAATTCCTAACATTTATTTTAGGTAGGTTCTAGCCTTCGCACTTATTCTCTCTATTATATCTCTTATGAACTTAGTCTCTCTATGGGGTGTACGTAATCGCTTGACTTTTGCACCAAACAAAACATTCCAGCTACTTCTGAAAGGTAACCTCAAATCACCGCCGTGTATTAAATTTCAAAATGTTACTGTTAAAAATAAAACCTCGGTTTGCTATTTGGGATTAGTTTTAGAAAGAAATTTTTCATTTATCGAACATATTAGAACAGTTAATGAAAAGTCGTGACGAGAATATCAACTGCCACATGGGGTCTTTCATTTAATACATTAAAAATCATATATGGAGCTACTTATTTGGGTGCTGTTTGCTATGGTGCTCCCGTATGGGCCGATAGAGCGACTGTAGGTGCTGTCCGTCGCAAACTGCTACAAGGCCAACGACTTGCATTAATCTTCTTGTGCAAAGCATATAGGACGGTTAGTACTGAGGCTTTACCGGTGTTGGCGGGTGTTCTTCCGGTCGATCTCGAGGTGCAAAGACGTGCAGCCATGTACTATTCTACAAAACAAAACATGGAATGCGATTTTTTGGGCGTACGAGACCGCGATAAAATCATAAGATTGTTTCAACAGCAGTCCAATGTCTATGACGACCTAATGGATGAATGGCAACAACGCTGGGACGAATCATCAAAGGGGCGCCACCTCTACCAGTTTTTTCCATCTGTTCGCGAACCGATGTCAAGGACATGGCTCGAGGTAGATCACTGTGTCGCTCAATTTCTTACGGGCCACGGTAACTTTAAGAGCAAACTACACTCATTTAAATTAGTCGATTCACCATTGTGTCAATGCTCAACACCCGATACTAGCTGTGAACAGTCGGCTCATCATGTTCTCTGGGAGTGTAGTCTTTGGTACAATGAACGTAACACAATGCTAAATAGCTTACAAATGACATCTGGGGCGGTATACTATGGGGATCTTGTGTCAACTGCGGTGAATTTCCGTGCGTTTAGGCGATTCTGCCATACATACTATAGTAATCCAATATAGCTCACTTAGGACCCCTAATACTTTATCCGTGGTGCTTCCCGGTTTAAAAAAAGGTGTCTGCCTATTTTGACTTCATTTTGTCTCCCGCTTTGCTAAGGAGAGAAGTGGACTTATCATATTTCCAACTCCTCCTGTTTTTCTTCTGATTAATTTCGTTGCGGGTTCCAAGACAGTTAATATTTTTTCCTGGGACTTCCCGAGTGTCATAACTCGGTGTGTTCGTGGGTCACTGCTGTTGATCCTGGTGTACAGGAGTTACAGCGGTGGGCGTGTGGGTGGGATTAGTCCCATTAAAAAAAAATAGCCTTCGCATAATTTGTCAACAATATAAATAGCAGGATACCTCCTCCCCTCCTCATTTGCTAAGTTTTAAAGTCTGTAATGGAGATAGAAAGTCATCAGACAGTGTTAAAAGCTTTCGCCAGGTCTAAGTAGAGCACAAAGAGCAAAAGAACCTGTCTTTAAGTGAACGTTGTGGTTTGCAGGAGTGCGTGCGGCACTTCCACCAGTTCAGCTCGTGGGCGCGCGCCCCCGACAGCGTGACGCGCGCGCACCCCGCGCTGCTCACGTGCTGCGTGCTGGCGCCCTGCCGCGACCCGCTCGCGCCCGCCCGCCTGCTCACCTGCCTGCTGGCCGCGCTCCGAGCTCACGGTAAGTGCACACCCACACCCACACCCATGTAGCGCGCCATGTGCTGGCGCCCTGCCGCGACCCGCTCGCGCCCGCCCGCCTGCTCACCTGCCTGCTGGCCGCGCTCCGAGCTCACGGTAAGTGCACACCCACACCCACACCCATGTAGCGCGCCATGTGCTGGCGCCCTGCCGCGACCCGCTCGCGCCCGCCCGCCTGCTCACCTGCCTGCTGGCCGCGCTCCGAGCTCACGGTAAGTGCACACCCACACCCACACCCATGTAGCGCGCCATGTGCTGGCGCCCTGCCGCGACCCGCTCGCGCCCGCCCGCCTGCTCACCTGCCTGCTGGCCGCGCTCCGAGCTCACGGTAAGTGCACACCCACACCCATGTAGCGCGCCATGTGCTGGCGCCCTGCCGCGACCCGCTCGCGCCCGCCCGCCTGCTCACCTGCCTGCTGGCCGCGCTCCGAGCTCACGGTAAGTGCACACCCACACCCACACCCATGTAGCGCGCCATGTGCTGGCGCCCTGCCGCGACCCGCTCGCGCCCGCCCGCCTGCTCACCTGCCTGCTGGCCGCGCTCCGAGCTCACGGTAAGTGCACACCCACACCCACACCCATGTAGCGCGCCATGTGCTGGCGCCCTGCCGCGACCCGCTCGCGCCCGCCCGCCTGCTCACCTGCCTGCTGGCCGCGCTCCGAGCTCACGGTAAGTGCACACCCACACCCACACCCATGTAGCGCGCCATGTGCTGGCGCCCTGCCGCGACCCGCTCGCGCCCGCCCGCCTGCTCACCTGCCTGCTGGCCGCGCTCCGAGCTCACGGTAAGTGCACACCCACACCCACACCCATGTAGCGCGCCATGTGCTGGCGCCCTGCCGCGACCCGCTCGCGCCCGCCCGCCTGCTCACCTGCCTGCTGGCCGCGCTCCGAGCTCACGGTAAGTGCACACCCACACCCACACTCATGTAGCGCGCCATGTGCTGGCGCCCTGCCGCGACCCGCTCGCGCCCGCCCGCCTGCTCACCTGCCTGCTGGCCGCGCTCCGAGCTCACGGTAAGTGCACACCCACACCCACACTCATGTAGCGCGCCATGTGCTGGCGCCCTGCCGCGACCCGCTCGCGCCCGCCCGCCTGCTCACCTGCCTGCTGGCCGCGCTCCGAGCTCAAGGTAAGTGCACACCCACACCCATGTAGCGCGCCATGTGCTGGCGCCCTGCCGCGACCCGCTCGCGCCCGCCCGCCTGCTCACCTGCCTGCTGGCCGCGCTCCGAGCTCACGGTAAGTGCACACCCACACCCACACTCATGTAGCGCGCCATGTGCTGGCGCCCTGCCGCGACCCGCTCGCGCCCGCCCGCCTGCTCACCTGCCTGCTGGCCGCGCTCCGAGCTCACGGTAAGTGCACACCCACACCCACACTCATGTAGCGCGCCATGTGCTGGCGCCCTGCCGCGACCCGCTCGCGCCCGCCCGCCTGCTCACCTGCCTGCTGGCCGCGCTCCGAGCTCACGGTAAGTGCACACCCACACCCACACCCATGTAGCGCGCCATGTGCTGGCGCCCTGCCGCGACCCGCTCGCGCCCGCCCGCCTGCTCACCTGCCTGCTGGCCGCGCTCCGAGCTCAAGGTAAGTGCACACCCACACCCATGTAGCGCGCCATGTGCTGGCGCCCTGCCGCGACCCATGACAGGAAGCACGCACTATTTCATTTGCTCAATTAGAGCGCGCGGTGGTATTTGAGATGGATTTTTGTTGGTCTACTCTATAGGCGACAAAGGAAACAAACTTGATTTTAAGAAAATGCAGCTGCTTATGGACAGCTCCAACTCAAGAACTACAAATACATCCGAACTTCATTCTCTGTAAGACTTTCGGTTCACTACCGTTGAATCAAAACAAGCTCTCACAGACCTTAAAGCTTCGTATAAAACTCGCATGTTATTCCAGGGGCCAGCGGCGTTCACGCGTGCATCAACTCTACGGACCACTACCTGCACCAGTTCTACAGCAAGCTGGGCTTCGTGGAGGCGGCCCGGGGCGAGGGAGGCCGGGTGTACCTGGCGCGGACCTTCTAGCGCCCCCGCCCTGGGCCTGGCCACGGCCTCGGGCCCGCATCCAGGACTCGTAAACGCAAGTACCACTTTTCACAAACAATAATAAGAGCCACACTGATTTCAGCCGGCCCGTCCTATCTTCACACATAAGCCCATGTTGTAGTGGTTCGTTGGTGAGTGTGAAACCGGAGGCCCAATAATGCAAAAGCATCTACATCGTAGGCCGCCATAGTGTGTATGATGCCTACTACTCTTGGATTCTGCTCAGTTTTCTATCAGGCAGAGTAGAGTCACTTTGGGAAGCTTAAATATAAAAAACCTCATAAGCGCAACAGACACATACTACAGCGCCATCTACCGAAGATAAGTCGAATCCCCGTCCGAGTTCGTTACGAAGGTTAACAGCTAGGCGGGTTAGAATAGTTACTACCACCTCACTCTGTTATGAAGGCTACGGTACGAAGGCTGATCAGGTGGGCTGGCCGACATACCTATCCCAGTACCTACATTCTTCAGTCAGCTGGCAAAGTTTATGGCCAGGTTGTACTCACAAACCCCACGGGTCAGCATGCTCCTTAGCTGGTACTAGGCTGAGCCTGTACCATAGTTATCACTCTAAATACACTGATGACATACTGTTTTGAACAGTCGCTACATCGCTTCCTACTATACCAAAGTGTTGTGGGTTCAAACTTCACATGCGATAACGCTTTGTGTGTGTTTTGTGTCCTTGTCTCGTGTATTTCTAAAATCCCCCGCTACACTGGGTATATTACACACAGTAGCAAAGCAAATGTCATTCCGTTTGTTTCTTTTTATGTATGGTACTTATCACAAAAACTATTTGTCTTAATTGAGAATCAAACCCAGATCTCTGGCTTAGAAATCAAGACAACTACCAATGAACCAAAAGAGAACAACCAACGCGCCAAAATAAAACATAAATTATTAAATTCTATTACAGGAAACGTGAACCACGCTTCAAAAAGAAACATCATGCAGAGCTTGCTTCTCCAACGTCAAAGAATGTCACGCCAACAAGCTAAAAACCTCCAACACGGTATCAAACTCCACTCAAATAGATTATAACCGTTACTTTATACATCACATAGACAAAACCGTCATTATAATCCTTCAAATATAGCTTGATCCACAGAACACATTTACTCTAGAGAACAATGTAAACTTCATACGAGTATAAAACAAGAGGAACAAATTGCAGAACTTACCGCCATCTATAGGTTGCCCATACAAACAAATTGGCTTGATCTCTCTGACAGCTGTCATTAGTGTCATTTTTAAATTTTTTATACCTATTTACAATATATTGTACTTCATCTATACAAATAAATCAAATTGAAGTGTCTGTTTGTAATTTCAAATTAAAAGCTTTTCATTAAATTAATAAGAAAGTCGTAAACACTATTTTCACTGGAAGAATCTGGCGATGTAAGGAGATATTGTAAGCTATTTTTTGACAAGCTTCGCCTCGCGGCGTTATGCCTACTTTCTGTTGTAAAGGTACAATACCATCAACCTTAGGTAACGCCGTGGAGCTTAGCTAGTTTATAAAGTACTGCACTTCACTTTGATTGTCACTCGCTCGTAAAAAAATGAAAATATGTATAGATGATACAAAATAAAATGGCTGGTTCAAAGTTACTTGGTCGATTTTGTAGCAATCTATCACAGAGACCAAGCTATATTATAAGGAATTTAGAGTATGTTAAATAATAACTTTTTGTGCATATATTATTATAAATAAAGAAAAACTTAATCTCGGTCGTATATATAAGGTTTACTAGTGCAAAGGACAGACGTTTCCCTGCCCGAACGCAGGATTTTCATCTTAGTATTATAATTGAATTATACAATAAAAAAATATACTAAATCCAAAAAAAAACTTTTTTTACTAAAATTGCGAACAAAGCGACATCTACCATTTCACACACACATGAATACATTGTGTCATAATAGTGTAACGCGTAACCCCATTTGGGCTTATACTTTGACAAAGGGCAACGCCTACTTATGGATGCTCCCTACCATGCTGCTCCACGGGTGCCAATTACATCAAAAAAATCCAAATACCTTAGTTCTCCTTTAAAGTAACTCTCAATGGCAGATCTGATTTTGAGATATATGTATTACCGTAATATTGTCAAACCGTATGTAATCTACCAGATTGTAAACTGTTGAAAGATTGACAACTGTAATATACTGCTTGCAATTGAACGTATTATTTTAAGTTATGTCACAGTTGACAATCTTTGGACAGGTTATAAACTCGCAAGGTAGATTATAATCCAACGGTATGTATGTACAATCTTACGGTGACATATGCATTATGCTTTTCTGTGTTTGTTAACCTTAAGCGTTATTCAATAATTTACAAAAAAACATCTTAAAAAAAATATTTACTGTATTACATAAAAGGTTTCAAATATCAATCAGTTTGTCATTACATACCTTTCTATAGGTACTTTTAGACTACCCACATATAAATTAAATTAGTGAATAAACTAAAAACCCAGTTTAACATCAAAATGTTTTAATAATTTTGCGATCGGAGTACCTACTTACCTATAAAATGAAGAATTTTTTAGCCGTACGTAGAATAAAAAGTAAATAAAACAGAAATTTCTTGAACGTAATTGTTTAAATCGGAAAAGATTTCTTGAAATATATTGAGCGGTATAATAAACTTTTATTTATAAATAGGTAAATTATACATAAATGATAACTAAATATTGTATAATTAGCTAAATACTATTTAAGTTAAAAAAAATATGTAAAAAATGACATTAATGGAACTGAATATTTTGTATAATTCAAGTGCTTTAGAAATTCTTGGATTTCCTCAACTATAATATGCATGCATTACACATGACCCTTATCTTGAATCACTATCTATAGTTGAAAACTGCATTAAAATGCGTTGATTAGTTTATAAGATCTAAGCGAACAGACAGCTGGCGCTACTTTATTCTTTACTATGTGAAGAGTAAAATCAATGAAATTAACTCATTTACTACTTATTTTTAACGTCAAAGCAAGATCTTAGACTAATCATAACCACTCTGACATAATGACAGCCCTCATTTGGTAAACTACAATATTTAACAAGAAAAAGTTTTAAAAATAGCTGTAATCCGACTACGTATAAGCTTTTTTTTAATTAAATATAAATAAAAAATATTTAGGACATTCAACACACAACGCTATCTAGTCCCAAGCTAAGCAGAGCTTGTGTTGTGGGTACTAGACAGCTGGTATAAATACATGTTATACTTTTTTTTTGTAAATACATACATATTATACACATAGAAAACACCCAAACTTCGAAACAAATATTTGTAGGGCACACAAACACTTGGTCTGACCCGGGAATCGAACCCGAGACCGAGAACATGATCAGCAGTCGCGTTAGCTAACCGCGAGACCAACGAGGCAGTTAAATGTATATAGCCTATGTCACCCCGGCCGTTATTAAGAATCTATTTACACCTACATTTCATTAAAATCGGTTCAGTAGTTTGGGTGGAACATAAATATATCGCCAAAACTATTGCCCTTACGTTTAGCATTGTAGTCGGATAATAAAATTTATTATCATGTAAAATATTATTTTATGTCACACAGCTATTGAATAACTACCAAAAAAAATATTAACAGATAGTAGTTAAAAATTATTTACAAGACATAGAACGTAACGCTAGTAAATTTTACTTCTAGAGCTGGAGGCTTTTTTACCAATCACATACAGGCCGGCTCGATCGGAGTTTTGATACGGTTTCATAAAAGTGGTGTTAGCAATTCTTTAGTTGCTATTGTATATTTTTTTATATATGAGCTTACCAAAATGACTACTCTACTTTATGGAAAGCATGAGCAGACTCCACGAGTAGTGGTCACCATACTTATTGCGAATGCAAACAATGCAACAATTCAGGATGGTGACCCCACACTATGGCGGTTTTTTGAGATTCATCGTCGGTTGGTATGTCAGGGGAGAAGTACACTCAAAGGGAACAGGGCATGTGACTCTTTTCAGTTGTAGATGGTCAAGAAAGACCGTGATCGCCTACATCAGCTAATTTCTTTACTAAAATCGGTGTAAGAATGGATAAAAAGAGACTAGTCAAGTGTCAAGGAAAGACTGAGTAAAGAAGTATGGGAATTGTTATATGCAATTAGATTAGTGTGTTTGATGTTATCTGTGGGTGTACTGATTTAGGTCTGGATCGCGCTATTAAAATTTGCTAAGCGGTCAAGTCTTCACTTTGTAGATATTTCTAAATCGTGTTAGAATTTTACCAGCGACCATGACTAGAATAGGTTTTTTATAGGAATGTAATTTTGACGTTGGGATTTTTATGAAAATCTTTAGCATTTACATCGGAAACTGACAAATTCAGTTTGAAAATTCATTCAAAAGTCTATTTGAAAGATAGAACTGACATAAATTATAGAAATTAAAAGAAAAAATCTAAATAAGTGTAATAATACATATATACAATTTTAGGCAATACACTGCTTAAATATGACGACACCTTGTATATTTCACATGATAAGCATACCTGAAATCAGTCACTGAAACGTACATACTTTCACGCCTGAATTATGAAACGGAAGGTGTTTTACACATATTGTCGACCGTAATTTACAACTAACTAGTTTTTGCGTGCGACTTCGCCCACGTGTATGTCGGTTATCGTAACAAAAACTAGCCTATATCTTTCTTCAAGATCCAATCTATCTTTATACCAAAATTCCTCTAACACGACAGACAGCATAACAGACAAACAGATTTTATAATATTAGTATGTATGTGCTACCTTTCACGACCCATGTACCTTTGAATTGTCTAATTACCTGGTCTTTAGTATGAGGTGTTTGTGCTTAATGCCTATTACAAAATGGTTTTTAACAGCACATGACAACTTACTGTATTAATACACATACATATGTACACTTAAAACAGGTATTTTTCCGCCTGCATATAATTATCGAAAATCTACTAAAATTGGTGTATAGATGAAAGATACGTTAAGCCGATAAATGTAAAACGCGCGTTCTATTCTTGCTAATAAAAGAATGTACATAACTTGAACAAATACTTGTATATCTCTTCTACTATTGTCTGAATACTTCAATGTAAAATATGGTTAGTTTAAAAGTTTTTTTACAATGAAAAATATAAATGCCACTGTTACAATATTCTCCTTTGACAAACGTAAATAAGAAAAAGAACGTTGTGTTATATTCTTTATTATTTGATAGGATAGTAGCTTTTAATTTCCTAGTCTATTAAGTATTGTGTTATCACACTGAAATACTAACTCTTTGAATTTTTAGTGTCAAAGTTGTCAAAATTTTGAGTGTCAAAGTTGTCAAACTAATGTCGAAGTTGTCGAAATGTGAAATGTCAAAGTTGACAAAATATTTAATGTCCAATTTTAGACTTTTAAAAATGGTGTGCTAAACTTATTATACCTGATCGGACATGTTATATTGAATAAATTAGCAGCTATAATTGTTTCATATTAATCATGAAAATGACTGTCGCCCATCTCAACTACAGTTAAAATTAGATTTTATAAGTTAGTGCTACATATAAATTTATATTAAGTTTTAAGATGTGAACATGCTAAGACCAATCCCTCTATGTTATCATCAGCGTCACCATTTTCTCTCAGTTATATACGAGAACTACTTAATTTCTGATAAATAATACATAAACTTTTCGGACATGCAGCGCCATCTAACTTCAAAATAACCTATTTCTTTTCATCGCAAAATACTTTGACTGGTTACTTGTGGTGGAAGGTGGCAGGTAAGCCGGCTTACCTCTTGCCTCCTTCCCTCTTCCTCTCTTGGTCTTAGGCAATGGTCCGACTGCTAGCGAGAAAACGACTAACTATCGGCGATTTTCTCGCTTATGAAACGTACAATAAATATACATACCGTGTAAACGAAAGAGATGCATATACTAATAGTTGCACTCTGACTGTTCACACTGCCGGCGACAACTCGCTTTACTAGTTTTGTCGTTGAGCGACAAGAAGTTTCAAAGATAAACTCGCCGAGCGTTACTCGCTCGCTTGATCATTACGATACAGTGCGGCTTTGAAAGTACACAACAAATTATTGCAACTCTCATTGTTGTCTAGTTCAGACGACGACGACTATGTATTTTACGATAGTGTTTATCCGATATGGATATAGTCGGACACATTCAATAAAAACTCATCTATAGTGTCTTGGAACTTTACGTTGGCGCGAGTAATCGCTCATCGCACTTGCACACTCGCTTGTAGCCCAGCGACAAAACTATCAAAACTACACACTCGCTTCCCGCTGATCGCCAACTCGTTTAGTTTCTAGTTCTACTCGTTTCTCGTTCATCGTCGGTGGTCGAACCACCGCCTTATTATATCATTTTCAAATAGAACAAAGGGAGAAGTTAGATGAAAAGAGTAAAATGAGAAAGATGAGGGAGATATGGTCAGAGATATAGCAAATTGCGGGTAGGAAACAACAAATCTAATTCGAAAAGGTCTTGTGCATCCGTATTTCCGTGATTCCTGTAATTCGATATGAATATGCATATTAACTTATGTTATTTGTTCTTTGTAATTTAAAATTATAATATTTGTAAATTGAAGCCGACACTGAATTATAATTTTTAGTTTATTGCATATTTTGAGGTCATGTCAACTTATAAACTTCTAGATCTAGAAATTTTATACATAGGCTATTTCAAACATAACCTAAGTTACAAGCTTCGTGGGTGACGGTATTTGCTTTCCATCAAGACCTGTCTGCCCCTTTTTAATAAAATAAATGTTCTCAATATGTACAGTTTGAAATTATTATCGTAAAACTAAAATACTGAATTTGTGTTTGTACTTTAGTTTAAAACCAAGTTCCTATATTGTTAATTTATAATTTAAGACTACTTTGATTTTAAAACATAGTGACTACTTGAATCATAAAGGTGTTAAGATACTTTTAAATATTCTCTCTCAAAATCTAAAATAATTTTCTCATCCCGATTGGTGTTTCCAGAAATGAGAAGGTCCAACAAAAAAAAAACTATATAATATTTCAATCGACTTCCATAAACTCGAAAAAAAAACATGCTAACAAACGTCTGCTAGAAACAACCATATATACAAGTACAAATGAAGCTACTAAAACCTTGTTAAAAAGATTCTCAATTTCTACTTATGTTTGTTAAATCATTAATTTATGTTCAAATTTGGAAAATTCTTTGTTGTTTGGGAGGATAGGTTTTCTGTGTGGTCACACTCAAGCACTTTTAAGGGTTGAACATGGTTATGAAGAATTATTCATTATAAATTATATTTTACGTATATAATCATAATTTATTTTTCACACAGGCTTCCTATATTGTTTATATTTTAGATTATATTGCACAAAGTTGCGTTTAATTCGCTAACGTAAATTATAAGTCGAATGATTTTTATATTCACTCAATATTTTATTGTAGAATGCTTCAGTATTATATTATTATATAAAATAATACCGATTTTAAATTAAACACATTTAATCGGATTTATATAGAGACAAACACGTAAGTGTATATAGAGACAAACCTTGCTTCTTTGTAAGGGACGTCTTTTTGAAAAAGTACCGTCTATAGAAGGTGAAACATTTGCTATTAAAGTGTAAGAGAAAATTTTTTTTTTTTTTGCTTTTCACTAAGCTTTTGTGCTTTTAATTTAAATACACAAGTTAAACCGTTTTTTTCTAATTACATGTAGGAAAAGCAGTTACAAATTATGCTTGTATACTTCATTTGCGATAAATTGCATTAACTTTGATTTTATTTTATTATAAATGGTGCCAACATTGTCCAGTCCGTGTATTTACAAATAAGTTTTGTAAAATAACGTAAAGTGCTTCGTAAGCTAATATAATTAAGTAAAGTCTGTAAGTGTATAAATGTATGCTGTGTTAAATATCAGTGTCAGAAATATTGTGTTATTTGTATTATGTTTTTACTGCGCCGCTCATATTTAAGACAAATCGGTAATAAAAAAAATAAAAATATGTTTTTGTTTATATGAAACCTGCTCTGAATTTTACTTTTTTTTGTATTATTTTCCAGATAAATTCAGATTATTCTAGTCTGTCTATTCTAGTTCTAACAGTAACTATAGCTCGAGGAAAATTGATTGACTTAACGGCACAGATCGGGTAGGGGTTAAAGCAATCACCTCCTCTTTTCCTGACTGTTGTGGGTTCGATCCCAATATGGGACAACACTTAGTGTAATTAACAAATAAAATTGTTGTTCTGAGCATACTTTGTGTCTCCGTCCACTTGGATCTCCTGCTTAGATCTCCTGGGGGATCCATGTGGTGTTTTCGTCCACACTGATCCCCTTGGGAATCTTATTGGATTTCAATTCCATCTTGATCCCCTAGGGGATTCATTCGGAAGATTTTCTCCTTCCTTCTACGAGCCTTCTTTGTGTCTGTTTTACGAGTGTCAAACAATCGAATTGAAAACCTCTTCAATTTATTTTGAAGTCGTTTTGAAATAAATTCATAGAGAAGGAAAAAAGGGAAATAGATAACGTGTCTAAATTTTCATGAATCGATACTGAGGTATGTTCTAGATTACTATGTAATTTAAAACATTTTAGTGGGAATAATTTATTTATTAAAACACAGTATAACTATTACAACACTACTAATGTACCTAATAAAAATGAAAAAAATAATGCATGATTAATCTAGCTGCCGAAATGTATATTATTCAGTAAGTACTGATTTAGTGTTGGTAGTAGAAAGTTCGGTAAGCTTCTGCTTGATTTCCGTAATCTGCAACATAACAATGATAAAATGTAAACAGATACAAGATAACAACTCTCTTTCATGGGCAAGAGTTGATCACTTTCCTTTCTCCTCCTAAAAATTAATCAGTTTTGCAGAAGGCGGGGGTATAAAAAATACCAAAATGACCCATGCTTTCTACCAGGCAAAGTTGAGTAATTTTGGCAGATTGCGCATAAAAAGAACTGCAGAACCGCCTGAACTGAAAGTCGGTAAAGGCACCTACAATTTCTGGAGACTTTTCTCAAGTCAGTTGCCAGCCGGATGCCTCAGTAAGAACGACGAGGAATTGAGACAAAATGACGAATCAAAATAGTGGTGACGCTCTTCTAGTGATAATAAAAATTGGTCCAAAATAAATATGAATCCGTGTGGTTGGGGATTCATAATACGGAGTGCTCCCAATTGATCTCGTGGGTGTCAAAAGACAACAAGGGAACATACTACGCAAGACAACAGCAGTGGAACAGAATTAAAACTTGAAATCAACCTTATGGTAAGACCTATGTGTATGAATTTTTAAAGCCTAATGATATTTAATAAATTATTTGGAACCCTTTTCCCTGTCCTCTTTTCTCCAAGTCATAAAATAACGTAAGAAATTTTTACTCCCAGTTGGTGCATCACAAACTCACGTCTGTAATTTTTGTAAAAATTACCTTCTGTATTTCGTTCAAAAGCATTTTCTGTTCAGATCTAGGCGTCATATCCTTCCTGTTCAAGTCAATCGCCTCCAAATTTTCAAACAGCTGTTTGATCTTTAATGCTAAATGTACATCATTATTGCCCTTCCTAGGCTGAGTAGGCTTGCACCTCCTCAATAATCGCTTTTTGTACTTATCTGGTAAATCTTTTTCTATATCTTCTCTTGACAGAAGATTCATGTAGTCAGGGTGGGTGTCATAAGGATATGTTTTAGGATCCATTTTGTATGAACCGTCCGCATCGAATTTATTAATCATGTAGTTTTTACGCCAATTTCGCAGCAATTCTAGGTTTCTGCGAAAACGATCATTTGATTAATTATAAACAGTCAATTATAGGTTTATCTTACATTTAGGCAGGTGCGGCTTCCTAATAAAATAATTTTTAAAATCGGTCTACAGTTGACGGAGTATACACACACACAAAAAAACACATAAGCAGTGGAACATAGAACCTACTCCTTTTTCAGGTTGGTTAAAATTAACTTTAAATTTTTTTACAAGAACAAAATGTTCTTGTAAAAATGTCGCTGCACCAAGAAACAATACAACTAAAGTTACATTCCGTCATATGTATTATATCCACTACCATCTTCTGATGGCGCCTGCTTATTCAAATGAATCAGAACGACAGAAACGAAACGATATTAACGATAGTAGTATTGTTCCGTAGTTCAACACCTACTGGAAGTCCCAGCAGATTTGTATCCAAACAATAAAGCAATTACAAAACAAATTAAAACTGCAAAGCAGTCATGATCCCAAATATCTTTGAAAGAAACACACTTTCTCCCTTGCAGAGCCTTGTCTCTGGTAGCAAGTAATTCTTTATGCTTCTTAATGGCCATATCTCTAAAGAAACTCTGTCTTATTTTGGCATCTTGCAGTACTTTTCCATCTGTTTTTATTGGTTTCAAATACTTTGAACTTTGGCAATATGGAGGAATAATCACACGACTTTTAGCTAATTTAGGACATTTCCCTTTGCTTCTTGGATAATATTCCGCATCAGATTCATCGTCTGACAACTTTTCGTTAAATTTAACCGACATTGTTTCTCTCTTTTGTTGTTCACCATCAATAACGGAGTTATAACTCCTCCCTTCTTGGATAAATGGATTGTCGTTGATGCTTACCGTTTCTTCGGACATATCTGAACGGCATCCAGCGAATACACTATCAACGTACTTTTCGTTCAAAAAGTTTTTGACACTTGAAATTCCCGCATTTATAATCTCTTTTGGCGGGTACGTGAGTGGATTTCCGGCTAGTTGTAACATTTTTAAATTGTTTACGGTTCCCAATTCGTTGGGAAGTGAAGTTATCTGGTTGTTCTGTAATAACAGGTGGGTGAGGCATGGATGATTTCTTATTGATTTCGGTATATCAATTAGCTTGTTATCTCTAACATCTAAATACATGAGGTTTCGTAAAATATCGAATAGGTCATCTGGTAATAACTCAATTTCATTATTTTGTAGATACAAAACCTGAAATAAAGAGAACTGATGAACATCTTTCCACTATGTGTCGTTCAGCAATAAAAAATCCTCTGATCTCCTCATCATCAAAAAAATTATGGCAACATAATTTAGATAAATTTTTTAATAAAAGAAATGTGTTTTATGTTCAACTTTATTAAGTACTAGCTGAACCCCGCGGCGTTACCCTCGGTTATTGTTGTACCGCGAGTAATGCCGCGCGACAAAGTTAGTCTAAAAAAAGTAGCCTAAGTTACTCCCCGGATCATCAGCTACCCTACCTGCCAGTGAAAGTCCCGTCAAAATCGGTCAAGCCGTTTCAGAGATTACCCGGAACAAACAGACAAACAGACAAATTTTTTTTTAACTACATTTTTTGTATATGCACCGTGTATACATATGCAAATATTGCAAACAGACACTCCAATTTTATTTCTTTGTATAGATAATTTACACTTACATCAATTTGTGAAAAACTCAGAAAATTATATCGAAACATCAAGGAATTGTTTTTCTATTACAGGGAATTGATAGAACAGTAAGGCACGTTAGAAAAAGAAGACAAACGATAACTATGAGTGCAACATACATTTTGCAACTCTAAAATAGTAACAAATCAACGAAATTCTAATAATTTGAATAACTTACACACAAATAATAATTTTCAATCAGAGGGACAGATTTTAAACGCTGTGTTGATAAATCCAAAGTGGTTTGTTCGTTTAAATCTTCTTCGTAAATGTTTAAAGCTAATACATCCGAAGTTTCAGACATTATAATATTAGAAATAAAATCAACAACATAAAATAAACTGCATTCGTTTGATCGATAAAAATTAGGTCTTTAAATTTAAATGGTGCGCAGATTGTCTATGGTACTTTACGCCTAACTTTCTTTGTATTGGAAAAAATAATATAAAGATGGCGTTACTATCAAAGTCTCAAAACTCTTCTCATTAATAAGAACACCTTTAACACCATACAAAAGAATAGACAATTTAACACATAAGCATTTTTATCGTATGAGAATGAACATCACAACAACAATACAGTTGTTTGTTGTTTCATCCTAAGAGCCCGTTGGCACGGGTGTATTTTGTTCGCGCGCAAAAATTACGCTCAAATAGAACAAATATATTTCAAGGAAGCTGTTCACACGAAAGCGTTATTATAATGCGGCGTATTTTTATCGCGCAGTGCTATATTTTAAACGTCAGCGTTGGGTGGTAAAACGAATAGAACACGAATCTTCACGTTACCTATTCACACGGGCGTGAAAAATATGCCGGCGCAGCGCTCAGTCAGTTTGCTAGAGAAGGATCTGATGTGTTGTTGTGTGTGTTTCTCGCGTCCGTCGCGTCAATATAAACTTTACGATGTTGTGGATTGTAGATTTCGAACTACTCATCATATAAGTGGAGTCTTGGCAACTTCCATGTTCAAAAAGAACTACCATAATACTTGCATCAACATTACTAAAATGATGCCAGGATGGAGTGCTCCATTTGAACGAAATAACAAACATCAAAAATAAAAATAATTAATAGAGAAATAGATGAATTTGCTAATGATGTAATTCTACAATCATAATTTTTAATTTTATGAAGCAATCGCAATAATTTTTTATTACTTACAGTTTGTATATCAATGAGGTCTTTAAATAATAGTTACTTTAATTTACGCATTGACTAAGTCATTAAATAAACGGAGATAAAATAATTAAATCGAATCATTACTAAACTCTAATATTTACTACAATCGATGTAATTTCTAAACTTTGCGACACATGGCGAATACGTCACTATCTCAGTCAGTTGCACGTCAGTTGCAAGATGGCGAACGTTCGGGATAGTGACACATCTTTGTGGCTCCATAATAAACTCGGTACATCGAATGATTCGTGGACAAGCGGTTCAATTTGTACCCAATTAAATGCCGAAGTGTTAAAGAATATCAAGGATTGTTTTCCAGATCTACAGACACAAGTGAAATTGAAATTATTGCTAAGTTTCTTTCATATCCCGCGCAGAAATGTTGAAGAGGTAACTTTTCTCTTTATGTTCTATGGTTTTGCGTAACTGTATTGTGTTTTCTTTCTCTTTCTATTCTTATTTATTACGTGGAGTAAGAAAGAGATACATAAATACGCATGTATGTATTAGTTTTATTTGTTGTCATATAAAATGAATTTACATGTTAAAATTTTATTTTGAAATTTTAAATTAAAAAATGGTACATTGAATTAGTAACAAAATGTAAGAGTGTAACAATAATACATGCTTTATACCAATTTTCTATGTTCTTAGGATGGCGTAGTGAAAAAAGCTCTTAATTCGTGTTTAGTAAATTGGTTAGGAATTCTTGATTTTATTGCTTGAAAACGTAGTTAAAAAGTATATACGAACCTAATTTATTAATGAGTATCTATGTATCTTGAATTATAGTAATTTATTTGTGCATTTTAACTAATAACCTTATTCTTATTAGATTTTATTGTGAAATTATTTTCAAGGACTTGTCTACTTACGCGGTAAAGACATTCAAATTGAACAATAAATTTACAGTAATTATGTATACGTACTTTCACACTTGTGAACTGTAAAAGGATACACAGAGGCGTAATTAACACGCACATAATGCTAACCATGATTTGTCCTTATTTATTTAGGAGGGGGCATTCGTATTGCCGCCAATAAAGCACTTTACGAACGACGACTGGTTTACTCTATATTTAAACTGTGTAGGGTAATGCCTCATTTATACAAATAAATAAAATTGGGAGTGTCTGTTTTTAATATTAAAATAATCGCTTTTTACTACATGCATATGTAACGGTACATATGCCAAAAAGGTAGTAAAAAAAAATTGTCTGTATACGAAATACCGCGGGGTTCAGCTAGTATTACAAACAAACACTCCAATTTTATTTATTTTTATAGATTGTGTTTAAGCAAATAATTAAACAAATATATTTTCGCATATACTTTTATTGTTATTGATACGAATTTTGTTGTTTTACTTGCAATGTGACTGTTACAAAAATAAAAAAACTCTTTTCAAGGTTGGCTTTTATTGGGATATCCGTAATTGTTGAAAAGTTAACTTTTAACGAAGAACACTTAAAAATATTCAAGTGGTGCTGGTTAAAACTGGCCAAGGTGGTATTAACAGTAAAGATATAATTAAATCAAAAGATAATCACATAAGAGATACTTAAAAATGCATGTGCAAGTTTTATATTGCTGTATAAAGTTTTTTCTTTGATAAATGTCCCGTTATTGCCACCATCAGGCATCACTCATCTGTTCTGTTCTTTTGCCTGTAATTGGATTTTTAAACTATCTATATTTTTTTTTATTTTGACCAACATTCAGACATGTAGAACAGTAGACTTGAGAACTGCTTAACACTGTCAGCCAGTCCATTTCAAGTATAACCTTGTGTAACCTACTCATAATAAATTATAATATTGACCTTTTCCGAACAATTTATACTCCTGTTATTATGCACCTTAAGCGGCCAGACAGTTAGAGTTATTAGCACTATTATTTCCTAAAGCTTTACATGAGAGCGTCCAGGGTACTTTAGAAAATAAAATCTTAGTAAAGATAGTAGAGCCACGCTGATTTCAGCACTGTTGGACCGGCTCGACCGGGGCGGTACTACCCTTGCATAGAAAATCAACGTACGATGACAGTGTTAGCCCATGTTCAGATGACGAGCGCTCAACTTGCGTTTTGCTGACGCTCGTTTACAACTACATGTAATTTCGATCTAGGAGTACACATGTTAATGCGCGTTTTTGCATTTACTTGTTAACATGCTTCAGCAAAACGTGCGTTGAGCGCTCGTCAAATGAACATGGCCTCATAGTTGGGCCATTACAAACGTGCGAACTGAGTTATTTCATTACTTCATAGGAATTTGACAATGCCGTTGTTGTTGTTGTGCACATGTTATCTATAAAGAGATGACGCTGGGATCCAGGTAGCTAGGACGACGCGGTCGTTGATGAATGAGTAATGTAGATAAATTAATAGTTAATAGTGTTTGTAAGAATTGTGTTATACTCTGTCATTAGTTCGTTAAGAAGAACTTTTAATCGATTTTATGAAACATTTTTAGTTTAAGTATTAATAATTCGTTTATAAGGTTTTTTAAATTATATACATTTTATTTTTTAAATTATAAATCACACTAATATTTAAAGGTTGTGAGTGTTGTACATGTTTGTTACTTCTTCACGCAAAAACTACTGGACGGATTTGGATGAAACTTTACAGTAATATAGCTCATATGTCAGAATAACACATTGGCTACTATTTGCTGCGATAACCGACATAAATGAGGGCGGAGCCGCGCGCAAGAGCTATTAAATATTAAATGCAAAGCTTTAAAAACGAAACCCGGTTTATACTGAATGATAATTCTATACAATCTAAAGAACATTATTTAATTTACAGTGGCGAAATGAACTTGAAGAAATCATTGAAGTTGCAGCAGTCGACTCGGACCTGTGGGTGGCAATGCTGGCAGAAACTCTCAAGACCTTTCCTTCAGCGGGCACCCTTAATACAGAGATAGCAGAGTTCGATGAGACCAGGCCAATATTCAGTGATATGATCAGTGAGCTTCGGAGAGCGCTAGCAAAACATTCAGACCTTGGACTGTTACCACTTGAGTGCCTATATTTAAATAAGAATGCTTTGGTTTCTGTGGTGAGTACAAACAGTAACTACTAGTGCCAGGGCCAAATAAAGTGCTGATTGAATCCAATGTAGAATCAATAGTACATTCAACTTTAGAATACTTTTGTTCTCAAATGAAGAACGAAGTGGGTGGCATGGTCGGCCTCCTACGCACCACGCCTGTGCTGTGGCTGTGACTCTAGCCGGTCAGTACCCGCGTGGTCTGAGCAGTCGATGTCTTGCCAGTCCTCGACCCGCACTTCGCCAGCGTGGGGACGTACGGCCTTAACCCTCTCCTAAGAGGATTCACGAGCCCAGCAGTGGGACAGTATTGGTGGTTAATGAATTTTATTTTTCCTTGCAGGTGGGCCAACAGCCGAATCCAGTGAAGCATTTTACTCTTAAACGCAAGCCAAAGTCGGTTGCCTTACGTAGCGAGCTGTTGGCCAAAGCAACGGAAGTACAAGCCAATCAGAAGAAGGCACAGGCCCCCACTGTGCCTGTACGAAGTCGTGGCATGCCTAGGAAAATGACTGATACTAGTAAGCTGATAATTTTCCCCCGTTTTTGTAATATTCTTTATTGGTGCTCCGCTCCTGTATGTCTGAGCCTATAGCCTTCCTCGTTAAATGGGTTATCTAACACTGAAAGAATTTTTCAAATCGGACTGGTAGTTCCTGAGATTAGCGCGTTTAAACAAACAAACAAACTATTCAGCTTTATATATTAGTATAGATTAACAAAGCTAATTGTATTGAGAGAACCTATGTGGTGAAACAAGGATTAACCACCGTAGTTACGCCACTGGTAACGTGTTATAGACCGGGCGCTGGATGGAGTTGAGTATGCAAAATGTGAGGACCGCATTCGGTTTATGGTTTTGAACTCAGAAAAGCATGCAAATTATGATTTCGAATGTTGCCAGGAGTTGTATTGGTCCAATTTTTTTTTACACCCCACCCCCTTAGACATCAAGTAAATGGACTGAACATATGCTTTGGTATCATTAAAATAATTGTAATAATGGCAATATCAATTTTTTTTTTATAATTAAAGATACTTATAGCTAGTCAAGTGGAAAAAGAACAGAAAAATTAATAATAAAAACAAAAATTATTGTTAAAAAAAATTATTTAATACAAAAAAGCAAATTCAAACATATCATAAAAATAAGTATAATCATCAATCTTTTTTATTTTGACAATCGTTATTTATGCATTTGCATAACGCAATACAATCAATCTGTAATTTTTTACAAGAGCAAGCCATTGTTTTACAATTGGATGTACATTTACAGGGTTGAATCAACAATTCCGGCAGTGGTTGCTTAGTCATTTGTCGTGGGTATAATTTATCATCTTTCCTTTCATAGCCTAAGAAGGTGTAATCAATAGGCTGTAGTAAAGTTTGGTCAGCATTCACCCATACATATGTTTGTGCTGAAGCTCTCAATAGATGTAAATGTAGAGCATCTGATGTGCAAATAACTTTTAATAAATTTAAGCCGAAACCGATATTTTGGGAAATTAATTTATACCGAAGTTCATCAGCCGTTGAATTTTTTTTTGAAAAAAGATAGGTGCAAATGTTTTCCAATTCTTTTAGCTGTTCGACACTTAGGTACGGATTTCCCAAATGCTTTAAAGCTTCTTGTACAAAATCCAACGATGCAGCGTTTAAAGCATTTTTTTTCGAGCCGAATCTGCTAGTCGAATCGCAACCTCTCAGAGCGTGTAATGCTGGCAAAATACCACAAATATTTTCTCCAAGGGATTGAGCAGCCAGATGACATCCTGAAATGATTTTTTTCTTATAGGAACCGTCGAACCATAGACCTAAACAGCCTACACGTGCAAGCTTGTTCCAGAAGTAAATTCCGAGAATGAAAACATCTGTATCAGCGCAAATGATTATGATATGGCCAAGTTTGATTTTCACTGCGTGAAATATATGACCAAACATCCGTGAATCCGCTTCTAAATGGTTAGAATTCAAGTCAGGTACTTCAAAAAATGAAGAACCTTGCAGTTTGAAACATTTTGTTGGATCTTCAAATCCTCCACAAATATATAACTCGCAATCTTCATTTACTTGTGCATATCTAGGGGCAGCAGTACATAGAAATCGAACAAGCTGTAACTTATTTTCAGTGCTTGAAAAGAAATTATTACAATTAGCTGGAATTTTGGTGTGCTCATTTGAAATTATGAAATTTTCATTTCATCGATTAGCTTTTCAAATGCCTCCATAAGGATGCCATGTGGTATTTGACTTGAAGGTCTGCCTGCTGGATTTTCATAGTTTCTTGGTTGCCGTAGATAATCACGATAACAATGTTTATGATACCTCACTTCCATTGCAAATAAATCAGCTGGATGTTCGCAAATGCTAATTTTAGTGAAAACATCATCTTGTTTTTTTCGAGCAATATTTAAAATTTGTTCCGCTGCTGAAATTTCAGAACATAAAAGAAGAGTTTTGTTCTTATTTCTTGATTGTTTACCACAAATTAAACATTTATTACTTGTATCAATTTTTAATTCACTTCTTGATGACCGACGAACCCTTTGGCTACCTGAAACATTTGCTTCTGTAGAGGAAGTGGGAACAGAGGCATTCTCCTGCTTTAGTAATGCTAATTCTCGACGCCTGATTTTCTCTTCACTAATATAAGTTGCAATACAAGCTCGATGCCAAGAACAATTGTGGGCAATAAAGTCTGTATCACTTTCTAATTTCTTACTAATGTCATCTTTTCTGCGATCTGCTGCTCTTTGAATAGTAGTAAACGTCTGTAATTTTGGATTTTTCACTAAATCACCCGTTTTATCACAAAAAAAACACGACAATTCACTTACTTTTCGCTTCTTTAGATTTATCACTTGTAGTGACATTTTCCGCCCTTTTATTTAAATAAAACACACTAATAAGACACTCAACTGCAAAAAAACTTAAATAATATTACTTAGATACGTAAAAATAAACCGTTAAGGGCTACGAATTCTCTTTTACTGACGTTTCCGAGTGCTATGACTCAGCAACGCGCCGAGCGGAGAGAGGGGTGGGGAAAAGGGAAAGGGACCAGTACAGCTGCCGGCAACATGTGATTTTCTATTATTTAGGGTCTCAGGTAAAAGAATTTGAGCATAGTTGCCGGTCCTCACATTTTGCATACTCAACTACCTTTGGCGCCTGGACTATTAAGTAGATGTATGGTCGCCATTGAATGTAACTATAAATAATATAATATCTCCAAAAGTAAAATTATTAAAAAGAGCCGTGTGGTGTCGTGGGACACCAGATTGGAACGAATTACCTTATTATAAAAGAAAATTTTTCGTTCACGAAATAATTTAAATGAAATAAAAAACTGTGAAGAAAAAGTGAATTATTATTATTTTCTTGTAAATACATGTATATAAAAAAAACGTATATAACGCATGTAGAACAAGAGAATGGAGCAGTTTTATATATATACTAGGTGACCCACGCAACCTCGTTTGGCCTTATATTGCCCGTAGCGTGAAAATTTCCCCCGTTTTTTGTGTGTGTTTTTGAAACATTCTTCATTGTGGCTCCGCTCCTATTAGTAATAGCGTGATAATAGTTAGTTTGTTTGTTTGAACGCGCTAATCTCAGGAACCGCTGGTCCCATTTGAAAAATTCTTTCGGTTGGATAGTTCATTTATCGAGGAAGGCTATAGGCTATATATCAATATAATCCATCCTGAGATTAGCGCGTTCAAACAAACAAACTAACTCCTCAGCTTTATTATATTAGTATAGATAAGGTAGCCACTTTGTAAAAAAATGTCCTTGGAAATGGAAAAGTAAATCCGTTTGTTTCGAATAACTTACAATTAGATTATACGTATTTATGTAAATAAAAGAGGCATAGCTCTTAGTTTCTTAGCATGTGTGTGCGTTAACGCATGTGTTTACTTGAAACTACGAGCTGCTTTAACAGCGACAGTAAATATTAGTAACGTAAGATTTAACGTTACAGACGCTTTTTACCGGCTAGGCTACCCCACTGCATAAGGAACTTCGTCCCAAAAATTGCAAATATTTATGAAAACCAGCTTTTATATATATCTATACAATTTTTTTATAAAATAGCATACTGCTGTTGTCGACAATACTGCCAATGTCAAATGAACTCATTTTGTATAAGTAGCATAAAAAAAATGGATAGAGGTACCTATTTAATCTAAAAAATCAAATTTAATAGAAAATACAAGTAAGACTCATTTTCTCCATCGTAATTTATTTTAATTGTTGCTATAAACTTTAGATACTTTTATGGATAGTATGAAAGTAAACAAATGACGACGGTATATCTATATTACATGTGTTAAATATAAATCACACATGCATACGCGTGCACGTGCACGCATGTGTTTGTATATCTGTGCACGCACACGCGCACGTTTTTGTTTTATATACCGTGACTAGTTGACCAGAAACACTTCGTATGCGATATTTTTCATGAATGCTCGGCTACTACTGGTTGTAGCTTGATATTATATAGCCTATTACCTTCTTTGATTAATGGGCTATCCATTGAAAGGATTTGAATTTAATTCGAATGAGTCGTTACTAAAATTACTGTCTTCAAATAAAAATTCTTCAGCTTTACACATCTTCTCAACTTAGTGAAGTTATTGCAACTTCACTACAGTTGAGAAGATGTGTAAAGCTAATTTTTATTTACCGCGACTTTTTAAAAATCGCCATATCAATTTTGCAATAATTAAATATTAAAACCGTTATCGGAGTGTCGGTCGGTGTTTATGAGCAACATTTTCCTTGTTTATTATGTGGTGTAGATAATTAAAACTGCGGTTATGCACGTAAAAAATCGATAATCACTAGCATCTTAACATTATTAATTAGTACTTGAAGAAAAAACATTTTGTACCCCTTTTTACTAAAATTATGCAAAGGCAACAGGCCGTCTCCACTGGCGAAAGAATCGTCATGCCAGGTATTTCTATACACTCAGCGATTCCGCAACAAGTCGCGTTCGTGGATATTACCCGACGATGGAAGCGCGAATGACTAATATGTAATTAATCAAAAACGTTTTTCGTGCATAGTATGAAGCATTTTAATAGGGAAGATAAATGTATCGTATATAAATACCGATGTTTCCTTCATTACAACTAATGCTTCAAAATATAATTCATTTCATTATTTCTCTGAAAATATAATTATTACAGTTTTTTATATCTTAATAATAAATAAATATTTCAGACATCTAGCAGGTCATACAAACATTTGGTCCGACTCAGGAATCAAACCCGAGACCTCAAGCATAGCAATCGCGTACGCTACCACTGCGCCACCGAGGCAGTTATACTATTTTTATATTATACTAATTTTAGTCAAATAAACATTGAAATATATCGCTAAATTGAGCAGTCTAAAACAGTGACAGTGAGTGAGGATACCAGAGGCCCATACCCTAACCCCTCCTCTAATCTCCCTCCTCATCCGGCAACGCACTTGACGCCACTGATATTGCGGGTTCCATGGGCGGCGGTAACCGCTTACCGGGTGATGCGGATGCTCGTGCGCGCCATATTCCATGCAAAAAAACTAATCCCCCATCTAGAAGATTACCCAAAAACTTATGTACTTTTATTCCAGCTCCCCTAAAAGGCCTGCCATCCAGGTTTTCTGGCGCCAGGGGTGGTGGATGGCGAGCTGGAGCTGCAAGACCTCCTCCCCGTGCCGGCATCAAACTCCTGGATATTACAGAGCAACCTGCCACTCATGCACAGATTAAGAAGAGGAGAAAACTAGGTAAGTCTAAGTTACTGTAATTGCCAGTTGGTCTAGCGGACAGTGACTGGTGGTGTGGGGTTCGATTCCTACTTAGGACAAAAAAATTGTGTGATGTAATTTATCTGTAACTAGCTGAACCTTGCGGTGTTACCCGCGGTAAATGTTGTACCGCGAGTAACCTCGCGGGACAAAGTTAGTCTAAAAAAATTAGCCTAAGTTACTCCCTCTATAATCAGCTACCTGCCAGTGAAAGTCCCGTCAAAATCGGTCCAGCCGTTCCAGATATTACCCGGAACAAACAGACAGACATACACATAGATAGATAGATAGGTGCTCTTTATTGCACACCATAGTTTAAAAATACAATGTCTAATTTACACGATTAAAAGCAGTGGTACAATGGGTGACCTTATCGCAGACTGCAATCTTTTCCAGGCAACTCTAGATAAATAAATAAATATTTCGGACATCTAACACACAACGCCATCTAGTCCCAAGCTAAGCAGAGCTATAATGGTGGACAATACTATAAAGTAATGTGTAGTTTGTGGTACACTTTTACAAATCACGGATAAAACTGATATTACCAATAGACTTACATATATATACACTAACACATATATGCACATACTTAAAAATAAAAATACATGCAATTATACATACTTATTATACATATACGTATTCATAAAGAACACAGATGGTATAGTGATAGATAGTGATCTTTGACGAGTTTCTTAAAAGCATTTACTGACTTTGCCTGCCTTACGGCTGCCGGTAAGGAGATGGACGGGTGTGCAGCTTGCACTGTAAAGGATTTATCAATAAAAGTTGTGGAGTGTGTTGGTATTTCTAAGATTCGGTTTTCCGCTGACCTTAAGCATCGTTATGTGTGTCATGAACAAAAGTAAATCGTTTATTTAAGTAGGATGGTGAAGTAGGGTTAAATAAGACATTATATAGGAGTGTGAGGATATGTGTATTCCGGCGAAGTCGAATTGGGAGTCACTTGAATTTTCGGATATATGGTCATATTTGCGTAATCCAAAAATGAATCTGATACAGAAATTCTGGAGGCTCTCAAGTTTATCAAGTTGGTCCTCATTTAAGTCAAGAAAGCTGACATCGGCATAGTCAAGAATGGGTAGAAGAATTGATTGTGCAAGCTCAACTTTATTGGCAGTTGGAAGAAAATTACGTAATCTTCTCAAACAAGCATGTTCTATTTGAGTGTTCCAAGAGAGCGTTTTGTCTATGTATATCCCTAAGTATTTAACTGAGTCGCTTATTGGAATTATGATCCCTTCGAAAGATACTTGTGGCAGTGTAGGCCAGTCAACCCTTGCGATTAGTTTGGAGCTACCGATTACCGTTACGTGGGTCTTACTGGGATTAACTTTAAGCCCGTGCATTTTTGTCTATCGACATATGTATTCAAATCTCTATTTATGGCTTCAATACCTAGACCCAGCTGATTAAGTTTACTGTAAACATATATTTGTAAATCGTCTGCGTATAGGTGGTAGGAAGTGAAAAGTTTAGCAGTAATGGTATTAATGAAGATTGAAAACAGCAAAGGAGATAAAACGCCTCCCTGTGGTACACCAGCAGATGTATTCAACCAGTTGGAGTAGCTGTCATCACAGCGGGTACGCTGCCGGCGACCAAACAGGTAACTACGAAACCAGTCAACAGCTGATGGAGATATGTTGAGAGAGTGTAATATGGCAAGAAGAACGTCAAAGTCAACTGTATTAAAGGCGTTGCTAAAGTCTAATAGACATAACACAGTGAGTTTTCCATTCCCCATACCTTCCCTTGTATCGTCCGTTATATTAACAACAGCGGTAGTTGTGCTGTGGCCGGGACGGAAACCAGATTGGAAAGGGTTAAGAAGGTTGTTTCTGCAAAGGAATGAATTTAGCTGGTTGTGGATAAGGCGTGCAAAGACCTTTGAAAGGAAGGGTAAGATGGAGATAGGTCGATATTCAGAATAGGACACAGGGCTACGAATCTTAGGTAAAGGAATAATCTGGGCCTCTTTCCATTATGATGGAAATACGCCGCTAATAACGGGTGACTACGGGTAAAACTTGATCAAGGATAAGGAGTACCATGTTGCGACTGATAGAATCAGAGCCAGTAGCATTGGATGTTATAGACCGAATACTCTTCTCAACATCACAAACAGACACTTGACTTAGAACTAAAGGAGGATAATCGGGGTTTGGAAGTGATGAAAGATAATTTAATGTGTTAATTTTGGTTGTCTAATCAAATTCAGACGAAGCAGAGAAGTGTTGGTTAAGTGAATTAATATCAAGATGATTACGAGACAATTCTTGATGCTTCTTTCCAATCCCCAATGACCGAAGAAATTTCCAGACTTTAGCTGGGTCACCGTTTTGTATGGAGTTATGAATATGTTGGCGTTGTGCATTCCTACACACCTTGTTGCAGTGATTTCGCAAATTGATATATTTTTCCTTGTTGTAATCCATAGGTCTTGCTTTAAATTTAGATTTTGCTGCCGCTTTGCGCTTAATAATTTTTTTATTTCGTCTGTAAGCCAAGGTGATGGTAAATGTCTCATCTTAATTGGTCGAACCGGTGCATGTACGTCATACAGAGCCATTATATTTTTGTTAAATATTTCGATTACTTCATCGGTGGATGATGCTGATAGTGCAGGTCACCATGCTGCTTTGAGCTTATTCGCAATGAGGATAGTGACCACCACTCTTGGATTCTGTCCATGCTTTCCATCAGGCAGAGCAGAGTCATTTTGGCAGCTCACTAAAAAAAAATTAAAAAAATACCAGTGTCCCACACTGTCCACATACGCTCTTACAGAATCCTGTTTCAAGAATTAATTCTCTTTGCAATGCTATTATTTTAAGGGTATAAGACAATGATATTTTTAAAATATCATTGGTATAAGGCAAATAAAACCATATTTTAATTTAGTGCTCATTTATTGTAGACAAACGTACATACATGTATTATAATAATCCATGTAAGGTAAACTTACGCTGTTCTCTTATGATCATAAACCTCCAGTAGGTAGTGAACTAGTGGGACATAAGCCTCTCTTGTTAAGTTTTTTTTGTTCTGCTGTTATACTTACGATATAAATGGCAAATAATATTGCAGTATTTATGCAAAAGATGAATCTTTCTAATTGTGTTCATTTATTGTAGACAAATTAATAAACATCCACGCTACATACATGAAATTAGTGAAAATAATGTCATATAAGAAAAGAGCTGGTCTAGTTAAATCTTCGGGGATGTCCACTTGTACCATGACAGATCCTTTCCAGCATCGTACGGTTTTTAAATCGAGTATAGAATTACAGCAGTAGCCAGTAGCTTAATATTGCACCCCGACGATTCATCTAAGTTATAGTCGCTATGAAAACAAAATATGCAGAAGTGCACAAACACTCATTGCCTTCAAGAAACAAGTAACAGAGCATTATCTAGGAGACATCAATGTCCCTTGACCAACGTTTTAGTCATTGGTGTACATTATTTCATTTAAGTAAATAATATTTACTTATTTCGCTAGCTAACCCTACAGTATAACAGCAAACGCCGCGGGGGGAAGTTAGTTTAAACAAGTACAATTTTAACAAAAATAAAACATAAATTTAACAAAAATAAAAGAACGAATACATTTTATTGACGTTAACGTGCATTCCATTTTTCAGAAGAACTTATTTACATAAAAACATTCAGGATGGTTCACTTTATAAATGACGTAAATCTCAAGACCAGCCATCAAATGTCACTAGCGGTACAGGATCTGCCTGTCCTCTATAGGCAACCGCACAGTGTCGTCCACCTGCCAGTTGCTTGGTGTTAACAAATTAAACAACAAATCAAATTAAACAAAAGCGAAAATTAAAGCAGATAAAATAAACAAAGAAAAAACAATAAAAAATATCATTATTATGCCTGTGGAAAGTTATAAAATTTTAAATGAATGAATAATTATCCGACACGATTTAAGTGCCGTGACGAGAATGTCAGTTGACACGGGATGTGTCACTGACATGACGGATGTGAACTATTGATCGATCTTAAACTTTGACATCTCACGAATTACGCAGTTCATTTTGTCATTCGATTGTCTGTAGTGATATCGGTCAGTTGTTGTTAAAAATACTGTGGATCCGGCTGGTTGCCATTTCATCCAAAGAAGAAGAAGTAAAATAAAGTGCGTATTCTTCATTTATAATTACTTAATTGTTAGTCATTTACAGACAAGTCAAGTCACTTCGTGAATATTGTATGTCTCTCGCGAGTTAGCAACATAAGACAAAGGACATTGTGGAATCAACTTTCCACTACTGATATGTAAATTTAGAGAAACAAATAACAAAAATTTCACTTTCTTGTAGCCATTATTTTGGTCTTTTAAGTAACATTCTTACGGGTGGTTGGCTCCAATCGTCGTATCTGCAGTAATGACTGGAGCAAGCTTTAATAAATCAGCTCGTGAGTTTATCTTGTGACGATCCCCATTTGCCCCATATATGAATATAGCTCCTTCCCTGGTCCAACACTTAGCAACACCAAACATCTCTCTGGCAGCCAGGAACAGGTCATGTCGAGGTTTTGTGAGGAATTCAGATAGGGTGATACCTGAGCCCTTAAGTTTCGTTTTAGAAAACCACTCTTTGTCACCGATAGATACATTTTGTAGCTTAATAAGAATGTGACTTTGTCTGTGTGCAGCTATAGGTCTACCAAGGCGATGACAGGGCTTTAAATCGCTGACGATGACATCTTTAACTTTAAACTGAGACTGTAATATATTTTTAGCCAACTTAAGAAAAAAAGAGGAGGTTTCTCAATTCGACCGTATATATATATATTTTTTTATGTGTGTTCGTGGAAAACATTGTCGTTTATGAACCGATTTTGATGATTCTTTTTTTAATGGAAAGGAGATGTCCCAACGGTGGAACCATGATAAGGACATTAATATCTGATGTTGGGATCCAAGAGAAATCAGGTCAAACCTTGAAGTCGGTTTTAATTTTGTTAAAATTGTACTTGTGTACCTTCAAAACAAGATCTTCTTTCTTTTCTTCCTCAACTCCATGTATATAGAATATTTACTCCCTTGCATCTCTAACTGGTCTATGTTGCGCACCATTGACTGGACTTGCTGCTGTAGACTCTTGAGACAGACAGACAAAAAATATTTAACTAAATTTTTCATTTAGTAAAGAGCGCTTATTTTAATATTACAAACAGACACTCCAATTTTATTTATGTTTTAGATAATACCTTTCTTTTTCTATCTTATTCTAGAGTTATAAAATCTGAATCTCGTAAACTGTTTCAACGATTTCCATGAAATTTATTATGCAGGGAGTTTTGATGGGTGATAAATCGATCTAGCTGAGATTCATTTTTAGAAGTTTTATCAAAAATAATCACAAATTTCAACAAAAAGAAAAAAACTCAAGAACTGGACCAAACAACACTGTGTTCGAAAACAACAATTGTTGTTGTGTCTGGATGTTCTTTTTGTCCATTTCATGTATGTTTGTAAA
This sequence comes from Spilosoma lubricipeda, assembly GCA_905220595.1. NCBI lineage: Eukaryota > Metazoa > Arthropoda > Insecta > Lepidoptera > Erebidae > Spilosoma > Spilosoma lubricipeda. Next base: position 3,004,082 of record HG992296.1, read on the forward strand.
GTCCCCCGCGACACAGACTGTATTCTTAATAAGTGCTTAAGCTTCAACATATCTAATGAAAGGCGGGAAATGCCTTTTGAAAAAAAATGTTAATCACCAGTCTGCGCAAAGTGTGACGTTATTTATTACTAGCTGACCCACGCAACCTCGTTTGCGTCTCCCATTGCCCGTAGCGTGATAATTTTGCCCCGTCTTTTAAACATTCACCATTGGTGCTCCGCTCCTATTAGTCTTAGCGTGATGATATGTAGCCAATAGCCTTCCTCAACAAATATACTATCCAACATGGAATTTTTTTTTTAAATCGGACCAGCGGTTCCTGAGATTAGCGCATTCAAACAAAGAAACTTTTCAGCTTTATATATTAGTATAGATGATTTAACTATTATACATAGCTCAATGAATTCATGTCTTTTGACAAGCATTACCTCAAGATTATTTTTTGTAATAAATACGGTATGTTATTCATAAATAACTTTCTTTCCTGTGCAGAAATGGAAGAAGGGGCCAAGAAAGCAGCAGCTCCACCTTCGTCACCACCCCCGCCAGATTATGCTAAAGGACTCAATAACTACACTATGCCTAAACCTGAGGAAAATGCTACTGGTACGTCTCATAATTTAATACTAATACTATAGATGTGATAATTTGGTTTGATGCACAGAAATAAGTCAGGTTATAATGGCGAAAGACGCTTGGCACGTGAAGCCTAAACTGTAGTGCATTATTGTGCCGAAAGCATATATTGTATACTAGCTGAACCCCGCGGTGTTACCCGCAGTTATTGTTGTACCGCGAGTAACGCCGCGGGGCAAAGTTAGTCTAAAAAAAGTAGCCTAAGTTACTCCCTGGATCATCAGCTACCTGCCAGTGAAAGTCCCGTCAAAATCCGTCCAGCCGTTCCAGAGATTACCCGGAACAAACAGACAGACAGACAGACAGACAAAATTTTTTTTAACTATATTTTTGGTATATGTACCGTGTATACATACATACGCATTTAGTAAAAAGCGGTTATTTTAATATTACAAACAGACACTCCAATTTTATTTAGTTGTATAGACAAGTATATATTATAGTGCATAGTATTAATGTCGCCCGCCTATTACGCAGTTAGATTCACGGAATGACGTTCGCAGCGTAACAAAACAACAAAGAACTTCATTACGATGCTGTATTGTGCAATCACTAACTGTAAAAATAAGAGTAATGTATAATGCAACCGAACATTGCGAAATTGTAAACATCGCGTCACCGAATCCATCAAAATTCATATCGATTTCCATTTTAAAGTTAGTTCACTACAGTATATTGTTTTAAACTTTCATGGTCTGTAACATTAATATAGAAATCTGCGGGATTGCTACCATGTTATTGCTTACTTGGTAGCAATCCCGCAGATTTCTATCATACCTGGATCCTATTAAATAAAAAGACACTTTATTAGCACATTTCAAAAACATCCATGATTTACGTGTCTATTATTTCTTAACCGATAAATACCGTAACCGTTCTAAAAGTTTATTATATTTTATAAATATTTTTTTAAGTACATGCTTTTTAGTTTTCAAACTTACTTTATATACTAAGTTAATAGTAAGTTGCATTTCAGTTTTCCAATGATTCCATTCTTCGATAAATAGATACTTTACTAGTCGACGCTTGTGCATTGACCAATCGGGTATGTTTAGGCGGCGTGGCTTCGTGGTATATTGTCACGCAGGATTTATATGGCAAAGTACGTTCGTCATCGTTCTATCTTGATATACGTCTGTGGGTAGATGGATGTGTGTTAGTCATTTCAGTCATTTATCAAAAATGACCACTCTGCTCGATGGAAAGCATAAGCAGAATCCAAGAGTGGTGGTCACCGTCTTCATTGCGAACGCAGACAATGCAGCATATCGACCCAAACTATGGCGGCCTAGTGACGCTTTTGCATAATTGGATCTCCAGTCTCGCACTCATCAACCAAACGCGACATCACGAATGCTGTCATTTTACGTAAATTTTGTATGCGAGGGTAGTAGAGATGATCTAATGGTATGTATTGACACTTCCTCAGCGCCGCCAGCCGCTGCGGAGAGCGTGGCCGCGCCCGCCTCGCCGCCGCGCCCCGCGCAGCCGCCGCCGCCCTCCCCCTCCCCCCGCCCCGCCCCGCCCACGGCGCCCGCCTCCCCCGCCACCTCCACACCCGCCACCCCGGCCACCGCCGCCACCCCGGCTGCAGACCGCCCAGCTTCGCTCACCAGCCCACTGCTAGTGCAGGTAATACAATCCATACATTTATCTGCCTTCGTGGCACAGTGTGTGCTAGCTAGTGTAATTTAAAAACACCAACCTGACGATGATAAAAGACATTTTTCTCTACATAATCTTCTGGAACTCTACAAGCTTCTCGCAGCAATGACAACAATAGAAGTACATTTTTAAAAAATAAAAAAACCTGAGCCGTCACCGTCACAGGAAGCCTGGCGGATGTGAAACATCGAAATTATTTGTACAAAATAAAAAGACTGTTTAATACATTAATACTCATTTTTATTAAATACAAAATTCAAATACAAATACAATTAATAAAATATAAATTTGAAATAGCGTCGCCACTCGCCACTCCAGAAATCAGGTTTACCCCTCGCCTATAGATGTTTCACATCAAAATTGCTTATTTCATGTAACTTATTTTTTTGTATAGACTAAATGGTTTTACCCACGCTCAAGCAGGCCTTACAACGTTAAAATATGAACCCATGCATCTTCCCCAGGGTTCGGGAGCGAAGCCGATAGTCATAGGGCAACAGCAACCCAAGCTGCTCATCGCTGGCTCCGCGGGCGGGAAGCCGCTGCTGCTGTCCACGCAGAACCTTCTCAACACCTCCACCGTCATACTGCAGCCGGGCGGGAAGGCCGTACTGCTGCAGAATATCAAACCTGTGAGTACTTTCTTCATCAACAACACTCAAAAGTCCACTGCTAGATATAGGACACCCTCCTTAGCCCTTACTAAGGAGGTTTAAGCCTACCGTCCGTGTTTTTTTTTGTGTCTGGCTTGCCAAAATGACTCTTCTCTGTCTGATGGAAAGCATAAACAGAATTCAAGTGTGGTGGTCACCATACTCACAACGAATGCACTCAATGCAACAATGCAGCATGTTGACCCACACCATGGCTGCCTAGTGATGCTTCTGTATCATTGGGCCTCCGGTCTCGCACTCACCAATGAAACACGACAGCACGAATGATGTCGCTTTACGTTGATTTTCTATGCGAGGCCTTTTAATAAAGTCTAAACAGCAGAGGAGCGACTTAGTATCTGGAATACTTAACATGTAAATAGGTAGTATGTTGTTATGTGCGACACGAAAATTATTATTGAAAACACATTTTATTTTATTTAAGACCACCGGGGTTTTTACACTTTTTAAGACACGTGAAAAATAAAAGAAATAACAATCATGTCACAAAGAGTTATAATGCAAAGAAATAGAGAAATTCAAATGTCCAAAGTGTAGATATTATTATCACACTATGTACAAAACTCTATGATGAACCTCTAACACCTTTGACTCCCTCGGTAGTAAGAGTCTGCTGTGTTTGAGGTCTTGGGTTCGATTCCCGAGTCGGATCAAATGTTTGTATGATCTGCAAATATTTATTTCGGCGTTTGGGTGTTTTTAATGTATAATACATATGTATTTACAAAAAAAGTACTACTGATATGAATACATATATGTATTGATATGAGTAGTTTGGTTTGGGACTAGATGGCGATGTGTGTTATTTGTCTGTGGAGGAGCGGAAGTCGCTATATCCCCAAAATATTTTAATTATAGATTTCAATTTTTCCTTCTCTTTGCAATGACGTTTCCCTGCATAATTTGATCCCTTAATCGATTCTCACGACAACCATGGGATAAATAGGGGGGCTAACACTCTATATTCTAAGTCTGTCACCAATCACAATTACTTACAAGTCTCCAATAAACAGAGTTAGTAATTGTATGAAGTTAATATGCAAATTTATGTCCTCTTCTCGTGTCCTCGTGGCTCTTTAGCAGCAGAACGTAAACTCAGGCTCACTACTCTCGTCTCACTTCTTCTTACTTGTACCATAAACAGCCTGATTGCAAAAACCAATCTCTTACAGGCAACATTTAAATAAATAGACAATAGAATCAAGCAATATACTTTATATGGGTTTACTATGCGGTGACTATATATCGCGTGGGTGCCGTAAGAGCCGAGTAAAGGAATAAACTACGCCAGCCAACTTTACAGAGAACGAAAACTCGTCACCATACTCATTGCGTATGCAGACAATGCAGCATGGTGACCCACCTTTGGACCATTGGCATTCCCACAATGAGAGACCCATGTTCAGCAATGTACTAGTAAAAGCAATTGATGTAATATGGATGTTCAACCACACAAATAACACATTGTGTCTGCAATCAGGTAACACAGACAGTGGTTCAGCAAGCGACAGCGCGGCAGGTCATCCCCGCTCTCCAGACGCAGTCAGCCTCACTACAGCATCAAATAGCACAGCCTGTAACTTTTTAATTTTTACTCCGCATTGCCCAGTCGATCAACTGGGCTGAATGCCTTAGACTTTAGAGGCTTAGAGGCATTATGCATGTATTTGTGCATAATGTAATAGAATAAATAAATATGCACCATCCAAATGCTAAAAAATGCAAACAATGCAGCATGGTTACCCACACCATGACGAGCTAGTGATCCTTCTGCATCATTGGGCCTCCGGTCTCGCACTCACGCATTTTACGTTGATTTGTAACATAATTTTCATTAAGTTACAAATCAACGTAATTACTATTTACAAGACACCAACAGAATCCTTCTAATGTTAAAATAATTTTTAAATAGGAGCCTGTTCTATGCAAACGAACAATCAAATCTTTCCTCTTTTTAATATCAGTATAGAATGACAACAAATCTCCGTATCCAAGGTATAAGGAATCTTCCTTGCCGTTTTTCAATACGCCTGCGCGACCGGTCGTTGAGATATGTTTGCTGCGATAGCACTACCATTTGGTTTTTATAATAAATATGAATGTGTTATAAACTTCCAAAAATCATCAATGAATACACAATGTTCTTTCATTTTATTTGACGACAATTAGTAATTTGATAATACAAGCTATGCTTTTTTAGAAACAGTATTATATGTATTGCTGTTTACAACATCGAAAAAACAAAATCAAAACATGCTCTTTTTGCTGTAAAAATGTGCGAAATTAAATTAAACTTTTTTTGATTGAAAACGTTTTTTAAAATAAAAAGGCAAAAGGAGCCTGGATAAATACTGTTTAAATCTGAATATCAACATAATACGGTGGAAATATGTTCAAACTACAAATTATTTTTGTATTCAATTTGGAGAATTCAGCTGACGCCGGCCCCTTGAAAAGTATAGCTAAAATATATTCTAATTCAGGTATTCCCTTTAATTTGTGTCACGTAGATGATTTTTTTATTAATATCTAGAATACTTATAATAGTAATTTCGTCATTTGTAATAGATATAGTTATGGACGTAAAAACATACTATGTTTTTCTAATGCCACTACTAAATAATTAATTATTAGATTCGTGCTTATCACCTTTGATCAGTTGATATTCTTGTGAACACAATGTGTACATTTCTTACTACTTTTGATTAATTTTAACCCCTTCCATATCTCAAGGTACAAATAGCACAAACGCAAGTACAAGCGGCAAGCCCCGTCCAACAAACAGTGCAACAGCCCGCGCAACCAGCGGCGCAAACAAACGTGCAAACTACCACAGCGACGCCGCTGTTGCCGCGTAGGGGCCTTTCACTTACGGTAAGTTATTGTGGCGACTCCCACATACAACACAACAAGAAAACACACTGAAGTTCAATCTACCGGATATGCACCATTTTTACCGTGCTTCGACATGCATGGCCCGGCTCGACTGGAGTGATACTACGGACTCACAGAAAACCGTTGTAAAACAGCGCGAGTGTTGTTTTTCACCGAGTGAGTGAGAATACAGGAGGCGCATATCTCAACAGGGGAGGTGGGTGAGGGGGAGGGCCCCCCATCTCCCAAAGATCCGCGCTTCTGGTGCTGGGGTGTCCATGGGCGGCGGTAATCGCTTAGCATCAGGCGATACGTCTGCTCCCCCTATTCCATAAAAAAATACACCAAATGGCGGAGTAATGTCCTCCCCGCCTCTATTTGTGTTGGGGGAACATGACACCCTTTTCCAGCGGTGACCCCGACGTGATTGGAAGCAGCCTTCGAAGGAGTAGATTCTTTACTCCACAGTTATAAGTCAGTTTGCCTTAAGAAAATAGTGACGTATCAATCAAGGTTCGTCAGTCAGAGTGGGATTTGATACATCTTGATTTTGATGATGACTGTGATAAGTAATTCATATTATCAGTTGTATTGTACCCGTAATACAAGCTCAGCTTAGTTTGGGACTAGATGGCGTAGAATAATAATATGTAAACGTGCTTTTACAGCGTGAACAAATGATGGAAGCACAAGATATGTTCCGAAATGCCAATCGTGTTACAAGACCGGAGAAAGCGCTCATACTTGGCTTCATGGCAGGCTCAAGAGGTGAGAATAAACATTATATACATTTGACTGCTTTAATGGCGTAAACCTAAGTCGTAGTGGTCGTAATGCGACTGCTGTGCTGACGTCTCGGGTTCGAATACCGAGTCCAACCTAACGGTCGAATCGAACGGTAACGATCTTGTTATCTGTCATTTAATTCCACAGAAAATTATCTATTGCAGTATCTAAAAGAGCATTTGCTCTGAGTTTTAGTTAAACAAAGGGCATGGATTCAATGTATGATTTTTACTGTTTTATCTATATTACCTAGTGCAGTGAAAAATTGCATAGATATTCTGACAGTACTGTCATAGCTTGCTTTATTTGACTGCCTCGGTGGCGCAGTGGTAGCGTACGCGACTGCTGTTCTTGAGATCTCTGGTTCGATTTCCGGGTCTGATCAAATGTTTGTATGATCTGCAATTATTTCTTTCGGGGTTTGGGTGTTTTCTATCTGTAATTTTATAAAAAAATTAAATGTTTAAGGTTGTTACATAATATTACTACTGGATGTTAAATACAATAAAAATAATACTGGTCCGGCACCACAAAAATCTAATAAAAATACAAAATATTCTCGGGTGCCAGGTCCATGTTTAATAAACAAATAAATCCAATAACAATAATAATAATACACCTTAAGACGCTCACGTTAGATGGCTGGATCAAGGGTCTGATGCAGAAGGCAGTACTCCTTGACACGCCTCATATTGTGAGGAGGTTCCCGTCTTTGGAGCCCTAACCTAATATGTATATATAAATATAATTAAGAGAAGAATAATAATACCTGGAATAACTCGATCAGCGTTGAACCCTTAATCTAGGGTGGGAGGAAGCCATCCTAAATCAGAGGGTCGTGCCCACGTTCGTGACGGCGAGGGGCAGTTCAATCGTGGATATTTCAATCGCGTGCCCTTCGCTGGCACGCCGTGTTCAGGACTGGCGCGTCGTGGTTCGGGAGGAGATTGCTTCGGATCATCGATACATTCGGTTTGATGTCTCTTCCGCTCCCACGGATGACGCGCCGCCCACACCGGCTCCGCCTGAGCCACGTTGGGCGCTCAAGCGTTTAAATCGGGAGCTCCTCCTGGAAGCCGCCGTCGTACAGGCCAGATGGGCCTGTTGATGTGGATGCTGAGGCACAATGGTTCCGGGAGGCTATGACCAGTATCTGCGATTCGGCGATGCCTAGGGTTAAGCCCAATACTGCGAGGCGCCGGGTTTCTTCTGGTGGTCGCCGGAGATCGCAGGACTGGCCTGCGTGAGCGCGCGCCGTCGGTGGTCCAGGCTCCGCAGGAGGCGTCTCCGCCCCGTAGATGCGGCAGCCCGAGAGGCGGAGTTATTGGGGGAATAAAGGCTTGCCAAGAGGACTCTTCAGGCAGCTATAAAGCAGGCCAAGACTGAGGCCCCTGCGAGCTGCTGGAGACACTGGAGCGGGATACATGGGGGCGTCCCTACCGCATGGTGAGGGGCAAGATGCGCCCATGGGCTCCACCGTTGACCCGGTGCCTTCAGCCAGAGCTGCTTGATGGGGTCATCGACGCACTGTTTCCAACGAGAGTGGTGGAACATACTCCACCACAGATGGCTCCGCCTGAAGCGCCTAACGTGGATAGTGACGACTTGCCAGAGATCACTTGGGTAGAACTAGCGCTGGCGGTGCAACGGATAAAAGCTAAAAGCACCGCCCCAGGACCCAATGGCATCCCAGGCCGAGCGTGAGTCCTGGCTCTAGATGATGAGGCGCCGGCTCTCGAGCCCCGACTGAGAGGGTTATTCAGCGCATGTCTCGAGCAGGGCCAGTTTCCGAAATCGTGGAAGACGGGGAAACTGGTCCTCATCCGGAAGGAGTGGCGCCCAGCGGACTCACCATCCGCCTACCGGCCCATAGTGTTGCCTGACGAGGTGTGCAAACTCTTTGAAAGAATGATTGAATGGCGCCTCGTCAAGCATCTCTTCTAGGTGGGGCCGGATCTGGCGGACAACCAGTACGGTTTCCGTCAGGGGCGCTCCACCGTGGATGCCATTATGCGCGTGAAGGCCCTGGCGGAGGAAGTTTCCCGGGGTGAAGTAGTATTGGCGGTGTCTTTAGACATCGCCAACGCGTTCAACACTTTGCCTTGGAGTTGCATCAGGGAGGCACTAGTGTATCACCGCGTGCCTCCCTACCTCCGCCGCATAGTCGCGGCATATCTGTCGGAGAGAGCCGTCATCTACCCAAGTAGGACCGGTCCCCAAGCTGGTTGGCACAGCACGTGCATTGGCACGGTTGCTACCAAACACGAGGGGGCCCGATGACTCCTGCAGGAGACTTAACGTGCAGTCCATGGCCCTTTATGGGGCTCCAGGGTGGGCGGAGGCTCTGAAGGCCGGCACTATCGCGTTATTGCGGCGACCGGAACGGGTGGTGGCCATCAGGATCATAAAGGGGGACCCGAACGATCTCTTTGGAAGCGGCAAGTCTCCGGAACTCCACCATGGGACGTGGAGGCGAGAGCCCTTGCGGCTCTTTATCAGTGGCGCAAGGAGGCGTGAGAGTTGATTACGAGTACGAGTCCTGAGTCTCGAGAAATCGAAGATCAGAAATACCAACTCCGCCAGGTCCTCGTGGAGGAATGAAAGGAAGGACTTGGGCAACCGGGCGCTTGGCACGCTGTTATTGCGGCGGTAAGACCTGTTATGGAGGATTGGCTCGAGGAGCGTCACGGCACCATCTCATACCGGCTGACACGGGTGATCACTGGGAAAGGATGCTTCGGAGATCACCTGTGTCTGATCCGCAAGGAGCCAACGCCTGAGTGCCACCACTGCGATAGCCGGATCGTGGACACGGCGCTCCACACGCTGGCAGAATATCCAGCGTGGAAGGAGCCGAGGCGTGATCTCGTGGTGGCCATCGGGGTGGGGGTTCTCTCGCTCGGTAACATGACTGCGTCCATGTTTTTTTTTTATTTATACGTAATGAACATTAAAAGTGACAAAGGTTTACTTAAAGCCGTAGGCATTTTCTAACAGGCGACCTTAGGGTGATGCAGATCTAGAAAAAGGTAGATGCACAAAACTACTTAAGTTGATATCTCAATAAGAAATCATTTAACCATAAGTAATAATTATATTAATACATATAATAAATACGTATTTAAATACATACACATGCATACATACATACATAAATATACTGTCTCGTTGGTCTCGCGGTTGGCGTGTGCGATTGCTGATCACGAGGTCTCGGGTTCGATTCCCGGGTCGGACCAAATGTTTGTATGATCTACAAATATTTGTTTCGGAGTTTGGGTGTTTTCTATGTATGTATGTATCCCTCCACACCGTATTCGGTGATGGAGACTCCTTCCTGTTCACCATGGGTTCTTCCTTTAATGGGCTCTGATGTGGCTAGCAAAACCAAACCTAGTTTTGAAGATCCGGTTGCATTGCGCACAGTAGAGCTGGCCGTCCGAGTTAAAGGTATAGTTGTACAAGATCTTGGGGCTGGTTTTGCGCTTTTGACACTTCGCGTCAAGATCCTTCACACGGGCAGTCTCGAACCTTTCGACGCCCGTGGCAACTGTCTTTCGTCACTCGGGTCTGAGACCAGCAATCTGCTCCCAAAAATCTGTTGGTATGTCACACGCGAGGAGGTTACGCTAAAGGACGTCTTTGGAACGGAGGTATTGGCCGCCTTGTCTGCGTTTTCCACAGGATAGCTCGGAGTAGAAGATTGCTTTTGGCAATCTGTTATCGCACATGCGTGATACGTGGCCAGTCCATCTCAACTGCTGCTTCATTATAAGTGCTTCCACACCGGGCAGACTTGCCCGACGCAAAACCTCTGTGTTTGGAATACGGTCCTGCCACTTAATGCGCAAAATGGACCTCAGACATTTAAGATGAAAATTGTCCAGCCTCTTGATATCCGCCCTGTAGAAACACCATGTCTCTGCAGCATATAGTAGTATAGGCAATACAATGGCTTCATAGACCCGTATTTTGGTCTGCAACCTAATGTCATGTGAGTTCCAGACATGTGCCCTTAGTCTCCCGAAGGCCGCAGCAGCACTCGCTATTCTGGCTGGTATCTCTGCCGCCAAAGTGTTGTCGTTCTTAATGCGACTGCCGAGGTATTTGAAGTGAGGTACTTCTTCCAGTGCAGTATTTTTTAGGTCAGTGATACTGGTGCGATTCTCAACGCAACCCCTAGGTGGTTGCTTTAGTAATTGAGTCTTACTAGTACTGATGACCAATCCAAACCTGCGGCACGATGTGTGCAGGGAGTTCACATAATCTTGCAAGGATTCCATGGAATCAGCCATAAGGCAAACGTCATCGGCATACAAGATGTCCAGTATACTGAGCCTTTTAGTGTGTCGCTTAGATCTAAGCCGCGAAAGGTCGAAAATACTCCTGTTGGTTCTCGAACTGACCTCAATAAGGCTGTCACAAGTCTTCGCCGCATCTCGCATTATATACGCAAAGTATATAGAGGAAAGAGTAGGAGCCAGTACACAGCCTTGTTTTACTCCACTGGTTACGAAAATTTGGTCCGAAAAGTCATTTTCATGCTGAACCTTCGCCCTCAAGATCTTCCCAGCTGTTGAAAGGATAGAGATGCCTCTATACGAACTGCAATCGGCTATGTCGCCTTTGCCTTTGTATATTTTACAGATGATGTATGTGATAAGATTGTACCATAAAGATTAAATTAATACTAAATTTTACTATTTCCAGACAACCCATGTCCAAACCTAGGAAACATAGTAACAATAAAACTATCCGAAAACATAGAAAACGTCTTACAATCAGATGATACATACCTTACAATGCTCTCCGAGATGCACTTCCAAATGAACTACAACAACGGTCAATGGACCCGTCTGAAGAAATACAGGCACATAGACGGCATGGTCCCACAGAAGATACCACCGGGGTCGGCAGTGATCAGTACCAATAGCCAACAACCTATAGTGTCTATAGCCAATCAAAGTGTCAGCTAAGTAAGATAACGTTCACATTTGGCTTAGTTTTCAGTCATTACCAATATGCTGCGTAAAGTCAGTGCAGTGTGTACGAGGACTAATTTCTGTCGGTTCTTTAGTAGTCTATTAAGTTGAGTAACTCAATGAATGACAGTTGTATAGTATTAATAAAAAAAGCACTGTCTTGTTAATTATTTGATAGTATTCCTTTAAAAAAAAACTCGATTAAATATTATATAAAAAAATCTTCAAACAATGCCTTATCTATGGCAACGTTTAAGTAACCCATTTGAACTATACAATTATTATAATTATTAGACAGATATCGAAGATATTTTTTTAAAATATTTCTAAGACATAATAAACGTAAATATACGCCAACTTCAGTACTATGTAAACATTTGGATGTAACCAAAAATCATAAAACTGAGAAGAAATACATAATTATTATGACATTATTTTATTCGGTTTCGATTATTATATCGGGATTTACATAGTGACGATGTAATCTTCCAGCGTACGTATTTCCCTCCCACTAAGACACCGAGTACTTAAAGCGGGGCGTGAACTCACTAGGTCGCCATAGAGTGGGTCACCATTTGCAATCAGTATGGTGACCACCATTTTGGTTTCTACTTATGCTTTTCATCATACAGAGTGAGAGACATTTTGGCACCTATTGATATGTCGTTCTAATTAATTTTTGTTACCATCCAAAGTTTAATAGTTTCATATTAACCTATACATTTTAATTACGTTTACATTTTGCTTTTTTTTAACACTAAATTAGATAAGCGACAAAACGAACACAGATAGATAATTTAATGAGAAAAAGTTTATTTGTATTTACTCTTGGTAGTTTTTTTAGTTTTGAGAATGGCTACCACTTGGGAGCCACCCACTAAATATATGAAGATTTGCAATTTCTCTGTGTTCTGTCTAATTTTACCCAAAGTGCTGACTTTACGCAACATATTGTAACATAACAGTGATGGAATGTGGCTCACAGTTAGTGTGCAAAGCCAACGTGTATAATCTCTAAGACTAATAGCAGTGAAGGTGTGCAGTGATACTATACTGTTTAGAACTGGAAACTTTAATGTAAGTGCTTTTTGTTTTGTATTAGAAGATATAGTTTAGTTTATGTTTGAAGCAGTAATGTAGTGGATCCTTTTTGTGTACTGTGCGTGGACAGTAGGAACGATTTAAGTGTAGTGTGTAGGAGTATAGACAGTATGAACACAATCGAAGCGACCAAGTGCGATTCGTCACACCTTGCTCATCACAAAGGTGGCTAACCTCACACCAGCCTACCCGTAACCACGAGATGACTCAGACACAAACATAAAAGTAAATTAAACCTTCCCAATTCGCGACTAGCAATGCACTCCTATAGTCCATTAATCATGTCAATAAATCTGGGCAATAAGTTACCGGATGACATCAGAAATGAAAGTAAATTTAATAGCTTCGTTGGCAGGTTAAGAAAGCTTCTGATGTGTAAATGTTACTACAGTGTCAAAGAATACCTAGAAGATAAGTTTTATACTCTAAACGACCAAAATGAATTACAAATGAATTGAAAACTGCCAACCAAAAAGCTCCTCCTCTCTCCTGGTAGAGCTGTACCCGACAGGGTCCATAATTGCTACCTATCTTTAAGTTTACATCCTTCAAATAAATTAAATTGAAATTGAGAGTTCGGAACGTCTAGAAATGAAGGTATCGTAACCTTTTAAATAAAAGTCCTGCTGTACAATAAAAACTGTAGATCATTTTATGGATTTTATGTCGTAAAATATATCTGCTGGAACTTAAAAACAGTTAGAAATACGTTATAAACTTTTTTTTATCTGGTTAAAGTATTAGCAACTGTTTTATCTCACAGTGACATGCTGTCATCTGACCTGTTGCGATGTTACCTGCGGTTGGTATTAAAAAGGTAAAACAACCACTGGTAACATACATAGAAACCTTCCTCTTGAATCACTTTATTTATTGCTAAAACTACATTGAAATCCGTTGAATAGTAAACAGACATAAAAAATCTAAGCGAACAGACAGCGCTAGCGACTTCATTTTATACTATGTAAAGATAATATAGTCTGGCTGTGATTTCCATAATTTAACATTTCATTGCATCACTGCATCCCTTCACTTACACCCTGAGGTTCCTATTGGGTTACGTTTTTGTTACATTTATTACAGATTTTGTTTAGTACCCAATACGGAATCGGAAATTATTTTTGTAAAGTACGATAGATATGTTAGTTATTAGTACTATATTGAAATGTTAATAAATACACAATTTTTAATCAGGGCATGTTTTTGAACTACTTATATAATAAACAGGTATTTGGAAGAAAAAAGTTCCTATGTTAGGAAAAAATACTTGAAAAGTTTTGCTGAAGTCTGGCAACACGTCCTTGAGATTGTGTATTTAAATTTGTGGACAATGAAACGAAATTTGCTTTTACTTCTTGAAAAATAGTTTCAATTCAATATGAAAGTATGAAAACGTTTTAGTAAGCTGTGGCTTTCTTTTTAGTGACGAAAGTGTAAGAAGGTATTACTGTTTTTTGTAATCATTAACTGTCCAGACGAGAGTAGACGACATTTTATAGCCTAAGCAGAAAAAAATAAAATAAAACTATTCACCAGAATAGGTATACACCGTATATAGTTTTGTGTGGCACCTTACTTGTTTTTAAGGGACCCTTATGTACAGATATCGCTATATCACTGTATTCCTATAATTATAATACATTTTAAATTGCTTCGTATTTGGATCATAGTATAATATGGTTTATATCCTCAGCTCTAGGGGTTGCCAAAATTGGCGCATCAGTTTGGTAGTTTTGGAGATAATTTAAAGAGTTTTATACCAATTAGTTCAGACATACAACGAATGTATTATTAATGTGTTTTACAAGAAATATACTGAAGAGTTTTATTGTAAATGTTTATTTTTCTGTTTAGGTTATTATTCTCTATTTACAAGAAAATGTCTTGTAACCAACTGTAGTACATACATTTATTGTTTGATATATTAAATTTGTGTAAAATTTGAATAGTAAGAGTTCTGGCTTCTCAAATTTAAATTTCGAATGATTGGTGTGTGCATATTGTTTTTGCGCGTAATGAAAGTTCAATGTTGCCACATTGGAAACAAAAGTGGTATTACGCGCTTTTATTTAGTGATCTCACATTATTTGACATGGAAATTGTAAAAATTTTTGCAGTATGATTTCTAGTGCCAAAAGAGTTGCATAAATTTGTGTTTTGAGTGATAGTCTTAGCCCTCTAACTAGTTTCTGTTGCCAAAATTCACTAAAGACCTGTCCCTAAGTAAATCTACCGATTTTAGGATTCTGTACCTTAAAAGTAAAAAATGGAACCTTTATAGGATCTCTTTGTTGTCTGTCTGTCTGTCTGTTTTTCTTTAAGGTTATCTTTTAAAGATATTAACAGTAACTAGTTAGTGCGCTAATGTTATATTAATATATAATTTTTGTGTAATATGCGAACCTTATCGTGTATATTACATTATGTTTGCAGTAGATTTTGTTAATAAAATATTGGAATATATGCCTTCAGAGCCTTTCTACATTGTTAAGGTTAATATATAAAGTTACATGCGTTTCTTTGATTGAGCCGACTTGCGAATCAGTATGTTCGAAATTACCAAAGATCTTATCTATTACTGAATATAATAGTCAAACTACCGAAAAAAAGGTAAACACTCGCGCCTGTTAATTCTCAAGAGGCTATAATAAGCTAATCTAATCGTTTCCAAAACATGTAATATCTTCGAACAGTTGCTTGTTGCCTTGCCTCGAGTAAAGTAACGATTCTGCCTCGTAGTGAGCAACTCAGCTAATCGACTTTCGATTCCTAAGTCTTCTCTTTCAAAGATAACCTAACGTGAAGAGTGAATGACTAAACGAATCTGATCCTTGTGTAACATGCTTTAGAGATAAATCTTTCAAAATAGTGCCTCAGTTTTCTTAAGAACACTTGTTGTCCCAACATGTAGCCTTACACATTTTCAGTTAATGAAAGTGTAGCACTGATAGTGAAAATTCATATCAGTGTTTCTGACATTCAATGCTGATCTCTTCATTCATTGATGCACCGGCTCCGTCCGGCTCAAGATGCGCATGGGCATGATGTTGTGCAACAAATCTGGACTTGAGGAACGAGTGTAATTGACCAATTGTGCAATGTAAGTTTGAAATAGAGCGAGTGTGGAATTACGCGTTGTTAATATAAATTAATATTAAAAATATTACGCGTCAATTTAATAAAAAATAATGTACGACAGTCGTTTTCTTTGTCATAATATGTAAGTAGCAAATGAAAATATACCATGCCTTGTAAATTGCCTCGTGGCAGAAAAATCATAAAAATATTCATTAAAAAGCCTTTTGCTTCTTTTGTGACACCAAGATTTTTTATAAAATAATGTCGAAAGTAATAGACGTATATCGCGATGTTTTTAAACACTTTTACCAAAATAATTGTTAACTGTTAGTCTGGAATTGGATTCGAGTCAATACAACATGATATTGTGCCTTTGTGTGCTAATAGATGAATAATTGTAATCATTTATTTCAATATTTAATACTGTGGTCAAATAAGGGTTTTGTCGTTAACTAGTGTAAGAAATTTTCAAAAAAAAAAAAAATTTAAATCCCGATTAAAGCAAATGTACGCAGCTCTGATTCAGTTCCAGACCGAATACCTTTTCATTCAACAGTATTTTGAGAATTATTTTAAATGCCCAAAAGCTGTAAAATAAAAGCATTCCGCAGCGCTTTTTGCCTCGAATTGAGAAGAATCTGCCTCAAGTTGAGTAAAATTGAGACATTATTTTTTTTAAATTGTTTTTTTTTTGTTGAGACGATACTGGGGGTTTTAAAAATAGCTCTTAAAATATTTTGTCTATTGTAGAAAGTGGTTTAAGTTTTTTTTTTAATTAATAGACAGAAGTGTGTATGCGTTCATCGGAACTCTGTTATTTTAGTATTCGCGTTAACTTTAAGTTTGTTGTATGATGTTTTTTTCTATAGATATTTAATACAGTGTATATAGTAGATAGTACAAAAATATAAAATGAAAAAGTTAAAAATTATTTTGCCATTTTATTTCTTAAACTATTTATATTCTGTGTAACTCCAATGTTGTTTTAGGTGTATGTTATATGTGGTCTTCGAGATGTTTCCTGTAGGTATCTACGATGGGTAAGCAGCGGCATATAACTGTAAAAACAAGGAAATCGTTACTAACATTGTATTTTTAAAAAGCCATCTCCCGCTCTTGGATTATTAATATACCCTGTATGGCGAGGGACTCAACAACCATTCAAGTAACGAATACAAAGAACTTTGAACACACACACTACTTTGTGGGTCACAGATTTAAAGGGGAACAATTCTTTCATACATTGTTTTTGTGCAACCTTAGACGTTTACACAGCGCATGCAATGGAATTTCTCGAAAGTAATAATTTAACTCCATTTTCGTAACAGCTCTTATTAATACTCCGCTCCTTTTAGTAGTGGCATGATGATATAATAGCTTAAAGCCTTCGTTGATAGCCAGACTATCTAGCACTGAAATAAATTTTCTATCAAACCGGACCAGTATTGTCTGAGGTTAGCGCGTTCAACCAAACAAACAAACTCTTAAGCTTCATAATATTAGTATAGATCAATGACACAATATACTAATAGACCGACCCTCCCTTGGCCAATACTGTACGCCAGAAACAGGTAGAAAAGATCCGTTAAATCTAGATGGCGCTACAAAATAAGATATAAAAAACCGTTTAACAAAGTTTAACACTATTCTATTTATATGCTTCAATTCTAGGAACTATATTATTATTTTACGAATATAAATCTTGCTTTCTAATGCTTGCTTTAAAAAAAATTTTTTCAATTGCGTAAGTACAAGTTATCACCTATTCTTAGGAGATGTCGTTACAATCGATTTAAATGAACTCGAAAATAATGACCTATTTACTACGCTAGATGTCACATTTATAAGTTTTTGTTATGACATACAAAATACTAAATTCGCTGGATGCGCGATGATAGCGCCACCTAGTGGCTACAATTACGTCAGATTTTGATATGTCAAATGGTTGGTTGTCTTACGAAGAATAGTAGAAACAAGTAACAAATAATTTCAATGAAACATCTTAAAGAGGCGTCCAGTAATTACGTTAGGCATTTTTGAGAATTTTTCGATCCCCCGTCCCGCCTTGGTGAGATATTCGTCAACTCCCGCCCCCGGCCCCTAAGCTCACGCGAGATTCTTCAAATTTATGTTTGGGCTGTAAACGTGTTGGATTATTGAAGTTGTTCTATTACTTTTATTGAAGACTAGCAAAGCAAAATCAAGTGCTACTTCGCTACTCTGCAGAGTTCGAACGAATACGACAAACATTACTGTGTCAAATTTGGCCATATTTTATTCTAGAAATAATTTTTCACACAATTACGTCATATTTGCCAAACAACCCTCCCTCCCCTTCCCACCTAAGTGAGATTTGTAAAGTTAGTTAATATATTTATATAGAATACCTTACGTAATTAATGGAAGCCCCCTAATTTAAATATATTCTATTCGATCACGTATATGGTGTAGATAATAACGTTGAGCGATTTTATTGCCTGCCTGATAAGGCATAATCCATCAATTTTAGGTCATTAAATGTACTTTTAATAAAATGATCAAACTGAAAAGTATAATGTCTACTTTTAATACATATTTTAATTTGTACAACAGGTAATATTAAAATAACATTAAATCAGTCAGAAGATCGACAAACAAATATTATTTGTTATACACTTTAAAGATTTTTTTTTATGTTTGGGCCTGCTAAAATGACTCTACACTGCCTGATGGAAAGCAAAAGCAGAATCCAAGAGTGGTGGTCACCATACTCATTGCAAATGCAGACAATGCAGAATGGTGACCCACACCATGGCGGCCTTGATATGCTTTTGCATCGTTGGGCCTCCGGTCTCGCACTCACCAACGACAGCTCGAACGCTGTCATTTTACGTTGATCTTCTGTGTAATACCGCCTCGGTCGAGCCGGCCCAAACGTGCTGAAATCAGCGTGGCTCTATTACCTACATTTTTTTCCAACAAATTTTTATCCTATTATTTAAATTACGACAAAAAATAAAATCTGATAACAGCGTTATAAAATCTAAAGAGTTCAGAAAAGGTTTCTAGAGCATTGGCATTGATGCAGCTACGAACATCATGGTTACGAAGAAGATGAAAATAAATTTAGCTTGTCATTATTATACAAACAGAAAGCTTATTTTTTCCTAAGGCGGCAAGGTGTAGTACTTGCCGTTCCAAACCCGAAACTCCGAAAGTGGCAAGCAAAATCCGATTGTTTGCCAGGTTTTTGCCCTGATCTATTTAAAAAACTTGAGAGGTCTCAAGGGACACCAGGGTGGAACGAAGTTTTAGTTCGTACCTCAGTAGTCGATGCTTTAGTTGATTCGCTGTTGAAATAATAAAAGCAAAAAAAGTAGGCCAACCTCCAAAGACTGGGCGTGTCACCCAAACGAGGTAACCTACGCGGCCGCTGCTAAGGTGGGCTCAGCAGCCCAGCTGGCAGTTAGGGGGCCAGGCCAGCAAAAATACCCGAGAAGGTCAACCAGGGGAAGCGAAAGGGGAGTGCGAATGGGTCGCGGGTTACTAGAAATGAATCCTTTCTGCTGTATTGAGCCGATTCGCTGTGCAATTACTTGAGCATCGCAGCGTTGAATAAAGAGTGCAGTGGGAGAGTATCTCTCACTGCCAATCATGTTATGCTCCATAGTACAACAGAGTCTTACCTTCTGAGTTCTGCGAAGATAACATTGCACAGAAATAGGCGACGGAAAGGACCAAGTACGAAAATTTCTACTAGAACCCTATTTGCCGCCACCCGCTGAAACGGACGCCGCGGTGTATTCTACCAAATCATGCCATCCCACCAATCTAATCAAGAAAATAATTAGTTAAAATTACTAATTTAACTAGTAATATTTAACTGATATTGAGATATTTTATAAACAGATATTTACAAAGATGTATTTTAACAAGCATATAGACTTTCTCAAATAGTAGAATTAATACATTATTTCTTTTTCTTAAACTGCCAAGACTTATTTTCTCCATTTATATTACAGTAATGTAGTTTTTTCAAATCGTTTAATATGCCGCCCCCTAAAATGAGCCGCCCTAGGCTTCAGCCTACTGAGCTTTCATCACTGAATAATATGGATTTTTTCTACAAATTTTGATTATCTTAACACAATGAAGTGGCTATTGTAACATATCTTTAAAAGTTAGAGATAATTATGGTATCGCGGACTTTTTTGTGTACATTATTGTTCTCTATAAAATTGAAGGACATCATTTTGCTCTATTGTCAATAACAGATAATGTTTGATGTTTTTTGTTTTTTATTTTAATATGCAAATTTGTATCATCAAAAGTTACAAGACTTACAACTTTTTATTATTTCATAGATTTTTATTTCCTTTTTGAATCCATTGAAGAAATAAAAAGTTGCATAGAAGCTCCAAACCCCTATTTTACCCCCTAAATAGAAATTCTAAATTTATTTTCTCAGTCCTTACTTAAGTCAATTGAAAACCCTACATAGAAAGTTTTACGTGAAAATTTAAAAAGTTACATACAAAAATTAATTTTAAAAAAATATTCATGTACCGTATTTACTAAGAAGCATTTATTACGAAGCTGTTTATTTGAAATTTTAAATAGACATTTCAATTTTATTTGTCTGTGTGTATAGATGGCTCTTTGACGATTTAATAAAATATCACATAAATTACTAATATAATTATTTGGAAAACGACATCTAGTGGTACATTTTGCATGACAATAAACTTGTCAGTTGACTGTCGGGTTCGTACTTTGACGTAGGTCGGAAAATATCCTTCAAATTCACGATTTGATGCACTTAGTGACATCTAGAGAACATTAAGCTTACTATCAATCCGCGTACAGGTCTCTTGTAGTGAAGGAAAAGTCTATAGTATATATTTCGTCAGTGGTATAGATGTAAGCAAACACGTGTTTGAACTGATCGGTAATTGAACCTACTTTCGTCATGGAAGTCGAATGTACAGCCGTTGCAAAGGTCACTTCTATTCAGGAGGTCACCTCAATAGGAATAGATTGCCGACGAACACGAGATTCCTACTGTGAAAAAGGCATAAAGTGACTGGCAACTGCTGCCATCGAACTATGTAAAATTCGTGTCATTTTTAGACAAATGTTTCCTGTTTTTTAAAATCACCTGCTTTTAACTTTGTCTCCTAGGTAATGTCATCGTTTTCAGAAGATAAGGAAACAAAATTGAGAGCTTGTGTGAGCAGTGTTTGCAATTAAGCTATTAAATAGCTTAATTGCAAACACTACTGCACTGAATAAACTGAGATAGACTCCTTTTCTAACAGCCTTCTATAAACGTTTCTTTGTTTCGGAGTTTGGGTGTTTTCTATGTATAATATGTATGTATAATTTACAAAAACATAGTATATGATATTAGCACGAACGGGTCGACTAGACCGGGGGGGTACTACCATGGCCTGGCTTTCGTTGGTGAGTGCGAGACAGGAGGCCCAATAATGTAGAAGCATCTCAATACGCAGCCATAGTGTGGGTCACCATGCTGTCACTGCCATGGTGACCACTTTTTTTTTAATACATTACTTTATATCGGCTAGAGGGCGCAACATTAGATTCAGTGACACGTCGTAGCCTATAACCAGCAGACGATCAAGACGTTTCTAACGACACCTCATTTGTCCAGTTGCAATGAGTAATAAAGGAGCTATGAGGGAACAAATAAACACACATACATACTTAGCCTGTCAAAATCATAACCCTCCTTTGGCTTTGCCGTAGTCGGGTAAAAAAAACATCATTTGTTCTTTTTCATCTCGTCAGTATCGTGAGAGTCGTCTGAAGGGTGTGCATCTGGACTGAGGGCCCATTTTTTAATTTTAGCGAAACGATATAACATTCAAATAGGAATTAGTTAAAAATAGTAAAAATCTAAAGCAATGAGTCATACATTTCTTAAACGTGAAATAAAGCAGTTATGATCAAATTACTCGGCCCTCAGTTCAGATGCTTGCAAAAAAGTCATAGTCTAGATCTCAGGAAGTACTGCATCTAGGTCACTGCTTTTTATGTAAGAAATTAGTTAAGAATTTCTTAAAACTTAAGAAAATCCCAAAACTGTACAAACAACATTATGGATTTACGGCGGCGGAATATAGGGCCCTCAGTTCAGTAACGTCTGAACGGAGGAATTTGCAAAAAATGCAATTATCTGAAAAAATACGTAACTAAGACTTTAGAATATTTAAGTTAAATACCTCTGTGAATTAGTTAAAAAGAAAAATTGAGACAGATGCCAATCGTTAAGAAGTAAACAAAGGTTGATTTTTTCTAAAACGTTTGAACTGAGGGCCCAATGTTTTTCGCCTTTACTGACTAAAGTCAGCCTCACAGATTATGGCAATCTATATTACGCTTTTTAACTAATTTTTAACTAAAACCTTAAATTTTTTATAGTTTCGCCAAAATTTAAAAAATGGGCCCTCTGTCCAGATGCACACGTGTAAAGGAGCCTGCAATTTGCAGAATAACAGAGCACTACAAACAGAAGGAAAATTTAATGAAAACCCTATCTGGCCAGTGGCTACCTTTCTGGCCAGTGTGATACAGTGGGCCAAAACTCCTTTATACTAAGAGACTAATGTCTAATATAGGGCTGTCGATGACTTCTTAGATATTTATTGATTAACTTTAAAGTAAATTATTATTCTACATAAAAAATAAACACTGCTGACAAGACGTAGCCTACAAATAGTTACAATAGTAGATATAGCTCAGGACTTCTTATGCTGGCAATATTACATGTTACGTTTTATTATTTGAAGACTTTGAAGAACTAATAAGGAAATCTAAAATTTATTCATCATATTAGTATATCTTATGTAATATTTTACGAAAAGATTCTGTAATTAAATTTATTGAACTAAGTAATTACTAATCTTAAAATAATATTTCTAAGTTTTTTGTCATGCTTTGTAGTCTAAACTAAACGATTCATGTAGTCAAAAGGAAATAGTTCGACTAAATTTAGAAGTACTGTTTATCGTTAAACTGGCATGTCAAGAGGTGTATTTTTAACTTAAAAGGTTATCCTTACATAGATTTGGCGGCTAGATTTGTTTGTGATATTTCACTTCACTTGTTGGTTGTTACGAAGTATTGCGTTTGAGTTAAAGTGTTAAGATAATTGATACTACAAATACTTAAATTTATTTAATAATGAATAAGGATAGAAGAAAACCTTTTTCACCATTGGAGAAGGATCTATTACTCAATATTATGCAAAAATACAAAACAATTTTGTCCAGTGCTTACAAATCAAGACACACGTGGGAAAGAATAGCGGAAGAATTTAATTCGTCTTCTATTGTAACACAACAGGTAATTTTTAATATAACAATGTGTTATACTATGCTGACGTATTAAAATAAATTAGAATTACGTATTTTTATAGTTACTCTTTTAAATAAATACGAAAGTCGCTCATACACGATGTACCGTTATAAAATTGCCCTTACTCAATAATAATATGTCTATACTCGATAATAAATATGCAATATTTTTATAAAATTGGTTGAGTGATGAAGCGTAATAGAGTTCGCATATAAAAAAAATATTAGGGATGAATTTATTGATCTGTAATTATAGTGTGCATTACAAAAAAAATCTAATTTTTTGTTCAGGCATCAACCAATGAAGTATTCAAATTATGGTATAGGTTAAAGGCTGAGGCAAGTGAGTCAAGGACCGAAGAAAATGACTATTATTTAACTGAACAAGGTCCAGTTGATCTTGAAACAGAACCAGTATTTGCAAGACTGATGGATTTAGATAGTGAAACAGATGGTGAGTTAGTACTCAACTCCTCATTTTACAACAGAAAGTTATGGTTTTTAACCATTTTTTAATTGACTAGGGTGCAATAGAGCAGATGTTCATGGACACCCGTAACACGAGAGGCACACAACTTTGGGGGATGAGGAGGGGAATAGGAAGGGGTTGGGGTACGTGAAACTCAATGCAGGTGCTGTTTCACACCGGTTTTCTGTGAGGCCATGGTATCATTGCTTCTCGAGCCGGCCGATGCATGCCATAAGCGTGGCTCTCCCACAGTTATTATATCAATGATATTTATTAATATTTAACGATTACTAGCTGCGCTGAATGACTTCATTCTGTCAAAAGTTATTGACCGCTCGCAGTGTACTTGAAGAGTGTAGCGAAAATATTAAAAAAAAAAACAAAGAAAATATAAAATGCTTGAGCGGTTCTCAAGTTTTGTACTTAGCAACTCATTTGGCAATTCATATTTGTTTCTATAGATTATAGTGTTAATTCCATCAGTTTAATACATACATATTATTACAGGTAACGTAATATTTGTAGGACATGACAATGAAGAGTTTTGGGCGAGAATAATCTATAAAATAAAGAAGGACAAAGAAGAAAGAGAGCAGTTAATAAATGTGACTCAGATAAAAACGAAACCTACACGAAAAAAAGAAATAAATTATTTAAAAAGTCAAGTAATACTTGAAGAAGACGAAAATACAATATAGTTGAGAATTAGTTAATTTTTCATTTTAATAGCTAATTTTATTAGGGAATCAAGAAGAATTGCAAAAGTAAAATTATTTTTTTTAAAATATTGAAATGTATTGACAAATAAAATGAAATAACTGTGTTATTTATTTAATAAGTAAATTTAACTTGTATTAATTAACATGTAGAAGAATTTTATACAAAAAATTATGAGAATTAAAATGTTAAATACTGTATCTAAAATCACAGATAAGTGAGTGCCTGAAGCACAGGTATTGATAGAGCAACTGCACGAATAACCTAGGGGTTTAAGTAGTCGTTACGCCGCGTCCTACATCGCTAAGTGTTATGGGTTCAAATCCTACATCGGACAACACTTTGTATGATCCACAAATTGTTGTTATTAGTCTTGAGTGTTCTTTCTCTCTCTCTTTCTCTTTTCTTTTATTTATTTATATACATAGAAAAATGCAATCATAAAAGCGTCTATCTTATGTAGGTTGCTTTAATCGGCACGCACAAAATTTGGTTCCTTTTTGTTTCGAACCACTTATTAAATAGTTTATTAAAAAAAGTACTGTAGAAATAGCTCACAGATCGATTATTACCTCAATAGAGGAATCTTTCGTTTATTAGCTTGTGACGTCACCAGAGTTGCAACCAATCACAAGGCGTTCACGTCGCAGACAAAATTCCAAAAATAAAGGTTAGTTTTATTTCGTGCAATCTGCGAGAAACTTACATTATTTTGTTTGATTTATAGTGAAATATATCTTTTTAGACTATTATCTTATAGGATGACCACAATCCATAGTTTATTTTCAACTAGTTGTTGCCCGCGGCTCCGCCCGCGTTTATGTCGGCTATCGCTGCAAATATTAGCCTATGTGTTATTCTGATGTATAAGCTATATTACTGTAAAGTTTCATCCAAATCCGTTCAGTAGTTTTTGCGTGAAAGAGTAACAAACATCCATCCATACATCCATCCATCCTTACAAACTTTCGCATTTATAATATTAGTAAGATATTGTCAAATAGCCTATTTTATCCGCAGCAGGTATTTCATTGAGGACTTGCCTAAGTTCGATAAAATTTGGTTTTCTCGTCGGTAGATGGCAATGTGGGGGCGTAAACACTGATTAATTGGATACTCCTTCCAGACGACAGATGAAGATGCAGAATGATTATTCTATCGTTAATACCCTTTGGCTATTCTTTCAAGTCACGGGTCAGCTGATTTCGAACAGCAAATGCTACTCCACTTGCTGCTCTTTCGGAGCCTGGTTTACCGCTCCAGTAATAGTGTAGCCACCAAGTCGTTCGCATAGTTCTCCAAAGTCGCTAAGATGGGTTTCACTTATTGCTGCGATATCAATGTTATATTTAGCCAGTTCTCTCGCAATTAATGCTGTTTTCCTTTTCGGGCACAAACTAGAGTCACTGTCAAGCAGGGTCCGAACGTTCCATGTTCCTATTGTGAGATCTTTTATTGATGATATTTGTTTCTGTTTTCGACCGAGTTAAGGTGGTGAACAGTTGGCCGACTGACTATTTTTAGGCCACCTTTTCTAGGCCCCTCCCCGTATGCGGGAAAGCAGAGCGCTCCCGAAATAGGGCTGCTTTGTAGTCTTCTGAGCTGCCGAACCTATCCCCTGTCATGATCGGGATACTGAACGACCATCCCAAAAGACCGTCTACGTGCAGATACCAACTAAGGCTTGGACACACCAGCCCGCCCCCCACCATCAGCTCTCCATCGCCGTAGGGCTTTTGCTCTAAGTGCCATGGAACATGCAGGAGTAATTTGCGAGTGAATATATTACAGTGGACTGGTAGTTGCGCGATATGAGTCCACTCTCTCGCTCTCTACTTCCAGTTGCTAGTTGTCCGGATAGCCGGTACGGCTAGCTCAAGGTAGAGTTTGCAGGAGATCGGCCGCATGTCACTTTCGCCTGACATCCTGACATGATCCCTTTGAGGCACTTCCCCAAGTGCCTTGCCACATCGCCGTAGAAGCCGAGATTATTTGCCTATCGACGGTGACGGTGATGACTTTATGAGTATCTGGAGGATCACCCATAGACTGATTGCTCTAGTTGCTCAATAAGGAGTCGCTAGTCCCTACGCCAAGCCCTACGCCCGTCCCTGATGAGAAGCATAAGCAGAATCCAAGAGTGGTGGTGACCATACTCATTGCAAATCCGGACAATGCAGCAATTCAGCATTGTGACTGAAACCATGGCGGCCTAGTGATGCGTGCATCATTGTGCCTCCGCTCTCGCACTCACCAACGAAACAAGACAGCACGAACGCTGTCATTTTACGTTGATTTCCTATGCGAGGGAAGTGCCGCTCCGGTCGAGCCGGCACGTTCGTGATGAAATCAGTATGGCTCTGCTACTAATACCTACCTATTTACCAGGCTAATATATGTTAGACAACTGTTAATAATTTATTAATGAAAAAGATAACTTTTACCCGACTGAGCTAGAAAGGAGGCTATGTTTAACGAGTTGGTACAAGGTTGTTTCAAGTCTCCACAAAGTGATGATGTCCTGCGTAGTTTGTCCCATATTCGTCTCTTACAGCACCCGAGGCATGAGTAGTGGCGGTGATACTCTGTATTCTTAAACCATTTCAGTTTTAGCACTGGCAAGGGTTAAGAACCTTCTGGGCTTTCGAGACCACAAAAAAGTTAGTTATGTCATTAGTGTCAAAACCTACTCACCAAATAAAAATGCAACTTCAACGATGAACTCTATAAAGGAGGAACGTTTCTGCACCTCGAACTTGTACAAGAAATCCATCATGGTGACCAGCAGTTCCATTGTAACGAACGCGAGGGTGTACCATACGTAAACCTGAACTAGTACCGCACTCTCCTGGAAACAAAAGGAATTATTCATTTCCTTTTAATGTATATAGATTTGTATGTATTAGAAGAAATCCTTATTAATAGCCGGAGTATTGAAGAGGGCGGTGTGTCACGCCAGTACCTCATAGAGCACGTCTCGGTTATGACATAAACATAATAATAATATCGTCAATAGGTGCCTTCAATACTTACTGATACTGACAACTAGCTAAACTTTCGAATTTAGTTCGCGCCAAGGGTTGCGGAGGTCCGATGCCAGTCTTTAAGTGGAAAAAGAAATTTTCAAGTAAAACCGGTTTAATTACTAGCCGTCCCCAAATAACATTAGGAATTATAAAGGCTAAGAGAGAGATATTTTGAAATTAACTTCTACGAACGGAAAAATGTAGGTACTCATACCACAACAAAAGTGACAGGAAGAGCGTGGGAGGTTTTGGCCGGAAGACTGTCATCGCGTTTTTGGGTAACACATAGCTAAGTTTTTGGATAACACGAGGAACTAAAACGATTAATATTGTGAAAGCTACATCTATAAAAAAATTAAACAAGTTTACATCGTTGTTTCAATAACTACATTAAATACTACAGTTACCAAAACAAAAGGTGGTAGAGACAGTACAGAGAGAGTGATGTTCTCCTAGCCGATTTCAGCCACGGCGGCCAGTCTCAACAGAGACCAACCAACTACGCAGGAGATATTATAGTGTACAAATGTGTGCGCGAACACAAGTGCACTCTCTGTTCCCTCTCTCTCATTAATCCGATGGGACGGTTAACCGACACGATCGGGGAGAGATCAGCCGCAGGACCGACAGCGTTACGTGCTCTCCGAGGCACGGGGGTTCAGACCCCAACTTCCAAACTCCAAGCTGTTATTTAGTGTTTCTATAATCAGAAAAACTTAATAACACTTTTGGCCCGACCCGGGATTCGAACCCGAGACCTCTTGATCAGCAGTCGCATACGTCAACCGCTAGACCAACGAGGCAGTTACAGTACAGTACAGAGAGAGTACAGATTCTTATCTATGGTAGAGACACGCTGATTTCAGCACGAACAGCCGGCTCGACCGGAGTGATACTACCATTGCACAGATCAACCTAAAATGGTAGCATTTGTGCTGTCGTGTTTCGTAGGTGAGTGCGAGTCAATAACAGCAGTCAAAACTGTACTCACAACAATAGACGCCAATAGCAATAGAAAATTGGCCATCTGGAACAGCGTGACGAGGAGTGATCGCAGCGACTCCACATGTTGCATCAGCTGTGTCTGTTGGCATTGGTACCAGCAAGCGTTGGAAATGGTATCGTTGGTCATCGCATCCAGGACACTCGCTACCTGGAACAACATTGCTTTCGACATTTTTTTGTTTATGAGCCTGACAAAGTGATTTTACTCTGATCTTGATGAAAAGCATGAGCAGAATCCAAGAGTAGTGGTCACCATACATGTTGCATGCATTCAGATCATATAAAAAAAATTACGATTCAACTACTATCTATTAAAGTATCGAATTCGGAACGAAAAAAAGATCTAAAAGCACTAACCAAACTGATAAAAGAAATAAGTGCGATAACACTCCTCTGGGGCATACAGCAGCAAGTGCCATCGCCGCACATCACTATGAGCGGCTGCAACCAACCCATTTATGCTTTTAAACACCCATTTGTTCCCAACCACACTATACCATTGATATAGTTGTTATTTTTATTGTTTATGTATTTTTATTGTTATTGTTGACATTATTGTTTAATGACAGTTTGTTATTTGGCAGGTGGGACAAACAGGTTGAGAGAAAAAGGATTTAATTTTGTTTAACTAATGGTATATTAATATACTTCACCAGCATGGCATTGCATTCCGAGACACAAGCCGACGTCATCACCGCCATCGCTGATTCTGGTTGGTTCATTTCGTGTGTGGTAATTGGATAGTGACGTCAGCTTGTGTAACTCTCAGAATGCGACACCTTGTTTTATTACCCCATGGTTCAACTTACTGTCTCCATTGCGCAGTGAGAACGTATGCGACTGCAGTGTTTAAGTCTCGGGTTCGATTCTCTGGTCGGCCCAAATGTTTGTACGATTTGCAAATATTTGTTTCGGAATTTTGATATATTTCATACTAGCTGAACCCTGCGGTGTTACCCGCGGTTATTGTTGTACCGCGAGTAACGCCGCGCGACAAAGTTAGTCTAAAAAAAGTAGCCTATGTTACTCCCCGGATCATCAGCTACCTGCCAGTGAAAGTCCCATCAAAATCCGTCCAGCCGTTCCAGAGATTACCCGAAACAAACAGACAGACAGACAAAAAATTTTTTAACTACATTTTTGGTCTTTGTACCGTCTATACATACATATGCATGTAGTAAAAAGCGGCAGACACTCCAATTTTATTTAGTTGTATAGATAAAATATACATTGTATGTATTTAGAAACAGTATACTTAGAAACAGTATACAAATAACAGAGTCTAGCTTGCAAAGTACAAAGTCTGCTTAATTTGAAACCAGTTGTCGTTGTGTGTCAGATATTCAAAATATTTATTTAGTCAAATTATTTATTTCATAACACATGTTAATGAAATGAATGCATTTGTCTACTACTGCTGCACCGATATTTGATATTATTTTTTTAGTGGATAGAGGGCAAAGGAGCAGACGTATCGCCTGATGGTAAGCGAATACCCCCGCCCATGGACACCCGGAACACCAGAGGCGTCATAAGTGCGTTGCCGTTATCTATGTATAAATTTCATCTATGAATAAATTACAATAGTACTTGCACGTTTGGTGATTTAAATGGTCGCCACGCCGCTTCCTACTGCGCCAAGTGTTTTGGGTTCAAGTCCCACTTGGAACAACTCTTTGTATGATCCACAAATTGTTGTTCCGAGTCTGGTTGGTCTTTGTGTCTGTTTCATATAATTATGTTTGTAAAGTCCCTCATCCGCCATACTCACCAGACCTTGCACTTACCGACTATTACTTTTTCCAAAATTTAGACAACTTTTTAGTGGGTAAAAAATTCAATTCCCGAGAGGCAGTACAAAATGCCTTTGAAGAGTTTGTTGCCTCCCGTCCAGCTGATTTTTCCAATGGCATCAATAAACTGCCAATGTGTTGGCAAAGATGCGTCGATTGCATGGGTGATTACTTCGAATAACAGAAAAAGTTTGAAAAAATAAGTACTTTCACTTATTGCATACAAAACGGCAATTTCATAGGTAAATACCTATTATTATAAGTAGTTACTCCATAGTTCGGCGTGTCTTCCATAGATGGCGGTTGTAGAATTACGATAGACCAAGAATATAGGCTTTTATTAGCTAAATGACATTAGAACAATTACAGTAAAATAATAAGTCAATACGTTGTCAAACTAAATCTATGGTATATAAAAACTCCTTGTCACCACATTCTTCCAGCCTTAAAAGTTCCGACTCAACATCGTCTCAATTGAGAATATAATCATCAAGATGTCGTGGTGGACGATGCTCCCTTGCCGTTCTCCGGGGCTGTTCTTCCGGGTTAGGAAGTTCTACATCGTTTTCAGTCTCAATTCTTTGTTGGCTGTTTGTAGAGTCAAAAGACTCATTTGTATCGAAGAAGTCATCATCGCTCATTGATACTCTTGTATCATTTAGTATCTCGGGTATCTCTTGGACTATTTGACCTTCTCCGTCTTGCCCTAAAGGCGCTAAATGGCGATTCGACACCGTTGATTCACGCCCATCAGCCAGCCGAACATAAGAGTACTCTGGATTAACGTGAATTAATTCCACCTCTTCGACAATAGGTTGGTATTTATTCGTCCTGTTAAATTTCCGCATGAGTACTCGCTCTGATTCGGTTAACCAAGTAGGAATGGATACTCCGTTTGCCGATCTCCTTACGTGAGTAAACATTCGTTCGTGTGGTGTACAATGTGTTGATGTACATAATAATGATCTTATGGAATTTAAAGCTTGTGGAAGGACTTCTTCCCAATGTTCTATTGGTTTATTAGCCGACCGAAGAGCTAATTGTATCGCTCTCCACAATGTTCCATTTAGGCGTTCTACTTGACCGTTACCTCTGGGATTATAAGGCGTAGTTCTACTTGAGGCTATTCCAAAAGAATTCAAAAAGTTTTTGACTTCCGCCGACATAAAAGATGTTCCACGATCTGAGTGCAAGTAAGATGGTAAGCCGAATAACATAAATATTTCATTTAAATGCTTTATTACTGTCGAAGCACTCATGTCTGGACATGGGAACGCAAATGGAAAGCGTGAATATTCGTCTATCACAGTGAGAATATACTTATTTCTTGTATTCGAAGGGACAGGACCTTTAAAATCAATGCTTAGTCTTTCCATTACTGACGTAGCTTTTATCAAAATTGGATCATTTTCATTCCTAAAGAATCTAGGTTTGATTTGAGAGCATATTCTGCATGAATTTGTCATCTCTTCAATTTCTTTGACAGAAAAAGGCAAATTTTTGGATTTTATCCAATGACACATACGTCTTATTCCAGGATGGCATAGTGCTTCATGTAAAGATTTTAATGTTTCATTCCGTTTAGGCATTGAAGCACATACGCGTGATAATGCATCAGCAACGTCATTCTGTTTACCTGGGCGGTATATAATATCATATTTAAACGGTGCCAACTCCAGACGCCATCTTTGTATCTTTTCGTTCTTTATTTTGCTTGTCACTTTATTGTCGAACATGAACGAGACAGATCTCTGATCAGTGATAAGCCGAAATGGTTTACCAATGAGATAATGGCGCCATTTCTTCAAGGATTCCACAATAGCATAAGCTTCCTTTTCTATTGCTGAGTGATTAAGTTCGCAATTATTCAACATCCTTGCAAAAAATGCCACCGGCCGACCAGCCTGTGATAATGTAGCCGCTATTGAATGTTGAGAAGCATCTGTTTCTACTGTAAATAGTGCATTATGATCAATAGAATGGATAGTAGCTTTTGCAATGTCAGTTTTAAGTTCTTCAAACGCTTTAATTATGTCGGCTTTCAGAGGAAACACTTGAGCATGAGCAAGGGCATAGATCTTCTCTGAAAATCTTGGAATCCATTTGCTGTAATGTGCAAACATTCCAAGTACTCTCCTCAAGGAAGGTAAATCAGTTGGTGGCGGTAGACTCAAGAGAGGACGTAAACGCTCACCATCCGGTCGTATAATACGATCTTTTATGTTATATCCCAATATGTTTATAGAATGCTGAGAAAATTTACTTTTTTCTTTATTCATTGTCAGACCGTATTTCTTGACTGCGGCCATAAATTTCCTCAAATTTTCATCATGTTCGCTCTGGTTCTTACCACATACAGTTATATCATCAAGGTAAGCATAGGTCCCTTTAAGATCTTCTTTACGAATTACCCAATCGATGGTTCTTTGAAAACTTGAGACCCCATTTGTAACTCCAAATGGAATTCTTCGAAATTGATACAAATTTCCCAAAGCTTCGAAAGCGGTAAAATGGCGTTCTTTAGGTAGGATTGGGACTTGATGGTATGCGCTTTGTAAATCGATAGCACTGAATACATTGTATTTAGAAATTTGTGATACCATTTCTTCCATATTCGGTAACGGATAAGCATCAAGTTGTGTATATCTGTTTATTGTTCTGGAATAATCTATAACGAGTCGTTTCTTATGATTAGCAGTTTTTGAAATCAGAACTTGTGCTCTCCAAGGAGAAGTGCTCTCTTCAATTACTCCATCATTCAAAAGTTTTCTTATCTCTTCTTCGATATACTTCTTGTCCTCTTCACTGTATCGCCTCGACTTTATAGCAATTGGTTTGCAGTCAGGAGTTAACCGGAACAGCGGTACTGCTGGAACGGAAGCGGCAGCCACACTACAAACCTTGAATGGCTCTTTCAATCCACCAAATGTAAGCTCGAGGGAGGAATGTTCATTCAAAACATCATGACCAATAATAAGATCAGCGCATAAATTATTAACAATAAGTAGATTGAGATTTTTGTATATCGTCCACCACGACATCAACGGCAAGGGAGCATCGTCCACCACGACATCTTGATGATTATATTCTCAATTGAGACGATGTTGAGTCGGAACTTTTAAGGCTGGAAGAATGTGGTGACAAGGAGTTTTTATATACCATAGATTTAGTTTGACAACGTATTGACTTATTATTTTACTGTAATTGTTCTAATGTCATTTAGCTAATAAAATTGTAGAATTACGATAGACCAAGAATATAGGCTTTTATTAGCTAAATGACATTAGAACAATTACAGTAAAATAATAAGTCAATACGTTGTCAAACTAAATCTATGGTATATAAAAACTCCTTGTCACCACAGCGGTGTAGTATATTTTTGTTATTCTGTAGGTATGTGAAGCCCGACCTACACGCCTACCACTGTAACTTCCCAAAAGTTCCAGAAAAAATATCAAATGTCAGTCTTAGAGCCCACAACGAAATAAAACAAAGGAAAACTGGAGGAGTTGGAAATATAATAACTCATCTTCACTCCTTAGCGAAGCGGGTGACAAAATAAAATAAAAATCTCAATAACTATCTAATAAATAAAATTCTCGTGTCACAGTTTTAGTTGCCAAACTCCTCCGAAACGGCTTGACCGATTCTCATGAAATTTTGTGAGCATATTGAGTAGGTCTGAGAATCGAACAACATCTATTTTTCATCCCCCTAAATGGTAAGGGTCACCCATCCTTAAATTTTTTTATGGCAAAACGACGTTTACCGGGGTCAGCTAGTTATTTAATGTAATTTGCTTTGATTTTTGTTTGAGGATATGTACAGAGAGCTAAATAAGCACATTACATGTTATGCACAAGTATTCTTAAAACTTATGAGAGTCTCCCTAGGAGTTTTGAAAGCGTTAGTAAACAGAAATATAGCTTTTTAGGGTGAATTTTATCTAGATTTAATTAATATCTTTTTACTCTTAACATTCTTTTTGATGTTCTCCCTCTGTCAATCATATTTCTATTGTCAGAGTGTCAATTGAAAACTGTAAAACTTCAAGTAATTATGGCACCGTTTTCTGTATTATTTTATGTGGTATTGTCTATCATATGCCATGTTCTCTGTGAAGAGGCAATTTATGATGAAATTGAGTTACGTAAGTGTTTGTAGGTCACAAAATTTTTAGTCAATTTCACAAAATTTTGTTTTGATTGTAGATTTAGTGAAAATCGCGCATCAGGGGTTAGTTTTATGAAGCTTCCAAGTGAAAGCATACTGCCATCCAGAAGAAGGTCCGTAGGAGATCGTTTTTTGTTTTCTCGAAAGACGGTCCCCATTTCATTTCATCCAAATTTTATATATTTTTTAACATTAAGTTCATGACGACGAAGACTTATAGAAGACTTATAATTTGAAGACGATAAACACTTGACATTGACAGAAATAGCTGATCCAAAAGATCCGGCTGGTTGCCATTTCATCCAAAGAAGAAGTATCTCCGTAGTTAATATCAACGTCTTAAAACTCAAACTTAGACTTGACTCAAAGCAAAAGTTTGAGTCACGACTCAGACGTTGCATTACCTTTTGGCAGATTTTCTTTCTAAGTTTTTATCGTCCTAGTTAAAATGCGTAAGACTTTCCTCTCAATTTTGAAAAAGGTATTTTAGTAAGATTTAAGCTTCTCGGTAATTAAGTTCACTCTGTCTAATTTTATTTTCAGTCTCCACCACAGAGAAAATGATAGTAGACCTTGAACCCCACTCTGACGTAGAAAATTTATTGGTGAAATTCCAAGAAATTGGCACAAGAGCAGAGAAATTGAACAATGACATTAGTGTCACGCAAGAAGAAATAGACGCAGAATACACCAAAATGATAGATATACTAAGCGAATTAACTGATCTTGTTAAAGATTCTAATAAAGCCTCCATATACCTGAAAGCTAAAGGTATTGACCGAGTTGCTGTCACTTACTTGAAAATCGAAAACAATGAATTGAAAGCTAAAATATTAATTTTACTAAAAGTACTCTTCAATGAAGTGCCTACTGCTACAATGGCTGCAATCCCAATATTTGTAGTAGACCGACTGCTAAATATATTCGAGAATGACAATCTCGCTCTCAAAGCGCATGCCTTGGATGTATTGTACCTTTGGTTACCTGACAATCCTAGAGTACAAGCTCGAGTAATGAGAATAAAAGGTTTACAACCATTTTACGAACAAATATCAATGTTGGACACAAACGTTATTAAAATGCTCTTAGAATTGTTTAATAAAATATTAGACGAGCATGTGAAAGCGAGAAGTGAAGTCCAAAAGCGTATCATCGATGCGGAGAAGCTCAAATTCTATCAGAGAATTGGTCTTCTGGAACATATGTCTACACCAATGGTCTGCAATGGTCTACTGAATATATTTACTAGAACCTGGTCCTATAATTCGAAAGATAATAATATTCTGATGACGGTTTTTGAGCTGCTTAAAAACGTGAAGCAGTTTTGTGTGAACGTATTCAGAGGGAAAGCGAAGGCTGTCAAGTTGTTTCGAGCCTTACAGGAGTATGTCGAGGGTCCAGAGAATAAAGAAAACTTTATTTTGAACGGTTTAAACATAACTGATGTGGCGTTGGTGATTGAAGACTACGTTCGAAAAGTGAAGCCACTGACGAAAGATGAATTTTAAGTGTTTTTTAGTTATGTTTATGTTGGCGATGTATTAGAATTTAATTTTACTCTGATATGATATTTGATTCTACTTATTATTTAATTAGGTATGTAAAATAATAAAAATTTTATTAAAAATAAATATGCTGATAAACTATTTCGGAGTTATCTTAATGTGCTTCGAGTTAAATAAGGGCATGGTAAAATTAATAATTTACCATGTCCTTACTACTTATTAAATCTATAGGCTAATCAAATTTTCCGTAAAAAAAGTTAAGGTATATATGATTCATATAAGAGCAAAATTTTTATCATTTAGGGCCCAAGTCACCCCAAATGATCATCCCCACGTGTGGTCTGACCGCAACTATCTGCACTATTATATTTTCATCCCTTACACAAGGGTGGAAGCGTACGCGCAGATCACAATGGTGTATTGTAAGGGCATCTTACAATTGTTACGATATAATTTATAGCATTCTATGTTGATGGGTTGTTTCATTTAATTTATTTAATGTTCGCAGTGAGTGGTTCGTGGTTGGGAATTGAGAATTCTGTGAGGGTTGCTACCATTTTTACCCGACTACGACGAAGCGCAATGATGCAGAAGCAATTCAATAGGACGCCATAGTGTGGGTCACCATACTATATTCATGAGTTTGGTGACCACTACTCTTGGATTCAGATTATGCTTTCTATCAGCATAGTCAGAGAGTATAGTCACAGATAAAAGGAAAGGTAATACTTTTGGCTATGTTTGGCCACTGAACCGGTTTGGATAAATGTGGTGTCAATAGTTTCGTAATAATGGTCCGTGTGATAAAGGTTAAATACATTTTATTAAAAGTTGTTACGTGGTCGGATCATAGTTTCTAAATTTTTTTCTTGTATTTCATAATTTTACAGTTAACCTAGTGGTTTAAGCAGCCTATAGGCATTACGCAGAGTTATATTTTTAAAAAAATCTTGAAGTTAGCAATGAGGATACCTATCTGCTAGGTATTTGTATGAATTGACTGAAACAGCAGATTTTGAGGATTCATTTCCCGTTCAGTAATGATAATTGTGGGTGTAAATAATTCTGTTTTATAAAAACTGTTTAATTTTTAAGTAAGAGTATATTTTTAATGTCGTTTATGACTAGCTACATAATTATTTAGAATCACATATTTTTTGTGATAGGTTATTGATGGTAGTAGGTCAGAATGTTCACCTTTAGAATGTGGATAAAAGAATATAGTCCAAATAGATTAAGTATAAACTTTATGATTTGATGAAAGTAATCTCCTACAGTAGGTCTTGTCACGGTCGCCAAAAATCCCTCTCTACGACACCCACAGGAAGAGATCGGGTGGAGATATTCCGTATAGTTGAAGTAACCCGCATTTACTTTAGGTATATTTACGAGTTGCGACCAAAACATGATCATAATATTGAGTATAATTTATAAAAAAAACTTCGAGACTCTTCTAGCCCTTAACTTCCGATTTCATTTCAAAACTCAGCTTACTGCTCTACATTATTATGCATTATGCAGTGTCAATGTTAAGCTGGGACGTCACAATTCCATTGCTATTAATAAAATTGTTGTTGTAGATTCAACAGCCTTTTATTTGCAAAATTCATTCCTATTATACAACAGATTTTATTCAAATTAAACGTATAAGTTACGTTACAAAGCTGTCTTTGTGCAACTCGATTCATTACCGCAATGACAAATCATGCGCCATGGGTGGCCATGACAGTTTTGTTGCGGTTTCCCGCGCTTCCGAACCGGAAGATGTCATTAGCGATTTCTTTTTAAATCAATATTAAAAGGTTTTTAGTGAAAACTATTTTTAATTTGATTTCTTATTTTCAAATTGATTTATTAATTTTATTTTTCACTACCAAGATGTTTTATTACAGTAAGCATGGTTGTAATAGATAAATATGTATTTTTGGGAACGAATTTTTAACCCCCGACACAAAAAAGCAATGTGTTATTCTTATAATTTTGACGTCGATGTCTGTCTGTGTCTGTGTGTGGCATTGTAGCTCTCAAACGGAAGGACCTATTTCGATGCGGTTTTGTTTTGAAAGCCAGTTTCCTTGCGGTGGTTCTCAGCTATGTTTGGTTAATATCGGTCCAGCAGTGTAAGAGTATCTGCTCTGTTCCATAATGATGAAAGGCTTGCGTAGGGTTTTTTTAATTTTAGCTTGTTTACACATAGATAATACTTGTGTGACATGGGGATGACATATAATATTCTGAATCTAACATCATAGTCTCTCTATCGTTTTCCTGAAAAACATTGGTAAGTTTCACTGCGAATAATATTATGGCGGTAAAACGAAAGTATCCGATAATAGGCGTTGTGTTTAGCACTTTGTTCTACTAGACGCAACTACACTGACTACACACACGATGGTGACATTCGGACGATTTGACTGCCTCTCTATGGCGCAGTGTTGGCGTGTGCGACTGTTGAGCTTGAGGTCTCGGGTTCGATTCCCGGGTCGAACCAAATGTTTTTATGATCTGCAAATATTTGTTTCGGAGTTTGAGTGTTCTCTATGTATAATATGTATGTATTTACAAAAAAACGATAGGTATATTATGTATTTTATATCAGTTGTCTAGTACCTATAACACAAGCACTGCTTAGCTTTGGACTGGATGGCGTTGTGTGTTAGATGTCCGAAATATTTTAATTTATTTATTTATTATTCTACATTATTCAGTTGTGATTTTTAGGTTTTATGAGATGGACGTGGCAACATTAGTCGCTGCGGCAATTTATCTAAGTATACAATTCGAGCACGCAATGTGGAAAGGGCAACGTGTAGATGCGTACCGCCATTGCTGGCCTACTACGTTTGATGTGCGGCCGAAAAACCGACACCGACACGATCCCACGACCATCGCACGTGCCATAAGCCATCTGACACCACTATGCCCTCCACTCGCAGGTTCATCATAGTGGACCATCGCGATGGCCCATCGTGTAGAGGAGCCATGAAGAGTTATAACGGAAAAAAAAGAAAAAAAAGTAAAACAGCTGACCAGAAATGCTGCATAATTCGTAATGTAACTCTAGTATGAAAAAGAAATTATACCAAGATTACCTGATTAACTGCGTCGGCGGCGCAGTGGTAACGTATGCGATTGCTGTGCCTGAGGTCTCGGGTTTAATGCTCGAGTCAGACTAACTAACTGTTTGTATGATCTGCTAATATTGGTTTCGGAGTTTGGATACTATGTATAATATGTATGTATTTACAAAAAAAAGGATAGGTATATTATGTATTTTATATCAGTTGTCTAGTACCCATAACACAAGCACTGCTTAGCTTTGGACTGAATGGCGTTGTGTGTTAGATGTCCGAAATATTTATTTTAATTTTTACTACTTCCCGAACCCCTCCCACCTGATACTGAGAGGAGGACTCAAAGAACCTCTCGTTTGTGATGCTAAAATTATAGATGTCCATGGTAGGAGGTACTTACTTACTCTTCAGTTCGCTTTCCTGAAACAGTATTTTAAAACCCTGGACAACTCACTCACTAATATTAGTTTAAAGATAAACTTTGGTCCCTATTAATAATGTCGGATTTGCAAACAGATTACTTTTCGGTTGAGCAGTTCAAATGTTCTTTTAACGATTTCAAAACAATCAAAAAACTTGTTTAAATTTTCTCTGACGTGAAAACAGTAGTCAGTCAAAAGTAGTATTTTTGCAGATCTGGCATTATTAATAGGGACCATCGAAAATAAAAAAATATTTTATCACAATATACCTTTTGCGTGGGAGTTTTAAAAAGGTGAGATGTTGCAAGTGACAAAAATCGCAATCATAGGTCGAATAAACAAACACAAAAATCGAATCAAATCGATCATCGTTTTTAAAAAAGGCGGCTATTCACTATCTTTCAA
Organism: Spilosoma lubricipeda; assembly: GCA_905220595.1. Lineage (NCBI taxonomy): Eukaryota > Metazoa > Arthropoda > Insecta > Lepidoptera > Erebidae > Spilosoma > Spilosoma lubricipeda. Next base: position 3,043,822 of record HG992296.1, read on the forward strand.
GTTGGTGCAGTAACCTGTGTTAGCCAAAACGAATTTGCCGTAAAGTCAAGTACTGCGTGGGAATAACAAACGTAATTTTTTTTTCGTTTAAAAATTGTGAATGGACATTGTTGTGTAATGGACGCGGTAAATAATCCTATTTGCATTGTTAGTTAAATCGTCAGTAGCTGTTGTAGGGTGTCCATTGAATGTGAGGTGTGAAGGAAATTATCTGTTTATTTTTTAGAAAATCATGAACAACCCATAACGTCGGGCCTTCTCCCAGGAGAGGGTTAAAGCCATACGTCTCCACGCTGGCCAAGTGTGGGTTGGGGACTGGCACGACAACGTTGTGGGTACGTAATCTTGCCGTTAGATGTTTTTGAGCCGTCAAAAGGCCTCCAGTAAGCTTCATGACTGTTATCCTATGATAACAGCCGGAACCAACTGCTTAACGTGACCTCCGAATCATGGAGTCGCTCATAGTATCATGCCACCAACGGTAACCCATCCAGGTACTGAAAGCACCGTCATTGCTTACTCTCGGTGATTGTTTCTAATCATTGAGTGCAATTGGGCTATAAGCGCCTCGCCTTGAACAGATAGACAGACGAACAGACAGTTTTTTTTAATTTGTTTTATGATGTATGTACCGTTTTTTAATGTAAACTGTATTATTTAGTGTACAATAAAGATTATTGTATTCTATTCTATTCTATATACTTTCATATGCATTTAGTGAAAAGCTGTAAATTGGAAATTACAAACAGATTCTTTAATTTAATACATTTGTACAGATTAAAACTTAAGAAAACACTTATTATAGATCATTATAGATAGACGTCACCACTCAAGTATAATTTAACAGAAATATACTACGTTTTCCAAATTCATACTCTCCGCATAATACGCAAGTCCAGGTAGCAATAACACTGAATAGCTCACAGGGTGAAGGCGTGAGCCACCTGACCGAAGTTCCCATGGACATTACCAGAGCCCATTACGATAAACCGTAATTTATTGCCGTAACTAAACGTTCAGTCAATTATCCTGTAAGGACCTGCCACTATTGAAACAAATTGAAATATTTTACTATAGTGGCATGTCCAATTTCTGACGAATGTTTTAGAATATAAAACTTGCCATGCATTAGAGAGCATTTTAAGTCAACGGTCCCGGTTGCCACATCTACCTAAAGTAACGGGTAGTTGGAGCAATAAAAAGTTTCACAAAAGTCTACCTGGAGATACTTGGGTACGATAGTTCCCCGCTATCTACATATACAATTTGAATTCCCGCAAAAATATAATCAACTCCGCCCTTATTTGTAAAATTAAATGCTTTAACAAAAACTACATTCATTGACAAACAAAAAATGTTTACACAAATCCCATCATTAATTTCCAAAACTTTGTCACAGAGATTTCATTCAGGCCGCGAGATAGCCACCTGTGCTTAAAAAACTTAATTCGATTTTTTACTCTCGCAACACACAAACAGTGTTATGGGCAATAAATTATGTATTCAGTGAATTTGTTAAAAACGTGGGCGGGTTTAGTCAGATATTTAAAAAAAATGCTTGTGTTTGTCGAAAGAATTAAAAAGATTATGCTCATGGGTTAAAAATGTAAGGGTCACACCTATGATGCTGGTGATGGTGGGAACTAGATGACAAAGGGACCAAATGATAAATGTAGATTTTTGTGTTCTTTGTACACTTGTGTAGAACTGTAGACATTGCAAAAATTTTCAAATGCAACGTGACATTCTATAGCTAGACTGACAGACATGACAGTGAAATAAATACCAGTCAGGTACATAAACACTAGGTAATTTAATAATTTAAATAATATAAAATATTCATGTTCATTATTGTTGTAGTGACTGAAATAATTTTAAAAGTTCCATTTTCTAAAAATACGATTTGCAAATACTTCGGCCTTGAATAGTTGCATTAGCGAAAATTATATTTAAAATTAAAAAAAGAATAGTAGCGGAAAATAATTCTACTTTCAAATGGTGTTCTGATTTGAATTTGAAATAGGAGGCAAACAACAAAAAAAATTCACGTTGCGCGCATGACAACACCTCATTCAGCCAATTAAACAGCGCCCCGGTGTAAAATATCTCAATTTCTAAGTAAAAGCGTCACGCTGAGTAAACGGACGTCCGAATTATACAAAATACACAACATCTTAATGTATTTAGGGCAACATTTAAGACATCGTGGGAATTTAGTTAATTTGTCGGATGCGTTGTCGCAAAATATGTGTAGGGTAATTTATTATGTCACTTATTATTATGAGATGCGCTGTATAAACAATACTTTTTTGATCTAATGTGACATTCAGAATGTTACTGTCAAACCTATTAAAAGTGGCAATAACGAAATACGAGTAATTTGTCCTGACTATGTAAATAATTTTCATGAAGCACCTATCGAAACATCATTGTTCTGTAGTTTATGCGCTTCGATGGAACATATAAACATAGACTGCCAAAAATATTACCCTTCTTCTTGACTTCACCATAGTCGGGTAAAAAGTAGGTAGGCCTGTTGATCAAATTTTTAGCTTCGATCTTGAATACTAAATCAAAGGTCGTGGGTTGGCTGCCGAACGTATAATAACTTTTAACTCTTCTGTAAATATCTATCTCTCTCTGTAAATATAAATTATATATAATATTTACAAAATTAGAAATTAGATAATCAGTAGCCTGGCTACAATAGTACGGGTTCTTTCTAGTTTGAAATAAAACTGTCATGTGTGTGAGATGTGTGAGGTTCAGTAAGGTTTCTTATTTTAAAAAACCTTTTGACATTAGCTATAAAAACTATATAAAACAAAATTTTAACATTTTCTTTACAATTTATGAGAGGATCATTGATAGTCCTTTAATATCGCAAAAATTATTTCTTCTAAAATGTATTTCCTAAAATTCTTTTATTGTCGCAAGTGTGCGATGTTTTTACAAACATTTCTTTACTTGACTTGTAAGTCAAAACATTTGACTTTACAAAATGGCCGTCGTATTATTTTCGACGTCCTTTCTTGTATTCACAGTACCGGAAGTCCGCACTTCAATGTAGGATAGTTTGTTTGCGCAAACTTTTTATATCTATCGATTCTGATTTCTATGAATGATTAATCGATTTTATAATACTTACAGAGGCAATTTGTATTTCTTATGGCGTTTGATTGTGTTTCAAGGGGCCTTGTCGCGTTTTGAAATTACGTTAGAATCATAAATTCGAAAGGCAAGCTTTGTTAATCTTGAATTTTGAACAATGTTTTGCTATTTTTAGTTAAATTATTTTGTTTGTTATTAAACGAATCCGAATGAAAGGCAAAAGATAGATTTAATATATTTAAATTTTCAATAGACCAGCAGATGTACCGAAACTGCTTATCAAAATGAACATGTACGTATCCACCGTATTTCTACGCAAGCCTAATCTGTTGCACATTCCTGTGGTTGGAACTACGTACAGACAAAATTCTTATAGATTACGGGCTTGTCGTGCTTACAATAGCACATGTCGCCATGTCGGACAGTTGATGTGGATCTGTTTTTCACCAGTCCTTCATAACTTAAAACAATATTCTGTAACTATACTTTCGCGATAGCCGGATAATCACGTACACGAATTTGTTTATTTTTGGATGGTATTTTTCTTTTAATGATGTCATTTGGATATTTATTTAGACTTGTAATTGGCTATCACCATGTTATTTCTTTTATTTGAGTTGTATTGCTAGCTGTAATTTCATTTAAATTGTAAAATGAAATAGAGATTCTGCAGGGATGGCACAATGGTTAATTTAAGCGGTAAGTGCGCTGAGTGTTGTGAGTTCGTTTCGTTTCGTTTGAAATGCTTAGTATATAATCCACTAATATTATAACAAATCAACTGAAGCGGTATTCTGTAATATTAGTAAAACTTACACATACAAATAATGGATGACGGAATGCGAAAGTATGAATGTTTAATAATTTCAACTTTCCACAGTCAATTTGTCCATCCAAAGGTTGCCTATTGTAAGAAATTGCTTTTTAGCGATAAGGCCGCCATTTGTACATGGTTTTTAAGTTGATAAGCTTCTGAATGTAAGCTGTTTTAACTGGTATACAGTAAAATTTATTCTATTACTAGCTGAAACGCGCGGTGTTCGCGACAATGTTAGTCTTAAAAAAAGTAGCCTAAGTTACACCCTGGATCATCAGATACCTGCCAGTGAAATTTCTGTCAAAATCCGTCCAGCCGTTCCAGAGATTACCCGGAACAAACAGGCAGACAGACAGACAAAAATATTTTTAACTACATATTTGGTATATATGCCGTGTATACATACATATGCATTTAGTAAAAACCGGTTATTTTAATATTACAAACAGACACTCCAATTTTATTTATTTGTTTAGACTAATGGAGAAATAAAATTAAATCAAGAAGTAAATTAATTGTTTCTAATAAATTTTATTTGTTTATAACTAACGATCCGCTCCGGCTTCACACGACTGCAATAGGCGGTGGCCGCTCTGCTCAAGCATTTTAATTCTCTGATATCTTCTAAGATTTTAATTTAAATAATATCCTGTCCAGCACAATTTTGGCCCACATAAAATGTACAGATTTTTTTTTATTTTAGTGCATAGGGGCAAACGAGCAGACGTATCACCTGATGGTAAGCGATTACCGCCGCCTACGGATACCCGCAACACCAGAGGTGTCATAAGTGCGTTGTCGATCTATGAGGGATGGGGAAAGGGATGTGAGGAGGAGTATGGGGCTCTGGAATTCTCAAACACTTGGTGAAACACAGCGCCAGCGCTATTTCACACCGGCTTTCTGTGAGGCCATGGTATCACTCCGGTTGAGCCTTCATGCCTAAGCGTGGCTCTCCCACGGTAGAGTGTTCGCCTTTATACGTCACTAGCTGACCCACGCAATCTCGTTTGCGCCTTATATTGCCCGTAGCGTGAAAATTTCCCCCGTTTTTAAAACATTCTTCACTGTTGCTCCGCTACTATAAGTACTACTACTTAAACACTGGTTTAGAAGTATTTTATGTCAGAATTATTAAAATTGATGTAAAAGTTTATAATGAAGGAATATCAAATAATATATACTTTTATCAAGGCAATTACTTACTAAACAATCCACAAAAAAACCATATATAAACTGTGAACAAGTATGTTACAGCCCTTTGTGTGCCTTTTTACAGTAAACTAGCTGACCCACGCAACCTCGTTTGCGCCTTATATTGCCCGTAGCGTGAAAATTTCCCCCGTTTTTGAAACATTCTTCATTGTTGCGCCGCTCCTATTAGTAGTAGCGTGATGATATATACCCTATAGCCTTCCTCGATAAATGGACTATCCAACACCGAAAGAATTTTTCAAATCGGACCAGCGGTTCCTGAGATTAGCGTGTTCAAACAAACAAACAAACAAACTCTTCAGCTTTATATATTAGCATAGATGTGCAATAAGTTTCAAACAAAGTCTGTTAATTCCGCAATGGTATATGTCCGTAACAACACAGAACAGAACTTTTTAAAAAAGAAAAAGATTTAATTCATATTTTTAAGAAGCAATCATCCGAAGAGTAATCGACTAAAGGAAGGAGTGAAGGACTAAATGTAACCTACGCTGGACAACAGAACTGCAAGGGGAAGGAAACCTTGATAAAAACTTTATACCAACCGATCTCGCCAACTTGATAGAAATAGTATACCAAAACCTCTCTACTCTGCCTGATGGAAAGCATGAGGATAATTCAAGAGCAGCGGTCTCCTTACTCATTGCGAATGCAATCAATGCAGCATGGTAACCTACACCTTGGCGGATTAGTGATATATCTACTATTGCATCATTGAGCCTCCGGGCTCAATTCATGGATTGTAATTGTAAAATAGTAAGGGGCAGTGTCACCGCTTAGTGATGAAACCAATGATAGACAATAATTAATTTATTTGTCAAATAACTACGGATTTCACAAGACGTAATGGAAAGACATACATAGTTGTAGATTTTATTTGCTAAATCCTACTAATATTATAAATGCGAAAGTTTGTAAGGATGGATGGATGTTTGGATTGATGTTTGGTTACTCTTTCACGCAAAAACTACAGAACGGATTTGGATGAAACTTTACAGTAATATAGCTTATACATCAGAATAACATAGGCTACTATTTGCCGCGATAACCGACATATACGCGGGCGGAGCCGCGGGCAACAACAAGTAGTGTTATATGGCTTACGTCCTGACAAAATCTGTCCGGCCGTTCCTGAGATTAGGTACGCGGAACAATCAGGTAGACAGACTGGCGGAATGTTTTTTTTTATATACATGCGTATATGTGTTAGTGAAAAGCTATTAATTTGAAATTACAAACAGACAGTTCAATTTCATTTATTTGTATGGAAAACTATCTGAATCTTTACCAGAAACTGGTGAAATTCCCCTTAAATAAAAAAGTGTGTTAAAAAACGGGTTCAATAATTAAACTTTAATGTAGAATTTATAAAATATATTTCATCTATTGCATAAAATACTCAAATAAATTTACAAACATACTATATATAAGAGGCTCATTAGAATGTTCACCTCAGCTATTATATACAAAGATAAAAATATTTGATACAAAAATATATTTCTTTACATATTTAATTACATATTATTAATTTTTCTATTACAACTCTTTATAACTTCTAACAAATCGGTCACCACGTTTTCTTCTCTTAAAACAGTTGCGAATTTTTTTCCATCTTTCGAATTTTCTCGAAGATTTACTGTTCTTTGACCGTCAGTACCCGTATAGGTATGGAAAGCCAGCAACGTGAGGGACTGCTGACAACGGCACGAACACAGGCATCATTCTCTCAGCTTGCACATAATGTGTCCTGGTGTGCTTCTTCAAATGATCCCGCCGGCCAAATTTCTTGCCACAAGTCGAACAAGGATATGGACGCACACCGGAATGAATCCTCTTATGTCTTGTAAGCTCTTCGTTTCTCGTGAAAGTCTTACCACAATTTTTCTCATCGCATTTGTAAGGTCTTTCGCCAGTATGTATCCTTATATGACCCTTCAGTTGGCCATTGTTTGAAAATCCAACTTGACAATGTGGACATTTATATTTCTTCGGTCTCTGTTTTCTTGCGTTTAGTTTTGCTTCATTCTCTTGGTGGAGTATTCTTGCATATTCTAGCTCCATTGCGTATCCCTGTGCAAGAGATTCTAGTAGCAAGGGATCCGTCGGAGGTACTCCTAAAGCGTGAGCGATATCAGCGCTTGGAAGATAGTCGGGCATAAATGTTGGGTTGTAAGCTGTTGGCAATGATCCAAGATGTCCGTAGCTTTGAGGGGCTGGACTTACTTCAATGGGTTTGGTGTGTTTTTCTTTCTTTTCTGGTTCTTTAAGAAGTCTGTCGCAACATAATGTAAGTTTTTCTACTGGAGAGTTCGCATCAGTTATTGGTTTTATATCTTGTTCAGCATCTTCAGTAGTTGTGGACACTGTAGCATCTTGATAACTTGGGTCAGATTTTTTGAAAGTTCCACGAATTTTCCTTAGAAGATTTTCTCTTCTGCTTTCATCTGTTAACCTTTTCTTTGTTTTAGTGTCTGTATTATTATCACAGTTAGTTAGTCTATCAGTTTTGTTATCACTCACATCCCAAGGCCTGAAAAGCCTAGAGTACGTTTGTTCAGAAAACATTTTGGCACGCTCTCGTATCACACGCGATTAAACTTAGACTGCGTCCCTTTTTATTTCAACAACTTTTATATACAATTCTTTGACAATAAATTGTATAAAAGCCCCAAAAGTAGAGGGATCTGTTCTATTGAATGGACGAAAGAGACGAAATATTATTCAATTGTTGCACACTTGAGGTTGGTCGAACTTTTTTTGTAAATGGCACGCTTTTTTGGCGGTATTATAGTTTTTGTATTCGAATACATACGGATGAGTTTTGATTGCATTTTTGGGTGGCTGTTAGGGCTTTTGTGTTGGTGAGTGTGTCATAGTGTCTGAGATAGGGGTGTGTATTGTTATTTATGTTGATTTTTGTTCATGTTAAGGGGGCGGGCCCGGGGGCCGAGCGTCACGCTCGAGTGGCCGCGACCCGCAGCTGCAATACCGTTTGTTTTAATGGTTTTTGCAATTGTTGCGGTTCACAGTTTATTTGATATTATATACAGCGCATGTGTTACGTATGTGTCTTGTATTGTTGGGTTTATGGGAGAGTTGGCAGTATCATGGTGAGGTCATGGATATATAGGCAATATGGTTTTGCAGTCACATCTGCGAATTCTATTAAGTTACTAGAAGAGAAATGTAATAAGTTACTAATAGCTAAAATTGGCTTCATTGCCCAAAGTTAATTATAGATGTTTTCGTTGTATGTATGGTACTTAGAATAAACTACATTGTCACTATAACATTAAAAAAACTTTCAAGTAAGATAGGTTGGCTCTTGTTGCGCGGGCACGACGTTGTGCGGGTATCCCAGTAGGACGTATGGTAAAATTTATCAACAAGCATAAGCTCGCATTGTCAATTATTATGGTTTACAAAAATAAAAAAAAAACGCATTATAATCCACTAAAGTTAACAAAAAAAACTTTTGGGTTTTGTCAATGCAAAGCAGGAGTCTAAATTTTAGGTGTTTGCCAGTACCTACTGAAGAGTTTCACATTCCAACACGTAGATACTACCTACTTAATGAGTTTTTTAAAATTATAGTAATATCATTTTGTTTCACTCATTGCCAGGATTAGTCTGAAATAACTCTAACCTAATAATAATGGACATGACCAAGTTATCTAGAAACTAATATGTCACTATATAAACAAAGGTAAAAGCGCGAAAGTGTCATTGACTTTTGATTAATTCATATTTTATGCATTACATTTATTTCCATAGGTATTTATGTATCCAGTTTATTGCCAAAACAATTTCAAGTTGCGTTATTGTTTTTATTATATTTATTATATATCGTGTGCAGAACACCAGAGTTTTCGTTTCTTACCTGTAATGGGTGTTCGCGGTTAGATTAATTAATTGTGTTTATTCCTATATTAGAACTTTTACAAGTTCATCATATAGATAATAACAAAAAAAGTGTTACTACATTTTACCAATATTGATTCGATACGATGCGAGTAATTTCCTGGTTTTACAAACTGTCATCGCAACCACAAAATGGATGGACGGCATCAATCTAAACAAATCAAGTTACCTATTCAAATACAATAAGTCTTGATTGCATAAGCTTTTGGTGTATTTTATGAGAATATCCGAACGCATTACGAAATTGGCGGGATCTGTCAAAATTGGCGCGCGTGTGATCGATCGGCGTTCGTATTTTTATTGGATTCAACCCAAAAATTGTATTATTTTAAAAAGAGTAGCTTTTTATAAGAGTAGTTTTTCCTTTTGGTGTTGGATTGTGTATCTATCGTGAGAATATGTGCAAGTGTCCAATTATAACTTGGAAGCAGTTTGTCCGTTGAGAACGTTACTACTTCGTATAGTTTGAAAAGGTCAACTCTAGTTCGGCTAAAATTCAGTTTCGTACTTCCGAAGAAAAGTAGAATTACTTATCTTAGTAATTCAGATTACAGCGATCGAAATAGGTGTACCTATTATCTATTATATCGATCTTATTATTAACGTTAGAAGTTTAGTTCCTTACTTCAAAATTATCTTTTCTGAAATTGTGCGGATGACGGAAACTGAATTTTGACTGAATTTTTAATTGGAGAATTGATATTTTGTTAAGAAATTCTACTTTGTAGGTTCTATAAATTCAAACTCTTTTGTTTTAATGCACTAACAATCAAAACAGAGTTTCGCTAAATGATAAGTTACTCCAGCATTCAACGAGAAGTTATTCAACTAGTAGAGTAAATGTAAATGTAAACAAGTGTAAACGCATTTAGTATTACTGGTAGATATATCTTATAGTGGTACTGCCGAAACTGAATTATAAAAAACTTCGACAGTGTGAATGGTGGCTTCAGGGTGACGAGATAGCATTGGTCAGACGGCCAATAACTGCGTGTGTAAAACTATTTTAGGTTACAGTGGGTGACACGAAGGTTCAGTGTTTGCGGTATTGGACAAGGACAAACAGTCGTCGGTTGTTTTTAATTTAAATACACCTAGTTTTTAATAACGCTAGTATTATATCCTCACGAATCTAACAAACGGCCGTCTGTTTTAAAACTAAGCAAAACCAGTACCTGCCTGTTCCGGGTAATCTCTGAAACGGCTAGTCCGATTTTGACGGGACTTTCACTGACAGGTAGCTGATGATCCAGGGAGTTACTTAGGCTAATTTTTTGGGACTAACTTTGTCCCGCGGCGTTACCCGCGGAACGACGATGACCGAGGGTAACACCGCGGGGTTCAGCTAGTGCTGTACATAGCATACATGTCTTAGATAAATTACACCCAGACACGAAAAGGGACAATTGATTGATTATATTTATATAATATTACTAGCTGCCCCGGCAAACGTCGTTTTGTCATAAAAAAATTTTAAGGATGGGTGACCCTTACCATTTAGGGGGATGAAAAATAGATGTTGTTCGATGCTCAGACCTACTCAATATGCTCACAAAATTTCATGAGAATTGGTCAAGCCGTTTCGGAGGAGTTTGGCAACTAAAACTGTGACACGAGAATTTTATATATTAGAAGATTATTTACAAATGTAATGTATATAGATGTAGATTTTATCAAGCTGGAGGTCAGTGGGAGCGTATGCGACTGCTGTGCTTGAGGTCTCGGGTTCGAATTGCGGGTAGGACTAAATGTTTGTATGATCTGCAAATATTTGTTTTGTTTTCTCTGTCTAATATGTACATATTATATTCACAAAAAGTTATGAGTATTATGTTAGTCATTCTAGCTTTCATAGTACCTACAATGGATGGCGTTGAAACACTTATTTTTGCGTGCGCCATCTTTTGTGTCTTTTTTTTTAAGTTTTCATATATCTAGTGTCACTTTCTTTTTTTTTTTTTGGAATAGGCGCGCAATCGAGCAGACGTATCGCCTGATGGTATGCGGTTACCGCCGCCCATGGACACCTACCACCAGAGACGTCATAAGTGCGTTGCTGGTGTCGGTCGGTGTAGGTGAAACACAGCGCAAGCACTATTTCACACCGGTTTTCTGTGAGGCCACTGTCACTCTCACAAATAGGCAGCGTTTGTGGAAAAAATGTGAATATTGATCTATGCTATAGTTTGGTACTTCAGAAGTCACATTTGTAGATGTTATCGGTTCATAATTGGCGGGAACCATTCAATTTTACACAAAAATAACCATTCAAAAAAAAAAATACATTTATAACAAAGTTAGCCCCGAGTTTCTATCAAAATGATTAGGTTTGTTACTACAAAGAGGCTGATCCGTCAAGATTTTGACAAGATACGTTTCTTAGTTCAACAGAATTCCTGTTATTTTGATATTCTGTTATATCGCGCCTTTAACTTTGCATGATGGATGTGCTCTTGTGCCTATAATGGTTACTGGAGGAGACGTTGCTTACTTCATTGTGTAAAATCCTAACTATTATTATAAATGCGAAATTAACTCTGTCTGTCTGTCGTGCTTTCGCCCTAAAGCTACTCAAACTACGTTTTTAATGAAAGTTAGTACACAATGATAGTCTAGAACCTGAAAAAGGACATAGGCTACTTTTTAATGCGAATAAATAGTTGTACGGTGTTGAGGAGGGGGGGAAAGAGTATACATATTTGTTACCCAAAGTCAATTTAAAAAAAAATAAGACCATATACCACAGAAATCTGATAGACTTCTGTGGTGTATACTTGTATTTTTTTAAATTTTAACGTACAAGCATTTCGTCTTTACTTACGTAAGTTTGAAAAATCACACTTCACAGGACGGATTTGGATGAAACTTTACAGTAATATAGCTTACTAGCCGACCCACGCAAACTCGTTTGCGTCTCCTATTGCCCGTAGCGTGATAATTTTCCCCCGTTTTCGAAACATTTTTTATTGGTGCTCCGCTCCTATTGGTCCTAGCGTGATGATATATAGCCTATAGCCTTCCTCGATAAATGGGCTTTCTAACACTGAAAGAATTTCTCAAATCGGACCAGCAGTTCCTGAGATTAGCGTGTTCAAACAAACAAACAAACAAACAAATAAACTCTTCAGCTTTATATATTAGTATAGATACATCAGAACAACACATAGGCTATTATTTGCTGCGATAACCGAAATAAACGCGGGCGGAGCCGCCGGCAACAGCTAGTATTATATAAATATAGATGATATATAGATGACCCACGCAACTTCATCTGCGTCTTTCAATCATGCTCCGCTCCTATTGGTCTAAGCGTGATGTTAACTGTCCTATCTTAGACACGTCAGCACACATTAGTAAAAAAACGATGGGTAAAATAGTTTCAGACTTCATCGTAAGCAACAACGTGACACGAGAATTATATACAATAGATATTATATAAATAAAATACATGTCGAATGTAGCGCTTTTGAACACATTTACATATTAATGTCAGTAATGTATAAAAATTAAATGTTCAACCATTTTTTTTTATATGTAACATCGCACTAATTGTAGAGAGATCATAATAGCGGCGAAAGACGGCTTAACGTGATCTCCGAGGTACGGGCGTGGAACCCTGCAAAACTAATATACTGCAGGCCGTTATTAAGACTTTCTTGTAAGAAAAATATAACAAAACTTTGGGCCAGCACGGGAGTCGACCCGAGACCTCTTGATTGGCAGTCGTCTTTGCTAACCGCTTGACCAATGAGGTATTGTCAAGTTATTTTCCACATATAAGTATTTTGAACATAAAACTCCTGTTTAGATGTAACCTTTTAGTGAAGAAATTGAAGGTCCCAAATAATGTTATTTTTTAACATTATTTGGGACCTTTAATTTCTTCACTAAAATGTTACATCTAACAGGTTCAAAGAACGAGAAAAAGTTCAAAGAAGTATGACGCGACTACGTAAAACTTTTTGATAAAATTAACCTAGTCTATATCACCCGGGCTATTATTACGAAGCTATTGACACAACATTCTAAAATTGGTTTAAGTTTAAAGTTTTGGTCAGAACAAAACACCATGCAGATGTCTTCTAGATAAATTACGTGTTTTGCATAGAGAGATATATTCAAATTTCAACTTTCCATCTGGAATACTATACGAGTTAAGAATTTTTGGAATTGTTTTCTGGCTCCGGTGTAATGTTGGAGATTTTGAGATATGAAATTTCCGCTTTCCGCTTTTGAAATATAATTAAATAGCTAAAACTATTCCGTTTTCTTTTGTCTTCACTATAGTTTTTTTTTTATAATTTTTTTTATAAATATTTCGGACATCTATCACACAACGCCATCTAGTCCCAAGCTAAGCAGAGCTTGTGTTATGGGTACTAGACAACTGATACAAATACATATATACTTTTTTTTTTGTAAATACATACATATTATACATAGAAAACACCCAAACTCCGAAACAAATATTTGTAGATCATACAAACATTTGTTCCGACCCGGGAATCGAACCCGAGACCTCACAATCAGCAGTCGCACACGCCAACCGCGAGACCAACGAGGCAGTCAGAATTAGCTAATAAGTATCTAATTAGTTTTATAATGGAAATGTGTTGTGTTTTACAACTAGGCAAGTTATTCCAACTTTAAGAGAGAATCTCAAGAATTCGATAAAAAACCATCAAACCAATTTTAAAAACCGTATCAATGAATAAAAATTATGAATGAAAATCGAATTGTACAATTCATTGGCCTACATATTTAGTCGATTCATAAATCTTTAACTTATAATACTAAATGGACTTCGTGGTTTGCCTTAATGTCTTTATAAAAATCGAATAAATCTCTATAATAATACTTTAGTATTATCCTTTTAGGCGATTTCTGGAGAAGCGTGACAACTTCATATCGATTTTTTTTAGTGATGGGACAGTTTTTTCGTGGCCTCATTGTGGGCAATTACTACGGGTGTCATAAAATGGTGCAAGTTTCATGAATGGTGCTCAAAACGCATGTAGGTGTAAATGGGGTGTTCAAAAAATGACCGAATTTAAAAAAAAACACTTTGGCTTTTAAATTTTTCGAAAGAGATTTTAGTGTAACGAATAATGGAGGATTTCAGAAAATTTATGTCCAACTACTACATACTAATAATATAAATTTGAAAGTAAAGTCTGTCTGTCTGTTAAGCTTTCACGGTTAAACCAGTGCAAAGATTTCAATGAAATTTGGCATACAGACACTTTGAGAAAGGACGTAGCTAATGTCCTTTCACGATCATCTCATCTTTCCCGCGATAACAGATACAAAGGCGGGCGGAACCGCGAGCAAAAGCTAGTTATATTTACATTAGTATTTTATCAGGACTCAGTTCTCATAGTTCACGCTTTATCTACTGTAGATTCAAGCTGCTGTCTATGAGGTGTCTCAAGTAATTAATTAACACTAGGTACTTTCGCTATAGGGATTATTTTGTATTAGTGACATACTTCTAAACAATGGTCTGTTTAAAATCTCACATCTACCTTTATAAAATATCTCATCACTAATTAAAATAAAAAATGTTTCAAAACAAGATTTGAAACAGCCTGTATATCAATATTAGCGAGCTTGTGTGGTCTCACCACTAGCGAAATTTGATATCCAAAACAAAAAGCGCCATAAATTCACCCGCCACTATTGTCACTAGAGGTGTCCATTGATACCGTCGCAGACAGTAAGACGCCACGGTGTGTTCACTACTCTATTTTCGTGTTTACGATTTAGTTGTTACTATGATAATGGATATAATATAATAAACATGTACGTATTTATGGTGGAATTCAAGAAAGAAATGATCCTCGTAAAATATCGCTATTAACGCTTTTAAACTTTAATACAGAATTTATCTTAATAGCGCTATCTATGGGAAAACATGGATTGCCGGGTTATCTGTACATACAAATAGACAAGTAAAATTTTAACAAAAAAAAACCGACTTTAAGGTTCGACTGGTTTTCTCTTGGATGCCATCATCAGATCTTAGTGTTCCTATCATGGTACCACCGTTGGGATATCTCCTTCCCATTAAAAAAAGTATCATCAAAATCGGTTTGTAAACGACGAAGTTATCAACGAACTTCCTCCTTTTTTTGTAGTCGGTTAATAAAATTGAAGTGACTGTTGGTAATTCCAAATTGACAACTGTTTGCTAAATGCATATGAAAGTATATACGGTACTTAGATCAAAAAATTAAGTGTTAAAATTTTTTGCCTGTCTGTTTGTTCCGGCTTTTCTCTAGAACAGCTGCACTGATTTTGACGGGACATTCATTGACACTTGACAGATAGTTGATGATATACGCACGGAGGTATTTCTGTGTACATATAAATATATCTCATAGAAAGCGTTCGGTGACGCTGACGCGAGTTCCGTGATTTTTATTTACCCAAAAAGTGCTAAAGCCTAAAGAAACTTTCACTTCAAAAAAATCTGGTTAAAACGATGACTTCGAGAATTCTCTTCATATTTATCTAAATCTTCTATTAGGATTCCCATCTCTTTCAAAGTGATACCATTTTATATTTTTAATTCCCCCAGCTAACCGCAACAAGATGTCATTGGGACCCCATTTGATTTGAACAGGGGGTCATTGGGGAGGAGTTTCGACTCTACACTCGTTCAGGGGAACTTATGGTGGAATGGGGTTAGATGTGTTATTATTATTACTTACTTTTTACTTTTAATTTGTAAAGTTTTGAGATAGTTATGTCGCAGAATCTAATTTAAACCGCAAAAGTTCTTAAAAATATCTTTATTACATACACAACTATTTTTAATACACCAAACTAGTCTAAAATAAAAGTAGCCTAAATTATCCCGTTTATTAACAACATTCTGCCAGTAAAGGTCCCGTCAAAATCGGTACACCCGTTCCAGAAATACATATTAAAAAATGATTTTTATTATGTACTAGCTTTTGCACGCGGCTTCGCTCACGCAGACTTTCAGCCCCTGATTTACCCCCTTAGCGGTTGAATTTCCAAAATTCCTTTCTTAGTGCTCACTTACGTTATATAAATAACGTACATGCAAAATTTCAGGATTCTAGGTTCAGCGGTTTGGGCTGTGCGTTGATCTCTGGGTATGTCAGTCAGTCACCTTACTCTTTTATATATATAGAAGATATATAATTCAAAATTATACACACTTTAATTTTATTGATTTCTATTTAAAGATATTTTATCATTATTCGGATTGGATTGGATTCTGCTTATGCTTTCCACCACGTAGGGCGTAGGCGTCGGGATCGCAGTCCGTGCAATCGTTTTTTTTTTTTTTTAAATAACAACATTTTACTAGCTGATCCGCCAAACTTCGTAGGTACCGCCATATTTACATATCTGTGTCAGCATCTCTCAGGCTACGCGGACAAAAAAAATACTTTTCCCGTTATCTTTTAATTTTTCTTGTATACAAACCTGGTCCTAACAATAACTAAAAAAATTACCGTGGGAGAGCCACGCTTCGGCATGAATGGACCGGCTCGACGGGAGTGATACCACGGCCTCACAGAAAACCGGTGTGAAATAGCGCTTGCGCTGTGTTTCACCGAGTGAGTGAGGTGTGTGTTTCACCAAAGGTCGGCAACGCACTTGTGACGCCTCTGGTGTTACGGGTGTCTATTGGCGGCGGTAATCGCTTACCATCAGCTGATACGTCTGCTCGTTTGCCACCTAAACCATAAAAAAAGAGAAAATAACACATAAAAAAGAATTATTTAATTTAGTGCAGACGATCGGAAGTTATGCGCGTGCATACATTTTTATTAATATAGATTTGTATAGTTAAGCCTAGTTTGAGATTAAAAGGCCGTCTATTGAGATATTGTATCGATTGTTAAATGATTACTGTTTCTCTAATCCTAAAGGATTGGGTTTTCTTGCCGGCTCTTCTCCACAAAACTTACATTTTCAAACCGCGCAAGTAGAGTCATCATTAATGTAACGTTTCAAAAGTGCCTAAAAGGCTTCTTGAAATATAAGCTACTAGCTTCTGCACACTGCTTCGCTCACGCAGACTTTCACTCCCGGAATAACCCCCTTAGGGTGGAATTTTCAAAATTCCTTTCTTAGTGCTCACTTACGTTATATAAAGAACCTACATGGAAAATTTCAGGATTCTAGGTTCAGCGGTTTGGGCTGTGCGTTGATCTCTGGGTATGTCAGTCAGTCACCTTCATAAATAGATCGATTTGATTTTGATTTCAATGTCTAAAATGATACATCAAAATTTGTCATGTATGTCAGTCTTAAAAAGAGTTACTAAAGGGTTGATCGATTGGTAGTTATGACATTATCTTGTCAAATTAACATCAACAAAGGTTTGTGTTCGTTAAAAAACCCTACTAATTTAGAAACTTTCACTGCTAAATTGTTAAACTGATTTCAATGGAATTTGACAAGGAGATACTTTGATTCTTGAGAAAGTATGTAGATAGTCTATAACATGCATTAGATTTTGTAATGTTATAGCTCATATTGGTTAAAGATCATAGATTTGTGGACTTCTTCCACATAAAATTATTACAAGTCAAATCTTAACAAAAATAAAACCGACTTCAAGGTTCGTCTCGATTTGTCTTAGATGCCATCATCAGATCTTAGTGTCCTTATCATGGTACCACCGATGTGATATCCCCTTTCCATTAAAAATAAATCATCAAAATCAGTTCATAAACGACGAAATTATCCCCGAACACACTTTAAAAAAAAAATATATATATGCGGTCGAATCGAGAAACTCCTCCTTTTTTTGAAGTCGGTTAAAAAGTGTCATACTATGAGTTTCCGTGCGCCATGTTTTTTTAACCTGAGTTCGGAAAATTTTCTTCACTTATAAGTACAGATCATGGTATAGATAGATAACTCTTTATCACACTAATATATAAAGGCGAAAGTTTGTGAGTGTGTATGTTTGTTACTTCTTTACGCAAAAACTACTAAACGGATTTAGATGAAACTTTACAGTAATATAGCTTATACATCATAATAACACATAGGCTACTATATGTCGTGATAACCGACATACAAGCAGGCGGAGCCGCGGACAACAGCTAGTTGTATAATAACAAAGACTCAGCCACAATGCGAAAAACTAATTTAAAAAAAAAAATGTTGTGCAAATGGCGGCCTTATCGCGTATACTTTAGTATTCGACAGTACTTATTCGTATATGTATGGTGACAGATTAAAGAATTTCGAGTGTCAACCTTATTCATCGCCTGGGTGTCGTAAGAGCCAACTAAGGGAGCTACCTACACATGACAACAGCAATTCAAAGATAAGGATAGCTTGATACGAACCCTAAACAACCCAACCCAATGATTTTTTATATATTAAACTAGCTGAACCCCGCGGTGTTACCCGCGACTATTGTTGTACCGCGAGTAACGCCGCGGGACAAAGTTAGTCTAAAAAAAGTAGCCTAAGTTACTCCCCGGATCATCAGCTATCTGCCAGTGAAAGTCCCGTCAAAATCCGTCCAGCCGTTCCAGAGATTACCCGGAACAAACAGACAGACAGACGGACAGACAGACAAAAATTTTTTTAACTATATTTTTGGTATATGTACAGTGTATACATACATTGGCATTTAGTAAAAGCGGTTATTTTAATATTACAAATAGACACTCCAATTTTATTTATTTGTATAGATATCATTGACCAACCTAAGATCGGCAACGCACTTATGACGCCTCTGGTGTTGCGGGTGTCCATGGATGATGGCGATATGTCTGCTCGTTGGCCCCTATTCCATAAAAAAATACCAATCCGTTTGGCCAACGTTGTAGTTTGTAAACCTCCTTTCTAAGTAGAGGCTTATGTCCAACAGTGGACTGTAAAAAACTCTTGATGATTAATAATTTTAGTTTTTATCTGTGGCTCCGCCCGCGTGTATAACAGTATTGTTCTTCTGTTCTTCCTCGAGAATCAAAGTAGGTTTCTCCATGTCAAAATTAATTGAAAACGGAGCAACGGTTTAGCAGTCAAAGTAGACAGATAGGTAGAGATACTTTTGAATTTATTAGTACGTATTTTGGAGTCATAACTATTTCTATTTCGCTTTAAGAATGATGAAATCGACTGCTTCGCGCTTTTTGGCTGCGAGTCTCAAAGGAAATCACACACTTTTTAATTTAATAATAATAATAATAAATAAATATTTCGGACATCTATCACACAACGCCATCTAGTAATAATTATAATAATATATTAAATAATTTATAAAACTAGTCTAAACAAAGTTCAAGTAATAACTGTTCTGTCTTTTTTTATTTTTGCCGCTCATCTTCGGCAATGTCATAAGTTCTAATACTCCAATACACAATAAATGTACAATGTCTGTTTATTCATTGTGTCTGTTTGTTTGTTTGTCGGTTCACACTTAACAGATGTATCAAACCGACCATGAAAGGGATTGACGGAGGTTGTTCAATTGAAGTTTATGACAGTTTAGTTTGAAAAGACAAGGAAACATGGTCTAGAAAAATATTATTTGTCTGTTTATAACTAGCTATTTCCCACAGCTTCGCTTGTGTTGCCATCGAATTCATTATACACAAGATTTACATTTACGTTACAGATAAATAACTCCCAAACTCAAAATAAATACCTAATCATGCTCATTACATAATTAGGTATTTGTTCTGGATGGGCATAGAATGCATGACCCCTAGCTCCGTCAAATATAATTACGTTACTATTAAAAAACTTCTTGGACAAATCAACAATACTGAATGTATCTACACACTAAACAGAATTAAACAATGCAATGTCCACAACACTGACTACGTTTCGCACCTGACATTTTGTAAAAACCAAACAAAAATTCGCCACATCAAGCCCGCCGACAGCTTTTAATCTAATTTACAATGTTCCAAGTGCCACAGATAATATAATTGTCACTCCATTCAATGACGTTTGTGGGCGGGGCGCGGTGACTTTGTCAAGGCGGCATTTCGTCTCTCAAACTTTGTCGGCATAAAGTGTCTCAATACGCGATTCTATTATCATGTGATATATATGTTTGTAAAGTGAGAATATTCTTTATTCCATGCGTGTTTAACTGCTTTCAAACATACCGACTTCGGTGAGATGAAATGGATAAAGTTAGCGAAATGTTTTGAAGGAATCTATGTCAACTGTTTTTTTTCGATGTTATTGAGATGTTTTGGTGTTAAACCTGTTTGGTTGTTTTTGGGGTACGTCGAAAGTTTGGCTACTATTTGGTAGGTACCTATTTTTATAAGTTTACGCTCTTACGGGATAGAAGGTCAGGCCTGCGGCTCTGCCTAATCCTGGAGTGTTTATACATTTAAGTCTCTGCGTTCCAGATCATTATGTGTAGAGGTGACGACGTCCGACGATCCTCACAAATTTTAAATGAACTTAATATTAAGATTGACATATTTTCATGTCAACTGAGTTAACTTAAATAGGTAACGTAACATAACATTCTGTATGTTGAGTAGGTAATTCGAATTTACATAGATAATAAACAATGACCGATGAGCTTGGTGTGTAAGGCAAACTACAATTTTTCGCTCCCAGCCAACCTCACTGTATATGGCGATGGCGGTATATGCATCTCAACAGGCATAACTATATTTAGTTATCACCGGCCGGCAACCGCCACTGGCTATAGGCCGGTGACGGCAGCAGTGTTGCCGATACAACAAGCTTCACCCTGCGATCATTAACCCGCCTGCCCAGGGTGGTGAATATGGGCAAAACCCTCCATTAAGTAACGGAGAGGCCGATGTGCAGCAATGGACTGCGGTAGGCTGATGATAAGCTTAACGAAGTCTGGCGAATCATCATAATATGATCGCAGAAGGAATAAACGGTAGCCAACGAAAAAATGCTATTTCTCTAAATCTAGTATCTCCTGGCGTTTATTAAACTACTTTTGTTGTTAAAATACAAATGGCGGCTAATACAAGTTTTTTCGTTCTACAAAAGCGATCCGTCAAGGAAGTTTAAATTCTTGAAATTTAAAATTTCTTATTTTAAAGTCTTCTTGCACGCATAAAGGAAGTTTAATCTTAAAATTAAAAATTTCTTAATTTAAACTCATGTTGCACAGATAAACTAAAAACATTTTCGTCTAAAATTTATTAAAACATTTTATTCACGATCTAAACTTTTCCCCTAAAGTCAATCAAGAACAATATCCCCTCAATGCGGTCAGCCCTCGTCACAAACCCATAGCGAATTTACGCGCCACTTCACTGCCTCTATGGCGGATACAAATCATTTGTTATCTGTTATATACATTATATTATATGTGCGGCTGAATGCGCGGCGCCTTTGCTTTCAAACGCGCAGATGGAATTAAGAACTTTATGACATTTCTTTTTTTTCAAAAGTCATTTGTTTCTTGAGGCATACATGGGCGAGCTTTGTAGAATACGAGTGTGGATGGATGGTTATAGTACATATTGAGCTCGCGGTATATTTTCTGCTCTCATTATGTTTTGTTAGTATTTTTATCTAAATTCCTCATAGTTATTTTTTAAGCCTTTGATATGAACACAAACGTATATCTGGACTAGCTGAACCCCGCGGTGTTACCCGCGGTTATTGTTGTACTGCTAGTAACGCCGCGGGACTGAACTAGTCTAAAAAAAAGTTATTTACTCCCTGGATCATCAGCTACCTGCCAGTGAAAATCCCGTCAAAATCCGTCAAACTGTTCCAGAGATGGGTAATCTCTGGAACAGACAGACAGACAGACAGACAAATTTTTTTTTTAACTACATTTTTGGTATATGCACCGTGTATACATACATATGCATTTAGTAAAAGCGGTTATTTTAATATTACAAACAGACACTTCAATTTTATTTATTTGTATAGAGGCACATGAAACTAAAATGTATTTTAAACTAAACAAATACATATATATGTTTTTTTTTGCTGTATATTTCTCTTGCCTGAGCCTATCTAGCAGTTTACAGTTAAAAAATAAAAGATAATAAATCAAAACCGCCGTATATCATACCGCAAAATAGTCAGAATGTTATATTATGATTTCTAATCTATGCCACATAATATTAATTAGTATTACAAATAGAGCCTTGATTATGATGTTGTCTCAAAAATATATATAGGTGATATGGATACAAAGTGACCTCCTCTAAGGTTTCGTAAGAGAACAACTTCAGAACAAAGAGAAAGAAATCTTGACATTAACCTAAGCTGACTGGCTAGTGTGGAATAGCAGGGTAAACCTCCTTCCTAAAGAGGCCTATGTTCAGCAATGTATTGTTTATGACTGTCGTTGAATCTACTCTATGATGAATAGCCCGTAAACTGTAGAGGGATAACGAGCTTCATAAATATATTACACAGTACTTTTATTGCTTCTAAATCTTATACAGTATGTATTACCATATGTTGTCATGATGGAATAAGAACCTCACATCTCACAAATAGCCGCCTGACCTTAAACAAGTTTTAAAGGCTCATTACAATAGTTTTTTAAAAAAGCTACCTGTATAAGGAATTGCTTTTTTGTAACAAGCCGCTAGGTTTGTACTTAAATGTTTTTTAATGTGATCTTCTGCTTGTAAGGAATCAAGCAGTTTTTGGTGTACAATAATGATTATTCTATTCTATTTTAGCTAAATTACACCTAGACAAAACAAATGATCGTGGCTTATCACACAGTTATTTGTCTTGAGTATCAATCGAATCTAAAAGCCCTGGCTTGCAGTCAAGATTACCTACCCCTAGATCAACAGGCGCATCAAAATAAGAAGCCAAGAAGAGCACCGTAACGAATGCAATGCATACATGGTATACGTTGCATATAAGCTGTCGTCAAAGTGGATGTTTTAGCCTGCAGTTGTTATAATTTGGCCCGTGTCAAAATCCGAATGATATTTTTTTCCTTCCCGCGGCAGCTGTGCGCTGAATCACCAATATCTTATATTGTATTGTGTTTGTGGTTATATGTGACAATAGGTGACGGCCATCGTTTAAATATACATAGGTGTGGGGAACAGAAACCGTCTATTCGAAAACGGTTTGATTTTAGAACAGACGATAAAGGAAAACTTCTCGAAAAGTAATAAAGTATGAATCGCAAAGAATGTTATAGTAGTCTAACCGGTCACCACGTTGCTTTTTACTGTGTCGAGTATTGTGGGTTCAAATCCCATATGAGACAACATTTTCCATGATCCACAAGCTGTTGTTCTGCGTCTGCGTACACTTTGTCGTCGTTCGTCTTCTGTGTCATGACAAATTTGGCATGGAGATACTTTACGTTATAGTGGCTTTCTGTAACATTCCGCGTCATTTCACGAAAATCAGTTAATTAGGAATGCAAGAGATATGTCATAAAGCATCGAAAAACAATATCTTTAATTAAAAAAAATCAATGGTTACTGCTAATTGTTTGAATTTGTAACACAAAATGTTACAGTTATTTAATATAATAATCTTTAATACTCACCTGTCCATCCTAACGGGGATTACGTTACGTTACTTTTAACTAAACAAACCAACAAACATAGCTAATCGGATTACAAACAATACGAACAAACACTCGTACTCTTGAATTGAAGTGTCAAATATAACTTTTAAACCAATTTACTAAACGCAAACCAAAAAAAAACCATTCAATAAAATTATCAATACTACGTCAACGAAATATATATCATAAGCCGTCTCATTAAGGTCAATATTTGCATGTCATCTGTTCGTTTACATCGCCCTTTGAGTACCGTTGACGTATATCATAAAAGATCCTTCTTTGTGCCGCCACAATGGCTAATGTACTCATGATCCTTTCAACATTGTCATCTGTACTAAGTACTTCAACATGAAACCATTATTTGCAGATATTTCTGATGAAAGAATCTTTATCTTCCTTGGATAAGGTTGAATTTTCACTTTGAACATTGAAATTGAATGTTTGGCAGCAGTGGGTAATTGAAATTTTGACTTTAGTAAATCGTGTGACGGGGCTGTGAGACCAATCGGTTGACATTTCAATTGACAGCTCAGCGTGACGTCAGAGAAAGTAAAAGAAAGTGTCACAGATATTAGTAAAGTTTATTGTTATAGTTTTTGACATAAGCATAGATTATCTGTGCGTTAATATTTTTTCGGTTATTGTCATATAAACAAATATTTTGAACGATTATTCGACTTTCGGAAATATAAAGTTAGTAAACTATTGTTGTACTTAGGTATATTTGTTTTTAGCAATGATTAACATAATTATCATCACCCATAACTACGTTTAACTGCGATATCCGACACACACGCGGATGAAGTCACGCGCAATAGCTTTCGTGGTCTTCTATAATACGATTAACATGTTAGCATTAAAATAATTTTGTGATTATTTTACCTGTTTCACTAAGTTTTACTAAGACGTTATCACTAGCTGTAGGGCTTTACTACATCCTAAAGGTAACCTGCGAGTTCTAGAGCGAACTGAACTCGAAGTTTCAACAAGCGTAATCAGCTAATCAGAGTCTAAAGCCAATAAACCTCTTATAAGACTAGTTCCACCAATTTCACTGATAAAGTTTCAGACAGTTATCTACCTTATAACGATATTTAAACGATGATAGTTAGTAACCATATTTTTGTAATTACATTATAATAGTGTAGGAGCCGTTGGTGGCCTGGTAAATAAATAAATAACAGTCTATCAGGGAATCAGTAAGTTGTGAAATAGCACTAAACGTCGAAACTCATATTTAGTAATCGAACAACAAAAGACATTTTGAGTCGTTGCTGTAGAACGCATCTGTTCCGCCACACCCAAACATTTTACTATTGAATTAATCGTCACCCCGATACTACAATACAAGGTTAGCGCAACCAGACAGTTATTATTATGTGTCATTGGTGGTTTGTTTTTTGAGGTTCCCCTATACTTTTGGCATGTGTGTGTCCGTCTGCAGCAAATAATAGACTACACGGTTGACCTAGAGGTTTACGCGGTCGCCACGCCACTTTCTATTGCGCTTAGTATTGTGGGTTCAAATCCCACATAGGACAACACTTTCTGTGATAATGGGACTAATCCCACCCACACGCCCACCGCTGTAACTCCTGTACACCAGGATCAACAGCAGTGACCCACGAACACACCGAGTTATGACACTCGGGAAGTCCCAGGAAAAAATATTAACTGTCTTGGAACCCGCAACGAAATTAATCAGAAGAAAAACAGGAGGAGTTGGAAATATGATAAGTCCACTTCCATCCTAGCAAAGCGGGAGACAAAATGAAGTCAAAATAGGCAGACACCTTTTTTTAAACCGGGAAGCACCACGGATAAAGTATTAGGGGTCCTAAGTGAGCTATATTTGATTACTATAGTATGTATGTCAGAATCGCCTAAACGCACGGAAATTCACCGCAGTTGACACAAGATCCCCATAGTGTACCGCCCCAGATGTCATTTGTAAGCTATTTAGCATTGTGTTACGTTCATTGTACCAAAGACTACACTCCCAGAGAACATGATGAGCCGACTGTTCACAGCTAGTATCGGGTGTTGAGCATTGACACAATGGTGAATCGACTAATTTAAATGAGTGTAGTTTGCTCTTAAAGTTACCGTGGCCCGTAAGAAATTGAGCGACACAGTGATCTACCTCAGTACTAACCGTCCTATATGCTTTGCACAAGAAGATTAAGCAAGTCGTTGGCCTTGTAGCAGTTTGCGACGGACAGCACCTACAGTCGCTCTATCGGCCCATACGGGAGCACCATAGCAAACAGCACCCAAATAAGTAGCTCCATATATGATTTTTAATGTATTAAATGAAAGACCCCATGTGGCAGTTGATATTCTCGTCAGAGCAAAGAAACTTTTTTTAGACTTTTTAGAATATGTTCGATAAATGAAAAATTTTTCTAAAACTAATCCCAAATAGCAAACCGAGGTTTTATTTTTAACAGTAACATTTTGAAATTTAATACACGGCGGTGATTTGAGGTTACCTTTCAGAAGTAGCTGGAAGGTTTTGTTTGGTGCAAAAGTCAAGCGATTACGTACACCCCATAGAGATACTAAGTTCAAACATCTATTAGCCAGACTCTCAAGCCCCGCTCTAGTTTCAGATTCCACCAGTAATAAACCGTCGTCCGCATACGCGTTTAGAGTACATCCGGGTGGCATAGGTATTGTAAGAAAATCGTCGAAGCCTATATTCCACAAGTATGGACCTAGCACCGAGCCCTGAGGACACCCCATCGTCACACACTTTCTGTGATAATCAAATTGTTGTTCGGAGTCTGGGTGGTATTTGTGTCCGTTTCATGCATGTTTGTGAAGTTGCCCGTGACACAGAATATATATTCCCGTATTCCCGTTGCGGGAGTAGTCTTTATTTAAAAAAAAAAACAAGAAAATCCTAGAGATTGAGAAACGAAAACTATAAACTAAAAAAAAACAAAAACTTCTTGTCTGATTTTTTATTTATCTAAATATGTGTCCCTTTACTTTCCTTTCTAAACTTGGCGAGAACCTGCGTCAGTCCCAGATTTATAAACCGCACTAACATTCCTGTTTCATTTATAAATCACAACAACGCCATCTATATAGTGATTGACAACATCGCAAACATGAATTTGCCACTGTGACAAGTTTAAACTGCGTGAGTAGTTTAAGCTACCCTCTAAGAGATGGCGCTTTTATAATTCTTATAAGATCATCAGAAATGGTTGTCTTGTAGGATTATCTTGATGCACCACACGATTCACTCTAATAAGAAAAGTAGGTCTGGTAGGTAAATTTAAATATATCAATTTGTATGAACTTTCTTTCCAGATCGGATCGGATTGTGTCATGGGTATACAACTTTGATCATTTCAAATAGTTTCGTATGCATCTGTGCGATAGAAAAATCTTTATTCATTCTTTACTTTTCTTTTTGTATGCATAATTTGAGAATTCAAGATGTTAAGTGTGTTTGTTCTCATTTGTGTTGTTCTTTGCTTAACCCTTAGGGTGGTAGGCGTGAATGTATTGCACCTAATGTAAAAAATAATGGTTTCTGTTTTGTCTTGTTGTAATAAGTCAGAATGCACCTTTTATAACTAAATATGAGAATGCCAAAGTGATTCTACTCTGACTGATGGAAAGCAGGAGCCGAATCCAAGAGTAGTGGTCACCATACTCATTTCGAATACAATGCAGAACAGTGACCCACACTAAGGCGGCATATGCAGATGCTTCTGCATCATTAGGTCTCCGGTACATATGCCAACCGTAACGGTTCAACATGTTTTCCAAGACACGGAGGTATTTCAATGTGTTGATAATGGTCACCCACCTACAGCGTGACCTAGTGAGGCTTGTGAGGTTTGGTTAACTTTGTAACAGAGTCATGATTCCTCTTGAATATTAATTTCTGTTCATACATCATCATCAGCCTATCATAGTCTACTGCTAGATATAGGCCTTTTCAATCGCACGCTACTTGGTTCGATGCTCGACTTCTGGCATCCAGCTTTCTACCAGCCGTCTTGCGCAAATCATCACTCCATCGGTCTGTGGGCTTCCTAGACTACGTTTGCCGAGACGCGGCCTCCACTCAACAACCCGTTTACTCCAACGGTTATGCTAAACAGTTTGTTCACATAAAACGTAGTTTTATAGATTATCTAGAAAATCACTTGTGTTATGTTACTCTCTTCTACGTATAAAATGCAAAGTTGTAAGTACCTAGTACATATTTTGTCGAGGCGCATCTTCCAGGCGCCGTTACGGGGACACGCAGCCGAAACCGGAGAACTTAAGTAAGTACAAGCAGCATCTAATCAAAATACTTTGTATAAATAATATCACCAAGCTTCACTAGGCCAAGAGAATTATAGGGAATTATATTGGCTGAAGAATGCGATTCTCGTTCTTCCGACCATTGCCAAAACAGGAAGAGAAATCCCGATTTTTTTGTTTTTATGCCACCAAAAGAGTCCGGCAGATCCCTTCGCTTCCCCTCTCCCCGATGCCCCTAACCCCTGCCTAATGGCATCTATGTGAATCTTCCACCCTTCTTTATGTATATAATGTCTCGACTTCCACAAACAGCTGAAACTAAGACATACTACATCGCCATCTATCGAAAACCCACCGAACTACGGAGTAACTAATCAAGTATCGCGATGTAGAAGTTCTCAGCATAGCATATATACAATATCAACCGTTGGACACAGAAGCCAGGAGTATGCGGTGTTTCCACTATGATTACCTCGCGTGGTCGGAGGGACTACAGGACTAAAATCCGTACCTAGACAATATATTTAAATAAAAGAACATACTCATGTTCCCATTCAAATTGAGTTTCCCATGTAAAGTACATATACGTACAAATACATTACCCAACGACATAGAAGCCAAAAGCAAGGGTGATAGTTTAGGCAATCTATTTAAGTTCCACCGTAGCGCTTAAACTATTGGACTAATTTTAATATCCATATTTTCGTAATTATGATCAGAGTTACATAGGCTGTATATACTTAATGAAAAGTTTTTACGTAGTACAGTTTTTTTTTAATTTTACTTATTAAAAGTTGATTACTAAAGAAAATACTATTTAATACTAAACTTTATAGTTATTCTATTTCTAGTTCATTTGTTTCATGGTCAAAACCAGAATAGTACTCTATTATGGGCCACCA
Source organism: Spilosoma lubricipeda (assembly GCA_905220595.1). Lineage (NCBI taxonomy): Eukaryota > Metazoa > Arthropoda > Insecta > Lepidoptera > Erebidae > Spilosoma > Spilosoma lubricipeda. The sequence continues at coordinate 3,072,584 of HG992296.1, forward strand.
ATAAACCTATTTCAATGTTATTCTTCGAAACGGCAATCGTGGATACAAGTTTAACAATAATTTGTTTTCTTGGGACGTTTGGAACCAAGCCAGTCTAGTTATATAGGCACTAAAGTTCATTCGTCTTTGGTATTTATTGAACATCTAGCTAATGGTTTGTATAAATTAAGTAAAAGAAAAACTCCTTTTTTTAATTATTAAAGACTAGATTATGTGGAGGCCCAATGTTGCAGAAGCATCACTAGGCCGCCATGGTGTGGGTCACCATGCTTCATTGTTGCATTATCTGCATTCGCATCGTATGTAACTTTGATCTGCATTCGCATCGTATGTAACTTTGATCTCACAAATTTACATGAAAGACCCAGGATAGTTGGCAGTCCTTGACGTAGACCTTTGTTCAGTAGGGGGTAACCATAGGGTGATTCATATTTTCATACCAAAGTGTAACGAAGACTAGCGTCTGGAAAAGCAGCTTCCACATTTATATCATCTACTATTGTTATCTATCTATACTAATATATAAAGCTGAAGAGTTTGTTTGTTTGTTTGTTTGTTTGTTTGTTTGTTTGAACACGCTAATCTCAGGAACTACTGGTCCGATTTGAAAAATTCTTTCACTATTTATCGAGGAAGGCTATAGGCTATATATCATCACGCTAAGACCAATAGGAGAGGAGCACCAATGAAAAATGTTTCAAAAACGGGGGAAAATTATCACGCGACGGGCAATATAAGGCGCAAACGACGTTGCGTGGGTCAGCTAGTGCTAATATATAAAGCTGAAGAGTTTGTTTGTTTCTTTGTTTGAACGCGCTAATCTCAGGAACCGCTGGTCCGATTTGAAAAATTCTTTCAGTGTTAGATAGCCCATTCGACGCATCGAGGCAGGCTAGTCAGCTAGTGGGTATGATATATTTATAGAAGTGCTGACCCACGCAATTTCGACGGCGTCTCTTTTCAATCGATCTCGGCTTCTATTGGTCTGAGTGTGTAGAACACACATCTAATATATAAAATTCTCGTGTCGCGGTGTTTGTAGTTAAACACCTCCGAAACGGCTTGACCGATTCTTATGAAATTCGTGATTCGTAAGGGTAATAATAAGAATATTTTTTATGGCAAAATAACATTTGCTGGGTCAGCTAGTATATGTATAAAAAACCTACACTACCCATCATACCATGATTGTATTATAATGTGTATAAGTTTAAGCGTATGATAGGTTTACATAATTATGTTTATTTAAAATATTGATTAGTTTATATATTCTACACATTTTAACCAAAATTCATCTACTTCTTGTTTCTTGTTATAATACAGGAAGTAGGTGCAAAAATGTGCATAATGTTTAAATTATTAAATAATACCAATTCAACGTTAGAACACAATACGAAATAATTACATTAAAATCACCATTGGACGAAAATATTCGGGAGATCGAGATTAGAACGACACTGAATTTTGAACAAATTACGAGAATTTCGACCTTTTACACCTTTGAGGAAAAAACCTTTGACACTTCATTTTAATTCAGAGTAGGCCTTTAAATCAACGAAGGAGTATTTGCATAAAATTTACGTAAAACTCAGGATACCGCTATTTTAGGGTCGCATCTCCTTAATTGAGTGCAAAAAGTTACTGACAAAAGGTTTTTCAGGCTATAAGAGTGATGGATTGTGACGTCACCGTTTCGGTCGATGACGTCATATTACAGTAGAGGTATATATATCGATGTGATTTTCACACCACCTGTCACCTTCCTCTTTTATTAGATAGTAGCTCAATCCCGCGGTGTTACCCGCGGTTATTGTTGTACCGCGAGTAACGCCGCGGTACAAAGTTAGTCTAAAAAAAAGGAAGCTTAAGTAACTCCCTGTATCATCAGCTACCTGCCAGGGAAAGTCCCGTCAAAATCCATCCAACCGTTCCAGAGATTACCCGGAACAAACAGACAGACAGACAAAAATATTTTTAACTACATTTTTGGTATATGTAGCGTGTATATATATATATAGTCCAAGTCGGACCAAATGTTTGTATGATCTGCAAATATTTGTTTCGGAGTTTGGGTGTTGTATATGTATTATATGTCTGTTTGTACAAAAAAAAAGTATATATGTATTTATATCAGTTGTTCTCTCAGAACACAAGCTCTGCTTAGCCTTGTGTGGTAGATGTCCGAAATATTTGTTATTACTTATTATTCCCACGATTTGGGGACGGCTACTAGTTCAACCGGTTTTACCTGTACATCAGTTTTTACACAGAGCGATTGACATCGCACCTCCACAAGAGTGAACTGAATTCGAAGGTTGAACTAGTTGTCAGTATATTTGAGGGCACTGACTTCCTAATAACGATTGCCATAGATGTTCATGACAACTAGGACGGACGGCTTAACGTGCTCTCCGAGGCACGGGCGGGAAACACCGCCATCTTCCATACTCTGCTGCTATTAAGAAAAACCCAACAGCCGTCCGACTCGGAAATCGAACCCGACACCTCTTGATCAGCAGTCACTTACGCTAACAACTAGACCAATAAGGTAACGACAAATTATTAATAAATAATAATAATCAAGTAATGAAATTCAATCTTAATGAATGAAGTTTTCTTTAAGAGAAACTTAGAAATAGGTTATCGTTGGACAAAAGAGGAAATAAATGTACATTTTTGCCATAACAAAGTTCAATGACATGTAATATATTCGCCCTCAATCTGTGGCACACATAACATGGCTCTTGTTAGATTAATCTTATAATCCTAAATGACGTCCCATTTATCTATATATATAAAAAATAATCACTAAAATGTATGTACGCGCATAACTTTCGATCGACTGCACTAAATTGGATAATTCCTTTTTTTATGCGTTTACTATTTTCAGGACAAGGTTTGTCGGTCCACAATTAACAGAGTAATCAGTGTACAGACATAAAAAAAAACAGGAAAAAATACCAATCAAATTGAGAACCTCCTCCGTTTGGAAGTCGGTTAAAAATTATAAGAAAGCTGGAAGTGTAATTTTTTTTAGTCAACGACTGTACTACCCGTGGAAACCTGAAGATTAATAATACAAACAAGATTTTAAGAAATTTTGACAATAATCTATATATATATATATAAATGAATCCCTATTTGCCTTGGTCACGACATCACGCATGAACGGCTGAACCGATTTTGCTGGTTCTTTTTTTGTTGGTTAGCCCATTTAGCGAGGAAGGTTTTAGGCTATGTGACATCACTCTACAACCAATAGGAGCAGGTATCGACCGGAAATGTTGGGAAAATGAGAAAAAAAAATCTTATGGAGAGACGCAAACGAAGTTGAGCGGGTCAGCTAGTTACGAATAAAAGTAGCCGGGTCAGCTAGAAGACTATATTTAAATTGATTCGCTTCCATGAGCTTATATTTTTCTGTAAAAGCTAACAAGCTAATCTTTTTCTATTAAAGCTAGCATTTTTTGGGTATACTAACAGTACTATAGTGTAGAAAAATATGAGATGATTAAATTATTTTTACCAATAGAAAGCCACATTATTTGTGAGTGAAACAAAAAATGATTACGACATACACGAGGGCGGAACCGCGGGGCAAAAGATAAGAAATAAGAAGAAAACATGGTATATTATAAAAGTGATACAATTTGTTTTTACATATTAATATGCAGATAAATCTTAGTTTATTTACTTTATAATTTCATGCACTTTTGTACATCGGAGGGTTATAAAATATTATGTTTCTTATCTCCGACGTACCTACCTCAGTATCGTTCGTAGTTGCTTAACCTCCTCACAATCCTACCAAATTATATAAATCACTAAGTTAATTTGTAATTACATATTTGAAACTACATAAGTCATACATTACATTTGATTTACATTTATAAATCGTCTAAATTCTACGAATGCTCTACGAGCTCTACGGAATGGCTACGATTTTGATTTCGTGTCAGTCACTCAGTTTGTTGGTATTAGTAATAGTATGTTTAATGATTTGAAATTTTTATATATGATGGGAACATCAATGATTAGCCTATTTGTGTCTACTATGGTTTATAAAAAAATATAAAAGTTTACACTTTAGACGGTTTTATGTTTTACCTATGAAAAATACACTCTGCATAAAAATCAAGACAGAAAATTTGCTAAAAATACATTGAAGAAAGACTACAGACAGACATACGGACAGACAAAAATTGTTAAAAATGATATTTTGGTATATACCGTGTATACATAAATATGCATTTAGTAAAAAGCGGTTATTTCAATATTACAAACAAACACTCCAATTTTATTTATTTGTATTGAAGAGTGTGATGGAATTATTGAACGGTTGAGGTTTTACGCAAGCAAGATCGCAGAAAATAACTAGTATTTTATTAATACAAATACAAACTAATTTTTTAAACAAAGAAGCTGTCATCTGTTAAGGTCACCAATTTTTTTAAATTGGCACCGACAACGAAAGTTTTGGTCGTATTCAGCCTAAAAAACATACACAAAAAATTATATATAAATATATTTATCTGTTAAAGAAACGTATTTGTTTGTTTCTGAGATCTAACTTTTAATAACGAATTCAACCTTATTAATCAGTAACTTATTGCAAGTACACTCAATTATATTTAGAAGGTTTAGTTACAAAATATTTTAGATTAATCTATGCAAATAAATAAAATTAAAGTGCCTGTTTGTATTATTAAAATAACCGCTTATAAATAAATGCATATGTATGTATATACGATACATGTACCAAAATATCATTTTTTTTAAATTTGTCTCTTTGTTCCGGGTAATCTCTGGAACGGCTGGACCGATTTTGACGGGACTTTCACTAGCAAGTAGCTGATGATCCAGGGAGTAACTTAGGCTTTTTTGGACTAGCTTTGTCCCGCGGCGTTACCCACAGTTGTTGTTGTACCGCGGGTAACACCGCGGGGCTTAGCTAGTTAGAAAATAAAAGAAAAACATCAGCAAGTAAAGAGAATTAAAACTTTAAACAAGAAAAGATTGAATGTTGAAAGACTCATTAAATCAAATGTTGTGACAAATGAATGAAAAATAGGCGCCATCATGTCTAGTCTTCCGTCAATGTTAAAACAATGCTGACCTATACTATCCAATTTTCATAATAAGTCAATATAAAACAGCTCTTGTGCCGTTAGAATAAGGTTTACTATAACTGCAATCAAACTATGTACACAATTTTCCACTATGTCCAAATAAATGTGGACTTTAGTGCTATTAAAATAAAGACAAGAACAATAAAACAATGTTGCAATTTGTTTGGATGCGTGAAGCGCGCAGTCGCCCCGTAAAACCGGCAGTTCGCCAGGAGGCGCCACTGGACACGGTTGTATCAAACCTCTTCAGACCTCTCTGTAACGGACCACAGTCAATTTTGTGAATTAAAAAAAAAGCCACTCTATAGTCAATTCCCGCCTTCCAAATTTAAAAATCCCGTTTTTAAATTATTTTTTTCTTATTCAGTCTACTCTACTTATTTCGAATTAAGAATTTTAAATAGTTGATATTTTTCATTGGTTTTGAACTAAGATGTGCGTTTTATGAGTGTAACAGTCAGAGGCGGCGAACGTTTCGGCCGTGTCGTGTATTACGTAACGGTGCCGGGGAAAATCGATATCCTGGGCGTATAAATAGCAGCGTACGGTTGAGAACAGCTGGCCGGCAGCCAGACAACATGCAGCCTACGGTGAGCTCCTCGCTTTAAATGTTATCTGTGCCTATGTATGATTAATGCTTATTTTTAATTTTAAATTTATTTTGAAAAGGTAAGTCTATGAAACAAAAAGGTTTTAATTATAAGTGTATTTTAATCTTCGTAGATGTATTTTTTTTATTAGAATATTATTTTTAATTTTATTTATTTAAGAGGTCTACTACATAAAAACACCATTTTTATATATATCTCCATTATCTTATTCTTTTTCAGAACTAAAAATAGATATATATAAATAAGTCTAAGTGGGTGTATCAGAATATTACATTAACGTTTGAATAATATTTCCTCATCCTTACAATGGAAAAGATATAATCATAATTTTGTCCCTTTCTATCACGTAGGCAGATTGCTACGAACATCTACGAAATTCGTAGACCCTTTGAATTATCTTAATACGTAAATCTTTCTCAGAGACTGCTGATACTCAGTTATAACTTTTCTTTTAATCTTTAAGGAAAAATAACAAATATTTATTTTTCTTACTTATTTTCTTTGAAAACATTTCATATTATTTACAAAGTATCTATTTATTCATACGTTTGAAATAAGTAAAGACTTTGTACCCCTTTTTACAAAAAATATGCAAACGGAAAACAATGTAGTGCAGAATACTAAAAATAAAAAATATCGTCGAATTTTGACATAATTTACTTAAACAATTATTAAGGAAATTAAACTAGAATTATAATAAAAATAAAAATAGCAAACAAGTTGAAAACCCCCTTCTTTTAGGAATCGGTTAAAAAACTTTCAATGATAAATAAGAATTTTTACATATTTTTAAACATTATTTTTATTTAATGCATTTTAACCAAAACCGAAACAGATCTATTAAAATTGTCCAAAAAAACCAAACATATTACAAATCTAAATCTATTTCAACAGATAAAATACAATATCTTATTTTTGAAGAAACAGATTAATAAAACAACCATTCAATCGGACGACTAAAACATTATCCAAAACGGTTTTTCGTAACAGTAATGGAACCTTATTTGTTCCCCTTCGTTACATCACGCCTGTTATGAGTTAAACACCGTAAAAGCTTCACAATTTAATTTCATTTGCTATTTAATGAATTCACTCGATCGCTCCACTTGAATACAGCTAATAAACAAGATCATTATAGAAACATTTAAAACACGTTCTCGATGGAGGTTTCACTGTGATAGTTGTTTTATAAATATAAATTGCAAGTAATTTAATTCCTTTCCGCCTTATTAGGTGCCAAACTAAAAAAAAACTATGGAGACCGTTTTTTGTTTTTTCGAAAGACAGTCCCCATTTCATCTCATCCATATTTTATATATTTTTTAACATTAATTTCATCACGACGAAGACTTAAAGACTTATGATTTGAAGACTATAAACACTTATACAAAATAAAAATAGCTGGTCCGACATATCCGGCTGATTGCCATTTTATCAAAGAAGAAGAAGAAAAAAACTATGAAATTGATGTTAATTCTGTTGTTGCGTCAGCAAACTAAAATTTATCTAAACTTATCTCCTATCCTCATATTTGACTGAAACGAAACTGATTTTCTGAATGCCATTTTTGCTTGTATGTATTTAGTTAACGTCTAATTAGTGTGACATCTTAGTTTAGCCAACCTTTGACATTTACAAAGTCGTTTGAAAATACAAAACTTATTTTTAGTGATTTATGTCACCAATGACAGATGTCACTGATTGTGAAAAGCTTTGATTACGGGTCACAGATTACGTTGTTTTTATATTACTTAAAAGAGATTGTTATTTTTCTCCAGTATATTCCACAGTATCATTCGTATAACTTACATTATTAGAAAGGCGCTTATAAATCATAGAGAAAAAATAAGGTAAATTTTTGTTGGACACAGACTCATATGACGTCATAAGAAAGAAAAACTATAGTAATAAGAAATATAATTTAACTAGCTGGCTCATGCAACTTCATCAGTCATGCTCGGCTCCACCAACGGACCCATAGGTCCATGCATGAAGTTAACCATCCTATCTTAGACATGATAATAAAATGCCTATTTTGAAACTATGCAAATAACAAAACAACACATACATAAACCAATCTTCTATCTTTTCAGCTGCTGCCTTTAGATAATGGTCAAACGAATAGACTACTTTATCTAACTTATAGCTAAAAGCTTTCAATTTTCAAAGTACGTGTCTTTTCTCGGCACTCGAAGATTAAATGATCCTTCCACCACAATCCCTGAAGCGGAACACTTTAGAAACATTACACAATAGTTTAAAATCTGTTCATTTACAAATTCCGATAAAACACAGGCCCGTCATAGAAGATAAAACATTTTAGTAAAATGCTTACGTTATTTAGCACCGACTCAAAAAAAGATCACCAATTTTGAGTCGGTGTTTGCAAATTAGTCACAGAATTGAGATCCAGTCTATACACAGTACCTAATTATTTTTTTTAAGTTTATCAATAACAGGTTACTACAAAACACACGCGAATAAATCATTTACACTTTACGCGTAAGTTACAAACCGTAGAAAATATTCATTCAAGATTTAATTTTACTACTTCAACTTTCTAGTACTAAAAACTCTTAGACGCAGACGACCATACATATAATTACAAAACTTTAACAAAATAAACGACTTCAAGTATTAGATTAAAATGGAAATGGGACCACACGGGAAGTTCCACCTTTCAAATAAAAAAAAGAATCATCAAAATCGATTTACCCACTCGAAAGATATGAGGTAACAAACATAAAAAAATACAGTCGAATATCAACCTCTAACTTTTTTAAAGTCGGTTAAAAAAGCGACGGAAACGTTGACTGTTTAGACTACGAGTATAAAGAAAGAAGAACTATAGAGACTAGGAAATAATCCTTAAATTAACCACAATGAAACGAGCAAGTTGAAACAGTAAACTTTTATAACCTCGAACAAATATAATAAAACCTTTTTTAACCCCTCTTATAAAAAGGGATCGGCGCTTGGCCTCTTGCCCTCAGAATGTTGGAAAGGTGTCGGTCATTTCCATCTTGGTATATTGTAAGCGCCATTTTGGCGGTCAGAAGTCAAATACTATAATCGGATAAAGTCACCTCGATACTAGCCTTGTGGGATTTCTTTCGTTTAAACTATGTACACTTTGTTTTGTAAAAACAAGTAAAATGTATCGGTTAAAAGAAGCGTAGGGACGTATGGCCTTAATTTTCTACTGATAGGAGACCCACAGCTTATAATTATCCAGCAGTGGGACATTATGGGCTGTTGATGTTAAAAATATAGTTATATTTATGTTTGGCACTGCCAAAGTGCCTCTACTCTGCCTGATGGAAAGCCTAAGCAGAATCCAAGAGAGGTGGTCACCATACTCATTGCGAATGCATACAATGCAGCATGGTGACCCATACCATGGCGACCTAGTGACGCTTCTGCATTATTGGACCGGTCCGGCCTTGCACTCTCCAACGTAACACGACAGCATGAATTCTGTTACTTTAGTTGGCCATTTAGGTGGATCTTCTGTGCGAGGATAGTACCGCACCGGTTGAGCCGGTGCGTTCGTGTTATTACCTGCAACTAGTGATGAAAATCTGATTTATTTTAATGTTATGGGTTGTTAAGTTGTATTAAAATGTATATCATATAAGAGTGTCCAGTCGACATTCAAAAGGTCGGCTTTTTTATTTTTAATCGTCATTAAAGATTAAAAATTCCTAGTTACATTTTCCTGACGGATATACAAACGTGATTTGTTCTGTTCTGTTAAAAACTTTCCATTTTTCTGTCTTTCGTTCTATTTGAGAATTGTGGTTCGTTTTGTTTTCGTTAGAATTATCTCATTCAGCCTTTGCTGTTAAATGAAGTTTGTTAAAAACTGTATGGGGTTTTAATAAAGATGGCCGGTTATTGATACATGCGTTTCGTAAAACCTGAAAGGTTTTTTGGAACCGTAGCAGTCTAAGAGGTTCGTTAACAAGATGATAACCGATCTAATAAACTTCGCAGGACGTTTAAACGTCCTTTTTTCATCACTATTGAGTATTTTAAATAAAAATTCTCTGTAAAAAGACAACGTTACCTCCTTAGTTATAAATGTGTGAAATAGTCATTTTGAAATAACAAAAGTACTATGTTAAGCGTATTGACATCCGCCTCATTTTTTTATAATACCTACTTTCTAAATCTAAGTTATTCTAATAAAAATCTCTACTAAATAGTCGTGTCTATGCAAATGTTAGCCCATTATAGCCACCCCATCGAATCAACATCCATTCTATTTAATTTGAGCTCGTTTGGGACTGGAGCGAGTTCATTTTCATTCCGTTCACATTCTGCCTACAAATGATGTACATCTCTAATTTAGTACCAAACGGACCAATTAGGTGAATCTTTTTTCGACTATGTAATTTCTAAGATTATTATACATTTACATATAGATGTGATTTTGCTTGTTTATTTTGCTTTCATACTAGTCTCAGGCCAGGTAAGCGTTATGAAATTAAATGAACTATGATTCGGTTCCAGTCATGAATAATATCGACGCCTTACTGGATAAGCTAGATAAGCAATTCTCTATTGCTTTTCATTAAAATAATGACGTCATGAGAGGCTAGACCTCTATAACTTACTGTAAAAAGGCACACAAAGGGCTGTAACATACTTGTTCACAGTTTAAGCCTGAGTGATCTACATGTGTTTTTTTGTGGATTGTTTAGTAAGTAATTGTCTTCATAAAAGTATATATTATTTAATATTCCTTCATTATAAACTTTTACATCAATTTTAATCATTTTGACATAAAATACTTCTAAACCAGTGTTTACATTTCAGAGATCTCTTACCTTTGAAATATTCAGAACGAAGGGATTTTTCGTCTAGATTTAGAAGACGGTGACCGGGTTACAGTTCGAGTGAAGCACTAATCGTTCTACTTTCACTGGACCAAATGCATTTTAAAGTGCTTTCAGTGGAGCTAATATGACACGGTGTGGAAACGTTTTATAAACGAAAACTGAAATAGTTTCAAGTCACTTGCTACAATGTGTAGTTATTTTTATTCATATATTAGCTGAACCCCGCGTAGTCACCCGATGTTGTTGTTGTACCGCGAGTAACAAACCGCCGCGGGACAAAGTTAGTCTAAAAAAAGTAGCCTAAGTTACTCCCTGGACCATCAGCTACCTGCTTGTGAAAGTCCCGTCAAAATCCGTCCAGCCGTTCCAGAGATTACCCGGAACAAACAGACAGACAAATTTTTTTTTAACTACACTTTTGGTATATGTACCGTGTATACATGCATATGCATTTAGTAAAAAGAGGTTTTTTTTTTTTTTTTTTTTCTTTTTTATGTTTGGCCCTGCCAAAATGACTCTCCTCTGCCTGATGGAAAGCATAAGCAGAATCCAAGAGTGGTGATCACCATACGGCGATTGCAGACAATGCAACAATGCAGTATGGTGACCCACACTATGGCGGGCTAGTGATGCTTCTGCATCATTGGGCCTCCGGTCTCGCACTCACCAACGAAACACGACAGCATGATTGCTGTCATTTTACGTTGATTTTCTGTGCGAGGGTAGTACCGCCCCGGTCGAGCCGGCCCATTCGTGCTGAAATCAGCGTGGCTCTACTACCTACTATTTTACTAGGTTATTTTAATATTACAAAAAGACACTCCAATTTTATTTATGTGTATAAATTTTCTAAGAAATGGTTTCTTATTTAAGACGCAAAGTATACTGTTTGCTTTTAATTCGTTTGATTCCGTGGCAGTGACAGCCAGAGATGTCAAAAAATATTATCTCTAAATTGGTTAGCTGAAGTTTTACCGAAATCATTGTAATTTTTAAAGAAGATATTTGTTATTTTTAAGAACTGAATTCTCTTTGAAATTGCCTCACTTAATTGTACGGTAACCAACTGTATGATAAAGAAATTTCTAGACGAACACGACCTCTAAGCACCCAGGAAAGGAGCATATTCTAACTATAAATTAAAATAAATTCTAACCGACTGTTTATAATTGCTTCGTATATTATTTTAGGTCAATTAACTTTCCAAATATGACACTTATTAATGCTGTCTCCATTAAGTGAGGTGACCATTTAACATTGTGTTCGTAATTAATTAAGAACAATTTACGTTAGTTACGTACGTTACGTATTTTAGTAATACATACTAATATCTGTACTACAATAACTATGTTATAATAAATGTGTCTTATATCCCTTGAAAAGTGTTAACTGAATTTATTTTTTCGTCTAGTCTGTTTGTAATACCATTTTAGATACATTTTTAGGGTTCCGTATCAAAGGCAAAAAACGGAACCCTTATAGATTCGTTATGTCTGTGTGTCTGTCCGTCTGTATGTCACAGCTACTTTTTTCCGAAACTATAAGAACTATAATGTTGAAACTTGGTAAGTAGATGTATTCCGTGAATCGCATTAAGATTTTCACATAAAAATAGAAAAAACAAACATAACATTTTCGGGGTTTTTTTTCTCATCAAACCCATACGTGTACGTATGGATATGTCTTCAAAAATGATATTGAGGTTTCTAATATCAGTTTTTTAAAAACTGAATAGTTTTCGCGAGAGAAACTTCCAAAGTGGTAAAATGTGTGTCCCTCCCCCTGTTACTTCTAAAATAAGAGAATGATAAAACTACAAAAAATATATGATGTACATTACCATGCAAACTTCCACCGAAAATTGGTTTGAAGGAAATCTAGTAAGTAGTTTTTTTAATACATCATAAATCGTAAACTGCAATTTACCTTTCACCCAATCAAAACAAATTTATAAATAAAATAAAAATTATATTACGTTACTTGCTGCTGCGGAACCTTTCCTGGGTGAGTCCGACTCACACTTGTAATATTTTTGATGAATGAAAATGTAAGCAATTGTTGGCGGGCCTTAATAAATAAATACAGTGAAGAGTCATAAATGCAATCTCAACATAACATTCATACATCGACTGCCTCGTTGGTCTAGCGGTTGGCGTGAGCGACTGCTGATCATGAGGTCTCGGGTTCGATTCCCGGGTCGGACCAAATGTTTGTATGATCTACAAATATTTGTTTCGGAGTTTGGGTGTGTTCTATCTATAATATGTATGTATTTACAAAAAAAAAGTATATATGTATTTGTATCAGTTGTCTAGTACCCCATAACACAAGCTCTGCTTATCTTGGGACTAGATGGCGTTGTGTGTTTAGATGTCCAAAATATTTATATTTATATTTATTTATTTATATCTGCACTCCACTTGTGTATGATATTTCAACACACATATTATAATCCGATTTACACTGTGTTTAGCACGAGTTTTTTGTAAGACCGTGGTACCACTCCTACGATCCTACAGAAATATGGGTTTCCCTCAGTAAAATATCAGCTTTCTGATAAAATATTAGTATGTGCAGACGACTCTCATTAGTAACTTTAAGTCGGAGATAGATATTCTCAGACTCAGAAACGAAAGTCGCTTAGTTAATAGGTTACGTTAAATGTTCATTACTCATGTGACGCCTAATTATATTTAAGTCACAAGTTAAAGGGTTTATGTGATGAGAGTTTGTGAGCAGCTAGATATTTTAAGCGCAAATTTGGTATGTTTTATTACTTCTTTACACTCAAAAGGGTAGACTAATTTGGATGAAATTTGATATGGAGGTAACTGAGAATTTTGATTAATCCATAGGCTACAGATAGGCATTGTGTTTGCGTGAATTAAGCAGATATTGAAAGGCGTAAAAGCTCAAAACTCCCATTCAAAGTTGAATTAAAAAAAACCATAGTATTAATTTAACGTCCAGTGTCACCACTTCCTGATAACTATCTGACACATAACACTATATTGAACCGATAAATGTTTCTGATTTGTATATGGTTATCTGACGTATCTGTCTCTATCCGCGACTAGCAAAACCAAAATCTGTCGTTATCTAGCACGTAACTTCAAGATAGCCTATCAGGGACTACTGCTGTTGCGGTATTTAAAAAAAGCCACTGATGGGGAACCATTATTTCATACATTATTTTTGTGAAACTTTAACCATACTTTATCAGCAAGTGTTAAAACTAGCCTCAAGTCTTGTAATTTTGTTACAAAGTTGATTATAAAAACCTGTAATTATTTAAGCTTTTTCCCCTCTAGCGACTGATCAGCCCCATTATTTTGTGTTTTGTGTCATTTCTTTTTTCTACAGTCTCTCTCTTATATTATTGGCTAATATTAGGGTACCGTTCCCAAAGGACCCTATTACTAAAACTTTGCTGTCCGTCCGTCTGTCACCAGGCTATATCTCTTAAACCGTGATAGTTAGACAGTTAAAATTTTCAGAAATGATGTATTTCTGTTGCAGCTATAACAACAAATACTAAAAAACAGAATAAAATAAATATTTAAGACGGCTCCCATACAACAAACGTGTTTTTTTTTATCGTTTTTGTTACTTAGTTACATAATGGTGCGAGTCCGACTCGCACTTAGCCAGTTTTTTTTTGTTTTAAACACGTGTCTAAGCATTGAGAAGCGCCATTCCAAGATATATGTTAGCTTTCTATTATCGTGTGTAGAATATCAAGTTAGCTGGGGGACCAGTACCAGAAATCGGTGACTAAATACTCGTATATCAATAACACTGGTTTCCAATGAGGTGGTAATACTCCGCTCTATCCGATCCCTTTATGCTGAACAGCTAAATATAGAAATATTCATGAAATATTTTAATTTAGAAAATCTCCGTATCGTTGACTTATGATTACGTCCTATATTTACATCTAAATACTAATTAGCTTTCCGAAAAAAATATTTACGTCATTTCAATTTGTCTTTTTACTATTCGATGTGGTTTTGATTAGGTTTCTTTAGAAATACCGAGGGCACAACTTCATTGAACACGTCAAATTCTCTTAGCAGTTGTCGGTGGCCTGGTTTCGAACTTTCTCGTGATCAATACCAAGTTATATTGTAGATAGCTGAATAGTTCGGATAATATGGCTACCGTACCTTAATAATAAACTTGGAATAAAAATGGCCGCTTCAACTATTTTTTTACGATCTTTTTAGAACTATAGACTATACAATTACAAGGCGCTCATAGCCCAGTAGCACTCGGTAATTAGTAGAAACAATCACCGAGGGTAAGCAACGAGAGGCGCCGTCAGTACCTGGATGGGTGACCGCTGGTGGTATGAGCGTCTCCGTGATTCGGAGATCACATTAAGCAGTCGGTCCCGACTGTTATCGATAATGTTATGTTATGTTATGTTAGTTGGAGGCCTTTGGGCGGCTTAAAAACATCCAACGGCAACATTACGTAGCCACAACGTTGTTTTGCCAGTCCCCAACCCGCACTTGGCCAGCGTGGAGACGTACATACTATAAGTCAAGGATTATCACATAAAATCCTATGAAATTACAATCAATTTCAGTGCTACAATTAATAGGCCATAACTTGAAGTACACGACTGCGCTCAATGAAGTCATAAACCCATTTCCAGCTATAAAACATAACATTAAAACATCGCCATCGATACAAATAAATAAAATTGGAGTGTCAAACATTTACATAGGTACATTTACCAAAATAACATTTTTTACAATTATTGTCTGTCTGTCTGTCAGTTTTTTCCAGGTTATCTCTGGAATGGCTGGATCGATTTTGACGGGACTTTCACTGGCATATAGCTGAGATCTAAGGAGAGACTTAGGCTACTTTTTTAGACTTGCTTTGTCCCGCGGCGTTACCTGCGGTACAACAATAAACGCGGGTAACACCGCGGGATTCAGCTAGTATAGTGTAAGATCCGACCCTTGATAGGACTATAAAATAGGACAGTTAACATCACGCTTAGACCAATAGGAGCCGAGCATGATTGAAAGACGCAGATGAAGTTGCGTGGGTCTTCTAGTATTTATATAATACTAACTCTTGCCCGCGGCTCCGCCCGTGTTTATGTCGGTTATCGCAGCAAATAGTAGCCTATGTGTCATTATATGATGTACTAGTTGTTGCCCGCGGCTCCGCCCGCGTATATGTCGGTTATCGCGGTAAATAATAGCCTATGTATTATTCTGATGTATAAGCTATATTACTGTAAAGTTTCATCCAAATCCGTTCAGTAGTTTTTGCGTGAAAGAGTAACAAACATCCATCCATCCTTACAAACTTTCGCATTTATAATATAAGTAGGATAAGCTATATTACTGTTACCGCGGGAAACACTGCGGGGTTCAGCTAGTTGGCTATAATAATTATCACATTCTTTCTTCTTGTAACAGCCTCTAACATTATACTGCTGTATCTGGCCTCTCTTCAGAAGGAATGTATTGGCCTATAATACCATAATTAGGTTTAGGATTTAGGGTTTAGGGGTTTAGGATTTGTCTCAAGTCTACCTTCTCTTTTCAGTTATTTTATCCTGCGTAATTTGGTCCCTAAGTCGATTCTTACGACAACCATGCCACTAAGGAATGAATAGAGGTGGTTTATAACGCAAGAATAAACCTACACTAATATTAGAAACGCGAAAGTTTGTAAGTATGGATGGATGGATGTTTGTTACTCTTTCACGCAAAAACTACTGAACGGATCTGCATAAAACTTAGCAGTAATATAGCTTATACATCAGAATAACACATAGGCTACTATTTGCCGCGATAACCGATAAACACGAGGGCGGAGTCGTGAGCAAAAAATTGTAGTATATAACTTTACGCGAGTTGAATATTTGCTTACAATATCGGGTTTACGTTTTGTTAATTAGTTTTGAAAACTTAATTTTCAATTAACTAGCTAATTTAACAATGTTTGTATAACAGCAACTACAATTTGTGGGAGTTTTTACCGAATAAACAGATTGAGTGAAACTATTTTCAGAATTTGAATTTTGTTTTTTATATTATTTGATAGCAATTCAAAGTGATTAACGTATATTTGATTAGGAGAACTCTTTATTTTTGATTTAGAAAGAAAGAAAGAAAAACTCATTTATTCTACTATTCATAGGAAAACAGATGACTTTTAAATGAGTTATTTCACTTTGGTAATAATTACCAAAAGAAATAGAACGACTTGACAATAAAATCAGCTTTTACATTTAGTAAAATGAGCATAACCTGTTTCTTATTTCAAAAACGGAATATAGCTATCTCTTTTATTTAACATTCTTACACACCACAAGTCAGACAAGCGAGACATGATATGTGCCACTTATTCTAATTACATAATGCTGCCAAATTGAGATGCGGTAACTGTCAACTATTTATTACGGCAACATTTTTTTTTTTGTTTGGCAACCGTCGCCATTAAATCTCGACCCAGTATTCCCTTTACGTCTGTAGTCTATGCTGTAGGTTAGCCGCCGCCTAGTCGCCGTGTTACGTCATAAATGACGTCAGATATCTAGAATCAGAGTTTTTGATAGCTGTACTAGTTTCAAATTATACGGTACTGCAGTGATGTACATAAGTATTAAAAAGTTTTTATAGGTTTCGTTGCACTGTATTTAGATGTTGTTAGATAAATGATAGTCGTATTTTATGTACCATTGTACATAAAATACGACTGCAATGGTCTTAAAATCATCTGACTATGATCTCTTGCTTGCCTGCTCTGGATGTGGCAAACTTTTTATTGTGTTCTTTACGTTTATTAAGAGTACAACTCCCGCCTTATATATCCTGTGTCGCGTTTAAACACGCATGAAATGGACATGAACATAAGAACAAAGGATTAAGAACAACAATTTCTAGATCGCACAAATGTTGTCACATGTTGGGATCGAAATCGCAACATTCAGCGCAGTAGGTAGCGGCGCTGGCAACCGCTTATAATACAAGTAATACAACGCATCGGTACAGTCAAAATCTAAAGTGATATTCTTTTGATCCATTGTAGTATGTTTTTTTTACCCAACTTTTTCAGAGGGAGAGTAATGTTTTTCAAGCGTTTGTATTTATGAGGGTATGTAACACGTCTATTTCTACGGCACGCCTTATAGCCCAAACGGCTGTAGGGCGTGCCATTGAAACGTGTTCATCTTTATGTATATAATTCTTCTGTGAGTGTGTATGTCACTGAACTACTCTCAAACGACTGGACCGATTTTGATGAAATTTTTTGTGTGTGTTCAAGGGGATCTGGGAATGGTTTAGATTCACAATTTTGTCCGCTGGACAATGTTTTTTTAATAAATTTTTAATTTATTAGTAGTTATAGCAAAACGACGTTTGCCGGGACAGCTAGTTGCTATATAAAATTTCATTACTTTTAAGCACTCGGGTTTATTTGTTTTGATAATAATATGTTTTTTAAAGTTATCTAGGCTATTATCTTTATCTTTATTGACTTCTCCTAATTTGTACAAGAATAGAATAACCGTTTTGTTACGACATTAAATCCTATTCAGGTAAACTAGTGTTGACAGACACATTCTATATTTACGCATAGCCGTAATGGACCGGTAGGGATGCCCCACATCCGGCGTTGTGATCGTACGGAAATAAACGAATTGAACTGCTAGAGTAAGTCAACAATTTGCCTCGTATACAATGCTATTCTGTTTTTTGGATAATACTATTCTTTTAGAATTCATCTTCAACTTTTAACTCTTCAAAACCCAAACATTTATACCCCTTTTTATATCGTTGGTTGTGAAATTATTCTTATCACTAGTTGATCCATGTGATTTCGTCAGCGTCTCTTATTGCCCGTATTGTGATGTTTTAAAAGCGTGGTTAAAAGATTATAGTGATCCAATCTTAGAATAAATAAATTGAAAAGCTTTTTAAAAACAAGCTTTTATTGGAATGCTTCGAGACGAATCACATGAATCCATACTCGATGATGTTGCGACGTTTCGTTCAAAGGCGTGCTTAACCCAAAATTGAGTATTCTTGCAGCAAATCCAGAGTGAACAGAGGATAGCAGATAAATTTAATCGGTCTCCTTTTGTCAGAAAATGTTGGATAACATTTTTTAACAAACTGTAACAAATGTTTTAAATTGTTACTGATGTTTTACAACATCATGTAACAACATATAACAAGTTGTAGCAAATGTTATCGTGTTAAACAATGTTTTATAACGTAGGCAATATAACTGTGGGAGCACCTTAAGGGTATAGTCATGCATACTTAAGAATCAGAAGAGGAACTAATGCAATAAAAAAGTAAAAATAGTAATTATTGACGTTGATTTATACCTACAGTAGAATATATTGTACATATTAATACTCACATACGATATCTATGCGTAAATATATACATTTGTACCTATATACAAATGATATTAAAAGGGTCTGGTTATTATAGGGGCAGATAATAATCTCTGGTTCTCTTCCTAAACTTACTCAGAGATGGACTGGTGCGTATCGATTGCGGTAAGGCATTCCATGTCCGAACAGCTGCATCACTAAAGAGTTATTGTAACAGTTTGAAGTATGATTAGGAGTTAGAAGAAGAAAAGTTGATAATAAATATATGTATATCTGACATATGTGTCTTTATCTACGAATTGTGAAACCGAAATCTATAGTTATTTAACAGATATAGTTCATTATAAACAAAATCAAATAAATAAATAAGTAAAAGATTTTATTTACTTAATAAATATGCTAAACTGCTTTCCGAGCAGACGAAGCTTATACTTGATTTTCTGTTATCTCATTTCCACTACAAAGAGGCTGAGACATAACTCCTAACAATATTTAGTAATTTTACTCCACGTAATGTCCAAGTGATGATGTTCTCCTAGGCGATTACGGCTACGGCACCAGTCTCAACAGAGACCAATGCAGCAGATATTATAGTGCACAAGTGTATGCGCAAACGCAGGTGCACTCTCTGTTCCCTCACTTTCATAATCCGATGGGGCGGTTATCCGACACGATCGGGGAGAGATCAGGCGCAGGACCGACAGCTTTACGTATTCTCCGAGGCACGGGGGTTCAGACCCCAACTTCCAAACTCCGAGCTGTTAATAAGTATTTATAGAATCAGAAAAACTCAATAACACTTTTGGCCCGACTCGGGATTCGAATCCGAAACCTCTTTATCAGCAGTCGCATACGTCAACCGCTAGACCCGCGACTCCCGCCTGCCCCAGGCGGGCAGGAGTCGCCTGCCCGCCTGTCTGTGTGTCGGTTTTCGCGGTAAATAGTCTATTCCTGTTTTTTTTATTTATTTATTTAGGTATCGGTACATCGCTTTAGCCGTGAAAGCGTATCAGATAAACATACAGAGTTAATTTCGAATATATATATGTATTAGTAGTTCTAGAAATACCGATGATATTTTGAAGGAATATGTGCGCACAAGTATGTTTGTGTAGAATAAATGCAAATATTGGTTCTAGAAATTTGCGTAATGGTTCAGTGCTTACATAATCAAGTTAGAATGGCTAACTAGTTGCTGTCAATATTCAATACTAAATACAAAGGTAGAAGAGCCACGCTGATCGACTGCGGCGGTACCACCCTCTCACAGAAAACCAACCTAAGTTGACAGCATTCTTGCTGTCATATTTCAGTATGTCAGAGAGCCAATGATTCAAGGTAGTAGAGCCGCGCTGATTTCAGCACTGTTGGACCGGCTCGACCGGGGCGGTACTACCCTCGCACAGAAAATCAACGTAAAATGACAGCGTTCGTGCTGTCGTGTTTCGTTGGTGAGTGCGAGACCGGAGGCCCAATGATCAGAAGCATCACTAGCCCACCATGGTGTGGGTCACCATGCTGCATTATTGCATTGTCTGCATTCGCAGTATGGTGACCACCACTCTTGGATTCTGCTTATGCTTTTCATCAGGCAGTGTAGAGTCATTTTGGTACGGCCAAATATAAAAAAAAAAAGGTGCAGAAGCATCTCAATTGGTCACCTTGGTGGTCACTATACTGCATTGTTGCATTGTTAATAGGTATGGTGAATCTTAGATTCTGCACATCAGGCAGAATAAAGCGACTTTGATAGCCTCATACATAAAAACAAAACGTATCATATTGATATTCACATAATGTTTTCATAGTAATTCAACATTATTTAAGCTATGGTAAATTTTAAACTTTCATGTTTCATGATAATTGGATATAATAATTATAACGTTCGGTTCACGCAAACACTTTTGAACATGTTCACGTGATCGTTTTCATTCTCATATAATAGATAATTATTTAATACAATTTATCCATTAGGTGTACCATTAAGTTTATAATATTACTACTCAAAATAATGCCTCTGAATGTGTTCTATTTAGACCTGTATTATTTTCAAAGTTGCCAGGGTTAAAAAGTATCTAATAGCTGTAAATCTATACACATAAATAAAATTGGAGTGTCTGTTTGTAATATTAAAATAACCGCTTTTTACTAGATGCATATGTATGTATACACGGTATATATACCAAAAATGTAGTTAATAAAAAATTTATCTGTCTGTCCGTCGGTCTGTCTGTCTGTCTGTCTGTTTGTTCCGGGTAATCTCTGGAAGGGCTGGACGGATTTTGATGGGACTTCCACTGGCAGGTAGCTGATGATCCAGAGAGTAATTTAAGCTACTTTTTTTAGACTAACATTGTCCCGTGGCGTTACTCGCGGTACAACAATAACCACGGGTAACATCGCGGGGTTCAGCTAGTCATAAATAAGTAAAAAAGAATACGAGAATTTTATATAATGAGCTTGGAGAAAAGGAGGTGTATGAGAAGCGAATGCGAACTTGTTGTGAAAAGAAATTTTAAGATACCATCTCAATCTTTGTGTATTTCACAACATTTTACCATAATGTGTCTCAGAACGGTTCAATCTATAATGTGCACTAGTTGCAAGCTAATATGCTCCAAAGTTGATATTTTATCAACTCGCAATAATTAATAAAAAAACATCTAAAGAATAGAATACTTACATCTGATGTATGATATCTTTTCCAATGAAGCATTATAACATGGAGTGCTGTGTAATGTACTTCATACCTCCATATTATAAGCTGCAATGTATAATATATGTTTGGTTTTGTTTTGTTTCTGCCTGTTTCTGTCTCTAATGAATAAAATAAAACAACATGGAAGTAAGAACGTCTTTGCTTGGCATATGCCATCTTCTCAAAACAATTTTTTAATCATGAAATTTATTCATAATTTATTCAACCAGAATACTGGTTGAATAAAAAGTATTTTACTAGTTACTTTCACAATTGGGAACAGGTTTGTCAGTCAAGTCAAGTCATGCCGACATGAATCGATCGATTATATTTTATGCGTATGTCAATGTTGTTTTAACTAGCAGACCCACGCAACCTCGTTTGCGTCTCCTATTGCCCGTGATAATTTTCCCCGTTTTTGAAACATTTTTCATTGGTGCTCCGCTTCTATTAGTCTTAGCGTGAGGATATATAGCCTATAACCTTCCTCGAGAAATGTAGTCTTGGATACACTGAAAGAATTTTTCAAATCGAACCAGCGCTCCTGGTTCCTGAGATTAGCGCGTTCAAACAAACAAACAAACTCTTCAGCTTTATATATTAGTATAGATGGTACTATTTCTGTTTTTCGAACATCCTCTACTAAAACCTAAACTAAAAGTTACTAAAAAGAGGTTTATTCTGTAATACGTCGTTCTGAACATCAAGGATTAACTAAAGTTAGCTATAATCGAACTAAAAATATACTTACTATATATAAAAACTCAAATAGTATTTTGGAAACCGCTTCACAAAAATAAAACTGTGGAAAATAATTTTGGAGAACGCTACAAGCTAGCAAATCTAGCAATGTAACTTGGCTATTGATGACCAATAGTGTTACCAGTAAAATCATAGACCAGTTACTATTGAACTGTTCAATTTAATGATTTCGGCAAGTAATTGACAAACTATTGAATTTTATAGTTTATTGTTAAATGAAAACTCTATTTCATTCCTCAAATGTGTAGTGTAAGTCAGCTTTCAAAACTTTAACATGGCCAGACCCATTTAAAAATAACCTTACCCCTTTTCCAAGCCATTTGTACTTGCCACCCCTAAATCTCTGCACTTCATTTGATTAATGGCAGCACGAAGGCAGTTGGTTGTTCCTGCAAAGCTTTTAAATTTGATTGGCTGTGCCTCTTTATGAATACGTAATAAAACTGTTCAAGCAATGATAAATGATTTATTTTGTTCACGTTTCTATTGATGAGATCGAGGAACCGATGTCATGTCTATGACCAGGCGCGGAAGATGTATATATGGTGTGGAGGAATGTCCCTCCAACACAAAGGGAGGATCCTCCGACCAGGCTAGGTGATCATGCCTAACGGGCCACTGCCCAACGGTTGATGTTGGGAAGTTGTATATCTGTAATTGGCGCTAGAAATATCATTGCGCGATTCAGGATTGGTACTGTTGTGTACTCCGTGTTGACGTCGCACCGTAGTTCGGTGCATTCCGATCGATGACGCTGTAGCATGTTGCTGTTGCGCTGTATGTGGAGGTCGCCACAATGCTAATCGGTGCAAAAAAGTCTAGCAAAAAAATAATTAGCAAAATCGGTTCAGCCGTTCACGCGTGATGTTGTGCCCAAGGCAAATAGGGATTCATTTTTATATATATAGGTATCCATTTTTCGCGACAAGTGTATTTTTATCACTGACTTCGGTAAGGCGACGCGTCGCCACGCCACTAATCAGGTGTACCCGCGCCTTTAGATGTTTCACAGCTGAAAAACCATTGTTTTCATCATCATCAAGACCACAACCTTCAGTCTATTTCTTAACATAGACTCTTCTTACAACGACAATTGACTTACAATACCATCGTGGTCAGACGGGTTGGTATACGGTTTAAGTCCTGCTTTTCTTAGCAGTGATGTTGTTTTACGTAGTTTCCTCCCTTAGTCACCCCTTACGACACCAATGGGATGAATAGGGGTGGTGAAAAACCGTATTTTTACTGCACAGTTGTTATGTCAGCAGTAAAAATAAAAAAACTGGCCAATTGAGAGTCGGATTCGCGCACGAAGTGTTCTGTTATCTATAAAAACGGCAAAAAAAATACCTTCGTTGTACCTTACTGTTGTTATCTTATATAGTTGTCGGCGTGGCAACACCGGCACCTCATTCGTCGTTCGTTCATTAGCTGTCAGTTACGTTTGACGGTATAAAAACAAAACATCAGTCTGGGCGCGGACTCACTTTTGCTCGAGCGCCCTTCAAGAATACGCGAATTATTAGAGTAAGAGACTATATCTATTTTCATCCCGATATATTGTGATTATCTCTTTAAGAACTATTGTGATTACGATTATAAGAAGTGTTATTTATCTGGTGGTGCATTTATTTTAACCATCCGGTTACCATGAGCGAAGAAAATATTCCTGATCCTAAGCACGTGTATAACCTCCCTCCGACATATTTATTTTAGTCTATTTTTAGTATTTATTGTTATAGAGGCAATAGAAATATATTATCTGTGAAAATTTCAACCGTTTAACATTCACGGTGCATGAAATACAGGCTGGTGACGACGGACAGTCAGACGGACGTACAGCGGAGTCTTAGTAATAAGGTTCCGTTTTACCCTTTGGGTGTGGAACCCTAAAACGTATCCCCCAATGTGTGTACGCTGACTTTAATCCGTTTAGCTGACCCAAGGGACCTCTAAAAATAAACAACTTTAACCCGAAATAAACTGTTTTATTTCAGATAGGGAGGGAATAAATATACGACAATTCTTACGACCAGTAGTGAAAAGTCTATTTTTCAATATTACTCATTTTATTGATCATGTTTTCAAGAAACTAATGGAGTTTTCATATAACTTTAATTCAAATCTAAGCAAATCGCGGCTTGAAGGAAAGTACTTTCAAGTTATTGTTAACTGAATTAAATGAAACTAGCTATTGTCCGTAGCACTACCCAAGTATATGTCGGTAATCGTAATAAAGAGTAGCCTATGCCCTTCCTCAAGAATCTAAGTATCTCCATGCCAAATGTCATTGTAATCGATGCAGCAGCTTGGACTTGAAAGCATAACAGGGACAGACAGAGCTAATTTTAAATTTATAATATTAATTTTGAAATTTTTACATTCAATTACTACTAGCTTCGCTCTGCGGCTTCGCCCGCGGTACGACAATAAGCGCGGATAACACCACGGGATTCAGCTAGTTTATCATATGACAGGCGTGGGGGCGCAGCCCACACTTACTTATCTTATCAATCTAACTATAAAATACACATATGTAACTGTTACTAAATACTAATTAACATAAAATCATACATCTCAACCTGTTTATAACATTATACCAAATAATTCGTCACGTAAACTCGTAACCAGAACTTAACGCTTAAACACTACTGTTAAATTAGTTCAACAAACACATACCAAACATCAAGGCAAGTTTACACACAGTAAACAACACAAATTAAATAGGAACACAACACATAACAACACAATCCAACGTTATATGAAAAAAGTTTTACATTAAAGGCGCCTGTACACTTGCCCTTATGAATTTCAGAAACCCATTTTACCGCTTCAGTGGTTCGATGATATTAGTTTGTGCGTCTTGGTTTGCTGTATGTATTTGGGTTTGCTTAACGTATTGGAAATAATTAATATTGTAATATGTAATACGTAAAGTAAGTTTTATTTCACAAAAAAGGTCAAATTATTATATACGTATATCGATCATAGAACAACACAGTAGGGAGTATGCATACGTAGACGTTGCCTTCTGTCAAAGTATTAGTTCAAATAAGGCCCAAAATAAAAATGAGTCGCCAACATGTATGTACGCGCATAACTTCCGATCGGCTGCATATCTTTTTTTAAGTGTTTCTTATTGTAAGGACAAGGTTTGTGTACAAGAAAAACTAAAAGATAACGGGAAAAGTCTTTTTTTTTGCCCGCGACTGTACACTACCTGTGAGAAGCTGAGACAAATATGTAAATATGGCGGTACGAAGTTCACTGGGTCAGTTAGTATAACATAAAATCTCTTTGTTTTCAGATATCTCAGACCTATACAAATTATTGAGTTTTTAACAAATTAATAAAAATCAAATAAAAACTAATTCAGTTAAAAATATTTATATGAAAATTCAGTTATTAAAATCTAATCATAAATTTGATGAAATAAACATTGAAATACATAAAAAAATGATTCTGTAATTATACTGTTCAAAGATTGACACCGAATGTGTTAAATTTATGTGTGCGTGCAATTCGAATGTTTTGTTTTATTGTTAGGTATGTGTGAGTTCCTACTGACAGGAGATTGTTTTTGTATGTGAGTCTGAAATGTGTATGTGTGAACCCCCCCCCCTCCCCCCAAATTACAGACTTTTGTATCAGACAACAACGTTATAGCTACTGCCCTCCGCTCCACCGGCCTGTATTGCTCTATGATATCCAGTCAAAATTTGAACACAATCGATGCATAACTTGAGAACTTTGGTTCCTAAAGTATATATAAACCGGCAACATTTATATATATTTAGGTTCGTCAAAATAAAAGAAGTTGAGTTGAATGGTAAAAGTTTTAATTGTATAAATTCAAACGATGACGAGCCTATTGAACAGTCTCCTTAACACCGCAGGGAAGCGAGCTGTGGTTGACTTTGTAAATCAAACAGAAGTTCTGAAACCCATCAAAGACCTTCAAGTATACATATAATACGTACATATTGATTCGAGAGGGGATTATTTCCGATTTAAATTCAACCCAACTCAGCGTGTTTCTCGAAGTCCTACAGTTTTTATTATTTCCTCGGGTCGTAAAGTTACTTTGGTGTCTCGTTATAATAGATTATTATTCAGATATATTTCGTAAGTTGTTTGTTTGGTTGAATAATCTCAGGAAGTACTAGTCCGATTTAAAAACCAAAATGTATGGACGTACAGTATGTGCATGACTTTTAATCGACTGCACCAAATTGAATAATTCATTTTTTTATGTGTTCGTTATAATTAAATAATACTTGAATTTCACATTTCATAATAAACTCAGAGTTGTATAGATTTCCTAGTAATAAAATACAATTTTAAAATTTCAAATATTTTCGTTACAATTTTATTAATATAACACTTAATGTACCTACAATATTTATCCAAAAGCATAAAAGTCTATGACAAATCTAATCTATCAAAGTGGCTTCAAATATTCTTCATTCTTTAAATTATATTTCCTCGCTAGTCCTTCAAAAATCGAATATCTGTCATCTAAGAAGGAAATCGTTCTTATTCATTCACCCATTCATTCATTGTACGAACTTGATGATCATCGAAGTGAACGAGGCTTCAAGTGCAAAGCGCGTCACCGGTATTGATCGACCAATGTTGCCTATGTGTGTGTTACAACATCGTTCAGCATAAACTGAGCCATAATCTATCAAAGGTTTACGCCTGCATTTATAGATTTTAAATCGTTACAAGGGGAGGAGGAAGGCCATGACAAAGTGGTTGTTTCGTATTAATGTGTGCGTTATACACTCAGCTAGAGAGTGTAATTTGTAAATGTGTGCATTGTGTGTGTGCCCGGTTAAAGAACACCCTAATCCATTTATTTAAAATATTTTAATAGAAATAGTTCAAAAGGGATTTTTTATTAAAAGGATGCTTTTACTTGCCATTATGGTCGTATTTCGTAAATCTATTCAGATTAGAAATACTTTAGAATAATTTCTTATTTTCTGGAAGAACTTTGTTTTCAGTGGCATTAATAATATACTAGCTAACTTGTCTGCGTGTCTTTTTAGTCATGCTCTACTTCTATTAGTCTAAGCGTGATGTTAACTAACCTACGCAATGACGCAAGCAAAACAGACATTTAAAAAAACCGTGAAAATCGATTAGATAGTTTTAGAGTTTATCTACTTGTATACTTATATACCACCGACGCGACGACACGATTCGTGCAATTGAGATCTGTAACATCTTCGAATATATTCATTTAAATTACATGCTGTAAAGGGCCATATTAATCTATATTAATTGCACAGTGTATTTAAGGTACTTAATTGAATAAGGATTGATGCTGTCTTACTTAAAATCGCTTCGTAAATAAGCCATTATTTCTCGTGAAATGAAAGGAAAAAAATGGTTATTTTGGGTTATCCCTAAGAGATAGACGTATGCCCTCGCAGACTTTTTTGTAGATCTTTTTAAGGTGAACAATACTTTATTACATTATTTTCATCTATCTCGTTAGTTTTCAGCCAGCGTTTGCAATGTAAACGCAAAAAATGTGTTTATTTACCACATGACATTAGAAACCTTTAAAACTACCAGTTTTTCTCTACTACCTTATACATGTATTATACATATAGACCTTTCTCTTTTATCTCGATATCTCGATTACAAAGCTGAAGAGTTTGTTTGTTGAACTAATCTCAGGGACTACTGGTACCGATTTGAAAAATTCTTTCAGTGTTAGATAGCCCATTTGATATCGAGGAAGGCTTATAGGCTTTATGTTAGAAAGAAATTAAAGAAAGAACTTAAAACTAAAATACATATTTACTAACATAGAATTATGTAAGTATAGATTTAGATATGTATATTTTTTCTTTTCAAAGTGGTTCATAGATGACATAGTTCTACAGTTAAATTTACATATAGGTATAAAGGCAATAAGTAAAAAATATAACCTAATTGAAAACCTTCCACTTTTCATTTCAAGTCGGTTAATAAATTGTCTATGGATCGATTGGTTTCACAAAGCGTGCCGTGACGTCATTAGCGACAAGGTCAAGCCGCTTCCCTTTAAACAGATAACAATAAAAACAGATTTTTAACTTAAGTTCACTATTGATGTTATAATTATGTTAATTAATATGTACAAATAACGTTTGTGTTATTTGTACATATTAACTGCGGATTATAATAACAACGGACTGCTACGCCAAAGGTCGCGGGTTCGATGTCGCTCAAATCTATCATTTAATTCTTCAATTGGTCTAGATTAAAAAAGTATATAAATAAATTTCTATCAATTGTTCCGTACCCATAATACTTACTGTGTTTAAATTCTCGAAGGGGTACACAGAAGCGAATTAAATGTTCAAATTTTCCAACTATAACTTGAGTCTAAGTTATGTAATAAGAGTCAAGCCTATATAGCCTTATAAAGCCTTCAAAACCAATAAAAAACTTTTAAATCTTTACTAATATTATAAAGCTGAAATTTGTTTATTTGTTTTTCCAATTGGAATACTATGTAACAAGAAGGAAGCCTAAATAGCCTACAAAGAGTTCAAAACGAAGCCTATGTAGCTACAAAGATAAGCCTATTGAGCCTAAATACCCTTTGAGGCCAAGCTTATATACGTGGGCAGTCTGAAAAGTTTCCTATCTAGCAATGATAAAAGACATTTTTCTTTTTCCTTCATGGTCTTCTTGAACTCTACCCACTTTTCCCAGCGATGCACAATGCAAATGCAAAGTGCTGCCATCTTCACGTTGAGGTCGGAAACTTTCAGACTTAGGAAACTTTCAATAAAGTTATCTATACTAATATATAAAGCTGAAGAGTTTGTTTCTTTCTTTGAACACGCTAATCTCAGGAACCACTGGTCCGATTTGAAAAATTCTTTCAGTGTTGGGTAGTACATTTATCGAGGAAGGCTATAGGTTATATATCATCACGCTCGGTCTAATAGGAACGGAGCAGCAATGAAAAACATTTCGAAAACGGGGGAAAATTATCACGCTACGGGCAATAGGCGACGTAAACGAGGTTGTGTGGGTCGGCTAGTGGGATATAAAGGGAATAGGCAAATTAGGAGTACAATGAAAGGGAAGGTAGGTAAGAAGTGAGCGAACCTAATGATAGGAAAGCGATATTCCTTATCGCATACCTGTAACTGACTGTAGATGGAAAGTTCGAGATCTCAAATCTTGATAAAATAACGTTATTTTAATTTGAATAACATTTTCAAGCCGCTTCAATTTTGGTATGCAAATCAGTGTAAAGCAATTTATTTTTTATGTCAAAAGCATGGTATTATTAAACAGTATAAAATGAAGCGGCGACGACGAGCGACAAAGGGGGGATTTTATTAACGAATCTTACATACTTCAAATATCACAATAATAAATTACGACTTTTTTATGGAATAGTGGGCAAACGAGCAGACGTATCACCTGATGGTAAGCGATTACCGCCACCCATGGACACACTACCAGATGCGTCACAAGTGCGTTACCGGCCTGTGGGGGATGGGGAAAGGGTTGTAGGGAGGGGTGTGTGCCTCCGATATCCTCACTCACTCGGTGAAGCACACCTCAAGCGTTATTTCACAATGGTTTTCTGTGAGGCCGTGGTATCACTCCGGTCGAGCCAGCCCATGCATGCAGAGATACAACATAAAATAAATAATACAACTTAAAAAAAAAAATGTGGTGTCGTAGGACACCAGATAACGACGAATGAACGAAGTTTCTTATCATAAAATATAAAAATACATACAACTCTCTTTAAAAACACACACGCTCTTTAAAGACCAAAATGCCTTAACACCTTTTTTTATTTAAAATGATTTATAAAAATATATAATAATAGCAAGCTGCATTAACACATTATTATAAAAGTAATAATTTCAAGTTCCATGCGAGTTATAAAAAACTGGTCACTTGTGCTGCCACCTAGTAATCTCTACTGAAACAAGTTCTGTCTAGAATCACTCCGTACTTGTTACATACAACTTACAGAGGGCGCTATACTACATTTTTCGTTCACGTTTTCGTTCATCTTACTTTACGGACGGTTTTTACCGGCCAGGGTACAGGGGTACCCGGCCGGTAAAAACCGTCCGTAAAGTCCGCAACGCCCCATGAGGAACTTCGTCCCAAAAAAGAAAATATATATTAAACTAGACTAAACCATAATACAAATATTTAACAAAACAAACAATATAACAAAGCAAAAAAGATCGTCTGTTTGTAATATCAAATTAACAGCTTTTTACCAAATGCGTATGAAAGTAGGTTTTAAAAATATTTTCAAAATAGATTTTTTGGGTGTATATTACCATAGATCAATTAAATATTTTTTAAGTGAAAACTCCTTTAGCTGCGTTGAGCAATTTTTGATAGGGAATAATGTTATGGGTTCGCGATACCGACATGTTAATATTTGATGTTGATAATTTTAATTTAAACATTATCAAATTTTAAATTTTACACATTAATTTTACAAAAGTTTTAGGTTTTCACATCTATCGACAGTCCTTATGTTGTCAATTAGTTTTGTTGTACAAAATTTAAACGTATTGAACATTTTATCTCTTTGCGGTAAACTATTATACGAACCAATATATTATATACGAACGCACGTAACGTTAATAAACAGACTGAGGAAATGAGCTTCTAATGTTTCTGTACAATAATAAAATCTGAATCTGAAGAAAATCATACACAAAAAGCAAATGAACACTCTACAAAAGTGCCAATAGCAAATATAGCGTTAGGTGTTGGTCTTACTACAGGCGAGAAAGCGGTTCGCAAAAATTAATCTATTAAGTTTTAGACACAATTTCAAACCACCCTGGCTTCGTACGGATGCTATGGTTTATACATATAAATCCTCCTCTTGAATCACTCTTTCTATGGGGAATGTGAAAAGATCCACTATAGGTACTGATTTCAGTTACTACTTATACCATTCGACTATTACTAATAATACTATTATTATATTAAATGTATCCTATCGATATATTAAATGCGTAACTCTGTGAGGAGTGATGTATGTGTACCTATGGATGTTTGTTACTCTCTAACTCAAAAAGTACTGAACAGATGTTAATGAAACTTTACAGTAATATAGTTTATATATAAGAAAAACACATGGACTACTATTTATCGCCATAACTGTACATACACGCGGGGCTCGAACAAAGTAGTGTTAGATAAGCGAAACAATGAAAATTTTAGGGACTAAACGTTTTCCACCCGCTACTCGTTACCAGTGGGACTACAGCCCTACCGTCGAGTCGGCGCCATGTTGGTACACAGTCAGTATTGACCAGATTTCGGTGCTCAAATACACTCGCTACCCGAATTAGGTTTCGTGAATTTATAATAGAAGGTACGAATGTGAAAGCTTTGTAGTACTCGTTTGTGGTGTAGTTTAATTTCTGTTATTTGCTTTTGTTTGGCTTCATGAGTTTGTAAAAGTACTATAAACTAAATATATAGATATAATACTTTAATTTAGGTACTATATATTGTACTAGTTGTTGCCCGAGGCTCGTTCGGTAATGACGTCATCACAACACTAATTCACGTGGTCGAAAGAAAATATTAGCCCAAAGTTTAACTATTTTAATAACTAAAAATGTGTCTACTATTAAAGTTTTAAAAGTCGTAACGACTGACTTGCAAAGTAGCTCGATCATTTTCGACTGCCTGCGACTTGCTGCGACTTAAGTCGCATCGACTAAAGAAGCCGTCGGCGTTATCAAACGTTTCGAGATTACGCTTACACCGACAAGTGATTGATAGTCGGATGTCTGAAGAAAACGCTGAGTCATCGAGAAAGGATATTTTAATCTTTTTGACCTGAATAATTATGTAAAGACTTGCTTTTGCACGCGTCTTTCCTTACGTTAATACTGTTTTTGTTTCAGACATCATTTTGCTCCGAATAAAAAGCGTATGCTTATGAGTCTACACACTATTTCACACTAAAATCTATCTCCAAACTTAAAATAAGTGTTAAAATGTTAATGAATCCAAAATCAATTCATACCTATATTAGTTACGTGAAAGTTTGTAAGTATGGATGGATGGATCTTTGTTACTCTTTCACGCAAAAACTACTCAACGGATTTGGATAAAATTTTACAGTAATATTATACATCAGAATAATACATAGGCTACTATTTGCCGTGATAACCGACATACACGCGGGCGGAGCCGCGAGTAACAACTAGTACATGATAAAATATAGAGGTAACAAACGCAAGTATAATCGATTTTAGACCTCCCATTTTCAAGATTTTGGGGACGGCTACTAGTTCAACCGGTTTTACCTGAATATCAGTTTTTACACGGAGCGACTGGCATCGGACCTCCGCAACACTGAGAGTGAACTGAATTCGAAGGTTGAACTAGTTGTCAGTGTATTTGAGGGCATTGACATCCCAATAACGATTGCCATAGATGATCATGACGATCGGGACCGACGGCTTAACGTGCTCGGGGTTCAGCTAGTTATTAGTTCAGTTTCCCGGGTCGGAACAAATGTTTGTATGATCTGCAAATATTTGTTTCGGAGTTTGGGTGTTTTCTATGTATAATATGTATGTATTTACAAAAAAAAAGTATATAAGTATTCATATCAGTTGTCTAGTACCCATAATACAAGCTCTGCTTAGTTTGGGACTAGATGGCGTTGTGTGTTTAGATGTCCGAAATATTTATTTATTTTATTTATTTATTAATATACACGCCCTTAACGAGAATAGGTCTACTTTACCAGTAACAGTGGAAGTGTTGGGAAATGTATTCCCAACACCTCGACCCCCATAATGATGGTACCCTCGCGTACCCAATAAAATCAATAATACGATACATAAACACTGATAATTTGCCACTCGATAAACCACACTTTATAACGGTTACATTTTATGGCCGAATGTCATAAAAAACACATTATTTTTATCGATACAGTCTTCGCTATTGATATAAGGCATAACGCACAATGGCAGTCATAATGTCATAATCTTGTAAAAAGCAATGAAAAGTACGTATTATTATGAGCCTTCAATAATACACTTATGGCGTAGCGTAGTGGTCGCCACGCCGTTATCTAGTGGGCTGAGCGTTGTGGATCCAAACCCAATATGGGATAACACTTGAACAAAAACTGATCTAATCTCACTTCTGATGTTGGGTTGTCTTTGTGCCTGTTTCATGTATGTTTATTAAATTTTCCGCGACACAGGACTTATTCCTAATACGAGAGTTGTTTTTTTTTTTTTTTTTTATGTTTGACTCTGCCATAATGACTCTACTCTGCCTGATGGAAAGCATAAGAAGAATCCAAGAGTGATGGTCACCATACTGCGAACGCAGACAATGCAACAATGCAGCATGGTGACCCACACCATGGCGGGCTAGTGATGCTTTCGCATCATTGGGCCTCCGGTCTCGCACTCACCAACGAAACACGACAGCACGATCGCTGTCATTTTACGTTGATTTTCTGTGCGAGGGTAGTACCGCCCCGGCCGAGCCGGCACGTTCGTGCTGAAATCAGCGTGGCTCTACTACCTTTTGACCTTGACTTTAGTTGTATTTAAAAAATTACTTTCTCCGTAAAGGAGGTTTAGCCTTCTATATCTCGCTAGCCAAAGATATAGGTTTTCTTTCAAACTTTTCTTCTCTTTGCAGCGCTATGAGTGCTGCTGTTTTGTGTAGTTTGCTTCCTTAGTCTAGAAAAATGAATAGGATGAATAGAGATGAATATAGTGACACTCCATACTATGTCACCACACGGATTATTATACTCTTCTTCTTCCTTTGATGAAATGGCAACGAGCCGGATCTCTCGGATCAGCTATTTTTGCCAATGTTTTGTTTAAAGTCTTCACTTCAAATCTTAAGTCTTCGTCGTGACGAAATTAATGATAAATTATAAAAATGTGGATGAGATGAAACGGGGACTGTCTTCCGAAAAAACAAAAAACGATCTCCCCGTATTATACCTACTCTTTGCGCTGTAGCAAGGTGTGGGTGACATTTCAGTACCATTTCATTTCACTCTTGAAAGTTGCCGCGATATATAAATTATGACCAAGTATTTCAGCTGTACCACATTCGCAATATATTAAATCATTAATAACTGTAGTAAATTAAACTAAACCAACCAGAATGTTCGTACAGGCAACTGGAAACTGTGACCCGCACCATGCTACAGCGCAAAGTATAGTTACTGTATATTGCAAAGAAAGTCTCTTAATTCACCCTTTTTTGTTGAATAGTGGGCAAGCGAGCAAACGCAACACCTGATGGTAAGCGATTACCGCCACCCATAGACACCCGTAACACCAGAGGCATCACAAGTGCATTGCCGGCCTTTGGGTGATGGGGCCCTCCCCTGCATGGGGGAGGAAATGGAATATGAGCGTCCGATATCCTATATTCGATATATCCGATAGGATTTTTTTAGTTTGACCGAATGAAAAATTTCCCTCGCATCCTTGCTTTAGAAAACATCATGGTCTAAGAAAACATATAAAACGTATATTGTTACATGATTTAAAAATACTGTTATACCCTAAGATAACTTTATCTGAGGTTATACCATGTATTGTTATACCATGGCAACCATTAATAATCATGGTCTAAGAAAACAAGCTCTTCCATTCAGAGAGCTCCCGAGGTGACCTCACTATCCAGTTACCACGTGATAGCAACATAACACGAAATTAACCAATGAGAACCAGCGAATAGCAACATAACATGAAAGAAACCAACCAGAACCAACGACAGCGATGATGACGTCATGTCGTTCGTCGGAATGCCATACTTGGCATAGTATATTGTTATACCATGTTAATAATGAAAAAAGAAAATACTGACCTGACCCACCTGACCTGACATTGATTGTGTGTGTCATGAATGAAAGGAAAGCAGCGTCTAAAGTTTAATGCATTTATTTTCAGTTACTATTATTATATTGTTTTGTTGAGTATGTTTAAATCGGGTATGCAGCAACGAACTGAATTATTTGGCCAACGGTTGAGGCCTGTATATTTGAAGTTTGGTATACTGAAACTATTGACAAGTTAGGTTAGTAACTTTATCTTACTAAGTTGTTGCGATTGCAAAAACTATCCTAACTGATGATGATTTTAAATGAAGATTAATCCACTCATCGTTCCTAATTCAGTCTGTCTTTTCCTGGGACGCTCTCTCTCTGTAAATTATAATGAACCAAGTCGTATTTCGTTCAAGAAGAAAGATTGAGCTTAAATTTGAACTTTAGCTGCATTAATAGCAACTGTAATGCATTACATGTAATTCATGTACGTATATAAGTTAACAACCTTATAGTTGTATCCTAATTCGTTTTATACCAAAATATAGAGAGCATTTAATCAAACGTTTCTGCAACATCTTTGACACGTCGCGATTCCTCGTTATGCAACTTTCATTTGTTTCTAAAAATTGAATAAACTCTCAAAGATAGAAAGAACTGGAACAGTTTTTACCCATCATCATCAACCCATAATGTCCCACTGCGGTCTCCTCTCAGGACAGGGTTAAGGACTACATCCCCACGCTGGCCAAGTGCGGTTTGGGGACTGGGTAGAAAACGTTGTGGCTACGTAATTTTGCCGTTGGATGTTTTTAAGCCAATATGTTAAAAACTGGGACCGACTGCTTAACGTGACCTTCGAATCACGGAGACGCTCATGGTATCATGCCACCAGAGGTCACACATCGATATATATATAGCTATAACTAGAGCCCTGATCTGTAAAGGACTATAACTTACACTTCTATCTTTCTTTTCTTGAGTATATTTATTACTAGCTAAACCCCGCGGTGTTACCCGCGTTTATTGCTGTACCGCGAGTAACGCCGCGGAGCAAAGTTAGTCTAAAAAAAGTAGCCTAAGTTACTCCCTGGATCAACAGCTACCTGCCAGTGAAAGTCTCGTCAAAATCGGTCCAGCCGTTCCAGAGATTACCCGGAACAAACAGACAGACAGGCAGACAAAAAAAAAATAACTACATTTTTTGCATATGTACCGTGTATACATAGATATGCATTAAGTAAAAAGCGGTTATTTTAATATTACAAACAGACACTCCAATTTTATTTACTTGTATAGATTTTACTAACTGAACCGTTTTCTGTTCTCTGTTTTGTGATGTTAAACACCGTAAACTAGTTTGTTTTCCAAAAAAATGTTATAGTGAATCAATCTCAAAAGAAAGACATAATGCTGTCCCGAACTTTTTATTAAACTTTTACAGAAAAACAATTTTTTCATGCATTGTTTTATCGAAACTTGGACTGTTTAACGTAGCGCATGCAATTTAAATTCTCAAAGGAAATATTTTTCTGTCGTTTCTACAATACTTTTATTGATACTCCGCTTCTTTTGGTCGTAGTGTAATGATATATTTCTTAAGGTATTTTCGAAATCGGTCTAGTACTTCCTGATATTACCACGATCTGACAAACAAACACACTTCACTTATATAATAATACTAAAGATTATTAGGTATAGATTTAACTGGTGTACAATAAAGTTTATTTTTGTTTTCATTGTGTGTTTAGATGTCCGAAATATTTATTTATTATTATTATTATTTATTTCTTTTCAGAGAATGCGACGACCTCGCCGGCATAGATGGTTGACAGTATCAGTATTCTTCATAGCCTACTCCGTGTTCCAAGCTGTGTTCATGTCCTCCAATGCTTCAGAGCCTGTCGCCACTCCCGATGATATCGCTGACAAGATTGATAAGAGCACCCTCCCAGACGAAATCACCAAGAGTCAAACCGGGAAAGGAAAAGGTAGTAAATTTTTGTGTTTTCATGTAACAAAACTGTATGTGATCCACGAATCGTTGTTCTGAGTGTGGGTGTTCTTTGTGTCCATTACATAAACGTATATATTTTTTAAGTCGCCCACGACACAGGATTTATTTCTGGGACGGGATTTGTCGTTTAAAAATAAATTAAAATTTTATGCTAGAAATCCACATGGAGCATATTTAAGGTATTGTCTTTTTGGGACAGTTTAACCATTGTTCATAGCTGGTCACAGCTGAGTTCTCGAAGGTTTTACAATCAATACGAATTGATAGAAATCCTAATGTATACAGATTTTAAAAATCTAGTTTTTAGCTTCATCAGCAAAACCTTAATATAAATTTAAAAAAAAATCGTTTTAGATGAAACTCCTCTACCGATGACCCCGCCTTCAGAAAAAGAAGACGAAGGTCCAGCAGAAGGGAACAAGAAGAAACTAAAAGGAATTCTTGAAGAAGATGAACCTGACAAGAAGACTCAGAAAGATGCTGGATACGTTGAGGTATTGCGATAGTATAATTGATCATATTCTTCGTCGTTCTTGAAGTCGGTTTTTTATTTTGTTAAAATGTTACTTGACTTGATAAAGTTTGTTAAAAGTTTCATCCTTGTTTATTGAACAGGACAGTGAGACAGAAGAAATGAGAGAAAAAGAGAGAAAACTGTGGAAGTCTTCTATCCCGACAATCAGGCCTCTGCGAGTCAACTGTTCTCCGCCAGCTATTGAACAAGTATAGTACCTTTTAAACAACTCATTATCGTCAAGAAGCGTTAACAGTAGTGTAGTAACACTGTTGGACATAAGCCGCTATACTACCCTGTCCAGAAGGTTGTTTCAAGTTGGTTGGTTGGTTGTTGGTTGCTTCCACTAACATACTTGTTCGTCCCCGCATCTAGTAAAAGACACGAGATAGAGTACGGAGATTGCGAATAACTTCATTATTTTCATGAAGAACTGACTTTAAAATTACCAGAAACCTACTTTTACATTATGTATATTTTTCCTGGTTTACAGTTCCCGAAGCCTCTAATGGGCCAGACAGCTCGGAAGCACGGGGGCCTCATTATCCACATTCTGGTCTGCGTGTTCACGTTTATTGGCCTGGCTATCGTCTGCGATGAGTATTTCGTGTCCAGTCTTGACAGGATCTGTGAAGGTCAGTTACTATTACCTTAATAATCATAAATGCAGTAAGGTTGCTTAGAATATTGTACAAATTAGTTAAGCGTGCTTCAGCAATAATGAATTCAGACTATGCAAAACTTGCTGTCCACGACATACAGAAATTGTTCCACTTTATTTAATTTGAACTTCCAAAAAGGTCAAAGAATTTTTTTTTAAACACCTGGGCATGTTTCTCTTAAAATTTTGTATGAAATCACTTGTGACGCCATATTTCGCTGCTGACAAGTCAAATTCAAACAAAATCTTAGCTTTAGTTTGAATTTTTAAAAGTTTGCTATTATCAACAACTCTCATATCTTCTTTTTTAGATGATTGTAAAGTCTTAATTAGTTTTTTATAATAAATTTGCTATTTATGTTGTAGTTTTCATTAGATTGATTTCCTAAAAATATTGTTAAACTTTCAGAATTTAAGCTGGCACCAGATGTAGCTGGCGCCACGTTCATGGCAGCTGGTAGCTCCGCTCCGGAGTTGGCTACAGTTGTCATTGGCGTATTCTGTGCACAAGACGATATTGGTACGTTTTTTCTTCCCATGAGTGTCTACCTACCTTTGTCACTTCTTAATGATAGTATTACACTAAATACGCAGGTGCTGGATTGCGCTTTGATAATGAGGGTCGGCTTTGGCAAGTTCAAAGTTATACTGTGTGCTTTATTTCCCGAGACTAAAGACACGTATGTGTGTATTACGTGATATCTTGTCATCAAAAGTACTCTGTCTTTTTGTAAATAAATATTTTTTTGTATTAGGAAAATACCATTAAGTTTCTCATGTTTCTCTGCATGCAGTTCATTTACCTCAAGTGTATCTAGTATTAAAGAATATATCACGAAACAACAAAATAAATGTTTCACAGGAGTATCTGGAGTAATTGGTTCAGCGGTATTCAATATAATGTTCGTGATCTCCGTGTGTGCGTTGTGCGCTGGTACCGTCTCGCACCTCAACTGGTGGCCACTTTGTCGCGACTGCTTCTTCTACGCAATCTCTATTCTGGTAATGCTGTGCACCATCGCCAACGCATACGTTTCCTGGTGAGTTTACTTCTCCTGACATATATTTCTCTGTGTTATCAGTCTCAAGAACATTGAAAAAGAAAGCAGGCCATACACATTAAGATATGCCTCTTGGCTAGTATTTGCAATCGTGGTCTAGGATTAAGAGTACAGACTGTCATCATCTCTTTTATCCGAAGGGTGTCGTTAAAGCCGACTGAGGCAGTAAACTAAAGCAGAACAAAAACACTAACACAAAAAGAGACGGGTTACATTTAATTGCACGATGTAAATTCAATAACTATATTATTCGGCTGATGTACACTACATGGTGTTAAACTAAATTTTTTGCAGTAGATGTTGCAAATCGCAGCTGACTGACTTAGCTCTCATTATAAATGTTAGTATTTTTTTGACTCCTTAGGCCTGAAGCTCTCTTCATGTTGATTATGTACGGAGTGTACTGCGTGGCTCTGCGTTTCAACACCACCCTAGAACGTTGGGCTATGACGCTGCCACTACCCTTTAAACTTCCAACACGCGAAGAACAAGCCGCCCTAGTCACTTACAGGTTGGTTTCACATCTTTACTTTTTCTCTAGTCATCATCATTATCATCATCTACTCTGAGATAGAGTAAGCCAGCGCCAACAAATATATACTACAGTGCCACCTACCGAAGATACACCCAACTACGAAGTAACTGTCTCGCGACTAATCTACTAATCCTGTATCGCGATATAGAAATTCTCGTACTGATGAGCATATAAATACAACCTTCTACCATTGGCCAGCCTGGAGAATCCTCCCTTTTCCATGTAGGGACATGACACGTTCTTCCACACACACATTACTTTAATTGTATTCTTCTTAATCCCCCTCAGCTTAATTGCGTGATCAGTAAGTTTATAAAAAAGTGAGCCGTCACGGGACGCCCGGCAGATGTAAAACATCGAAATTGTTTTGTATAAAAGTTATTTGTTCCATAAAATAAATTTACTGTTAATTACATTAATATGCATTTTTATTAAATACAAAAATTTAAAATTTTTGTTTTTTTTTTAAATCGCGACAACTTGATTATTTTCATTAGTGACTTCGGTAAGGCGAAGCGTCGCCACGACAATTCTCGCCACACCAAAAATCAGTTTTACTCTCGTCTATGGATGTTTCACATCAAAAAACGTTCAACCAAAGAAAAAAAATGTTGTTGGGGTCAACCAGAAAGATTTGGTTGGTTTATTTTATGGCCGCCTGTGTGCCTGCCGCCAACACTGCTTATTACTTAGTTTAATGATTCAAAAGATAAGCTATAGAAAAGAATGGCTTAAGGAGTTTATAACGAAAGGTTTCCGTGCGTCTGCACCGAAAAAAACAAAGGGATTAGGTTAAAACCAGCGGTAACTGGCGAACGTTAGTAAAAGGTATGATCTTGGAAGAAATATGACCTGTACTTCAAGGTCGTGGCGAATGACATTCTATTTCCTCTGCCTACATTAAACGTCAATAAGTTGTGTCAATCAGGTAAACCTATTACTATTAATGTTTCAGGAGCGCGGGAGGGCAGCCTCCTGCACCTGCAGCTGGTGGAGACAGTGCTTATTCACAAATGGAGGGACAGACCAAGGAGACACCACTACAGGATTCGCGTATGTAATGTTTAATTCAAATAGATTATCCACCTGGAAATTGTTATAATTATATAGGATTGAACCGTAAGAACTAGAACTTGAAAATAAAACAATATTTACAATAACTCTAGATGACGTAAAACTACATTTTTGCTTCTATAGTGCGTCCAATCGTTTATTTAACTTTTGACAGATCACGCACATAAAGTTTTGTAATAATTTTTGATCAATGTACTAGAGGGAATACTGTACTTCATGGACGGGCTCCGCCCACTTAGAGATGTGTCATTCATAATGAATGACCACAGACTATAAAAACGGGTTTGAAATAAATCGATTGTCGATTATATTAATAAAACATACAATAACATTATTGTGATTATATTTTATATCAAATCACACGGTCTCTAAACTTGAGTCACTGATATAAGAGGCCCATTATTACAGCTCTCCTTTTCAAAGTATTCACGAAGTCGCAAGACAAACTCTCTTGTTTGTCCTTTGAGCACCTTAATTTTTGACATTTTGACAGTAACGAAGGGAGGGACGATACGCTCAACTCAACCAAACGTGAGAATTTACAAATAAATCAATACGGAGGAATAAAAATACTCAACTCGACGTATGAAAATGTGAATTATGACTAACTACAAAATGTCCGCTACGCGTCCGGTGTTGCGGTTTAATAATCGATAAAATTACGAAATTATCGGTAAAATAATGAGTGTGTTAAATCGATTAAAACTTCTTCATGTACAAAATCGATCGATAAAAGAAATCGAATCGGTAACGGGTCAGGGTATCACTATTTGATTAAGTATTAGAGCTGTCAAAAGTTAAATAAATGATTGGATACACTATAGTGATTCTAATTGAACTATTGTACTAAATTGTCAATTTTAATTGGAGGTGGGGAAAAAATATTTCAGTTTTTTCATATGAAACTTGGTGCGAAATTAAAAATTTAAAAATCTGAATACTTTGAATATTCTGCTATCTTCCGAAAGTCTAGCCACGGGCAGAATTTTTTAATCGAAAATACTTCTGTGTTCCCTCATTCACAACCACTAAATTAAACAAAAAAATAGGCTACTAAAACGAAGAAATTAGTGTAAGGTGGATAGTCAAGATAGCGATAAGTAAACACGTTATATTAGCACAACTCTATAATATTTTCCAATGTACGTTGAGTAGAAAGTAGAATGGTCTGAATAACAATATATCTGAATTACGAATTGACGGTATTTTTATAGTTTCACAGGCTTGATCCAAATTAATACTAAATTCACTAACTTCTTCTAATGATTATTAACATATAATTACTATTTGATATTGCAGGATTGTATTACATTAAATATTTATTATGCTCCGGTAGTAGGCGTAGTACGATGAAATGAAACCTAACCTAACACAATCGGCACCTAAAATAATAATCTAATAGCCCAATCATTATAATTATATAAACAGAGTAAAGCAATATTATCTTAGAAATGATTTATAATCATTGTATGAAAAATCCAGACGTTAATAACTATAGGCACTATTTATAAGTTGCGCCGGAAGCTGATAAGCGGAAGGCGCCAAGATATTAATGTTATATAAAGATAAATCAATTATTTACTTTGATTGTAAATTCACTAATTAAATTATAAATATTTATAAGTAATTATACTAATTATTAAGATGAACTGGGCGTTTACATTAAGCCGGAAGTGCCACTTGATAACATTAGTTTAGTATGAAGTTCATTACACGAAAACTTTCATTGCGCGATGTAGATGGGTTTCCGAAGTTATTCAGTTTGTATTATTTAAATGACACTTTGTTTAATACCTACTATAGAAATTCAACTTACTTTTTAATGCTTTTCTTTTGTTCTTTTTTTATGAGTAATCCCTTTTATCCCAGCATACAATCCGGAGGGTACTTACGATAATGCTGCGTACAATGCGGATCCTATCCCGGCGTGGGACCCTAACAGCACTTGGGACCCGAACAGCTCCTGGGACGACTCTGTAAGTCACTGTATCTTTTATGTCTTAATTATTACAATGCGGCTAGAATTATGATTGACATCAACAATAAGAATATGACAGAAATTTGTCGTCGACACGTTTAATTTCAATCTTACCTTATAAACTAAGAACACTGCTGTTAACTTGTTTTTTAAAGAGGTTTCCATATCCTGTGTCGTGGAGGACTTTACAACAATTTATGTAGGTAATGGATACAGAGAACACTCAGACTCGGAGCAATAATTTTGTAGATCATAATAAGCGTTGTCCCGTGTGGAAATCGAACCCACAGATAAGCGCACTTCTTCGTCATCTGTGCAGTCAAATATTAAAAGTTGTCATATACAATGAAGGGTATTTCACACACTATCGCGGTTGGCGTGTGCGACTGCTAATCATGAGGTCTCGGGTTCGATTCCCGACTCGGACCAAATGTTTGTATGATCTGCAAATATTCGTTTCGGAGTTTGGGTATTTTCTATGTATAATATGTATGTATTTACAAAAAAAAAAGTATATATGTATTTAAATCAGTTGTCTTGTACCCATAATACAAGCTCTGCTTAGCTTGGGACCAAAAGGTCGTTGTGTGTTAGATGACCTAAATGTTTATCATTATTTATTATTATGTATTTACATAGTTTTGACTGCCTCGGTTACTACAGCGGTAACGTACGCGAATTTGCGATGAGACGGCGTTGTATGTCAAATGTCCGACACATCATTATTATAATTATATACACAGCGTGAACTTCTACTAGTATATATATTACTTTGTTTAAATTTAGTTTTATATCACACACCATAGCACACAAAGTTCATCATAAAAATAAACAAAAATGTATCATTGCAGTCCGCAGCGCCAAGCTACAACGCTCCCCAGCAACAGCAATCGTACCAACCGCAACAGCAACAGCAAACGCAACAGCAACAAACTCAGCAGCAACTAGAACAGACTCAGCAGCCCCCAGCGGCTCCTGCCTACTACAAAGCTAAGGAGTACAACCCGGAGACGGCGGTTGACCCACTGGTGAAGCCTATTGGCGCAAGTAAGACTATCACAGTCACATTTTATGGTTTAAGATCTTTATTTCTCAATAAGAATTAAAATAAATTCACTTACATGAGAAAAACACTTAACTAATAACAAAACACAAAAAAGGAACGCACGGAAAAACATAATTTGTTACATTTATACAAAGTAATTTATCAAACTATTACAAATACATATATGAGGGTATCAAAAGAATTATA
The DNA here is from genome assembly GCA_905220595.1 of Spilosoma lubricipeda. Classification (NCBI taxonomy): domain Eukaryota; kingdom Metazoa; phylum Arthropoda; class Insecta; order Lepidoptera; family Erebidae; genus Spilosoma; species Spilosoma lubricipeda. Next base: position 3,116,938 of record HG992296.1, read on the forward strand.
CATTTTAGAAACACCCGCCGGTAACGAAGTGCGAGCCAGCGCGTAAACAAAAGATGTCCTGCTTCTAGATGTGGCATAGACGGCTTAACGTTGTTATGAATTTTATTAATATTGATTTAGAAATACTTACTAAGAATTTTTTTTTAATTTAGAAAAATTGTTAGCTTTTCTTTAAGATATAATGTTTCACTAATTTTTTAAAGGTAATTGAATACTTGGAGTCCTTAATGTTATTTATTATAAAGTTGCGCACCCTCAAAAACTAAACTTTTCTTTCCGAAATTGGTACGGGGTGAACGTAGAATAATATTGTTAGCATTACGGAGTAGTCGTTTTTGTATCGTGTGTCTTTTAGAAAAGCTTATATTAGAGTGAATATCCTTGTTTAATATTTTTCTTATTAGAATACATGTATTGTATGCATAAGTTTGCGAGATATTTAATAATTTAGTCTGTTTGTACAATATTTTGCTTGGGGTTCGATAATTATAATTAAATAACACTTTAACTAATTTATTTTGTGCAGTCTGTATTAAATTTAAATTTGTTTTGCAAGCCGTATCCCAAACCTCAATTAAATAATCAATGTGTGGTTTAATAAGGGAATTATATATTAAATATTTGACCTTTTGAGGCAGAAAACTTGCAATACGCCGAACCCCGCCCGTGAGAGATATGAGTTTAGACCTCACCTCACCATTTTAATAAAATTATTCCGTAGATGGCCTCTTCAACTGATGAAGTTACTGTATCTAAATCGATCATGGGAAAGCTATGCGTATTTTGACAAATAGCGTGATTTGACTGCACGTATAGCCTAGTGGTTTAAGTAGGAAACGGTCGCCAACTGTTGTGGGTTCAATTCCTACATGGGACAACACTTTGTGTGATCCACAAATCGTTGTTCTAAGTCTGGGAGTTCTTTGTGTTCGTTTCAAAGTCGTTGCAAAGTCCCCAGCGACACAGGATTTATTCCTAGTGCGGCAGATGTCCTTAAAAAAGCTATGCTTACGATTTCACTTTGGTTGGTGGCTGTTTCTGTATTTAGCCTCTTGATTGGGCCTTTGTACGTAGGGTTTGTCATCTTCTTACTCCAGTCATCCTAGATCATCCCATAAGGTTTCAGATCGCTACTCGGTGTAATGTTGATTTGAGGATGTCTACCCATTGATCTACAACACTTCTACATTCTGTGTGATACGAAAATACACTAAGCCTTTTAAGGTCTTAAGCTCTTTCTTAGGGTTTCACCAAGTGACTCAGATTATCGAAGCAACCCCGAATTCTAGAGAGAGGAGACACAAAGGTCACCAAAACCCTTGTGACTCATTAGAAACAAGTATCAACTCGATATTCAGGTGACCCTCTGCTCATTTGCCCGCTACACCACAATTAAATCTACCTACATATCTATATAAATAAATAAATATTTCGGACATCTAACACACATCGCCATCTAGTCCCAAGCTAAGCAGAGCTTGTGTTATGGGTACTAGACAACTGATACAAATACATGTTATACTTTTTTTTTGTAAATACATACATATTATACATAGAAAACACCCAAACTTCGAAACAAATATTTGTAGATCATACAAACATTTGGTCCGACCCGGGAATCGAACCCGAGACCTCATGATCAGCAGTCGCACACGCCAACCGCGATACCAACGAGGCAGTCAAATATACTCTCGTATATAAAAATTAATCGCTGAAATGTATTCCGATCGGCTGCACCCAATTAAATAAATCTTTTTTTATGTGTCCGTTATAGTTAAGACAAGATTTGTGTACAAGAAATATTAAAACATAACTGGATTTTTTTTTGTCCGCTACTGTATTGACTGTGGGAAGCTGAGACAGATATTACGTAAATATGGTGGTACGAAGTTCACCGGGTCAGCTAGTAGAATTATAGATATATATCTTATTCAGGAATTTAATCTCTTAAATTGTCTCCCTCAGACCACTTTCAGCTGGTATGTTGGTATGTGGCGTACCCTATCCACTGGTCCTGTCGCCACACCATGCCGGACTGCCGCGGCCGCTGGTACCCCATCACGTTCATCATCAGCATGCTGTGGATTTCCTTCTACTCCTACTTCATGGTCTGGATGATTACGATAATTGGTGAGTAAATTAGAAATAGAAAGCGTTACTACCGCATTAAGATTACAGTTAACTGTTAATAGTAGATTAGTAGCCAAGGGCTGTAAGGCATCAATTGCCGCCCGAGATTAGGTGCACGAGCGCAGCGAGGGCGCCTATAGTTCGAGGGTGCAATTGGTGCTTACACCCGAGCTAACTATTCTGCTTTACATGCCTTACAGGCTCGATTGTGAGGTAATTTTCCATTTACCTCACAATCGAGATGTATAGCTACTTCTAAAAACCGGCATTTTAAAAATAAAACATTTTATTTGTTGAAATTTATAGTGAAACGAGAACAATTTTAAAATTTTAAGGACACATTTTTTTTTCCAAGAACGAAATTGAGCTTCGCCGTTCGATATTTAAAATTGATGACTATTAAAACTCACATGAAGACAAGGCTGAATAACAAAGCGACCTCTTTGGTCATTGGGCTGAATGCATGATGTCTATTGCCAGTATGATGGTTAGATGTACGCAAACTTTTTGAAAGAAAGAATTGTTTTTTTTTTTAATAACTTACCGCCCTAGGACTTTTCTAGGTACATTATTACCCTAGAGCGCTAATTAGTCACCTACAAGCCCCATTTGGAGGTAATAATAACCTACTTACCGAACATGAGAGATGTAAAAGCTATTACATTGTCTGGTATTGAAAGTATCCAATGTATTCAATAATTCCTCCATAACTTTGCTATAATGTAAAACAGCCACTTAGCTGGAGTTAAAGATTATGACTTGCAGAAAAGTGTATTTCAATGTAAATATGCAAACAGTACTCGGGAACATAAATAAAAAGTTTTCTAACATTTAAATACAATATTTTATACGTTAACCATCAAAGACGATACTGTGATTGGAGGGCCTTGTATCGGCGCAAATGGAGCTTTACCCTTTGCTTGTTTACCACCATGAATTGAATTTACCGATGTTCAAACCCCTTTAAATAAAAATTGAAATTTTGGACACTGAGTATTATGCCCGTAACTATCTTCTAGCATTTGTCAAGAGTATTCACAGATTAGGTACTGTTGGCATTTACCATAAAGAGAACGATGTATATTTTTTTAATATATTTTCTTATTCTCAGGCTATACGCTGGGAATCCCCGATACAGTCATGGGCTTGACCTTCGTGGCAGCTGGCGTGTCCGTGCCCGATGCGCTCTCCTCGCTCGCTGTCATCAAAGAAGGGTGGGTACAGTACCACGTTGGTTTTCTTAAAGAGACTTAACTCCTGGAAAGAAATGAGGAATTTCTCCTTACCGAGGAGATTATGCTAACATACATGAAATTGATACAAAAATATCCAGGCTAAAGGCAAGAAGACTCTTTACAAGAAAAGATACCACAATGCAAAGTACCTGCGCCTTATGTCAGCGCTCCACAATAAAATTCTTCAAACTTAAAGATGATTAAAGAGTTTTTTCTTATAATATAGCCGAATAAATAGGTGTATACGTTATTTAATTGGTAAACAAATATTATTATTAATTTATATTGTACTTCGTTACTTGCAGTTACGGCGATATGGCGGTTTCCAACGCTGTAGGATCTAATGTATTTGACATCCTAGTCTGTCTTGGACTTCCATGGTTCATCCAGACAGCTATCATACATCCTGGTAGTCATGTCAACGTTTATCATAAAGGTAAGAGAATTTAATTTCTTTTTAACCCTGAAAAGAGCACTCCGAGTCAACTTGCATTCTGCAAATGTATAAGAAAGACGTCTTTCAACGCTACATCACGTGGTCAAAACAAAATATTAGCTAATATTATGAGATATTTGAAGCATTAGCGATTGTAGGAAGAGAAACACTTGAAACTTGGCTAGAGGCCACACAGGAGAATGCTAGGAGAAGGTTAACAAGAATTCTTAGTCATTGCTAGGAACAAAAATGGATGAATGGGAAAACTGTCAGTTGCCTTTTCAATTAGTACATCTGTAGGTGGAACGGGTGTCATGTCCCTCCAACACAAAGGGCGAATCCTCCGTCCAGGCGTAGTGATCATGCCTGGCGAGCCACTGCCCCGCGCTTGACGTTGGGATGTTGTATATATGATTATGGACGCGAGAACTTCTATAACGCGATTCAGGATTAGTAGTTTCTTGGTATTGTACGTTACTCAGTAGTTCAGCGTAACTTCGGTAGATGGCGCTATAGTATATTTTTCAGTTGCGCTGTATGTGAAAGTCGCCACAGATCTTATACTTAAATAATATCGTTCATTAACGATTTATCTGTCTATTATCTGCTTCTTTTTTTGCATTGGCAATCTACTTATCTATTATACCCAGTTGTAATTGTAAATCAGATCCTATGCTCATTGAAATAATGAAAGAAAGTAGGATTATTCATTATAAACTTGGCAATACAGTACCACATTAACCTTAAAAGGTACATTATATTAAATAGATATTTAAATACTGGTTTTCTTACTTTTAGGTTTGATCTACTCGACGCTATCTCTATTTTCAACTGTGGTTTTCCTAGTTGTGGCTACTCACGCTAACGGCTGGAAACTAGATCGAAAATTCGGAGCAGTACTAATGGTATGGTACATTCTATTTATCACACTGGCAAGTCTTTACGAACTCAATATATTTGGCGATTTCACAAACCCAGATTGTGTCTCTACCTATTAATTTTTATTGTTGGTAAGATTGGTTTTGTTATTTTTCTATTTCTGGCTGTCAATGTCAAGTGAACTTAATTTTGTTAATGTATAAATAAAGGTTGCATACGGGTATGTAATTGACAGAAATTATTTTGTACGTGTGATAAAATCAAACTTTTTTCTTAGAATTATGAAAATACAACAAAGCCAAGTATTTTGTTATTAGTTATTTTATTTAACAGTGTATTTAGTTTTAATTTTACATTTAAAATTTGATTATGTCTGATTATTTTAACCAAAATCGGCCTATTATATCGTTATCACATTATATCTATAAAAACTAATAACTTTCTAAAAACGCATCTTGTCTTATGATTATAAAATGCATCGATGTTAGTTTTCTCTATATAGTTTATGTAATAGGTTAATTATATGGTAAAATTGTTAGATAATTATCACAATAGAAAAGCTAGTGTAATTAAACTTAAGTAATTTTTAAGTGATTAAGTAGTTTTGCAATTAGCTGTGTTATTTTAGGTTATTTCTGCTTGTTATTTCGTGATTTGAAATATTAAGTAAAACTACTTCTACGGCCATTAATTAATAACGATAAATGCATCGCAGAAATGTGTCATGAGCATTGAAACTAAAACGAATGAGGGCTAATACGTATGCTTATAGATTATTATAGATATTCGTTTATATATATTCGTACTGAATTTAATATAAAACCATTTAAAAAAAATAGAAATTTGTTTTTTTTTTCTAAATAAATATGTTTTTTAATTAACACTGTTTTTAACTAACGTTATAATGTACCTAATTGTGTTTTAATGTAACGTAACGTGTAGTAGACGTAGTAGTCAGTACAACTGAAAACAATTCTTAGAAAACGCATTGTTGAGCGAAGTTGCTTGCGCACAAAATGTATTTAAATTTAAGATAAAAATAGACGAAATCAAAACAAATAAATCTTAGGACTTGCGTCTGCAAAAGTATAATGTATTTACTGCCGTGGTAATCGAGAGGGCAGTAAGTAAAAAAATAGGTTTTGAGAAAAGAACGTGCAAGTTTTTTCTTACCGTATTTACTGCTCTAAAGCTTACAGAAAATTTACTTATAATTGTTAGGCACACATATGGAACCGAAACAGAAAGAAACTTGTTCCACATATATTCCAAATAGGCAATGCAAAATACGGTCGCCTTTGAAGTACTGACTTACGATGACCACGGTAGAGTATTCTTATAAAGATTATGTATCTTTGTCAGGTAGTTTCAGAATGGAATTCTAGAATGAGTCAAGTAGCCCTTTCAGGTATCTATTATTTTTTAGTAAACCTGAAAACAGTAACATATTTGGGTTAGGTAACTCCCGGAATAAGAAAACAAAGTATTTAGTAAAATGTAACCAAAATAGCTTAAGTTTTCCTTGTACCCTTGGTATGATTTAGGCTGAAATTTATAAAGCGTGCTTAGACTTTGCTCAGACTTTGCTTACGCTAAACTTACGTAAGTTCCTGCTCAGTGTAATCTTAGCATTCGAATTTATAGTCCTTTGGGCTAAGAATGTACTGAGTGTATGCTAAGCAAGAACTCAGGAAAAAATCTATAACATTACAATTTGCATAGCATATTTATTTGAATTATATAGATATTTTAAAAACATTTCACATATTTGAAAATAGCTGTTATAAACTAAAATATTTGTAATCTTATAAACTTTATTATGTAATTGTATTTCAATCAATTTAAACCGTTGATTTTTATTAATTTTAAGTGAAAAAGGGCAAAAATAACACATGTACAAATAAAAGAGTATATTTGACTTGTCAGTCAAATGTCATAACATTTTTTATGGAATACTAGCTGACCCACGCAACTTCGTTTACGTCTCTTATTGCCCGTAGCGTGATTATTTTCCCCCGTTTTTGAAACATTTTTCATTGGTGCTCCGCTCCTATTGGTCTTAGCGTGATGATATATAGCTTATAGCCTTCCTCGATAAATGGGCTATCTAACACTGAAATAATTTTTCAAATCGGACCAGCGGTTCCTGAGATTAGCGTGTTCAAACAAACAAACAAACAAACTCTCTCAGCTTTATATATTAGTATAGATATGGGAAAACGAACCGACATTTCGCCTCAGGTATCCTCACTCACTCGGTGAAACACAGCACAAGCGCTGCTTCTTATCGGTTTTCTGTGAGGCCGTGGTATCACTCCAGTCGATATATTTGAATATTTCAGATTGTTTCAAAATCAATCGCATATAACTACTAATTTTTATAAAGAACTTTTAACTTTGACCCTGGCATGTCCTAAGCGTTGTAACAGAAGTCCTGTTACAACGCTTTCAAACTAGATTACGGCTTTTCTACTTGAACCATCAAACCATCTTTACAAGCGCGTAAGTAATCGCTAAGTCAAGGATTTCGGTGACTTAGACAATGCTAAGCATTTGCTCAGCTTGAGCTAAGCATAATGACTATAAATTTCAACGCACACTTAACTCGTGAGGTAAGTCTAAGCAAAGACAAAGTACGCTTTATAAATTTCAGCCTTAGATAGAGCCATGGATCTCCCGTGTTCTATCAGCCCTCGGCCGTACATCACACTAGAACTATTAAATAGATTCAAAGGAAACTTGGCATAATTTCATTTCATACTACAGTTATGACATCGAATAAATTTAATTCTGAAATTCCGTGAAGTACTAAAAAAATGTCATAAACTAAAGAACATAAATCCGCTTTAATATGTGATCAATCTTATGAATCTTTGCATAGTTCTAGTGAATTCTAGTCACAGAAAATTTAATGAAAACATAATAATATTAAATGTGGTATTTTTTGTGATATTATTTGAATCATTAATTAATTTAACATATACTTACTTTTAGATCCATTATAAAATTGTAAATCAGATTTACCATCGATGTGTGACGAATTAATACAATAGAATAATAAAAAAATATTACATTTTGTACTTTTTCCTACGAGTATATGAAATAGCTGTATATTGCCCCTAATTATCTATTTAGAATTGAAAATATAATTATGTAGTGTTTCATTCTTTAGTAGTAGTTAATGATACTTTTATTTGTTTATAGCGTTTATTTTCTAGTGACTAAGTCGATGCTGTAAATAATTAATCCATATTATAGATTTATAATATACTCCATTACCAAGATTAGACACGTGTGGGCTATAAGCAAGAAAAAAAAAGTAGGTACCAATTGTTAAGAACTGCATACTTCCAACCATCTGTTTTCCAAGTAGACTCAAATACCTCGTCATCAGTTTGTAATTCTTCCCAGTTTTTTTTTAATTATAATAACTGATACGTTACCCCATTCCAATTCTGTGATCTACTTAACTATAATCGTATAAAATTAGTGAGTATGTATCTATTTCGATAAAATACATTATTGAGCTGCCATATTTGTTACTTGCTTTGCATAAAATTAAGATTATTTTGTGACAATTTCATTTCAATATCAAATAGATACATACAAATAAGTAAATAAAGTGTTGCTAGATATTCCGCTGAATATTATATGTACTCTAGTGTTCATATATTAGGAGAATGACCGCTTTGTATATTTATCGAGAAAATAAGGTCTATGTATTGTATTGGGTAGCATTAAACTGTCGATTCCATTTGAAACTTGTCTCGAAGCCTAGCATAGGTCTCAAAATAATATGTTTACTTCTGCTACGCTACATTATAGAAAGAAGTTTGTAAATAAACCTATTTTTTTTTATCTTTATTTAAGAAGCTTATTCACAATTATGATTATGTCGCTCATAAAAAATAACCAATTGCTATGGCTAGAATGAATACGTTCAATTAATACTGTTTAGCTAATTAATACTTGGTTCAATAATACCATTAAAATAATGTCAATTAAAGAAGACCACGAGTAAACACGAATACACACTTAGTCAAAGAAACACACAGTTCCTTTGTTTTCATTTTATATGTGACTAGCTTTTGCACGAGGCTACTCTCACGCAGACTTTCATCCCCTGATTTACCCCTTAGGGGTGGAATTTCCAGAATTCCTTTCTTAGTGCTCACTTAAATTATATAAAGAACTTACATGCTAAATTTCAGGATTCTAGATTCAGCGGTCTGGGCTGTGCGTTGATCTCTGGGTATGTCAGTCAGTCAGTCACCTTCCTCTTTTATATATATAGATAAAATAACACATATAACTCACGTTGATCATGACAACACCTATGAAAGACGTTTAAAAAAAATTAAGTAAAGGTCTGTATTCACTTTGATTAGTGCGATTTCAAGTGCGTGATCACCTGCACTTCACACCTGCACTCGCACTAATCAAAGTGCATACGGGCCTTAAGACAAATGGGAGAAATACTCATCTATGTATTTGTAATTCGAAATATTCTCATATGTATATGTGTTTGGGTTTATAGCTTAGATGTTGTTATAAAAAATCATATTTAATACTCTAAATATTGTGTATTAGTGGAGCTAAGTTTGACCATTTCTTAATATTATATACCTAAACAAAGTTCCCTTATTCGTTATAAGTGTAATATATGTGATGTAGTGATTGTCAATTATAAAATCTTTGTGTAATGTGTGTTCTAGTATTCGGCTTCTTTTGACAATAATGGCTTTGCGTGGCTTCTTCACAAATATATTCTATTATTTCATTTTAAGTACTTATGAAATGATATTCTCAAAAATATCAATATCATAAAAATTCTAAAAGTAATACATGTATTTTGGAGAAACCCGTTTACCTACTTCGAAATTGATACGTTCTAATGCTGACGCAAATAATTTCATCTGGCTAAACCTCTCTATAATAGTTCCCTATTCGTTGTAAGGGCACGTAGGCTTTACGCGTAATAAATACTTATAAATACTAACTTATTTATAATAAAGTTTGCACATTAGTTTTGGCGAAAGCACGTTTGAAGTCAAAGAAACGTATCGTAAGTCATGTCAAGATTTAAATTTTGCTACCAACGTAATTTTATGATCGCCGTGTTCACAGATGGCTCTTATTATTTTTATATTATATGTATAAAGTTATTGTATAAATTAACATTAATAATTGGCTATATTTTGTTGGTAAAAGTTACTATTAAATTTAATTGCAAACAAAATATCGATTTCAGTTTATTAAAACGTTAAATGAACTTCTAATAAACTCAATTAAAATTGTCAATTGGATATTTATCTTTTTTATATAGTGTTAGGTATATATTAACCTATAAACGTGAATGATGGCGGTAATTTAGCTAAAGAATATGCTAGAAACATTGAACACGTTTAAATGGTTTCACTCCAACAAACTAATTTGTATTGAAACATTTGAATAGAAAACAATACATTTTTCCGGTCGGAATACCACGTAATTGGACAGTAAAAATAATATAAAAAAAGAAAAATAAATTTAAAAAAAATTACTTAAAATCATTCCAAAACGTTTAAGTAAATCTCGTTTTCAATTTCATTCACAATGCTAAATATATATGTAAATAGTAGTGGACCATGATAAATTATTATGTATTATAAAGATTAGAGTAGACACTCAGTATTCGCATTTTAATTATTTGCTTATGAGGGCAGCTTGGCTGGTGTAAATATATATTTCCATAACCCGGGACGCTTCTCTGAACCTCATCTGGTAACTTGTCCAAAATTACACGATGTTCCGATAGATTAACAACGACGACAACAACTTTGTAAGACAGCCATTTTAATAATTCCATTCGTTAAAAGTACAACACAAGTAAGTACCTACGTTCAAACTCTGCAAATAATCGGCTTTCTTGTAAGAGCTTTATTCATATCATAAATACATATATCTTAGAACGATTTTTTTGCAAAAATATATCTTTCTTGAGTACAGGAATTTTCTTCATACTGAAGCTAGCTTGATTGCGAAATGATTGTGAATCCTTTTTTACTTGGTAAATCCTCATTTATTGAGCATTCAATAAAAGTCATATCCATGATCAGTTCTACGAATCCATAGTAAATGCATTTTAGTTTTAATTCGTAGGATTTAAAACGCATACGATGGTAACATTTTAAGCACCTGTCATTTGACTATCTAATGACATCTAACGAATCGAATTAACTTAAAAAAAAACTAAAGCGACGTACTAAATCATCAATTCTGGTGTTAAAACATTAATTTCCATTTGATTTTTAAGAGACTGAAGTACCCAAGCATTTTATACTTTGCCTACGTAAATAACAACCTACAACGCAGCCAACCTAAGTTTGCACCTCGCGTCAATTACGTGTATTACGTCACACTTAGGTACGGTATGCAAAAAAGGCTTTCGCAATTAAAATTCGACTTTAAAAAATTAAACGAATGTTTGTTACAAAATGTCGGTTAAGTCAATTTACTGTAATATTTTTTCATAGTTAATTTCACTAATTCATTTTTAAAATTTACACGGTGAACTATTTCTACGCAGTATCTGCTAATACTTGATGTCAATGTAATTTTCACGAAACGAGTATTGATACCAGTTAACTACAAAAGCAATCGGCTTAGTATTACTAACGTAGGTCACGATAATGAACGTTTGTATTTTGATAGTTAATCATAGCATTTTCACCTGTTAATCTTTTCAAATTCGTGCGAGTGTTGCATGTTACAAAATATTGTGTTTATTGCCAGTAACAAAAAGTAAAGCGTTTTTAAAGAATAAATAGATACGCACTATTTGCTGTTTTTTTTTTAAATACACGTTTAAACTGTAAGTAAAACAAGTTTAAGGCAAACAGATAATTCAAATCTGACGTTAAAATACTTGGTTTTCAAATTGTCAAAAGAAAAAGTTTTACACTAATAAACAGTGAAACACTAACACCAAATGTGGACGTCATAAGTTGAGATTGCTATGTTGTTAATTAAATGTCAAATCATTCCATTTTTCCATCACCTTAGTGTTATTAAATCTTTCAATTATTAAAATTATTTATTTACCAGAACATCCGAAATATGTATTTAAAACAAACTGCTATTTGTTCATAGATCTAAATAGCATAGTCGTTGAGGTCTTGGCGTGTTTTGTGAAAAGTATTATTATACATTTTGCCCCAAATGCTATAGTCACACTCACACTAGATTATAACAAATTAATACTAGATAGACATTCCACTAGGTGTACTTTAGCGGCAGTATACCTATCACAAGTAAGAAGCCTAGCTAGATAATACATAGTCACTATGACGCCTCAGCTGCTTCGTACAAATGGTGTATGATTTGTGTTAAAATTAAGCCTTATAAACTAATATTAGATGTCTACTTATCGTTTATGTAATTATGTTGAAGGTGATTTACATCTATGAAACAAGTGTTTTACTTACTGATAAAATAGAATAAAAAAAATGACACTTTAAATTTACTCTTTGCGCTGTAATGTGGTGCGGTAACATTTCAGTAACATTTCGTTTCACTCTTGAAAGTTGCCGCGATTTACAAATTATGACTAAGTATTTCAGCTGTACCACATTCGCAATATATTAAATCATTAATAACTGTAGTAAGTTAAATTAAACCAACCAGAATGTTCGTACAGGCAACTGTCACCCGCACCATGCTACAGCGCAAAGAGTAGAGAGATAGTGAGGCAACATTACTTCAAAATAAAATTGACCCTTCAATCGGATCGATAAATTAGTTCTATTTATTCGACTTCAAATAGGAGGAGGTTCTATATTCCACTGTATTTAATTTTTTTTTTTTTTGGCAAAATATGTGACTTATTTCGGCCATGGTGTGCCAGTTTTGTGAAATAATTTGTTTTATAGATGTAAATAACCCTAACCTAGACTTCAGTATTATATACTTATACACTATAGTGGCATAAATACTTATCCAATTTGTTACGCTGTTTAAAAGTCGGTGTTTTCTCGAATGTTACGGTTAGATTAGGTGTTCTGTATATGGCCCGAGAGGGCTAGGAAACAATTACGTGAAAATTTTATTGTTAATTACTGTAAGTTATATGACAATGTTGAATAAAGTGTAAAATGTATAATTGGTTTTATTGCACTTTATAATTTAGCTGCATTTATTTGTTTATCTATACTAATATTATAAAGCTGAAGAGTTTGTTTGTTTTTTTGGACGCACTAATCTCAGAAACCGCTAGTCCGATTTGAAACATTCTTTCAGTGTTAGTGTGATAGTATATTTATCGAGGAAGGCTATAGGCTATATACCATCACGCTAAGACCAATACGAGCGGAGCACCAACGAAGAATGTTACAAAAACGGGGGAAAATTATCACGCCACGGGCAACAGGAACGCAAACGAGGTTGCGTGGGTCTGCTAGTTAGAAAGATATAACTTCAGCTGTTGGGTTTTTATTGATGAAATCATTTTTTAGGGTTCCGTGCTAAGGGCAAAAAACGGAACCCTTATAGATTCTTCACCTCTTCTCTTCTATCTGTCTGTCCGTCCGTATGTCACAGCTACTTTTATCCGAAACTACACTGTTGAAACTTGGTAAGTAGATGTATTCTGTGAACCGCATTAAGGTTTTCAGACAAAAATAAAAAAAATGGGTTACGGGCCTCCGGTATCTTCACACACTCGGTGAAACACAGCGCAAGCACTATTTCACACCGGTTTTCTGTGAGGCCGTGGTATCACTCCGATCGAGCCGGCCCTTTCATGCCGAAGCGTGACTTTTCCACGATTTATTATTAGAGGATACCATTAGAAACGACCTTCACCCATCTGTTTATCATATTTAATATATTAAGTAACGGGTGGTTGATTGGTTAAAAAAATCCTGGCAGAACTATTATAGATTCAAAATCAGAAAATTGCTTTTTATTAAACAGTCATGAGTTTAACGATGAATAACAGGACAGTGGTGCATGCAGCCGTCGTTCATCAATGTACTGAACAGTGTTACGTCAAAATGCGGGACAGTTTCTGGGACTTTCGATAGAAGTGAAGTAACTTGTGAATTGTATCGTCGAGGAAGCGTGTGGGGTTTAGTGGGAAGACGGTCCTCTGGGAGTGCCACACACGCCCTTCGTCTCCCCACGAAGAGTATAGTCCCGAAAGCATTCCCCGCGTAAAAAAAAGGTTTAACAATAGACACACATATTAATTGGAATTCACATGTTCACGCATTGATCTTGTTAAAATAAACTATCTCGATTTACATACGCCCTATTCCAGCTTAAAAAGCCATAGGCTTATTATAACACCTACATGTATTATTATAACACCCTAAAATAGGAAATAGAACCAGGCTAACACTCAAAGCTTCACATAGAAATATGATGGAAGCCACATAGTTAACTGGGTGTGCGCAAGGAGAAATTGTATGCATAACACAAATTCTTTTGATTACAAACGATCTTCAGTTTCAATTAAAACTATTGTAGTTTCCCTTCATAGTCTAGTTCGTGGTGACACTATACAAGTCTCAAGAACAAACACTCAAATTCGTTGGGTTAGATTTAAGAGAAAACTGCTTCTCTCATGGCCAGTTCAACGTAACTTGCTCACAAGTAAGCCCAATATTTTGGTGGTTTTGGTCCAATCCAGGTGGGATTATTAAGAATATCTATACTATCTATACTAATATATAAAGCTGAAGAGTTTGTTTGTTTGTTTGAACACGCTAATCTCAGGAACCGCTGGTCCGATTTGAAAAATTCACTGTTAGATAGCCCATTTATCGAGGAAGGCTATAAGCTATATATCATCAAGGTAAGACCAATAGGAGCGGAGCACCAATGAAAAATGTTTCAAAAATGGGGGAAAATTATCACGCTACGGGCAATAAGAGACGTAAACGAAGTTGCGTGGGTCAGCTAGTTGTCTATAAAGACGTTTTGTGGAGTTTTTTTTATAGTGTTTGACATTCATTCCTTCACTCAAACTCAAACCTAACGCTAGCGAAGCCGCGGGCAAAAGCTAGTGTTTTTATATTTTTAAACAAACACGCTATTGTAAAATGGAGATAGGGCTTCTATTAGTACATACCTATTACCAAAACGTGCGGGGTTTACGTACAAAGACCTCAAGATTTTATCGCAGCGTATGTCTCAATAATTATAATGTCGTTGTGATAACAGAGACTTATTTAGTGGATCACATTCATACCAATGAATGATTAAATAGCCGATATCTCGTGTTTAGGCGCGATCGTAATTATTCTCGTACTGAGCGACAGCTTGGCGGTGGTGTATTAATTGCAATTTAAAGTGAATTTACTGTTCTCGAGAGACCAGACTGGCGTAGTTCCGTTGAGAACATTTGGGTCACAATTATACTAAAGAAGTCAAGGCCACAGGTAACGTATAATATACATATTTGTGTTCTTTGTGATGAAAACTGAGGTAACTCCTACAAAACACAATTACAAAATATTTACATTAGTAAACTAATCTATACAAATAAATAAAATAGGAGTGTCTGTTTGTTTAAAAACAATATGGAAAAGATTGAAACTTCTATTGTTAGACATCCAAAATCGTTCTGGACTGGAGTGTGTTACCCAATGTACGCAATTTGGTGAGTTGCTTGGTGGTGGTGGTTTTCTTAAAAACCGCTCCACAACCTCAAATTTGATTCTCTCGCATGAATTTGTATCTAGTGGTATGGAACAGCGCGCACACAGGTGGATGTCATATAACAGTAAATGCTTCAACAGAATAGATCATCAGTTGGTTTTGCAGAAGTTATTAACCGCTGGAATTCACGGCGATTTATATAGATGGTTTACTTCTTATAATTATAGTAATTCGAAAGTAGGGTGTGGTGTTTAGCGTGTTACAGTGTTACACGTCTGACTGGCAAACTATCCTTTCCGGGGTTCCACAGGGATCAGTTTTAAGACCTTGGTTGTTTGTTTTATTCGTGGCTGACATCAAGAGATGCTTCGAACGCTCTTACATCCTTCTTTATGCTGATGATGACATGAAAATTCACAAAAAAGTGAAAAAACTGCTTGACAGGTTTTCTGATTTGTAATGTAGTGTAAAGCTAATAAACTTCATCTTAAAATTACCAAATGTTAGCAATTAAGGTTCTCCCGAAAAACATCTACAATTGGTGCTGGTTACACATTGAATCAGCAGCAGATCAGCAGAGTTGATATTGTTCGAAGCCTGGGAGTTATGTAAGATAGCAGGCTAATATACGTCCAACTCATTGATGGCATGGCGTCAAAAGATTTGGGCTTCATTATGTGAAACATGACCTGCTTCTTTTTTTTTTTTAAATTAAACCCATAAAGGTTTTGTACTGTTCCTTTGTGCGCAGCCTCCTAGAGTATGCATCGCAAGTCAGGAATCCGCTATACGCAGTTTATAAGTCTCGTATTGAGGGGATCCAAAATATTTTTTGCTATGTTTAGACTTTAAAGCGCAGCAATGGTCACGGGATTACACTCATCGTTACAGACGATACCATTTCCTTCCACTGGAATATAGGCGCCTTATAAGTGATATTTGTTATTTGACCAGCATCGTAAATGGCACGATCGACTCGCCTGAGCTCTTGTCTAAGTTGGGTTTGGGTACCAACCAAATCGGTCTAAGTTTAGGGATTCACCCGGTGACCCTGACCTGTTATTATAGCCCTAGGACTAGAAATAGTCCTTTATAGATCACTAATTGTTACCCGCGGCTCCGCCCGCGTATATGTCGGTTATTGCGGCAAATAGTGGCCTTTGTGTTATTCTGACGTATAAGTTCTATTACTGTAAAGTTTCATCCAAATCCGTTGAGTAGTTTTTGCGTCAAAGAGCAACAAACACCCATGCAACCATTCATCCATCATTCCATACTTAAAAACTTTCACGTTTGTAAGTATGGATGGATATGTATAATACTAGTATATCTTTACTAGTATTATACATATCCAATTTAATTCCCGAGAGGCCGTACAAAATGCCTTTGAAGAGTTTGTCGCCTCCCGTCCAGCTGATTTTTACAAGAAGGGCATCAATAAACTGCCAATGCGTTGATTACATAGGTGATTACTTCGAATAACAGAAATAAAAAAGTATGAAAAAATAAGTGCTTTCACTTATTGCATACAAAACGGCAATTTCATAGGTAAAGACCTAATACAACGGCAACAAAAATCATATGACAGCGCCACGTACCGCAGATATACTGAACTACGAAGTAACGCACAACACGGAGTAACTACCAATCCTGAATCGCGCAACAGAAGTTCTCGCGCCGATTAGCATATATACAACATCCCAACATCAACCGTTGGGCAGTAGCCCACCAGGCATGATCACCTCGCCTGGTCGGAGGATCCTCCCTTTGTGTTGGTGAGACATGACACACGTGTTCCCCACATTAGGTATATCAAAACTTGAACGACTAATGTAGCACACGTGATGGAATCTCTCGAAAGGAATACTAACACTTAAGGAATGTTTCATATCGGCCTAGTACCTCCTGATATTACTATGATCACCAAACAAACAAACTCTTCACTTTTATAATATTAGTGTAGATTTAACTGGTGTACAATAAAGTTTATTTAATTCTGTTCTTTTTACTTTCCAGAGAATGCGACGACCCCGCCGACATAGATGGTTGAAAGTATCAGTATTCTTCATAGCCTACTCCGCGTTCCAAGCTGTGTTCATGTCCTCCAATGCTTCAGAGCCTGTCGCGACTCCCGATGATATCGCTGACAAGATTGATAAGAGCACCATCCCAGACGGAATCACCAAGAGTCAAAAAGGGAAAGGAAAAGGTATGTAAATTTTACTGTTTTGATTGCTTAAGTGTTGTGTACTTGATCCCCTGATCTTGATGGGACCAAATTGTGTGTGATCCAGGAATCGTTGTTCTGAGTCTCGGTTTTCTTTGTATCCATTACATATAACTGAATTTTTTGTTCAATCGTAATAAAATAAGGGCTATGTTATATATATATAAAAGAAAATCATTTTTTTTTAATTTTCGGCAAAACTGACTTTAATCAAAAATTTTAAAATTATCATTTTAGATGAAACTCCACTACCGATGACCCCGCCTTCTGAAAAAGAAGACGAAGGCCTAGCAGAAGGGGCCAATAAGAAACTAAAAGGAATTCTGGAAGAAGATGAACCTGACAAGAAGATTCAGACGGTTACTGGATACGTTGAGGTATTGTAATACTATTGATCATATTCCTGGTAGAATATATAATTATAACAACAAGTTCTGATAAATTTTAAGAGAGTTATCTGCCATTTAACAGCATTTATCACATGAAGATTGCTGATATATTCATATATCTGACATATATGTCTCTAGTCAAGAATTGTGAAACCAAAATCTAGTTATCTGACAGATTAATTCATAATGGTTTATCAGGGATTTTATCAGCAAGTCTTTTAGTTAGCCTTTATTCTCGGAAATTACAGAATTATACTTAACTGTTTTTAGACTTTCGCGATTTTTACACTTAGCTATTGTTATATGTATAGCGGGACTTATTTGTGATAAAATTGTTTAAAAGGATAGGATAACTTCTATATCTCGACGTTTTGAACGGGTTATACCGCTCGTGGTCGTGGGGAGACTGATGTGAGCTTAGCGGCGCCTTCGTGATGTGCAAGGTGTGACTACCCCACCTTGTACTGTTTAAGTTATTGTAAGAACAATACTTAAAATTAAATATCCCATTTATAATCATCAAGCAATTTATGCATTTCTCTTGATAGAGTTTCTTAAAAGTTTTATCCTTGTATTTTCAACAGGATAATGAAACAGAAGAAATGAGAGAACAAGAGAGAAAACTGTGGAAGTCTTCTATCCCGACAATGAGGCCTCTGCGACAGAACTGTTCACCACCAGCTATTGAACAAGTACTGTACCTATTAAACAACTCATTAACATCAAGAGCCGTTAACTATCCACTGGCGAACGTAGGCCTCTTCTTAGACAGGAGGTTTTGGCTTATCACATTGGCTAGACGATTTGTTTCAAGTTCTATCTTCTCCTAGCAGTGCTGTTATCCTGCGTATTTTGACCCCTAACTCGGCTCTTAGGACACCCATGAGATGAAGGTGGTAGTGACACTCCTAAGGCAGGAGTCCATCACCACATGGTTTATAAAACAGAATTTCAAAAGCATCACTAGCCCGCCATGGTGTGGGTCACCATGCTGCATTGTTGCATTGTCTGCATTCGCAGTATGGTGACCATCACTCTTGGATTCTGCTTAAGCTTTCCATCAGACAGCGTAGAGTGATTTTGGCAGGGTCAAAAAAAAAGAAAAAGAATAGGTATGCTAATATGGTAGGTCCCTGCACCTTTTGCTCTACTACAACGAGTGAAGGTCGCAGGAAGTCGTTGGACGCGGCAACACGGGAGAACCTTCGGGGAAGCCTATATCCAGCAATGGAGTTCTTTTGGATGATACAAATGCTATTATAAATGCTACCTTAAATGAATGCACAAGAAATGGGGTGTATTAGCAGTACAAGTTTCTGCTCTAATCGAAACCCTGACCATGAAAGAGCTGTGCCTTGGCATATTTGGACTCGTTCGAAGTACTTATGTTATACTACAGCCTCACAGAAAACAAATATTTTCTTACTTTCGTAGAGTAATACAAAATGCTAATTTAGCGTGCATAAGGTGATTCCCTTAACACGCTTGTTTGGGGCGTCCCCACATTTAGTACAAGAGACGAGAGAGAGTACGGTTTGATTGAGATTGCGAAAACTTCATCGCTTTCATACCACCCACTATAGCCTTTAAAACTACCGGTAAACTACTCATATGTTATATATTTTTTCTGGTTTAAAGTTCCCGAGGCCTCTGATAGGCCAGACAGCTCGGAAGCACGGGGGCCTCATTATCCACATTCTGGTCTGCGTGTTCACGTTTATCGGCCTTTCTATCGTCTGCGATAAATACTTCGTGTCCAGTCTGGTCAGGATCTGTGAAGGTCAGTCACTATTTCTTTCCTAAATAATTATAAATGTAGGAAGGTTACTTAGAATATACAAATTAGTTAAGCGTACTTCAGTAATAATGAATTTACGACTGTGGCGTACTTGCTGTCCACGAAATACCGGAGTTGCTCCATTTTACTTCTATTTAACTTCAAAAAAGGCCAAATATTTTTTTCTATAAACACTTATACATATTTCTCTTAAAATTTTGTATGAAATAACTTGTGACACCATATTTCGCTGCTGACAAATTATTATCTTATGTTTGGTTTAAATTTTAAGATAGTTAAAACCATCTCAAAGAACAAGTCTTATTTAGCTTCTTCTAACTTTATTTTGTGATTTTCATTAGATTGATTTCCTAAAAACGTTGTTAAACTTTCAGAATTTAAGCTGGCACCAAATGTAGCTGGCGCCACGTTCATGGCAGCTGGTAGCTCCGCTCCGGAGTTGAGTACAGTCGTCATTGGCGTATTTTGTGCACAAGACGACATTGGTATGTTTATTTATTCCTTAATGGTACGAACGATGAAGCTACCTTTATTACTACTTAATGTTAGTATTACACTCGAAAATTCGCAGTAGCTGGGTTGCGCTTTAGTAATGAGAGTCAATAAATGATAGTCGGAGGAGAGGAGGACAAAGATCAAGATGGAGAGACATTTTCAGACAGAGATTTGGGGCAGACTGGATGAGAACAGCCAGGGACAGGACGCAGTGGAAAGTATTGGGGGAGGTGTACGCTAAAGAGGCGACTATTATCTAGGGATTAAAAATATATTAATTTAAATCAGCTATGTTATGTAATTGGTAGTAGAATAAAGGCTATTTTATTTTATGAGAGTCGATACTTATTTATTTACAACTAGCTATTTTCATACAAGTGACATTTGGATTTTCAAGTTACTTTAAATTTTTAACCTTCCCTGGACTGTACCGAATATTTCAAAACCAAAATCAGCTAATTCGGCCCGACTGTTCTCGAGTTCTAGCGAGAGAAATGAGCAGCAATTCAAAGTTCACAATTCTATTGTGTGCTTTATTTCTCGTGACTAAAGAGACACGCATGTGTGAATTAAGTGATATCTTGTCATCAAAAGTACTCTGACTTCTTGTAAATATTTTTTTTTTGTATTAAGAAAAAAAAATCTCTGTATGCAGTTAATTTATCTCAAGTGCATCTACTACGACTACTACGAAAGAATTTATCAGGGAGCAACCAAAAAAAATGGTTTACAGGGGTATCTGGAGTAATCGGTTCAGCGGTATTCAATTTAATGTTCGTGATCTCCGTGTGTGCGCTGTGCGCTGGTACCGTCTCGCACCTGAACTGGTGGCCACTTTGTCGCGACTGCTTCTTCTACGCAATCTCTATTCTGGTAATGCTGTGCACCATCGCCAACGCATACGTTTCCTGGTGAGTATACTTCTCCTGACATATATTTCTCTGTGTTATCAGTGTCAAGAGCATTGAAAAAGAAACCAGGCCATACACATTAAGACATGCCTCTTGGCTAGTATTTACAATCGTGGTGTAGGATTAAGAATACAGAATGTCACTATCTCTTGGGGACTTGGGTGTCACGGACCGTTGTCGGAGTACCTACTGTGTCGCTAAGTTTTATTCAAAAAATTGAAATACGTGAATCTTCAGTTCCAAAGTGTGTGATAAGTAAATAAATCGGTATAACGAAGTGCTAAAAGTGTTATCCCACTATAATTTGTGGGATTTCTTCATTAAAATCAGTTTAACTTTACAAAACTCGTGATATATTGTTGATGTTGTGGGTGTATTGATATATAATTATGTTTACTTACCCGTCCAGCTGTTCGTAAACAATTATTATTTTTAATAAGTTGTTTATAGAAACACTTTTAGCTAACCAAGTAACCTGCCAGCGCTAAGTCCATTAAGTTAGATCGATAGAAGTGTACCCGGAGTTCACGTTTGCAATGCCGATGACCAAGTGTAGTGCTTGCGGTCGTTTCACGTCGCAGGCAGAGGGTGTCGGGTGCTCGACTTGTGCACTTATATACCATCGCGCTTGTTTGGGATTAAGTAAGGATAGCAAGCAAGAATGCACCAAAAGCAAACAAAGGGATAATGCTTCTGAAACACCAATCAAGGGAGTTGCGCAACCCCGGCCGTCAATGAACTCGCCGGTCTCTGTGGAGCACTCAGAAACTGACCTTGCGGTTGAAATTAAGTTATTTCGTGAGGAATTGCATGGGTTGAGAGAGGAGGTGAAACTGGCACGCGAGGACATCGGAAATTTGCGGAGCATGATGTTACTAAGTGACAAGCGTATCGACTCGCTTGAAGAAAGAGTCAGTGCAGTCGAGAAAAGGTCGGGTGACAGTACCGGTAGTGTAATGCGCTTTGAAACCGTTATAGCCCAGCTAAGGTTCGAGCTCGATCAGAAGGAGCAGGAAATGCTTTGCAACGACATCGAGATTTCAAATGTGCCAGAGATGCCTGCCGAAAACCCAACTCATCTTGCAGTTCTCATCGCGACTAAGCTGGGAATGTCTGTTGATGAGCGTGACATGGTTAGTGCGGAGCGGGTGGGGCCGAAGTACCCGCGTGGCGGCTTCGCATCGTCGGCGGACGGCTCTGCAGCGCAGAGTAGAAGACCGCGTCCGTTGGTAGTAAGGTTTTGTCGCCGCGCCCACCGGGATGACATACTACGCAACATGCGTGTGCGTCGCGGCGCAAGCACGGCCGACTTCGGTATGCCAGGTGACACTCGACCGTTTTACATTAACGAGCGGCTAACAAAGGTAAATAGGCAGCTTTTAAATAAGGTTCGCGAAGCACGTAAGAGGATGCAGTGGAAGTTTGTTTGGGTCAAACATGGCCGTATTCTCGCTAAACAAGGAGAAGGTAAAATGACTCACCACATTCGTAATGAGGAAGACATTGAACGTGTTTTTGGGCCAGAAACCGTTAATCCGGCTTAAAAGTGGTATGAGTGCGTATGTATCGAGATTTTGTATACCTTTTTTTCCTATTTATGTTTACGTTTACATAAATTTGACTGTTGATGGTAATAGTATCTCATTTCGTGATAATAATGAACTCAACTTCATAGTGCAAACCTGTTTATTGTGTTCTTTTTTTATTGCTTCACTAATAATATGTCTTTATGTATGCTGTTATGAAAAATTTGTTAAGTTCTATCCTACAATGTACTGTAATTCAGCTGTAAACTCTATGCAATGGATGTATACAGTGTGTACGGAGTCCAAGCGTCAGCAAGATTTATTACTATTACTAATAATAGCGGGTTCTCAGCTGAAGCCGTCCGTAGTGCCTCACTCGACTGGTGAATATTATATACATATTTTTTTATATAATGTTACCTTTGTATTAATGTATTCTTATGTATTTACATTAAGTAGCTATTGTCTTCTATGTATCATATTATATATGCTATTTCATGGCTTCAAAATACTTTAAAATAGCGTTATTCAATGCTGGGTCTTTGGGTACTAATCATGATAATTTAATCGTAACTATGCAGCGGCATGCCGCTGAAATAGTCGCAATAAACGAAACTTGGTTAAGACATGGTGAAGAAGCACGAGCTCCTGTGGTGCCGGAGTATAGGTTAAAACATGTCCCTAGACCCCTATTGATTCGTGGAGGGCGAGGAGGTGGGGTAGGTTTCTATGTTAAGAGGGGCCTGACTGCTAGCATTTGTAACCATCCTGTACACCAGTCGGTGGAACAGATGTGGATAAGAGTACGAGTGAATCACAATAAGATAATTGTAGGCACAGCCTACAAACCGCCTTGGCTTGATACTGACCTATTTCTCAATGCCATTATGGACTCAATTTCTTCTCTATCCGATTACGATTATCTTATTTTATTGGGTGATTTTAATATTAATTTAAGTAATATAATGGACAACGAAACTAAGACATTCCACACGTTTCTGAACTGTACAGGATTGACTCAGGTAGTCTCTGATGCGACTCACTTCACCAGTACCAGTAGTACATTAATCGACGTTGTGTGCACCAATGCACCAGTTCGTGATGTTCTTGTGGACTCTGTTGGTATTTTAAATGGTCATGCATTTGTTACTACAGAATTTATTTTACGTAAGCCAAAAATCTGCCCCCGAGTTGTACATTACAGATCATTGCAGGATATTGATCCGGTTCAATTCGACGAGGATATATGTTCCATCAATTGGGATAGGATCTTGATGTTCAATGACATAGACGACATGGTCTATGAATTTACTACGTTCGTCAACCTTTTGTTTAATCTTCATGCGCCACTCAAAGTTCAGAGAAAGTTCAGTTCGAGAGAAACCTGCGCCTTGGTTGACTGAAAATGTGAAATACATGATGAAACTTCGAGACGGTGCTTTGAGGAGAGCTCGTGCTACATCAGTTACGGCCCATCGCAATTACTACAAAGACTTAAAGAAACAAGTAGAAGTGGCCATTCATAACGAGAAGAAATGTTATTTTAAATTGAATATTAACAACAATATAAAAAACCCCAAAAAACTGTGGCAAAACTTAAAAAAGAATATAATACCTCAGCACCCTACAGATATATCCTCAGTGCAAGTTGGCAACGCTGATCATATTAATGATCATTTTTTAAATATTCCAGGTAACGCGCTGACATCGATTTCTCAGTTAACATTTTTCGAATTTAGCCGCTTTTGTGGCACTAATTTTGCTCTGAAACCTGTTACCTCATTAAATATAACTAAAATACTCAGAAGTATAAAATCAAACGCCATAGGAGTAGATGGCTTATCCTTAGACATGATAAATTTAATACAGCCTCATGCAATAGACGTATTTACTGCAATTGTCAATAAATCTATTTATACGTCCAAGTTTCCCTCATTATGGAAAACAGCAATTGTAAGACCTATACCAAAGAAAAATGAAGTGGTATCGGTTCATGACTTACGCCCTATAAGCATTTTATCATGCCTTTCTAAGGTCTTGGAGAAAGCCATAGCCTCGCAGTTGATAGAATTCCTAGAAGCAAGCAGCATTTTACCTGATAGGCAATCTGGGTTTAGAAAAAATAGGGGAACAGCAACAGCATTACTTGATGTTACCGATAACATTTTGGAGAGCCAAGACGTGGGAATGGGGACGATCCTAGTGCTATTGGATTTTTCTAGGGCCTTTGAATCGTTGAACATTTCACTGCTTCTTTCCAAGCTATCCTATTATGGTTTTGACATTTCCACCATTAAATGGTTTGACTCCTATTTGAGTGATCGGTTTCAATATGTGGAACTTCGAAATACTGATGGGTCTACCACTCGATCGGCTGTAAAACCAGTAGTAAGAGGCGTTCCGCAAGGTTCGGTGCTGGGACCACTTTTATTTATTATTTTTAGTGCTGACGTAGTTAATGTAATTAAAAATTGTAAATTCCATATATATGCTGATGACATTCAAATTTATTTATCGTTTAGACCGGAAGAATATCAAAATGCAGTAAATCGTATTAACGAAGACTTAAGCCGTATTCATAATTGGGCCTTAAATAACTCTCTCTTGTTAAATTCAAGTAAGACCAAGTACATGATCTTGGGTTCTAAGTTACAAATAAAAAAAATATCCAGTGCCGCCCCACAAATAAGTATCGATGGAGTACTTATAGATCGTGTATCAGAAGCACGAAATTTGGGGTTAAAAATGGATGAAGAACTAAGGTTTGAATGTCATATCTCAGACATAGTACGTAATTGTTTCTACCGTCTCAAATTGTTATATTGCATCCGTAATTATTTAAGTATCGACCTTAGAATTCAATTGTGTGACTCGCTTATTCTCTTTAAATTTAATTATCTTGACGTGGTATATGGACCAAGACTATATAGTAATACCTTTAGATTAGTGCAGAGAGTGCAAAATGCGTGTGCGCGTTTTTGCTTCAATATTCCAAAACGAGCGCATGTAACGCCATACCTGAACGCCTGTGGCATTTTGAAAATGCGGTGGCGGAGAGAGTTACATCTGGCTACACTCTTGTTTGGGATGATTAAAAATAAGACACCTCTGTATTTATTCTGCAAATTAGATTGGATAAGTAGGCAAAAAGAGCAGAGAAGCATGTCTGCTCCGTTGCATATACCCAGACATAGAACCACAGCATTTAGAGGCGGTTTTCGATACAGTGCTACGAAGTGCTGGAATGATTTGCCACCACCTATTCGGAAATTGGGCAGTTCTCTCCATTTTAGATTTGAGCTGAAGTGTCTATTTCTGGAACTTCAGAAATCAAGCACTTTTTTATAAAATGTAATTTATGTAATCTATCTCTATCTATCTGATTAATGTATCTATGTTTAACTTTAATGTTCATACTGCACTTCTTTAGTGCTACGTAATATAACCTACCATATTTCACAAATAACTGTTTAGTATTGTTTATTTTATTGCACTTTTATATTGTCCAGTTATTCTCTAAATCTTTATATTTAATTTATGTATTCATTATATCATACATTTTATCTCCGTACACTGCTCCGTGAGACACCTGTGGGCTTGAGCTGAAAATCAGCGCTATGGTCTCCCTTGGAGACTGCAGCGACAGCTGAGCTGGGGCCTTTTGGACGCACTGACCTTTTATATACTATAGTTTAAGTTTTGATCTGTTTTTATTGTTACTTTTATTATTATTTTTTGTTCAAGCTTGTAAAATGTGTGTGTCCAATAAATGTTTCATTCATTCATTCATTCATTCATTCTTTTATCCGAAGGGTGTCGTTAAAGCCGACTGAGGGAGTGAACTAAAGTAGGATAAAATTTTTGAAGGGTTGATTTTGAACTGTGAAAGCCAGACAGATTGGTCTATATCAACCAGTCTGGCCTTTACAGTTCCTTAAGCCAAAACCTCCTTATTAAGAAGAGGTCTATTTCTAGCAGTAGAATATTGTTACGTGTTAGGGTTCGATAGACTTGAGAAATAAAACTTCTGACGGGTAAAATACTTTATACAACACACTGGTAAAATAACAATATCACTTAGATAACAATTGTCGCCGAGGTCGCTAGGTTAATCACTGATATCACTTCAAAATTTACCACACTATAGCTCAAACTGAACTGAAATATACATTCTAGGATCTATTGGTACATTCAGGGTCATTCACCATACTAAGAACGCACCCACCGTCGAAATCGGTGGAAACAACCGCGCAACAATCAATCAATATTCGACGCTATGTAAATCCTTGTGAGATTCTTTATTCCATGCCTCAGGAGAGGGTCGAGAACTTTCAGTGTGTGTGTAGACGTCTCGAACATTGTTTGCGAATAACAATGTCAAAGCTGTGGATGATGACGATTAAATATTGTTGAATTTCAATTTGACTGTAGTCTAAATTTTAAAACTACTAGGGTCACCACTGCTGTAGCTCTCCAATATTAAAGAAGTAGGTACGGCCCGTGTGCCGTTGTAGGAAAGTGGACATTGTTATATTTGATAGCGCAATGTAAAACCAATAATTACATTGTTCGGCTGATCTCACTAGATGGCGTAAAACTATATTTTGCAGTAACAGAATGACTTAGCTTTCATTAGAAATGTTACTATTTGTTCGACTTCTCAGGCCTGAAGCTCTCTTCATGTTGATAATGTACGGAGTGTACTGCGTGGCGCTACGTTTCAACACCACCCTAGAACGTTGGGCAATGGCGCTGCCACTACCTTTTAAGCTCCCAACACGCGAAGAACAAGCCGCCCAAGTCACTTACAGGTTAGTTTCACATCTTTTCTCTAGTCATTATCATCTACTCTAAGATAACGTAACATGTACGTGAACACGTAACGTCTGAGGATCGATGCCTGAATAAAATGCAGGTTTCGAATACACTGAATTTAATGACTTAAACAACACTTTCACAGTTTTGTTGATTTACACCTTATTATTTTAATGCGGCGTGTGAGATCGTGCTTGCCCAAAGATCGGAAGCTAATTTTTGTCTCGCTCGATCTACGGCAGCGATCAGTACTGCAGCGCTCTTAATGAACACAAAATAAATGAACGAGCACTGCTAATTTTAATTAACAGTTCATATGTGGCGACTTCCACATACAGGGCGAACGAAGGCATACCTACTACAATGCCATCTACCGAAGACACACCGAACTACGAAGTAACAGTCTCGCGACTAATCTACTATCCTATATCGCGATATCGAAATTCTCGCACCGATTAGCATGTATACAACTTTCCCATATCTACTGTTGGGCCGCGGCCTGCCAGGCGCAATCACGTCGCCTGGTCTGAAGGTCCTCCCGTTTGTTAGAGGGACATGACAACATTCTTCCCCACATACATAACATCAATTTTATTCTTCTGAACCCCTTCAGCTATGCTATTCCTATTAAAGAAAATAATAATAGGAAAAGGTTAGTTGAGGTCAATCAGAAAGATTCGGTTGGTTTATTTTATGGCTGCCCGACTGCCTGCCGCCAACACTATTTATTACTTCTTTAAATAATTCAAAGGATGAGCTATAGAGAAGAATGCCTTAAGAAGTAAATTTGAAAAGGCTTCGGATAACTTGCGAACGCGATTAAACCTGTATTTCAGGCCTTTGCTTAACCTAGACGGCAATGATACTATGTTATCAACGCAACTAAACCTACTGTTAACGTTTTAGGAGAGCGGGAGGGCAGCCTCCTGCAGCTGTAGCCGGTGGAGACAGTAGTTATTCACAAATGGAGGGACAGACCAAGGCAACACCACTACAGGATCCGCGTATGTAATGTTCCATTTCTATAGATTACCCATATGCCCGCGGCTCCGTTCGCTTGTACGTCGGTTTTCACAGTAACTAGTAGCCTATGTCCTTTCACAAGAATCATTGTGGCTCAATGCTAATTTCATTCATTAAAATCGGTGCAGTGGTTTAGCCGTAACAGATAGTCTTTTTTATGGAATAGGTATCATACAAGCGTACGTAAGCGATTTCCACCGCCCGTGGGCTTCGCAACACCAGAGGCGTCACAAGTTCGTTGCTGGCCTTTAGGGGATGGTGATAGGGCAGGGATTGGGTTATGGGCCTCCGATATCCTCACTCACTCTGTGAAACACAGCGCAAGCGCTGTTTCACACCCGTTCTCTATGAGGGCGTGGTATCACTCCGGTCGAGCCGGCCCATTCAAGCCCAAGCATGGCTCTCTAAAGGCGAGTTATTTTCGAATTCATAATATTAGTACTGTACTGATTAGACTTTGAAAAACTTTGGCATTAACAATTAAACTAACAGACTCCTGGAGATTTTCTTTGGTCGCTCGTTCCCAACCATTAACAAAAAAGAATTTAAGAAAGGCAGTAACCGATTTATTATGGGGCTTATTGCGCAAAAACTTTCATTGTAGATAACTTTATACTAATTAGCTAGTTCAGACTAGTGATGCGACTCGACTCTCTTAGTGGAGTGACTTTTTTTTTTTAATTTTTTTTTTATTTAAATAGGGGGCAAACGAGCAGACGTATCACCTGATGGTAAGTGATTACCGCCGCCCATGGACACCCGCAACACCAGAGGCGTCACAGGTGCGTTGCCTCGAGTGAATTTGTTAAATTCATACCCGAGTGAAAAAAAAATTGACTCGAGTTAGCACTCGACTCTCACTCTCATCTGTTTTGTAACAGCTTACAATCTGGCGGCTACTTACGACAATGTTGCACACAATGCGGATCCGATCCCGGCGTGGCACCCTAACAGCTCCGGGGACGATTCTGTAAGTCACTGTATTTTTTATGTCTTTATAACTATACGCCTAGAATTATGATTGACATAAACAATAAGTATAAGACAGAAATTCATCGACACGTTTAATTTCCATCTCATCCAGGATATTGCTTTTTTAAAAGATTTTTCCGCACTAGGAGTATATACTTTGTCGCGGAGGACTCTACAACAATTTATGTAATGGATAAAAAGACCACCCCGACACATAGCAATAATTTGTAGATCACACAAAGCTTCGACCTATGTGACCTTCGGCTGGGTGACCGCTAAGTCATCTGCGCAGACAATTTAAAAAACGTTGTCATAGATAATGAACGGTATTTCACAGACCATAAATATGTATTTATATATTTTGTCAGCCTCGGTGGCGCAGCGGTAACGTAGACGACTGTTATAGAGTCCATAGACAACTAATAATAAGTAGGCTACTGTTGTGCTTGAGTTTAGGACAAGACAGCGTTTTATGTCAGATGACCGAAATTATAAATACAGCGTGAATTCCTAGTACCATAATTATTACTTTATTTAAATTTAGTTTTTATATAATATCATACATCTTAGCATTCAAAGTTTGTCATGAAAATAATCAAAAGTAAATCTCTGTAGTCCGCAGCGCCAAGCTACAACGCTCCCCAGCAGCAACAATCGTCCCACCCGCAACAGCAACAGCAACCACAACAGCAACAAACTCAACAGCAACTAGAATACCCTCAGCAGCACCCAGCGGCGCCTGCTTACGACAAACTAAAGGAGTACAACCCGGAGACGACTGTTGACCCACTGGTGAAGCCTATTGGCGCAAGTAAGACTATCACAGTCACATTTTAATAAAATAATTGCATAGATGGCCTCTTAAACTGATGAAATTACTGTACCTAAATCGATCATGGAAGAGCTATTCTTACGGCCTCACTTTGGTTTTGCCGGCTGTTTCCGCACTTACTCTTTTGAAGGTGTCTGCCCGTTGATCTGTCACACTTCTACATTCTGTCAGATACGGCTTACGGCCTCACAGAAACCCTTTTAAGTTTTAAGCCTTCAAGCAACTCTTTCTTAGGTTTCACCAAGTGACTTAGTTTATCGAAGCTACCCCTAATTCTAGAGAGAGGAGACTCAAAGAGCACCATAGTCCTTGTGACTCATGAAATACAGGTATCAACTTGATACTCAGGTGACATAGGGTCAGGCTCATTTGTCCGTTACACCACAAAAAAAAATACCTACATATGCCTGATCTAAGTCAAGAACTTAATCTCTTAAATTATCTCCCTCAGACCACTTCCAGCTGGTATGTTGGTATGTGGCGTATCCTATCCACTGGTCCTGTCGCCACACCATGCCGGACTGCCGCGGCCGCTGGTACCCCATCACATTCATAATCAGCATGCTGTGGATCTCCTTCTACTCCTACTTCATGGTCTGGATGATAACGATAATTGGTGAGTAAATTAGAAATAGGAAGCGTTACTACCACTTATTTCTTTTGAAGATGACAGTTAACTGACAAAAGCTGTAATATTTCTGGTATTTAAAGTCTCCAATGAGCATCAGTTCTCCATTACTATGACATAATGTAAAACAGCATGTATTATATTATTTATTTATACGTTAACCTACAATGACGATATTGCGATTGGAGAGCCTTGTTTCGGTCGCAAATCGGCGCTTCACGACTTGCCAGGAAACCAGTATTAAACAAACCCTTGGCTGGTCTGGTAAACATACCATCATGAATTTACCAGAGTCCAAACCCCCTTAAACTAACATAGAAATTTATAAACTGAGGATTATGCTTTTAAGTTTCTTCCAGCGTCAATCAAGAGTATACACAGATTTAGTAATGTCGGCATTTGTCATAACGAGAAAGTTGTAATTTTTCTCATATACCTATATACAGTCTTGACCAATAGGAATAGGCACCCTATAATTTCGTGATTTTTTCATGTTTAAGGTCATAAACAAGACTAGTTTCTCAAATGTGTGCTCATTTTTTTTTATGGCAGTGGAATAAAATAAGAATGAATGACCTTATTGTTACAAAAAAATAATTTTCAAAATCGGTCTACAATTGAGGCAGTAATCGGTGAAATAATCTTACTTTTCGAGCAGTAATAGGCTCTTCCAATTCCTTGGACAGAGCAACAACGATCGAACAAGATTTTTTTTCTACTTACATTTAATCTCTACTTGAGACTTCCTTTGTTCGTGCAAAACTGCATTGTTATTCGTTTCTTATATTTCAAATTCAAAGTTTTTGGCATTTTCGAAATATTCGAAGGTTAATTTCATCACTAAACTACACACGGTAACTTTTTTACGCTGATAATAACAAATGAAGACTGCTAATGTATCTGGATATTATATTGGTATTTGTACCGTGTATACATTCATAACCATAGATAATACACTACAGTTACATAACTATACATTTAGTAAAAAGCGGGTGTTTTAATATTACAAACATATACTCTAATTTTATTTATTTATTACAAATAAATAAAATTAGAGTATATAAAAAAAACTGGATATTTATTTCTTACTCTCCGTATTTTTGGTTTTAGTCGCCAGATAATTTACAGCCCATAGAAATACGCTATATATTTATAGGGTTTTAATTATCGTTTAAGGACACCGAATTGACTATACTTATTAAATTATTCGTGTTTTAAAGGGGTGCCTACTACTTTTGACCAAGACTGTATATATATTCTCATTCCTAGGCCACACGCTGGGAATCCCCGATACAGTCATGGGCTTGGCCTTCGTGGCAGCTGGCGTGTCCGTGCCCGATGCGCTCTCCTCGTTCGCTGTCATCAAAAAAGGGTGGGTATAATACCACGTTTTACTCTTGCTTTTCTTAAAAAGACTCAAATCCCGGAAGGAAATGATGAAGTTCACCGTACCGAGGGGATTTTACAAACATAAATGAAACAGACACAAAAAACATTCGGTTTCGGAATAATAATATAATTTAAGTATCACATAAAATGTTGTCCCATGTTGGAGTCGAATCCACAACACAGCACGATAGGTAGAGGTGAGATAACCGATTAAACCAGTAGGTACCATTTCACTAAACTCTAGCAATGTCAGTTTTATAAAGTTTTTTTTTATAATTTTAACGTACTTTTTACTACTGACTATGACTGCCTCGTTGGTCTAGCGGTTGACGTGTGCGACTGCTGATCGTGAGGTCTCGGGTTCGATTCCCGGATCGGACCAAATGTTTGTATGATCTACAAATATTTGTTTCGGAGTTTGGGTGTTTTCTATGTATAATATGTATGTATTTACAAAAAAAAAGTATATATGTATTTGTATCAGTTGTCTAGTACCCATAACACAAGCTCTGCTTAGCTTGGGACTAGATGGCGTTGTGTGATAGATGTCCGAAATATGTGGACGAATCTGATGATGCTGATCTGAAGCTGTCATAATTCTGTTAAAACTGTTTTCTAATAATGAATCCTAGCTAGATCGATTTATCGCCACCGAAACGCCCTACATACTAAATTTCATGAAAACCGTTGGAGCCATTTCCGAGATACAGGTCATAAATCAACAAAATAAATTTTTAAAGGTATCTTCAAGGGTCCTAAGGCAAGAAGATTCTTTAGTTGCACAAGAAAGGAATACACCACAACTTAAAGTAAAATTTTAATTTCCTCAAACTTAAAAATAATTTTCTCGTTTAATATAAATCCTACTATATTTTAATAGGCCAACCAACATTTTTATTAATTTAAATTGTGCTTCATTACTCGCAGTTACGGCGATATGGCGGTGTCCAACGCTGTTGGATCTAATGTATTTGACATCCTAGTCTGTCTTGGACTTCCATGGTTCATCCAGACAGCTATCATACATCCCGGTAGTCATGTCAATGTTAATCATAAAGGTAAGAAAAATGGATTTCATTTTAACCCTCAAAACAGGCCTCCGAGCCAAGTTGCATTCTGCAATGTATGAGAAAGACGTCTCTGAACGCTAAGTCACGCTATAATAATACACGATAATAGAGACGTTAGCGATTATAGAAAGAGAATCGACACGAATCATTTGCAACTTGGCTAAGGGGGCAGATTAGAGACTTTGTGAAAATGGAGCCACACAAAATAGGAGAATGCTAAACAAAAGTACCTGGATGGGCAAACTACATTTTGCTTTTTTAACCGACTTCAAAAAAGGAGGAGGTTTCTCAATTCGACCGTATATTTTTTTTTTCTTATGTGTGTTCGCTGATAACTTAGTCGATTATGAAGCGATTTTGATGACTCTTTTTTTAATGGCAGGAAATATCCCAACGGTGGTACCATGATAAGGACACTAAGATCTGATGATGGCATCCAAGAGAAATAGAGTCAAACCTTGAAGTCGGTTTTATTTTTGTTAAAATTTTATTTATAAATATGTAGATCGTATCCTTAAATAATTTGGTTCATTAACGATTTATCTATTATCTGCTTCTCTTATTTGCATTAGCAATCTACTTATCAATAATTGTAGTAGGTAACTGTAATTCAGCTGAAATATTTTAATACTAGTATTTCGTTAATCACTATCTCATTGAATTAGAAGTATCTAGCGGAATGACACTGGCAATACAATGCTGAGGTTACCATAAAAGATATATTATAATAATAGTATATTTATATATTGCTTTTTTACTTTTAGGTCTGATCTACTCGACGCTATCTCTATTTTCAACTGTGGTCTTCCTAGTTGTGGCTACTTACGCTAACGGCTGGAAACTAGATCGAAAATTCGGTACAGTACTAATGGTATGGTACATTCTATTCATCACATTGGCAAGTCTTTACGAACTCAATATATTTGGCGAATTCATAAACCCAGATTGTGTCTCTGCTTATTAATATATATTGTTGGTAACATTGGTTTTGTTATTTTTGTATACTGTCATTGTCAAGTAAACTTCATTTTGTATCCGGTCTGATGGGTCTGATGAGATCGTTTTTTGTTTTTTCGGAAGATGGTCCCCATTTCATCTCATCCACATTTTTTATTTTTAATATCATTAATTTCATCACGACGAAGACTAAATGACGAAGAATAAAGAAGAAGAAGAATAATAGGGTGTGATGAATTAATAGAAATTGTTTTGTACGTGCGATACAATTATACTGTTTTCTTAGAATTATGAAAATACAACAAATCCAAATATTGTGTTATTAGTTATGGCTAACCATTAGAATCTATACAACCGATTTGAGTTGAAAATTTTGTTGTTGAAAAAAAACTATGAGGAATCGCAACCCAGGGGGTATATGTCACCACTAACCCCCCTCCCCTCCCCCCTTCACCCTGCCGCCGAAATCGATTGTATGTATTGTAAAGTCCTTCCTTAGTTATTATGTTTAACAGTGTAATCAGTTTTTAATTTTAGGTACATTTAAGTTATGATTCTGTCTATTGTAATATTAAAATAACCGCTTTTTACTAAACGCATATGTATGTATACATGGTACATATACCAAAAATGTATTTAAAATTTTTTGTCTGTCTGTCTGTCTGTTTGTTCCGGGTAATCTCTGGAACGATTGGACCGATTTTGACGGGACTTTCACTGGCAGGTAGCAGATGTTTCAGGGAGAAACTTAGGCTACTTTTTTTAGGCTAACTTTGTCCCGCGGCGTTACTTGCGATACAACAATAACCGCGGGGAGCACCGCGAGGTTCAGCTAGTTGTATCTATAAAGACTAGATAACTTTTTAAAAACGCTCTTTGTCTTATGATTATAAAATGCTTAATAACTATGTTAGTTTTCTCTATATATTTTACTAGCTGACCCACGCAACCTCGTTTGCGCCTTATATTGCCCGTAGCGTGAAAATTTCCCCTGTTTTTGAAACATTCTTCATTGTTGCTCCGCTCCTATTAGTAGTAGCGTGATGATATATACCCTATAGCCTTCCTCGATAAATGGACTATCCAACACCGAAAGAATTTTTCCAATCGGACCAGCGGTTCCTGAGATTAGCGTGTTCAAACAAACAAACTCTTCAGTTTTATATATTAGTATAGATAACAGGTGGTATTTTAACCGACTTCATGTATATAGAGCCTCTATATATGGTACAATGGTTGGATAATTATCACATTATAGTATGCTTGTTACTTCGTGATTTAAAATGTTTAGTAAAACAATAAATTATCAGATAGTTTCTGGAATGAATCAAGAAGCCCTTTCAGATATCTATTAATTTTCGGTGAACTTGAAAAAGGTTTTGACTTGGAGTACGACTAGATACAGTGGTGGATTTACCATTAGGCTGAGTAGGGTAGAGCATAGAGCGGCGAATTTGAGGGGGCGGCAATTTTAGGCGATTTTTGTTTTTGTTTTACAGAGATAAAAATAAATATATATAAATACACGGAAAAAAAGAAGTTTTGACAATTTAACAAAAATATAATGTTTAGTCCTACTAAACAGTGTACCGAACACTTTAATACTATTTCAAAAGTTGATAACTAAATACTTGGTAAATATAGCTTCATGGATTCAAATTTAAAAAATATTTACAACCTAAATTAGGAATCTTGACTAGGGCGGCATGGATCGATAGATAACGTGCCTCTGCCGCACACTTCGTAGGTAGCGAATTGGGTCGTGACTGAAATTGTCTCCCAGGCCTTCTCATCTGCCTCCACCAGCACACACAGATAGACGGGATTCAACTCACTCCTAGTAACCGTGTGTCGGTACTTCTCGAAGCAGCCATTCCCGGAAAGGCACTAAACAGTCAGCCCAAAACAAAGGAACCCGAGCTGACGTCCTACCGTCTTGATAATAACAGGCTGGAACACCTCTACGGTGAAGATGCCAAAAGTAGTAGCAGGCTGTAGTTCGGCAAACGGCCTCGCGCCTCTTCTGGTAGGGGCCGATGACCGCTAACCGCCAAGAGCTTAGACGTTCCCTAATATAGTTTATCGAGTGCTTCTGACTGTAAATCCCACGGGGATATTTGTTGATGATGCAAACGCGCACTCCACCTCTGTAGACACGGTATTATCACCAAGTATGGCTCTCGCCTATAATACATTCTCAAGGAGCCAGAGGCGCGTGTGCCGTATAGTGTTGTGGTAACGTCTCAATGTGTCCAACCACTAGAGAGATATCTCTGGTGGCCAGGTGCGTAGCTCTTTTAAAGTTTGCCCCTCGGCCAAAGTGTCATCGGCGTAGCTGATTATGCCCAGTCCGGATGGGAAGTATTCTGGAAGACCCAAGTCGTACCCTATGTTCCACAGGAAGGTATCATGCTCCCATCAGTTCTCACAGTGTCCAGATTATGTATTAATGCATACGCTGGTTGCTTACCGTACGCATACGCTGCTTCACCTCTCACTCTGGTGAAAGGAAGGAGACATGTTTTTTTTCCGTTCCCAGAGCTATGGAAAATATCAAAGGTAACACCGATATACAAGTCAGGAGATAAGAGTGATGTTTCCAATTACCGTCCTATCTGCGTTCTTAATTGTGTTGCAAAAATTTTTGAAGGCTACATTTACAACTATTTATATAATGACTTCAGGCATATATTGAGTCCAAAACAGCATGGGTTTGTTACAGGTAGATCTACCACCTCCAATCTTCTCTATTACACTAATTATATCTGCGAGTCCTTTAACGGTAGGAATCAGGTCGACTCTATTTATACCGATTTTTCTAAAGCTTTTGATCGCGTTAATCACTCTGTTCTGCTTTTGAAGGCCCACCATATGGGGATCCATTGTAATTTGTACAGATGGCTCTCTTCTTATTTACTTAATCCCTCACAGTTGGTCACACTCAGCGGATATAACTCTGTACCGTATTTAACCACGGGGTGGCCCAGGGCTCTAATTTAGGCCCGCTTCTGTTTCTGATATTTGTCAACGATCTACTTAATATAATTCAGTGAATGCTTAGCTTATGCTGATGACATTAAAATATTTAAACGAATTTCCACACATAGTGACTGTGAACTCCTTCAGGCAGACGTTGATACCATCGTAAAATGGTGTGGTAGAAATCTTATGACATTAAATGTTAAAAAGTGTCAAATAATAACTTTCACCAAAAAGAAAAATTTAGTATGACTATCATATCGATTGCACTAATTTAGACAGAGTTACGGAGGTGCGAGACCTGGGAGTCATATTTGACTGTTTTTTAAATTTTAGATCGCACTATGACTATATTTGCAGCAAAGCTAACCGTATGCTCTCATTTATACTTCGCACCGCACGACCATTTAAAAATACAAGATCTATGATACTCTTATATTACTTTCTGGTAAGAAGTATTGTAGAATATTGTTCACCAGTGCCGGATTAAGCCAGCGCGGGGCCTGTAGCAGATTTGGCCAAGGGGCCCTAGGTTTGCTCTAGAATCTCAAGTTTATAGTATTTCGGTAATTTTTTCGAACATGTTTTTCTATTGCCGGTTGCGGTTGCGATTTAAATGTCGAGAACTAGTTCCTAAATTTAGCTATATAATGCAATCGTACTTTTAAATAATTTTCTTCTATTAGTAACTTTATTAGATTCACTTTATGGTGAAGTATTTGACCATTCGTAAGTTTAGTCAATTAGTACAAAACACATTATTGCGTTCCATAACTCATATTAATGCGTTTTAATGTTGAAAAAGAATAAATATTAAATAAATAAATATTTCGGACATCTATCACACAACGTCATTTAGTCCCAAGCTAAGCAGAGCTTGTGTTATGGGTACTAGACAACTGATACAAATACTTATATACTTTTTTTTTGTAAATACATACATATTATACATAGAAAACACCCAAACTCCGAAACAAATATTTGTAGATCATACAAACATTTGGTCCGACCCGGGAATCGAACCCGAGACCTCACGATCAGCAGTCGCATACGCCAACCGCAAGACCAACGAGGCAGTCGTAAAAAGAACGTTTGCCACTGCAATTAGTCATCACGAGAGACGAGTTAATTCTCAAGGCAATTTCTTTTGGTTTGGGAAACATGACTCCAAAGAATTATTTAATAAAAGTTTATAAAATTTCAGTTTCAGAGACTCTTATTTGTTAATGTCAATGACGATAGCCTCATATGTTTTCAGCAACTCCGCGAACTGATCTAATTTGTTGCCCAGGCTGATGTCCAAATCATCTTTGTAAGCACTGACCATTATTGAGAATTTCCTGTTAATTTCCAATTAATCTGTTGCTTCTCAACTTTTCACCCAGTGGTGCTAATTTCAGACTTCCTCTAATGTAGTCATTTTTCACCTTATCTATTCTAGTCACACCATAAATGTATCTTAACATTCGCATTACAACTACATGCTGGCGTTTCTGATCCGTTTCGTTTATTGACCAACATTCAGATCTATGCAGGACGGCAGGTCTACTGATCATTTTATGTATTTGCCTTTAACGTTAAAGGGAACTTTGGATCGCAAAAAGTTCCTGTTACCTGCCGCCACTTCATCCGTCTTCATTAGTTCGATGTCCGCAGACATATTTCGCCATTATTTTGTAACAGCAAACCGAGGTACTTGAAATCAGTGCAGACCGCAATCGTTCTATTCAGTGACCCGGCGGTATATAGAACATGTATTCGGTGATAGTTCTGCAGATTTTCTAGTTGTCTAAGTTGCTAGTCTGCGCTGACCCTCGGACGCGACCAACACAATGTCG
This sequence comes from Spilosoma lubricipeda, assembly GCA_905220595.1. NCBI lineage: Eukaryota > Metazoa > Arthropoda > Insecta > Lepidoptera > Erebidae > Spilosoma > Spilosoma lubricipeda. The sequence continues at coordinate 3,156,108 of HG992296.1, forward strand.
TCTACAAATATAATGCACAATGGTGTCTCCTCCAGTATGTTCGATGTCAGAGCATCCATTATCAGTAGGAAGAGGTATAGGCTAAGAGCCGTTCCCTGATGCAAACTAACAGAGACACTGGATTGGTCGGTGTTTCCCGCAGCCGATCTTATAAAGGTGCGAAATTCCCTGTACATCGATCGAATCATCATAGTGATGGATTTACCACTAGGCTGAGTAGGCTGGAGCCTAGGGCGGCAAATTTTAGGGGCAGCAGATATGACTCATTTTTTATATAATATATAATTACATACGATCAAAAATACGGTTGAAAGAAGTCTTGAAAATTTAACAAAACTTTAGGACCAAATAGATTAGTGTGCCTATAGAATACTCTCAATTAAAAAAAACTTGCCGACCGAATCATAACCTTCTCCTTTTTTTTCGCGAGATGAGATGAGAAAATGTTGCCACCGCGACGATTGGGGACTTCTACCGCGTCCCCTTCGACGCCTGTTTCGAGTGGGATCGGCACTTTCCCAATCACGCTCTGTGGTCTCCTTCTGGAGCGTCGCACCTTTGCAGAAGGAGACTGCGGCTTTCCATCTCTAACCACTCGGTACAACGGTAACAGGTTTTGCCCGATCGGTCGACTAGAACTCGGTGGCATGAGGCCCTGGAATCAGTGAGTTTGTTTGCTCCTTGTTCAGGGAAAAGGCTGTCCACTAACCACTTCCTTCTAGAAGCTGGACGTGAGATGCTCAGACAGAGGGAGGGGTGTGATGCGCCGAGTCGGCAGCTAAGGGAGTATCGAAAGAGGATATGAAAAGAGCAGGGAGACATTAAATTATAGGTTAATAGGGGCGGCAAAAATTTTATAACCTACTGGCGGCAAATCTATATATCCGCCTCTGAATGCCACATACTAAGCGAGGCACTCTTTCGTCTTTCAAAGCCTACTACAAAACCTCTCGGGGTACCCTATCATACGCCATTTTCTAGATCAACAAAAACCAAAAGCAAGTATTTGTGCACCTGTCTGTATTTGTCTCACAATGATCGAATTGCAAATATGGCATTTGTTGGCCCGTCAAAAACCCAAATTGGTTTCTACATATTGCACTTTTCTCTCTCATTCTTCTCTTAATAACTTTCTCTAAAACTTTCATTCTATGCGGAATAAGCTTTATTCGTCTATAACTGCCACATTCCTGTACATCTCCTCTGATTTTAAAGATGAGAAGAAGAAGAGACAAGCGAACTTAAATACCGTTCATCCGGGATAAATGGCAACTAATGGCATGCAAGATACTTTACGCTTATTTAAACCTATTTTTTTTTACGGTCAATGGGCGTTGGAGTGCGGGGCCCCTCAAAGCGCGGGGCCCGTAGCATTTGCTACTCTTGCTACGTGGCTAATCCGGCACTGTTGTTCACCCGTGTGGTCTCCAATTTATAATATTCATATAGACCGGATAGAAACGGTACAGAGGAGATTCGTGAGGGCTCTCTGCTCGAGATGTGGTCTAAGACGCAAAATATCGGAGTATGTTGATCGATTGCAAAAATTTTCTTTAAGATCTTTGGAAAATAGAAGAATTGTACACCTTACACAAAATTGTACATTGCATAATCGATAGTAATCTCGTAGAAAAGATTGAAATTAAAATACCAACACGATCTGTACGTATACCACAATTATTTAGTGTTCCTCCCGGTAATAATAATGTTTCACATAATAACCCACTAAACAGAATGTGCAGGAACTATAATACTGTGTGCTCACAGTTCGATATCTTTCACGAAAGTCTCAATGCCTTCAGATCTTCTCTCATTCGGCAAGCCTTAATTTTAATACATATCTCAGTTTTATATAAATATTTAGTTTGTAACGGTATACCTAATTATGGTTAGTTTTTTGTTTTCATCTTATAATTTTCATTTTTATGCCAAAAAGAAGCACTGTCTACTGTCAAAGTTGTGTACAACACTAACTGGATTGCAGGTTTACTATTATGTACTGTTAAGACTGCTCCTTGTATTTTTTCAATCTGTTATCTGTATCTGTACCTATTAAATAAAATAAAATAAAAATAAATAAACATTCACGAGGCGAGATCCACTAGAGTAGGACTGGGAGAGATTTAGAACTATTTAGGTCTGTCAGTTCCGGGATCGGGCCATGTCCAACACACGGCTGAGGCAAAAGATAAGAGCAGTCCTATTGATTACGTCAGTTTTCACTTCAGCTGAAGCAGCCCAGAGCAGATTTTTAGTGTCAGGTAGTGGATATTGTAGTCACGATAGACGAGGTGCCGTAAACTGTAGATAACTCGTGATTAGTCGTGATCCTTTGGGACACAAGGATTTTCCTCTTTCTTTGTGCACAAATCCCCCCAGATATCACCAACTAGTGGCAATGTCGGAGTCAAAACGACTAAAACCGCACACCGTGTCGGATACTAGAAGTCGTGGAACCAGGTGTTATCTCGAAAGGAATTTCCTGGAACCCCGACGTACCATACCTCGCCTCCTCCTGAGTGGAAACCCCGGTGTTCCGGTTCCTTTTCTGCTCAAAAATAAGCGTTTTCGCCGCCACCTCAGGCTGCTTCTGCTAAGGTGACAAATGGCCTCACCTGTCACACCCTGGTTTGCGCTTATGGAGCACGGAGATCGTTCTCGGACCTGGCGGACCGCGAGAGTTCTAAATCTCTTCAGGCCATCTCCTTCGCAAGCATAAATTGCTCGCACAAAGTGACGGTGAGCTACTAGACAGTTTGTAGTTTTAATCGATCCCAGCTCGACATTGTTTTACGGGGCATTTCGGCACTTAAGCCTTTGCATTAGACCATTGTACGTGATACTCAGCTCGACATAACCATCGCCGGACCGTCTGTTGGAAGTATCTGAGGGTATTTCCACAAGGAAAAAGGGCAGCTTAATTATGATAGGTGGAACATCATCCATGTTCTTTCCAATGATTTTAGTCAGAGAGTACACACATCTCCATACACAGGGATGTGTGATCCACCTACTACAGGAAAAGGCCCTTAACCGTTTTCTGCAGAAATCTAAGTTGATTAGTGATATGGGCTGGCTAACCCACAATCGATCTTCCCCCCGCCGTATGATAGTACGGGATAACGGCTCGGAGAGTAAACAATGATATTGAATCGCAGAGGGTTAATATGGGCGGCAAACTTTAATAGCCTACTGGCGTCAGATATGTAAATCCGCTACTGACTAGATATCTATGATTGATTAACCCAACAAAAATTCTAGTTTCTACATTTGTAATTAGAATAATACTCAAAATATATTCTTTGACATTAAATATATCATATGAAAGCAAAGGAATGGATGGGAGCAAACGAATCGGACCTTTTTGAAACAAAATTAAACCACTTAGTATTAGTTTATTACTGTTTATTAATTTATATAGTGTAGAAACACTGAGTATACACACAACTGGAGACAAAGTGGCCGTCCAGGAAATACTAGCAAGTCCCCATGTTAAAACTGAATTTTTGCAACAAATGAGATCCATGATATCACTCATAGTGGTCATATAAATAATATAATAAACTGAACACTAGTACATAAACTTTGTACAGAAATTTGAATTTTGTCTCCATTTGTTCGTTCACACGCCGTTCGCACTTATCATTTCGGAAACTTAAAAGTTATTATCTTAAATTTAAAATGATGTATTGTGACACTTTTGGCGTTCAAATCATAAAAGCATAGAAATATTTTTTTTATTCAATGAAAGGTTTCTACATTCTTCAAGACTTTTCAAAGATTACCTACATTTATTATACCAAGACAATAGTTTTCTCTTTACCAAGTTGAATGGTGATCGGAATCTACTTCATTTGAAAAACTGAGGCGTTATAAACCTCAAATGAAACTTACTCTGATCACAGCTCAAGTCCGTCTCTAAATCGAAACACAGATTTGATTCAAGAAAAAGATTAATATCATTTCAAACTTTTCAGGGGCAAATTTAAAGCTCAATTGCACCAAATTACGGCATAAATTAAACCAACCAGTAAATATAAAAATTTTGCTAGTTCAGTCACGAATGAAAACGTTTTTTTTTCGATCACAAAATATGTCAAAATTCAATAAATAGGTATTTTTCTACAAGGTGTTTGACTTATTTCTGAATAACCAGTCATTGTTTGCACAACTATCGAATAATTACAAATTACGAATAAACTCCCTTCGTCACCCTTTCTTATGAGAAAAGATAAATTAAATTAAAAAGCTTTTTAAAAACAAGCTTTTACTGGAATGCCTCGAGACGAATCAAACGAGTCCAAACTCGATATTGTTGCGACGTTTCTTTATAGAGTTCCTATGGCCACCTTCCAGCTCCAGCATCAGGTCAGCTCCATGTCATTATAATAATATATTGTCACACTGTATACATATGCTTGCAAAATTTTAGCAAAATCGGTTGAAGATATATTATCTGCTTCAAAATTGAGTTGCAAGATTCCACCCGACCATACAAGCATACATACATACATTGCAAGTTAATGAAAAGTTTCTAAAAATGTTAAACCGAAGTGCTCTACCCAAATGTTGTCACATTCTGGGTGTTAACTTCATATTTCTGTCACTTATACCTCATTTGGTGCAACTGCGCTTGGTTCAGGTTTAAAGTTCTGATAGAGGTAATCTGTGAACTCCCTGTTATCAGAAAAGCCTGAACCAGAACCCGGTAGTAATGTGGCTTCTTATGAGGATCAGCATTTCCAGAGAAATAAAAGCCCTACATACAAACTGCACCTCTTTACAGTATTGGTATGTTAGCTCCAGGATTTAGTCAGTCTCTAGAAGATAACACCGAGACATAACAGAGGGTCTAACAGATAACATTATGCAAAGTCTTCAAATAACTATATTTCTGCACTAAATTTAACAGTTAAGGTTTAAATTGGCCAAATATAGTCTGTATATTTTTTATTTATAATTACCCTCCTCTTAAGTAGTTGGTTTTTAATAAAGTTTGTCTAAGAAACCACAACTAACCGGTTTGCTGACAGCTATTAATCACCATCTATTTACCACGTATTTTCTCGTGTTCGGTAGACTACAAGCTTGTAACATTACCGATTTTAGCTTCACCTATATGTTTGTACCTAAAAGACTTTCATTAGCGTGTTTTTAAACTATATTTTTGATTAGGGATATTCAAAAGGCAGTGTAGTTTGTTATTAGTAGTTTTAGTGTGACAGGCGTGATGACAACAGCCAGTTCTCAGATAAGCTCGTAACTCCTCTCCCGAATTACATCTGTTTAACCAATATTATTTTCTTTTATATTCTACACTTCCCTGGTACTCCAAAATTTCCCAACACTCAAAATTCATAGAAGTAGGCTACCCTATGCGTGTGGGATCAAATTAAAACTGCCATATAGTGGGTGTTTCATACATCCTAGTACTGACAAGTTTTGAACCTTTTCTTTTTTTTTTATTGTGTGAATATTAGCAAAAAATATTCCAACTTCCATACAGACCACGAGTGTCACAATACGCCAAAAAAAACTCAATTAGTGCTTTCTTAAAAAAATATGTAGTGATTAAAACAAGTTTACTAGCTTATATATTTACAATTTTATATTCTTCAAGATACCGCCGCGTCCATTTCCCTTCCGGACGCGCCACGATCACTCTTTATGTACAATTTATAAGTGAAATATGCCAAATTAAAAAGAATCAGTAAAAATAATCTTAAATCTATGTCTGTTATTCGATACGTGACGCGTCCCAAAGGGTTAGGATCTATTCACTTACTTTCTACCACATTTGTTTCGTTTTTTTTTTTATTATTTTTCACAATTTTTCACTTTTGTTATAGACTACTTTATTCATTAGAAATCTGCATATTTTAATGAATATATTTAGCCAAAATTCTGTTATCGCGTTCGTCGGTCGCACTGCAAACTCAGCTCAGATATGTACAGAGTCAACGGTCGTGCAGTGTGACCGACCGACAATAAATCGTGAACACTAGCTAATAAGAAAAACTAACATCAAACTAAACAATCATTGAGTTACTTAACTACAAACTGAAACGTTTTTCTCTAGTGTAAATTGTATGAACATCTGTAATGTATTTTACAGTTAATATTATACAGTACAAAAAAAATAATCTGTTGCTACACAGAAAGATCATGTATGCCATGAGCGTACGCCGTTGGTTCTTTATAGTAGTAAAACAAACGCCTCTATATATACTCAAAAGAAAGCTAGTCCGTTGTGATCGACGCGTTCGGCGCCCGTCGAGAGCTCCGCCCTGCCGCGTCACGCGAACACGTCACGTGTCCCGTTACGCGTCACGTCACGTGGCCCTTGCACACACACACGCACACGACACATTCACACACATATGCTATCGCGCTCTCTTCTTTGCCGGACCACCCGTGGCTGCCGAACGTCGTAATCTCTTTCACTGTGGAAGAAAAAAAACAATATTGGTTTTGGAAAATAATTTCGTAAACTAATATATAAACCTATGATGCTACAAATACGTGAAATAGATAAATATGCTTGTTTTACTCTACATGTGCGAGTGATAATTACACGCACAATTACCTCTAGTTATTCCTACAGGTAATGGCTTCATATACCTAGTACAAAAATTTCACCTTGAAGTTAGCTGTATTTTGTAATAAGACCGAAGCCCTTTAAGTGTTATTAGGTATTTTAAGCTAATGATATACTTTGCTTTTGAAGTTAATACTTCAAAAGCAAAGTATTTCATTATTCTACTTTATAATATATTAACTCTATTTTGATGTCAGACTCATGAAACTCGAACCAACTTAAGCTAACGCAAAGTGGGTCTATAACTATTTAATAATGAATTACATATATTAATTGAAATTACCCCAAAAGTCTTGTTCTTCAGCGAAGATCGAATAGAAATAAATAAATCATACTCCAAGGTTTTTTATTAAAATTATACAAAATTCACATTGTAACCTGTCATTCTATGTTCAAACATTGTCACATATGACAGTATTTTTAGTGTTGCCAACACTTATTTTAAATTTATACAATTTTTTAAACAATTAACTCTATAAAAGTAAAGACGTGCCATAATTCATGTGGACCGTTCACTTTACAATGATTCTAACGAAAAACTTTAAATAAGAAAGAAGAATTCGGTCAAAACATGGCGGCCACTGTACACAGTCGTAAGTGTATTTGATATACTATCAGTAATAATCTTTTTAAACCTTATAAAGTAAAAATTTACAGTGAACAAAACTCACACACACATACACGCTACATTCAACCACGGTTGTACACAAATCTCTCAATAAAATAAAAGGTTAAAAGTATCTTTCAGGGATACAAATGACCGAAATCATAAGCTACAACTATCAGCCGCGAGTGAGTTCAGAGGTAATTGTTAGAGAGTTACCAAACAATTTGGAATTTCTTACTCCTAACCCACTCGTCAAGTTAAGTCTTTATTATCAAGAAACAATTATTTTGGTTATAACAATAAGAACAGAGAATTTACAGAACGTATCATTTGAATATGCACTTTATATATACTTTTGTCATGTTTGATGTGTATACGTGACCACAAAGTGAGTCATCCGCAAGCAGTCAGTCAATTGCGCAATTGACGATGTTTAGGTACATGTTTATCAATTGTAAACAGGGTCAGGTGACTACACTCATATACAATTATTGCTTTGTGTTTTTACCATACAACAAAGCAGAACAACGGGACACGATACACCTAGGACACATTTTTCTGCAAAATTTCCGAGTTGTCAAGAAGATAATGATTATCAATTATGAATTGTATTTATTCGACAATATTCTTGCAAGAAGTGACGCAATTGTTAAAGTTAGCATTTGAGTTTAATTGGAATTCGATCATACACAAAGAAAACAGGACAGTAAATCGTTTTGGAAAAGTAAATAAAAAAATCACAGTAAGTTAAGAAACTAGAAGTAGTTCTAATCGCTTTTAACTGACACAGGAATCTATCATATTGGTTTTCAACTGATTCTTATTGAAAATTTTCTAAGGTATTCCATAATGATAATAATGCATCTATCTATATTGTGTCAAACCATCTGTAAGATAAACTATTTGAAACTTATCTGTAACCGGTTAAACAAGTCCAAAGAGATGTAATTGTATTGACCCCCTTAACGTAACTTTATTAATCATACTAGGTACCCCGTCGGAAATATTTGCGCACCTGGCTGGAATGTGCGCCACCTGGAGCTGGGGCTGGTGGGGCTGCACCACTCCACCAGCCCCAGCTCGAGAAGTGAGAGCTAGCTAGAGAAGTGAGAGGTGAAGAAGGTGCGCAGACATTTCCGACGGGTTGTAATTAGTTTCAGAAAATGGGCTGACTATGAAGAGTTCATTTAGGACTTTAGGATGTTTCTGAATATCAAATTAAACCTGTCAAAATTTACAATTGGTCTCCAAATTTTTTAATTTGTTATTTATGTGAGGAAAGAACAATAGACCTTGGTAGAATTAATTTTGTCACGTTCCTAAGTCAAATGCAAAACTAAAACAAGCCAGATAATAATTTCAATTTTAAATGTTTTCATCAACACATAGTGATTCAAGAGATTTATATGTATCTTCATAATTCTCGTGTCACATTGTGACTCACGATGAACTCCGAAACTATTTAACAGATTTTCAAATTTTTTGATGTGTATTTTGGCTTTGTCTGAGATAGGGCCTAGCATGATAGAAAAGAGACGCAGACCAATCTGCGTGGATCAGCTAGTATACGAGTACAATTAAGTGCACATTCAATAGACACATAGTTAAAGCTACAATTTATATTGGAAAGGTGTTTGTTTATGACATCGCCGTTAGTTTCTTCTTCAGTTGGCTGACGGACTGGTGGCCTTTCACCGGTTGCTTATTGGCTCCAGTCTCGTTTGTCGCATGCACCGATTTTACCTACGAGATTAGGAAAAGTAGGGATCAAGGTTGTGAAGGAAGTTTCTAGGGAATATGAATGTCTTTATGAAAAGATAGATATCGAGAGATTTTTCGTTAGGAAATAAAGATTGGTGTTAATGTGTTTTTTTATGTTTCTGATTGTTTTAAACGTGTACAACAAAAGGATTCGAAAGCACTTTTTAAATTTAAGTGATTTTCAGTAGTAAAGTCATTGTGACGGTAATTGTTGAAAGTGTGAGAATAATCCTTTATTGTCTCACAAATAAAAACTTACTGTTCATTTAGTTTGTAAAGAATTTTGACTTACTGCAATACACTACCCAGCGATCGCATTACCGTTAACACTATGTGCCCTATTCATCAGAAGAAACCTTTAGCCAATGTATGTCAAGTAACATACTATTCGTTGTAAATAAAACTATAAAAGATAATGCGTCAAGTTGATTCTAATTAGTGTGAAAGGATTTAGAGTAATTGGTGGTGACGCGTGTTAAGTATCAGGTACTGGATGTGAGATGTCGAGTACACAGGGTGTCCAGGTGTAGGGGTGTCCGGGTGTAGGGGTGTTGGGTATGGGGTGTTCGATATAGTGCGTTGGATTTGGGATGCCGGGTGTTGGATACGGGGTGTCGGGTGTTGAGTATGGGGTGTTGGATATGGATTATCGGGTGTACGGTGAAGGGTATGAGGTGTAGGGTGTAGGGTGTAGGGTGTAGGTAGTGAGGTATCAAGCGTGAGGTGTCGGGTGTACCTCGTTGTTGGGCGGGGGCTGCGAGGGCTGCTGCTGCGCGCGGCGCTGCACGGAGGGCGAGCGCCGGTCGGCGGCGGCGGCGCCCGACTCCATGTGTTGCTTGCGCTGCCGCAGGATCGTCCAGTCGAACGTGTAGTCGTACTGGTAGTTCATCGTGCGGAACAGGATGCGGAACAGCTGCAGGACATTCATACATGAGAAGATACATGAGAGTACTGCTTTCCTACATTTTTTTTTTATTTATATACTACAATAAAAGTGTCAAAATTATTATAAATATATAATGTCAAAATATGTGTCTAGACTTAGGCAAAGAGGAAATAGAGACATCAGGTCAATAATCACGGGGGTCTAAACCAAGTTGTAGTGAGCTGTAATCAAGGACTCGATAAAGACAAGTGTGCACATCTGCTAGATGTAAGCTTAAGTAGCTTAGCTTAGTTAGCCGGTTTGATTAAACGCTAATCTCTAGAACTACTCAAGTTCGAATTGAACTGTTTGTGTTGAATAGTTCATTCGACCAGAAAGGTTATATAACATCTTGTTGCGACCAATAGGTGTGCCTACATAACATCATGGTAAACCCAATAGGAGCTGAGTATCGATGAAATGTGCAGCAAAAACAAGGAAAAAATTTGCTAGGAAAAACAGAGCCTTAGCTAATGTATTTATATTTAAATAAAAATGATAAATTGAACACTAGTTTTAGACTTACCTGTCTCAAATACATATAATCAGGTGCTTCGTCGAAAGTCAATCCGCGGCAGTAATTTAAATACATCGCAAACTCGGCCGGGAATCCCTGTACAAAACATGATAAGATAATTAACAAAAATAAAACCGACTTCAAGGTTCGACTCGATTTCTCTGGGATGCCATCATCAGATCCTAGTTTCCTTATCATGGTACCACCGTCGGGACATCTCCTTTCCAACAAAAGAAAAATCATCAAAATCGGTTCATAAACGACGAAGTTATGCCCGAAAGCACATAAAAAAAAAAAAAAAAAAAAAAAATATATACGGTCGAATTGAGAAACCTCCTCCTTTTTTTGAAGTCGGTTAAAAATACACGAATGGGGCTAATCATACTTATCCTTAATATTATAATTTTTTTTTCTTTTAATCTTTTATTATTTGGGGGTTTTTATACTTTCGGATATGACAACCCCATTGTAACCATTACAACTAACATTGCTTTAAACTATTTAAACTATATAAAGGAATCATTGTGGGCTTAGTCATGCGACAGAGTATCTTTGCTTAATTAGATGTAGGCGATAGAATCATTTGAGGGATTCCTGAATATTATAAAGGGAATATTATAAACGTGAATTTAAGTTTGTTTGTTAAGCTTTCGCGGGAAAACTACTTAACCGATCATCATGAAACTTTGTACACATACTCTTGTAGGTATTAGATGTAACATAGGATACTTTTTATTAAATGCGAGCAAAGCAGCGGGTTACCGCAGGTAAGAGCTGGTCCTATTAGAATCGTATCGTATAAAAGTGGTAATGAAGACTGTAAACGACATAATCTAACACTTATCACTATGAGAGGCTAAAATAGGTTTGTATTTCTCTCCTAATGTATTAGTTTGTGATGGTTGTTGGTCATAATCTAGATTCCAGGGATCTATTGAACCGATTTTGAAATTCTTTTACCTATAGAAAGCCACATTATTATTTATGAGTGTCATAGGTTATATATTAACTAATTATAAACCCTAACTAAAGCTAGTACAATATAAACCTATTTCAATATATTTTGTAGCATAGTTGCGGACTTAATCCACATTAGTACAAAAATAGTTAAATTTCGAGACCGTGTATAGCTAAATGCTAAATGTGTAATGAATCGATTTTGCTAATTCTTTTGTGTTGGATAGCCCATTTAGCGACGAAGGTTTTAGGCTATGTAACATCACTCTACGACCAATAGGTGCCGGGAATAGACCGAAAATGTTGGGAAAATGGGGGAAAAAAATATTTCTTATGGAGACGCAAACGAAGTTGAGCGGGTCAGTTAGTTGGAAATAGAAGTGCCTAACTTTATAAACACACTGAAAAATTATGTTACAAATTAAGATTTGTTCTTCTTCTAGTGTTGTGTCGGTTTCACATCAAATCTGGTTGGTCCAAACTTACATTTTACATCAGTTGTTGGCATGCAGAGTGTCATGGAGGAGTATAAAATTTGTCATAATTTCACTATATTCTGTGTGCATGAAATCGTATAATAAGTGTGACACGGTAATAATTAATAAATATACAAAGTGCATGCAATACAAGAAAGGATATAGATACCCAAAAATGGTTTGGGAGGAAATTTGGTAAATGCAAATTATTTTTAGGCTGTCTCTCGTCTTTCAAGGTGACGTAACCACTAGTGTCATAATTATAACCTACTTAACTATAGATATATATCTAATACCTTTTAACGAGCATATTTTATATTATATACATAACATATAATCTGAATTTCGGGAACAGTTCCAACCATTTTCATGATATTTGATATGCAGGGGGTTTAGGGGACACTAAGTCGATTTAGATGGGATTCATTTTTAGAAAATTTATCCAATAAAAACACCCGAGCTATATAATAAATATTCGTAATCTGTTAATGAATTTCTTAAAGTACTTTGTATAGGCGTTAGAGCATGACTTCCTATCCTTAAAGGGAAGAGAACATTCATCAATTTCACCATATCCCTAAAATATTATTGTATATACCTATAAATAATGTGAAGGGCGGAGGTAGCTACCTGGCCACACCATTCTCGATATGAAAAGGTAGACTCCCGAGCATTACGTTGATTTAAAATAATAAATAAATAAATAATTTTTTTTTTTTAAAATAAATATTTCGGACATCTAACACACAACGCCATCTAGTCCCAAACTAAGCAGAGCTTGTATTATGGGTACTAGACAACTGATATGAATACTTATATACTTTTTTTTTGTAAATACATACATATTATACATAGAAAACACCCAAACTCCGAAACAAATATTTGCAGATCATACAAACATTTGTTCCGACCCGGGAATCGAACCCGAGACCTCAAGAACAGCAGTCGCGTATGCTACCACTGCGCCACCGAGGCAGTTTAAGTTAATAATAACTGAACTATGTCGAATGTTAAGTTTTAAATTAATGTCACGGAATTCCAATGTTTATATGAAAATTATGTAGGTTTGTATTGTTTCCTGCTCCTCGGACAACAGCTGAATTGAATAGAGATACTTAATTTGAATAGCCAAGGTATCTATCATGGACAGCTTTTAAAAGAAAACATTTGCCTGAGTAGAAAGGAGGTTTATCAAATACAGACTTTTTTTACTTCAAATATGTTATACTACTATAAAAAAAAGAAAAACGAAATTAAAAAGATTAAAAACAAAATATTATCATAGATTACTTAGTAAACACATTTTCCGTACATCGGCAAATACATACATATTTGCAAAATCATCATGACAAAAGTGCCTACGCATGCACACTCTCATACAATCGAGCGAAACAAACGGTTTGATTTAAATCTGCGACCTTCTCTACGAGGTCGCAGGTTCAAATCCATTACCGCTCACGCCTATTCAGCCGACGGCAACGTGTTATCGCTAAGCACAGCACACTTATCCAATTACCTATGCAATGGTATTGTTATCGTATGCGCTGGTAATTCGTTTACTGTGTCTCGTTTTTCTAATTCTCTTTATCTGTACAACTATAGAAAAAACGAGGTATCTTACTATCTAGACTAATATTATGAAGCTGACGAGTTTGTTTGGATGAAGCGCTAATAATCTCAGAAACTACAAAAATATTAGCCTTCCTTTTGGCTTCGCCATAAATCGAGTAAAAAAATATGTGTAACGTATGGACTATCTTTAGCAGTTTAGATCGGGAGGTAATATTATAAATGCGAAAAGTAACTATTTATCTGCCTATGTATATACCAGTTTCTCTCGCACATACCACTTAACCCGTTTCGATGAGTATTTGAATAGAGATAGAAAACCTTGAAGAAAGTCATGAACGCTAGAAATCTATACTAATATATAAAGCTGAAGAGCTCGTCGAAACGACTAGTTGTTGTTTCTTACCAACACCGTTCTATAAACAAGATGAAATCTTTGCAATACATACATATTAGTTTTAAGGTTTCACCAAAGATATTACATAATTATAATTATACAAAGTATTTATTATACCAGTATACCTTTGATTAGTCATACGTAACGTATTGTTGTGTTTATTGAGCCAATATATTTGATCCGTATTAACGAAATGATTACAGCTGTAAAGATATTTGGATTATTTCACACAGGTATTTTTTTAAACTTACCCCTGTAGCCCAATCGATGGAATCATTGGCAAGAAAAAAATGCTCGTGGTACTACCAGTAGAACTACAGGTAATCTATACTAATATATAAAGCTGAAAAGTTTGTTTGTTTGAACACGCTAATCTCAGGAATCACTGGTCCGATTTGAAAAATTCTTTCGGTGTTGGATAGTCCATTTATCGAGGAAGGCTATAGGGTATATATCATCACGCTACTACTATTAGGAGCTGAGCAACAATGAAGAATGTTTCAAAAACGGGGGAAATTTTCACGCTACGGGCAATATAAAGCGCAAACGAAGTTGCGTGGGTCAGCTAGTTTTAAATAAGAGGACTTATATGGTGGACTTCTAAAATTAGATATTAAAATTTCTTTAGAACAACAAATTGGGAGATAATATAGTTGAAGACGATGAAGTAGGTATATTGTTCAACTTACCTTACAGAGGACCTCGACGGGTGTTGACATTTTCTTCTCGCTGATCCGCTCGTACTTCTGTTTCTTGGTGATGGCTTTCAAGCCCTGCCAGGGCAGCGAGCCTCTGCTCACAAACAAAAACGACACATATTGTGAAATCTGTCAATGATTCCTAACTTGTCAATGAGCCTAAACTAGAAAAACACACATTCATAGAGCCACACGGTAGGGAGTATCCATACGAAGGCGTTCTTCTCTGACAAAGTATAAGCCCAAATGAGCATATGCGTGTTACGCAGTATTTATTGTGCGTATAATAGTATATGTTTTGTTTTATTTGCTATGTGTAAGTTCGTAGTGACAGGCGATTGTTTTTAACCGACTTCAAATAATAAATATTAAAAATAAAACCGACTTCAAGGTATGTAGGTACTATCTTATGTCGTTTATGAACTGATTTTAATTATTCTTTTTTTTAATGGAAAGGAGATATCCCAACGGTGGTACCATGACAAGGACACTGAGATCTGATGATGGCATCCAAGAGAAATCGAGGGAAACCTCCGAAATTCGTAGGGGCGACTAATGCATTTGTTATTTTTTTTAACTGTTTGTTTCCGTGTGGTCCCATTGCAATTTAGTCGTTCTTGAAGTCGGTTTTTATTTTGTTGATTTTTTTTGTATTTCAGTCTGAAATGAGTGTGACGATTTCTCCCCGAAACAAAATTACAGACTGTTTCGTATAGGAAAAGACGCTATGGCTACTTTCCTCCGTTCGGTGACCCGTGTTGCTCTATAAAACAGACTAGACGAGATAACAACTGACGACCTTATTCATAAACGTTATTTGAATTTAACAAGCAGTTTTGCTATTTTAAACTTTAAAGTTGTAAGTTTACAGTTGAAAATAATTTAAGTTTAAAAAATTATAGTTGAAAATAACACAAAACTTAAAGTTAAATTACGTTTATAAATAAGGCTGAGTGTTAGCAATGGAAACGTAAACGTAAGTTGCACACAGATGTATAATTAGAGGATAAGGGTGTTTTATTTTTTGTGTTCTAATGCAATAAAAATCCAATATCGATTCTATGACTGCATCTAAAGCCCGAAAAAGATGTTTTACATAATTTACACCGTGTATGGTTTTATTTTTAAATCCAATCGGTAATTTTAAAATAAATATTCTCAAAGTAGTGTTTTAAGCCAACAAACTCCCTCTCCTAAAGACTAAAATCCTACATGGTTTAAGCAAGAGAATCAGTTTATGTATATGTAACTTGTATGATCTTGAACAATATATAAAAAACTAGCTGTTGCCCGCGGCTTTGCTCGCGTGGAAGTTGATTTTATGTATTTAATTAAAACTGTGTAAAAGTATGTATCAGTAATTTATTCATATTTCTGAACGTATTTATTTATTTTTGATCAATAGCCCATTTAAAAGAACTATCATACAAACATTCGACCCATATTTCATCCCTTTTAGGAACAGAATTCGCATTAATGCTGATAATGCATAAAGTTTCATGGTACTAATTTAAAAAATAACGGACTTCCATACAAACTTTCAACCCCTATTTCACCCCTTTAGGGGTAAAATATCCAGAACCGCTTAAATACGTCTTTACATTTTTTTAATCAGTAGTACATGAATAAAGTTTAATGTTTCTAACTTAAAAAATGACAAATTTCCATACAAACTTTCAACCCCTATTTCACCTCTTAGGGGTAGAATATGCAGAAACGCCTTAATACTTATTTACTCACTTTTAATCAGTAGCCCAAAAATAAAGTTTCATGTTTGCTACTTCAAAAATAACGAACTTCCGTACAAACTTTCAACCCCCATTTCACCCCCTTAGGGGTAGAATATCCAGAAACGCTTAAATACGTATCTACTCACTTTTAATCAGTAGCCCAAAAATAAAGTTTCATGTTTGCTACTTAAAAAATAGCGAACTTCCATACAAACTTTCAACCCCTATTTCACCCCTTAGGGGTAAACTATCCAGAAACGCTTAAATACGTATCCGCTCACTTTTAATCAGTAGCCCAAAAATAAAGTTTCATGTTTGTAACTTCAAAAATGGCGAACTTACTTACAAACTTTCAACCCCTTTTTCATCCCCTTAGGGGTAGAATATCCAGAAACGCTTAAATAGGTGTCTACTCATTTTTAATCAGTAGCCCAAAAATAAAGTTTCATGTATCTAACTTAAAAAAATACGAACTTCCATACAAACTTTCAACCCCTATTTCACCCCCTTAGGGGTAGAATACCCAGAAACGCTCAAATACATCTCTACTCTTTTTAAATCAGTAACACAAATAAAGTTTCATGTTTCGAACTTCAAACATTACGGACTTCCAGACTAACCCATATACGAAATGTCAACCCCTATTTCACCCCTGAGGTGTAGAATATCCAGAAACGCTTAAATACGTCTTTACTCTTTTTTAATCAGTAGTACACCAATAAAGTTTCATGATTCTAACTTAAAAAATTACGAACTTCCATATAAACTTCCAACCCCTATTTCACCCACTTAGGGGTAGAATACCAAGTAACGCTTAAATACATATCTACTCTTTTTTAATCATTAGCATATGAATAAAATTACATGTTTCTAACTTAAAAAATGACGAATTCCATACAAACTTTCAACCCCTATTTCACCCCTTAGGGGTAGAATATCAAGAAACGCTTAAATACGTATTTACTCACTTTTAATCAGTAGCCCAAAAACAAAGTTTCATGTTTGTAACTTCTAAAAAGGCGGACTTCCAGACTAATCTACATATATGCGAAATGTCAACCCCTATTTCACCCCCTTAGGGGTAGAATATCCAGAAACGCTTTAATACGTATTTACTCTTTTTTAATCATTAGCACATGAGTAAAGTTACATGTTACTAACTTAAAAAATAACGAACTTCCATACAAACTTCCAACCCCTATTTCACCCTCTTAGGGGTAGAATATTCAGAAACGCTGAAATACGTATTTACTCATTTTTAATTAGTAGCCCAAAAACAAAGTTTCATGTTTGCTACTTCAAACATAACGAACTTGCATACAAACTTTCAACCCCTATTTCATCCCCTTAGGGGTAGAATATCTAGAAACGCTTAAATACGTATTAACTCTATTTTAGTCAGTAGCCCAAAAACAAAGTTTCATGTTTGTAACTTCAAAAATGGCGGACTTCCAGACTAATCTATATGCGAAATGTCAACCCCTATTTCACCCCCTTAGGGGTAGAATATCCAGAAACGCTTTAATACGTATTTACTCTTTTTTAATCATTAGCACATGAGTAAAGTTACATGTTATTAACTTAAAAAATAACGAACTTCCATACAAACTTTCAACCCCTATTTCACCCCTTAGGGGTAGAATATTCAGAAACGCTGAAATACGTATTTACTCATTTTTAATTAGTAGCTCTAAAATAAAGTTTCATGCTTCTAACTTAAAAAATGTCGTACTTCCAGACTAACCTATACGCGAAATGTCAACCCCTATTTCACCCCTTAGGGGTAGAATATTCAAAAACGCTGAAATACGTGTTTAATCATTTTTAATCAGTAGCCCAAAAATAAAGTTTCAGGTCTCTAACTTAAAAAATGACGGACTTCCATACAAACTTTCAACCCTTATTTCACCCCCTTAGGGGTAGAAATTCCAAAATTCCTTTCTTAGTGGGTGTCTACTCAATAAAAGGATCCTACTCACCAAATTTCATAGTCGTAACTATCATAGTTTACGCTTGGCGATGATGAATCAGTCAGTCAGTCAGTCAGTCAGTCAGTCAGTCAGGACTTACTATTTTATAAGTATAGAAGACCCTTATCCTTGGAATACCCTCCGATAAATGGCCGAAAACTTTATTTGCTTTGTTTCTTCTTTAAACACTTCTATATCAAGCACGCAATGTATTACGATGTTACTGATATTTATATTTGTAGTACTGTAGTTACTGGTATTTCTCACACTCTTGAGAAGTACCAGTTAATATGTCGCTTATGGCAAATTACTACTTAATTTTATAAACAGGGAGAGTTTTATGATTTTTATTGACTACTACTATTACTTATTGACTACTATTTTATTGACTACTTGATCCATTGATACATATATGACCCCATAAGTAATCTGTGGAAAACGTAGTGGGTAGTATATCTACTAAGCTTGGTTTTTTTAATAACAACAATATGAACATTTGATATACAGCTGTTTGTGTTCCCTAAATCTATCTATACTAATATATAAAGCTGAAGAGTTTGTTTGTTGGAACGCGCTAATCTCAGGAACCGCTGGTCCGATTTGAAATATTATTTCACTGTTGGATAGCACATTTATCGAGGAAGCTACGACCAATAGGAGCGGAGCACCAATGAAGAATGTTTCAAAAACGGGAGAAAATTATCACGCTACGGGCAATTGTAGACGCAAACGAGGTTGCGTGGGTCAGCTAGGAAATAAATAAAAAACCACCCTAGATTTTGTCGGCCTCGAATCTATTTTACTCCTATTTATTTATTATTCCACAAAATTCGTGTCAAGTAAGTCATGATGACATTCGCTAACAGAATACGCAACCGTCAGTATTCAAACATGTCGGGACCTATGACTCACTCGCAAGAAGTCGGAACATGCAAGAGACATGGTATAACCAACGGTCAACCACAAACCGGAATATAAATCTCGTTGTTAAACGGGTATCGAATAACTTTATTTATTGTGCGTCCATCGAATGGTTACTCTCTGGGTTGTTTAATATTAAAAATTCAGGTAAGTACGTTTCGAATCAGGCACTACGTAGCATTTTTAATTTAAAGATATCGTGGTAAATACAAATTTACAGTCAATCAGACTGACTGACAGGCGAACAACCACCTGTTAATTTTGCAAAACTTTTATTTTGTTAGTTATCTGACTTCTTTCAATTTAAATTCTAGTTTAGCAACATCGATTTTATCACTACAATTTTTACTATCTCATATTGATCACTTACATATTTACCTAATGTATAGATCATTTGTACAAAATCATTTGTTTTCCTAATATTGAAAAGATATCAAAAATCTTCACCTCATAAAACCTTTAGACCTTTCGTGTATATATTTCATGAGGTACTGACGATTGATTCTTGTTGTTCTATTTTATTTGTATTTAACTGCTGGCAATACAGCTAAAAGTATATGACATATTGATTTACAGTACATTCCCTTATATACGGTCACATTGATCGCGCCGCCGTTCCACGTGCGGCATGCCGCCACAAACTCAAAAGGCAGGCAAATCAACAAGCAAAGCAAGTGTGATTTGTCAGTAACGTCGTTGTATGAATCGTATTTCACAATAACCACAATAGCGTGCGGGTGCACCGACACTATCTAAATGAATGGACTATACCTGGCAACACAGTCAAATACAGAGTGTTTAAGCAAACTTACCTGTTGAAATACATAAGCACGTATCCGAGAGACTCCATGTCGTCCCGTCGCGATTGCTCGATGCCGAGGTGGGCGTTTATGGACGCGTACCGAGCGGTGCCTGACACAAACAATACAATATCCTGGTAAATACCACCAAGTTTGAGGGCATTTCTAAGCTACATGTTCAATTGTTAATAGAAAGATAGATTCAAGTGAAAACTATGGAAGATGACGTTAATAATAAATCACTGTTCTAATAACAAATAAACTGTATTCAATTTTACCCAGGTACAAAAATCTATTGCCTAGACTAGTAACTTATTTCTATCGCTTTTAAGCAAATTGAAACCACAATTGAAAATCATTTAATAACAGCAAATTATGACGTCGTTACTTGTTATTGTAAATTAATGTTGTACCTGATGTTTGAATGATTAACAAAGAGCGAACTAATTTGACTATACAGTCAATTAAGGTATTCTTGATTAGTTCTATATAAGTAAAATATACGTAATAATGAATGTTAAGAGGGTTTATATGTACGTTTCATAAACTCATTAAAAAGCTGCACCGATTGAGCACAATTTTTTGTTAGATATACAAATCGTTCCAAAGATAGTTTTTTCTTCTTTATTTCTTACCAATACAATCACTATGTGCTACAGAGAAGCGTGGAAGAGTACTTCTACCATAAACTTTTTTATTTGGAGAATCATTAAGGACATACCTATACCTCCAAAGATAAGATACACAAGTATTACGGTGTTACCTTTTTATATTTGTAACCGACTTCAAAAAAGGAGGTGGTTATCAATTCGACTGTTTTTTTTATGTTTGTTACCTCGACGGTTCACCTAGAACCGATTTTGATGATTCTTTTTTTATTAGAAAGCTGGTGCTTCCCGTGTAGTCCCATTTAATTTGGTCCAGATTGTAGTCGCTTTTTTTTGTTAAAATTTGTGATTATTGAGCCTACCAAAGAGACTACTCGGCCTGATGGAAAACATGAGTAGAGTAGATACTGAATGCAGCACGGGAACCCACACCATGACGGCCTATTAAGATCATCACTTAGTATTAGTATTACATCAGTTAGTAAGTATCACTTACCGGTAAGATTCTTGTCCTCGCGATACGAGATGTGGGCCCTGGTGCGGAGATCCCTGAACTTCTTAGCAAGACCAAAGTCGATCATGTATAGCTTGTTGCAGTGACGGCCGATGCCCATCAGGAAGTTGTCAGGCTTGATGTCACGGTGGATGAAGCACTTGCAGTGGATGAACTCCACGCGGCCCAGCATTTGGTCTAAAACGAATATTATATTGGAGTTTTTTGGACTAGGACTTTGAACTAAATAACCTAACTGAGTCCATAAGCAATTTCCATAAAAAAAAATCCTTTAATTAAAGAGGATGTTATCAGTTCAACTGGTTTTTTTTTTGTTTGTTACCTCATAACTGTCGACTGGATCAACCGATTTTGTCGATTCTTTTTCTATGGGACATCTGGTGCTTCCCGTGTGGCCCCATTTAAATTGGGCCAGTTCTTGAAGTCGGTTCTTTTTTCGTTAAAATTTGTAATTTTTTAGTGATGTTTTGCTCCCTCAGTCGGTTCTTATTACACCCACGGAATGAATAGTGGTGATAACACTCTATATTCTTATTATTATTCAACAACTAGACAGTAACTAAGCATACTTGATACATACCTGCCAGCATAAGCACAGTCTTGATGGTGAACTGGCGTGAGCAGAAGTTGAATAGATCCTCTAGTGATGGACCGAGCAGGTCCATCACTAGGATGTTGTGATCTCTCTCGTAGCCGTACCATCTGTAACAATATATAAAATAATTAATAAAAAATCTATAGTGTTGTTACAAGGTCAATGGTATGAGTCGTTTATTTGGTTTCAATAGTATGGGAAGTTCAGTACCGTTTCCTTCTTGCTCTGTTTGTTACCATTACTTATTAGTTTGGTAGCTTGTTTGGTATTTTGAAGAAATCAAATGAGAGTTAAGAAAACATTGCAAAAAGTTTTTTATCACCATTAATACTCTAAAGAGAAAAAAGCAAATTTAGTAAAGAAAAATATATTAATGTCATTCTTAAGACAGATGTACGACGGTGTGCTAAGTTAATATAAATTCTGATATACTATTTTGTGTAGTTTGAGCCAATACATACCACAAAATTATTGTATACTAGCTAAACCCCGTGGTGTTACCTGCGGTTATTGTTGTACCGCGAGTAACGCCGCGGGAAAAGTAGCCTAGTTACTCCCTGGTTCATCAGCTACCTGCTAGTCTAGAAAGTCTCGTCAAAATCGATTTGACAAATTTTTAAATACATTTTTGGTATGTGTACCGTGTATACATATGCATTTAGTAAAAAGCGGTTTTTAATATTACAAACAGACACTCCAATTGTATTTATTTGTATAGAAGAACTGGGATACTTTTAGCATCTATACTAATATATAAAGCTGAAGAGTTTGTTTGTTTGTTTGTTTGAACACGCTAATCTCAGGAACCGCTGGTCCGATTTGAAAAATTCTTTCGGTGTTGAATAGTCCATTTATCGAGGAAGGCTATAGGGTATATATCATCACGCTACTACTAATAGGAGCGGAGCAACAATGAAGAATGTTTCAAAAAAGGGGGAAATTTTCACGCTACGGGCAATATAAGACGCAAACGAGGTTGCGTGGTCAGCTAGTTAGGTATAATATTAACCCGACACGTTTCACACGCGGCTGTCTGATTCTAAAATCGCTAACGCCTGTATTCTCTTGCATTATTGGCTTAGATTTTGTTTGGACCAAGTGACCTAGCATTGAGAAGACTTTATTCCCATACATTTGTTAGTCTTCTATTTGTTTGTAGAATGCAACGAGGGCCAGGATTGTGTTAAATGGTTTCTATCGTCTCATCTCACTCCAAATGAGACCGAGTGTTAGTAAAAAATCAGTAATTTATTTTAGTTAGTATACTTTTTAACAGATTCTAATGTTAACGAATGTGTGAACACCGAGAAAATGCAAGGTTATTCGAATTAACTTTTAATGTGTAGTACAATAGAGCCGTTATTATATTTCAAGATCAGAATACGATTTGGTTAGATGATTTAAGAACACTGCTAAAAGGAAACCATAGCTCAATAAATACATAGAATAAAATCTTCCGTCCGTCCTTTGTATTATTTTTGATTAAGTAGCGGTGTTTGACATTTATCTTACTATTTTCTTTAAGTGGATGGACTAATTTTTTAATTTTAAAATCTATACTTTAATATATAAAGCTGAAGAATTCTTTGTTTGTTTGAACGCGCTAATCTCAGGAACTACTGGTCAAATTTTAAAAATTATTTCTGTGTTAGATAGCCCATTTATTGTGGAATGCTATAAACTATATATCATCACCCTAAGACCTACAGGAGCTGAGCACCAATGAAGAATGTTACAAAAACTGGAGAAAATTATCACGCTACGGGTTAAAGGAGACGTTAACGACGTTGCGTGGGATATAAAGTGTTTATCTGCAGTATATAGACGTCTCTTTAGTTGTTTCTATTTTAAGGAACTAATTTATGTACATTATTTTACCAGAACCGTCACTGATACTGATGAAATAGGCCCAAAAACATTGTGCAAAATATCGTCATCATTATAACAGCAGGCGTAGGGATCAAGGAAATTAGCTAAGTTTTTTTAATGCTTCATTTCGAAAGCTCCACACAAACTTTGTAGAAATAACAGAAGTTTGAAAGGGAATTTACTTAAAACACGTGACCAAGGCACATTTGCCACTCGTTTTAAAACAAACTGATTTCACGTGCGCACTTTCATGGCACGAGGCGGCGACGCGTAACATCTCTTGAGATGGAAGTAAAAACTTTTCTCTCGTACAATTGTTGGTGCTAACAGTGGTGATAGTTCACATTTGTTACGGTTTTTTTTTAATCAGAGCGGCCTTTTATTACGATTACTCGTTTCGAAAAGTTGACATAAACCAGGGTAGTAATCAGCAATTAAAATAAAAAAATACCTTGTGTAGTCACTCAGGAAACGATCATTTTAGAAGATAACTTAAGAAAAGGAAGATAAGCAGTGAAAGGACAATGTATTTACTACACATTCTATAAGCGACTAGATTATCTGTGGATATATTATGTGTCCTTAAATCTATACTAGTATTATAAAGATGAAGAGTTTGTTTGGTTGAAGGCACTTTTTTTATAGTAGGGATAGGTGGCAAACGAGCAGACGTATCACCTGATGGTAAGCGATTACAGCCGCCAATAGACACCCACAACACCAGAGGCTTCACAAGTGCGTTGCCGCCCTTTGAGGAATGGGGAAAGCGATGTTGGGGGTTGAGGTATGGGCCTACGGTATTCTCACTCACTCGGTGAAAGACAGCGCAAGCGCTATTTCACACCGGTTTTCTGTGAGGCCGTGGTATCACTCCGGTCGAGCCGGCCCCTTCTTGCCGAAGCGTAGCACTCCCACGGCAAAAATCTAATCCCATCACACGGCACTAATCACAGGAAGTTCTGGTACGATTTGAAACAAACTTTAATGTTAGATAGCCCAGTTATAGAGGAAGGTTATTGGCTACATATATCATTACAGAACGACGGAAAGAAGCAGAATGTCAATCTATACTAATATATAAAGCTGAAGAGTTTGTTTGTTTGTTTGTTTGTTTGTTTGTTTGAACACGCTAATCTCAGAACCCGCTGGTCCGATTTAAAAATTATTTCGGTGTTGGATAGTCCATTTATCGAGGAAGGCTATAGGGTATATATCATCACGCTACTACTAAAAGGAGCGGAGCAACAATGAAGAATGTTTCAAAAACGGGGGAAATTTTCACGCTACGGGCAATATAAGGCGCAAACGAGGTTGCGTGGGTCAGCTAGTATAAATATATAAAGCTCAAGAGTTTGTTTGTTTGTTTGTTTGAACACGCTAATCTCAGGAACCACTGGTCCGATTTGAAAAATTATTTCGGTGTTGGATAGTCCATTTATCGAGGAAGGCTATAGGGTATATATCATCACGCTACTACTAATAGGAGCGGAGCTACAATAAAGAATGTTTCAAAAACGGGGGAAATTTTCACGCTACGGGCAATATAAGGCGCAAACGAAGTTGCGTGGGTCAGCTAGTGTCAATATATATCTTTTAAGGTTGGTTCACTATTAACTTTTTATGGTAAGCCCAATTCTTCATGCTGGGCAATAGGACACGCAGACAAGCTTGCGTGGGTCAGCTAATATATTCGTATGAAACACTTTATATACAAGAACTCAGACCAATTCTTTTTAGACACACTTCTCTAAATACATTTCAGCCTTTCGTATTGCATAACTACTTACGGGCTTTCACGTGTATTACTAACATTAAAACTACTAACAAACGTCGTGATAGACCACAATTTAAAACGGAACTGGCGTTAAAATGTTTAACTTTTTTATTTGAGCTGAATTACATACTGGAGGGTTATTTCGAATCAAATATAAAACATTCTTATTATCGTTTGAATCGGGCGGTGTTACCCTCGGTTATCGTCGTACCGCGAGTAACGCCGCGAGACAAAGCTAGTCTAAAAAAATAGTCTATGTTACTCCCTATATCATCAGCTACCTATCAGTGAAAGTCCCGTCAAAATCGGTCAAGACGTTACAGAGATTACCCGGAACAAACAGTTAGACAGACAAAAACTGAAAAAAAAAACCTTTTTGATATATGTACGAGTATTTATTTTTTATTTAGTGTTACTAAATGCATACGTATGTACATATGCATTTAGTAAAAATCGGTTATTTTAATATTACAAACAGACACTTCATTTTTATTTATTGCATGCGGTAGTTCCCGTTTCCTTGGGAATACGGGAATACAATATACCGCCCGCGTGTATGTCGGTTAGTCGTTGTGTAGCCTATGTGTTATTCTAATGTATAAGCTATATTACTGTAAAGTTTTATCCAAATCCGTTCAGTAGTTTTTGCGTGAAAGAGTAACTAACATCCCTCACTACTTACCAAACTTTCGCGTTTATAATATTAGTAAGATGGCACGCAGGGAGTATGTAGCATTCTAGTGATAAAAGAATTTTTGAAATCGGGCCAGTAGTTTTTGAGTTCATTTGTTACATACAAATATCTAATCTTTCTTCATTATAATATTAGTGCAGATAAAAGGAAAATAATTTAAAGTAGTAATATCTCATTCTAAAACAAATCTAGATTCTCGCATCTCAAAGCATGCATATATGAACAGATTTTATCAGCATTTCGAATGCAGACTTTCGTCACTTCACAGATATCTACGTCACAATCAAGGATGTAATATTAGTTTACGCCGTAAACAATTATCTACGTCACGATTTGATGAAGGCAAGACTGACTCACAATATGATTGTACTTTTAAATATCTGTCTCGATTATACGTTAAATAATTACTCATTTTGTAAGTGGATAAACAAGGCATTTTGCTTGTTTCAGGAAATGATATACACATCTAAATTAGAATAAAGTTAGTAGAATTTGTAGTTTTTCCTGACTATTGACATCTTTATTTGTGAAGCCGTTTACTTATATTTTTAAAGGCCTACAAGTTTTATTTTGATTTTATGTTGGTTGCGATAACGTCATTTGGTTTGCCACAATTTCCGTTCCCCACGAAGCATGGTCAAATCATTTTTTTTTTGACAATATCGGAATTGAGGGCTGATTCCTAACACTTATGTTGACATTTGCATTCAAGAAACTTGTAGACATTACTGTATCAAGTAATAACGTGAACACAATGTTAAGTTATTAACTTATTACCCACTCATTATTCATAACTTAGCCATTATACTCACTGAGAAACTAAGATCGCTTCTAATTATACCGAACCACTGTTTCTTAATATCTATTTGTTTGTACTAGATTAGAATTTAACCGTGTCAAGGTAGCGTTTGTTTAGCATTTCGCATGTTTATTAACTCTCTACGTTTATTTTGTTATTTGATAGCTACCATGGCGTTACGAGATGCTGCAAAAGTAGAACATAACTCTCATAAAAACACACACTCATAACCGGTTACCCCCACTTGCTGAGACAATTTTGGTGTTCATAGAGCAGCAA
Source organism: Spilosoma lubricipeda (assembly GCA_905220595.1). NCBI lineage: Eukaryota > Metazoa > Arthropoda > Insecta > Lepidoptera > Erebidae > Spilosoma > Spilosoma lubricipeda. The sequence continues at coordinate 3,183,166 of HG992296.1, forward strand.
GGTAGAGTAGCCATAAGCAGGCGTTCTCCTCTATCAAGTTAAAAGTCTGTCAATCTATAATCCTAAATGGGCCAATGCATTTCACTGCACACTGTTATGACACCGAATAACTTTATGTGTGTGTGAGAAATTGTGAGTGTTTTGTATGTATTGTTATGTGTTAGTTCGTAGTGACAGGCGATTGTTTTTGTATGCAAAAAATGACACTCCCCCCTCCGGTTCACGCGCCTGTTACGCTTTAGTCAAAGTCAGAGTTTGAGTTGTTACTGTAGGCATAGTTCTCCCATTTCCGAACTAAGAGCCTGTATTCACTTTGATTAGTGCGAGTGCAAGTGCGTAGTGCAGGTGATCAATCATTTGTAGATAATACGTGTGGACCGCGAATTCGCTGTCCACACGTATTGTCTTGCACTTCACATCCGCACTCGTACTAATCAAAGTGAATACGGGCCTTAAGGCATAGTTGGCGACGTACATTTTTAAATCGAATTGTGTTTAATTCTGCAATGCAAACTACTTTGTGTAAATTATACAGCTAAATAGTGAAGGCGAAGTAACCAGTCTAGCATTTACTACGTCCACGTTCTTTATATTGGTGATGTTTCGCTCGTAACCCGACTGCATAGTACTATTGGCATCCTTCTACTCCTGACCTCAGTTTTATCAGTTGGACCATATGGGCACATTATATATATTCATTACCTGTAGTTCTACTGGTAGTATTACGAGCATTTTTTCTTGCCAATGATTCAATCGATTGGGCTACAGGAGTAAGTTTAAAAAAATACCTGAGTGAAATAATCCAAATATCTTTACAACTGTAATCATTTCGTTAATACGGATCAAATTTATTGGTTCAATAAATACAACAATACGTTACGTATGACTAATCAAAGGTATACTGGTATAATAAATACTTTGTATAATTATAATTATGTAATATCTTTGGTGAAACCTTAAAACTAATATGTATGTATTGCAAAGATTTCATCTTGTTTATAGAACGGTGTTGGTAAGAAACAACAAACTAGTCGTTTCGACGAGGAAGTTTTACAATGTAGGATGTTTGTAGTCGTTTGTCATGGTAACGTATAAAGCAACCGTGTTTTAGCAAGGTTCAGTATTAACATAATTATTACATATTAAGTTTTTTAGAGATTATTTATCAATACACTTAAATCATGATTAATTGATATGTGAAATGATACTCATCATTTACTTTTCTACCTGTGGAAGTAGTTAGAACCTAGAGATGGAAATATGTTCTAGATTATACCTAGTCCTTTATACAAGACGTAAATGACTTAACGTTGAGAGATGTCATTCCCATTTGATGGTTTTATATTAACGTTTACGTTTGTACAATGTCAACTTGGCTAGGGGGGCTGGTTCCCCTGCGACAGGTACCCGCGATGGCGTGCGGTTGGAGTCGGTTCGAGTCCAACAATCACCCTACCGGTCGTCCGTCGGGGAGTATCAGAGGGGATTTACGCACGATAAAGGGTTGGTTAGAATTCACTTTGTTTGTCTAACATTGAGTTCAAGTAACATGTGAGAACTGCGTTATTCGAAAATTAATTCGGTACATTTTTGTACAAAATAATCAGTAACATCAATCCTACATGACCTATTTAACAGTGTCAAGGGGACAAACAAACCTAGCAGCAGGTAACAATATTCATTAGTGGTAAAAATAAATTACACTATTAAGTTTCCTTGTTGAATTATGCGATTTGAAATGTTATGTCAAATCAATACGAGCCGCGGTGGTATCTCTTGCGCAGATTTGCGCTTGATAGCGCAAGTGGTCAAAATTCGACCGTAATTTATTTATTTGTTTTTGTCATTTTTTAGTTTTCGTACTCCGTCCATATAATTTTCGTAGAAAGGGGTATAAAGTTTCTGTTTCATGATAAATCGATTAAGTAAGTCATTTTGATAAAAAAAAATATTATAGACAGCCAATAGTCCACTACTGGACAAGGGTCTTCCATAAAACGTATCAATCAGCTATAAATTTAAGATTTGAGACATTTAATCAGATTATTCAGATTATTGCATTAGACAATTATTCAGATTAAAGCACGTGTTTCACCTTTCCTCGGTGTGGCTCCGCCTATGATCATGACAGTAATTTGCCTGAAATTTATCAGTACTACCATACCTATTTATTTTTAACTAGCTGAACCCCGCGGTGTTACCCGCGGTTATTGTTGTACCGCGAGTAACGCCGCGGGACAAAGTTAGTCTAAAAAAAGTAGCCAAAGTTACTCCCCGGGTCATCAGCTACCTGCCAGTAAAAGTCCCGTCAAAATCCGTCCAGCCGTTCCAGAGATTACCCGGAACAAACAGACAGACAGACAGACAAAATTTTTTTTAACTACCTTTTTGGTATATGTATCGTGTATACATACATATGCATTAAGTAAAAAGCGGTTATTTTAATATTACAAACAGACACTCCAATTTTATTTATTTGCATAGAAGACTTCCAAAGTAGGAGCTTCTCAATTTGATTGTTTTTTTTTGTATGTACTCTGATTACTCCGTCAATTGTGGACTGATTTTAAAAATTATTTTTGTATTCGAAAGGGTATGCTCCCCATGTGATCCCATTGCCACTATATCAGGATCTGGTGATGGGATCCCAAGGAAATCGAAGGAAACCCTCAAATTTGTTAGACAGGTACTATGTTTTTAATACATTTTCTAATAGTTTTAGTAGTAGTTAGTTTCAAAGTTAAGATAGCAATAATAAACATTCCTTTCTTTTTCGTTCGTTGGAGTTTTATTTGAACTCCACCACATTTTTTTTATATTCATATTTCGTTTTATATTAAATCTAAACAATCTGGCCATCAAAACGTTTAGAGCCATTCAATACCCTCCATACCAATTAGGCATTTTAAAATAGTTCCACTTGATCCTCATACAAAAAAGTAAACCTGTATTTATAACTCTTTTCTACCAACGCATATTACATGTTTCATGTTTTGTCAAACGATATTCAACACAGCATGACGTAGGAAAACCCAAACAATGGCTGTTAAAGAAATCTTTATAAATGACTGCAAATCTACGCAGAAGAGGCTCACATAAACTCTTGTGCGCGCACGTAACACAAAATTGCGAATTACGTAATCAACTTTCTATCATTTCAAAGCCTGCAGTTTTGGCATCAAGAGCTTAGTTATGTGTATCGAAATCTGCTACACCTTGTTACAATGTGACATTGAATTAAGGTCAGACTTCTTATAAAGTAATATGAAGGTCTATCCAAGGATGTTTTTGGAATATTTAACAGAGAGGAAGCGGAACTCATTATTTGTACTTAAAATTCCCTGATGTGAAATCTCGCTGGTACATAATTACTTCAAGTTCAATGTATACTAAATAGAGACAAATATTAGTAAATCTATACATACAAATAATATAAAGCTAAACTTTTTTCCTTTGGTTGGACGCGATGTCAGGAAGTACTGGTCTGTCTGGTCTAATTTAAGGAAGTTTAAAAAATTGTAGCAACAAGTAACGAATTATTAAAAAAACAACCCGAATGCGTCAATATCTGCCATCTTTATTAGTAAATCCTTTGAACAACTCAAAACATAAAAATTACTGAAAATATATTTTTATTTTGATGTACCCAGTGTCACTCACACGACTAAGACGAATCTATTGACACCACTCACATAAAAATACGACAAGCCGTTTAGACTCTGGGCATGCCAAAGAAATATACATAATATACATTAATTCGAAAAACAACCCTCCTTCTTTCGCAGTCGGGTAAGAATGGTAAAATACGCGTAAAGAATGGCGCTACAGAAACGGTCAAAGTTTTGCAAAAATAATGCAATATAGAATAGTCCTGGGTGTACCTAGTTTGTGATCAGAGTACGGTGTGTAAAGGTGTAAGGGTATTATTAAACTAATCTTACCTTATATGTGGTATGCCGATGCCCCCTTGGAGCATCTTATATACTCGGCTTTCATAGAGAAGTTGCGGGTGCCGCGCCTTTATAGATTCTATCTTCACTGCTACCTCCTATAGACAAGGAAATTGTTTATTAGTAACTTATGGACCAAGGACGAACCACACGGGAAGCACCAGCTTTTAAATTAAAAAAAAATAATTAAAAATCGGTTTACTCAGTCGAAAATTCTGAGATAACAAACTTAACAAAATTGTTAAAACTTAAAAAAATTATATTTTGGTATATGTATCGTGTGTACATACATACACATATACATTTAGTAAAAAGCAGTTATTTTAATATTACAAACAGACACTCTAATTTTATTTATTTGTATAGATGAATATTGCAGTACATTTCTATACATTTAAAAAAATTTAATTCACGTTTAAAATGTAAGTGCTAAAATGACATTAATGACAACTATTACAGAGGTCAAGGTGTATTATCAAATGACTATTGTTTATTTCTCAAAATTTCGATACAATAGCCGGGGCATTGTCATCGACAACAACCCTTGTCCCACTGCAAGGTTCGGGTCTCCTCTCAGGAGAGGGTTAATAAGGCCCTACGTCCCCACGATGGCCGAGTGCGGGTTGGGCACTGGCAACACAACGTTGTGGCTACATAATTTTGCCATTGGTCGTTTTTAAGCCGCCCAAAAGCTTCCAACTTTGCGGCCTTAGCTTGGGGTTGTTTTCTACCATATACGATCGACCTATGGCCATTTTTTATTTATTTATTTATTTAAACTTTATGCACACATGTACAACGGCGGACTTAATGCCCAAGGCATTCTCTACCAGCCAACCTTTGGGTGATGTAGAAATTTTGTGAGGTAGGTGCATCATGGTGGAAGTCGGAGGTTATAATTGCCATCAAAATAATTTGGTACTGACATAATCTAACATAATACGACTACAAATATACATTATAATATATACACATACATAAATACACATACACATCAATATCTAAACCTAACATACGTACACTGTGAGTAGGTACTAAATTGTTAACTAATGTTTTCCTGCCATTTCGTTAAGAGGTAGCTTTTGACGTTCTTTTTGAATGAGACTCGACTTGTTGATATCCTGATTTCTAGTGGGAGCGTGTTCCATAGCAGTACAGCTTGCACAAAGAACGAAGAGTTCACGAAGTCGGAACTGTGAGAGGGACACAAGAGAAGCAAATTGTTAGATGAGCGAAGATTTCTATCATGATTCGAGGATAAGAAACGGAGGTATGGTTCAAGGTAAGTAGGTGAAAATGGGGAGTTGAGGAACGAAAAGAGATAGTTCAAGGCTCGCTGACTGCGGCGCTGGCCATTTCTACAGTTCTGTTGCGCGATATGAAAATTAAGAAAGACTAAATTCTTATTTTAATTTTCATGTTTGGCCCTGCCAAAATGACTCTACTCTGCCTGATGGAAAACATAATCAGAATCCAAGATTGGTGGTCACCATACTGCGAATGCAGACAATGGCGGGCTAGTGACGATTCTACATCATTGGGCCACCGGTCTCGCACTCACCAACGAAACACGACAGCATGATCGCTGTTATTTTAGGTTGATTTTCTGTGCGAGGGTAGTACCGCCCCGGTCGAGCCGGCCCGTTCGTGCTGAAATCAGCGTGGCTCTACAACCTTCCACCATATTTTTATTCGGCGTGGTTTAGTAATTCAAAACCTTCTTTCTAAGGAGAGGCCAATGTCCAGCAGTTGACCATTAAAGGCTGTTAACGATATTAACTTCCTCACAATTACTCTTTGTCAGTTCTTTGTATGAAGTTTAAGACCCCCATATACAACACTTTTAATCGGCCGATAGTTTTAATTTGTAGGCAGTTGTCGGCCGATACCGAATCGTTATAGTGTGCGCGCACATTCATGCATCTTCATACTGATTAACTATTTCAGAACTGATTTTTTTTTTCTATTCTAAGGAGGAAATTATAATATTTCAGGTAGAAAAAAAACAAAAATAAAACAAAATACGTAACATATTACGACCTACATGAACAATTGAGTGCAACTGTTTTAAATTTCAAAACTTAAATTTGTTTGTTGCATTCAAACTGCAATATATTTTAGATTTTTGTGCCCTGAACGTCAGGTCTGAAAGGATTAAGAAACCAACCAAACTATACGCCGATCGAAAGTCTGCAGTTTATGGGGGCTGTCTAAAGGACACCGGAATTAAGTAACGGAGGCGCTGTCAATGACAAAATACAAACATAAATATATAACGGCTTACGAGTTCAAGTATCGATTCCAAAGGAACCGGTTACAAGTTTATTGATCAAGCACTGTTACTGTACAAAAATTGAGTCTCAATTTCAAGTCTGTATTTGGTCTGCATTGGAAGTTTTGAACAGTGTATATGATATTTTTGAATTAGGGTTATGATTTGATTTTTAAGAAAGTAAGGAAAAGAAAAACATTACGCCAGCGACAGCAAAAAAAGGATAGCCTAGAGTCTAGCCCTTACATATATGCTATGCTGATGATATGAATGACTATTCTAGTCGAGGATAAACAAAAATCACGACGACCTAAAAAAATATCTGTACAAATAAAAAAAAAAGGAGCGTCTGTTTGTAATATTAAAATAACCGCTTTTTACTAAATGCATATGTATAACAAAGTACATATAACAAAGATGTAGTTAAAAAATGATTTGTCTCTCTGTCTATCTGTTTGTTCCGGGTAATCTCTGGAAAGGCTGGACCGATTTCGACGGGACTTTCACTGACAAAAAGCTGGTGATATAGGGAGTAACTACGGCTACTTTTTTTAGACTAGCTTCGCCCCGCGGCTTCACCCGCGGTACGACAATAAGCGCGGGTAATACCGCGGGGTTCAGCTAGTAAAAAAAAACTACTAAATTTCAATAGATTTGTAATATAGGCCCAGGTGAGGCTATTATAAATTTAATCAAGTATTTAATTAGGTTAGTTAAACTTTATTATTTACATAAGAAATGAGCACACGGGACTTTATATCTTCAGTGATCCTAACAAGTACACAACACAATATTAGCAAAACGAAATCTGTTAATTTTTAAAGTAGTGTGCGTGTGTATGTGTGTTTGTGATCAATACACATATCACACAATGATAAACTACTTAACAATTCTACTCGTTATCTTCTTGGTCTATAAAACCCGTTGTGTCTGATAATGTACGCATCAAAACACACACTAATACTTATATGGCGACGGGCAGCTGGTGATTCATAAACCCTACTAAGAAACTTTGTTCATACTTCAAACTGGTTTTGGTTTTAACATTTTGTTTGTTGTTACTTTCTAATCTATATATACTTATTTACTTCATACATAAAGCTGAAGAGTTAGTTTGTTGTAAGCGCTAATCTCATGAACTACTGGTGCGATTTGAAAAGTAATTTCAGTGTTAGATAGCACATTTATCGAGGAAGGCTATATATCATCATGCTAAGACCAATAGGAGCGAAGCGATGCGGATACGGACAATAAGAGACGTAAACGACGTTGAGTGTGTCAACTAGTTTTAGGATATAACCAGAAGTGTTTTAGGTATCTAATTGTAATAATATTTTTTACTAGCAGACCCACGCAACCTCGTTTGCGTCTCCTATTGCCCGTCGCGTGATAATTTTCCCCCGTTTTTTAAACATTTTCATTGGTGCTCCACTCCTATTGGTCTTAGCATGATGATATATAGCCTATAGCCTTCCTCGATAAATGGGCTATCTAACACTGAAAGAATTTTTCAAATCGGACCAGTAGTTCCTGAGATTAGCGTGTTCAAACAAACAAACAAATTCTTCAGCTTTATATATTAGTATAGATTAGACCAAATACATGATATTAAATACTAGCTTGTGCTCGTGGTTCCGCCCGCGTGTATGTCGGTTGTCGTCTGTAAAGAGTAGCCTGTTCTTCTTCAAGAATCAAAATACCTCTAAGCCAAATTTCATTGAAACTCGGTACAGCGGTTTAGCCGTGAAAGAGATTACTTTCGAATTTATAGTATTAGTAGGGAATAATTTTAGACAGTTGTTCCTTCATTCTTAAGTAACATTAGAATAAAACTAAGATATTTTTTTTTAACAGATTATGTTTTTACTTTTTCACATGAAAGTATGTCTGAACTAGAGTAAATCTGTGTTTTTTGGAATTTTAGTTCCTTTTTATATTAATTAAAGCAGCAATTAATTAATATGTTTTCCAGTTCATACTTTGTACTGCATTTGAAATAAAGTACGTATTCCATATTGTGTGACAAAATTATTATATTTTAGTAAAAGCAGGACAAGAATAGCTAACACTCTCACACCTACAAGATTAAATAAGAAGAAAAGAGACAGGAACAATTAAAGCGACGAGCACGACAATGCACTTTGTTGCTACGAAGTACACGAATAAGCGTTTTGTTCTCGAGCTGGCGTTATGCGTCACTAACCAGGCATTTAGTGAAAAAAAACCTACTTCCTACTAACTTTTTTAATACGCAAGTTTGTGACGACAGATTACACTACGGGTCAGTGTCGAAAATCGAAGACCTTTTTGGAAAGATACAGGGGCATAAAACAACATTCGGCATTGTGGCGCCACTTGAAAGCTGTCCAACTGAGTACTGGTGAAGTGTAAGAGGTCGCAACGTTCGATTTTTCTCCCTTGTCACATGATTTTTGTACAGACGGAATAATGTATTATAAGAGGTATTAAAACTGTAGGGAACCGGTGCCGCTGGTGGTTCACAGGACCCATAAAATTTCGACACGGGTCCGTAGTAGTAGTAAATGTTTGGATGTTTGTTACTCTTTCACGCAAAAATTATTGTACGGATTTTTTTATCGCTATAACTGACATAAACGGGAGCGGAGCCTCAGGTAAAAGCTAGTCTCACAAATGCAAAAGTTTGAGAGGAACTTTTGCATTTGTCAAACAATCCATGTACGGATGTTCATTTCTCTTTAAGTTACTGAACGGATTTAGATAAAACTTTACAGTAATATAGCTTTTACATCAGAATACCATTCAGGCTACTTTTTACTGCGACAACCGACATACACTCAAGCGAACCCGCACGCAAATGCTAGTATAGTTTAAAAAAAACTCAAAAACACCTACAAAAGTCGATTATAAACAAACAAACATACAGGTAAAGCTATAATATCGTGTTAAAACCATAATAAAAGCGCAGATCCATCGCGATTCTCTCACTCGTGGGACGACGATCCCAAAGGATGTAACACCAATGATTGACCTATTTTAGTAATGACAACTCAAGGAGCTCTAATGACTACCTACTTATATAAAAACAACTTTTAGGTTAAGAATATTGGACATCGTTGTGCCACTAATTAGAAAAGATATTAAAATTTTGGTCCCAATACACTATTCCAGTTTCATGATACGATAAGAACGCACATTGATTTTTAATATGTAAACTAAAACTTACTTCAACTAAAATTGTTGGGTGATAAATGGATTGAAAAATATTTATGAGTTTCAGAGGTAGAAAATATCGCACGAAATTATGTAATAGCGTAATTTAAACACGAAATACGAAATAGAAACAGTACAACAAAAAAATATAAATGCGAAAGTAATTCTGTCTGTCTGTCCTGCTTTTACGGCCAAACGGCTGCATCGATTTCAATGAAATTTGGCATGAAGATACTTTGATTCTTGAGAAAGGACATAGGCTACTCTTTGCTGCGATACACCGAACCGACAAACACGCGAGCGGAGCCGCGCGCATAAGCTAGTTAATTATAGTTTAGCCAGTCTAGTCAGTGGTTTACCATTTCTTCACAAGACCCAATTGGGTAAGTTTAAATTGTGAATTTAGAACTCCATATAAATTTATTATAATTGAATTTATATATGTTTGAGACATTTAACATACTTGAATGACTGTAATGGCTCAATAACACAAAGGGTGGTGACACCCTTATATTATTCATTAAAGGGGTGACGTAAGAGGCGAGTGAAGGAGAAAACCACACAGGACAATGCCAAAAACTAATTAAAACAGTCCCTATAGCCACCATCCTGTCTGCGCATTGTGGCTTAGTAAACCAAAACCTTCCATGGACAGTGGACTGGTTCAAATAAAACTATATGAATGCACAGAGATCCATCCAAATATGTTGTAATAATACAGTTGTATAAATTACTTGCTGAACCCCGCGATGTTACCCGCGGTTATAATCCTACCACGAGTAAACGGTAAACGAAAAACGAAAAAAAATGCCTAAGTTACTCCCCGGATCATCAGCTACCTGCCAACGCAACAGATATCAGCCGAACACAATTTGAAATACATTTATGTACTGTGTATACATACACACGCATTTAGTAAAAAGCGGTTATTTTAATATTACAAACAGACGCTACAATTTTATTTATTTGTATAGATGTATAGATTAATAAATAAAATTAAATTGGTCACGAATTACTCATAAATGTGGTGACTCCCGCTCTGGCTCGTTCCTCGTGCAAAGGATGTCTGTTGCTATCCAGCGGGCCAATGCTACTAGTATCATGGGCACTTTGGCGCCGGGAACGATCCAGGGTGGGTTATTATAATGACATCAATGATTTGATTTTGTTTATCTATACTAATATATAAAGCTGAAGGGTTTGTTTGTTTGTTTGAACACGCTAATCTCAGGAACCCCTGGTCCGATTTGAAAAATTCTTTCAGTGTTAGATAGCCCATTTATCGAGGAAGGCTATAGGCTATATATCATCACGCTATGACCTACAGGAGCGGAGCAACAATGAAAAATGTTACAAAAACGGGGGAAAAATATCACGCTACGGGCAATAAGAGACGCAAACGAGGTTGCGTGGGTCAGCTAGTTTTAAAATATATGTACTAACTAGCTGAACCCCGCGGTGTTACCCGCGGCTATTGTTGTACCGCGAGTAACGCCGCGAAACAAAGTTAGTCTAAAAAAAGTAGCCTAAGTTACTCCCCAGATCATCAGCTACCTGCCAGTGAAAGTCCCGTCAAAATCCGTCCAGCCGTTCCAGAGATTACCCGGAACAAACAGACAGACAGACAGACAGACAGACATACAAAAAAATTTTTAACTACATTTTTGGTATATGTACCGTGTATACATACATATGCATTTAGTAAAAAGCGGTTATTTTAATATTACAAACAGACACTCCAATTTTATTTATTTGTATAGATTGCCTTCCATAAATTAAACTGTAATAATTAAAAGTATGATTTTAAATAATTGTCAAGTAATAATTAATTACAAAAATTTAATTAAATTAAGATTAATCGGTGTATAGTAAATATTGGACAGACTGTATTTGTGTTATGTTGCTTTTTGATAGTGCTTTTCAATTGTATTGTGATGACAAATCACTGATATGACCTGTAGATATACTACCAATGATCAATGGAGTTAGATAGGAGAACAACTAATTTTCTAAAGTCCAAGTGATATTACTGTTATGTGTGATAAATAACTTAAAATAAAATTTTGACAATTTACTACATATTTCAAGACAAAATCAATACTGTAAATTAATGTAATATTTGAATTCAGACAGACTCCAAATGAATAAACCATTTACATTAATAAATTAGATAAAATATTAATACATTATAAAACAATGTTTTTATTAAGTACCTTTTACACAGTTTTGTTTGGGTTTGCTTCCTGCTCAGGACAAGTATTTTGTTAGCCGAGGATCGAACTAAGTGGCGTGCAATTGGAGAGGCCTATGTCCAGCAGTGGACTGCGATAGGCTGATGATGATGATGATGATGACACAACGTCATCTAGTCCCAAGCTAAGCAGAGCTTGTGGTACTAGACAACTTATACAAATACATATATACTTTTTTTGTAAATACAAGTATATATGTATATCTATTACATGGCAGTTCAATCTCAAACTAGGCAGTCTGTATAACATTTTCGTATGTATTTGTCATACATAAACTTTAACTCGGAATTTCTAATTTCTTATTCATTACTGCACAAAATTCACTTTGAATGGATTAAATTAGTCAGAAGGTACTTGATATCATATTCTACCGAAAACTAAACCAGTTTAAAAACATATAAACAAAAAAAACAATAACACAAAAGTACTGATAAGCCTAAAACTTTCATATGTTATCACATTATATATTTATTGTGCAATACTACAACCATACAAAATATATGTTTCATCAAATGATTCATTATAACTCTATTGCAGTCCATTGCTAGACATAGGCCCCTCATAGTTAGGCTAGTCATACACGGTAGGGTGTACCTGACAAGTTTACCTACACAATAACCACCATTAGGTTAACTTGAGCTGAGTAGCGAACATACCTACAGTTATGCAACATACACTCCAGTTTACCTGTAAAGTTTAACTGTACAAGCAAACCTGTCAGGTATATACCCAATGTATATGGCTATCTTTAGACAATATTCAAACTCAAAACTCAAACTATATCTTATGACATAAATTCAAAGTTGTATGAAATAGTCTCAACCCTTAATGTGACTTGCTCAACACATAAGTACATTAGCAATCTTCTTTTATATAATTTTATTCTAAATTCTAGCAGATTAATCTAAACTAAGTAATAATGTTACTACTGTAAGCAAACCATAAATCAAAATTAATCTTTATCTATCGAAAATTCATTATACGCCTACATCCATCTACAACAGCCCATTACCAAGGGATAAACCTTCTGAGAAGAAAGGGCAAATGAAATCACAGAATTTTTTAACTAACTTTTTCAGCTTCACCTGTGTCTTTGTTTGTTTGTTACCAACTTTTGTAAGCATGTTTTTTTAAATGACATTTATTATGTAATCAACAGATAGAGATTGTGGCATCATTAAATTTACAACTTTTTTCTTTTTTCATGTTCGGCGCTGCCAAGTGACTCTACTCTGCCTGATGGAAAGCATAAGCAGAATCCAAGAGTTGTGGTTACCATAGTCATTGAAAATGCAGATAATGCAACAACGTAGCTTAGACAATACAACAAAATAAATTATTGTTATCAAATTAAAATAATCAAATATTAGAAATCAACGCTAAATCATGGAAATTACCAAAGAAGTACAGAACTATGTTATTCTTCTATGAGCCAATTCAACATAGACAAAAAATGAGAAGTTATCAATCATTTTCATCAATTTAAAATATGGAAATAACATTTTAAAGGATAGTCTGAGTCATAGAAGCCATTGATCTCTTAAAGGATGTGAAGAACAGTTACTCATGCATTAGTTTAGGCTTTATTATATTAAATTCATAAACAATGGTACCATTACTAAGAACTTTTAAGGCAAAGTGTTCAAGTAACTTAGAAAAAGGGCTTTCTATACAAAAATGGAGTATGTAAAGAAACATGAACATGATACAAGTGATTTCGAAAGCGTCACATAATCCGTTGCCACAATGAATTATTGCAAAACACAACAGCTGTGACTTGAGACATGAACAATCAGAGAAAATACCACGAGATACTCAATATATAGTTTCATTGTCGACTTGTCCATAATTGCCAACTATGTTATTTAACTGTAAATTGTGAAACGCTTCAGACAAACCTAACAGCTTATGCCTAAAAGCTGATATGAAGTCAATATTGCTCCCTGTATCAAACAAATACGCCCTGACCGCCATTTTCAAGAACAAAAACCCCGAAATACACGGCCGTCTTGACAAGAAAACGTAGCTTACAAGTACATTGAAAAACTATTTTGTTTTATAGATATTTTACCTCTCCATCGTTGACGTTTATTCCTAGAAAGATATCTCCGAAGCTCCCACCGCCAAGTTTGCGGACAACATTGTATTTTTCAGCTATTACTATATGTTTCCGAGCCAACAACATGCGTTCGAAGGTAGCCATTTTCTTTTTCCTTCATCACTCGTTGTCACTAAAATTATAGGTAGCCCATCGCACCGAGTGAAATGTTAACACAACACTTTGTTAATTTATCGTTTATTACAGTTCAAAAACACGACAGACCGTAGAAACACTACAAAAGTCCACTGAAAATCATTTTATTACGAAGTCTAAAAAGTATCGTCAGCCTATTTCATATGACGTCACAATGGCAGTGTTGCAAGCGTTTGGAAACGTTTCAAATCTACCATGGTAGACCACGATGGTGTTGCCATGAAGGCACGATCGATACTACTGGTTACGTGTGTTTTACGACTATCGCCTCGTATGGCAAGACAAGTTATTAAATTACTATGCATTTTATTATTTTAATATTATGTGTATTAAGGCAACGCTTTGATTGTTAAAATCCTAATAAGTTATTAGAAATTAATGTAGTATGTAATTTCTCCTATTTTAAATAAATTTCATTACTTATAAATAAAGGAAATCTCGCAGTGCAGTTCTAAAAAGCATCGCGATTAAATTTTAAACGTGTGAGTGCGAGACCGGAGGCCCAATGATGCAGAAGCTTCACTAGGCCGTCATGGTGTGGGTCACCATGCTGCATTGTCTGCATTGGCAATGGGTATGGTGACCACCGCTTTTGGATTTCGTTTATGCTTTCCACGAAGCATAGTAGAGTCACTTTGGCAGGCCAACTTAAAAAAATGTCACGGTGGCGCTGCCTTGTTGGTCTAGCGGTTAGCGTAAGCGAATGTCGATCCAGAGTCTGGTTTGGTTCCCGGTTTGGGCCAAAAAGTATTATTGGGTTTTTCTTACAATAAATTGAGTATAGAAGCTGGCGGTGTTTCACGCCCGTGCCACGAAGAGCACGTTAAGGCATTGGTCCCAGTTTTCATGAACATTCATGACAATCGTTATTATGAAGTGAATATACTGACAACTAGCTCAAACTATGAATTCTGTTCGTTCTCAGGATTGTAGAGGTCTGATGCCAGTCGCTCTGTTAAAAAACTAATATTCACGTAAAACCGATTAAATACTGTCTACTAGAGCCAACCCCAAATAATCTTGTTAATAATAAAGACTATGAAGAAGAAACGACACGAGGCCAACAAAGCGATAATGCTAAGGATACATTCCTTACATAGGGTAGAGAATTTGGAGACTTTTTTTTTTACACTCATCTAGACATATCCTAATAGAATCGGGAGAGGGCTTATCCCGGACGAACACGACGTCGGCGGCGATACTAGCCGTCGACAGGGCCGCAGGCTGCCAGAGAGTGGAGACCTCTGGTAACAGATTAATTAATGCGGTCAGCGGTAGGAGTGCGGTCTGGTCCCAAAACTACGGTCAGGCCGCAACATAAAGGATCGGGTCGAAAGGCAGGGCGAAGCCCAGGCTTTCCCCAGGATAGAGTCTGATAAACGCAGCATGGTCCGGGTCCTCTTCAGAGCAGAGCCTGATCTGTATCAGGCCGTGGTTTTTAGTGGAATTACCCACATACCTGGCCCTTCAATCCCCGAGGAGTCAGAAATCCGAAGGGATATTCCACACGCCAACAAAAAAAAGACATCCTAATCACCTCATGAATCGTTTTTTTTATAGTGGACAAACGTGGAGACCGGTCTCCTGCTGGTTAGTGATTACTACCGCCCATGGACATCCGCAAGTCACAAACGCCTTACCATCATTTGAATCAAACGAAAAAAATGCGCAGTCTTGTTGAAAGAATTCAGCTAGGTATCCGGTGAGAGAGATAATATTTTGGGGTGCTTGTGGAAGTACTTTAGTGAATATGCAGTTAGCGTTTGACAACAAGCGAGCACGCTGCCATACGTCGCGATAACATCGCCATGTGTATACACATTCTATGAAACTGTATAGAAATAAACGACGATACCATCACTGCGATTCTCGCGGTCGTAGAGTCCCGTCATTTCCAAAACATCATTCTAATAAGAAATCATGTATTATTTATACCTTTTTCGTCAATGTGTGTGTAAGTGCAATGTGTTTGATAAGCAAAGATAGTTTTGGAGTAATCAGTTTGGAAAGATTACAGGTTTAAAATAGGAAGATAAAATTAAAGGCAGTGTATATATTTTTGGCGATCTTGTGATTGAATGTATTATATTATATTTATAGTTGTTGGATTAGTATACAAATAAAATTACTTGCCCTGACCATCTTATCAATGCAGAACCTAAACTGCGGGGGTTAGCAACTTTGGCAGCTGATTTTTTTTATGTTGTTAGCACCAACTAAGAGTTTTCGGAAATTGCAACACTAAGAGAATAAAATAAAGTATGTATTTATGAGGATAAAATAAAATAAGCTAGTCATTCATACAAATAAATAAAATGGAAGTGTCTGTTTGTAATTTAAAATTTATAGGTTGTCGCTTAATGCATATGAAAGTATACAGGTACAGTACTTACAACAACAAAAACCATTTTTAAAATTTTGTATCTGTTTGTAATCTAATCTCTAGAACGGCTGGACCGATTTCAACGGGGCTGTTACTGGTAGAGAGCTGATGATGATATAAGGAGTAACTCAGGCTACTTTTTTAGACTATCTATGCCTTGCGGCGTTACCAGAGGTTGTTGTTATAACTATACAACAGCAACCGCAGGGCTCAGCTAGTTTTAAATAAGAAACAATCATGTGAGAGATACAGACAATTAAGATCAACCCAAATAACATTTTTGTCTGTCTGTTTGTTCCAGGTAATCGCTGGAACGGCTGGACCGATTTTGACGGGACTTTCACTGGCAGCTGATACTTCAGGGAGTGACTTAGGCTACTTATTTTAGACTAGCTTTATCCCGCGGCGTTACTCGCGTTACAACAATAACCGCGGGTACCACTAAAGGGCTCAGCTAGTAAACTAATATAAATAAAGGTACAACAACAACTGCAAGTGGCTAGTATTAAATATAAATTACCATCCATAAATGAAGGTTTAATTGGTATTTTTATTAGTCACTATTACTTTTCCTTCCAATTTACAATCCTGTCTACAATTGATTGTTCTTGTATTTTCCTGTTCACTTAGCATGGCAATAATAACTAGATAGTCAAACTTAATTGTAATATTCGTCGATTTCTGCATGAATGAACCCGTTTCACTTGACAAGTCATAGAAGACCAACCTAAAATGACAGCATTTATGGTGCTGTGTTATGTATGTGCATGCTAGACCAGAGGTATGCATATCAAAAGGCCATGTAAAGAGTGTCAGTCGCCATGTTGCCTTGTAGCCAAACCAGAACTCTTAGATATTGCTCATGCTCATTCTATCCATCAAGTACAGTAGAGTCACAATGGCAGGCTCTAATACATATAAATAAGTATTACATATTAAAATGCATTTAGTGAAAATCTGTTGATTTTAAATTACAGATTTTTTATTTGTACAGACTTATACAGGGTGTAACCAGACGTCTACCGAAAACGAAAGAGGTAGTTTCAGCACCCCAAAACCTATTAAAAAAAACAAACAGTTGCCCTTAAAAAAAATTGTAGCCGGAAAAAACAATGTGTCAAGATTTTTATTCATTTCAGAAGCCAGCAATGTATTGCGTGCACCGTGTAGCTAAGTGAATGTCTATTTATAACTATTTAATTTAACTACCTACGAGTCGGTACAGTTGCTAATGCCTACTAATGAAAATAGGTAGTGACTTTATACTCTACTTACTGTAAGGTCTTTTTTTATCTTTTCTTAAAATCTTATGCACCGTTTTATGAAATATTGCGGTTCCATGACCTCTAATTACCTTCGCCGCAGTTCGTGTTCCTACCCGAGGATTTCTCTCAACAAGAGCCAAGACCTGTTCTTCCACTGGAAGATCAACTTCTCTGCCTCCTCCATGCCTTTGGGGTGTAATCCTCTCATTATTCAAAACTCTCTGGTAGACAGCCGTGATGACTCTAGCATCAGAACGGTGACGGTTCGGGTACCTATCACGGTAAATACGCAAGGCCCGTGATGCATTTCCACGAGCTTCACCATAGCACATAATCATTTGTCCATATTCCCTCGCACTAAACATTATAAATAATCACTATCACTGTTAAAATAAAAGAACCTATTCTAAAAATAACTTAACACTAAAATTAGGTAAAAATAGAATAAAAAACGAAAAAAAGTACTTAATTAACTTACTACACCTACTAAAAAAGGAAAATTAGAACACAAATTAACTTTCGCGCAAGGCAAGTACCGAATTGCAAATTATAATGCACCACGCAAGCGTTCAGCCAGTACGAAAATTGAAGACCAACTAGCCGTGGTCAGTAACCAATAAATGTATAATTAGAGACACGAAAAAAGTATCGATACTTTTTGGTATTGAGTACTTTACATTTTGGACTGGTATCGTATCGATTAAATAATCTTTAAAACTTGCGACCTTAAGGCAATTACAATCCGTTAACAAAGAAAAAGATCGCCATTAGACCTCGGTAAGAAAAGTACTAGATACTTTTACTCAATGAGTACTTTTGGACAGGTACGCATCGATTAAGAAATTAAGTTCTAAATGGGTAATCTTCAAAACTTGCGATCTTACGGCAATTCCTACCCGTAAACTAAAAAAGAAGGTCTCCATTAGGCCTCAATAAGAAAAGTACTCGTACACTTTTACTCACTGTATGTATGTAACGGAATCTTTTAACTTCGTTTTCACCTACTTCTAGGAGTATGATTAACTTGAAATATTACACAGAGCCAAAGTCCGATGACAATACAATAATGTGAAAAAAAAACAAATAGTCTTTTTTCTAAAAAAAAATGTTTTAAAAAGTAAACAAACACGCTTTGGTAAACATACCAAACTAAAAAGTAGAAAAGAAATAATAGTTTAAAAACTAATAAACACGCTTTAAAAGCAATCTAACTATAAAGTAGAAATTAATTTAATGTCAAATTCATGAGTACAGTATCGATACTTTCTATTCGGTACCGTCTCCCTATTTTTAATATTTACTAGATAAATTAATGTTCTTTGACACACGCCGCCAAAAGGAGTTTCGGTCGCGTCGTAGGTAAATATCTACGACGCGACATCGGTACGCTTTTGTCGGCTAAAATCAAAGGCAACTAGTGCGCGCACCAAACGCGCCGCTATCGCGCGAATCCTCTGACTTTAGGTAATTAATAAAATGACGGAAGTTTCAAAGTTCTAGGGCTAGATGCACACGTAGGGTTTCTCGCGTTTTTATTACAAATTTTATACGAGCAGCACGAAATCAATGTTAGTTTTTTTCCGTTCGGCCAAAAATAAAAACATGTGTGCATAGTTGAAATTTTGTATTTTTTTATGGAATAGGGAGCAATCGAACTGACGTATCACCTGATGGTAAGCGATTACCACCGTTCATGGACACCCGCAATATTAGAGGCGTCACAAGTGGGTTGCCGGCCTTTGGGGGATGGGGGAAGGGTTTGGGGTATGGCCCTCCGGTATCCTCAATCACTCGATGAAACACACCGGTTTTCTGTGAGGCCGTGGTATCACTCCGGTTGAGCCAGCCCATTCATGCAGAAGCGTGGCTTTCCCACGGTATGTAAGAAGAGCATTCAGATTGCCGAATGGGGATTGCTAACCAGGAAACCGTAGGTGTGCACTGGTCCTAAAGATTACCCAATTCGTCGATCGGAGGGCGGTGCGGCCCACACGTCTAGGCCTAAGACTTCAGCCGCACGGTGCTAAGGGTTCGATTCCCAGGATAAATCTCTCACTTGAATTTTATTGAAAATGATTGTGATGAATGATTTCATTATACCAACGCAAAAAATAACACAAGTGTCCAGGATACCTATTCATTATTATTTAGCGTTGGTTGATAACATAATCCATCAGAAAGCCAGATTAGTGAGTGATTTCGTTTAAAGTTTTCCAGCATTTTCAAGTAAGTGAGTAGGTACCTACTTTATTACCTAAGAATTTAATAGCGTAGGAAAATAAAGTTTTGTACCTACCTAATACAAATTTATCTACATAGACAATAAATTGTTTATGCATATGCACGCTTCATAAAGTTAGGGTCTTACATTAACTTGTAATAGGTATCTACCTACTTTAATATTTAGCATTTTGTTTAGAACATAGGTTGTTTCTTAGAAGTTCTGTTTGTAAAATGAAGGCAGAAGGCAGGTTGTCTAGGTACTAGGTTACTATCAGTTAGAGCAACTGAGGCGAGCGGGGTGGGATGCGCCAGCGCGCTCGCCGCCGCCGCGGTCATTGAACCGCGCGCTGGCTCGTTGTGTAATGACCCCCGGCCATCTGTTTTTATTTTGAAATACATTGAAGTTTTTTTGCTTTTATTTGTTTTTTGGTTTTCTAAATGAGATAATTAGGTAGTTTGGGTCCTATTATGTTGTACTATGTGTATGTAACCAGAAATAAACAAAAAAGAACTTAGATAAGTTAACATATTTTTTGCGTTTTTTTTTCGCTAAACCTATTCAGTATCATGGTCTGAATGCAACCCCAAAGTTTTCGGGAGCAGTCTTTTTACACCCTGTATAGGTATATCAACAACTTTCATCTGTTATAGTGTTAAATAAATAATTATCAGAAGCTTAATCAAAAACTAGTGAAACTGGCCTTTTATGTTTTTTTATTAGAATTAAGTAAACAAAAGTATTTAAGCCAATATGTGCTATAAAATAAAAAAATAATTATGAACCATAAGACCTGTGAATGTTATGACATGTCTTCAAACATGTATATCCAATCATCACCTTGCTAGTCTTTATGCTTCCCAAGATTATTTGGAGTCAGCCTATTTCAACCAGTTTTACCTGAATGGCAGTTTTTTCACTGAACAATTGGCATTAGACCTCCAGGACTCTGAGGGCGACCTAAATGCGAACTAGTTGTCGGTTTATTTGAGAACACTGACTTCCCAATAACAATTGCCATAGATTTTCATGACAACCTAATTACCTACAATGGCTATACAATGAGAGTTTTAGTTACAATGGTCAATTGGTTAAGATTAATCTGGATGTTTATACAGGATACAGATATATACGGATACAGTTTAAATTTGCCTACCAGCCAATTTCAACCATACATAAGCTGGAAGGTATTTTATACAGTTAAAAAAGGGACATAATTAGGAAAAAAATAAGTTACTCTTAAAAATAAGTAGTTATAAAGATGAAATGAGAATTTTGATTTCAATGTTTCTATGATACAAAACATTATTAAAAATCTAAAATGACTGCATTTATGCTGTCATGTTTTGTTATTCTTGTGATCAGATGCCCAATGATGCAGTAGCATCGCACTAGACCACCCTAATGTGGGTCATCTTGTTACATTATCTACCTTTGCAATATGTATGGTGATTACTACTCTTGGATTCTGCTCATACTTTCCATCAGGCAGTGTAGAGTCCTTCTGGCAGGCTCATATCTAAAAACAACCTTAACTACCTTTTGGTATGATAAGAGATACCAGAGGATGTCAGGAGTACAGAGAAATCATTCACTTTAGACCTAATCTGACAGTGACCTAAAATCCCAAATAGTGAAGGCCACAAATAAAAAACTAATTTAGTAGGTCCTATTAGCTGACAAATAAAAAAAATAAAAATTATCAAAGTGATGATTCAAAGAAAGGGTCTATGATGTAACATAACATTGTTAAATGTTCATACAAATACGACATTAGAGGTTATATATGACAATTGCAACATTGGTAACATACAGAGAGAAGGTCAGAATTTAAGACGAAACACGAATAATTTATGTGGTGAAAGCTTTTAACAGATGTAAATAAAATCGTCATTACTACCAAGCATTGTGCATATCAACATCACTGATAAGGTCGAGCTACAAAGTAGTTATTGAGCCAACCAGGTCAATAAAACGGCTGACCCTGGAAATTCGATGTCCATTCTTCATTTCCCTAGATTAAACGTCATAGTAAAAAATCAGCATGCACCCCGCTCCCCGCCATAGTGTGCCACTGATGACGCGTGGGCCTATTCAATGTTACGAAAGCTATGCTAACATACTAATATGAATAAGTTCGTATAATTAAATCTTATAACTATTTTACCTCGCCACTACCGATGTTGATTGCTAAATAAATGTCACCAAATGATCCTCCGCCAATCTTTTTCGACACCTTATATTTCCCAGCAATCATTATCTCTCTCCGTTGACTCATAAAAACCGACATGTTGACGGATTATTATTTATCGTCCTGGTTAATGTAAAATAAAATACGAAAGCACAAATTACGCACTTTTGGAATAAAAACAATAATAAATTCACGGCTACATTTTACGAAACTGTGACTGCTGAATGGAGGACGTATTGCGTTCGAAAAGTAAGCTAAGCTTATATTCTCTGCACTGATTTCTTCCAATCAAAGTCATACAGTATTTACTTTATTCTAGATTTTAAAAAATAATTTTAAAAAATATTTTAGATATTTGTATTATTTTAATAATGATATGCACTTAATTTGGATAAAAAGTTATATTTTTAAAATGAATATATATTCAAAATATCACCAAATGACCAAAGAGGTAATTTAGTTTCAAAACGAAACCATTTAATAAAGGAGTGTTGCCATATAGTGAAGAATTTTAGTAGTTTGCTTCAGTAATGGTAGTGACCTATAAATTTTATTTATTTATTCATATTTCACATTCACAGTGTACATTGTTAATACAGAAACATTCACAAGCTCCGACGCGTAACTTGTGCGTGCGTGAAACTTGGAAGAAAGCAGAAAACTAACTGCTGTAAACGTAGAAAAGTTGAAAATGATAATTAAATACTTAAAAGAAGGACTTTTGTGAACACAACTTCTTTGTGTACTTTTTATTGACTTGTACTTTGTGTTAAAAATATGCTTAAAATTAGAGGTCTAGAACATTCTACATTGTACAAAGTTTTTTAAAGTTTAGTGGCAAGTCAGATAAAAAGTAAAATGCATTGTCTGAAGTAAGCTTGGAGCATATATATCGGGAGTGGCAGGTGAAAGGGCAGAAAGCGTGATCGAAGTAAAGAGAGAGACGGAGTTTGGGTAGTGTCTGTGTCACGCAAACTTCTGATTGGTTTGTGTATTTTGATGTTGGGACGTATATTGCGCGATTCAGGATTGGTAGTTTCTTCGTTACTCCGTAGTTCGACGTATTTTAGGTAGATGGCGCTGTAGGGTGTTTCTGTTCACGTTTTATGTGGAAGTCGCCACAGTGGAGTAATCGAGCGCTCATAGCTCATTTGCACTCGGTGATTGATTAGAAACAATCACCGAAGTAGACGCTCATGGTAACATGCCACTAGCGGTTGACTGCGGTTACTGGTGGCATGTTACCATTAGGTTCTCAGTGATACGTAGGTCACGTTAAGAGTCGGTCCCGGCTGTTATCGTATGATAGACTAGCTGAACCTCGCGGTTATTGTTGTACTGCGAGTAAAGCCGCGGGACAAAGTTAGTAAAAAAAAATAGCCTAAGTTATCCCCGGATCATCAGCTACCTGCCAGTGAAAGTCCCGTCAAAATCCGTCCAGCCGTTCCAGAGTTTACCCGGAACAAACAGACTGACAGACAGACAAAAAAAAAATTAACTACATTTTTGGTATATGTACCGTGTATACATACATATGCATTTAGTAAAAAGCGGTTATTTTAATATTAAAAACAGACAATCCAATTTTATTTATTTGTATAAATTTATATATTTGATAGATGAGGTGTGAGGGACGGGGGGGGGGGCAAAGAAGAAACATGCTGTTTCTTAATGGAAAGTTTCCATCATGACTGGAGCATAAGAGACGAAAATGGGGTGCAAGGTATTCCGGTAACGATGGGGAGTTATGAAAAGAAAAAAGAGAAGTAAGCGCACGCAAACTGCGGCGCTGACGTGTTGGGTCTATATATGGCTCCAGGTTCTTTACTACTGTACTCAAGAGGTATGGTCAGGTTGTTGTAGATAACCGGTGGGATGCCGGACATATTCAACATGTTTAGCATTTGTTTGCTTCCCACGACGATCAACTGACATTTGGTTGGGTATACCGATAAACCAAACCTCGTTAACAAATTCTTTATAAAGTCTAAGTCTTTCTTGACTTTCCCAATCGAATAGGATATGTCCTCAACACTTGACTGCGTGTACCGTTGTAAGTCATTAGCGTAAAGGTGACACGCACACCGAAGGTGTTGGGTTACGAGATTTATAAATATTGGGAACAGTAATAAAGGAGATAATATACCGCCTTGAGCGACGCCAGTGAGAAGATCACACCAACTCGAGGACAAGTCATCAGGATGCACACACTGTCGGCATCCATGAAGATAGGAGATGAGCTTCAGAAAAGATCATAAGGTAGTAAAGGATGGGCAGTAGGACGTCATGACATACGGTATCGAAGGCATTAGAGAAATCGATCAAAGCCAGCACTGTGACTTTGGTGTCCTCCATATCCTCCCTAATATAGTTTCATAATCCTTACCTATTAATATTATAAATGCGAAACGCGCTTTCACGGCTACACCGATGCACCGAGATACTTCGATTCTTGAGAAAGGTCTCTCTTTACCGCGACCGAACACACCTCCTAGAAAAGGATAGTCGTGAAAATGTAATGTACTTTCATTTTTCATTTATGAGTTGTCTTTTGTACCGACAACTCTCGCCCTAGACTAGGAGAGAACCGATGGAAGTGTTGCGAAGGAATTTACTTATTTACATAGCTGAAAGTGGCACAAAGAAAACATTCAGACTTAGAACAATTTCCCATGGATCCCATGTGGGGACATTTAGATTAGCTTCTATCCTCCCCTTGTTGGGTATGTTTCTCGTGAGCAACCAAGCAGTCTGTGCCATTGGATAAAAAACCTATACAAATAAATAAGATTTAAGTGTCTGTTTGTAGTTACAAATGAACAGGTACTTACATAAAAAAAACTATTTTAATTTTTAATGTCTGTCTCGTTTGTTACGGCCTGGACACGACTTTGGTCTTAGTGAAGCGCGGCGCGGCGTGCGGGGCGGCGTCGATGAGCGGTTCGTTTTGGACGCTAAGACCCTCCGTAACGGTTAATTGCAGCGGCCACGGTGGACGTATTTAGGTAATCAAAACGTGCTCAAAATCATGATGTTATCAAAATTATCCCTTCTCTCTTTAGAAAGCAGTACATTTTTAAAACAAGATATTCTTAATATGAGAGAAGGAGTGTAGGTACTAAATAAAGATCGGTATTTAAATATGTGACCTATACGAAGATTACAGAAAATATGCAGATAAATTTTATAAGTACACAAGAATGAGTGTGAAAACTTTTGATTATATTCTGCAGCACATAGAAGTATATTTAAAACGGCACATCAGATCCAAAAGGGTAGTCACCAATCCACAAAAATTGTTTCTCACTTTCATACATGGCAGAGGAAATATGTTGATAAAACTTCTGGGATGTTTACGTAATTTAGGTAGTTTTTTTTTTTGCCTGGTTGTCTGTCGCACGCATTAGTTCGTACTTTTGTTCCTGCCGCTCTCGACACCGCGCGCCGCTGTAGCCGCCGCATTCGCTCGGGAAAAAACGCGCGCGTTTTCGCTATGAGTGGCGTCTCGTGGCGTGCCTCAAACATTTTTATACTATTGATATTACCGCTCGCCGCCCCGCGCTTTGCTACCGCTCACAGCGGCAAGGTCGTGAACCGGCCGTTACGGTCTGGAACAGTTAGAACGATTTTGATTGGTAGATAGCTTGCTCGATACCATTTACTGTTCCTTATATGATGATATAAGGAATAAACTAAGCTACTTCCTTTGGGACTAGCTTTGCCCCGCGGTGTTACCCGCGGTTGCGGTACTACAATAATGGTAAGGTATTTTAAGGGTGATTTTAAAATAAAACTATAATATAATGTTAACATTTACTTGATAACGCACAATAAACGCATGTTGTCATAGATAAACATACTAAAAAGTAATAATAAAAATGCTTTACATAGTAACTAGAGTACTATTTCTGCATTTATAAAAAAAGCATTACTTGATCTAAACATTTTCAATTCTAGGTTTTTAATATCGTCATCTAGCAATCTAATTCACTTGAACACGTCTAACTGCCCAAATGTATTGTGGGACTAACACTTTTAAGCTACATAATATGAACACAATAAACCATCAAATAATTTTTACTTCATCACCAACTTTATAATGCATGCATTTTCACATTAGCCATATGTTTATATTAGTTACTGATTCGACATATAAAATAGTGTATACAAAAATAAATAAATAAAAAAATATTAAAAAATCAAGCAAGAGTTGCGTTAGATTTCTTAATTGGCCCAAAAAGTGTCTTGTATTTTCGCTTGATGGTAGCTAGAACAAAACAAATCTGACCGCGCAAGATATAAACAAAACCGTAGCTGTCAAATTCTTATATGTTGCAATTAAGTCAATCTAAAATACTTATTAACAACGAAATAATAAAAAAAAATACATAGGCGTCTTGTTTCTACATATAGATACCACGCTTATTAATTATATCTGTAGTGATACGACAGCATGGAGCAACCATAGACGGAAAGACGCTATAGCTACTTCTCTCTGGTCCGCCTGCTTTTGTTGCTCTATGATGACCGCTAAGATTGAGTTACAGGCAAAAATAAAGAAAGGGTTACTTCAGGAGGGTCTCCCCTTAAAATAAGCTAGCTTAAAATAATCTATGGTAACTTTTAACATATTTCATGTGGTTAAAATCTTGTTGCTACTTTCTTATAAACAAGCATACAAAATACATCATTTATAAAAAAAAATAATAAAAAAATATCATAAAACAATCTGTACATATCGCCTATTCGATTTAGGCGAAGAAAAAAATAAAGTAGACAAAAATTAACGATATTAAATTCGATGATCAAGACAAACCAACAACTAATATAAACATCCCTAAATATGTTTAAAGCGACAACGTTTTATTAGGCAGACAACCGTCAACTTATGTAAAACTAGGAGGGTAATAAAGCCCAGTAGTGGGGTCGACCGGCCTTGATACACCTAGGTTAGCGATATCCTACAAGGAAACTACTGAAGAGTGGTAATTAGACCGAGGGTGGATTGTATAATAAAGCCCAGTAGTGGGTCGACCGGCCTTAATGCACCTAGATTAGCGATATTCTACAAGGAAAGTACTGAAGAGTAGTAATTAGACCAAAGTTGGGTTGTGTAGAGGGTAATAGCCCAGCTGTGGGTCGACTGGCCTTAATACACCTAGGTTAGCAATATCCTACAAGGAAACTACTGGTAATTAGACCGTGGGGTGGACGTATTAAGGTGCGGGCATGCACTTGAGGCGTTCGAAGGCGGCTTTTTCAAGTGCCTCTCGGTGGCTGGGGTGAGCCACCTTGATGAGCTCGTGGGCTCGCTGGCGGAGAGTCTTGCCGAACAGGTAGGCGATGCCCTGCTCCGTCACCACGTAGTGGACGTGAGCGCGGGTCGTCACCACACCCGCTCCTGGAACACATAATACATCATTCATTTAAAACTAAATCATTATTCAGTCAAATGTAGGAGTTAGGATGAAAGCAAACCGATACGGTTCATTCATAAATGTTATATAACGACTCTGTCTTATTTTCAATTTAAAGTTGATAAAATTGTAACAAAAATAAAACCTACTTCAAAGTTCGACTCGATTTCTCTTGGGTACTATCATCAAATCTTAGTGTCCTTATCAGGTACAACCGTTGGGATATCTCCTTTCCATTAATAAAAGAATCATCAAAATCGGTTCATAAATGGCGAAGTTATCCACGAACACACATTACAAAAATATATATAAAGTCGAATTGAGAAATCTCCTTTTCTTGGAATTGGTTAAAAATAACACAGAACCGTCAAATATCGCTTATGAATAAGGGAGAAAGTGGAGAAAGAACACACACTATGACCGTTGATTATTATGCTAAACATCCTGAAAGAAATAATTATTAGTTTTATTTTATACACATATATTACATTACTTTATTTCTGTACTAATACTATTTCTCTAAAATGACATCGTACACAAAATCGTACAGCAGGAGCCCATCAATCATATAATTAAATATCTGTTTTGGAGAGGAACGAGTTATATTTCTATATGTGGCCTGCCAACGTGACTCTACTCAGGCTGATGGAGAGCAGGTGCAAAATCCAAGGGTGGTGGTCACCATACTCATTGCGAATGCAGACAATGCAACAATGCAGCATGGTGACCCACACCATGGCTGTCCATTGAGTTGCTTCTGCATCATTGGTCCTCACCTCCGGTCTCGCACTTACCAACGAAACACGTCAGCATTGCTGCTGCGAGGGTAGTACCGCCCCGGTCCAGCTAGCCCAACCGTGATGAAATCAGCATGGCAAATCAATCTTTATATCTATACTATACCAAAATTACCAGAGTATTTAAATAATCGTTTGCTAACCAAGTTTAAGCATGGGAACAATCTTGGATTCTCCCTTCTTGGTGATGGAGGGCAGAGCGATGATGGGCTTTCCACGTCCGTCCACTCCCTCGGCCGCACCGCGGATGAAGTCCACCTGCCCGCCGAAGCCCGAGTACATACGGGTTCCTGTAAGCACAACGATTGTTCAATGTTTTACCACCATAGTGTTTATTTTTATGAAAACTCGTCTAGCATTTAGCGATCAAAAGGTTTCGAGGTTAGATTCCAAAAAGTGCCCTAATGTGTTACTGAGTTTTTTATACAAGGCATTCTTAATAACAGCCCGGAGTATGGAAGTTCACCCTGTTACAATTGTTGTATATTAGAACATCAATATGATATCGCAAATGTATTTTTTTACCAGATTACTATGAAGCCAAAAGAAAGTGTGTTAGAGTTTTATGTATGTTTGTTCCACCGTAGCGACTAAAGTACTGAACCGAGTTTGACGAATGAAATATCAGTAGACTCAGACTGTAATGACCCAGGTAACATACTAAACTATACAAATTTAATCAAAAGTTTTTAGTTCAGTTATAGTTTTTTAAACTTTTTCTTGAATCAATCAATCGAATGAAGGATTAGAGCAGTGCCTATGCTTGAATAAATATTGAACTTACCGATAGAGTCAGCGCAAATTTGTCCGGTCAAGTCCACTTCTATACAAGAGTTGATTGCGGTCATGCAAGGCTGGAGGGAAACTATGTGTGTGTTGTTCACATAGTCGATCTCCAACATTTCTGAAATTAAACAATAATAAAAAATTGGTTGTCTGTACGTGATAACGACATAAGAAAACATTGATGAAACGCTTAGGCCTCACGTGGCACTCTATCGCTTGTTCCGGAACGTGGCAATCAGTCATGATGTTTCGTGCATGCAGCCCGTGTTCATCGATTTATAGGACGCTGTCGTGTCAAAAATGAGAGTATTTCATTATATTTTCGCACTACTAGGAATATATAAATAAATAGATAAATAATAAATATTTTGGACATCTAACACACAACGCTATCTAGTCCCAAACTAAGCAGAGCTTGTATTATGGGTACTAGACAACTGATATGAAAACTTATATACTTTTTTTTTTAAATACATACATATTATACATAGAAAGCATCCAAACTCCGAAACAAATATTTGCAGATCATACAAACATTTGTCGGGGATCGAACCCGAGACCTCAAGAACAGCAGTCGCGTATGCTACCACTGTGCCACCGAGGCAGTTACTTACTGTGACACTCAAGAGTTCGAGCCTTTTCAAGCACAAATAAAACAAAACATACCCAGATTTAGAATGCAATAACGATTTATGGATAACACAAATTGTTGATGCTAACGCCTCTATTATTTTCTATTACTCGACTGCCTCGGTTGCGCAGTTGTAGCGTATGTGACTACTGTGCTTGAGGTCTCGGGTTCGATTCCCGGGTCGGACTAAGTGTTTGTACGAATAGTTGTTTTGGAGTTTGGGTGTTTTCTATGTGTAATATGTATGTATTTACAAAAAAAGGTATATATTTATTTATATCAGTTGTCTAGTACTAGATGGCGTCGTGTGTTAGATCGATTCGATCGAATCGATTGTTATTTTATTACTTAATGCCTCCGTAGGCCCATACCCGGTTACCTTAACTAGTTTTTTAAAGATTTGCTGATTGTTTTTCGAGATGTAGATGAGAAATAAAACTTACTAACCTATAAAGGGGTTGTTGTCCACGAAGTCGTACAAAGCCCTGTTGCCAACAAGAAAACTGCCCACGATGCGGCCTTTATGCATCTTTTTCCTAAAAACAAAGAAAAATATTACAAATTACATTTTTCCATTGAGAAATTATTGTATTTTTTGTAAAGTTACGCATTTTTATCCAGGTCAGCCTACGACTGGATGATCATTCTTAACACATTGACAAAAATAAAAATATACGTCTGCCATTTTTTGTTTCATTTTGTCAACCTTTTTAAAACAGGAACACACCACAGACATAAATAAATTATAAACCAAGGGCTAAAATATCAAAACATTAAATTTAACTTTATAACAAAACCTTCGTTTAAAGTCGAAAGTGCGTGGCCACTCACGCACTTCAGTTTCTTTATTTGCTAACTTACTATCATACGATCAGTCTACTCATTTGACTCCTATTCTATAAAAAGGGCACATGTTACGATAGTAGATTTATTAGCCGACTTACTTATTGTTAGTTATACATCCGCGCTTGACTAGGTCGATGACTCCAATACTGAACATCTCTGAATGAATGCCCAGATCCTTGTGATTCTTCAGAGCTACCAGTACAGCGTCTGGGATGCTGCCGATACCTGGAAAGATTGACAACTTACTGACATATGTATATAATTATAAACGCGAAAGTTTGTAAGTATGGATGGATGTTTGTTACTATTTCACCCAAAATCTTCCGAACGGATTTGGATGAAACTTAACAGTAATATAGCTTATACATCAGAATAACACATAGACTACTATTTGCCGCGATGATCAACATACACGCGGGCGGAGTCGCGGGCAAGAACTAGTATGTATATATATTTATCCTACTAATATTATAAATGCGAAAGTTTGTAAGGATGGATGGATGTTTCTTACTCTTTCACGCAAAAACTACAAAACAGATTTGGATGAAACTTTACAGTAATATAGCTTATACATCAGAATAACACATAGACTACTATTTGCCGCGATAACCGACATATACGTGGGGGCAGCCGCGGGCAAAAACTAGTATGTATATATATCAATACTAAATATTGTGAAGCTAAAGAGTATTTGGTTTAAAACACTAATCTCAGTACCGGTTCGATTCGAAAAATATTTTAGTATTAGATAGCGCTACTGTCCAGGAATGCTATAGGCTATATATCATCACGCTACGACTAAACGGAGCGGAATATCCATGAAAAATGTTCCAAAAACGGGGGTAAAATATTCCTTTTATGAGTTTTTCTATCGCGTGCACTGCGTAAGCGGTTTAAGTTTTTGCAAATAATGTATGAAAGAATTGTTTCCCTTTTAAAAATCTAAAAACATGTCCGCGGCAGCATACTTATACATATATCTTTTAACTACCCGACCCACGCAACCTCGCTTGCGTCTCCTATTGCCAGTAGCGTGATAATTTTCCCCCGTTTTGAAACATTCTCCATTAGGGCTCCGCTCCTATTGGTTTAAGCGTGATGATATATAGCCTATAGGCATCGATAAATGTACTATCCAACACCGATAGAATTTATGAAATCGGACCAGCGGTTCCTAAGATTAGCGCATTCAAACAAACAAACAAACAAACTCTTCAGCTTTATAATATTAGTATAGATTTCAAGGTAGGTGCACTATAACCTTTTTATATTAAACTAATTATTTTACGCATAGGGAATAATAATATTATTTATTGCGTTCAAATATACTAACAAAAAAAAATTAAAGATAAACACTTACCCATCTGTAAGGTGGCGCCATCTTCAACTAAATTCTCTCCAATGAGTTCACCAATCTTCTTCTCTTCAGGAGTTGGCTCCTTCGCTCCATGTTCAGGTAGGGGAGCGTCTACCTTGACCGCGTAATCAATATGCGACATATGGATAATTGAGTCGCCGAATGTACGAGGCATGTGGGAGTTAACTTGAGCTGGAAAATGGAGAGACATTGTATAAGAGCGGGAAAAACGGCAGATATATTTGTTTAATATTTGTTTTTGAGTTTTTTTAAAGACAAGTCCCGCGTGAATGAACTAATTTTTAAAAGTTTTAGTTTGTTTTACCTATATAAATAAAAATTGATAGCCATTTTCGTTTTTTTTTTTTTTAAATATTTCTTTTTATGAAGAAAAAAAGCATAAAAATTGCGCAGAAAAAAGTAAACACAACACTTATTTATTTTTCTATTGGACTGCGACTGGCCAATAACTTTTGGCAAAACGAAAACTTTCCGGGCAGCCCGTTAATAAAAAAAAAGATTTGGACGAAATTTGGCATAGTCAATTATTTATATTTTTTTAATAAACTACGGCAAAGGCAAAAGGAAGAGTAAGCTAAATATGTAGTAAGCAAGTAAGTTTTGGCTACCTATGTGTGTTTATATGTTCTAAATTATGGAACCGATTTTAAAAATGAAGTGTCAATAGATTCTGTGTATTTACTGTCTCATTTTACGTAGCCGGGTTATAGTTTATTTTAAACTTGTTCTTCTTGTAGAAGGGGCTTTAAAAGCTTACCAATAATAATTTCAGAGTTGAGAAGCGCGGACCTGACGCAGTCCACAGAAGTGCCCAAGCTGCAGTACCCGTGACTGTCGGGGGGAGAAACCTGAAGACAAGGCAGTTCTATTAATATAAGTGTTTATTCAATTATTTATAATAGTTTTTGCCCACGACATGTCGGTTTTAACGGTAAATTATTATTAAGAGGAAAGGCTCATTATTTGTGAGTGTCTATATTAAATTGAATAGTTACCGTGATGAGAGCTATATTAGGCTTGATGATCTTCCGGTGGAACAACTTCGGGATGTCTTGGAGGAAGATGGGTATCGCGTCCGATCGGCCTTCGGCCACGGACTTTCGAACGTTCGCAGCCATGAATAGGGAACACGACCTGTAATAAGAAACAATCATGAATATTTAAGTTTATTTTGTTGTGTCATTGTTTATACGTTCCACTAGCTGACTCCCGCGGTTATTGTTGTAACGCGAGTAACGCCGCGGGACAAAGTTAGTTTTAAAAAAGTAGCCTAAGTTACTCCCAGGATCATCAGCTACCTACCTGTGAAAGTTCCGTCCAAATCCGTCCAGCCGTTCCAGAGATTACCCGGAACAAACCGACAGAGAAACAAAAAATTTTTTAACTACATTTTCGGTATATGTATCGTGTACACATACATATGCATTCATTAAAAAGCTGTTATTTTAATATTACAAACAGTCACTCCAATTTTATTTATTTGTATAGATTGGTGTTGTAAATATATATAAGCCGTAAGAAGTCCACTGCTGAACGTAGGCGTCCCCATTGACTTCCATTGCGACCGGTCGGTAGCGGCCTGCATCCAACGAGTCCCTGCGATCTTAACTAGGTCATCCGTCCACCTTCCCGTCCCAAGGCTATAGGATATATATCATCACGCTAAGACCTATAGGAGCAGAGCACCAAGGAATTAGACGCAAACGTTTGCTAGTAAAAAAATAATCATCAAAATTGGTTCACCCAGTTGAAAGTTATGAGGTAACAAACATAAAAAAATACAGTCCTTTTTTTGAAGTCGGTTAAAAAGGTACCATCACTGCAATGACAAAGAAAACTTGAAGCAAGCCATATCTATACCAGTCCGTCAGGTCTTTGTGGGCAATTTTTTTTTTTATGGCAGTCTTTCAGAATGACTACTTTGCCTGATGGAAAGCGTGATCTGAATCCAATCTTTTCTAACGCGAAGCTTATGTTTAGCCAATTAATAAATGCTGTGTATGTTTCTTTACGTAACTATACTCTTTGCGCTTGTAGCATGGTACGGGTGACAGTTGCCTGTATTAACATTCTGGTTGGTTTAATTTAATTTACTACAGTTATTAATGATTTAATGTATTGCGAACTAGTTGAACCCCGCGGTGTTGTTATCGTCGTACCGCGAGTAACGCCGCGGGAGCGGGACAAAGCTAGTCAAAAAAAGTAGCCTAAGTTACTCCCTGGATCATCAGCTATCTGCCAGTGAAAGTCCCGTCAAAATCGGTCCCGCCGTTCCAGAGATTATCCGGAACAAACAGACAGACAATTTTTTTTTAAATACATTTTTTGTATATGTATCGTGTATACATACATATGCATTTAGTAAAAAAGCGGTTATTTTAATATTACAAACAGACACTTCAATTTTATTTATTTGGGAACTTACAAGAGTAAAACGAAATGTTACTGAAACTGTAACGGTTTTCCCCGAAGTTATTGAGGTACCGCGGGTAACGCCGCGAGGCTAAGCTAGTCTAAAAAAAATAGCCTAAGTCACTACACTTCAATTTTATTTATTTTTATAGGTGTATAGATGTTAACAATGCACATAATTCCATATTATCATCAAAGAACATGGCAACCAGAGAACAATAAAATTGTTTTAACACCACTTATCTGACATATCGTTCGTTTGATAAGATACTTAATGCAGATGAAATCCTAGGTTTGACATTTCAGTGTTTATCTGAAGTCAAAGATAAGAACCAGATAAGATCAGAGGTTTGAAGACACATATTACTTATCTATTAATAGAACCAACATACCCACATAGAATAGGTACTAATAGTTCACTTTGCAAATTAATAATGACTCTTATTCTCACGCAATAAGAAACAATTTAGACTGAAGAATGATACACACTAGTTTGTCTTCTTTTAAGTAATTACCCTGAATTACCCTTGAATTAACCTAAATATTTAATTATCATTACATTATGAGACTATTAGTCTACTTTTGGGAACAAACAACTTAACCAACACGCACGCACCAGTTAGGTTTTATGTTTCTTTGTTATTTACATAGTATGTATCTATACCTAATATTATAAAGCTGAAGAGTTTGTTTGTTTGAGCGCGATAATCTCAGGAACCGCTGGTCCAATTTGCAAAAATTCTTTCCTTGTTGGATAAAACATTTATCGAGAAGGGCTATAGGCTATATATCATCACGCTAAGACCAATACGAGCGGAGCATCAATAGAGTATGTTTCAAAAACGGGGAATAATTATCACGCTACGTGCATTAGAAGACGCAAACGTGGTTGGGTGGGTCAGCTAGTTACTTTATTGATTAGAGTTAATATTGATCAGAGAGTTGGAAAATAATAAAAGTGTTTTTTTTTTTTTTCACATCTACAAATACTACCGTTTGGTAAGGGGCTCTAGTGTCAACGCAACGCATTCTTCTTAAAAGACCTATACGTCAGCCCGTTTGCCGGCTATTCCTTAAAAATAATCCTGAGGCTGAAACTCCAAGGATACTTTACAAACCTAAATATATCCTTGCATTCTGGTGCAACATAAGGAGCTTCCTTCTCAGTATGCATATGAACCACTTTGATGTTTTTCATGTTGCCTGCCTTGCCGACTTCTGTCATCGCCTGCAGAAGAGGTACCGGAGTCGCAGCCGCACCTTGAATGAATACTGTCATGTCTGGAAAGAGATGAAAACGTGGTTAAGGTTTAACCATCTAGTTATATTAAACTGATACTGAACTGAACTGAAATGATAATAGCTAATGATATGGGGAGTAACTCAGGTTACTTTTTTTAGACTAGCTTCGCCCCGCGGCGTTGCTCGCGGTACGACAATAACCGCGGGGTTCAGCTAGTGGAACTTTTAAAGTTGTTGAAGCCTGCGTCTAAGTTTTAATTTTATCTTAAAACAAGATTAACATAATAAATGTAAATAATATAAAATGAAAACGATGTAATTAAATAAATAAAATCGGGTCCAGCTGCTTCAGAAATTAGTCGGAACGAACAGGCAGAAAGTTGTTTTAAAATACGAATTTTAAAACAACTTTACTATTTTTGTAATACGAATAATTTAATTATATTAATCTCCAGATTGGATGTATGTATGTATTATTCATGTATGATTTTAACCAAATTTTTGATACGACAATTACTTATAGTCCGGAATCCCGGAACCAATTTTACAATTTATTACTATCAAGTCAATTTTTCGAGAGTGGCTTCATTTTGATGAGGGGCCTACCTTTCACCTAACAAAAATTTTCGATTGTGGTAGCTAACAGGGGTAGCAGTGACAAAAACTTTACCGGGATAACGTGCCACGCAATTTGTAGGACAATATGCCTGTTAAATAATATAAATATTAACTAACATTATGAGATTATGACTTACTGGAAATAAAAAATCCTAATGTGTGGTTTGATCCTTCCAACATTTATCGATAACGAGGTCATCAAAAATGATACTAACTACCAAATTTTTAACAGTTGCCTAGTTAATATTTGTTCCCGGGATCCCGGACTATTATGGTCTCAGAAAATAATTTTGATTCATCTATTTGCTGTCGGGAATTGGAGGAGGCATTGAACTCGTTACATAGCATTTATAGGCATTGTCATGGACTTACGTCATTATCAGCGCAAAACAACTCATTTGCTTAATGAAAATAGAGACGCACTCCATATTACGATAAAATTGATTTATATTGCACTGGAATAAATTTCTTTCTTATCGCTTTGAATACTAGTTGAAATATTTAAAGGAATAGCTAATACTTTTATTAGCCACAACAAAAACAAGAAAAATGTTGTCACCCGGGCCATTATTACGAATCTATTGGCATCTTATTCGTTAAAATCGGTTCAGCGTTCAGGCGCTAAGGCTGAACATACAAATATACATAGACTGCTAAAAATATCACCCTTCCTTTCGGCCTGGAAGTAGTCGGGTACAAACATAAGCATTTCTTTGCAAGTAAATGCAAATTTTCATGATCGGTGATCAGCTGAGTAGTTAACGTGGAAAAGCAGAATTGGGCGCAAATTGGCCGAAATGAGGAGTTACCAGGGCCTTACAGCCTACCAAGTTCAGTAATTCTTTCTTCTCAGCCTTCTGTTCAGGGGTTGCATGGAGGCAAAAGAAACGCCGCAACACGTTCGCACAGAATGTAGAAGTGTGGCAGATCAACGGGCAGACATCCTCCAATCACACCGGGAAACATGTAGCGACCTGAAAAGGCTGCTAAGCTTCTGGGATGATCTAGGATGGTTGGAGTAAGCATATGATGAAACCCACGTACAATAGTCCAATCAGGGGGCTAAGTGTGGAAACAGCGGGGAAAACCAAACCTCGGGGAGGGGCAGTTGACTGTAGTAACGCAGTGACGCGGCTACTCGTATACAAGACTATTACATCTCAGTAGCTTATTTGTACAAGCGGGAAATCAATAAATTGTTCCTATGAACTTCTTATCTATTGACCTTTGCGTGTAAAGAGAGGTTCAAAAAGTCAATCAATACATGTAATAAAACTGTCTGTACACGGAAGATATATATGAAAACTTTTACAGGGTGGGCTTATGAACGCAATAGGACCCAAAAAAAATAGATTTTTAGAATTTTTATTTGTACGTTTGTGCTCGCTAATCTCAGAAACGGCTTAACCGATTTGAATGCGGTTCTCACTAATCGGTTCATAAATAAAGTTATATCAGTTTGAAAATAACCGCGATAACCGACCTTTACGTAGACGGAGACAAAAGCTAGTGTCGAATATAATTTAGATAATGATAATGCCACGGCCACGGTGAAGTTACTGAAGCAGTAACTAAGTACCATCCCCAACACCTGGGCTGATGCTGGCTGACGGGCACCCTTAGGGGGCTTCACCCTCTGGAGGTCGACCTCGCTAAGCACACTAAGGCACAGGACAAAACTATGATGTTGCTCAATATGCGGGACCTACTCGCAAAGGATCGACTTCATTAGAAATAACCCTCATCAGCCTGACACCCAGGAAATACCAACAGGCCCAACTTGCTGACCTGCTTGCATTGAAAGTCGGCGCGGAAGACCATTTAGACGGGCCGTAGACCTTGTGTGAAGTTACTCCGAGAATACTAGCTGGGAGAAGAGAAACGAGAAGTAACTTTTTGCAGATTCTACTTTAATTCATACGAAAAGTCCATAACGTCAACCTCGTGTTCGTTATAGCAGCCAATTTAGATGTCTTTAATCTCAATTTTTATATCACCTAGTAAATACCGCTTGCATTATTGCCGTATAGTTCATTCTTTATCTTAACACCTGATCAATATCATGGATGACATAGAAGGCGCTTATGATATCTCCTTTTTGATTAGCACACCCATTTCTTAACTGTTATAAAATTGTATAATACTAATATTATAAACTAGCTGACCCGGCAAATTTCGTACTGCCATATTTTTCTTTCGTAAATATTTTAAAAATCTCTGAAAAATGCTTTTGATTTTCTTCTATACAAACCTTGTCCTAATAGTATAGGAGCTAGCAACGTTTTCGAGAAAGAATTTTAGGTCTGCTGATTTTGTGATATGTCGTCCTTCTTGCACTTTCGGTTGGAGTCTGGGCTATCTGGCTGGCGGTAGCGGTTGCGTTCATCAGTGCGCATCCTACCTGTCCAGGTAATAATCCTGGATTTTAAAACCATTTTAGAAGGCGTAATTTTTAATTTCTTGTTTTTAAATAAGTCTACCAGACTTACTTTTTTGATTGCCAGACATTTTTGACAATGCTAACTATGTGCCATACGCGATTTTTAATTTTTTTTTATAAAAATTTCAAAGTATTTTATAATGTCTGTAATTTTAATATTATGTTATTTAAAGATAATAAAAACTTAAAATAAATTTGCCAGACATTAATTCGATTGTTAAGTCATGAATTAAAATTAAAAAGTCATGAAAAGTATTGTATAAGTATATTATTGTATTTACTCTTTATGCAAAGCTTTACCATGCTTCCACGCAATAACCGGATGTGATTACACCCCAGCTTTTTTTAGAAAAGGCAAAGTTAAGCCTTTTAAAATATTAGAAAATTCTAAAGAATACCAGTTAACTTTTGATAATATAATTACGGATGATGAAGAAGTACTTGAAACTACGTTTGTAACGCTGGAGAAATTTATTTGTCAAATGTATGGAGTGAAAAATTGTTCCAATGTTAATGATGTTCGATTTCATTTATTTTCAAGTACGTTTATGAGAACTTCGACAAAAAATTTCGAAACTTTGACTCATCCAGTTTGCCACCCTGTAAATCGGAATTGCAACAGCATTTATTGAAAGTTCGTTACATGACGAAAATTTGGAGAAATGCTCACTCAAACATCCAACATCTTTATCTCCAATGGCTTTCGGTTGGACCATTAACGGTGACAAATATGATTTTGTCTGGTTTTTGGGAGATCAATTACCATCCTCAGTTGCAGATATTATTGTTCAAAGTAAGTGTGAAATGGAATATTTATCAATAACTAAAATGTTTTATAACAAACAAGAAGAATTACACTGTTTATTTTTTTTATGTTACAGATGATAGAGTTTTAGAAGATAACGAAAGTTCTCAAGAAGATGATATGAATGACACTGACAAAGACAGCAACGATGATGATGATGATGAAGAATGAAGATGCCTCTTTTTTTGTGACGTCACTATAGGCTGAAACAACTTGAAAAACTTAATATTAATTATTTGTAATTTACATTTAGTAATCAGAACAAAAATAAAAAGTGTTTTTTTTTTTTTTATTTTAATCTAATTTTATATTCCTTTTTATGCTTACATTTTTTTAAACTTTCTCTGACTAGAATGATTGTTATTATTATTATTATTTTTTTTTTTTTTTTATTATATGCACAGTAAAAAGTAATTTACTTTCGTAATGGTTCCCTGTATCATTCTCGACTTATTCTGCAACTGTCTCTCTCGGACTACTAGCATTATACTGCAATACTTTTCATGAATTTTTAATTTTAATTCAAGACTTAACAATCGAATTAATGTCTGGCAAATTTATTTTAAGTTTTTATTATCTTTATATAACATAATATTAAAATTACAGACATTATAAAATACTTTGAATTTTTTATAAAAGAAAAATAAAAAATCGCGTATGGCACATAGTTAGCATTGTCAAAAATGTCTGGCAATATAAAAAGTATGTCAGGTAGACTTATT
This sequence comes from Spilosoma lubricipeda, assembly GCA_905220595.1. Classification (NCBI taxonomy): domain Eukaryota; kingdom Metazoa; phylum Arthropoda; class Insecta; order Lepidoptera; family Erebidae; genus Spilosoma; species Spilosoma lubricipeda. The sequence continues at coordinate 3,223,240 of HG992296.1, forward strand.
TAAAAACAAAAAATTAAAAATTACGCCTTCTAAAATGGTTTTAAAATCCAGGATTATTACCTGGACAGGTAGGATGCGCACTGATGAACGCAACCGCTACCGCCAGCCAGATAGCCCAGACTCCAACCGAAAGTGCAAGAAGGACGACATATCACAAAATCAGCAGACCTAAAATTCTTACTTTTCAAACGTTGCTAGCTCCCGTACCATAACAATAACGAACCCATAGAATAAAGAATTATCCTATTTGGTGCAGCCGACCTGAAGTTATGCGGGTACATACATTTAGGCGATTAATTTTTATTTATATAGAATTATAGATAGACTAGCTGACGTTTGCGTCTCCTATTGCCCGTAGCGTGATAATTTCCCCCCGTTTTTGTAACATTGTTCATTGGTTCTCCGCTCCTATTGGCCTTAGCGTGATGATATATAGCCTATAGCCTTCCTCGATAAATGTACTATCCAACACTGAAATAATTTTTCAAATCGGACCAGCGGTTCCTGAGATTAACGCGTTCAAACAAACAAACTCTTCAGCTTTATAATATTAGTATAGAGAGATTTCGAGTAGCTCTCGCTGTTACTTTTTCAAAGTTTAACACTTCGTGTCATGTGTAGAATGAAAGTAACAAAGTATATATTATTAAGAGGAACATACAATACTAGAAACAAACAATGCTTTTCAATCAACGACAATAGAGCCTAATTTCGTATGAATCATTAATGCATTGTACACTGGTCGATTAATAGAACAGGTCAGGTCGTTTTGTAGGACTATGACGTTTATGATAGATACAAACTATTGTGTGGTGCATAGTAGTTGTTAAAATAAAGGTTAGATTTTATCAGTGGTTTCATTTTTAAGGTAATCTAACCATTTTACCTGTCTGCGAAAGGAGGACGGTTATGTTTATCGAGTGTATGTATTCTTTGACACGCCCTAGAGGCTAAACGGCTTGTCGGTATTTTTACGTGAATCGCTTACCATCAGGTGATACGTCTGCTCGTTTGCCCCCTATTCCATAAAGAAAACAGCCTACGGCAGTGCACTGCTGAACATAGGCCTCTCTTTAGATAGGAGGTTTCAACTATTAATGTTGTCAAATGTATAATTGTATGTCCCATTTTATGGTAGGTAAGTGTTATCCACCACTTGAGTTTGTGTTTTTTCTTTATAATTTATTGTTTTCTTCTTTCTCTTGTACCTTCAAATATATTTATCTATACTAATATATATAAAGCTGAAGAGTTTGTTTGTTTGTTTGAACACGCTAATCTCAGGAACCGCTGGTCCGATTTGAAAAATTCTTTCGGTGTTGGATAGTCCATTTATCGAGGAAGGCTATAGGGTATATATCATCACGCTACTACTAATAGGAGCGGAGCAACAATGAAGAATGTTTCAAAAACGGGGGAAATTTTCACGCTACGGGCAATATTAGGCGCAAACGAGGTTGCGTGGGTTGGCTAGTAAATATATAAATTAATAAATATAAGGTAGTTAACGCGATATTAGCATGATGTGTTTACCTATAAGTGTTTGTTACACATTATTGTGATCTTTGTGAATGTACTTAATATTAGTTTTAGTGTAAACAAATGTTGGTGAACCTAAATAAATAAATAAAAAAAATAAAAAATTAAGCCACTCTGACCAGACGGGTGGATACAGGGTTTGTTTTAATTTTCCCTTACCCTTGCAATAATGTTGTCCTGCGAAGCTTTCTCTCATAGTCGGTTCTTACCACACACACTGGATGAAAAGGGACACAAACCGTCACCACTCACCACACAGAGATGTACCTCATACAGAATAACACCTACATTTTACCGCGACATCCGTAAAACACGCGGGCGGAACCTAGGTCAAATGCTAGTAAACAATAATTATTCTTTAATGTGTTACAAATTACTTCAATTGTAAGCTATTTACAGTAATAACAAGAGGACAAAATCAATAAACTGTTCTTGAACTAAATACATTTTTAAGTGATATAATCGACAACGCTGATGTAAGAACCGAGAACGATAGGGGGATTTGTAATACAATTGTGTACATATATAGAAATAGATTGAATAATGTGTCAATTGATAGCAGACCTTACGGACCAATGTTAGGGAGTGTTATTTATTGATAGCAGCGAATCAGAACGCGGTAGTGAGAATTTATAGATGGAACCAAAAAAAATTGGTGCTGGTACGTCTGAAAAAGTGATCTTAGTAACATGGATTTCTGTCATCAACAACGACCTACAGAAAGCCCAAATCAATGACTCGACGACCCAAAAACAGTATTATTCTACCTGGCGAAGAATAACGAGGAAAACCAACTTCAATTAAAATGAGATAAGGCTAGGCAAAGAGAGAGACAGGAAGAAGTGTGCAATTTGAAGTGGTTTTATTTAAAAATGACGAAAAAGTGTACATAATGTACCTACTTTGTTTTTTAGAATATAATATAGTAATCACAAAATACGAAATGAAATAAGAAAGCCAATGAAACTGTATAATGAAATATGTCGCTCCAGAGTTTAGCCGGAACAGACAGACAGACAAAAATTTAAAGAATATGTTTTCATACTTTTCATGTAAGTACCGAATAAATTGCACTCAGTGAAAAGCTGTTAATTTGCAATTACAAACAGACACTTCAATTTTATTTATTTGTATAGGTCATCAACCACGATTACACAATTTGAAACCGGTCACCTCAGATACGAAGGAAAATCAACTTCGTAAAGCTTAATAACAAAACATAATACACCCTGTCTATCTGTTACGCTTTGCCGGCAAAACAGCTGAACCGATTTCAATGACATTTGGCATGGAGATACTCTGGATTCTTGAGGAACGACATATTTTATTTAACTTTTTTTGGAATACCAACAGCATATAAACACACTTTCTAAATACTAAAATTAATAACTACAGAGCTATTGACAGACTTTCGCAAATAGGTATCGCAATATGCTACTATTTATCGTGTTAACTAACGGAGGGAGCTGCGGGCAAAAGCTAGTAATACAATAATTTAAGAATTCTTATATCACACGGCATTACAAACTATGTAAATAACGCACTCCACTGGCTTGCTTGGCTTAGTCCCAAATAAATATGCGAATTATCTGCGTAAAGTGTACATTGCACCATACAATTTAAGGAAATTCGAATCTTATTCACTACATTTTAAGGTTATTTTACAGTTACATCAAGAAACCGGACAACTGATATGCTTACTTGATATTACGTTTTATTATTAAATTAAAACTGGTTTTATTTAAAGACACATTGTTGTTACATGAGATAGGCAAACTAACAACATATTATTAGATTCATTCCTTTAGTAAATAACATTAGTATGGAAAACTCGTTTTTAACCGAATTCAAAAAAAGGAGGAGGTTTCTCAATTCGACCGTATATATATTTTTTTTATGTGTGTTCGCGGATAACTTCGTCGTTTATTACCGATTTGGATTATTCTTTTTTTAATGGAAAGGAGATATCCCAACGGTGGTACCATGATAAGGACACTAAGATCTGATGATGGCATCCAAGAGAAATCGAGTCGAACCTTGAAGTCGGTTTTATTTTTGTTAAAATTGTACTTGTAAGATCTAGAAATCTCTGTAGTCCGGGATCCCCGGAACAAATTTTACAAGTTATTACTATCAAGCAAATTTTTCGTGAATGGCTTCATTTTGATGAGGGGCCCACCTTTCACCTTACAAAATTTTTCGATTGTGATTCTAGTAGAGAAACAAAACTTTTGAGCGTAGGGCCGGGATAACGTACCGCGCAATTTATAGATGTGGCTGTTAAATTATATAAATACAAGCCGACCCACGCAACCTCGTTTGCGTCTTATATTGCCCGTAGCGTGAAAATTTCCCCCGTTTTTGAAACATTCTTCATTGTTGCTCCGCTCCTATTAGTAGTAGCGTGATGATATGTACCCCATAGCCTTCCTCGATAAATGGGCTATCTAACACTGAAAGAATTTTTCAAATCGGACCAGCGGTTCCTGAGATTAGCGTGTTCAAACAAACAAACTCTTCAGCTTTATATATTAGTATAGATGAACTAAGCAACTGTTAAAAAATCAGCTAGTTAGTAAAATTTTTGGTGACCTCGTCATCGATATATGTTGGAAGGATCAAACCATACATTTTGTAGGACAAACATTTGTTTCCATTATGTAATAACTAGCAGACCCACGCAACCTCGTTTGCGTCTCCTATTGCCCGTAGCGCGATAATTTTGTCCCGTTTTTGAAACATTTTTCATTGGGGCTCCGCTCCTATTAGTCTTAGCGTGATGATTTATAGCCTATAGCCTTCCTCGATAAATGGGTTATCTAACACTGTAAGAATATTTTAAATCGGACCAGTAGTTCCTGAGATTAACGCGTTCAAACAAACAAACAAACTCTTCAGCTTTATATATTAGTATAGACGTTAGTTAATATACACAGGGTTACAGGTTAAGTCGACCTATTCCCGTTAAGGGCGACTGACTAATTTCACTAAAAACACCTAATTTAACATTTATCCTAATTTAACATGTCAGCATATTCCTCATTCGTGTAGGTTGTTATCTTCCAAAGTTCTGTATCCTAAGCCCAAATCAGTCTCCAGTTTACAAGTACAGCAATCATAAATCATAAGAAACAGACCAAATACACAGCCAAGTCAAGTAGGAAACCGATAACAAATTCATCAACTTATTTATTACCCGACTACGGCAAAGCCAAAGGAGGGTTATGATTTTGACAGGCTATGTATGTATGTATGTATGTATGTTCATTTGTTCCCTCCTAGCTCCTAAACTACTCATTAGATTTGGACAAATGAGGTGTCTCTAGAAGCGTCATGATCGTCTTCTGGTTATAGGCTATATGACGTGTCACTGAATCTAATGTGGCGCCCTCTAGCCGACATAAAGTACTGTATTAAAAAATAAATTTGAGATAAATATGCCGTGTTTGGTATCATTGGAAAGGGCGTTACTTGTACATTTCAAAAATACGTATATTATTAGCATTTGTTCGTGACTTTGTCCGTATTTATTCGATAAGTGTGATATTTCTATTGTATGCTTATTTGTTCCCTCATTCTTTCTAAACTAGTCAGAATAAGACAAATGAGGTATCGTTGGATAGATTAGATAGAAGTGTCTTGATTGTCCGCTGCTTATAGGTTATATGACGTGTCACTGAATTGAATGTGGCGCCCTCTAGCCGACATAAAGTACTGTATTAAAAACTAAATTTGAAATAAATATGCCGTGTTTGGTATCATTGGAAAGGACATTACATGTACATTTTAAATATATATATATTATTAGCATTTGTTCGTGACTTGTCCGTATTTATTCGATAAGTGTGATATTTCTATGGTACCTATTTAAAATATACTTTGCATAACAATAAGTATTATATAGGCACAAAAACATTTTAAATAAAAAAAAGTAAACACTAAAACCCATCTACGACAAAAAACGACGCTTAAAAAGTATGAAACAAGTTTCAAAAGCCGTAGTCACGCGTTGTTAAAGTGTTATAGAGTATGGTACATTACACTACATGGACTACGGCTTTTGAAACTTAGTAATGTACCACACTTTAACAACGCGTGACTACGGCTTTTGAAACTTGTTTCATACTTTTTAAGCGTCGTTTTTTGTCGTAGTAGTTTAGTCGTAATCTCAGGAACCGCTGGTCCGACTTGAAAAATTCTTTCGGTGTTGGATAGTCCATTTATCGAGGAAAGCTATAGGGTATATATCATCACGCTACTACTAATAGGAGCGGAGCAACAATGAAGAATGTGTCAAAAACGGGGGAAATTTTCACGCTACGGGCAATATAAGGCGCAAACGAGGTTGCGTGGGTCAGCTAGTTACGTATAATATTGGGTTTTAAGGTCATAGAAAACCTGTATTTTGCGATTGTTTCGTTATTTTACACTATTTGCGTCAGGTTATAGGAGGGCTAGCCAATGCCTTCATCTAATCTAGGAGGAGGAGGCAGGTGGTCACTAAAATGGCGCAATGCAGCTGTTTTTCTTGAGTTGCGGGTATTCGTGGGCGGACAATAGTTACTTCTTTTAATTTTTGATACTTTGCTCTCAACTCCACCAAAACATTTTTTATATAATAAAAGGTTTGCCGAGGTTCACTTAAGTGACTTAATACCCAGGAGGAGGAAGAGGATTATTTATTACTAGCTGAACCCCGCGGTGTTACCCGCGGTTATTGTTGTACGCGTGACAAAGTTAGTCTAAAAAAAGTAGCGTAAGTTACTCCCCGGATCATCAGCTACGTGCCAGTGAAAGTCCCGTCAAAATCCGTCCAGCCGTTCCAGAGATTACCCGGAACAAACAGACTGACAGACAGACAGACAAAATTTTTTTTAACTACATTTTTCGTATATGTACCGTGTATACATACATATTCATTTAGTAAAAAGCGGTTATTTTAATATTACAAACAGACACTCCAATTTTATTTATTTGTATAGACTATCCCCTTACGGGTGGAATTAAAAAAATCCTTAGTGCTCACTTACGTTATTAAAGAACCTACATGCAAAATTTCAGAATTCCAATTTCAACGGTTTGGGCTGTGCGTTGATCTCTGTGTATGTCAGTCACCTTCTTCTTTTATATAACTAGCTGACCCGGAGAACATTTTTTTCGAGATCAATAATTGAGATAACAAGTACAACTTTAACAAAAATAAAACCGACTTCAAGGTTCGACTCGATTTCTCTTGGATGCCATCATCAGATATTAATGTCCTTTTCGGAGAAAGAGGGCACAGGGCCTAAGAATTGTTGAATCCTCCCGAGCTAGGTTCGGTGATTGTTGTTGATGTGTTTGATAGTTGAACTCTCTAGAGAACAATCGAATATGACCGGTGCCGTAAGTAGGGATTGTAATTTAGCTTGCAGTGTGATATCGTTGTGGCCACTGTGCTTGTGATGAGCTTTAATTGTATAAACTTAATGTAATTGTCGCGGTTTCTCACGAAGTATCTCGAATCTTCCCCGGTCTTTGTAGGAGTGGTTTGAATTGGAAACGGTATGGTGTGTAGTGAATTTGGAAGCTGTCACTACCGTGAGTAAAGTTTACTATAAGTTTTTGAACTGGTTTAAGGCTCCCACACATAACTGCGATGCGATGCGGCGTGAAATTCTTGCGGTGCATTCGTGCGAGCTATCTGCGAGCTCGCACGAAATTTGCGATGCGTTGCGAACTCGCAATGATGTGTGGGAGCCCTTACAAATAAAACCATTTTGTTTGTTGTTCGTCGACTCGCTGACGACACGGGCACTTATCTATACCCACTTTCATTGTTTGTAAGAAACTGACGTCAGTAAAATAATAAATAACACACCACTAAAATTACCGCAGAGTGATAACGATATTAATAAGAAAATACCTAAAATGTAGAGTAACTATTCTATTATCATGCTAGTCAGACGGTTTGATATGGTTCGTTGTCCTTTGAATGTCTTAAGAATTCCTATTTCAGTCGCAGTCCGATTCCGACACACCACCCCGCTGCTAACCCCGGAGTGGTAAGAGACCGTTGGGGTTTCACATGTTAAAAAATCGTTAGTTGTTTGTTATACATGGAATAAGTACGTTATAAGTGGTATTTTTAATGCAACATCACACGGAAACGGTCGGAAGAGCCTATGTTTATGAGGGGACTACAGGGGGACAGGGTCTGTTGATGACGATGTGGTAACAAAAACGTAATAAATAAATGGTCATGGCCGCCCAGATAAAGTGTAAATAACTTTTTCCTTGTCGTTCGTTTTTGGCCGACCTGTTATCGAAAGGGATCTATCTATATAAGATTATCATCACTAGTTACATAGTATATAACAAGAGTGATCCATATCAATACAGGTAGTGAGAAGTTATCACACACACAAAAAATACAGTTGAATCGAGAACCTTCAACCTTTAATGAAGTCGGTTAAAAATTAAGTCCTTTCTCGTTTTTGTGCGTTTACATCTTTCAAACTACGTAACGGATTCTAATGAAAAAACGGAAAAATTCAAAGAACCCCGTGCAAAATCGGGTATAACCTTGAAAGACAGGGATATGGAAGTTAACTTATTTTTATCCAAGGATTTACCCTCAAACATTTAAATAATTTTATAACCAAGCGAACTACTAAGGAAAATTCACTAAATGAATGTTTAAATGCAACTCACATACAGGACAACATTTAAAAACCTGAATCTCATTAAAATATGACGCAACAATTTGAACAAAGTCTCAAATAATAATAGGTCTTTACTTATGAAATTGCCGTTTTGTATGCAATAAGTGAAAGTACTTATTTTTTCAAACTTTTTTATTTCTGTTATACGAAGCAATCACCCATGCAATCGACGCATCTTTGCCAACGCATTGGCAGTTTATTGAAGCCCTTGCGGCAACAAACTCTTCAAAGGCATTTTGTACTGCCTCTCGGGAATTTTTTACCGGGCCGCGTCTACCAGGGCGGTACTACCGAGAACTACTCTCCCACAGAAGAGCGACTCTCAGGATTCCTGCTGTCGTATTTCGTTTGCGAGGGTGAGGAACATTTAATAGACCACCATATTTTAAGGTCACCATACTGTATTGTTGCATTGTCTGCGTTCACAATGAGTATGGTGACCTTCTCTTTGATTTTGCTCAAATGTGTTATCCATCAGGCAGAGTAAAGTCACATTGGCAGGCTCATAATAATGTCATAAAGAAAAAAAAATGAAATTTAGTTCGTGTTATAGTGCAGGTTTATAGATTAGTTTTAAATAGAGTAACGTGATCTCATTAAACTTGGCAATAGAACCCGTTTTTATTCCGTATAGGCCTTGACCTAGATCAAGGTTATAATGAAACTTATCACTACAGTAATAAGGTACGTACTTAATTGAAAAGTACTAGTTAAATCTCTGATGTATGACAACATAACTACTTTTCTTAATCAAACTGCACTGCACTGTATGCAATGAAACAAGTAAAATTTTTACAAAAATAAAACCGACTTCAAGGTTTGACTCGATTTCTCTTAGATGCCATCATCAGATCTTAGTGTCCTTATCATGGTACCACCGATGGGATATCTCCTTTCCATTAAAAAAAGAATCATCAATATCGGTTCATAAACGACGAAGTTATCCGCGAACACACATAAAAAAAAAACCGTTCGAATTGAGAAACCTCCTCCTTTTTTTGAAGTCGGTTAATAAAATAAATAAATAAATAATAAATAAATAAATGTTTTCGGACATCTAACACACAACGCCATCTAGTCCCAAACTAAGCAGAGCTTGTATTATGGGTACTAGACAACTGATATAAATACTTATATACTTTTTTTTGTAAATACATACATATTATAGATAGAAAACACCCAAACTCCGAAACAAATATTTGCAGATCATACAAACATTTGATCCGACCCGGGAATCGAACCCGAGACCTCAAGAACAGCAGTCGCGTACGCTACCACTGCGCCACCGAGGCAGAATCAGATTTATTCTGCAGTTAGGTTACATGAACACTTTAGCATGTTAAACTTTTTTTGAGTAGATGAGTTCGGCCTCTCCTAACTGGATAAGCCCGAGCAGAAAAGACGAAGCAAACTCAGGGATCATCGTGTCTTTTAACACCCGACAATTTTCTTAAAATGCAAAGGACATTATTTTAGTAAATAAATAAAATAAATAAAAAACTACATTACTTCTTATTTTACTATTTATTACTATAACACTATGATTATGATTAATTATTAGCAAGATCCCCAGATTGGATAAAGGCCTCCTCCAATGATATCCACTTCTCTCTATCCTGTGCTATTTGCCACCACAAGTTTAGTAAATAAATCAATATATAAATATGGCCGTAGTGTTTTAACACTTTCAGACCAAAAGTCCACAAAAATTTGAAATAGGAACAAGCAGAAATAAATCGGTTCAGAAAACCGTTTAGCTGTTACTTTGCTTCCTACTGCGCTGACTTTTGTAAGTTCGTTCCTCATATAGAACATTTTGTTTGTACCACAAATTGTAGATCACAATTTGGGTGTTTTTTGTGTATAATACTTTTTTTTTAAAACTCCCTGGGACACAGGATACATTCCTACTGTGAGTCCTAGTTCTCTTTAAAAAATGTATCTGTAACGGTTTTAAAAACACAAAAAAAGTGAGCCAGACTCTCAGAGTCGTTGATTATAATGATTTATGAAAACGATTATGCATTAAAAGAAAAATACATGACTGCTTCATTAGTGATAGAAAAAACCTCGAGGCTTTGAGCTCTAAATAGTAGGACTGTAAATTGAGACATTTTTTTTAATGCTGGAGCCTTTTCACGCAGTCTAGACAGTCACGCAGTCAGTCAAGCCGTCGTCAGTCTTTCGTCAAATAAGTATTTAATTAGTGGTTAAATAACATTAGGGCGATAACAACATCAGCATGCATTTTGATGTATAACTATGTCAGAACATGTTAATCTAAATATTGGGATAGCGCGCTTATCAAATATTTGTACCTATATTATCTCATAAAACACTTCACAAAACATGAGCATACATAAAAGCTATTACAATATTAATCAATAACACACCGTCCGTAATTTGACATTTATCGAAACTTTTCTTTTTTTAACACGCTTTCATTAGCTTCACCTGTGTTTGTTTGTCTATAAATGACTTTTCTAAATCTGTTATTTAGAATCCGAATTCCGTACCCAAGGGGTAAAACGGGACCCTATTACTAAGACTTCGCTGGCCGTTTTATGGGTACTAGACAACTGATATAAATACTTATATACTTTTTTTTTGTAAATACATACATATTATACATAGAAAACACCCAAACTCCGAAACAAATATTTGCAGATAATACAAACATTTGGTTCGATCCGGGAATCGAACCCGAGACCTCAAGAACAGCAGTCGCGTACGCTACCACTGCGCCACCGAGGCAGTTGATATTTTTCCATCTTTTGTATTTGTCGTAATGTCTCGTTCTCCCGTCAAAAAATGTTAGGATCAAGACGGGATCCTCTACATTCAACTTCAAATGTAACATTTCAATAGACTAAATGTCAATATTTAAAGGGTCGAATAGAACATTCAACATTATGTAACCGCTCTTAGTTGCAAGCAGTGTTCGTAATCACAGGTCAAATCCAGGGACACAACTAACAACCTATTTATTTCCCAGCGTTGAGCAAGTTCCGTCGATTTGTGTTTCCGGCAACGTTTGCTAGTGAGGTGACAAGTGACTTGGGGATTTTTATCGCAATGTAATGAATATTTCTTTGATTCATCACCTTCCGAGCCTTTATTATTTCCAAGATTATTTGGGGTAGGCTACTAGTTCAACCAGTTTTATCTAAATACTAGCTGAACCCCGCGGTGTTACCCGCGGTTATTGTTGTACCGCGAGTAACGCCGCGCGACAAAGTTAGTCTAGAAAAAGTAGCCTAAGTTACTCCCCGGATCATCAGCTACCTGCCAGTGAAAGTCCCGTCAAAATCCGTCCAGCCAGCGTTCCAGAGATTACCCGGAACAAACAGACAGACAGACCGACAGACAGACAGACAGACAAAAAAAAATTTAAATACGTTTTTGGCCTATGTACCGTGTATACATACATATGCATTTATTAAAAAACGGTTATTTTAATATTACAAACAGACACTTCAATTTTATTTATTTACTAGCCGACCCACGCAACCTCGTTTGCTTCTATTGCCCGTAGCGTGATAATTTTCCCCCGTTTTCGAAACATTTTTCATTGGTGCTCCGCTCCTATTGGTCCTAGCGTGATGATATATAGCCTATAGCCTTCCTCGATGAATGGGCCTTCTAACACTGAAAGAATTTTTCAAATCGGACCAGTGGTTCCTGAGATTAGCGTGTTCAAACAAACAAACAAACAAACAAACAAACAAACAAACAAACAAACAAACAAACTCTTCAGCTTTATATATTAGTATAGATATAGATAACTTTCTCCATGGAACGACTGGCATAAGACCCCCAGAACTGAATTAGAAGATTGAACTAGTTGTCAGTACATTTAAGGGCACAGACTTCGTAATAAAGATTGCCATAGACGTTCATGATAACCGGGTCCGATAGGTTAATGTACTCTCCGAGACACAGAAGAGCAACACCGTCAAACTTCCAAACGTTCCATAATTTTCTTGTTTTTTTACAAAAAATCTTATCAATAGATTAAGAATTTTTGTGAAAAAACACGTATATTTTCGGCCCGACCTGGATATCGAACTCGAAGCTTCTTGATCGGCAGTCGCATAATCTAACAGCTAGACCAATGAGGTCAATGGAGGCAATCGTTCTTTCGTAGTGTACATACAGACACATAGAAAAATTAATAAAAGTTATAAGGCACTGTCGGACCATTAATTGGGACAGGCCCACGTTCAACAATGTACGTCTTTTACCTGAGAAGATGATAAGACACGGCTCACCGGCCCTCAGCGCCATCACGTCGAACTTTCAAGGATGAGCAGGGACTTGACAAAATGGAACAAGAGGCATTCGGTACACGAAGAAAGAATCGAAGGGGTGATTACGAGAGCAAATGAGTGAGAATAATATGTATGTGTTTTGGTGTTTGCCTACACTGTTCCTTTAACGGATTAAATGTTTTCCTTTCCTTTATCCTTTAGCGTTTTATATACGACCAAATAAAATTGAAACACATAGTAGAATAATTACAACGGACAAAGATTACAAGAAAAAAAAGCATTTTCAAGTTCAAGGACCTTCTTTGTTACGACTAGATTTAAAAATTTAAAAAGTTTTTTTGTCTGTAACTGATTTCATATGTATGTACCTAAATAATTTAAAAGTTATAATAGATTGCTTAGCAACTAAATGTAATAACTGCCTCGTTGGTCTCGCGGTTGGCGTGTGTTCGGCGGGTTCGATTTCAGGGTCGGACCAAATGTTTGTATGATCTACAAATATTTGTTTTTTTTTTTTTTTTTTTTTTATGTTCGGCCCTGCCAAAATGACTCTACTCTGCCTGATGGAAAGCATTAGCAGAATCCAAGAGTGGTGGTCACCATACTGCGAATGCAGACAATGCAACAATGCAGCATGGTGACCCACACCATGGCGGGCTAGTGATGCTTCTGCATCATTGGGCCTCCGGTCTCTCACTCACCAACGAAACACGACAGCATGATCGCTGTCATTTTATGTTGATTTTCTGTGCGAGGGTAGTACCGCCCCGGTCGAGCCGGCCCGTTCGTGCTGAAATCAGCGTGGCTCTACTACCTTGAAAAGTTTAGGTGTTTTCTATGTATAATATGTAAGTATTTACAAAATATAAAATGATATATGTATTTGCATCAGTTGTCTAGTACCGATAACAAAATCTCTGCTTAGCTTGGGACTAGATGGCGTTGTATGTTAGATGTCCGAAGTATCAAATCAAGGTTTCATCAGCAGTCTAATAATGAGAATAATGATATATTCACACATCTAAAATTGCTGTACATTCAAAGTCGTTAGTACAATTCGTTGACTGCTTCGTTGGTCTTGCGGTTGGCTTATGCGACTGCTGATCATGAGGTCTCGGGTTCGATTCCCGGGTCGGACGAAATGTTTGTATGATCTACAAATATTTGTTTATTTATTTGATCTACAAATATTTACAAAAAAAAAGTATATATGTATTTGTATCAGTTGTCTAGTACCCATAACACAAGCTCTGCTTAGCTGGGGACTAGATGGCGTTGTGTGATAGATGTCCGAAATATTTATTTATTTATTTATTTATTAAAGGAAAGGCTTTCTTCTTCGAAAGGAGGTGTGGAGGAATGGGTGTCATGTCCCTCCAACACAGGTTAGATGATCATGCCAGGCGGGTCGCTGCCCTACGTTTGATGTGGGGATGTTGTGTATTATGTTAATTGATGCGAGAATTTCTATTGCGCGATTCAGAATTATTAGTGTTGTGCAGTACGTTACTCCTTAGTTCAGTGTATCTTCGGTAGATGGCTAGATACTACAGCAGTATGCTGCTGTTGCGCTGTATATGGAAGTCGCCACAGAGGTTTTGACGTACTATACCACGCTAGTATAATTTGGTATTGGCTAGTTTCAAGTTTTTATTTTTTTTGCAGTGATGTTGCCCTATGTAGCTCCTCCTCTTAGTGGGCTTTGACACCCATGGGTTAAATAGGTGTAGTGATATTCTGTATTCTTAATCCGTGACAACATGATTAGATAAGGCCGTTACCGCCCGATAACCGGTGTTACCCGCGGTTGTTGTTGTACCACGAGTAACGCCGCGGGACGAGATTACCCGGAACCTACAGACAGACAAATTTTTTTTTAAATAACTTTTTGGTATATGTACCGTGTACACATACATATGCATTTAGTAAAAAACGGATATTTTAATATTACAAACAGACACTCCAATTTTATTTGTATAGATGTATAGATTACTCAAATTAACAACTGAATGAATCAAATAAAAGGCTACGTACAAAACCAATGATGATTATGAAACTGTTTCGTTTGATAAGAATACCGTCATATTGATTTCATTGATTAATTTGTATAAATATATTAAAATGACTTAATAGTATATTACCTCTAAGAAAAGCTTTATAGAAATCTTTTGAAAATATATTACAGCCTATGTTACATTATATTTTGATCAACAGCCTTTTAAAGTCCACTGTATCTAGTCGGAAGGAAGAAGATAAATGCTGATGTTTGCAATGAATCATAATGTACTATTTTAATGTAATAGAATTTAGATAAGGATAACACATTTTCGTAATTGATCACAATTGTTAGAGTTCTCAAGCAGTGACAATTATGACCAGCTGCACCCTGCAGTTTTGAATTTATTCTAAAATATTAATAGTAAAAAAACATAGTGAAAGGTAAAATCGGGTCAGCTTGTCCAGAGAAAAGCCCAAACAAAGAGTTAGACAAAAAAATTTTAAGTTTTAATGTAAGTATTATGTACTCACAAATTTACATAATTATGCATTTATGAGATGCGGTTACTTTGAAATTAACAAGCACTTAAATGTATTTATACTATCTAATTTAAATATTCATTCCTACATAATACATAATTTAGCTCTTTTACATATTAGATATTTTTTATTTAAAGTTTTTATTCAAAGTGACTCTAAAGACTATTATTATTATTATTATATTATTACATGAAACAGCTCTAAATATTCTCTATACTCCTGATAACAGAGTAGATTTAATGTCTAATTTTATTGAGATTAGATTTAATTAACTCGATAAGTAGTTAGGTAATTAGTCTACATAAGCACAAATGCCCACACACACACACACTGTATGTTTGTTTTTACTTGCCAGATACTTTGTTAGAGGGATGAAAATTAGATATTATCTTTAAATTGTAAAAATTTAAACGGATTTTAATGCAGTTTTCAGCCATAGATACAGTGATGGAAGAGGAAAGTTTTTATGTGTTTTTCATCCATATTATAGACTAGCTGAACCACACAGTGTTACCCGCAGTTATCGTCGTACCAAGAGTAATCCCGCGGGACAAAGTTAGTCTAAAAAAGTAGTCTAAGTTACTCCCTGGATCGTCAGCTACCAGCCTACATTTTTTAATATGTACTGTGTATACATGCATATACATTTAGTACAAAGCGGTTATTTTAATATTACAAACAGACAACTCCAATTATATTTATTTGTATAGATAAATTACACCCAGACACAGAATAAATCATCGTGTTCATCACACAAAGATTTGTCCTGGGTGGGAATTGAATCTACATCCCCTGGCATGGCAGTCAGGATCGTTGACCACTAGACCAACATGCCTAATAGTGTAAGTATGTTTGTAAATCATTTTTATTAATGATATTAATTATGATATGAAAGTCAATAGTTTAAACAAACAACAATACCCATTATGTTATATTTAATAAGCACATTACTGCAAAAGGGTATTTATATTTGAAAAGTCATTACTAACATTGTAATTTGAAGGTTCAAGGGTCATTACATACTAGTTGATTGTACTTTGTACCAATTTAACTATATTGACTGTGGTGTGGTGTGTTCATAAAATCCAATGAAGATTGCACTGTAGGTACTTTAATAAGTTATAATTTAGATTAATGCAGTATAAGGAGAAATGACAGAGCATAATATGGCAATAATCAAAAAAAGGTTGAAATGTAATTTTCGTTCAATTAACGTTAAATATCAATTTTGATGTATATGCAGATTATCATTTTTTACGACATTACGTAAAAATAGATTATGAAGAGACCCGGCAAAGGTTTGTATATGATTACTTACATAGTAATCATATGCGGAACAGAAGAAATATATATATTTATAATAAATAGAGGATCAAGACTGTCAAACTAGATGAGCACCGTACAACAACTTACAACATTTATAAGCTAAAAGGTCAACAAGTAGTGTCTACGTCGCTTTTATAATTATCGAAAATATACCCAATCTGAAGAGTAGGTACTCACCGGATTTTAAACATTTCTCCAGGGCTTGGTTCGCCTCTAAGAAATCAGGAGTCCTATCTAGAGGCTGTGACAACTCCTGAGTGTATGTGAAATATGTTCTGAGCTTAGCATTGTTCAGCGCGGCGTTAATCTTAATTCGACCGAAATTCAAACTTGATATAGTAGGTCTGATTTTACCGATCACAGACATTTTAAAAAGATAAATAGGTAATATAATTTCAATTTAAAACCACCGCCCGGTTAATAACAACGGGCAATATATTAAACTGATTTTAAACAACTGCAAGTGACTAGTCCCACAATCAACAAAAACGTTACTAATCTAAATAACTCTAGTTCTAAATAATAAATCTTACGTCACGCCCTCCTACTACTATTATTGCTACCACAGATAAAAAATTAACAAATGGAAGAAAAATCCTACGGAAACGCAGCTAGTTACTTAAAGATTAACGGCCGTTTTCAATAACCTATCTCCAGTTAAGGATAGATCGCTATCTCGGATTTGCAGCTTGATCTTATCTATCCATAACTTGCGTTTCACAATCGAGGATAAACGCTATCTATCTCTTACCAACGAAGGATAGCTTGTTCCCTCTTGATACGTTTAGTGTTTTGCTGCGCAAATCTTTAATGTTAAAAACAAATATTAGCTATTTAATTTTTTTATTAAAAGCACTTGTTGTATGTCTTTTTTTAAAGATTTTATGGTGAATCAACATCAACTTGATTTTTTTTATTTGTTTACCACATTCAATAATGAAATAAATGACATGATCATGTTGACATGAGCAGCATGTGACATTGGAATTGACGTTTGTTAGTACGTTAAGCGTAAAATAAATACTACGTATTTTGTTTTTCGAAAGATCAGAAACATTATCAAACATCAAATACAATATATACGATATACAATACTGAAACTATATATATTACAACACCTATAGTCAATAAATTAATGTTTACATGCCAAGGTCTGAGATCGTCATGTCTTTTGTGTCCAGTCCATGCTATGTATTAAAAATATTATCACCAATTCATTAATGGATCAATTCAATAATCTGAAGGGAAAAAAACAGCATATAACTTTGATTACATTTAACAGCCAAGCGGAAACATGTAAGGAATGGAAAAGGAAAAGTGTAAGGCCCGCACAATGAGGGAAAATGATCTGACAGTTTTTATTGGTTAAGAAAAAGAAAAATAGAATTAGAAAATAGAAAACTAGAATTAGAAAATGAAGAAAAGGAATTAAATATTGCTAAACTCTAGTTAGAATCAGAAAAAGCCAGATCAAAAAAGGATTTAAATTAATTAACATTTTATCATTATATTATATTGTGATCATAGTGATATATGTAATATATAGTGATATAGTGATTAGTTATATTGTATTGTGATCTCAAATTTGTGAAAGGAAATAAAAAATACATAAAATATGAATAATTATTGTTTATTTTACACATTAAAGTAATTATTTATTAACAATAGCCGTTCTGACATGTTTAAATTTGGAGCATTGTCATGAATAATTACATTTTCCTCCTGGGTTGTTTCTGAAATTGATATTTCAGGCTCATCTCTGCCAAATTCATGTTCCTGGCAATATTATGTAACATAGCAGCGGCAATAATAATGGTTTGCATATTTTTTAAATTTAGCCTCATTTTTAAGAATAGCATGGGGAATCTTCTTTTCCAAACTCCAATACATCTGCAATTACAGTAGGTATTAATAGTGTATTTAAACTATTTACCCTGCTTATAGTATTTAGTATACAAAACAAACCTCTCTATAGTATTTCTTGTTTTAATGTGAGCTTCATTATAACATTGCTCTGATGGAATATTTGGGTTGAGTAGGGGTGTCAACAGATAGGGTAAGCATCACATCACCAGGCAGCCAGCTATTTCTAAGTCCACCTTGTTCACAATAATCTGCAAGTTTAATATTATATATCAGTTGTTTAGGCAATAGGAACGGGGTACTTATTTTTTTTAAATTTCTTTTTTAAAATGGATTACTAGCAACTGAAATTACTAGTATACCCGTTAACCACTCCAACTAAGCTAAATTGCTTGTCAGGAGTGGGTTCAAGTCGGTAGTATACTTACTCGTCAGGATTTGAACCCACAATCTTTTTTTCGCAAGTCTAATGCCTTTATCACTAGACTACAACCGCTTCTAAAAACTTATTAATCACAGAATAAACAACTAAATAAGTGACCTTTTAAATTAGAGTGGTTGAATATAGTGGTATCATAAGTGGATCCTGGCCATCGGGCAACATTTAGAAACACTAATGAACAATTACCTAATAATTCTTCTCTAATATTTGAGTCTGTAAATAATACGAAAACAGTATTAATATGTATGTACAAATAGTATGAAAACATAAAAAAAATAAGTTAGACCAGAACCTAAATAGAAGTATGAGATAGTTCAATATGAGATGAGGTACTTACTTGGTGATATTAATATAAGGGTGCCATCTATGACACCATGTATTCTGGGTAATCTAGCAATATTATAAAACTCTTGTCGAGTGTGATTTTGTAACACAACAAAGTTTGGGCACAATCTTGCTATGGCTCTAGATACATCAAAGACAATATGACTAGCAGATGCTATAGATACTCCGATGAAATCTGCTACATACACAGTACCCAATGCATAAAATTTTAGAGCCAAAAGTATCTGATGGAGGGTGGATATGCCGTGATTTCTGGAAAAATAAGACCTTTGTTAAAACTTGATATTCGCATGGCAATACTAGCACCATTATGAGCCTACACTTGAGCCAAACTCAATGAAGAAAATAAAGTTTAATATGTTGTTTATAAATTTATATCAAATTTGACTGAAGAACTGAAAACTTACCTTTTGGATTTTACACTTGAATATGGTTTTATCATATTTATTGACTGATTCACACCAATTTTATTTAGTCTAAAATCTATATACAAATTCGTAATCATTTAATTTAGTCATATAATTTACACTATGCTTATATTCCTTCTGTAAAGGTATGTTTTCTTCAGTATCACTGTCACTGCTTTTATCATAATCCATAATATTTCCAAATAATTCCATGCCGCTATCATCACTGCTAAAACCTTCCTTTATTTTATATTTGCTGGGAAAGTCAATTATTTTCGAAATTCTATCTGACCGGGTGGCGCGTAACTGGCCGATGTTGACAGATAAGCAAAGTAAGAAGTAAGTAGTAGTCGAAACTTATATTGAAATACAAGTTAGTCCGATTACTATGCGAGTTCCTATCTCTAGTAGCCTATCCGTCCTCCCAAAGATAGATAGACAACGTCGATAGGAAATGCTATCTGCCGGTAGGTTATTGAAACGTAAGTAAGAGTAAAAAGATAGATTTGTTTAACTGTAGTAAGGAGAACTAAAGATAGATAGGTTATTGAAAACGGCCGTTAATCTAATGATTTTTCTTGCATTCTCTGTGTCGGCTTATTAGAGCTTTAATTCATTTTTAGACTGCTGTTAACTGCCTGTGACAGGATGTTAAGTGATAACTCGAGCCTTTACAGGTAAAAGAATGAACAAATAAAATGAAATTAGGTAAAGAGGAGAATCTAAACTACTACTAACTCCCAAAAGGGTTTTTTTACTGGTGTAAGATTTTAAAGAATAACTTAAATTTAACACTGTTGCCCACAGGAAAGTCTTTTAGCCGTTGGTAATTTTTACAATATCACAGACGTCTTTCACTATATTATCGCAATACAATAATAAGCGTAGTAGGCGTCGTGTTTACGCTATTGTTTTCAAAGTGTAGAGTAAAATATTCGTTACCAGTAACAGAAGTTTGAGAAAGCAACATTCATAGACATTATAGATGGATTAAAAAGTAATAGCCTGAAAGAGTTATCGCATGTAAAAAAGTTCCTTGAACTGTTGGACATCCTCACTGGTCATTTAGTTAGAATTCTAATGGATATTTTTGGGGTTTGCCTGGTCTAAATCTATTAGGCCTGGATTAATCCAATCTGCTAGGCCACTAGTCATTTTGATTTCTCTATGTTATTAACTTTTAAACTTTCGCGTTCCATTATTTATTTACAATTATTTTTAGGGGAATTAACGCGATCATTAACGTGATCGCGTTAATTCCCGCAAAAATAATTTCTCTGTGTTGTTGGATTAAAGTGTTGTTATTCTTTAAGTGGCAATAATTTCAAACAAAATTGAATTTGGAGATGGAGTAAGGCTTCGTACAAACCTGAGCATCAGTGACGCGGGAAGCAGAATGCGACGCGTGAGCGTCTACGACCCGAAACTTATCGTGCACACCTGTGCGACTGCGACGCGAACCGCGAACTTCATTTGCAAGTGAACAGTCACTAAAGCAGCGCGTCTTTATTTGGTACTAGCTGGCCCCCACGGTGTTAGCTGCGGTTGTTGTCGTACTGCGGGGCGAAGCTAGTTTAAAAAAAGTAGCCTAAGTTACTCCTTATATCAACAGCTACCTATCAGTGAAAGTCCTGTTAAAATCGATCCAGCTAGAACAAACGAACAGACAGACTATTGTAAAAAATACTATCTATACAAATAAATGCATATGTATGTATACACGGTACATATACCATACAAATAAATAAAATTGGAGTGTCTGTTTGTATTATTAAAATAACCGATTTTTACTCAATGCAAATATTCGGATGCATACACGTTATATGAACCAATTTTTTTTTCTGTCATCCATTTTAAATTCCGGACCGATCGAATCCCATAATTTGTCTTTTTTGCGTAAATTCTTCTAGTCTTTGTTCAGTCATCGTGTAATCGGTAACTTTCCTGCACGCACACATGTCTGACCCCTAGACGCGTGCGTCCCGCTTCATTCATGAACGCTGCAGTCCCGCTTTGTGGTTGTGGTCGCATAGCCGCATAGGTGTGCACGGCGCCATAAGCAAGTATGGGCAGCGTCCGCCGCGCGGCAAAAGCTCCCGCTCCGCAGGTTTGGTGGTCAGGTTTGGCTGAAGCTTAATACGATGAAAATAACTAAAGGAAGTTTAATTTGTTTTAAGTACTTATTATATTACGCCTATTGGTCTATATAGACCAAGACCTGGAGAAGGGCTATATAGCGAACTTCGTTGTGCAGGAATATTAACGGCAATAAGTATAACTATGGAAGCAGTATTTATTATGCCGGAGCCACGGCTCCATAATACTCTAATTGTTACATGGTGGCGTCTGTTGGCGTCTTTTTGCGTCTTGTTCTTAATCGTTAACGGTTCCTTATATATATGCTAAATTTATTCATTACAATGCATTTAGTCACGTCTTATTCTCAATGAGATAAGCCGTGTCTTTATACGACGTGATAAATAATCTACCTAGCTGTATCATCTATATTAAATCGAATTTATACATTCTATTGATTTTATAATATACTAGCTGTCCCGGCACACGTCGTTTTGCCATAACTACTAATAAATTAAAAATTAATTAAAAAAACATTGTCCAGCGGACAAAATTGTGAATCTAAACCATTCCCAGATCCCCTTGAACACACACAAAAAATTTCATCAAAATCGGTCCAGTCGTTTGAGAGTAGTTCAGTGACATACACACTCACAGAAGAATTATATATATAAAGATGACGTAGGAATAGGTACTTGGCCAACGTTATTTTCTCATTTAGGATCATTTCTCGTTAATGATACAGAAAGAAGGAATGAACCTTGTAATTTTCGCATTTGATGGGTAATATCTAATATCTATTGTCCCACCTTAGTCTTAGTTGCACAGTTGCACACCCTTGGTAACAATCACTCATATTGATTCAAACACAAGAGTTTCTTTCCAATAACAGTTGACTAATTGCAGAAATGGAAAAAAATTAAATTAATATTACTTTCAAATTAATGCCTCCGATAATTTATCGTATCGTACCGGTAATACGCGGACACTAACTTCAAATAACGGGATATGCTTGTAACGCTTGGATTACTGGTACTCATGGGTGAAGGTAGTCACTTTCCACTGGGTAATTTGTATGAAATGAAATGAAATCATTTATTCTGCAATTAGGTTATACAAAACACTTTTGCAAGTTAAACTTTTTTTGAGCAGATGAGTTCGGCCTTTCCTAACTGGATTAGCCCTGAGAGTATGCTTCCTTGCTCAAAAATTTTATTTAAAAAAAAATTTACTAGACAATTAAAAACTGCCTTGTTGGTACAGTGATTAGGGTATGCGACCGACGATTAAGAGATCTCGGCTAGGATTTCCTGATCAGGCAAAAGTGTTGTTGGATTTTTCTAACAAGAATGTTTTAATAACAGCCCGGAGTATAGGATGGGAGTTTGGTGATGTTTCACGCCCGTGCCTTGAAGAGCACGTTAAGCAGTTGGTGCCACTTGTCATAAACATCAATGGCAATCGTTATTGGGAAGTTCTCAAAGTATCTCAAATATACTGACGACTTACGACGATGACGGTTGAACTACAACCTTCGAATTCAATTTGTCCTCAGGGTTGCAGAGGTCCGTTTCCAGTGGCTCCGTGGAAAAAATTATATTTAGGAAAATCCAGTTGAACAGCAGCCAACCCCAGTGCCGTCTTTACCATAAGGGCACTCGGGGCACGGGCCCAGGGCCTCCATTCTCAAGGGGGCCCCGAGGAACCGATATTTTTTTCTCAGACATATTATTATGTTCTCGTTATAAATTTTCGAACATATTACACTTTTTTCTCAAAAAAAACAGGTAGTAGGTACATTAAAATAAGAAATCATAAACATAATTACTAGGCTTTCATTTTTTATATTTTTTTCGGTTGAAAATGAAAGTGTACAAAGTTGTGACTCTTTCACCTTTGTTACGATCGTTAAATCCTAAATTCTATATTTTCTCTGCCTTTAGCGCTTTGCCTGAATTTAGTCATCTTATTTCAGTTAGTTCACTTCAGTTTTTATTGAATTTAGTCAAATGTAATCTGCAGTTAGCATACTAGCGTCTTCAGAAGCTAGGATGGTTTCTGGCTGACTGAATCATTTAGAAACCTAATTAGAAACGCATTTAGGAAGCTGTAATCGCATTTAGTTACTAACTTCAATCGCCACGCAACTGTCCGTGCGTGAGGACGTATACTTTTGTTTGGTACTCACTCGCTCATATTTTTATTAATGTGCCAGACATGTATAAATATTCCGTGTTTCAGGGATATTTTTGTCAGCAAGGGCTAGAAAATTAAATAACTGAATTATGATACATTTGATACGAGTTTTCAGTTGTTGCAAGAAATCTTAATGTTACGATCAATCTTTCTTTTGCACTTATAATGTCTCGTAGCATAGTTCTTGCTTTTGAATAAACGGTTTCACAAGATTTAATAACATGTCAAACGATCTCGAATCTATTCGTAGATTATTTCTGACACCAGTAGCACACCTCACCATAGTCGATTAAAGGGATGACTAGAGACTGCACAAGCGTTGATTTAGTTTTCACCAGGTGTTTTTAAAGGTATAATGTCCTCAGGATGTTGGTAACCTTCTGACATACGTATATAACTTGATCACGCTAGGTAAAACTGCAGTCGAAATGTAAGCCTCGGTCCTTTATCGTTGAACAAATAGAGATAGTGGTACAATTTAAGATTATCTTCGGTAACATCTCGAGATCGACTCTGTTCATCGAATGGCGGCTGCCGATTATTTTAGCTTGGCATTTTGTCCGATTAACCGATAATCCAAACTTTTCTGACCACTTTTCGATAGAAGATCTGTGTTTATTTTGTCGATTGCTGTTGCTATATCTTCAAAGTTGGCATGAGCGTACAGTTGCCGGTCGTAGGGTGCACTACTGCATTACCCTGTGGGGGACCTACCAACCAATGCTGCAATAACATGTAAGTTAAGAACTTTATGACCCCATCGGCTTTCGTTTTTGCGAGCAATGTGCCTCGCCCACTAACACTTAATTTAGTTATTTTCTTACACAATTTATAGTATTAATAAAAATAACATTAGATTAGTGATATAGCATAATTCTATATACATAAAGCACATAATCGAAACGTGAAATATTTAATGATTTAAAGATTTTTCAGCTACTACAATTAAGCGAATCCTAAAGCGCTTATTGCATTTGGCTGAATTTAGTCTTCGAAATTCAGAAGCAACTTAAAAGCAAGTTAGGAACTTCTGATCACACTGTCCTTATTTAGTTACTAAATCAGTTAAATCTGCAAATATTTGTTTCAGAGCTTTGGTGTTTTCAATTTATAATTAATGTGTATTTACAAAAAAAGTTAGGTATTATATATTTATATCAGTTGTCCAGTGCACATAGTACAAGCTCTGCTTAGTTTGGCACTAGATGTCGCTATGTCCGAAAAATAATTATTAATGCATCATCTATTCTTTGGTATTGTTGACTAATGTTTTATTTTGGTGACGTGAAGGAGGTTTGAAATGACGTCATTCCTATTCGTACTCACATTTGTTATGCTTCTAGTGTACCCCGATTTGCCCCGCTTGGGCATCGCAGCGTCGGGCCCTCACTGCAGTCATCGGACGAGATCTCTTGCTACCGGCTGTCATTCACTCTACGGCCGGTAGCGACAGCAGTTTTATTTACCGCTGTCGCAACCTTCTGCGAGGAGGCAAATTCGCAGAAGGAGGCGGCGGAGAAGGCCCGGGAGGACAACCTCCATTCGGAACAACAAGTAATTTTGAGTGAGCCTGATAGGCGTGCCTATCAGCGTCTCAAGCCGCTCTGAGTGTGGTCGCGGATGGTCGGGACGGATTTTCCCCTCCATCCGCTTTACACAGCGCGTTAGTGACCAACTGCGAGGAGGCGACGACGGACGCGTGTGCCGTACGTCGCCTAAATTAAGAGTTAACACCAGACGGTGACCGTTTCATTGCGGGCAATCGCTGGCAGGGGTCCGGATGTGTTAAGAACAGCAGTTCCCGGATCCCTCCCGTCTCAGGCGTGGAGTGGCACACCGTGTGGTTTTAGTCGGTCTGATTCCGACACACCGCCCCGCCGCAAACTCCGGTGGAGTGACGGCCCGTGGGTGTTTCCACATGTAAATTTGCTGATTTGCTGTAAAAAAGCCCACAGGTGCGAAACCAAAAAAATCAGCAACTGTAAAACGGAATGGAAACTAATTGCAGTTAACATCGCGAGCGGAACGAGAAAACCCGATGACGATGATAAAGGTGCACTAGTTTGGCTGAGGGCACGACACATATGCATATAAAAGCCTCAAAACTCACAGGGTCCGTACAAGGTGATTAACCGGATTAACGACGTGACCCACAGAATTCAAAGTATATCCACCTGGCTAAATATGGCGTGGTAACAATAGCGATGTGATCTTACGAAAAAGGCACATTCCAGAAAAAGACTTGTCAATCGGTTTAGCCGAGAAATTTCTAGTTGGATTGATGAGGCACAGAATATACACAGCGTAAGGCACACATAGCTTCGAATATGGACTGATTGTTGATTGGCTTGTTTACATTCAACAGCGTTTTTCTGAACTGGGCGTTTCGAGAGGCTGTTAAACTTACCCGAATGATCTAGTAATAGTTTAATCTAGTATGAGAAGACAGTTTAGTTTGAGCTACAGAGAGACAAATATCTGAGTGATATAAGTAATTAACAGAGCGATCTCGACAGTCATTAGGGACTAATAGTCTGAGTTATTCTGTGGTTTTGAGAGTGTTATAAACACTGTTAAAACAACTTAATAAAGTTTCTTTTACATGTCAGAAGGCTTAAATCTCAACTTCTCCGAACCTGAACACGTAATAATAAATAGATGGTTTTGTTTAACATAGAACCTGAAAGAAACCACTACTGTTATTGTAACCAAAAAACTAACAGCATATACGATTACTCATAATAAAAATTATCACAGTAGAAAAAAGGTTGGCATAATACACTTTCTTTAATTTCCAAAAGGGCCCCATATTCTTATGTGCCCAGGGGCCCCAGCTTAGGTAAAGACGGCCCTGGCCAACCCATAATACTCTTGGGAATAATAAAGGTTAAAAAGATGATGATGAGATAATTAATGATTGAATGTTGTGTTCTATGAGTTCAACTCAAAAAGATAAACAGGCAGTCGGCGAAGCAAGTACCTTGGTAGAAGGATTTCTTTTTATTTTCTATAGCACGTCATCCTATAAAAAATCTAATCATCTTGTCATGATTTAATCTCAGTTTTAAGGAAAAGGACACAATATTTGGGGTAAAAATAAAAGAAGAATTGATTTTTAGGGAAATTTAGTACACCATAGATTTTCTTTTGCCTTGTGATAGGTCACGTGACGGCACGTGAAGTAACATAGACAATTTATCCATTCGTCAGTTTTCGGGCGAAGAGGCAGCGCAGTTTGGTGTTTTATTGAGCGGACTGCCAAAAGTGAAAACTCCAAAATGGCAAAGAGTCTATCTCTATCCCAAGCTACCAAGGAGCATGTCCTGGCTGTTAACAGGGACTTCATATCGCAGCCCCGTCTGAGTGAGTATATAATGCATAATTTGTTTCTTCAATTCTCTAACGTCATAGGTTGTCAATGAAAAAATCGATTTTGTGTAAATTTTTCATGTTCCGCCTAAGTTTTTATATCTAATTTACTCTGTAAAGGATATTAAAAATGAAATTTATTCTTGTTACCTAAGATACGTAAAACATGAGCAATCTTCGACATGATTATTATCGTCCTGGAATCTTGCTCCCTTTTGAAAGTCCCATTACGACCTTATTTTATGCATCTAACATCCAGTAGTTATACACTAAAGAAAATTTCAAACTAATACATACAATTCTTATTGGAAATTTCTTGGGCAAGTTCAAAACGTACGTTCATGACAGAGTTTGTCAGCTGATCAGTTTTTTTTTCATGTGATGTGCGAAACTATGATCACGTAAACCATCCAATTTGCCTAAATGAATTATGTTACTAGAAATAAGGCTTATAGTCATTTTAAAATAGTCGCCCATGAAGAACAAGAAAATAACTGAAAATAAGTAATTACATTTTAGGTAGTAAATGGTTCTTTGAAACTAGTAATTTGTAAACCAAACAGTTTCATGATAATGTAATTTAATAAATTATTTGTCTAGCTCACTATTTATCCAAAGAAATATATTTACAGCTAATCTGAGTTGTGTGACCCATATATTTTTTTAATCTATTCTACTCTGTTTCTTATTAGGTACTATTCTGACAATAGTATTACAATTGATTAAATCAATCATGTGATAAACTTCCTGTATAAAATAATAGAAGTTCAAATGACTGCAATACAATACAACATAGTCTTATAAGAATTATCTTTTCATTTTCATCTCACTATTGAGGTCAGGATGGCAATCAGCTGTTTTTTGTTGCCAAATTGAACTAAATGGAAATTGTCTATGGTGGTACCATAGACAATTTCAATTGCAAGTACTTAGTACTTGTAGCCTAACTAATAATTTTTGTTATGCATTTATTTCTTTAATTTCATTGACTAATAACAAGAAGTCCTATTACATGTATTTATATTATCTTAGAAATAGTACTAAATAATAAGATGTAATTAAAAAAAAAGTTCAAAGGATGATGATGATGTTGCTGCCAGTACTGAAATAAAAGTTTTCAATATAAGTGTACTGACTGACTCGGCGAACTTTGTACCGCCATATTTAGGTACATACACGTCTCAGCTTCCCATAGGCAGTGTACAGTCGTGGTCAAAAAATGCTTTTTCCCGTTATCTTTAAATTTTTCTTATTCACAAACTTTGTCCTAAAATAATGAACACATAAATAAAGAATTATATAATTTGGTGCAGCCGATCGGAAGTTATGCACGTACATACATTTCGGCAATTCATTTTTATATATATAGATGATATTCTAACATTGAGCTGATCTTAACATTACCAAAAATAAATGTAATACATCAAAACTTATCCATTTACACTTTGTCTGATAATATTCAACCTTTTTATTAGTTTATTTTGCTATTACTACTAAATATCTCTAAAGCATCAATTAAATTAATAAAAATACCAGTATTGATCCCATAATATATATTATTTTTGAGTTTCTATGTGGCATTTTAAAAGAACAATCTAATGCTGAATCAATACATCACTATTATCTTATGAGATTAGAGATAGATAACATGTTTTAGATAAATGACAGACTTAAATTTTTATTGTTCTTAGTTCTATTATATTATTTTGGTTTGAACTGTACATTGACAAGTTATTGTATAGCCTATGACATTCACAAATAATGTAGGTTTCTAATAGTGAAGGATTTTCAAAATAGGTTCAGTAGATCCAGGAATTACCCTCTACAACCTTACAAACTTGACTTCTCTATAATATTAGTATACCTAAGATTATTTTAGTATTAGAACTAAATTGATATTGTCTTATAAATAATGTAATTCCAATTTCTGTACAGCTTACAAGACAGTGTCTGGTGTGAACGGACCTCTTGTCATCTTGGATGAGGTGAAGTTCCCCAAGTTCTCTGAGATTGTACAGCTAAGGCTTGCAGATGGCACCCTCCGCTCCGGACAGGTAAGATATTTCAGTTTTATGAAACTTCTATAGGTCCAAAGAACAGACTGGTCATTTCTTTTTCATACCAAGATGATTTAAGAGCACATGCTTGACATCTTAGTTTATCACATGCTGAGCATAGATTTACTCCCTTATTCACTCTATATCTTATTCACTTATTCATTCTATATTATTTTGAACTTTAAAATGACAGCCTTATAGTTGGAAATAACACAGAACTGTTGCTCAAAGTTAAATAATGTTTAAGGAGATAATCTATGTAGTAAATAAGTTGTAATAGAATAAACTATAATTATTATAACTACATAAATTATATTTCGGAAATACAACTTTAAACTGACACACCTATTCAAGTTTGCTCCCGTTTTCTATAACCAATTCAATTAAAAAATAATAGTCGAAAATATTTTTCTTTTAGTTTATTTTTTTCAAAGAACAAAAAAGGTCATTATAATGTAGAAGGATCTCTTTTCCAAGTCAAGCTCGAAATATAATATGCATCGGCAGGAAAAGCTGAAACCATGTTTTTTTTACTCACTTATGTCTCTGCAGTGGTAATCGAGAGGCAAGTAATTCAATGGTGCTCATTATTTAATGTTTATTTGAAATTTATGTGAAATGAGCTTCTTTCTATCTAAGTTTCATATGTGTACATAAATTAGAATCTATAGTACAGTAAGAAATAACTTCTTCTGTTCACAAAACCACCTTTTTTGACTTACTGACCTTGATTACCATGGCAAATTTTGACAACACGTAATCATATCCTTATTTAATTGGTTTTCAATATAACACAGGCTTATTGAAATTATTAGCATTTCCCCATCAAATAATAGTATAAGTTCAACCTACAACCACTATAATTGTATTTCTCCAGGTGCTCGAGGTCAGCGGCTCCAAGGCCGTCGTCCAGGTATTCGAGGGTACGTCAGGTATTGACGCGAAAAACACTCTTTGCGAGTTCACTGGTGATATTCTGCGTACTCCCGTCTCAGAAGACATGTTGGGTGAGTTGAGTTTACCCATTTGATAACTTTTTTTTTTTGGAATTTACGTAAAGGTCAGGTATGATCTATAGTCAAAAACTGAAGTTCTAAAAACAATGATATACTTATATTACTTTCTTTGGAAATATATTCTTAATGACTTTGTGGTAAAGTGTCACCACAATAACACCAATGTCATGTACCTATTTGAAAAACAAAATGTGGAAAGATTTCTTGGTTTTTGATTTGATTAATTTTTCATTGACTTATTTTTTCCAATTCTGTCGATCGCAACAGCGATATAATTTTCTTTTAAAAGATAGTTAAATAAATTATGAGCCCTTTGCAGGGCAGGGCAGGATCCAATATCGTAACTAGCTTTTTATACATCTTGTAGATAAAAGCCTCCCGTCGAAAATATTTGTAAAATTAGTAAAATGTGTCTACATCTAATTCTGTTCTTCTGTTCTATGCTTTTTTAGTTATTTCTGCGCCCCTTTCCTCAGTCTGTTATCAGAGCCTGGGCACTGCTGGCACCCTAGTCATCAACTAAAAATCTGTTCCAATTGACGACTTCTTGTGAGAGTCCACGTTTAAATTGTACGTTATCTAATCTAATATTTTCGTGATCTTAGGACGTGTATTCAACGGTTCCGGCAAACCCATCGACAAAGGTCCCCCAATCTTGGCTGAGGACTACTTGGACATCCAGGGTCAACCCATCAACCCCTGGTCCCGTATCTATCCGGAGGAAATGATCCAGACTGGTAAGAATAAAATTATTTAAGAAGAAGGAAGAGGAATTTGGCAAATTTTATTCTCTTTTACTGTATATTTTGCCAACTAGACTTATGAATGAAAATAGCGTCTTGAGCAGATGATGTGCCAAAAACTGAAATAAATAAAGAAAGGAATCACTGTAGTGTAACATCTTTTCTAGACGAATTTCGTCAGGACAGTACTAATTGCACCAAGACTAATCGTAAAGCAACGTGATTACCGTAAAGATGATGTTGAATGGAAATAAACTCAAACTAGGTTCTCTGGGCGCACTGTAATACACAATAATATAGTAAGAGGGATTAATAGGAGTGCACGTTAAGCCGTCCTAGGTACCGTGTACCGGTTGTCATGAAAGTCTATGGCAATCGTTATTGGAAAGTAAGTTTTTTTTATGGTATAGGCTGCAAACGAGCAGACGCATCAGCTGATGGTAAGCGATTTCTGCCCATGGACACCCGCAACACAAGAGGCGTCAAAAGAGCGTTGCTAACCTTTGGGGGATGGGGAAAGGGATGTGGGGATGTGTTGGGGGTATGAACCTCCGGTATCCTCACTCACTCGTTCCTCGGTGAAACACAGTGCAAGCTCTATTTCACACCAGTTTTCTGTGAGACTGGTGGTATTAATCCGGTCGAGCCGGCCCATTCATGCCGAAGCCGGCTCTCCCACGGTACCCTACAATAAACTGACAACAAGTTCAATCTTCGAATTCAGTTCGCCCTCAGGATTCTGTCTGATGCCAGTAGCTCCATGGATAAAACTGATATTCAGGTAAAACCGATTGAAGAAGTAGCCAACTCCAAATAATTTTGGCAATAAGTAAGGCTAGGAAAATGATGAGTTACGTAGATAAAGAAAGTAAACCAGCTGTATTTCTCAAGGTATCTCCGCTATTGACGTGATGAACTCCATTGCCCGTGGTCAGAAGATCCCCATCTTCTCTGCCGCCGGTTTACCCCACAACGAAATTGCTGCCCAGATCTGTAGGCAGGCCGGTCTTGTCAAGGTATGTTTGAATTTTTGAATTAAAAGTAATAAGGTCCATGCCTCAGAGAAGCCGTGAATATCAATGGCAATAATTATTGGACAGGACATTAACAACTACTTGAACTTTCGAATTCAGTTTGACCTCAGAATCGCGGTGGTCCGATGCCAGAAGATCCGTGAAAAAACTAATATTCATGTAAAAGATGTTTAACTAGTAGCCGACCCCTAAAAAAAGTTGGAAATAAAAAGGCAGAGGAAGATTATATGGAATTACTATATCATATCATGGCAAGATCAGTTAGTATTAATATAATTTGTAATTTGACCAGATCCCCGGCAAATCAGTCCTTGATGACCATGAAGACAACTTCGCCATCGTGTTCGCCGCTATGGGTGTCAACATGGAGACTGCCCGTTTCTTCAAGCAAGATTTCGAAGAGAATGGTTCAATGGAGAACGTGTGCCTCTTCTTGAACTTGGCCAACGATCCCACCATTGAGAGAATTATCACTCCCCGTTTGGCTCTTACAGCTGCCGAGTTCTTGGCCTACCAGTGCGAGGTAAGATGTTCAATTTCTAGTTTGATATTGATATTTATCTACCAGAAGACTATATCACCTTTACTAATATTATAAATGCGAAAATAACTCTGTCTGTCTGTCGCGCTTTCACGCTAAAACTACTGGACTGATTTAAATGAAAGGTCAGAAAGCCTAGAGCCTGAGATAGGACGAGAAATGGGGTGAAATGTTGTATAAATGTTATCAAAGTTACTTTTCCACGCCGACGAAGTCGCGGGCGAAGTTATGTATATAAAAAAAAAGTAAATGTATATACGAAAAATAGTGCTAATTGTATCTATTCTGACTTCAAACAGAATATCTATAATTGTATTGGAAAGGTGTTCTATTTTTATACTTGTTCTAGAGGGGAGTCATAGGCGAGCTAAAATGCAAGTAAAACTATAATTGATTTTAAAAAATCTTTAAAAATTAATCACTTTAAGTCATGAGGAGCTCGACACAGCTTTAGAATAAACTTAATAATAATTATAATATTTGTTTGTTTATCAGAAACACGTGTTGGTCATCTTGACTGACATGTCATCGTACGCCGAGGCTCTGCGTGAGGTGTCCGCCGCCCGTGAGGAGGTACCCGGACGTCGTGGTTTCCCAGGTAATTATGTACAATAGCTAGCACATTCTTTACCAGCAGAAAAGCAATTCATTAGCAAATGGCGATGACTGCTTTTAACTGCCTCAAGTGTAATCCATAAGTTGTTGTTATGAGTCTGAGTGTTCTTTGAGTCTGTTTCATGTATATTTGTAAAGTCCTCTCCATTGCATCACTTGATATTTTCTTAATATGTGTGTGTTCATGCAGTATATTCTTTGTGGTTAGGCAATAAAAAAAAAAATTCACCATCACCATCATTAGAGACAACTAAAGGAACAACTACACAGAATATTATCGCTGCAAAGAGAAGAAAAAAATCCTATATCAACCCGTATAGTCAGCAGGGTATAGATGACCTTCTTTCTTAGGAATGGCCTATGTCGAACAGCGGACTGTTAAAAACTGTTGATTCATGTTGATGTGTTGTGTGATGTTGATCCTTGGGCAACTACAGGCTTATAACATCTCGTAATATACATGGTTATTTACATACTAACTGACACACGCAACCCTGTTTGCATCTCCTTTTGCCCGTAGCGTGATAAATCCCCGTTTTTGAAACATTCTTTATTGATGCTCCGCTCCTATAGATCTTAGTGTGATGTTATAAAGCCTATAGCCTTCCTTAAATGTACTATCCAAAACTGAAATAATTTTTCAAATCCGACAAACGGTTCCTGAGATTACCGCGTTCAAACAAACAAACAAATTCTTCAGCTTTATAATATTAGTATAGATTAAAACTTAGCAATATCCTGCTAATAGAAGTTTACCACGTTCACAGGTTACATGTACACGGATTTGGCCACAATCTACGAGCGCGCTGGACGTGTTGAGGGCAGGAACGGCTCCATCACTCAGATCCCCATTCTTACTATGCCTAACGACGATATCACTCACCCTATTCCTGATTTGACTGGTTATATTACTGAGGGACAGGTGAGGAACTTATCAAAACAATTATTGCAATACGCTATGTTGAATGAAAACATATTCATACTTAATATTTTGAATTCGAAAGTGTGTCTTTATAATACACTTTTATGGCTAAACTGCTGAAATTCGGCTTGTAAATGGACATAGGCACCTTTTGTCGTGATAACGATAACCGACATATGCGGGCTGTACCGCAGGCAAAAGCTACTATCAAGTAAATCTTTAAGAATTTAGAAACTGACAACTACATGGATTTGTGTAATGGACTGCCACAGTTGTGTGTTCAATTTCCGCTGAATACACACACAAGATGATTTAGTTTGGGAGTTTGTATGTATAACATAAATATTAACTAAAATAATAAAGTTGCCTAGTGTATCCATAGTACAAG
This sequence comes from Spilosoma lubricipeda, assembly GCA_905220595.1. Lineage (NCBI taxonomy): Eukaryota > Metazoa > Arthropoda > Insecta > Lepidoptera > Erebidae > Spilosoma > Spilosoma lubricipeda. The sequence continues at coordinate 3,257,632 of HG992296.1, forward strand.
TTCTGCTTTATTATTATTATTATTAACTTTGTGTAGAACTTTACTGATTATGGTAATAAATAACACTACAAATCTTTGTACTTTTCTCGTTTTAACTGACGCATGTGATGTTTCCTCACAGATTTACGTAGACCGTCAACTCCACAACAGACAGATCTACCCACCAGTGAACGTGCTGCCATCTCTGTCACGTTTGATGAAGTCCGCCATCGGCGAGGGCATGACCCGTAAGGACCACTCTGACGTATCCAACCAGCTGGTGAGCACTTTAATTAAAATATTTTTTAAACTATTGTATGTAGTCTGCCTCGTTGGTCTTGCGGTTGGCGTATGCGACTGCTGATCGTGAGGTCTCGGGTTCGATTCCCGGGTCAGACCAAATGTTTGTATTATCTACAAATATTTGTTTCGGAGTTTGGGTGTTTTCTATGTATAATATGTATGTATTTACAAAAAAAAAAAAAGTATATATGTATTGGTATCAGTTGTCTAGTACCCATAACACAAGCTCTGCTTAGCTTGGGACTAGATGGCGTTGTGTGATAGATGTCCGAAATATTTATTATTTATTTATTTATTTATTGTGACTACATGGTTGAACTCGTAGTTTAAGGGGTCACAACACTGAGTGTTGTGAGTTCAAACTCCGCGCAGGACAATACTTTGTTCCGAGTTTGGCTTTGCTCTGTGTCCGTTTCATGTATGTTTGTAAAGTCCCCGCGACACAGTATCTATATTCCTAATGCGGGGGTGTGCATGGTGCGGGTGACAGTTGCCTGTACGGCGATTCTGGTTGGTTTAATTTAATTTACTACAGTTATTAATGATTAACAAGGATCGAGCTAAGTGGCGTGCAATTGGAGAGGCCTATGTCCAGCAGTGAACTGCGATAGGCTGATGATGATGATGATTAATGATTTAATATATTACGAATGTGGTACAGCTGAAATACTAAGTCATAATTTCTAAATCGTGACAACTTTCAAGAGTGAAACGAAATGTTACTGAAACTGTCCCGCATCATGCTACAGCGCAAAAAGTGTAACGAATATTTTTAACTAAGAGGAAGGAGAACTTGATTACACAGAATCTATATAAATAAATAAATAGAAGTGTCTGTTAGTAATTATAAATTAACAGCTTTCAACAAACGCATATGTAAGTATATACGGTACTTACAGCAAAAAAGCATTTTTTTAAAATTTTTCTCTCTTCAGAACTTCTGGCCCGATTTTGACTTCCACATTCAGATGGCTGAGGATATAAAGAGTAAATTAGGCTCTTTTGTAGGCTGACTTGCCCTGCTTTTGACTTGGCTTTACTTACGGTTGTTGATGTGCCTTTACAACAACAACCGCAGGTGACACCGCGGGGCTCAGCTAGCATGTAATATATTATTAACTGTTTTAACACAAACATAAGTATTTTTTTTATATTTGGGCATGCCAAAATAACTATTCTGCCTGATGGAAAGCAAAAACAGAATCCAAGAGTGGTGGTCACCATACTCATTGCGAATGTAGACAATGCAGCATGGTGACCCATCGCCATACCATGGCGGCCTAGTGATGCTTCTGCATCATTGAACCCCCGGTCTTGCATTCACCAACGAAACACGACAGCACGAACTCTGTCATTATATGTTGATTTTCTGTGCGAGGGTAGTCCCGCCCCGGACGAGCCCTCTAGTCCAATCGTGCTGAAATCAGCGTGGCTCTACCACCTACAGTACATAGAATAAAAAAAATGATCTTAATATTTCATTCCGTATTATGTTGCATGATCACATTTATCTGAGTAACAGTGGCGTGTCAGTCTTTTTTTCAATAAACTAATAAATCTGTTTCCCTCACAGTACGCTTGCTACGCCATCGGTAAGGACGTGCAGGCCATGAAAGCCGTCGTGGGTGAGGAGGCGCTGACGCCCGACGATCTCCTCTACCTGGAGTTCCTCACCAAGTTCGAGAAGAACTTCATCTCGCAGGTATGTACTCCACCTTAAAAACCACACTACTTTAGAGATAGGACGAAATCGGAATCATCCAATTAATTTATCATCGTCAGCGATTATCATAAAACAATGTGATCTAACAGATAACAGTGAATATATAAGCAATATTTAAATTTAATATTAGTTATAACAATATTTAATTCTGTACTATATCCTACTAATATTATAAACGCGAAAGTTTGTAAGTATGGATGGATGTTAGTTACTCTTTGACGCAAAAACTACTGAACGAATTGGGATGAAACTTTACAGTAATATAGCTTATACATCAAAACAACACATATGCTACTATTTCCCGCGATAACCGACATACACGCCGGCGCAGCCGCGGGCAACAATTAGTAATAAAATAATATGAAGGATTATAAGATCAAAAAATAATCAATATTATAAACGACTTAGTTGTATTAAAATTTCTCTCATAAATGAATGTGATAATTCTTTTGAGAAAATATTTTTTGGCACATGGCACAATAAAGCTAATAGTGAAGTTTGTAGCGACTATCACATACAACGTAACAAAAACATACTGCAGCGCCATCTGACGAAGACATCACGCAACTTAAATCCAATTGAAATCAGCATAGAATATAAATATTAATAATTACCTTCTTCACAGGGTAACTACGAAAACCGCACAGTCTTCGAGTCCCTTGACATCGGCTGGCAGCTCCTCCGTATCTTCCCCAAGGAGATGTTGAAACGTATCCCAGCCTCCGTCCTGGCCGAGTTCTACCCCAGAGACTCCCGCCACTAAGAGCCAACACCAGCTTCCCAGTGGTCACACTTGTAACTTTGATGGAACAACTGTCTTTGAGATTATTTATTCTGAAGTATTATACTTATATATGTGGGTAGTTTGAAGATATAGAGGAACATGGATCACCGCACAGAGGGGAGTAGCTATAGCGTCTTTTTCGATACAAAACAGTCTGACATTTTTTTGTGGGGGGAAATGTTTACACACATTCACATTTAAGACTTGCATACAACAATCGCATGTCAGTACAAACTCACCACTATAACAAAACATTCACAATTTTACGCACACATATATACATTCCTCAGGCCAATGATGCAGAAACATCAGCCGTGGTGTGGGTCACCATGCTGCATTCGCAGTGAGTATGGTGACCACCACTATTGATTTTTCTGCTTATGTTTTCCATCAGGCAGTAGTCATTCTGGTTGGGCCATCTATAAAAAAAACTGTGACGTAACAGTTTAACGCATAGGCTCATTTGGGCTTATACATTGCCCTGCATATAACTACTCCCTACTGTGTAGCTCGATGTTTGAAGGTTATAATAAATCCATCTACCCACATAAATGTTCACAGTTAAAAGTTAAAGTGTGAACTGCAATATCTTGTAAGATAAAAATACTATTTAATAGTAAGTTGTTCATAGTTTATTATATAATGTGTATTCTATACATGTATTGTGATCATGTGCAAAATTATATAAACGAAGTAATCGCTAACGTAAGTTACAGTCATCTCGCTGACGTAATTGAACCCGTCTCTGTATATAATTTCCCCAGATATATACTAGTGTACTGAACAATTAAATTATTATATTTTTGAATAAATGCCATGTTTTTTTTTTCTTTTGTTCTTGGTGCTTCGGTCAAACTTTAAAGGTTATTATTGTGTGCACAAATGTTGACATTTTGTTCAAATTATATTGTTATGAAGTAATTAATCTGTTGTACATCTAGTTATGTTGCTAATTATGTGATATCGCTTCAGCTTATGATATGCCACACACTTCTGTAAAGTAATAGTACAGTAACACAGGTGTTACATTCCAAATTGTGTTGTCCTTGTTCACTGTTAAAGCTAGATTCTGTATTCAGCGGAGGTGAATTAGGATACTGTTGTTTTCAATGGAAATAAAAATATAGAAAGTTTTAACATTCTTTTATTTATATGCATGTTATACCAACTGAGCCTAGCGGTTGTTTTTTATCTGTTTTGTTTTTTCCCTAAGGCAGTGGTCCGACCGCCGGCGAGTGGCGCCAGTAATTGTTTGTAGCAAAGCGACGGAACCATAGAACACATGTACTTAGAGGCAGAACTAAAGAGCGTTTCATAGAATAGTTCTTTTGCCGCCATAAATAATACACTACAGTAGATCATTTGCCGCCATGTTGGCAATAACGCAAACAAGTGTTGCCTATATTACTACATTACCTCATGGTGTAAGAAAACAAGGTGTAGCACTGCCGCTCTCGGCTCGATGAGACGTCGCTAACCAGTTACCACTTTATAGCAACCGAAATGAACCAAGCACAATGATACTATATCTGTCTACTATATATTTTTGGAATGAAGTTCCTTATTGCGTGTTGCAAAGGGATACCCTTGCCGGCAAAACGCGTCCGTAACGTTGAATCTTACATTAGTAAGATTGACTGCCTCTTTTTCGCAATGGTAGCTTAATGCGAATCACGGAGCAAATACAAAGAGGAGATGGCATAAGCGCATCACCCCCGTGACAAAATACTCACCCCGACGTCATCGCAGTTGACGCAACTTGCAAATTATACTATTAACGTCAATGTTCTAGAACTGCATCGAAAAATCGTAATACTTGAATGTTCTCGGTACAATCAAGTAAAAAGATGAAGTGTTGTGTTTTATCTTGTACAAATAACTCAGATAGACGTTTTGGTACCATGAGTGGCATCATATTTCTTTTATAAGTAATTTTGTAGCAATTTTTTTTAAAGTTCTAGAAAAATCTCTTGGTGTTTTATTGAAATGTTATTATATTTACTCGCCACTAGATGGCAAAACTTTGTGTTACTGGAAATAAAGATACAATGGTACGTTGAGCTGAATATTAATAAAACATACCATAAGAAGATACCGAAATGAGTTCTACATTCTTACCTAATGAATTTTTATTCATCATGGTATTTTTTTTGTATTTTTCTTAATCATATTGTGAACAGACTGACATCTATCGACATCTATTCTAAAATAAAAAGACAGGGTCGTATTTAGAATCCAAATATTTTACCAAGTTACGACTATATTAATCTTGCATTGAAAGTTGTTACTTCAAATATTGAAAAAAAAAAGAAATTTTACTTATGCTGATGATTTGAAGGGTTTTTTTAAAATTCATTAAAATAATACAATGTACCAGTATACAGGTAATGTTCTAAATTTTCATCTAAAGATAGTATTGAAGAGCAATTGATCAAAAAAATAATAGGCAAAACTGGACTCCTACAAAATACACCAATATTTGTTCTTCCCGTTGTTATGATAGTGATTCATTTCAAGGAAAAATCATAAAAAATCGAAAAAGGAACTTATTATCTAAACCCAAATTAGGCAAGATTAAAAGTGATTAGATGTGGATATTAGAGACAACATTGGTATGACCATTCAATTCAGATTTAGATTAGTTGATTTTCTGAGATTGGCGTTATTTAAGCATTCCAATTCCGAAGTGAAATAAAATATAAATTTATTTATTTTTTAAATAAAATGATTTGCACTACATATATTAATTTTTGTTCTACATAGTCCACGTGTAAACCAAGCATATTGAACAATGTTTTATTTAGGGTTATTTAAATTAGAAAAAAAAAAGTTCACTTTTGCAAAATTATTTACGTTATTAATGATGTTTTTTGTTCAAGATGCTTACAAAATCGACCTTGAAAAAACTACTCCTTGAAATTCTGAGTACGTCCACACTAGTGTCAGCTAGCTAAACTACATAGCAATATACTCGTACAACGATGCAAGTAGTTTTGCTATTGTCTGGTAGATGGAAAAGTGTAAACTAACACCCCCTCACCCCCGCAAATTGTCACGCATTGCTTCATACAAAAATCTCATTAGGGCATCTCCTCTTTGTATTTGCTCCGTGATGCGAATGCTGTGTTTAAGGTCTCGGGTTCGAATCCCGGGTCGGATCAAATGTTTGTATGATCTGCAAATATTTGTTTTTTTGGAGTTTGGTTGTTTTCTATGTATAAAATTTTTGTATTTATAAATAATAATTAACTTTTGTTCACCCTTTTTAATTCAATTTAAAATATTTAGTGAACGTTTATTTACTTTTACAATAAGGAACTTCGTTCCTATCTGCTGTCCCACGACACCAAACGGTTTTTTAATATCTCCTTTAGGACTACAGGACTGCCTCGTTGGTCTCGCGGTTGGCGTGTGCGACTGCTGATCATGAGGTCTCGGGTTCGATTCCCGGGTCGGACCAAATGTTTGTATGATCTACAAATGTTTGTATGATCTACAAATGTTTGTGTCGGAGTTTGGGTGTTTTCTATGTATTATATGTATTTATTTACAAAAAAAAAGAAAGTATATGTGTATTTGTATCAGTTGTCTAGTATCCATAACACAAGCTCTGCTTAGCTTGGGACTAGATGGCTTTGTGTGTTAGATGTCCGAAAATATTTATTTATTTATTTATTATTTATCTTTGCTTCCAGGATAGATATATATATAAGGAACTTCGTTCCAATAATATAGCAAAGTGTCGTCACACTTTTTCCGTCTAGCCTCCTTTCGCAACGCACAAACATCTTTTGAACCAAATCCTGTAGTCAACAAACACGAACGAATCCAAGATGGCCAAGCCAGTGTCAAGAACCCTATTAAATAAATATTATGTTTCCTCAACATCATATGTGTTTGGTTGTTATCAAGTTGTATTGCTTTTACGCGCTCTGCTCTTTTTGCCACACAAGTGACAGCGTTATCGGCGACTTTCCAAAGCGTGGAAAACGTGACTTCGGATCCTCGCTGTTATATAAGCTGCCAAATACCATTACATATATGAAACTTTATTTAAGTTCTTTGTTTAAAACCTCTCAGTAGCATTGAATGGGATTGAAGGATTGAAGCCAGACTAGGCCATTTGACTGATTTTTGGAAATCGTTTTAAATTATTCTTTATTAAATTATTAGCACACTGCTTTAATATTTTGTGGAATTTATAATAATAATAATAATCTTTATTTACAAAGTTTACAAATACAGGTTGCTTCATAATTAGATACAAGTAAAAAAATATTAATCTTAAGGTACTGATACTGTCTCCCAAACTAAGCAATATACTTGTTTTGGGTGGCAGTTTTCAGTCATGTATTTGAATCTGAATTTAAACACCTTGTACATTGTATTTGTATACACATGACTATATGCAAAAAAAATAAGATCATTAGTGGACCGTATGTTGGTGAGTGCGTATTTGTATTGGTGTGTGTGTGCGTGCGTATGTGTTTGTGTGTGTGTCTGTGTATGCGTGTGTGTGTATGTGCGCGCGTGTGGGGTGTTAGTGTGAAATGTGTTTCATATTTTGTGTTAAGTACTTGTATGTGTTCATGTTTATGAGTGAAGTTTATGTGATATATGTCAGTAGTTTCTCAGTTCCATCGTAGTCCATACTCAGAAGCCAGTCTGTGAGAGTAGTTTTAAGTTTATGGTTGTTTAGTCCAACGATGTTAAGTTTCTTGTGTATGTCGTTATATAATTTTATGCTAGTTGCATGAAACTGTTTTCTGGCGAAGGATGTCTTACAGGGAAAGCGTGGGCACACAGACATCCTGCTACGTCTGCTTGGATCGGGGCGCGGGACACTTCGGTGTTTTTTCATGATGGATTTGAGTACAAACAACTGTCGAACCGATAACACTTTACAGTCTGCGTATAGGTTTTTTGTAGGGTATAGATAAGGCTTCCCAGTCATAACTTTGAGCACGGCTCTTTGTGCTCTTTCGAGACTCAAAAGAAGGGTCTTGGCGGCGCCACCCCAAACTGGAATACAATACTGGATAATGGACTAATGGATTTCTACTGTATTATGAATTTAAATCTATGATTAAGTTTTAATTCTAAGATTCTCTTCTCTCTAAGATTCTATTCTATTCTATTCTAAGTTCAAGTTTGACTACCATGTCAAAAAACGCTATTTCTCTAATGGCGCTGGTCACATGAGACGCGTGACGTCACTCGCTAGCCACAACGAAACCAATTAGCGCAGTTTAAGTGATTTTTATCAGTTATGTCCAATTTTATTAATTAAAATGTCGAATAAATGGTGTATAGTGCCGCGGTGAACAAATAAAATAAATATTTCGGACATCTATTACACAACGCCATCTAGTCCCAAGCTAAGCAGAACTTGTGTTATGGGTATTAGACAACTGATACAAATACATATATACTTTTTTTTTGTAAATACATACATATTATACATAGAATACACCCAAACTCCGAAACAAATATTTGTAGATCATACAAACATTTGGTCCGACCCGGGAATCAAACCCTTATGTATGTAGGTACGCGCTTAACTTTCTATCGGCTGCACCAAATTATATATTTTTATGTGTTTGTTACTTTTGGTGGAAGGTTTGTGTACAAGAAAAATTAAAAAAGAACGGAAATAGTTTTTTTGTCCGTGATTGCACCCTACCCATGAGAAGCTGAGGCGGACATGACTGCTAAAACCAAGGTTTTCAGAAATTTAGCAAATATTTACGAAAGAAAAATATGGTGGTACGAAGTACGTCGGGTCACATAACATCTTTAAATACCGCGCTTTGTACCATTTCAAAATGTAACCTAAAAGCATTGAGATATGCCTACCTACCTAAAAGTAAATAAGATTTTACAAATATAATGAATGAATTTTTCCTGAGGTTTTTACAGAAACAATTTTTATGTTGTACTTATGTAAGTGCAACATAGCTGCTTTAACATTTTTCAGTTCCGCAGCATAGTAATCAGCGTTATTATTATGTACTAGCTGAACCCCGCGGTGTTATACGCGGTTATTCTTGTACCGCGAGTAGCGTCGCGGGACAAAGTTCGTCTTAAAAAAAGTAGCCTAAGTTACTCCCTGGATCATCAGCTACCTGCCAGTTTTTTAAACTACATTTTCGGTATATGTACCGTATATACGTATACAGTGTAAACATATGCATTTAGTAAAAAGCGGTTATTTTAATATCAAAAACAGACACTCCAATTTTATTAATTTGTATAGATAGAAAAGTGCAATCATAAAAGCGTCTATCTTATGTAGGTTGCTGTTATCAGCACGCACAAAATTTGGTTCCTTTTTGTTTCGAACCACTTATTAAATAGTTCAAGTAAAAAGTACTGCAGAAATAGCTCACAGATCGAATATTACCACTCCGAAAACATAAAACTCAAACAATACTCAATAGAGGAATCTTTCGTTTCTTAGCATGTGACGTCACTAGAGTTGCAACCAATCACAAGGCGTTCATGTCGCAGACAAAATTTAAAAAAAAACTGTTGGTTTTATTTCGTGCAATCTGCGGAAAACTTACATTATTTTGTTTGATTCATAGTGAAATATGTCTTTTTAGACTATTATCTTATAGGATGACCACAATCCATAGTTTAATTTCAATATTGTCAAATAGCCTATTCATGATGGTGGTCAGTGCCAGCGTCAAGACACAAATGTAAATGAAATATCATTAAATATTGTTTAACGTTTATTGGTATTAATTCAGAATACTATGTACATGCTTTGTGTAGCCATGTAGATATTAGATCTTATACACTGGAATGAAGATATTTATTTCTACATGTGAATACATAGCTCCAGGGATACATCAATGTCACCAGATAAATAAATACTAATATAAGGAATACTCCAGCCTACACTTATGCTTGATCAATCGTGTATTTATTATCTAGAATTTATATAAAAAGGTGTAGTAAAATTGCACATTTCTTGCTTCAAATAATACTCGCTGAGACTGTAATTTTGTAACAATAATGCAACTTTTATTACTGCCTATAAAATATTAACCAGCTATTCCGGCGATGGCTTCGGAAGCAAAGTATTTGACATCAACATCAGGATCTACATTCAGTTTCTCGAGTACAGGCTTCACTTGCGGTTGGATAACAGCAGCATCCAAGAATGGTGCCATTTTCTGTAGAGTTTTGGCAACATTGAATCTTACGTTGGCAACATTATCATCAGCCATAGACAACACAGTGGGTAGAAGCACTCTGGTGGTAATATCCTTGCCGCAAACTTCGGAGAGAACATTAATGCAGAATAAATAGGTCATTCGGTGTAAGTAGTTTTGTTCGCGGGACATGGCTAGTACTTTGGGGATAACATTTGTTTCAGCCCACTGTGAGCCGTATTGTTCAACGAGTTTCTTCAGGTTGAGTGTTGCGGCTTCCCTGATGGCGTAGACGTGATCTATCAACCAAGACATGCACAGACCGGTCAGTTTTTCGTCGAAGAATTCTTGTCCAAGTTGTCCAGCAAGTAGAGGCATGTGTTCGATGATGGCAAGACGGACACGCCATTTGGTGTCTTCAGCTAATTCCACGATGGCGGGGAGGAGAGATTGTACTAGTTGTTGGATCCCGATGACTTCGTTGACACATTCCAGGTTTGAGATAATATTGAGCCTGACTTCTGGGCATTCGTCTTTGAGTTGGGTGAGGAATAAAGGCAGAAGATGTTCTATTGTGTTTTCTCTTCCTACGATGGGACTCAGTCCCATGATGACGGAGGCGAGGGCAGATTTCACGTGTTGGTTAGCGTCGCACACCAGGTCCTTTATTTGTGGTAGGATCATGGTCATAATTATGTGCTCTTGGTGCGCCTTGTCCAAGTTCATGCAGAAGTCCTTAACCTGAAAATGTTATACAGCATTAACAATTTCGTATTTTATATTTACAAATTCTAATCTGAATAATAATCTGTTTAACTAGTTATTGAAAAGCAACAATCTTAACACAATTAAAGTTTAAAAAAAGATATAACATCTTGGAACTTTTACTATATATCTGATTAATAAGTACAAGATGTTAACAAAAAGAGGAAGTTACCTTGCCAGCGGCTGCAGCTCTCACTTCAGCCTCAGGGTCTTTCAGCAGAGCTTGGAATATCTGTGCCAAGTCCGAGCGTGCCAGTTCGGGTCCGACTACTTGCTGCAGTTCCACGAATCTAAAGGAAATAACACAATTATTTCAATTACTAGCTTAAGGATTAATGATATCCTGTCCCAATTTATATTACGAGTGTCGTAAGAGTTGATTATGGACGCAAACTATGCAGGCAAACAGCATTGATTCCTAAGGGAGGGAAAACTGAGTGGGTGGGTGGTGTGTTAAAACAGGATGAGAGGATAGAGGCTAGAGTCGTGAGTGAGTGGGTGGGTGGTGAGATAGGGCGAGAGGATAGATGTTACAGCTGTGAGTAAGTTTGTGGGCAAGTAGTTTGATTAAACAGAGTGAGAGGATAGACATTAGAGGATCGACGTTAGAATCATGAGGTAAGATAGACGAGTGAGTGGGTTGTGTGAGTGAGTGGCGACGTACTTGTCGGCGACCATGTACCGCACGCGCCAGGAGGTGTCACCGGCTCGTGCGCGCACGGTGGGCATGACGAGCTGCTCCATGTCCTCGGGCGGCAGCAGCGCCGCCACGCACGCGCACGCCTCCGCCGCCAGCAGACGGACCGAGTCCTGCTCGTCCTACACACAAACAACACAATATTACTCAGTTAATTGATTGTCATTAACATTTTTACACAGTGACCATGATACAAGACATTTTTCTTTCATTTATATACGAGTATTTTTGCCTACATGGATTTCTTGAGCTTTATACAATTCTTCCACCGGTGCAAATGCAAAGATGCACAAGCATTCACCAGTTTTTATTAACTGCTATCTTTTCAGAACATCTAGTATATATATTTCGGGCATCTGACACACAGCTCGTTAGGTGTAATAGAAACAGGCAATCAAGTAAAACAACACTTAGGGCCAGTTTCACCGTTTGCATATGAAGTCTGTGGTAGAACATTTTGAACTTATCTGCTAAATAGCTATAGATTTCGGATAGAGACAAATGTGTCAGATAACCATATACATTTCAGCAACTTGTCTGGTACATAGTGTTATATGCTAGATAACTATCTGAAACTTTATTAGGAAGTGGTAAAACTGGCCCTAAGAATTTTGTTCACATTTCAATCCATAAAACTTTATAATGAACCGAAAATTCACTCTAAATAACACAATTATTATTTTTTTAAAACAATTCCAACCCTATTACTGACCTATGTCCAAACCGATTACATTATGCTCATCTATACAAATAAATAAAATTGAAGTGTCTGTTTGTAATATTGAAATAACCGCTATTTACTAAATGCATATGTATGTATACACGGTACATATACCCAAAATGTAGTTAAAAAAATTTTTGTCTGTCTGTTCGTTCCGGGTAATCTCTGGAACGGCTGTACCGATTTTGACGGGACTTTCTCTGGCAGGTAGCTGATAACTCAGGGAGTAACTTAGGCTACTTTTTTTAGACTAACTTTGTCCCGCGGCGTTACTCGCAGTACGACCATAACCGCGGGTAACACCGCGGAGTTCAGCTAGTAAAGCATAAGTATGATCATAATATAATGAGTGAATCAACACTATAGGAAGGAAAACGCTAAAATGTTATAAATGCAATCTAACGCAGAAAAAATAATCTACTATATACAACCTATAGGCATTACCTACCTTACCATCTACATATACACGGTACCTGGATGAACGAGTTTTGCTCAGTAAATTTTTTTGGTAATTTTTTTAAACATGATTCCTACCTAGATTGATTTCTCGCCTCCGAAACCCACTTTTTTGTTTTCGAGATTCAGATTATACACATGCAAGAATTAGATAGATTAGATCAAAAAATCTTAACCTAAACGAGATCCACAAACACCACACGTGAATGTTTACTCACAGCCCATCACAATCACAATTGTATAGTATCTCTTCGACTATTGTACACGAATGGAGTATGGAATAGTACTGTCTCGAGAGGTAATGAAAATAAACATTCCCTTTGTTTGAGAATTACTTTTGATCAATATCATAGCGTAATAGATTACTTCATTCTGATAGTCATTATATAAACAGAAAATATGAATATATGTATATTAAATGCATAAAGTATGAACTAAACTAAGATTACATAATCTGTTGTGTTTAGTTTAACTAAGGTTATAAATGAATTGTAATATTACTATTCTTTTTAATTTAATATTATATAGAAACTAGCTGAACCCCCCGTTTTTCCCCCGCTTAATGTCGTACCGCGGGTAAAGCCGCGGGGCAAAGATAGTCTAGAAAAGGAAGCAAAGTTACTCCCTATATCATCAGCTACCTATCAGTGAAAGTCCCGTCAAAATCGGTACAGCCGTTCCAGTGATTACTCGGAACAAACAGAATTGCACAGATTAATGGCTACGGTTTATTGTTGTGTGTAGCAGGCATTACTACTTTACGATATCTATATAGATACAAAAACAATACATTGGAGTTTTTATCTTAAAGACAGTTAATACGAATCCATCAGAATACAGGCTTTTATCGGTTGTTTTAATTGCCTGCCCATAATTATGTGCTAGAGACTACTATCTTAGCTATATAAATATGTTTTCTGACTTCTATTATCTTTCCCCTTAAATCTGCACCTTACTTTAACTATTTAAAAGATTTTTTACTCAATGAACGTAGGAATTTTACAGCTGATTAAAAAAAAAGGTTATTGATGTAGAAGCTTACCTTAGCCAAAGTAACGAACATGGGTATCAGGTCACTCTTGACATATTCCACTTCCACGACCCTCGCGAACTCTCCCAGCTTGTAGGCAGCTGCGCGGCGGACCATCGGTGTGTCATCTTGACACAATGAGCGGAAGTGCTGACGAAGTTCCGCCTTGACGGGCGCAGACACACGGGGATAGCATACGCTGATAACAATAGAAAATAAAATGTCAATTTTCCACATCAGTAACAGTCTTCTTTTTCTTTAAGAAGACATCTCAACTCCTACATATACATCCTGTGTCGCTGGGGACTTTACAAACATACATGAAACGGATACAAAGAACACCCAAACTCAGAACAACAATTTGTGTCACCATCACCAATCACCAAGTGTGATTTGAACCCATAACACTTGGGGGAGTAGGAAGCAGCGATCCGAGGCCTCTCCTCAGAAAGAAGCTTCCTGCTTAAATATATCACACGTTGGCCAGATGGATTGCACAGGGTTTGCTTCAAGTTTGCCTTCTATTTACAGTGATGTTGTCCTGTGTAGTTTACTCCCAGCTCTTACCACAGCCATGGGTGTAATAGAAACGGTGGAAACTCCATAGTCATCCGTATTAAAAAAAAAATAACAAAATAAAAAACAGACTTCAAGAACGACCAAATCAATCGATTTCTCTTTGATGCCATCATCAGATCTTACTGTCCTTATTATGGCACCACCTTTGGGATATCTCCTTTCCATCAAAAAAAGAATTATCAAAATCGGATCATACACGACGAAGTTATCCGCGAACACATATAAGAAAAAGAGACGGTATATACGGTCGAATTGAGAATCTCCTCCTTTTTTTTGAAGTCGGTTAATAACTAATAGCTTTCCTCAATATAATTTTCTACTAACATTATATTATTTTCAATGCCCATTGAGTCAGAACCTCTTGTTTAAGAGTAGATGCATATGCCACAAACAGGTATGATCTAAGATGGATTTTATATCACCCATGATATTCAATGACGAAAACGGTAATTCATTAATCGTAAGAATAATGGAGTTCAATAGTTTATAAATAAATCAGGTTGTAAATGAGAATTATCTCCAAAAACAGCTCAGCATTGTGGAATGAAATTCATTTGCATAGAACATAGGTAGTACCAGATGTCATATTGGTGGTTTTCGATCATGAGATATTCTGCCTTGTTCAGGCATTTAAATGTTTAATAAGTATTTCGATATTATAGGAGTCTTGTGTGCTGGTGTGCTATGGTGAGTTTTTAACTATGTGTTAAGAAACTTAACTCTTTTTGATAAACTGTACTGGTAGGCAGCCGGTTTTATATGTGATTTAAAGTTTTTTGTTCGATTGCTATTTTTTTAATAGAATCTGGGGCACACGATCAGACGTATCGCCTGATGGTAAGCGATTACCGCCGCCCATGGACACCCGCAACATCAAGGCGTGTGTCACAAGTACGTTGCCGGTCTTTGGGGGATGGGTATGGGCCTCCGGTAACCTCACTCACTCCATGAAACACAGAGCAAGCGCTGTTTCACACTAGTTTTCTTTGAGGCTGTGGTATCACTCTGTAAAGTGTAGTAAGTAGTATTCGTTTGTAATTCTAAATTAACAGTTTTTCCACTAATCTCGGGTAAAGCAGGACCGATTTTGACGAGACTTGCACAGGCAGAAAGCTGATGACATAAAGAGTAACTTCGGTTACTTTTTTTAGACTAGCTTTGCACCGCGGCGTTACCCGTTGTTGTAAAGGTAAAAAAATAACACCGCGGGGCAGAGCAATGTTTCCTAATACCGCGTTTGTATCAATTCAAGAGAATGAAGAACTTGTCAAGCGACATTTAAAGCGAAAAAAGTTTTAAACACGTTTTATTTTGATATTATTCTGTAAACATGTTTATCCTTGCATACCTTTATATATTAACATCGTCCTAATAAGCAATAAGCATAAATATGCGCATTTCAACCTTTTCTGCTTTCAATACCAAGCCATTATAGAACTTTAACAAGATAATCTCTTTTGACATTGAAACATTAGAACACACTAGTCTAAAAGATTTTACCCGAATAATGTCTGATTTTTCATTAAAAATATGGTATATAATTATACATATATAAATATAAAAATAATGCTTTCAAAAGGATAAATTAAGTGGATCTGTTTTTAGTTACCAATTAACTTTAGTTATGTTTTTATTCAACAAAAAAGACCCAACATACATTGTGGAAACAATAAGTGTACATTGTTAGTACTATGGTATAAGCACATTCTGTTAATGTGGTCAAAAGTGAGAATAGTTTTCATCATCATCATCATCATCATCAGGTTATTGCAGTCCACTGCTGGACATGTGCCTCTCTCATGCCACTTGCATGCTACTTTGATTTTAGGCTTCTTTCATCCAACACATCCCAGCCATCTTGTCAAATATGTCACTGATAAAAGAATAGTCGTAATGTATTTGAGGTCTAATAGTTAACAACTAGCCGACCCACGCAACCTCGTTTGCGTCTCCTATTGCTCGTAGCGTGATAATTTTCCCCCGTTTTCGAAACGTTTTTCATTGCTGCTCCGCACCTATTGGTCCGAGCGTGATGATATATAGCCTATAGCCTTCCTCGATAAATGCACTATCCAACACTGAAAGAATTTTTTAAATCGGACCAGCGGTTCCTGAGATTAGCGTGTTCAAACAAACAAACAAACTCTTCAGCTTTATATATTAGTATAGACTAGATTAAGGAAAAATGGCAGTTGCAACGTATAAGGACTGATAGGAAGAGCTGGATAAAGCTGCATCGATAATGTAGCGCTTAATAAATGGATAAATGAGTTAATGACTCTTACCTGAACAAACCACAGGCAGAAGCACGGGATGTAAACCAATCACCACCTGCCAGACGTTGTACTAATGGCACAAAATGCTGTTCCAGAGCTTGTGGGGTATGGTGAGCAGCCACAGCCCTGAGTGAGGCTACAGCTTTGTCTCGGACGACTGTCTCTTCTACGATAGCCAACGCCTCAAGAGGAGGGAGCAGACAATGGGCAAATTCAATACCGCCAACCAAATTAATGAAATTACCTGAAATAAAAATGTTCACAGGCATTAAACCTAATATGGCAGGACACTTTTTTTCTGGTATAGTTTTCTAATACAAGCATATGAAACTTGTCTGCATAGACAGCTAGTATAGAATTGAATAATACTTCGTGAGATGCAGTTGTCAGTTTCACATGTTCTAAACATCTAACACAGGAGTTATATTTAGTGTTGTGTCAAAAAACCAATTGGTTTTAGTCTTCCAAATGCCACACCTGAACGCATATATCTCCTTATTTATTAAGTTTTGTCCCTGTGCACAAACTAAGCAGGAAAACATAACTGGAAAGAGAGGGAAAACTTGTAACAATCCCTGTACCGACCCGTTTGGCGAGTGTGCTATAGTAGACCAAAGCAACCACAAAGACTACCCGTCTTCAGCAGTGACTCTCGAGTTCCAGCTGTGCATAGACAGCAACAGTCACTTACCTACTGGCAAGTGGGAATGGGAATTACGGAAATGAAATTATGGGACCAGGTTGCACTGACCAAAACGTCTGGTAAATCAGAGGTATGTAACACCTTTTAATAAGTGATCGCATTAATTCCTGTTAAAATTATTGTTAATATATCATGAAACGTGAAAGTTTAAAACACTGTACTGGCAGTTTGACCCCTAAGCTTTGAAAAAGATATGTAGTATCTGCCCTTTTGATTACCATAGCAGAATATACTAACTTTTAAACATTTACATTCCATGATATAATAATATTTTCTTTTATGGCAATTAAGCCTGTGACCACAGCTGAAACCTGGTCAAAACTTCAGGCAAATCAGAGGTATGTAACACCTTTTATTACATATCTCTGATTTATTGATTTGTTAGTCAATGTTTGTATGTTCCACCACAACACCTAAACTACTGAATGGATTGTAATAATGAGGTGTCAATTAAATACTTGGGTTTTAATTTTTTTTATATTTTATTTTAATATCCTGCCTGATTAAACTACATTGCTAAGAATGGTGGATGTTAAACAGGCAGACATTTCAATCAGAAGCAACTAAAAGTAACAACCCTATGTAATGTATGAACTTTGCAGGGACATCAACTACTATTAGGAAAAAGTCATCAAATTAGCATGATCCATAATATTTTTATATCATAAATCTGTTTTAAGTATATGTCTAACTAATCGAGCTTAGAAATACTTTCTAAGCTCGAATAGTTAGACATATACTAGACTAAAAAAAAAAACATATTCTACTCTAAATAATAGATGGGATTAATTTGCTACCTAACAATCAAGTGGAATGTCTAGAGTGGAGAGTGGTACTGAACTAAGAAGAATCAAAGCAGATCCTGTCTGTTTTTTGATATTTCAACCTCTAGAGTGTACAGAAAAACTAAAATTAATAACATTTAAATCTTAGTAGGTTAGAGTCGTAACCACAAATTGTATGAATATGCTTACCGAGTTGCTCAGCGAGAGCGAGCAACACTTCATCTTCGTCGTATATCGTCTCCGTCAGGAAAGGGATCAACTCTGATCGGGTTCGCTCTACTCCAAGAGCCAATGCGATCGTCGATAGCTTCTTGATAGAATTCAACCGAAGCTGTACATCTTCATTTTTTAGTTCATCTATTAGAACCGCAATAGGATATAATGACTCATCCGTTCCCGAGTCGCTCGCTGCCATTTTAATGTTTGTTATACCAGTTTATTTTGTAGTTACACACACTTTTTATTATTTATGAAGAGAATCAGAGATTTACGGTAATTATTCAGAGGAAAAGAATGCTGTTGAACTCAAATACAGCAAAATGGCAGCTTGTTTATTCTTTTTAATTTTGCAGTTCAACGGTGTTGCCATTTCAAGGAAATGGAAACTATGATTCGTGTCTACGGTTTATTGATTTTTATGGAATAAAATTTGAAGGTATTAATCTTACCACTAAAACTTTAAACTACGTTTAGAAAATATTTAGAAAAGTACGGTTAGTTATAAGTTTGCTTGTTATTTATTAAACTCGTTAAAAGACTTAAAAGGTAAGTCAGGAGCTCTCCGAGTAAATGTGTTCTGTGGCCAGGAGTGATTACTGATTGTGTGTGACGTAGTATTAGTTGAAAAGTATCAGTTATTTTAAATTTCTAGGTTAATTAAATTAATATATAATTTCATTATTAATTTATTTTTAAATTTCTGGACTTATATGGCTTTTTAATAAACTTGAAGATCCGGAAGATCCCCATCCCTATTAATTTTTCTTTTCTTCCTATTTATCTCCAGAACTCATTCAGACGTTAATGATCTTTAAACGTTGTAATAGCATTCAACTTTAACCTATTTTCCTTTTTCCTCCTTTTTACTATTCTCTTTTTGTTCTTTAATAATCTCTTACATCTTCGCCATCATAGATTCGTCATTGGCAGAATTGTCGGTTGTAGGTTTTAACATCAATATAGTTGAATTATTCTAGTAATACTTGGACAATATTAATGACGCGTCCGCACGCTTGGCACTTGCCGCAAACTCCAAACCTCTAACGTTTGGTTTGATTTTGGGAATCAAACATGGCCATCCACACGCTTGCGAGTGAGTCATGAGTTAGATCACAGGTTACTAACCTGTGAACTAACCTGAGGTTAGTGTATTCTGAAGAGGCAAGCATGACAGACGTGATGGACATAGAGCTTGTATCTGCCATAACATTTGGATTGAGTTACTTTTATTATAAAGACAAGAAAATAAGCAAAAGGAAACGAAAAATACGGCAAATAAGATGGTGGATATTAAAAACTTTTTCAAATGCCTTCTAAAGGTGATGACCATAAGAATTTCCTTCTTACTCCACGCAACTTTTTTATCCTTGTGATCAGTATTTCCTGGGTCCCAAATGCATGGCTCTGTCTGGTAACAGTCCAGGAAGTTCAAGAAGTCTTCATTTGACCAGTCACTTATTTTTTAGGGCTCTGTACTCAAAGTGTAAAAAAAAGCCCTGTCCGTATGTCACCAGGCTATATCTCATGAACCGTGATAGTTAGACAATTGAATTTTTAAGAGAGATGTATTTCTATTGCCGCTATAACAACAAATTAAAAAAAACGGAATAAAATAAATATTTGAGTGGGCTCCCGTTCATCACGTTTGTTGTGAGGGAGTCTCCCATACAAAAAACTGGAATGGAATCGTTACTTATAACAGTAACTAGTAGTTATCTACAATCTTACAGTGGTGCAAATGTATTATATCGACTCCTTATTCTTATAATTTCAACTCTTGGCCCTACTTGACTATTTTACGTAAATAAATACTCATTGGTAGATTTTGTTTTAAAAATAAAAGTCAGTCACTTTCTCTTTCAATGTGACGCATAATTTTTTCTACATCAGAGATATTTTTCATTTTAGTGAAAACAATTTGTATTAAATATATTATTGTTAATAATGAATTGTAGTTAGTTTAAGCAGCACGCTATGTCAAAAGAGGACGAATTACATACCTCTCTTGCTCACATCATATTATGCGCCGTCGCTGGAAACAGTCTCAGTAAAGTTTCCGGAAAGAGTTTTACTCATCCGGGAATGCACGCCAATTTCTTCGTACACGGTGTCATCGGATTTTTACATTATCAAAGTGAGTACTGAATTAACTACTACCCGCACTAGAGCGGTCACAAAGAAAGGTACACTGTGCTTATATAGGCCAATTTGGTACCGGAGTTATTTAAAAAAAAAAAATTTAGGGAACCCAAAAAAGATGTAATTTAATAGCTACTTTGAAGTTTATATAAACACTAGTTGTTGCCCGCGGCTCCACCCGCGTATATGTCGGTTATCGCGGCAAATAGTAGCCTATGTGTTATTCTGATGTATAAGCTATATTACTGTAAAGTTTCATCCAAATCCGTTCAGTAGTTTTTGCGTGAAAGAGTAACAAACATCCATTCAAACATCCATCCATCCTTACAAACTTTCGCATTTATAATATTAGTAGGATTAGCTTATCCACGCAACCTCGTTTGCGTCTCCAATTACCCGTAGCGTGATAATTTTTCCCCGTGTTTGTAACATTCTTCTTTGTTGCTCCGCTCCTATTAGTCTTAGATGATATATAGCCTATAGCCTTCCTCGATATATGTACTATTCAACACTGAAATAAATTTTCAAATTGGACCAGCGGTTTTTGAGATTAGTGCGTTCAAACAAACAAACAAAGTCTTTCAGTGTTAGATAGCCCATTTATCGAGGAAGGCTATAGGCTGTATATCATCACGCTAAGACCTACAGGAGCGGAGCAACAATGAAGAATGTTTCAAAAAGGGAGAAAATTATCACGCTGCGGGCAATAGAAGAAGCAAACGAGGTTGTGTGGGTCGGCTAGTACAAAGATAAAAAAGAAAAAAAGAAGAGCCAACCTAAACAAAAACTTTTTTCAAAGACAACTCCGGCATTAGAAATATATGTACATCCTGTGTCGCGGGGGACTTAACAAACATACATGAAACGGACACAAAGAACACTCAGACTCAGAACAGCAATTTGTGGATCACATAAAGTGTTGGTCCAGTGTGAGATTTCAACCCACAACACTTGCCGCAGTAGAAAGCGGCGTGTCGACTGCTTAAACTACTAGGCCGTGGTTAGCCATGCAGTCAAATAATTCAACAATATTCTGAATGGCATATTTTTGTTTCAGGTACCACGTTCAATAGTGACTTTACTGAACTCTACAAAATCAGTCTGAAAGCATCCAAGTATTTGGCTATTCCCTGCTTGATGGCGGATTTGTACCACAATGACCAGACCCTGTGTTCCGTCCATTTGCTCTCTGGCGTAATTCCTTTCATCTTGGCACTAACCAAAAATGAAAATGAACCTCTCGGACATCTGTTGGTTGCTTGCAATGTTGCCTCCCTCTGCTATTATTCTAATGAGAAGAAGAACGAATGGGGATGGTATACAGCTGGGGCGGCAGTGTTGGCTTACTTTGTCACAACTCAGGTGAAGAAAAGTATAATTTATCCTTTGTCTTTGGCGCTAATGGAGTACTGTGCGTATAGGATGTTCCACCACTCGTTCGATCCACCCCCAGCCCCTGCACGTCGTTAAAGTGAATTAAACTGATTTAAATCATTCTTCTTATTCATTTTTAAATGACAGGGATCAAGCATTAGTATCTAGGGGGGTTTGTTTTGAGAGTCTCAGATGAGAGAATGAAAGAGAAGAAAAAACCTTGTTATTATTAATTGATTTGATCTACATTTTTTCCTTTTACCAAAAATAATGTTAGAATTTTTAAAGTTCCTGAACAATATTCAGAGTATTTGGTAACATCTTTTAAATGCCTGAAATATAAAATTAAATAATACACTTGTACCTACAGGTGGAATTAAATTTGATAAGTATATTATATTTAGCATTGACTGTGTACTGATATCTCGTATTTGGTCGGTGTCGCCCACACGCCCACCACTATAACTCCTGTACACCAGGATCAACAGCAGTGACCCACGAACACACCGAGTTATGACACTCGGGAAGTCCCAGGAAAAAAAAATCTACTCGGGCTTGCTTCATTATGAATTATTGAAACCATCTGATTTTGTTTCCTTTTAATAAGCAATTGTGAGACATTCTTAGTAATTTTTGTTGCTCCTGTGGAAATTCGTTTACTTTTTTCTCCTGAAAACAGTGTTTGAAATTGAGTATGCACTTAATACCTTGATTTACTTTTTTTTAACATAAAGTAAATTTGTACTTTTCCTTCAATTTTGCTAATTTGAGATCCTATCACAATTTGCTAGTCCCTAAAATGCCTATGGGGATGAAATATCTCTAGGACCGGCGAAAGAGAAAATATAAAATGATACCGTAAGCCTTTCAGGTTCTGGCATTTTAAGCATTTGAGTTTAAGGCTAAACCTGGATGTTTTCAACCAATTTTTACTTTAATGCTTTGCTAAAACGGTGTTCTATCACCAGATGGTACCATGTTATCGGAAGATAACGTATCCTTTGGCCCTGGCCTTCATGGAATACTGCGCGACGAAGATACCTCAAGTCACCTTTAATCCCGTAGTTGAACTATTGTCATGATACCGTACATATTAGAATCCACACTGCAAAAGTGATCTGATTATCAATAAATATTTATTTTTTTGTGATTTTTTGAAATTTGTAGCGTGATTTTTTAGAAATTGGTGAAACAAAACAGTGTTATGGCTATTCGAAATTGGATACCAGTATTGCAATAAAATATTTTAAGAAATATTCGAATGAGAAAATATGAATTCCAATTGTTCTAGTCGTACTTATAACTAACCTGTGGTTTGAATCTTCTTGAAAAAAAAAATGATATAGATTTTAATAGTGCTCTTTTTTACAGTTTTGGTTTATGATACCGAAGGTGGCAGAGAAGCTTTGAAATCATACTCGGAAATTATATTTAATGTTCAAAAATATTTACTTAGTACCTTTTTTGTAATATTCGGTTGAAAAAAGCCTTTTAGTGCCACGTGGCGACAGGAAAACCTATTCCTTTGTTTCGAGCACATAAGGGGTGTAACCAACCATGGTGGAAGCTGAAAGGATGGCTAATGCACGCCGCGTTGCTCTTCGAAGCACCCGCTGTGACAATATAGTTATTGAACAGATGCCATTACGTAAGACTTTTAGAATATTTGTTCTTGAATTGTTGTGCATTTGGAGCTCACCTTGTGAGGTTTTTATTGTTTAGGGATGTTGGTTGGAAAATATTGCCACTAGTAAGTTATTTTGGTGTACTGAAAACTTTTATCTAAATAATTTTGGTGAGCATCCGCGAAGGGCATAGTGATAGTTATGTGTGATCAGACATTTAGCCATTTAGTTTTGAGGTTGGCTCGAAAGACTTACGGTGGGAGTTGGTCAGCAAGTTGCAGAGGCCTGATGATGACTTGTGATTTTCGTGATGCACAAAAAAGGTCTATTCAAGGAATTTAAAATTAGCAGTAAGACTTCGACGATACCAATCACCTGGAACAAATCTATTTTCAGTCCGTTTTTGGGGTCGGTTGCTTCTGGTTTGTACAACCTTTTATCTATGTATATCAATCTGTCAGTTTAGAGAGAAGATATCAATATACATAGAGGTTATTTTTATGGATTTCTTTATTTCGATTGTTGAACAAGCTAAAATTAAAATATTTAATAAACCCTACTACGCAAGCACATTGAGTAGTCATACACCAAATCCAAATGCCTTAAATCATTTTGGAAAAGAGCTGATACTCTAACACTGCAGGACCGATATTAATATAGCTAAGAACCACCTCAAGGAAACTGGCTTTCAAATGAAGAAAAACCGCATGAAAATCGGTCGGAAGACACAGACACAGACAGACAACGACGTCAAATTAAACGATAACACCCTTCTTTTTGCGTCGGTGGTTAAAAAGTTAGTTCAGTGCATTATTTCTCTAAGTATCTGTTTACAGACTTGGGTTTCTTGGCACGAATTCTGTCCATGTATCAAAATACATCCGAACATGTGCAGACATTCCCTAAGCCATTAATGTAACTGATATTTTAGAAGAAATATCCGTGCCGAAAAATAGCCGTATAATATATAATTTTTGTTGCACATCATGAAATGAGTACAGAGTTTAGTACAACAATAACAAATCTTAACATTTAACACACGTAATAATTTTATTGTTTGAAACTACGCGGGATAATCGCTTCTTTTAAAACTATATTCGTTTATGTTACGAAAAATATTAGTTATATATTCATTAGGTAGACATTAGCAACTTTTATCCGGCATATAGTGTTATATGACATAACTATTTGGAACTTCAGTGCCAACTGGTGAAACTTGCCCTAACACTTGCCAGAATTACGGGGAGAGGAGCTTGGATTTTCATTAAAATCGGTTCAGTAGTTTAGGCGCTAAGGTTAAACATACAAACGTACATAGCCTCGGTAGCACAGTGGTAGCGTATGCGACTAATGTGCTTTAGGTCTCGGTTTCGATTCCCGGGTCTGGGGGGATCTGCAAATATTTGTTTCGGAGTTTGGGTGTTTTATATCTTTAATATGTTTGTATTTACAAAACAAGTATATATATTTATATCACTTGTCTAGTTTCCAATAACACAAGATGGGAAGGAGTTGTCATATTTTGGTTTTGTGAAACTTTAACTTCATTCATATTCCACTCCTTTTGGTCGTAGCGTGATGAAATCCTTGATGATGATGCCCTCTTCAATAACTGGTCCATCTAACACTGAAAAAAGAATTCTAATCAGGTCAATTCCTTCTGAGATTAGCCCGTTTAACTAAGCAAACAAACAAACTCTTCAGCTTATAATATTAGTATAGATTGAGCCGAAATAAACAATTATATTACGTTCCAATTGATAAGTGTGTTATGGTCTTAAAATTATGCACGACACGAAAGTGTTTAATTATGTTTCATAGTCAGTTTCTAATTATTTTACACAGTTGTTTGTAGGGTTACCAAGCTATGGCAGGATAACGCGATGTTATTAATACCATGCTTAGACACACCGTGACACACGGCTGGCTCGATTTGAATGATGTCATAACATCAGAAAACCCATGGTGACACTTTCGATGTTTTTACTGAGTTACCAGAGTGGCCCCTTTAAAACAGAAGTAGGAATGAGGGTTATTTGAATTGCAGTTATTCATAGAGCTAGAGCCCAGGGCTCTCTCATGTGTGCTCGTGGTGCACCTTGTGAGATTACAGCACAAACTCGCATAATTAATAAAAGTATGTTTTTTGAAGTAATATATGTAACTACTAGCTAAGCATATTCGATATGTATTACAATGTTACGCAAAGTAAGAAATAAGAAGGAAAGAAAATTCGGGGGTGACTTTACAAACGCTCCTGAATGGGATTCAAAGAACAACCAGAAACAATTTGAAAATAGACTCTCAAATAGTTATAAATACTTATTTAAAAAAAAGAACAAGTCGCAGGTGGACCCGGCGGAGCATTAAAAAACGTAGGTAGTTGATTATATATTGTCGAATCAACCTAAGCTATTCGTAATCATAGAAACACTATACCCAAAACTTCTCTACATACCATTGAATGGTAAAAGGTACAATAACTTTATAAGTAGCAACTAGAATCCAAAACCCAGCAGTAGGAAAAGACAAAGTGACTGCTCATACCACTACAACATCCGTCCAGCCTTGTAGTTTCATCATAACTAGAACAATGTTTTCGTAAGGCATATAGAACAAACATTGATTTATATTTAAGTAGAAGTATCATTTATGTGGTGTCAATGTAAGTTAATGGCACTCTTCGACCATTTCTCGAAGTTTTTCAAAGCAATTTTTACATCAAGCGCAACTTAGTTTATGAATATCTACGTATAACATCCTAAATGCTAGTGTCCATGTTGTCCGTATCGTATTATTTGGCTAACCTACGTGTAGACATGGGATTAAAGTTAATGTTTTGATGGGACATAAACCATGTGGAGTGTCCTTTGTAACCTCGTGAGATTAACGACATATATTACAACCATTCCGGCATATTACACGGGATATAAACGTCCATTGTTCTCAATTGTACGCAGAGGAAAGCTTTTGTGGGTTCAATAAATACGAGTACTACAGTTGAGTCTTTTTAAGAGTCAAATTTGAAAATGGAACTGACATTCCATTTCACTTATTTTATGAATAATGTTTAAATTATACTTATTAGGTAGGAATTTTTAATTTTCGTTGGTGATTGTCGTCAAACATTATTAAGTTGCTCTGTGTATGGAAGGAGTTTCAAATTATAATTTTAAATAATATTTTATAAATATTTTTTAAAAAAAGGAGAAAAAAACTTTTTTTTTTTGAATATTGCAAGGAAAAAAAAAGAAAGTTGTTCCTGTAAGCCTGAATTGTTATAGGATTTAGATAATTGTAATAAATAATCATTGAGAAGTTCAAAAACAAAATGATTGGCGATTTCGAATGAGCGCGAGTAGGTGAAAGCTCGTGCCAGGCGAACCGAAAGGTGTGTAATAACAACATCATCGATGAAAATAAACTTTATTTTGTAAAGTTGTAATTTATATAAATGTTTGAGTGATTAAAAGAAAGTGGGTGCAATGACAGTCGGTGCTAGCTAGCATAGCCTTGACAGGTGCGGAGAACGATAGTACTGGAATGCCAGGATCAAGAAATAATTCCTATTCCGTGGTCGCGTTATTTCCCCTGCGTATAAAATAATTATACGGAAGGCAAAAGTTTAAAAGTTATAAAAACATTAGTGTCAAATTTTATGATGTACGGTCAAACTATGAAAAAGTTTTAATCTGTGGTACGAAAAAAAAAGTTGATGACAGTGCCTGTCGCCATGCGTTAAAATATATGCCCAGAAAATAATGTGCTGCGAATTTGAACATATGAATGACGTTGCTTTAAGCACTTAAAGAAATAGGAGGAAGGAGTGTAGATTTAGGAACTTTAGCTGTATTTAAATTGACATTAAACCGAAAACTTTTCTAGTCATAATTATTCCGAGATTATTTGGAGTCGACTTCTGCTTACGATACTTGAATAAGACTTAACACTTATCATAGGAGTCAAAATAGTCAAATGGAATAATTTGTGTCCTTTCCATAAAGATCGACCCACTAGGAGGTAATAAATAAAAAAGTCCACACGCATAACATTAAAAGCCAAACCGTGTTACGCGCCAATTTTAATCCAAGATGGCGTCAAACGGCTAGTGTTGTCATTATTCGATCATTTGTTATACTGGCAGCCTATTACAAAGTTGTCGAAAATTCGCTGAATAATATTTATCATTGGAAAATGTAATTCGTCACTGTAAAAATTTGATTTTTATTGATGAACGTCCTTCCCATAAAAACGAGTTCTTGTGTGGAGAAAACATTTCGCCAAACATAGTGTGGACGGCCAGGTGAAGTGACAATTTGCGCTAAATATCTGACAGCAGCTGGATGTGAGAAGCCATGAATAAATTATAGTGGCGGGCATTTGTTTAGAACGTTTAGCAGTGAGGCTGATACTAATGATGACAAATATAACTTCTCAGCAGTTTATGTCAAGACGTTATATACATACCTATTGATATAATTCGAGACCTGTCAAGACCTAAATACTTATCCAGTAATCGACGGCTTTAGTCGTTCCATTGAATTTACACGTTTTATCCAATTTCTAAATTGTACCAGACCTCAAGTGTCCATTACCCTAACCTGATAGAGGTCAGTTTATCCTAGTTTACGACCGTTTTGTTGGCTTTTACTAGATGACACCCAGCGGTCCAGTTCTGTACCATTTGTAATGTAGGACCCGGATTTTGACAGGCACTATTAATTTGTAGCTTAATAGCGTTACATCTTGTCACAGAGTTACGAAGGAATGAATCGGTATGATTCTTTATAGCTGAGCAACCGTCCAAGCACCTGTTCGTATGGTAAGGAGTTAAGCGTACAGAGTTTCACCATTTCTATTTATTCTATGGGTGTCGTAAGTGGTGACTAAGGGAACAAACTTAGGCCTCTCTCTATCTAGAAAGGAGGTTTAAATATATTCCACCTCGCTGACTTTATAACTCTTTGTTATACTGTAGGCATTCAAGGGGAGTGGCTTATCATTAGGGTACCCGTCTACTCTCTACAAAGAACTATCAAGAAAAGACTGATAAATAATAACCTTATCCATTTATTTCTTTCTATCCTCGACGTTTACTGTAGAAGTAATAGGGTCTCAACAACCGACCTAATTTTAATGTGCCTTATGGCTATGGCAAAAGGTTAAACAAATATATCTTTCAAAGTTGCCATGTTTTAATTGAAACGATCAATAGCCTAGTAAAAAAAAATAAGAAATAAAACCGTCTTCAAGAATTGGATCAAATTGAAATGAGACAACATGGAGAGCACCAGCTTTCAAATAAAAAAGAATCATCAAAATCGTTTCACCCAGTTGAAAGTTCTGAGGTTACAAACATAAAAAAAATGCAGTCGAATTGAGAACCTTCTCCTTTTTTTAAATTGGTTAAAAAGACTTACACAAAGTGATTTTCAGAAAAACAGAGGCTTGCTTGGAGACTTAGGGGTAAAACAATAATTTCGAGTAAGACTACAAGTCATCACCCGAGCTTTTTTCCCCAAAAAATTTGAAGTTAGGTTTAGTGACTTTTTTTAGGTCGTATTTCGCCCACACACCGACTACTTTAACTCCTGTACACCATCTGTAAACTGTCTTGGAATCCACAATGAAATTAATCAGGAGAAGACTGGAAGACTTCGAAATATAAGTCCACTTCTCTTCTTAGCAAAGCGGGAGACAAAATGAAATAAAAATAGGCAGACACCTATTTAAAACGTTAGTGACTGTCATCAGACATCTACAACCCAAGTAATAGTCCATTCGTTTGGATACGGTTACATTGATCGTGCCGCGCCGTCTCATGTGCGATAAGCTGCCACAAAATCAAAGGGCCCACCCAGTTTACGCCGTTGTATGAATTAATATATTTCGTATTTCACAACAATAACCACAATTGCGTGCGGGTGCATCGTCACTATCTAAACGAATGGACTATACTAGGTTAATTCGAAGTTCTTTAGATAGACTATTTCATATGCATTTAATTAATTTGAAATTAAAAGTAGGCATTTCAATTTATTTATTTGTATAGAGTAAGATTTTTGTATATGACATACACATAAATAGTTTACGAGAATATTATGAGTAATTAACGTTCCTTGACCCCAATATTGTTTGTAGGAAATAAATTTCACCGTTCCGTTTTACGGCATAGTTGTTTTTATTACAGTCAGTTAATTCTTACAAGATGTGTATGTCTCGTTGATGGGTCAATACAATTGCTTTTGTAGAACAACACAACAAATTTTAGTAGACTACCAAAGTACATAGTAACATCGACATAAAACAATGGCGTAATTTTACTATTGTTTAGTTGATGGAAAAGTGAAATGAGTGGAACTAAACACTCACTCGCCCGCAGATTTTTTTTGGGGATAACATATAATACTAATAATAAATATTTTTTGGAAACAGTAACATTGTGTGCGAGAACGTCTCCTCCGGACTGAGGTCGTCAGAGTTACATCAAAAATATAATAAAGAAACAATACAAATTAAATAAAATTAAAGTAAAATTACTGACAACAGATAATTTGGATGCCGTCCACCACTGTAACTCCAGTATACCGGGATCAAGGCTGAAGCCCTCGTGTGCAATCATTGCTTTAGCGCCTTTTAGTAAGTTCATTAAAAGTGCCGCAGCCGCCCCTAACACTGTTGCGTTTGTGTGCATCGCACACACTGCACTATAGGTCACATGAAAATTTAAATTATCTTGGAACCCGCAATGAAATCAATAGGAAGAAAACTGGAGGAGTTTGAAATTCAATGAGTACAATTCCCTGTTTAGCAAAGCGGGATACAAAATTAGGTAAAAAAAAAAATAGGATACACCCCGCTTGTCACGAATTTTTTTAAGAAATTTCTAATCATGTATCTGCTCTGTCCTGCAGCATGTTTGTGTCTGAATTGACTATAGTGATATTACAGACATATAGAAAACCACCGTGAATTTTTTTATTTTTTTATGTATGGATCTGGATTTCGTCATATTACGAACAAGATTGATCTTATCTATGAATAATGGATCATATCAATAAGAATCCATAGAGAATCCTAGACAAGTCAACAAGATATAGAACATGTTGTACCTTGTTGTATGCTTTGTAACATATGTCAAGACTTCGAATAAAAGTTTTCATATTCAGGAAGTTTCGTAGAAGTATTACTGCCATGTTCCTTTAAACTTGGAAGGCGTTTGCTTTGAAAATTTTTGACAGTAGAAATATTGGAGAAGCTAACATTGTAACTTTTGAAAATGTGTTTCCATTCGTCCATTTCGTTTAAGGCGTAACTTTGAAGAAGGTTTGCATTTGGTGAAGTTATAGATACACGTGAAGACTTAGGCCCTTACGTTTACATTCTTACCTTATTCTACGTTACTTATCTTGATTTATTCTTTGCCAATTTGAGTACATTTTTTAAATTATGTATACTTTTCCTTAATGGTATGTTTTAATATTAGTATGTGATAATAAGCATCGATTATCCTGTTTTTAACATTATATATTATTGTACTGGCTCGCTGTACTGCTGGCCAAACTGTAAGTGTAAGTGCAAAAGAGAATTATAGTAGACTAGTTGTTGCCCGCGGCTCCGCCCGCGTGTATGTCGGTTATCGCTGCAGATATTAGCCTTTATGTTATTCTGATGTATAGGATATATTACTGTAAAGTTTCATCCAAATCCGTTCAGTACTTTTTGCGTGAAAGAGTCACAAACATCCAACCATATATCCATCCATCCTTACAAACTTTCGCATTTATAATACTAGTTGTTGCTCGCGGCTCCGCCCGCGTATATGTCGGTTATCGCGGCAAATAGTAGCCTATGTGTTATTCTGATGTATAAGCTATATTACTATAAAGTTTCATCCAAATCCGTTCAGTAGTTTTTGCGTGACAGAGTAACAAACATCCATCCATCCTTACAAACTTTCGCATTTATAATATTAGTAGGATTAGTAAGATATTTAATTTAATTATTGTACGGTTCTTTCCATATTTGATGAAATTATGCTAATGATAGTATGCGAAGATTACGACCGGCTACACACACTACACAAACGAACTGTCTTAAAGACATTTCTAATAGGGAGGGTAGATGTGAATTTCTTACTTGCTTACTCTCAGCAGGAAATCACCATATAATCAGTATATTTCTCTTAATTTATCTACTCAACTAGCGGCGAATTACTAACCACTGATAAACTTAGGTTTATCAGTACAAATCTTAAAATAAACACAAAAACCTATCTTAGGATAGGTTTTTGTGTTTATTTTAAGATTTGTATTACTGTAGTTGTAGATTTTATGGAAAATAAATTAAAAACAAAAAAAAATACTTAGTGTACACACATGCTCTGCTATACACAAAGGCTCTAATCTCTAGAATAATATAAATACAGATCCCCAAAAGATTTTTATAGGGTTGTATAGTCTATTAACTAACTATTAATTGCCTCAGTGGCGCAGTGGTAGCGTACGCGACTGCTGTTCTTGAGGTCTCGGGTTCGATTCCCGGGTCGGAACAAATGTTTGTATGATCTGCAAATATTTGTTTCGGAGTTTGGGTGTTTTCTATGTATAATATGTATGTATGGATAAAAAAAAAGTATATAAGTATTCATATCAGTTGTCTAGTACCCATAATACAAGCTCTGCTTAGTTTGGGACTAGATGGCGTTGTGTGTTAGATGTCCGAAATATTTATTATTTATTTATTTATCCAGGAAGGCTAGAATAAACAATATCATAACGCTACAACAATGGGAGTCGAGCA
This sequence comes from Spilosoma lubricipeda, assembly GCA_905220595.1. NCBI lineage: Eukaryota > Metazoa > Arthropoda > Insecta > Lepidoptera > Erebidae > Spilosoma > Spilosoma lubricipeda. The sequence goes on from HG992296.1 coordinate 3,289,755, forward strand.
TCAATGCAAATGTAAAAAAACAAGTAAACTTTATAGTAGTTATATAATTATCACATACAGCACGTTACATATCCACTTCCGTTCCTAGCAGGAAAACAAATGGAAACATGTTACACGTCAAAAAACTTTTCTATTATTACGTTAAGTATTTTAAATAACTTCTATTGTCAAGATCATTTTTAATCACAATATTTGCCGTAGAAAACTGTCCAATTGACGTTATCGTAACAAAAGAATCACCATTGAAACTGAAACAGAGCTTCAATCACTTCGATAGGGAAAACAATGGACCGATATACTTGTTTTCTGTTTAATAGCCCCAGTACACCTTGGACCAACACAACACGGCGAGTGCGTTCGGCCAACGTGTACTGGGCCATTTTGTGTCTATTTGTCTTTTGCGACCAATTGGCCGACAACCCGATTAGTGTCGATTTCGTGCACAGATCTAAGTAATTAAGAAACTGGCCAATGTGTGAACAATACCACAAAAATCTGCCAAGCCCGTTGCCTTTGGTTCAACGTGTAATGGGGCCATTATATACTGCGTACATCGAGCATATTTCATGTTGGAGTAGGCTTTTGTTTGTATCGGGTGTCGAGGGAGGGCTGCCCTCCACCGGCGTCTGTAACTGGGTCCAGGGGCGGCGGACTTGGGGATGTTCGTCGCCCCCTTAACCAACTAGACCCAAGGTGGCGGCGCGTAGTGTTTCCGTGCGCCCCTCTTAGAAGTCGTGAGGGGAGTCCTTCCGTCGCTGACGAGAAGTGGCCCGCAGAGGCGGGCCGGCACCAGTCGGGGATTGCGGTTGTCTCTCAAGTTCCCGCGATCCCCGGCGTAGGTGTGAGAAGGAACACCGGGGGGTTTTAGTCAGTAGGAGTCTGACAGACCCCTTCGCCCTTCCCCAGGGCGAAGGACATCCATGAGAAAAAAAAGGCTTTTGTTTGTATATCTAATACCCTTAAACGAGCATTTCTTGTATAAATATGTTTATATATAATCTGAAACTCGGAAACAGCTCCAACGAGTTTCATGAAATTTAGTACGCAAGGGGTTTCGGGGGCGATAAATCCATTCATTTTTAGAAAATTTACTTTTAATTTCCTAGCATTTTTATTTACTACGAATTTCATTAAAAGTAAGCTAATAGGTTAAAAGATTTATTTATTTTTATGATATTGGGTATTTATGATTTTAAGGCAGTGTATAAACCAGTAACACACCATCAAATGAATATTCAAACAATAAAAGAAAGTAAATAACGCATACGTACATACATATATTATTTAATAAATATAGAAAGCTTCTCCTCCGTTCATAGATCACTCCATGTTACCTGACTGAACGATATCGATGTGCAACGATAGAACGAAACTGACAGCAATACTATTGTACCACCTTTTGAAACTATTTTATAGTAATCTCATAATACAATAGACTCATACGAAATAAATACATATTATATGTAGAAAACACCCAACTACGAAACAAATATTTGTAGATCATACAAACATTTGGTCAGACCCGGGATCTAATCGAACCCGAGACGTCAACTACAGGTGTCGCATACGCTACCACTGCGCCACTGATGCAGTCAAATTATTATATTCCAGTGAAAAACTGAAAGCCTGGAGCCTTACAAAGATTTCATAGAAGTAAGTTTAGAAAAGTATTTCGGTATTTCTCGATAAGCTTTTAGTTTGACGTCAAAATGACAGACATTTAAACCTTCTTCGGAGTAGGGTTAGCTTGAACAAAGGCTTTATTAAAGGGATAGGGTCAGGAAATGAAAAGTCCGTGGTCACGGACAAGTTTGACACTATGCGAGTACTAAGCAGAAGTTCAATTGCGTTAAGCAATATTCATACTAATATTATAAATTCGAAGGTAACTCTGTGTGTCTGTCTGTCACGCTTTCACGGCTAAACCGCAGCACGGAATTCAATGAAATTTGACATGGAGATACTTTAATTCTTGAGAAAGGACATAGACTACTCTTTACCGCGATAACTGACATATACGCGGGCGGAGCCTTGAGCAAAGCTAGTAATTTATTCTCTCGATTGTCGGCACTTGCTGGAATTTGTTAAAATACATTTTAAATATAAAACTCAGTTGTGTTTGAAGGTACCTTTGAAAATGCTGTAGGTTGAAATCGATTGGGTTCACATCATTACATTAACAGCCTTTAACAGTCCACCGTAGGACATAGGACTTTCCTTAGAAAGGAATTTTTGGAATTTCAAAAAATTCGGTGTCGCTTCAACGGCCTTCGGGCCTTGATAGTTTGTTTCAAGATTAATACTGTGTTGTTTTAAATAGCTTTGAAGTCGAGGAAGTTGTTAACATATTTAGCAACAAGCTGAACCCCGCGGTGTTACCCGCGGCTATTGTTGTACCGCGAGTAACGCCGCCGTAGTCTAAAAAAAGTAGCCTAAGTTACTTCCCGGATCATCAGCTACCTGCTAGTGAAAGTCCCGTCAAAATCCGTCCAGCCGTTCCAGAGATTACCCGGAACAAACAGACAGACAGACAGACCGACAGACAGACAAAAATTTTTTTAACTACATTTTTGGCATGTGTACCGTGTACACATACATATGCATTTAGTAAAAAGCGGTTATTTTAATATTACAAACAGACACTCCAATTTTATTTATTTGTAAGATAAGATTACAGTTATTTACGATGCATAGTTGTTTTAATATTGTAGTTTTTTCCCTTATTTTCTGTAGTTTGTGTAAGTACCTAATTTCTAAGGAACAATCGTAGGTAACGTTGCGGCGTGATGCTTAGCTGTATAAATTTAGCCTTACTTATTCCTTATATCATCTGCTGTCTGCCAGTGTGCGTCCCTTCAAAATCGGTCTAGTTTTTTACGATATTATTCAAAAGAAACAGATACAAAAATAAAACAATTGATGTTTTGATATAAGTACTGTTAAAAGATGTTAATTTGAAATTACAAACAGACACTTGAATTTTATTTATTGGTATTGATAGCATGGATGTGATATTTATTTCTCTCTCACATATGGTCGCATTCCTGGCAAGTTTATAGTTTTACTACTTTTCGTTTATCTCTCCTTATTGCCATTTCTGTATTTCTACAAAATTCACAACTGGATATAATTTCCGTTCAACTGAGGTAGTGGTTGTGTTTTTATGTAAATATCTGTGTCTTGGCCTTGAAATTGTCTTAGTTCGTAAGGTATTAAGTTGTAGTTGTACCCCGTGGTTATACCAACGTTAATATGACGATACGAATACATTTTTTCTTATTTGTATGCATGTTCTCCTTGTACACTTCTTTCAGCGAGGCACAATGCAAATATACAACTAAATATATGTAGGTACCTGCCATGAGCGGCATCGCTGTTGAGTTTAGGTTGAACGGATATGCCACTTGCATCATTAGACAGCCGGCACATTTCGCTGGAGGTGTATAAAGCAGGCCTTAGCAAGGATTTTCGTCATAAAGATAGAGTTTTCAAGTAACAAAGAAAATTTATATTTCAACGAATAGGGAACCTCTTCCTCTTTTAGTGGGTTAAAATTGTATTTGACCCTGAAAGAACCCTCTCTAAAAACCCTGAATAAAAACCGTAATGATTCAATCTTACCGCACAGAGAATTTAATCAGTAGATGACCGGTCTTTTTACTTTTTCTGGACATTCTAGAACCCTTTGTAGGGTTCATATATTGGCTGTAAGTTACAGTCATAAAGTCGCATACGAACAGACTACTTCACAAATAAGGGTTAGTGAGTCTTTACAAAAGGAAGGATCGTAAAGAAACTAACAATGTCGTATATGGAAGTATTTATTTCTTTTACCGTTTGGGTAGAAGACAGCTAAAGTAATTGTCTTATGGCGTGCTGTAAAAAATGTTGTCTCAACTCTAAATTTAACTTGTTTTTTGTACCGTTTCTATTTTCGTCTTCACCGTTTTAAGTTTGGAAATATTTTTTAACGAACTTTTATTTATCTTACAATATTGGTTTGCGTGTTTCATTGCTTTAAATTTTGCAACTGGTATTTAAAGTCCGCGAGTTGCAACGAAAGATTGCGATTGAAGAAAGTATTCAAACAAACTAGAAAAGATTACAAGAACCTTTGGATGAGGTCATCACGGGACTGGTTGATGTGAGAGAGATGAGGCCTACTTTCACAAATCGACTTCTTTCGGCTGAGATGATGGTGATGGTGACTTAAAGCTGTTTATTCTCAAAAGCACTCTTCTCACCTACAGTAGACTGTCAGGTTCAGGAGAGCGTAAAACTATTTCATACCTCTATGAGGATGGGTTTGGGGTGACGAGTGGGGCTAACCTTTTTCTAACAAAAACAGGCTTTAGCCACGCGACGTGGTGTAAAGTTCTGATCTATAATTTGATCATTTGGAGGCTAGGCTCCTCTACTTATCGACCGTGACACACTTTTGAAATTTAGCTTCAGCGGGTTCGAGCTTACTTCATCCTTGACTCTTGGTGTAGTGATGTCCTCTGAGGATTTCCACACAAATTCAAAAATAAGCCACCAATATATCCCACTCAATATGCTAGACTATTTATTATAAACTAGCTTTTGCCTGCGGCTGCGTTTGTGTTTAAGTCAACGGACTTACCGCAACGAAAAGTAATCTATGTCCTTCTCCAAAGTCCAATCTGTCTGTATACCTCTATAATTTATTCAAATTGGTTCAGTAGTTTAGCTATCGAAGTAGAGGACGATATAACAGTAGAGAACTACCAAAGAAAGGATGGATGAACTGCGTAATAGATGATACGGCGAGAAAAGGAGTAGGCAGTGAACTGACGAGTGATAGAAAAGAATTGAAGAAGAAAATTCATTGCACCAACCCCAAATAAAGTTGGGAAAAGGGTAGAGAGATGATGATGGTTTAGCTATGAAAGTATAACATACAGATGGAGATTCTTTAGAATTTATAATATTACAGTATGAATTTGTACTATTTGTTTATTCTAAGTTCAATCATTTTACACACATTATCGTTTTGCCTTCGTATCGCATTTTCCTTGAATGACTTTCAAAGTTATTTGAAAACAACCCTAAGTTTTGAAATAGTTGATGCAAGGGTAATATTATTTCGATTCAGAACGTAGGAAAACTTTCTATTGAGTACCATTTGCGTAATTTGCTCCGAAATAGAAGGGACTGTCTAAACTGAATCAAGTAACATCGGAAATTTATTTAGGTTGGAATGTTGGCCGACTATTCGATTTAAATCGAGTGTCGAACGAATAGGAATAGTTCAATTTTAAATACTTGTAATACACGACTTGATTAATAGTTATTTGTTATACAAGAGTGGAAAGTTGCTTTTTAACCGCGTGCTCAATTTTGATGACCGAGCAAGCGAAGGATTCTAAAAATTAGAATCCTGATCGTCAGCGAGGGAATCAAAAGAGCACAAAGTGAAAAATCTTTGCACTCGAGTGCAACACGTAACTTTTCATTCTACCTCAGCGAGGAAATAACTAAATGACGTGAAAAGAAAATGGCGCGAGGAAAGCAAACCGAAAAAAAGTATCCCAAGAAGGTTCCGAGTCTGAGTTCTTAACGAACTAAAAAAGATCGCTTGCTAAATTCAGCACCATGGAGTTAAAAGTAAATAGGTTTAATGATGTTTTGAACTCAAAACCTTAGTGCACGCGATATACTAATTTAAATTTTACTTTATCCTCTAGTGGATAAAAACGACTTTTACACTCAGATATCGAAGAGCAAAAATACTCTTTCCGAGATGATGGGATGAAAAATAAGTTATGCCTATTTTCTAATGTTTGGACAATAGGTACGCTTAATACATATTGTACTGATAAAATAGTTGTAACCAATAGTATAACTGCGACATGACTTTGTACGTTTTCACGCCTAAACCACTAAACTAGTAGTAACATTTTCGGCAATGGAAAGCTACATTATTACTGAATAAAATAAGTTGCTTTTACCGGGTACCGACCGACTTATGTCAGTGTGACTTACACAGCTAAGACAATCACAAAGTTTCGATACTTATCGGGCAGCATCGTTACCAGATAATGTTCTTACCGCTGCGGTCACCAACACGCCTGCTAAGCGAGGTGGCTAATGCAAATTACCCCCAAATTACTCCCTACTTTTTAAGGCAGGCCTTCGTTCAATAGTGAACTAGCTGATGACACATTATGATTTCTGTTTTTCAGTTTGATGACTCACTTGGTTAACATTACTTACGTACATTAGTAAATAGTATATCATAGCTAATAATGTAAACCACCCAAAATATTGATGCATATTGCTCTTGAATCAATATCAGTAAGATGTATGGCAGGGATAGTAAAGTAGTCACATCGAGTTTATTTCCTCCTTCCTCACCATTTACTTAAGGTACGGCCACGGGATTACGAAATATTCAAATGGAAGTTAAAAGACATAATAAATTACCACTTAAAAGGCGCAATAAATTAAAGATTCCATTTACACTAAGTACCCTAATGTACTTCGTACTATACGATGTTATCTTTGTCCTAATAGGGTAAAACATTAGTGGACAGTCCCTTTTTTATGTGGGGGCAAATGAGATGATGAATTGCCTGACTAGGGACGGTCATAGTTAGTTTATTAAGACGTTGAACGTAGGTCTTCCCAAAGATCTGAGACAAAAACAGGTCTAGTACTGCCTGCATTCAATGGCATCCTGAGATTTTCACAAGGTCGTCGGATCACCGTGTAGTGAGCTTAATCACACTTCATCTTTTGATAGTTACTTGATAGTTACGTATGATGGGAATCCGTCTCCTTGTTTGTCCCCTGATACAACTAAAAAAGGTGAGCAAAGTTGCCATCTATGTACTCATCCCGGAAAGGAACATCAATGTTAAACGTTAAACGTCAAATGGACACACAGAACACCCAGACTCAGAAAAACGATTTGTGGGTTAGACAAAGTATTCTCCAATGTGGAGATCGAATCCACCGAGGTGAATTATTACGCCAAATACATTTTTTTTATTTGAAAGCCTACCAAAGTGACTTTATTCAGCCTGATGGAAAGCTTGAGTAAAATCCAAGAGTGGGGGCCACAATACTCACTGCAAATGTAGACAATGCAGCATGGTATGACGGCCTTGTGAGATGTTTTCTCACGCTCCGCTTATTGGAGCCGGGATCATAGCGGGGAGGGAAACACGTACACAAAATATGGAGTAAATATAGAGAGTATGATACGTTTATGGCTCCATTAAACCTATTTATATCAGCAACAAACATCAATATATCAGTCTATAATGGGATAGCATTAACTATGTTACGTTTCGTTTGACCCGATTAAGTGACTGTTTATCCCTTTTTTATGAATTTTCCCTTATTTTTTGTCCTATTTGGGTTTACTTTGACGAACGATATTGAAACGATTTTTCTGCTCTTCGATTTTTAGAACGAAGTTCCTTATGGGGCATTGCGGAGGGGTACCCTAGCCGGCAAAAAGCTTCCGTTACGTAAGATTACTGCCTCAGTGTCGCAATGGTAGCGTATACGAATGCTGGCTTGAGGTCACGGGTTTGAATCCCGAGTTGCATCAAATGTGAAAAATTTAGAATAGCGCCATCTGTAAGTTGCATGTATTATTATATTTTATTTATTTATTTCTTCATTGTACACACATAATAAATACATAACAAAGAATTAGTTACAAAGTAGAAAATGTAACAATTGGCGGTCTTATCGCTCACGGCGATGATAAGGAACTTCGTTCCTATCTGGTGTCCCACGACACCACACGACTTTTCTTCTGTTTTTGTTCACAGATTGGGAAATCCTTGCCGACCTCCTCTTTAATGGGGCTTTAGGAATATGTGATGATTTCAAAACCACCATTACTCTGGGAGGATCCGGACATTTCAGATCTTTTCCGAATCGACACCACGCTTACTTAACGTCACATTACTCTACTGAAGCTCAGAAGATTTGATGCTCAAAAATTAGTGATTGTGAAAACTGATGTTTGCTCCATACTTAAAGATTCTAATACATATTATCTAAAAGTATCTATTTCTGTACACATAACAAGTCTCCTGTATTTTACAAATGTCCTAAGCATCTTTCAACAGCAAAGCGACATCATAAATCTTACGACACAGTTTTAAGGGCTTGTTAAACTTGTATCAACTAAATCATTTGTAGTTTTACCACACTATAAAAGTGTCAAGTTTATTTGTTATCATTCCGACGATCTTTTTTGTTTGTTTACTTAATTTTTACCCGACTACGGCAAAGCCAAAGGAGGGTTGTGATTTTGACAGTACTTGACATTTTGATTTTGTTCATTTGTTCCCTCATATCTCCTCAACTACTTATTAGAACTGGACAAATGAGGTATCGTTAGACGCATCTTGATCATCCGCTGGTTTTCTAAACAAATAAATAAAATTGAAGTGTCAGTTTGTAATATTAAAATAATCGCTTTTTACTAAATGCATATGTATGTATACACGGTAAATATACTAAAAATGAAGTTAAAAATTTTTTTGTCTGTCTGTCTGTTTGTTCCGGGTAATCTCTGGAACGGCTGGACGGATTTTGACGGAACTTTCACTGACAGGTAGCTGATGATCCAGGGAGTAAGTTAGGCTACTTTCTTTTAGAATAACTTTGTACTACGGCGTTACTCGCAGTACAACAATAACCGCGGGGAAAACCGCGGGGTTCAGCTAGTAGGCTATATGACGTTTCACTAAATCGAATCTGGGGCCCTCTAGCGGTCATAAAGTACTGTATTAAAAAAAAATTGTGATAAATATGCCGTGTTTGGTAAAGCAAATAAAGTAAATTAAAAAGAGCGTTACTTGTACATTTTAAATATATATATATATATATATGTATATTATTAGCATTTGCTCGTGACTTTGGCCATATACCAACACATTTTAAATAAAAAATAAGTAAAACCTAAAACCCAACTACGACAAAACACGACGCTGAAAAAGTACGGTTTTTCAAATTTTGTTTCATACTTTTTCAGCGTCGATTTTGTCGTAATTGAGTTTTAGTTTTTACTTATTTTTTTCAATTACAGAACCTCATCTATTTCTGTGTTGTGAAATACAGTATTTGGAGCTCGGTAATTTATATATAAGCACTTTACTTTGCCTGATGGAAAGCATGATCAAAATTCAAGTAGTGGTCGCCACACTCACTGCGAATGCAGACAATGCAACAATGAATCGTAACCTACACATATAGAGATAGAGCCTGTAGAGAAGCTTCAACACCATTGGGCCTCTGGTCTCGATCCAGTATTGTTTAACACTGATGCAGTTTAGTATATATTTGACAACTTTGTAACAATAACATGTATCTTTAACTAAATTTATTATAATTTATGATCACAAATGATAAAAATTATTACCTCCTAAAATGTCTATGCCCTTATTATGATATGCTAGCGCCATCTGTGTTATAGTATAGTTTGAGGTGACCTTAGTCGGATTTAACTTATTGCGCCTAAATTCTAATTTGACTTTATTTCATTAAACAATTATGTTAGTCTTAATTATTCTCAAAGCTGGTAATTAATTTAAGGTATAATAGAACTTCATATTTCGAAGTACGTAGTTCTGTAATTTACTAGTTCTTTAACAGGGGTAGCTAATTAGTATATAAATAGAGGTATGTTATTTTCTTCTTGGGGTTAATCCGTTTCGTAAATTATCTATTCATGTTAATTCTGAACACAAATAGGCGGGAACTATTTTGAGGTTACCTTAAGATAATATTTATAATATAAACAAGATTGCGTAAAACATTAATTCTCTTATTATTTTTTACCTATATACTTGTTTGTAATTCGTTACCGATTCCTCTATACATTAATTAAGATTTTTTTTTTCACAGTTTTTAATAGTGTGTTTACGCATAGTTTTGCTGTATATGAGGACTTATGTAAACCAGTAATATAAAAAGAGGAAAGATTTGATTTTTTTGTTTGTTACGAATATGATTTAACTCAAAAAGTATTTGACCGACCGGCGTCCGTTTCATGTATGTCTCTGTGCATCCCTCTAAGACACAGGATATATTTATAATCGCTGGCCACACAGAATATATTCTTAGTGTGGGAGTTTTCCTTTCAAAATAAACAAATTTGAATGACTTTATCAACCACTAGGTACAAGTGGCGGCCTTATCACTTGGTGGCAATCGCTGACAAGTGCAGCGGGTGCAGAAACAACATAATTGTGAAAAAGTTCGTCCAATCGCACGTAGTGTCAAAATAGACAAAAACATAAATGGATCATTAGTATCGTGCCTCAAAATAAAACACCCATGAATAATTTATCAAAATCGTGAATGTGATCACGAATAATTTCAGTGTCCGCAAAGCTTTATAAACCTTTTTATCCAAAAAGGTTTATAAAGCTTGATGTTCATCCGAAACAGATATCCATTTTGATTCCAAGGGACCGCCATGATGAAAATTTTCAAATTTGATGATATGGAGTTTTGACATCAAATGGAGGGTAAAACGTGTATTGAGTTTTGAAATAAGAATGGGGAATTATATTTTGTGGATTGTATTTTTATATGGAAGGGGGTTTTTAGGATTGTAATATTTTGATGTGCCTTTGATAAGTGGTTATTGATTCTAACTGCTAAGCGAGATGTCGTGGGTTCGAATCGTTGTAGATCAATAACCAGACAAATAATTGTATAATGAGGACCATCAGTTCAGTATCAGTCAGATATGTATGTATTCCGGTAGTCCATGTTTATTAAACATAACTTTGGTCTTGTCCAAGTTCATCCGTAGACCGATGCGTACAGAAGAGTCAGTCAGGTCGTTCAGAATCGGTTGTAGGTCCTGCAGCGTCCCTACCATGATGACGAATGACTGCAAATCGCAGGTGAGAGATGTATTCGCCATTGATGTTGATGCCGCGCCATTTCCAATGCAGTATCTTGAAGAAGTCCTCCATTGCATTTGTGAATAATTTCAGGGCTATAACGTCCCCTTCTCCCACTGTTCGATGACGGCTTTGTGGAGACATCTCAACACTTGGACAGAAACTATTCAGTACATAATATATAAGTATGTTTATCAGTGGTCTGTATATGTACTATATATATATATATATCTTACCGTCAGATTGTCAAAACCGTTAGATTGTAATCCATCTCGCCATCTCGCGAGATTGCATACTATCGATTCATCGTCAACTGTGATATACTACGCGCGTCAAATTGTCAACTGTTCCTGATTGGTATTTTTTTTTAATAATCTTTTTGGGAAGAGCAACAGAGAATGTTGGTATGTTCCAAAAGTATCAGAAGTAGCTTAATCTGTAGTAGAATTAGATAAGATCAATTATCTATGGTCAACGTCATGTGGAACGTTTTGGCCGGGAGACTGTCATGGCGTTTTGGGTAACACAGCCAGCACGAGAAATGTAAAACGAATAATACTAATATTAATATTAAGAACTAGTAAAAAGTTTAAACCAAGTTACATCGTTGTTTCAATAACGACATCAGATAATACATAACCATTTTGGATTTCTCTAGTGTGTTATCAGAATCACAGCTATTATCGATATATACGCGGGCGGAGGCGCAGATAAAAGCAAGTTGTCTGTTCGCTTAGATTTTTTAAACTAATCAAAAAATTTTAATGCAATTTGCAGCAAAAAAAAAGCGTGATTCAAGTGAGAGGCTTGCATATACCGAGTAGCTAGTAATAAATAATTACATGTGCTTCTGACTCGCGGTCAAAATGAACATGAGGCCTATAGCTAACTAACTATAGCTCTATATAAGGCACGTTCGCATTTACTCAACAAATGACAACAACACACTTGGAACAGCAAAAAAATCTTCAATTATCAAGACGAAAGGAAGATATAATTAAATATCTCCAAAACAGACGAACTGACAACTTCATTAAAATATGTCCAAAGAAATCACCGCTTCAAAGAAAAATAATTAAAATCTTCCTTCTGGGGTTTTGTGGTGAATTGCACTACTTTAAGTTAATTAACAAGAATAAGATTAAAAATCTATCATTATCATCTATCATATATTGTAAATATTTAAAAATAATTATGACTTTCTTGAAGTAATGTGCGAAGTAACGCCTGCGTCAGTGGCGCTGTGGTAGTGTATGCGACTGCTGTGCTTGAGGTCTCAGGTTCGATGCCGAGTCGGACCAAATGTTTGTATGATCTGCAAATATTTGTTTCGTAGTTCGGGTGTTTTCTATGTATAATATGAATGTATTTACAAAAAAAATATACATGTATTTATATCAGTTGTCTAATAACACAAACTCTGCTTAGCTGAGGACTAGATGGCGTTGTGTGTTAGCTGTCCGAAATATTTATTTATATATCGACTGTCAAAAATTTTACCCTTACTTTTAGCTTTGCTTGTAGTCGTGTTAAAATTGTTATATAATAATAACAATCGCTTTATTGCACACAAGACGAAGGTAACTTAAAGCTAGAAGGCACAAGTGCCAACCTTTCACCAAAAGACAATCTCTTACAGGCAACCATGTTAATTAAAAAAAAAAACCTTTCTATATTTCGTTTACCATGTGTACATATTACGTAAATTTAACACTCCCTATTTAAAATACCCAACGGGATTATACAAACTATTTCGGTTTAACACAGTCATAGACAGAAAGTTTGCCAATAAACTACAGTTAAAGTAGGGTGCAACAGACCTATAATTTAACCGCTTCCCTTATAGATATTGGAACTGGAGTCAATTTTCCTTTGTTCTGTGGGAACGTTTTAGTTTTATTACGTTTATTGTCACTCTGGGACAGCGACGACTGTTTCAACTTTTTCAATATTGATATTAAAGTTATTGAATCCGTTGTTTCTTATTTTATGTGTGTATTTTTTAATACAAAGCTTTCTGAGTGGCGTATATTTGATTTGAAATATCTAATAAGGAGGGTCAGACTAGCTCTAGTGGCGATGCGTAGCCACGGTATGCCGGCAATGCGTAGCCACGGTATGCCGGCAATGCTTATTGTAACGTGTTACTTGGTATGAGAGCGCTCATAGTCCAGTTGCACTCGGTGATTAGGAACAATCACCGAGGGTAAGCAACGATAGCGCGGTCAGGACCTGGACCGCTGGTGGCATTATACCATGAGCATATGTAATTCGGAGGTAACGTTAAGCAGTCGGTACCGGTTGTTATCCTAGGATAACAGTCGTGAATAACATCCAACGGCAAGATTACGTAGCCATTCGTCACACTACGTTTGATAAGACGCGATTTTCACTCCAGAACACGTTTAGTCCAGCGGTTATCGGTCCTGCGACCAGCCCATTGCCACTTCAACCTACTAACTTTCAAAGCCATAAGTATAGGTTAACTTGGTTTTCCGACGATTTTTTTAGTTATCTCTCATTATATTATGCCTATGAATATCATCTTCCAGACTTTCTTTTTAATCCTTGTTAGTTGCCCGTCATATCAAGAGTAACCTCGATAACTTCTCTCAGTTAAACACACCGAAAGAATAGCTTGATACTAGTTTTCTGTGAAGCTGAGTTTCAATCCAATTAATCCGGTCTATTTGGGTCGAAATATTACTCTCTATAGTGTTCTTCAAACAATTATCCATGCATAATCCTTTTATAATCCATCGATAATGTTTTAATTACCGGGGTTAAACATGTTATCCTAGTAAAACGGGATTTATCATACATAACCGATACAGGCTTATTAATAATTTATGTAAACACTATAACGCCTGTTACACGTTGTTTAACCGAAATATTTATGTAATGTTTAAGACCTTAGAGCGCCGCGCCAGTAAAATTAATTTAATGTACCTTTACAACATTAACGGGAAACGCCGTGTGGCGAAGCTAGTCTAGTCTCACACATATTGTACGCTGTAGATAATCTATACATATATACAATGAACGTAACACAATGCTAAATAGCTTACAAATGACTGGGGCGGTATACTATGGGGATCTTGTGTCAACTGCGGTGAATTTCCGTGCGTTTAGGCGATTCTGCCATACGTACTATAGTAAATAAATATAGCTCAGTTAGGACCCATAATATTTCATCCGTGGTGCTTACCGGTTTAAAAAAGGTGTCTGCCTATTTTGACTTCATTTTGTCTCCCGCTTTGCTAAGGAGGGAAGTGGACTTATCATATTTCCAATTCCTCCTGTTTTTTCTTCTGATTAATTTTGTTGCGGGTTCCAAACAGTTAATTTTTTTGGGGGACTTCCCGAGTGTCATAACTCGGTGTGTTCGTGGGTTACTGCTGTTGATCCTTTTTTTTTTTTTTTTCTTTTTTTTTATGTTTGACCCTGCCATAATGACTCTACTCTGCCTGATGGAAAGCATAAGCAGAATCCAAGAGTGATGGTCACCATACTGCGAACGCAGACAATGCAACAATGCAGCATCGTGACCCACACCATGGCGGGCTAGTGATGATTTCGCATCATTGGGCCTGCTGGGGTACAGGAGTTAGTGAAGTGTACAGTGGTGGGCGTATGGGCGGGATTATTAAAAAATCTTTATATAAATAATTCTTCTGTGAGTGTGTATGTCACTGAACTACTCTCAAACGACTGGACCGATTTTGATGATTTTTTTTGTGTGTGTTCAAGGGGATCTGGGAATGGTTTAGATTCACAATTTTGTCCGCTGGACAATGTTTTTTTAATAAATTTTTAATTTATTAGTAGTTATGGCAAAACGACGTTTACCGGGACAGCTAGTATATATATAAAAATGAATCGCCGAAATGTATGTGCGTGCTTAACTTCCGATCGGCTGTACCAAATTAAATAATTCTTCTTTTTTGTATTCGTTATTGTTCGGACGAGGTTTGTGTACAAGAAAAATTAAAAGGAAAAGGGTAAAGTTTTTTTTTGTCCGTGCCTGTACACTGACAGTGGGAAGCTGAGACAGATATGTGAATAAATATGGCGTTACGAAGTTCGTCGGGTCAGCTAGTAGACTACATAAGGAGTATAATATTGATTAGATGACTCTACCATCTCAAGAAGGTTATAATGAACGTTCTTTTTAAATTTGTAGCGGTTAATTGACATCACAGAAGACCAAAGAATGACAGCATTCGTGCTGTCGAGCTTCGTTGCTGAGGGCGAGACCGGAGGCTCAATGATGCAGAAGCATTTCAATAGGCCGCCATGGTGTGGATCACCATCCTGCATTATTGAATTGTCTGCATTTGCAATGACTATGGTACTCCTACCTACTCTTGGATGAAGCTCATGCTTTCCATCAGAGTAGAGTAACTTTAGCAGGCTCATACATAAATAACGAATTGTTAAAAAAAACCCTGACGACGTCAATATGTGCTATCTTTATTAAATTCATCAAAGAACTGAAAAGATAGAAAGAATAGAATAGAATAGAATAGAAAACTCTTTATTTGCACACCTTATTACAGAGTTAAATAAGTACATAATACATAAAATATCCGAAGTGTAGTGTACAAAGGGCGGCCTTATTGCCATAAGCAATCTCTTTCAGGCAACCTTAGAATGGATCAAATATTTCAGAGAGACAGTAGTAGTAAGTAAGTAGTAGTAAGTAAAGAACTGATACTAAAAAAAAAAAATTTTTTTCACGACTAAGACGAGTCTATTGACACCACTCACATAAAAATACGACAAGCCGTTTAGGCTCTAGGGCGTGCCAAACAAATATACATACAAACACTCGGAAAACATAACCCTCCTTCTTTGGCAGTTGGGTAAAAAAGACGCGTTTACGAAGTCGGAGTTGTGGAAGGACACGGTAGAAGCAGATACATTTTCAAGTAATTTGAATTAAACTTGGTCAGCTCTCTAGAATCCTCCATGTTTTATTCAAGTTAACTTTGCAGTCGTTAAAATATTTAAATCTGTTTTGTACAAAGAGTTGTACAACAGTTATCGTGTTGAGCTATCGTTAATGGATCCTCATTAAATTTTGTATAAATTTTTGTGAGTTTGAAAGAAATATACATAAATACTTACATAAACTCGAAAAACATAACCCTCCTTCTTTCGCAGTCAGGTAATAAGGAAGACAATACAGTTGTATAAAGAATCTTGTGTCCTTACATTCCCCGTACCTTAAAGTACCTTACTATCAAACGATCCGTCAGTTACTTTGCCCTATATACCATTACAAAAAAGTTGATCTATGGATGTATTAATTGCCACATATATCATCACTAAACATGCAATTTAAAGACATCTTCATCATAATTAATAAACAGGCAACACTAACTGGGTTAACTATTAAAAAAAAAGGATTAAACCAGATATAAATCACGTTAGTTAGCGTCGACAGATTTACGACCACTGGACAAATTATGAAGGCAAATTCTTTTAATTTCCTGAAATTAAACACCATGTCCCCTTGGGATGGGTGATTTATTGAAGGATATGATATATGGAGGAAATTAAATGGATTAATAGCGGCATTAGAGGGTTAGAACATGATTTGTCCCATACCTTCACGTGTTTGAAATAAGTTTATGATAGTTATGTCTCATTAGTCGTGTTCTCTAAAATATACAGCTTTCTCTGGACTTAATTTGAGCGTAGCTTCTACATTACAATTATCTAAGTCAAAAGGGTCCCTACAATAACCGGTGTATGTTGCACGCATTTATGCATATTATTATTATTATTTATACTATCGTTGTTACCCGCTACCGTACCCACGGGTACGTTATTGTTGTACCCGTGGGTAACACGGCGAGGCAAATCTAGTCTAAAAAAGTAGCCTAAGTTGCTCCTTATATAATCAGCTATATGCCAGTGAAAATCTCGTCGAAATGGGTCCAGCGGTTCTAGTGTTTAGCCGGCACGAACAATCAGACAGACAAAAATGAAATATAATATTTTTTGGTGTAAGTACTGTATAGCTGTACCTACATCATATGCATTTACCGAAAAACATTTATTTTGAAATCACAAACGTACACTTCAATGTTATTTATTTGTAACTAACCGAGCCCAGAGGTGCTACCCGTGGTAAAACAAAAAAAGCGGAAAACGCCGCCGGGCGAAGCTAATCTAAAAAAAGTAGCCTTAATTACTATTTATATGATTAGCTATATCTCTGTCAAAGTTGAACTAAAATCAGTTCAGCCGTTTCAGAGATTAGCTGGAACAAACAAACAGACAAAATTGAAAAATTACTTTTTTGATATAAGAACCGTATATCTGTATATCATACGCATTCACTGTTAAAACCTGCTAATTTGAAATTACAAACAAACACTTCAATGATATTTATTTGTAATTAGCAGAACCCCGCGGTGTTACCCGCGGTTATTGTTGTACCGCGAGTAACGCCGCAGGACAAAGTTAGTCAAAAAAAAAGTAGCCTAAGTTACTCCCTGGATCATCAGCTACCTGCCAGTGAAAGTCCCGTCAAAATCCGTCCAGCCGTTCCAGAGATTACCCGGTACAAACAGACGGACAGACAAAAAAATTTTTAACTACATTTTTGCTATATGTACCGTGTATACATACATATGCATTTATTAAAAAGCGGTTGTTCTAATATTACAAACAGAAACTCCATTTTTATTTATTTGTATAGAAGATAATAATGAAAGGAAAACGAAATACGAAGTTACTCGCAAATACGTGGTCCTGAGACGTCTCTCCAGAGAAAAACCGTGGGTGGCACTGCATTTACTAGCTATATGTATATTTATTTGTTAGTTAGTTATTCTGTAAGAGAAAAGCGTAGGTGTTTACGAAGATATATTAACGTGAATATAGTTCATGTTTAGCTGTGTGTGTCCAACGTATTTAATAGTTAATGCACTGGGGAGGACGTTTGAAATGAACCATACTATAGGAGTTTATAGTAAATATTATTTTTTCAGTTCATAAAAGGCCACAGTTTTGTCCCAGAAAACTTTTTCACAGTTTATTACGATTTAAATTTATATAAATACTAGCTGAACCCCGCGGTATTACCCGCGGTTATTGTCGTAACGCGGGTAACGCCGCGGGACTAAGCTAGTCTAAAAAAAAGTAGCCTAAGTTACTCCCTGGATCATCAGCTACCTGCCAGTGAAAGTCCCGTCATAATCGGTCCAGCCGTTCCAGAGATTACTCGGTACAAACAGACAGACAGACAGACAGGCAAACATTTTTTAACTACATTTTTGGAATAGGTACCGTGTATACATACATATGCATTTAATAAAAAGCGGTTATTTAATATTACAAACAGACATTCCAATTTAATTTATTTGTATAGATAAATTTATCGTCATTATGACTGTCTTGTTTATCAGTATTTTATTAACCGACTTCAAAAAAGGAGGCGGTTCTCAATTCGAGCGTATATATGTTTTTTTTATATGTATTCGCGGTTAAATTCGTCGTTTATGATCCGATTTTGATGATACTCCTTTTAATGAAAAGGACATATCCCAACGGTGGTACTATGGTAAGGATACTAAAATCTGATGATGGCATCCAAGAGAAATCGATCGATTTGGTCGTATTAGAAGTTGGTTTTTTATTTTGTTAAAATTTTACTTGTATATTATATGTTTTGGGATTTAATAAGAAACATTTCATAGTATTAAAGTAT
Organism: Spilosoma lubricipeda; assembly: GCA_905220595.1. Lineage (NCBI taxonomy): Eukaryota > Metazoa > Arthropoda > Insecta > Lepidoptera > Erebidae > Spilosoma > Spilosoma lubricipeda. Next base: position 3,308,382 of record HG992296.1, read on the forward strand.
GTCTTATAGTTGTATGTCTAATTATGTTAAGTTTCATTTGAATCCATTTTACAAGTTTAAACATTATACATGTTATTATGCCTAATTACGTAAAAAACAAAATCTCGAAGCAAGAGTCGTTACTTATTTAAAAAACTAGCGGAACCCCGCGGTGTTACCTGCGGTCATTGTTGTACCGCGAGTAACGCCGCGGGCCAAAGGTAGTCTAAAAAAAGTAGCCTAAGTTACTCCCTGGATCATCAGCTACTTGCCAGTGAAAGTCCCGTCAAAATCGGTCCAGCCGTTCCAGAGATTACCCGGAACAAACAGACAGACAGACCGATAGACAGACAGACAAAAGAAATTTTAACTACATTTTTGGTATATGTACTGTGTAGATATATCTATGCATTTAGTAAAAAGCGGTTCTTTTAATATTACAAACAGACACTCCAATTTTATTTATTTGTATAGATGTATAGATTACATGTTCTATAGAGGTCATACTTTTTTGTAAACTTTTTTGAATGAACTAAATAATGAAGATGGCCGCATAAGGAGTACGCAATTAAAAAGTTTTGCAAACATATTTGTCGTATTTTGCATCACAAAGGTTTTGACTGAATAAAATTTCGTTCGGAAGTAAATGCTTTATAAATATTAAACGACTTCCGAATAAACCTTTATCGGTAGTGTACCTGTTTTCGTAGTAAAATACTATTGATACGAAAACGATTATTATGAATATTTAATACCCGTGAATATTGAGTGGTTTTATATGGTATCTGTTTTTTATTGTTGTTAATTTGTGATAATTTTGTTTTGAAATAACGGCTATCTATCTATCTGCCATTATCTACATATAAATAACTAAAGTATAAGCTTTGTACCCCTTAATTAATTATGGTAAATTATAAATTTCGACCATTGCAGCCAGTTTAGTAAAATGGTATACGAATTAAGAGCTTACTATCTATTTTTATCTATCTATCTTACGACCACATGTAAGTTGTATCTTCTATATTAGAGTGCCACCCATTTTATTATTTCTTCATAGTAATCAATTCTAATAAACTCTATTGAATATTTTTCTTAACTTTTTATCATCGGTGGTGTTAGAATTTTTATGAAAAGTCTGGCAAACGAACTGACGTATCGCCTGATGGTGCCACATGCAACACCAGAGGCGTCACAAGTGCGTTGCCGGCCATGGGGGGAAGGGAGAGGGGGATAGGTTCACAAAGTCTTACGCACACGGTGAAACACAGCGCAAGCACTACTTCACACCGTTCACAAAAAAAAACTATCCTAGTTGGCTGAAGCCAAATGGAAATAAGACCTGGCTCTTTCATTAGTAAGGAGGTTGGCCTACTCTACTACTTACACACATTTACTTCTCTCTTCATCATCAGCCTACCACATTCCACTCCTGGGCTTAGACCTCTTTTAATATAACGTCACCTGGACCAATAATTTTTATGGTGAAAGAATGTCTTTATATATAGTTCCACGTATTTTCAATGCAATCAGCCCACTGCGACAGGTACCTAGGCTGAGTTCATGTTAACTGAAGATACAACTAAGGGCTTTTATGTTATCGGTCGAGGATCGGGGTTACTCACAGAACAAAAGAATAATAGTACTTTCATTCTTCTCTTCTGTGGGGTTACTGATGTGTGAGGAAGTAAACATTTTATATTGTAGTACTGTAGTGAAACATATATATATATTATGTTATTAAGAGCGCTTCTCGCCAACAAGCGTAAGAGCTTCGCGAGTATTTAATTTATTGTAATGTGTAAGATTTCATTGTTTACATAAATAAAAAAAAAATGCTCGAATCAAATGGCGTACTTTTTTCACATAAGAGTAATTAATTAATATAAGAGACTACGCAACCGTGTCTTAATAATTATTTTCATAGGAATTAACGCGATCACTTATTTAAAGGTGTTGCGTATATATATATAAATGGCGAAACAAATTTATCAATAATATTGAAAATGGACGGGTAGACGATATTACCTTACATACCTCTGATTTGCCTGACGTTTCGACCAGGTTGCACTGGCCGTGGTCATAGGCTGACTGGCTCAGCGGTGCACGCCTTCCATCGTCGAATCCGCGAAGTAGAAGGTTCTTCATCCACCCGCACATTTTCGATATTATTGATAAATTAGTTTCGCCATCTATCTATACTAATATATAAAGCTGAAGAGTTTGTTTGTTTGAACACGCTAATCTCAGGAACTACTGGTCTGATTTGAAAAATTCTTGAAGTTTTAGATAGCCCATTTATCGAGGAAGGCTATAGGCTATATATCATCACGCTAAGACTAATAGGAGAGGAGCACCAATAAAAAATGTTTCAAAAACGGGGGAAAATTATCACGCGACGGGCAATAGGAGACACAAACGAGGTTGCGTGGGTCTGCTAGTGTACATATACATATATACAATACCTTTAAATAAGTGATCGCGTTAATTTCCGCGAAAATAATTATTACTGCATGAAACGCGAAAGTTTGAAAGTACACTATCATGCTTTTTCGAAGTCTAAAAAATTGTCAGAATCACGAGAAGTTTATTTAATACCAATAAAAACTACATAAATAGCCACCCGCATCCTTCAATCATCATTTGAGCATTTATCGAGCGTCCCTTTGAAGCTAGTCCAAATAATGGGATGACACGATTTAAATGTCGTAATGTTTACCGAAACTCTTTTTATCTGTTACGAAACCAAGCTTTATTACTTTTTGCAAACAGAATTATAGATATACTAGCCGACCCACGCAACCTCGTTTGCGTCTTCTATTGCCCGTAGCGTGATAATTTTCCCCCGTTTTCGAAATATTTCTCGTTGCTGCTCCGCTCCTATTGGTCCTAGCGTGATGATATATAGCCTATAGACTTCCTCGATAAATGGGCTTTCTAAACCTGAAAGAATTTTTCAAATCGAACCAGCGGTTCCTGAGATTAGCGTGTTCAAACAAACAAACAAACAAACAAGCAAACTCTTCAGCTTTATATATTAGTTGTTTTGAAGATAGTCAACCAATTGAGAGTAAAATAACTGTGAAAATTAGGCTGTGCGTAGCGGAAATTTGTTGCTTAATAGTGGTGCTGTCTAGTTTATAAACGTCTAGATAAACACGAACAGTATTTAAATGTGTATGAAATAGCTTGTCCTGCTAATCATTTCGTTGGGCGTTACATACATTAAAAATCATGAACAGAAAACAAACCTAAAGACAAAAGTAGGTACCATTAATACGGATTTTCTCATTTATCGGTCCTAGTGGCGAGGCGTGTTGAGCTTGTGGTTGGTTGTCCAGTGGCAGCCGACACGCTGACCTACCGACATCATCGAAAATTCAACAACCTGAATTGGTTTCTATAAACTATATATAAGGTATAATTTCACACAACACTACAATTATTAATTCATGTGGTATGAAGTTATACTATAAACTGTTTCATTACACATTTATCTTTAAAAATGTTTTTTCATTGAATGTTATGGGGTGCTAAGTCTGTTTAACAAGTGAAATCAACTAGGTTCCTATTGAAGCGAAATGTAGTAACCACTTACAAAGGGCTTTACGTTTTAAGCACATTATTGTAATATATATTTTAAGTAACCTTCCTAGCTTTTATTATGCCCTACATTATTTGAATTTTTCAGTTCAACTGGTTTTACTTTCCACGAAACAGTTAGTATCTGACGTGCGCTACTCTGAGGAGGAGGATTCAAATGTTCAACTAGTTTTGAACTTGAACTCGCGGGGTGGGTTTCCGCAACTCAACGACTTTGTTGCGCCTATTTTGTATATGCATATTTAGTGGTGCCAACCCAGTTCCTCCAGGAAGCCTAGCAGACCCCTTGCGTTGCCGACGACTTCCTGAAGTGACCTTGGCGATCCGAGGTGTCTCGCCCGGTAGTCCGCCACCCCATAACATGTTAAGATGACATGGGCGGCCGTTTCATCTTCCTCCATGCATGCTCTGCATAGAGGGCTGGCCGTTACACCTAGAGTGAAAAGATGTTTGTTTAATAGTGCATAATCAGTTATTGCTCCGATCAGAAGTCGAAGTGGCGGCCTCTTAAGTTGTTTCAGCTTCCGTGACAATCCGGGGTTGATCGTCGAGAGGGCCACTTTGGTATGCCTGCAGGTATAAAGGTTGGACCAATATATCTGGTGTTCTACCTCGGTGTTCTGTTGCAGTGTCCGTCGCAGCCAAGCAGTTGGCAAGGACATGTTCAACTAGTCGTTAGTATATTTGAGGGCTAGATGCTATAATATATTTGACTGCCTCGTTGGTCTCGCGGTTGGCGTGAGCGACTGCTGATCATGAGGTCTCGGGTTCGATTCCCGGGTCGGACCAAATGTTTGTATGATCTACAAATATTTGTTTCGGAGTTTGGGTGTGTTCTATCTATAATATGTATGTATTTACAAAAAAAAAGTATATATGTATTTGTATCAGTTGTCTAGTACCCCATAACACAAGCTCTGCTTATCTTGGGACTAGATGGCGTTGTGTGTTTAGATGTCCGAAATATTTATTATTATTAATAATGATTGCCATAGACGTTCTTGACAATGTACAATATGACTTAACAGTAAAAAATAACTATTACATTACTGTGATGGTGCCTCTGTGAGCCTTAGCCCGGCCTAGCCTGAGTAAAGTAAATAATTGTCTATCGAACACGGTGTTTATTTAAAAATGCCACCAGCAACCCCCACGAGGGGGTTGGGGCCGCACCCCTCCACCGTGCATGCCCTGTGGAATCCGGCTCCAGACTCGAGATTCCTCCACCAGCTTTAAAGGCCTCACGCGGATCAAAGAGAAAGATTACGGTCAATTAGACACATCACAATTAACTCATGCTGATCATTCAATCTCTTTCAGTGTGCACTCAAGATTCAGGCGGATTAATGTTCTTTTATCAAGGAGTTCTATCCCGCGATAACAAAATCAAACCCTATTGCCGCCTGCGGTAGTCGCATTAGCCCTTATGCTACACGGGCCCGGCTCGAGGACCGGAGTATAGCATTTAAAAATGCTAGTTTCCCGGTTCGGAACTCGAATCCAAATTCTCCTGCCCGACGCGACGACAATCAAGCTTAACCTTGCCCATAGAACCTCCATGTAGCCGACCATTAAAACTCCCTGCACTAAAATACACTCCCACAAGCCCAAACACGCCAACCTCAGTATAAGGCACCACATTGACAGATCACCGAAGTGCAATCGTATAGCAGAACTAAGCGATGATCAGACGCCGAGCTCCACCCGACCGTACCTCGCTTTCACCTCACTATGAGCTTTAGACTAAGGCCTACTCATACATCTCAAAACATGGGACCCGTAGAATCAATCGTGATGCTTAGTAATTGAATAACTGAGCGAATACATCTAAATTTCTAACAATTACTACGATACTCAGACCGGGATACAACTATATATTAAAATAATGAGTTCTTTATCCTACGAGTTTGTATTAGAAAACAACGACTCACCTGGTTTCCTCCAATGTTATGTATATTTAACTTACTCAGAGAGAACGCCTAGCACCCTGTCTAGTTACAAGCACCCGCTGGCAAGCACCCGTTACGCGCCTACTCTCGAACCGAACTCCTCGCTGGCTCCAGACTAACTAACCCCCTCTGCTTGTTCAAAGCCAAGTGCCTCTCCTAAACTCAGTAACTCTCCACGACACCGTCCCCGAAAGCCGCAGGTAGTCCCTACTCTCTTGTCTTATAACTTTCAAACTTTGGTTTTATGACTAACAGATGTGAAGGGTCTCATGACCGTCCGTGTTAAAAAAAAAGTGCAATAAGTGTTCAAACTACTTATCAGGGTCGCCGCGTTTTTGTTAGAACGTCCTTTGGACAATCGTACGTGAGAACTTTGCGTTCTTCATTAATATTAAGATTTTAACATGGCGGACAATATTATTAAAAATTTAATTACGTGGCTTTTAGAGGTACCATCTCATTACGTACATAATTTCATAAGAGTGGGAACTAAATTTTGAGAGCTGCTTGCAGCAATCGAGACTTACGTTTGTAGAAGATACTTTATTTACTATTTTTTTAGTAAATTAACATGAGGCATTTTACTTTATATACAGCTAGAAAGGAAACCCATAAAATCACGTGAGCAAACGAAAGGTCCAATAGATACTATGTTCACTATATTTAGCTACCGGAGTACGTCAACTTGACCTTACATCGTCAGGAGCTTGCAAACAAGTACCAGATATCGAATCTTCCCTATTTGCCAACGTATTTGCTGCTAGGGGGATGTATTTGCAGAGTATTAGCGACAGGCCTTCGGGTGACTTAATATGTTTGGTTACTTACTATTTTTTTTTCTTGTTCCTGTTTATAAAAGTACAATAAAATGCTTCTATTATGTAATAATTATCATCATCTAATTATCGCAGTCCATTGTTGGACGTATAGACCTTTCCAATTGCATATTATTGTCATCTCGCAATAAGCTCGAGCCGCCATCTTACCATCAAAATTCATGATATGATGGCGAAGATGGCTGTATAGTACAAACTTGCGTTTACAGAAACGTGTGTGGAAGCATTGCGCTCAAGTTTCACAACTGTTCTAGCCTCATACACGTATACACGTCGTTTTAGCGCCAAAATGAACGAGACTACGTATAAATATTAAAGAAATGAGACATATCTTTGGCAAATAAAAAGTTAGTAGCTCGCTGCATGTACGCACGCTTGCACAAATATCACTGTTTGTGCAAGTGTGCTTGAAATACGTGTATTTGTACAAGTCTAAGCTTAAGCACTTAACAGGAAAGCTTTGGTAACTGCCTTAAGGTTACGAACTGGTCATATAGCTTCAAAGAAATTCGCATTTTTAATGGGCAAAGTCTCATCTCCCAACTGCGAAGACTGTGGTGTGACCGATGATGTATTATACATTATTTTTGAATGTGTAAGAAACAGAAGTTACAGGGAACAGTTAGGGGTCTCGAGAGGTATGAATATCGGTCTTTGTAATAGTATTCTGGCTAACCCTGTGTCGGTGGAAGCCCGAATGTTGTATAAATTAGTAGAGTTATGTCTATGTTAGATGTTAATTTATGTATTCGTACTGTCACAGGGCGATATGGTCGCACAGCGACAAAGCCCTTTAATAAAAAAAAAAAAAAAGCTTAAGCAATCATATCTTTACGTATATGGCCGGCTTAAGTGTCCCTTCCCAAGAATACGGTAAGAAGGACAGCGGGAATCGGGCGTCCGGTACTCTCACTCCCATCAGGGCCGTCTTTACCTAAGCTGGGGCCCCCGGGCACATAAGAATTTGGGGCCCTTTTGGAAATTAAAAAAAATGTATTATGCCAACCTTTTTTCTACTATGATAATTTTTATTATGAGTAATCGTAGTAGTGTAGTGAAGTAGTAGTTTCTTTCCGGTTCTACGTTAAACAAAACAATCTATTTATTATTACGTGTTCAGGTTCGACGAATTTGAGATTTAAGCCTTCTGACAAAAGAAGATCTGGTAAAAGAGACTTTATTATAAACACTCTTAAAACCACACAACTCAGACTAATAGTCCATAATGACTGCCGAGATCGCTCTGTTAATCACATATATCACTCAGATATTTGTCTCTCTGTAGCTCTAACTAAACTGCCTTCTCATACTAGATTCCGCTATAACTAGATCATACGGGAAAGTTCAACAGCCTCTTGAAGCGCCTAGTTGCGAAAAACGCTGAATGTAAACAACCAACATAACAAACATAACAAACCAACAACAAGCAGTTCAATATGAACTGATCGACATTATGTTTATACTCTTAAGTTTTATTATTCTCCTGCCTCATCAATCCAACTAGAACTTTCTCGGCTAAACCGATTGCCGAGTCTTTTTCTGGAATGTTCATTTTGCGTAAGATCGCATCGCTATTGTTACCACGCCATATTGCTTCTATATTTAGCCAGGTGGTGGATATGCACTGTTTTGAACTCGATTGTCGCTGAATCCTGAGGACGTCGTTAATCCGGTTAATCACCTTGTACGGACCCTCCCAGTTGGTCTGTACTTTTGGGGCTTTTTTATGCATACGTGTCGTGCTTTCAGCCAAACTAGTGAACCTTTATCAAAACCGTTTGAGCGCCAGAAGTATCGGGTATTCTCGTTCCGCTCGCGATGTCAACTGCAATTAGTTTCCAGTTTCCGTGTTACAGGTGCTGATTTCTTTGGTTTCGCACCTGTGGGCCATTTTACAGCAGCAGCAGTATACAAGTAGTAAATTTACGTGTGGAAACCCACACGTACCGTCACCCCACCGGTGTTTACGCGGGGTGGTGTGTCGGAATCGGACCGACGAAAACCACACGGTGTGCCATTCTACGCCTGAGATGGGAGGGATCCGGGAACTGCTGTTATTAATACATACGGACCCCTGTCAGCGCTTGCCCGTACTCAGCTCAGGGCTCAGGCTCATGCTCAGGGTGGCATGAGACGCTGATAGGCGAGCCTATCGGGCCCACTCGAAACTAATCTGCCGGCCGGTTCGCCGGCGGAGTGGAGGTTTTCCTCCCAGGCCTTCAGGCGAGATAGCCTCTTCGCAGAAGATTGCAACCGCGGTAAAACTGCTATCGCTACTGGCCATGGAGCGAATGACGGCCGGTAGCTAGAGATCTCGTCCTATGACTGCAGTGAGGGCCCGACGCTGCAATGCCCTAGTGGGGCAAAGCGGGGTATACTAGAAGCGTAACAAATGTGAGTACGAATGGAAATGACGTCATTTCAACCCTCCGTCACGTCACCAAAATAAAACATTAGTCAATAATACAAGAAAGTAGATGATGCGTTAACCAATTTTTCGGACATAGCGACATCTAGTGCCAAACTAAGCAGAGCTTGTACTATGTGTACTGGACAACTGATATAAATACATAATAACTAAACTTTTTTGTAAATACACATAAATTATAAATAGAAAACATCAAAGCTCCGAAACAAATATTTGCAGATTTAACTGATTTAGTAACTAAATAAGGACTGTGTGATCAGAAGCTCCTAACTTGCTTTTAAGTTGCTTCTGAATTTCGAAGACTAAATTCAGCCAAATGCAATAAGCGCTTTAGGATTCGCTTAATTGTAGTAGTTGAGAAATCTTTAAATCATGAAATACTCAACGTTGCGATTATGTGCTTCATGTATGTAATTATGCTTTATCACTAATCTAATGTTATTTTTATTAATATTATAAATTGTGTAAAAAAATAACCAAATTAAGTGTTAGTGGACGAGGCACATTGCTCGCAAAAACGAAAGCCGATGGGGCCATAAAGTTCTTAAGAGATGACCGTTTATTATACATGTTATTGCAGCGTTGGTTGGTAGGTCCCCCACAGGGTAATGCAGTAGTGCACCTGACGACCTGCAACTGTACGCTCATGCCAACGTTGAAGATATAGCAACAGCAATCGACAAGATAAACACAGATCTTCTATCGCAAACTGGTATGCCAAGCTATAATAATCGGCAGCTGCCATCCGATGAACAGAGTCGATCTCGAGATGTTACCGAAGAGAACCCTAAATTGTATCACTGTCCCTATTTGTTCAACGGTGAGACATAGGCTTATATCTCGACTGCAGTTTTACCTGGCGTGGTCAAGTTATATACCTATGTCAGAGGGTTACCAACATCCTGAGGACATTATACTGTTTGAAAAAATCCTGGTGAAAACTAAATCAACGAGTCAGTCGACTCTATATCCCTTTAATCGACTATGGCGACGTGTGCTACTGGTGTCAGAAATAATCTACGAATATATTCGAGATCGTTTAACATGTTAAGTGCAAAAGAAAGATTGGTCGTGACATTACGATTTGCCACTTGCAACAAATGAAAAGTCGTATCAAGATTTATCATAATTCAGTTCTTTAATTTTCTAACCCTTGCTGACAAAAATATCCCTGAAACACGGACTATTTATAAATGTCTGACACATTAATAAAAAGATGGGTGAGTACCAAACAAAAGTATACGTCCTCATGCACGGACAGTTGCGTGTCGATTGAAGTTAGTAACTAAATGCGATTATACCTTCCTAAATGCGTTTCTAATTAGGTTGCAGTCAGTCAAAAACCATCGTTGCTTCTAAATTTAGACGCTAGTTTGCTAACTGCAGATTACTTTTGACTAAATTCATTGAAAACTGAGCTGAACTAACTGAAATAAGATGACTAAATTCAGGAAAAGCGCTAAAGGCAGAGAAAATATAGAATTTAGGATTTAACAATCGTAAAGAAGGTGAAAGAGTCACAACTTTGTACGCTTTCATTTTTGAACCATAAAAAATATAAAAATTAAAAGCCTATTAATGATGTCTATTATTTCTTATCTAAATGTACCTACTACGTGTCTTTTTGTGAAAAAAGTGTAATGTGTATGAAAATTTATAACGAGAACATAATAATATGTCTGAGAAAAAAATTTCGGTTCCTCGGGGCCCCCTTGAGAATGGAGGCCCTGGGCCCGTGCCCCGAGTGCCCTTATGGTAAAGACGGCACTGACTCCCATAGTGAAATGCAATTAAGGAATTAATCAAAACTGGTGTTCTATGAGGTCTTAGTCGTTCGCTGGTCACATGCAGCGCAGGCGCTGTTTCACACCAGTCCCTTCTATCACTCCGGTCGAGCTGCTCATGCATGCCGCAGCGTAGCTCTTCCACTCTTTCTGCCCTCTATCATATAAAAAGTGATGATAAAACTTCATACATGTTAAACATGGCCGTCTGATTCCCAAATCTGTCTGAGAGTCTGTAGCAAATAACCAAATTGCTAATGTACAATGTGTACATTGTTATATATTTCTAAATACATGTGTACACAAAAATTATAAATCTTTTTTTACAAGTTTTTTATTAACTTGCTATGTATGTATGTATGTTAGGGTAGAATCTTGCAACTCAATTTTGAAGCTGTTTTGCTGAAATTTTGCAAGCATATGTATATAGTGTGACAATGCAATATTATGATGACATGGAGCTGATCTGATGCTGTAATTTACTCTGTTACAATTACTCTGTAAAGAAATGTCGCAATACCATCAAATTTGGATTTCTCAGATTTGTCTCGACGAGTACTTTTCATTAGAATAAAAACTTGTTTTTAAAAAGATTTTTAATTTAATTTTTATTAAAAGAGTAACTTATGGAGTTTCTTGCCGGCTCTTCCAAATAAGAATGAGATTTTGGAACAGAGCAACTAGTGAAATTACCTGAAAGGCCTACTTGAAATTAAATCTATGAAAGTTGTTAATTTTGAACATGTTATAGATTAATTACACTCAAACATAGACAGTGTTTATGAGACAGTTATTTATCTTGAATGGGAATCTTATCCAATATCTTCAGAAGGCAGAGTCAGTAAGCAAGCAAGTCAAGGTAGTAGAGCCACGCTGATTTTAGCACGAACGGGCCGGCTCGACCGGGGCGGTACTACCCTCGCACAGGAAATCAACGTAAAATGACAGCGATCATGCTGTCGTGTTTCGTTGGTGAGTGCGAGACCGGAGGTCCAATGATGCGAAAGCATCACTAGCCCGCCATGGTGTGGGTCACGACGTTCGCAGTATGGTGACCATCACTCTTGGATTCTGCTTATGCTTTCCATCTGGCAGAGTAGAGTCATTATGGCAGGGTCAAACATAAAAAAAAAAAAAAAAAGCAACCACTAGACTCACAAGTCCGAAAAAAAGGAAAAAATAAAATCTATATTATCATTCACTATACTCTCACACTATCGTATAGTTTTTCTTCCCAAAATCAACGGAAAGTCTTACATATTTAGATTAACGATACTTCAGTAGCCGATCTTTTTTGTGAAGCCTTCTGTTCCTAAATGTTTCTTATTACTGCTGAGAAATAGACCATTTACTGTGGTAATTATTTATAGTCAAGCATTCAGGAAGCAGTCGGATAATAGGTAGATAATTCTTAACGTTTAGTTATGAAATATATATATACTAGTTGTTGCCCGTGGCTCCGCCCGCCTGTATGTCGGCTATCGCTGCAAATATTAGCCTATGTGTTATTCTGATGTATAAGCTATATTACTGTAAAGTTTCATCCAAATCCGTTCAGTAGTTTTTGCGTGAAAGAGTAACAAACATGCATCCAAACGTCCATCCATCCTTACAAACTTTCGCATTTATAATATTAAGTAGGATCTAGTATGATTTTTTATAGAGAATTGGACCAAATTTTTTTTAAAATATTTTCCTGCCTCTGTGGCGCAGTGGTAGCGTATGTGACTGCTGTGCTTGAGGTCTCGGGTTCGATTCCCGGGCCAGACCAAATGTTTGTATGATCTGCAAATATTTGATTCGGAGTTTCGGTGTTTTCTATATATAATATGTGTGTATTTACAAAAAAAAGTAGATATGTAATTATATCAGTTGTCTGCTCCCATAGCACAAGCTCTGCTGAGCTTGGTACTAGACGGCGTTGTGTGTAAATGTCCGAAATATTTATTTATTTATTACTACTTATTGCCCGCAGCTCCGCTGGCGTATATGTCGGTTATCGTAGCAAATAGTAACCTATGTGTTATTTTGATGTATAAAGAATATTACTGTAAAGTTTCATCAAATCCGTTCAGTACTTTTTGCGTGAAAGAGTAACAAACATCCATCCATCCATTCTTACAAACTTTCGCGTTTATAAAATTAGTATAGATATCGCACGGATATTCAGCACGCTTCAGTGGAAGTGAACCGGTAATGTCTCCAGAAAAACTTGGTGGTAGCTGGAGCAGACACGAATTGGAATAGGGACCGGGACTACGCAAACGTTTGCCCATTTCTATCGTCAACCCTTTCCTTATCGTCCTATTTGTTGCCTTTAGCTTCGGTTCGAATCCCGGGTCGGGCTAAAAAAGTGTTATTGAGTTTTCTGATTATAGAAATGCTTAATAACCGCTCGGAATTTGGAAGTTGGGGTCTTAGCCCCGTGCCTCTGAGAGCACACAAAACCGTCGATTCTGTGCCTGATCTCTCCACGGTCGTGTCGGATAACCGTTCCATCGGATTATGAGAGTGAGGGAACAGAGAGTGCACCTATGTTTGCGCACACACTTGTGCACTATAATATCTCCTGCGTAGTTGGTTGGTCTCCGTTGAGACTGGCCGTCGTGGCTGAAATCGGCTAGGAGAACATCGTCATTTGTTTCCTTTGCTTCATTTCATTCTCAACTTCGACCCTGAACATTTCCTAAAAGAGTTAGCGTCAGACAGAGAAAAATGATCAATTCATAGTTAGAATATTTTATCAGTGGAATGTGCAAAATATATTCATAAATCAACAGCACTAGTTTTTTCTTTTAACATTATTGCCATTACCAGGGCTTGGCTTGACAGGCTTGGGGTCTAATAGAGGCGCATGTACCGTCCGACGCTAGAAGATTAATGATTTGGCACAGCTATCTTTCCTTATATAGGCTTATTCTGAGAGCATTGAGATATAAAAAGTATTTATTAGAAATATATACGACTTTATTAAGGTTAAAAAATAATGTCGACAGGAAATGGTAATTAAGAACAAATATATTAAACTAAGCAGAACTTGTAACATATTACAAGTACCCATAGGTACTAGGTGAAATAAGAGACCTTTTTAGGGTTCCACAGCGGCGGTAATCGCGTACCATCAGGCGATATATCTGCTCGTTTGCCTCCTATTCCATAAAAAGAAGTCTGATTACAATAGTACAGACTTTTTCTAGCTCAGAATCAGATTACAAAATGGAATTCAGGTGGCAACAGCTATTAACGTTTGAGTTTCTTTGCCAGTATTCTTCTCATAAGGCTCTACGCATTTTGGAAACTGGAAGTTATAGATCGACATATGCAGGTAGTAGTTAGTGTACGATGGGGCTGACATGGTCTTATGTATGACTACAAGCCCCTAAATAAATAAAGATTAAAAAAAAGGAGGTGTACATTTTGGTGTTTTCACCGAATTAACTTTAACTATACAGTACATGGTATGGTGTCTGTTTGTGTTGATCTATGATTTATAATTGCAGCTTCAATTTAACGTTCATAAATATTGTCTTAATTGAATAAATTGAATTTGAATTTGAATTATTATTATCTCTGAAATTTCTAATATGAAAAATGTGACCTAGTAAAGATATTGAATAGTATAAGTAGGTCATATATGTATAAAAAAAGTAATATTCGGGTAAAACCGATTCAACTAGTAGTCGATCCTAAATCTTGGGAATAATAAAGGCTAGGAAGATGATGAAGTAGGTCATATATAAAGGTAGTTCCTTAAATCAGGAGCTTTTTGTATTATCTTGAACAACAAAGCGTGTGTCCTATTCCTTTCCGAGACTTAATAATATAATTTACCTATCTACAGCTTATTCATCAAAAGAGACAAGTAAAATTTTAACCAAAAATAAAACCGACTTCTAGAGGGACCAAATTAAAATGAGACCACATGGAAAGTACCAGCTTCCAAATAATAAAAAAAAAACATACACTAGTGCCCCTAAGATTCCCTTCGATTTCTCTGTGAGGCCATCATCAGATCTTAGTGTCCTTATCATGGTACCACCATTGGGATATCTCCTTTCCATTATAAAAGAATCATCAAAATCGGTTCATAAACGGCACATAAAACAAAAACGATCAAATTGAGAACCTCCTCTTTTTTTGAAGTCGGTTAAAAGAACAAAAAAGAAAATATGGTTAAGCATGTTTGAAGTAAGAAGTAAATAAAGCAATATAACATGAAACTAATAGTGTTTCTACTACCTAATATTACCATATTATATCCACAATAAACAACTAAGCCGGCAATCAATTTATAGACATCAAAACCACATCAAAACGTGTATCGGCATAACTCGATACTGTGAAAGCCTCCATATAATAAACAGTCACGTTTGGGATTTATCATCACTATATTGGGAATAAACAAGCGGATTTAAAGTTGTGTGTTTACTGAAGTTATTGTGTATTTCAATCATTATGAAATTTTCCTACACACCGCGCTGTTTGTGTTCAAATAAAATATTAAAAAAATACAAATTGGTGTTTGTTACTTCCTACTAATATTATCAATGCGAAAGTTTGTGAGGATATCTGGGTTTGTATTCATTTTCATCGATCGAAATGGAGAAGGGCTGGCCACATCACCAGGATGGACCCCAGAAGATGGAAAAGGAGAACACTGGAGTGGAGACCTCGTGCTAACACCCGCGGACGGGAAAGACCGCCCAAGAGATGGACAGACGACATCCGGCAAGAAGCCAGTATAAATTGGATGCAAGTGGCCCAGGACAGGTGACAGTGGAGGGATGGAGAGGAGGCCTACGTTCGAAGACAAACATGTTAAGGTATTAAGGGCTGCTTTTTTTTAATCTAATAGGCGAGCAAACGAGCAGATTCTTTGGCTAGATATTATTTATTTATTATAACTATTAACATGGGTACTTATTTTAATAATAAAAAAAGGCACTAGATGTCCTTCCAAAGACATGTCGGTTTAAACTTTCATTTGCAGTTGAAAATTTTTGAGAAAAAGTTTCTAGCTCTTTGAAATAAAGTTTGTTTTTTGGATAATTTACAACCCGTCTGGCCACTGCGGTATAGTACTCCAAAACCTTATTTTTAAGGAGAGGCCTGTGTCCAGAAGTGGACTTAAATGCTATCTATGATAATCAATAAATTAATTGTAATATACATACATTTCCAAACCTTACACCAGTAGTCAACAAAGGTATCTTTAACTGCGATTTAATTTCAGAATATGGCTGTTCATAATGGAATTCAAAAGTGACTGAATAATTGAATATATACTAAAACGCATGTCATCTTGACACATGTGTCATGGCAACCGACCACAGCTGTTCCAAAAAAACCTATCATCATAGTACGTATACACTGCTGGTTTTGTTCGTACAGTTTTCAGTAAGCTGTTTATATATGCAGCATTGGATGGTAATGGTTATGGAAGTTTTGGCACTGACGCAAATAGATTAATTTCACTCAGAGTGGCGTACCGAATTTGATTTTTATGGTCCAAGAAAATGTTTTTTTTAGGAAACGTTACAGAAAGCTTTAAGAGAAGCGGTGATTTAGAAATTAGTTCCGCTGTATTTATTTTTCTCTTCGTGAAATTTGTTATGGCTTAATTTTGTTTGAAATACTTGGGTATTATGTTTTGTTGGCGCACTAATTACGATGATATGTTGTTGTTGGCAATTACGAGATTCTAAAGAAAGAATAAGGACGTGTACACATTTACCATATGTTTAACATCTCAACTATATTCTGTAAGAAATATGCAGGAAGTCAGACCGGTTTGTCTGACAAAAATGTTATTCTTGGGTTTTGAATTGCAGGGAATCTTCGGAATCTGTGTATCACAGTGTGCTCATTGTGGTTTTACCCAAATGTATGTAAATGGTCAACAGTGAGTCACGGAGGGCTCTTATTCATCAACCGCTTTTAATAGGAAAGACGGAAAAACAATGATTCTAGTATTAACAGGACAACAGGGTATATTAGTAGTACTACGTATTTAATGCTTGAATACATGCAATGGATAAGGAACTTTGCAGTCTGTGTATTTAAGGTCGACTTTTACCATGTTAACTTATTTTCGCTTTTTTTGATACCGAATCCTTTCTAGCTACTGTCCAGTTGTTAACTTATTGCAAAAATAAACTATCTACAACAATGCTGGACATTGGTCTTTTATTAGAAGGAAGATTTTGGCCTATTTTATCACGCTTTCAGACGTGTTGATATAGGGTTGGCTTCAATTTTTCCTTTCTCCTTCCAGTGATATTGTCTTGTGTAGCTTGCTCTCTTAGTATTCAGTGCGACGTGGACCGTCCGCGCGGACCGTCTGCGGCAAGTGGTACAATGTATGAAGCCTATACAGCGTGTTTAGTGTACGTGGAGCTATACGCGACGCGGACCGTCTGAGTCGCACTGAATAGCGCCTTAGTCTCCGCTTACATCACCGATGGTATAAATAGGAATGGAGCCTTTAATCATCGACACCCACTGGATGAATAGGAATGATGACATTATTATTAATCCACTATACTCCAGATTTTCCTTCCTGTATTAATAAATATATCATTATGTAACTTAAGGAATTAATGGAATACTCTCGGAAATGGGTAACGTATTATTTAAGTAATATCTTTTATGCCAAGTTAATTGGATTTTGGATACACGCAGATGGATTTCGTGTCGTAATCTTGGGATAAGCAAACGTGGAATTACATTTGAAGTGTGAGTAATTGAGGATGTTGGAATAGAATGATTGGATGAAGGAAATCTTTTGTAAATATTATACTTTTCAGTAGTGTAAAGCAGTATATCGCTATGAATAATAATTGTCAGCTGACTGTGCAGCTACGCCAAAGATCGCAAGTTCGATTGCCGTTCAAGTCAAACATTTGTGTGTGCGTGTTTCTATGTATGTATTCACAAAAAAAATATGAACTCAAATGAGTTGTCTGGTGACCATAGACCAACTATGCTTAGTTTAGGATTAGATGGTATTTTAACGATTTGTGTAGAATATTTTATATATAATATAAGGTAGAAGAGCCACGCTGATTTCAGCACGAACGGGCCGGCTCGACCGGGGCGGTACTACCCTCGCACAGAAAATCAACGTAAAGCAGCGATCATGCTGTTGTGTTTCGTTGGTGAGTGCTTTCCATCAGGCAGAGTAGAGTCATTTTGGCAGGGCCAAAAAAAAATATAACTACGATAAAGTGGAAGTGGACTTATATTTCCAATTCCTCCAGTTTTTCTTATGATTAATTTCGTTGTGAGTTCCAAGAAAGTTTACTTTTTCCTGGTACTTCTCGAGTGACATAACTCGGTGTGTTCGTGCGTCACTGCTGTTGATTCTGGTGTACAGGAGTTACTGTGGTGGGCGTTTAGGCGGGATGAGGCCCCATAACTACGATAAAGCTAAAACTTTTTTAGGGTTTCGTACCTAAAGAGTAAAACGGGACCCTATTACTAATACTCCACTGTCCGTTCGTCTGTCTGTTCGTCTATATCTCATGAACCGTGATAGTTAGACAGTTAAAATTAACACTAATGATACAAACAATGAACACTATGGGGGCTTCCATACAACAAACATGATCTTTTTGCCGTTTTCTTAGATAATGGTACGGAACCCTTCGTGTGTGACTCCAACTTGGCCGGTTTTTCTCTGTATTGATTTTGCGTCATAATTTTAACAAACAGTTGGTCGAAGACCTTATTTCATACAACCTATAACCTACAATTGTAATGTGGAATCAAATTACAAGGTAATTCAAGTTTATTGATTTATAGTTTAGTGTGTGTATGTTGGGTGTTGGGTTAGATACACGTATTACGCTTGGCATTTATCCAGATTCATAAAACTTGGGAATAACAAGATAAATATGGCAATGTATCTTTGAAATAATGTGATTTTAACAGCATTGGTTATATTGGTAACAACAATAGGTAAAGATAAAAGTGCTGATTTAGTTTGAATAAAGGTATCCCACCAAAAACATTTTCATTAAAAATGTTGCCAAGATGACTGCATATGGCTTGATATCAGATCTCATGTAGAGCCAAGCTTTAGAATCTATACGCCCTAACTTTACCAACCCTAACTTCACGAACTCTACAACATATATGTACATACATATAAAAATGTATGGCAGGAACATATATGTAAAAAAAAGATTATAACGCGATAAATGGTCCAGGTGAAGTTTCTTTTGAGAAATCTCACGGGTATTGCCTTACTCCTCAGACCGTGACCCATTTATAGTTGTGTGTAGAACATGTTCGAAGCTACATACCACTGCAGCACTAATGAGCACCACCGTGAAAACTTGACTATAGGGCTAAGTACACACTGGAAGAACTGCATGCAAACCAAACATGCAGCAAAACAGCTAACAAAAAGTAACAAAAAAAATGTCCGTTAAAAATGTTTTTTAAGGTATTCCTTTACCTTTTGCTTTAAACGTAAAAGTGTTTGGGGCCATTCGGATTCCGAGAGGAAGCTCATTCCAAAAAAGAACGGATTGTACATCAAAGAAAGAGCCACCAAAGTCAGACCCATGAGAAGGACAACAAAGAAGAAGGTTATTAGAGGACCTTACGTTTCTGTTATGAATGGTTGTGATTGCTACATGAAATTGTATAGGATTCCTTACATGAGAGAACACATTGTGTGTTTCACAAATTGTTGTTCTAAATCTGAGCGTTCTTTGTGTCCGTCCCAAGAATATCTCCAAAGTCTCCGGTGGAAAGGGCTATATTCCTACTACGGGAGTAGTCTTTTCAAACACTAAAATAAAAATATGAACAGGAAACACACTATCACATGTTCAACATATTTTTCAGTTGAATTATAACTCGGTAGAGTGTATATTTTATCATATTTCTGCACCTAACATGTTATAAATCTCGTGTGATGACTTAATCTGCACATTAGTGTGAACACTTGGAGTTCTGAGAACATAATATTGTTTATTGTTAATATGTACACGGACACACTTGCTAAAAATTGTAATACTAACTTTATATATATATATATATATATATATATATATATATATATATATGAGAATGCCAAAGTGACGTCTGCGTGATGGAAAGCATTCGCAGAATTCATGAGTAGTTGTTACCATACATTACAAATGAAGATAATGCAACAATTCTGCATGGTGACCCACACTATGTCGGTCTATTGAGATGCTACTGCATCATTAGGCCAGCAACGAAACATGACAAAACTTAATTAACTAATAACTTAACGTAAGTATTTTACCACCAAACAGCCCCGGTTTCCCACTGCTAGTCGAGCTTAATTGCCAGAATTTTTTTTCTTTTATATTGTTATCTTAAAATTAAGTAGTCAATCATGTGTTGTTATTTTAACTTAAAATAACAAATAATCCTAGAAAAATATTTGTGTATTGGTAAACAATTTGGCTGCACTGGCTTAGTGAAGTGTTGTGGGTTCAAAACCTCATATAGAACAACACTTTGTATGATCCACAAACTGTTGTTCTGATTCTGGGTGTTATTTGCAACCGTATCATGTATGTTTGTTTAATTCCCCGCGATACACATATTCCTAAAGCGGGAGATTTATTTTCAAACAAAAAAATGCAACATAGATAGTATTCTGATCTTTAAAATTTTACTTTTATACTGTATATAACTTTAAAATATTTGAAAAGTACCCGATTTTCGAAACTACTTATCAATAAATTAGAAAAAAGAGACAGCCATTTTTGAGTATAAGATGTATTTTCAAAAAAAGGAGGAGGTTTCTCAATTCGACCGTATATATATATTTTTTTGTTTTTTTATTTTTATTTTTTATGTGTGTTCACGGATAACTTCGTCGTTTATGAACCGATTTGGATGATTCTTTTTTTTATGAAAAGG
Organism: Spilosoma lubricipeda; assembly: GCA_905220595.1. NCBI lineage: Eukaryota > Metazoa > Arthropoda > Insecta > Lepidoptera > Erebidae > Spilosoma > Spilosoma lubricipeda. Next base: position 3,328,867 of record HG992296.1, read on the forward strand.
AGATGTCCCAACGGTGGTACCATGATAAGGACATTAGTATCTGATGATGGCATCCAAGAGAAATCAAGCCGAACCTTGAAAACGGTTTTATTTTTGTTAAAATTGTACTTGTTTAAATAAGCAAGTGTAGCCATATCTTAAGTCTAATGTAATAAATCTAGCCGTGACTTCGTGGAATAAAGAGATGCTCACTGTTTGTAGTTTGGGCATTTGGACAGCTCGTCGCGTGAATTAGGTTAAGATAGAATCCGGGAATAGTAGCAGTATTCTTGTTTTAGTAAATTATGATAATGTATTCATTAAAAAGTGATAAAATTCTCAAAGGAAAATAATGTCTTCAAAATGATGCTCTACTTGACTCTATTGTCACAAAAGGAGTACTAGATATAATGATTCTCAGAGATCGTTTTTTGTTTTTTCGAAAGACGGTCCCCATTTCATCTCATCCATATTTTATATAATTTTTAACATTAATTTCATCACGACGAAGACTTAAAGACTTGAAGACTTATGATTTGAAGACTATAAACACTTGACATTGGCAGAAATAGCTGATCCGAGAGATCCGGCTGGTTGCCATTTCATCAAAGAAGAAGATGTATAATGATTCAAGAGGAAGGTTTATTTGTGTAATGTTTTCATAGTAAAGTAGTCTGTCTGTTACGCTGTCACGGCTAAACCTCTGCACCAAATTCTCAGCAGCTGTTCTCAGCAATGCAAGCCCGATTAGGTACATTCTTAGAGGAACCATTGACCAGATCCATGATGGATCTATGAGAATATCTTTTCTCAATTGATTTACTTTAACTTAACAAAATGGATCTAATGAGAATCTTTTATATGATAAAATAATTGCTAGGGAAAAAAATTATTTCGCTAAAACAAGTGAATAAGATTATTTTTAGTTCCTGTCACTTGTCATGGTAATTAAGTTTTTATTTACTTAAAATTAGAGGGTGAAGCAACGGACGGGGAGATGGGGAAGGAAGGGAACATCGAAAATATTTAATTAAAAGTGAAATAAGTGTATTTTAAATATTAATAATCTCTTATGTATATCTTGAAAGCGGGATCTAATGAAAAATAAAATCAAGGTTGTAGAGTCACGCTGATTTCATCAAAATTGGGCCAGCTCGGCACATGTAAACGACCTCGCACAAAAAATCAACGTAAATTGACAGCGACCGTGCCGTCGTGTTTCGTTGGTGAGTGCGAAACCGGCCCAATGATGCAGAAAGCATCACTAGGCCGCCATGGTATGGGTCACCATGCTGCATTATTCGATTGTATGGTATGTATGTGTACCAGAGTATGGTGACCACCACTCTTGGATTCTGCTTATGGTTTCCATCAGGCAGAGTAGAGGCATTTTGGCCAGAAACATGAAAAAACCATGGATCTAGCCAATGGATCCTCTTAGATTATATAATAAAAATATATTCTTAGTAGATCCATATCTTGAATAAATAATTCAATGATTAGTTATAAGTCATAAGGGGGATAAAAGAGCGACCCACATTCTTTCGTTTTAGGCTTTATTAATTTATTTATAATTATATATTATTATAGCTAGCTTAAATTAATATAGCTAGCTAGCTATATTAATTTAGGCCGGTGACGGACAGCAGCGTCACCGGTGCAACAAGCTACGCCCTGCGATCACCAACCCGCCTGCCCAGCGTGTGATTATGGGCACAGACGTCCAATGCAAAGGCATCAAAAGCCACGGTCCCCAGTTCCCGGCAGTCCCGCTATTCCTGGTCATGGTGGCGACCACGGTAACGGTAGGGCAGGGGGTGCTAAGAATCACCGGATTACGGGAGGCCACCACAAGCGACTGACCCTGGCAATAGCTAAGTGGCGGGAAATTGGAGAGGCCTATGCCCATCAGTGGACTGCGATAGGCTTTTTTTTTGAGAAATAAAAATCTTTAAACCGAACCCCCAATTACAGTGAAGCTAAAACGAAGGTTAATAGTTTTGTCAAACTTTGGCAATTCCATCGTAGAAAAATATACTACTGCATCGAACTTAATCAATGAGGTATCAATAGATTCATAATGATAACCCATGTAATATAGGCTATATGTATAAAAACAAAAGATTTTACGTATCGGTGTCATAATTTTAAAAATCTTCTTGTGGTATTTGTCCTTTTCTGAAATAAATACGGATACAAACATTAACGCAATCTGATTTATGATCTAAAATTACTAGATGGCAATAAATAGACGGGACGGCTAGACAGAACGGCGGCAGGTGGCAAAACTGTCTCCAATGGCCTACAAGTCACAAGCAGGTGTTCGCGAAAACATTAACGATAATTCTATCAACTTCAAGATACACTGATTTAAAGAAACAAAAGATACATTGTGTGAATCATAGAAAATACTCAATGGACCTAAAAGCGAATTGTGTAGAAAAAATTACGGTTTTATATCAATGTCAGTGTAGTGTCATTTTTGGCAATAAGTTTATTGTGTTAATTTGTTTATTTATAACTAGTTGTTGCCCGCGGTTCCGCCCACGTGTATGTCGGTTATCGCGGCAAATAGTAGCCTATGTGTTATTCTGATGTATAAGCTATATTAATTTTAAATCTTACGATCTAATCTCTATCATTGAGAATTTTGTTAGTAGAAAAGGCAATTTGGTAACTTATTGTAGATTGTTATGTTTACAAAGTTAAAAACTTCTGTGATTTGTTTCGGCATTTCTTCCTAGACTGAGTCTTAGAAAATTCTAACTGTAAAGTTCAATTTGTTTACTTTGCTACTACTAACAAACTACAAAAAAATATGTTACCCTAAAACCGAATTTTAAACTTAACCGATCTTATTATTAATACCAAATGACTACTCTGCTCACTGAACTAAATCTTTTTACTCAAGCATAGAATTAAAAACCAGCCCTGAAGAACGTTTCATAATTGAATGGTATCAGAAAAACAATAAAATGTGCCCAAACCATTCTTTACACCAAAGTGGAATCAATATTCAGAGCCAGATAATTGTATGAAGATCTTGAAAATAGACTAATTTACTAAAGGGCGATGGTTGAATTCAAATGGGCTATAATCGAATGTCGTAGTCGTTTTCGCCTCTCAAGTGAAAATTATTCTATGTACTTAAACGAAAGTAGAATATTAAAAAACGAATCTCAAAGATTTGTATGAATATTCTTGAAAATGGTATTATGTTTTAGAGATTTGTCTTGATATTGAATGTCACACTTTTAACCTATTACCATCTACTTAGGTAGTGTGATGTTCAATCTCGTTTGGGGGACAAATATATATTTTTTTAATGTAATTGGTTGGCAACCGAGCAGACGTATTGCCTGATGGTAAGTGATTACCGCCGCCCGATCTGGTGTTTGGACACCTGCAAACACCAGAGGCGACACAAGTGCGTTGCCGGTCTTTGGAGGATGGGGAGGGGAGATAGAGGAAGGAGGTATGGGTTATGGGCCTCCAGTATCCTCACTCACTCGGTGAAACACAGCGCAAGCACTATTTCACACCGGTTTTCTGTAAGGCCGTGGTATCACTCCGGTCGAGCCGGCCCATTCATTGCGAAGCGTGGCTCTCCCGCGGTGGAGACTTGACACGGAGGTGGTCTCTTGACAAATATTAGACAAAAATATTTATTTAAGAGGTTACAACGATCATCAACTTCTGTTTCCCGACGTTTCCCATGTTAGGCGCTGTTAAGTGCGACGCGGACCATACGCACGCGGAGCGTCCGTCGCGGATGAATTGCCGTTCAGTGCTGCGCGGACCATACATTGACGACGACTATGGTCCGCCTAGCACTGAACGCGCTGTATAGGCTTCATACATTGTACCATCCGTCGCAGACGGTCCGCGTCGCATTGAACAGCGCCTAACTTTAAATAGTTTTAGCGCTAATTAGTTCCGTTATAAAACAAAAACTATGTTTAATGTAAAGGTATCTAAATACATTCGGGTTACGTTGATATTATTATTACATGACCGTACTGAATTAGGTTAACAAATAACAATCAAAGAAATATTTAAAACATTCGATTTTAATTATCAAAAACTAAAGAAACTGGTCAACTATAAGTTTAATTTTCCACAAAAAACACACAAATTTATTTAATGACTAATAGGTGATAAACAGGCATAATTGGTATATAATAAATAACTACAAATTTTATTGTAATGTATGTAACTAAAATTGTAGTAACGCACTATTAGTACATACTATTTCCAGTAATGACTTATACATACCGGGAATACAGAGGTTCCTCAGGCGTTTGTCGCATCACACGCGCTAGCGAGAGCGTTTTATAAAATACACATACACGTCAATTGACGCGACCACATAACACATAACAGGCCGTGTCATGGTAGTGATAGGCAATACAAACTGACTGAAACGACAGGCAAATCAATCGTATAATACTGGTATTTTCGTGTATATACTATAATTATACATCAAATAATGCACAAGTTTAAAAACCAGTGCTACATATTTTTCAAAATTGAAAATACATAAATTTTCAACGAATGTTACAAATTTTTATAACCAATTGGAATTACAATATCAAACTGTAAAATATTTTTTAGTTTTATCCAATTACGAGATGTGTAACATTAGATATGGTTTTCAAATTATCCTTAGGGTAGCTCTCCGGATCTTCACACTTTATAGAATTGAGGTGAAATGCAATATAAAAATCTGTTTTTAATCCGCTGCTCGCTCCCCGCTTTCGGTATGACAACACCTCATTTTTATTTTTCACAACTCAAGATTTTGGCACAAGTCCATCATCCAGACACATTTGTGTTAATCCTAATGTCGGTAATCAAACTCACTACACATCTCAACATCAAGCGATAAATGTGCGGAGTTATTTCATCAAACAATTTTGAGTGCAAATTATATTTGTTTTAAAAAGTTTACAAGTAAATAATAGAATTTAGTTAGAGTTAGTCATTGCCCGCTTTGCTTACGTTATTATTTCTTATTTCGTGCTTCTACTTTGAAAAAGACAAAGTTGTATTAGAATCGTTCACATCTCAATTTCCATGTTATCATCTTCCTAGCCTTTAGTGTTCCCAAGATTAATTGGGGTCGGCTAATAGTTCAACCAGTTTTAACTGAATATCAGTTTTTCTTTGACTCTTCTTCGTCGGTCGGCTACTTGTTCAAACATTTTTACCTGAATATTAGTTTTTCTTAGACTCTTCTTCGTCGGTCGGCTACTAATTCAAGCATTTTTACCTGAATATCAGTTTTTTTTGCCTCTTCTTCATCAGTCTTTCGTGATTGGCATTCTGACCTCCGCCACCTGAGAGTAAATTGAATTCGAAGCTTGAACTAGCTGTAAATATATTTAAAGGCACTGTAATATTTAACGGTTGTCATAGGTGTTCATGACAACCGGGAATGATGGTTTGAAGTACTCTCCGAGGCACGGAAGAGAAACACTAACGCTATTAGGAAGTTCTTGTAAGAAAAACCCAACCAGGTTCGACCCGGGAATCAAACCCGAAATTTTGATCGGCAGTCGTTTACGCTAACCGCTAAACCAACAAGGCAGTCTTCATTTACATGTGAAAATGCTTAAAGTGTATTTTAGTTAAGTTTAGGTTTGGCGCCAGTTAAAGCAAATAATCTCATATGTATAGTTGATAGCGCTTACTATTTCAGAAGATATTGAAAATCTAAGGCTTTTTCTCTTTATTTAATGAGCTATGTTATATTTGAGAACACCACTTAGTAAAAAAATGAAAAATCCATACTAACATTATAAACTAACTGTGCCCGCGACTTCGTTCGCGCGTGCGTGGATTCAAATCAAATTTTTACATTTTATTCTACAATGTAAACATTTTACAGAGTTCGAGTATATTAATATTAGATAATACACATATTTTGTACCTACTTTTGTACTTTTGTGGTTAAATCATTGCACCGACTTGAATGAAATTTAGAATGAAGATACTTTAATTCTGGAGGAATGAAGGATATAGGCTACTGTTTACAGCGATAGCCGACGTATCGCGGGTGGAGCCGCGGGTAACATTGCGAAGTCATTCTTTACTTATTAGATACATAATTCCCAAAAGAAAAGTTTGCACTTTGCCTATACTATGCCAGAAAAGCAATTTGTGGATTCCATAAAGTGTTTTCCACTACGTCATTCATGCAGTCATTATAAGTGTTTTGAAACAAAATGATACATCGAACTACAGAGTAATGAACTACGTAGCAACTATTAAACTTGCATCACGATATTGAAATTCTCGCGCCGAATAGCATACCTACAACTTTCCAACATAAAAGGTACGGCCGTGGCCCTCCAGGCATTATCGCCTTGCCTACTCGGAGAACCTCCCTTTGTATTAGAGGGACATGGGATATATACGGGATATAATTGGGAGGATCACCCATCCCTGCCCATTACTAAGAATCAAAGTCATTAAATACGTAAATTTCTTTGAAATTTTAACCTACTTCAAAAACAGGAGGTTTCTCAATTTGACCGTATATATATTTTTTTAAGTGTGTTCGCGGATAACTTCGTCGTTTATGGGCCGATTTTGATGTTCTTTAATGGAAAGGACATGTCCCAACGGTGGTACCATGATAAGGTTATTAATATCTGATGATGGCATCCAAGAGAAATCAAACCGAGCCTTGAAGTCGGTTTTATTTTTGTTAAAATTGTACTTGTAAAGTTTAAAAAGAATGTCTTTGAAACTATCAGTAAGCATTACACGTATTGACACTTTACTGTATTAATATGTAGTTACAACATTAACAAGAAATAAAAAGAAAGAATGTTTAGAAAGAATCGAATATAAAAATAATTCGGAATTGACCAACCTACGTACGGAATAAATAGGTGCATATTTTTAACCTTCATGAGTCGTGGGAATGTGTATTTCCTGAAATATAGATAACACAACTAGGTCAATATGTCACAATATTGAACAATAAAACGATTTATTGGGAGTCATGTCAATTAACAGTTTGTTTTGTTTATTCTAAGAACATGTTGATCAGTCCCAATAGAAGAAAAAGAATGATGAATCATAATGTTCATTATCTTTTTGGGATTTTCCCAACGAGATTTAGTGTTATTTTTTAAGGATGAGTACACCTTTAACTGAAGAAGTCAAGACACACAGTGCTTTGCCACCTTTTATTTTTAATACCCCCTTTTTTACGCGGGGTATGCAATGTGCACCATACCCTCTGTGTAGGACTCCCGACGAATCGGTCTACCCACTAAACTCCGGCCTGCCTCGGCATTGCTCTGCATTCGGGAGGAGTTCCAGGAATGCATCAGCGACTTCTGGAAACCCCCTTGCCGTACCTGGCTCAGGTACATCCCGGGGTAGCCATAGTCACCCCCGTGGTGGGTCACTGTTGCTACCCCCTAGATAGAGGGTGTGCGACTTTCACATAAATAAATATATTACAGCGCCATCTACCGAAGTTACACTGAACTACGGAGTAACGTACAATACCAAGAAACTACCAATCCTGAATCGCGCAATAGAAGTTCTCGCGCCGATTAACATATACACAACATCCCAAAGTCAACCGTTGGGCAGTGGCTCGCCAGGCATGACAACATGATGATCTTGAGGAAGGACATAGGCTGCACTTTAATGTGAAAAACCGGCATTCACGAGAACAGAGACGCGGTAAAAAGCTAGCTAAGAATAATTGTATGAACCGCATGTTTTAATAAATACGGGAATATAAATGTCAGACATAAAACTATAAAGAAATTCGTAAATCAGTTATATTTAAATCTATGTTTTCGAGTTATAGTGATAGGTTGATTCGTAAGAAACTGTTTTATCGGCGATACTGCGAAGGCTGGCTGCACACTGTAAAATCTATTATACATGTAGATAATTTATACCAATCAACTGACCAATCGGGTTCTAAGGAATTATCGTTTCACAAGAAAGCTTAGAAACTCATTAGTCAATGGGGATTGGATTAATGCTCACAATTACGTCACTAATACATTTTATGTACTCTTGTAACAATGTACTATAATGGTGTACAAATAAAGAGTTTTCTATTATATTCTATTCTAATTTTCTAACGCGAATGAACTCTAGTATAACTAAAGATTTGTTAAAAAAAAATACATTAAATAGCAAATAACCTCTGTAGGGTTAATCAAGATATTTATTACATTTGACTTATTTCTAGATGGGATAAACTTAGTTTTAAACAACTATTTATGCTGCTGACTGATGGAACTTGCTACACATATTAAATTAAGTCACTTGTACTACAATTACAGAACTGTAGTTTTTAAAAGACAATCCCGCACTAAGAATAAATTCTGTATCGCGGATATATGAATAATATGTGCAGACTTTACAAATATACATGAAATAAACACTGTTTAGTCTGTCCACCAGTGCTACATTCCTTTGGAGTGGAAGGAAACCTTGTGAATAGGTTTATACGGCCCATAGATATAAACTAAACACTCGAAGACTCAGATCACTGGTGAACGGAGGTCAACTATATTAATCTAATATATAATAAATCTAATATATATAACTATATATATATTAGATGCTAAAACAGCGGTAATAAGATATTACTCTAAATATTTTTTTGAAAACATTTCTTAGGAATAAATTTTTTTGTTAACTGAAAAAAAAAAAAATTTTTTTTTTTTTGTATAACTTTATTAAGTACGTACATAAACGAGCTCCACGAAGCGGAAAATTTATAGACCAATTATTTAACCTTTAATGTCGTAATTTATAAAAACAGAGAAGGAAAAAATAAGTTAACAATGGTGTAACTGGTAACTGTTCTCAAGGTAGTAGAGCCACGCTGATTTCAGCACGAATGGGCCGGCTCGACCGGGGCGGTACTACCCTCGCACAGAAAATCAACGTTAAATGACTGCAATCATGCTGTCGTGTTTCGTTGGTGAGTGCGAGACCGGAGGCCCAATGATGCAGAAGCATCACTAGCCCGCCATGGTGTTGGTCACCATGCAGCATTGTTGCATTGTCTGCATTCGCAGTATGGTGACCATCACTCTTGGATTCTGCTTATGCTTTCCATCAGGCAGAGTAGAGTCATTTTGGCAGGGCCAAACATAAAAAAAAAAAAAAGTAACTTTTTTAAAAATCGAGATACTTTTTTTACCTAGGTTGATTTCGTTCAAATATCTAGATTAAACCATAATTTATGTAATTTAAAATAGAAAAAAAAAACAAAAAACAAAACAAAATATCCTCCGGCGCGCTTATGCCGTAATGACCTCGGCGAGCCCTATTTTCAGTTAAAAAAAATATAAATAACTAGCTGACCCCGGCAAACGTCGTTTTGCCATAAAAATATTTTAAGGATGGGTGACCCTTACCATTTAGGGGAATGAAAAATAGATGTTGGCCGATTCTCAGACCTACTCAATATGCTCACAAAATTTCATGAGAATCGGTCAAGCCGTTTCGGAGGAGTATGGGAACGAAAACTGTGATACGAGAATTTTATATATTATATAGATAGAGATAGAAATTTCCTCCTCTTTCAGGATCTTTTTTCAAAATTACTTCAATATCTCTTTTTTAAAAGTTACTAATGAAAAACTAAATAACTTGTTTTCTTATCTTGTTTTGTTAATATAACAATCGCATTTTTTATGTGCTAATAAACTCTTAAAATCATTTTTCTAGACGTCAATCCGAATCGAATGAGCACATATTTTTAGGAACTTTATTTTTATTTAACATGTTTTTGAACTTGTTGACTAGACAAGTTAATTAATAAATAAAATAATAATAAATATTTACGACATTTAACACACAACGCCATCTAGTCCCAAGCTAAGTAGAGCTTGTGTTATGGGTACTAGACAATTGATATATATACATATATACCTTTTTTTATAAATACATACACATTATATATAGAAAACACCCAAACCTCGAAACAAATATTTGCGGATCATACAAACAATTAGTCCGACCCGGGAATCGAACCCGAGACCTCAAGCACATGAGCCGTATACTCTACCACTGCGCCACTGAGGCAATCAACATGTGCCTACAAAATAAATATACTTCTTAATTTTAAAAGGAACTATTGTCTCTCGTGCAACAAGCCTAAATAGAAGTAAAGATTTATCGTTGTCTTAAAATAAAATGATTTATGTAAGAAATATTTAGGTGTATTCAATATCGGAGCTAAAGATACAACAAATGTTAGACGCGTCGAAGATACATTTTTATGTGCCCAAATATTCGGGTTAGGTTTGTATAATAAATTGTTACGGACTGTTTGATAGATTGATAAATAATTCTCTGTACGACAGCCTTTGATATAGATTTGTAACATTTTAACACTGACAGTATCACAATTACTGTCTAGCGGATCGGATTGATATTAAATAAATTATTCCAGACCAAGAAAATACAGTCTACAAAAGTTTATAACACATTTCAGAAAATCAGTGCTAAGCTAACAATCTTTTTATGTAAGGGCGTACCAAATTGATTCTACTCTGCCTGATGGAAAGCATAAGCAGAATTAAAGTGGTGGTCACCATACTAATTGCTAATGCAACAATGCAGCATGGCTTCTGCATCACTGGGCCTCCGGTCTCGCACTCACCAACGAAACAAGATAACACGAACGCTATCATTTTAGATTGATCTTCTGTGCGAGGGTAGTACCATCCACATCGAGCCGGCCCGTTCGTGGTGAAATCATCGTGGCTCTACTAATTTATAAGGCAACTATACCTTTCCTACTAAAATGTTCCACATAGTTGACGTAAATTGAAAGCAAATTTTAAATTACAGATTGACGGTAATAGGCTTGTCTATTACCTAAGTAGGATTTTAATCGTACTTATTTCTAAGAAGGTTTATAGTAGATGAATAAAAAGGTTACCGACTTTGTTTCAATCATCTGCTATCAGATCGGTCATAAAGCGACAAGGGTAAATAAATAAAATGGGGCCACTTCAAGCCGACATTAACTCTTGGTATCAACTTTTACGATGATTACAATGTTAATATATTTTATTTGAAGATCAGTTCAAGCGATTACTTTTGTCATTAAATGTGGTGACTTTGACCATCAATTTACGTGACAGTAATCGTGTGTAAAAAATGCACGTGTTTTACAATAGTCGCATATGTTATATAATATAAGTTCTGACATCTTATCATTAGTAGCATTTAACAGTCCACAGCAGAACAGAGTTTTTCTTAGAAAGGGGATATTTTGCCTGCTATATCACGGTGGCTGTATTCGCTTCAAGTGTTTATTTTCTTTGCACTGCTGTTTGCTTTTTTAGTGAGTTCTTACAATACTCATCATCAACAAATAACGTCCCACTACTGGGCTCGGGGCGTCTCTCAAGAGAGAGTTGAGGCCATACGTCCCCACGCTGGCCTAGTGCGGGTTGTGGACTGGCAAGACAACGTTATGGCTACATAATCTTTCCGTTGGATGTTTTTAAGCCGCCCAAAGGCCTCCAACTAAGCTTCGCGACTGTTATCATATGATAACAACCAGGACCAACTGCTTAACGTGACCTCCGAATCACGGAGACGCTTATGGTAACATGCCACTAGCGGTCACCCATCCAGGTACTCATCGCGCCGTTGTTGTTTACCCTCGGTGATTGTTTCTAATCAACTGCAACTGGGGATGAAAAAGGATAATGACCCTTCGTATTTTTTTTATTTCATCAACACACTCTACCACTACGCGTTTGTTGGGTTGTCACTTTTGCGTTTCTCGTTATCGTTATCCCTTCCAACCTACATGAATAGTAATAATAGAAATAAATGATTTGGCTACATTTGTAAACATAGAGATCTTAGATAGAAATGTTATCTTAGTTGTAATTAAATGAAAACTTTTAGGCTGAACACTGTTTCCTAAAATACAAGTAATTCACGTAGTTTGAGAGGAAGAGTTCCATATTTCAAGTGCATTTTAATTAACTAGCTGAACCCCACGGTGTTACCCGCGGTTATTGTTGTACCGCGAGTAACGCCGCGCGACAAAGTTAGTCTAAAAAAAGTAGCCTAAGTTACTCCCCGGATCATCAGCTACCTGCTAGTGAAAGTCCCGTCAAAATCCGTCAAGCCGTTCCAGAGATTACCCGGAACAAACAGACAGACAGACAGACACACAAAAAATAACAAATAAAAACTACAGTTTTGGTACATGTATCGTGTATATATACATATGCATTTATTAAAAAGCTGTTATTTTAATATTACAAACAGACACTCCAATTTTATTTATTTGTATAGATAATTAACTGTGTACACATTAACTGTGTCAAATGTGCGTTATAAGCTTCTGCTCGTTTTCACGAAAACATTCCCACAAATTCTATGAAAGCGAGAGGAAAAATGATCCAAAATAACAGTTTTCTTTGGATAGACCTGGGTGATAGATGTCCAATATTTTTTTCGAAACGCTATCAATTAACAATGTAAATCCAGAATTAGATAATGATTTTGATCGTAGTTCAGCCGTAAACATATAATAAGCCAATTCACATTGTAGGTATTTCATAATACTTGCTGGCGGACGTGACGCCATCTGCGTAGAATATTTCATGCGCAATCTTTCATTTCTTTTAATTTTATTGGCCTATCTATAACATTTTGCCTAGTTTTTGCCTATTTTTTTAACTGTAAAATTATAAAAATTGGTGTAGTTATTTTGTCATAAAACATAAGCACAAAAACAGAACTAGGTATAGAAATTTACAAACAAATTTCTTTTTTTTTTCTTGAAAAATTCAAATTCTCCATCAATTCTGTATCGATTGAGCTCAAATTTTAATATCATATACAATACGATTTAAAGATGTTTCTTATATATTTGTTCACAACTCAAAATACAATTGATTTGCGAACCTCCTCCTTTTTGTAGTCGGTTAAAATGTGCCACAGCCAAACCCTGCAGGGTACAGCTGATGTTTATGAAGTGCTGTTATTTTATAAAAGGCTATGTCCACCTCTACCAGTAACGCGGACCTCTTAATGCGGTCATGATCACTTTGCCAAGACAGAAAATAAGAATAAGAATAATAATGCGTATCCAGATTACATTTTATGTACCTACCCCACATAAAATTGTTACCGATATTTAATAATAATAAATAAATAAATAAATAAATAATAAATAAATAAATATTTAGGACATCTAACACACAACGCCATCTAGTCCCAAGCTAAGCAGAGCTTGTGTTATGGGTACTAGACAACTGATATAAATACATATATACAATTTTTTTTTTTGTAAATACATACATATTATACATAGAAAACACCCAAACTCCGAAACAAATATTTGTAGATCGTACAAACATTTGGTCCGACCCGGGAATCGAACCCGAGACCTCATGATCAGCAGTCGCACACGCTTACCGCTAGACCAACGAGGCAGTCAGTCTATAATAATAATAAATATTTCGGACATCTAAACACACAACGCCATCTAGTCCCAAGATAAGCAGAGCTTGTGTTATGGGGTACTAGACAACTGATACAAATACATATATACTTTTTTTTTTGTTGTAAATACATACATATTATAGATAGAACACACCCAAACTTCGAAACAATTATTTGTAGATCATACAAACATTTGGTCCGACCCGGGAATCGAACCCGAGACCTCATGATCAGCAGTCGCTCACGCCAACCGCGAGACCAACGAAGCAGTCATATTTTTCTAATAATAACACTAATTTATGTACGTTCTATCCTACATATTGGAACTACTTCCGCGCGCTGTCTTGATTTATATTTGACTTCAGTTTGTATACCAGCGCCTTCAATATTATCATATCTTGTAATATCAGTGAAAAGTTTTAATTTGAAGAAATATTTCTTTCTACCTTAAAGATATGTGTTCAATGTAACGAGATGTTTATTTTTAACCGACTTCAAAAAAAGGAGGAGGTTTCTCAATTCGGCCGTATATATATACTCTTTATGTGTGTTCGTGGATAACTTCGTCGTTTATGAACCGATTTTGATGATTCTGTTTTTCATGGAAAGGAGATATGCCAACGGTAGTACCATGATAAGGACACTAAGATCTGATGATGGCATGCAAAAGAAATCGAGTCAAACCTTGAAGTCGGTTTTATTTTTGTTAAAATTTTACTTTTTAATTGTCAGTTTGTTGTTAGAATGTTATGTACTTCCATACGAGGTAATTATTCGCCCAGAGTTCAGGGAATGTTCAGGGAGTGATAACACCAGAAAATAATAGAAAAATCTCATTATACTGAAGTCAGGGTGAATGTTAAGAGTAGTAGTTTATTTATTGCTGTCAAAGATCGAAAAATGATATAAAATAGAAACACATTTCTAAGTTTTCCGATGGGAAGGGTTTTCTGGTGTCCATGGGAGGTGTTAATCGCTTATCATCAGGCGATACGTCTGCTCGTTTGCCCCCTATTTAATAAAAAAAAACTCCGAAACAAATACTTCTAAGCCATATTAAGATTTGGTCCGACCCGGGAATCGAACCCGTGACCTCAAGCACGGCAGTCGCATACGTTACCACTGCGCCATCGAGGCAGTCAATGGCGAGAATTAAACGGATGGATTTCGGAGTGTAAGTAAGCCATAGCCCGAACTGCTTGAAAATTGGTAAGAAAGCGAAAATATGGGCACGGCTAAATATAGTCTGTGTACAATATAGTCATAAACTTGTTTAACCTTTTAAACAAAACTAATTTCTCCCTGAGGCCTTCTGTACAAAAGCAAAAATATTTCCTTGCGAAATCAGAAGTTGTAAAAACTTACCCATATATTAAGTGATGACTAAGTTAATTAAGATAATAACTGTGATCAATTACAATCGATCAACAATGCTTGTGAGCAAACCATTTTTATTTCGGCCATCCATCATTTCTTGTGCTAACACTGTTAAGGGATATATTACATAATAGTTCTCAACAGTTGGTCTAATTAAGATCAGTGTTTTTTTTTATGTATGAGCCTGCCAAAGTATCTCTACTCTGCCTGATTGAAAGCATGAGCGGAATCCAAGAATGGTGGTCTTCATACTTATTATGGCTGCTTGGTGAGATGCCGAGGGAGAGCCACGCTTCGGCATGAATGGGCCGGCTCGACCAGAGTGATACGATGGCCTCACAGAAAACCGGTGAGAAATAGCGCTTGCGCTGTGTTTCAACCGAGTAAGTGAGGATAACGGAGGATTTTTTTTAATATCTCATTTTAATTGGTATTAAAATTAGTCAGAAACAATCAAGCAAGACGATTGTTCTATAATCTCAAGGTAGTAGAGCCACGCTGATTTCAGCACGAACGGGCCGGCTCGACCGGGGCAGTACTACCCTCGCACAGAAAATCAACGTAAAATGACAGCGATCATGCTGTCGTGTTTCGTTGGTGAGTGCGAGACCGGAGGCCCAATGATGCAGAAGCATCACTAGCCCGCCATGGTGTGGTGTGGTCACCATGCTGCATTGTTGCATTGTCTGCATTCGCAGTATGGTGACCACCACTCTTGGATTCTGCTTATGCTTTCCATCAGGCAGATTAGAGTCATTTTGGCAGGGCCAAACATAAAAAAAAAAAAAAACAAAAAATATATTAAAAATAAAAAAAAATTATATACTTACAAAAAATATTTTCCTGTCTAGGTAAAATAAATGGTTGGTTAATAAATCTTGGTAACAAGTTAAGATGATAAAGTTTGACCTTCAACTTCGTTACAAATTAAGGAAGTTTGTTTTCTAATTTTGAAGGAAATAATAAAATAACTATTGGTTGACAAACAAAATTAAAGTCGTATACGAATCTGTGATGTTTTACGTAAACAACTTGATGTTATTATTTGTAAATGTCTATGTTATAACTGAAATAGAACTATGTTTGATTCGATATTAAATTTTAACGACCCTCTAAAGTGTTTACGGTCTCTCAGTAACAATAATGGTAATATATTTCAAGATGTTTTTCTCGCTTCGATTACTATTGAAATTGGGAACTATTTGGGATAAATCAATATAAATCTTTTACGGTAAACCTTAAAATATTTTTGATAAATTCTGATGTGCCTATATCGGGTCGGATGTGCGAAAGTCCAACACAAAATGAGGATCCTCCGTAACTCTGAGAACTCTTATAGCGCGATGTAGGATTATTATATACTCTGTTCGGTTCGGTGTATACTTCCCCAAATACTTATTAATATGGTAATAATAATTTATTTGTCTGTTAGCCCTATATAAAATGGCTAACCGCTTTAACATTAATTAAAAAACATTTAAAACTAAACAGTAAAACATCATTTTAAATTTCTCTTCTAATGTAGTTAATAATCAGATCTGTCGTTTTTCTACAACGATGACGAAAAAAGACGTTAGAGATTGCAGACAGAGAATGACGTGGAACACTTGCATTGGTGCTATGTAATTCTTAAGATCGAGTGTGCTTATCGGAGGCCTAATGCCGTTAGCCTAAGAACCAACAACGCACTTATGACTTGAGTTACAGACGTCCATGGACATTATTTACCATTAGTTATCGTTAAATAAGGTAGTCGACTAACTGATCAACCTTTAAGATTAGAGAACGCAAGTTCTATGAAGACTTGTTTATGAAGTCATCAGAACCAGTCATCTGTACTATTATATATGACTATGAATATGACTGGAAGAGAATGCCTTGGGCATTAAGTCCGCCGATGTACAAATTTAGTGCATAAAGTTTATAAATAAAAAATAAAATAATTAAATATATAAAGAGGTAAAGTTTGTAAGTTTCTGATGTTGTACGCGGTAATCCCTGGATCTACTGAAGCAATTTTGACAATTCTTTTACCAATAGAAGGCTACGTTATTTGTGAGTGATATAGGCTATATGATAACCTGAAAAGTGGAAAGAGTTTTTCATTATAGCCGGATTTGCAAAGCAAGTCGGAGAAAAAAATGTTTACCGCTCAACGAAGTGGGCACGGGTCATCTAGTACCTAATACATTTGTGTAACAATTTACTCAAATTATACACCTGCTGTTATTAGCCCAAAAGTTGATTGGAAGGAAATGCTTATGGCATTAAGCCATCTTATGCAATGAGTTTGCAAGCAGTACCAATTAGTCTCTGACTAATCTTGAGTATTTTTTTTTTTATGTTAGGACCTGCCAAAATGACTCTACTCTGCCTGATGGAAAGCATAAGCAGAATCCAAGAGTGGTCACCATACTGCGAATGCAGACAATGCAACAATGCAGCTTGGTGACCCACACCATGGTGAGCTAGTAATGCTTCTGCATCATTCAGCCTCCAGTCTCGCACTCACCAACGAAACACGACAGCATGAACGCTGTCATTTGACGTTGATTTTCTGTGCGAGGGTAGTACCGCCCCGGTCGAGCCGGCCCGTTCGTGCTGAAATCAGCGTGGCTCTACTACCTTGAAAATAGTATAAAGCATTTCTTAATATTAGTATCCTCATCTGCGCGAATATTCCCGGTGCCTATAAGAATATTCAAAATTGTAACTGCTCTCAGTTAAGGAGGAAAACTACAAGGTTAGAAATTTCGCGCCGCAGTCATGTGTAATGTTTTTATCAGTATTGTTTATTTCTAACTTTCTTGGTAACACGCAGAGGCTGTGACCTGATTTTGTGATGAATGACTGGAATTTTGGATTACTAACAACACGTTCATTTGAACAGAAACCGGATAAACTGCAATTACATAAATATTATACAAAACTTGTCATCACTGGCACATTACGAGTTGGTTGTATTAATGGTTAATGAATCGGACTGCTGAGCCGGAGTTTGTGGGTTCGATGTCCACACGGAACAAATAATTGTGTGATGAGTATTATTTTTGTTGATTTCTTGTTCTGTGTGTATTTTAACTATATCTCTGCATTCATGTACATTATCGGCATAAAGTACCCCAAAGCCCAGTGACACCAGTTTAAATAAAACCAGTATCTCAGAGAGAGCCAAATTTATAAATAAATCATGAAGGTTAGTACTCCTATGTACCGACGTGTAACCAAACGATTGCGCGATCCAAAGCGCTCTAACGCCATCTGTTGATAATCATACAAAATAACGATTTGTATAATAACCGCGGGAGTTGAATATATATGAACAATACTTATAATTAAATTGTAAGAGGTAGATGTCTGAAAATAAAGGTATTGAGGAAAAACTTATTAAGTGGGCCATTGTTAAAGGAACAAAACTCAGAACAATGGTTTTTATAATTTTTGTCTGTTTGTTTGTGCACGCTAACCTCAGGTGTGACTCAACCTGTGTGGCTGGATGCGAAGAGCCGGAAATAGAACCTTTCAATTGGAGAGGCCTATGTCCAGTAGTGTCCTGCAATAGTTTGATGATTATCTATACAAATAAATAAAATTGGAGTGTCTGTTTGTAATATTAAAATAACCGCTTTTTACTTAATGCATATGTATGTATACACGATACATATATCAAAAATGAAGTTAAATTTTTTTTTGTCTGTCTGTCTGTCTGTCTGTTTGTTCCGGGTAATCTCTGGAACGGCTGGACGGATTTTGACGGGACTTTCACTGGCAGGTAGCTGTTGATCCGGGGAGTAACTTAGGCTACTTTTTTAAGACTAACTTTGTCCCGCGGCGTTACTTGCAGTACAACAATAACCGCGGGTAACGCCGCGGGGTTCAGCTAGTACTCTATATACTCTATACTCTATACTCTATACGCTAGTACTCTATATCTAATAAAGGCCAGTGTTAATTACCCTCACAACATACAACAAAAAAATCGAGATTCTAAAAAATAAAAATAAAATGTCAAAACCAACGTACATTACTGAAGACTATTCTAAAGAAACCTTACAGAAACGCAAAGAATTGCAACAAGTACTCCACCGAGAGAAGGAAAAGGGAAATGATGTGTACATTAAAAACAACAAAATTGTAATAAAACCAAAAGGAAACGAAAAAAGAAAAAGGGAGACATCTTTATCACCTACACAGCAAAATCAACGTGTGTTAGGCGATAACAACAAAAACATAGTAGCCCCTGCAAAACTTCACAGGACGGATCCATTCGCATACATGAGGTCCAGATCCCATTCTGTGACTGAAACAACTAAACAAAAAGCATAGGAATCCCGAGACATTGGTAACCGAAAAAACACGAAGATAACAACCACAAGCAAAGATCATTTGGAAAGGAAAAATCGCCCCAACCCGGTTGGTCACCGTGGAGCAAGAGACCAAAACCCCCTAGGATCGCCCCCCAGAAAGCATAATACATACGGAGAAGACACTATACATGGAAACAATAAAAAAGAAAATAGTGCTACAAAAGATAAAAGAAATAGTATTTACATATCAACACTCAACACTAGGACCCTAAGAACAGATGAATCCCTACAAGAACTGGAATATGCCTTAGGTTTTATAAATTGGGACATTATTGGACTAAGTGAAGTAAGGAGAATGGGTGAAAAAATTGAACAGCATGAAGACTACGTTTTCTATCATATAGGCAACACTCCAGGCCTATACGGTGTCGGCTTCCTTATCAAAAAAAGCTATAGCGAGTATATACAGTCTTTTATTGGAATATCAGAACGAATTGCACAACTAAATATCAACTTGCCTGGGTATGAAACTATATCTATTATCCAAATATATGCACCTACAGAGATGGCACCAAAGGATTTAAAGGACAATTTCTATGAAGACTTGGACATGACTCTTGCAGGTGCACACAAAGCAGTTGTCCTGATGGGAGATTTCAACGGCCAGATTGGTGAAAGACTAACAAATGAAGATAGCATACTAGGTAAATTCAGCACAGGAAAAAGAAATGATAATGGACAAAGACTAGTACATCTGGCACAGACATATAATCTTAAGATCCTAAATAGTTTTTACAAGAAAAATAAAAATAAAAAATGGACCTGGATATCTCCTAACGGGAATGTGAAGAATGAGATAGATTTTATACTATCTAATAAACCCCAATTTTTCAAAGATATTAACATTATTAATAAGTTCAACTTCAACACAAATCACCGAATGGTAAGAGGAGCAATCCACCTAACTGAGATAAAGAAGAGAAGACAGTACACCGAGAAGGGAACTACACCAGACCAAATCCCACTGCCTGTCCCAGAAAACTTTTTGACAACATTGAAAGATAATTTACTAAATATAAATAAGAGAAAAAATATTCAAGAAAAATATAATATACTGGAGGAAGCTCTTCAAGAAATATCTAGAAAATTATATACCTCAAAAAACAAGAGAGATAAAATTGGAGACGAAGCCAGACATCTTATTGAAACCAGGAAATCTTTATTGGGTAATAAGAAACAAAATAGAACACAAATAACGCATCTAAGCAAACAAATAAATGAAAAAATTAGGACACATAGGAAACAAATTAGAAATAGAACTATTCAAAACTACATTGGAAAATCAGGAGGCATAAAAAAAGCACTAAAAGAACTGAGAGAGAATACCTGCTGGATTCCATCAATAAAAAACAAGACATCTAATAGGAAAGTAACAAAACGATCCGAAATTATAGATATAGCAACAACTTTTTATAGCAAATTATACGATGACGTAGACAACATGGATACTCAACACCTATGGGAAGGCGATGAAGAGGATATTCTTCCAATATTAGAAACCGAAGTCAGAACAGCAATACTGTCCCAGAAAAACTTTAAAGCCCCTGGAGATGATGGAATAACAAACGAAATTCTAAAAGGATGCATAGACTACATAGTAAATGCTATTACAAGTATATACAATGACATTCTAACCAAAGAAATAATACCACATCAATGGACATCGTCGACCATTATATTGCTCCATAAGAAAGGTGACAAGGCAGAAATAAATAACTATAGACCGATCAGCCTGATCTCCAATCTATATAAGGTATTTGCGAAGGTAATATTAAACAGAATTAGCTCAGTATTAGATGAAAATCAGCCGAGAGAACAGGCTGGATTCCGGAGCGACTTTTCAACAATGGATCATATTCATGTCGTAAAACAAATAATCCAAAAGAGCAATGAGTACTGTAAAACATACTACTTGGCATTTGTAGATTACAGTAAGGCCTTTGACTCTCTGAAACATGTACACATTTGGGACGCTCTACACTCACAGGGAGTACATCTAAAATATATCAGGATAATAAAAAATATATACAAAGAATCAACTGCAAAAATCCAGACGGAAAGGAAAGGGATGGCCTTCAAAATAAAAAAAGGAGTCAAGCAAGGTGACCCAAAAATTTTTTTAACTACATTTTCGGTATATGTAACGTGTATACATACATATGCATTTATTAAAAAGTGGTTATTTTAATATTACAAACAGACACTCCAATTTTATTTATTTGTATAGATTTGTTTATACGCAACTTGAATATTCTTATATCAAAACCCAACCTTAAAGCACGAAGGAGCAATGAACTTACAAAGAGATTCCCGCATCCATAATATGACATTATCTTACAAATCGACTGCTAAACAACACATAACGTGGGACATTTGTGAAAGTCAATGAAAACTGTGTCCTGACTCTTCTATACGTTGGTATAAAATAGAACGAAAGGTTATATATGTGCTTTAATAGACTGATGTAGAAGAATATTATAATTCACTAGCTGACCCACGCAACCACGTTTGCGTCTCCTATTGCTAGTTGTGTGATAATTTTACCCCGTTTTTGAAACATTCTTCATCGGTGCATCGATCCTATTGGTCTCAGCGTGATGATATATAGCCTATAATCTTTCTCGATAAATATAATATCCAACACTGAAATATTTTTTCAAATCGGACCAGCGTTTCCTGAGATTAGCGCGTTCAAACAAACAAAGATAACTACTTCTTTCGATAAGTTCTTCCATCAGTTCGTTCACTGCTTAAGCAAGAGACCGTTGAAACTAGAAAGCTGTAACTATGTTTATGTATGAAACAATTTAGTGACGTGTATTAATGTATGTATATAATTACCTATACATAAATTCACGTCTGTTTCCCTGAAGAGGTGAGCAGAGGCACATAATACATAATATATAATAATATACACAATAACGTTCAGTTTTCGCCAGTGTTTTGGTGCCACGTAATAGGTAACTAGCATATTGGCGCTATTATGGAAGTTCATATTTATTTTTATTTATTTACTAGCTGAACCCCGCGGTGTTACCCGCGGTTATTGTCGTACCGCAAGTAGCACCGCGGGACAAAGTTAGCCTAAAAAAAGTAGCCTAAGTTACTCCCTGGATCATCAGCTACCTGCCAGTGAAAGTCCCGTCAAAATCCGTCCAGCCGTTCCAGAGATTACCCGGAACAAACAGACAGACAGACAGACAGACATAAAAAAAATTAACTACAGTTTTGGTATATGTGGCGTGTATACATACATATGCATTTAGTAAATAGCGGTTATTTTAATATTACAAACAGACACTCCAATTTTATTTATTTGTATAAATGGAAGCTCGGCTCGGGGCACTTTTTTTTTTTTTTTTTTTATGTTTAGCGCTGCCAAAATGACTCTGCTCTGCCTGATGGAAAGCATAAGCAGACTCCAAGAGTGGTGGTCACCATACTACGAATGCAGACAATGCAACAATGCAGCATGGTGACCCACACCATGGCGGGCTAGTGATGCTTCTGCATCATTGGGCCTCCGGTCTCGCACTCACCAACGAAACACAACAGTATGATCGCTGTCATTTTACGTTGATTTTCTGTGCGAGGGTAGACCGCCCCGGTCGAGCCGGCCCGTTCGTGCTGAAATCAGCGTGGCTCTACTACCTTGAGTACACTAAGTTCTTAGTGGAAACCCTATGAGCTAAATGCAATTATGTAGAAAAAGAAATAAGCTTTTCAGGGTAGGTACAGGTAGATTTTTTCTCATAAACCGCATAGTGGGGAGTAGTATTGGGTAGGCCTTAAAAGTCATGAAGGTCAAATGCAGACTATTTTGGATTTAGAAATTCATTTATGTAATATCTTTTATTAGACTTAGATGTTCCTGCTCCTCCTCTAAAGGCTATAAGTAGTTGATTTTATAAAATTAAGATAAGGTGTTTTTAAGTGTACCTAAATTAAATGTAAAACGTTAGTAGAAGGCAAAGTAGCGATGTTTTCTCTTTATTAAAGTAATTGAATATCATAGATTTATATCACATTGATTTCCAGGCCCAAAATTAATAACATTGTATATATTGTAAGCATGTAAGAAGCGTATATGAATGTTGTGAGTGAGTAAACAAAAATAAGTATTCTGTGACGATAAAAGATAATACATATTATTAGTATAGAGCAGGAAAAAGAACGCTTCTAATGTTATGTTGTCCCAATGTGAACAATACCGTTGTTAAATGACGCAATGGTGTTTAATCCGCATGGACAAAGCATTTCTAATGTAAAATTCAACAGATGTATTAAAATACACATCCCATGCATCTTAAGTACTGCTTATACAACTGTTAGATACTTTGTATTATAAGCGAAAAGTAAAAGTGTCAGGTAAACATAGTTTGTGACTGTTTTTAGGGTTCTGTAGTCAAATGGCCAAAAAACGGAACCCTTATGGATTCATCATGTCTGTCTGTCTGGCCGTCGGTAGTCACAGACACTTTTTTCCGAAACTATAAGAACTATAATGTTGAAACTTGGTAAGTAGATGTATTCTGTGAAACGCATTAAGATTTTCACACAAAAATAGGAAAATAAAACAAAAAAATTTGGGGGTCCCCATACTTAGAACCGAAACTCGAAGGTCTTCAAAAATGATATTAAGGTTTCTAATATCATTTTTTTTTCTAAACTGAATAGTTTGCGCGAGACATTACCATGAAAACTTCCACCGAAAATTGGTTTAAACAAGATCTAGTTAGTAGTTTTTTTAGTACTTACGTCATAAATTGTTTTAGTACGTCATAAATTGTAACTAATTATTATTAAAACATCGATCAGACTTACAACTAACTACAAGAACTTTTATATTATGTTACTTGCTGCTATGGAACCCTCATGTGCGGGTCCGACTCACACTTGGCCTCTTTTGTTATGGTTTCCTATAGATTTTAAGACTTGTTTTTTTATGGTGTGGAAATCCCTAGAGCGTATATAATATACTAGCAGACCCACGCAACCTCGTTTGCTTCTTCTATTGCTAATGTGATAATTTTCCCCCGTTTTTGAAACATTTTTCATTGGTTCTCCTCTCCTAGTAGAATTAGCGTGATGATATATAACCTATAGCCTTCCTCGATAAATGGGCTATCTAACACTGAAAGAATTTTTCAAATCGGACCAGTAGTTCCTGAGATTAGCGTGTTCAAACAAACAAACTCTTCAGCTTTATAGATTAGTATAGATTAAGTAAAGCATACTTAAAATTAACTAGCCGACCCACGCAACGTCGTTTACGTCTATTATATGCCCGTAGTGATAATTTTCCCCCGTTTTTGTAACATTCTTCATTGTTGCTCCGCTCCTGTAGGTCTTAGCATGATGATATATAGCCTATAGCCTTCCTCAATAAATGGGCTATCCAACACCGAAAGAATTTTCCAAATCGGACCAGCGGTTCCTGAGATTCGCGTGTTCAAACAAACAAACAAACAAACTCTTCAGCTTTATATATTAGTACTAGCTGACCCACGCAACTTCGTTTACGTCTCTTATTGCCCGTAGCGTGATAATTTTCCCCCGTTTTTGAAACATTTTTCATTGGTGCTCCGCTCCTATTGGTCTTAGCGTGATGATATATTGCCTATAGCCTTACTCGATAAATGGGCTATCTAACAGTGAAAGAATTTTTCAAATAGGACCAGTGGTTCCTGAGATTAGCGTGTTCAAACAAACAAACAAACAAACTCTTCAGCTTTATATATTAGTATAGATAGATTATAAACACGAAAGTTTGTAAGTATGGGTGGATGGATGTTTGTTACTCTTTCACGCTTAAAGTTTCTGAGTGTGTAAGTTTGTTACTTCTTCTCGCAAAAACTACTAAACGGATTTGGATGAAACTTTAGAGTAATGTAGCATCAGAATAACACATAGGCTAATATTTGCCGCGACAACTGACATATACGCGGGCGGTGCCGCGGGCAACAACTTGTATATATATATTATCTGAATCTCGAAAACGGCTACTACGATTTTCATGATATTTAGCATACAGGGAGTTACGGGGGAGATAAATCAATCTAGTTAGAGTTCATTATTAGAAAACTTACTAAAAGAAATACCTACACCTAATATATAATAACCTAATAATACCTAAATAAATATCATTTCGGACATCTAACTCAATGCCATCTAGTCCCAAGCTAAGCGGAACTTGTGTTATTGGTACAAGACAACTGATATAAACACATATATATGTCGGAGAACGAGTAGTTTTCTTAAGTTTTAATTTGAATTCGTGATATTTCAATCGATTATTCGAAACGTCAAACTGTGCATTGAGAAACATGGCAGTTTGGATGAAATCTGTGGACGGTGTATGCAAAAGAAGGCGCACTGATTATTTGTTATTAACGATGTGATTATTACGTCTTAGTTTACTTACAGCTTGATTTAATAATGTCGTTTTAGTTTTAGTCGATTCTGTAATATTACATTTAATGTTACTAAAATGTGTGCGGGTAACACCGAATACAGTGGTAGGTGTCACCACTAGTTAAAACGAGCAGCCGGTATAAAAGAGAGCGGCCGCACGAGTTGCGGGACTACTAACCTATTGGCTCTTAAACTAACTACCCACCGTTTCATATTGAGGAAAAATAGAATTAACAGATCAGTTTAGTACGGGCATTGTACGAGGAAGGACAAGCTGTAAATAAGCTAAGTACATAGGCTTCTTAATTGTTGTAATTGACTATTGATAGTTTGTAACTAATAAGTTAAGATGTAACTTTCAAAAGAGTGGCCATGAGTTTCTTTGCCGGTTTCTTCTCATAAGGCCCTACGCATTTGGAAACTGGAGGTTATGGGTCGTCACGGACGTTCAGTGGATTTTGGTGTTCTCACCTAATTCACTTTGACAGTGTTGTGCCGATCTATGATTTTAACTGTAGCTTCATTGATTCAATAAACTATTGGAATTCTATATTGTCTTTGGCTGTGCAAATAAACCCTACCTACCAACGTGTGTAATAATGAAGATTGATTACTAGACTAGACTTGATTAAGAGCAATTTCTATTGCTTTAAATCATGAGTGCCACTTGACAAAATATCCAAGTGACGTCGGCGAAGCTGACGTCACCATTTCTTAAAAACCGCTTCGACCGATCGCATCCACACTGTGACTCCGACATCAGAAGTGGGATTACCTGTGATACCCCTAGAGATTACCTGTGAATTACCCTATGGATTACCTGTGAATTACCCCTGTGGACTACCCCTAGGGATTACCCCCATGAACTACCCCTATGGATTATCCCTATAGATAACCCATAACGGATCAGGAACAAAATACAGGGCAGATTGCTATTATTTTATTTTACGTTTACCCTACGTTAAAAAAAAATCTTTTCGATACGGAATTAATTTGTGCTATACGAGAACCGCCAACTAGTGAGAGAACTACTCCGACTGTAAAAGTGAAGTGATGTGTGAAAAATACAAGCGCTGTCAAACCTGTGGCAAAATCAAGTTTACGTAATCCAGTAAAGATTAGGACAATTTTAGTCGTGACAATATTGCTAACAAATAGTCTGAGATTTCAGATACTACCTCGCCTGACAGTCGAAGGAAACCAAAGCGCAGAAGACGATTACTTGAACCTTGAAAAGTGTGGTGTCATGGATGCAGTTCCAATATGAATGCCAAGGCAAATAATTTACAAACCGAGTAACCAGTGAATGTCGGCTCCATCCAACCAGTTCTAGTTCAAGAAAGATTTGGTGAGAAGTTTTCATTTTGCTTAAAATGCTCTTTAATAAGACAAATTCTGTCAGATAGATTTCTGGGCCAACGACAATATAGTGCAGTAATATCATTGAGGGTAGGTAGCGCCCGCCCTTATTGTAACATAATATTGTGTGGTCCACGAATTGTTGCCCTGAGTCTGGGTGTTTTTGTGTACGTTTGCGAGGTCCTCCGTGACACAGGATGTTTATTCCTAATGGGAGAGTTGTCTTTTTAATAAAACAATAAATTCTGTCAAGAAATCCGGGTTGAAGAAATGCACTGAATAGTATTTACTGTAGTAGGTACACGATTGCTGTATTTCAATCGACATAATTGTTTAAAGAAAAGAATGAAAATCTGCTTGCATTAGGCTTTTCAGTTATGATTTTCGAAAAGTTCTTAAAAATAATAAGGTCGTTTCTATTGGTGCCTACATTCTCTTATAAAATGAGGATCGCAATCAAATGAAATTAGACCCATAGTATAAAGGTCCTTACGTGGTCGACGAAATACTAGAGGGAGACCGCGAATTCGCTGCTCACGCATATTTTCTACCAACCATTGATCATCTACACTCGCAGTAATCAAAGTGAATGCAGACCGTCAGATACCCACTAGTGAAGTCCCTATTGATATGTCCGATGAACATGATGTAGAAAACAATGATCCTTGAATAGTTTATTAAATTAATCGAAGGTTTTATTTCTGTTTTGATTTTGTTCGTGAACAATTATTTGGAATGTATTTTGTGACGTTTAACCAGACCATTGTTAATTGTTGATAGAGATAGGATTACACTCTTTAAGTTTATTTTAATTAATAAACGGAGTTATTTAATTACAAGGGATGTAGTGTTGGTAACCTGGTTTCACAACCTCCTTAGGTCTCGCTGGTCATTTGTAGCCGTAGCTCGTGCAGTACTTATCTGTAGAGAGTGCGCGGTGCGCATCTGGCTATGCGAATGTTAGTCGCTGGTTAAGTGACAATAAAAAGATCTCGATCTCTGGCTAAGAGTTGAGCAAAAAGCCGCTGGTTAAGTGGTTATATGAAGTTGCTGGTTAAGCGACTAAGTCAAAACGTCTTAACGCTGTTACTGGCGATTTAAACAGAGGTGCTGAACCTGGGTTAACAATCATTATTGTTTGTACTAAGATTTATGTAATTATGCTAGTAGAGACATAAATGAGCACTATTAGAACAGAACCTTATCGTGATATCTCAAGTGAATAGAACTGATCTTATTTAAAAATTAAAATCGTGAAGTCAAAATAATTTGCTATCTTTGAAATTGGACTGTATCAATCTTTAATTTTGGTCAGGAATAGCCGAGAGGATGGATTCAATGTTCAGATGATTCCTCAGTTAATAAACACGTAGACGTGTAAGTCCATCAGAATGCCTGTGTCGGCAAGGCAATACCGGCCGAATAAATTGAGCTACTGTGGTTGCTTTTTTCTTTGTTTACAGATGACCCACACGAGGACGTGTGAGGCATCAGGATGGCCGTGTCGGAGAACGAGTAGTTTTCTTAAGTTTTAATTTGAATTCGTGATATTTCAATCGATTATTCGAAACGTCAAACTGTGCATTGAGAAACATGGCAGTTTGGATGAAATCTGTGGACGGTGTATGCAAAAGAAGGCGCACTGATTATTTGTTATTAACGATGTGATTATTACGTCTTAGTTTACTTACAGCTTGATTTAATAATGTCGTTTTAGTTTTAGTCGATTCTGTAATATTACATTTAATGTTACTAAAATGTGTGCGGGTAACACCGAATACAGTGGTAGGTGTCACCACTAGTTAAAACGAGCAGCCGGTATAAAAGAGAGCGGCCGCACGAGTTGCGGGACTACTAACCTATTGGCTCTTAAACTAACTACCCACCGTTTCATATTGAGGAAAAATAGAATTAACAGATCAGTTTAGTACGGGCATTGTACGAGGAAGGACAAGCTGTAAATAAGCTAAGTACATAGGCTTCTTAATTGTTGTAATTGACTATTGATAGTTTGTAACTAATAAGTTAAGATGTAACTTTCAAAAGAGTGGCCATGAGTTTCTTTGCCGGTTTCTTCTCATAAGGCCCTACGCATTTGGAAACTGGAGGTTATGGGTCGTCACGGACGTTCAGTGGATTTTGGTGTTCTCACCTAATTCACTTTGACAGTGTTGTGCCGATCTATGATTTTAACTGTAGCTTCATTGATTCAATAAACTATTGGAATTCTATATTGTCTTTGGCTGTGCAAATAAACCCTACCTACCAACGTGTGTAATAATGAAGATTGATTACTAGACTAGACTTGATTAAGAGCAATTTCTATTGCTTTAAATCATGAGTGCCACTTGACAAAATATCCAAGTGACGTCGGCGAAGCTGACGTCACCATTTCTTAAAAACCGCTTCGACCGATCGCATCCACACTGTGACTCCGACATATACATGTTTTTGTAAATGCATACATATTATACATAGAAAACATCCACGCTCCGAAACAAATATTTGCAGATCATACAAACATTTGGTCCGACCCGGGAATCAAACCCGAGACCTCAAGCACAGCAGCCGCATACGCTACCACTGTGCCACCGAGACAGTTTAACAATAAAAACCTAAAATTATACAAATATTATACAAAGAATTAACATATGTGACAACTCTGACATTTATAGATAATTAAATATATTATCTGTTTATGTAAAATATCTCTATTTTGTGCTAAGTTAAAAGATAAAATAGCAAAATTAAAAATATATATATACTTATAAATGTGTTTGTATTATATGCAAATATATTATATATAACTGGAGTTCATATATTAATATTAGGTTTAATTAAACAGGATTTTATCTGTACAAAAATATAAAATTAAAGTGTCCGTTTGTAATGTTATATCTCTAAAGGAATATGAAAGTATATAATAATATGATATTTAAAACAAAAAATAAATTTTACAATGTTTAGCTGCTTGTTTGTTCAGGCTAATTCTATGGAACGGCTAAATCGGTATTGACGGAACTTTTACTGATAGATAGCTGACGATATAAGGAGTAACTTATGCTATTTTTATTATAGACTAGCTTTGCCCGGCGGTGTTACATCGCGGAATGTGTTTTTGAGTGAGAGAGGATGTAATTTGAAAGACCATTTTCATTGTATTTGATTTCCATTTAAATTCATTCACTTAATTCTTTCTTCCTAGTCTTATTCCCAAGATTATTTAGTGTCGGCTACTAGTTCCACCTAGTTTTACCTGAAAAACAGCTTTTACACAGAGCGACAGGCATCGGACCTCCGCAACCCTGAGGGTAGAAACTGAATTCTTAAGTTGAAACTAGTATCAGTATATTTGAGGGCACTGACTTTTCAATAAGGATTACCATAGATGTTCTTAGCAACCGGGATCGACGACTTAACGTGCTCTCCGAGGCAATGGCGTGTGTAATTTCACCGCCAAACTTCCATACTCCGGGCTTGCGGTAATAAGAATTTCATATTCGAAAAACACAATACATTACTTTGGCCCGACTCGGGAATCGAACCCAAGACCTGTTGATTAGCAGTGGCATTCGAGAACCGCCAGACCAACGATGCAGTGATGGGTCTGGCGGTTCAAATTCATTCACTTAATACTTAAAATTAATGTCAGTTTGGGGAATAGCATAAATGGACTGACCAAAGTGATTCTCCTGCTCTTAGGAAACCGTGTGGTGTCTGATCAACTGTAGTACAGAGTGTCACTATCCTTATACATACCGTGAGTGTCGTAAGAGGTGACTATGGAAGCAAACTACGCCGGACAACATCACTGTTAAGAGTAAAAAACTTGATACAAACCCACTATAAATAAATAATAATAAATATTTCAGACATCTAACACACACAGCCATCTAGTGCCAAGCTAAGCAGAGCTTGTGTTATGGGTATTAGACAACTGATACAAATACATATATACTTTTTTTTTGTAAACACATACATATTATATATAGGAAAAACCCAAACTCCGAAACAAATATTTATAGATCATACAAACATTTGGTCCGACCCGGGAATCGAACCCGAGACCTCATGATCAGCAGTCGCACACGCCAACCGCGAGACCAACGAGGCAGACTATCAAACCCTTCTGGTCAGCGTGGTACAGTAAGCTAAAACCTTCTTTTAAGGAAAACTCTATGGTTCTCCTTAGAAAAGACCCAGCAGTAGATTATTAGAGGCTCTGTGACGGAATACCGGTGTTCAAGCAATTTAGGTGTTGCTTTTCACTGAGTAGGAAATTCAAATTCAAATTCAAAATCATTTATTCAAGTAAGACACTAAGTGACATTTATGAACGTTAAATAGAAGCTGTAGTTAAGAATCATAGAGCGACACAAACAGACGCCACAGCATGTGCTGTATTGTCGAGGTAAATTAGGCGAAAACACCAAAATCTACTGCCTGCCTGTGTCGATCCATAACTTCCAGTTTCCAAGGAAGGGTACTGGAATCAAATTTACACCCACGATTGCATGTGGAGAGTTACTCAAAGGGCGATAAGACACTTACGATTCCTAAGTTGTATGTCTTGAGTTGTATGTCTTGAGTTGTATGCGTGGCTGGCGGGAGCCCGACGGATGGGTGGCCATCTTACACACCCACGTTGAGATCCTTCCGTCCCTCCGAGAGCATCTTAAGCTACTGATCCAGCTTGTCATACGAACACCATTAGAAGTTGCTTAGAAGGTATTACTTTTGGCAATAAGGCCACCCTTTTTACATTATGTATTTGACATTTTAAGTATTCTCTTGTAAATATATAATGTGGTGTTCAAATAAGAAAGAAAGAAATACGTTGTCAATCACACTGTCAAGACACAAGACAAACAAACAGTGTAAAAACAGTGAGATGTCTGACTGTGCGACTAAAAAGCCACAGCTCAGCTTATGCTACGGTCCTGAAATTGACCTCACGAACGCGTGCACAGTTTCAACAATAAAACATATAGGAAATAATTAAACACATAAGATATTTAAGATTAATATATACAGATTTAAAACTATAATGACAGGAACGTATTTAAAACTACAAATATTACAAAACACTGGATTTTTGCAATGTCAAAAACAACTTTCTTACTTCACTTAAAAGTATTGTGACTGAATAATAAAGGTTTCTATCTATCTACCATTGGCAGTGACTACCGTCTAAATACATGAATTCCGGAGGTCTGATCTTTCTGTCACTAACTTTTTAAATTGATTGTCCTTTCTATTGTCAAAATAAATCTATTGAATTCGAAAACCTTTCTTAATAATCAATTTATCACACATATCTTAACGATTTTGAAATGCCTCTATACCCTTTCTCCACTTATAACCTCTTTCCATCTTTTTTATTTAGCGAGAATATTTAAATAATATATTTATCAAAATGTAAATTACAAGTCAAATTTAACAACAACAACCGAACTCTAGGAAAATTAAAAAGCTTTTAAAAAATAAATTTAAAAGTGTTGATACCCTTTTTACGACCAATTAGCACTCGCCCTACGCACACGGGATGACAACGTCAAACATTCATAATTCGAACGGCTTTCCCGCCCCCGGCGCGTGATCCAAATGAAAAGTCCGTGGGTGTGAAAATTCACTGGGCCAGTTCGCCAGTTGTCGCCTGTTCGGCGTTAAGTGCAGACGTCTTCGCGTCGCCCCTCCTAAAGTTTCCCGCGCGAAAGTTTTCACGTAAATACAAGTGATAAAATAATTTTGTATGAGTGTTAAATCAGTGAATCTATTACGATTTTTTGTGGTAAATGTGTGCTTTCCTGTGTTGACCGACATTTTGACGTATGTAAGTATTGGATGGATCTTAGAAATTGTATTTTTGAAAATAATTGACGCTCGCAAGTGGGTTATAGGAAGGAAAATAATAATGAAAAAGAGTTTCACGATAGTGTATTTATTTGTGAACTAAATTTATACATTATACGTAAAATGATCAAAGAGATTTTATGTATCAGATATGTATAAAAAGCACTTAGTCTAATGTATTTTTTTAGGAGTTAAATTTAAGTTATAGTGGTTTTATTGATATTGATAATGGTGCTATTTTTTTTTGGGAGCGTTCTATTTTTATCATTATTATAATTGTTTCAAATGATTTACTGCTAATACTAGCTTTTATTTATATTATTATGTCAGTTATCGCCGTATAACGATAGAGATATTCACGGAACCAGATAGAAGAACTGAATCGTTTATAAAAGATTTGTAATAGAAGGTTTTTAGAGTTAACCTTCTTCTTTCGACTCCTGTCTTCGAACTAATTTGGGATTATGAAGTCTATTACGAACTTCGAATTTTATCTCCGCAATCCAATTAAAGCGATATCGGAGTTCGACATAGACTTTTTTCAGACTTTTTTAGGGTTCAAGTAACCGTAAAATCTTAACGAACTCTTGAAATACGGAGGAGTTTCAATGTGTTAAGAATGATTACCCATCCAAAGACTGACTTAGATGTGATTGCTTAGCTTTGCAATGTGTTAAGCTACAAGTCCCTCAGAGGGTTATCTTACTAGTTCATAACAAAAAAAGTTTTCTATTAGTTAAATTTACCTCTTTTCAAAAATATCGTTTTAATAACCGTGACGGTATTAATTCGATTTCATATTTGGAGTTACGCGGTTACTTAAAAAATATATTAAATTCCCATGAGGCGAGCAATAAAGCCGAACTTTAATGTATGATGAGCTAGTTGATTTTAACCCGAGCTGAAATTAGTACGTGTTCCATATATATTTTTATGTATATTTATGAGCCTGCCGATGTGGCTTTACCTTGCTTATGGAAAGCATGAGCTAAATCGGTTTGTCTTCTGTAAAAAGGGAATAAGGCATCGGTTGAATAGGCTATTCGTACTGTAATCAGCGTGGCTTTACTACCTAAATAATAATATAAGTTATTTCTGTAGGGTAAGCATAAAGTGTAAACGGTAAACGTCAAATTTGCGGTCAAGTGTCTGTGTGGGTTTGGACCACATTACCCGCGGCTCCACTCGGGTTTATGTCGGTTATCGCGGCAAAAAATAGCCTTTGTCCTTCCTATAGAATTAAAATATCTATATGCCAAATTTAATTGAAATCGGTGCAGCGGTTTAGCCGTGACAGACAGACAAAGTTACTTTCGAATTTTATAATATTAGTAATGATACGAATATTATTTTTATCAAAACTTCATAGTGTTGCATAAAACTATCGATTGAGGATAATTACTTTTAAATTTCACTAGAATAGGCCTACATCTTCTAATGTATAAAATTCTCGAGTCGCGGTGTTTGTTATCAAACTCCTCTGAAACGGCTGGACCGATTTTTGTGAAGTTTTGTGTGCATATCGGGTAGGTTTGAGAATCGGTGAACATCTATTTTTCAACCTCTAAATGATAGTGACCCACCCCTATTCTTTTTATAGCAAAACAACGTTTGTCGGGTCAGCTAGTCTATACAAATAAATAAAATTGGAGTGTCTGTTTGTAATATTAAAATAACCACTTTTTACTAAATGCATGTGTATGTATACACGGAAAATATACCAAAAATGTATTTAAAAAAAAAAATTGACTGTCTGTCTGTTTGTTCCGGGTAATCTCTGGAACGGCTTTTTGACGGATTTTGACGGGACTTTCACTGGCAGGTAGCTGATAATCCAGGAAGTTACTTTTTTAGACTAACTATTCCCGCGGGGTTACTCCCGGTACGACCATAACCACGGGTAACACCGCGGGTTCAGCTAGTATAATATAAATGTTGCAAGTTAAAAAGAAGCTTTTAAACAGAAGAATGAGTTTTTAAGAGTTGTCATAAAAACTAAAACTGTTACATTAATGCATTTGGTTTATATACGAGTAAATAAACTCGTATTTACGTCAACTAGATACTTAGAAACTTTTCAAGAACATATTCATCATTCGTGTTGGGTGAATTTAATTTATCTAAATTACATGCAACATAATCAGTTTTCCTTTAACTGAAACGTAAATAAAGCTACCTCTTAGAAAAATATAAACAGTGCTAATAGTATACGGTATTTCTGTTTGTTAGCAATTGTACAATAGTTCTACACCAACACACTTTAAGACTTCATTTTTATTATATTTGAGCCTGCCGGGCCGACTCTACACAGCCTATAACCACATCATCATCATCAGCCTATCGCAGTCCACTGCTGGACAAAGGCTTCTACAATTTGCAGGCAGGCAGTTGTTTGGGTCGAGTAAAATCTATCAAATATCTTGGAATAATCCTTGACGATAAGTTAACATGGTGTCCATATATTAACTATTTATCTGGAAGAACACGGAAATTATTATACGTTTTTAGGAATTTAAGACGTGTGGTCAGTGATGGTCGTCAATGAACAATTTCAGTGCTACCTTGGTCCAATGCTTTACAATAGATTAAATAAAATTTTAAAAATTTACCCGTTACCTGAACACAAGTGTAAAAAAGCCTTAACATCGTGGCTTAAATCGAGAAATTATGAAGAAATAGAAAGTTTGTTCCAAATTATTAAGTAATTAATATCTTTATATATATAATTCTTCTGTGAGTGTCACTGAACTACTCTCAAACGACTGGACCGATTTTGATGAAATTTTTTGTGTGTGTTCAAGGGGATCTGGGAATAGTTTAGATTCACAATTTTGTCCGCTGGACAATGTTTTTTTAATTAATTTTTAATTTATTAGTAGTTATGGCAAAACGACGTTTGCCGGGACAGCTAGTCCATACTCCACTGTACATACATCCATATATATATTAGTATGTATGCAAATGTGTGTGGGTATCTATTACTAGTCGGAAAAAAAAACCTTAACACAATGAATAAAATTCAATAAAAAAATAAAATAAAAAAATGTCTTAAGTTCGCATACATAGTGATTGCCTCACCGACCTAATTGCTGACGGTACGGTATATTTTATTTCTACGCAAACATGCTGCATTTCGAGCCTACCCACATTTAATTGCAATATGTCTAGTCTTAAATTTAAGTCTAAAAATTATCTATGTACATTTCTTAGGAAGTAAGTGGCCACTGGGACGTGCTGTAATTGTGTGGATACCTCGCTTAACGTCTCGGGATCATGGATTGTAAACGCATAAGTACCTTGCCCAGTTTATTAACGTTAACAGTTAACTACTTGTTCTTCTGTATTGTTTTTTGTGTTTTAATTACCAGTGACTGTTGTAATACGTAAGTTGCGATAAATTCTTGTGTGGAGTATGTGTGATACCAGGGGGTCGAGATAGCTCAGTAAGTTTGATCTATATTCTTATAGCTATTCTTACGACAGGAAAATGCATGTATGTGTGTATATACTGTGTGAGTCTGGCCACATTTTGATGCTGTGTACCTAGTTCTAGTTAAATACACATGTTTTTATGATGTAGATAGATAGATAGAAAACTCTTTATTTGTACACCATTATAGTACATAGTTTTAAAAGTATATGAAATGTGAAATGTAGTGTACAAAGGGCGGCCTTATTGCCAAAAGCAATCTCTTCCAGGCAACCTTAGTACTTAAAACCTGGGAAGAAACTAACGTCTAAGATACAGGCTCGGCCTAGTTTAGACGTTATACATAGCCATACTGTAGACACCTAGTTTAAGAGTACATTATGACATATGCTTAAAAACCAAATTGTTTTATCGTGGTGTTGGTGTTGTATCAATAAAATTATTATTATTAATTTACCACCACTTAGCTCGATCCTCGGCGTTTCGCATCCAGCTCCTACCTATAACCACGTTATTAATTAATGCTGGTTTATTTTGTAATTTAAGCTTAGACGAATTCTTCTTGATATTTTGAGACGAATTCTTCTTGATAATTTTTGAAAAATATTTTTATTGAATTAAGCCTCACATACTTTTGCAATGTGTGTATAAAATTTCGATAATCCACGAAGTAAATAAGACAAGAAGGCCCATATGTATTTAACTGAGAATTTTAGTCATCAAACGGCATTTTATACACTACTAGACACGAAGATACCGACAACAGGACCGGCCCTATTGTAATACCAGCCGCTGCAATCACTCAGGCTGCAGCAATAAATAATAAATAAAAATATAAATATATTTAGGACATCTATCACACAACGCCATCTAGTCCCAAGCTAAGCAGAGCTTGTGTTATGGGTATTATACAACTGATACAAATACATATATACTTTTTTTTTGTAAATACATACATATTATACATAGTAAACATCAAACTCCGAAACAAATATTTGTAGATCATACAAACATTTGGTCCGACCCGGGAATCGAACCCGAGACCTCACGATCAGCAGTCGCATAAGCCAACCGCAAGACCAACGAGGCAGTTATAACGAGCAATATGCTAAGATAGACGCCTTTGCTGGCATTTTTTTTTCACTACCCCTCTGGGAGTAAATCCTGAGTGGCGGGGGACTTTACAAACATACAAACGGACACAAAGAACACCCAGACTCAGGAATATAATTTGTGGATCACACAAAGTGTTGTCCTATGTAGGATTTGAACCCACGACACTTTGCAAAGTAGAAAACGGCGTGGTGACCGCTAAACCACTAGGCCAAATGTGCAGTTGCATTGCAAAGGAAACAACAGGGTACTATCATTGCTTGTGTGCCCTTTATTTCTGTATAAAACCAAGTGTTGTTCTGTCTATGTCAAAATAAACGATTTTTCTTTCTTTCGTTCAAAAATAATACTATTCTTTAACTCATATTACATTACGAAAGAAGGTTGGCATCAGGAAAGTCATGAAACAAAAATACAAAATCATTTTAAAATAGTGATGAATGCAGTCATGCCGCATGAAAGAAAATAAAAAGAAGTAAGTGTGGATCGGACATAATCGACGAGAATGGATGTAGAAAGTTAATTGCACCGACTTCTAATATATTTCCTCCACCCGCTGGCCTGCCCAACCTCATCTGCATCTTGTGTTGCCAGCAGCGTGATGTTATAACAACGTAAACAAATTGTTTCCAAATTTTCCGTTTTTGTAACATGTTTTACTGCTACTTCGCTCCTTTTCTACATAGCGTAAAGAAATATAAGCTGTCTAACACTAACAATTTTTTTTAAACGCTATCTATTTCCACCAAACAAACAAACTCTTTCACTTCATAATGTTAATTTAGTTAAGAAGCCTAAATAGGAGTCAAACTCAGTGTAAAGATCAAATTGTCTTTGATATCTCCTTATATTTGCAGACGCCTATCATTACGTCACCAAAATTGCCTTAAAAATGAGAACCAAACCATGTATTCATCCACCTACCTAATTTCCTTGAAAGCTGTTAATCATAAGGGTCATGTACTGTAGGTGACATTTAAGTGTCTTACAAGGGTAAAAAGACATTTAAAATGCTAATAAAAGTCGACATCAACAAATGATAAAAGCCTTAAGTTTATGATGGTATATTAACACATCTTAAGAGCTTATGGAGTACTGTTCAAATAGTACTTTGTGTAATTTTCTAATTCACACTTTTCAATGCTAATGTGTACTTAAACACATACAAATTAAAGTAAATATTACTGCAACATTATGAATATGAAAGTTTTAATGAATAAAATTACTCAATCATATGTGCACGTAACTAGCTGAACTAAAAAATATCGTAAATTACTTCTTATATCATCAGTTATCTGATAGTGTAACTCTCGTCAAAATCGGTGCAGCCGTTCAAGAGATTAGCTAGAACTAACAGACAGACAGACCGACAGTAAGATAGACAAAAAAAAAGATTTGTTGATGTAAGCACCGTACATACTTTCAGATGTATTTAGTGAAAAGATGTTAATTTAAAATTACAAACACTTCAATTTTATTATGTTTGTATAGATTCTAAGCTTAGGTACAGGTGACAAAACATTAAAAAGCCATGAAAATAGTTTTACTACCTATAAAAACATACCCAAATGATTTTAAAAACGTTTAAAACTTTACTTTATCGTCGCTTGAAAATTCTTATCAATGTCTATAAAATAAAATTAAGTGGCAGTATCAATTTCAGTCTCACAACTCGAATGCCTTGTCCTAAACTAGAGATTTATTGTCCTTGAACCATAGAATAATAATTGGGAGGGCCATTCTTGGAGATAACTCAAGCTAATTTATTTAATTCTATCTATACCACTTGGCACGTCAACTGACGCCCCCACTGTGTTAGTACTACATTAGTATACATTGTCTACTTCCGTGAAGTGATCCCTTCGTATTATACTCTCTAGAAATAGGCCAGCTATTGTATAGATAGCACTTGCCAACAGGTGGTTTAGATTGTTTGAAAAACACACCGCATAAGATACGAATTTCGCCCAGTAGTAGATAATGTAAAGGCTCCTACACACTATGCCGCCACCATCGTCAGTCCACGGCGCAAGCCGCAGAGCATTAAGGTAGTGAAAAACTCAGCAGTCATGTCGCTGGCTTATTTACCGGCTGCATTGACTACGGGCCCGTCATGTGAACCACCAGAAGACCTTTTTAGAAAGATACAGAGGCATAAAACAATAACATTCTAAGCTGGCTAACTGAGTATGGTGAATAAGGGGGGGGGGGGGGATGTAGCTCAAAGGCTCTAAAAGGTGTCGGGTTGGATTTCCGGGTCGGGCCTAAAAAATTGTTGTTGTGATATTCTAATTATGGAAAAGCTTAATAATAGCCTGCAGTTTGGTAGTTGGGATCTGAAGTTGCCTCAAAGAGCATATAAAGCTTTCGGTCACGCGCCTGTTCACTCTCCGCTCGTTACGCATACACTTGTGTACTGTAATAATTCTTAGGTGGTTGTTAGAAATCGGAGTACATAACTCTACTGTACTCTACTGAAATGTACTCCATATTTCAGTATAATTCCCTATTCAACTAAGTGGTAGACAGGGGGCATATTTTTATTTTACTTCTATACTATACAATACAATACAATATATTTATTTGCATGAATATGGTAGGTACAAGTTCTTCAATCATACATTTTGAATCACAGCATATTCGGCCACAATATTTTATTTTATTACACACAATATTTTTTTAGGCATTTTCATAGCAAAATAAAGGTATGCATTTTTTTTGGTTGTTTTTATACCATTATGTTTGGAAACAATTATCTTTCTCTAGTTTGAACTACATATCAAAAGCATTTTAGCTATAGGTCTTCATTCTTATAGTAGGTACCTATACATTGTGTTAAATAGATTTCGTTAAATGTGTATTTCTTATAAACAAAACGACATTTTGTCATAGCATTTGTTTTCTCTACTGAAGTTTAAATACCAGAATAGAATGCTCTCAAAATTCAAAAAAAGAATTGTCATCAACCTGGTTCAAAAATGAAAAAAGTTTGGTAATAAAGATGTCCGCAGTCCCATAAAGTAAATTAAAAATCATAATCTGTTACCACGTCTTGTAACATTTTAGAACTATATTAACTAAGAGAGTTTATAAATCATCTTTATTAATTAACCTCTTGGCCCGCACACCGTTATGTCTTAGTAATGTTCAACATAAAATAAATTAATGTTGCCTGACTTCAAATAACATAGCGCCGCTTGTCGAAATTGATGTTGCATATTTTGATTAGCAAAAAAAACAAATCTATTTTCATCCCACCCTCTCGGAAGGAGTATTTTTTTCGATATCTGAGTGCAAAAGTCCTTTTTACCCGCTAGAGGATAAAGTAAATGGAATTTAGAACATCATGAGCACTAAGTTTCTGAATTCAAAACATTATTAAACCTATTAACTTCTATCTCCATGGCGCCGAATTAATCATACAGCCTTTTTTAATTT
The DNA here is from genome assembly GCA_905220595.1 of Spilosoma lubricipeda. NCBI lineage: Eukaryota > Metazoa > Arthropoda > Insecta > Lepidoptera > Erebidae > Spilosoma > Spilosoma lubricipeda. Next base: position 3,369,673 of record HG992296.1, read on the forward strand.
GTTGACATCTCAGACTTAGAATATTTTTGGTGTACTTCTTTTTTAAATTTAGTATCTTGTGATTGTAAACGCTTTTTTGCATTTAGTCATTTCCTCGCTGAGGTGGGATGAAAAGTTACGTGTTGCACTCGAGTGCAATGACTTTCACCTCGTGCTCTTTTGATTCTAAAAAGCAACTTTGCACTCTTGTTTGCAAATAACTATTTACTCTCAAAGATTTTTTTCCAATATGCAATGTATTAAGCCCCCTCCCCCATCCGCCTCCCCATCCCCCAAAGGCCGGCAACGTACTTTTGATGCCTCTGGTGATGCGGGTGTACATGGGCGGCTGTAATAGCTTTCTATCAAGCGATACGTCTGCTCATTTGCGTTTTATCCATAAAAAAATTGGATCTTATTAATATTAGTCTTGATTAGCTTGTAACAGTCTACTGCAGGACATTGGTCTCTAGTTAGAAAAGGGGGTTTTGATCTGCACATGAAGCTGGATTTGTAAAGAGACGGATTGCTCTAGACTACTCTAGAGACTAGAGTCTCAAGTTTTCCTCCGCTTTGCTGTATTGCGGATGTATTATGGCCAGTATACGCGATAACTATTTATCGTAGCGATGTGACTGCACAGTTCGTCTGTGCAGTTTATCGTATGTCCATTAAGTGTCCACACGTCTACGATATTATTATCTGCATCGATCGATCATCAGTTCTCTGCAGAAGCTCAGCCTATAAACATGTCATCCGCGATAGCTAGTCTTACATAAATTTATTAAATGAGTTGATAGACGTGCGCGGACGCGTATGCCTACGTAAGATTTGTGAAGGAACTGAACGATTGGACCAAGTTCCGTCCATACCCTACGATAAAACTGTGCAAACGTGATCGACAACGCTTTATCGAATAACTTTATTTACTGCATACTGCATCCGATCGTTTGTACCATCTAAAAAATCTGTGCCAACTTTCTTCCACACCATCGATAAAACTGCACAAACGAACTGCGCAGTTAAATCACTACGATGAATCGTTGTCGTGTATACCGGCTATTAAGTAGTTTGCTGCCTTAGTCGGGCCTAACGATAGCCACGGGGAGTGGTGACACTTAGTACTATTAATGTGTCATCACACGGTTAATAACAATGAAAATATAAAATAATATAACTTAGGTAATTATATGTGTAATTCTAATCAAGATAGTACGAGCATGACAAGTACGACAACGATAATAACAGTACCTGACAATATAATTGAAGTATATCTACACAAATAATCTATACATCTATATCTATACAAATAAATAAAATTGGTGTGTCTGTTTGTAATATTAAAATAACAGCTTTTTTTAATAAATGCATATGTATGTATACACGGTACAGGCACCAAAATAACATTTACATCCCCCCATCTCGTAACGAGTATTTTTGCCCTTCGATATCTGAGTGCAAAAGTCGTTTTCATCCGCTAGAGGATAAAGTAAAATTGAATTTAGAACATCGTGTGTACCAAGATTGTGAATTCAAAATACCATTAAACCTATTTACTTCTACTTTCATGGTGCTGAATTTACCGTACAATGTTTTTTAATTTGTTAAAAACTTAGATTTGGAAACTTCTTGGTGTCCTTTTTTAATTTGCTTTGCCCGCGCAAATTTTTTTTCGCTTCATTTAGTCATTTCCTCGCTGAGGTGGGATGGAAAGTTACGTGTTGCACTCGAGTGCAAAGATTTTTCACATTGTGTTTTTTTGATGTCCTCGCTAACCAGCGAGTGATTCATTTTTAGAATCCTTCGCTTGCTCGGTCATCAAAATTGAGCACGCGGTTAAAAAGCACTCTTGTATAACAAATGTCTATTTTTAACATTTTTGTCTGTCTGTTTGTTCCGGGTAATCTCTGGAACGGCTGGACCGATTTTGACGGGAATTTCACTGGCACATAGCTGATGATCTAAGGAATAACTTAAGCTGCTTTTTTTAGAGTAGCATTGTCCTGCGGCTTTACCCGCGGTACGTCATTAACTGCGAATAACACCGCGTGGTTCAGCTAGTTAATTCTTAGAACAATACAAATAATAATGTAATGCAATTATCTGACTGATTGCCTCGGTGGCTCAGTAGTATCGTAAGCAACTACTGTGCTTGAGGTCTCGGATTCGATTTCTGGAACCTTTCGGACCAAACGTTTGTATGATCTGCAAATATTTGTTTTGGAGTTTGGGTGTTTTCTATGTATAATATGTATGTACTTACAAAAAAGTATATTTGTATATATTTATATCACTTGGAGATTACAGCTTCTAGATGGCCTTGTATGTTTGATGTTTAAAATATAATACGAGTATATAACTCCAGTATTTAAAGCAGGAAGGTCCAAAATGGCTTAAATTGCACTCTTCATACGTAGGTACTGCGGTAAACTGTAGCCCATGTTCTTCCTCAGAATTCAAAAGATCCTCATTGTAAATTTCATACAGATCCGTTCAGCAGTTTAGCTGTGATAGCATAACAGACAGACAAAGTTATTTTTTAATTTATAATATGGATTAGTAGTATGGTTACTACAATCGAGCACATTATAATAGAGATGATACTTTAGTCAAATTTGTTACTATTTACTGTATGAAAAATGTACTAAATACACACTTGTGACGTCACTGTTTTGCTACTCAATTGAGCAATATATTTCAATGTTTATTAGATTAAAATTTTTAATATTTTCCGAGATATTTTGTAATGTTTGTTTGAAGACACAACTGTATTTATTTACGATACAGTCATCTACCCTATTGAACTCAGATGGCCGTGTGTGATATGTCAAGTTTTTATCTATACAAATAAATAAAATTGGAGTGTCTGTTTGTATTATTAAAATAATTGATTTTTACTAAATGCATATGTAAATATACACAGTACATATATCAAAAATGTATTTTTATTTTTTTTTGTCTGCCTGTCTGTTTGTTCCGGGTAATCTCTGGAACGGCTGGACTAACGGGACTTTCACTGATAGGTAGCTGATGATTTACGGAGTAACTTAGGCTACTTTTTTAGACTAGCTTCGCCCCACGGCGTCAATAACCGCGGGAAACACCGCGACTCAGCTAGTTATTATTATAATTAATTTGTTTTGTCTCTTTGATCGCTTGAACTGCTTACCAGATGGTGTAACTAGACGAAAAATATCTTCGGTATTATTAGATCGGCCTTATTGTAACGATCTAGGCCAATTAAAACGTACTTTTGGGACTATTTATAATCTCCTACAGATGCTTAGCGCAGTATATTATTGAAATGATTTTATTCACTAACTAACTGTGCCTTGCGGTGTTACCTTTACCATACTGTGTAGATATAAAGCTTCCTCTTGAGTCAATCTATGTATTGCTGAAATCTGCATTAAAATCCGTTGAGTAGTTTAAAATATTTAAGCGAACACACAGCGAGAGTGAGAGACTTCCAAAAAGGAGGAGGTTTTATGTTCCACTGTATGTATTTTTTTATGTATGTTTGCCGATTGCCGTCAATTGAGGACCGATTTTGAAAATTCTTTTTGTAGTAGTAGTCAACACGTCTTCAAACACATCGGAAAAATTTATACACATAATTATATAAAATGGATATACCTATACTAATATTTTAAAGCTGAAGAGTTTGTTTGTTTGTCTGAACGCGCTAATCTCAGGAACTACCGAACACCTATTACTATTATATATTACTACCCGTAGCGTGATAATTTCCCCCCGTTTATGTAACATTCTACATTGGTGCTCCGCTCCTGTAGGTCTTAGCGTGATGATATATAGCCTATAGTCTTCCTCGATAAATGGGCTATCTAACACTGATCATCAGTTAACTCCGGTCCGAGTAACTTAGGCTACTTTTTTTAGACTAATTTTGTCTCGGGGCGTTACTCGCGCTACAACAATAACCGCGGGTAACACCGCGGAGTTCAGCTAGTCTATAATATTATAGTATAGATAATAAAGTACAATAATTTATTAAATTATAAATAACAGAAGAAAAGATTTTAAAAACTGTAACCCGACTATGAAAAAACTTTTGATAACTTTTTCTAGGTTACCTGGGTCATTATAATATTATGAATCCATTGACACCTCATTCAGTAAAATAGGTTTAGTACCTTAGGCACTACGGTGGAATATACAAACACATACATACAACATACATACATAGGTACATAAACTGACTAAACAATAATTCCCTTCATTTTGGCTTCGCCATAATCGAATCTAAAACCAATTCTAAGTATCTATTGCATAACATTTCACACTTCCATGAATATACATCATAATAGCCATGGGTCATTCAATCAGTGACGACAGTTTCCAAACAAATAGAAACATCAATCATAACACCATCTTTGAAGTTTGGAAGAGCTCACCATTTCTGGGTTAATAGTTTTTGAGCAATGACAAACATGGTAAACCTTATTGGAAATTAAAAGGCTATTGTAGTAATCACTAATGTCGATTACCTACCTACTTATAAACATAAGACACACAGATTCAGAACAATGATTTGTGGATAACATGAAGTCGGTTAATTAACGACTGTCCCGTGTGGAGTTTGAAGTCACAACACAGGGTGCGGGCTAAGGGCTCCCACACATAATTACGATGCGATGTGAAGTTCTTGGCGTTGCATTCGTGCGAGTTCGCAGACATTTGCGATGCGTTGCGAATTCCCAGTTATGTGTGAGCACTAAAAGCGGCGAGTTGCGGCCAAACCGTTGCACCGCTGATTCAATGAAATTTGACATAGAGATACATTGACTCTTGAGGAAGGACATAGAATACTCTTTATCGTGATAATTTGATAACAGTTGGTTAGGTATTTTATTATATTCTTTGATCACTGTTTATGAAAAACGTTACAGAACCATAAAAGTGTTTTTTTTTATCTAAAACTTCTTTAACCGCGGTAAGCACTTTTTGGTAAGTGAAAATCTTCAAGTTCGCGTCACCGCGTTACTGTCACCGTCAAATTATAAGTTTTCACTTCTATCGGCAGTCCTTATAACTGCCAAAATGACTCTACTCTGCCTGATGGAAAGCATAAGCAGAATTCAAGAGAGATGGTCACCATATTGATTGTGAATGCAGACAATGCAACAATGCAGCATGGTGACTCAGTCCATGGTGGGCTAGTGATGCTTTTGCATCATAGGGACTCCGGTCTTGCATTCATCAACGTAACACGACAGCACGAACGCTGTGATTTTACGTTGATCTTCTGTGCGAGGGTAGAATCACCCCGGATGAGCCGGCCCAACTGTGATGAAATCAGCGCAGCTCTACTACCTCTGTTTTATTATTTACTAGCTGAACCCTGCGGTGTTACCCGCGGTTATTGTCGTACCGCGGGTAACGCCGCGGGAAGAAGCTAGTCTAAAAAAAGTTGCCAAAGCTTCTCCTCAGATCATCATGTATCTGCCAGTGAAAGTCCCGTCAAAATCGGTCCAGCCGTTAAAGAGATTACCTGGAACAAACAGACAGAGAGACAGACCGACAAGAATCGTATAAAATGTTATTTTGGTATATGCATCGTTTATACAAAAATATGCAATTATTAAAAAGCGGTTATTTTAATATTACAAACAGACACACCAATTTTATTTATTTGTATAGACGTCGATTTCTGTGTTTTACGAATACGAGATCGGGTGTACTGTGTTACCACTGAAGTTATTTTTACGTAGCAATCGTCCATAGGTCAAGGTGGCCGCTTTCTGTCAGTGTTCTATGCCATAATAAAGCTATTAAATTATAATTACGTACAGCTAAAATGATTCAAATTCCATTAATTTACAAGCTACTTTGTTTATTTGCTAGTTGTCGCTTAAGACAATGGAAAATTTATTTTTGTATTGTTTAAGATTCACACTTTGTAACTATCGATTATGACCATGTTTATTCATCACGAGTTAATTAAAATCGATACTATTATCATCAATTATTTGCACGTTTTATTTATGTCGATTATGTAAATGAACCAGTTGTGTCTCTAGATTTACCTATCAAACTGTATTGATTACATTTATAAATAAAATGAATAATGCAAGATAATTTATTGAAATGTATTGATGATAACTTATTAAATAGTATATTGATGATGGAGGGGATTGTAACAAATAATAAAAAAAGTAAATTCTAAGTGACTTTTCATTATTTAATTTGGTGCAGCCGATCGGAAGTTATGCGCGTATATCCATTTTGGCGATTTATTTATACATATAGATAATTAAAAATATATAATTCTTTTGATAAAAAAACATGCATACACACCAAAAGATAGTATACATCACATATTATTCTATTCTGGGTGAGGATCAAACCCACAGCTTCTGACTTAGAAGTCATCACCACTGATAACTATATCAACAGGCTCGTCAAAAATGGCCACAACAAATGACTTAATAGAAGAGATAAGGATATCAACTTGTTAAGAAAGAAAATGTGTTACAATTTTTTTTATTTGCTAGCCTTGATGTGGAATTCGTACAAATCAGATATTGTTTTCGTAAATTAATTGGTCTCAGTTTGCACGAGAAAATTGCGACATGTCAGAATGAACAGATTAAAAAACCAACGTAAACATTTCTACGGCAAAAGATGCTTTGTCATCAAAATAAAACAGTGTTTACTGTACAGTAGAACTGAGAATATCTACGTCGTATGTACTGATACTCTACAATGATTGCATGCAAGAATAATTATAAAGCCGTGGAAAAAAAACAGCATACTCCGCAAGTAGTTGCCTCCGGGCTGATTAGTTCGGAAATGACTCTAAGTCGGTCTTGTGTTTTTCAACAAGAAAAAAAAGTAAAAAAACCGATTCATACAAATGTCAGATCGAATTTCATATTGAAACTGTCAAATAATTGAATCCATACTATTCAAAGAGTTATTGTATAAACTCTATGGTACTAATAACTTTTATAAATTCTAAAGTAACTATCTTTCCGTCTATTATGCATTTTAAAAAACTAAACCGCTGCAACGATTCTTATTAAATTTGGCACGGAGATACTTTGATTCTTGAGGAAGAACACAGGTTACTCTTTACCACGATAACTGACATACACGCGGGCGGAGCCGCGAGAAAAAATTAGTAAGAAATAAATACCTAATTATACGAATGTCGGGTCCAACTTCATATTGACACTGTAAGAAATAGACAAATATATAGTATATATGAATCTTTCGACTCACAAACAACAGTATTTGGTGCCATACGTATGACCCCTCCATGTGTCTTCATTAAGTACTCCGAAACAAATGTTCTATAATGTGTTGTTACTACGGTCACCACACTGCAAGTTCATTCGGGGACAGTCTCTATTTTTCAAAGTGATATATTTTTGTAACCTCATCACCTAAATCTGCCTAGATTTAGATGGGGAGTGAATTTACGTGGGCCGTTCGTGGTTGTTATTGATATAGTCAGGATATGGTGACGGACAAAACTGTTAATAAGCTATGTAAAAGATAAATTATACCTAGATACAGAACAAATCATTGTGGATATCACACAGTTATTTGTTGCCGATGAGAATTGAATCCACGACTTCTGGCATTCAGAGTCTGGCAAGCAGTCAGAGTCACTAAATGTAAATATGAAAATTAAACGCATTTTTACGGGAAGCTGAACATGAATTAGAACGTAATCGTACTTATAGTATTACATTTTCTGGTAACGCAAACATTGATGGTAAAATAGAGTAAATCCTTTCTAAGAAAAGTATCGACAAAATGAGTTTGTATTTACAAAGGATATAGGGCTTTAGTGACATGTGTGGTTTAGGTCAATGTGAGTAGTTTCTATCGGATTTTTGTATGTCGTTTTTCTGTGATTGCTACAATGCAATAAGCCTTTACAGACGAATCATAGCACGTATTTCGCAATAGCTTATAGTAGTTATATCGCGTTGTGGGCCATTTTTAGGATTCTGTATTCTGCACTAAAAACGGAACCTTCATAGGATCAATTCTTTGTCCGTTTGTCTGTCAGATTACCAAGACCCTTTTTCTCAGGAACACGGAGAAGTATCAAGTTGAAATTTGTATTACAGCACTGAAAAAGTTTTACGCAGTTTTCAAACGACAAAGTTAAGTATGTCTTTTCATGACTAAAAGTTTGTACGGCACCCTAGGTGCGCGAGTCTGGTTTTTTCGTTAAATAAACGTTTTTTTTCTTTGAGCGTAAGATAATACACTAATCACCGTGAAATCTTGCATAGCGCGATGCACAATTAGCAATTATGTCGTGGTCTGAGTGTCGTTCTTTGGTGAAATATATTTTACATTCATGTTCAAATCAATGAGTAGTCAACTCAAATCATTGCTTCGTTATAAATGTCTTGAATGATAAACCTTTTACAAATTTCTCTGAAAAATTAAATTTTTCCCGTCATACTTAGCTATCGTTACATAAATATATTTGCATTTACAATTATTAAAACAAAAGCGAGAAAAATAAATTGTCACATTTGCCAAAAAGACTTGATATGATTAAGACTTTAAACTAATTTATTTTCAGCATTGGCAACCCAATAATTAATTAATGTGTTTTTTTCTACGTTATTGAGCATGATGCATGCAAGCTTGCGTTGACGAAGTTATTTAGTCATTTGGATACGAGCCAAAATTAAAATTTTCATGCGATTCTTTCAAATCTGAGTGATTTAAACACCATTACTGGTTCATTACGGTAATCCTACCTTTTCTATATTAAGATTGTATAAATTATTGCGCTACTGTATTTATTATTAATAAACATATTATCCCCGGACTATTTGAACAATGTTTATATCAAATTATTTATTTACATTTCAAAATATATGGTTCGTGTAAGTAACTGTCGTCGTAACTTTTGTCAGAATGATCAATAAAAATATTTGTTTGTCATAAACACGCGATGAGTTTATGAATGTTCTTTTCAGAAGTCGGACGACAGAAAGTCCTACTGACTGACGGTTCTGAAGTGAACAGTTTTTTAGGGTTCCGTTCTTTTATTAACACGCTTTTATTAGCTTCAGCTGTATGTATGTAACAAAATCTTTTAACTTCGTTTTCACCTAGTTCTATGAGTCTGGTTAATTTGAAATTTTGCACAGAGGTCAAGGGCCGATTACAATAAAATAATGTAAAACAAAAACTAAAAAAAACAAATACTTTTTTTTTAAACTAAACAAACAGGGCTTAGTAAATGTACAAAACTAAAAAGTAGAATATAAATTATAGTTACAAACCTAAAAAACACGATTTTATAGCAATCGAACTAAAAAGTAGAAAATAATTTTCATTTATTACATAATTAATTTTAATAGATTAAATTTACCATTTTTAATTGATTTCAAAAAGGTCTCATTACCAGTGCACGAGTTTTTCTCCCTTTATCATCTCAAATTCTTTAAGTGGGGCTTGAAAAAGCATCTCAATATGCCGCCCTAGTGTGGATCACCATGCTGCATTGTTCATAATGAGGCTGGTGACCACCACTTCACAGAGTCCTTTCGGCAGCACTGTCTGCGAGATTATAATTTTTGTTAAGTTCTCCGTTTAGTCATTCTAATGTAAACTAATATCTTAAGGATAAAATTAAAGTATGAAGAATACAGCCCTTCAGTCGAACCAAAGGTTGCCTGGAAGAAATTGCTCTAAGCAGTAATGACGCCCTTTGTACATCACATTTGTTGTTAGTTTATGATCGTATATTGTTTGTAAACCCTGGTGTACTATTTATCTAGTACTCTATCACAATTTATTGTGATGAATATGATTACATACTTATAGATTTTAAATACGCGTAAATCAAGTTTGAATTGTCATTAAATATTTATGTTCCCCTGCGCTTTGATTCAAAGTCCTGACCATTAGAGTCCTATGTTTCAACAATATAGCAAAAGAAAAAATATACAGTGGTTCTACTGCCTTAAATTTAAAAACTCTTTTTGGGAGCAAGGTCTCACAGAGTGAGTAAGGATTCGTTAATTTGTTGTTAATTCAACTTTGAAAAGCTTTTTTGGCTTTCACAAACTTAATAACTCGTGTTTCAAACTCTCATTTTACTAACTTTTTCTGTAAATTACATCATATCATCAAGAAAGGTTATTAGCATGATAATTATCACAAAATAAATAAGTTATATAATGTTATATAATAAAAAGCAACTACTTCATTAGGAATATGTCCTGTTTCTCTGGGCACATTACAAACAGGCACGAAAATACCTAGAGTCAGAGCTTCAGTCGCGCCATTTATTTTGTTTTTATAAAATTGACTGCTGTCCTATGTATTTTTTTCAAACAGCGTTTTTATTGTACTAGGAAAACAGGTTATTTTTTTTTTTATTTAAAAAGGGGGCAAACGAGCAGACGTATCACCTGATGGTAAGTAATTACCGCCGCCCATGGACACCCGCAACACCAGAGGCGTCACAGGTGCGTTGCCGGCCTTTTAAGAAGGAGTACGCTCGTTTCTTGAAGGTTTGAAGGTCGTATTGGTCCGGGAATACCGCAGGCGGCAGTTCATTCCACAGTTTTGTTGTGCGACGCAGAAAGTTTCTTGAAAAGCGCACCGTTGTGGACTGCCAACCATCTACATGATGGGGATGAAAGTTTTGTCGCGTAGGACGATGGCGGAAAGAGGCGGCAGGGATCAATCCGAACCGGTTATAACTAGAGATGGACCAATTCTATTATAAAATTATACGGAACCCTTACTCAAGGTTCTGACTTTATCAAGGATGGAGCCTTGTAGCTTATATACCAAGCAAGGTTATTATTACAAAGGAAACTTTAAAACTATCCAGCGCGACCTTTATTGATAATACATATTTCATTTACATTACATTGCCCATGTGATTGATAAAATCTAACATTTATAAAGATTTCTTTCTCAAAAAAGGTTCGAGCTCATTTGAATCTGTCTAAGGGTTGAGAAAATGTTGCCTAGTACTATGGATGAGCAATAAAAAGTCTGATTTCTGACATAAATAATATTTTGGAGACTCAAGAAATGTTTTTGAGAAAGAATTGTATCTAGCACGAGTTACGGTTAATACAGAACTTTAAGAATTATACAAGAAAAAAACAAGATGTATATTAGTCTTGTACACAAACACATAAACCTACTTCAGTTCTAATGATGGGTGTACAGAAAAATTACAAGAACGATTGATGTTTTATAAAACACCATAGATCTCTCGTCATCTTCATATAATAACTTGTAGTACAACTCTCGAGGAAAATATATTTATGATGGAGAAAATATATGTGATTCATTTCATATGAAACTAGATTTATCTAGCGGCTTCGCTCATGTAAATGAAGATTGTGTCAATTTATCTCACATAGAAATCAGTTTTTTTTTACTTTTGCGACTTTTACACATTAGTTTTTGTTGTACAACGGGACTTATTTGCGATGAAAATATTTAAAAGTTTATTATGTTCTACTTCCCGACGTTTCGAACGGGTGCACTGGTGTAAGCTTAGCGACCCCTCGTGATGCGTCGTAGATATGGTAACGTTTTAAATAATTTTGTTTTTATTTCTTTACTACTTCATGCATTTATGTACATCGTCAGACTTAATTTAATCTATATAATACAAGAGGATGGTGATTGCAACAAACCGCTGAACCTAGAATCCTGAAATTTTGCAAGTAGCTTCTTTATATAACGTAAGTAAACACTAGGAAAGGAATTTTCAAAATTCCACCCCTAAGGGGGTAAATCAGGGGATAAGTCTGCGTGAGCGAAGCCACGTGCAAAAGCTAGTCACGTATAAGTCTCGTTATACAACAAAAACTCGTAGCAATGATTTTGACTACCTATTTGATTTTTGTGCAGTGGTAGTATGTGACTGTTGTGCTAAGGAACAAATATTTGCAATATCTGAAAATATTTAATTCGGAGTTTTACTTGTCGGGGATTTATTCTGTGTATCATGCGTTTGTATTTGCCAAAAGTATATAAATATTCTATCAGTTAATCTAGCATTTATAGTACAAGCTCTACTTAGTTGAAACCTAAATGACATTGTGTGTCATATGTCTGAAATAAAAATATTATTTTTGGATTAAAAAAAATGCATTTTCTCCAAATAATTTTGCCGTGGGAGAGCCACGCTTCGGCTTGCACGGGCCGGGTCGACCGGAGTGAAAGGCCTCACAGAAGACCGGTGTGAAAAAGTACTTGCGCTGTGTTCCACCGAGTGAGTGAGGATACCGGAGGCCCATATCTCAATCCCCACATCCCTTTCCCCATCACCCTAAGGTCGGCAACGCACTTGTGAAGCCTCTGGTGTTGCAGGTGTCCATGGGCAGCGGTAACGGCTTACCATCAGGTGATACGTCTGCTCGTTTGCCCCCTATACCATAAAAAAAAGAATAAGAAATACCGTGTGACCTTCTATGTAGCAGTGTCAGCAAATTTACTTCATAAGCTTTTGAAAGGGTAACAAATAAACAAAATCATGGTTACAAATGTATTACTACAGCTTCCGAAGACCTTCACTGGCCAATAACAGTAAATTATCCCATCGCTGACATGGTGACTCTAGCGGACGGTGAAGCGAGTGCATTACCACATAAATTCTCAACAATTGAACACAAAATTGATACCAATCGCTTGGATGGATCCGTTTTATGGGCATCAGAATAGCCGTAGTAGATATGGGTGGAACAGAACAGCAATTCTGGTTTCGTAATCCCTGTTTACTCTTAGTTTAGACTGAGATTTGGTTTTAAGGGCGTTAAAGATGAATACTATCTTAAAATTATGTCAGTCGGGTTATTCCAAGATGGTTTGTAAAGCAGTTAATTTATTAATATTCAGTCTGTTAGTGATTTCAGCCAGTGCAACCTAAAGTGTTAGATCAAGAGATGATCTGGCAAAATCAAACTTAAGTCACGGCTTTTCAGTTAAATAGAGTTTGAGTAAACAGTTGTTTTTAATACGTTTAAGTGTAATAAGCTAATTACTAAAAAACCTCAGATTAAAAAACAAGTTATTTACCATGTACCACTTTCACAAATAAGACGAACGTAAAGATACTTCAAATGCCAAAATCCATTGAGCGTGTTAAAGAAATAAACCAATATAAGAATCAATATGCACACAAACAAGAAAAAACTATAACCCGGCTATGTAAAAACTTTTGATGTTTATATAACCTACGTAACCCATTATTACGAATCTATTAGCACCCGATTCAATAAATCGGTTCAGTAATTAATTTAACGGTAGAATGTAAGACATGCATAGCTTGCCAAAACTATTACTTTTCCTCTTGATTTCAGTCGTGCAGTCAGGTATAATAAAGTTACACACTTTTAGTTAGATGTTTTAAGAATATTAATTACAAATTTGGAAAGAACTGTGTAAGTTATCCTGGTATCTTCAATTTATTACAATTCTGGAACACAGGACTGAGATTATAGATTGTTCAGGACCCTTTGCACTCGTTCTACTGCTCTGATCTACCAGATTTTGGCTGATAGATGTTTACTCTGTGCATAAATGTCCAAAAACTATTTGTACGTCGTTACGTCGTTAAAACTGTCTGGTCCTATTTCGTTTTATTAGCGTTCTTAAATATACGCGCTTACTATAAAACACGCTAGTACTAAGATGCAACGATACGTCAAAATGTTAAGTGGGTTCAGTTATTAAGATTTGCTGAGAATATCGAGTTTATATGTGTACTCGTTGATCAAAATTAGAGTTTATTATCCGTGAACAAAGTTGAATTTAGTTAGCATATGATTTTGATTTTTAAATAAGATTATGAGAAAAATACTCCAAGAATGTTTAGAAAAAAACAAGATAACTGTTTAGAAAATGTTAATTAGGCGATAAACAGAAAATAAGATTGATTAAAAATATCTTTGCTAATAAATATTTGCCTAAAGAAATCTAGCGATCCAATTAAATTGAAATTAGTATCCTCTTGACCTTTTATATTCGGGGGAAAAGTTTTTTGTTGATTTTTTGGTACATTGATTAAATAAAGAATCCCATTAACTACTTACTGACTAGTAACAGCTATACTGTGCTGTACTTCAGCGTTATTTTTTGATTATCATCCAAATCGACCGGGAGCGTGGCGTCTCTTGTAATCCAGCGAATCGGAGGTAGGGAATAGTAGGAGAGGCTGGTAATCTGTCATACAGGTTCCCCTAGTGCAGGTACTAGTCTCTCACATAGATTCACCCACTGTTTTTATGTAACACTGAGCTTATGAACTGATGTTTTCTTAACTGTTCTGTGTGAGAGAGAATTTATAAACGATTATTTTATATATTAAACTATGCATTGGTCAATCTAATAATCCTACATCTTGTTATGAAAGTTCTTTCGCCATTCCTTATATCAATATGTCCGCTAGGCATTATAGTCGATGCTGTTGGATTGTATTCTGTTTCCTGCAACTACACTAATGTTACCAACCTATAAAAGAAATTGTTATTTACTCGTATATATTTATGTAAAAGCGAAATTCCACTCCCTGATTAATCACGAAATCTCAGAAACTATAAACCTAAAAACTTAAAATTTGGCAGGTACGTTCCTTGTAGAGTGTAGATGCTAAGAACGAATTTTAGGAAACTCCTCCCCTAAGAGGGTAAAAGGGAGTTGGAAGTTTGTATGTAAGTCTTTTGTTTATGAAGTAAGAGACTTGAAATGGTATTTATGTATAAGAATTATCATATCTATACCAACTGAGCTTCGTGGTTTTAGCCATGGTACAACAACCACCGCGAGTAATGCCGCGGGGCAAAGCTAGTAAAGTGTATTCGTTATTCGTTATTAATTTTCACCCTTAGAGGTTTTAATATCAAATATATAGTTTCCCAAATTAAAATGGAATTTTCCAAATTGGTTCATAAAAGAGTTCATAGATATAAAAATATAATCGAATTCAGAACTTTTTTTTTGAGTTGGTTAAAATGTCTGATGTTTAGGTATATCAGAAAGTACTTCGACACGTGATTCTAATTCGAGTAGTAATTTCTTGTGTCCATTTATCGATAGTCTAAGTATGTTAAATTGTACAGTACCATTACGCCAAATACTTTGATTAACTTTTATGTAATGCTGATTAAATTTGTTGAAGTGCAAACATAGTTTAATTTGCCCTGGGACTAAATTTGTCTCTTCAATTTCAGTGCTTTTTAGGGTCATTGATTTTGATAATTGTGTAGGGGTATTAGTTCAAAAGTAGGTAGATATCTAATATTATTTTAGTAATTGGTCTTATCGTAGGCTGTGGTTGAAATATACTTTGCATAAATAACATACATTATCTGTGCAGTAGTCGTCTATTCGTTTGACAGCTTTATTCTAAAAAGTAAATATAATGTAAACTTAAAAAAAACCGTACTATTAAGGCAGAAATAATAGTAACAATTATACGACTATTCACGTTAAATTTATCATCAGATTAGCGTTAGCAACAGCAAACTTGTACGACACGACCTCTGATACTCCAATACTCTTTCGAGCGAAGGAACGATCGACCAGGATCTGGGGTTAAAAGTGTTTGTACACTCTCGGAAGAAGCCACCTGACGAAGTTGACTACAGCAAGTGGAGAAGTCGTTACTTCCAAGCCGGTCGTCCTTTCGGAAATTGAAAGTTTCTATGGTGGTTTGTGCGCTTTGCATTTGTCTCGGCCTGATCCCAAAATGAGGACTCTAGAGCCATATTAACACGCCAGTACACCAAAGATCTGCCAGAAGTCAGCATTGACGTAATCGAAGAATGACGAAGCCTCAGGAGAGGACAGCGTTACAACAGAACTGTTGAAAGCTAGAGATAAACCCGTACTGAGGAAGCTCCAAAAACTTTTTATCGCTGTTCTGTTCGAAGGGAGAACTCCAGACGCGTGGAGCAGAAGCGTGGTCATGTTATTTTTCAAAAAGGGTGACAAGACCAGGTTGAAGAACTATCGACCGAATTCGCTTCTAGGCCACGTCTACAAGCTGTTCTCAAAAGTCATCGAACCGTCTTGCGCGAGCTTTTCACCTAAATTACATTTACATACCAAATTTCACTTCAAAACGACATCAATCCAAGCAGATTCAAAATTAACTTCCAAGACTTGCGAGCGTTTTAAAAATATATGCACATACACTACTCAATCATCCAGTGATCAATTTTTGACCAGAAACGAAATAAACACATCAACAGTTCATCAATAAAAGTACTTAATATTACGAAACATATCACAGTAAATGTTTTTTGAAACCAATAACTGTTTTTAATATGTCTTTCGTGAGCTCAATAAAAGTATCAAAATAAATATTCGTCAAGTTTACATGTCAACGATTACAACACATTTATTTCTGCGTTCTGTTTTGCCTTCCACATTATGACTGTGTGTAATGTTGCAGTGCATTTAAATTTGTGTATTCTTTCTCCTTCAAACCAAACAATATGGTTAATAATGGCCCAGAAGGCAGTTTTGTTATGTTCTGAAAATATCCGGTTTATACCAAAGACAACGGATGGCGTAGAGGTGTAAGCGATCACCTTACTGTTTTCTAACGCACTCAGTGGTGTGCTTTCGATCCCGATATGTTTAATTTTATGTGTTTTTTTTTGCCTGCAACAGTGACTACTCAGTCTGATGGAAAGCATGAGCAGAATTCAATAGTAGTGGTCGCCATACTCATTGAGAATGCAGGCAACGCGATAATACAAAAAAAAATCACAGATACAGACTCATCTGGGTGATCGTTTCGTGTATATTTGTGTAGTCTATAGCAGCAAAGAATGTATTCTTGGTTTAGGAGTTGTTTTTAAAGAAAAAGTAAGATTTAAATTTGGAACAATTACTATAAGGGATACGTCATTGCCGCCTTCTACCGTCGATATACATAGATATACAGGACTTTGGTCATTACCAGGGTTATGTCAATTATAAGAAACGACAAGTCCTTCACGGTAAGAGGCCGCACGTTTGTTTAATGTTCAGCCCGAGGCTATCAGACGGACACAGTCTCTGCTGTGTTCATAAAAACTCGTCAAGGATTAGTATTTAGGACTATAACGTATTTATTTCCATATTATATATATACTTTTCTATGTTTACGAATGTGAATGTATTATGTGCGAAGAACTCCTTTTTTATCAGATTGTTTACACTTATTGCAATTGACAATTACGCTATGTAAGCGATATTATGTCATTAAAATATCTAAAGGCATTTTAGCACTCCCACTTTATAACCATTGTTTAAATACAATAAGTACAATTTTAACAAAAATAAAACCTCGATCGTCTCTATTTTTCTTAGATGCCATCATCAGATATTAATGTCCTTATCATGGTACCACCGTTGGGACATATCCTTTCCATTAAAAAAAGAATCACCCAAATCAGTCCGTAAACGACGAAGTTATTCGCGAACAGACATAAAAAAAAAAAAAACAAAAAAAATATATATGGTCGAATTGAGAAACCTCGTCTTTTTTTGAAGTCGGTTAAAAAAGAAGATAATTCATACGTACTCTGGTAGATATTCTGTGGTTTATAAATCAACTAAATATTTTGTTTTATTCAAAAATAACTCTCGGATTCATCCGTGTATTTATCCCTTATTTCGTGTTTCTAGTTTGAAAATTGACACACAACCATTTAATTCTTATTTTATGTTATAGGGGTGAAATTTACTAAAGAAAAGACTAAGCAATAATTGCCAATATTTTAAGTTTACAGCCAGAGCGGTTTTGCCTCTGCATTGATGAATCAGTCGCTTAGACAAGTACTTTTATAAGTAGAGATATCACATTATTGCAATTTAATTATAATTATGGCTTTACTTGTCCCACACAATCGACTAGTAACATGGGAAACGATGCCTGTGAATCCTTTAGTTTTCTGGTAAAAATAAGCTGGGCGACAAAATCTTTTCCGATACATTGTTATTGTATTATTTCTCCAAAGATAAGCTCAATATTTCACAGAGTCTAGTTAGCTGACGTTTCTTTGTTGTCATATGTCGTTCCGTTTCTATTTTATACGAAAATGAAAGCATTTATCTCGGATTTTGGTAAAAAAGAACCTCTATTTTTAGCTTCGAAATCAGATTTAGGAATTGCTTTTCAATAGAGAATTGTCCTTTGAGCCTAAATCATTTCGTTTTTATATAACATTGACAGGTTTAGGAAAAAGAAATATCAGTAACATCGGTTTTAAGTGCAAATACATTATTTTTATAAAAAAAAAAGAAAAAAAAAATATCATTCCTTTTATAATAATAATAATAATCCTTTATTTCGGAAATATATCCATAATGTGTTAGTATACAATAGAGCTTAAGAACTATGTTAGTACATGTAATTTACGTAGATATTTAAATAGTGGATTGTAACTTCTGTCTGCAACAATGACACTCAGGAGATGGTTAGGACTACCACGCTTCTGTACGCTTCAATATTTATATATATATATTTTTTTTATGTTTGGCCCTGCCCAAATTACTCTACTCTGCCTGATGGAAAACATAAGCAGAATCCAAGAGTGGTGGTCATCATACTGCGAATGCAGACAAAGCAACAATGCAGCATGGTGACCCACACCATGGCGGGCTAGTGATGCTTCTGCATCATTGGACTATTCATCACCTAGTACTTGGATTTTGGAGGTCTGGTGGCAATGGCTACAAGTAAAGATGGAAGTTCAGTAGTGTCGTAGTAGATCTAAATCCAAATCCTTGTTTGAGAAAACTGCTCGGTAAAAGGAAAATTTTAATCATTACAAATGAACAATTTAAGAAGTACAGATAAGATAAATTATTTTCTAACCTATGAAAATATTTACGTAAACAACGATGTTAAGTAAAAATAAACAAGTAGTAAAATATCTGTAGATTCGAAGTCAATGTTCTTTCAGCTTGTAATTTGTTACTTTTCAAATCTGTCACTCTAATGAATACACATAACTTCCGCTACATAACTTGCTGTGACAGAAAATACTAATAAAAATATGACTTGTGATTCATAACTGACACTATTCTTGTTATTCAATTGATTTACCATGCAGAAGTCGGATGTGAATAGCTTCAAATATACTGTAGTCTGGAGTAGTAGGAAGGGTAATCAAAATTAACGGTATTACAACTGGTAGTAAGATTGGTAGTAACTAGGGCAACAAAGGGTCTCATTATCTTTAACAATTTCTAATGATTTCCCTTAGAAAGGATATTTTGGCCTACATGACACGGTTTTATATCTTACTAGCTGTTGCCCGCGGTTCCGCCCGCGTGTATATCGGTGCAAATAGTAGCCTATGTGTTATTCTGATGTATACGCTATATAACTGTAAAGTTTCATCCAAATCCGTTCAGTAGTTTTCGCGTGAAAGAGTAACAAACATCCATCCATTCACCCATCCATACTTACAAACTTTCGCGTTTATAATATTAGTATAGATATAAGTAGCCTATATGTTAATCCAGGGTGTCAGCTTCCTGTATACCAAATTTTATCAAAATTAGTATAGTCGTTTGCGCATGAAGAAGTAACAAACATACACACTTAGAAATTTTCATCTTTATAATATTAGTGTGATTATAGTATATGTTTCAAGATTTATAATTTAGCCGAACTCTTGTCCAGTGTAGTATGCTACCTTAGTTGAATCCTTCTACACCCACGGGATGAATAGAATAATCCATTACTACAAATCTAAAAATCTGTTCCAATGCAAATACATAATTATATTTTAACAATTATTTTTACGGGAATTAACGCGATCACTTATTAAAAGGTAAAACATACCTCTGGTTTGCCTGAGTTTTCATACATACATAATTATATTAACGTGACGCATCTCCAAAATACCATCTGGTAATAAACTGATAAAAAACCAAACCATTAACAGACTGATTTAGATCATAATTGCATAGTTATAAATACATATAAGTATACACACACAAATATACACTACAGAACACGGACAGACTGACGACATCAGGGGTGGGCCCTAGCGTACTAATACCACCCTGGCGTGGTGGTCACCATCCTCATTGCGAATAAGCACAAAGCATTGCACAGTGTTGACGACTGGCTGAAAGCATGTTCTAAGTATGATTTTTATACATCTTTTATATTCTCTATGTTTTGTCTTAGATTTTTCTATTGTTGTCAGTGTTGTGTCAGCTCCAACAAACGTCTCGTTATTGTTATAATTGTGAAAATAAATCATTATTATAAACAAAAACCACCATCTATGCATTTCATGTACATACATATACCGTGGGAGAGACACGCTTCGTCATAAATGGGTCGACTCGACCGGAGTAGTACCACGGCCCAACAGAAAACCAGTGTGAAGTAGCGCCTGCGCTGTGTTTCACCGAGTGAGTGATGGTACCGTAGGCCCATACTCCAGTCCCTCCACACATCCCTTTCCACGTCCCCCAAAGGTTGGCAACTCACTTGTGACGCCTCTGATGTTGCGGGTGTCCAGGGCGGTGATACGTCGGCTCGTTTGCCGCCTATATCCACTCGCTCGCCAATACACAGTGTTTATTATTGCTTGTCTTACTTAATCTTAACTGCTTAATACCATGTGTTGTTCTGTATACGTCAGAAAAACGATTTTTCTTTCTTTCTTTTAATATTAAAAATAAATCATGTCAAACAGAACAAATAATAATAGCCGTCAATGTCAATAACCACAGATGATTCAGAAATTCCGCAAGATAAAGCTAAAATCACAAGCGGAATAGATCTAATATAGCTTATGAATATTGGTAACAAAATATGTTTTTGACCTTGGCTTAATTCGGGCCTGAAAAACAAGCAGCTTCTAAACAAACAAGACCATGGCTGACGCCTAAACACGGATAATGTCCCGTCGTTAAGAAACTTATAAAACGCTTTTGGAATTTTGATTCTGGCAAGAAAGAAAAGTTGCGATATTGAATTTATGTCAAGACTTTAAGTGTCAGACATTAGAGTTCCGAAGTTTCTGAATTTAAAAAGTAATTTAAAGTTCGAAAGCATTTTAATATCTGTCACTGGAATGTCATAGAGCGGTATTCGGGTAAAGAGTTTAATCTTCTTCTTCTTTCTTATATATAAAAATCAATTGCTGTTCGTTTGTCTCATTAAAACTCGAGAACGGCTGGGCCGATTTAACTGATTTTGCTTTTGAAATGTTCGTCATAGTCCAGTGAAGGTTTAAATGGTGAAAAATTAAAAATAACATGAAAATCCAAATGTCACGCGTACGAAGTAGCGGGCACAGCAAGTTATGAATATAACTTTCTTTATATGTTTTGCCAGGATTTTATTTCATTATTTAATAGATAGGTATTACAATAGCGATTCAAAAGGAACTTGTGAAAAATGATCTGCTTTATGATCTTACGCATATACGTACGCTGTGCAAAGCTCTTCCTCATCTCATCTCCTCTGAGCCGAGAGACGTTCACTGCTGGACCCCCCCCCAGTGGTTGCCCGTAACCTTCACTTGGTTAGGCTTTTTCCCGCTAGAGAACCACGCTTCGGCATGAATGAGCCGGCTCGACCGGAGTGATACCACGACCTCAAAGAAAACTGCTTTGAGCGCTTGCGCTGTGTTTCACCGAGTGAGTGAGGATACCGAAGGTCTAAACCCCAACCCCTCCCCACATCCCTTTCCCCATCCCTAAAAGGCCAGCAACGCACTTGTCACGCCTCTGGTGTTACGGGTGTCCATAGGCAGCGGACACCTGCAACACCAGAGGCGTGACAAGTAAGCGATTAGCTTACCATCAGGCGATACTACTGCTCGTATGCCCCCTATTCCATAAAAAAAGTTCATGGAAATAATTTGTGGGCAGCGTACCCACGCTCCGTCTTCCAGTACTTGGTCGCCACTCCGAAACCTTTTGGCCCCATCGGCCGTCTTGTCTGCGCACAATGTGCCTTTATTATGGTATTCTTATTTTATACAACGTAAATATTATTAAGATTGTTATTCTTATTTTATACAACGTAAATATTATTAAGATTTAGGATTAAATGGTCGTGGAAATCGAACCCACGATTTTTGCTTAGCAATAAGCAAGGGAAACCACTGAACCAATAGGATAGTCCATTGAAATGTTAAAGACACGAACATTTCTTTTAAATTGTATTTATTTAACCGAACTTCATACGACTTTTATTTAATAAAATGGGACGAATTTATGTTTACAATACCAGTCACATTAAGTTAGCGGCTGTCAATTAAACAAGATATCTCTTTGTAACAAAAGAGGAAAACATTTTTTCGCAAATAACATGAATGAAAAAGGGTCTCTGAAATAGGAGAGCAGGATCCAATATTTAGCGTTGAATTCAAATGATAAAAATACTCTTTTCAGGAACTCTTGTCATCCTCAAATTCCACTGATATCAAACGGTTTTTATCATAAAGAAGGACACTAGGAAAATTTTGAGCGTGACAATGTTCGAATGTTTTATTTATTTTAAGAGAAAGTTGTTTTGTTTTCACTGTTGAATGTTAAAAACCTTAAAACAATGCCAAGTGTTGTTTCTATAATTATAGCACGTCTATTGTATTTTGATCATTAAGGGCTTCCAAACATAACTGCGATGCGATGCGATGCGGCGTGAAGTTCTTTGCGATATATTCTTGCTAGCTCGCGTTGCGTTGCGTATTCGCAGTTATGTATGGGAGTCCTAAATTCTATAGTTGAGTATGGTATATACAATGATTTTGTCCAATTTTGCCTGTCGTGAATCTTGCTTTTTATTGTCATTGTATTTTACTGTGGGAATAAGATAAATGGTTCGGCAAAACCGGCGTTAAGTACTACATAAAGAGTGTGAGGTTTCCAAAAGCCTAATTCCCTAATAGCGAGAGCTCTTTAGACTTTATATACACTGACATCTTTACATAGTATATAAGTAAAAATTTAACAAAATAAAAAACTGACTTCAAGTACGACTAAATTGATCCATTTCTTTTAGATGCCATCATCGGATCTTAGTGTCTTTATCATGGTACCACCATTGGGATATGTCCTTTTCATTATAAAAATAATCATTAAAATCGGTTTATAAACGACGAAGTTATTCGCCAAAACACATAAAAATATACATATGGTCGAATGAAAACCTCCTCCTTTTTTGAAGTCTGTTAAAAGTGAAGTCGTTTCCACTGTATGTTCACTAAGATCTTTTAAACTACCCAACGGGTTTTATAACAACTCAGCGACAGATAGAGGGATTCCAGAAAAAGGTTTGTATGTATAATACCTATGTATGTTATAATAGATTTAGAATAGATTAACAGGTAGTAGAGCCACGCTGATTTCAGCACGAACGGGCCGGCTCGACCGGGGCGGTACTACCCTCGCACAGAAAATTAACGTAAAATGACAGCGATCATGCTGTCGTGTTTCGTTGGTGAGTGCGAGACCGGAGGCCCAATGATGCAGAAGCATCACTAGCCCGCCATGGTGTGGGTTACCATACTGCATTGTTGCATTGTCTGCATTCGCAGTATGATGACCACCACTCTTGGATTCTGCTTATGCTTTCCATCAGGCAGAGTAGAGTCATTTTGGCAGGGTCAAACATAAAAAAAAAAAAAAAAAAAAGAGGAAATCCTAGAATTTCAAAGATTTCCGTGCAAAGTTCATAATATAATGTTACTTAGCAAAAAGTTTAGTTAATCAAGTTTTAATTTCCGTCCTATGTTCTCTTTAGAAAGACACTTCTTTGAAGATAAATTGTGTTATGAATTACACATTGACATACTTGTGTTCTTAACTCAACAAAAATTTGTTGAAGAGAGTCTCTGAAAAATAGAGGGTTTTTTTTTTATTTTCAGAGGTGAATTTTAACTGTGCTATACAGTATTAGTTATCTCTATAGTTCAAAGTGTTTTTGTTAAGTAAATTTGAAGTAAGTGCTTACCTGGTTTCGGATTATTAGGAAGTCTCCGAAATACTAATATCATTCCTCGTTTGGAAGAAAAAGAAAAAAAAAATAGTTAAATTTTTCATCTAAAACTTGTATTCTCAGCCGACGCATGAAGGAAAATAATAATTGAATTTGAAGTTTTTGAAGGCAGAAGCATCTCAATAAACTGCCATAATAAGGGTCACCATGCTGTATTGTTGCATTGTTTGTTATAAGTGTGATGACCACATACTTTTGGATTCTTCTCATACTTTCCATCACGCAGAGTGGAGTCACTTTGGCAGGCTAACACATATAAGAAAAATATAGATTACTAGCTGACCCACGCAACCTCGTTTGCGCCTTATGTTGCCCGTAGCGTGAAAATTTTCCCCCGTTTTTGAAACATTGTTCATTGTTGCTCCGCTCCTATTAGTAGTAGCGTGATGATATATACCCTATAGCCTTCCTCGATAAATGGACTATCCAGCACCGTAAGAATTTTTCAAATCGGACCAGCAGTTCCTGAGATTAGCGTGTTCAAACAAACAAACTCTTCAGCTTTATGTATTAGTATAGATAACCAGATACAAAAAAAAAAAAAAACTCTTTAGTAAACATTATTTATCCTGAATAGGAATTAAATCGATATGCGTCAGCCCAAAAGTCTGTAGATTTTGATCTAGTCACGTAGTTTCTCAACGAAATTTCAGTTCAATGAAATAAACAATAAATATAATAGAATTGTTTCCTACTTTGTTTTCGCCTTTCGCGTTATTAAGATGGCAACTGACTTCGTATTTCTAGCTGTAACAAGTTCCAACTTGTCGGTAACTGCGGCTGTTTATTTGTCTCGTCTTTGTATTGGAATTGTCGTACAAAGACAGGGATATAATATAGATTGTATAAGGGGTTAAAGGTCATTGTACTTATTGTTGCTTTAGTCATATAAAAAACTAGAAAAGTATTATTTTCTTTCCGTTTGAAAGAAATTCATCATACAACGGCACAGGGTTTACGTTCATAGACATCATGGACGTTTTACCAGCACAATTTTAAAGTATTTCTCCCCAAACTTTTAAGTAGATGTAACCTAAAAACATCAGGTTGTTTAGTAACAGTACGTTGTTAAAGGAACATGAAGTGTCATTGAACTTTTTTTTTTTTTTTTTTTAATTTTTATTAAAGGGCTTTGTCGCTCTGCGACCACATCGCCCTGTGACAGTATGAATACATAAATTAACATCTAACATAGACATAACTCTACTAATTTATACAACATTCGGGCTTCCACCGACACAGGGTTAGCCAGAATACTATTACAAAGACCGATATTCATACCTCTCGAGACCCCTAACTGTTCCCTGTAACTTCTGTTTCTTACACATTCAAAAATAATGTGTAATACATCATCGGTCACACCACAGTCTTCACAGTTGGGAGATGAGACTTTGCCCATTAAAAATGCGAATTTCTTTGAAGCTATATGACCAGTTCGTAACCTTAAGGCAGTTACCAAAGCTTTCCTGTTAAGTTCTACATTCTCGATCCACGGGTATTTAGAAACTTGAGGCTGAATTGTACGGTACCAAATACCTTTCTCTCTCGATCTCTCATCAAAGTATTCTTGCCAACACATATGACATTTTTCTTTTACGACTCTTGTGTAGTCAGTATATAAAGGCAATACTTCTAATGTGATGCCATTCCAGCATGCTTCTTTTGCCAATTGGTCAACGAAATCACTCTCTGCAATGCCAACATGTGAGGGAATCCATTGCAAAACAACTTCCCTACTTTGTGATTGGAAATTTAGGATTGACTCCAATACTTGATAGGCTATCGGATTACCTCGCATATGCGAGGTACATCGAGCCAAGTGTTGCAAAGAGCTTCTAGAATCAGTCAGAATCACGAATTTATCATAGTTAATAGATTCAACGTATGATAAGGCTTCTGCTATAGCGATTAACTCAATGTGCATTATAGAAATATTGGAATCAATCATAAATTTGATTTCGCAGCCGTGGAGTGGGTCTAAAAATGCAGCACCCCCAGCTCGTTCGACTTTGGACCCATCTGTATAGATTTTATGGTAACTGTGATATCGTTCCTCTACAAAATTGACACAAATGTTACGCAGTTCATGAGGTTTATACAAATGTTTACCTTTGTTGACTGATGGTATAGAATCACAAACAACCCGCGATAAATCTATATTACTGACCCATGTTTGTAATGAGTACATCTCTAACTGGTTACACGAATGTAGCACCATCGAATCTAAAGATTGGAAAATAGATGTCAGTAAGGGACGTCGTTTGTTAGCCCAATAAGAAGAATGTGTACTCTCTGATAGTTCCTGTACAACAGTAATCGTTTTACTACCATTAAACGTCTTAGCTTTTAACCCAAATTTACAAGCCAAGTATTGCCGACGATGTTGAAGTGGTGGTAAGTGTAACTCACTTTCCATTGTGTGTATTGGAGTACTCCGGATAAAGCCTCCTATAATTCGTAGCGCTTGATTCTGAACTTTGTCGAGTTTATATAAGTACGTTTTACAACTATTATCATACAAGAAACTACCATAGTCTAATCTACTTCGAATGAGAGATATATATAAACGTCTTACATGTTTTTGATGAAGACCCCATCCCCGTCCGACTAGTACCTTTAAGATATTGACTAGCTTGGATACCTTCAAGATAGTCTCATTAATATGTTTTCTCCATCTTAACGAGCAATCCAACCACATTCCTAGATATTTTACATGGCTGACAGTAGAAAGAGGGACATTATCGATTTGGAATTCAATTGTGTTTCTGGAATAACCTTTCCTAAATATGCAGATTTTACTCTTAGTCGGTGAGATCACAAGCCCTAATTTTGATAACAACGAGCTGAGGTTGAGGCATGCATTTTGTAATTGCAGTGCTGCATCAGGTATCTTTTTATCTGATTTGTATAAAACAAAATCATCCGCGTATTGCAAGATTTCAACGTTTTGTATTTTTCCACAAATGTTTAAGGTTGCTATATTGAATAGTAACGGGGAAAGGGGATCTCCTTGAGCTAAGCCACGGCCGGTGGCTCTAGATAAATCGACACCATCAACGTCAACGTGTAATCGTCTATTTCTTAAATACGTCCAAAGGTATAAACAAATCCGAGAACCAACCCCATAGCCGTCCAATACTTTGATTAAACATACCACGTCTACATTATTGTATGCGTTGTCTATGTCGATGAAGCATGCAGCAGTTGTTAAATTTTTTGAAAAACCAGTTTGAATGTGAGAAACCAAACGTGTCAGATTATCTAAACAGGATCTAGATTTACGAAAACCTACCATATTATCTGGGAACATATGTAATTTTTCAAAATACCATTCCAATCTTTTATTTAAAATGCTGTGCAAAATTTTACAAAAACAAGAAATTAGTGATATTGGGCGTAGTGCACTATCTGAATTAATATCCCGACCAGGTTTAGGAATAGGTATAATTTTTACGTTACGCCACTGAAGAGGTACAAAGCTTTGGTTGAGAAATTGATTATATAGCGTTAATAAAAAAGATTTACCTATAGGTGGAAGGTTTGCTATCATAGAAAAAGAGACATCATCACTACCCGGTGCAGTGTCACTACTTTTTATAGAATTTTCTATTTCTTGAAGAGTAATAGGGGATTCCAAATGACTATTACTCGATTGAATCTTAGGCTGAGGTGGACAAACAAAATCTGGGGTAATATCCCTTAAGAGCCTCTCCATTTTCTCTTTGTTGATGTGTTGAAATTTATGGTGTGTATGATGACCCTTAATCCATTTCATTTTTCGCCAAAGTACTCTTGAGGAGGAGGTTTCATCCACAGACGAACAAAATTCCTGAAAAGATTGCGCTCTGGCTAGCCGAATAGCACGTTGTGCATCTCTTACTTTATTTTGGAGTATAACTAAATTACTAGGGGATGGACATCGTCGTAACTTGGCAAGAGCCAGGCGACGCTCAGCTACCGCCTTTGACAGCTCTGCGTTCCAATAGGGTTTAGGTGTAAATTTGCTGGTTATATGTTGGGGGATTTTTTTAAAAGGGATGTATAAATTCGCTGCTTCTTGTATGATCTTTTCAAATAAATTATAAAAATCTTGAAGTTGTGAGGGGACAGATATTGACGATAAAGCGTTTTCTATGTAAGACGAATATGCCTTCCAGTTACTATTTTTGAAATTTCTTTTTGTTCTAATTTTTTTAGGTATGTATATGCTAGAATATAACTTAATCATCAAGTGGTCACTGCCAAGATTTTCGTTTGTGGGCTGCCAAGTAAATAAGGTCGCCAGATCCGCTGAGATGAAGGAGATATCTGGTGATGATTGCTGTAAAATACCATTAACTAATCTAGTACGCGTAGGGCACCCATTATTTAAATAAATAAAATTATGATCTATCATACAATCGTATATCTGGTGACCCCTCCGATCAGAACGGCATGACCAGTTAGGGTGATGGGCGTTAAAGTCACCGAGAAGTAATGTTTTCCTATCAGAGAGGGAAAATAGATAGTCCCAATCATTTTGTGTTGTACGTACTGTGGATGGACAGTATACAGAAATTATGTTTTCTATGTGTGGGCAGTTAAGAACCTTAACATGTATTAGTTCTATATCCGGATTAGTGCAAGTAGTTAAACATGAGATGCATTGAATGGAGTTGTGAGTTAATATAGCAACCCCTCCATATCCATCATATCTGTCAGATCTAAATATATTATAATTGCTTATACGAAAAGCACTTCCTGGCTCCAGCCAAGTCTCGCTTAGGACTGCGATGTGTACCTTTTCTTGTAGTAAAAGAGTCTCGAGAGATAATGATTTCGGCCTTAAACTTTGACAATTCCATTGCATTATGACAAAATTTGTATTGACACAAGTACTATCCATAATTCACAAGGCTATTAAAAAGTAAACTAACAGAAGTACAACTCAAAATCTTTGACAATATCCAGTCTGTGCAAATTGAAACTACTTGTTTAATTTTGTATTCTAAGGAAGTCTTACTAAATATAATATTTTTTAACTGTATAAGAAGTGATAAAAAACTTAACTTTTCAGATTTGTTATTGGAAGTCTTACTATAAGTCTCTTTTTCAACCCGAGGACAGTCGTCTGAACTTGAGAACCCCGACGCATCTTTATTCCAGTTAGTCTCCGTGCAATCTGCGACAGTGGAAGCTGGGGGTGGGGGAACAGGTGTAGGCGCTCGTTGTTTCTTTTTTTTTCTACGTGCTTGCGTTGACTTAGGCTGATCCGCGATAGGAGTAAATAGTTGAGAAAAAAGACGTTCGCTTCCTGGGATATCGTGTTGATTATTCACGTGTGTACTCTCCGAGACTGTAATTCGTTGTGATTGTACTTTATCGTCTTCCCACAGATTGTTAGGACCTGTTAGGTTAGGAATCGGGCTAGGTGGGACATATATTGATAAGGCTTTCCTATAAGTACAATTAAACTCGGACATTAACTCCCTGATCCTCCTCTCTTTTTTAAATAAAGGGCAAGATTTTTGCAATGCCATATGATTTCCTGTACAGTTCACACATTTATAGGAAGTGGTGTCGCAATTCTCATGGCTTTTTGTGCATTTAGGACACACAACTTTTTTTGATGGACACATTTTCCACGTATGCCCGAATTTCCAGCAGCGTGAGCATTGTGTCACGGGAAATATATATGGTTCTACTTTCACCCTCATCTGCTCAATATAGACGTACCCAGGCAGTGATGAGGTTCTAAAGCCAAGGCGAATAGTTTCACTTTCAGTCCAATTGTGATTGATCGCACTCGAAGAACTCGACTCAATATTATTCCGCTTGTTTAGTCTTTTAACCGATACAATATCATAATCACATGATAAACATTTTAAGATATCAGCCTCTGAAAGATCCAACTCCACATTTCTAATAATTCCGTAAGAGATACCGACTTCCGAAGTTTTTTGGCTTCTCCATCCTAAATCCGCAAACGCTTTGCACCCTATAAAATCATCGACATCAGTTGCGCGTTCAAAAGTTATTATAATTTTATTTTGATTAACATATTTTATGCGTTCAATGCCTTGTATTTTGTTTTGTGTAAACAATCGGGCGAGTGCAAACTGTTTAGGTAAGGCTGTATTAAGTGTGACTGACACTTGAAATTTATCTTGCACTTCCAGACTATCCCTACGAACCACTTTATTCCTTTTATGAACTGTATTCCATTCCTCTGATGAGTTATCCTCTCTCGTCCTCTTGTTCAATCTATTTTCTTCTACCTCCATGTTTGTTTGTATTCGGTCACTGCATTCCATTCTGTCCTCCGTTTCATTCACAAGGTAAGCACTGTTGACACGCGTCCTTTGATATTCGACCCTATCATCGTCACCACAAGAGCGATCACTCATCGCGCACGAGCGGCGCCCCGGCCGTATCGGTCGGGAGCACGCTTATCGCAGATTTTATTATTTTACTGTGTAACGCAGCGTTAAATACACGACCTAATGACACAAGGACGCAACGGCGAGTCGTCATTGAACTTATTAGTGTAAACAGGTGTGGAGATAGTGTTATCAGACGTCTCTTTACGGGCGCGTAATGAAGCGAAACTGTCACTTTGAAACTTAACGCGTCAGGCCCATATTGATACCAGTGTACCGTATTAGGGTTATAAGTTGTAGTTTTATTTAAAAAGATAACTCAAGAGCTATGAAAATATCCTGTATTTTTATATATGAGCCTGAAAAAGTGACTGACTCTGCCTGAAGAGAAGCATGATTAGAATCCAAGAGTAATGGTCACCAAACTCATACGACATGAATGCTGACAATGCAACAGTGAATGGTGACCCACAATATGGCGGCCTATTGAGATGCTTTTATATCATGGTGACTTTACAAACATTTACTTAATAGACATAAATAATACCAAGCGTCAGGTAGAGTCGTTACACCCTGGGAGAGCCACGCTTCGGCATTCATAGGCCGGCTCGACCGAAGTAATACCACGGCCTCACAGAAACCCGGTGTTAAACAACGCCTGCGCTGTGTTTCAACTAGTGAGTGAGGGTTTCGGAGGCCCATACTCCAAACTCTCCCAAATCCCTCTCCCTATGCCCCAAAGGCCGGAAACACACTTGTGATGCCTCTGGTGCTGCGGGTGTCCATAGGCGGCGGTAACCGTTTACCATCAGGCGATACGTCTGCTCGTTTGCCCCTATTCTATAAAAAAAGGTAGGTGCACAGAGGTTACATACATATTGTATTGTAAGCTAAACTGTAAACAGTTCAAAACTTATTTACATGCATACATACACATATATAGATCGAAATATAAACATTAAACATACATATATAAACATATATGTACATTTACAGATTAACATATAAATAAACCAGCTGTTGCCTGCGACTTCGCCCGCGTATATGTCGATTATCGCGGCAATTAGTAGCCTATGTATTATTCTGATGTATAAGCTATATTACTGTAAAGTTTAACCCAAATCCGTTGAGTAGTTTTTGCGTGAAGAAGTAACAAACATACACACTCACAGACTTTCGCCTTTAGATATTAGTGTGATGTGATGTGATATTTTATACTATCAACATCGATAAGGTAAGGTTTGCTATGAAGAAGATAGTTCTGTCAATAAAGTCTGCCATTTAAAATGGGAATATGATTTTCTTTGTTTGATACGTTTGTAAGTTCAACTACTTTCTTTTATGACCATCTATTTTTAGATTAAATACAATAATAAACACAAAAAAGTTATTTAATATCTGTTTTCAAGTTTAACTTGTATTACCAAAATAAAGACAATAAAGAATAAAGTTCTTACATAAAACTTAAGGGTCATTTGTTGTTCTAAAACTTTTCCAATTGTAAATACAATCGATAGATATCTTATTTTGTGTAGCAGCTTTAGAAACTTTTAGGTTATTTAAATTGAATTCATTTAAAAAATGCATCATCAACTTTATTGTCATCATCGTCACCAGCTTTTAACAGTCCACTACTAGACATAGGCGTCTACTTATAAAGAAGGTATTGGATTACTACACCACTCTAGCAAGATGAGTTTTAGCTTTATATTAACTTCAATGAATATAATATAATAATAATATATAAATTACTAGTTATAGGAATAATTGTCCCGCGGCGTTACCCGGGGTACGACAATGACGTCGGGTAACACCGCGGGACAATTATTCCTTAGATCATCAGCTATGTGGCAGTGAAAGTCCCGTCAAAATCGGTCCAGCCGTTACAGAGATTACCCGGCACCAACAGACAAACAGACAAATAAAAATGAAAAAAAAATGATATTTCGGTACATGTGTATACATATGCATTTATTAAAAAGCAGTTATTTTAATATTGCAAACAGACACTCTAGTTTTATTTATTTGTATAGATTTAAAATTGCCAATTACAAGGATTTCATTTATTTGCTATTTTTACTTTTAAGTACAATCTAGGTAGTAACAAATCATGATTTTTTAAATAATGCAATTTTGTTAGATCAACATATAGGAGAGGATCCGATAAGAAGCAACCTTTACCCATCTGTTAAATAGATGAATAGTATATTTTTATAAGTATACAAGATATTGCCCGCGGCTCCGTTGATTCTTGAAATAGGCTACTATTTACCGCAATAAATGACATAAATACCGGTTTAGACGCGGGCAAGAGCTTGTATTATTGTAAGAATATAATAAAATCATTTCAATTTGTCACAGAGGTTTGTATGGAGTCAGTTATATAAGATTAACAACAGATATATCATATGGATAAGTACCATAACACCTAGCTGTGCAAACTCTGCAGTAAAAAGGTGGAATATTAATATTGTCTTCGTAACGATTCACGTCAATACCTTAAATGTGTTTTTAAATCACCTTAACACCTCCCTTAAGTGTCCTTTCGGTGTTTTTATTTTTCCAATGACATTATTTACGTATATTTATAGGTCCCACGTTAAATGGAGTGAGAATAATGTCATTCTGATATGTCTTAGACAACAAGCTTATTGTAGTTATCATTGCTACCATCCATTACTACCTGACTATTGGAGCCAACCGAGCTGTTAGAATTAAAATAAAGCTTTGTTTGATACCAAATCGTCTATTTGGTGTACGCTCTGGAAATGTCCCCTCTATTATTGTATGCTATAAGGTAAATGTAATTTGTGGTGACATTTAGGTTATTTCAAAGTTGTCAATGTTCAGAAAAATGTAGTTATCACGCCCGGACGTGTGTTTTTTTTATGGTTCGCCCTACCAAAATGACTCTACTCTGCCTGATGGAAAGCATAAGCAGAATCCAAGACTGGTTGTCACCATACTGCGAATGCAGACAATGCATCGGTCCGGTTGGCGGCGGCGGGCCGGCCTATTGATTGTTGTAAAATCCTTCCAGAGCTTTATCGGTAATTGGAATAATTCACTTTGGAAGTGTTGTTTGATGTGGTTGACAGTTGTTTACCTGCGGGGGTGTATCAACATAATACTATTAACATTAACTTCAGTTGCAGACGGTGTCATTTCGCGCCGGTATAATTAATAAAAGGAATTGTAAATTATGATTAACTAGCCTTCGTGTTGAATTTTGAAACGGTCACGAATGTTTTGGGCTAATTAATACATTTACTGAGTGTTTGTTTGTCTCGTTGTTACTTGTTTCGGGAGTCGTAGCGATACCTCGTGATTCGGAACATAGATAGAACTCGTTAGAAAAGCTTCGGTTTGAATTTGTTTGAAATTGTAAACGGATTGTGGTGTGGGTGATGCTATCTGCGTGATATTTGACACGGGGTCCCCTCCAGGCAGCCAGGAGTGAAGAACCCACCACAAAGAAGGCCAGTTGTTTTGTTAGTTGTGGTATTTAGAGGTGTGGCGCCTCTTGTGGACCTCCGTTCACCGGGTGATTGGTCTGCGACTGTTTAGCTTATATCTATTGGCCGTATAAGCCTATTCACAAGGTTTCCTTCCTTCAGGGGTAACGCCTCAATTGGTGGACGGACTAAACACTTGTAATTAAGTGGACAAATAATATACATTACGAGTGCTTTTTGCGATCGCTACGTTAGTTTCTACTACTCTGAGTGTAGTGGGTTCAAATCCTACATGGGACAACACTTTGTGTGATCCACTAATTGTGGTTCTCAGTCTGGGTGTTCTTTGTGTGATATAGTTTTTTAAAAGTAATATTCGTTTTCTGTAATAAAAAATCAAGAAACTTGAAAATTTATTAATATTTCTATTGTTTTGAAAAAGTCATGAAAAAAATTGATATTTATCTTTAAAGCTATGCGAATGAGTTGATTTTCTTGCTACAATACTGTATTTTAATACCAGATGATGTGAATGAAAACGTTTACGATTTTTGGTTGACTTGTTCGAAACAA
Organism: Spilosoma lubricipeda; assembly: GCA_905220595.1. NCBI lineage: Eukaryota > Metazoa > Arthropoda > Insecta > Lepidoptera > Erebidae > Spilosoma > Spilosoma lubricipeda. The sequence continues at coordinate 3,404,043 of HG992296.1, forward strand.
ACAAAGTCACATTTATATTTATAATATTATTAAGGATGTCAGATTATGTTAACATCTTACAAAAATAGTCATTAGGTCAATGCCTCTACGTCAAAGGTGTAGAAATACTGAATTGAATTAATTTTACGCAACTTGCTAAACAAGTTTTTTTTGCAAGTTATTCTATCTGATTTATTGAGGCGCCATTTTAATTATAATTTTTAACCATCTACTAATCACTACTATATAATTAATGTGCATATGAAAACTAGTGTGATCACATAATAGTAGATTTATTATAACTTTGAGTAACTACAATTAGTAAAACCGAATCGAAAAAATGGGATATTTTTTTTTATTGGCTGAGCTTTTGGTCAAGTTTTTGGTGTCATTCCGGACTTAAAAAAGGTCAAATATGGTACTAATCCCTGCTATACCCCTACCATTGTAACTTTTGTATACCAGAATCAACAGTAGCGACCTATGAACACACAAATTTTTAACACTCGGTAATCTTGAAACTTGAAATTAATCAGAAAAAAAACTGGACGAGTTCAAAATATATTTAATAATAATAGAAAATATGTACAGGCTAGGTCAGACAATAGGTTTTACGTAAAACATGTTAATATTTTAACCGGTTTTGTCTAAGTTTCGTATACACATAGATTGAGCTACTCTAAGACAATCATGTGGCAAGACATTTGGACCAGGTCGGTAGTAGTAATATTAAGGCCACAGAAGAAACTAGTATTAGTTTTATTTTCAATTATTGTATATATAAGTATATAAGTATATATATATATATATAAGTATTAGTTTTCAATTATTGAGTTAGGCTTTTGAAGCTTGATTCTGTCCCTTTCTTAAATGCCCCATCCTCTAAGAATCATTTCTCAAAGAATAGTAAAGTTTTGGCATTCTCTTAATGTTTTTTTGAAAATAAACTGAGTTTCAAATTACTTTAATTTGTAATTTCACAACTAAGCAAGTTTTGCTATGTCCAATTTATATTCAAGTGTCACAGAGTTTGGCACTTAAGACATCTTGAAATGATAGTCACAAGAACTTTTAATCTCGATTTGATATTATCGTGTTTTCTTAAACCATTTCGAGATCATTGCATTGATATAATTGGCCTTCACTATTTGCCAAACATCTAAGAATCGGAATATGTTTTTAAGTCTCTCTGTTTCTCGGTCAAGGACTTTTTTACGTTTCAACACGTAAATAATTGCGCCTAATTGCGTCCTTATTAAAACAGCCAGTTAAGATCATTTTTCCTTTGTACTTCCGTGTGACTTCCGACGTTTCGTAATGGAAATATTGACTGACGCAACCTTTTTTCCTAATATTCGGAGCAGTGTCAAACCCGTTTTCGTAGTTTTACGACAAAGCAGTGTTGCGAAACAGATTCTTGACCAGCGAAAAGTGGGTAATAAAAATACGGAACGCAACTTCAATAGCGTAACGCAGGTTTTAGTATCCTTCAGTGTCAAGGGATTTAGTTTTCTTACAAAGCTTTAATATGTAATTAATGCGGTAGATTTAAGATTTATAAAGGAATTGATTTAAGGCATTATACAATACTTTTTAATACTTTCTAACGTTTTTTATAGGTTGTTTGCCAAACATGCCAACTGCACAGAACATATTTTTACTAGATTTTGCCCGCAGTCACGCCCGTGTGTATGTCAGTTATCATGGTAACGCACGTAGCCTATGTTCACATTCAAGAATCAAAGGATCTACATTGTAAATTGCATCCAAATTGATTCAGCGGTTTAGAAGTGAAAGCGTAACTTTCGAATGATTAGTATGGAAAACTAATTCAAATATGATATGCTCTATGCACCGTTTTGTAAAAATTGAAATACAAAGTATTTACTTCAATATTTATTACGTAACTAAAGCTTTAAAGATAGCAGGGCCACGCTGATTTTAGCACGAACGGGGCGGTACTACTCTCGCGCAGAAGATCAAACTAAAATGACAGCATTCGTACTGTGGTGTTTCTTTGGTGAGTGCGACGCGGAAAGCCCAATGATGCAAAATCATCACTAGGCCGCCATTGTGTAGGTCACCGCGCCGCATTGTTTGCATTCGCAATGAGTATGGTGACCACCACTCTTCGACACATCTTGACAATGTGCCAACCTCTATGTATCGTTTGGTTGATCTGAAATTAAACTATACCACGATTGGTGTAGATAGATCATTAGTGCAAAAATATTGATTGAACTTGTTATTAATATTTGTCGTCTTTCTTTTTCAGGTGTAAACGGAGTCCATGCAAGTGAGTCTGTTTAAATAAATTATGACACTCCATCATCTATTTACCATTCTCAGATTGTAAGGGCATTTCTCATTATAATAAACTAGTTGTTGCCCGCGGCTCCGTCCGCGTATATGTCGGCTATCGCGGCAAATAGTAGCCTATGTGTTATTCTGATGTATAAGCTACATTATTGTAAAGTTCTATCCAAATCCGTTCAGTAGTTTTTGCGTGAAAGAGTAACAAACATCTATCCATCCATCCATACTTACAAACTTTCGCGTTTATAATATTAGTAGGATAATGTATGTACCAAGTGCGTTACCCAATTTTGCGAGCACTCCTTAAGCTTCAAAGGAATTTCTAATTATGTAAATTGTTGAGCGATATCTGCCATTTGCCAATAAAGAAACTTTTTTATTACTGACCCGCATATGATTATGGAAATATGAGTACTATCAGAAAAAATATTTCAAGAATTTTGTTAATAAGAAATATATGCAAGATTATAAAATGTAATGAGACCGCCGCGTTGGTCTAGCTATTGACGTATGCGAATGCCGATCCAGAAGTTTCAGGTTCGATTTTAGGATCGGACCAAAAAAGTTTTATCAGGTTTATGATAATGCTTAATTACCACCTTCAGGTGGTAATTATTGCGGGTGTCCATGGGCGACGGTAATCGATTACCGGTGATACGCCTGCGTGATTAAAAAAGAAAAAAAAATAGATTATCCGATTATTAATGAATAAATTAGATGCAGTTATCATTCATAAAATTGATTCGTAATCTATTTGCAATTTATCGATGAATGTAGAATGTGTAACAAATAACGACATAATATGCAAATCTTATTTATAAATTCTGAATAAGTCATTCTTTTTAGAGTTCATGCGGTTAGCCCGCATCGCATCAAATCACATGCTAAAAGGCTCAAACAGAATGTCACAAAGTAATTAGAATAGTTCTAAATTTGAACATCACTGACATTAGACATTTGTGTTGCTACTATTTAAAATTGTCTGCTTCAAACGTTTTTTATAATGAAGTGAACAAGCGCAAAGGTTTTTTAACTCTCCTAGGTTTCAATTATAAGTATCTGTTTTAATTTTAGAGAAAATTAAATAGGAAACGACGCTTGCTACAGGAAGAGGCAGAAATGTCTATATGCGGCTTTAGAGCAGCATTATTATTTTGTTCCGATGGCGGTGGAGGCCATGTGCAGTTGGGCTGCTGACACTCGGAGGTTTCTGGGGAAACTGAGCCATAGGCTTGCGGAGCTTAAGGGTGACCCCCCGTTCTGACTCGTTCCTGGTACAAAGGTTGTCCATTGCCATTCAATGCGGCAATGCTACATGTATAATGGGTACTTTTCCAACGGAGGGTTTCAGGGATGTATTAAATGACCTGCAATTATTTGTCTTTTAATTATTGTATCTATTGAATTATATGGCTTCTTTAATCTAATTTGAAAGATATAAAATTTTAATACTTCCATTAGATAACTAATAATATGTGAAATAAATTATAAATAGAAAAAACTAACTTAAAATAATCAGTTCTAGGACAAAGACAAAGATAATGGACATTTTTTTAGAAATCCTCTGTAAGTCTAATGACTGAAAAGATTATGATTATGGCCAAAAGCAGCATGATCACTTTTTAAATGAAAAAGTAAATGGTTTAAACATTTAATAGCTAGGATGCCACATACTGACAAAGAAATACAGATAAACATGTTACACTAACTTTTCTATTTTAGTGTCGAAAGTTAATAAAAAATTTAAAATAATAAAACTGAGTTCAAGGTTCGACTCGATTTCTCTTGATTGCCATCTTTAGATCTTAGTGCCCTTATCATGGTATCACTGTTGGGATATCTCCTTTCCATTAAAAAAAGAGTCATCAAAATCGGTTCATCGGTTCGAACAAACATAAAAAAAAAAAATGTGTGTAAATGGAGAACCTCCTCCTTCTTTTGAAGTCGGTTAAAAACAATCTATTCTATACTAATATATAAAGCTGAAGAGTTTGTTTGTTTGTTTGTTTGTTTGTTTGTTTGTTTGTTTGAACACGCTAATCTCAGGAACCGCTGGTCCGATTTAAAAAATTCTTTCGGTGTTGGATAGTCCATTTATCGAGGAAGGCTATAGGGTATATAACATCACGCTACTACTTATAGGAGCGGAGCAATAATGAAGAATGTTTCAAAAACGGGGGAAATTTTCACGCTACGGGCAATATAAGGCGCAAACGAGGTTGCGTGGGTCAGCTAGTAGATTATAAAAAGGGCGCTAAAATTCCCACGCCAAATATCAATTTCAAATAAAGATTTTTATATGTAAATTTTTTTGTACGAAGTTTTAAAGTATTATTTGCCATAATTTTGATAATACGGTTCCCGTTTTAATCAACTCACTTTGAGTTTATAAACGAAATAAATAAACCCAGTTTAGAGATCCGCAGAGGTTATGTAAGCTTTACCGTATGTATCTGTTTTTCTCTTATTCTCTTTATTGATTTGGTTTGTTTATATTTTAACCAACTTCAAAAAAAGGAGGAGGTTCTCAATTCGACCATATACATATTATATTTTTTTCATGTGTGTGCCCGGATAACTTCCTCGTTTATGGACCGATTTTGATGATTCTTTTTTTAATGGAAAAGAAATATTCCAACGGAATTCCATGATAAGGACACTAATATCTGATTATGGCCTCCAAGAGAAATCGAGTCGAACCTTGAAGTCGGTTTTATTTTTTCAGAATTTTGTTGTTTTTGTAGCTTCTTATACCACTACGAGCTACTGCAGTTTCGACATAAACCGAGACATGTACTATTTCTGATCTAACTTCCTCCCTACGTTTTCTCTATTTATTCTTTTCTGGTAACAATTAAATGGACAAGAAGTGCTTGGCAACTGACTGAAAAGAAAACAAAACCGGGCCATATCCTTTACAATATTACACATAGCCTATTTGGCATTTGACAATGAAAAGCCACATTGCGGGTGTCATAAGAAATATTATAATCCGACTAATGATTATTGCGATTACCGACGTACACGCGGATCCAGCCGCGGGCATAAGCAAGTATGTAGAAATAAATGTATAAAACCAAAAGTTGGCTGCGCTAAATTTTCACGCCATTTTTCATGATCATCGTTTTTATTGCGTCTACTTTTTACGTAAGTTTAGTTAAAAAAACCCGAAGTTTAGTGGAATTTCTGTTTTTTATAGACTGCAAATTAAAAAGTTTTGATAAGAATACCATTGAAATAATGAGTTCGTTGGAATTTTTCGGTAATACATTTTTATGGTGTAAGTTTTTATTCCTTAATTTAGTGAGGAATACTTTTGATTTAAACGGATGGTTTTTCATGTAATTACTTTTAGATGCCAGTACTATTATTTTTCATTTATGGTCTGCTTATGGCTAGCTTTTTACCCGACTAAGGCGACAAAACAAGGGAGGAAGCAGTTTATGTATATCCTATCGTATTGTCTCAACTACTGAACCGATTTTAATGAACGAGATGTCAAAAAGTTCAATATAATGACCCGGGTGACATAAGCTACATAAATTTGATCAATTTTTTAACATAGTCGGCTAATAGTTTTTAAACTTTTTGTTCTTGTTATCATAAACTATAGAAATAATATAAAATATGGCTCCCCGAATTGTTATTCCGTCTGAATGAAATTGTTTAGGTAGGTACAGAATTAATTTTAATACCGTCTTCGTCTATGAATCGAGTGATTTACAAATAAGATTAAGTTTTACTATTAATCAATATTTGAATATTTTATTTTATTGTATTTGGGGGCAAACAAGCAGACGTATAACCTGATGGTAAGCGATTACCGCCGCCCATTGTATTATATTATATATTATATAAATACCCGCAACACGAGAGGCGTCACAAGGGCGTTGCTGACCTTTGAGGGGTGGGGAAAGGGATGTGGGTAGGTTTTGGGGTATGGGCCTCCGGTATCCTCACTCACTCAGTGAAACACAGCGCAAGCGCTATTTCACACCAGTTTTCTTGAGGCCGTGGTATCACTCCTATCGAGCCGGCCCATTCATGCCGAAGCGTGGCTCTTCCACGGTAAAATCTGGTATTCCATGTTCTTAATCTGTCACCATAATGTCAAACGTTTCTGTGATACGTACATTTATCATCTTCCTGAGTTGTTTGATGAGAAATAACTATAGATATAACTCCACAGGATTTAAGTTCAAATTCGGAGAGGAAAATACAAAACGACTGGTAGTTACTGCCAAGCGCTACGTAAATCGAATTCAAAGGGCCTAGAAAAATGCTTTTACGCGCCTTAATCAGACTTTCACAATATAATTGAATATGCTCTATCGTAGTGGCCTTTCAGACACCATTTCGATAAAATATACAAAGACAGGAGAGGGAATCTAGGTCTCTAGCCTCTTTGAGCTAGTATAGTCTTACTTTACATCTACGATATCATTTGTCTCTTCAACTAAATCTCCATTCGAAAATTATTATATTCAAGAGACAGGTTTATTTAAACCGTGGCCTAATGAAAATAGTAATGATATTCTAAATAAAGTATAAGAAGATGATTACAATGATATTCTTGGGTTAAAGAAAGCAAATGAGCAGTTAGATTACTTGATTAGAGTCCTTCTAACTCCTTAGTGCTGGTTTAGTGGCCTGGTTAAGGTTTGTTAGCTAAATTCCTGCTAAATTCGTCACAAAAACACTCAACATATAATAATTTGAAAGAGAGTTGGCCAGGAGGATCATGCTTCGGAACAGTTATTAAGTAACAGATTTCCTTTTGACATCCGAGGTTTTTATTATAAACCGCTCAGTAAAATATCCAAGAATCGTGTCCAAGCATCTTGGCCTGATATTAAGTGACCTACATACTGCATTTCACTGCATTTTCCACAGAATAATGGCATATTGAGTGACATTAGCTTGACCCCTTATTTTATGTAAATATTTGATCTGTTACAGTAATATAAAATTGAAGATATTTATTAAAATTTTCATTCTCCTAGATATAATACGGCATATTGTTTGCATACTTAGGAAGATGATAAATGTATGTATCACAGAAACGTTTGTCATTATGGTGACAGATTCAGAATATGGAATACAAGATTTTATCGTGGGAGAGCCACGTTTCGGAATGAATGGGCCCGGCTCGATCGGAGTGATACCACGACCTCACAGAAAACCGGTGTGAAATAGCACTTGTACTGTGTTTCACCGAGTGAGTGAGGATACCGGAGGCCGACCCCTTTCATCATTGAGATGGCATGAATGGACCGGCTCGACCAGTGAAACCATGGCCTCACAGAAAACCGGTGTGAAATAGCACTTGCGCTGTGTTTTACCGAGTTAGTAAGGATATGGGCCCACCCCTCCCAAACCCCACGGAGGTGTTCCGGCCAAGGCGCACGCCGCCTCGGTGGACACCGTGCGGTATCCGCGTATGGCTCTGACCGCCAATACCCTCTGAGCCATCCTCCTCCCCATTCCCCAAGGGCCGGCAACCGACTTGTGACGCCTCTGGGTTATGGGTGTCCATAGGCAGCGGTAATCGGCATACTATTCAAGAGTATCATAAGAGCCGACTCAGGAAGAAAACCACTCAGGATAACAGCAATCCAAAAATGAGGAAGCTTAGAACAAATCCTATGCCTATCTAACTAACTGGAGTGGCATAATAAGCCAAAACCTCCTCTCTAAGAAGATATCTAAATCCAACAGTGTACTGATAATGGTTTTTAATGGTGAGGATCATAGAGGAGTATGAGATCCTGAGATCCCCTTCTCCCTTCCTCTACAGGACAACACATGCTGGTCTTTGAAGTCACCCTTTTAGAGTGATAGACGTACGCTCTGGAACGCAGCGTTTCGGTTCTTCCTTCTTGTGCCGAGCGATCAAAACATAGAACTCACTTTCACCGCACGTGTTCCTTTCCCATTATGATCCCGGGCCCTTTAAGTGGGGCGTGAAAAAGCATCTCACTAGGCCATCTTAATGTGGGTCACTTTGGTGCCCTGTCCACGTTCACATTGAGATGGTGACCACCACTCTTGAATTCTATTCATGCTTTCCGCCAAGCAGAGTAGTGTCATTTTGGGAGCTTGATCATAAAAAACCTAACCGCAGTTGCAAGAAGAGACATGTTCTATGCGTTTATCATTCCTGTGTAACTGTGAACATGTGCATGTAACATCATAACAATGAAACACATATACTGATTTATTCACGGTTTCGGTTTGTTTGTTAAGTGGTGATTTACTTAGAGCGTACTTTGGCTTAAATTCAGCCTTCAAAAGATCTACTGTTTTTAAGTTTTACGGAGATTTTTGGTTCATCAATATTTTCAAATAAACCTAAATAAACAGCTGGTTAGTTTTTTTATACTACCTTAAAATTTCGTGTTCGGTCGCGAATTACTGTGATTGGCGTAGAAGCAACTCACAACTGTTCACACTGTTACGACAGCTGAGATAACCTAGTCGAAAGCTCATTAATTTCCGTAAACGTAATTATAAAGTTTTAAATTAAATAAGTTTGTAAATGAATTTCAGAGACAGTCTGATGTTAAGCTTATCTATGTTTTGACGTTAAGCAGTTGTCTGTTTTGCTATTTAAAAAAAGACTTTCCAATTTGGAGGAAATTTTACCGTTTCTAGGCAAGCCATCATCATCATCATCATCATCATCAGCCCGTTGCAGTCCACTGCTGGACGTAGGCCTCTCCCAAGGAATACCACAGAGCCCGGTCTGTTGCTTTCCGCAAGCCAAGGCAAGCCATGGTTCATCACAAATGAACCGATTTGACCTGACCGGACTTGACAGATTGGTTCAGCATTTCTTACATTGTTTTTTTACCGTGTAAGTTAGGTAACGAGAATCCGACCGCATCACTCTCTTGAATTTCAATATTCTGCTAATTCATTTATCTGAAATATTCTGAAAATCATCTATTTTTATCTGATTTCGGAAAATAAACTTTTAGTTTGGTCTCATTAAAATTTAGGAAAAAATCTGATCTAAAGAGTGAGACATTAAAGTCAATAATACAGTATATTTTATCTCATAACGATGTCAACGCATGGAAGACGGCCATGCTTTTTTATTATTTAATTATTTGCCATAATTTCATAACTAATTATGCGTTCGTTACGATATGCACATCTAATAGCGCATATGAAGTACATAATACTCCGTTATCGCTATAATGTGCAACGTCCTTAACCCGTGTATTGCCATATCTCTTAATTTATAACCATTTTGCATACTCTAGCTGTAGTTAAGCAGGTATTTTAAAATACTTTAAAGTCTAACATACAACTCTTCTAAATGAATTAAAATAGTAAATATGTATAATCCTTTAGAATAATATTCAGTCTCAACATCTTGTATGATGTGAGAGAGACAATCGCAATACAATCACACCTGGTGAAAGGATATCAACTGAGGCGTTGTACCTCGTTACAATACAGTATATTACCAACCTTACGTAGACAGCTACCAGTCTCGGATGCGGCAAAGGGGCGCCTCTTGTCGATGCTGCTTTTCCGTTCATACACAATGTTCCGATTTACAATTCTTAAATTAGCTTAACATATATAAGGGGTCGAATCAATCTCTCGCGGAAGCTATATCACAATCAATTACATCCCGGCGCCATAATTCTACTCAAGTCTTTGCAACTACACGAGGAACTAACGCAAGGTAACGCAACGTACCAATGCAGTTACAAACTCGTTAATTATAATATTAAGTAGCTCACAAATGAGGTGGCCAGAATTAATCTCACCGGAGCCATTAATATTGTCAAGCTCGTGTCGTAGCCTAAACGCGGCTCATAAAACCGACATCAAAAGGTAGTTTTTTTTATGTATGGCCCTGCCAAAATGACTCTACACCAACTGGTGGAAAGCATAAGCAGAATCCAAGAGTGTTGGTCACCATACTCATTACGAATGCAAACAGCATGATGATCCAAACAAAAATCCAAACTTGTGATGGTTTCGCATCGTTGGGCCTCCGCTGTCACGCTCACCAACGAAACACGACAGCACGAACGCAGTCATTTTACGTTAATCTTCTGCGCGAGGGTAGTACCGCCCCGGTCGTTCCGGCTTGTTCGTGCTGAAATCAGCGTGGCTTTCCTACCTTGAATTGAAGCTTCTAAATTTATTGTGTTGAGAGGGCCTCTCAGGCTTCAAGCTATCTCAAACACACAAACAATCTTTAAACGTTATGGGAGTTTTATCGTTTGAGTGATATTTGTCAACTGTCAAACCAAATTCGACAAAAACCCAGTTTTGCCATTACAATATCATACTTTATACTACTTATAACCAAATTCATGATTTGGTATCGAACAAGGCCTATGACAGGGATAGCCAGTACCCCACGGGGGAGACATACATTTAGCAGGCAGTACATTTAGCCACAATAATTTATTTATTTATTTTATTTATTCATAAACTTTATGCACTTAATTTGTACATCAGCACTCTTACTATTTCGTTACTGTTTTTCTCTTCTGAGAATTGATATTAAATAAAAAATTTAAAACTTAGAGTTTTAAAATTTTTGTTCAAAGGTCTCCAAAGAAATAATATATGCCGATATTTGAGGCCTTTTCCATTTGTTTTCTTGTTGTTGTTGATTTGGAGTTGTTTAAACAACCTTTACTTATCATGTTCAAGACTTCCTTTACTACAAGCCCATAAAAAAGTTAAAATACTACCAATGATACCATAAATGTTGCCATTTCAGAAATACCTCCTTTAGTGTTATCAATGCACTTCCTAATGTATGTTAGAATGCTTGTTGAGAACTCGTTGTTTTTGTTTTACATGATAACGTTAAGTTGATAAAGGGCTTCATAATTGGTATGTATAATGTAAATGCTTAAAACCATAGCAGTTATATTGGCATGGTTTTATCGCAACAGTGTACTAAATGCTCACGTCTTTCTTGACTTGGGCTAATTATGTTAATTGAATTTTACAAATAATAAAAAAATGCATTAAAAATTAAGTAGGAAGAAAATTATCTATACATCCATACATCCATACAAATAAATAAAATTGGAGTGTCTGTTTGTAATATTAAAATAACCGCTTTTTAGTAAATGCATATGTATGTATACGCGGTACATATATGAAAACTGTAGTTAAAAATTGTATTGTCTGTCTGTCTGTCTGTCTGTCTGTCGGTCTGTCTGTCTGTTTGTTCCGGGTAATCTCTGGAACGGCTAGACGGATTTTGACAGGACTTTCACTAGCAGGTAGCTGATGATCCAGGGAGTAACTTAGGCTACTTTTTTAGACTAACTTTGTCCCGTGGCGTTACTCGCGGTACAACAATAACCGCGGGTAACACCGCGGGGTTCAGCTAGTTTATGATAAAACTGTGATATCATGAATACATTTGCCATTACGGGGTTTTACATAGCTAGATATTTTATTTGCATTTTTTAAATTAGTTCTAAGTTTAATTTTTCATCGGCCCATGGCAGTCCATTGCTGTATATAGCTCTCTAACTACATTATACAGACTTCTTCATATGTTTTAAATATAAGTTTTTTATACAATATTTATTTGATACGATCACAATTCCAATAATACCGTTTTTGTCCGATGTGATGTCGACATCACCTACTGGCGACCTTAGCTTACTATTAGAGCCATTGATTTTCAATAGTAACTTGAGTATCATCATCAGCCTGTGGTCGTCCATTGCTGGACTGTCTGTCTCTCCACAAGGCACATCACAACTTATATACTTGAGAATAATAGTATTAATATCTCCACATGTCCATCTTACCGTGGGAGAGCCACGCTTTGGCATGCATGGCTCGACGGAATGATTAGACTATTAGAACAGTTTTGTCAAAGTCTAAATAGTAAAATTCTGTCGCCGATTGAGTTTTACAGCTTTGCTGACTTGGTCCCCCTCCTCCACGGTTACGGCGTGATGTTATGTATTGACTTTCCAGAACGTTAACTTAATGTTTTCCTGAGGTCTCTAAACTGCCTTAGGCGTATGAAAATTCCAATTTGGTACGGCGATCCTTATGGCCCATGAAAATAATGTCTCGACCAAATATTATGTTCAGGACAAGGATTTTCTTTAGATATCGAATATTAGAGGGTTAAAATTGCTTGAGGATATATAAAAGCAATGTTTATGAAGATATTACAGATAAGAAGTACTTTTATGTATTACTAGCTGAGCCCCGCGGTGTTACACGCGGTACAACAACAAAGATGATCTCAATAACAAATGTCTTATCTTTCTCTTTTACATGTATGTTATGTGTGACTAATAAATGTATTCTATTCTATTCTATTAACTGCGGTTAACGCCGCAGGACAAAGCTAGTTTAAAAAAAAGTAGCCTAAGTTACTCCCTGGATCATCAGCTACCTGCCAGTGAAAGTCCCGTTAAAATCAGTCCAGTCGTTCCAGAGATTACCCGGAACAAACAAGCTGACAGACAGACAGACAAAAATTGTCACAGATGTTATTTTGGTACTTGTATCGTGTATACATAAATATACATTTATTTAAAAGCGGTTATTTTAATATTACAAACAGAAACTCTAATTTAATTTATTTGTATAGATAAAAGTTTTGTACCCGTCTAAAGATTGAGCGTTAAAGGTGACAGTGAAGATTATAATGTAGGGACAGACTGCATGAAGTGTTACTCATAAGAATTCGGTTTACTGCGGCTAAAGTTTCGAATTGACATTATTCAGTATGTTTAATTTCATAATCTACTCATATTTCATCTTTTATAGATTACAAGCTATTACTACGCCCACTGTATGTCGGTTATCGCGGTACGTACTTTCTCAAGGATGAAAGCATCTCCATGCCAAATTTTATTTAATACGTTGCAGCAGTTTATCCATGAAGGCATATATGAAAGACAGATATATTTTCGAATTTATGATACTACTAGTTTTGCCCATGGCTCCGCCCGCGTATAAATCGGTTATCGAGACAAAAAGTAGCTTGTATCCGTCTTCAGGGCCCTATCTATTTCTACACCGAAATTTATCCAAATTGGTTCAGCGGTTCAGCCATGAAATCGTAACATACAAATGGGCAAACCGACAGACAGTCGAAGTTATTTTCAAATTTATCACTGCAAGAACTTCACGCCGCATCGCATCGCAGTAATGTGCCCATAATACAAATGTGAAGGCATCCACATACGAGGTGCCACATACCTTTAAATTGGCTGACATATTGACTACTCTGAATAAAACCATGATGGCAGTCTCTGGTCGTAAAATATCTGGTACATTTTCATTATTGATTCCTGTGTCATTATCATCTTACCGTTTTCATCACTTTTTTGGGGTCGATGCAATGAGTTTCCTTCTGCCGTTCTCCTCTGTTATTCATCAGTTTATTGTTTACTCCTTTCCTAGATGTGTCTTGTTTCACGCAGTTCATTTATTTACTATTTGGATGTCCTCTACTCTTATGTCCGTCAATTTCCATTCTTAAAATCTAAAAGAAAGTAATTATCGGCTTATATTTCACCTATTTCTTTTTCAATTCATTGACAATATCTGTGGACATTCTGTGATTACTGTTAGCGAGTTTTTTATTTTATTTATTTGACTGTATTTTATTTCATTGCACTTTTAATTTTTTTACTTTACATTTTGAAATTAGTAGTTTTGACATTGCATGTGAGATCATTTCATTCATATGCTTTTAATTTAATAAATGTGATTAGAGGAGATCGTTTTTTGTTTTTTCGAAAGATGGTCCCCATTTTATCTCATCCAAATTTTTTAACATTGATTTCATCACGACGAAGACTTAAAGACTTGAAAACTTATGATTTGAAAACTATAAAACACTTGACATTGGCAGAAATGGCTGATCCGAGAGATCCTGGTTGGGCTGGTTGCCATTTCATCAAAGAAGAAGAAGAAATGTCATTACAAAATGTACCATACAAAATTTTTGCACACCATGAATATACTGGTAGAATGTATATTGAGCTATGTATAAATATAAGACCGTACTGTGTACACCTACATCCTGGCAAATAAAGAATTATTATTATTATTCACGCCTTTTAGCTTATCTCTATGACTCACATATCATACCTAAATTAATTCGTACGTAAGAACTGAATTATAAAAGCCACACGCAACTTTCTCTCTATCTCTTTCAATCAATAAACAGAAACCGACTTCAAGAACTAGACCAAATTGAAATGGGACCACACGAAGAGCACCAGCTTTCAAATGAAAAAGATGCATTAAAATCATTTCACCTAGTCGAAAGTTCTGGGTTAACAAACATAAAAAAATACAGTCAAATTGAGGACTTCCTTCTTTTTTTAAATCGATTAAAAAGTGTATACCAATGAGATAGTTTCGTAGTTCATTGTGAGAAACGTAACACGAGAATTATATGTAATAGACATGATTATTATAGTCATTATATCTCCAATATTCTTTTCTACTCGTTTAAAATAGCTCCTGTGAGTTCGCCAAAGTACTTATTGGAATCAGGCTATCGGGTTTCCATCGATTATCACTTCGGTTTCGCCAACAGCAATCAGAACACAAGATCTTAAAAGCTGATTTGTAAAATGATCCGGCACAAAAAGCTTGCTTTATCTCTTTGAACAGTTTTTACAGATTTTGGCGTGGTATAACATTTGTAAATATTTATCTAGGCTTTGTTTACTAACGCCTTTTATCTATATTTATCTTTTTATCCAGGCTATTAATATTTCTGACGTTTGTTTGTTTGGACGCGCTGATGTTTGGAACTGAATGTTTTTTTGATAAATGCTTTGTGTATTTGATAGGTTAATAGCTTATGGGTATAGTCAATTTGACATGCTATTATCGTGTCTCTGAGGAGTGCGACTGTGATTGTAAATGTCTTTTCAATGATGTAAGAGATAAACGAACAGACGCTCATCTATTAAGAAGTAATCATATAGAACCGTGCACATCCTACAAAGTGAACGGTTTACCATAATATAGTAATCACTAATTTTATCTTCATTTTGGTTCATTTTATAGAATCTTTTTTCTGGTATGACCAGTATATTCAAATTATGACAACAAGTTGAGCAGTTAGATCCCGGTGAGCCTGGTTCGACCGGAGTGGCCGGTGGCACAAAAACCTAAATACCTTATTTAGATTTCTGTGGCTGAAGGATTTACAGAAAGTCGGTCTTTAGCAATTATTTCGTTCGTTTTTAATAGGGTTCAGTAACCCTATTAAAAAAGAAGACCCTTTTAACTATGAAAGGGAAGACTGCACTTATAACTCATGAGCTGCTGGAGTCTTTAGTTGGCGTTAGTTACTTATCAGGTAAACCGTCTCTTCGTGTTTCCCCTCACACAAGGGCTCCCACACATAACTACGATACGATGTGGAGTTAAATTTTATGTGTGGGATCTCTAACTGCGATTTCGCAACGCATGGCAAGTATCAAGCTCGCACAAATGCACCGCAAGAACTTCACGGCGCATCGCATCGCAGTTAAGTGTGGGAGCCCTTACTGTAAACAAAACATGAAATATGGGTAACAAACAAAAAAACTCACATAAAAAATACTAATTTCATTATATTAATGAGCCAAGTGCCAATTCGGAGACTGCAAAACGCAGGTGCCCACGCTTTTCAACTGCTATATCTTTTATTCGAGACAGACGAAGCATAAATAAACCATCGTTTGATATAAAAAAGATTATCTTCATATATTTTGCTGTTAGTAGGTCAGTGTGCTAAAGTTTTCAAATACAAAAATACGAAATCGTCATTCGCGAATTTTTGGTGACTAATCAGATTCGTCCAGTCCACATATGGCTTAACAACCAATTTAAATATTCGCACGATTAAGTAATAGAGGATTTAGAATGTGTTTATGTCCAAAAACGTCGGCCGTTTTAGTTTCGTTACGTAACATTATAATCTTAATACTGATTATGTTAACTGTCTAACTGCTTAAGCTTAAATAGAGTTGTTGGGTAATGTGATATATTTGTACAGATTTAGCATGACATTTTATTTTACTATTATTTGAATTGCAACTGTTTCTCCCGAGGCGTATATTCAATAGAAACTCCGCGTTACCATTTAAATTGAATATAAAACATACTTTATAGACTATGGGCCCGTGTCAAATATTGATGGGTTATGTGAACCACTAGGAGACCTTTTTAGAAAGATACAGGGTCATAAAACTATCACATTCTCTATGCCGTCACTTGTAATCCGTCCAACTGAGTAGTGGTGAAGGAGAGGGAGTAGTAAACCTCGATTTTTCTCACTTGTCACAAGATTTTTGTACGGAGTTGCGGAGTAATGGATTAGAAGGGTTATTGAAATTGTATGGAACCGATGCCGTACAAAAGTAGTCCGCCACATAGATGGATTTTTTTTTTATTTTCCGGCGATTCTCTCAGTCAATTTAGTCATTTGATTGTCGTACGTACCTATTATGTACGTACGTAGTTTGTCTGGACTGCTTATAGTAAAATTGAAATATATTTTTAATTCTAAGCTAAATTGTTTGTGGTAGCAGTTTTGAATCTTAGGAATGAATTGTGTAGATTTAATTCACGTTACTTGTATCTCTTCTATGTTTCATTTATTTCTATTTTCGTTGTGAACGTACTTGAACGAGATTAAAATAATGCAGGTATTATTAATTTTAGCGTCTACTATTTCTACGTTTGCAATTTAAATGTAGTAAAGGCCAGTCTTGACATAAAACAGACATCACTCTCTCATCTATTATGAAACTTATTTATGTACATTGTCTACTTTAAGATCGTGTCTCGGAGAGCATATGAGTGCCTCATGAACACGTATGACAATCGTTATTGGGAAGTCAGTGCTCTGATATACTGACGATGCCAGTCGCTCCGTGGAAAAAACTAAAGGTAACATCGGTTGAATTAGCAGCTGACTCCACATGATCTTGGAATTAA
This sequence comes from Spilosoma lubricipeda, assembly GCA_905220595.1. NCBI lineage: Eukaryota > Metazoa > Arthropoda > Insecta > Lepidoptera > Erebidae > Spilosoma > Spilosoma lubricipeda. The sequence goes on from HG992296.1 coordinate 3,421,311, forward strand.
TAAAGGCTATGAAGATGAAGAGGCGTGTCACCAGATAGATATAGATTGTATCTAGTAACACGACATAGACACAAAATATTACTGTTGTTAGTGCCATCAAAATTATGCAAGTAATTAATATTAACAAATGTGTTACGTTAAAATACCTCCGAGGCATTAAACAGTCATTTCGAAAGTCTAAGTGACCCACAACATTTTCAGTTTTGTCAGGTGACATGAAGTTAAGTGATACTTAAGTGAATCAAGTAAAAATAACTGTCAGTTGAAGAAGCAGTCTAGGTCTTTATATACACATTCAAGTTAGAACAGTCATCTTGTAATATTACGTAAGATACGAGAATATTTGTACCTAAAGTTTTCGTTGATGATCTTACTTTTTGAGTATAACACATTCAGTAAAAAATCTCGTCTTTTGGGGGTATAACTCTAAAACGGATGAAACTCTTTTGATTTAGTACTTTCAAGCTTTGCCTGCGGTAAGACCAGCGGGTTTTGTTGTTTTAGAATCGGAACATACAGACAGACAGTTTTTTTATGTAAGTACCTTTGAAATTATAACTATAAATTAAAGAATTAAAAACAAACCACGTAATCATACGCCAAAAATGCTTTACATAATTTTGGAAAAGAGCTGATAATCTTACACTGCTAGACCGATATTAACCAAACAATAATAATATATATTTTTTCGGATATTCAACACACAACATCATCTAAACCCAAGCTAAGCAGAGTTTGTGTTATGGGTACTTGACAACTGATATAAATACATATATTGTATACTTATTTTTTTGTAATTACATACATATTATACATAGAAAACACCCAAACTTGCAGATCATACAAACATTTGGTTCAACCTGGAATCGAACCTCAGACCTCAAGCATAGCAGTCGCATACTGTCCACTACACCACTGAGGTGGTTGAATATATAGCTAAGCTGAGAAAATATAGCTAAAAACCACTGCAAGGAAACTGGCTTTCAAATTTTCAAAATTTCAAATGAAAAAAAGCCGCATTGAAATCGGTCCATCCCTTTGAGAGCTACGATGCCACAAACAGACTCGCACACACACAGACAGACATCGACGTCAAACTTACAACACCTCTCGTCACTCAAAAAAAGTCCCCCCCCCCCAAGCTGCTGAGGAACGAGGGGGGGGGCTTTGGGCTCTTTAGTAGTCTAACTCACTCAGTAGGTGGCCCTCGTTGCCCTCTGTTTCAAAAACGTATTAGTCAGTCGCTTCTTCACGTATGACATGACGAAATAGTACATACACGTTTCAGTTGACGTAATAAACCAACTAAAAAAAAAACATGTCACACATTTAAAAAATAACAAATAAAACAGAAACACGACCTAAGATTGATCCTTATAGATGCAGCATTAAATTTCATCACTGAATTCTAGCGAACTAAGCTCGATCGCTTGAAATACTGTCTTTGATGTATCTTGGTGACCGTAAAAAACGAGACAATAAAAAATGCCCCTCATTTCCATTCTTTATCTGTGATAACTTACGAAACCTTTTATTTTTTAAATTTCCTATCTCACAATAAAAATGTATACTAGATCTTATTATTGTAGTGTAGTGAATAAACGTTCCGTTTCATTCAATTTAGTGGCTATAACTCACAATGTTTTCGTTATCCAGTGCCCTTGGCTGCCCTTTTTATTTTTATCTGTGTACATTTCAATGATTTTTTTTTTTAAACTGACATTTCCGGCGTTTTTTCTTGTTGTGTGACAGACGTCAAGATGCGCGACAATTAGTAAGATTAGTTTATTGGATTTGATATTGTAGTGTATTAAGATGAACTGCTTATAAAAAATTAAATAAGTTTTGCATTATTGTTTGATTTATTTTTTATTTTAATAACGTTAGTACCTTTTAGTTTTATTTCTATGAAAGTTCATTTAAAGTTCAAAATATTTTAATTTAGAGTTAAATACCGATTGAAAAGGCCTATGACAAGCATTGGCTGTGGCTATAGACTAAAGATGACCGATTGCCAGTTCTAAATCGTACATTTTCTATTGTACGAGTAAACAGTAGGCATTGCAGTAGTGAGTTCACAAAAGCATACAAGAAAATACTGTTTGCTTTTCTGGAAAATCACTCATTTTCAAAAGGTGTGCTTAGTGACAAAAAAATCTAGTTTATGGTTCCTCTCTACAAAAAATCTAAAATTTATGGGTAACTATATATATAAAAATGAATCGCCAAAATGTATGTACGCGCATAACTATCGATCGGCTGCACCAAATTAAATAACTCTTTTTTATGTGTTCGTTATTGTTAGGACAAAGTTTGTGTACAAGAAAAATTAAACGATAACGTTTTTCGTCTGCGTGGGGAAGCTGTGATAGATACGTAAATATGGCGGTACGAAGTTCGCCGGAGCAGCTAGTTAAATTATAATTTAGCTCGGTTTTGTTCATACAATAATTATTAAATTAATTTACGTAACCCATAGCGTAAATCACAGGAACTACTGATTCTTTTAGTGTTCGATATTTCATTAATATATATGTAGGAATGTCACGCTACTACTTATAAAAAGTGTTGAAAAAATACCAATAAGATTATCAGCTAGTTAGACAAATAAATAAGGATCCTAAAAAAGAGAAATAAAATCAAAAGAAAAATAAAAATGATTTTTTCTAAGTGTTTCAAATATTGTTGTTGTGTGATTTCATACAAAAATATTTGCATTGATTTTCAATAACAAATGTCTGTGGATTGTTATCACAAAAAACCAATGTTGTTCTATTTATAAAAATGGCGGGAATGCAAAAAGATAAATTCGCGGTTATTTGCAAACCGCACAGTTGCGATAACGCCAACCGAGATTTTCAAACTTATCAAATGAATTCGACGATAAATTAAATATACTTTAAGTTAAATTATGATCACAACAAAATCTTCATCTTTCTTCCTAGCCTTTATTTTTACTGCTAGTTTAACCAGTTTTACCTGAATCTGAATGGCATTGGACCTCCGAAACCCTGAAAACGAACTGAGTTCAACACAATCACGTCAAATCGGCTATGACCGCGTGGTCCGATATCAAGCAAGACGTAAGTCTTAATACCGATTGTCATAGATGTTCATGACAACCGGCACAGACGGACTCCGGGCTGTTATATCTTTGTAGGTGAAATTCAACAACACTTTTGGCCCAATCCGAGAATCAAGCCTAAGTCGGCAGTCGCATACGCTAATCTCTAGATCAACGAGGCAACCTTAAAATTAACTTCACCGTATCATATTTAATGAGTTTCGATGAAGATAATTTTAGTTAGTACAACTGTTTATAAGTGATCAAAATGGTTTTGTTTTCATCACTTTTTAGTTGTTCTAACTTTTTGCTATCGGCTCTGCTCACTTGTATATCAGCTTTGCGGTAAGGAGTAGCATAATGTCCTTCCTCAGCAATGAAAGTATCTTAATACCAAATTTGATTGAAATCGGTGCTGCGGTTTAAACTGTGGAAACGTAACACACAGAGTTACTTTCGAATTTATAAGATTGGTATAGATTAATAAGCAATTTATATTTTTCTAATTTCAAACAAAATATTCAATTCAATTCTATTTTATTTTAGCTAATATATAAATCTAGAAAGTTGATAAAAAATTAATTAAAACGAATATCGTATAACAATATCCATATCTATATATTATTTTTATCAAAAACCCTGTATTTTATTAGGTATATATTAATTAGTATAATGAAACTAAAGAGTTTCCTAATTAAAATCATTAGTCACATTTCAATAATTATTTTTGTATTAGGTAGAATATTTTATTTAACCCGACTACGGCAAAGTCAAAAAAGGAAGAGTTATAGTTTTGGCAGTCCATGTCTGTTTGTATGTTTCACCTTAGTGCCTAAACTACTGAACCGAATTTCATGAATGAGGGTTTAATATATTGGTAATAATATCTCGGGTGACTAGGTTAAATAAATTTTATAATAAGATTATGTTTTTTTAACATTTTTTCGTTTTGCTTAACTTATGGAAATGAAAATGCAATGCTGTAAGCAGAACATTATCCATGAAAGCTGATGAAACCATGAACAATGGGTAGTCATCAAAACACATCACAACATCACTCAAGATGAAAGAATGTTTTTATTTTTGGCTCTGCCAAAATGACTCTACTCTGCCGGATGGAAAGCATAATTAGAATCCAAGAGTGGTGGTCACCATACTGTGAATGTAGACAATGCAACAATGCAGCATGGTGACCCACACCATGGCGGGCTAGTGATGCTTCTGCATCATTGGGCCTGACAACGACAGGACATGTGCTGCCCAAAGCGATGAGGTGACCCGATGACTTTCACCAAGTCTTTTGGTCTTAGTGTGATGACATATAGCCTATATCCTTCCTCGATAACTGGGTGATCTAACACTGAAAGAGTTTTTCAAATCGTACTGGTCCGATCTTAGCGCGTTCAAGCAAACAGGAAAACTCTTCAGATTTATATATATTAGCATAGATAAATTCTGTTTTCTGTATTGCTTATTAAAGGATTTAGATTCGAAAATATTGGACCAATTCACAGAATGACAATGAAGAAAGTAAAATATGATATGGGCTTAGAAAAAGAGTAAAAAGCAGATAACGCCTGATTTCGTCAATATAAATAAATAAAATTGAAGTGACTGTTTGTAAAATTGAATTGAAAGCTTATCATTACTGCATATGAAAGTACATACATCAATAAGTCATTTTTTATTTTATTTTTGGGTGTGTCTGTCTATCTGTCAGCAAATCACTGAAACAGCTGATCCGATTTTGACGGAACTTATACTGGTAGATAGTTGATGTTATAAACAGTAACTAACGCGACTTTGTGACTAGTTTTATCTTTGTTTTCGTACCGCAGGAATCAACGCGTGGCTCAGTTGATTTATAAGTATAAATGTAGTATAAAATATAATATTTATTTTCTTTACCTTTTTTCATTTATACTACATTACATTAGGGTAAACACTAAACATTAATGTTGTGGTTTTATCGTTTCTTGCAGCCTTGCACTTTAGACAGTATAAACGTTATATTTGCCATGCGCTGGATTATGGAGTACTGAAATATTAATACCCAGAGATTTATGGCTCCATATAAATTTATATATTTTGCAAAAGTCAACTAAGGTTGACAACCTCTGTATCGCGGCGAAAGTGCATAAAATTCCAATTGTCTGAGGTTCAACTCCCGGTTAGTGTAAATATTTGAGGTTAGGATTATGTCTTCCTATGCATGAGTTTGCATTTATCTATGTCCATATTTAAAAAAAAATCTAGGTATATTTATTTTAGAACTCAAAGTATTTATATATATATAGTAAAGTATATATATATAATCCGAATCCGGGACCTTAAGCACAGCAGTCGCATCCGCTATCACTGCGTCACTGAGGCAGTTTAATGATGACGATGATGTGGTGATGGCGCTGTATGTGGAAGTAGCCACATAATCATTCTGATATATATTACAACCGGGTACAAAAAAGGAGAGCCACGCTTCGGTTACTGTGGGAGAGCCACGCTTCGGCATGAATGAGCCGGCTCGACCGGAATGATACCACGGCCTCACAGAAAACCGGTGTGAAATGGCGCTTGCGCTGTGTTTCTCCGAGTGAGTGAGGATACCGGAGGCCCTTACCCCAACCCCTCCCCACATCCCCTTCCCCATCCCCCAAAGGTCGGCAACGCACTTGTGACGCCTCTGGTGTTGCGGGTGTACATGAGCGGCGGTAATCGCTTACCATCAGGTGATACGTCTGCTCGTTTGCCCCCTTAGATTCGTCTTAGTCGTGAGAGTGACACTGGGTACACCATAATTAAAAAAAAAACAAAATTAAGGATTTTTGGTGGCAAAAGTTAACTCAAAAAAAGTATTTAAAATACATCGAGTGTATCAAAATAAAGAATTTTTAACGGTGATTACGAATATATTTAAAACTTATTTGTTTTATTCAAAAACACTGAATTTAATAAAGATGACAAATATTAACGCAGTCGGTTTTTTTATTTTTAATATTTTTACTTGTTTGCCTGTTCTCGACAGGTACTTTATGACTAATGTTGATGTCATATTGGTGAGATATCTTTAAACATTTTGGCATAATTTTAGTGTTATTTTTATTTCCAATAGTAAGCAATGAAAGTTGTAACACAGTATGCATGTTCACAAAAAGTACATATATAAACACAGTATATTTATAGCTCATGGAAAGTGTTTGGTGACTATGACGCGAGTTCCATGATTTTGTTCACCCAAAAAGTGCTCAACGTGCCTTAAGAAGTTTTCATTTCTCAAGTACAATTTTAACAAAAATAAAACCGACTTCAAAGTTCGACTCGATTTCTCTTTGATGCCATCATCAGATATTGATGTCCTTATCAAGGTACCACCGTTGGGACATCTCCTTTCCATTAAAAAAGGAAAAATCAAAATCGGTTCATAAACGACGAAGGTATCCGCGAACACACATAAAAAAAAAATTACGGTCGAATTGAGAAACCTCCTCCTTTTTTTGTAAGTGGGTTAAACAACTATCTGCTCAAATTAATTGAACCTTCGAGGTTATTTCAAAAGCTATCACTCAGTTTTCGTCGTGATACCATGGCCTCACACAAAATTTCCTTGCCTATCATCGAGGTAGTTATTTTTTTAGAGGTGAAACCTCCTCATCAGTCTCTAGAGAACCCTCAAAGGGCGACAACACACTTGAGTTGTAGATGCGCACAGGCGACAGTACTGGCTATATATTCGCTATATACACCATAAAAAAGAACACAACGATTACCCATTATATTATTTACAACGGACTTTAGTATTGTAAGATTGAAAAGAGATAAACACAAGGTTTTATTGCCGTCCCTCTCTTTATGTCAATCGTTAAATAGGATATTAAACCTACATAAAAGTTGAAAACTTTGTAATATATAAAAATAGATTAAGTTTAGTCATCTTTGACTTTGTTCGGAAGATAAAGTCATGAAGAAAGCAGTAAATACTTTTTATGAGATTATCTCATGAAAATTGTCTAAATAATAATAATAATAATATCTTCACACTTGTAAGACACGGTTGTCTGGTTCCAAACTAAGCAAAGCCTGCACTATGGTAAAACACTGCTGATAAATATACTTACTCATCAAGAACCTATAAAGTCACACTGCTGGGTTCGGATCTCCTCTCACAAGATAAGGCCATACGTCCCCACACTGGCCAAGTGCAGGTTGAGGAAAGACAAGACATCGTTGTGGCTACGTAATCTTGCCGTTGGATGTTTTTAAGCCGCCCAAAGACCTCCAACTAAGCTCCACGACTGTTATCCTACGATAACAGCCGGGACCGACTGCTTAACGTGACCTCCATATCACGGAGACGCTCATGGTATTATGCCACAAGCAGTCATCGGTGATTGTTTCTAATCACCAAGTGCAACTGAGTTATGAGGGCCTCATATACTTATTTTAATTCCAAATATATATTCCTTTTAATTGAAGACATTAGAGTCACGTTGATTTCAGCACAACCTCTCATAGAAGACAAACCTAAAATGACAGCAATCGTACTGTCGTGTTTCGTTGATGAATGCAACACCGAATGTCCAATGATGCAGAAACATCTCAATAGGCCGCCAAGCTGCATTGTGACATGGTCTGCATTCGCAATGAGTATGGTAATCGTCTCTTGAATTCTGCTCATGCTTTCCATCAGGGGATTTACTCAGTAAAATAAATGTTTGAATCCTTTTTCCTTTTTTAAAGACTATGCGTTAGTACGCACTAGGAATAAATTTTGTATCACGGGTAACTCTAAAACCTACTTAAAAACGGATACAAAGAACACCCAGACTAAGAACGTGAAAGAGCCACGCTTCGGCATGAATGGGCCGGCTCGGCCGGAGTAAAACCTCGGCCTCGCAGAAAACCGGTGTGAAATAGTGCTTGCGCTGTGTTTCTCCGAGTAAGTGAGGAAACCCTCCTCATCCACCTCCTTATCCTACAAAGGCCGGTAACGCACTTGTGACGCCTCTGGTGTCGCATATGTCCATGGGCGGCGGTAGTACATTAAATACGGAATAACTTTGTCAGGCTCATACCCAAAAAAACTTGCACAATTCAAATTAGTCGAAAGGATATTTTCTAAACGATTTTTTCAGGTCGAGTTGTTGATTTATTTTCAATTGGCTGGTGTCAGCCACCTGAAAATAGATCAATAACTTTCTAATTTATTGTTCCCTTTAAATAGGTAATAAAACCATGGCAAAACACATATAAATTTAGTGAGATTAACTGTGTAGAAATTGAAGAGCATTGTCCTTTATTCAACCAGGTGGTACCTCCTAGTACCATTGTACCACATTTTAAAAATACTGACAGCATGACAAATTTTCGACGAGAAATTTATAGATATACACGCGATATTTAGCTGCTTCGCAATAACCAAAGGTTTGACTGAAAGAAAATGCCTGTGGCATTAACTCCGCCTTCTGCAATATGTTTGCAGGAAGTTGTAATAAATAAATATTAAAATAAAACACGAGATACCAAACCCTCTCGCCAACCTGACATTTTAGAAACGTAAACGTTATTAGAAAACCAAATAACGTATGGTAATGACGTTATTTCAAGGCTCAATCACGTGGTCGAAGCAAAGTCTAGCCAATAATGATACGACTACTATTTTACTGCCTTAGGTGCGCAGTAGTAACGTATGCGATTGCTGAGTTTCAGGTCTCGGGTTCGATATTCGGATCAGATTAAATGATGACCAACCAAATGATCTACAAATATTTGTTTTTGAGTTTGCGTATTTTCTATGTATAATGTGTAAGTATTTACAAAAAAACTAGTAACCGTAATACAAGTAAGCTATTTTGATACTGTAGTCTCAGAAGAGGTTGACGTATAACTTGTCCGAAATATTTAGCGGGCTGATTTGTAAGTGATCCAGAATACAGAGCTAAAAATACCATAAACCCTCAGTCAGTTCATAAGCCTTTGTGCAGATGTAAGCTTCTAGATTAATTTTGTACAAATTTTAGGCACCACTCTAGAAGTGTAACCAAGAGAAGTAGAGCCTATAGAAGCAGACCTATGAGTGCATGGACATTTGTTTTAGTATCCCGCCTAACACTGAAATATGTCATCATAAACAAAACTGTTTGTTTGGTTGAACTCTGTCTGAATATTTATATTATTCTGTTTCATAGCAAGGCGGGTCGTCCATTGACCACTTTCACATTTTTTTGGCGAATCGTTCTACAAGATTTGGAACGCTGTTCCTTCTTAGTCTTAAGCAAGTGGTACTTCCAGTAACCGTCAGTTTAGTAGCCAGGGCATTTGTGAATGTGAAAATAATTTAAACCTATGAATGAAATGAATGAATGAAAGTTCCTACTTATTTCAATATGTAACTTCAAAGTATGCAAGCGTTTTTATAATATCGTGTAAATAAATAAATGAGGTTAAATTATACGAAGTGTATCACATAACAAAGTATTGAAGTTGCATGAAAATAAAATGCGCTATTGTTATTTAAACGAATTGAAAATAGTTCTATTCTATTTTTATTTCTCTGTTCCACTAAGTCTCCAGTAATTGGGAACCGAGTTCAATATTTCTTTCTTTATATTCTACTCCCTCGGGAAAACCTCGGCATCGGCACGAAGATGGGAGGGAGATCCCTCATTCATCATAATTCGCTATTGTGTTGTTTTTCAGTAACATTTTCTCAGGTTTTAAAGAATAACTATTTAAAGACAAATAAAGGGTTAATATAACGTCAAAGAAATAGAGTTTTTTATCATTAGTTCTGTCTGTTAAGCTTTTACGGCTTAACTGCTCCACCGATTTCAATGATATTTGGAATGGTGAGACTTTGATTCTTAAGGAAAAAGTATGCTACGCAGGCGGAGCCGCTCGCAAAAGCTAGTCCACCTTTAATTCATTCACCAAAAAATATTTTTATATAGATAAAATACTCTATTTTTTTAAATGTAATTATTAACAACTCTGTATACCCCTATTCTAATAAATTAACGCATTTATAATATTTATTGACAATTATGAAGATTTTTTCCTTTTCACACATCTATATCATAAGAATTACAATCTGAATGTCGCGAAATATAACAGAATGGTCGTTCTAAGTAATATATTATCCGGTAGGCTACACATATTTCATAAAAATTGTTGCTGCCAATGTTGCGAATACCGAGAACTGCCTCGGATCGGAGACACTCAGGAATTCATTACCAACACACCATGTCCCACAAACAATACAAAAGCAAAAAAAATAGCAAATAGAATTTACGAATCTATCCCAGTTTTGGCTAGATTAGCGATTCGGCGAGATCAAAGCTCTGGCGAATCGCCAGTAAGTACAGTCGCGCACGATCGTTATCGGAGAATAAAATAAAAGGAAAAGACACAATAAATTTCTATGAAATATTTTGTGAGATTATAACAAGACTTTTAGCACTTCTAAATGATGGGTGAAAAGGTCGAGCACTGATAAAGATCACTTTGTTCAAGGATTAGTTTTCTTAATTGTTTGTAAAGAGTTAATTTTAGTAATGGTAACAAATTAGTAGTACCGATTAGTCATATGATAATTATAGTTGTTTTTTTTATACATATATGACTCTGCCAAAATGATTTTGATGGAAAACATACAATGTATGTCTGCATTTGCAATGAGCATCCACCATATACATTGCGAATGCAGGCAATGCAACAATGCAGTGGTGACCCACACTATTTCGGCCTATTGAGATGATTCTGCATCATTGGCGCAGTGGTAGCGTACGCGACTGCTGTTCTTGAGGTCTCGGGTTCGATTCCCGGGTCGGATCAAATGTTTGTATGATCTGCAAATATTTGTTTCGGAGTTTGGGTGTTTTCTATGTATAATATGTATGCATTTACAAAAAAAAAAGTATATAAGTATTAATATCAGTTCTCTAGTACCCATAATACAAGCTCTGCTTAGTTTGGGACTAGATGGCGTTGTGTGTTAGGTGTCCGAAATATTTATTTATTTATTGAACCTCCGGTCTCGCATTCACTTCACTTTTTAAATAACTAAATTGAGGAATAATTTTATTCGGTTGGTTTGGCAAAAGTAGATCTGGTATCACACTTATATTTCTAGAGTTATAGATATGTAATAAGCGGTAGTAGTTACTTAAAAGTTGGCAACTTGACTTCGTTTCGTCCTTAGTACAAAAAAGGGGAAATATACATTAGGGAAACTGAATTGAAACTACAGTACATAAATATCCAGGATCCAATTCTTATTTCCCTGTTTTATGATTGTGTAAGTCAATAGAACAGAAATATTGGCCGATGTAGGGTTAATCACTCCATTATAGATACTGAAGTTGAAAAACATGAAAGTCCCCGTGGCTTTCACTTTTCTAGTTAGTTGATCTACTAGTGGAATTATAAAACAGTGCCATTATTATTTTTCTTCATAGCTATATCTGTTATTTCTTTATTTGCCACGCTTCGGCACTATTGGGCCGGCTCGACCGGAGTGATACCACAGCCTTACGGAACACCGGTGTGAAATAGCGCTTGCGCTGTGTCTCACCAAGTGAGTAAGGATACCGGAGGCTCATGTAACGTAATCGCTGACCATCCATAACATAAATATAAATATATATATATACTAGCTGTCCCGGCAAACGTCGTTTTGCCATAACTATTAATAAATAAATAAATAATTCAAAAAACATTGTCCAGCGAACAAAATTGTGAATCTAAACCATTCTCAGATCCCCTTAAACACAATTCATCAAAATCGGTCCAGTCGTTTGAGAGTAGTTCAGTGACATACACACTCACAGAAGAATTATATATATAAAGATATATTTTATGTAGCAATCCTTAAGTATGACATATTATATACATAACTATATCTATCACAGTTTCTTTTAAAATAATGTTTAGTTTTGGCTTTATTTTAGAGATGTTTATTGTCCAAATTAAAGTTCTTGTTATATCACAACGCTGACAATATTTTCTTCTACGTATGAAATAGTTGGGATTGGACTATCGAGGTTCTGCCCTCAATAAGGCCCGCCTCTGGCGGCCTCAGAGGGTATTGGCGGTCAGAGCCATCCGCGGATACCGCACGGTGTCCACCGAGGCGGCGTGCGCCTTGGCCGGAACACCTCCGTGGGATTTGGAGGCGGAAGTGCTCGCCGAAGTTTATCGACGGGTGGCTGAATTCCGGGCGGAGAGAGGCATTCGCCCTCCGCCCGAAGAGGTACGCGAGTGGCGTGAAGCCGCCCGTCGAGCCACGATGGCTCGCTGGTCGTTCCGGCTGGAGACTCCACGCGCTGGCTTTGCCGCCGTGGAGGCTCTCCAGCCGGTCATCCTCGAGTGGGCAGGGCGGCAGCACGGGACCCTTTCCTTCCGACTGACGCAGGTTCTTTCCGGGCACGGATGCTTCGGAAAGTACCTGCACTCGGTCGCCAGGAGGGAACTGAGTCCCGCCTGCCACCACTGCGACTGCAGTGAGGACTCGGCCCAGCATACGCTGGCGATTTGCCCCGCTTGGGCGTCGCAGCGTCGGGCCCTCACTGCAGTCATCGGAGGAGATCTCTCGCTACCGGCCGTCATACGATCCATGGCCGGTAGCGACAGCAGTTTTACCGCGGTCGCAGCCTTCTGCGAAGACGTAATTTCGCAGAAGGAGGCGGCGGAGAAGGCCCGGGAGGACGACCTCCACTCGGACCCGATCCGCCGCCGGCGAACCGGGCGGCGGAGGCGCGCCTATCAGCGCCTCATGCCGCCCTGAGTGTGGCCGCGGATGGTGGGGACGGGTTTTCCCCTCCATCCGCTTTAGTGGTCACCCGCGAGGGGGCAACGTTACGCGTGTGCCGTACGTTGCCTAAATTGAGAATTTTACCAGCAGACGGTGCCCGCTTCAGTGCGGGCAGGCGCTGGGAGGGGTCCGGATGTGTTAATAACAGCAGTTCCCGGATCCCTCCCGTCTCAAGCGCAGAGTTGGCACACCGTGTGGTTTTAGTCGGTTCGATTCCGACACACCGCCCCGCCGCAAACCCCGGCGGGGTGACGGCCCGAGGGGGTTTCCACACGAAAAAAAAAAAAAAAAAAAAAAAATGGACTATCGAGGTTACGAGTAACGAGGTTATATTTTGACAGTAACAATGGGTAACGACTTATTCGGTTGAAAATTAACGATTATTTTTGTTTTCGATTATTTAATAAAATGATTACGGGATGAACTTTTTCAAAAACTGAAATATTGAAAATTAAAAGTTTTTTTTTTCATCAAATTAAAATAATAATATTGTGACTAGACAACATCTGTATTTTCAAGTATTTAATTTATGCGACGAAGCGAATTGTCAAAAAAAAAGTATATTGAACTAGACTGACATATTTTAAGTTCTAGAAGTAATGCACAACAAACAAAAAAAAAAAATGTACTTTGGAATATTTCTTTAACATCTAAGAACAAATTTAAAATATTGTATAAAACTCTGTGACAGACTGTACATGTAAAAACAAAAATATGGTTATTACAAAAATGAACAACATATATTTTAAGAAAAATATTATGTTTTGATTTTTCCAATGTTATATATGTATAAAAAGTGTTTTTACTTTCAAATTTATTAAAACTAAAACAGCTTTATACATAGTCTAAAATAAAAACATTAGAAGTAAATACAGTTTATTTGTATAGACGTACGATTTTTTTTGTGTAAATTTTCATTGTGTTTGGTGGCTCGGAATTTCGAACAACACAGCCAATTCAGGTCATATGTATGATAAAAGTAACATCATCGAGTTATTGGTATTATTATTATTTTTCCCAAATTAAAGTCGGGAAACTCTTACCAAATACTACTCTTTAATATTGTAGTAGGTACTACTAGCAGCTTCGAAGAGCATTTCGGGCGATTAGTCCCCCGAGTACGAGGGGTAACAGGGGCATTACACTCTCTGCCCAATCTCGGGGGACCACGGGAAGAAATCCATGTTCTTCTATGAGGCGCTCGTCTGGACTGAAGAGTTGGCGGGTTTCTTCCGCTGTAAGGCTTAACTTAGAAGCCTGCAGCGGCTGATAGCCATACGGATCATGCGGGGCTACCGCATGATTTCGTACGAGGCAGCGACGGTCATGGCGCGATCTCCACCCTTCGACATTCTGGCCGATATAGACACGATGGTCTACGATCAAATTAATTCTGTCGGTCGGAATGACGAAGAGTCATTGAGCGCCAGACCATGAGCCCGAAATGCTACGGCGGAATGCGCATACGCAAGCTCTACGGGCTTGGCTGGCACGGCTCAAATCCAGGGCTATGCTAGCCAACGCGCTGTCGTGCTCGTCGTGTCGTATCGCGCAAACTACATAAAACGGAGTGAAGCGTGACAGCGCCCTACCTCGGGGGATGACTCTGGTCATCCCCCGAGGTAGGGCGCCCTAGGATGTACTTCAGCCGTCAGCTATTTGTGTTTTTTTCATCTACAACTAGCTGAACCCCGCGGTTTTACTCGCGGCTATTGTTGTACCGCGAGTAACGCCGCCGGACAAAGTTAGTCTTAAAAAAGTAGCCTAAGTTACTCCCCGGATCATCAGCTACCTGCCAGTGAAAGTCCCGTCAAAATCGGTCCAGCCATTCCAGAGATTACCCGGAACAAACAGACAGACAGACAGACAGACAGACAGACCGACAGACAGACAGACAGACAAAAATTTTTTTAACTACATTTTTGGCATATGTACCGTGTATACATACATATGCATTTAGTAAAAAGCTGTTATTTTAATATTACAAACAGACACTCCAATTTTATTTATTTGTATAGATAAGATAGGGACAATCAACAATGATATCTTCGCAACTTAATGGATTCTGTAGACCTTAACACTCTGTGCAAGCTTCTGCTCCTACTAACTGTGCATGCTTATATGTATTACTTTATCGCAGTTACTAATTAAAACAAGTACTGTTGCAGTTCAGATCACCAATTCAAATAACCCGTAAACCTTATATAGCCGTCTAAGAGACTCTCAACGGCGACTTTCAGATTTCTGTCACAACCCCAACGCGATCTATCGATTGATGAATGAGCTGGTAAGACCGAACCACGTGTACAGACTCGATTCTATAATTTCAATTGGAACCACTTTTGCATTTATCAGTACTTCAACATGATATTAATAATATTATTGTGGATGCTGTTTCGTCAATGTGCGGTGACCTGAAGACCACAATATACTCGCTTTTCATTTTTAGGTGCACTAAAGTTTATGTCATATTTATAAGTCGTAAATTATAGTAGTTATAAAGATATACAAATACAAAAATGCGTGTTTTATGGTTTTTTTAATGTTGCGTCGCTTGCACTAATTTCAAATTTCGCGAAATGTAATCGAATACGTTTGTTGACATTAATGATGACGGGAGTGCTGGTCTCATTCGGGGGTTAATGATGTAGGCTGCTAAGAATTGTGGGTCCTTTACCCACCCAGAACAATTAGTATGATCATTTGTTCTCGGTCTGGGCTTAAATTTTCTGTATTGTGTTAATCTGTCGCAGTCCCATGCCAGATACAGGCCTATCCCTTTTCAATTAAGTACTTTGTGTTTACAAAGCTTTATACTGTAACTAGCTGTCCCGGCAAACGTCGTTTTGCCATAACTACTAATAAATTAAAAATTAATTAAAAAAACATTGTCCAGCGGACAAAATTGTGAATCTAAACCATTCCCAGATCCCTTGAACACACACAAAAAATTTCATGAAAATCGTTGCAGTCGTTTGAGAGCAGTTCAGTGACATACACACTCACAGAAGAATTATATATATAAAGATAGTGAAATAAAAGTTTTAGTTTATAATTTTAGTTACACTACTAAATACTAATGAAACTATTAGCTTTTAAAGGCCCACCCGCATGTATGTCGGTTATCAAGATAAAGAATTGCCTAGGTCCTTTCTCAAAACCCATCTCATTAAAATCGGTGCAGTAGCTTAGCTGTGAAAGCGTAACAAACAGATTTACTTTCGATTTATAGCATTAGTATTGATATACTTAATACAGTGAAGGATTTTAGGGTATACTTTTCCTTTTGGGTATAAATGGAATAACACACCCTAAAGCAGAAGCATCACTAGGCCGCCATTTTCTGAGATTTTCTGTTTTTCTGTGCGAGGGTAGTACCGCCTCGGACGAGCCGGCCCGTTCGTGCTGAAATCAGCGTGTCTCTAATACCTGTTAGAGACTAGAGTCATTTAGGCAGAGCGATACATAAAAAAAATCTCTTAGCTATAGATATTGGAACGCACATGAGATACGACTGGGCGTTTGTATAATAACAGTGATTATTTAAAATTTCAGATAATAAGCTTATATAGTAACGATTCTTGTGTATGTTTCCAGGTACAAGTTCGATGGTCCTAGTTTTAGGTATGTATACGTATAGCTTCAAGAATATAGCTTTAAAAAATATAACATTAATTTGATGTTTTAGAATTTATATTTGTGCGTTTTTTAGCACATGAGTTAGTAATGATAGTATATGATACTCAGAATATTAATCAAGTGTATTTCTATGTCATTCCGGTGTCTGTCAGTAGAAGATGTATTTTGGCGCCGACGCATGGACGTAGATGAATATACTTATGCTACCAAGAACCAAACCAAATAAATGCTACAATGCAGGTGTCTATAGAAAAAGCTTCCATTTAAATGCAATCAAGTAGTCTCAACCTTTTCTAATTCAGCGGCTGCCACGCAATTATGTACCTTGAGTAGTTGACCGAAGTCAAAGGTTAACAGCCTAAGAAACGTTTGTTTGTTTTTCTTTTTTATTCTACTGTAAGTGTCTGTTCTGGGATACTTTTAAACTGCGTTTTGATTAGTGTGCTGTGTTCATGCAAATAATTTTTCTTATTATTTTCTTTATGAAAGACGCTATCATATTTTATTAACAGTTTTTAATAAACATATAAAAATACATAAAAAAAAAAAAATTAGTGGACTTCGAGTAGAGGGACCAAGAAACCAGTGGTTAGGGCTCCAAAGACTGGAACCTCCTCACAAACGAGCCGTGTCAAGAAGGACTGCCTTCTGCATCAGACCCTTGATCCAGTCTTCTAACTTGAGCCTCTTAAGGTGTTGGTCTAGACTCTCGGCTGAATTCAATAACAGATACAACTATCGGAACTATGATCACCGAACTGAATCCCACACGTCGAAAATCTCGTGAGATAAATCCGAATATTTCATTATTATTGTTAGTCATTTACTATCAGGATAACCCTCTACCCATTTGCCTGCAGTACACATAAATACAAGAAAAAAACAATTATCATAATCATGATGAATTGCTTTTTTTGGAGAAAAAAATATATGTAAAACAGTTTTTTTTTAAATACTCTTGAGTTGGTCGTTCCGTTTTGCGTAAAGATAATCCAATTCTAATTTATTACATTTTTATTCTATCACATCTTAAATCGCGTGATGCGTCATACGTATGTCTACTTGTGATGCTAATACTTTAGTTTATTATTGATATTAATATGTGTCTTCTTTGTAACGCGTTTAATATAGATGATTAATAGATTTATTAGTAAACATTTTTTGAACATAGTGTCACATTAATAAATATTAGATGATACTTAGCTGATATATTTAATTCTGCAACGTTAGATCATACTGGTTTTTTATAAGAATAAAAATGTCACCGTGTTTGTTTTATATCCAACTAGCTTTTGCTCGCGGCGTCTTCCACCTTTATATTAGACTAGCTGACCCGTGCCCACTTAGTTGGGCGGTAAAAAATATTTTCGTTGACTTACTTTGCAAATCCGGCTACCACGAAAAAGTATTTCCACTTTTCCGGTTATACAGCCTTTGTCACTCACAAATAACGTAGCCCTCTATTGGTAAAAAATAATAAAAATCGGTTCAGTAGATCCAGAGATTACCGCCTTCAACGTCACAATCTCACAAACTTTACATGGATTAGTATTATCGTATTAAATATTTCTACACAAAAGTCAAATTATTATTTATTGATCTATTCGTCTTTTTTTTTAGTATGTTTCAAAAAAAATATTTGACAATTAATTGTTAAACACGCGGGAAGGAATTATCCATTCTCAATTTTTTTTATTTTTTTTATTTTTTTATAATAAAATATAAATATAAAAAAATAGTATATAGATAACGCGGAAATAATTTTATGAACACACTCTATGACACTTACAAATATTGGGGCTTTAAATTGGTAAAAGAATTTTCTAAATTGGTTCAGTAGATCCAGAGATAGTAGATCCTCTCAATAAGACAAGCTATACATCACAAAAAAATATTGAAAGGCTCCAATTATCAGTGATTCAGGGATTTGGTCCCATTTCCGATAGTTAGAATTCTAGTCTTCTTTCTAATGTATTCCTCTCCTTCCTTCTTAGGTGAGATAAATGAAGAGGGAAGCACTTAATTTGTAAAACAGTCGTCAGTCCTGTAATACCCGACCTCCAACAAAATGAGAGTTTCTCCTCAATAGGATAGATCATTGAATTAAATTAAAGCAATTTATGTGATTAAAGTTTTTGTGGCTTGCACTCCCAAATTCACGGACGACGTTTATCGTTTCGATGTCTAATAAAAAGTGAAATCTTTTTGTTAAATGACAAGTCAAAATTGCAATCTCAAGAAATCTCAATGTAAGAAATGCCTTCAATCACTTAAGACTGATTGCAGACATTTCTTTACATTGCGTAGTGGTTAACGGGGACACCTCGCACCTGCCTATTGTGCTGTGTAACGAATTGAATCCACACATGAGACAAATTGTTGTCTTTTGAAAGACTTATACCTTCGTGACTTTGAAATTTTTTCATTAATACCATCACAGCATTCCTTTTTCCTCTCTGAGTGTGGTGACCGACAAGAATACAAAGTGCCATAACCCCTACTTATATACATACTTATACACATACACTCTGGGAATGTAGTCTTTGGTACAATGAACGTAACACAATGCTAAATAGCTCACAAATGACATCTGGGGCGGTATACTATGGGGATCTTGTGTCAATTGCGGTGAATTTCGGTGCGTTTAGGCGATTTTACCATACATACTATAGTAAACAAATATAGCTCACTTAGGACCCATAATATTTTATCCGCGGTGCTTCCCGGTTTAAAAAAAGTGTCTGCCTATTTTGACTTCATTTTGTCTCCCACTTTGCTAAGGGGGAAGTGGACTTATCATATTTTCAACTCCTCCTGTTTTTTCTTCTGATTAATTGCGTTGCGGATTCCAAGACAGTTTATTTTTTTGGATTTTATTGCCTTGGACTTCCCGAGTGTCATAACTCGGTGTGTTCGTGGGTCACTGCTGTTGATCCTGGTGTAAAGGAGTTACAGTGGTGGGCGTTTGGGCGGGCTTAGTCCCATTAAAAAAAAACCTTATACTGGCGTCGTGAGATTAGACTAAGGGACCAAACTAAGCATGACAACATTACTGCAAAGATACCAACCCATTTTTCCAGCGTGGTACAGCAGACCAGAACCTTTTTTTTAAAAAAAAGAGGTCTTTTTGAATTGGGAAAGACTGTGGGTGTGATGATGACTTTTTTAATTTTCGCTCGTACATTCTGTTTCAAGGTACATTGTCCTCAAATATCCAGATTTCGCTTTCTGTCGGCCACTTTTTTCTGTGATTTCATCATCATCATTTATTATACCTTAATCATTATTTATGTTTGTAATAAAATTATCTTAATTGGCCAAAAAAGAAGATAGCAATCATTGCAAGAAAAGAAATTCAAGTTTGAATAATCATTTTTATCGATCATCATGTTAAAGCCGTGTTGTATCATATAAAACTCGAAAATAATTTATTTTTAAGTTGTCACATGTCAGTTTTTGTAATCTGCGTGTCGGATAGTGGGCGCAGCAAAGTTTGAAATATTGAAAGACCAATTTGCGACGCGATCTTTTGCCAAAACATCAATCAGACTGTCCGCGCCTCGTAAAATGAGTTCGACGTTATTTAAGATCGCTTCTATATATCTATGGAATTTATTGGCCTTTTCTTCTAGTGATCTGAGGGATTTTGTATTGAGGACATTCTCGATGTGTTATACGCATGTTTTTGGTCTAATTTTTATTTTGAATGTTTTCGTATAGTTTTAAATTCGTATTCAATAAAGGGTAGAGTGCTGTAATTTTCAGTTATACTATATCTAGTCTGCAGGCAATCATTTTTATGTACCTTTACCTAACAATTGATATTTTCACTTTTAAGTTTTCGGATAAATTGAGTTTTAATAACATAATTTAGTATTAATAAGGAGTACACCTATGATACATTTTATTCTAAATTTAGATTTAAATAATTTAAATAGACGAGACACATAGGTAGTTCATATGATTATTTAGATAAACACGACAAATAAACTAGAAATTCAATTGGTAGAATTTCATAAAAGTGCATAATTGAGTGAAGATATTATACACAAAAAACTTATAACCTGAATATTACGAATTATTACGAAAAAAAAAGTTAGTAATAAATGTAGATGTCAAGAAATAAACTATACGCAAAATCCTTTTGTAATTAAACAAAATTCATTACAAATAATAGATGTTAACTAAGCTCATTTCAATATGAAGGAAATAATATATATGTGTAACCTACGCTGTTTTATGTTTACACAATGCGAGCCCGGTTTCAGTGTAATCATTTCGCACTTTATTAGCTACCATCAATTTTATTATACTATAACTTCATGAATCAAAGCAGACAAATAATAGATAGAATTAAATATCAATAAATCACTATAACGATTTATGACGAGATAAATTAGCAAGGTAGTAGAGCCACGCTCATTTCAGCACGGTTGGGCCGGCTCGACCGGCGGTACTACCTGGCCACAGAAGATCAACGTAAAATGACAGCGTTCGTGCTGTCGTGTTTCGTTGGGGAGGCCCAACGATGCGAAAACATCACAAAGCCGCCATGGTGTTGGTCACCATGCTGCATTGTTTGCATTCGCTATGAGTATGGTTCCCACCACTCTTGGATTCTATTTTTGCTTTCCACCAGGCGGTGTAGTCATTTAGACAGGACAACGCATAAAAAAAAGAGATAAATATCGGTCTATTGTTTCAAAGACTACACCAGTAGTGTAGTAGCTTAAGCGCGTATCGCCACGCGCGCTTTCTTCTGAGTGCTATGGATTCGAACCTCACATGGAATATGGATCACACACAGGTGTGATCCATGAATTGTTGGTCTGAGTCTAGGTCTAGATTTTATGTGTATGTAAAGTCATTCGCAATATCTTTGTTACTAACTTTATCCCGCGGCTCTATTCGCATGTACGTTAGTTATAACGTTAAAGAGTAGCCTACGTTCTTTCTAATTAATCAAAGTATCTTCATAACAAATTTACTGAACAGGTAACAGATAGACAGATAATTTCAAATATATTATATTAGTACGGAAACGGGAGTCATGTTTGAAAAAGATTCGTAAAAAGAACTTGGCTTGCTATGACGTGCACCCAAATTATTAATAATTATAAGCATACAATGCATCGTTGGATGATATCAGTTACATTTACACCTACGGACGAGTAAACCTGTTATTAACTTGTTTGTTGTTACTTAACCCTTGTGTGCCTGAATGGGTCTCACAGAACCATAATTACAGTTGAATTTAGATGGCTTCAAGTTTGTCTAAACTTTAACTTGAATGTTGATTTTGTCATTGACCATTCGAAAACAATATTTCTTCTCAGTTCAGTTCAGTGTTTTTTTCTGTAATTTTTCAATATGTAGCTAGTAGCCTTGCGATTTAACAAACACGGATAACGCCGCGGAGCAAAGCTAGTCTAAAATAAAGACACTTAACGAACTTCTTAAGTCATCAGCTATCTGTCAGTGAAAGTCCCGCCAGAATCAATCCGAACAAACAGATAATTAAAAAAATTATATTGCTGTTTTAAAATGTATTTAGAGAAAAACTATTATATTATAGATTTGTACATTACATTTGTACATTACTTTAGCATCTTGCGATGGTATAAAAGCATAACTCACAAATAAACTCACTTTCGCACTCAAATAATTACTTAGGATTAAATTATAACTCCCCATGGTAGGTACCATAGTATATCATAAGCCATTTTTATGTTCCTTAAATTCTATGGTCACACGTCTGATTTTATAGTTTTGTATATTGTGTTATATTTTACACCCTCAAAATGGTAAAAGGAAAATTATTCTCATTGCCTCCTTTACCTGTACAAATTATGGGTGTGTAGATAACTTATAATATGTAACATTATAAGACTAATTTTATAAAGCCAAAGTCATTATGTGTGTTTGTATATTTATGTTTATATGTTTGACTGCCTCGTTGGTCTCGTGGTTGGCGTGTGCGACTGCTGATTATGAGGCGTTGTGTGTTAGATGTCCGAAAATATTTATTTATTATTTATTATATTTGTTACTTCTTTTAGCTCAAACAGCTTAATTGGCAGAACTTGAATAAGATGAATAAGAAGATGTGGTGTTCCCGTTTTTCTGGATCTGATAAGCCGCGGGCAATACCACTGGATGAGTTAGTACAGAATATAAGTACATATCAAACAACAGTAATGTAGGTCCATAAGACCGCAATAAACATAGTAGAGAACTTTTTTAAAATACACAATCCGAGGGTTACACGATGTATATACTTAGGGATGACGTCAAACATGCAGTATGACGCATACTCGGAATATTTCTTTACTTTATAATTTATGATTGAGATCACAGACCCACTTTCATGTTGTTTTCTTAGCGTGCTTTCCATTCTGTAGCGTTTAGATGTAGTTTTTTCTCATACGTGTTTTATATTTGTACTAGTTATTGCCCGCGGCTCCCCCCGCGTATACATCGGTTATCGCGGCAACTAGTAGCCTATGTGTTATTCTGATGTATATGTTATATTACTGTAAAGTTTCATCCAAATCCGTTCAATAGTTTTTGCGTGAAAGAATAACAAACATCCATCCATACTTACAAACTTTCGCGTTTATAATATTACCATAGATGTAAGATTGATGTGGCATATATTTACTAGAAACTAAATTTAGGTATATTCCATTTGGAATTGTATGTGATTAACTACTTATACTTTATAGTGAAGCCGTCGGTCTGGGCCTGATGTCTCTCCTCCATCGTGTCAGATAGCCGTCCCATCGTATTATGAGCGTGAGGGAACAGAGAGTGCACCTGTTTTATGTATATAGGAACGATTCTCAGAATTCCTTTGCTTACATTCACACACGTTGTTAGACCAGAAGTTCAAGAATACGTTTGTAGACACTTATAGCATATCAAGAGTTAATTATAGACTCTCTATACATAAAGAATGAAAGAGAGAGACCTCAAACTGAATAAGCGAATTATCGTCATGAAAGAAAACGTTTATCTCTCTTGTGTCAGGACTCAGAACTATAAGTCACTATTCATTAGAGAATTCTTAGAGAAAAGATTTTTGTTTACTACACCGCATTGACCATACGTGTCGATATAGGGTATGGTTCAAGTTTTCCTTTTCATGGTAGTGCTACTATCCAGCTCCATTTGTTAATTCTAAAGATACCCATAGAATTGGTATGAGCGGTAACTCTGGGTATTTTTTTTCTTGGAATATGCGGGCAAACGAGCTGACGTATCACCTGATGGTAAGCGATTACCGCTGCCCACGTACACCTGCAAACACCAGAGGCGTCATAAGTGCGTTGCCGGCCTTTGGGGGATGGGAGGGGAGATAGAGGGAGGGGGTTTGTGTTATGGGCCTCCGGTATCCTCACTCACTCAGTGAAACACAGCGCAAGTACTATGGCCCGTAGCGTGATTATTTTCCCCCGTTTTTGAAACATGCACCATTGGTGCTTCGCTCCTATTGGTCTTAGAGTGATGATATATAGCCTATATACTTCCTCGATAAATGTACTATCCAACACTGAATGAATTTTTGAAATCGGACCAGCGGTTCCTGAGATTAGCGCGTTCAAACAAACAAACAAACTTTTCAGCTTTATAATATTACTATAGATATATCTTATTTAACTGTAATCAACTGTATTTTTAAAGGTTTTATTGCGATATTCTATGCCGCTGTGTGCCTCCGGGAACGTGGTCTTGATCCCAAATAGATGTGGTGAGAGAAAATGGACTAACAAAATGACAATCGATAAACACAAGCATCGCGTGCCTGCAAGGCTCTGGGTTTAATTCCCATCTAGTTAAGATGATGTGATGTGATGAGGACGATCATATTTTGTTCTATGTCAAAATCAAAATAGTTTATTTTCGTTAACACATATATAATGAGGTGTAGTACAATTGATGTGTGGGTGTAGTTTATCTATACAAATAAATAAAATTGGAGTGTCTGTTTGTAATATTAAAATAACCACTTTTTACTAAATGCATATGTATGTATACACGGTATATATAACAAAAATGTATTTAAAAAGGTTTTTGTCTGTCTGTCTGTTTGTTCCGGGTAATCTCTGGAACGGCTGGACCGATTTTGACGGGACTTTCACTGATAGGTAGCTAATGATATGGACTTAGGCTACTTTTTTACACAAGCTGAGCCCCTCGGTGATACTCGCGGTACGACAATAACCACAGGAAACACCGCGGGGTTCAGCTAGTGTACAATAAGTATACATTTATATACATATTTATTTCTCATCAGAATGGTTAACACAGCAAAGGAACTGCCTAGATTTAAATCAGACAAGCTTATGTAAGATATGAATAGTTATTAAAAAGAATTGTGTCTATTCATGAAACTTTTAACAACTATAACATAACAAACCATTTAATCTTAACTGGTTTACTGCAAAAATCAAATAAATCAAATATAAAAGCCGTGCTCGATCATTAAGATACACTTCGGTAATATTGGGTTTCTTTCTACACACTACACTCAGCTTGTTAGCTGCTCAAGTTAAGTGCTATATTGTGTCCGTATTGTTTCAGACTACACTGTTAGCCACAGGAATGTACACCCTGTGTTTTTTTGTTCTGTTTGAAGAAGGCCAGTGGTTTTAATAACTGAGCTTGAGACTTAATTTTCAAAGGTTTTGATCAATTTTGGGATTTAGTATTTTTATTGCAAACACCTAAGTGATTGAACGCATAAATATTTTACTTAAAAGCAGATTTTTTAATGCGAGTTTACCTAATTTTTTCTTGAATTTACTTGAAAATCGTTCATTTTACCAGATATATATGAACTTGTTGCTACTAGCTTAGCCCCGCGGTGTTACACCAACAGCATGTAACGCAGCGGGTCAAAGCTAGTCTAAAAAAAGTAGCTCATCATCAGCAGTCTGCCAGTAAAAGTCCCGTCAAAATCGGTTCAGCCGTTCCAGATATTAACCGGAACAAACAGACAGAACAGTCAGACAAACGGATTAAAATTGTTAAAAATGTTATGTTGTTATATGTACCGTGTATACATACATATGCATTTAGTAAAAAGCCGGTATTTGAATATTACAAACAGACACTTCAATTTTATTTATTTGTATATATAAAAGTTCTTGTATGATCTCAGTATTTTCTACTACCTTCATTCCTTAATTGTTTTTAAATATATATGTGTATGTTTATAATAAGCTCCGATATCTATCACCTAATTGCTCATCTACTTAATAGTTAGTTGTCGAGATATACTATTCGAGGTCCTATGATTAGTGTTAAATAAATATATTTCATTGTTATTCTTACTAGAACTTCAAAATAAATTAGCCCTTGTAGGCGTTACATAAATTTATATTCCACCGAACAAAACGACAAACTACTTATCTTCCAACGACTTTAATGACGCGTTATGCATACAAATGGGTCTTAACATAACGTACAATAAAATCTGTGGATGCTTCACAGACACACTATTATGTTTGTAGCAAAAAAAAAGTTACCGTTTTTCTGGCGTGGGAGAACAATGTTTTACAATAATCCTACTGTGACTACTATATAAAGACCAGTAGATTCAAATTCAAAATCATTTATTCAATTAAGACATTAAGTGACATTTAGGAACGTTCAATTCACGCTACAGTAAAAAAAAAAATCGGCACAAACTGTCGCCACAGCATGTACTTGATTGTTAAGGTAAATTTGCTAAAAACACCAAAATCTACTGCCTGCTTTGTGTCGATCTATAACTTCCATTTTCCAAAATGCGTAGAGCCTTATGAGAAGAATACTGGCAAATAAACTCATGGCTACTCTTCTAAAAGTCAGATATTCAGAAACATAATCAACCTATTGTCGTCCGCTGCCAAACAAATGTCTTCCCCAAGAAGCACCGCACCACAATATAGAGATCAGTGAGGTAAACACTTCTTTAGTTGCTTTTCCCCAACTAAGTGAGATTACCCGGCGGGTAAGTAATAGCGGGTATACCTTTCGGGGGTAAGAGGTGGTTCTTTAATAGTTTAATTTTTAGTTCCGTAAACAATAAAATAAAATACTTAATCTATTCTAATATAAAAAAAATCATTGAATCTTCTGAACTCTTGGATCTTAAAAAGCCTCATTTGTGAGTATCAAGAGCTAAATATTACAACAAGAAAAAGAATGAAAATACACGTAACGAAGTGGGCAAGGGTCAGTTATACTCTTGCCAGCTATAAACTTGCGCTGTAGCATGGTGCGGGTGACAGTTGCCTGTACGAACATACTGGTTAATTTAATTTAATTTACTACAGTTATTAATGATTTAATATATTGCGAATGTGGCTGAAATACTAAGTCATAATTTGTAAATCGCGGCAACTTTCAAGAGTGAAACGAAATGTTACTGAAATGTCACCCACACCATGCCACTCCGCAAAGAGTAGTCATTTATATAGATTAATCGGGTATACATTCAAATACAACAAAAACCGTCAGAATAGTAACATCATTCTTAATTGTTAGTCGTAAACTAATTAAGCTCCTATTGTTTTAGCCTTTATGGCAAGAAGTATGTCTTTTCTCCTATTTTTATATTTAAAATAATACTATCGAGAGTTTAGCTTCTAGATAGTATAGGAATAAATTTAATACTTTATCGACTTAACTGTTTTGGCTTTTTTAAGTGTTTAGTGTCCAGAGGACCAAAATGGTCCACAGCAGGAAACCATCAATGCAAAGATAAAGAAAACTTGAAGCAAACTCTATAGCAAATGGTCTAGCCAGTGTGTTATATAATGGTCTGAAATCTCCTTTCTAAGGAGAAGCTAGTCCAGCAGTGTGGACTATCAAAAGCTGTTGGTGTAAGAGAGGCCTACGTCTAGCTATGGATTGTTAAAGGCAGTTGATGATATGATATAAGTATAAGTTAGTAGAGCCACGTTGATTTCAGCACAGTTGGGCCGGTTCGACCGGGGCGGTACTACCTATAATCAACGTAAAATGACAGCGTTCGTGCTGTCGTGTTTCGTTGGTGAGTGCGAGACCGGATGCCCAATGATGCAGAAGCATCACTAGGCCGGCATGGTGTAGGTCACCAAGCTGCATTGTTGCATTGTCTGCAATCGCAATGAGTATGGTTACCTTGGATGGCTCTTGGATTCTGCTTATGCTTTCCGTCAGGTAGAGTAGAGACAGACCGGCAGGCCCATACATAAAAAAATGATGAGGGGACTCACACACGACCCTTTAAAGTATTTTTTATTTTTGTTATATTGGAGATCACTACATTCCTGTTTCCTATCTTTTCCTTAATTTTGTCCGTTGTACTTCAAGGACTTCAATTATAAATTCTACAAGAATATTTCTTTTAAATTGTTTTATCTAAATTATTAAATATTCAGCTCACGCAAAAGCTTTAGTTAGTGCCAACAATTAATATTAAACGCTTGGTCTAATAGCTTAGAAGCAAAAAAGTTAAGGAATTGCTAAAACCCGCTTGGAAGTTTTTTGATTAATATCAGGCCTTCTTTATTATAAATGTTGCTACAAAACTTTGAGACAGAGTTTGAGATCAGTTTGATCAAAACAGGGGTCGTAACAAAACAACACATGTACGAATATATACTCGTATGTAGTAGCACCAGCTGTTCGCAAATACATTATACCCAGACTTTTCAGTCAACTGTATTAGTCTCTGTGTGGTGTGGGATTAAGACTACAGAGTGTCGCCACTCTTGATTATGCCATGGGTGTCGTAAGATGCGACTTAGGCACTGCAAACGTAGACACTTTTTGTTGCCGACACGACACACCATCACTAGTAATCGTAATTGCTGTGTCCAGTGACGGCCATCGGACACAGTCACCGGTCGCTACTACTGGCCACAATTCGTCGCTTGTTTTGCCTCGGTGGCGCAGTGGTAGCGTACGCGACTGATGTTCTTGAGGTCTCGGGTTCGATTCCCGGGTCGGACCAAATGTTTGTATGATCTGCAAATATTTGTTTCGGAGTTTGGGTGTTTTCTATGTATAATATGTAAGTATTTAAAAAAAAAGTAGATCTTCAACTTACGATTTTTAGTTTCCAGTTACCGACACCACACATTTTTTTATCGTAATGAGTATGTGTTAAGTGGAAGCAATTGGATACAAAAAATATTTATGTATACGCAGGGAGTGGATGATTTCAGACTGGTTTTATAGAAATCAAATATTCATAGGTAGCTTGTATCTGCCACAAGACACAAAAGTATCCACGTTGGCGCCCGGCCTAAAGGCACGTACTAGGCCGGACGCTAACGTGTCCATAATATCCATGCTAAAAGAAAGGAAAACTTAAAACAAACCTCATATCATATCGTTTGGCCAGCTTAGTACTCATAGGAGGCGTATGTCCAGTACTGGACTGTTAAAAGCTTATCAAGTTACTGACACAGTATTTCGATAATCCATAGCCATCTGAGACACATTATTCCTATCATTTAAGCTTCGGGGGTGCTCATAGCCCAGTTGCACTCAGTGATTCCATACAATCAACGAGAGTAAGCACTGACGGTGAAGTCAGTACCTGGATGGATGACCACTCGTGGCATGATACCATGAGCGTCTCCGTGATTCGAAGGTCACGTTAAGAAGTCAGTCCCGGTTGTTATCATAGAATAACAGTCGTGAAACTTACTTAGAGACCTTTGGGCGGCTTTAAAATATCCAACGGGAAGATTACGTAGCCACAACGTTGTCTTGCCAGTCCCCAACCCGCACTTGGCCAGCGTGGGGACGTATGGCATTAACCCTCTCCTGAGAGGTGACCCGAGCCCAGCACATTATGGATTGATCATAAAGCTTCAGGTAGCAGATCTATGTATGTCTAGTAGTGGAGATCTTGGCTTAAACATATACCTACCTTCCTTAATGTCTTTCAGTAATCATCAACATCTCAGCCGAAAGACATCCACCACCGGACGAAGCTTCCTCTCCACAACAACCGTTCCTGTATTGCTCACATCCAATGGTTTCCAGTAACCAACAAGATCAAATGGCAATCTCTATGAGGTCCAAATATTCCCTTTCGGTTTCTGTCTTTATCCATGCTTTTAAACGTATTTTTAGATTAAGCATCTACACTACTGTATACATCTGTGACGAGAAAAATAAATTATATATTATTACTATGATAGATATACATTATTGTTCTCCTAATAATAGCATATGATTCTTTGACCATCTGATTGACCATAAACGACGACTGTGCCACGTGGAACTAAATTGTAGTTCGTATAATGCTAGTATTTAAATACGAATCTGTCAAGCCCTTCGAGAAAATAATCGTGAGTATATACACATACATACTCGTATAATTTAGATTACAAAACAATATAATAGTCAACATAGATAGTAACACTAAATTGAATACTGTCTAGAGCCCGCATAATCTTCATGTACGGTTATTTATTGCAGTCCCTCAAGTGATAGTGTTACCAACTTCTCATTACATAACCGCTTTGTAGCTATATGTATTAATAAGGCAACATGCCTAGTGAATTTGTAAAAATGTTATGTTGAATGTTATTAAAAAAATATATGGAGGCATCGCTCTACCGATAAGGGTCGCATCTTTGTCGATAGAGCGATTGTCACGTCTCTCTATTTTTGGCGATCTGTGACACCCACGGTGACACCTCTTGAAAAGCTCCCATTTTCTCCCAATATCTTTAGAACTATAATAGGAGGAAAAGTAGAAGGTAAACAAAATGGGGAAGACCTAGATCGTATTTCTTACACATTCAAAGCTTAGAACACAATGGATGTTTATATTTGGACTACATGGGTAGTGTAATTGTTTAAGGCTTAAGCGATCTCTTCGCTTCCTTCAATTGTCCTGAATGTTGTGGATGTAATTCCTATATTTAACAACATTTTGTGTGATGTACGAATTGTTGTTCTCAGTTTGGGTGTTCTTTGTGCAGCGGTGCATTAAATATTCCTAATGCAGAATAGAATATTCTAGAGCGGGAGTTGTAAAAAATAATTCAAGCTTCTAAATTTAAAACCCAAGAAAAATGTAAGTTATTTTTCGTGTGATCGTGTAAAAAAATGGTCCCACAAAAATGGTAAAATGTCACATACGTACCGCAACTCTACTCCATTTCGTTCTTTATACGTTTTACTATTCATGTATTCATACATGCGTACCTTATTTTTGTCTAAGATATGTTGCAGGATAACTGACAATTACAGGTGCGTTCTGCCTTTTTTGAGACGGAATTTAAATCTGAACTAAAAACTACTATCCAAAATTTGTATGTTTTCTTTTGTCAGTTTAGACAAAAAGAAAACTTTTTAAAAAGTTAGTTTACTTGATTACAAAGGTAATTTTTAAAGTAGACACAAATATTTTAACCTTTAATCTTATTCGACATCAGTCAAGTCACAATGATATGACGTAAGTTCGGAACATCTTTTATCCATTAAGAGTTCAAATACACATAAGCTCGATACAATACGAATATAGATGTAAAAATACCTGCAATGTCTTGTACATCTATACTATAAAGAAGAAAGTATGAAATATAAAAAAAAAAAATCGGTAAAAATAAATCTACTACTAAATAATGAAGATAAGAACAGTTTCGATACAAGAATGATAGTTAATAGTGCAATAATGTTTAGCCCTATCTCATGATCCAATAGCACTATGGCTGTTGATCTATCTACATCATACACATCTCAGGAATACACTTATTAAAATTATTTTGGGATCATTTAATACCTTCTCAACCTGTTTAATCCTTTATTGTTCTCTTTTCACCGTCTCCTTGTCACGGCATGAGATCTTTCTACAACGAAGCAATGGAATCTCATATTCTCTTCCGTGCAACTGTGGGAAAAACTGTCTGTAAAGTTTCAACCGAAAAGAATGCAAAGAACAATCCAATTTATCTACAAAATAAAGTTCCATAGAAACTAATCGCCGCAAAACACTTAATGAAATTGACCCGAGATTTCAACGACGCCTATTCTTTCTGATAAAGGCCTTTGCTACAATTATTCTGTCCCGTTTCTTCTTATTATCTGACAACACAGTTTAAGTTATCTTCCAGTTTGTCTTTGTTTCCAGTTGTAGTTTGCGGTTAGTGCTGGCAAGTTTACACCGCTTTGCTTAATGACAAAGAGGAAATAAGTTATTTCGACTATTCTTAAGCTTTGTTAAAAACATATTCATATTGTGTCTTTATTTTATTAATATTAATCTTATCGTGGGAGAGCCACGCTTCGGCATGAATTGGTCGGCTTAACCAGATTGATACCACGGGTTAACAGAAAACCGGTGTGAAATAGCGCTTGCGATGTGTTTCACCAAGTGAGTGAGAATATCGGAGGCTCATACCCCAACCCCCTCCCTATCCCCAAAGGCCGGCAACGCACTTGTGACGTCTCTGGTGTTGAGTGTCCATGGGCGGCGGTATTCACATACCATCAGGAGATACGTCTGCTGGGTAGCCAGCTAAGTTCGTAAAAAAATAATAGTATGTTTTTGTTGTAGACCTGCGCAAGTTGTTGTTTGTGTTTCTGGAAAGAATATATTTTCACCTTTTTTTCAATAAATGCCAATGATGATCAGCTCTTATTGGTTGTAGCGTGGTGTTAAATAGAATATAACCACCCTTGATAAGGGGCGATTTCAGCAGCCTAATAATTCAATACGACCAAGTAGTTCTTGAGATTAGCCCGTTTAACTAAATTAACAAATGAACTTGTCAGCCTCATGATATTGGTAGAATATGGTAGAATATAAATTAAAATGACAGCATGTCGAGTTCGTTGGTGAGTGCGAGACCGGAGGCCCAATGATGAGGAAGCGTTACCAAGCCGCCATGGTGTGGGTCACCATGCTGCATTGTTGCTGCTTATGCTTCAGCAGGCAGAGTAGAGTCATTTTGTCGGGGCCATACATAAAAAAAAAAGAAAGTTACAAATATGGCTAATTCGATTAAGGAATCCCTACTATTATATTTTTAATATAGTAAAATTTTATAGTAATAGTATTTCTTAATCGATTGAAATGAAAATATAAATTGACAAAGTAGACTTCTTAAAAAAAAGCCCAAAACAACGAATTACTTTAATTTTGTATTACTTTAAAGTTTGACCCAGAAATAAAATTATTAAATATCAATTTATTACATAATTAAAGTTAATATTAAACGTGCTCCCTACAAAAAAACCCTCGATTCAAATATTATTTATAAAACATTAACTAAATCCCGCGGTTAACGTCGTACCGCGGGTGACGCCGCGGCGTGACGCTAGTCTTAAAAAGTAGCCTAAGTTACTCTTTATATCATAAGCTACCTATCAGTGAAAGTCCCGTCAAAATCGGTCCAGCCATTCTAGATATTACCCGGAACAAACAGACAGACAAAAAATTTTTAAAGTACGTTTTTCTTATATGTACCGTGTATACAAAAAGCGGTTATTTTAACATTACAAACAAACACTCCAATTTTATTTATTTGTATAGATTTGCCGGTATGCAGCTGACTGTGGTGGCTAAATATAGAAGAGGATAATAACCTGTCCCTCCTACGTAGGAGCAAGTTTTAATTAACTGAAATAAAGTTATTAATTCTAAATGCGGGACACATAATATAGTGAAGCTTTTAACTTTTTCTGTACGAAGGAACTTGTTGATATTACTAAGCTTACAGATAAACGTATTATATACTAGCTGTTGCCCGCGGCTCTGCTCGAGTGTATGTCGGTTATCGCGGCAAATAGTAGCCTAAATGTTATTCTGATGTATAAGCTATATTACTGTTGAGTTTAATCTAAATCCGTTCAGTAGTTTTTGCGTGAAAGAGCAATAAACACACCTTTTTTTTTTTTTAATATGTGTCACCAATGACACTCTCACGATTAAAACTACCGTGGGAGAGCCACGCTTCGGTATGAATGGGCCGGCTCGACCGGAGTGATACTACGGCCTCACAGAAAACAGGTGTGATATATAGTGCTTGCGCTGTATTTCACCGAGTGAGTGAGGATACCGGAGGCCCCTAACCCAAACCCCCTCCCCCTATGTCCCCTCTCCATCCCCCAAAGACCGGCAACGCACTTTGACACCTCTGGTGTTTGCAAGTGTCCATGGGCGGCGGTAATCGCTTACCATCAGGGATGCGTCTGCTCGTTTGCCCGCCAATTCCATAACAAAAAAGACGAATCTATTGACACCACTCACATAAAAATACGACAAGCCGTTAAGGCTCTAGGGCGTGCCAAGAAAATAAACACACATACACACATACACTCGAAAAACAGTTTGTCGATCGATATTATCGCGCCTCTTAATATGCCCGCAGAATGTAGTACGCTCACAAATTATATTCCAATAGTTTTACACTTAAACTCGATACGTAAACCTAGTTTTCTAAATCCACTTAGCATTATAGCCCGCCTACCTTCCCGCTCTATACGTGACTACATAAAAATACTTACCAACATAACAGAACGAGGATTTTATTAAAAATTAGAAAACGTGAGTTTTGAGCTCTAAAATGATGATATTGTGGAAGAACGGGTGTCATGTCTCACAAAGGGAGGATCATCTGACCAGGCAAGGTGATCATGCCTGGCGGGCAAATAATGATAAAAGTTAGTTTTTTTCCTTTATTGACAAGACGATTACAACTATGTATTTTGCTTGACAGTCATTTACGAGTGCGCTATTGCTTATGAAGATGTCTTGGGTCTGATTCCCGAGTCGGATCATAATCTGTTATTGAGATTTTCTGATTATAATAATACTTTATAACAGTCCGGAGTTTGGAAGTTGAAGTCTCAACCCCTGTGCCTCCGAGAGTTCGTAAAGCCACCGCTCCTGAGCTTGATATCTCAACCCGAGCTCGTGTTGGATTTAGCCGTCCCTTCGGATTCTGAGGTCTAGAGAACAGAAATTGACTGGTCTCCATTGAGAGTGGCCCAAATCGGCTAGGAGTCATAATTGAAATCATCATCATCATCGCTATTTATTAGACGTTTTGGTCAGATTTAAAGATAAAAAAAAACCTATATTACACCACATCTAGGAATGATCGCAGTCACCGTAAGTACCTATAACTAAGTTGTTTGTTCGTATTAACTGAATACATCCAAATAAGTATTATTTAGTTTAACTTCAACAGAATGCAGGTTCCGGGAAACTTCAGTACATTCTGCGGGTTTAGTTTCGCTTAAAGTGCATTTGGAATTTACGGGCTTAGATTTAGTTTTGGAATTAATGTTCAGAAATTATATCAATTGTGAACAGTTTGTGTAATAATGTGTAGGTAGATTTATCTGAATGCCTAGTTGGTCTCGCGGTTGGCGTGTGCAACTGCTGATCATGAGGTCTCGGGTTCAATTCCTGGGTCGGACCAAATGTTTGTATGATCTACAAATATTTGTTTCGGAGTTTGGGTGTTTTCTATGTATAATATGTATGTATTTACAAAAAAAAGTATCATATGTATTTGTATCAGTTGCCATAACACAAGCTCTGCCTAGCTTGGGACTAGATGGCGTTGTGTGGTAGATGTCTGAAATATTTATTTATTTATTTATCTACATCTGAATATGTTGATAAGTTTTAATTCATCACATGCACAAATCAATCTTGAGTTATTAATTATTATGTTAGATTTTAAGCTTTATCTATTTCTATTTTTTATACAAACAATGGCGGATTTACCATTAGGCTGAGTAGGCTGGAGTTTAGGGCAGCGAATTTTTAGGGTGCGGAAAATTTGGAACAATTTTTTTCTGTCTTACAGAAATAAAAAGAAATGTTCTTATTTACGCGGAGAAAAGAAGTCTCGACAATTTAACAAACATAATAATGTTTTGTACTATACAGTGTTCCGAATACTCTCAACTAAAATACTGAATGTTTAAAAACATACCAAAAGCTTTGTGGAATATTATATTTGTAATTATGGATTTTTATTGATTTTTAATTATCAGTTCGTAGTTCAGGTATTGTGCTTGTGTGTTTGTAGTTTAACATTATAATTTAATTTGTTATGTGAGACCTGAGGCCCAAGATGCAGAATTATCTTAATAGGCCATCATACTGTGTGTCATCATGCTACATTGTCTGCATTCGCAATGAATATGATGACCACTACTCTTAGATTCTGCTCATACTTTTCATCAGGCAGAGTAAAGTCACTTCTCTCAAACTTCTCCCATTAGTGAGTCCTAGTTGGAGATAGTCCCATTACTGATTCGTCCGGTGGGGACTATGGGCTATCTAATGTGTAAGTAGCTTAATTGGAATGGCAAGCGGACGCTTAAAAAAGTAGTGAGAGGACTACAGCTAGCACATGGGAAAGTTGCCCGTCTGATCCGAGAGCAGTACTACAGTAGTCTTATAATAGGACAGCTGCACCTATCTCATCTGTGACGAGTAGAGTATTATGAAAGTTCTTTCCATCGATTCCAGCCAAGAAGTGTGTGCTCCATCCGTGATGTAGGAAAAGGCCTTCAACCATCTTCTTCTGGGTGGAGATTCTTCAAATGATGGCCAGATGGCCTGAGATAAGGAGATGGTTGCTCAATGTTAGAAATTCGACTAAAATTATTTTTATTTCTTAATGTTTCTTTGGCTTTCTGCACCTCTCTTCTATATAAACTTTAACTGTGCCAGATTTAATGTTCCTCCGTTCGCATAATTTTCGTAAAATGCGGTACAAAGTTTTTACTTTAGGTAATAATATTTAGATAATACTGAATTATTAATTGACTGTTGAATTGGATAAAAAAAAACTTTTTTTTTGCCAGCAGTTAAAAACATCTGCAGTAAAAAGGCATCGCATACCAACGTAGATACTCTGTGGACAAGTGACAGTTGACATTTTAAATTAATTAAAGTTCCATCTAGCACATTACATAACATTAAGTAAAACATGTAAAAAGCCAGTTGCATAAGAACGTTTGGATGCGATAACAAGAGCATATCTTAAACGCAATAGTTAGCTATAGAGCCTGTCGGTTTTTTTAAAGACAACTCCTGCATTAGGAATAAACATCCTGTGTCGCGAGGCATTTTACAAAGATACAAGAAACGGACACGAAGAACACCCAGATTCGGGACAACAATTTGTGGATCACACAAAGTTTTGTACCGCGTGGGATTTGAACCCACGATACTTGGCGCAGTAGCAACAAGCGTGGCGACCGCTGAAACCTCTAGACCAACCGTTCAGGAATTCTGACTTCTAAGTTATATATATATAGTGGTTTCGATTCCCGAAATATATAGGTATGCATAACTGTACTGCGCAATAAATAATCTGGGCCTGTTTAGCGTAAATTTATTTCACATCTCGTATTGACTGCCTCGTTGGTCTTGCGGTTGGCGTATGTGACTGCGGATCGTGAGGTCTCGGGTACGATTCCCGGGTCGGACCAAATGTTTGTATGATCTACAAATATTTGTTTCGGAATTTGGGTGTTTTCTATGTATAATATTTATGTATTTACAAAAAAAAGTATTTATGTATTTATATCAGTTGTCTAGTACCCATAACACAAGCTCTGCTTAGCTTGGGACTAGATGGCGTTGTGTGATAGATGTCCGAAATATTTATATTATACTAGCTGCCCCGGCAAACGTCGTTTTGCCATAATTTTTTTTTTAGGATGGGTGACCCTTACCATTTAGGGGGATGAAAAATAGATGTTGGCCGATTCTCAGACCTACTCAATATGCTCACAAAGTTTCATGAGAATCGGTCAAGCCGTTTCGGAGGAGTATGGCAACGAAAACTGTGACACGAGAATTTTATATATTAGATTATATTATATCTACTCAAAGGTCACTGACACCATGTTCGGTGTTGCGAAGATAAATAACAAACTTACCGCATCAAAACTCTCCAAAATCATTTTTTGTCTCTGTTACTAAATCTATTATAATTAATTTTTACAATCGATATAATGTGTTTTTTTTTATATATGGTCCTGCCAAAATGAATCTACTTTGCCTGATGGAGAGCCTGAGCAGAATCCAAGAGTGGTTTTTTATAATGTTGGACTAAACATACATTACTTGTATAGTTAATGCCGTAGGTATTAGTCCACCAATGCACCAAATGGTGTTAAAAACTAATAAACAAATAAATTACTATTTGACACACTCAACTTCCTCTATGTATCAAAGAAGCGAAAGTTTTAGAACTAAGCATATTATTTCAGTAAAATATATACATATTTTCAGTTTAGTGGATCCTTGGGCAGATAACATATTAACTAAAGTGACACGTCTGTACCTAACCGCTGCTTGAAGCGCATCTAAAACAAAAGTGTTACAAACAGACCTCTCCATCGTGCAATTCTGTTTATTTCTGTTGATTTGGACAAACGTACTCCAAGACTTATGTGGAATCTGTAAGGATAAGCTATTGTTGAGCTGTTTTTCGGTTAATAAATAAAATGGACCATTTTGTACAGAAATAATCTAAAAAATCTTTTTGGAAAAGCTAGTATAAAATAATATAAAAAAACTTCTTAATGTGTACAGGATTTCCACATAACCATAAATAAATATTAACAAATATTAATAGGCAAAGACGTCTTGTAGAGTCATTGGCCTGTCAGTGGAACTGTTAAAACAGCTTCAGAAAACTGCTAACCCTCTTTTCGCTTAATTATAATATTTTCAACTAACTTTTTCCGCTTTAAGCTTGTTTTCCAACAACTTTTCGACCTAGAATTCGTTGGTGTAGAAATTTCATTAGTATTACCTTATCGTTGGTAACATCAGAAAGAAGATTCTCTTAAAACGAGGCCATTATCGATCACAGTACCTAAGGAAAATTGCACACATTTAACTGGACACTACTAGGAGATGGATTTTAGTAGAGTAAATAAAGGCGGTTATTTACTGAGGAGAAACCTATGTCCAGCAATGATCTATTAATGATTGATGAGAGTAAAGAAAATAGTGAATAATCTAAAATGTATGTAAGCGCATAACTTCCGATCAACTGGACTAATTTTTTTTTTATGAGTTCCTTATTTTTGGGACAAGATTTGTGTACAAAAAAATTTGAAAGATAATGGACAAAGTCTTTTTTTTTCTCCGCGACTGTACACTGCCTGTGGGGAGTTGAGACAGATATGTTAATATGGTATATTTCTAGCGCGTTATTACCTACGCGTTTGAGGCATTAATTCGATACAAAAGAAACATTATCTAAAATTCTAAATTAGTGGTTGTAGGACTGTAGGGAAAATTAACAGGTTTGTACCTTAGTCAGCATAACTCAATTTTGAAGTTAATTGTCTATTCTTTGTTGTTCATTTCATAGGACAAAAAATACATCTAAGGAAACTAATCAATAAGAAATATTTTTTTAACTCTACACGCAATATACATCTCCTCTTGGGTACGTATACAGGGAATAGGGTCACGTAGAAATGAAAATCTTTGGTAACCCGATGGATGCCAGGCCTTAAAGATATGTGACCGAGATTTGACGTCACATCTGTGCAATAAGCACGTATGCTTTTTTCAATTGGTCCTATTGGTCCATCCATCCTATCTTAGGCTTCTTACAAACGGCAACATATGCCCTCAGACATGCCAACAAAAATACACTTAATATCTTTTAAACGAGAAATTCTTGGATGTATACAATCTGAATATCGGAACCGGCTCCAACGATTTTTATAAAATTTAATATGCAGAGGGTTTCGGGGGCGATCAAGCGATCGAGTTAGAATTCATTTTAAAAATTTACCAAAAAAAAAAATACCGAGCAAAGCACGGTCATCGTAGTAGTTTTAAAAAAG
Organism: Spilosoma lubricipeda; assembly: GCA_905220595.1. Taxonomy (NCBI): domain Eukaryota; kingdom Metazoa; phylum Arthropoda; class Insecta; order Lepidoptera; family Erebidae; genus Spilosoma; species Spilosoma lubricipeda. The sequence continues at coordinate 3,460,661 of HG992296.1, forward strand.
TTTATTACTATATTATCAGAGTTCCTCGTGTAAAAATATGAATTATATATCTATACTATTATTTATAGAGGTAAAGTTTGTAAGTTTGTGAGTTTGTGACGTTGTAGAGGGTAATCCCTGGATCTACAGAACCAGAACCAAATTTGATAATTATTTTACCAAAAGAAGGCTACGTTTTTTGGCTATACTTTTTACACATTTTTTTATTTATATTTCTATACTCTATACTATTATATAAAGAGGTAAAGTTTGTGCATTTGTGAATATGTGACGTTGTGACGTTGTAGAAGGCTACGTTTTTTGTGGTAGCAGGATTTACAAAGTAAGTCGGAGAAAAAAATGTTTACCGCCCAACGAAGTGGGCACGGGTTAGCTAGAATTAGATAATATTAGTATTTGAAGTATGTGTTTATTACATTGGCGAATTTAGATAATGGTATTATTACTCCAAAATCTTTATTACCTCGCTGTTGGGGCTCGTGCATTAGAAGCAATTTAGTATGACATCATTTGTCTGGCCATTGTAACTAAATGACTTAGTTGTTATTACTCTCATTAAGATCTTCATTTCAATACAATTTTATGTCCACCATACCCTAATTAGCGAATTAGTCCAGAAAGTAGTGAAATGAGGGCAAGAATCTCGGAATGACAGATAGTCAGCTATTAACTTGCATAAACCTTTATTTTGACACTCTAAAACTTGTCTCAAAACCTACCTACCGTAGAGTGTCCGCGACTACAGATATTCCAAGGTCAAACGTAAAAAAAAAACTGATCTTTTACACATTTATTGCAAATATCTAATTAATCTATTTCTTGACGATGGACTAACTTAATTTGATTCCCAGGTATGGAAGCATTGACAAATTCAATAATTCAGATCCCAAAATAAAATGGGAAAGCACAAAATGGACAAAAATTCTTAATTTTCCATTAAATTCATCTTAGATTTAGAGATCTGAAACATTTTAAAATTTCGGATATAACTTTCTAACCTCATTTCAAAGTAATTCGAACTAAGAACTAGTTAAACACTTTTAACGACAGTTCGACCCGCCAGTGCTGCCACTCTAATTCGTTTATGCTCTTACGAACAAAGAGTTTGACATAAATAAATTTATATTCAAAGTCTTTTAGGTTCAAGGTCCTGCCACTTTGCTTCTAATGAATATTTTGTTTAGTCGTAAAAAAGTTTATACTGGAACTCTTACGGAAGACCTCATAATTTGCAAGTTTAATATTACGTGGTACGTGCTTGAAATGATTACATACGTCCCTGTAGACCGCTGGATTAATTAAATGAGGTAGGAAACAGGGATAGAGGCTTGCAACCCTTTAGATAAAACGACAGAAGTCTAAAATTATAATTAAAATATCGACCGTAGCTGCTGTTCATAGTATCGACAGGGCAGAACATCAATTCCAATAATTTGGACAATTTTCACTGCTGCACTGTGCGTTTTTTAAAGAGTTTTTTACCTAGCATTACAAGTTGGTGGAAAAAAATTCTACGGTTCCACCAGGATCTCCTGCTTATATAGAAATCCTTTGGAGGATTTATCTGTGTGTTTATCCACATTGATCCCCAACGGAATCTTTTGTGAATTTTTGTTTTATTTGGAATATAGTACCTATAGTATATTAGCACCGAAACGACGTTTAAACCTTAAAGTAAAGGTTGTACTCAGACCCCAATCGCGATTGCGTTGTCCGCGTGTCAGTAATTTTTCATCAAGTACCTAGATTGTTAGTTTGATATTGTCTTAAAAATTATTACTACAATTATAGGTACCCATGTTCATCTTAAAGTTTAGATGGATTTACGCCAGAACATGTGACTGTATCTGGATGAATACACAAAAACATATAATATGGAATAGCACATAGAATAATACACATCACATTAGTTACAAATTCAGATTGCTATCAATTTCCTGCCTGCGTAATGACGTGTCGTATTCGTGCCTTCTAATGTAAAAGCTCTCAAGTAATAGAAAGTATTTAAGCCGACGTTCTTTGTAAGAAACAAATTAGATTCAACTTGAAATAAGGTTGCGGTCGTCTCCAATCGAGTTAGGCTTTAATAGTTTTGTTCCGTACGACATTTATGTATTGTTCTTTGTTTTATTCCTGAAAGATTAAAGAGTTAAATTAAGTTTACTTGAGTTGGACTTTATCTAGTTACGCCAGTCTTTAATAATTAAATCGTGTTTATTAAGTGTTATAAAGTTTATGGTTGTATTACTTGTTAAAGTTTTGACTTAGATGACAAGATAACAAAAGAAATAAATAAATATTAATATAAAATCCAAATAATCAGTTGTCATCAATGGAAAAATATTTTATACTGACAAATATCATGTTAAACAACAGTTAAAACACTTGTTTAAATACAAAATTTTTGGTTAGGCTTGATTAAATTTATACATACACACTCCCAAAATGGCAGAATTCGTGCTGTCGTCTTTTGTGTTGGTGAGTGCGAGACCGGAGGCCCAGTGATGCAGAAACATCTCAATAGGCCCCTATAGTGTGGGTGCTAGGGTGTGGTGCATGCTACATGTGGCTTGGTCTGCATCCGCAATGACTATGGTTGACCATTACTCTTAGATTCTGATATTCTTTCCATCGGGTAGAGTAGAGTTACTTTCGCCGGCAGTTATTTTTATATATATGACATAAACAATACATACGAAGTACAGTACAGCATATAGTTTTGAATAGGTTTGCCTTTTTCCTACATTTTTCATCCCCTTTTACTGCATCTATTAACATATAGAAAACCGAATAAGCTGGTTAAATAATCCTAGCTACGCTTCATGGACCTGATTTCCTATTTTATTAATCCCGAACCTTTTTTGTTTAGTAGGATGTTATTTAGAACGAATTTATCGTATTGGTAAGAAAACAAGGTTAACTTTATTAGTAGAATATTTGTTTGTTCAACTTGATTTGTAAACAGTAACAAATTAGTTTGAACAAAACAGGCTACATATTTGGTTTCTGCCTTCGAACCTTTTTCCTAAACTAAGTTTGGGTCAGCTTTAAGTCGGCTATAATACAGCTGAACTTTGATTTTTACACGGAGTATGACTTCCACATTTTAAGAAATGTGAAGAATGAAGTATCGCACATAGATACTATTGTAGTACGTTTTAGGACAAAGTTTGACTGCACTGTTTTGGCCTAGTGCGGTCGCCACACCCCTTCCTACTGCACCAAGTGTTATAGGTTCAAATCCATACATGGGACAACATTTTGTACGATCCTCAACTTGTTCAGAGTCCAAATGTTCTTTGTGTCTGTTTCATGTATATTTGTAAAGCCCCTCGCGAGACACAGGTTGTATAATTTATTACTAAAGCGTGAGTGCTCTTTAAAAAAAAGTTTAAAAAATCTACGTGGATCGATTGCCGCAGATGTTCCAAAGCATCCTTTCGTAAGTATGGAGGGGTATTGGGTTAGTATCTAATGGTTAATTACTATTGCTGGCCATGGACACTTGAATGGGGACTTCCCCGTACAAACGAAACAGTAACAGTGCCATCTAACGAATCCATCAACCACACTGAACTACAGAGTAACTACTAGTCCTATATCGCGTTATTAAAGATTTTGCACAGATAGCCATATAGAATAACTTCTCAAAAACAATCACAAGGGCCGTGGGATGCCAGGCAGCTCGCCTTTACGAAGCATCATTGTTTTGTGCGACATAACAACCTTGATATTTATTTATTTATTTATTTAAGACTTCATGCATAATTGTTGCACAGGCGGACTTAATGCCGTAGGCATTTTCTAACAGTCGACCTTAGGGTGATGCAGAGTCAAGAATGGTAGATGCACATTGTTTAGAAATGTTAAGTAATAATCCCAACACAGTCATATTTCCAGAGAGTGAGAGAGAGATCTTACAAACGTAAATTACACAACAATAATCTTACATTATTAATTATATTATATCTTTAAGGATACACATCTAAATGAAGTAATATACTCATATATACCTACACAAATACACATATATATAGATATATATATACATATATACACATACATAATACAATACATATTTTTGTTATGGACAGGCTAAACTTAGGATTGTGGTGTTAATGTTTTTGTGAAATGTTTCCGCAACAAGTATTTAAAGGTTTGACGTGTTTTTGCCATCCTGATCTCAAGAGGGAGCGCATTCCATAACAAGACAGTCTGAACCAGGAAAGAAGAATGCACAATATCCGAGCGGTGAGTGGGGCAATGAAGAAGTAAGTTGTTTGACGATCTAAGGTTTTTTGTGTGATTAGCACCTAAATATTGAAGTTGAGAAGTTAAGTAAGAAGGGGAACTTGGTGAGTAGAGCAGAGAATATAAGGTAGTTAATGCTCGTATCTCTCTGCGTTGGCGAATTGTAAGCCACTTCAATAGGGAGCGATACTGAGACACATGATCATATTTACGTAAATTGAAGATGAATCGAATGCAATTATTGAGAAGACGGTCTAGTTTATTGAGCAGATCTGCATTCAGGTTAAAGTAGCACACATCACCATAGTCAATTATAGGGAATATTAGAGTCTGTACAAGCATTACTTTAGTCTTCAGTGGCAGAAAGTTTTTAAGCCTATAGAGGGCGCGCAATGAGCCTGTGACTTTCTGGCATACAGTTGCAATTTGTTTACGCCAGCAAAGGGTTGTGTCCATATACAGTCCAAGGTTCTTTACACTATCACAGTATGGAATAACCATACCGTTGTAGGTGAGTTGCGGAATTAAAGTAGGGTCAAGCTGGCTCATAACACGGTTACCACCAATGATGATGGCCTGACATTTATTCGGATTCACCGAAACACCAAACATGTCAGACCATTGTTTAATAGCTGTCAGATCACTATTTACAACTGAAACCGCACATGACACATTGCCCGGCTCAGATTGATAGTACAATTGCAAGTCATCAGCATAGAGATGATAGGAACACTGAAGTCGTAGGGTGATGAGATTAATAAAGATGGAAAATAGGAGAGGAGACAGAATACCGCCTTGAGGGACCCCCGCAGTGAGGTCACACCAGTTGGAAGAAGAATCTTCCACAGTGACTGACTGCTGACGGTCCCGAAGGTAGGAGGAGAACCAGTCCAGTGTTTCACGAGATACTGAGAAATGGGATAGGATAGCAAGGAGAAGGTTGTGACTGACAGTATCAAAAGCATTGGAAAAATCAACCAGTACCACGGTTGTAATCTTAGAGTCCTCCATTCCCAACCCAATATCGCCAGTCACTTTAAGAAGAGCAGAAACTGTGCTATGGCCTGGTCGGAAACCAGATTGAAAGGGACTAAGTAAGTTGTTACAATAAATGAAGTGGGAAAACTGTTTATGGACGCAGGCTTCTAGCACTTTAGAGAGGAAGGGAAGGATGGAAATAGGACGAAATTGATTTGGAAGCGACGGATTAGGAGTTTTAGGTAACGGGCGTACATACGCTTTCCGCCAAAGAGAAGGAAATGTGCCGGATATGAGGGAGAAGTTGACAATATGGGAGATAGCGGGGAGGAGGTAGACTAGCAATGTAGTAATCATTTTTCTACCAATGCCATCACTACCAATCGCTTGAGATTTGATGGACAGAATAATTTTCTTAACTTCCTCCTCTGTGACTGGACTGAAGTGGAAAAGGTTTACTTGAGGGCGCGGTAGACTATTGATATAATTAATGGTGTTCGTTTCAGTCAGGCTATCCAAAGTGGAAGTGGAAGCAAAATGTTGATTTAAAGCATCGAGACTTATGGATTGCGGAAAGTCTACATGTCGCGATTTGCCAACACCAAGAGTCCCGAGGAACTTCCAGATATCCGCAGGAGAAGAAGAGGAAATGTTATCTAGAACATGGCGGCGTTTAGCGTTCCTTATCAACTGGTTACACCGATTTCTTGCAATCTTATACCGTTCCCAATAGATTTCGACGCGGTCCCGCTTATAAATCTTAAAGGCACGATTTCGACATTTCATGGCCAACTGTATATCCTTGGTCATCCAAGGCGCCGGTGGTCGCTTGACTCTTATCTTCTTAACTGGGGCATGAGTATCATAAAGTTTGGTCACTACTGCATTAAATACGTGCACCTTGTCATCGATCGAAGTGGAATTGATCAAGGGTGCCCAGTTAATACGTGAAGCATCGTCATTCAATTTCTCCATATCCATTCGCCTAAAGCTACGCCTGTACAGAATTCTGGGTTTGGGTTTAGGGGGTCTGAGGACATAGGAGAGGAAAATCAGGTCATGATGTGAGAATCCGGAAGCGTCAAGTTGACCATGAGAGGAAACAAGGGAAGTGTTAGAGGTGATGATTAAGTCGAGCCAAGTGTCCTCGCCGGTATTATTGTGGTGAGTGGCATGTAGTGGCAGAACACGAAAACTGACCGACTCAAAAAGGAACTGGAGCTTGAGGGAACGAGGGGAGTTTTGAGCTAAAAGATTAGTGTTGAAATCGCCCATGATGATGTAATGAGCATACTCTGTACCCAAAGATTCAAGAACTGATTCGAATTCAGTGAAATAGTCAATGGAAGGGGGACAATAGACAACGCCAAGCACAGTTTTGGCACCCCTGACACAAACCTCAAGGAAAAGGAATTCAGCAGAGGCAACATAATTAGAATTAGAAGGGGAAGATGATATGATTCGATACGAAAAGTCACTACGTAAGTAAATAGCTACACCACCTCCACGCTTCCCCACCCGGTCATTCCGGATAAGAATGAAACCAGGCAAGAGATAAGAGGTGGAAAGCAGATGCGGTTTGAGCCAAGTCTCGGAGATCAGAATGGCGTGAACATTGGTATCACAGAAAGCCTCGTACAGATCAGCAAAGTGGCTAGGAACACTTTGTGCGTTTAAATGACATACATTGAAAAGCTGATTGTTATTGTTACCATTAAATTTATTGCGTAGAACACCACCAAGAGTATCCGTCACTGAGGAAAAACTTTCGTCACTCAAAGAAGTTTCCAACTCATGAGCAGAAACATAACATTCACTGTCAGAAGACATAAAAATAAAATGCTATAAATATATGTAAATACTATGAATAGATATAAAAAAGCTAGAAATATTAATAAATCACGTGCAGATGTTCCAGTAGACCGTTTTTATCTCTGCACCACCCGCCAGCTTACATCACTAGGAAAATATAAATGAAACAGAAAATCAAATTAAAGTTACAGTTCAACAGATGTAGAAAACTTAGAGCAGAACATTAAACATCGCGTAGTGTATCCGAACGTTAGAGACCGAAACGATTGAATGACTTATCATATTTAATCTATGTTCCATGCTACACACAAATGTCACTTTAAAACAAGTGTTATAAATTGTAATTTTGTATTAAGTAAACAAAATTAACACAGTACAGATGGAGGCATCTGGAATAATTTGTTCACAATTATGAGCTACATGAGTTAAACAATTATGAGTTATGTACAATGAGCCAACTATACTCGAACTAGTCAATGTGTGGTAATAATGTTAATGGCAACAGGTAAAAGGTAAATGTAACTACTAAAAAGTTTGTTTACTTATTTACGAGATCCGATTTCCCCCGCAGGTCGACCACTAGATCCTGATGGAGCATTATGGCTCCTAGGATATCTCTTCAGCAGCGGGTCCAGCTCCTCGCTGGTCGTTATCTTATGCCGGATACCACCAGGGACTTTGACGACTATATTACCTTCCTGAGTCCAACACGCAGAGACGCCGAAGTGTAGCCTAGCTCTAGCGAAAATGGATTGCCTATTTTTAGTCAGAAACTCCTTAACGGTGATGGAAGAACCCTTTAATCTTGATTTGGCCTTCCATACTAACGATCTGTCATCCACAGTGGAAAATTTTACAAGTATAGGCCGCTGACGATCTTTACTCGACACTCCAAGACGGTGGCACACTCTGATAGAGGAAGCAGAAATATTCATGAGGCCTAAGTTGTTGTTGACGACTTGAATTATGACATCTTTGCAAGTCTCCTTCTCAGTCTCCTCAATGCCCAAGAAGATCAGCGACTTCCGCCGCTGTCTAGTTTCCATGGCATCCACCTGTTTGGAGCATTCATTAATTTGCTTTCGTAGTAAGCCCAGCATCGAGAAGACTAATTCTCTAAAAGTTCGAAACTCCTCTGCAACCTTGGCCACAGTGTCTTTTGCGGGACCTGCGCTTTGGATCTGAGCCTCCAGATCAGTCATCTTTCTTGTGAAGGTCTCCTCAAGTGTCCTTTGCGCTGATAATATTTCATTTATTTGTGACATTCTTTAGTTGTAGATAGTAATATATGTAAAATAATAATGTCAAGCACTGTAACGTGATGCGCAGGTGGTGTTGATTAAGTGGCTTATTATTACATTAAATACGCTCCGAATGTGAGTATCAATATACTAAATGTGTTTTATTGTCCAAAACTACTAAGCCAAGCAAAATATACAACAATTAAAATATTACTTAAATTCCGAAACTCACGACACGTCTCGATATCGGTTTTGTCCATCATTACTAGTTTATAATGGCTCAAAATTTTTGTAATACTTAACTGCCAAAATGACTGCTCTGCCTGATGGAAAGCATGAGCAGAAACCAGGAGCGGTGGTCACCATCCTTAATACGAATAAGGACAATGCAGCATGGTGACCCGCAACATGGCGGCCTAGTGAGATGCTTCTTCACGCTCCGCTTAAAGGACCTGGGATATACCGGGATCCAAATATAGAGAGGAGATTACCTTATCTGCCTCGTTGGTCTAGCGGTTGGCGTGAGCGACTGCTGATCATGAGGTCTCGGGTTCGATTCCCGGGTCGGACCAAATGTTTGTATGATCTACAAATATTTGTTTCGGAGTTTGGGTGTGTTCTATCTATAATATGTATGTATTTACAAAAAAAAAAGTATATATGTATTTGTATCAGCTGTCTAGTACCCCATAACACAAGCTCTGTGCTTATCTTGGGACTAGATGGCGTTGTGTGCTTAGTTGTCCAAAATATTTATTTATTTATTATTTATCTCCATTCGTAATATAATTTATTCTTCTCAATCAGAATGAGGTGTAGATTTCATGCTGAGTACTCCATACAGTTAATGTACCCATTCTCAATGTAAGCGATCACATTCTGGCCCAAATTCTTTTATCTCAAGTGTATTCTACCCTTATTGTAGTCATAAAATACGCCTTTCCAATATTTATTTTACTAAATACATATACTCTGTATACACTGTAGGTAAATAACCAACCACGTCGGATGTCGGTATCGGTAATCTATAAAAGAAGAATTTTATTTGTCCAATGTTTGATCAAACAATGCTGAAAATGTTGTGATGGTATTTCAATCGAGGAAACTGTGATCAAAGCTTTGTCGGACATTCTTTTTAAATAATTTACATAGTACTTTTAAGTTTACTACGTAATTGAATGTTATATGTATGTTCGTATTTTTTTTATTTCGGGCATTTAACACAAAACGCTATCTAGTCCCAAACTAAGCAGAGCTTGAATTATGGCTACATGACAACTGATATAAATATATAACTTTACTTTTTTTGTAAATGCCGACCCGTGAATCGAACCCGAGACCTCAAGCACAGCAGTCGCATTACGCAGTCTTTCCTTAATTCTTTAACTAAATGGGTTCTATTTCAAGGACATCATTATTTTGTTCTATTCTTAATTCTATTGATGTGGGGGGCAGGGCGACAGCACGCGACATTTTCTTTCCGGCTGGTGCAAGTCCTTTCCGGGCTCGGTCGCTTCGGGAATTATCTGCATACGGCCGCTGAGAGAAAACTGAGTCCCGCCTATCATCTCACTGCGACTGCAGTGAGGACTCGGCCCAACATTCGCTGGCGTATTGCCCAACCTGGGCGACTCAGCGTCGGGCCTTCATTGCATTCATCGGAAAGCATCTCTTGCTACCGGCCGCCGTACGCTCCATGGCCGGTAGCGACAGCTGTTTTACCGTCCCGCCTATCACCAATTTGACTGTAGTGAGGACTTAGCTGAGGACATATTGCTGCAAAATGTCTTAAAAGTATTCTAAAAAATCTAAATTCATGCATATAATAGCTAAATTACACCCAGACAAGTGAAGGTACTTTTTCGCCTTAGATGAATTCAATCCTTAACCGCCGGCTTGACAGTCAGTATTCCTAACCAATAGACCATATGACCATATGACAACTTATTTTAGAACTAATAAACCAAAATGTTGATTAATTATTTGTGATTACCAACATGTCACCCCATAAAACTAGGGTGCCAGTTATACATTTTATCAGCCTCTTGCCACCCTGTTTACCTTATATCATAACAAACAAAGTAGCTGTACTTGGCACTTATTCCAGGAAGGAATAAGGGCGTGTGATAAATTTGGATTCCGAAATATTTATATTTTTGTCGGAGGTAAAAATTATGCTCATGAGAGAGTACAACGTTATTTTTAGTACATAAGCAATATTCTGATAATATTATCGGTTTATTTATGTGTGTGTATGTAAGTAGAAGAGCCACACCGATTTCAGTACGAACGGGCCGGCTCGACCGAGGTGGTACTCTGCCCTCGCACAAAAAATCAGCGTAAAATGACCACGATCGTACTGTCGTGTTTCGTTGGTGAGTGCGAGGTCGGAGACCTAATGATGCAGAAGCATCACTAGCCCACCATGGTGTGGGTCACTATGGTGGATTGTTGCAATGTCTGCATTCGCAGTTCGCAGTATGGTGCCCACCACCCTTAGATTCTGCTTATGCTTTCCATCAGGCAGAACAGAGTAATTTTGGCAGGGTCAAACATAAAAAAAGCTAATTACTGATAGTTTTATTATGTTTATATTGTGCGTTCTTTTGCTTAAAGCGGATTTAATGCCATAGGCATTTTCATACAGGAAGCCTTTCAGTTGTGGATAGAGAGAAAGAAAGAAAAATCGTTTATTCTGATATACACAGTACAACACATAATTTTATACACACTTTATGCACTTTTGTACATTGGCGAACTTAATGCCCAGGGCATTCTCTACCAGTCAACTTTAGGGTGGTGTAGAAATCTTGCGAGGTGTGAGAATCTAATATTTTACTGTTATCAAAATATTTCCTGAAGTTTCATCACAGTAGGAAGAAAGATTTGGGCTACATAAAAAGTGAACAAATATTCATGTTCATATATTAGATATCAGATTCCTAAAGATGTCGAGTTAGCAAGAAAACCGTGAATAATAAATATTACAGCTGGCCACCCACAGTTCCAAAGTCGACCGTAATTCAATAACTTTTTATGTTGAACGGTTATTAGGGTTTTTTCGTTGAAGAGTATATTTGTAAAATCTTGTCAGAAAAGGAGTTTTTATAAGATTAACCGGTTTTGTCAGTCGGTGTGTGCTAGCATAGTTCCTAATTGAATCGACCATTCTTGATTTAGTTGCTTTAATCTATACAAATAAATAAAATTGGAGTGTCTGTTTGTAATATTAAAATAACCGCTTTTTACTAAATGCATATGTATGTATACACGGTACCTATACCAAAAATGTAGTTAAAAAAATTTTTGTCTGTCTGGCTGTCTGTTTGTTCCGGGTAACCTCTGGAACGGCTGGACGGATTTTGACGGGACTTTCACTGGCAGGTAGCTGATGATCCAGGGAGTAACTTAGGCTACTTTTTTTTCGACTAACTTAGTCCCGCGGCGTTACTCGCGGTAAAACAATAACCGCGGGTAACACCGCGTTGTTCAGTTAGTTTGTAATATGACTTGCCGGCCTGCCCCGTTGGTCTAGTGGTTAGCGTAAGCGACTGCAGATCAAGAGGTCTCGGGTTCGATTCCCGGGTCGGACTGCTGTTGGGTTTTTCATACAAGAAACTCTTAATAGCAGCCCGGAGTATGGAAGATAAGGGTGTTTCACGCTCGTGCTTCGGACAGCACGTTAAGCCGTCGATCCCAGTTGTCATGAACATCTATGGTAATCATTATTGGGAAGTCATTGCCCTCAAATATGCTGACAACTAGTTAAAACTTCGAATTCAGTTCACCCTCAGGGTTGCCGATAAAAAAGAGTGATATTCAGGTAAAACCGGTTGAATTAATAGCCGATCTCACAATCTTGGGAATTATAAAGACTAGAAAGTAGAAGGTGTGTAATATGACTTGATCGAGCTTGTCCTTAGTCAAAAAACTTAAATAAAAAATTAAGCAGTGTCGCTATTAAAGTAAAAAAACTTACACAATACAATTTATAATTGATGGTTGGTATGGTAAAGTGAAACCGGGTCGGAACAACTGTTTGTATGATCTGCAAATATTTGTTTTCTATGTAAAAACTTATTGTATTTACAAGAAAATATGTATATAATTTTTCTCTATCAGTCAATTTAACTGTCGCAGCACAAGCTCTACTTAGTTTGATGCTAGATGGCGTTGTGTTTCCGTTGTCTGAAATATTTTTATTTATTACAAAATTCCAGTTATTTTAAAAGAATAGTATACTTACTTAGTAAAACTGAATAAATTATAATAGATATAAATATTTCGGACATGTAACACACAACGCCGTCTAGTCCCAACCTAAGCAGAACTTGTGTTATGGGTACTAGACAACTGATATAAATACATATTATACATATTATACATATTATACATGGAAAATACCCAAACTCCGAAACAAATAACATAAATAAATATTTTCAGATCATGCAAACATTTAGTCCGACCCGGGAATCAACCCGAGACCTCAAACACAGCAATCGCATTGCTAGCACCACGGCACCGAGGTTAAGTTTTTATTTAAGTAAGTCTTTTTAGACTTACTTAAATATAATGTGTATATATGAAGTTTTGCCCTCGAAAGAAATTACAGACTATTTTGTATAAGAAAAAGACGGTGTCTCTACTGTGTGGGTAAATGTATATTTGTCTAATTAACTTTACATTTAAAAAAATATAACTAAAGCTTTGCGAATGTTCATATTGACAATATCAATATGAAGCCACTACACTCAACGCAGTTTGAGGCTACTGCCTACCTCCTATTTAATATACAGATCATTGTTTCCGTTTATTTAAAAGAGTATATAATGTGGTCTTTGAAGTAGTCTTCATATATATCAATATATAGATGTTATATTGGTATTATGTAGTCAGAAACCTCGACAAAGGTCTCAACATTATAAGTTGTAACTTGATCGGAGTGACTTCCCTTTAGAATACGATTTGGCCAATCATTTTATGTAAAGGAGTCTAGACATGTTCGCCTACGCATCCCGCCGAGCTACAGTACGATATGTCTCTTTGAATCATAAAATGTCAGCAATTTAACCGAGAAACGCTCGACTTTTTATGAAGGATATATTAGTTATAGCGTTTCTTAGAGTACGTGGTTTGAAGAGCAGTTGATTTTATCTTATATCCATAATCTTCATAGATTATGTCTCTTATTAGATCAGTACAAGTTTATTTCAAAGACACAGGGTTCCTTGACTAACGTTTATATTAGATACATACCCAAGTTAATATCTCCGAAGGTATAAATGATGATAACAATGTACTCGTTGCGAATTACTGTCATGGCGGCCAACTGAAGAGAGACACGCCAATACGCAAGAGATATCATAGCGCACAAGTGTATGCTCTCTATTCATTTACTCTTATAATCCGATGGGACGACTATTCGATACGACCGGGAAGAGATCAGGCGCAAGATCAATGACTTTAAGTGTTCTTCAAGGCGCGTATGTTAGTAAGCATTTCAATAACAAAACTCTTTTTGGCCCAACCCAGGAATCAAACCAGAGATCGCTTGATCAACCCACGCATACGCTAAATGCTAGACCAAGGGAGTGGAAGGGATAAATAGAGTTGTATGAAGGCGCGTATCGCCAACTTTTATTTCGATTGTGTCTACATCGGGTCGCCAACAATTTGAAAAACATTCGAACTAAGCGTCACCACAGAGCCAATAAATATTTGCAGCAAGCGTGTTCTTTTGACGTTTACCGCTAAAAGCGGAAACACTGTTCTCAACTTTTGTTGCCAACACAAGGAAATTACAGAAACTTTTTTCACCAACACGTGTTGACAACACAAAAGTTGCCAACTTTTGTTCGGTGGAGACTCGGGTTTAAACGCACATATTTTTCTAAACTACAATTTTATTTCTCTCAGGTTACTTAGGGCATGTGTATATTATTATGTATTCTACCATTTCTACTTATTTGGCTGGTCTCCGTTAAGACTGATTGCCTTAGCTGGAATCAGCTAGTAGTGCGTTTTTGCCGCCCATGGTACTTTCTAGATAATCATCATCATCATCATCTCAAGCCTTCTTCAACCATTTTGGTGTAGGCCTCGTTAAACCTCCTCCATATCTTTCTATTTTGGGCAGTTTGTATCCAATTTTCTGATGATGTCTCCTTCTTGATGTTGTCCTTCCATCTCATCTGCGGTCTGCCAACTGGTCTTTTAAAATTCCACGGTCTCCATTCTAAGAGGTCTTTGCACCATGAATCAGACTGGGCTACGTGACCTGCCCATTGCCACTTCAGTTTGGCTACACGCTTTACTATATCTGCAACTTTGCTTTATTCTCTCAACCATTTGTTTGTCAAATCAAAACAAACAAATGGTTTCTAGACAAACGTCTCATCAATCCAATGAGTAAATTAAAAGTATAAAAATACTTTTTATTCCTACATCTAGACAAAGAGCAATATTAATGATGAAATGGACAATATTCGTGAGACGAAGAAAAAAAAGGATAATCTTTAGGTTCCTCCATTGCCGAAATGAAAAGAGTATCGAAAATAAACCAATATCGAATTGATAATGTACTTGTAGAAAATTGACTGTGAATAAGTACAGTTGCTATAAGTAGGTATTCAATTTGATATATGAGGTTGCTGAATCTATTGACGCCCAGGAAACAGTACTGTATAGCAGTACATTTTTCATCCGTGTTTTTTTAGGGTTCCGTACCCAAAGGGTAACACGGGACCCTACTACTAAGACTTATATCACCACGCTGTACCTCATGAATCTTGATATTTAGCTGTTGGAATTTTCAGAGATGATGTTTTTCTGTTGCCGCTGTAGCAACACATACTAAAAAACAGAATAAAATAATTATTTAAAGGGGCTCCCATACAACAAACTTGATTTTTTCCTCGTTTTCTTACATACTGTCTTAAAAGTTCTGTAAACCAAAATTCTGTAGAAAAGTTTATCTCGGACTTTTTGGTTCTCCAACTACCTGTAACGATTGATAAAGATGAGTAAATCAATATTTTCAAACATTTTTTTATACACAATGCTATCTAGTCCCAAACTAAGCAGAGCTTGTGTTATGGGTACTAGACAACTGATATGAACACATATATGTTTACTTTTTTCATAAATACATACATATAAAACACTCAAATTCGGAAACAAATGTTGCCAGATAATACGAACATTTGGTCCGAAACGGGAATCGAACCCGAGACCTCATGCACAGCAGTCGCGTATGCTACGAGGCAATGAGATGTTCGTATGGCACCAGGACCGACGGCTTATTATGCTCTCAAAGCCAATTTAAGGTTTTTGAGAATGATTTCCCATCCATATACTAAACCTGACTAGGATTGTTTACTTAATCCATTTTTTCATGTAGATAATTTTGTACTCTCACGTAAGTTAGAATCAAACTTGTTTGCCTTAAATACCCCACTGCTAGACATGGATCCTACAAAGGAAATTTTAATCTACTATACTATTCTGGCTAGCCGAGATGGTAAAAACGATCACCCATCCATATACTAACCTGGTTAGGATTGCTTAACTTTGCAATGTGTTAACATATGCGGTTGCTATTGAGCCATGAGCCTCGTTGTATAACAGTACAAATTTACATATTACATTATCATACTCCATATGGTTCAGTTTGTTCGATGTATGTTAAGTAAGTGAAGTACGTTATACGCAGGGCTGAATTAATTTGTTATCCTTTGTGATATTGCCGGTATATATCAGAAAGTAACTCTTGCATAACTTCTGTTTTATCAAGGTTGATAAGCAAAAAGTAGAACTTAGTATTAGTAACGTCTCTAGAGTATATATTTATTTTCATTACTAAAGGTTTAACTGAATGGTTTATACTGAAGTACCTACGTGGTTTGCTAGAGATACTACGAAGTCTCAAAAATGTTCGATTTCAATGTATAGTTACAGCGCGTCAGTAAAAACTAGTAAATATAGTTGTGAATCTCTTGCATTGTACATCGCTTGAAGAAGTGTGTAGAGTTCAAAGAGACTATGTAAATTAAAAAGGAAAAAATATATGCAAAAAGTTGGAAAATTTTCAGACTATCCACGTAGGTATTTGAAAATTTTCAGACCATCCGTGTTTGAGTTTTGAGTAAAATTTAATGAAATTCAGCTGAAGAGATCATAAACGCAAAATGTAGTAGATGTATTACTTTTACGTATTTACTTACATCTTGTAAAAAAATCACATATTTATAGGTAAGATGTTGCTGCTATATTTATAACGCAATTTCTTTACTCACAGGTTATCTTTTCATGACCTACACTACTACAAGCTGTGTTCGCCACTTCATACGCGTGACATTTGGATTTTCAATTTATTTTTAATTTTTCACCCTTTAAACCTTCCCTGGACTACGATAAACATTTCAAACCCAAAATCTGCTGAATCGGCCCAGCCGTTCTTGAGTTTTAGCTACACAAATGAACAGCAATTGGTTTTTATATATTAGAAGATTTCAGGCACCAGTCTTTCTCAAAGGTGGAATCCGGAAGCCAAGTCACTATTGTACCCACTGTTAAGTCATATTTTTGTGAAAGAGAATAAAATTTATTATTATTACTTATGTAACAAGCCTATACGACACTTAGTTCTAAAAAAATATTGTACTCTATGTTTAATATTTAGATAGACAAAAACAAATCTCAAAAAATGAAATCTCTTAGGCGGCATTTAACCAAAGCCGTGGTAACATTGTAAAGCGTTGAGGCGAAAATTAAATTTTATCTAATCTTCCTCGTTCCAGTTTCTCTCAAAGATTTGATATAGATAACCGAGACCTTGGGTGTTATATTAAGAGGTTACCGGCTAATGGGTCTCAAATCTCGTTAATTGTACGAACATCCCGGAAGTATGGAGATCTTAGACATTGATAGCGTCTTTTGATAATAATATGGATGAATACCTACTGGGCCTTTCATGACACCTCATACAGGATGCTTAAAATGGTATTTTTAAAAGAGTTATCGTAAAGAATCTAAGTCTACATATATGTGTGCCGTAGGCTAATGCAAACAAGTGAGATTGTGATACGTGTGATCTTAAAATGATAGAAATTAACGAATTATTTACGTAAAAATTTGCATCTTGTAAGAAGTTTTTAGTTACGCCACCACCACCTGTCATGTCTCTATGTGGACTGATGGTCGACTGGAGCCAACGACGACGAATGTAGTGTAGGATGCCTTAGTATTAGTATGAGTAGTTCTTAAAAATCATTTATCCAAAAGACACATTTGTCCAACAATGGACTATTATACACTGTTGATGGTGTAGACAATCATTTGATTTCAGAAATTAGATTCTCGAAAATTTTAATGAAAGTAATGAGAAAAGATATTAATAACAAAAAAATATTCCACAGAAATATATTTTTATATCTATGTTAGTTGTTGAAGGTAGGCCTAAGAATGAGAAGGTTTATATTATACCTTCTTCATTAAAGAACATCATCTTCCTTTCCTTTATTATTCCCATGATTTGAGGTCGGCTACTAGTTCAACCGGTTTTACCTGAATCGGACCTCCGCAACCCTGAGGGTGAACTAAATTCGAAGATTGAACTAGTTGTTAGTATATTTTTTTGAATCTGCCTGCATCGTCCAGCACCTCTGCGAGGTGGAGCCTGACCTGTCAAACGCCCGATTCGGATTCCGAGAGTCCGACAGTCGATGCGCCTTAGGGCCGTGACCGAAGAGGCAGGGAGCTGTGGCAGCATTGTATTGGCGGTGTCCCTGGACATCACCAACGCATCAATAGTCTGCCAATTAACCAGGGAAGCACTCCTACTGGAGTGCCAGAGAACCTAAGGCGGCTGGTGGCAGACTATTCGGAGGAGCGTACCGTCATGTACGAGGACCGAGAGGGTGCCTTGAGACTGCGACCCATGTCGTGTCGGTCGGTCTGTCCTTGGACCACTCCTGTGGAACGTGGGGTACGACTGGGTTCTTTGGGAGCGTCTACCCATGACACTCTTGTCACAGCCCGGGGGCGACGGGTGGCTGAATTCCAGTACGCGAATGGCGTGAAGCCACCCATTGAGTCACGATGGCTTGATGGTCGTTCCGGCTGGAGACTCCACGGGCTGGCTTTGCCGCCGTCGAGTCTCCCGGCGCGACCGCGAATTTGCTGTCCACACGTATTTTCTACTAATCATCGAATACCTGCACTTCACACCTGCACCCGCACTATTCAAACTGAATACGGGCCTCTACGCTAACCACTAGACCAATGAAGTAGTTATTAACGCATGAATTTTCAAATTCAATTAACCACTTCATAAAATGTCGAACAGAAATTTAACGTCTTACAACGAACAATAGTAACTTACCTAAATGGCATGATATAATGTTGCTTACGAGTTTCGCGTTATTCAAGAGCGTACAAGTTCCGTTGTAAAGCATATACGCGGAATACATAATATATATGTATGTACATTAGGGGTGACACTCACTTAAAATAACAAGGCAAAAATTTTACTACCATTTTCAAGTTTGAACAGAAACGGTACATTTATAAATTCATCATTTTCTTCATTCAGGGTAAGCAGAGAAAGCGTCTCTTTGTGTTTGTCTACTGAATAGAGTTTATTTATCATCAGTAGATCGCACAATAAATCACAATAAAATGTATTGCTACTGACATGATTAACAGACATTACCAGATTGACGAAATTTCTATTGAAAAACTCGACCGGTGAAGTGATTTTTTTTTATGTATGGCCTGCCAAAATGGCTCTACTCTGCCTGATGAAAAGCATAAGCAGAATCTAAGAGTGGAGTTTACCATACTTATTGCAAATGCAGACTATGCAACAATGCAGCATGGTGACCCACACCATAGCGGGCTAGTGATGCTTCTGTATCATTCGCACCGGTCTCGCACTCACCAACGAAACACGACAGCACGAACACTTGTCATTTTCCGTTGATTTACGTTGATAGCATATACGACGGCTGTGCTTAAGGTCTTGGATTCCATTCCCGGGTTAGACCAAATATTTATATGTTCTACAAAAATTTGTACCGGAGTTTAGGTGTTTTCTATGTATAATATGTATGGATTTCCAAAAAGAAAAAATATCTATCGATTAATCTAGCTATCATGTTGCAAGCTCTGCTTGGTTTGAAGCTAGATGGCATTGTGTGTAAAACGACCGAAATATTTATTTATTCAAAAAATACTCGGTACAAAAACATTAGACAAATCGTGGATGATGATCGGAATCCCATAGGAAAATATAGGTATAAACAGCTCCCGTTAAAAATGCCCAAAAACGGATATATATATTAAAACATTTTCAATTAAAACTAAGTATTCCGAATTCTTAGCACAAACGCAACCCAAAAATAAACGAAATGTCCCAGTAGTTTAAATTGCAAGCATTGTTCTGCATATTACGGTCGAAATGAGTGTAGGTACACCGAAATTACGAAGGGACGTATCACATAAATAAGTTTAGAAATTCAACACTTAATGTTGCTAAAATTCATGTTGCATCATCATCTCTCTAGATGAGCTATTTGCTTGCAATTCAATCATTAGAATTCTAGCAGATGGTAGAATTGTAATGATTGAATTAAACTTGTATGACTCATTATTCAAAGTTAAAAGACTATATAGCTGTCAGTAATTCTGGTCTTTAATATGCACGGTTGGCCTTGTGATTTCAGCGGTGACCACGCCGCTTTCTATTGCGCCAAGTTTTGAGGGTTCAAATCTCACATGGGTCAATACTTTGTATGATCTACAAATTGGACTTCTGAGTTTGGGTGTTATTTGTGTCCGTCTCAACAATATTTGTGAAGTCCCCCATGATACAGGATGCATATTCCTAATGCGAGAGCTGTCCTTTTAAGAGAAATAAATCTTAGTCTGAAGGGAGGGTTAATTATTGGGTTAAAGATTTGTAACTTACAATGTTGAACTTCCAGCTACTGTCTGCCACTTTTATCCATGACTAGCTTTTGCACGTGGCTTCGCTCCCGCAGACTTTCATCACCTGATTTACTCCCTTAGGGGTGGAATTTCCAAAATTCTTTGCTTAGTACTCACTTACGTTACATAAAAAACCTACATGCAAAATTTCAGGGTTCTAGGTTTAGCGGTTTGGGCTGTCCGTTGATTTCTGGGTACGTCAGTCAGTCACCTTCCTCTTTTATATGTATAGATTATTTCTTATTTCGTTTTTATAATTTTGAAAATTACCTACTTTTGTAGAACCGTTTAGCCCTTGTTTTACCCCCTTAGGGGTTACATTTCAAACAGATCTTTAGTGAGTAATTATAACATTAAAAGTATTAGCTGCTAAAACTTCACTTTCGTAGCCTCAGCGGCTTAGACTCCGCATTGATGAATAAACCAGTTAGTTAGTACAAGTCAGTATAGATTCAAGTTTAAGGATGTTTAGTTTAGATTTAAGTTATTATAAAGCGTCTTGTTTTCCTTTAGAAGACTTATATCAAGATTAAAAGTCATCAGGAAGTTTGACACGAACTACGGCCTAAGTTTAATTAAAATCATGGTGATTTCAGATGTTCGCTAAGTAAATAAATTTAGAGAATCGAATTCTGAGTCACGTCCACTTGTAGATACTGTTTGTAGAAATATAAAATACTATCACACAGACATTACGAGTACATTGCTATATTTTAACTACCTTTTATAAAATACTTACCATAGGTAGCCATGTCCTTTTCTTTCTATTTGTGACGTCATAATTTTTAAAAGCATAAATTGTCAACACAAGAAAAATAATTAAATCAACGTACAGTTATTTTTTGGGTTGTAGTAGATCATTTAGTTGACAGTATTTTAGGTATAATATGAAAAATCTATTCAGACATCAACTTCTTTTTTCTAATCACTAAAGAGAATGTTTTAGAGACTAGGGTTTTATGTATTCATTTATTTGACGTATTTAAATTCCTACTGAGGTTCCTAAACACCCTGAATACAAAAAAAAAACAATAGGTATATCAATAACTTTAATAGCCCACTGCTGAACCCAGGCCTCTCTTTCGAGAAATTTAACCTTTTTGACAACGATTTTGTAGGAAATGTATACGTCACATCGCTTAGGCTAGCTGTTTTTTTGTTACGTCACCTTATTACATTAAAACTCTCCAATACTCTTAAATGTTTTCTAAAAATAATATCCTTAACCGACAATTTTCTTTGTTACAGATACAATCACCGTCAGATATGTCACCATCATAAAAGCGCCTTCAGCCAAGAGCGCACTAAAAGAAACAATGTGAAAATATGAACTGACACACACACATGATTTCAACAGCCAATCTCACATACACGACTGATGTGACCACAATACAATACGCCTGTAGAAATTACACATATTACAAAAATGAAACACACAATTGCACATACGAAAATTCAGACATCAACTACGAAAACACGGGTTTCACGAAAGCGAATTTCACGAATGCGACATTCGAGATGTCGAATGACAATTTTACGGAATACGCTGAGATCCCGTATTACATAAAGGCTACGTCAATGACATTTTGTATAGTGATAATGTGTTTGGGTGTGATAGGAAATGTGATGGTGCCGATAGTGATACTTAAGACTAAAGACATGAGGAACTCGACGAACATTTTTTTGGTGAATCTGAGTATAGCAGACTTGATGGTGTTGTTAGTGTGTACGCCTACGGTGTTGGTCGAGGTGAATTCTAAACCAGAGACATGGGTGCTCGGGAAAGAATTATGTAAGTACATTTATGTTTTTAATATTTTAATTATAAGTAATAAGTGTAAAGTCTAAGATATTGGTAAAATTAGTAGCGTATGTATCGCTGTGCTATGATCTTGGGTTCGATTCCCGGGTCGAACCAAATGTTCGTATGATCTGTAAATGTTTGTTGGATATTGGTCGGAGTTTGGTTGCTTTCTAAGTATAATATGTGTGTATTGACAAAAAAGTATGTAAGTATTTATATCAGTTTTCGAGTACCAATGCTAGAAGCTCTGCTTAGTTTGGAACTAGATGGCGTTGTGTTTCCGACGTCCGAAGTTATTCAGGTATTATATTCGAATTATATTCAGGTAGATTAGATAATTCGATTAAAGAAGAACCCTGGGTAAATAAAATAATAAAAATACTGTTTTCCAAATACTACTTAAGATAATACCTAGGTAATACCCGAAAATATTTTTTTGGCGTGGCACACGATTTTCCGTTTAAGAAATTAGCCTAGCAAATACTCGTATGATAGAGAAAACAGCAAGATGATTATGATACGACATATAACTAAGCAAACTGTGACGTACGAAGAATTTGAGTATTTTAATTAACAATAGAATTGTGAGCTTTGCTAATGAAGACTCTGTAGAACGTAAAGTCAACCTTTTATGATTCGGAGAAAGTATTTCATTCAGAAAACATATTTATTGAGAGACGAAACTCGAGAGACTGAAGAATTAAGTCTTAGATGTCAAGGTTTATTCAGTTTGTTTTCACGTTCCTTTATTATTCTCAAGATTTTTTGGGGTCGGCTACTAGTTTAACCGGTTTTACCTGATGTGGCGACCTCCACATACAGCGGCAACAAAATCATATAACAGCGGCAACAAAATCATATAACAGCGCCATCTACCGCAGACACACTGAAGTACGAAGTGTGTCTGCGGTAGATGGCGCTGTTATATGATTTTGTTGCCGCTGTATGTGGAGGTCGCCACATCACTCCCCTCCAAGATCGGAGGTCGATATATCATGAGTCAGCTGTCTGTGCTCTGTTGCGGAGCTTGCCAGTGCCAGGAGTGAGTAGTTCCAGTGAGTCGGAACTGAGTGCCGCAAGTTCCAGTGAGTCGGAACTGAATGCCGCTAGTCCCAGTGAGTCGGGACTGTAGTCCGCTGATCCCAGTGAGTCGGGATGGCGTGCGGTGCGCGGTGCTGCGGTGAGGTCCCCAGTGAGTCGGGGCGGTTGCTGCGTAGTGACTGGCTGCTGCATAGACGGGAGAGATATGCTCTGCTTACAAGAACCGTAGCTGCAGTGTGCTGTGCCTAGACGCTGATGAGGCCGTAGGGGTAACCAGGCTGGAGCGGTCGCTTCATGCGTGTGGTGTATCCCTGTTGAGGCCGAGGTTGCTGGCTGGCTGAGACTTGCTGTGGGAGTGAACGAGATGGTGGCGTGGTAATGCTGCTGCTGAATCAGCTCCTTCGAAGGCTGCTTCCAATCACGTCGGGGTCACCACTGTGGGGGACAGGTGTGTCATGTCCCACCAACACAAAGGGAGGATCCTCCGACCAGGCGAGGTGATCATGCCTGGCGGGCCACTGCCCAACGGTTACTGTTGGGATGTTGTATATATGTTAATCGGCGCGAGAACTTCTATTGCGCGATGCAGGATTTGTAGTTATTTCGTGTTGTGCGTTACTTCGTACTTCAGTGTGTCTGCGGTAGATGGCGCTGTTATATGATTTTGTTGCCGCTGTATGTGGAGGTCGCCACACCTGAATATCAGTTTTTCCACGGTGCGACTGGCATCGGAACTTTACAACCCTGAGGGTTAACTGAATTCGTAGGTTTAGTCAGTTCACAGATACATATGCATATAAAATATATACATATATATATGCCTGTTTATTGTTTATGATATAACGTTAATTGTAGGCCTTCAAAACGTCTTAATGAAGAGGTCACGAGTTACTATCTCATAGATTACGTATTTGCTTCACCAGATTACACAAAGTTACACCTCCAAGATGTCCTGTAGTCTGTTTAAAAATCATGGCAAGAAGGTTTTTAACCGACTTCTGATTCATTTTTTAATGGAAAGGAGATATTCCAACGGTGGTACCATGATAAGGACACTAAGATCTGATGATGGCATCCAAGAGAAATCGAGTCAAACCTTGAAGTCGGTTTTATTTTTGTTAAAATTTTATTACAATTTCATCTGTAAATTTTTAAGCGGTGTGTTGATAGAACTAGTTAAAGCAGCCTCGATTCATTGATTTTTTTTGGGTACTATCAGTGTAAATTATACATGCTACTGACCTTCGTACGAATATTATTCTGATAAATTATTACATCGTATCATCTCGATGTACAATTTTCGCGTTACACCTTATGAGTTGATCTCCTAAGAGGCTACTATCGTCTTATTGAAACAAGGTCTTAAAAATTGCAACACTCATTACTAAGATAGCGGTCGAAATGGGACGCTTATACCTTTGATGCTTTATTCCACATTAAACAACGTACAGTATCATTAGATCACATTAACTCCCGTAACCATTATCTGTGGTAAGTCGTTTTACACCGAAAAATCCGAATGTACCATATATTTTAACCGCGTCAAAGAGACTCTTAACATTCTCCATCCACACGCATCACAGTACATTAAATAAACATTACGAGACACTCTAAAACTTCCAACTTGATCCTTTTAACAGAAGTTTGAGATACAGGTAAATTATGTTTTATATAAAGTCGCATAAAGTGTGTGTTTTACAGGCTAATCTCTAAAACACTCAGGGCCACTAGCACGACATATCTTAAATACATTTAAGACATACTAAATACATTATAAAAGGTTAAACACATTGGCATCTTGCACAAAGATAGTTTTTTTGCTAAAAATGTTTAAGAGCTGCCAAAGTTAAACATCGAAATTCGTGTTTAACGCGTGCGTGTGCGAGTGCAACACTAGGATACTGCCAGCTCGCCCACATATGCAGGGCGCATTGGCGCACGACCCCTTATCATATTTAACTAAAATTACCTGCTGTCATCTTTGTGCAAAAGAGTGCTAAATTTGTTTAAGCTAAACATGTCAATGCGATTAACTAATTTTGTTTAGTAACTATTTAAGTCGAAAGTTTTGCAAGTCGCCCTCACTCTTGATCGGACACACTAAAGGTTATAGTGTAAAGTGAAATATATACTGTAACCATAGGAAGAAAATGTATTGGTGTTCAATGTTGATTAAATTTTCAATATCTTAAACTAAAAATGGTTGAAGTGGCAAACAAAATAATGTTTCTTTTTACGTATTCTAAAATGAAGTGGCTTCCGCTGTTTGCTCTGCTGATTTTCATGCAGTTTTCAGCAATAGATAATCATTCAAGAGCATGGTTTACATGTTTCAATATATACATGTCGGAGTCACAGCGTGGCGATCGGTCGAAGCGGTTTTTATGAAATGGTGACGTCAGCTTCGCCGACGTCACTTGCATATTTTGTCAAGTGGCACTCATGATTTAAAGCAATAGAAATCGCTCTTAATCAAATCTAGTCTAGTCTAGTAATCAATCTTCATTATTACACACGTTGGTAGGTAGGGTTTATTTGCACAGCCAAAGACAATATTGAATTCCAATAGTTTATTGAATCAATGAAGCTACAGTTAAAATCATAGATCGGCACAACACTGTCAAAGTGAATTAGGTGAGAACACCAAAATCCACTGAACGTCCGTGACGACCCATAACCTCCGGTTTCCAAATGCGTAGAGCCTTATGAGAAGAAACTGGCAAAGAAACTCATGGCCACTCTTTTGAAAGTTACATCTTAACTTATTAGTTACAAACGTTTAATAGTTGATCACAATAATTAAGAAGCCTATGTACTTAGCTTATTTACAGCTTGTCCTTCCTCGTACAATGCCCGTACTAAACTGATCTGTTGATTCTATTTTACTTCAATACGAAACGGTGGGTAGTTAGATTAACAGCCAATAGGTTAGTAGTCCCGCAACTCGTGCGGCCGCTCTCTTTTATACCGGCTGCTCGCTTTAACTAGTGGTAACACCTACCACTATATTCGGTGTTACCCGCACACATTTTAGTAACATTTAATTTTAACATTTAATTGCTTACAGAATCGACTAAAACTAAACCAACATTATTAAATGAAGCTGTAAGTAAACTAAGACGTAATAATCACATAATTAATAACAAATAATCAGTGCGCCTTTTGCATACACCGTCCACAGATTCCACCCAAACTGCCATGTTTCTCGATGCACAGTTTGACGTTTCGAATAATCGATTGAAATAAACACGAATTCAAATTAAAACTTAAGAAAACTACTCGTTCTCCGACACGGCCGTCCTGATGCATCACACGTCCTCGTGTGAGTCATCTGTAAACAAAGAAAAAGCAACCACAGTAGCTCAATTTATTCGGCCTGGCCCACAGGCATTCTGATAAGACTTACACGTCTACGTGTTTGTTAACTGAGGAATCATCTGGACAGTGAATCCGTCCTCTCGGCTATTCCTGACCAAATTAAAGATTCATAGAAACCAATTTCAATTATAACAAATTATTTTGCCTTCATGATTTTAAATTTGATGTTTCTATTCACGTCAGTATCACGATAAAGTTCTGACCATGCTCATTTATATCTCTACCAGCATAATCGCGTAAGTCTTAGTGCAAACAATCATTATTGTCAGCACCCCTGTCTAAACAGCCAGTAACAGCTTTAAGACGTTTTGACTTAGTCGCTTAACCAGCAACTGCGTATAACCACTTCACCAGCGGCGTTTTGCTCAACTCTTAACCAGAGATCGAGATCTTTTTATTGTCACTTAACCAGCGACTAACATTCGCATAGCCAGATGCGCACCGCGCACTCTCTACAGATAAGTACTGCACGAGCTACGGCTACAAATGACCAGCGAGACCTAAGGAGGTAGTGACACCAGGTTACCAACACTACATCCCTTGTAACTAAATAACTTTGTTTATTAATTAAAATAAACTTAAAACGTCACAAAATACATTCCAAATAATTGTTCATGAACAAAATAATCAAAACAGAAATAAAGCCTTCGATTAATTTAATAAACTATTCAAGGATCATTGTTTTCTACATCATGTTCATCGGACATATCAATAGGGACTTCACTAGTGCGTATCTGAGGGTCTGTATTCACTTTGATTACTGCGGGTGTAGATGATCAATGGTCGGTAGAAAATATGTGTGTACAGCAAATTCGCGGTCTCCCTCTAGTATATCGGCGACCACGTAAGGACCTGAATACTGTGGGTCTAATTTCATTTGATTGCGATCCTCATTTTATAAGAGAATGTAGGCACCAATAGAAACGACCTTATTATTTTAAGAACTTTTCGAAAATTACAACTGAAAAGCGTAAAGCAAGCAGATTTTCATTCTTTTCTTTAAATAATTATGTCATTTGAAATACAGTAATCGTGTACCTACTACAGGAAATACTATTCAGTGCATTTCTTCAACCCGGATTTCTTGACAGAATTTATTGTTTTATTAAAAAGACAACCTTCCCATTAGGAATAAACATCCTGTGTCACGGGGGACCTTACAAACGTACACAAAGTACACTCAGACTCAGGGCAACAATTCGTTGTCCACTCAATACAATAAAGGCGGGCGTTACCTACCCTCAATAATATTACTGCACTATATTGTCGTTGGCCCAGAAATCTGTCTGACAGAATTTGTCTTATTAAAGAGCATTTTAAACAAAATGAAAACTTCTCACCAAATCTTTCTTGAACTAGAACTGGTTGGATGGAGCTGACATTCACTGGTTACTCGGTTTGTAAATCGTTTGCCTTGGCATTCATATTGGAACTGCATCTATGACACCACACTTGAATAAGGCTCAAGCAATCGTCTTCTGCGCTTTGGTTTCCTTCGACTGTCAGGCGAGGTAGTATCTGAAATCTCAGATTATGTGTTAGCAATATTGTCACGACTAAAATTGTCCTAATCTTTACTGGATAACGTAACCATGATTTTGCCACAGGTTTGACAGCGCTTGTATTTTTCACACATCACTTCACTTTTACAGTCGGAGTAGTTCTCTCACTAGTTGGCGGTTCTCGTATAGCACAAATTAATTACGTATCGAAAAGATTTTTTTTAACGTAGGGTAAACGTAAAATAAAATAATAACAATCTGCCCTGTATTTTGTTCTTGATCCGTTATGGGTTATCTATAGCGATAATCCATAGGGGTAGTTCATGGGGGTAATCTCTAGAGGTAGTCCACAGGGGTAATTCACAGGTAATCTCTAGGGGTATCACAGGTAATCTCTAGGGGTAGTCCACAGGGGTAATTCACAGGTAATCCATAGGGGTAGTTCATAGGTAATCTATAAGGTAATTCACAGGTAATCTCTAGGGGTATCACAGGTAATCCACAGGGGTAATCCATAAGGGTAATCTCTAGGGGTGGTCCACAGGGGTAATTTACAGGTAATCCATAGGGTAATTCACAGGTAATCCCACTTCTGATGTCGGAGTCACAGCGTGGCGATCGGTCGAAGCGGTTTTTATGAAATGGTGACGTCAGCTTCGCCGACGTCACTTGCATATTTTGTCAAGTGGCACTCATGATTTAAAGCAATAGAAATCGCTCTTAATCAAATCTAGTCTAGTCTAGTAATCAATCTTCATTATTACACACGTTGGTAGGTAGGGTTTATTTGCACAGCCAAAGACAATATTGAATTCCAATAGTTTATTGAATCAATGAAGCTACAGTTAAAATCATAGATCGGCACAACACTGTCAAAGTGAATTAGGTGAGAACACCAAAATCCACTGAACGTCCGTGACGACCCATAACCTCCGGTTTCCAAATGCGTAGAGCCTTATGAGAAGAAACTGGCAAAGAAACTCATGGCCACTCTTTTGAAAGTTACATCTTAACTTATTAGTTACAAACGTTTAATAGTTGATCACAATAATTAAGAAGCCTATGTACTTAGCTTATTTACAGCTTGTCCTTCCTCGTACAATGCCCGTACTAAACTGATCTGTTGATTCTATTTTACTTCAATACGAAACGGTGGGTAGTTAGATTAACAGCCAATAGGTTAGTAGTCCCGCAACTCGTGCGGCCGCTCTCTTTTATACCGGCTGCTCGCTTTAACTAGTGGTAACACCTACCACTATATTCGGTGTTACCCGCACACATTTTAGTAACATTTAATTTTAACATTTAATTGCTTACAGAATCGACTAAAACTAAACCAACATTATTAAATGAAGCTGTAAGTAAACTAAGACGTAATAATCACATAATTAATAACAAATAATCAGTGCGCCTTTTGCATACACCGTCCACAGATTCCACCCAAACTGCCATGTTTCTCGATGCACAGTTTGACGTTTCGAATAATCGATTGAAATAAACACGAATTCAAATTAAAACTTAAGAAAACTACTCGTTCTCCGACATACATATTATAATAAAGGAGGTGCTAATAGTCTGGTTGTTCTCAGTGATTAGAAACAATAATCGATGGTAAGCAACGACGGCGCGGTCAGTACCTGGATGGGTGACCCTAGTAATACCATACATTAAATATCCCCTGTATAAAGCCGTGTGTGAGCAGAGGAAGCCTCTGTACTAATATTCTTTGCATTATTTTTAACTCTCGACAAAAAAAAAGGGGTGTTATAAGTTTGACGTCGATGTCTGTCTGTCTGCATCGTAGCTCTCGAACGTATGGACCGATTTTGATTCAGTTTTAAAAGTTTGAAAGCCAGATTCCTTGCTGGTTCTTAGGTATGTTTGGTTAATATTGGGCCAACGGTGTTAGGAGCTGGATGCGAGAAGCCCAAGATCGAACTAAGTGGCGTGCAATTGGAGAGACCTATGTCCAGCAGTGGACTGCGATAGGCTGATGATGATGATGATGTGTTAGAGTATCAGCTCTTTTCCAAAATGATGTGCCAGTATAATAGTTAAATGATAATTAATTGATAACTTCGACCTGATGCTGCGTAGGAGGTTTTTGATTTTTCATTTCTGATTTTATCAAGTTATACTTAAGACGACTATCCTTATGCTTTGTAAATTCCTAAAAGAATGGGTCTTTTGTAACATGTTATGACTGTCTGTGTGATAGTAGGCACATTAAGGCTGTCGGCTCTAAAATTATGACACGTTTAAATTCGTAAACAGACATGCAATTAAATTTCCACCGAAATATTTAAGGTTAATACTAAATAATCAGTAAAGCCATCGTATGAATTGCTTCCAAATGAAATAATTAGTTTAGACTTGGAGCAATTCGCGAAAATAATAACAATGTTTGTTTAGTCGCAAACAGAATTACGTGACTAACATACATTTTAGGTATAAACTATTTAAACAATGATATTATATATAGATATTTGACTGCCTCGTTGGTCTTGCGGTTGGCGTATGCGACTGCTGATCGTGAGGTCTCAGGTTCGATTCCCGGGTCGGACCAAATGTTTGTATGATCTACAAATATTTCTTTCGGAGTTTGGGTGTTTTCTATGTATAATATGTATGTATTTACAAAAAAAAAGTATTTACGTATTTGTATCAGTTGTCTAGTACCCATAACACAAGCTCTACTTAGCTTGGGACTAGATGGCGTTGTGTGATAGATGTCCAAAATATTTATTTATTTATTCATATCAGACAGTAGTATTTCATATTAAAACTTCTTTTATTGGGACATTTAGCGTGGGAGAGCCACGCTTTGGCATCAATGGGCCGGCTGACCGGAGTGATACCACGGCCTTACAGAAAACCGGTGTATAATAACGTTGGTGCTGTGTTTCACCGAGTGAGAGAGGATACCGGAGGCCCATACCCAATCCCTCCTCCCAGTCTTTAATGATTAGGTGACCAGTATGTTCGGTTGTTCCCTATCCATATTAATAATCGAAGTCAAAAGTAACTATGTCTGTGTTACGCTTTCTCGGTTAACAGCTACGCCTACATTTTAAGCATTTTTGTTTGTTTTTTCTGCTAACAGATCCGCTTAGGCGTAATTCTCTTTAATTAAATTAATTACAACCTGATTTTCCTGTTTTCTGAGATAAGGTTTTAGTAATTGTGAGTAAAAATAAAGCTTTCGTTAATTGTTTCTTCACAAAACAATGCTAAAAGACTTTTTTAACAACAGTGTTTATTTTAAACTAGCTGAACCCCGCGGTTTTACCCGCGGACATAGGTAAAAAAAGTAACTTTGCTACCTATATCATCACGTCAAATCGGTCCACCGTTCCAGAGATTACCCGGAACAAACAGAGAGACAGACAGACAAAAATTGTAAAAATACATTTTTCGTATATGTACCGTGTATAATATATATATGCATTTAGTATATATATAATATACATATGCATTTAGTATAAATCGGTATATGTTGATATTACAAACAGACACTCCAATTTTATTCGTTTGTACCTATAGAAGAAAAATAAATATTTTAGCATATTGTAGTATATTGCATTTTGGACAAAGACCTCTCCTAATATATGAAATGATAATTGGAAAGCACTTGTGACAAAAAAGCGAGGCCTTATATTAACCTCAGGAAGAAGAATAAACCTTATATAATATATGGAGAGATCAATGCTCGGAGTTTCTCTGCGTGATCGAATCAGGAATGAGGAGATCCGCGGACGAACCAAGATCACCGACATTGCCCGCAGAATTTCCAGCCTCAAGTATCAGTGGGCGGGGCATATTGCTCGCAGGCAAGATGGCCGTTGGGCCCAAAAAGTTCTGGAGTGGCGGCCGCGTACTGGTAAACGTAACGTGGGTAGGCCCCCTACAAGATGGTCCGACGACGTAGTGAGAGTCGCAGGAATTCGCTGGAAACAGATAGCACAGGACGAATTGTTATGGGGAGCCTTGGGGGAGGCCTATGTCCAGCAGTGGACGTCTTTCGGCTGAAAAGAAGAAGAAGAATATATACTCTCGATTGTCGACACTTGATGGAACTTGTTGTAATACATTTTAGAAACACCTGACCGGTTTTGCCCTATGGTATTCTCAAAGGTGAATGCCATAACGCGAAACCTTCTCATAATTCGTTATGAGCTCTCCGTCTATAATGAATAAGGGCGGTGACGCCTTCACCACACGGAGACTCTCCCACGGTAATAATATACACGTATTCATTTACTAAATACATTAAACTGAAATGTATCTACTCCTGTCCACATAGTAGCCGAGGTGCATATTATTTATAAAAAAATATCTTTATTACCATAATAAAACCTCAGTAAAGTCGTTGACCATATTTTACGGGCTCGAATGCCTTACTGACCACCCCGCACCAGCTCTAAACTCAGGAAATGTTACTTTTATTATATCTATATATCTATACAAATAAATAAAATTCACTCCAATTTTCTGTTTGTAATATTAAAATAACCGCTTTTTACTTAATGCATATGTATGTATACACGATACATATACCAAAAATGTAGTAAAAAATTTTTTTGTCTATCTGTCTGTCTGTCTGTTTGTTCCGGGTAATCTCTGGAACGGCTGGACGGATTTTGACGGGACTTTCACTGGCAGGTAGCTAATGATCCGGGGAGTAACTTAGGCTACTTTTTTAGACTACCTTTGTCCCGCGGCGTTACTCGCGGTACAATAATAACCGCGGGTAACACCGCGAGGTTCAGCTAGTTTTAACATAAAATTTATGTGATGTGAAAAAATTACAATTACTGTGGTAATCAAATGCACTAATATTGAAATTAACTTTCAAATTAACATAATATGATGCTGTGAATATTCTGAGAATTTCTCGTCCTCGATATTTGCATTAACGGGTTTATTGAATCATCAGGTTTAAGTATTATACTTAAATCCGTAAATATGTGATTAATCATATAAATGAATTTCTCCTGAATAAAAAGATGTTTAAAGATGTTTTTTATGGCATAGTAGGTAAACGAGCAGATTTATCACCTGATGGTAAGCGAATACCGCCGCCAATGGACACCCAGAGCACCAGAGCAGAGTAGCAGCACCAGAGGCGTTACAAGTGCGTTGCCGGCCTTTGGGGGGAGGGGGTTTAGTCTCCGGTATCCTCACTCATTCGGTGAAACACAGTGCAAGTGCTGTTTATTTATTTTGGATACCCTATAAGGTGACCATCACTCTTGGATTCAGCTTATGCTTTCCTTCAGGCAGAGCAGAGTCAATGTTTATGTATTAGCCTGCCAGGCTAATACATAAAAAAGTATGTTCAACAGAAACGATAGTTAACAGAATACCTCATAAATATTAACTTATTTAGCTATACAAAGCTGCTACAAGTGGTCCTTTACTCTCTAAGTACCTGTAATAAACGTAGGTTCTTGGGCTTTTATTTTCTTCTATTAAGATGCATCATTTAACATTTCATTGACTGCCTCGGTGGCGCAGTGGTAGCTAACGCGACTGCTGTTCTTGAGGTCTCGTTTTCGATTCCCGGGTCGGACCAAATGTTTGTATGATCTGCAAATATTTGTTTCGGAGTTTGGGTGTTTTCTATGTATAATATGTATGTATTTACAAAAAAAAAGTAAATAAGTATTTATATCAGTTGTCTAGTACCCATAATACAAGCTCTGCTTAATTTGGGACTAGATGGCGTTGTGTGTTAGACGTCTGAAATATTTATTATTATTCATATTTATTATTATTTTAGTAATTCTTACATACTACTTTATTTAGCAGTTTTCATGTTCATGTAAAAACGTTAACGTGCGTGCTTCAACAAGAATTTGCATTTTGTTTAAATCATTCCTAAAGCATGGTTTTCAGATTGCTGTATAACAAATTATTTTTAATTAAAAGAAATAACTCCGAAAAAAACTAAAACTTTTCTAATCTCTTCCTCGCTTACATTTACAAATGCCGTGGACTGCAAACTATGTAAACATAACAACACATTAACTTCAAAAAAGTAGCACTGACTTCATTGCGTCTGCGACAAAGGAAGATAAAATAATCAAATTCTATATTTCATTAAAAAAATCAATTACTTAAGTGCCCTTCTTTTGTAGGTATTGTTTCTCCAATTCGAACCAAGAACCAAACTCCGTTCAACAAGAGATGAATGAGCGGGAAGTATATTCGCCAAAAATAGAGGACTTTAAAAATCAATTTTAAAAGGTCAAGTTTCGAGTAAACAAGTATCATACTAATTTTAAAGTCCCAGTCGAAATGCAAGTCACAAGACTTACATTTCGATGGGCAGTCAACTTACGTCACTAAATGACCCTCAGTTTAAGCTATCAGTATATGTATCATCATTTCTAGTTAAAAAGCCGTGTTCGTATAAAAAGCTTCTTGGTATCACTTACTTATTTAGTTCAATAGGACAATAAATTTTTGACCCAATTTAATTTAGTTCATTGATAAAGTTGCAGATAAACCACTTGAAATATATGTCACAGACGCGACAGTTCGCTAAACAAATATGCAATAACGTGAAGTGGACTTCAGCGAAAGAGTAGAAGCAGATTAGATAATATTTTTAATTGAATAACCAATATGTAAGAGAACTAGCCGACCCACGCAACCTCGTTTGCGCCTTATATTGCCCGTAGCGTGGAAATTTTTCTCCCGTTTTTGAAACATTCTTCATTGTTGCTCCGCTCCTATTAGTAGTAGCGTGATGATATATACCCTATAGCCTTCCTCGATAAATGGACTATCCAACACCGAAAGAATTTTTCAAATCGGACCAGCGGTTCTTAAGATTAGCGTGTTCAAACAAACAAACAAACAAACTCTTCAGCTTTATATATGTAAGAGAATTAATAAAACACTCGGCGACATGAATAAAAACAAAGCCTTGTTTGTGTTCAACTATGACTAGTCTTTTTACCTGATGAAAATATTATTTCTCGTTTTTGATATATCATGGTAATTTTTTTTTTTTACCTTTGGTATGGATTGTGCTCCATTATATATTTTGTGTATGCGCAGTTTGTTTATTGGCACGAGATTAAGTCAGACTAACGCCGATATCCCCATAAGTAATCAAACAGTAAAAACAAGTCAGCCTGTGACCACGGCCAGTGCAACCTGGTCGAAACGTCAGGCAAAGCGTTAATTCCCGTAAAAATAAGTGTTAATAAAAACAAGTTTAAATAAATACTTGCGACCGTAATTACAGGCATAGATGTAGGCTCTTTTTGTTCTTGATGTTTTGTGAGCTGAGGAGTTGGACTTCATTGTACCATCTAATTCGAGACCTGCTCCATCTGTTGCTTTCGGTACCCACTCCATTGCTATAAGCAATAACCCTTGTGGAAGAACAGGCAAGACCTTAATGGATGTTATTGAAAAGTTATATTTAGTCTAATTGGCGTGATAACTTTTGATATCGCGATTAGTGGTTATTACGTAGTTCCTTATATCTTCATTAGATGGTTTTGAAGTATGCTTTTATTTCTCGTAGAAGTGACTATAGAAACATGAAAAAGTTACAATTAAATTGAGGTTGTCTCCTTTATTTGAGGTTGGTTAAAAAGGCGTAAATGCTGATTAAAAATATGTAATTTGATATGAAAAAGAATATTACCTAATATTTCGGTATAATGTGTTGTTCACAGCTTGAATAATTAGTTTTTTTCACGCATATAAAATAGCCTTTCTACGCAATTTATTGCCTAGTATAATTTAACAGTCTTAATAAACAACTTTATTTATTAAATATATTATATTAATGTAGTATTTTTCCTGTATAATTGACATTTAGCGTGATTATTCGTTGAATGGTCCCTAAAATCTCCTGGGTTTCAAATAACATAGGTCAATAAACTCGTCTAACTTTTAGAAATACCAAAACTATTTATTCGTATAATTCTATTCTAGAAATGTTAACCAGGCGAAAACCACAAAATATCTAATAATATATTAATAGAACAGAAATACCACTTAGTACAATCATTGAACTAAAAAGCGACTCTTGCACCTTGTTAATAAAGTACAATTGAGGTTATACAAAACTAATCCGGGCATTTTTATTCAACTAGATGTTGCCTCTCTTTCTAACTCGTAACAGATTTTTTTTAACTTTGTTAGGGACGCCGTTTTTACGCTTCAGTGTTCTTGAAGGGGAACAACTTTGGTTCAGCCCAGAGTCGTCCACTTCTGAACGAAAGCCTCACCCAAAACAGCGCGAATTATCCCGGTCTTGGGCATTTTGCATCCAAAATACGACCTTACTATATGCATATACAATATGATTTAGAATACAGAGTGTCACCCTATTCATTTCATAGAAGTTGTTAGAGGTGACTAAGGAAGCAAACTACATAAGACCACATCTCTGCAAAGATGAGAAAAAATTGATGCTAATCCTATACTAACCTATCTGGCTAGCGTGGTATTGTAGGCCAAAACCTCCTCTCTAAGGAAAGGTATAAGTTCAGCGGTGAGATATTAAACCTCATCCTTAATCATCAACGCACAATCATTATGACGTGATGATGTGATGTGCTCCTAGCCGATAACGCGGCCACTGCGGCCAGGCTCAACGGAGATCACCCAACTACGCAGGAGATATTATAGTGCACAAGTATGTGCGCAAACACAGGTGCACTCTCTGTTCCCTCACTCTTATAATCCGATGGGACGGTTATCCGACATGACCGGGAAGAAATCAAGCGCAGGACCGACAACTTTACGGGGGTTAAGACCCCACCTTCCAAACTCCGAGTTGTTATTAAGTATTTCTATAATCAGAAAAATTCAATAATACTTTTTTCCCGACCCGGGATTCGAACCCGAGACCTCTTGATCGGCCAACGAGGCATTATGATGTAAAATTGATTTACCTTTATGATGTAAAGTTGATTTTACCTTGTGGGATGGTAATTTTATATATATACTAGCAGCCCGTCCCGGCTTCGCACGGGGTAGACAATTATTTATTTTTGGAAATTTGGATATAAAAACAGTTTTTCACAAATATTTTTATTTATTAAAAAATTATTATTTATTAATTATATATTAAAAAAAAAACCCACAGTTATATTTGTATGTTAGTCTATTTATGTTCAATTTCTTTGATGGTTTAATTGGCGGGCACTTAAATAAGTAATATTTACATAGGATATTATATACATTTTTACTATGTTTTTTTAAGTAATTAGAATAAAAGCAGAGTCGAATAAAATATATACAGTCTAAATTAAACGTTGAAAACTTTCAACTAAAAATCTATCTACCTATACATCTAGGTATTTGAAAGAAATTTTTGTTCGTGTCGATAGAAACTTGCCTATCATTATTTAGTATTTTCCTTACAATTTTTTTTTTGTTTTGTTGTTTTGTGCTTTTTATTTTGGTTTTATATTTTTTTTTTGTTTTTTATTTTTTATTAATAAAGGGTTTGTCATTAATCATTTTCATTCTTATTATTACTTAATAATTTACATTTTTAGTATTTTTTATTTTACAGGTTTACTTTTACATTATTTACAGATATAATATTAAGGTAGATTTACGTTTTTTACTTTTATATTTGTCAGTTTCATCTTAAAGCTTCACTGTAAACTACGTTGGCAGTTGTATTTATAGATGGCAACAAAATATATTGATTTTCAGGAGATCCCACTCGAGAAAGGGCAACATATAGTTGTCCAGGAGAAAAGCATTCTTTTCTTAGGTCGATGCCAACCATCGAAAATGTTTGACCCTGGGACTTATTTATTGTGAGGGCAAATGATGTTTTTAGAGGAAACTGTAACCTCTTAAAAGATATAGGCAAGTCCGTATGAATCATGGGGATCCGCGGTATGTGGGCGAGCTGTCCGGCCGCGGCCCCGGTGGTTATAGTGGCTACTATGACGTTCTCCCGCAATTCCTTCACCAGAAGTCTCGTGCCATTGCACATGTTGGGAGGGCATAGGTTCCTCAGCAGCATTACGGGAGTGCCTACCTTTAATTGTAGTTCGTGGGGCGGCAAGCCGGAAGGATTCAGGGAATTTTAAAATTCTTGTGCACTGTATCTTCGATGTTGCATACTGTGTCAATAGATTTGTAAGATTTAAATTCACCGGGTACTTTTTCCATAATAATTTTGTTAATCTCATTAACCGATTCATTTCGCGGGGACACTATCGCTCTCGAACAGAGCCAATTGAAATTTCTCTCCGTAAGATTTTGTATGTCCGGATATATTGTGTCCACAAGAATTTCTAGACTCTGAACGATTTGACCCAATTCGTTATCCAACAATACCTGGGGACTGTTTGCAACCGGAGACGGTAATTTTCCGTCTCCAAGTTTTAGAAGTTTTTGTGAGAAATTATTATCGTTATTGTCACTTAAATGTGCTCTCATATTTGTGCGCAGATTGCCATAAAGTTGATGATTTAAGGCAAGCTCGAATAACGTCAGCTCGAGTACCTTTTGTTATAACTGGTAATGTTTGGCGAAATTCTCCAGTAAAACAAACGTCACGCCCCCCATTATACGGTCTGAGCTTCGGATGTCTCTCAGCGTGCGCTCCAGTGGCTCATGGTGCACTCGTCCCAGATGACCAGCGAAGTGTCTTGTAAGAGCTGCCCCAGCGGACCGTTTTTGCGGATCGAGCACACAGATTGTTGTTCCAAAGACACAGCCAATGGTAATTTAAATGTAGAGTGAGCAGTCTTTCCATCATTTAATAGGGTTGCAGCAATTCCGGACGATGCCACTGCGACAGCTTTTTTTCCAGATTGACGTACTTTTGCCAACACTAAATTGGCAAGGAAGGTTTTGCCTGTTCCACCGGGCGCGTCCAAAAAAAACAGTTTACCGCTGTGATTTTCAACACTCTGTACTATAGCATCGAATGCTATTTTTTGATCTGCCACCGGCGCTATGGCGGTTTTGTTTACTGTTTGAATTTTTTAATTCGTAATATCTTTTGAATGGAAAGTCCAATTTAAATAATTTAAAAACTATTTTATAGGTAGTTAAATGATCTTGACCATAAAATAATTTATTTGGATAAGGATTAATATAAACACATAAATAGCATGGTTTGGATTTGGTTAGCATTTTCATTAATGTTTAAAATGAAAAAAGTTGTTGTAGTGACATAACTACAATAGTTGGACATATGCTACCGCGGAGTTTTTTGTAGACATTATGATGTTCTTCAATATTGTTGTACATTATTTTGTTCTATCGCTAATAGTTTCGGCAGCGCATTCGACGAAAGACATTTTAAGACTCATTTTTCTACACCTTCGGTTACATTGTTCAAATTTTACCAAGGATCCCTAATTTTTTTCAATTTTGAGCCTATTCATTACAAACATACAAACATAGGTACAAATCTTTCCTCTTTATAATATTAGTGTAGATTGAGCATGCCAAATTAACTCAACTCTGCCTGGTGAAAAGTATGAGCAGAATCCAAGAGTACTCGTCACCATACTCTTTGCAAATGCAGACATTGTAATAATGCAACATGGGAACCCATACTATGGCGGTGTATTGAGATGTTTCTGCATCATACTCAGTTTGCGGTTTTTTAAATTTAAATGAAACTAGAATACCTACAAAATGTTTTACAAAATGTTGAAGTAACAAACATAAAAAAACAACAAATGCAAAAGATTTTTTTATAAAGTCTGTTTTCAAAAACCTTTATTTCTCTGAATGAAGAAACGAACCATGTTAGGCTCTAACCGTGAACGAGATATCAAAAATTGATGGTGCAACGTGTATCCGAAGATATAACGCGCGTGTTGGTAATATGAAACTAACGTTTGACTTTCTACTTATATATTAAAAACGTGGGTAGTTTCATAAAACTGTCGACCTTTGTGACTTTCTAAAGTGTTCGTGCTGTGACGAATTATGATTGCGGAGTATCACCACGCCTATTCATCTCGTGAGGGTTGTAAGTCCCGACTAAGGGAGAAAACTATTCATGAAAACTTACAGTACTTAACCTTTTTTATTCATTATACATTATACGACTGCCTCGTTGGTCTCGCGGTTGGCTTGTGCGACTGCTGATCAGGAGGTGAGGACCAAATATTTGTATGATCTACAAATATTTGTTTCGGAGTTTGGGTGTTTTCTATGTATAATATGTATGTATTTACAATAAAAGTATAATATGTTTTTATATCAGTTGTCTAGTACCAATAACACAAACTCTGCTCAGCCTAGGACTAGATGGTGTTGCGTGTTAGATGTCCGAAATATTTATTTATTTATTTATATATTACTAGCTGAACCCCGCGGTGTTACCCGCGGTTATTGTTATACCGCGAGTAACGCCGCGGGACAAAGTTAGTCTATAAAACGTAGCCTAAGTTACTCACTGGATCATCAGCTTCCTTCCAGTGAAAGTCCCGTCAAAATCCGTCCAGCCGTTCCAGAAATTACCCGGAACAAGACAAGACAGACAGACAAAAAAATTTTTAACCACATTTTTGGTATATGTGTCGTGTATACATACATATGCATTTAGTAAAAAACTGTTATTTTAATATTACAAACAGACACTCCAATTTTATTTATTTGTATAGATATTATACAACTATACATCTTTTATTGTCTCCTTTACAGCATGATATTTTAAAAAATCCTTCCTTTGTGGTTACTTAAAACAGAAATCAATCAGAAACTTTTAGAACTACAAATAAATATTTAAATGTTTTGATTCATAGCGCTTACTCGTAACAGCTATTATTAAAATAAAATAAATATTTCGGACATCTGCCACACAACTCCTTCTAGCCTCATATTAAGTAGAGCTTGTACCATGAAAGTTAGAATGACATAGATTACTTATAAAAAACACCTAACTCCGGAAGAAATATTTGAACCACCGAGACCTTGAACCACCGCAGTCGCGTGCACTCTCATTGCGCCACCGAATCAATTAGGCCATTTATTATCATATTATTTACTTTTCGATCTGTGTTCTGTGTTCAATCAGCAGTGGACGGCGATACATTGATTTGAAACGAGTATTACATAATCATTCAAATAACATTAAACACTTTTGTTTGTGAGTATACTGTGAACAATCATGATTCACATTTCCAGTCTTAAAACACAAAACCAAATTTATCAAAATTTCCCCGAAGCTAAGCGCTCATCAGGTTAACGATCGGTATTTCGGTTTTAAGTGGCCATTCCGCTTTAAGTTATTAAGTGATAATAATGATACGAGTTTAAAGCTATGCTATTAATATCATTATGCTAATGAAAATAACTATGCTTTTCGCGTGTAGAGTGTAGAAACGAAAATTGCCTTAGCCCTTATTAGGACTAAGACATTTTTCATTTCTTTTCTTTCTTGACTACTCAAAGACATTCTTTTTAATCGACTTCAAAATAAGGAGGAGGTTTCTCAATTCGACCGTATATATATATATTTTTTTTTTTATGTGTATTCGCGGATTACTTCGTCGTTTATGAACCGATTTTGATGATTCTTTTTTTAATGGAAAGGACATATCCCAAAAATAGTACCATGATAAGGACATTAAGATCTGATGATGGCATCCAAGAGAAATCAAGTCAAACCTTGAAGTCGGTTTTATTTTTGTTAAAATTTTACTTGTTTCAATTAGGACCGACGACTTAACGTGCTCTGTGAGGCACGGATAGGTCTCAATATGTTTTGAAATGGACATTGACGTAGACTGAATTCAAAATTTTATTGTTACCGTGGGAGAGTCATGCTTAGACTCACATGGGTTGAATTGAAGAATAATACCTCAGCCGCACAGAAAATCAGTGTTAAACAATACTTTCGTTGTTTATGGCAAGTACGTGTTGTTACCTGAGCCCAAGTTGAGGGGGCTTTTTCTCTCCATGCCTCTCGGAAGAGGGGTCTAAAGGGCTCCACACTTGGTGTATCTTGAATAGAACGGCGTAGGTAATCACATTCAGGTAACTTGTCTGCTCGTTTGCAAATTATACTTAAATGAAAATAGTTTAAAACAATTAAAAAAACGCTTACAAGTGTGAGTTACAAACAAACAAACATGAAATGAATAAAAGCGTGTTAAAACAAGATCATCACACCCACAATAATAGGTTACTTTGTCAACTTAAAGCTGGCTGTCCCTCATTTATTTAATACTAGTTGCTGCCCGCGGCTCCGCCCGCGTATATGTCGAATATCGCGGCAAATTGTAGCCTATGTGTTATTCTGATGTATAAGCTATATTACTGAAAAGTTTCATCCAAATCCGTTCAATAGTTTTTGCGTGAAAGAGTAACAAACATCCATCCATCCTTACAAACTTTCGCATTTATAATATTAAGTAGGATCTTTATGATATCAACATTACACGTGTTTACTTCACCTTACCTATTTCACCTGCATATTTCACAAAAGTGCAACCTGTTATAAAATTATGTAACATTCGGGTATGTATTACATAACCATTAGCCGTTGTTATATTCAACCGTATGGGAGCATCCTTAACGTGTCGTTAACTACGACGTCTGTCGATTAGGGTTGTCAGTTCTATTTTTACTGAGAATTAAAAACGTATTTTCACAGAAACGATCCTTTTTCATTTTTCTTATTTTTTTAAAAGACAACTCCCGCATTAGGAATATGCATACTGTGTCGCGGTGGACTTTACAAGAATATAAGAAACGGACATAAAGAACACCCAGATTTAGAACAACGATGGATCACACAATGTGTTGTCCCATGTGGGATTTGAATCCACAACCACTCAAATCACTGGCCAACCATGCAGTCATGTTGCATATTATTTCATTATGTTTTCGACTAGATCCATACTGTCAGTCAACATGTGACAACGGCCACTGCAACTTAATTGAAGTGTTAGAGAATTTACGGATGGGAGAGGGAAGCCTCTGTGGCTTCTCCCGTTATAGGGCCTGGATAGGCGACGATCCTGGAGGGGACTGAAACAACTTAGTCCAATTTCTCCTTAAAGCAAGGAACTTGAGATCAGCTGTCGGAGTGGTTTTAGTGGAAAAAACACATATTCTTGGCTTCTGAGTTCCCGAGGAGCAGGAGATTCAAGGAACTTTCTCCGACAACAAAAAGGCCATCCTATGGTATATATCTACTGAACACCTGTTATTTAGGGAATTATAGGAGTAAAATTTGTAAATGTAATAATATAT
This sequence comes from Spilosoma lubricipeda, assembly GCA_905220595.1. Taxonomy (NCBI): domain Eukaryota; kingdom Metazoa; phylum Arthropoda; class Insecta; order Lepidoptera; family Erebidae; genus Spilosoma; species Spilosoma lubricipeda. The sequence goes on from HG992296.1 coordinate 3,503,875, forward strand.
GAAATACTCTATTGTATATAATTATTTCCTTACATAAAAAGTCGAAAAGTTAAACCGGAGACTGAAATCCAAATAGATTTAAGACAATGATCAGCTTACTTTCCCTTCAGTCCATTAATATTAATAGAAATCTTAATTTCTTTTATAATTGTAAGAAAACTTACAGCTATACCTATCACAGTATATAAACTAAGTGTGAAAAAAGAAGACTAATTAAAAGTTTTCACAAATAGCAGAAAAGTAGATCGAAGTAAATAAAAATATAACACACTATTGTACATTCGTTTAGATAGTGTCGGTTCGTCCGCACGCAATTGTGGTTATTGTTGTGAAATACGAATATACATTAATTCATACAACGGCGTATACTGACAAATCATACTTGCTCGTGGTTGTACGCCGCAGGCGAGCCCTTTGATTTTGTGGCGGCTTGCCGCACTTGCGACGGCGGCGCGATCAATGTGACTTTACCTGACCCGCCGAATTTCGTACCGCCCTATTTTCTTTAGTAAATATTATCTAAATTTCTGAAAAACTTGTTTAAGTTATTATTGCCCGCCTAAGCTTCCACAGTTGCGGCCAAAAAAAAGTTTATCTTTTAATTTTCTTTTATACAAACCTTGTCCTATTAATAACGAATACATAAAAAGAATTATCCAATTTGATGTAGTTGATCGGGGATTACAGCGTACATAAACTTTGGCGATTCATTTTTATTTATATAGATACGTATGAATAAAAAACAGACTTATGCAAGATAGTCACATGCAAGAAATATAATGCATTGCTTTTGGTTGTCAGAAGCGTAGAAGAAGTCAGTCAGGGTTTCCTGAACTGGTTTTCCTATTATTAATAGGTTTATATTAATAATAGGAAAACCAGTAAACTAGAGCAGCTAAAAGGATCCCTGCGGTGTTTCCTTGCGGTTATTGTTGTACCGCGAGTAACGCCGCGGAATAAATTTAGTCTAAAAAAAGTTAGTAACTTAGTTAACCGGGGAGTAGCTTAGTTAAGACTTAGTTACTCCCTGGATCATCAGCTACCTGCCACTAAAAGTCCCGTCAAATCGGTCCAGCCGTTCCAGAGATTACCCGGTTCAAACAGACAGACAGACAATTTTTTTTAACTACATTTTTGGTATATGTACCGTGTCTATATACATATGCATTTAGTAAAAAGTGGTTATTTTAATATTACAAACAGACACTCCAATTTTATTTATTTACATACATTATTTATTTGCATAAGTTTACTTTTTTGCGAAAGAAAAATCAACTGATCAAATTACGGAAATTCAATTGAAAACTCGAGTAAACGCTAGTAATATATTAAATACAAATTGTTGGCCTTGTACATACATTATTTTTACCCGACTACGGCAAAGCCAAAGAATGGTTATGATTTTGACAGGCTATGTATGTATGTGTGTATGTTCATTTGTTCCCCCATAGCTCCTTAACTACTCATTAGAACTGGACAAATGAGGTGTCGTTAGAAGCGTCATGATTGTCTGCTGGTTAAAGGCTATATGACGTGTCACTAAATCTAATGTGGCACCCTCTATCCGACATAAAGTAATGTATTAAAAAATACATTTTAGATAAATATGTCGTGTTTGGTATCATTGGAAACAATTGTACATTTCAAAAATACATATGTTATTAGCATTTGCTCGTGACTTTGTCCGTATTTATTCGATAGGTGTGGTATTTCTATTGTATGCTTGTTTGTTCCCTCCTTCTTTCTAAACTACTTGTTAGAATAAGACAAATAAGGTATCGTTATATTCGCTGGTTATAGGCTATATGACGTGTCACTGAATCTAATGTGGCGCCCTCTAGCCGACGTAAAGTATTGTATTAAAAATAAATTTGAGAGAAATATGCCGTGTTTGGTATCATACGAAAGGGCGTTACTTGTACATTTCAAGAATATATATATTGTTAGCACTTTCTTGTGATTTTGTCCGTATTTATTCGATAATTGTGACAATTCTATGGTACCAATTTAAAATATACTTTGCAAAGAAATTAATATTATAAAGGCACCAAAACAGTCACGCGTTGCTAAAATATTATGGACTAGGGTACATTACATTACATGGAGTACGGCTTTAAACTTAGTAATGTACCGTAGTCCTTAAGCCTTTTGAAACTTTTTTCATGCTTTTTGTCGTAGTAGGGTTTTAGTTTTTACTTTTTTTACATTTTGATAGTTATTTTGCGCCAAGCAGTTAACTAAATAAATATAAATTAAAACACTGACAACACAAAAGCGACAGCCCTATTTGAAATAAAATTCTTATATTCCAGAACCCATCTTTGGACACAATAAAAGCTATAATGTTTGTTTTGTACATTTTTAGTAAGTCTTTTAACGCATTAACTTATACAAATACTTAATATTATCGACAATAAATGCACTTTTATGTATACTGGAATCTCTAGAATATGTTTTGTAATACTTTCTTTATTACGTGCCATCTTTTAATTTTGCGGATCTGGGTGGAGACAATGTTTCCATTACGATCAAGTAATCAGCATGGATTCGAAGTATTTCTTTACCGATATTTTTCCAACGCACGTCTACAACAATAATAGAAATTATAATAATAACATTTATATCTATACAAATGAATAAAATTGTCTGTTTGTAATATTAAAATAACCGCTTCTTACTTAATGCATATGTATGTATACACGGTACATATACCAAAAATGTAGTTAACAAAATATTTGTCCGTCTGTCTGTCTCTCTATCTGTCTGGCTATCTGTCTGTTTGTTCCGGGTTATTTCTGGAACGGCTGGATGGATTTTGACGGGATTTTCACTGGCAGGTAGCTGATGATCCGATGAGTAACTTAGGCCACTTTTTTAGACTAACTTTACTCGCGGCACAACAATAGCCGTGGGTAACACGGCGGGGTTCAGCTAGTATATTATAAAAATAATATATTTGCAACAAAACTAATATATCAGATTAGGAAAGAAATTGAAGAATTTTTGAATTTTCTAACCGATTCATAGCTGAAATTATTAGCTAAACTAACCCGGCGAACGTCGTAATGCCAAAAAATTTTGGTATATATTTTCTGAATTTCCAGAAAACGTGTTTTAAGTTTTTATGCCCGCCAGCTATCAGCTTGCTACGGATAGTGTCCAACGGCGGATTAAGAAAATATAACATTTAACGTTTTCTTATTATTTTTTTCTATGTAAAACTTGTTCTGACAATAACAAATACATATAAAAACAATTATCCAATATCGTGGAGTCCATTGAAAGTTATGCGCGCACATACATTTTGGAAATTCGTTTTCATTTATATAGACAGACTAGTTGAACCCCACGGTGCCGCGTCTATTGTCGTACTGCGGGTAACGCTGCGGGGCGAATCTAGTCTAAAAAAAGTAGCCTACGTTATTCCTTAGATCATCAGCTACCCGCCATTGGAAGTCTCGTCATAATCAGTCCAGCCGTTCCAGAGATTACCCTGAACAAACAGACAGACAACAATTGTAAAAATTGTTATTTTGGTTCATGTATCGTGTAAACATACATCTGCATCGACTAAAAAGCGGTTATTTTAATATTACAAACAGACACTCCAATTTCATTTATTTGTATAGATAACCGGGAGTTTCAAAATATTTGATATCCCTACTCTTGAGGAACGTTTTTGACTATCATTATGCTGTAGTTCTTAAGAATGAAGCAGTAACCATATACACTGAAATATAAGAAAAGATTGTTATTTCATAATTTTTTTGTAGACAACCTTAATAAAAACCACTTCTTCGTATAATTCCGCTCTAAAAATATGAAGAACACTTGTACCTGAAACGAAAATCTAGTTTAAGCTGCGACATAAAAAGTTCTTAAACTACACATAGTTTTGTAGGTAATCCATAATTAAAGCAATTAATAGGACAAAATTAAAAATTGTTATTTAAGTAAAACTAACTCTGTGGGTCTGCTTTGCACTGTGATGAAATTTGACAAAGAGTCATTTTATGATAGGATATTGCTACTATTAGCCGTGGCAAAGGTCAGTAAAATAAAACGCTGAGAGTTCACCAACTTTGTTAGACACATAGAATATATTCATAATAAATAAATAATAATAATAAATAAATATTTCGGACATCTAACACACAACGCCATCTAGTCCCAAACTAAGCAGAGCTTGTATTATGGGTACTAGACAACTGATATGAATACTTACATACTTTTTTTTTGTAAATACCTACATATTATACATAGAAAACACCCAAACTCCGAAACAAATATTTGCAGATCATACAAACATTTGTTCCGACCCGGGAATCGAACCCGAGACCTCAAGAACAGCAGTCGCGGACGCTACCACTGCGCCACCGAGGCAGTTATAATAGAACATAATTAGTAACTGTTCTGTTTTATTAGCTGAATTTGTTATGTATAGTTATATGGATAAAGTGATTGTTTGTCATCTGAACTTCCTATTCAAATGACACAAAATAAGCATGTGCTAAAACACGTCATCAATGCCACGTCATTTGACTTTGAAATTACCAAATATTACAAGGTTCAAAAATGTTTATCTTCTTATTTAATTTTTAGTACTGTGTTTGGAAAATCACATTTAAGTTCATATGCTGTATTTATCAAATAAAGCTTATTATTATTATATTAAAAAAGGAGCGATATCTCATCTATTCGTTATTTGATCAAACCTGCACACGCTTCTTATAATACTTCCGTTCTTTTTCCGAAATAGCTTCCACGTACTACACGATAATATAAAAAATGAAAGAGATATAAAAATAATTTTATCATACTTGAAATTAAAGTATACACACATTTAAATCACACCACAAAACACTTACACTACTGCCTAAGCACGAGTTGAGAAAGTAATTAATATAGGTGAAAATGTGTAAATAAAATAATCTAACCTTATTAATATTGAAACATAATTCACTATATTTTTTTCCTAAGAGACGTGAATGTATCTTTTATTACCACGGTCTATATGAAAACATCAAAAACCCATTTGAAAATTACAAAATATAGCCACACTCGGGCATATTTTTAATGTTGCCAGTCGCGCATTAAAACCAGGACATGAATATAACACATAGCAAAATTATGAGTTTAAAATTCTCTCAGTGATGTATAGATTAGTAGAATAGAAGTTTTCATGTAAACAGTGTTAAAGTTTATTTAACCAGCTCTTACCGGCGGCTCCGCCCGCGTGTAATTCAGTTATCGAGGTAAAGAGTAACCATCGACCTTCTTCAAGAACTAAAGTATCTCCATGTAAAATTTCATCGAAATCGGTGTAGCTGTGAAAGCGTAACAGATAGATAGATAGACAGACAGAGTTACTTTTGAAATTATACTATATAGGTATGGACAGTGTAAAAGTATACATAACCGAAAAGTTTATATATTGTTAACTACTTACCACCAAATGTCTATAACCTACTCTCCTCACCATCTATATCACTACTTGAATATTTTGTAAAACAAGACTGTCCAGTATTACTCAGAAATATGGTAACACTAGTAGGTATTCAGTTTTCCAAGATCTTAAATCCTGGAATAGGCTTAAATAGTATTAGTAGTACTCATACGCAAAAAGAACGCAAATATAACTGAATAGTTTTATTTTACGTACCTATAAGCTAAAAAGAAAAATAAGGAACCCTAATATTTTTTCCAAGCGCTAAACTTATGATAGGTATATTATCATAAAGTCGTTCTGAGTCGTTAAGATTTGGGTGGAATTTTGCATTAAAACCTAAAAAAGTATATACATATGATGTCTTTTGTTTCTCTTCTTCAGTTTGTTCAACCTTTTGTGGTTTATTGATATTTATGAATATATTCATACCAATATTATACATTAAAAAGTAACTAGTATGCAACTGCTGTGCTTGAAGTCTCTTGTTCGATTCCTATAATTTGTGTGATCCGCAAATAATTGTTTGAAAGTTTGGGTATTTTCTATGTTTATATTTCCTAGAAAGTAGAGCCATGCTGATTTCAGCACGAACGGGCCGGCTCGACTGGGGCGGTACTACCCTCGCACAGAAAATCAACGTAAAATGACAGCGATCATGCTGTCGTGTTTCGTTGGTGAGTGCGAGACCGGAGGCCCAATGATGCGAAAGCATCACTAGCCCGCCATGGTGTGGGTCACCATGCTGCATTGTTGCATTGTCTGCGTTCGCAGTATGGTGACCATCACTGTTGGATTCTGCTTATGCCTTCCATCAGGCAGAGTAAAGTCATTATGGCAGGGTCAAACAAAAAAGAAAGAAGTATAACTATATTTATATTAGTTGTCTAGTTATTACCCATAATACCAGCTCCGCTTAGTTTGGGACTAGGCGGCGTTGTGTGTCAGATGTTCAAAATATTCCGGGTCCGACCCGGGGATCGAATTCGACACCTCAAGCACAGCAGTCGCATACTCTACCACTACGCCACCGGGGCAGTTTTTTTAAGTGTTTTTCTTCACTTAGGACCCCTAATACTTTATCCGTGGTGCTTTCTGGTTTAAAAAAAAGATGTCTGCCTATTTTGACTTCATTTTGTCTCCCGCTTTGCTAAGGAGGGAAGTGGACTTATCATATTTCCAACTCCTCCTGTTTTTCTTCTGATTAATTTCGTTGCGGGTTCCAAGACAGTTAATATTTTTTCCTGGGACTTCCCGAGTGTCATAACTCGGTGTGTTTGTGGGTCACTGCTGTTGATCCTGGTGTACAGGAGTTACAGCGGTGGGCGTGTGGGTGGGATTATAAAAAAAAATATCCATATCCCTCCTTGATTTTCCAGTAATCCCTCCCATAACCTAGACTTCATATGTTATAAATTACCAAATATTGCCTACGGCTGTGCCAGGTGTATGTCGGTTATTGTGGCAGAAAGTCGACTATGTCCATAGTCAAAAATCAAATTTTCTCCATGTCAAATTAATAAAATCAGTTCAGTGGTTTAGCTGTGAAAGCGTAACAGACAGGGTTATTCTCACTAATTAATTCATAGTATAGTTTGGAATTATGAATGTTTTGGTATTGACTTGTTGAACTTTATTAAAAGAATAAACCGATAATTCCTGTGTTTAGTTTCGAAGCTAGTTGTCAGTATATTTAGGGGCATTGATAATGATTGAAATAGATGTTTATGACAACCGAGACTGGCGGCTTAACTTGCTCTGGGACACTGGTGAGAAACGCCGCCATCTTCCATACTCCGGGCTGCTATTAAGAATTTCTTGTAATAAAAACCCAACAGCAGTATGACCCGGGTACCGAACTCGAGATCCCTTGATCTGCAGTCATTTATGCTAACCACTAGACCAAGGATTCATGCCGTCAGTAAAATAACTTAACTAAACAATATGATTACTCGCGCTGACACAAAATATTAGACCTGAACTGAATGAACTTGTTTTAGCATTTTGAAGCACAAATACATTATGACCCTTATAAAGTTAAAGATACGAAAAGAAAGTACTAATCTTTCTCTAGAGTTACCTCAATTAGAGGTACCTCAGTGCACTCATTTCACCTATTTGCAATCTGCAAATGTGTCGTGTTATCTGTAATATGACACTCGTAGTCTGTGCCAAAAATGTACGTTGAAAGGAAAACATTTGTACTTTTGAGAAAGTTCCTATGGTTATGTCATGTCAGAACGATGAATTGAGGTCAGATTCGACGTAGTTTTGTATTTTATTTACATAATGGTGCATCAATTTTATTTTGGGTTATTTGTATGTGTATAGACAGCAAAGATATTTTATCAATTGCGAATTCCATAAGAGTTATTGCCTCTGTGACTACTTTTCTATAAAAATTTCTGGCGTCACAAGTCATTATATATAGGCTGCGGCTTCGTCCGCATATATTACGGTTACCGCGTTGTCCTCTTCAAGAATCATAGTACCTCTATGCCAAATTCCTTTGAAATCAATGCAGCCACTGAGCCTTGAAAGTGTCACGTTTAGCTAGACGGAATTACTTTCGAATTTATACTATTAGTACCTAAGTATGGATTTCATCATCATCATCATCAGCCCGTTGCAGTCCACTGCTGGATATAAGCCTCTCCCAAGGAACACCACAGAGCCCGGTCTGTGGCTTTTTGCATCCAGTCGCTGCCAGCCCCCCTATGCAAGTCGTCACGCCATCTGGCCAGAGGGTGTCACACACTCCGTTTGTCAAGACGCGGATTTATGTAGTTGAAATATGAATCTAAGATGTTTGTCACTTCTGTATACAAAATGTGAACACATGCTTTAGTTCGACATTATTGACAGTATACTACAACGCAGGTGACATTCTGTACCCATAGAAATATCTAAACTCGACACTAGATGCTTCCTTCCTTATTTTCCTATTTAGGATAGGGTCTATAATATAATAAAATAATCAATTTATGACGAGAAACTAATCTGTGTTGGCAGTTATTTTTAGGCACATTACTAAAAACACCTCTAAGCTCTATTCCCATTTCTTATAAGTTTGTAAAATACCCTAAATACAGGTGACATACAATATAGAAATATCTAGGTTCGATACTAGATGTTTTCTTCAAGCTAATTTCCCTAATCAGGATAGGGTCTATATAATAATAATAATTATTTAACTATATTTTGACAAGAAACTTCTTTTGTTTTAACACCTCTAAGCTCTCTTCCCATATCTTGCAAGTTTATGAACAATCCTTAATTGAGTATGAAACACCTTATATGTTCATGAGAAATAATGACGTTTTTCATTACTATTTCTATTCATGGCATCAGTTCTTCTATAGTTAAAACTTTTCATTAAACTCAAACTACTACGTGACTAAGATGTTTGACGTCAGCGCCTCTGAAATATTCAGATACAAATGCTTCAATTATGATCACTATTATATTTATAATTAGAGCTTCATTGTCATTGTCTTCATTTTTTCTGTATATAACCTGACCAGTGGTCAGGATAGCTTTCGTACACGCTTTTGTATGCCACGGACATAGTATCCACGATGTCTGGCTCAGTAGCCAAACATCGTGGATTCGTTTCTGACCCACAAAATTTCTAATCTGGGTATAATGAGCTCTATGATGAAAAATTACAATATAGACGTCTATTGCGTAAATTGTCTAATATACTGAGGGGTTGAACTTTGAGTATATCAGAACAGACTTATACTTTTAGATCTTCAAAACACTTCTAATTATTTTCTAAGGCATTTTAACCTATTTTCTATAAATAACTACCAGGCAATTTATGCTAAACGGTACCTAAATTCTGTCAAGCATATTAAATAAGCAAAAAACTATACCTTCGAAAATAGATTTCACTGCCGTTAGCTAGACAAAAACAATTTTATCTATCTATTATAAATCAGGGTACGAAAACGTCTATTTAACGTTAATGTACAAAGTGCGGTATGATAGCCATTTGTCAATGCGGGTTGAATTTATTGGGGCTCTATCTAGGCAGATTCGGGTCACACGATTATATTCAGACCATGGTCTTTCCGTATTCTGTTTACAGCCTTTTGTTAACGCAGACTGGTATAAAAATGAGATGTAGAGAGCACAATAGAACTTTGTTTCTGGTTAAAAGATATAGGATATCGAGTAGATAGATAGATCATCTGATAACCTCAATTTCCAATCTTCTTCTCAAGTCAAGAGGCGGAGTTTAGTATCTAGTTAACTCAATAATGAAATTATGATGAAAATCTACAAAATAGTTACAACGAGCCTCCAATCGAAACGACCCGTTTACATCGCAACTTGATTGTCGCACTCTTTATAGGTGGTTTTACGTTTTATTCATTTCCAATGAGACATAATTGCCCGATGAAATGCAATTTATTATTGTTAAAATAAACAATATAAGAAATTATACAATTAAGTATTGCTGTATTGTTAAGTACATAAAAATATTATATTCAAATTATTCGATGATAGCAATTTACAATTTGACTAAATGTCAATAATAACAACTCAAAATAATACGAAAAGAAGCAGTTATATAAGTTACATATTAATCCCAAGAATAAAAGTCCAAGTTCATATCATACATCTTAACAGAAATAAAGACTACATTTGCATATATTTTATCTCTTCTTTCCATCCAATAAGGTGCTGTCAATCATATTCGGGAACATACAAAACAAATCCTATATAAACATTTTTTTCGTATAAATTACTAACAGGTACGCAAGATAGCTAGATAAGGCAGGTTCTTCACATAAAATGAAATTCGTGGAACATTTTACGACAAGATAAAGTTAGAAGTATCACTGTTAAATAAGGATAAAAACAAAAGTCTATACACTTTCACTATCGAATGAGTTTGAATAAGTTTTCATTCATAGACAAAGTAAAACACGGAATAGGTTACCATAGATATATTTTAATAAATTGATTTGGCGCCAAATTACATGATGGAATCATATTTGAAAAGATTTTTATTTTGTAAAAATAAATGCTCACCGCAGAGTCCAGGTAGTGTTGCGTGATTATTTGTTCTTTTTTTATTCATCAAATCATAAGTAAAGTGTTAACATGTAAATTAAAATCTACTAATATCTTCAAGAATAATTTACTTGTAGTAGTGTCAAGGTTTGATTGATGATTTAAAACAGAAAAAATGGATGTACTATCGACTGAGATTATGGACAATCTGATATTTATTTATTTCATAACTTTATGCACTATGCAATAACGGACTTAATGTCCAGGGTATTCTCTTCCAGTCACCGTTCAAGGATTTTTTAGAACGAGCGTATTCTGTGACAGGTACTAAATACATAAAATGGACCATTAACTAATACATGTATATATGTATAAGCTGTCCATATTAAATTTTTAGATAGTGATCCTTTGTGAAGCACGGTTTGAATTATCTCGTGATTTAAAAGAAACAAATTAACACCTTTTATGTAGTAAGTAATTTCTTAGAAAGTAACTGATAAGTTATAATTTGGTATTGTCATTTTGAATATTCTAAAATCAAATGTAAGTTACAGTAATATCTGTAAAGCCCTCGGGAGCAGACGTGAGATGTTCCAAATTAGTAATGAACATTTAGTTTCAAAAGGACAAACTTGTATTACGATTATATAAGTACGATATAGCCTTTAGGACATATTAAAACTAAGAAACTTGTAATTATTATTTTGCAATTTTGATGTTGATGAAATCAATATCTCTTTTCACAGCGAATAAAGTGAATAAATATATAAGCCATTGATTAAGTTCAATGAAGGACTGAACTGAGGTGAGGGGCGCGAGTATCTCCCCCCACCATCCGCGAATTACGCCTTGCATGTCCACAGTGTAACTAATCTGTTCTTGAGTTCTTCATTCAAATTCGTGTGTGTGTAACATTTCCGTTTAAAATATACAAATAATCGTACAAAGCTAGTGGTCCTGGTAAGCCACCAACTTCTTATTGCTAGATGATATGTTTCGAGCCGAGTTTTTGAGAATCAGAGTTCAAAATGTTCAATTTGCAGAAGTATGCTTAAACATTTAAATTAACCCCACGAGTTACCAACGAAAATATTTTCTCTTGAAAATTAACTTAGGTAAATATACTACAATGACGGCAATCTATCTAGCATAGAACTACCTCACCTTCTTTATCCTGTATCTAACAATACACATAAGAACTTTCAACATAACAACCAAATAAAAACTAGCAAAGTAATAGAGCCACGCTGATTTCAGTACGAACGGGCCGGTTCGACCGGGGCGGTACTAACCTCACACAGAAAATCAAAGTAAAATGACAGCGATCGAGCTGTCCTGTTTCGTTGGTCAGTGCGAGACTGGAGGCCCAATGATGCAGAAGCATCACTAGCTCACCATGGTGTTGGTCACTATGCTGCATTGTTGCATTGTCTACATTCGCAGTATGGTGACCATCACTCTTGAGTTCTGCTTATGCTTTCCCTCAGGCAGAGTAGAGTCAATTTGACAGAGCCAAACATAAAAAAAAGAAAAAAAAATCAACAGCAAAGAAAACCTTACAACAGTTTATCCGTATTTATTTTCCGATGCCTTCTTGGCGCCTGTCTGCAAGTAAAATGCCCCGTTTTAGAACCTTCGCTACAATACATCATAATAAAAAAGCATTTTGACTACTCTAGTATATTCTGTGTTTTATTTTTTAAGGGAAAACTTTTCTTTATAAGGGGACAGAAAGGAATTTCTTATATTGAATGAACCCAGTAACATTTTCTGGTACTTTATTCTAATTAAGTCGTAAACTTGCGTTCTTTTTAAGGATTTGCATGTAAAAAAGACCCTTATATGGTAGTTTCGTCATGACCGTCTTTCTGTCCATCCGTATGTTGGTTTATCCGAGATTTCTTAGTAATATAAAGCTGTAATTTGCCATGGGTAAGTTTTTCCACAAATCTTTCACATAAAGTGTCATAACTATAAAAGAAGGAAAAAAAACATAATTTAACCATTTGAAAACCTGATTAAAGCATGGAACTTACAAGAAATTATTTCCAGACACAAAGTACTTGCAGCAAATTATTTAACTAGTTCATTCTTGTCCTACAGTCGTGGGCGAATTAAAAGATGTCTTAGCTATTAAGCAGTGCATAACACTATAAACTTGCTAACTTTAATATACTGAAGCAGAAAGAGCTTGTATTTCTGTGCGTAGGATGTAGAATAATGAGAAAAACATGGAAGTTATATTACGTTGAAAGAACTTCACTCTTGTTGAACAGTGTATATAAATAATACTAAACTTTATTCTACTTAAAAGATAGGTTAAATTCAAATATTTTAATACTCGTTATAGAAATTTGTCATCGTATGCTACAAATTTCCATCTCTCTTTTGAATTTGTTTCGAAATTTTAAAAGGACCATAGAGCCACTGATAGATTTTTTGACGAAGGTAGAATTGTAATTATGATTCTTATTAATTTAAATTTAAAGTTATTTTCAGCATGTTCCACTTAAATAATATGGTTTATTTTCTCACCACAAGCAAAATACAATAAAAATAAGATTACGTATCTAACAATATTGCAAATATTTCAGATATTTTAAGTAGGTAGATAGGTATTATACTTTTAATATGAATTTTGTTTTACGATTTGTTGCATGCTTTTACGAATTCATATTCGTGATTATCCATTACCTTTTGGCTTAATAGATAGTAAGCTCGACTGCTAAGCGAAATCTCGCGGGTCTATTCTTACATTACTACTTCTTCTTCTAGGTGTAATTAATTTCCAATTCTTGAGAATTAAAAATGTTTATCAGTCGTTTATTAACAGAATGTAGACTCCGTCCATTTTTTTCTCTTTTTTGTTCCGGTAATACTTCATCCTCTCAGCCGAAAGACGTCCACAAATGGACATAGGCTTCCCCAAGGCTTTCAACAACAATTGGTCATGTGCTGCTCGCATCCAGTAGTTTCCTGTGGCCTCCACCATCGTCTCAGTCGTTGGGCCACCTTGTGGGGGCGTACCCAGGCTCCGTCTTCCAGTACGTGGTCGCCACTCCAGAACTATTTGACCCCATTGGTCTAAGTAGACAAGTGTCTGCGAGGAATGTGCCCCGCCCACTGCCTTTTAAGTCTGGCCATTCTCCGGGCAATGTCGGTAATACTTGCTTCGATTTAATTTTAATAATTGATTCTATTTGTCTCCAGGTCTAGCCGTACCGTTTGTGGAGCTGACGGTCACCCACGCGTCAGTCCTCACGATCCTGGCGATCAGCTTCGAGCGCTACTACGCAATCTGTGAACCATTGCGAGCTGGATACGTCTGTACCAAGACCAGAGCTGCATTGATTTGTGCTTTAGTGTGGTTCTTCGCTGCGTTATTCACGAGGTAGGAAACTGGTGCGTGGCGGTATATATGACCAGTCATGGTTGGAAATGGATTAAAATAGGAAGAAACCATATTTTGTAGTTTGAAATTCGATCTTGTGAGATGAATTAAAAATTTAATTTCAGAATATAAGATGTGATAAGTTATCCAAGATTCTCTTGTATTCTAAATATTATTTTGTAGGAAAATTTCAGTAGTTTTGCTTTAGAAACCAGTATGTTAAAAAATTAAAGTTTAAATTGAACTGTGAGTTTCAAGTTCATTTATTACGGATAAAAACAGGAGAACTTTATACTCAAGGCTTTAAGCTTGCTCAATATATTATACCCAAGAGTTTGTTACCTATATCAGAGTACATCATCACTGGTCCTTTTCTATACTTAATATTTAATTAACCATATATTTATATTTTTAACAATGCAATACAACGTTTTTGCCAAAGTTGTTTGTGAACAGGCGCTAACAAGAAACATGGAGTCACCAGATGCGTTCCGACCGCAGCGAAATTCGCCACTGTTGCTTTCTAACCAATTTCCACAGCTAATAATTACACACCCAAAATGGACTGTGGGTGAACACGTGTGTTGCTTTGCCAAAGTTTATTAATAAATTATGATATAGCAAAAATCTTCTACCAAGAAGAGTAATAATTGTGTTCGTAAAACTTATATTAGTTTACGAGAAAAATATTTCAGTTACTGGAAACTTGAATACCTAATTCTTTCACTGACTCTTAGGGTAAACATTTCATTTGACAAAACAGATTTAGAAAACTTATAGATCGTATTCGTTATTTTTTAAGAAAGTTACTAAATTTTATTTCGAAAAAAAACAATAAGTAAACAGTGATGCAGTCAATGATCATCTGATCTGGATATGATTCTCCAGCAGAAATCGACTTAAACGAAGATTTTGCTCTGCACACAAGTCGATTTGTGAAATATATCATTTCTATTACTCTTAGAGGCTTTCAAAAATGGATAATGGATTTTTATTTTTATTGTTAGAATTTTAACGTTTTACACTTTAGTATTTAGAAACAGGTGCTAAGAAGTATTAAAACACCAGAAACCTAATTACAGAATTATCAGAATAGCTTCTTCTAGAACTGAATAAAGCCTTCGCCAAATTTGTTATGTAGGTTGCATAATTGTTACCTAAATAGCTTAAATCCTTCATAAATACTTTATTTGAAGTCTTGAGACATATAAGCGACGAAATGTAAGACAAGAATTAAAAGACGGACGTCTTTTAATACAGAGAATGCATCACGGTTCTAAAGCAGTTTAGAGCAAATACCATTTAATGCGCCAGTTATGTGCTCACATGCGAGTAGAGTTGAGTGTGCCTTTAAAATATCAGATTTCAGAAATATGAGTTTAATGTACGACGAGCGGAAGGTGCACATAAACTTTATATAACCGTTTGCTGCACATACGCTCTTTTGATTGAATGTATTCCTGCAGAATATTACATTTTAAAATAATTTTACAGAGGTTTCCTCAATTTGAACGTCTATTTTGCTCGTGGAGACTTTTATACAAAGTTGTACGGTTAAAGATAGCAAACTCGTAATATAATTATTATAGTGTTTTCATTACAGATGTCGATTCTTAGACATTAAGACGTTTACTTGCAAACGTTCTTAAAATATATGCATACAAACACTAGTATTTCATATTTAAAATTTGATTTTTAGGAATTATCTATGTACCTACACTGGTTACTTTTAAATCAAAGAATGAAAAAGTAAACTTTTGGAGCGTATAATATGAGTGTGTATAAACCATTCGTTTAGATAGTGTCGTTGCACCCGCAAGAAATTGTGGTTATTTTGGAATTTTTTATTTCTCTTACTGTTACCCTCGTTTCTTACTATATTTTCTAGTCTCAAGAAAGATCTTTTGAATACAAAAAGTATGAAGTTAATGTATAAAGCAATTTTTACAGTTTCAAGAAGGAAAAGGGTTATGACATACAAACAAATTGGTGTAACATGGAATGTAATTCTAAGAGTCTTTTTTTCTCTGGAAGAGTATAACCCTTAAAATGAACATGTTTATCAACGTGAGAACCTATTTCAGATCTAATTTGTCTCTTGCACAAGTACGGAGTGTTCTTAAAATATCACATCCTATGTGGAACTATTTGTTTCCTCCTTACCTTTCTACATTTGTTAACATTTCGCCTTTTTTCATAAAAAGATAGCTCCCACGTTTAGAATATATCCTGTATCGCGGGAGACTTCACAAATACTCAAAAAACAATTTATGAATTGTTGTTCCATGTGGAAATTGAGCCCACAGCGCTCAGGTAGTATGCTATCCGCAGAATCTTATTGGCTGGAACTTTCATATCTATCCGTTGTAATTATAGACGATGGATGTTAAATAACACGAGAGTAGCTAAGTGCAAAAGCTTGTATACTTATATTCAGAAACAACTGTAACATAAGCCTCCAAGAAATGTAATTGGTATAAATTTCTAAGTAATTTATCATTCCCCAAATCCGTTCCGTATCTGTTTCAAGGACTACCAAGACGTGATTATCTGGAACAGAAGCTTTATCGCCCTCGGAGGCTAAACATTATTCATGAGTCTATCAATATGACGGATGAGTCGCTCTCAATGTGTGTAAGGCTAATAATGGAGATATAGAAACACAAAGATTCGGAAATGTTTTATTATAGATGAGCGACCCTTAATTGGGTGTGTTTCTCTTTTGATAAATTTGGTTCACCTAAGAATTAGTGCAGTAACTTAAGCATTATAACATAGATATTGCAAAGTAATTGCCAGATTTAAAGCACAGTATTTTACCGTGGGATGCCGAGCCGGCCCATGAATGCCGCTTCGGCATTCATGGGCCGGCTCGAACGGAGTGATACCACGGCCTCACAGAAAACCGGTGTGAAACAGCGCGTACGCTGTGTGTCACCGAGTGGGTGAGGATACCGGAGGCCAACACCCGAACCCCTCCCCCTTATCCCTCTCTCATCCCCTCCCTATCCCAAAAGACCGGCAACGCACTTGTGACGCTTCTGGTGTTGTGTGTGTCCACGGGCGGCGGTAATCGCTTCCTATCAGGCGATACATCTGCTCGCTTGCCCCCTATTCCATAAAAAAATAAAAAACAGTATGCCACACACTTAGTCCTATTAGTCGATTCACTATTGACATAATACTTGCCTGGCGTTAGTTGAAACCCGCCCACACGTGAATCAGGGCCCATAATACTAATAAAACCCTATAAACAACCACCTTGAAATTTTATATCTTGTAGAAGTGGTTTGGTCACTTCGTTGTTACTTTTGTCTGTTTGAAAGCTGTAAGGATCAAGTTTCATAAAAAACAAAAGCGTAGCATAGCTCAAAGCTATAAATATTTAGCGTTGATTCATAGCATACTTCACATTGATGAAAGATCATAAAATTTTGCCGAGACGCAAGATAGATATGATGCATTTAAGGTTATATCGTATATTATGGTTATTTTTTAGTTAGAAAATTGATTGGGACGATGTATGAGAAACTACTGCAGCTAAAATGTAACTAACTAACAGTTATCACTAGTGTCACTTTAGAACTTTTAGGTACTGCATATCCTACTAATATTATAAATGCGAAAGTTTGTAAGGATGGATGGATGTTTGGATGGATGTTTGTTACTCTTTCACGCAAAAAGTACTGAACGGATTTGGATGAAACTTTACAGTAATATAGCTTATACATCAGAATAACACATAGGCTACTATTTGCCGTGATAACCGACATATACGCGGGCGGAGCCGCGGGCAACAACTAGTATATAATATATTCCCCTTAATTTGTGATAAAACTCGCTCTTAAAGAATGAATGAATAAAGTAAGTCGCTACGTCTAAGCAACTTCGTCAGTTTCGTAGCCGTTTTTCACAGAGATTTAACTATATCTTGGACAGTAGGTATTTACTCTTTCTGCAAATTCGCGCGGAACTAGTTGGTCTAATAAATTAATAAATTTACTATAAGTTATTAAATATCTAAACTTTTATTCATCTTATTCAATTATCTATTCATGAAAATAACAACCCAGGTCTTTTAACTTACCGAGGACACTTACCGCTACGCTATACATAAGTTCACCAAAATTACTGAATAGAATTACTCGTTCCCATCCAAATTTTTGATTTTTCTCGTCTTGCTGTACTAACTCGAAACGCGTGGCCTACAAAAAAACATTCAAATAATTCACTTACGCCATTCAATATGAAGGAGAACATTGGTAAAAAACTTCCTTGGCATAAATTGGCTATTATGTAGTCCACTCAACTATATTAATTTAAAAACTTAGTATAAAAGTCCAGTTCTGGGTTGAAAGCAAAGTTTTATGTCCGCCTACGATAACTTTCTTTGTATAAAATGACCTCAAGAATAATTTTCTAAGTCCAGACGTTCTCTGAATGTTGCCGACGAGGAAACTTGTCAATTGTGACATGATTTATGAATAGAAAGAGATATATTTTATTTTATTGTATATATTTGTACTTTAATAGTAATTGGCTATAAATAAAAAGAGTGATATGTGAGTCTAGTTCTGTCATAAATCATGACAGAATCGCTTGGACCATTATCTATTCTCTAATACGATGAAAACAGACAACAACACCAGCGTACGAAGTTCATTACTGCGTACTACGACTAGGGTTTGCGTAGTGAGTGCGTATGTATTACAGCAGGATGTCTTCTCGCCCCCGTAATGCGTTTACGGTGTCTGATGATGGTGACTTCGGGTTTCTTCTCCTGCTGATTCTTTTCTTGCATCCGGCTCGAAGGACCAAAATTATGTGGGTGCGAGTGCCTGAAATAAATGACCAAGACTTAATTTTGAACTGGTGTAATGACAAACAAAATCAATTACATCAATAATATATCTTAACATCTAAGCGTCTGAGGGTCAAAGGCTTTTTAAAAAAATATAATAGTCTTCACACGCGCGGTTGCCTGCATATCACGCGACAATCGTCCGTGATTAGTTCGTGTGCTGTGACGTTATACCTCGACGAGAATGTTACAGGCCCAATAGCGCCCTTTTTTATGGAATAAGCGGGTAAACGAGCAGACGCTTCGCCTGATGGTAAGCGACTACTGCCGTCCATGGACACAAACACTGCAAACATCAGAGGCGTCACAAGTGCGTTGCCGGCCTTTGGGGATGGGGAGGGGAAATAGGGGATGGGGGTTTGGGATATGGGCCTCCGGTATCCTCACTCACTCGGTGACATACAGCGCAATCGCTATTTCACTCTGATTTTCTGTGAGGCCGTGGTATCACTTCGGTCGAGCCAACCCATTCATGCCAAAGTGTGGCTCTCTGACTGTAAAAATTCTTCAGGGTATTTAATCTCTAGAAAGTAAGGCTTGCGGTAATAGGTTTGCACCCTATTAATATTAATGAGTTTCCGAAATTACAGTTAGCAGAGTGAAGGCTATTTACTCTCTCTGTCTCTGCCTACGTTAGTGTTTGTAATAAATTTGTAATAAGTTTGAAAACTATGTTTGTCATTTCTATTTCGCGTCTTTGATGTTTTAAGAAGTATCGTATGTTATTGCGGTGATGATCAATATCAAAAACATTGAAGAAAAGTCACATCCACTCCAACAGGCAAAGTTTGTTATACTTCTTGCTGCATTAAATCGAGCTTAATATCTGCTAAGAATCTTTAACTACAAGTTGATCCTTAACTCTTAAACGAAGTTTAAACTATAATTTGCATCAACTGAAATTCACGTAGTCGACATTTTTTCAGATTCTATTGTAGAGTTCTACGCATATGCTAATTTATCTTCGAGCTCTCCCTTACCGCTACACACTCAAGTTTGTAAATTAATGAATGTTTTTAACTCAAGGCCAAGTTACTTGATGTAAAAATTTGTCAACTTTGTAAAAGGTTGTCAGGAATGCTTAGAGAATTAAAACGTTTTAGAGTGAAAAGTCAAGTATCAAATACAAGCTTTGGCCTACGGCTTCACCCGCGTGTATGTCGGTTACAGCACTAAAGAGTAGTTTATGTCCTTCGATAAGAATCAAAGTAAATGCATAACAAATTTCATTGACATCAGTGCAGTGGATAACTGTGAAAGCTTAAGAAACATAAAGACAGACTGAGCTACTTTCAAATTCGTAAGATCAATCTGAGTTATTAGCACAGTGAGACACAACACTTTCTTATTTTACATCTACTTTGCAAAGCTGTTTGTCTGGTTAACGCAAGTGGTTACCAAAATAAAAATCTACTTTCTAGCTTAAAAAACGGTCAGTTTCATAATTAATCCTGACATTCAATTATATTAACACAAACTACAAAGTCTTGCCTTTCAAATTCTTCACATTCTTCTCAATTTGCTATCAAAAAGTTCTACAAAATCCTTCTAACAAACTAATAAAGATTACATATTTTCTCCAACCCCTGTGACCTAAATACAGCCGGTTATACTGCACAAATATGTCCACTTCTATAAAGCTTAAGTTTAGGGTATTTTATGCTCCCCGGACATATTGCTCATTAAGTTTATACTTTAACAGCTGACCGACTGTAATATACTGCTGTACGTAGTTTAATACTCGTTAAACTCGTACTTGCAAAATCGTTGCGGTTTATTGTCGACTAACTGAAAACTTAATTTTGTTCTTGATTTATTTGAAACAACTTGACTTAACTTCTCCACAAAAGTCAGCTGGTTAGCAAAGTATATATAGCCTTTAATAGTTTACTGTTAGACATAGAGAGGAGGCTCTTTAGAGAGGAGGCCTAATGATGCAGAAGCAGCACTAGGCCGGGCCGGGCTGCCATGGTGTGGGTCACCATGATTCATTGTTGCATTGTGTGCATTCGTATTTAGTATGGTGACCACCTCTATTGGATTCTGCTAATGATTTCCATTAGACAGAGTAGAGTCATTTTGGCCCATAAACAAAAAATAAAGGGAATTTTCGCCTAATATGCCAACCCGGTCAGACGGGCGGGTGTAGGGTTTGTTTCTGAGTTTCTTTTCTTTTGAGTACCGTTGCCCTACGTAGTTTGCTTTCTTAATCGATTCTTATGGCACGTGATGAATATGGGGAGTGACATTCTATATTATTAATCTGTCTTCAAAGGAATATTTATAGATCCTAATATTCTTGTTATTTCTGCAAACTTGTGTGTATCTTCCTGGTTTATAAGATCGTCTACATTTTTCTAAATACTTCTGAGGCAAATAGTTTCATGTCCTTATTCAATAATGAGAACTGCTGCCAATTTGTTATCTAAAAGACTGAAAACTAAGTGAACTCAGAACATTTGTCTAACGCCCACAATAATGGATTCTTTGTTAAAGAATTCTTGGGACAAGACGACTAGTGCAGTTTCTCTATTCTAAAGAATTTTTAATACCACAGCTTATTGGAGACATACGCGACATCCGCTCTATATTGGTTCCGAGTTTAAATAATAGATGGCCCTTTTCAATAAATCCTTCGCCGCCATATCGGACGTCGGACGTCGTATGCTCTGTTCAGTTATTAGACGGAATGAATGAATGGAATGGTTTTTATTAGACAACTTTTGTTCTATATTTGCAATTGAAAAGTAGGTTTCTAGTTTTAAAGATGTTTCTTTTTGTTTGGCGGTTTGTCTCTAATCATATACACTTGTATGTTCTATAAAATAAAGTTTTACGAAATAGATTAAAAGCTTAAAGCATTTCCATTACAGCAACTCGTTTCAATTTACTGAGCTAATTTAAATTTTATCAATGAATGTTTTACTTAATTTGTTTTTGGAAAAATACCTTATTTCAAACATATACAAACTTGAACTATTTAGTCAAAAATCTTCAATTAATAAATGACGTTTTTTGACACACTCGTATATATGTATGTACCAGAAATTTAATTCTTATAATAAAGTTCGGTCAAAACTCTTAGACTCTCGATCTAACTGCCATCAAAGAAGCATTTTTGACCACCACTATTGTATTCTGCCAATACTTTCCATTAGACAGAGTCACTTCGGCAAGTTGTATACACAAAAATTAAACATCCAACGTTGACTGTTATGTGATTTTATCGTATAATGAGCGAAAATGGAATCGACAATGTTAGTCTTAGTAATACTTTACTATTTTACAACGAAAATCTTCCACGAGTGTGTTAAATATACGTCTTATGAAAATTTCAAAAAGTCAAATCACTAAAACTTGTTTTAAGTTTTTACCAAACTTTTATAACAAGAATTGGCACTCAAATAACCACAATTACAGATAATAATAATAATATATTTCAGATGAAGAGCTAAGATCTTAGATTTGAATCTAAGAAGTGAAAACTAACTAAAACTAAGTGTGTAATGGCTTTTATTCACGGTCATAAACGCTAGTGGTATAAAAGCGACGGCAAAAACCTTTAAGAAACAAGGTTCGTATGGTTTACGCTTAACGTTCTGAGTGTACGTGACGGCTACGTTGTAAACACGCTTTACTTGTCTGTTTGTTCACCTCACTGTTGGGAACATACTTAGCACACATTACATTATATATTACGTCACGCTATAAAATAATTTGGTACTTGGGCTATAACGACTGCGTAGTTTAAACGTGGAATAACTTTGTATTTTGGAAGTTTTTATGCAAATGATTGTATTTGATTTGACTAATCAATGAAATACTTATGATTTATTTAAAGTAATGTTTATTAAAGAACATTTTGTAATGAATTAATTAAAAAAAAAAAGATACTGTATATTGATCTGATTCCAAACTGACAGATTCAGCTCTATGGTTACTAGACTGTTGTTGAATATGGTTATAGATACGGTATTTGTTCTCAAACACAGAGACAGAACAAACGATTGTGTTCACAACATAACAGTTTTTGTTGAGCTACAAATACAAATAAAAGAATTTAGCAGTCACGGTTATCGACCAGT
Organism: Spilosoma lubricipeda; assembly: GCA_905220595.1. Lineage (NCBI taxonomy): Eukaryota > Metazoa > Arthropoda > Insecta > Lepidoptera > Erebidae > Spilosoma > Spilosoma lubricipeda. The sequence continues at coordinate 3,526,683 of HG992296.1, forward strand.
CTAACATGCCTGCCAAATTGCAGAAAAGGAAATTTCTAGAATCTTATAAGCTTAATTTCTACTGACCTTGCGAGAAAAAAGGATTAAGTGTGTAGTGTGTGCTAAGTATGTTTTGGCTAAATATATTCATTGTTGTGAGTTTGTTTTATTTTTATTGCATGCGTTATACATTATATTTATTAACCTATGTATAGATGACGAGCGCTCAACGCGCGTTTTGGTAACGCGCGTTTACAACTACATGTAATTTTGCTTTAGGAGTAGTCAACGCGCGTTTTCACTTGTAGTTGTTAACGCGCGTTACCAAAACGCGCATTGAGCGCTCGTCATCTGAACATGGCCTTACTCTTAGTTTTTAGTTGAAATGTTCTATATTAAGTTACACATGTATTTATTAGTATACTTTTAATTTATTGTAGTAAGATTTTTTTTACTGAGTGTGGATTTATTAGACTATGGAGGCTCACAGATGCAGAATCATCTCAATAGGGCGTCATAGTGTCGGTCACCATGCTGCATTGTCGCATTGTCTGCGTTGGCAATGAGTATGGTACATCAAGCAGAATAGAGTCACCTCGGCAGGCTCATATATTACAAAAACTAAATATTTTGTTGTCTTTTTAAATTACAAACCAGATTTTAAAGTTAAATAAGTTTATTAACTTAAAGTAACTTTTCAATACAAAACTCCAAACTAGCTACTTAATTCTAAATAGTTAGAAGGTATGTGCGAACGTATCTGTAAATGTCCTTGTCCAGCTACAATAGCAATTAAATAAATACAATTTGTAGTATTAATAAGTACAATAAAAAAAAACTTGAGATAAATTTTGTTTATAAAAGTAACTGACAAATTAACTTAAAATAGGTACAAGTTATTTCCAGTAGGAATATATCCCCAGGGTTCAAACCACATTTAAAATATCATTTAAAGATCTCTAAATATTAATAACTACTTCTGTTTCGACACTAAACAGATCATATACAATGTTACGAGTCTTAATAATAAAGACCACATAAAAATTATCACTAAAACGGCGGGTTTACGATCAAATCGTTATGAGTTTGAATCCGGCCAGTCCAGCAAACATTTAGCTAAGCTACAGGGGCTAACGATAATACGTTCGTGTTAAAAAATAGGGACGCAGTGACCAAGTCCTGACCAATTAAGTTCTAAATTTTCCTTCAAAAAGATAAGAAAAAAAATAATAAAATAAAACGCCCCCCTAGCTAATTTGACCTTCTACAAATGTAAAAGTTATTAGAAAACTAACAAATGTATGGAAATAATGTCTCTCAAGGTTATTTGTAGATGTAGATAAAATAAAATACTAGCCAATAATATAAATGAATGGAAACGTTAGCGATTGTAAAAAGAAAATCAACGCGAAACACTTGCATCTTCACTAAGGAGTCTAATTGATTGAGGCACAAATGAACTATGGTAATGTACGAACCTTAATTTAAAACAAAATAATAAATACAAACAACGTATCTATTAAATAAAACCATTCAATAGACAGAATTAAAAATCACTTACGTATACATAATAAAGACCAGTCTCAAGTATAAGGTAAATGGTGCATGAGTGGTGGTCGTCGCTTACTATCGAGTGACCCACCTATTCATTTACACCCTATATCATAAAACAAAAGATTGAAACACATTAAGACCGACAGCTAAATATGGATATACCACTTTCCATTCGCCCAAATACTGTTAAAGCCAGAACGGCCATTAGAAGAAACTTTTGACACGAAATAATTTCAACAATTCGTCATCTTCAATAGGAAGAAATAATTAACGGCTTTCTTAATAGTTTTCGTAAATGATCTAAGCTAAAAGAAACGATTTGTAACAGTCATGTATGACAAAGTAAAATACCTCGAGGCAGTTAAACAGTTAACATTTTGATATTTAGTGCTATATTTAACCGACTGCAAAAGAAAAGGAGGTTAGATATTTTTTTGTTTCTTTCCTTAAAACTCTGTTGCTTATTAAATGATTTAAGAAATTTTACATTCAGAAAAACATATGACCTTAAGAGTGGAAAATATTTTTTTTTTTAATTAAATGCAATTATTTAAAAAAATACTACCCGACCCGGCGAACTTCGTACTGTCATATTTACTTATCTATCTCAGCTTCCCGTAGCGGACAAAAAAAAAAGACTTTTCTCGTTGCTTTAATTTTCTTATACACAAACCTTGTTCTAACAGAAACGAACCCATAAAAAAAAAATTAGCGATTCATTTTTATATGTAATATAGATTAGTAAATGGTAAATAGTTTAATACAGTTTGTTAAAAATAAACCTGATGAAGGTACATTGAAGTTGGTTTTACTTATTCAAAAGTTAATTATTTAAATTTATACAAATTTTATTATGAAAAAATAAAAACATTTCCTACATACATGCTTATTACAGAAAAATAATGTTTGGAGTTTTGTAAGTTAATAAAACAACAATAATACATACAATGAACAATATTAATAAGGTAATCCATATTCAGTTCAACGTAATTTATTTTTAAGATAAATATGTGACAGTATTTATTATTACGAATGAGCTGTTGAATAATGACTCGGATATTACGTATCGGGGAATGTCTGGTTAAAATAAAATTGTTAAAACATTAGTAAAACAAACTATCTATTGGGAAAAAGATAAATTACACTCATCCAGTAAATTATTGCCAAGTTCATTTTAAACTGTATTTAGTATGTAGCAAAGCATTATTTGTTAAAACATCTGTAGTTTTCATTTGTGTAGGTAGAATCATGTCTATGTATATAGATATTCATTTGTGGAGGTAGATTTTCATTTGTAATTTTGCAAGTGTCATTATCCAGTTTTTATTCTCTTTCAGTCCAATCCTGGCAATTGCGGAGCACCACACCACTACTCGAGTCGACGGTACAACTTACTCACAATGCCTCACTCAGGCCATCAACGTCTGGCAGATCACATTCTTCGTAGCCATCATAATACTTCTTTATGTTCTGCCACTTATAATTTTAATCGTATTATACAGCGTTATTGCCAAAAATTTAATAACTGCAGCATCTAAAATAGTTATGAATAAAACTGTAGATCCTTACAACGCCAGAGCTAGAAAACAAGTTATATTAATGCTGGGGACCGTAGTTTTGTGTTTCTTTCTGTGTCTCATGCCGTACAGGGCTCTTACTTTATGGATTATCATGACACCATCAGAGCACTACGATGACATGAGTCCAGAGAAATGGTACAATATACTTTACTTCTCAAGAGTAATGCTATACATAAATTCTGCGATAAACCCAATACTATACAATTTAATGTCGTCGAAGTTCCGTATAGGTTTTTGTAAGGTATGTATTTGTTACAAGAAGAAATTACAAGTTAAAGCTAGAAGAGCTCAAAGGACGATCACAAACGGCTCAACGACGAGTAGCAGCTTGACAAGAACCACGAATAGTTTAAAGAAGCTATTCAGTCACAGAAGTAGCATCGATCGTACTGATACGGAAGCTGAGAGTAAGGATGAAGTAGAAAAAGGTATATTCGACAGAATATTTGCTAGTAAAACATTTATAAGGCAACAGTCAGCACCTGTTTGTTCAAATACAGTACCGAAAATTAATAGAATGAGGAGCGAAGGAAATATTGAAATATCTGAAGTTATCGATGTAGATACTAAAGATGATAGTACAGATTGTCAAGGAGATGACACTGGACAGTTTATCGGTCATTCCAATAGTAGAAATATTAGGTCGGACGTTGAAGTGGACCGGACCCACTCTCTAAGACGAAGTGTCTTAATAAACAGCGCCAAAGCAAGAAGTATGGATTGTGAGAAAAAAATTGTTGCCTATCAGAAGATAAAAGTCGACTGTGTTGTGGCTTTTCAGAAGTCTAAAAGTGTTGACTATGAGTTTCCTGAGAGTTTTGTGTAAAAGGACTGTCTCTTCGTAAAGAGAATAAGCTAAAGTTTTTTATGTGACTGAGTAAGGTAATGTATTGGTTTTAAATTTAGTAGAAAATTTAAAAATGCTTAATTTAAAATTGCTCACCCAATTCAAATTGTATATTATAAGGGTTCTATAACTTTGTCGTTTATGAATGTATGCAATTTATGGATGTACCAATTTTTCACATGGCAGAGTTCATTCTAGTCTCTCTAAATCTTTTAGAATTCAGTAAGTAATCATTGTGAAATGAAGAAGCTGAAAATTTGTCAAATTTCAACAAAGAATCTCGCTATGCAAACAGAATTTATCAAAAACCCAGGGAATTTCGATAATTATATTAATTGTAGTCCTGTTAAGTCAGATTGTACTATTATCGAATTAATAGTAACAATCTTGTAGTAATCAAATTCGTTGACGCCAATTTATTAATTTGCAAGTAAAATAAGCGGCGCAATCTTTGCAAATTACTTGATTCTAGTATTTCTTTTTTTGCAACAATTACGTAAACTTTTATGCGTAAATATTTGTAACCAGGTTTACCTTTAGATAAATTCTTCAATATTTTTTTCTTTTTCCAAGCTACAAATTACTACTATTTACCAACAAATCTGAAATAGTTAGTAACACAAGTGCCACTAGAAAATATAAATAAATTAGATGTTAGTGTAATAAATACTATTTCTATTATACTATTATTGTTATGAAGTCTGTTTAAATTATAAGAGTTTGTATTCAATGTTTGTCCTATGTTTTAAATGTGATTGAAAAACCTATTTATTTAAATGTTCAAAAATTAATAAATGAAACACGAATATTATTAAGTGCCAAAGTATTCCTGTTCTTTATTTTAACCTTTTATTGTTATTATCAAGTTGTTACTAACTCTATTTTTTTTTAAACTGAACAGATTTTGAATGTATTTAGGAGTTTTAAAGCGGAGCTGTTATGGAAAAAAAAGGTGGCTGGGAATATTATTCAGTAGCTTTAATAAAACCCTTTGAGTTTGGGTGTTCATATGAGTGAATTCCCAGTCAAATAGATTGATCATCATCATCAGCCTATTGCTGTCCACTGTTGAACATTTCCATGTCCATCAATTTTGGGCGTCTCGCTCTATAATAAACTTTTAGGTATCTTAATATTGTTTTTCTCTCTGTTAAATCCGCTTAACTTTTATCCCAGTTATGACCTAACAGAGAAGACTAGCAGTTCCTCTTCGAAGTACCTGAAGGTTTAAATTATAACGTTGAATTCAACTTAATAAATACTGAAAATGGTGGTACAATTGATGAGTTGCTGATGACGTACTTCTAGCCGATTTCAGCCACGGCGGTCAGTCTCGACGATGACGGAGAGGCACAGGCGTTTAATAAAGTCAAACTTCCATACCGGACTATTATAAGAATTCCTTGTAAGAAAAACCCAACAACACTTTAAATCCGACCTGAAAATTGACTGCACGTTTGACCTGGTGGTTTAAGTGGTGCCACGCAGCTTTCTATTGCGCCAAGTGTTATGGGTTCAAGTCCCACAGTGGACAACACTTTGTTAATCCATAAATTGTTGTTCTGATCCTGGTGGTTCTTTGTGTCCGTTTCATGTATGTCTGTAAAGTGTTCAGCGACACAGAATGTATATTCCTAATGCGGGAGTTGTCCTAACAACTCTCGATCGGCAGTCGCATATGCTAACCGCTAGCCGAACGAGGCAGTAACTCGTTAAGTAACCTTTACTAATTAATATTTCGCTACAACGCAGTCGTTCAAAAAGTAATTACTAAGTAATTAATCTGCCAACTAGCGCACATAGTTCCGATCATAAGAAATGGCTGCCGCTTATATGTATATTAAGTTGTAACCGTAGTTTGTCCAAGCAACTGTTACTTAATTGTTAATAAAGGGGTTTATATGGCTATATACGGGTATATATGGCGGGGTATATTAAATTGGACCGGGGATTAATTACTAATATCCCAGTAACAAATAGTTACTATTCTTGACCATAATATCGTGTCGTATTATTGAAAAAATGGGTGCAATATAAGTTCAACACATGTGGTTCTTCGTTTATACAATATACATTTCAATGAGATTGTATGGTCATGTATAAGAGCGCATTTCAAGGTCTATTGGTATTTCGGGCATCGCCCCGACAGCAACCTCTTTCACTGACTGCTTAATAAGGCAGGTCCTGGGTGTTGTTTATAAGGATGGTGGTAAAAGATCATTGTAATTAATCTAGGCAGATAAGACCCCAGGTTATACCTGGGGAGTTCTAGCACTAAAGTTTAAAGTTAGGAAATTCTACACATTTCAATTCTGCAAGAACTTAACTCTGCGATGTGGTAGTAGTAACATTTAGCCTAGCTGGAATAATTGGACAGGATACTCCAGCAAACAAGTATTTTTCAGACAGCAATAATCAAATACTGCGTCATCTAATCATTGTACCACTTCTAAGAGATTAATGACTACATCTGAAGCTTAATAATCGACCCACGAGTAATTAATTTATATGAACAATATGAATACTACGGCAGTTAAGCTGAAATGAATGGGTGACTCAAGACATTACATTTTAGACTTCCATAATTGGTTTTACGCACTTGAAGTTATTGCTTATTGTGTAGAGACAGCTATAATTTAATAGCGTATGATGATATCCATACTAATATTATAGCGAGGTAAAGTTTCTAACATTGTTTGTATGGTTGTAGGTGGTAATCTTCGGAAGTACTGATCCGATCTTGAAAATTCTTTTATTACCAGAAAGCGACAGTATTCAGGAGTGACATAGGAGTGACAAATTTTATTATGATTGAATAAAAAATCAGCTAAAAATAATAGTATTTGTATATCAAGTCGAAGAAAAGCGGGCGGCTGACATCCAACGAAGTGGACTCGAGTCGGCTAGGATGCTATAAACATGTAGTAACTGCTTTGCATCTTTATAATGTTATCTACATTGTCAAACTTTGCTAGAAGAGAACTTAAGCATAGTGCATTATTAAGTTTTTTTTTACCCATCATTTTCTACCAGTCTAGAACTACTACTATTTATGGCAGTTAATGTATCTTTTGCGTGTTCCACTTAGAGGATCCAGTGGAAGGAGCATAGGGACAATTTCCCTCACTCTGATAAGCAACGGAAGAATAACTTAAGACCTTATATGAGGTCTAGTATCACTACGGTTCAGTTGAAACATACCAGTTAAAAATATTTAAGCGTTATTCGTAAATTGCACCATGGACGATTTGGCGAAAGTGGTTGGCAACGGATAGATGCGGACTGACCAAGACCAGGATAGTTAGCTCTTCTTTTGGGAGGCCTTCGTTCCGCAGTGAACGGGGATACGTTAAATACTTCTAGCCATCTAACTGTTCTATAATCTAGATTGAGTCTGAGAAAGCCAACGTTGACACCTTCACGAGTGATTTAGCTCACCGGAGCCTGACAGGTAGTCTGTTTTTAATACAGTAAATACAATATTTCGGAATTCGTCTGTCCAAAGATTCAACATCATCAACCCATAACGTCCCACTGGGCTCGGGGCTCGTCTCAAGAGAAGCTCGTCCAAAGGTTGCCTGGAAGAAATTGCTTTTAGTCAGAATGCTGATTGTTCTAATCTTTTAGTAATATTCATCTTTACTGTTTTAATTGGCGTGCAATTAGATACATATTTTCTATTCTTATCAGTTTGCAATTCCATCTCTCTCCGTATCAATCTTAGAAATTACCCTAAATTCATAAGTATTCCCTAAAACCTCAACGCTATGTAAGAAAAGATTTGTTTGCTAAATTGAACCAGATAAGTAGGCCATTTTGAAACAATGGCGCGCAACTCAATTAAATAAATTTGCTTTCCGCTATTTACCTTCCGAATTGTTGATACTGTATAACAGAAGTGGAGCAACCGAAACTGATACTAAACGTGTTAGGTAAGCATAGTGGTTGTAATAATAAACTTGGATTGCGTACTTAACAAACATCTTCTAATGATTTCCTAACCCAATTTATTAAACAGAGGTACTGTTAAACAGTTCTGTATATTCTCGCACTCTTTCTCACCAACTTTTAGTTCTTTAACTCTGAAGTCTTATACATACATCACTAGCGAAAGAGCTCTGCTTCGTATGACGTATTTATAATTCTCGAATTTCCTCCGCTCCCTTCCTTCCTGATGAATTATTCTATCTACTGCTGAAAACTAAAAATTAAATCCTTTTAGGAGTTTAAAGATCTAAGCGAACAGTCAGCGGAAGCGACTTAATTTTATACTGATAAAAAATACACATACTTTGTTAAAATCGTGTTAAATAACCAGATAACACATTTATCTTCATATATAAAAAAAACTGTGCGTGTGTATGTAACTAAACTTCTCCTGAACGGCTAAACCGATTTCAATTATTTTTGTTCCTGATGATTCGACAATGGATTAGATTCACAAAAAAAAATGCGTTAACTGCGGGTGAAGTTTTGCCGCGGGTAACATCGAGCGAGATTATACTAGCTGACCCACGCAACCTCGTTTGCGCCTTATATTGCCCGTCGCATGATAATTTTCCCCGTTTTTGAAACATTTTTCATTGGTGCTCCTCTCCTATTGGTCTTAGCGTGATGATATATAGCCTATAGCCTTCTTCGATAAATGGGCTATCTAACACTGAAAGAATTCGGACCAGTAGTTCCTGAGATTAGCGTGTTCAAACAAACAAACAAACAAACTCTTCAGCTTTATATATTAGTATAGATTTTAGTAATCTGTGGCGGATTCGAAAATACAGTGATACAAAAACATGTAGGATACATGACCTCAGGTCTCTCTAATTCTAACATAAAGGAAAGATTCCGCGACCAAACAAGGTGATAATGCGCGGCGGGTTGCGGCTCAACAGTTGATATTAGGCAGATGTGTATACATTTTCGAATCGGTACAATAGTTTTTATATTTCGATACGAATTAGCAGTTACTCCATAGTTTGATGTGGATTTAGCAAACAAGTCTTCGTTAAATCCCGCCATAGTATGTTTTGTTACCATACAGAAGTCGCTACATCCCTTCCTTTTAAGATAGGAGGGCGACATGTGATGAGTCAACTATTTATGCTCTGTTGTTAATCGTGCCGGTGCCAGGAGTGCCGCTAGTAACATGGAGTCGGGGCTGAAGTCTGTTGATCACATTGAGTCGGAATTTAATGATCGCGATGCTGCAATGAACTCGCTATATACTGTAGATAAACCAAATTACAAAGAAACAAACATTCTGTATCACGAAATCAAAAAAAATATCACCTGTTAGCGTATGTACAACTTCTCAAAACCAAGAGCTGATACGAGAATTTGTCAGATTCTCCCTTTATGTTGGAGGCACCTGACAGCTGTTCCTCTATATATCTAAAGCACGTAAATGCCTTTTTAACGTGACAATGTCTGATAAATCGATGAACGCCGGCTGCACGCACGAAAAAGGATGACTCATTGACCCATTACGCCCATTGTCCCGTTACGCTCATTGTACGTCGTTGTATGTGTATCACTTTATAATTTTTTTGTTATGACATTGTCACGTTAAACTATCGTCCGTACACCGACTTTAAAGACAAATAGTTTTTTTTTTATGTATGGCGCTGCCAAAATAACTCTACTCTACCTGATGGAAAGCATAAGCAGAATCCAAGAGTGGTGGTCACCATACTTATTGCTCGTGCAGACAATGCAAGAATGCAACATGGTGACCTAGTATGGCGGCCTAGTGATACTTCTGCACCATTTGACTGACTGCCTCGGTGGCGCAGTGGTAGCGTACGTGTCATTATTATTTGTACCGCCCCGGTTGAGCCGGTCCGTTCATGCTGAAATCATTTATAGCCCAGGATACCGTCGCTCGATTCTGCAGGTATCTGTTTTTTTATGAAATTAATTTTAAATGAAAGTTGAGGAATTATCCAATGGATTAGAGACAAGTTGTCTATAAAAAATTTGCCGAAACTACCGTTTTTTTTTTTTTAAATTACTTATAAACGTAAAAAACACATAGGTGTTTTTTTTATTTTTAACACAATAATAAAGTTTTATATTACCTGTTTACAATAACTCATGGTTAAAGTTAAAAAATGGCCGCAAGCAGAGGTTACCATGCTTTCAATCGACGATTCTCCCTCTAGGTAAGTGTGAGGTCAAGAGAAAAGCAATTTATGTTTCAAAATTATTTTTCAAAAATTAATTCAAGATAGTTGCGGTTATTTTTTTAATAGGCAACCTGTCGCAAATCCATTGGATACTTTCTTAACTTTCATTTAAAACTAATTTCATCAAAAAAACAGACATCTGCAGAATCGAGCCGTGGGATCTTGTACTATTAGATGAACATTCTAATAATCTATACAAATAAATAAAATTGGAATGTCTGTTTGTAATATTAAAATAACCGCTTTTTACCTAATGCATATGTATGTATACACGATACATATACCAAAAATGTAGTTAAAAATTTTTTTGTCTGTCTGTCTGTCTGTCTGTCTGTCTGTTTGTTCCGGGTAATCTCTGGAACGGCTGGACGGATTTTGACGGGACTTTCACTGGCAGGTAGCTGATGACCCGGGGAGTAACTTAGGCTACTTTTTTTAGACTAACTTTGTCCCGCGGCGTTACTCGCGGTACAACAATAACCGCGGGTGAAACCGCGGGGTTCAGCTAGTAAACCATATAAATGCATACAATGCTCAACCAGGCATGTTCAACTAGCTTGTTAGCCCTTTGCAAGGATTTTCCTTTCATATTAAAAATAATAACTCATACAACAAAATAGCCCTCAGTCTCACCACTAAAACAATTAGATTTAAATTTGCACAAGAAAATAATTTCTTAACGCAAATTCGTATCAAAAAATTGAAAATGTTTTTAACCCTCCGGTCATTGATATGTCCTTTTAGAATATTTTAATAGTGTTACAGACATTGAAAAACTTTTTAGCTTAATACTGTGGCTATATATAAAAACTGAATCCCTGTAATTCAACATTGTGTGAAATAGCCTGCTTACAGCCACAACATAAGTTATACAAATTTAAACGGTAGAATGACAAAAACGATAACAGATAATATAGTTTTATTGTTATCGCACACGAGACACCAATCATCTCAATAACCCATTTCATTCAATTGACTCGTAACTGTCTGAAATAATAAAATTTAGGTGTTCTTCACTACGACTGCATCGTTCGCCTTATGCGTATGAAAAACCAATACAGTCACATTAAGTTACTTTAGAATAATAGTCTGGTATAAACTTTAAAAGGACCTCCTTTCTCATAAAGTACCTAATATGTTCAGCAATGGACTGTTGAAAGTTTTTGATGATTAAAGCTGATGAACTTTAATTTATGGCCTGCCAAAATGACTTTACTATGCCTGATGGAAAGCATAAGCAGAAACCAAGAGCGGTGGTCACCATACTCATTGCGGATATAGACAATGCAACAATGCGGCATGGTGACCCACACTATGGCGTGTTAGTGATGCTTCTGTATCATTGGGCCTCCGGTCTCGCACTCACCAACGAAACACGACAGTTCCTCGTCAAACGTTTGTTATCACAATTATAAGTTAACTTATATAGATATACTAGCTGATCCACGCAACCTCATTTGCGTCTCCTATTGCCAGGAGCGTGATAATTTTCAACCGTTTTTGAAGCATTTTTTCTTGGTGCTCCGCTCCTATTGATCCTAGCATGATGATATAAATCCTATAACCTTCCTCGATAATTGTTCGATTTGAAAAATTCTTTCATTGTTGGATAGTACATTTTCATAAACGGGGGAAAATTGTTACGCTACTACTATTAAAAATAGTAGTAGAATAAACAAATAGCAAATGAAAGTAATCATCTATGCTACCCAAATAGAGGTTAATCAACATTTTAAATTAAGGTCCTCGTTTCATACTTGTCCTGAGGGACCTATACTGTTAATAGCCTCAAGACCCAATTACTTTTCCTCTTGTTGGCATGTCGTTCGTCTCAATAAAGGTGTACATTCACTATACAGGGAATATTATATCATGTGTTATTATTCAGTGTGATCAGGCAGAACAATTAAGTTTAATTATCACACCTTAAGAGTCCCTACAGACAACAAACTTTTAAATCGGCCGATAGTTTAATCGAGTTGGCTTTTGGCTTAACTATTAGTCGGCCAAAACCGAATCGTTACAATGTGCGCACTCCCGGACATTTTTATACTGATTAAGAAACCAAGCAAACTATCGGCTGATTTAAAAGTTTCTAGGCTGCGGGGGCCCTAAAAAAAAGTGTCAATGTGTAATTCAGCTAAATATAAATATGAGAAAAAATTCCGCGACAGCATGTTTATCTTTTCAGGTTGGATTACTATAAAACAAGTAAAATTTTAACAAAAATATAATCGACTTCAAGGTTTGACTCGATTTCTCTGGGATGCCATCACCAGATCTTAGTGTTCTTATAGGAAAATAAACGGACTTTTTTGTAGCGGGATCTTAGACGACAAGACTTAGACGTCTAGCTTGAGCGTCACTTACCCTGACTGTCAAGCTAGAGGGATATCTCCTTTCCATTAAAAAAAGAATTATCAAAATTGGTTTATCAACGACGAAGTTATCCGCGAACACACTTAAAATTGAGGTCAAATTGAAAAACCTCCTTTTTTTGAAGTCATGGTTATGGTACATAAATTTGTTCACCGGGCGAAAGATCGTAACAAGTGGCTTGCCATTGGACTGCCTACGTCCAGCAGTAGACTACTATAGGCTGATGTTGATGATGATGATGAAAATTATTATAGGGTGGTAGATAAAGTGGTAGGGTATCACAACCACCAGTTATGACCTCATTGCCTCTAGCTTGACAGTCAGGGTAACTTACCCTGACGCTCAAGCTAGACGTCTAAGTCTTGTCGTCTAAGATCCCGCTACAGAAAAGTCCGTTTATTGTCCTAATGTTTTCTTTTTTAAATAAATAAAAATATAGGTACGAACAATATTAGTTTTATTTCAATAAAACCATAAGGCGCAAAATAAAATACTTTTTACAAGCTTTCTAAAGAGTAATAGACCTCTATAAAAATAAAATACATTTTCTTACCATATCTTAAAGCTTATGAATGCAATAATCTAGCGTTGCAAGCAAGAAATAAATTTATTTAATGGAGGCAAATAAAAACAACATTTAACAGCAAACAAATTCAAAGACGCTAATTAATGTATTCAATGTGTTTACTAAAAAAAGCTATCCAAGTCATTCAGCTCGTTTTTATTTTATTCAGAATATATTTACTAACAAAAAAAGCTTCATAATTACTTAGGCACTTCTGATATAAAGTATTCTCTTTATATTTTTCTTGTTCAGACAATTTATTCAATGGTGACAAATGTATAATTTTCTCTTTAATTAAATGAATATTTCTCATTTGTATGTAGTGTTTGTATTAATATTATTATTAAGTTCAATAAAGACCTAAAGCCGATTTTCCACCAAACAAAAGTTGGCAACTTTTGTATTGTCAACATGTGTTGGTGACATAAGTTTCTGTGATTTCCTTATATTGGCAAATATTTGACAAATGTTGGGAACCATGTTTCTGTTTTTGGCGGTAAACATTAAAAGAATACGCTTGTTGCAAATATATATTGGCTCTGTGGAGACGCTTAGTTGGCGCGACTCGGTGTAGAGACAATGAAAACAAAAGTTGGCGATTTTCTGAAAAGTTGCAAACCGTTGGAAACACTGAAATTGCCAACGATTTCGGTGGAGACGCGCCTTAAGAAGGTAAAAATCTTTATGATATAATTTCAAATTTTAACAAAAAAAGAACCGACTTCAGGGAACTGGACCAAATTTAGATAAGACCACACGGGAAGCACCAGCTTTTAAATAAAATAATTATTTCAAACCTCCTCCTTTTTCTGAACTCGGTTAAAAAATACCACAGAAACCATTATTACTAACCCATTTAACTACTACTTTTACACGCAGGTATATCGGTTATTGTGATAAAAAGCAGCCATGTTCCTTTTCAAAATCCAAGCTATCTCTATACTGTAATTCATTCAACGTTTAGTCGTAAGGCCTAACAGACAGACAGAGTTACATCCGAATTTATAATATAAGTATGGACTATGGATATTCATTACATTTATTTATATGTAAGTAGAATATGACTGCATGTATGGCCTAGTGGCTTAAGCAGTCGCCACGCGACTTACTACTTCGCCAAGTATTGTGAGTTCAAATCCTACATGGGACAACACTTTGTGTGATCCACAAATTGTTGTCTGAGTCTGGGTGTTCTTTGTGTCTTTGTGTCCGTTAGTATGTTTGTAAAGCCTCCCGTGACACAGAATAATGCGGGAGCTATCTATAAAATAAAATAGCAAACAGTCTTGATTACCCGGATAAAACAAAAACTGGTAGAGTTAAAAACACGCGAGAGGTATGATTAAAAGCTGTTGAAGAAACCTCCTAACCTCCAAACGCTAACAATTCTGGAACTATAACTAGTGCCTATTAATATTATAAATTCAAAAGTACCTCAGTCTGTCTGTTACGCTTTCACAACTAAACCACTGCACCGATTTCAATGAAATTTGGCACCGAGATACTTTGATTCTTTAGGTAGGTCATAAGCCTCTCCTAACCACAATAACCGACATACACGTGGGTGGAGACGTGGGCAAAAGCTAGTTATATTTTAAAATTTAGGCGAATATTTTACTTTACGTCAAAATCTACTCTCTTTAAAGAAGATTTCGAAGGAAATGTCTTGAAAACTGATTGTTGTTTCAAGCATCATCAGAACGCGTTTTTAGTATGCTAAAAGGGGCGAAGTTCAGACTGTGTATTAATTACCAGATATTGACTTTACTTAAAGTTCATACTGTCCATAATCCGATCCGTATTGATTGCTCTCCAGTATATTTTTTTCAGAACGACTTGATAATCTTGTAGACAATACATTCGCCGAGAAATATATTATGAGTACAAATGATCAAAGGCATACTCACGGTACCATACACGTCTATAACAAAGCGATAATTTACAATGTAAATGATAAGATCCACCAACACATAATTGCCACTACGGAATTTTAGGGTATTTGGGACCAAAAGAGCCCTTTGTGACACAGAAGAAAGTCGTTTGTATTCGTCCCTAATATACATAATGATATACTTTGCCCTGCAAAGTCTTTTGGTCAGGGCGCGTTAATGCTTCCATGACACGACTCAACTTCGTGTATGTCTTTAGAATCGCAAGAGAAAAATTTGTATTACAAGGGCTGTTTTTCCTTGTGATAATTTTTATAGTTTAGATCAGCAAACCAGTTGGTCACCCGATGGAAACGCGACCACCGCCGTTCATGGATGCCTGCAACTCAAGGGATCGAAGTTCGTTGACTCGCTTGGAGAGGACCTCCGAGCAGGAGATGGTAGAGGAGGCATGTGTGGTGACGGATTTATAATACAGAGTATCACCACCTCCCTTAATCTCGTGTATGTCGATCAAGGGAGCAAACTATGCAAGAGATCACTTCAAAGAGCAGGAAAACTTAAAAAAAAAAACATTTTTTTTAAAGACAGCATTCGTAAGATATTCAGTTTAAAAATGTCAGGATGCTGTTACATCCTCCAACATCCATCAACTTATAATTAAACAAGCGATCTCTAATCGGTTGGTTCCGAGCACATTCCATCGAAACATATTCTACGTCCTCTAAAATAAAAAATCGACTTATTACTGAATTACACGCGAGTGGAATCACCAGATTGTAATATTAAACAAACTGGTCAACAATGAAAAATCACAATACAAATGAAAAGAAAATTTAGGTGTCAAAGAACTCCCATTCACTACGGATTCAGTTACAGCAGTAATGAACAATAATATTATTCTGTTGAGAAAAGAAAAATGTTCAATATCTGGATAAAGTTATTCTGGCCACTTAATTTTGTGCTTGATTGGAAGCACTTGCCATGTTCATTTTCCGCTACAATTACTACGACAGATTACATTTCGGTTGAGTTATTTTTTGGTAAGACTACAATAAGAGAACAAGCAAAATTAATAATGTTGCAGAGTGGGTGTTATGTTCAGTTTCTTTAGCGAACGAGGAATAAATTTAGAATGGCTTAATTTATCTTCGTAAAGCTAAATCTGAAATCTGAATATTTATAGAGAACAAACTGTGTTATTTTTTTAAATTATAGATTTTAATTGTTTCAGTCAATCGTTTTTTGGTTTAGATATTATAAAAAGATGGCCCAAAATACTAAATAGTCGAGGGACCCCTAAAACGCCTTAGTATTTCATTTTTAATAATAAAGTACTGTAAGGATTTTTTTCTGCCATTAACCAATAGTAGAGCATGTTGCCATTAAAAACTAAATTAAGATGCTCGGCTGTTATCCGTTTTCCCAACTACTTTAGATAACAACATTTGTTCATATAAAGATTACAGTGATAATAAATTTCGTTCGGACAATTTCTAAATAGCATACTCATTGTCGTTCAAAATAATATTTATTAAAAAAAAATCTAATTCAAAACCAAGTCGGATACAAATAATTCATAATAAATTGATATTTAACTATTTGCTTCACAGTCCCATCCTTGGCGTGGCAACGTTCACCTACGAGATCTTCGATGATGGAACTGAGGTGCCCGTCTGCCTCACACAAGCCGACACCTTCTGGTCAGCCCTGTTCTTCATCCTCACCATCGCTGTGTTCTTCATCGTTCCTCTCGCAGTTCTCCTCGTGCTGTACAGCGTCATCGCCAAGAACCTCATGGAAAACCCCGTTATCATTGCACAGAACAGCAAAAATACTAGCAATACGGGAAACGTCGTGCGATACAGAAAACAAGTCATCCTCATGCTCGGTACTGTCGTCTTATCATTCTTCATCTGCCTCCTTCCATTCAAAGCACTTACGCTTTGGATAATCGTATTTCCACCAGAGACAATAATGTCATTAGGTATAGATGGTTACTATATACTTTTGTATTTTTGTAGAGTGATGCTGTATTTGAATTCGGCAATCAATCCAATATTATACAATTTGATGTCGTCTAAGTTTAGAGAAGGTTTTGTAAAATTATTAAGAATAAATAAATTAATGAGATGTAGTCGAAACTTAAGGGAGACAATGCAAAGAAGGGACACATTTAATACAACAACATCAACAGGATTTTCTAGCAGTCAGAACACTTCTGAATCTTTTTGGAGAAGATACAGTAATAGAACGTCATCGCAAAAATATTTTGTTAAAAAAGAAAGTAAAAAGATTAAAGAAGAAAATGTACAACAAATGAAAGTAGGTGAAATAATAAATGTGGAAAATACAAGACGTAATAGTATGAAATTTGTTGCTGCTTTAAATGAAGCAAATAATGATGCATGTGTTGAAGTACACAGCAATCATTGTTCTAACCAATTATCAATAGATACTGCTAATGAGAACAATAAACAAATACAAATATTAAACTTAGATGTAAAAACTAACAATGTTTATTCTATTACTTTAGAAGTAAGTGACTCGGTTGAGGGTAGAAACAAATTTGTTTGTATACCAACACTTGATAGAGAAAATAATATATTTATATACGACTACAAAACTAAAGAGAGCTTTGTATGAAACACCCTTTTTATTGGATGTAGTGGTTGTTGGCTAGGAGCCAGATAAATTCTGAATCATCAATGCATTTATTAAAGACCATCGAATGGATTTCTGACGAACATATATATATATAGCTCAGCTAACATGACAAAAAGGAAAGTTTTGTTTATTTTATTTGATTGTGCTCCAACTGCGAGTGGTATTGAGTTCGGGCTTTATAGTAGTATCGATGATATAATGTTGTTTACTTAAAGGACATAAATATTTGACAGGACGAAGGAGTTATGTGTCCAGAACTTTTGTTGTTAAGCTTTATATATCGTCAGATATTGTTACTGGAAAAGATCACCAAAACTTCTTTAATTAGGTCTATATGACCTCAAAAAGGAAGTTTTTTTAAAGAAGTCAGATTGGTATTTCTTCAAATTTAATATTTACTTCCTATTCTTGGTAACCTCAGAATACCCTATTACGTGGAAAGGATTATAATCCGTTTAATATGTCCATAGGCCCTTTTGGGAAGACACGTGAGAACTCAATTCCTAAATGATTTTCTTTACGATTTAAAAGATTATTTCTCCTTGTTTTGTGACTTATTTACACACAACAACAATTTGTGACAATATTTTGTGAATATTGTAAACAACATTCTCTGGCTGTAATTATTCTTATTAAATTACTAGCTGAACCCCGCGGTGTTACCCGCGGTTATTGTTGTACCGCGCGTAACGCCGCGGGACAAAGTTAGTCTAAAAAAGTAGCTTAAGTTACTCCCTGGAATGATCTGATGACAGCTACCTGCCCATGAAAGTCCCGTCAAAATCCGTCCAGCCGTTCCAGAGATTACCCGGAACAAACAGACAGACAGACAGACAAAAAAAATTAACTACATTTTTGGTATATGTATCGTGTATACTTACATAGACATTGATTAAAAAGCTCTTATTTTTATATTACAAATATGCACTCCAATTTTATTTATTTGTATAGATAAAATAAACGTTTTGTAATAAATGACCAAGTAAATTTTTCAATGAATTAGAGTTAACGATTCCCTTCAAATAGAATCAAGCTATAACTTCCACTTCATTTGTTAATGTATCGAATATAAATACAAAGTTTAACAAAAAAAGAACCGACTTTAAGAATAGACCAAAATTAAACGGGACCACACCAGCTTTCAAATACAAAAGAAATCGAAATCGGTTCACCCAGTCGAAAGTTATGACGTAACAAATATAAAAAAAAAAACAGTCGATTTGATAACCTCCTCCTTTTTTGAAGTCGGTTAAAAATGCAATGCACTAAAATTATGGCCAGAGCTTGTTTTAAAAACCAAAGTAAATGAATGACACTGAACTCATTTTCATACTGTGACAATATTACGTTAATCAAATACTTTTGCCTGCCTCAGTGGCGCAGTGGTAGCGGGTTCGATTCCCGGGTCGGACCAAATGTTTGTATGATCTGCAAATATTTATTTCAGAGTTTGGGTGTTTTCTATGTTTAATATGTATGTATTTACAAAGAAAGTGTATATGTATTTTTATCAGTTGTCTAGTACCATTATAGAGAGTAGAGTTACTACTTAGTTTGGGGCTTGATGGAGTTGTGTGTTAGATGTCTGATATTTTATTTATTACTAGCTGAACCCCGCGGTGTTACCCGCGGTTATTGTTGTACCGCGAGAAACGCCGCGGGGCAAAGTTAGTCACAAAAAAGTAGCCTAAGTTACTCCCTGGATCATCAGTTACCTACCAGTGAAAGTCCCGTCAAAATCCGTCGAGCCGTTCCAGAGATTACCCGGAACAAACAGACAGAGAGACAGACAGACAGACAGACAGACAAAATTTTTTTTAACTACAGTTTTGGTATATGTGTCGTGTATATATATATATATGCATTGATTAAAAAGCTGTTATTTTAATATTACAAACAGACACTCCAATTTTATTTATTTGTATAGATATTTATATATTATTTATTTATTTATTTATTATTACTTTAGAATTATGCATAACAGTCCGACATGTTAATCTATCGTTTACACTATTTATTATAAAATGCTATGTATAGTCTGAAACTATAGACTACTATTCTTAAATTTATGGGAGTAATATCAGACATGAGCACTATATTTTTCAAATGAACATTCTAGCCGGGAAAATCGCTATATATTTATTTTTATTGTTTTTCATTTAAAATGTCCATATATTTAATCTCATATTCCTAGCCCGTAAAGTAAGGGAATAACGGGGGTGACGACCCTTAACTTAGACCCATAAGCTAAGAATAACATTTGTTTTTGTAGATTCTTTTGCAATATTGTAAAAACTGAAAATAGTAATACTATATTTTTATAACCCTACCAAAATAGAGGCCCAATGATGCAGAAGCATAACTAAGCCGCTATGGTGTGGGTCACCATGCTGCATTGTTGCATTGTCTGCATTGGCAATGAGTATGGCGACCACCACTTTTGGATTCTGCTTAGCTTTCCATCGTGCAGAATATAATCATTTTGGCAGAACCATAGATAAAAAAAGATTTTTATTCTGTCATTATTTATTTATTCTTTATGAACAATACAGGCGTTGTAGATAGAACGTAGATTCAATAAAAATAAATTATTGAGCGTCGTAATATTACTATTTTTGTTTTTTTTTTTATGTTTGACCATGCCATAATGACTCTACTCTGCCTGATGGAAAGCATAAGCAGAATCCAAGAGTGATGGTCACCATACTGCGAACGCAGACAATGCAACAATGCAGCATGGTGACCAACACCATGGCTAGTGATGCTTTCGCATCATTGGGCCTCCGGTCTCGCACTCACCAACGAAACACGACAGCATGATCGCTGTCATTTTACGTTGATTTTCTGTGCGAGGGTAGTACCGCCCCGGCCTACCGTAGTACCCTACGGTAGTACCGTTTGTAATGTGAAACATTTTACTATTGTAACATTTAACGTTATTTACGTAAAATGCGACGATTTCCATATTTATATAGTTCAATGTTTTTATTATATTTAAGCACTTAAACGCTCTTAGCCAATCTTGGATATATTTTAAAATAGCTATAACCCATTAGTGAATTAGCTTTTAAATTATGAACCTGTTATAATCTATAACATACACATTGTTTCTTACGCCTAAGTCAAGTTCAATAAACTCATATTTTTAAGTTATTCATGAGCCAAAGACCAGCAGTATTATAAATAATAATAAATATTTCGGACATCTAAACACACAACGCCATCTAGTCCCAAGATAAGCAGAGCTTGTGTTATGGGATACTAGACAACTGATACAAATACATATATACTTTTTTTTTGTAAATACATACATATTATAGATAGAACACACCCAAACTCCGAAACAAATATTTGTAGATCATACAAACATTTGGTCCGACCCGGGAATCGAACCCGAGACCTCATGATCAGCAGTCGCTCACGCCAACCGCGAGGCCAACGAGGCAGTCAAAGTCAAATTATAAATCCATACTCCATACTAATGTTGTAAATTAAAAAGTAACTATCTATCTGTAATGCTCTTATGGCTAAACCGCTGCAACGATTTCAATTAAATCTTGTATTCAGATACTCTGATTCTTTAAGAAGGACATAGGCTATTCTTTACCGCGATAATTGAGATACAGGGCAGAGACGCGGACAAAACTAATCTGTACAAATAAATAAAATTGGAGTGTCTGTTTGTAATATTAAAATAACCGCTTTTTAATAAATGCATATGTATGTACGTATACACGGTACATATACCAAAGATGTAGGAAAAAAAAAAAATTCTGTCTGTCTGTCTGTCTGTTTATTCCGAGTAATCTTTGGAACGATTGGACCGATTTCAACGGGATTCTCACTGATAGGTAGCTGATGATACAGGGAGTAACTAAAGCTAATTTTTTTTAGACTTGCCTCGCCCAGCGGGTTCACCCGCGGTACGACAATAAGAGCGGGTAACACCGCGGGGTTCAGCTAGTCTATACAAATAAATAAAATTGGAGTGTCTGTTTGTAATATTAAAATAACCGCTTTTTACTAAATGCATATGTATGTATACACGGTACATATACGAAAAATGTAGTTATTTTTTTGTCTGTCTGTCTGTCTGTCTGTCTGTTTGTCCCGGGTAATCTCTGGAAGGGCTGTACGGATTTTGACGGGACTTTCACTGGCAGGTAGCTGATGATCCGGGGAGTAACTTAGGCTACTTTTTTTAGACTAACTTTGTCGCGCGGCGTTACTCGCGGTACAACAATAACCGCGGGTAACACCGCGGGGTTCAGCTAGTCTTATATAAATCTTTTCCTAACTGGTGTGAGTTCATCTATAATTATTTTCCTTAAAAGAAGAGACTTTATTTCTTCGGTTCCTATTTGTCATCTGCCACTGACAGGATGATAAATAGAATGGGCCATTTGTCAAACGTTCTTGATATATGTTCTAACATAAAAACAGTTTATATCTCTTATTTCTTTCTATATTTGCTGAATTAGTTATAAATTAATTTCTGCTAGGGTTGCGTCTAGCGTAAAAAGTTAATTTAAATAATTTACTACAGAATATTTGGCAAGGGTTGTCGCACATAAAATTTAGAAATAGTATCTACTTTTGATAATAAAACGTTATGTTTCTATAGCCGAATGCAATTTAAGACTTTGAATTTTATTACATGGGAATATAATTAATATAAATTTTCTTTTATTACTCTTGTAAAGATTTAATATTTATTTGAATGGAGTTCTCTCGATTCAACTAGTTTATTATCAAGTTCTATTTTATTCATTTGTACCTATAAAAAGACTAGCTGGATCGGCAAACGAGGTTTTGCCATAAAATAAATTCGTGTAGTGTCACCCTTATTTTACTATTGAAACAATAATTAGTAATATTCCGAAAAATATTGAATCTTTGAAGAAGTGAAGAACACATTTATATTAAAAGAATTTGATCAATTATTAATTAAATAACAAATGAATAGAATACACATTTAACAAAAATAATGAAAAATTAAAATGGCATTATAAATAGGAACTACATACTTTCGAATTTCATGAACACTTTTTCAATTAAAGAATAATTGAAAAAGTCTGTATCGAACAACTAACTTATCTCTTTGAATAATAATTCAAACCGTATCTAAAAAGATTTCTGAAATTTTCGCCACATATTTTAAACTTTTCATAATAAATCTACCTTTTCATTTACTTCAGTTTAGTTTTTGAAGAAACGTGAAGTAATTCAAATATTAGTTAAGAAATCTGTTACGAATATTTAATAATGAAATAAGCATAGACAATTTTTTTTCTTCTTAAACCGCTTCTTTTCTTTTTCATCAATTACGCTCTTTAGTGTCACTTCTGTGTTTGAAAAATATTGAAGATATGACACATCACTTTACGCTCATAGTTAGTCACAACCACTACTGACTACATTGTTAGTTTAAGTTGAATAATTGAAAAAAGTGTCACTGCCATTTAATTATGTATAATATCGTTTTAGATTACTGGTACCTCATTAATTAAAGTTGTAAGGTATATAAACATATTTATTTTTGTAAAAGTAACAACAACAAATGGTTATGGTTAAATTTTAGGTGAAAAATTGGTTTATTAAACTTCAAAGTATGTTACTTAAAGTCGTTAGTAGTAATAATTTAGTTTATTCAACAGCTTACATTTATACTTTATACAGTAGATATCGGTTGTTCCTGAAATATATGTAATCCTTTTGTATGTTCATATTATACAAAATAATCAATAGTAATATCAATCAGACGTGTTAAGTAAATTTTGAATAGAAATATTTTGATTAGACAGACATTGAATATTCTATGTTTAACTATTGTCTGTTACAGTAAATAATAAACATTAAACAAATAGGTTGAACTGTTCCAATTTCAAATAATGAATATCGAAATTCCTGTGTTTATCAAATACAGAATAATATGAAAATATAAATATACATGTATAAAGTCTTCATAAGGCACAGGAATATCGATATTCAAGCTTTTAGTCATAAAATGAATAATTTGCTATAAATATGTACTTAAAAATACGTGTTATAAACGTTAGTTAAACTAACTTTAAATGTTGTTGGAGCATTACATGTGCCAAAAATAATCTATATTAAATGTAAATAAAATATTTATATAAATAAATGTAACAAATTAAATGACGTAATATATTTCTGTGGAAAGATAAAAATTATATGTGGACTGGTTTATTTTTTGAAACATTGTTTATGGAAGAAGTTTGATAATAGAATAAGTCATCTTTTGTACAAAATTTGGATTTTAAGATTTTTTTTTTTGTAACGTTGTACAAAACATATTTTTTTCATTCAGTACTGATGCATTCTAAAGTTTAAAGTTTTTAAGACTTTTTTCTTAACTTTTCAAATAAAGTTGTTAAAGTAACATTTCTAGACCAATGTCACACTGTTAAAAAAATATTTCGTTGCATAAGCTGCAAATTTTTATTTATAAATTTGAAAAATATTTTACCCTAGAAACACGTGTATATTTTTACCCGACTACGGCAAGGCCAAAGGAGAGTTATGATTTTGACAGGCTATGTTTGTATGTATGTAGTTTCAAAAGCCGTAGTCATGCGTTATTAAAGTGTTATGGACTATGGTACATTACACTACATGGACTACGGCTTTTGAAACTTAGTAATGTACCATAGTCCATAACACTTTAACAACGCATGACTATGGCTTTTGGAACTTGTTTCATGTTTTTTCAGCCTCGTTTTTTGTCGTAGTTGGGTATTAGTTTTTACTTTTTTTTATATTTATATAGGATGATTGTTTAAATAAATCCACGGTCTCCACGTACATACAGCCTGTCCTGTCAAAGATCCTGTTTGTTGGAGCGTTTTAAAACTACAAAGTGATTTGACTTCAAAACAAACAAATCTGTTTTTTTTTTATTGCTGGTATATTATACTTTAAGTAGGTAATACCTAGCATTAATTTTTCATTGATCATCCCTTTAAAGTTTTCTAATGACTATTTATATACCAACTCAGGAAGAATAGATAGAACATAAATGTATATGGTTTATACATTTTGCGTAGTTATTATACAGAAAATTAAGGTATTTTGCATAAAAATTACGGAGGGGCCGTTGAAATATAGGTAGTATAAATGTCCATAGTTTTAATTGTATGTTATAGAGATTTATTTTTTTACATAACCACGTGGAAATTTTATTCAAGAGGTTACCTATAGTGAAATAGAAATCGTTATAATTGTAATATATGTGCTTTTATAGAAGGATTTATTCAAGAAAAAAGGAATTATTTCATATAATTTTTTAAGCCATGTAACTCAAACGACTTCCTACCGGGCTTTTCAAACTTTTTAGTATATATCATCCACAGCCATTCATGCTAGATGTAGGCCTTTATATATATACTAGCAGACCCACGCAACCTCGTTTGCGTCTTCTATTGCCCGTAGCGTGAAAGTTTTCCCCCGTTTTCGAAACATTTTTCATTAGTGCTCCGCTCCTATTGGTCCTAGCGTGATGATATATAGCCTATAGCCTTCCTCGATAAATGTACTATCCAACACTGAAAGAATTTTTCAAATCGGACTAGTAGTTCCTGAGATTAGCGTGTTCAAACAAACAAACAAACTCTTCAGCTTTATATATTAGTATAAATATATATATATATATAGGGACTAGTTATACCACGCTGGAAAGAAGAGTCGATATAGAGTTTGTGTTAAGCTTTCCTTCTCTCCTGTTCTCCTGCATAGTTTGCTCAACATTCACTTTTACAACACTCACGGGATAAATCAACACCCCTGCTGACCCTCCTTATTCTAAATGCCTTAAGACGCAAAAGTACATATGTATGTATCTATACTAATATAATAAAGCTGAAGAGTTTGTTTGTTTGTTTGAACCCGCTAATCTCTGGAACCGCTGGTCCGATTTGAAAAATTCTTTCGGTGTTGGATAGTCCATTTATCGAGGAAGGCTATAGGGTATATATCATAACGCTACTACTAATAGGAGCGGAGCAACAATGAAGAATGTTTCAAAATCGGGGGAAATTTTCACGCTACGGGCAATATAAGGCGCAAACGAGGTTGCGTGGGTCAGCTAGTGTACTATAAAATTGATAAACATACCAAACTCAAATATAAATACATATTCAAGCCCTGAATAGAGGATTTTCATATAAAAATAATTCCTGAAGCAGTGTGATGTCTTAAGATAATATTCAATGTAGTATTTTATGTGTTCTCAAACTTCTATAAATAAAAACGGCAACTTTTTTTATCTTTCCACACTAGTCCGACTAAGATGAATGTAATAAAATTGTATTCTCTTATTGCCTTGTTTATGTGCAAACGTTGAAAATACATGTAATATTTACAGTAACATATATTGTGTTTTATTTATAACTCTATGCGATTACATAAAGACACTATAGTGTAGCCTGGAAACCACTACAACTACATATTATTAAACTTCTAACTTCTACTCAGATCTGAGAAAATTAATAAAAAACCGTGGGAGAGCCACGCTTCGGCATGAATGGGCCGGCTCGATCGGAGTGATACCACGGCCTCACAGAAAACCGGTGTGAAATAGTGCTTGCGCTGTGTTTCATCGAGTGAGTGTGGATACCGGAGGCCCATACTCCACCCTTCCCTCTATCTCCCCTCCTCCCAGTCCCCAAAGGCCGGCAACGCACTTGTGTCGCTTCTGGTATTGCAGATGTCCACAGGCGGCGGTAATCGCTTACTATCAGGCAATATGTCTGCTCGTTTGCCCGCTTATTGCATAAAATAAGCATGGTGATCACCACTCTTAGATTCAGCTCATGCTTTCCATTAGGCAGAGAAGGGTCACTTTAACAGACTCATACATAAAAAATACATGTAGTATTTACAGTAACATAAATTGTGTTTTATTTATAACTAGCTGAACCCCGCGGTGTTACCCGCGGCTATTGTTGTACCGCGAGTAACGCCGCGGGACAAAGTTAGTCTAAAAAAAGTAGCCTAAGTTACTCCCCGGATCATCAGCTACCTGCAAGTGAAAGTCCCGTCAAAATCCGTCCAGCCGTTCCAGAGATTACCCGGAACAAACAGACAGACAGACAGACAGACCGACAGACAGACAGACAGACAGACAGACAGACAGACAAAAATTTTTTTAACTACATTTTTGGCATGTGTGCCGTGTATACATACATATGCATTTAGTAAAAAGCGGCAATTTTATTTATTTGTAGTATGTAGTATAGACTATGTGATTACGTAAAGAACTATAGTATCTTGTAAGTTGTGGTTTCCAGGCTAATAACAAGCCGCCTTATCCTTCATTGGTTCTTCTAGACCTGGAGAAGTTGCCCTGAGGCCTCAAGTTGGGGTCAACGAAAAGAGTTCAATCTATGCTAACAAATAAACTAAATACTAATATTTTGTTCCTATATACAAAAAAGAAATGATGTTTGCTAGTCACACTAAAATCAGGGATGGATAGATCAATCTGGTTCATTTTGATCGGTCAAAGTCCAAGGAAAGTTTAAAATCAATGAAAAAAGAACCAGCCTTGCGTTCCGAACGAGGGTTTCGTACAAACCTGTAGGTATATTATATGATCTAACTAAAAATATATGTATTTCGCAATATTTCCTTTATGTCTGCTATAAGATATTGCTTCGTACCAAATTTCAAGATTTTGAGTTCACGGGATGTACCCTGTAGGTTTTGATTCCCTTGCGAGTGTCGAAAATTTACAGCATAAACGACTGTGCCTTTTGCTTAGAAGTTTGATTAGTTTACAGCTTCAAGGGACAGTAGATCAGAGTATTTGATATGAATTTCGGCTTCATACCTTCACGCGTTCCTGAGACACCAAGACCTGAGGGGTATTCACATACAGACGGACGACAAAGCGATCCTATAAGGGTTCCGTTTTTTTCTTTTGAGGTACGGAACCCTAAAACAATATGAGTATGAAGTAGCGTACATAGATTATATCTCTCACATATGGCCGTCTGATCATAGACAGAAACTGTTCTATGGTAACCTTTGAGTAATTTCTGATAAACTTGTATTGCAAATAGAGGCTTCGGCGGTATTACCCGCGGTTGTTGTTGTTCTTAACACCCGCGAGTCCTGAGGCTCCTCCCTCAGGAACCTCAGGACTACATCCAATGCGGAGCGACTCAAATCGTCGATTGCCAGGATGTCACAAATCTGCTGGTCTCGCTGGCGCTCCGTAGAGATGTAGCCTCGCTATGTATCTTCTATCGCATTTACCATGCATGGAGAGTGCTCCTAGGAACTGTTCGAACTGAATTCTGCCGCCTCTTTCCGCTATTGTGCTAGGCGACAGCAGTTTCATCCTCATCATTCAGATGGTTGGCAATTCACAACTGTGCGCTTCTCTAGAAACTTCATGACAATTACTGGCAATGACCTTCAAACCTTCAAGAAAAGAACGTACTCCTTCTCCGCTTGTGACGCCTCTGGTGTTGCGGCAATACGCCTGCTCGTTTGCCCACTATTCCATAAAAAAAGAATATAAAGAATGGTTTAGCTCACCACACAACTTTTTATCCTGAGCGGTAATCAAGCCCTTCATGAGCTTGATAGCCGATTCTGAGACCAATAGACCAGTCAGATATCTACGTATTCGCCAAATAGTTTACTGATACATAAATTATGTTGTTGACATTCCAATTTAATTAATGAACTATTACATAAACAAATAATCGAGTGAGTTATCAACAGCAAGTCCGGTGAACGGTTATTGTTTAATTGCATCACTGAATAATGCGTATTAACTTAACTCAACGAATTACTGCATGTGCATTGAAACGGAATATTCGTTCACTATTAAATGGATTCTATATATATTATCTATAACAGAATGAAGGAAAGAGAGGGGTTGGTGCCTGGTGGCCTCAGATCAATAAGAGAAATTGTTTATTAGCGATTTCCCGTGATATTACCCCGGTCTACCTGCCTGAAGCCTGGTTGCCCATCTAAGAAATGATTCTTATCTTTACATAGTATACAATGAACAGTATAAACAACTCGACGGATTTCAATACAGTTTCCAGCAATAGAAAGAGTGATTTAAGAGAAAGTTTTATATGTATACATACATGCATGTTATACATGTCCGAGAATTTTAAAGACTTCAGTACAAAGCTGGGCCGAGTTGTTAGTCTTTAATGTCATAATTTCTAAACGTTAGTTTTACTGACACTCAGGAGTGGTTGTATCTATTCGGCTAATTTTGGTCTTAAAATATTTCTGGAAGTCTAGGAAAAATCCAAATTATGTAATTTTTTTTCTGTAGAAAACGGGGAAAACCTATTCATTTTGAGAGTCACAGATGAAGTTGCGCGGGTCAGCTAGTATTACAAGTACAGAAATCAAATGCTTTAATATTATTAATTATAAAATTAATTAAGTTAAAACACAATCGAATCCAGAAATACTGCAGTCGCAAATGGTTCATAAAAAGCAAAGTGGTCCTTCAATATAACAGCATAAGCTTAAGTAAAATATTAATTAAAATCCGTTTGCGATCGAATAATCCGCTTACGTTTCGGTTTTATACTAAAACTTCTTTATATATCACTTTAAGGAGTTTTGTTTTTATAACCATTTTTAAACAAAAATTAAGCGTTCAATTTTGAATATGGGTTTCTTAAATACAGGCTGTTCCTAAGTCATTCATATGTGTAGGTATCTGTTACTTATGTGGAGACTTCCACGTATGGCGCAAAAACTACAGCACCATCTACCGGCTACACATCGAACTACTGTGCAACTACTAATCCTGTATCGCAATATAGAAATTTTCGTGCTGATTAGCATAATAATATATCATCCCAACATCAAGGTGTGGCTGATTCCGAACTAGGTAGAACCTGTGCCATAATAACTAGACTACCAATAAACACTTCCACACACGTACTTTTACCGTGGGAGAGCCACGCTTCGACATGCAAGGGCCGGCTCAACCGCAGTGATACCACGGTCTCACAGAAAACCAGTGAGTGAGGATACCGAAGGCCCATACCCCAACAAATCCCCCCATCCCCCTTCCCATCCTCGAAAAGCCGGCAACGCACTTGTGACGCCTCTGGTGTTACAGGTGTCTATTGGCGGCGGTAATCGCTTACTATCAGGCGATACGACTGCTCATTTGCCCCATATTCCATAAAAAAACAACAGTCTGTATACCAGCTTTCACACATGAGTTAATTTTCTTTTATTGACATCATTATTAAATACTTTTAGAGGTTCGTAAAAGACGACCTAGGAAGCCTACGAATGTTAAACAAAATATACCTCTAATAATAATCAAATCACATTTAACTTCGATTTTAAGAACACAAACCATATTAAAACTAGTTCATATTAAAAGTACATATAACAAAAATTCCTTTTTCAGCTATGGTAAGTACGATTTATTGGCTCGAGGCCACAGGAGGTGGAATCTTACAAAGGATTCCCATTAGCTGCCAAAATACGTTGAATATATATTTCAATTGGAACTTGGTTATTGCAATTAAATAGGTCAGGATATAAACAAACTGTCACAAACCGAAAAAGTGATATTTCAAATGCACTGCACTGCAATTTGAAAATTCCGGACACGGAGTTTCATCCAGGCACGTTATTTATTGTTCTAAGTTAAGTTAAGTTTAATTTACTTGGCAAAATGTAATTCTAAATAGCTTCATTTCATCGACAATATCCACTTGTGGTAGGCGCAATGTGTAAATATGACAAAGAATTTTGTGTAGTTCCTTTTATCGCCTGCTGCCCTTTTCAAAGTAAAGGAGATAGACATGCTGGGTCACCTGTTGATAAGTGACTAACCTAGCATGCACGCTTGTAAATCTAGAGTCATAAACGCATTATCGCACTTTGAACTCTAAGTTCATCTATCCTGTGATTGCATAGGATATTAAGATAAGAACTGAGCTCAGAATACTAAATAATGGTAAAAGTTCTGAAGCATAACGACCTTATTGACCATAAAAAGATATAAATACATCGAATTATAATTAAATAATTTATTACATGAAACCTCTTTACTTCTCTAAGTAGAAAATCCAAACAATAAGTCTCACTTTTGAACCCTTAATATTATAATAACCATAATTGATAAAGAATAACTTTCTGACAACCTGTACACAAGACACGGTACCAAAATGAAGTAACTTTTACAGCCATGTTCTTAGCCTGTGTAATAAAATGGTTATCTAAGAACATGGCTGTAATTAAACCAGCCTGTCAGTATAATAATATGGGTCTCAATCCTCTCCTGAGAGGAGACCCGAGCCCGGCAGTGGGACATTATGGGTTGTTGATGATAATAATATGAGGTTTTATCTTATTCTAATTGCACTCGAGTCTTTGAGAGGACACCGACCCTCTCAATTGACTGGTTTATATTACTTTTTATATAGGCAATTATCACGAATGTAATATGGGCTTTAATATTTTCTTAAGTTGTAATTCCACGTTGATAGTTAGAACTTAATATTCAAAGTGGAATAAATTAAAACATTTGCAAAAACTTGCTAGGGTTAAGACTGATAATGAATCTTAAATCTATACATAGATGTTCTTTAACTATATTTAGTACAAATTTATGAATACATTTTATACAATATAATTTGTTCTCTACTGCGCTGGGCTCAACTCCACAAGGAACAACACTTTGTGTGATTCACCAATTGTTGTTCTGAATCTGGGTGTTCTTTGTGACCGTTTTGAGTTTGTTTATAAAGTCCCCCGCGACACAGGAATAGTCCTAGTGTGACGCGGGTGACCTCGAAAGGTTTCATCTTCCAAAAAAAAAAATTTGTGAAGGAAACTGGGTTCAAACACATTTTATGACGATGATTGAAAATTAATGAGGATACAATGAAAGGCAGTATATTTCGCAAAATAGGGGTTGATATTCTTCACACACCTCAAAATGAGAAAGGCATGTTAATTAATGAGAAGAGAAAAGACCACATTGATAAAAGTTATAAAACGTCATCTATATATAATCTCCCCTTCTAGAAATCGTTTTAAAGTAACTTATGAATACTATTTCAATTCGACCAGGGCGGTAGTCGTGTTTCATTGGTGAGTGCGAGACCGGAGGCCCAAAGATCCCTAGGCCGCCATGGAGTGAGTCACCATGCTACTTTGCAATATATGGAATGTCTGCATTCGCAATGAGTATGGTGACCACTAACATTGGATTCTGCTTATACTTTCATCAGGCAGAGTATAACCACTTGGGGAGGCTCATACATAAAAAAACAAAACAATATTCAATTTAGTTCAATATTTCTTTGTACTCTCACTCTCTCACTATCATCTAACCTTATTTATATTTGACTGATGGTTATCGTTTAAAAAGAACTGCTTAATTAAAAAACTGTTTTCATTTCTGACACTGTGTGTAAAGTTCCTTGCAGACAACTTTACAAATAGAATGAATCGTGGATAGCGCGCTTGTTAAAAACTTCAGATTTTGCAATTTTGAGTTAGTAAACATCAAGTCTTTACCATATCGAATCGTTTCAAATTTATCGTACTATTCTGAACTAGAGTGGTATTATAAGAATACTGGCTGAAAGCATAGAATCGAGAGAGTCATGACGTGGGCATGTGACTATTCGCCTCTAACTTTTACATGAATGAACTCGCAGAAATTGCCTGTTTGGGTGACTTATTGCAAATATGAGCATAGGATTAAACAAATTATATCCTACCAATTTAGGACTTACCTACTAACCGTCTTAAGTCATAGAACGTCATCTTAATTACCACAGAACTTAACATCCAAATTACTAAACAAACTTCAGCCTTTCAACCCATGTCACACCTCTATTACCCTAATTAATTAAGTAGAACAATGGCGTTAAAGATACGGGACATGGCTAAATACATGACAATGACAAATGCTTGCTTAACTACCATTTGTAAGGTAAGAAAAGGAAGGGACAATATTCTCATAATAGTCCAAAATCCCAGGTCTGCCAGACGTCACGTATTTTCTGAAGAACGACATGTGGACGATTACGTCCTAGCATCGTATGCCTACCTGCTAGCTTGCTTAGACGGCCAATTTTCCGGTATCGGATAATCAATATACATGAAAATGTTGTTTACCTCATCTATTTCCTCCAAGCTGATTTTGATGTATATTTTAGACTATATTGTTAAAAATAAGTCGTCAATACTCTCAGACACTTTCCGTCGGCCGTATTGCTTAACAGACGCTTTAAAGGTCCCAAAATAATGACTTAACTTCACGTAAATTCTGATGCTCCATTTACAAGCTTTTTACTAACTTGCAATGTATGTATGTTTGGGTGGAATCTTGCAACTCAATTTTGATGCAGATATCTTTAACCGATTTTGCTAAAATTTTAGAAGCATAAATATACAGCGTGCAATACAATATTATAATAATCTTTAGTAACAATCCAGTTTATACATACTTGTGTCGGTTTTATTATAATGACATGGAGCTGATTTGATGCTGGATCTGGAAGGTGGACATAGGAACTCTGTAAAGAAACGTCGCAACATCATCGAGTTTGGATTCATTTGATTTGTCTCGAGACATTCCAGTAAAAGCTTGTTTTTAAAAAGTTTTTTGTTTCATTTATATATGTTAGCCAGACAACTATTTTAAAACCTTTTACAAGAAGGTATACTGATCCTAGAAGCCAATAATCCCCTATACTCTTTTTTAATGCCTCTGTGGATAAGAGCGCTAAAAAATAAAAATGTATGTTTCTCGTTCGTCAGAAAATACGTGAAGTCTGGCGACCCTGGGATGCCCTGGGATTTCGCTCTTTAACTTAATATTTTAAAATACTTTCTAAAAAGCATAAACTACCGCAAGGAGTGTCAACTTTAAGGTAAAAAGCCACGCTTCGCCACAAATAACCCAATTAATCTGGAGTGATACAACGACATAACAGAAAACCGGTGTTACTATTCTTTTGTTTTTCGTAAGTGAGTGGGTGACATTACCGAAGTCTAAACGTCTAGGGAGAAGATCCAAGAACTCAAAATCAAAAAGCTTTTATTTCAAGTGTATGTAACGTCTTCAAAATGTCTTTCGAGACGTTACTTATTTATTAGTATCCTCACAATTTCTTCTTTGACAATTTTTATCAGTACAGTTTTGCCTTTTTTCTTGCATTTCATATAAACACGTAGATTTATATTGAAATTAGCTGACCCCGGCAAACGTCGTTTTGCCATAAAAATATTTTAAGGATGGGTGACCCTTACACTTTAGGGGGATGAAAAATAGATGTTGGCCAAGCCGTTTCGGAGGAGTATGGGAACGAAAACTGTGACACGAGAATTGTACATATAAGATATTTAAATAATTTAAATTAAAACAATGTAATTTTATGATTTTTTTATATAAAAGAATATTTATACACCTTGTGGTAGTATATAGTGTACCTCTCATATAAGCATAATATAAATCTGTACCTAACCTATGTGCAAACCTACCTTCTGCAAATAAATTATTGATTACTGACTTTATTTGCGCGATTCCGAAATATCATTCTTATAGAGAATAACAACCAAGATGCTCCATCCAATCTTTAAAAAAAAAATAGAAGAAAAGCAACACGTTCGACGATACTAAGAAAAGAGATCTGTGTCTAGCAACAAACTATTAGAGGTTGTTATCATTAGGAGTTCCATAAATTGCATAAATCAGATTGCAGAGCAGAAACCAACACAATATTTAGCTAACATAATTATCGCACTGAGGAAAGAAAACAAATTGTATCTTTAAAACAATAATTGCGTCTGGCTTTTACAAGCGCCTTGCAAATGTAACAAATTTGTTTAGGCAATAAAACAAATGTTTCAAAGTCATCATCCAAGTTGCTCTGTGAGACATGATTGACGTTGCTTGAAGAATTAGATTGTTTTTTCCCTTAGATATCTGATACTTACTTTAACTTATACAACTTCATTTATAACAGGAGTTAATTTAATACTGCAGTAAAATAGCATAATTTGAAGAAAACTCTAACTAAATTGCAGCTTAACTACGTGCAAACTATGGATGAAATAAATTTCTTTAGCCAATGTTCGTTATTCAGATCTCATTCATTAAAATCGGTTGTGTAGTTTAGACGCTACGATAGGACATATAAATATACATCAACTGCCAAAAATATCACCCTTTCTTTGGACTTTGTCGTACTGGGATAAAAATAGATATCATTGAAATATTGTGTAAATAGGATACAGAAAGATGTGTATTCAAAGTCAATCAAATTTAAATAAAGTATATTTACTTATGTCCATCATAGAATAAATGATCACGTTCACCGTTCTTATCAACAACCATTAGATTGAGGATAGAATTATTCTCCTAATGCTTTTAAGACAACTCCTCCTGATCAAACTCCTCATGCCATCAACTACGCTTCGGCATGAATGGGTAGGCTCGACCGGAGTTATACCACGGCCCCCCAGAAAACCGATGTAAAACAGCGCTTGCGCTGTGTTTCGCCGAGTGAATGAGGATATTGTAGGACCCATACCTCAACCTCTCCCTCAAGGGCCGATAACGCACTTGGTGGCCGGCGGTAATTGCATACTAGCAGGTGATACATCTGCTCGTTTACCCCATATTCCATAAAAAACCTGTGACCCCTTTGGTGTTGCTGGCGTTGCGGGTGTCCATGGGCAGCGGTAATCGCTTACCATCAAGCGATACGTCTGCTAAGAAAACCATAACTCAGAACAACAGTTTATATTTTAATTATGTCCTATGTGTGAATCGGTGAACGTTTAAACCGCTTAGGCCATCTATGCAGTCAACGTACGATTTCTAAGTTATGTATCTTTCAATAACAAACAAATTATAATATGCATGAACATTGATGTGAACATGATGAATGCATGAATCATCGTCATGTCATTAAAGCCTAAATCACTCTGTGTACCATTTGTCATTGCTGTATGCTTCCACATATATCATTATATGTATATATATGTGAAGAAGATTGATTGACTTTGAAACGACGACAGCACATTGTACTTACCTCTCTATATATGTGAATACACTCAAGCTTGTATTCTCGAAGGGGTAGGTAGAGACGTTACGAGTGAACACACCCATTGTTCTAAATATAACTTGGTCTTAAAAGTAACCTTATTGCCGTCAAGTTAACATAGTGAAGGGATAATGATGCTTTATTACATCTACGCAAATTAATAAAGTGGAAGTGTCTGTTTGTAATTCTAAATTAACAACGTTTTACTAAATTATTATTCGAAAAGTTCGTAATTCAAGCAAACAATGGCCATGCACTACAATAGATTTTAAATAATCAAATAAAATATCCTGTAAGTTCGTGTGACAAACGGGTCGTAACGTAATACCCAAATGCGTAAAACAATGTTTGGAAGAATAGTGATGTGCCAATATCGATTACTTATAAAAGATTATTCGATCCGCCTAGATGTATATTACGCCAGGTCAGACCGTTAGTGTTGAAAACTGTATACAACTAGCTGCCCCTAAAGACTTCGTTTTGTTGACATTATCGACAGATATTTTGATTTAGTAATAATAATAATAATCTTTATTTTTCTTATCACAGTGTAGATGCTTAATCTAAAAATACGTGAGGGTGTGTGTGTGTGTGTGTGTGTGTGTGTTTGTGTGTGTGTGGTGTGTTATAAACGTGTGCTAGGTCAATTTTTCTATTTTCCCCAATCAATCAATTTAAATGTTATTTCTCGACATAAAGACCATCCTTTTGCCTTAATGAAAATATTAAAAAAAATCAGACTAGATAGGAACGAGGTATGGAGGATTATTAGTATTGCTACTGTGTTCATCGGTTCGCGATAAAAGTCTTAAATCATCAGCTATCAGCCATTGAAAGTACCGTCAAAATCGGTCCAGCCCTTCCAAAGATTAGTGAGAAATAACGGACAGGCACCAATATCTTAAAAATTATTTATAATGAAAGCATCGCATAATACTTCATATGCATTTTGTGAAAAACTGTTAATTTGAAATTACAAACTGACACTAAATTTTACTTATTGTAAAGATGACAAATGAATAATGTCTAAGAAAACACGAAAATATTATTCACTACAGGCTTTCTTTTGGAACTTATATGTATCACTCTATAATAAAATTCATAAACATCAAACTGTATCACAAATTAAGTGACGCTGAAAGGTTTATAGGGTCCAATAAATAGTTACACAACTCATGTGTTTGTTTACCAAAACAGTTGTAGGACAACCACTTTCTTCCCTCATATATTTTTATACCAACCCATATAGGCCTGATCTAAGGAAGTTTTTTGTACTTAAAGTAGGTTTTCAAACTATCGAAGTATCGGTTTAGCAATAGTTCTTTTATACAGCAACTGAAAATGTGTGTAAGCTGATTAATTGGCATTTGCAGAGTGCCTCACTGCTCTAAATAAATGGGCTGCTAGGGAATCGTACACACATGTCTGAAAAGGTAATTCGCTTTTAAATTAGTGATGCACATGTAAGAGAAACTACAAATATTTGTTGTAAAACCCAATTCTAGAAGTTTCTTTAAAATGGGCAATCTCATAACAGGGCTTTGTACTTTTAGTTATTAGTTAATGCTAGGGAGACTGGAGTTATGGCCGCGGTCCAATGGTTGTTGAAGGATGTTGTATAAATGCCAATCGGCGCGCGAACTTCTGTATCGCGATATAGAATATTTATATTTTACTACGTGTAGTTCGTTACTTGGTAGTTCAATGTATCTTTGGTAGATGGCGCTGTAGTATATTTCTGTTGCGCTGTATGCGGAAGTCACCACAGTTAATACCCATTTGCTCAACTAGAGGGGATCGATAGGCCTGGAAAATTTTACATTAGGGTCTAGTTTTTATCCGCGTATCTGTCCATGTATACGTTGTTTATCCCTGCAAAAAGCAGGATACGTATTATTATTATCTATAGGCTATATTGTTGTACAGTTGAATCTAAATCCTTTCAGTACTTTTCTTGTGAAATATTTTCATACATATATTACTCTTCATAAACTTTCCAATAAAATATTAATAGTTTTTTCCGCGGCTCCGCCCGCGTATATATCGGTTATCGTGTTAAGGCTAGACTATGTACTTCCTCAGAAATCAAAGAAACTCTACGGCAAAATCATTTTTAAAATATTGTTTTACTTAAATTCCGAGTTTGTGTAACTGCACCCTAACCAAGATGAATACGATTTCAACATTGGGTTGAGCTCCAAGCACTTTCTGAGGTTGTAAGGACCTCATTAACTCGAAAGTATCCTTTTTCCGTCGAACATTCAAGTACTAAAAATATGTATATAATAATTATTTATTAAGGTAAAGGGGCATGTTAAACCTTTTTGTAAGGTTGTAAGGTACCAAATTTTTTTGCTCCGCTTTTATTTGCCACGATCAAAAACATGTAATATTATTATCAATCAATAAATAATTTTTCATATTATGTTGGTTTCGCTCCACTGTGTTATTTATTTTACATGTTACCACCGACAAAATATCAAGCAACTTTGACTAAAAAACCTCTACGTTATGTCAGTAATACACAATACCAAACAATCGCAATACATCAACCTTTAAAGCATTTTCAAGGAACAATTGAGGTACATACACTAGATACTAAGATTTCCTGATTTATTTATACAGAGATTAAATTCACCACACAACACTATAAATCACTGCATTTCTTACGGAACAACGTTGTTAACGGTATCGATATATATTACGCCCATCCCTAATCCCTAAGGTCAGGAGAAGGTCATTTCTCTCAATCAGAGGCTTTTTGGCGAAGCAATAATACGTACGTAAAACCTTCCTATTGTGGTCTTATTCTAACTTGGTTACATGAATGTTTGATCTGAATAAATTAATGTTACAGGCAGTGATTAATTTCTTAAAAGTAAAGTAGGTGGATCTAGTATATTTAAGTAACAGATTGACCTGTTGGTCTATGGATTCTGACTGCTAAGAAGGAGGTCGGTACGATTCCCAGTCAAGACAAATATTGCCTGAGAACCACGATATCTTCTTTATTCTTTTAAAATACAAATCCCGCATTAGGAATATACATACATTCTTAGGACTTTAGAAACATACATGAAACGCATACAAGGAACACCCAGACTCAGGACAACAATTTGTGCATCACACAAGGTGTTGGTTCGCATAGGACTTGAACCCACAACACTTGGCGCTGTAGAAAGTGGCGTGGCGATCGCTTAAACCACTAGGTCAACGGTGCAGTCAATTTGTTCTGTGTCTGGGTGTTACTTACGTATAATCCTACTTAATATTATAAATGCGAAAGTTTGTAAGGATGATGGATGTTTGGATGGATGTTTGTTACTCTATCACGCAAAAACTACTGAACGGATTTGGATGAAACTTTACAGTAATATAGCTTATACATCAGATTAACACATAGGCTACTATTTGCCGCGATGACCTACATATACGCGGGTGGAGCCGCGGGCAACAACTAGTATGTATATATTTAAAAAATGTATGTGTATCAGCAGGTTATTATTGCAGAGGTTCGGCCAAGTTTCGGATCAAACAGCCATGTATGTGTGTCAAAACATAAGTTAAATTAATTTCCATACAAGTTAGTGACGAAGGAATCATACTGATTCCTGTTGTTGTAGCACCTGGTATCATGAATGAGAACAGGTGACATCCCGGTGCGTGTCGTCTAAGGCGAGTCGCTGTTCCGCCTCTTACTGTATAGAACGGTGTGAAGCGTGACTGCGTCTCGCTTCGTGGGCGACTCTGGTCACCCCAGGATGTACCTCAATGTTGGGGTACGGTAGACGAGGCTCCAGAAGCCGCCGATGCATTCCTGAAGCTTCTCTTGACTGCCGACCTGCCAAGGTACCTCACTCAGTCGCTATCTTAACGAACCACCACAATTTTCTTAAACATTTATAATATATATTTATATATCTAAAATCTATATTCATAGGATGTCTAATAGTGGTATTTATAAAAAGATATGAATGGCAAAGGCAGCTAGGGAACAGTCTAAAATAAATTGTCTCAAAATAACTGCAAGCTCAGTGCTTCTTAAATATTAGATGAACGAACGAAGTGAATGAGTTTTGGGCAAAATAAAAGGGCAAGCTCTAATTCTAATTAACCGTTCATACTGACAAACGGTTTTGTTTTGAAACTTTAGGGTCTAGTTATTATTGAAAATTGAAGTAAGCAGTATAGTAAGATGTTTATGTTAACCCTTAAATATATTATAGATTTGTATTAAATGCAGAATCTGAATAAATTAATGCTGAGTTCAGGTTCAGAAGCAAGACTTATGTGGTTGGAAAGAAAGTAAGTAAAAGTATGACGCAAGATTTATCGTGTACGTCGTGATATGTTCTCAATCTTTTGTGACATTCTGCCTGCATCATTATAAACATCTTTATACATAAAAAAGGAAGGTGACTGATTGACTGACTGACATACCCAGAGATCAACGCACAGCCCAAACCGCTGAACCTAGAGTACTGAAATTTTAGGTTTTTTATATAACGTAAGTGAGCACTCAGAAAAGGTAGAAAATGGAAAATTCCATCCCTAAGGGGGATAAATCAAAGGATGAAAGTTTGTATGAAACTTTTTATTCCTTTGATACATTTGCTTGAAATTTTGTAAAAATATAGCGGAGTTTAAGTAATGAAATTTCAAAATATCGCCCCGAAGCGGGTAAATGTATGAAACTCTGTGTGAGCCGCGTGTAAAAGCTAGTATACCTAATATAACGCCTACGACTCCTGTGATCCGGTCTGTCTTCATTTGGTTATTATTAAGGGTATAATAAATTATACTACAATAAAAATAAGCTCTATGGGGCTTAACACTGCAAAAATAAGAATTCTGGAACATGGGCAAAAGTATGAAGTTAAATATAAATATTACACTCAAATAAAATACATGCGTAATAAATAATATTTATTTATGCAATGCGTATGGACGGGTGTAAAGACAATTATTTTATTATGCGTTATTCTGTTAGTGATAATGACTAATGGGTGGTCCAAACCTCGACACATCGCAACTCCAGCAATTGCAGCAGAACGCTCGTCTAAGCCATACAGTGCATAACATTTAATTGACTTTCCCTTAGCTGCATTTTCCATGAATGAGAAATAAAACAGAACCTCTGATCTGCAAGTTAAAGGTCAGTTGCCTCGTGTGTCAGTATTCCGCACAAGTAAGAATAAATGTGATTCAAGTCCATCCGGTCAGTAACCCACACTACCTTTAAATAAAGTTTCTGATGTTGAAAGGTTTTTAGGTAAATAGCTACATGCTTGCGGAGAAGATTGATCTAGTTTCGTTGAAGAAAGCCCTTTGTTTGGTAGACTATCTTGTTGATAAGCTGTTGAATATAAATAGGATGCCCTGAGTTAGGCTACATATAGTATATCAAGTTAGAATCTGAGAGCGTTTCTTAGTTTCCTTTTTGACGTCACGCCTTATATACGGCCATTTATTCCTAAATTAAACAGAGCCTCTACTTGGGTAACCAAACTGCTGATATCCATGTCTTGCTGAATATATATTCATTGTTAGTAAATTACACACATATGGAAAATAAATGATGCTCGTAAGGGGCCGACTGCACGGCTGAGAGAAACGCGAACGGGTCGGGTATCTTTACGAACACGCGATTTTACCCATAGACTATTATTGTAACTCATAATAACTTAATCGCTGAGTATGAAGGAAAAAACTAAATAATCCCACATTGATTTGTGAAATTACTAACTGACCCGGCAAAGTCGTTTTGCCATATTTTTTTTTAAGGATGGGTGACCCTTACCATTTAGCGGGATCAAAAATAGATGTTGGCCGATTCTCAGACCTACTCAATATGCTCACAAAGTTTCATGAGAATCGGTCAAGCCGTTTCGGAGGAGTATGGCAACGAAAACTGTGACACGAGAATTTTATATATTAGATTACCAAGTAATTAAGGGACACTGTTTATTTGCAGTCGGATAGGTTTCTTTTTGTGCTGAAAGGAAATACCAGGGACATAACATAGAAAAAATGTCTTTGTGAGATATTCCGATACGATCTGAGTTATTTTTTCACTAATTCGTTTGTAATAGCAGCACACAAACACCATAGATAAAAAAAGTATAATTTACTATCCATAAAAACTAAGACAGTTTGTGTTTATACATCTTAAAACACACAATAAAACGTAAAAACATACCTCGTAGAACAACGCGTTTTAGAAAACTTTACGACACATACCATGAAAGCGTACAGCTATTTTACGATTCACCTAGTGCTGTAATGTTTGTTTACACATATTTGTTATTTACGACTGAAAGGAGAACTATTTTAGGTTGAAGTTTCATCAAAAAATTCCACAGGTGACGATTAACTTAATGTAGTCCTCATGACGGTGGATTGTTTTTTGTAGATAAGTTTTTTTTTAAACTACATAATAATTTCCAGGTAGTAGAGCCACGCTGATTGCGGCTGAAAGGGCCGGCTCCACCAGGGCGGTACTACCGTCGCACGAAGATCAACGTAAAATGACAGCGTTCATGCTGTCGTGTTTAGTTGGTGATTGTGAAACCGGAGGTCCAATGATGCAGAAGCATCACTAAGCCGCCATAGTGTGGGTCACCATGCTACATTGTCTGTACGAGCAATGCGTATGGTGACCACCACTCTTGGACTCTGCTTATGCTTTCCATCAGGCAGAGTAGAGTCATTTTGGAAGGTAATACATAAAAAAAACTGATCCTAAACAGGTAAGCAAAGGTAATGTTATCAGTCATCATTATAACAACCGCTATACCTAGAACTCTCCTTAGAAAGGAAGTTTTGGCCTTCCATTTTATTTTTTGTAAAGTATTTGACAAATTAATCCAAACAAACATAAAGTTATACTTTTTAACATAAGTGACACTAAAGTTTCTAAGGATCGGGAGTTTCGAATAAACCCTCGGTACTAATCGTATTTACTATATACGATACTAGCCGACCCACGCAACCTCGTTTGCGTCTCCTATTGCCTGTCGCGTGAAAATTTCCCCCGTTTTTTAAACATTCTTCATTGTTGCTCCGCTCCTATTAGTAGTAGCGTGATGATATATACCCTATAGCCTTCCTCGATAAATGGACTATTCAACACCGAAAGAATTTTTCAAATCCTACGAGCGGTTCCTGAGATTAGCGTGTTCAAACAAACAAACAAACAAACTCTTCAGCTTTATATATTAGTATAGACTAGCTGACCCACGCAACCTCATTAGCGTCTCCTATTGCCCGTAGCGTGATAATTTTCCCCCGTTTTTGAAACATTCCCATTGGTGTTCCGCTCCTATAGGTCCTAGCGTGATAATATATAGCATTCCTCGATGTACTATCTAATACTGAAAGAATTTTTCTAATCAGACCAGTGATTCCTGATATAAGCGCGTTCAAACAAACAAATTCTTCAATTTTATAATATTAATATAGATTGTACTGATTGGGCTTCAAGCGAGATTAGTACAGTAAATGTGATATAATCTGACACCAACACAATTTCACCAGTTTTATGGTTTTAAAATGTTTAAAATCTACTCATTTGGATGTGGACTGTTGTGAAGTTGTTCTAATGTAGACCATAATATGTATATTTGTCGTAAATAAATATATTTTTGGAAAAAACAGCTCATGAAATAAATAAATAAATATTTCGGACATCTAATACACAACGCCATCTAGTCCCAAACTAAGCAGAGCTTCTATTATGGGTACTAGACAACTGATATTAATACTTATATATTTTTTTTTGTATATACATACATATTATAGATAGAAAACACCCAAACTCTGAAACAAATATTTGCAGATCATACAAACATTTCATCCGACCCGGGAATCGAACCCGAGACCTCAAGAACAGCAGTCGCGTACTCTACTACTGCCGCCTACGTAGTTATGTCATCGTAATATTCAGAAATTTATAAAACAACCACGTGTATTAATTTTGTTCATCAATTGCTCATTGCTCCGCACGATAAAAACTACTCTCAATACGAAAGCCTATAAGCTCGAATCCCAGTCCAGATATAATCCAAAGTAAAACTTTCGAACAAATCTGCCGTAATCCGTGCGATCGTGAATGATTTTCAATCAAGTCCGTACATATCCCCGGCTATCGGAATAGCGTACTTATGGGACAAAATGGCCGCCTTTGTCCCCAATACCTGACGATGATGACTCGACATCACAGACACTTATCGGGACTCCTAGTGCTCGTAATACAGACACTTCGCCTTTGACGGTAAAAGTTTTTGAAAATTACTTTCGCATAGTGTATAAAATGTTTCTGATTTTGAAAACTTGGTCATAATGGTAAGATAAAAAGGTTCAAACCGTGGGAGAGCCAGGCTGAATGGGCCGGCTAGACTGGAGTGATACCCCGGCTTCACAGAAAACCGGTGTGAAATAGTGCTTGCTCTGTGTTTCAACGAGTGAGTGAGGATACCGGAGGCCCATAACCCAAACCCCCTCCCCTATCTTCCCTCCCCATCCCCCAAAGGCCTGCAACGCACTTGTGACACCTCTGGTGTTGTAGGTGTTTATGGGCGGCGGTAATCGCTTACCATCAGGCGATACGTCTGCTCTTTTGCCCGCCAATTACATAAAAAAATAAATAATAATACTTTGCATGCAAAAGTTCTAATAAAAGATGGAAAGGATTTGGAAGTTGTTTTATGAAAGGGATATAATAATTTGTTTACTTATTAACAAATACTTGGCCACTACGTAAAACGATAAGGTATGTTTTCAAATGCAGTTAGGTAGTTATAATCTATACTTATGTCACGTTAAGAAGAATTAAGTGGCCATGAGGTGACCTTAAAGTAGTTTAGATAAGTAAATTACACACTT
Source organism: Spilosoma lubricipeda (assembly GCA_905220595.1). Lineage (NCBI taxonomy): Eukaryota > Metazoa > Arthropoda > Insecta > Lepidoptera > Erebidae > Spilosoma > Spilosoma lubricipeda. The sequence goes on from HG992296.1 coordinate 3,571,306, forward strand.
TACCACGAGGATTTACGCAATATATATTTTTACAAAAGCAGATTACAATTCAGTTAAAGTAATTAGTTCGTGAGCACAAAAGGTACAAATAGGAGTCAGGGCGTGGCTTTTGGGAGTTTTGATCAGCGAAGGTAGCACGTAGCAAGCGGAAGGCGCCAGGCTGGAGGTCCAGGTGTTACACTGGTGAACCCTGGCGAAAGCAACCAAGGGCCACGGCTGGAGAGGTGCCTTGCAGAGGCGCTGGACCCGGCGTTAGTAGCTGAGTCTCGGACGAGTTGCTAATGCAGCCGCCAGGCAGAGAGAGAGGGCGAGAGTTCGCAGTGCACATCCTTATACTCGTATGTTGTTCCGAGCGGTGGTGGGACAGTGGCCCAGGCGGTGGAAGGCAAGCGCTGGTGACGCGTGACACCTACAAATATTTTAATAGGTGTAGTCTATGAAGTGGGGGTAATCTTTAAACCACATGATTTATGAGTGTCATATAAGCTATATATTAAACCTCACAATTGATTACAAGAGAAGAGTCATGATTTGGCACTAATGGCGTCTTCATCGACCGAACTGTGATTCAGCAAGAGCGTGGTCTCACAGATAGCTGTGTTAAACAGTTCTTTATCTCACCACGTTAAAAACTGGAGCTGAAAACGTCCCCTCCCCCAAATTCTGCAGGAAGGGCAGAAAACGGTAACCTTCGCGGTAAATTATTACTCTCAAATTGCCGCTTAACCATTAAATGATCAGCTCGTTTATCCCTTATTACATAAAAAATAACAACATCTACTGTTAAAACTCTGAAATATAAAATTCCACTTCAAATGTATTGAATACTAGTTGTTGCCCGCGGCTCCGCCCGCGTATATGTTGGCTATCGCGGCAAATAGTAGCCTATGTGTTATTCTGATGTATAAGCTATATTACTGTAAAGTTTCATCCAAATCCGTTCAGTAGTTTTTGCGTGAAAGAGTAACAAACATCCAAACATCCATCCATCCTTACAAACTTTCACATATATAATATTAGTAGGATTAATACAAGTCGCACAAAAATAATGTCATAAAATTATTAATATCTACATTATCAGTACAAAACGTAACAAACATTATATTCTCTTAAAACACCTGTACATTGCACGGGAATATTTGTCAACACAATACATCACACACAGCACATGCAAGAGACTGATTCATTGATGTATAATGTTATTTCTGGAAAAATAAGAGCATGCACGCGGTACAACTCTGTGGTTCCAGCTAACGACATTACATTTCATATAGTGTCATGATGATCAAAGTGCTATCTACCTTATTCAAGGAGTATCTCCAACTAAGATAATTAGCGAAACCGTAGACTTTAGACTATCTGGACTATTTTTCCAATGAAGAGATTTCTCTAAATGAATTTTAAAATGCAACTTTTGATACCAAACTACCAATCCTCTCACCAGTGTTGGTATCAGTAAGACGGACTTCCAAGTTCATCTAGAACGCGGTTTCTTTCGTATAGTTATTCAGATGGTTTTGCTAATTGTCTTTGCTGGAGACATACCCTGTCTATTTAATATTTTATGGATGCGAGAAGCCAAGAATCGAACCAAGTGACGTGCAATAAGAGAGGCCTAGGTTCAGCCCTGGACTGCGATGGTCTGATAATTAATTGTCGCCACTTAATTAAATGGATGGGCCGCCCATATTGATAGTGATTTACATGAAAAGTCTACTGCTCTATAAAAGATTGAACGCTACTTAGATCAATCCTCAGCTTCTCGCATCCATTTCCTGCCAAAAACTTCTTCGACCGATTTCAGTCACGGCGACCATTTCAACTCCGTCCTCTTCGTCGATCGTTCGTGTGCTCGTGTTTGATGATTAATAAATATTCGCGCAAAATATAGGGAAGTCAGCACACCGTTGCAGTAATTGTAGGAGACAGCACAGACTCTTTCAGCTCATCGCGCTGAGTATGCAGTTCAGAGCAACGATTGTCAATAATGTAGTTATTATATACCGATATAAAACAAATAATCCTCTTCATACACAATAATTCTGTCCTTGGTTCAAATCGAGTCCAGAAGCTCAGCATTCAGGGTCACGAATCACAAGACCAACAGGTCGACCCAATCCATTTGAAGAAAATAAAAAAATCACAAAAGAATAGCTGTCTTAGATACAGTAAGTCAATTGAAGATATTTTTATCTTGACTTATAAACTCCTTGGGGTATAACTCGAGGACATAAGCGCGAGTCACGCGATAAGTTAACCCAATTTGTTGTTTCGTGTGCACACTGCTGATCGCTTTGTCGCTGTCCACAAATACGTTATTTTGATATTTATTCAAACTGGAGTTCCTATTTTTTACGGAAACCGAACAGGTATATAAATCATTTTATTTTGTGTCAAAAAACTGGGCAAAATTGACGATGATTTCAAAGTGTTAAGTTAAATTGGGGTTACCAGTCCAGCGTGTTAATGCCGATGTATTGCACCCCACACAGTTATCTTCAAGTTCAATAGTAATCATGTATCGTAATGCTCGATAAAGAATTGTAACTACAGCCAACATTTCTCAACATTTTCTTCTCGATTTCTTAACGTTTCAACAGATTTTATTACCGTCTTAATTTTATTCCAGCCACTAAAATCTGTGTAACGAGGGTATTTAATGACGTTGCCGAAATTGGACTTTGACAAATTGGACTTGACAGATGAATACATGTGTGACTTGTAAGTGATAATTGAACAATTAAATGATTTGGCAGCGATTTTAATGGGTTGTGCATTTTATTTACGTCCTTATTTTAATGTGTAATGTTTCTTTTTCGTTGTAATTTGTTCACGTATTATGACTCATGTATATCAAAGCTGTGGTTGTGTGTATGTATTTAAAATTGACTTTACAAACATACATGTACCGGACACAAATAACACCCAGACTCGGGACAACAATTTGTGAATCACACAAGGTATTGTTCCCTGTGGGATTTGAACCCACGACACTTGTGGCAGTAGAAACTGGCGTAGCGACCGCTTAAACGATTACTCTTCAGATTACCCCACACTAAGCACAAGTTATTAATAAGATGGCCTACATTCTTCTATAAGAAGTTACCGATACCGTCGCAAGGCAGCATAGTTTTAATTAGTGAGCTCATTGTTTAAGGAAAATGGAAGTTCCTCGTGGTAAACTTCGATATAAGCAAATTGCAACAGCCCTTGAATGTGATGTCGTTGCACTTGGGTAATGTGGGGGGCTATAAAATCAGAGATTAAAAAAAAAAAACATTTTCCCAGAATGTATTATTCCCGAGATTATTTGGGGCTAGCTACTTATTTAACCGGTTATACTTGAATATCAGTGTTTTCACGGAGCGACTGAACCTCCCCGCAACCCTGAGGCCGAACTGATTTCGGAGTTTGAACTAGTTGTCAGTAAATTTGAGGGCACTGACTTCCCAATAATTCTTGACAACCGGAACCGACGGCTTAACGTGTTCTAGCTACAGCAAATAATTTTCTACGTTTTTTTTAATGTATGGCACTGCCAAAATGACCTTACTTTGCCTGATGGAAAGCAGAATCCTAGAGTGGTGGTCACCGTACTCACTGTGAATGCAGACGATGCAACAATGCAGCATGGTGACCCACACCATGGCGACCTAGTGATGCTTCTTTATCATTAGCCTATGCGATAATTCTTCTTAAGATAAAATAGCTATCTACCCGATAGCACACAATAATCTAGGACAGGTATAGATGCATGTCAGATGCATAGATAACTGACATATATGTAGATATCAATCTCGCTCGTCTCTAGCTTGGAATTGGATCTTATGTAACTTTGTCACGATACGATACAAATTCACTATGTCTACAATATATTATCACTAGCAGCCTTTAACAGTCCAGTCCTAAACACCCTTACCGAGGAAGTTTAAGCCTACTTTGCTAAATCCTAAGTCGAAAAATTCCAACAAATTTACACCCCAGAAGAGTCATCTAATAGCAAGTCAGAGTACCTTCTATCACTTTTTAGCCCACCAACACCATAAAAAAGAGCGTGACAGCTCCGACGCATGACTGAAGTTAACATCATGTAAAAAGATTTATACTACATTGATCGAAACGTGTATACGCCATGAAAGTCTTGGCGCTTACGTCATTTTGGTCGCGTGAAAACGGTCCCTAATATTAAGCGTTCTAGCGCAGTTTGTTTTAATAGTATGTTAGATGACATAACTTAATTACAAAACGCTGCAGCGTAATGCCTTACTTTTAGTTAACAATAGATTTTTCTATTTAAGGGCCCACACATAACTGCAAATTCGCAACGCATCGCAAATATCTGCGAACTCGCACAAATGCACCTCAAGAACTATCTTCCGATCCGATTCGCAGTGTGCGACGCCGCATCGCATCGTAGTTATGTGTAGGAGCATTTAAATTTTCATACTGCGGCACGGGCTAGATATGAAAATCGTTTCTTAAGAAGTGAACCCCAAAAAATATTAATATTGTTCTAAATACCATTACTAAATCAATCAATCCCTTATATGTATATATATCTCCACATTTGCACCTTACACTATAAACAACAAAATATTTTATAACTATGAACCGCTGAGCCGCTGACGTTAAGACTCCACATACCCTCGAAGAAAGTTAGAACTATACAAGTTTTAATACCCGTGGCTTTGCTTCTACATTATTGATGCGCTAATTTAGCGATACTTTGTGTTATATGAACTGTTGAGGAATGTTTGAAAGACTGCAGAACAAGTTTCTTTAGCGATAGTTTCCAAGATTTACCTGTTTAAGCTACCAAACAATAAACTTATTATCTTTACTATAGTATATCTATACATCTAATACTATTTGAAATATTAAAATAACCACTTTTTACTAAATGCATATGTATGTCTACACCGTACATGTACCAAAAATGTAGCTAAAAAAATTTTTGTCTGTCTGTCGGTCTGTTTGTTCCGGGTAATCTCTGGAACGGCTGGACGGATTTTGACGGAACTTTCACTGGAAGGTAGCTGATGATCCAGGGAGTAACTTAGGCTACTTTTTTAGACTAACTTTGTCCCGCGGCGTTACTCGCGGTACAACAATAATAGCGGGTAACACCGCGGGGATCAGCTAGTATAAAATAAATATTTCAGTTATCTGACACACCTTGGCACCTAGCTTCAAACTAAGCAGAGCTTGTACTACATCTAGACAGACTGTTAGAATACTTATATACTTTTGTCATATTATACCTACACTAGCAGACCCACTCAACCTTGTTTGCGTCTCCTATTGCCCGTAGTATGCTAATTTTCCCCCGTTTTTGTAACATTCTTCGTTGGTGCTCCGCTCCTGTAGGTCTTAGCCTGATTATATATATAGCCTTCTTCAGTAAATGGGCTATGTAACAGTGAAAGAATCAAACAAACAAACTCTTTAGCTTTATATTTTAGTATAGATAGAAAATACCAAGCCTCTAAAACAAATATTTGCAGACTACGCAACCACTTGATCTGATAATCGGCTCGAAATCTCAATCACAGCAATTTTATATGCTACCACTACGCCAATAAAGCTATAGTATAAACTTTCATTATAAGTAAACCATACTTCAGAGAATATCGACTGACTTAACAGGCCGGCTTGATGCTACAGCCTCACAGAAATAGGTATACAGAAAGGTAGTAGAGCCACTCTGATTTCAGCACGAATGAGCCGGCTCGACCGGGGCGGTACTACCCTCTCATTCAAGATTACTGGGTGACCCGTCTCCTTACTTGCGTCCTTTTTTTATAAAAATATTCTGTAATAAAATATTACTATTGAGGAAACAGATCAAATTTTAAAAAAATAACCTCATTTACGAATGCACTTGTTCTCCTCTAAAATGAACCGAGAAATTTCTTGCCAACTTTTCCTCAAACAAACTCTGCATTTAAAAACAGTCGCTAAGTATTCTTTTCAATTTTTTCTAAATCAATATTTATCGTTTGACGCTGCAAGTAGCATCAAACACAGATCCTTATTCAGATCGAACTCGTGCCAAAACCTGGATCTGACGTAATAGTAGAACTTTGGTAAAACTAATATTTAAGAAAGTGTTATTCAGTTTTCTGATTATAAATGCATAATAACAGCCCAGTATTTAAATTTTGGGGTATTAGTGCCTCGGAGAAGACGTGCCAAGCTATCGGTCTGTGCCTGATCTCTCAATGGTTGATTTAGATAGCCATCGGATTTAAGAGTGAGGGAAGAAAGAGTGCACCAGTGTTTGCGCACACACTTGACCGTGGAAGAGCCACGCTTTGGCATGAATGGGTCAGCTCGACCTTATATATAATCTAAATATAAAATCGAATAATCTTTCTTTGCAACGATAGCTTCTGCTTTCCGGTGGCCGCCATGGCCAAAATCATCTAGGAGTACATCATCATGATCATTACAAACTTTGAAATCATTTTTAAGCATAAATCTTTTTAAACGTATGTAAAACTTACTAACTATAAGTATTTACAAACAAAAAAAATAGAGAAAATAAATCCGACTGCGTCAAAAATATCTCACCATGATCCTACCGTAGTACAATTGCACACCACTTGGGTCAATCCTCCGCTTCTCGCATTCAGCTTCTGCTAGCCTTCGCAAATCATTGCTCCACCTGGCCTGTGGACGTCCTACACTACGTTTCCTGAGACTAAAATTATTAATAACTTTAAATAAAACTGAAAAGCAAAAAACAAGTTTAGTCAAGTAGTCTTTCTCCTCTTCCTCAGCCTACTGCCGTCCAATACTGAACGAAGCACTCCCTCAAAGAGCGCCAACCATCCTGATCTTGGGCAGTCCGCATCCATTCTTTGCTAGCTATTTTCTCAAATCACTACAGCATTAAAATACTTTTATTAGCAATACTTATATTGGCTAGTAATAATAATATACGAAAAGCAAATTCTTGGAATATATTGACTGCAATAGTCGGGGCCTATTTTGATGATGATTTTAGTCTAACTTGTTAAAGGGTCCCGACTGTTGTCTGGTTATCAGAATTTTTACTTTTAACTATTTTGTTGAGAATTGAATGTTACTTATGACGTTTTGGCTATCAAATCTCATAAGGAGTATTCACGAAACAAATGAGTAGCACGGGAAATCATATGATCTTTCCCATCCCGTATTTAGGGGACCTGCGGAAATATACGAGGTACCGGTCGACATTGGGTAATTTCCGCCGTCCGAAGGATTCAGGCGGGTTTCTCATTATACATGTGTGGGTCGGCGTTCAAGGAATCAACTTACTTCTTCAGAAATGTTCGTTTAAAAATTTAAATTTGAAAATACACTCATTGTTGACTCATTGTACCGTTGCCGAAAAAAGGAAACAAATTGACTCTTTCATTTTTAATCGCACCTTAAAACGTTCTACTCTCTCTCTCTACACATTTCATTACAACTTGTTAGTACTTATATTTGACAAAAGATAAAATCATATTTCATTTCTACATCCTTATAGGATTTAAGTATTCTTAATAGGGTAGTTGACTGTATCGTAAATAAATACCGATGTCTCCTTCATTAAAACGAATATTAGAAAACGCCTCGAAAAATATTTATTTATTACATTTTAATTTCAATTACAAATTTTAATCAAATAAACATTGTAATATATTGCTAAATTGAGTAGTGTAAAACAGTGACGTCACAAGCCAGTACTTTTTCATACAAAGTTATCGTTTTGGCAGGTGATAAAAATTAACTGATTTGACTAAGGTGTCAATTCCCTATTCGTAACCACATAGAATACCCCGCCAAATGTTATCAGAGAGGATTTATGTGTAGCGTGTCCCAAACTTGTCTATACCCACCTTAACTCCTATAATTGAATACATTGGTTGACAATTGTCACATCACTTAATGTGTTCCGAACTAAAGTTTTATTGTACAAGTTGATACAATGCTGAACACGTTCCACCCATCTCAGGAGCTTTGTTGAGTCGAAGTAAAATTTTATCTTTTCAAACAATAAAATTAAATGCTTTGTGGCTTTTGGGATAAGTGGTTGGTGGGTGGTGGTGTGGTTTGTGGAGTTGGGTTTCATAAAACTGCTACAGAATTTAAAAATAGTTTTTTATAACCATCCGCAGTGTACCAGCTAAATACATACGACTAAAATCACCAATTTCGAAACAGCTGTTTTGGACAGAAGATTCAATTGCAAATATACTTGTATTATGTGCTACCGGGGGAGAGCCACGCTTCGGCATGAGTAGGCCGGCTCGACCGGAGTGATACCACGGCCTCACAGAAAACCGGTGTGAAATAGTGCTTGCGCTATGTTTCACCGAGTGAGTGAGGATACCGGAGGCCCATAACCCAAACCCCACCCCCTATCTCCCCTCCCTATCCCCCAAAGGCCGACAACGCACTTGTGACACCTCTGGTGTTTGCAGGTGTCCATGGGCGGCGGTAATCGCTTACCATCAGGCGATAGGACTGCTCGTTTGCCCGCCTATTCCATAAAAAAAATATGTATTTAATTATAAAGACCAGTAATGCAATCTATATAATTAAGTATAAGGTGAATCAATACATCCTTTTCAACTCAACACTTCAGTATTTGCATATTTAATTATTAATATAATACATACTGTCTCGTTTACGCAGTGTTTCTGAGCTTGGATGTTTTTTATGTATAATAAATAAATAAAATAAATATTTCGGACATCTAACACACAAGGCCATCTATCCCAAGTTAAGCAGAGCTTGTATTACATATATACTTTTTTTGTAAATACATACATACTATACATAGAAAACACCCAAACTCCGAAACCAATATTTGTAGATCATACAAACATTTGGTTCGACCCGGGAATCGAACCCGAGACTTCATGATCAGCAGTCACACACGCCAACCGCTAGACCAACGAGGCAGTCAATATATATGCATTTACAAAAAAATAGTATACATATACATGTATACTATTTTTTTGTCTAGTATGAATACTCATATCAGTTGTCTAGCACCCATAGTACAAAACCTGACCTGATGACGTTGTGTATATTTAGATATCCGATATATTTAATAAAAATATTTAATTATAAAAATCACAAAAGAGACTTAACTAACTCTAGCACTTCATAAAGCTGTCACCAAACCGTTTAGAAACAAGTTTACTACGAAAAAAAATTATAATAAAATATTACCTATCATTTCCTACACCCATTTACATCCAGTATTCAATCAATAACACTCCGCTCAAATAGAAAATCCTTTGATATATTTTTTTTAATTTTTTGTAGCGTGCAACAAAGGCATGTTGCAGCTAAATCATATAAATGATCGTGGAACAGGGTGACAACATGCAGACGTTCTGAGATATGTCCGTTACTAAACTAACAGACATCATATTTATAAACACTTGAGTGTTGTGTGGTGTAAAGGATAAATGGAAGCGGGGATAAAAAATTTACTTTGATTTAAGGTAAAAAAATTTTGCGATAATTACACTCTGATGAATTTCTCATATTATTATTAAATTTTATTACAATTGATGCATTAGATATAGATTTTACATTTTAATCAATAAATGTAAGTCTTGAGTTAAGTTTACAAATAGTATTCTCAAAATAAAGATTCAAAAAGACACCTATGGTGACAATGCCATGGACTAAAAGATGAAAATGTTATCTAGAATCCAATTCTTGAAAATGAGTTGTTATTAATTTAACTAGAATCCATAATTCGTAAAAAGTTTGAAGGTTGGTCGTAACAAATTCATTTGGACCAATGTTTTTATATTTTCAACCAGTTTTTTCTATTGAGTATTCTACATGTTATAACAATATATTTGCCTGTAATCTAACATAGCTTCATATGCTTATTCGAATTATGACGTCATTAAAAGAAAATTTTGGAGAAATATAACGATATTTCTTATAAAATGCGAAATCTCTTGACTTGCACCATACCTAACGTAATAAACGATGCAAAGCAGCGCATAAATATTTGTGTGAAGTATAAAAAATGTGTTTCTGCTCCCAAAGACACCATGCACATTCCCTTTGTTCACATATTTCTTAAATATAACAGTCACAGTTTAAACAGTTTAATGAGGCATAAAAAGTTATGGTACAAAACAAATATTTTAATATGTTAAAACTAGCTAACCCGCGCAACTTTGCTTGCTACCTTTTAAAATGATTAGTGGTAGCGTGATATTGTTAAAGCTTTCTTCATAAGTGAACTATTCAACATTCAACACAAGTAACAACAATTTTTCAAAAAAAATGAGAACGAAGCAGTACTTTATGAGATTACCGTGTTAAACCAAAGAAACAAACTTTTAAGATTTCTAGTATTAGTACAGATTACATCAAGACACAATAAAATTGTTCGTATAATAATAAAAAAAGTAAATTTGACGAAAAAGGCCAGATTTGTGGAATGAACATTCTTGGGTTTTGCTCCGCGATAATGCGCCTTCGCACAAGTCTATCATTGCGAACGAATTTTCGATCAAACACTCAACAAATACCATCGAGCAACCACCATATTCACCAGATATGACTTCAGCCGATTTTTTTCTTTTTTCTAAACTCAAATTAACACTTTGCGGCACCCGTTTTCAATCGGTAGAAGAAATAAAGAAGAATACGCAGCGAGAACTAAACTCAATTCCGAAAACAGCGTTTAAAAAGATTTGATGATTGGATTATTCGTTTCTGAAGGAGCATACTTTGAAGGCGATGAAATAAATTTGAATGAATAATTAATAATTTGTGTATTGTTGATCTTTTCCCGGTACTTTCTTGACAGAATAGTAAATAGAAAACACCCAACTCCGAAACAAATATTTGCAGATCAAACAAACATTTAGTCCGAACTCCTCCTTTTTTTACTCCACTTTGCTATCGTATTCTGTTAGAGAGTGCCAGACTGGAAGCCCAATGATGCAGAAGCATCTCAACTGACCGCCATAGTGTGGGTTACCAAGCTGCATTGTTGCATTGCCTGCATTCGCAATGAATATAGTGACCAATACTCTTGGGTTCATGCTTTCCCTCAGACAGAGTAGAGTCACTTTGGCAGGCTCATATACTCGTATATAAAAAAGAGATTTAAAACACATAAAATACATGCAACTCGTATAAAAATACCAGTAAAGATATAACACACTTTAATATGACGTCAACAATTCTAATTCTTCAAACAAAAAAGCTCATAAAATTCTAACGACTTTAATTCTACATTCGCAGTTTATCAGCCGTAAAATAGTTTGTACCGGATTCTTTACGGGTTGTCCTACAAAACTGTAACGAGTCACTTCACTCGTCTCTAATGTTACCCCTTGAAGTGACCGTAAACTGGCATTTTTACCCTCCATACTAAGCCTTAATAGCCTCCCACACACGCTAAAATAACCATTATATGTCATGCAAATATGGTCTAAATTTGCTTGCATATCAGCATGATAGAGGAGTCCTACGACCTCCATAAAAGTAAAAGATAAGTCCCGATGCATATTTATGGTTCAACTTTTTTTAATACTCTTGAAGGGATCTTTTTAAAAGATTTATGTGTGATACTGATATATTGTCGATTTATACACGACTGCTGCTCAGATTATGATAATAGAAATAAATAAAAAGGAATTTCTTTGTAATTATATTTGACCGAGTAAAAGCTGTTGATGGTTAATATTAGTGATTGTTATTTGAATTTATATTTATAATAATATAGCAGACCAAAACCCATAGTGCAATGAATGTGTTGTCCAATTAGAGCAAAAGATACTACTAATGGCAGCAGAAATCCCAAATCGCCAAGCTGCAGCAATGCCACGTTGATAAATTTGCCTTAATCGAATGGCCACGGCGTGGGGTTTTATTCCCAGAGACAGAAGCATTCATAATTGTTATTCAAGATCAAGTCATTGATACCCGAAACTACCAAAAGCACATAATACGTGCACAAAATATACCCACAGACTCTTGTAGACGCTGCCATGCCTGTTCTGAAACCATTCAACATATAACCTCAGCTTGCTAATCTCTAGTTCAAACAGACTTCAAACACTGACAAGACCAAGTAGCCACCATAGTTCACCCACACCTTGCCCATTAACATCAATTTGAAGACAAAAATATACCCTATTACAAATATGAGCCGGAAACAATACTAGAAAGCAAAAACCTCAAAATATACTGTGACAGAACTATCCTAACTGGCAAGATCATTCATTTCAACAGACCAGATATCACACTTCACGATAAAGTAAACAAAACTATATATCTCATAGACATAGCGGTCCCGAACACCCATAATATTCAATTTACAATAGCCGAAAAACTTACCAAGTATCAAGATAGAACTGAAAAGGCAAACTGAAACTGAAAAGGAAAAGCAGTAAATATCCATATAGTCTCAATAGTAATATCCGAAACCGGAATAATACCTAAAACCCTTTAAAATAGTTTAGACATTTTAGAAATGCCACAACACTTATTACACTTGCTTAAAAAGCAGTTTTATTAAACACGTGTAGACTTACTCGAAAATTCCTCACCAAATCTTTAAGTTTATCCATATACACTGTTACTTAAACCTGATTACACTTGGCTACGGCCCGTGCAATCAGAAAAATAATACCCCATTCAGGGAGATTATTAAAATGAAAATAAATAATAATATAACGGTAACTTAAAGCTTAAAGGTACAATTGGCGGCCTTACGCCCGAAAGCAATCTCTTACAGACAATATTATTCATCAATTTCCGTACAAAGACAACATCACAGTAGACTTATATCAAGACTAGATTTTGTTCGCGGCTCCGACCGCGTGTGTTGGTTATCGCGAGAAAAAGTAGCTTATGTCCTTCCTCAAGAATCAAACTGTATCCATACTAAATATCATGAAAATCGGTGCAGTGGTTAGCCGTGAAAGCGAGACAGAGTTACTTTCGCATTTATAATATTATAGTATGGATTTCTAAAGAGACTTACATTGACTACGGATCAACATCCATTAACTTCAACCGACCTTAGAACTTATCCATTTCACTCACATAATAGCAATCCCATTTAATAGAAATACGACTCTTTTGACAAATCCCTTCTTCAAGTGATACTATAGAGGCCCTTGGTTTGTAAAAGTCATGTAACTATTTTACATTCAAGCCTTTTGTTGGCGAAATGCTCGGGAATTGAATTGCTGACTTAACGATCCCCTCTTGACAGTTTTGGGAGCTAAAAGTATTTTATTACAGTGTTACAACATGGTTGAGAGTATAAAAAATACGTATTGTTAAAACGTAGAGCATCTCTTACTTATTCTTTGCAGAAAACTATTGTTTCAAGTCTGCTGGACTAAATTAAATAAAAGTCGAGGTTGTTTCCTTGGTTTTATGGGCTAATTTCAGGAAGTACTGGTTCATCTACGATTATGAAAAATCGTTTATTCCAGTAAATGGCAAGCGCATCAGCGAGCTCAACAAAATAACTCCTAATTCTGATCACAGTCAGCCAAACACGGCTGTGAGGCTATATATTGATACGTGTTAAGGGTCGATAATTTAAAGTGTTTGAATAATTGGATTTATGACATTTCTTTTTATATAATAATAGCTGACCCATGCAACCTCGTTTGCGTCTCCTATTGCCCGCAGCCTAATAATTTTCCCACGTTTTTGTCTTAGCGTGATGATATGTAGCCTATAGCCTTCCTCGATAAATGGGCTATCTAACACTAAAATAATTTTTCAAATCGGACCAGTGGTTCCTGATTAGCGCGTTCAAACAAACAAACAAACTCTTTAGCTTTATATATTAGTACAGATTTGCACACCGCATAATGTGGTATGGCATAGTGTACCTCTAAAATAACCATAAGATCTGTATTTAACCTGTGTTGTCGCAAATAAATGATTGATTGATTGATGATTTTGAGAAATAAACCTTCTGACGTGTAAAAGAGACTTTATTAATAATACTTTTAAACTCACAAAATTACTACGAATAACAATCCTTATTTGTCGCCGAGGTCGTTAGGTTAAACACTGATATCACTCCAATATTTCTCACACTGTAGCTCAAACTGAACTGCACTGCTGTCATTGAAGTGCCTTTAATATTCAACGCCACAGCAACTAGAAACTTCGAGTCGATTTCTTGACGACGTTACACCGGACGGAACATCTTGAACATGACGTTTCAATCGATCCATATTTGATTTTATGTTTATTGACGTAAGGATAATTATTCTGTGACTTTCTGACGTTTGACTTCCTCTCAAGCGTTGTACTAGAATATTCTTTCTTCGCAACAATATTACGAATATGTATTGTTAAGGGTAGGAAGCGAACCCTCAATTCCTCTTAACAGTCAAAGTCACTACTCCCTAGTCTAACAGACTCACCAATAGCTAAAATATCATATAAGATAAACAACAAAAACCATTGAGAAACTCTCGAAGTCGGATAATCATAGACTTCCTCCAAACAAATATATTGGACAACGACACAAATATTAAATAACCGACATTTCTTATATAAAGCAATTTCATCCAAGACAAACTTCACGCTTGCCTAACAATAATTAATATATAGTTATCGTCACAAAATTATACGATCGGAAAAATAAGATGGTAGACTTCAGAAATATCGGTTTCTCATAATACTAGCACACAATATCGTACATTGTGTCTCAAGGCTGAAGATTACGTCCTTTTGAGGTCAAGACCTTACCACAGTAATAACCTCGAACACGGAAACTATAACTGTTACAGCCACAACAGGACAATTTCGGTATATTGTTTCGTTGGTAAACGGAAATATCACGAGATAATTGCTATGCATAATGTCATATAGTATTCTATCATAGGTAGTATTTTTTTGAAAGAGGGTGGGTATTACTACTTTTGTAGCGTTTTTTTAAAGAGGTACACACACAAAAACACACATACACACATGCACGTACATACGCATGCATGCTTTGTTATAATAATTTGTCAAGTTTAGATATAATTTTGTGCTTTTTCTTGCTTTTTATTGTTTTGCCTAAAATAACATGTATTCAAACTGATATAACGCTATTGTCACTTAAATAAGCGGAAAGTTACTAACACCTGCAACACCGTCTTTACTAGCGCAAATGTTAGAGAATCCCACAATGTATTGAATGTACTTATATCAATAAAGAATATTATTATTATTATTGTACTTGAGTGTATTTTGTTTAAACATATGTATCTATACAAATAAATAAAATTGGAGTGTCTGTTTGTAATATTAAAATAACCGCTTTTTACTAAATGCATATGTATGTATACACGGTACATATAACAAAAATGTAGTTAAAAAAATTTTTGTCTGTCTGTCTGTCTGTCTGTCTGTCGGTCTGTCTGTCTGTTTGTAATCCCGGGTAATCTCTGGAACGGCTGGACCGATTTTGACGGGACTTTCACTAGCAGGTAGCTGATGAACCGGGGAGTAACTTAGGCTACTTTTTATAGACTAACTTTGTCCCGCAGCGTTACTCGCGATACAAAAATAACCGCAGGTAACACCGCGGGGCTCAGCTAGTATTTAATAAAGGCCCATCCCAAGGTGGTTCAACGACCTAGTAAAGATGGATGCCATTGGATTCAGGAAGCACAGGATCGGTTGTCGTGGAGAGCCTTGAGGAAGGCCTATGTCCAACAGTGGACAACGCTTAGTTGAAATGATGATGAAGATGATATTTAATGTATAAATATTTTTATCAGTAAAAGAGGCATCTGACACATGCAAAGTTTTATCGATGAA
The DNA here is from genome assembly GCA_905220595.1 of Spilosoma lubricipeda. Classification (NCBI taxonomy): domain Eukaryota; kingdom Metazoa; phylum Arthropoda; class Insecta; order Lepidoptera; family Erebidae; genus Spilosoma; species Spilosoma lubricipeda. Next base: position 3,587,113 of record HG992296.1, read on the forward strand.
AGCTTCAAACACTGTATGCTTTCATTAGTTCTTATAGTCTAACAGCCAATCTAAGTTTAGGTTGCACATAATAAACTTTTACAACTACAGAAATTACATGAAATAAAATTAGAAAAGAACAATAGAAATCGAACTATGAATTGTAAACAAACAAATACATTTATATTTTAGAAATAGCTGCCCCGCGGTGTTACCCGCGGTTATTGTTGTACAACGTTAGTCTAAAAAAAGTAGCGTAAGTTACTCCCTGGATCATCAGCTATCTGCCAGTGAAAGTCCCATCTAAATCCGTCCAGCTGTTCCAGAGATTATTATATTATACTATTATTATTATATTATTACCCAGAACAAACTGACAGAACTGACTGACTGAACAAACAGACTGACAAAAAAAATTTGAACTACATTTTTGGTATATGTATACATATGTATTTAGTAAAAAGCGGTCATTTTAATATTACAAACAAACACTCCAATTTTATTTATTTGTATGGATAGATTTCCAAACTGAAAGTACGAATTCTTTTCACGACTTTGGATCTTTGTTATTTTCACAATATATGTTGTGATTGTGACCATAAAATAAATAACTGCAATATATAGCTCAGTATTGTTTCATAGCTATATAAACAGCGTTTGGTTTGATACTTTATTCTTGTGTAGTCAGCTTGTATTGATCTACAAAGTCTTTATTAGAACTACTGGTCGATACTAAAACTGGTAAATAAAATTTCGGGATTTTATGGTGAATAGTGTGAAAGTGGACTTTATTGATAGCTTTTCTAGTTGGAAAACAATACGACTACACGGATAAGTTAAGTATAGCTATGAAACGGCCACACTGAGATGAGAATTTGTTAGTCTTCTTTATGGAACCGGCGTCACCCCATAGTGGCTATGGACTTCTGCAAATCAAAAGACAATAGCACTCACACATTCTCACTTGGCGTATAGAAATGATGATACCGGCTTAAGTATAGTAGACCAAACTTATTTTCTAATGAGTTGCCTTCCAGCAATGGACTGCTAAAGGCCAAGGGTAACACGGTACGGAATAGCTCTACCCTATGCGTTCCCCTCTAACAAAGTATAAGCCAAAATTAAACTACACGTTACACTGGTATGATTTAATTGTTATGTGTGAGTACGTGTATGAGCTTAAAGTGTGCATGTGTTAAGCCTCCCGCAAAAAATGATAGACTCTTTAGTCGAACGCCTAGACCGATCGTGCCTCTCTATCGCTTGTTCCGCGCTCTCGCTTGCACATTCGTCTCAGGAAGGTGACAATGAGTTACGTAGCGTGACTGATGAGTGGCGTTCATCGATTTATAAAACGTTATCACGTCAAAAGACGCTACTCCCCCCCCCCCCCCCCCCCGTTAGCCGTTAAAGATCTGTCTACTCGTTTGTCTTAATTTCCGTGAAAAAATCCAGTACAGATGTTGATCCACTTCACCACCAATAGTCCACAATCAAAACGTAATAAGTAAACACGTAATACTCCTCTCGGTCACGTATGTATAGTCCCAGCACGTTGGTGCCATATATTCGTGTATTGACTTCTCCAGAGGTCAATGAAATGTTTGCGATAAAATAAAAACTTACGGACAATTTAGAAGGAATTGCTGTATATTGGTTTAGGGCATAAGGTTATAGTGGTGCATTATGGAGACGTTCGACTATTCAGGATGGACGAGGAAGGTCGCTTTATTTGGTTTGTTGAGGTGGGTTCTGTAGAGTTCAAAATACAGAGAGATTAGGATAATAGTCTACAGTCCTTACTGTCTACTTATATATATAACTAGCTGAACCCCGCGGTATTACCCGCGGTTATCGTCGTACTGCGAATAACGCCGCGGGACAAAATTAGTCTAAAAAAAGTAGCCTAAGTTACTTCCAGGATCATCAGCTACCTATTAGTGAAAGTCCCGTCGAAATCGGTCCAGCCGTTCCAGAGATTACCCGGAACAAGCAGACAGACAGACAGACAAAAATTTTTTTAACTACATTTTTGGTATATGTACCGTGTATACATACATATGCATTTAGTTAAAAGTGGTTATTTTAATATTACAAACAGACACTCGAATTTTATTTATTTGTATAGATAAGTTTTGGCCTCACATACAATGCTTGTTCTATTTCTCTTTGTTTTTGTCCAGCACAGTTGCTTTCCTTTATAGGTTGTTATGACACCCACGAAAAATAAACACAAAATTTTTTTTTTTTAAACTACTTAAAAACTGCGAAACTGATAAATGGAAGGATATCAAGGATCTCGATAGAACATTCTTATTTTTTTTATGTACGGCTCTGCCAAAATGACTATACTCTGCCTGATGGAAAGCATAAGCAGAAGCCAAGAATGGTGGTAAATAAATAAATAAATAAATATATATTTAGGACAACTAAGCACACAACGCCATCTAGTCCCAAGATAAGCAGAGCTTGTGTTATGGGGTACTAGACAGCTGAGACAAATAAATATATACTTTTTTTTTGTAAATACATACATATTATAGATATTAAATATACTCATTGTGAATGCAGACAATCCAACGATGCAGCACGGTGATCCACACTATGGCGGTCTATTGAGATGCTTCTGCATCTGCTTGGGCCTCCGGTCTCGCACTCACCAACGAAACACTAATAAATAAATAAATAAATATTTCGGACGTCTCATACACAATGCCATCTAGTCCCAAACTAAGCAGAGCTTGTATTATGGGTACTAGACAACTGATATAAATACTTATATACTTTTTTTTTTGTAAATACATACATACTATAGATAGAAAACACCCAAACTCCGAAACAGATATTTGCAGATCATACAAACATTTGATCCGACCCAGGAATCGAACCCGAGACCTCAAGAACAGCAGTCGCGTACGCTACCACTGCGCCACCGAGGTAGTTTACAGCGCACACTACAGCACGATCGCTGTCATTGATCTTCTGTGCGAGGGTAGTACCGCCCCAGTTGATCCGGCCCGTTCGTGCTGAAATCAGCGTGGCTCTACTACCTATAAATATCTTATTTCCTATTAGGACTGTTTTTATTGTAGGACCTGAGTTTCTAGTGTTAATTAATCCTTGCTGAAGTTCAGGTTTTGATTCTCATCTCAAATTGTTAATATGCTTGTAAAAGCTTCACCTGTATGTTTATTTGTTTGCAACCGACAACGTTTGTGAGTATGTTTTTTATTTTATTTTTACTATATTTCTTTAATAGTGAACACAATCATTTGCTCTATTTGAATAAAATGCATAAATAAGTATAATTTGCTTCGATTTGAGATAGTCCAACCATTATTCAAGGATACTAAAAACGTGACTATCTTTATATATATAATTCTTCTGTGAGTGTGTATGTCACTGAACTACTCTCAAACGACTGGACCGATTTTGATGAATTTTTTTGTGTGTGTTCAAGGGGATCTGGGAATGGTTTAGATTCACAATTTTGTCCGCTGGACAATGTTTTTTTATTAATTTTTAATTTATTAGTAGTTATGGCAAAACGACGTTTACCGGGACAGCTAGTATCGATATAAAACCATTAACAATGTCTATTAACTCATTCATACCAGTTACAATTATTGATTATATTGTATGGTTTCATCCCACAGTACAAGATTTAGAGCTGACAATATAATTAATTTTATAGAAAGCTTTGATTATTCGCTCCTACTCGTAACTATATAGTCAGTGAGACGCAGGTGGTTAAATGAAAGCTTTAGATGTAGAGGTACCAACAGCAGATTCAACGTATCAGAAGGGATTTTTAACATTCACTAAGATCGAAATATGAATACATCTTTATCCTTAGTAATAATATAAATTTGAAAGTAACTCAGTCTATCTGTCTGTCACGCTTTCACGACTAAACCGCTACACCGGTTTCAATTAAATTTGTCATGAAAATACTTTGATTGCACTAGTATAGTATAAAATTTTAACAAAAGTAAAACCGACTTCAAGGTTTGACTGGTTTTCTCTTAGTTGCCATTATCAGATCTTAGTGTCCTTATCATGGTACTACCGTTGAGATATATTGTTTACTAGCTGAACCCCGCGATGTTACCCGCGGTTATTTTTGTACCGCTAGTAACACCGCGGGACAAAGTTAGTCTAAAAAAAAGTAGCCTAAGTTACTCCCCGGATCATCAGGTACCTGCCAGTGAAAGTCCCATCAAAATCCGTCCAGCCGTTCCAGAGATTACCCGGAACAAACAGACAGACAGACAAAAATTTTTTTAACTACATTTTTGGTATATGTATCGTGTATACATACATATGCATTTAGTAAAAAGCGGTTATTTTAATACTACAAACAGACACTCCAATTTTATTAATTTGTATAGATATAGATGGCATGTAAGAGAAATCGAGTCGAACCTTGAAGTCGGTTTTATTTTAGTTAAAATTTTACTTGTTTCATTAAGTATCGTTCTAGGTAGCAATTGATGATAGTAGGAAATCTCAACTAGGTGGTTATAATGCTGTTCAGCTTATCTTTAAAAAAAAACAGCCTTGCAGGGTTACGGCTGAAATGAAAAGAAAAAAGCAAAACAGATAAGGAAGAAAATACTGTGGCTCTTTGTGCGGGGTATTTTAAACAAAAGATTTACGTTTCTTACGAACCCTCTAGCTAAATTAGCATTGTACAAACGTAAACGATATTAGAAAACAAACAAATTTATGGAAATTACGTCATATCAAAGCTAAGTCTGAGGTTAAAACAAAATATTAGCTAATACTGCAAAAGAGTAGAGGCTTTGCTTTCGCGACTGTAATAAGATATTCGACGCAAAACACTTGTAACTTAACCAAGAGGCTAGCACTGGTAGTTACTACAAAGTCCTTCAACTGTGCATGGACACTCTTCTCCAGTCGTTACAGTTAATTAGAGCTATATACTCTAACTAGCTGACCCACGCAATTTCGTTTACGTCTCTTATTGCCCGTAGCGTGATAATTTTCTCCCGTTTTTGAAACATTTTTCATTGGTGCTCCGCTCCTATTGGTCTTAGCGTGATGATATATAGCCTATAGCCTTCCTCGATAAATGGGCTATCTAACAGTGAAAGAATTTTTGAAATCGGACCAGCGGTTCCTGAGATTAGCGTGTACAAACAAACAAACAAACAAATTCTTCAGCTTTATATATTAGTATAGATTAACAAAATTATAAAAAAGTGTTTGGCTTAAATTCAAACTTAAATGATAAAAGCGCTTAAAAAGCTGCTTACACGGCACTGTAGGCATAAAGTCAAACTGAAAATTTTGTTGATTTTGCCGAAATTTTACAAACTTTAATTTGACCTGACCGAGTAACTTTCTTTTAAGCATAATCCGTAGGCACTGTGCAGTCCTGTGTGCGAAATTAATACTTTGTTTTACTAATAAGATTCCCATGTAGCCGGATTCTATATATACCTTACAATTTGAATACTTTTATTCTCTATACGGCATTTTATCTATCCTACTAATATTATAAATGTGAAAGTTTGTAAGGATGGATGGATGTTTGGATGTTTGTTACTCTTTCACGCAAAAACTACTGAACGGATTTGGATGAAACTTTACAGTAATATAGCTCATACATCAGAATAACACATAGGCTACTATTTGCCGCGATAGCCGACATATACGCGGGCGGAGTCGCGGGCAACAACTAGTACTTTAATATTATAAAGAGGTTAAAATTGTGCGGTTGAAGGACGAACAATGTTGTGCATCTCTGGATGTACTGAACCGATTTTGAAATTAACCCGAAAAATTATCACAGCGATATCCCGACATATACGCAAGTGTAGCTAAATGCTAGTTAAAGTGAAAAAGTTATTTTGTTGTGCTTTATCGAGTGAATAAGGTAACTAGAGGGCCAACTCTCGAGGCCAAGTCAAACATACTTGGGTCTCAAGTTGCAAGTTCATGAGCAGCAGTAGTTACTAACTATCCTAGGACCTACTTATTATCCAATATGTATCAAAAACCTTGGTAAAAATAACTTCTGGAACAAGAAAATAAAAATAACCTTTTTTCCTATCCGTACGTAAATACCGAGAACAGATAAAATTGTAAAGTTCCATATCCGAGGAATATAACCCATTAAGGTTTCGTTTCGAACTTATTTCTAGAAAATTCGGGCAATACCGGTCGTTGAGAGGCTGGACTGTACTGAACTTTCTAAATTCTATTATCATAACAAAAGTTTCTTGTTATCGTAAGGATTTGTCCATAAGCTGTTGTTTGATGAGAAGTATTGTATATGTAATATGTTTTGGAACGAAGTTCCTTATGGGGTGTTGCGGAGGGGTACCCTAGTCGGCAAAAAACGTCCGTAGCGTAACATTGACTCGTCGCAACGGTAGCGTATGCGAATGCTGTATTTGAGGTCTCGGAAATAGAAATAGGATACATTTTAATTGAAAAAAACGCGAAATTCTTAAATGATGGTAACTTGATTCATATGTTAATAATATATCAGTACCTGAATGACTGAGCTTTGCTAGGTTTTTTTAAGGTAAATTTTCAAAAAATGAATCCTAGCTAGATCCAATTACCGCCCGCTGCATGCTAAATTTCATGAAAATCGTAAAATCGTTTAAGCTGTTTCCGAGATTTAGATTACAAATACAAGAATTGCTCGTTACTTGTTACTTTACTCCTTGATAAGAACTGAAAATTAAATAATACATTTATTTGTAAATCTGCCCTCACTGCGCAGTTACACGGATAAAGAGCGATGGAAACTGTGCGGCGTAGGACATGTTTTATTGAATTAAACCACGGTCATACTGCTAGCGAGAAACTATCTCACCCAATAACACCAACAACAAAAGTGTATGTTATAAATATATTACTGTAAATAAGTACTTTCGATAGCCCACGACATCGTCAGTCAGGGCACGCAGACAAGACTAGATAGTCTTCAACAGCATGTCTTAAGAACCATTACTACACCTAGTTTTCGTAAACTTGGGTTTTCAATTAGCACAGCAACTGATATCCGTCTGATGACGGATTAAGAATACGGAATGTCACGCCTCTAACTATCTCGTAGGTGTTACGTAACACGACAATATTGCAAAGAAGAAAAAAGTCTGTGTGTCAGCTCCGACGCACGACTGAAGTTTACGTCTACGTGGCGTGGCTCAACAAACTTACACGTATTTGAACGTTGCGCACTAATTATTACTGCGATAAATAAACACGCTATCGCCATGAAATTCTACCTAATAATAAGCGTTCTAGCTTTATTTGTTAGTGACAAAGCCTTGCAGCGAAACGACTCACTTTTAGTTTAGTAAACTCCAAAAAAATTGTACCAACCCGTCTAGACTCGGTCGTAAATTTAGCCAAAATCATTTTTGTAATGAGCGGTCAATATCAAGTAGTGAACTATTGATGACGATGACAATAATTCTTATCAATTTTTAGTTTAATACAATACTCGCTATAAGCGTACAGTTAGACCAATCGCTATTTACTAACAAAAGTAGTATCGCGGTCATTACCACCAGTAGGCAGAGGTCCGAGCTCGGCGTCACGTCAACTAGACGCTCTCTTTGACAAATGTACTATGAACAGTTTAAGTACAGATTAGGCCGGCGAGACGTGGTTTTACACAGATGGTTTCACAACGTGAAACTGTACTAAAATCTTGTACAGTAAACCCCTAAGTCTTTTATGTACCAAAATTGACTTAAGAGGGTTTCAACCAAATAAGTCTCAGCAAGTAGCTCCCTGCAACAGTGACTGCTGCAGTCTTATTGACGAAATCCTGATTAATTGGAGTCGGTTAAACGGGATTTGACGGTGCAAATACTTAGGAGTAACTGATCCTCTTTAGTATTTCTTGCAGAATACGAAATTCTGTTATTTTTATTTAGTTTAAGTCTTGATCATGTAAAATGAGCAAAAAATTGATTAGAATAAATCTGTTTTTTTAACCGTCATTTGAAGTATTAAATTCAACGTCCTACGGTTATAACTTAGATTTCAATGTAGCCTTTTTTCACTTGGTCTATTTTACTTCCAGATGGTCTAAATTTTTCATAGATGGTAGGGACTATTCATTTTCTTAAGACAAAATCAAGCTAGCATTAGAATATATATAAGTGGTAGTAGAGCCACGCTGATTTCAGCACGAACGGGCCGGCTCGACCGGGGCGGTACTACCCTCGCACAGAAAATCAACGTAAAATGACAGCGATCATGCTGTCCTGTTTCGTTGGTGAGTGCGAGACCGGAGGCCCAATGATGCAGAAGCATCAATAGCCCGCCATGGTGTTGGTCGCCATGCTGCATTGTTACGTTGTCTGCATTCGCAGTATGGTGACCACCACTCTTGGATTCTGCTTATGCTTTCCATCAGGCAGAGTAGTCATTTTGGCAGGGCCAACGATAAATAAAAAATAAAAAAAATATATAGTATAAACGGTAATTATGTATGTCACTAACACGTGTAGCTATGTAAATGATAGTTCATAAGTATATATTTGATTCAATTTTACTTAATATACTTTGAAATCCCACAACTTAAATGTGTGTAAAGTGCTCTTTAAATGAAATGAATCCGATAGAAGACACCCACTCATCTTTTTATCATAACAGAAATAAATATTTTCTGACATCTGATCTGATGATCTGATCAAAACAGAAATGCATTCTCTTTTGCACCAAAATTATATGTAAACCTCGATTATAATAAATATGATGTGTATTATCATTAGATTCTATATTAATTTTGATGTGTTTCATTCATTACTATTTTTAATCGACTTCAAAAAAAAGGAGGAGGTATTCGACCGTTTCTCAAACCATTTTTTTATGTGTGTTCGCGGATAACTTCTTCGTTTATGAACCGATTTTGATGTTTCTTTTTTTAATGGAAAGGAGATGTCCCAACAGTGGTACCATGATTAGGACATTAATATTTGGTGATGGCATCCAAGAGAAATCGAGTTGAACCTTGAAGTCGGTTTTATTTTTGTTAAAATTGTACTTGTTATTACTATATTATTATTGTTCATATACTGTACTATATTATACTAATTAAAAAGGGTTTTTGTAATGACCCAGATGAATTCAACGGTTAAAAGAATGTTATATTAACACAATCATTAATATTTCTCAAAATACATTTGATTGATTGAATATTATCTTCAAATAAAGGAGACAAATGGTGCTAAGTAATAAAACTCTAACAAAAAAGTTTGTCAATCAATCGAATTGATTAATCGATCGTTCTAAAAATGTATCGATTTAAAATAGATTTGTCTAAACATGACCTTATATTGGTCAAAATTCTTTTTTTTTCTTTGCAAAACATTGTGTGTAGAAAGCCTAACCTAGTATTGTTATTTTTTCCGGCAAATATCTACAAAACCATTTTGCTAAGTGGTTCTTTGACCGAGTCGTGCGGCCACAAGATTTTTGTATCCTTGACATTTAATATGTTAGGAATGTTAACTTAATCTATAATTTGAATACATTATAAATATTATGAGAGTTATTTAGATAAGAGATATTAAAGAGATCGTTTTCTGTTTTTGACTTTAAAAAATGGGTATTTTTTCAAACTACTCGTATAAGTGATCGCGTTAATTCTCGTAAAAATGATTGTTAATATATATACAAACTATAATTTATGTAAAGTATCCCGTTTTTCGCTACTGAAACGATTGTTTATGATACATAAAAAATATCTAATTTATTCCAATACTACGTACTAATACAATTGGTTGAAGTTATCAATAATAATATTAAAAAGATTTTTAGAGTATTTGAGGTTTTAAAAAAAACATAAACGTAAACGCTGTGCCAAAAAAGCAATTTCGATAATAAAACATCTCAGAAATAATTAAAATGTAGTTTTTATTTCATTTCAACCGTTTGAACCCTGCAAAATGTTATTCTTATATTATTTTTAGAAAGTGTATATTTCACAAATGGAAAAGAAACATGAGACTTCTCAACATCCTACCCAAAACCACTGCAAAACCACTGTACCGTACACAAAGAAGTTTTTAATGACAAATATATAAGATTGCCTGTTCAAGTACTTAACAGGTCTGGTAGGCTTTACTAGCTCCATCCACTAGGACTCCCTGCTTAGATCTCCTGAGGGATTTATCTGGGATTTTTGTCCACACTCATCTCCTAAGGGATCCTTTTGAATTTTAGTAACATTTTGATTACCAGAGAATTTATTTGGGAAGTTGTATCACAACGTATACTAGGATCCCCTACTTAAATCCCTTTCTTTGGACTTGAGAGGGTTTCTTAGGACTTTTTGTCTATGCCAAGCTCATATTATTTGGGAGATTTTATCTCATATTAACATTTGTTAGAAGAAATCATTATGCAGATTATTACAATTACTTTGGAAAACTTTGTTATAAGTAAAATGAATAAAAAATAACAAATCAAATATTGTTACTGTTATTTTGATTAATTAATATAAAATGATACACAGGGGATAAAAAATAGCAATCTTAATGTAGTAGTAATATATCACTTTTTTGCTATGTGATGATATTGGATAAGCCGGTGGTCGTACTCTAATCTATACTAATATTATAAACGCGAAAGTTGGTAAGTGTCTATGGATGGGTGGATGTTTGTTACTCTTTCACGCAAAAACTACTGAACGGATTTGGATGAAACTTGACAGTAATATAGCTTATACATTGTCGCGATTACCGATATATACGCGGGTGGAGCCGTAGGCAACAGCTAGTTAAAAATATTTATGTGATGAGTGCGACCATTTATTCTGTGTCTGGGTGTAATTTATCAATCATGTGTATGTTTTTAAAAATAGATAAGTATGTATATGTTTATTAAAATTCTTGTTGTACATACTCTGCCTAACTTAGGATTAAACGGCTGTGTTTGACACATGTCAAGTAAATATAATTATTTTAAAGTTAGAATGTTTTGGCATAGATACATATTTGGGAATCACTTTATATTGTTTCATTTATTTATGACGGAGATTACAATTTTAAGCGTTAACTAATCGAGCCTTTGATTATATAAAAATAGTATGATACAGAATACAAACGTTATGACAACTATTTTAAAATATTGCCAAACTAAAAAAATAAAACGCGCCAAATGTGTTCGTTCACCGCGGCAGTTAACAATTGATTCACAACGGCGCTTGGTGCAGATCAAATCGTTAAATTAATTTATCTATACAAATAAATAAAATTGGAGTGTCTGTTCGTAATATTAAAATGAACCGCTTTTTAGTAAATGCATATGTATGTATACACGATACATATACCAAAAATGTAGTTAAAAAAAATTTTGTCTGTCTGTCTGTCTGTTTGTTCCGGGTAATCTCTGGAACGGCTGGACGGACTTTGACGGGACTTTCACTGGCAGGTAGCTGATGATCCGGGGAGTAACTTAGGCTACTTTTTTTAGACTAACTTTGTCCCGCGGCGTTACTCGCGGTACAACAATAACCGCGGGTAACACCGCGGGGTTCAGCTAGTCGCTTATAAACAGCTGTTACAAACTCTATGGTAATATATACAGCTCATGCTTTTCTCCAAGTTTATTAAAAAGTATCACTAAATTAACACCATAGGTTGTCTTTTTTTTGATACTGAATTCTTTGATTCTTGACTTAATTGAGTTCTTTGACATAACTGGGATATACTAAAATTTCATTTGAAACAGCATGGAAAAAAGTTATTTTATTTACCCATATATGATTATAATTATGGTTTCTTAACCCTTCTAGAAGCCTACTACTAAAACGTAAATATTGTATTAACAATTATTTTTGCGGGAATTAACGCGATCACTTATTAAATGGTATTACATAAAGTGCTGTTGAAATTATCAAATATATTAATTAAAACAGTCAAAATGGATGTTATACTTTATAGCTTTAAACTTTAATTTGTACTTACAACATTCGTAGCTATTGCGTAGCAATCGTAGGCTTAACACAGAATAACGATTACGAGTCTCGTAGACGGTCATTTGTTGACCCTTTAGCTTATTGTTTTCTCAAATATTAATTACTAGTTGTTGCCCGCGGCTCCGCCCGCGTGCATATCAGCTAGCCTATGTGTTATTCTGATGCTTAGGCTATATTACTGTAAAGTTTCATCCAAATCCATTCAGTCGTTTTTGCGTGAAAGAGTAACAAACATCCATACATACAAACTTTTGCGTTCATAATATTAGTATGTTTTATTTATTTAAATTAGAATTAAATACTTTAATAACAATTGTCGAAATCAAACTAACTCTCTAATGTTGTTTAAAAAATTGTCCTGACAACAGCTTTTTATCCCTTGAAATCGAGAATCCACCTCTTTAATAAAATGAGTACATTAAAAATCATGACAAAATACTTCTATACACTGAATCAAATTTCAGTTTGTACATACACTAGCCGACCCACGCAACCTCGTTTGCGTCTTCTATTGCCCGTAGCGTGATAATTTTCCCCCGTTTTTGAAACATTTTTCATTGGTGCTCCGCTCCTATTGGTCCCAGCGTGATGATATATAGCCTATAGCCTTCCTCGATAAATGGGCTTTCTAACACTGAAAGAATTTTTCAAATCGGACCAGCGGTTCCTGAGATTAGCGTGTTCAAACAAACAAACAAACTCTTCAGCTTTATATATTAGTATAGATATATTTATTTGGTAAGAGGGGTAGACCCAAAAGGTGCTGGTTTTTTGTCGAAAAAAGTGACATGCGTAAGCATGGTACCACTACCAGAGAGGTCGAAGACTGGACACAGGAGAAGAAGGAGCAGGAAAGCGGACCCTGGGCTCTAAAGTGTCAACTTTGGAAACAACCGGGTATAATGCGAGGTTGATCATGATTAAAGAGAACCCTGCATGTGAGCTATGCTAAAGACACACACACACACACACTAAAAAAAAATAGAAATATGACCCATATGGTCAGCTCCGACGGACTAAGTGACGGCGAAGAGACTAATTCAGTTACAATTGATATTCAACCTAAAGTTCTCCATAGTACAACTGTATTTGGTGCAATGAAATGAAATAACGGCGAGCGACGGTTGGTTTTATTACCCGACTGCGAAAGAATGTGGGTTTATGTTTTTCGAATGTATGTATTTATATTTCTTTCGCACGCCCTAGGCCCTAAACGGCTTTTCGTATTTTATGTGAGTGGTGTCAATATATTCGTCTTAGTCGTGAGAATGACACTAGGTACCAACATCAAAATAAAAAAAAATAACAAAATAAAAAAAACCTGAACTTAATAAAGATAGCAGATATTGACTGCCTCGTTGGTCTCGCGGTTGGCGTGTGCGACTGCTGATCAGGAGATCTCGGGTTCGATTCCCGAGTCGGACCAAACGTTTGTATGATCTACAAATATTTGTTTCGGAGTTTGGGTATTTTCTATGTATAATATGTACCTATTTACAAAAAAAAAAGTTTATGTGTATTTGTATCAGTTGTCTAGTACCCATAACACAAGCTCTGCTTAGCTTGGGACTAGATGGCGTTGTGTGTTACGATGTCCGAAATATTTATTTATTTATTGAAGCAGTCTGTTTTTTTTTTAATAATTTTACTTGTTTTGTTGCATCAAATACAAGTTCTATTCTCCGTCAGTCATCGCTTACCCATTGCGTTTGCAAAAAAACTAACAGAATAAAGATTAATATCAGTCAAAATTAAATAGCGTCTAAAATATTGTGAGCCACTTTGATTGATTTGCCCGCTATTATATAAGCATTTAGATAGTCATCAATCATAAGACCCGGTATGCGATTCCCGGCTTTTACGCATTTATCGTCAAATCACTCCTGTCACAATTAGGGGGTAAGCAGAGAAGTTAAATGGCGTTTGAAGTTTCTTGAAGTTTTTACATTTGGAAGAGATGTATAAGGTTACTTTATTTGACTTTTGTTGTAAAAATTAAAGATTTTGAATTGGTTCGGCCTATCTTAGGAAGTGTTTGCTTGTATATTAAAAAAAAAGAAGGTTAAAATTTGGCTATGGAGTTTCTTAGCTGTTTCTAAAATAATAAAATTTTATGTTTAAAATGACTGATCATGGACCTCCCACTATTGCCAACTCAAAAATAGTTAATATTAATAATATAATTATAATGCAAATAATAAAATTAATTATAATTACTTCACACTTCTTACACACGGCATTCTGATCACAAACTATCTAGCGCCTGTACCACCTGTACTGAGTGTACTTTGAAATCATGCTGCTTATACACATATTTAAATATTTCTAAATACATACATGTTATAGATAACTTAAACCCAGACACATGATGGTTCTACTAATCTCACAATTGTTTGTTCTAGGCGGGAATTGAACCCACTAAAACCAGTCAGCGTCACTAGCCAAGCCGTCCCTAAATTACCTTGAAACTAACAAACTTAAAAACTTCATCTTAAAATTTCAATTTAATCTGTTATATTAAATTGGGACAGAGATGTTTTTACCGACATCAGTATAGCAAACCAGCTGCATTGAATAAAAAGTTTCCCTATCAATCATAGCCCACATATCGGACATTCAATCTTTTTACTCACACATCTAACGGCAAATTGATTAGTGTTCCGCCATTTTATTTTCACATTAATGCGTTTTTGTTAACAAAATGGCGGACGATTTTAGTTCCATTTTAAAAGTAGTTTAATTATATAAAAATCATCGTATATTTTTATTATTTTGTTATAATTTACCTCCCAAAGTGACTCTGCTCAGTCTGATGGTAAGCTCAAGCAAAATCCAACAGTGGGGGCCACCATGCTCACCGGGAAAGCAAACAATGCAGTATGGCGTCCCACACTATGGCGGCTTAGTGAGATGCTTTTCACGCCCCGCTTAAAGGACCCGGGATCATAGTGGGAGAGAAACACGTGCGCTGGTAGTGAGTTCCAATTTTTAAAGAAGAAGAACCAAACCGTTTGGTTCGAGAGCGTATTTCTACGACTTTAAGGCGGTGGCTTCCAAGGCCTGCATGAGTTGTTCTGTAGAGGAAGGAAGAAGGTGGGATCAATTGGAAGAGCTCTTCAGAGCACTCTCCATGGTAAAAGCAATAGAGGACTGCCAAAGAGGCGATATCTCTTCGCAACTGCAAAGGCTCACGGAACTCGGTGTCATCGGGACTGTTGATAATGCGGACTGCTCGCCGCTGCAGCCGGTCGAGAGCAAAAGGATGATATTACTATTTATTTATATTACTTACTTATTATACAAGATGACGCTGTGTGTTACATGTCCGAAAATAAGTTAAAAAGAGGTAGTCTATACAAATTAATAAAATTGGAGTGTCTGTTTGGCTCTAGGGCGTGCCAAAGAAATATACATACATACACTCGAAAAATATAACCCTCCTTCTTTCGCAGTCGGGTAAAAACTCCTAGACTTGAATGTTCGCTCATGTCACGTTGAACGCACCATATGCTTTCATTTCATCAAAACTTCCGATATTCCTTATTCAATATTTTTGCATGAAATTGAAATATCGAAACGCGCTTCAATCTTATTACAGACTTGCTGAGTCGCGTGGTGTTACCCGCGGTTAACGTCGTACCGCGGGTGACGCCGCGGGGCGAAGCCAGTTTAAAAAAGCCTAAGTACGTATCAGTGAAAGTACGTCAAAATCGGTACAGCCGTTCCAGAGATTACCCGGAACAAACAGACAGACAGACAGACAAAAAGTTTTAAAAAATATTTTTGGTATATGTACCGTGTGTGTACATACATACATATGTATTTATTAAAAAGCGGTCATTTTAATATTACAAACAGACATTCCAATTTTATTTATTTTTAAAGACTAGCTGAGCCCCGCGGTGTTACCCTCGTTTGTTGTTGTATTTGTTATAAACTTTATATATTAAGTGATGTTTACCACAGTACACAAGAAGAATCGCATCCAAATCGATCAAGTCGCTTTTGAGATTAGCATGCACAAACATACAATAAAAAAGAGAAAAATCTTAAAAAGTTCGGTTCTGAGTTCTGAGTCTTTCTTTAGTAGGGGGGATTTTATTCATAAGTTTTTCTTCAATATCTTTAATGTACAGACATCGATTTCTTGTGTTCCTATAAGTATAGATACTATCATACAGCGTGACGACGCATATCGTGACGATGCATCACCACGCGATAAGCCAAACATGTTTTAACCAAGAATCGAACCGACATAACTTACATACTGTTAGAACTCCACAATCGTGACGTATCTCGGAAATCAAACCATCACCAGCTAAGTTATAGATACGAGTATGTTCACGTAAAGACAAGCCCGCATAAATTGGTTATCGATAAGGCTTTGGTTTCAATAGCATAGACTATCGCGACTCCAATACTTCCTCAAAATTCCGAACCTAACCTAACCGTGGGAGAGCCACGCTTCGGCGGCCTCACAGAAAACCAGTGTGAAATAGCGCTTACGTTGTGTTTCATCGAGTGAGTGGGGATACCGGAGGACCATACCCCACCCTTCCCTCTATCTTCCTCCATCCTCCAAAGGCCGGCAACGCACTTGTGACGCTTCTGGTGTTGCAGGTGTCCATGGCCGGCAGTAATCGCTTACTATCAGGCGATAAGTCTGCTCGTTTCCCTGACTCCTCCATCGAAAAAAAATTTGACTGAAATTACATGGAAAATGTTTTACAAAATGTTATCTTACTAGCTATTTATCTAGGTTTCACTTATTTCGTGTTTCTATCTTCCAAAATAACGAACTTACATACCTATAATCGTTCATCCTTATTTTACTGCCTTAGGATTTAAATTACTTAAAATCTTCACAGCGGATTTTAAGAACATGAAAAAGCTAAGCTGATACAATTTCAAGTTTTAGCCCCAACTGTTTAAGTTCTAAGCTTATGATTAAGTCAGTCAGGGTAAGTAATTTTGTTTGTAAAAGTAAATAGACCCTGTGTATACTATATATTTATCACTAAATATTATAAGACAAAGTTATCCGCTGCATCTGTCTGTCTGTTCGCGATAAACTCAAAAGCTACTGCACGGATTTTGATGCGGTTTTTTCCAATAGATAGATTGATTCTTGAGGAAGGTTTTATATTGGCTAAATTATAACGATATTTGTTGAAGACGTCGGCAAAAATTAAACCGCACGCCGGTAATATAGGTTTTATTATATTTTCCGTAAAGAGCCCGTGCGAAATCTGGGTAGGAGGTTGCTAGTATATGCATAAATCTTCTGTGCATATGTATGTGACTGAACTACTCCTAAACGGCAAAACCGATTTCAAGAATGGTTTAGATTCACAATTCGGTGAAAAAAACATGAAAAATCTATTTGTGTAAATAATTGCCCTGCGCGGGTGAAGTTATACCGCGGGTAATACCGCGGGGCTCATCTAGTCTATACTAATATTTTGGTTTAGTTGAACGCGCTAATCTCGGGAAGAACTGGTCCGATTTAAAAAATTCTTTCAATGTTAGATAGCACAGCTATCGGGGAAGGCTATAGGCTAAACATATATTATCACGGTACTACCAAAACGAGCGGAGTATTAATACAAATTGTTGTAAAAGCGGTGGAAAATGATTCCTTTTCAGAGCTTCTATACGTATTGAGTGTGCTACGTAAAAGGATAAAGTTACACAAAAACAATGTAAAGAATTGTTCCCATTTAAAAGTTCAAAAAAGTCAGGAATAACATATAATATATATGTTATTCCTATCCTTTTATTTTAGCTCATTATACCTAACCTTTTTATGGAAGACTTTGTTCACACTCTGTTATGTCACGCTGCGGGCAATAGCAGACGTAACCGAGGTTGCGTGGGTCAACTAGTTTTAGTAAAATAACTCTTAAATATAATGTACATAGCAGTCAAAGTCAAGAAAGTAACTATCTTAATTAAAGGAAAAAGTAACATACTATTATAATCAAACATTGAAGAATGTTCCACAATATTCTAGAAGTTTCCTGAAGGGTCGGGTTATTACGATACTTGACGAGAAATGTCAAGTACCATGGAACTTTATATGAAAAACGCTCAGCATATCTATCCACTGCGATGTGGTGCTTGTTTATACCTTGCCCTTAATTCTGCAACACAGTGAATAAACAAATACCTACTTATATTAAAAACTAGCCGACCCATGCAACCTCGTTTGCGTCTTCTATTGCCCGTAGCGTGATAATTTTCTCCCGTTTTAGAAACATTTTTCATTGGTGTTCCGCTCCTATTGGTCCTAGCGTGATGATATATCGCCTTTAGCCTTCCTCGATAAATGGGATATCTAACACTGAAAGAAATTTTCAAATCGGACCAGCGGTTCCTGAGATTATCTTGATATATTAGTATAGATTCAAAAGTAACCCGGTCATACATATCATACGTACAATGAAAACCGCTGCACCGAGTTTAACGAAATTTGGCATGCATATACTTTACAGTGACATATCTTCTCTTTCCCATAATAAATTCACGCGTGCGAAGCAAAAGCTAGTAATAATATAATTGAAAATCAATGGAATTATTGTTAATACAGACACGTGAGGTATTTGTGTTACCTTAAAACTGATAATACCTCGTGTTTTAATCTGCTTTTCCATATATTTGTTTCAATAATTATATAGGTACCGCTTACAAGACTTGCTTAATAATAACCCGAAATATGGAAGTTTGGAGATGCTTCACGCCCGTGCCTCAGAAAGCTTGTGAAGTCGTCGGCCCCGGTTATCCTGAACATCTATGGAAATCGTTATTGGAAAAACTGTTTTCAGATAACATCGATTGGAAATAATAAAGACTAGGTAGACGTAATAAATACCGTTAACCGCTATAACCCATCACTATGTTCACGGTCTAATTGTTCGTTGACATCAAATGATTCGGGTCTGACGTATATCTATTCGAATCATATTCGTCGCAATGTCGCATAAAGTCGAACCGCTTTGGTGTCGATAGCGATTTGTGTCAACTTAAAACTGAAGCCTTCGGGTTCGATGGAATTATGAAGTTCAGTCAATTTACGGAGATTTCTAGGCGAGAGTGATAGTAGATTTTTTTTTTGTTTTTGTATTATGGGAATATATATGACTGCCTCGTTGTTCTCGCGGTTGGCGTGTACGACTGCTGATCGTGAGGTCTCGGGTTCGATTCCCGGGTCGGACCAAATGTTTGTATGATCTACAAATATTTGTTGCGGAGTTTGGGTGTTTTCTATGTATAATATATGTATGTATTTACAAAAAAAAGTATATATGTATTTGTATCAGTTGTCTAGTACCCATAACGCAAGCTCTGCTTAGCTTGGGACTAGATGGCGTTGTGTGATAGATGTCCGAAATATTTATTTATTTATTTAGTTATGTATATCTCTGTCGAGGGAGACTTTACAAATATATATATATATATAACATGAAACAGACACAAAGAACACCCAGACTCAGAATAACAATACCTGGATCTCAAAAATTTTTTTTCCTATGATAATGAAGTTTAAACACACAACACAGCGTAAATAGTGCAATATTAGCATAACCAGGCATAATCACCTCGTTTGGTCTGAGGATCCTCTCTTTGTGTTGTAGGGACGTGACTTGATCTTGATCTTGATCTTGAACTCGCGGGCTTGGTTTGCGCAACTCGACGACTTTGTTGCGCCTAGTATGCGTAGTGGGTCGGCACTAGTGGTGCCAACCCAATTCCTCCAGGAAGCCTAGCAGACCCCTTGCGTTGCCGACTACTTCCTGAAGTGACCTCGGCGATCCAAGGTGTCTCGTCCGGTATTCCGCCACCTCAGGACATGTCAAGATGACATGGGCAACTGTTTCATTTTCCTCCATGCACGCTCTGCACAGAGGGCTGTCCGTTACACCTAGAGTGAAAAGATGTTTGTTTAATAGTGCATGACCAGTTATTGCTCTGATCAGAAGTCGAAGCGGCGGCCTCTTAAGTTGTTTCAGCTTCCGTGACAATCCGGGGTTGATCGTCGGGAGGGCCTCTTTGGTCTGCCTGCAGGTACAAAGGTTGGACCAATATATCTGGTGTTCTACCTCGGTGTTCTGTTGCAGTGTCCGTCGCAGCCAAGCAGTTGGCAATGGCAGTATTGGTTCTGGGCCGATTGCCTGGAGGGACGTGACGCTCTGTTCCTCTACACATTACCTGCACTCGTAATCAGTAATGTGACTATTGACTCTTTTCCATTTCTGTTTTTCGTAGAATCCGTACAATCACCTTGGCAGGCTGACCTATAGGAAAAAGGTTTAAATCGAAACATATACTCCGAACCAATCTGGGTTCAGATAAATGGCGCCCATTTAAAAGTCAACACCCTTCCGCGCAAATTAAACCGTCAATCTTCGAAGTGACGTGGATATATGGCCGTGGTTATAGCTACGTTATACTACGAGGGGTATTTTATCAGGTGTCTGGTGGGGTCAACGTAATACATATGACAACAACTCTCCCTCTCCCGTCTCCCCACCCTTTTTCAAGAGAACTTTCGAAGAGAAGAGAGAAAAGTAAAGCAATACATGGTCGCTAAATAAAAAAAGCTTTTGATCTCATTCAAGATATTTTTTTGGAATAGAAGATAAACGAGCTGTCCGGTCCGTTGATGGAAAGTGGCAATCTGCACTCATAGATAGGAGTATGTTATCTTTTGCTGGTTTATTTGCATTGTGATAAAAATAACATTTACCATAGAACTTTTACTACATGGACGACTTTAGAACCTTATCTTCACATTTGTTGACATACCCACCTGCTTTTGAAATAAAAATAAATATATATTTATAGCACAAGTGTGTGACATTATTATCGTGTATTTGTTTTGTAATTTTTGCACAATTAATTTTTTTCACTTTGCCTTATTATTAGTTTTATAATTTTCGGAATGATCGAGTTGTGATCTCCAATAATTGAGAAAGCACAAAACAAAGACTATTTTTCTATATTAAAACTAACATGTAAATTATATTCTTTATCGGAGGTCTAGAATAAATACAGACGGTGCCCGCTTCAGTGCGGGCAAGCGCTGGGAGGGGTCCGGATGTGTTAATAACAGCAGTTCGGATCCCTCCACCGGCGGCGTGACGGCCCGAGGGGGATTCCAAACGTAAAAAAAAAGTAAAAGGTCTAGAATAAATAAATGAAATAAAATATATATTAGAAAACAAAAAAAACACTTACTTCAAAGTTGTAATATCCATAAATGCTTATTAAAAAGAATTATAACTATCTTCCTCTCTAATTAATTGTAGGAGATAAGATAAGGCAATTTAGGTAAGGCGAAAATTGACGACGAACCCAAACAGCGGTCTGGAGCCGTTAGCTGGGGTTTACAACGGGTACTTCGTCTCAGGTGTTCTTATTACGAGGTTTTACCGCCTAAAATGAAATTATTTATTTATTCGACCACTTCTGTGTACGTACAAAGACGTAATAAATTGTTTAAATAAGCAAAAGTAATAAGTATTAATTAAATTATCTTTCTAAACAATTTGAATGAATGTTTGTTCCCCAATCACGTCTAAATGGCTGAATGGATCTGGCTAAAATTTTGGCACGGAGATAATAGTTGTTTTCAAGATTCATATATGTAGGTAGGTGTAGTTTATTTACTTTACCGCACTATCCAAACGCCTGAAGAAAGTGTTTATGAAAATTCGTTAGAATCAATATAAAAACAATCCGAGTAACGTCTGTCAACTAGGCAAGTAAGTAATTACAAAAATACAATATGGCAGTTGTGTGACACGTAATTATGTAGTTGTTTGACAGAAAAGTTTATGTTGATTCGCTCTTTTATATTGGTTCTAAGAACCTAATACTTTTCAAAAATAAAAGATTTTAATCGAAGTGAATTTTAATCACCCATTAGACAAAAATAAAAGAATTTCTCGCATTCTACTAACAGACGAGTGTAAAACAAATGTTTGCGGGGACATCGCAAATAATTGCCACCAATGTTCACACACAGACAGGTATTAATTGATTTCACTGTTATTGAATGTTATTGTTATCCGAACGTTTGTTGGACCACTTGACATATCTATTTACCGAGTAAAAAGTATTAGTTGCTAAGAAAATGTTAATGCAAACATTCGTCTAGATACGCAATATCATTAAATACATTATTAACTTTTTTATGAAATGTCACCGAGTTTAATGAACCTATTTTTTTAAATGAAAACATGAGCAGAATCTAAAAGATTTGAGGCCACAGCAACAATACAATGCAGCATGGTGACCCACGCTATGGCTACCCATTGAGATGCTTTTCCATAACCTGCGTCATTAGAGAATCATGATAAGTTATACTGTATGTATTCTTTCTTTGCAGTGACGTCGTCCTGAGTAGTTTACTCCTTTGACTTAGCCGCCTCTTGAGACACCCATGCGGTCATGAGATGAGTAGCGGTAATGACTCCCCTGTCCTGTACTCTTAAAAAAAGTAAAAATTCAATTCCCGAGAGGCAGTACAAAATGCCTTTGAAGAGTTTGTTGCCTCCCGTCCAGCTGATTTTTACAAGAAGGGCATCAATAAACTGCCAATGCGTTGGCAAAGATGCGTCGTTATATAAAAGTTTGAAAAAACAAGTACTTTCACTTATTGCATACAAAACGGCAATTTCATAGGTCATTTCATAGTCTCTTTTACAAATTTCACAAATAAGGTAGTAAATTAAAGCATTTGCGATTTAATTTAGGTGCCAGAGAAAATGATTCCACTCACGACCAATTCAATTTAGTCGGCTAACTTTAATCACAATTCGATGCCTATACAGTTTAATCTAAACACAAAATTGTTGAGTAGTTAGGTACCAAACTATCAACGCTACGATAGACTAGTAATTGCTGCAAATACTCTAGTTCGAAGTTAATTAACCACCCAGGCAGCAAATAAAGGCTTTTAAAAGAGACGAACACGACACGACATACACGATAACAGGAAAAAACTTAATCTAAAGAATAGTTGACAGCGTTTTAAGTTTTTAACCGAAATTAACTTAGATGAAGTTTGCTGACTGAGTCAAGATTTTTTTTTATTTACTAGCAGAACCCCGCGAGTTACGCCGCGGGACAAAGTTAGTCTAAAAAAACTAGCCTATGTTACTCCCTGGATCCCTGCCAGTGAAAGTCCCGTCAAAATCCGTCCAGCCGTTCCAGAGATTACCCGGAACAAACAGACTGACAGACAGACAAAAAATTTCTCGACTGCATTTTTGGTTTATGTACCGTGTATACATACATATGCATTTAGTTAAAATCGGTTAATTTAATATTACAAACAGACACCCCAATTTTATTTATTTGTATGTATGTATAGATTAAATGAGTTGAGACTTCTACATTAGGTGGAACAGAAACATACTACAGCGCCATCTAACGTAGTCACATCAAACCACAAGAACTGGACAACCCTATTTTTTGCAAGTAGGTTTTTTTGTAACCTCTCGTATCGTAGGTTAGGTATATAACATCACTGACGAAAATATTGTGTCATTGATAACATTTAAAATCATATTCGAAGCTGCTCTTTTAGATATATGTTTTTAATTAAAGGGTGTAAGTATATTTCAAGTGAGTATGACCATTAGAAACTAGTCTAACCCAACGGGGCCCTTTATGAGATGAAGCGATTTGCGGCGAAATATTTGACCAAAATTCTAATAAGTATAAATCAGTATAAACACACGAAAGCGTTATTCATGACCCAGTTAATCCCTAACATAATAAACTGCCCAAGTATATACTGACACAACTCTATTACGTCCCTAATGCTCTTAATAACTTGATTACTGTGCGATATCTCCCCCGTTACCGTACGTGAAACAAAATGCAGTTATCTTGAATGATAGTATCGTTCCGCAAGTTAATTGGGGCTTAGGGCCCTCGCCCACGACAATGTATGTATGTATGTATTAATGTATTTGTAGCGATGCTGTCGCGCGTTTCGTAAACGCGCATCAGCATCGCTACTAACGCGCTTTTATCGCATTTGCAATGCGCTTCAGAAGCGAGCTAAACGCGCTACAGCATCGCGACTTGGTACGTCGCGGAAGAATGGAGGCTGCTTTCGTTGCCGACGCTCCGTCTGCTTACGTAAAAGCGGTACCAAAGACAGCATGACTAATGTTACCTCAACGGAGTTCATCTTGCAACTGTAGCGTCTGTAGCGATCGCAAGCATTTTGGTGCAGTTAACTGATTACTGAATCGCGTTAGCAGCGCCACAGAAGCGCAACAGTATCGCGTTTGCATCGCGACTGAATCGTTGTTGTGGACGAGGGCACATAGCTAGCGACCTCATTGCGTCTGTTTCGATCGCGACAACATCGCTACTGCATCGCTGCAAAAAGTCTTCGTAGACGAGGGCCCTTATGTACGGATAATGAGGGTTTTTGTAGTGACAGTAGATGGCAGCACTATGCTAAGCATTGAGTATGTACGTAAGGAGTACAATCTCTAGGATAGAGAAGTTTCCGCCAAAATGCATTATTTAGGTGACGCCATTGTAGCAAGAGTGTAAATTTGATAGAGATTCATAGAGATGTTACTACGCAAAGGTTTTTTAATTTTTTAAGCACTCATCTTTATTAAGCGCGCGATTGCAAAGCGGAAGCCTTTTTCTCGTTTGATTATCTGTTCTAATTCTTAAAAATTTACACTCTTGCTACAGTGGCGTCACCTAATTAGTGCTTTTTAGCGGACACTTCACTTATCCGCCCATTGGAGATTGTACTCTTTACCTCAAGACGTTAGACAACTCTATATTTTTCTTAGTAGGACCCAATGGTCCTGTAAAGCTGTTAAGTTATACCGTTAAGGAATTGTCCCTAATGGGTATAACCTTAGGTGTTTTGTATCCAGTCAAGTCCATTTACTCAGTCGAGTTAAAAGTAAAAAAACACTCCAATGTACCCAGATGAATTAAAGCTGATGACCATCACCGTTTCAAAGTCTACCTGTCACCACGTCTTAGGCATTTCCTTAAAATTATTACATTTGAACTCTTAATTCACATCACATCAACAGCTTTTAATAGTCAAATGCTGGACATAAACCTCTACATCTAAAGGTTTTGGCCTAGTATACCATGCTGGTCAGATAGATTGGTATCTTAGAGCATAGAATATACGAAGGGAGCACTGAACGAGAGGAAAGCGTGAGAGACTGAGTTTAGGTAGAGTCTTGTCTCTCTAACGCAAGCTTCTGATTGGTTGATATATTTCCCACCAAATCACACCAACCAATCACGGATACTGTGTGAGAGAGATAGACTCTACCTAATCTGTCCCTCCATCCCTCTCTCTCTCTCTCCGATTACGCTTTCCGCTCGTTCAGTGCTTCCTGCATAATATTGTATGCTCTGAGTTTGGTATAGGGTTTGTTTTAGTTTTTTCTTCTTTTTCCACTGATGTTATTCACGTATTACGACTGCCAAAGACGAATAGGGGTGATAACACTGTGTTTTTAATCTGTCACCACTCATGATTAATAAAGTTTAAATGTCTGTTACTACATAATTTATGGAATGTTTAGTTAAAAATCGTTATCAACAAAACATTTAAAACATATATTCCTAATTTGCAGCACACAAATAAATAAAGAGCTAGCAATATTAGTGTTCCTTAATATTCTCAAGATAGACAAGGGCCAAATAAGTATGAGAAAACTGTTTATTCATTTAGGACCTTGACATATTAATTCTACTAATATAGTAATGATAATTTGAAAGTTTTATCATTAGTAACCATTTAACATGCTTGCCAGTTCAAAATAAAAATAAAGTTTTGATGCCATTAAATATAAACTTTTTTAAGTTTCATATTTATTCTTTATTATCTTGCCAGAATAAAATAAATTTAACTACATAATTAACAAGATCACCTTAGATTGAAATGCACCGTAATAATGTTTAATATATATAACTGCATTACACTATAGAAATTTAACTTACAATTTATATACATAAATTGCTTATTAAAAACAAATAACAGAAAACCTCAAACAACCACACACACCCAATTGCATATTTGACACAATTTGAATAACTACTAGAAATATTTTTTTTCTACTCATCCTTTTATGTATCTATAAATGTAAAAAAAAAAATTGAATTTGGAACATGATTTATACAATATGGAATTATTTTTACATAGGTAATGAGTCTCAATTAAAATTATTTGAATCTATTAAAAAATAGTAGGACAGTCTATGGCCACCCCAACAAATAAATATTTCAAATTTTAATTCACCCTAGATTATGTTTGTGGATAACTCTTCATTCTTTTTACAAAAAATACACTTAATATATTCAGATTCTTGTCATTATTTTTAAAGAATTGGTGGCAAACGAGCAGACTTTCTTTTTAAAACCATTCCCAATGACAAATTTTACTTTTGCAGGAGCAGAATGATACGGAAAAGTTAAGAATTAAAAAGAATGAATAGTTACCATCTTAGTCTTAACATTGTTTAAAATATAATTCAACTTAGTAAACATGCACCATTCCGTAAATGAATGTCCAAAACAGTACATATGTAAACAGTGCTCCGAAGAAACCGTTTGTAAGCAGACTCTGTCTTGAGATGTAGTATTTGCTCCAGTTTGGTCCCGTTTTCAACATGAACATGACCCAAAGGCTGACAACAGCGAACACGTAGAATGCAAACCCGTAGAGTCCAGTAAGGCCCAGAATTCCTGGAATCATTATTAAACAGTTTTAATATATATAAATAAACTAGCTGAACCCCGCGGTGTTACCCGCGGTTATTGTTGTACCGCGAGTAACGCCGCGAGTAACGCCGCGGGACAAAGTTAGTCTAAAAAAAGTAGCCTAAGTTACTCCCCGGATCATCAGGTACCTGCCAGTGAAAGTCCCGTCAAAATCCGTCCAGCCGTTCCAGAGATTACCCGGAACAAACAGACAGACAGACAGACAGACAGACAAAAATTTTTTTAACTACATTTTTGGTATATGTATTGTGTATACATACATATGCATTTAGTAAAAAGCGGTTATTTTAATATTACAAACAGACACTCCAATTTTATTTATTTGTATAGATATACATATATAAAATTTTGACTTTATTTAAGATTATAAAAATGAATCCCTATTTGCCTTGGTGAGGACATCATACGTGAACGGCAGAACCGATATTGCTAATTCTTTTTTTGGATTGCCAATTAGCCATGTAACATCACTTTATAACCAATAGAAGCCGGGTATCGAACGAAAATGTTGGGAAAATGAAAAAAAATCTTATGGAGAGATGCAAACAAAGTTGAGCGGGTCAGCTAGTATAAGATAAAAAAAATGTAAGCAATCTTTATTTGTGCTGGTTTTTGTGACAAGTTGCAAAAATTCAGGCAATGTTTTTTTTTGTTTTAAATGACAATTCTCACAATAGGATTGAATCCTGGGTCACACACACAATTTACAAACATACTTGAAACAAACAGTACAATAAGTAGATAACACAAAGTGTTGTCCCTATTAAAGTAAATGTATCTTGAGTGTATAATAAAACATAGAGATTTATCAAATGGCTTATTTATTTTTAGCTTTTACTTCTTTGAAAAATATTTGACATGAATAGATCTTAATTTTAAACATTGTCATGGTAACAATTACAAAAAACTTCCTAGAAAGACAACAATATGTTGTCATCTATGTGATCAGACCTACACAACAACGCAGTAGGAAGCCCTAAGGCAATAGATTAAATAACTGCGCAATCCTTGCAGTTAAAGGTATCAATAAAGGTAAGGGAGTGATAAAGGTTATATCTAAATTGTATAAATTCTAAGATACGTTATCATATAAGTTGCAAATAAGCAGAAATTCATTTGTTTGTGTTTTCAGTTTGATAGTCATGTACTTCTCAGACACTGCTAAACTGATCTGCATGTAGTCTTAACAAGAGTATTCAGTATAACTGAGAGTATAACTCTTTATGTCGGTCTTGAACAAGATGTGGATTGTGACAGTTTTTTTTTTTATTGAAAACCAAAACACATACTTACTAAAAATTCAAGGAACCATTTTATTTTTTAATAGTTTTAGTCATCACACTATACGCTTTTAATCATAACTTAAACTTAAGATTGTGACAGGTTGTTACATCCTCCATAACCATGATTAGGAGAAAAACATTGCTAACGAGCTAATGCAGTCTAACAAGTCAATAATATTGATCACCTAGTTATTATATCAGTTACCCACTCAACTTTAATTACGAATAATGGCCAATTACCAGCGATTGATCCTGACAACGCAGCCATGGATGTCCTACAATATTCAACGACCGCAGCATTGTTTCTTAGAGCAGCCTCGCTGTATGCCACTCCTTCCGGCTTGCTGTCTTTCGTTTTATTTGTCGACATATTTGTATTTTTCCTGAAAACAAATTATTTTTATATCAGATGACTATAACTCGCAAGTTCTGCTTTTTGACAGTGAGTTTCGTGACAACGGTGACAATGACAATTGACAATTCTAGAGAATAGACAATAATATAATTGGTCTGTCAAGTTATTTACAAATCGATGTTTGAAAACGTATTTATAAATTAACTAGCTGAACCCCGCGATGTTACCCGCGGTTATTGTTGTGCCGCGAGTAACGCCGCGGGACAAAGTTAGTCTAAAAAAAGTAGCCTAAGATACTCCCCGGATCATCAGCTACCAGCCAGTGAAAGTCCCGTCAAAATCCGTCCAGCCGTTCCAGAGATTACCCGGAACAAACAGACAGACAGACAGACAAAAAATTTTTAACTACATTTTTTATATATGTATCGTGTATACATACATATGCGTTGATTGAAAAGCTGTTATTTTAATATTACAAACAGACACTCCAATTTTATTTATTTGTATAGATATTTATCTATATATTTATCGATATTTAGTTGGTACAACAACGTAAAACCTTTCTCACCTATAACAACTAACACAACAACAGATCACAACTAATAGCAACTAATAGATATATTTGAATTAGAACCACAGCCCATTTTTAAAGTTACTTAAAAAAAATATAAATCAAAGTGACCCATAGTCGGGTAAAAAATGGCGCGAACAATGTAAAAAATAATCATTGCTGTTTAATCACTTGATTGTTGCAACTAGAGAGAAAACAGAAATCATTGAGCATAAATGAAGTAATGTGTGCAGTAAATTGAACCTTACTTTTATTTCGTTTCATACAATATTGCTGGTGTTTTATATAACCAGAGACATTAGTGCAAGTGTCATTTGACAGTTTACTATTTTGTGGTTCAGTACAATATTTATTGACATTTAATTAATGGGTTATTTAAATATAATTTTATGGAGGGTTCTCCTATCAGAGGATAAAGTGATATTTAAATAATTCAGACTTATTTCATGCAAGCTTTCACAGCCTACAATTGGGAACCGATTCTTGCTATAATATTATGAATGCAATACTCAATCTACAAATTTGATAGTTCGATTAAATTTATCATAAGTTTAGAAAAGGATATACTTTATATGTCAAGCAAAGCATAAATCGATACTAATAATTTACAAAGTTTATTATAATTATTTATTACGATTTATATTAGACGAAGATTTCTTCAGTGCCAACTAATTTCTTTGGCACCTAACACTGGCTAGTCCTTGAACACTGTATTTTGCCTAATGCAGCTGTTTTCTAAATCAAAAATTTTCAGTGTTACTCCTTTGTACCACTCATATTACCGGAATTTTCTTTTTTTAAAATTAATTATTAAAATGAATAAGAATAATTTCATAAACTAATTTTATAATTTTGAACAGTGATGTGTGTGTGATATCTGTCACTTATCTTTAGAAATAACAGCTTTGTTTAAGGATCCCTAAAAAACGAATTATTTTGAAAGCGTCGGTAAAACAGTCGTGATAAGCGGAGCCATTGAACTGTGTGGAACTATGCACTAGTGTGTGTGTGCTGTATATATCCTAATAGCCCTATTCTAAAATTTGTCGTTGTATGGTAACGCACACATATTGAATGTATTCATGTGTTTTCGCGCGGCACCGAGCGTCGGTATTCCTGTGGCGGAACTTATTTTTATTTCTTAATCAGGGAATAGGAAATAGTATTTAACATTTTCTGTTTTGTTATTGAGAAAATTTATATTAACGTGAGTGTAAACTGTAGTGTTCTTATCTGGTGGCTGGTTTCGTTCTCAGCAGCGAATGAAATTATGATGGCGCGTGTTTGACTCTAGCACTGGGTGCTTTCTCGTAACAAATTAGGACTTTGCTCGAACGATATTCGAGCGCTGACAATTATTGATAATAATTATGTTTCAGTGTTATTAAACGTATCTGTAGCTTGTGGTGATTTCATTATAAGTGGAAGTATTTAGTTGTAAAAAAGGAATTTAAGTTTTCGATCACAGTACTACAATTATGCATTGAGACCCCGCCAATCTGACGAATTGTCTTGTGCAAATTGCAGTTACTGACGCGACGGAACTGAATTAGTTCATGGTGAGTTGATATAGTGTGTTTTTAATTCATAAAAAAATACATTTCTACAAACAAAACATCATTTTTAGTTTAAATATTGAATTAACCTATTTCAACAGAAAAACGAAACTTCATTTTGATTCTTTTGTTTCAGAAAACCAAGCGAATCCTTTATGGACTATCTTGATGTGTAAATAGTAACTTGTGGACACATTTCGCAATTTTATTAAACGAATATATATGAAATTTGATTAAAATATTCGCAATTTTGCATTCACCATACGATGTTTTATTCTGTTACGTCAGTCGCTTATTATTAATACCACATACATTATTTAAAATTTAAAATGGATGAATCTGAGGAGAACCTGAGCTCTGAGGACATTAAATCTACTAATAGTCCAAGGACTGTCAAATCTAAACCAAAGAAACGGTCATTGATTGAACGAGAACTTGAAACAAGTCTTACTGCAAGAATAACTTCTCCGGTTGCTTCTGGCAATGGCACAAACACCAGCAGGTATGGCAGAGCTCGCCGTTTGAAATCTGAAATAGATCAACCCGATGTTAAGAAAGCGACAACTGAACTTAAGTCACCTGTAATTGAGAAGTCCCCTGTTCGGGCTCACACTCAATCCCCTGCTTATAAAATGCATGCGTCTAATTCTCCACTAAAACGCACTGAGTCACCAAAAAATGTTGGTGAGAAATATTTGGACAATCAAATTGAAAGCATTTACCAAGAGAACATATCACTTAGCCGTTTTGGTAATGAAGAGCAGAATATGGTTGCTACATCGCCAGTGAAGAAGTTTCCAAAAGTTTATATACGGAAAGACCTAATACAGAAAAGAGAACCCGAAGACACTGTTACTGTAATTCAAAATATGTTTTCACCAACTAGAAGTGCTAAGAAGTCATCTAGCACACACTTGAACAATATCCTCGAACGATCCTCTGAGCGGTATGATTTGAATAAATCTCAAAATGGGTACATAGATAATTCTTCAGTTGTGAAAACGTTAGACTTTGACAGCAAAAAAAAGAAGAGAGATAGCAAGGACACTAGTTCTGTTCCATCGAAAAGTGAACTGTTTGATGTGGAAGCCAAATGTCAGTTCCAGGTTGGAGATTTGGCCTGGGCTAGAATGGGTACTTATCCGTTCTGGCCGTCGATTGTTACTCGAGATCCGTCTACTGGAGTTTTTGTTAAGAAGAAGTGTAAGTACTATTCAAATAATTTGCTATTTGTTTTAATTAATTTATTAAAGACCATAATCTTGTTATAACTGACCTGTGGAATATGTGCACCTACCTTACAAGATTGCTACACCATCCTAAGGTTGACTGGTAGAAAATTTCATGGGCATTAAGTTTGCCGATGTACAAAAGTGCCTAAAGTTATAAATAAATAAATAAGTGCTTAGTGGTTGTCAGTGTAATGACAGATTCAGTCAGTTTTTAATTTTTTTTATAAAAACTATGATGTGTTTTGCCAAAGAAGATTTTAGACAAAAACTATGAGAAAACTTAAATAGCCTTTGACACCCGGACCAGTATTTCGTATCCATTGATTCATTAAATAGGTTCAGTAGTTTAGGCAGTATGGTGCAACTTGCGAACATACATAGACTGCCAAAATGATTAACCTTCATTTTGGCATCCCCGTAGTCCGGTAAAAAGTGATGAATTGCAATCAACATTATATAAATTTAAATTGACTTATTATTTACCAAATTATTTTACCTTGGATAATATTATTAGTGATTTGATACAATTTCGTTATTAGATTTTAATACCACAGATTTGCACAGCATACATACACACAGATGTATCTATAATTATCCTCAGGACAGATATTTTATTTTATTTATTGAGACAACCAATAAGAACATACACTTAAAAGCTAAGAGACACAAAAACAGTAGTATAAAAGCATTCATGCTGCCTTAATTAGTTTCCTGCGGTAAGTAAAGTTCCAATAAGCATAATCACAGATAGTTTGGAGCATAAGTCATGCCATAACTTAAAAAGGAGTAAAAGTTGAGTTCAACAAGTACTTACAAAATTAATATTATCGAAAAAGTCCACAATAAGTAGTAAAATCTAATTTCCCATGTTATGTCCCGCATGTAATTAATATTAGATGAAACTTGTGTGTTAGTTTTATGGTTAATGACACTTTATAAATGGTAAATGACCATTTACAAATGTGACTAGTAATCATGTTTAATAAAGACTAGTTGATGTCTTGTTGATAAAACATTCGCGACTGGTAACGCCGAAGGTCGAAACTAGTATTAAATAAAAGTAGCCTAAGTTACTCCGTATAGCATCAGTGAAAGTACCATCAAAATTGGTCTACTAATTCAGGAGATTACCTGGCACAAGCCGACAGACATTATTGTAAATGAAACTGCTGTAAAATTTGCATGCCGTTAAGGGACATTTGGTAGTTCAAATTAGATGCTAACACCCTGTGCTCCCTTGATCAGCATATAAATAATGATCTTGATTTAAGTTAGTAGTAAGAGTAACTCATAGGTCATATTGCAATACTTTTGAATGAGTTAAACATTATTTTGTAAACTGGAGTCAAAGGTTTAAGCTGAAAACCAGCGCTTGGAATTCCAAGCTTTAGCTGACGCCTAGACCTTTTGATTTTGGTATTATAGTTTTTGTGTATTTTTGTGCAAATCTGTGATACTGAAATCAACAAACTTTTATTCTATTCTATTCTATTTAATGGACAGAGACAAAAGTTTAAAATAAATATTTTTTGATGAAAGTACTGCATATCCTTTTATATCTTTTTTGTGAAATGCTGTTAATTTGAAATAACAAACAGATACTTCAATTTAATTTATTTGTATAGATACATTTAAACTCATTAAATGCTGAATATGTTTTAATGGTGAATGAAAGGTGTCAGGGGTCACATACTAAAATAATGCTATTAGAATTTAACCCTGAATTTTTAACGTAACTAATTTATTTGGCCAGAAGTGTAGTGTTATTTATATATCAATCATAATTCACGCTCAGTGATTTAAATTATCTTGACTGACTGATAAACCCTACATAAATAAATATATATACATAAACACATACATAGTTAGATGCCTGTTTATATGATAACAATACTCCTTAACATTGTTTAAAAAATATATATTGATAAAAAACTGCATATTTTTATTTATTGAGTGAGCAGAGACTTCTTGGATCATTGGTCCAAGAAGTGATAACCGAGTTGTGTTATAAAACTGTTAGATCAGTCAGTTTTCCTATCTCAAGCTTTTTTAGTTTTGTTTTATTTTTTAACCAACTTCAAAAAAGGAGGGAATGTCAATTGGACAGCTTTTTTATGTTTTGTTACCTCATAACTTTCGACTGGGTGAACCGATTTTGATGATTATTTTGCTATTTGAAAGCTGGCTTTTCCATTTGGTCCCCTTCTTGAGGCAGGTTTTTATTTTTTAAAGGTGGGATTATTACAATTCAATTCAAGTTCAAGTAGTCAAGTACAATTAAAGATTTCTAGAATATGTTAGCAATTGTAGTAAATGTTACTATTACATCTATATCTATACATCTGTACAAATAAATAAAATTGAAGTGTATGTAGTAGTAACTTTTTACTACATGTATATTAAAGTATTCAAACTTATGGTACTGCCGTGAAAAAATCTCTGCTTGAGGGTGGGTTAATTAATCTATGGAGCGGCTGGACCGATTTTACTTCTTTCAAGAAGTAAAATGGGTCCAGCCGCTCCAGAGATTAATTCTGCTGATCATATAAGGAAAAAAACATTGCTTCAGCTGATCATATAAGGAGTACCTTAGTCTACTTTTTTTGGACTAGCTTACCCGCGGTTGTTACTGTAACCGAAGGTAACATCGAGGAGCTCAGCTGGTCTGTACTGACTTTATAAAGAGGTAAAGTTTGTGAGGTTCTTAGTGGTAATCTCTGGATTTATTGAATCGATTTTGATAATTATTTTATCAATACAAAGTTAAATGTTTGTGAGTGTCATATATTATTATTGTTACAAATATATAAAATTGAAGTGTCTGTTTGTAATACTAAAATAACCGCTTTTTAATAAATGCATATGTATGTAAATACCGTACATGTACCAAAACAACATTTTTTACAAATTTTGTCTGTCTGGGTAATACCTGAAACAGCTGGACCGATTTTGACTTGACTTTCACTCATAGGTCATATAAGGAGTAACTTAGGCTACTTTTTTTAGACTAGCTTTGCCCCGCGGTACGACTATAACCACGGGTAACACTGAGGGGTCAGCTAGTAGATTATATATCAATCAAAAAAGTACGGATTCATTTTTATTAAAAAGTTAGAAATACTAAGAAATAATCACGCGAGCAAAGCTGCGGGCAATAACCAGTATATACCTAAATAGTATTTTTTTTGGGTAGGCCTTGTTATTGCACTATCAAATGTAGTGGTACAATTGATTAATTAATCGTATCTCTATGTGTTATAAAATAAGCTCTGCTTAGTTTGAAACTAGATGGCGTTGTGTGTCAGATTTTGTATTATAGAGGGGCCTATGACCAGCAGTGGACTGATAGGATGATGATGATTGTATTGCATATTAATGACAGCATAATTTTTATTTGCAGTGTTCGGTCGTATAGAACGTGACGTCATCCATGTAACATTCTTCGGAGATAACGGCCGCCGCGGCTGGATCGTGGACAGTATGCTCCGAAAGTATCTTGGACAACTTGAGTTTGAGGCCGCTAGAGAAAATTTTACAGCCGAGGTAAATAAATATACTATAATGAGAAATAAACAAATACATACCTTCCCATCTATCGTCATTATCATCATCTCCCGTCTGGGGTAGGCAGAGATGATAGAAGAACAATTTGCAAGGTCATAACAGTTGGCGTTTTTTTCATATCCATGCAGGGCTATTATTAAATACTTCGCTAGTTTTGGGTGCTTTCAACGAGAAATTTCTTCCATGAAAAATGAGAAACCTTATGTCATACAAGTACCACTTACAAGATTTAAATAAAGGGCAAGTTTAAATTAACAAGGCTTTATTTCTACAAGTTCATCTAAAACGAATAATTTGCTTTGGAGGGTAATAACATCTATTCTAACTCATTATTGACGTTAACTTTCCACGTAATTCATATTCTGTATATAGACTATCTTGAAAATCGATTTCGATGTGCCAAGTTACTTACGTTTTTGCAAACCTTTGCGAGTCCATCCAATATTAATCTCTATGCAGGTTTGGTCTAAGATTAATCATTAACTATCGACAGCGACCGCATTCTGCGGTGCGATTATCCCTTACTGAATACATCACCAATCGCAACGGCGCGTATAATGTGGAATAAATTTGTCGAGAAATTCTGTTTCCAAGTAGTTTAGTTATGACCAAAACACTCCCTAAACTATGTAATATTCAGAAATAGATCTAATGTATTAACAATTTTTATCATATTTTAGGCAAAGAAAAAAGATCCCAAGCTCTATGCAGCATATTTCGTCTCTGAAAAGAAATTACCGTTGTGGAACACGTCAGTGGAGGAAGCAGAGATGCTACTACGGGAACCAAAACGACTGAGAATTGATATATTCTATGAAATGCTGGAAAAGTCAAGGACAGGCAAAGTGAAACAGGCCAAAGGTAAAATAAGTAGAACAGATAGTGACGTATCTTTAAGCGAGAGCCTTTATGATAGCCTATTTTCTGAAGACGATGGCAAATCTGACAACAATGATAGATCCAAATTAAGACAAAGAAAGAAATCTCTAGACATGTTTGAAGTTGTCACAGCATGCCTTGATAATATGGCGGCTAAAACTGGTATCACTAAAATTCAAAGACAATCACACATGGACAGATGGCTTCAGAAGGCAAAATCAAAAACCCCAGAGAAAATCAAGGGTAAAACACCTGTACCTACAAAGAAAGATGAAAAAAAAGAACCAACAGTTAATGTTGCCAAGAAAAAGAAGAGTACACCAAAGAAGCCATTACGAAAAAGTTATAGTTTACGAAAATCCAATGAATCTCAAAACTCACTAAGTCAAGGTAATTCACATATACAAGATCTAGAAACAGAAATTGATGTGACCTTCATTACTCATGAGAGTTCCAAACCAATCACACCACAAGATGAAAACGAAATATGTGTTATTACTAAAGTTGAAAGCTTAGCTGAGAAAACTCAAGAGAAGGAGGATACAAGTGTTGTATCAGCAACTAGCAATGAAACAGCGACGACAGAGAGTCCTAAAGAAAGCTCAATAGATATGAATGGAACTTGTGAATCTGAAACCTATACTGAAGAAATGGAGGAGTCAGTTAACGAAGCTAGCACCGTAGATGAAGAAAAATCAGACTTCAGTGTACCAAATTCAGATGCTGCGGTAAAAGATTTTAATGCTGAATGTTCATTTAGTACTGAGTTGCAGGATTCTTCTGAGGTTGATCAAAATTCGGATATGGACCAGCCTGAAAAACAGAATGAAAGTAATTTAAACATAAATGATGAAGAAGCCTCTCAAAACAGTGATCCAAATTTTCAAAATACTATAGAAACTGATAAAACTTTTGATGGTCTGGAGTCATTATCTTTTAACACTGATAAACAGTGTATATCACAACCGGAATCACCTAATGAAGATCTTGAATCACTTAAATATGATTCAGATAAAGAAGATTCTATTAAGTCGAAACAAAATTCTGATAGTAATTCCAACAAAGATACTATTACTGTGGTACAAGAAATACCTGCAGCCACAGTTTGCCAGCCACATACCAGTAATGCTACATGCATCACTGACAATTTGACTGACAAAAACGAGAATTCTCTTAACACTGACATTAATATTGAAAACCCTCAAAGTGAAACTCTAAAAATAGGTAATATTGAGAATAGCTATGATAGTAAAGATATAACAAATAGTGTTGGTGATTATAAAGAAAATGATGCACTAACTACACAGAAACATATAACAAGCATAACACAACAATCACAAGAAAATGATTTAGATAAAGAAGTTGATATTGATGAAAATGAAGCTGATGCTATGTCTATTGACTATGATAGTGATAGTGAACGTCTCCCATATAGCCCTTTATCAAATTTAGGTAATAATAGTGATGATAATTTAAGCCTTGATGAACTTCCTTTCCTAAAAGATAAAGTGCCTGAGTTTGAACAGGAAAATTTAGAAATTACGAATGAGCAAGATGCTGATGAACTCTGTACTGAAGTTGACGATTCAAATAAATTTAATTGTAATTCTAATAAATATGACATAAGCAATGAAATTGTCAAATATAATCCGAGTAAAACTTCTGAGAACTATGAATCAGTAGAGGCGGATAAAAGTGCTATTGATAAATTAGAATTAAATGGTCATATTAGTGATGAAAATAAAACGGAAAATTTTAAAGGCAGTCAAGAAAATTGCACTAAAGAAGTTAATATACTTGAGCACAAAGTAGATTTAATAAATAATGTGAAGGATGATAACACTCAGGACAATATTAATAATGGTTATAGAGGTGAAAATGTAAGAGAACTTGAAATGGCTTCCAAAGAAGTAAGAATATATGTAACTGACAAGACTCTTATGAAATCCGAAACTATCAAAGAAAATGGTTTCCATGATACAAATGGAGACTTTGATGTAGAAACAGCTTCTATTCATTCAGAAGATAGTGTAACTTCAACAAAATCTGAAAATAGAAATAAACTGCGTTCGAAACAAGGTAAACAGCAAAAAGATCCTTTATTGAATCCCGAATTTGTGAAATACATGGAACTAAGGCAAGATGCAATAATGGACGAAAATCCTGAATTAAATGAAAAAGAAATTATAGCTTATTTATACAAAACTTGGCTTTACGAAGAAGGTGTGAAGTCTGATGATAAAAAAAACGACGATTTAAGGGACCTTAATTTAGTAAAAGGCTTAAATCAGCCTGGACCTGAGGAACAAGTTCAATCAAAACGTACTCTAAGCCTAAAAAAACATCGAGTAAATAAAACCAATAGTATACAAAGATATTTGCGTAAAAATAAAGATGACAATATAGAAAAGCGTATGGAAACTGATGAAGTATGTTTAATAAAAAAAAGGGCTTCAAGAAAAAATATGATCAAAGATGAACCTAAAGAAGACGAAAAACAAGAATCACTTAGTATAGACCAAAAAGCTAGGAAAATTCTAAAAGAAAAAGATAACTATCAAGAAAAACCCAATACAGGAATTGAAATTGAATTTACGGACTCTAAAGAAACAACTGGCTCAAATATTGTCCATGAGACTAATGAAAGATTATGCTCAGATTTAAAAAAACCTTCTGTAGTAGTATCCTTAGAATCTTCATCTTTTCCCAATCTCTCTCTCTCGCAGGAACCTGATATGGAGACAGAAACTAGAAAAGAGCAACAAACATATACTACAAATTCTGTTAAAGACTCTTTAAGTGAAGATAAAGGGAAGTATGACGGTGATAAAGATTCTCTGGATTCTGAAGACAGTGAAGCACCTTTAATAAAATGTAAATTACGTTCGAAGGCAAAGAAAGAAAAAGAGGTTAGTGTGGACAGAAAAGTTAAAGATGAGGATCCTGATACAATATCTATCAATTCAGAAGACAGTGAAGTATCTGTTTCTAAGCGAAGAAAAAAATTCAGTGTCAAGAAAATTGAAACTGCTATGGAAGATCCTGAATTTGTGAAATATCTTGAGTTGAGACAAGATGCACTCATAGATGAGAATCCTGATCTTACACAAAATGAAATAATCACTTATTTGTATCAAACGTATTTATATGAAGAGAATAATAAGTCAGAAACTAAAAAGAGTGATGAAATAAAGGAATCTAATTTAGTTAAAGGTCTTAAAGATGCAGTACAAGAACCGAAAAAGGTTAAACGTAAAGTGCTAAAGACCGAAAAAGCTGAAAAAGATGGTGTGGATGAGGAAATTTCGACAAAAGAAAAACCTAAAAGGAAAAGTGTTAAGCCGTTTTACAACGAAGAGTATTCAGATATTGAAGAAGAACTTGAAGTTTTTGAAATTTTCAAGCCTAAACAGAGAGTAGTCCCTAGCGAAGCAGGGCAAGCAGTTTCAGAATCGGAACCGCTGCAAAGACCAGTTGAGGTATATGATGAGGTCGAAATGTATTTTGCTGAACTGACTAAACCTAAACCAAATATTTTTAAGGGCCTTATTAGAGAAAAAGTCTGCGAAATCTGCGAGAAATTTGGTAATTTACTAAAGTGCAAAGGCTGTAATGGCATGTTTCATGTTGATTGTGTTAAAAAGCCAGTTCAAATAGTTGAGGTTTCCGCTCCAATTAGAGGTAGAAAGAAAAAGAAAAAAACAGTACGGAGAGCTAAAAATTCAGACGAATTCGACACTGATGATAGAAGTCAAGATACAATAGAAGAAAATAATGTTTCTGTTGATGAAATTATTGAAGCAGACCCCCATACCGTGGACGGGGATGCTTTAGAAAACCTTCTAAGCGCTAAAATGAAGGAGATTCTGGATTCATCTGAAAAGATGGATTACGAATCATATTCGAGTGACGATGGCCTGGATTGGAACGAAACATTACCTGGCAAATGCGAAATAGTCGATGTTAAACTCAAACCTAGGAGTTCGATGACCGCTAAGGAATACGCAGACTTTAAATGTAATGACTGTCAAAAGTACAACACCCCTGTGTGCTTTGTTTGTAAAAATGCTGTCTCAAAGAACGATTCGTCAAAAAGACAGAAATGTCATGTTGCACATTGTCACAAATATTATCATTTAGAATGTTTGGACAT
Organism: Spilosoma lubricipeda; assembly: GCA_905220595.1. NCBI lineage: Eukaryota > Metazoa > Arthropoda > Insecta > Lepidoptera > Erebidae > Spilosoma > Spilosoma lubricipeda. Next base: position 3,627,452 of record HG992296.1, read on the forward strand.
TTGGCCTCAAACTCAGTTAAATGGAGGAGAGCCGTCGAAGACTAATAAGAAAATTAATGAATATTTTGAAGCTCTGACGTGTCCGAGACATGTATGTCACACATGCGTGTCTGATGACCCTAGAGGCTGCAAGACGAGGTTCAGTGGGGACAAGTTGGCTAGGTGTGTGAGGTGCCCAGCCACATACCACTCGTTCACCAAGTGTTTGCCGGCTGGTACGCAGATTTTATCGGCTTCGCATATTATATGTCCGAGGCATTATGAACACAGGTATATATTTTTTTATTATGTAATCATTGTAATTGTAGATAAAGTTCTTATAATTCAAACAAATCGGTGGCAGGAAATAGAAATAGCGTATAAGTTAGAAAAACCGCAATCAAATTGTCTATCTTGTATTCCTATGATGAACCACCGACTTTTTTTTTCAAAGTTTTCTATTACACAAAACTTTGAGTTTAAATTTTTGAAATAAATTTTACATCCCTCTTTGCCGTCTTATAATCACAAATTTAATCAATTATAAAGTAGATAGATTAATTTAGTACAAGATACTCCGATCCCTAAGTGAGTTTTCTAATTGAGCTAAGCGAGCTAGCGTTTTGATCAAGGAATTAAAAAGCAATGCGATGATTAATAAAACTAAATTTGAAATTCTTAGTTTGTATGGAGAAAAATGTACATAGAAAGCTTCTATAATGATATAAGAGATTTCCGTGCCGGGTTTCATCTGATTCCCTTACTATTGGTAACCAAGTAATCGATCCCGACTGTTAAGCTAGAGGTCTGTGTGGTGACGTGTTAAGTATACGGAGTTTCATCACTCTATTCTTCCAGTGGATGTTATAAAAGTCAACTATGGGAGCAATCTACGCAGAAAACAGCACCGCAAATATCAGGAAAAATTAAAAAACAAAACTTATACCAACACGTCTTGCTAGTGTGGTATTGTAGGCCAAGTGTATTGAGTGTTTATGACTAAAGAAATGCTTAATATCAACCCAGAGTTTCGAAGTAGGGTCTGAACTGTGGGAGAGTCACGCTTCGGCACTAATGGGCCGGCTCGACCGACGTGATACCACGGCTAGGCGCTATATAGGTATATGTAGCTATATATATAGGTAGCTAGGCGGGTTAGAATAGTTACTACCACCTCACTCTGTTATGAAGACTACGGTACGAAGGCTGATCAGGTGTGCTGGCCGACATACCTATCCCAGTACCTACATCGGTGTAGTATAGTGCTTGCGCTGTGTTTCACCGAGTGAATGAGGATACCGGAGGCCCATACCGCAACCCCTCCCCACATCCCTCTCCTCATCGAAGTATGTGAGCTTAATATTCATCATCATCAGTTCAGCCCACTGATGTCCACTGCTGGACATAAGCCTCCTTCATGGCGCGCCATTTCTCCCGGTCCTCTGCCTTCTGCATCCAGCTGCTACCGGCTATCCTTCTCAGGTCATCGGTCCAGCGAGCTGAAGGGATCTTGATATTATTTAAAGAAAATGTTTGTTATCAACAGGCCTGGCAAGGTGCCGTGCCATGTGAACACGGGATGGTGTTTCATCTGCGCGCTGGGTGGTTCGCTCATCTGCTGCGAGTACTGTCCGACGTCCTTCCACGCAGAGTGCCTTAACATTGACCCGCCTGAAGGTAGCGTATTATTATATAAAAGTACCTGTTATTAAGTTTTGAGTGCCAATTTTAGATTTTCAAGATTATGGAATGATTATGACACGAGGCATTTTAGAACAATGTATCCAAACTTCCTGTAATTCAATTAATAATATAATAATAATAATAGTTTATTGATTCATAAATAATTACAATGTTAACCAAAATACAACAATCAACTGAACATTGAGATCATCATCATCATCATCATCAACATCATCTGCCTCGGTGGCGCAGTGGTAGCGTACGCGACTGCTGTTCTTGAGGTCCCGGGTTCGATTCCCGGGTTCGATTCCCGGGTCGAACCAAATGTTTGTATGATCTGCAAATATTTGTTTCGGAGTTTGGGTGTTTTCTATGTATAATATGTATGTATTTACAAAAAAAAAAGTACATATAAGTATTTATATCAGTTGTCTAGTACCCATAATACAAGCTCTGCTTAGTTTGGGACTAGATGGCGTTGTGTGTTAGATGTCCAAAATATTTATTATTATTTATGCTAGGATGTTAACGAGTCAAACCAGGTGTAGCAAACAAGAACCCTTGCTAAGTAATTAGATAACTTGTATTAAGGGCCCGGTCCACGCCCTGACATAACTTAGGTAACATTAGAATTAACGTTAAAGCTCAGATTAAAAAAATGTTAGCTTAAGCATGAAGTGGTGTGTGTGTGTGTGTGCGTGCGTGTGTGTGTTTATCTTATATTATATTAAATCTTCTTAAATATAGAAATCAAATGCTGTTCGTTTGTCTCGCTAAAACTCGAGAACGGCTGGGCCGAATCAGCTTATTTTGGTTTTGAAATGTTTGTCGTAATCCAGGGAAGGTTTAAACGGGGAAAAATTAAAAATAACATGAAATCCAAATGTCACGTGTACGAAGTAGCGGGCACAGTTAATAAAATAATAAAAATAAAACATTGATTTTAAAGAAAATCAAAACAGTTTAGAGACATTTCAATTTTATAGAAGATCAACGTAAAATGACAACATTCATGCTTGTCGGGTTTGTTGGTGAGTGCGAGACCGGTGGCCCAATGATGCATAGCATTGATGCATAAGCATCACAAGCCCGCTATGGTGTGGGTCACCATGCTGCATTGTTGCATTGTCTGCATTCGCAATGAGTATGGTGACCACCACTCTTTCTTCGCTTTTGTTTTCCATCAGGCAGAGAAGAGTCATTTTGGCCATATATAAATAAAGAAAAATATATTATTTCCATGTCATTGTTGAATTTCGACACTTTGGAGATTTTCCATTTAATGCATTAGACAAGGTGGTGCAGGATAGTTTATATTCCGCTCCTTTTACCTTATTAAATGTATCATATGTAAAGCCACTAGTAAAAGTGCCAATCTCGGGTATGCCATTTTTAAACCATACAGCAGTAACAATACAAAAAAAAATTAAGAGGTTACCTTAAAGCAAGGTAAAGCCTTTAAAGGGTATCTTTATGTTGTGTTTTCCCTGATATTATAATTCTAATGAAATTTTTTATGCTTCCAGGTGGTTATATGTGCGAAGATTGTGAAACAGGACGGCTACCGCTCTACGGAGAAATGGTGTGGGTCAAACTTGGACACTATAGGTATGTGATCTATACTTAATATTATAAAGCTAAAGAGTTTGTTTGTTTGAACGCGCTAATCTCAGGAACCGCTGGTCCGATTGGAAAAATTCTTTCAGTGTAGGATAGTAAAATTATTGAGGAAGGCTATAGATGTTAGTGGAATACCCAACTACATTTTTAACTGACTTCAAAAAAGGATGAGGTTATTTTTTTTATGTTTGTTCCCTCAGAACTTTTGACTGGGTGAACCGATTTTGATGATTCTTTTTTTATTTGAAAGCTGTTACTTCCTGTGTACTATTTCAATTTGGTCCAGTTCTTGGAGTCTTTTTTTGTTTTCAAAATTTTTGATTATTTTCTGATGAATACTATACCTAAATTTATTTTGTCAAATTTTCCGCATTCGACTGTCGATATTGTTTAAAATTTTCCAACACACAACACCATCTAGTCCCAAGCTAAGCAGAGCTTGTGTTATGGGTACTAGACAACTGATACACACAAATACAAATATACTTTTTTTTTGTAAATACATAAATATTGTACATAGAAAACACCCAACTCCGAAACAAATATTTGTAGATCATACAAACATTTGGTCCAACCCGGGAATGGAACCCAAGAACTCATGATCAGCAGTTGCACACGCCAACCGCGAGACCAAAGAAGCAGTCAAATAGTCATAAATACTAGTTGTTGTCCGCGGCTCCGCGCGCGTATATGTCGGTTAATATCAAATAAGTAGCCTATGTGTTATTCTGATGTATAACCTATATGACTGTAAAGTTTCATCCAAATCCGTTCAGTAGTTTTTGCGTGAAAGAGTAACAAACATCCATCCATCCATATTTACAAAGTTTATATAGAATTCGCCATATCCGTCTAAGAATTAGTACAAATAATTCTGATATAACTTCCAATGTTCACATTACCAGATGGTGGCCAGGAATAATACTGCATCCGTATGAGATACCGGAGAACTTGCTTGCAGTGAAACACAGCCTGGGCGAGTTTGTGGTGCGGTTCTTTGGGCAGTACGACCACTACTGGGTCAATAGAGGGCGCGTCTTCCCTTTCCAAGAAGGTATATAGGATATGCTTTATAATAATTTGATAATAATGATTAACAATGACTGCACGGTGGGCTTATTAGTCGACACGCCGCTTTCTACTTTGTTAAGTGTTATGGGTTCAAATCTCACAAGGGACAAAACATTATCTGTGATCCACAAGTTGTTGTTTTAAGTCTGGATATTCTTTGTGTCCGTTTCATGTATGTTTGTTAAGTCCCTCGCGACACAGGATGTATATTCCTAATGCGGAAGTTATGTTTTAAAAGAAAAATGTAGAATAAATCTCTTTATTGTACATCACCGTGGGAGAACCATGCTTCGGCTCGACTGGAGTGATACCACGGCCTCACAGAAAACCGAGTGAGATTACCGGAGACCTATAACTCAAGCCATCCCCACAGCACTTTCCCCATCCCCCACGGGTCGACAACGTACTTGTGACGCCTTTGGTGTTGCGGGTGTCTTTTGGCGGCGGTAATCGCTTATCATCAGGTGATACGTCTGCTCGTTTGCCCCCTATACCATAAAAAAAGAACATCAAAGTGTACCTATATCCTAGGTACCTAGTATAGGTATACATGATTTAAAAAGCTAATAAGGTTATTGTTATTATCTCGTTTGCAGGTGATTCTGGTAGAATATCAAGTCAGAAATCTAAAATAGATGCGGCGTTCACCACTGCCATGGAGCACGCACAAAGAGCATGCGAAATATTGAAAAGTGAGTTCTGTTATTTACACCTAAAACTTTTCAGAGGACCTATTGTGAGTTTTACTCGATTGTCACGGTGCCCGCGTTCTACACAACAACGCGGTATAAATAAAACTCACACTAGGCTCTCTGATACTAGCTAGCTTTCGCCGCCCCGCCTGCATGTATATCAGTTTTCCCGTTAAATTGTATCCTATGTCCTTTCTTAAGAATCTAAGTATCTCTATACCAAATTTCAATGAAATCGGTGCAGCGGTTTATCCGTGAAAGCGTGACAGACAGAATATCTTTGGAATTAACATTAGTATAAATGAGTTATTGCTTATTACAAAACCAATAGTCACAACACATTATAAAGCAAAGTCCACCGCCGCGTCTGTTTGGCTGTCTGTTCGCGATATACTCGAAAGTTACTGCACAGATTTATATGCGGCTTTTACCAATAGATAAAGCCTGTCGTGTTCGCTGTTTACAATTCTATAATAATACAGTTTTTCTTTTACAGAAGCGCAACCAAACGAGGAAGAATCTCTGGACATAGCATTGTCATTGCTGCCTCCGCACTACGTGAAGCTAAAGGTCAACAAACCGTGCGGTTCCCTCTGCGGGAGGAAGCTGGAGGACCCTGAAAGTTCTCTCACTCAGTGTGAATGTAACCCTCTCGATGAAGACCCATGTGGGCCATATTCACAGTGTCTAAATAGGTAAGTCTAACTAGGCTGCTATAGTGTGGGTAATCATGCAGCATTATCTCTGCAATGAGGATGGTGACCATCACTTTTGGATTCTACATTATACTTACGCTTTACATCAGACAGAGTAGTCATTTACGCAGACGTTTATATAAAAAGAACAAATGCAACTTCGTTAACATCGCTCATAAGATCTTCGTGTTTGTAGCATTTTTGAAAATTAAAAAGAGTTTATTTCAAGTAAGCCTTTTCAAGCACTTTCGAAACGTTACGCTAATGACTAGTTTCACGGTGCCGAAATGTCATTTGTATGGGGAAGAACCGTTCAGAAAGTTCGCTTGGTACCAAATTTCAAGATTCTGAGTTGACGGGAAGTACCGTGAAGGTTTTGATTCCCTGGCGAGTGTCGAAAATTTTCAGAATTAACGGCTGTATCTTTTTATTGAGTTGGCTTAGAAGTTTGATTTTTTCACAGCTCCAAGAAACAGACTTACAGTATTTGATATGAATTTCAGTTTTGATACCTCCACTTGTTCCTGAGAAAAAGGATCTTGACAGACAAACAGACGGACTGACTGACGGACAAAGTGATCATATGAGGGTTCCGTTTTTTGTTTTTGAGGTACGGAACCCTAAAAAGTACTAAATGTTGTTGTGCACTTGCGTTTAATCAGACAAATAAATTTGGCAGCTCAAAAACATTAGCGTAAATGTGTTAAAATAGCTCCTATCTACTAAGATGGAGCTATTTATCATAATCTAAATATATAAAAGAGGAAGGTGACTGACATAGAGAGAGATGAACGCCCAGCCCAAACCGCTGAACCTAGAATCCTGAAATTTTTCACGTAGGTTCTTTATATAGCGTAAGTGAGCATTAAGAAAGGATTTTTTGAAATTCCAGCCCTTAAAGGGGTAAATCAGGGGATGAAAATGCGTGAGCGAAGCCGCGTGCAAAAGCTAGTATGCCATATAATGACTACATTTATCATAATATATGCAAGAATACAAAATTTTTAAGTAAAACATTAAAAATTATAACTTACCTAGCTGTGTATATATTGAAAATCGTCGTCAAATGTCATTAAAATTGGTGCAGCAGTTAAGCTGTGAAAATAGACAGACAGAGTTACTTTCTAAGTTATAATAACCACCAGTGTCTCTTAAACTATCAGCCTCTTTGCAAGCAATATGACCGAAATAGCTAAGGACACGGTGATGACAGATAGATGACTTAAATCTTCTCTTTGCCTAGCCTTATCCCATTTCAATTGGGGTCGGCTCTCCTCGTCATTCTTCGCCAGACAGTTCTGTTCTGGGTCGTCAAGACATTAATTTGGGCTTTCTTTAGGTCGTTATTGATGACGGACATCCAAGTTAGGGGGGGTCTACCGCGCTTCTTTGGGTCGGTGTTTATAGCCAGGACTTGTCTCGTCATGTGCTCTTCAGGTCTTCTCATTACATGGCCATACCACCTGAGACGTGCTTCGCTGAGTTTGTCTTCTATGGGGCGGATCTTAAAGCTTCCATGAATGTATTCGTTCCTCACTCTGTCGGCGAGGGTAACTCCTCCTGCCCATCTCAGCATCTTCATCTCTGTTGTATGTACTTTTGTGGTATGGGTCTTCTTCATAGGCCAGCATTCAGCACCATACATCAGGGCTGGGCGAACTGCCGTTTTATAAACCTTTCCCTTTACACGCACCGGCATTCTATTGTCGCACAAAACACCCGAGAGTTCTCGCCACTTCATCCACCCGGTGTTGATGCGGTGAGTCACATCGGCGTCAATCGTGCCATCGTTGGTGATGACCGAACCTAAATATTTGAAGCGTTCGACTTCACGTAACTGTTGGTTTTGCAATTTAACGGTCTGATGTAGGTTGCCAGATGAGTAACAACACCACATGTACTCTGTCTTTAGACGGCTAATCCTTAGTCCGGCATTCTCCAGGGCAGCTCTCCAAAACTGCAGCGATTTTTCCAGTTCTTCTGGGCTATCTCGGATAAGAGCTATATCGTCTCTTGGCGGCTCTTTTTGTATGCTTGCTGTCAGATATTGCATGACAAGATTAAAGAGCAATGGGCTCAGAGTTGACCCCTGGTGTACACCTACTGTTACTAGGAATTCCTCGCTTATTCCTGCTGGGCTCCTTATTTTGGTGCCGACCTCATGATACATATCAGCGATGCTGTTTACGTAATATTCTGGCACATTTTGCGACCGCAGAGACTGCCAGATCAGCCGTCGTGGCACTCGGTCGAATGCCTTTTCAAGGTCAATGAAGGCCAAGTGTGTGTCTTTTCTCATTTCCTTTCTCTTTTCCAAAAGGACCCTTAAGCTGTGTAGCGCGTTGTTGTTGATTTTCCTGATACAAAGCCGCACTGATTTTCGGAAATACTGGTTAATCGTAGGAGTCGGTTGTTGATAACTCTTTCCCAAATTTTGAGCGTGTGTGACATGAGCTTTATGGCGCGGTAGTTCTCACAGAGTCTGATATCTCCTTTATTTTTGAAGAATGGGACCAAGTAACTTCTTCTCCATTCGCTAGGCATTCCATCATACAGAGACCTGTTAAACAGTCGTGTTAAGAATATGACTCCACTCTCTCCTAACCGTTTCCACAATTCTACAGGGATCTCATCTGGTCCAGTAGCTTTATTATTGGCCATTTTTCGTATTGCCACCCTTACTTCTTCGGGACTGATCTCCTGTACTGGTCCTTGAATGGCCTCTAGGGAAATCGGTTCTTCAAATGGGAAGGTCTCATTGAGGAGTTGGGAGTAGTATTCGCTCCACCTTGCGTTTATATCGGCATCAGAGGTTAATAGTTTGTCGTGGCGGTCTTTGATGTATTTGGTAATACGCACATCCATACTGTTTGCGTATCTTTGCCGTGCTATATATATGTCTTAAATACATAGAGTTATTATAGATAGAGCGAGGAAGACATATAGCTACCTGTGAGCGGAAACGTACAACGGTTAAAAAGAGAGAGAAGGTCGCGGTACCCCATCTGTCTTTCTCTACTGATGCATGCGCAGTTAAGAACTAATAATGGTAATCCAATCACAAAAACTTACCGTCGAATCATTCTGCTGTGCTGCTTTTCCGCGCTAACTGCGCATGCATGCGTATCGCGATCGTCTCTCTCTCTCTTTCTAACCGAGGGACGACTGGAGGCTTGGCTCCCCTGCTCTATCTATAATAACTCTATGCTTACTTATTCGAACTTCGAAAAACTTAACTATAAAGTCCCATTTAGAAATGTTTTATATTTCCAGAATGCTACTGACGGAGTGTGGTCCAACCTGTCGAGCAGCAGATCGCTGCAACAACCGCGCCTTCGAGAAGCGTCTCTATCCCAAACTGGTCCCATACAGAACCCCCAGCAGGGGTTGGGGACTCAAAACCCTTGAGGATATAAAAGCTGGTATGTTTTCTACTGATATAACCTTTAATAGTTCAATCAATGACACAATATACTAATAGACCGACCCTCCCTTGGCCAATACTGTACACCAGAAACAGCTAGAAAAGATCCGTTATATCTAGATGGCGCTACAAAATAAGATATGAAAAACCGTTTAACAAAGTTTAACACTATTTTATTTATATGATTCAATTCTAGGAACTATATTATTATTTTACGAATATAAATCTTGCTTTCTAATGCTTGCTTTAAAAAAAATTTTTTCAATTGCGTAAGTACAAGTTATCACATATTTTTAGGAGATGTCGTTACAATCGATTTAGATAAACTTGAAAATAATGACCTATTTACTACGCTAGATGTCACATTTATAAGTTATTGTTATGACATACAAAATACCAAATTCTCTGGATGCGCGATGATAGCGCCACCTAGTGTCTACAATTACGTCAGATTTTGAAATGTCAAATGGTTGATTGTCTTACGAAGAATAAGTAAACAAGTAACAAATAATTTCAAAGAAACATCTTAAAGAGACGTCCATTAATTACGTGAGGCATTCTTGAGAATTTTTCGATACCCCGTCCCGCCTTGGTGAGATATCGTAAGATTTAGAATTATTGAAGTTGTTCTATTACTTTTATTGAAGACTAGCAAAGCAAATCGAGTGCTACTTCGCTACTCTGCAGAATTCGAACGAATACGACAAGCACTATTATGTCAAATTTGTCCATATTTTATTTGCTAAATAACCTCCACCCCCTTCCCTCCTAAGGGAGATATGTAAAGATTTAATATATTTATATAGAATACCTTACGTAATTAATGGAACCCCCTAATTTAAATATATTCTATTCGATCACGTATATGGTGTAGATAATAACGTTGAGCGATTTTATTGCCTGCCTGATAAGGCATAATCCATCAATTTTAGGTCATTAAATGCAATTTTAATAAAATGATGAAACTGAAAAGTATAATCTCTACTTCTAATACATATTCTAATTTGTACAACAGGTAATATTAAAATCACATTAAATCAGTCAGGAGATCGAGAAACAAATATAATTTATACACTTTAAAGATTTTTTTTTTATGTTTGGGCCTGCCAAAATGACTCTACACTGCCTGATGGAAAGCAAAAGCAGAATCCAAGAGTGGTGGTCATCATACTCATTGCAAGTGCAGACAATGCAAAATGGTGACTCACACCATGGCGGCCTTGATATGCTTTTGCATCGTTGGGCCTCCGGTCTCGCACTCACCAACGACAGCTCGAACGCTGTCATTTTACGTTGATCTTCTGTGCGAGAGTAGTACCGCCTTGGTCGATCCGGCCCAAACGTGCTGAAATCAGCGTGGCTCTATGACTTACATTTTTTTTCCAACAAATTTTTATTCCTATTATATAGATTACGACAAAAAATGAAACCTGATGACAGTATTTTAAAATCTAAAGAGTTCAGAAAAGGTTTCTAGAGCATTGGCATTGATGCAGCTACGAACATCATGGTTACGAAGAAGATGAAAATAAATTTAGCTTGTTATTATTATACAAATATAAAGCTTATTTTTTCCTAAGGCGGCAAGGTGTAGTACTTGCCGTTCTAAAGACAATCCGAAACTCCGAAAGTGGCAAGCAAAATCCGATTGTTTGCCAGGTTTTTGCCCTGATCTATTTAAAAAAACTTGAGAGGTCTCAAGGGACACCAGGGTGGAACGAAGTTTTAGTTCGTACCTCAGTAGTCGATGCTTTAGTTGATTCGCTGTTGAAATAATAAAAGCAAAAAAAAATAGGCCAACCTCCAAAGACTGGGCGTGTCACCCAAACGAGGTAACCTACGCGGCCGCTGCTAAGGTGGGCTCAGCAGCCTAGCTGGCAGTTAGGGGGGCCAGGCCAGCAAAAATACCCGAGAAGGTCAACCAGGGGAAGCGAAAGGGGAGTGCGAACGGACACACTAGATGTCGCGGGTTACTAAAAATGAATTCTTTCTGCTGTATTGAGCCGATTCGCTGTGCCATTACTTGAGCATCGCAGCGTTGGATATAGAATGCTGTTATGAGAGAGTATCTCTCGCTCCCAACCATGTTATGCTCCATAGTAGATAGCAACAGAGTTTTACCTTCTGCGAAGATAACATTGCACAGAAAGAGGCGGCGGAAAGGACCAAGTGCGAAAATTTCTACTTGAACCCAATTTGCCGCCACCCGCTAAAACGGACGCCGCGGTGCATTCTAGCAAATCATGCCATCCCACCAATCTAATCAAGAAAAAAAATAGTTAAAATTACTAATTTAACTAGTAATATTTAACTGATATTGAGATGTTTTATAAACAGATATTTACAAAGATGTATATTAACAAGCATATAGACTTTCTTAAATAGTAGTATTAATACATTATTTCTTTTCCTTACACTGCCAAGACTTATTTTCTCCATTTATATTACAGTAATGTAGTTTTTTCAAATCGTTTAATATGCCACCCTCTAAAATGAGCCGCTCTAGGCTTCTGCCTATTGAGCTTTCATCACTGAATAATATGGATTTTTTCAACAAATTTTGATTATCTTAACACAATGAAGTGGCTATTGTAACATATCTTTGAAAGTTAGAGATAATTATGGTATCGCGGACTTTTTTGTGTACATTATTGTCCTCTATAAAATTGAAGGACATAATTTTGCTCTATTGTCAATAACAGATCATTTTTGATGTTTTTTGTTTTTTTTTTATTTTAGTTTGCAAATTTGTATGATCAAAGTTACAAGACTTACAACTTTTTTATTATTTCATAGATTTTTATTTCCTTTTTGAATCCATTGAAGAAATAAAAAGTTGCATGGAAACTCCAAACCCCTATTTTACCCCCTAAATAGAAATTCTAAATTTATTTTCTCAGTCCTTACATAAGTCAATTTTAAACCCTACATAGAAAGTTTTACGTGAAAATTTAAAAAGTTTCATACAAAAATTAATTTAAAAAAATTATTCATGTACCGTATTTACTAAGAAGCAGTTATTACGAAGCTGTTTATGTGAAATTATAAATAGGCATTTCTATTTTATTTGTTTGTGTGTATAGATGGCTCTTTGACGATTTAATAAAATATCACATAAATTACTAATATAATTATTTGGAAAACGACATCTAGTGGCACATTTTGCATGACAATAAACTTGTCAGTTGACTTTTGGGTTCGTACTTTGGTGTAGGTCGGAAAATATCCTTCAAATTCACGATTTGATGCACTTAGTGACATCTAGAGAACATTAAGCTTACTATCAATCCGCGTACAGGTCTCTCGTAGTAAAGGAAAAGTCTATACTATATATTTCGTCAGTGGTTCAATGTTAGACATGAGGCTCTCTTTAGAAAGGAGGATTTGGCTTATTCTACCATGCTGAGCAGAAATGCTGGTTTAGGATTTGCTACAAGTTTTCCTTTTTTTTTTTTTTCTTTCATGGAATAGGGGGAAACGAGCAGACGTATCACCTGATGGCATGCGACTACCGCCGTCTAAGGACACCTGCAACACCAGATACGTCTCAAGTGCGTTGCCGGCCTTTGAGGGATAGGGGAGAGGGATGTGGGGTTGGGGTATGGGCCTCCGGTATCCTCACTCACTCGGTGGAACACAGCGCAAACGTTATTTTCAGGCTTTTACGATACCCGTAGATATGATGACACTACGTATTCCTAATCTATCGAGTAGTGACGAATTAAGAATACGTTAGCTCACTTTTTATTGATAAAGAACACATACTTTATTAATTAACTCGTAAAATTCATAAAATTTTACTATTTTTTTTTTTAAATGATGAAAACCAGAATGTAACTAAGGATATATAATAGGTAAAAGATAAGAAAAGGAGATTACTCGTTTGTTTTGTTATTATTGTGGGTGGTTACAGAGGCACTCTTTGAGCACAGTAAATAGTGTCCAATGCTATGTACACATAGACACATCCACATAAACATGCAGTTACGCATACCTATGACATCCTCATACACACACACGAACACTCACACTCACAAACATTTACACACACACACTCAACACAAAATAAACTTAACAACTTGAGGCACCATAATACTGTAGCTTTCATCTGTTATTTTTTTTTAATTATTCTTGTGTTTAGATAGTAGTTTTTGTTTTCTTTTTTTCCTTTAATTTTAATTTAATTTAATTTCTAGTACATGTAACCACATTTTGTAAATATAATTAACACAATTGTAGTGATAAGTGAGAGCGGTCCCTCCAAATACAGACATTTTTTGCTTAAAAGGAGGGTTCAACTTCTATTGTACCTCATTGTATATTTGTTAACGAAAATAAACTATTTTGATTTGATTTGGTTATAAACTTGGCTTGTGTCTATTTCCTATATTAGCATTACAATGAAATATAAAGCTATAAATGTTAATATGCACTTCATTTTCATGTTTCAGGTCAATTTGTGATAGAATATGTGGGTGAATTAATAGACGAAGAAGAGTTTAGACGGAGAATGCGCAGAAAGCACGAGATAAGAGATGAAAACTTTTACTTCTTGACGCTGGACAAAGAGAGGATGATTGATGCTGGACCGAAAGGCAATCTCGCTAGGTGAGTACTTTCAAAAGTTAATATAGCGTTAGAATTGTGGTACCTTATTTCTAAGATACAAACATTACTTAAGATTTATTTGAAACTAGCTGTGCCCGTGACTTCGTCCGCGTGGAATAGTGATTTTAATCCCATACAATAATTTTATCACATTACAAAGTAGCCTATGTCCTCAGGCTCTAGACTATCTGTGTAGCAAATTTCATTTTGACGACAGTTACTTTCGCATTTATAATATACTTTTTTTTTTTTTTTTTTTTTTTAACGTGTGGAAACCCCCTCGGGCCGTCACCCCACCGGGGTTTGCGGCGGGGCGGTGTGTCGGAATCGAACCGACTAAAACCACACGGTGTGCCACTCTGCGCCTGAGACGGGAGGGATCCGGGAACTGCTGTTATTAACACATCCGGACCCCTCCCAGCGCCTGCCCGCTCTGAAGCGGGCACCGTCTGCTGGTTAACTCTCTAATTAGGCGACGTACGGCACACGCGTAACGTCGCCCCCTCGCGGGCGGCCACTAAAGCGGATGGTGGGGAAAACCCATCCCGACCATCCGCGGCCACACTCAGGGCGGCATGAGGCGCTGATAGGCGCGCCTCCGCCGCCCGGTTCGCCGGCGACGGATCGGGTCCGAGTGGATATCATCCTCCCGGGCCTTTTCCGCCGCCTCCTTCTGCGAAATCACGTCTTCGCAGAAGGCTGCGACCGCGGTAAAACTGCTGTCGCTACCGGCCATGGAACATATGACGGCCGGTAGCGACAGATCTCCTCCGATGACTGCAGTGAGGGCCCGACGCTGCGACGCCCATGCGGGGCAAACCGCCAGCGTGTGCTGGGCCGAGTCCTCACTGCAGTCGCAGTGGTGGCAGGCGGGACTCAATTCCCTCCTGGCGACCGAGTGCAGGTACTTCCCGAAGCATCCGTGCCCGGAAAGAACCAGCGTCAGTCGGAAGGAAAGGGTCCCGTGCTGCCGCCCTGCCCACTCGCGGATGACCGGCTGGAGAGCCTCCACGGCGGCAAAGCTAGCGCGTGGAGTCTCCAGCCGGAACGACCAGCGAGCCATCGTGGCTCGACGGGCGGCTTCACGCCACTCGCGTACCTCTTCGGGCGGAGGGCGAATGCCTCTCTCCGCCCGGAATTCAGCCGTCGATAAACTTCGGCGAGCACTTCCGCCTGCATTTATAATATACTAGCTGAACCCCGCGGCGTTACCCGCGGTTATTGTTGTACCGCGAGTAACGCCGCGGGACAAAGTTAGTCTAAAAAAAAGTAGCCTAAGTTACTCCCGGGATCATCAGCTACCTGCCAGTGAAAGTCCCGTAAAAATTAGTCCAGCCGTTCCAGAGATTACCCGGAACAATCAGACAGACCGAGATTTTTTTTTAACTGCTGTTTTGGTATATGTACGGTTTGGTATCGGTATATGTGTATGCATTGAAGAAAAAGCGGTTATTTTAATATTACAAAAAGACACTCCAATTTTGAAGGACATAGACCATATATCTTTTTACCGCAATAGCTAACATTCACGCGGGCGGATTTTGGGAAAAAATCTGTTACATTTATAAATATACATAGTGTTAGAATTTTATTTGAACGAAATTCCGTGTCCTACTTACTATGGACTGTATCTATACCGTTTAAGGTGTTGCGGTTCTTTATAATAATTTCCTTAATATAGGGTGTGTTATATTGTAGGTTTATGAATCACTGCTGTGAGCCAAACTGTGAAACTCAGAAGTGGACGGTCCTCGGCGATGTTCGGGTTGGTCTGTTCGCGCTGTACGACATCAAAGCTGTAAGTATTCTAACTGGTTCTAGAAGATTTTTTACTGGGACAAGACAGTGATTTTTTTTAAGTACTATATCATTGACGCAAACATCACTTGTATCCGTTAGGACTGTTCGTTTGCTCGCTCTGTCATTAAAAATATGCATAGACATAAATTCATTCAAATGATTTATTTTTAATTGTTTCTTTTACATAACAATACAATAGTTGACTTAAAAATAACTATTAAATTATTTGAGAAGTGCACTTTTTATCTTGGGTACATGTCGAGAAGTGCGACTGAGCCATCTTTGTGTTTCTTACTAGACAAGTAAAATTTTAACAAAAATAAAACCGACTTCAAGGTTTGACTCGATTTTTCTTGGATGCCATCATCAGATCTTAGTGGCCTTATCATGGTACCACCGTTAGGATATCTCCTTTCCATTTAAAAAAGAATAATCGAAATCGGTTCATAAACGACGAAGTTATAGTTAAAAAAAAAACGAAAAAAATATATACGGTCGAATTGAGAAACCTCCTTCTTTTTTTGAAGTCGGTTAAAAATGCTTCAAAACCATCAAATTTTGTACTCATTTAAACTTTTTCTCTCACAGCACAGTGAAGTGACGTTCAACTACAATCTGGAATGCGCCGGCATCGATAAGAAGCGTTGTATGTGTGGAGCGAAAAGGTGTTCAGGGTATATCGGCGCTAAACCTAAACAGGTATGATCTTATTTCCATATGCAGTCTCATACATATCTCTTGAGCGCTTTTTACCTACATTTTTACAGCTTCGATGGTGCAGTGATAGCGCATGCCACAGCTGTGTGTGAAGTCTCGGGTTCGATTCCCGGGTCGGCCCAAATGTTTGTATGATTTGCATATATTTGTATTAGAGTTAGTGTGTTTTTTGGAAAATATGTATGGATTTACAAAAGTAAGTATTCTATCGCTCAATCTAGCTCGTATAATACAAGCATTATTTAGTTTGAAACCAGAAGTGTGAAATATCCGAGAATATTCTTGCAGCAGAATTGTAAATCTTGAGACGTAGGTGCCGGTGATCACTTACCAACACTTATCATCAATAACCCGTCTGTTTGTTTGTGCCCCTATACTATAAAAGAATATACTAATCCGTGAAATTCTCTTTTAGGAAGAATCTCAGTCAAAAAAGAACAAAATGCATCTAGGCAAACGGACTTCCCCTTCTACTAAGAATAAGCCGAAACGCCCTATAGGCCGACCACCAAAACCCAAAGAACTAACAGATATAGAAAAAGACCTGCTCATCATAAGGAACGCTACAAATGGCCTGTCCAGTGACGAAAGCAGTCGGAGTTTAAGTTCAGAGTACGAAATAAATCCGAAAGCATTGAAGAGGAAACGAGTGAGCTTCTCCACCGAAGATGTCATAGTATATGATGGTACGGAGTCTCCTAACGTCAAAAAGAGTAAAGTAGAAGATAAATTAGAAGGAGATTGAAGAAGTACAAGTGAACAGATGCAGTTGTGACTATTTCCGTTTTTTTTTCGGATAGAGGCCTTTTATATAGACCATTTGTGCTACAATTTTGTGTTTGTGTGTACTGAAAGTGATTAATTATGTTGAAAACGTGTAGTAAATGGGTTATATATGGATGATGGATCTTTACAACAATGACTAGTGAACTGTCGGTTTGAATCTTGACAAGAAAAGGAATTAAAAATTACATTATTTGAGAGAAGTTACATCTGTGTAACATTCAATATCAAATCAATAAATAAACCTATTTATGCAACAAGAAAGCAAACACACATATGCCAAAATCGAGATAAGGACCCTATCTATAGGGAGATAAGAATAATTATTCAATACTGGCACGTGTGGGTTTGTTTCTTGTAGTAGGTCTAAATATTCTCTTACAAATGTACCAACAATATCAATGCATATGTATATCATATATTGTGTTAAATTGTAAATAGTGTTTGTTAAGACTAGTTTAAAGATAAAAACTTAGTCTGAAAACTGAACATCGCCTTTGAATTTAGACATATAAGGTTCACAATACATTGTGTTCTGTGAACAAATGTAGATTTATTATGGGCTTAGCACATATTGTTGAAGATGCCAAATTTAGTTGAATGTCTTGTGGTTTAGATTTCTACAGTAATCATTTTGGGGCTAAATTAGTATCAATTTTGAATAGAGTGTGAGTTATGGCGACATCGGATTCTTAAGAGGCCTGGGCCATAATTAGATATTTTGATTTGGCCTTTTCCATGTTCAACGTACAATATATTTGTTCCTATTAAGCTTAAATTACATAGAAATAAGTTTTTGCATTATGCCAAAATTATATCTCGATGTATTTAGTTTCTTATTGGGCCATACTCTCACTTTGTGAAAGGGACACTAATTATAAGCACCAGATTTTGCTAATTAGTTTTTTCTGTCTATCAACTTGGGCCAATAGAATTAGTGGTAACAGTCGTAGCCGGACATCTTTCTTAAATTCTATCAATAAAGTTGTTCACTTTCTTTCTTTATTATCTGTTTTATTAAGCATAGTATAGCTTACGTATGCTACAAGATATTCAACTTATATATTGTATTATTCGGTTAATATACTGTTATGCGTATTAAGCTATGAAAAAAATTCTGTGATGCAAAAGTAGGAATCTTAGAAATTTGTAATTATCATTAAGATGGTTCATGTGTAAGAAATAATTAAGTTTTTAGCAAAAACTTCTATTACTAATAATAAAGAAAGCATTTCAGTTCTACATAAAAGAGTATATTATTGGCTTTGTTTTAAAATTTTGGTAACTAGCATCAATACTTCTAAGTCTTAAACACAATGCTAGATTATGAAAAAGGATGGTAAAACATAAAATTCTATTCAAGGGTATCATTTGTTTAATAAAAAAAACATTGCAATTTTAAATTTAGCCGAGTACTTTTTCACATTTAAAAGCATATCACCTGGTGTTTAGGTTACATGAAAAGTTGCAAATGGTAAGATAAGGACAAGTAAAATCACTGCCACAGTTATATTTATAAGTCTAGCTTTAGACCATTAGGTTAAATGCCGACTGAGGGAGTGACGGCGAAGATTAATAATTCAGCAACAATTTAAATTCGACCTAACTAAAACCAACCGTCGCTCGGCGTCGTTTTATTTCGTTGCATCAAATACAGTTGTGTTCTGAAGACATTTCATGCAATTTGAATTGTTACTGAGTTACATAGTCTTCGCCGCCACTCCGTCCTTTGGTGCTGACCCTAGAGTTCTATAAGTTTACCTTTGGGCCATAATCATAATAAAAACTTCAGCTTTGAGCCATAATCATTTTCACTAGTTCTGGCTTGTGGGTCATAAAGGTTTTCAGGAGTCCAGGTTTGGGTCTTAATATCGTTGACAATTAAAATTGTTTTTGGTTCATTACAAATAGGTTTGCAATTTGAAGGTCTAGTTTATTTGAATAGTTCTTCCAATGTATAAACTTTAGTTACGTATTTTAGTTTTAGTTATTTGATATTAATTGGATTACTCTATTATATAATTGAAAATGCTCTAAAATATTCAATTAATGACCAGACAGGAATACATACTACGCCGCACATTAATCTTTAACAATCGCGTTATGGACGATTTGTTGAGTTTTGTTTTAGTAGAGTAATCCCGTTAATATGTATACAAAGTTACTGAATGCTTGCACTCTAAATAAAATATTGTACATTAATATTTTGATGTTTTATTGTATTGATGTAATTATAACTACTACCCTCGAAAAATTAAAAAAAAACACACACACGGGCACACGCACTCACGCCCACACACACACAAACACGCAAGCGTACGCACGCGCACGCACTTACAGACGCACACACTCGCAAAAGTGCAGGGCCAGTACAGGGGTCCTCAAAATGATTGTGTTTACAATTAACAGTCAGGACTCATGTCTTCCGTTGTGGGAGAAATGAAATTCGCTATAAATCGGGGAATGAAAAGAGAAAGAGGGGAGGGGGAAGGAGGTATTTTCATGGAACCTTGGGATTACAGATTAGGTGATACATTAGATAGAAGGAAATAAAGGAAAAAAACTTGGTAATGAATTATTATATGTATAATTAGAGCGAGTATACAAGTGACATACAAAGTGAATACTACAGAGTACAGTAGCTTGTACCGGCTCTCGTTCAAATACGTCACGCTCTTGTACTGTTTGTCGAAGAGGATGTCTGAGCACCACAGTAACTGTAATTGAAAGTATTAGTATAAGACTCGACAGAAGTTTATATGATTCCTGAATGCAATCATCTCGGCCATGGTATAACAATGTACTACGCCAGGTACGGCATTCCGACGAACGACATGAC
Organism: Spilosoma lubricipeda; assembly: GCA_905220595.1. Lineage (NCBI taxonomy): Eukaryota > Metazoa > Arthropoda > Insecta > Lepidoptera > Erebidae > Spilosoma > Spilosoma lubricipeda. Next base: position 3,647,363 of record HG992296.1, read on the forward strand.
GTCATCATCTCTGTCGTTGGTTGGTTTCTTTCGTGATGTTGGTATTCGCTGGTTCTTATTGGTTAATTTCGTGTCATGTTGCTATCTTGTGGTAACTAGATAGTCACGTCACCTCGGGGAGCTCCCGGAATGCGAGACCTTGTTTTTAAAACTATAATTTATTAAAGTATCGTATTGTCTCTCTTTCTGCAAATTTTTAAGTTAATCAGATTCCTAGAAGTAGGTGAAAATGAAGTTAAAAGATTCCATTACTTGTACACAGGTCATGCCTTATAATATACTAATTTAATTCGTTTTTTTTCGACTGATCTCCGGAACGGCTGGACTGATTTAGAATAAGGAGTAACTATGGCTACCTGTATTTTAGATTAGCTTCAACCTGCTAAAGGACCGCGGGCAATACCGCAGGGCGCTGCTAGTGATATACATATATATGTTTGATCAATATATTCAGTTTCGAGTATATCTCGATCTAACAACCGTCAGAAAAGGTATTTTCTTAGTAAATTTAGTAAAATGTCACGAGAATTATCAGATTGTTTTGTTGGACTTACAATTCCAAACGAAGCAATAAATATACAGCCAGATTTCAAATTCAGAGTATAACTGAGATTTGCTGGATCATTGTCTTCTAAAAAATATTTGATCATTTCGTGTTTCTTGTCCTTTTCTTTTGAAAATTAAACTAATTCGAAGTGAACACAATAATGAATTGTGTTTGTCATTACATTGAGCTGTCTATTAGATATAGTTTATGGACTAGTTTTTACTAAACCATAAAGTATTTTTGTATTGATTTTACATTTATGAGGAACTAGCTTTTGCGCGCGGCTCCGCCCGCGTGTTTGTCAGTTATCACAACAAAGACTAGCCTGTGACCTTTCTCAAAAATAAAAAAAAAAACAAAAATTGTTGCAACGGTTTGGCCGTGAAAGCAGGACAGACAGACAGAGTTACTATACTAGCTGTTACCCGCGGCTCCGACCACGTGTTATGTCGATTATTGCGACAAATAGTAGCCTGTGTGTTATTCTGAAAGCAATATATAATATCATTATATAATGGCAATGCCCACTATTTTTTTATTATATATTCTAAATTAATTTAAACGGTTTTATTTAAAATAATGTACTAAAGCACTTTTGTGCACATTACTAAAGCACATTAGATGTGTTACTTAAATGTAAACTACCCAAAAATTTTTGGATACTGAAAATCCGTGTCTTGGTTGTCTGGAAGAGATCGCCGTGAGCGATAAGACCGCCTATTGTAACATTTGCATATTTTGTAACTCATCTTTTGTTTTCTTTTTATAATTCAGTATGTATACAATAAAGATATAAATAAATAAATAAAAATTTCTACCGCTTTTACCATGGGGAGTGCTCCAAGGAATTTTTTGGCTTGATTCCTGCCGCCTCTTTCTGCCATCATCCTACGCGACAGAAGTTTCATCCCCATCAGCTAATGGTTGGCAGTACACAATTGTGCGCATTTCCAGGAACTTTCAATTTGGCACAATAAAACTGTGAGGAAGACAGGAAATGGAAAAAAAAACGACTTGTAAAATATATTACAGGCCTATTATATGCGTCTCAATTCTTCACAGAATCATTGATTTCCGAAGTAGGTACAATAATATTTAGTATATTCAAGCCGGAAGTTGAATGATATACTTCTTTACTCAATATCCGGTGAGACGGTATTGCGAAGGATGTTGTATATTTTTCGGAAATCTGATTTATTATCGCAAGACGCTTACTTTAGCATTTGTGTGACGATTTTTTTATGTATTAGTTAAATAAGAGTAATGCACAAGTACGTATGGACATTCAAGTATAATTGATCGCTCAGTGGTTAAAATTCAAACATTATTAATTTATTTTTTAGCTTTCTCCACTCCTCCTTCACATAAACTTAAACTGTGCTAAATTTCATACGTTTGCACAATCATGTATTAATAAATAGTTACCAGTAGTAACCGGTTTACGTCTGTGTCCTTGTGGTTTCTTTAACCATAGTACCTATAGAGTTTAGACAGACAAACGGTTACGGGTGCCCGATATGTTCAAGTTCTTGATGTCTGCATTCCGTTTCCCATCCGAAACCTGCGATAATATAAACAGGCAGCTTAATTTGGGTCTGGAAAGTTACAATTATTTATTACAAAAGACTGTAAAGCTGCGAAGGAACGCTTTTCAAATTATTTAATGGAAATACCAGAGCTTCACAAATAGGCTGAAACAGGTACTCAACAAGTAAAAAACAACCAATAAAGCATCACTTCTACAGATTGTAAACAAGACAAAAATACCAACCAAATTGAGAACCTCCTTTTGGAAGTCGGTTAAAAAGATCACAAAATAAAAAGCAAGGAAATGATATCACGTCAAAAAGGTAAAACGAAAGCAAGACATAATATGTGAAGCAACAGGTTCCAAAAGAAACAATACTTACATTGTTTGATGTCTCTCGCAGCAACAAGTCTATAAACAAGAAAACGTTTAAGCCCCCAGAAAACTATAAACCGACTAAGTAAAAACTTTCGATAATATTAAAATAAATTACTAGCTTTTGTCCGCCCGCGTGTATGTCCGTTAATGCGGTAAGAAGTAGCCATGACCTTCTTCAAGAATCAAAGAAACTTCATGTCAAAATTAATTAAATCTTTCAGTGAAAGCGTAAAAGATATACAGACAGACAGATACACAAATACGGAGTTACTTTCGAATTTATAATTTTAGTATCGATGTCACACGGGCCAATATGACGAATCTATTGATACCACATTTAATAAAGTCGGTTATTAGTGTACGCGTTACGGTGGAAAATAAAAACTTACATAGACTGTCTAACATATTACCCTTCCTTTATCTCCTTGATGTCGGGGTAAAAAGCAAGTTTATCAAAGACTACGAATTTATCCCTCTCTGCATTTTGAGTGGGAATAAATAAATAAATAAATATGTCGGACATCTAACACACAACGCTGTCTAAATCCCAAGCTAAGCAGAGCTTGTGTTATGGGTACTAGACAACTTATATAAATAAATATATACTTTTTTTTTGTTGTAAATACATACATATTATACATAGAAAACACCCAAACTCCGAAACAAATATTTGTAGATCATACAAACATTTGGTTCGACTCGGGAATCGAACCCGAGACCTCATGATCAACGACGAACGAATAATAATAATAATAATAATAACTTTATTGTTTCTCTCACATAGTACATTACATTAAAATTGCAAAAGGAACCAAACATTAGACAAATTACTATATTTCTATGTAAGAGACTGGCATCTATACTAGGACAGACCTGTATGACAGACTGCCAGCCTCTCCCAACTCTGGTTTTGTGCAGTAATAGATGCAAGTTTCAAGAATGTAAAGAACTACTACAGAATGACAGTGTGTACGTCTATAGCTGAGAGAGTGTGTGCGCAAGTGTTCGTTAAGTGTGTGAGTGCGTAACTGTGTGTATGTGTGTGAGAGTGTGCAGGTGTGTGTGTGAGTGTGCAAGTGTGTATGATGTAGTAAATGTGTGTAGAATATGATTAGGATAATCATGTGCAAAGTAATAAAGTGTTAGAATATAAGAAAGCGCTGCATTAGGATGGGATACGTAAAAGATCCTCTGTTTCATCGTAGCTAAGTGACTTGAGGAAAGATGTGACAATTTTTTTGCAATGGAAACGCGTAAAGGAGTATATGTCAGTTTTTTTGTTGATCTTATTATAAAGATAACCTCCCAGAGAACCAAAGAACCTCCTGGCGAACGATGTAGTAAATTGAGTGGACATTGTAATACAGACTTGATGTTTTCGGCGCTTCTGATTAAGAGAAGACGGGTCATAGGTAAGAGCAGCATGTTGTTTCAATATGATTCCCAAAATAAATAGTTGCCTCACTGTTAATACGTCCGTGAGCTGATACAGGTCCCTGGTAGGAAAGAGAAATGGCAGGGATCGACTCACCTTCAGTACCGCCCGTTGAGCTCTTTCCAATTTCACAAGACGGCTCTTACACGCGCCCCCCCAAACCGTCACACAATAACCTATCATCGACTGGCAGAGGGCCATATAAACCATTTTAATCACCCGTGGGTCCGCTATATGACGAAGATTTCGGAAAAGAAACATTAATTTGCGAACTCTTGAGGAGAGCAGGTCTAGGTGGTGGCTGAAATTCAAGGAACTGTCCAGCACAACTCCTAGGTATTTCACGCTAGAGGCTTTATTCAGAAGAGCACATGAACAAGGGCCGCGCAGTGAGCATGTATGATAAAGTATACCATGTCGGTCTCGCATAGAAACTGGCATGTTCCTGATATAAAAAGGCATGCAATACGTTTTTTCAGGATTAAGTATTAATCCATTTTCTCGAAGCCATGAGGACACAGCATTAAGTCCAAGTTGTGCAAAACCATACGCATCTTCCCAAGACTCGCCATGGAAAATCAAAGCAGTGTCGTCGGCGCATGTTACTATCTTTCCATTGGTGAGTGAGAGGCTGCACAAGTCGTTTATGAAGCATAGAAAAAGCGTAGGTCCCAGAACGCTGCCTTGGGGGACCCCGTAGTAGACAGGTAGATCATCACTAACGACTTCACCCACTCTAACTCTCTGCAGTCTGCCAGTTAGATAAGAAGAGAACAGCTCCAGTTGAGTGTTGCGGATACCCATCTTTTCGAGTTTATCCAATAGTAGTGGGACGCGGACCGTGTCAAATGCCTTAGCCAAATCCAGAAATACTGTTACAACTTTCTTCTTCTGGTCAGGTTTGCATACTATGTGGTCGGTCAGTTCATGAACAGCATCGTTTGTTGAGATGGCAGCTCTAAATCCAAATTGTGAACAAGACAGGAGATTTTTAGACTCGAGGTAGTGTGTGAGTCGTTTGTTCAAGAGCTTTTCAGCAATTTTGGAAATGGCAGAAAGGATAGAAATGGGTCTATAATTATTAACACAGCCCGCATCACCACTCTTATGGATAGGAATTACCTCAGCCAGTTTAAATTCATTAGGGAAGATTCCGGAGCTGAACATAAAATTAAATATATAAGCAAGATGAATGGCAAGAATTTGGTGATAGCGTTGCAAAAAACAGCCAGGAATACCATCGCGACCAACAGTGTTGCCTTTTTTTATGTGTAAAATAATGTTTCGAACCTCTGTTTCATCTGTTGGATTCAGGGCAAAAGAAAATGGCTGAGAATCTACGTGCGAGAGGTAACTAAAGGAGTCAGTGCTTCTAATCCCATCAGAGAGGTTTTTACCGACCGACGCAAAGAAACTGTTCACCTCATTCACTGACATACATGGGTCAGTGGGAGAGAGCAGGTCGGAGGCTGAGGTATGCTTCTTACTAGTGGATGTTATTTCTTTAATGGTGTCCCATAATACTTTGGTACTGGTACCAGCCGCCTTGCTTATAGATTTTGTTTCGTAGTCTCGTTTTATTCTTTTTAGTAGAGCGTTACAGAAATTCCTGTACCTTGTGTACGTGGTCTTGATTATGGGGTTATTAGGATTTTTCTTTGATTTTACATGCAATCTATCGCGATTTTTCATACAGCGTAATAGACCAATCGTTATCCACGGTTTATTTATTCGCTTGCGATTAGGAATTGTAGATATAGTAGTGTTTGCTCGTATTTTAGAATTCAGCTTGTTAATTAAACGGGAAGTAGCTACATTTACATCGGTTGTTTCGTAGATTGATTTTAAGTCTAAATTCTCCATGTCTTTATCCAGTCTGTCATAGTCTATTTTCTTGGTTACCAATGGTTTCGCTGATTGGATTTCATTTTGCAATAGAAAAAGGACACAATCATGATCAGTTATTGTTGTTTCAGCGACGAAGCAGAGAGCTGGGCTTTTGGTTTTGAGCATAATATGGTCCAAACAGGTCTTATTGTGTGTAGGCAATTGATGAGCCGGCAAAATACCATGTGAAGCTAATAGGTTTAAATATATAGACGCATTGGGATCTTTGGTGTCGGGCTTTATATCCACATTAATGTCACCTATTAAAATTATATTCATAAAATGTAAGTTACTGATTAAACGGTTTAACGATTCAATAAATGGAGTAATATTTTTGTACCCCGGGGGTCTATAAATTGCAATAATTATTGTGTTGGTGCCGATCTGCACTGTAAGGCAGTTAGCTTCCTGTAAATTGGGCTCTAACACCAATACGCGCATAGTTTGCTTGTAATATACAAGTACACCTTCATTTTGAGATAAGTTGTTTTCACTTTTTATGTAACTGTAGCCGTCCAACGAAGGAATATGGGATGTGTGTCGTAGCCAACACTCCGTGAAGATAACAAGGTCCCAGTCGGTAGCAGAGCGATCAAGCAGAGTTAAAAAATTTGAGAAATTGCGACTGACGCTGCGGATATTTTGGTGAATAATTTTTAGGTTAGAGTAAGCCTTGTTTATTAATTTAGGACAATCTTCAATCTCACAAATAGAAGACTGTGCTATGTTGAAATTGTCAAGTTCGTTGTTTATTGAATTAATATTATCGAATTTTAAAATTAGAAACATAAGTAAGTGAGGTCATGGGAGGTGATAAGAATTCAGAGTTAACTGAAGTTAAGAAGTTAAGAGAGATGACTACTATACTTTTCTTCTCTTAATCCAGGTGTTGGAAACAAGGGGATCTGTGAAGGTTAAATCTGTGAAAAAAGTAACAATTTATAACGCACTAAGCAATAAAAGTATCCGAACAAAACGAGTACACGAGTAAGTGCGTACTAAAAATGTTTTTTCCGGTACAAATTGCACGAAATCGAACGAAACAACTGAAGCAAGTAGATCGTAAGAACGTAAGTAGCTAATATCAAAGTAATCGAGTTACTTCTACATGAGGTTGGTCGTAAAATCGTGTTATGCATTACTTAGTATTTTGTCTATTTCACTGCTAGTCTGGCTCACATACTTATAGGTACCAGAAAATCTGGGAAACTAATGTAAAACTGTATGTTAAGTATGTCCTTGTAGTGCGCTTTGTGCAAGGTATATAAATTAATGATGTAAAGTCCATTCACTCTTATTTATTGATTCACGGTAATCTATACATCTATACAAATAAATAAAATTGAAGTGTCTGTTTGTAATATTAAAGTAACCGCTCTTTACTAAATGCATATGTATGTAAAGACGATACGTATACCAAAAATGTAGTTAACAATTTTTTTGTCTGTCTGTCTGTCTGTCGGTCTGTCTGTCTGTCTGTCTGTTTGTTCCGGGTAATCTCTGGAACGGCTGGACCGATTTTAACGGGACTTTCACTGGCAGGTAGCTGATGATCCAGGGAGTAACTTAGGCTACTTTGTTTAGACTAACTTTGTCCCGCGGCGTTACTCGCGGTACAACAATAACCGCGGGTAACACCGCGGGGTTCAGCTAGTATTTATATATAATTCTTATTGCTGACTACCTCGTTGGTCTAGCGGTTAGCGTAAGCCACTGCCGATCAAGAGTTCTCGAGTTTGATCCAGGTTGCGGGAGTCCAATGCCAGTCGCTCCATGGAACAACTGATATTCAGGTAAAACCCGTTGAACTAGTAGCGTACCCCAAATGATGATAAGTACTACTTAAAAATGTTTAAAGACACAAAACAAATAACTAATCATGTTCAACTCACACTGTTCTGTATAGAGGTACACATGTATAGATGTTCACACCTTACAGCAAAATGTCTTAACTTCATTGCATATGTATAACGTCGTAAGTACAATAGAAACAGAACATTTTTATCCTCTTACAGTTTTAGGGACAACATAATCGGATTTAAGTTGATCGGTTTTCGACGCGACAACTATAAGCCACTGATACTTACTAGCGCCACTTTTAAATTTCAGCTTTAATCTTAATAAAATGGACCTTAGCACCAAAAAGATAAGGTTTAGATACTTAAGGCAGTTATATGAGGTTTCTGTCCACTATACCGTGCTGGCCAACAAATTTTGTTCTTTCCGAAACTTTAATGTTCAAATTGAAAACTGATTAGAAAACTATAGTACATCAATCCAGATATAAGTCAGTATTTGTTGCACTGGCCGTGGTCACAGGCTGATCTTTGAATCAGCCTGTGACCACAACCAGTGCAACCTGGTCGAAACGTCAGGCAAGTCAGAGGTATATATAACACCTTTTAATAAGTGATCGCGTTAATTCCCGTAAAAATAATTGTTAATATATTATGGAACGCGAAAGTTTAAAAGTATTTGTTGATTTTGTTTTCAAAAATGATTAAAATATCCATACAATGAGTGTCATGCTCTGTTTATAGTACATAATTAAGTGTTATTAAAGGGGGTGGTACTACCCTCATATAAAAGATCTACCTAAAATGACAGCATACGTGCCATCGTGCTTCGTTGGTTAGTGTGAGACCGGAGGCCCAATGATGCAGAAGCATCACTAGGCTGCTTTGATGTGGGTTACCATGCTGCATGGGTGCATTATCTGAATTCGCAATGAGTATGGTGACCACCACTATTGGATACTGCTTATGCTTTCCATCTGGCAGAGTAGAGTGTCATTGGTAGGCCTATACATAACAAAAACTCATATAATTTACCTATTATACATCAACTAGCTGACCCACGCAACCTCGTTTGCGCCTTATATTGCCCGTAGCGTGAAAATTTCCCCCGTTTTTGAAACATTCTTCATTGTTGCTCCGCTCCTATTAGTAGTAGCGTGATGATATATATCCTATAGCCTTCCTCGATAAATGGACTATCCAACTCCGAAAGAATTTTTCAAATCGGACCAGCGGTTCCTGAGATTAGCGTGTTCAAACAAACAAACAAAGAAGCTCTTCAGCTTTATATATTAGTACTAGCTGATCCACGCAACCTCGTTTGCGCCTTATATTGCCCGTAGCGTGAAAATTTCCCTCATTTTTGAAACATTCTTCATTGTTGCTCCGCTCCTATTAGTAGTAGCGTGATGATATATACCCTATAGCCTTCCTCGATAAATGGACTATCCAACATCGAAAGAATTTTTCAAATCGGACCAGCGGTTCCTGAGATTAGCGTGTTCAAACAAACAAACAAACTCTTCAGCTTTATATATTAGTATAGAAGATAGATAAAACATTTACCTTGAACGCGCCATTTCCCTGCCTAATTTGGCACACCCGTGCGTAGCCCGAGCTGTGATTCATTTTCAATGATGACAGATTGATACATTTCGTACATTTTCAAACGATCACATTACAGCTACTATATTGCCTCGTTCTTATATGTTACTAGCTGAACCCTGCGGTGTTACCCGCGGTTATTGTGGCACCGCGGGTAATGCCACCGGACAAAGCTAGTCAATTATCAACTATTGGCCAGTGAATGTCCTGTTAAATTCGGTGCAGCCGTTTCAGAGATTACCCGGAACAAACAGACAGACAGACAGCATACCGACAGACAGACAGACAGACAAAATTGTAAAACCAAACTTTTTGGTACATGTACCGTGCATTTATTAAAAAGAAGTTATTTTAATGTTACAAATAGACATTCCAATTTTATTTATTTGTATTCTATAGATTATTACGGTACTAGTTTCTGTCCGCGGTTTCTTTTGCATAAAATATATTTTTGCTTTGCACAACTACACGGTTGGCTTAGTGAGTGGGCTTAAATCCCACATGGGACAACACTTTGTGTGACCCGCAAATTGTTGTTCTGTGTCTGGGTGTTCTTTGTGTCCGTTTCATGTATGTTTGTAAAGTCCCCCGCGAGACAGGATGTATCATCCTGAGGCGGGAGTTAAAAAATACGCTGTGGTACTTTGTGGTTGTTTTGTAGCGGGATGAGGCACAAAGCTGACGCGAAAAATAGTTAAAACCATGTTTGAAGCGTGTTGTGAGTTTGCGGTCAATCCTTTTTTGAGTTTTTAAATCGTTCACAAATGACTGAACATTTTTAATAGACTAGCTGCCCCACGAAACGTCATCTGCGTCTCCTATTGCCCGTAGCGTGAACTAATTAGTTGGCCATAACCACTGACGAAATATATTGGCCATAACAAAGATTATATTATAGTACGGGAACCTTAGATAGAAATATGCTGTCGCGAACTACAAAATACTAGATTAGTTTTGCGAAACTTTCTCTCAAAAATTAATTGCCCCACTTTTTGGCAAAAAATTTCATCGAAACTTCGCCCCTACTGGTAATTTAGTTATAGCTTAGACGCTACGGTGGAACATATTAACAAATATTGACTGTCAATACTTCCCTCCTTTTGGCTTTGTCAGTAGTTAAGTAAAATCAACGCGAACAAAGCCACGAGTAAGAAAAAAGTGTTAAAAAATATTGTTTTAAAGATCTTTTAAATCATTTTAGTTAAAGAACTGTGATGAATAATGTGTTTGGAAGGAATTTAGTTGCGACACAATATTATACTCCCAGTCAGTATAATTTTACCAAAAGTAAAAGAAAACAATAAAAGAACTTGTTAAACTAAATTCCTCGCCAACATCACCAGCCTAGTGCAACAAACTGCAGTATATAGGCCTTTTTTTTGTTGACAGTTGAAAAATCCTTTCGGATCTCCACCTCGTTCCAGGAGTCAGGAGTTCGTGGTGTTTCTACTAAAAACGCCGTGACGACCGGCCTATGGCGCTCTAATCTGGGAAGACCCGGACCATGTTATTTCAGGTCCTCGCCAAATCGATGCAGTGCCTTATCAGACCCTGTCCCGGGATATAGGCCCAACCCATTGCACGACACTCTAACCGATTTTGGGCTCCCTTATAAAAACGACTCCCTTATAAATTTTAACAAAAATAAAACCGACTTCAAGTTTCGACTCGATTTCTCGTGGATGCCATCATCAGATATTAATGTACTTATCATTGTACCACCGTCGGGATATCTCCTTTCCATTAAAAAAAGAATCATCAAAATCGGTTCATAAATGACGAAGTTATCTACGAACACACATAAAAAAAAATATATGTATATACGGTCGAATTGAGAAACCTCCTCCTTTTTTTGAAGTCGGTTAAAAATGTATTTCAAAGTTCTCGCTATAGATACCAGACTAACATTAAAATTTCTCCCCTTAATGACGTGTAGTTTCTAACGGGATTTTAGGGCTCACACACATAACTGCGAATTCGCATCGCATGGCAAATATCTACGAGCTCGCACGAATGCACCGCAAGAACTGCCGATCTTATTCGCATCATGTGACGCCGCATTGCATCGCATCGCAGTTATGTGTGAGAGCCCTTAACTTGTATTATTATAGCAAGTGAAATAAAATGTAAATGTAACTGCTGTACTTAAGTGTTCGAGTGGCTTCTGGAAGAAACACTCACTGCTCTAGCGTTATTATTACCTTTTAACGCAAAAGAAAATCTTATTTACGTATTTGACGAACAATTTGTGGCAAACTGTTAGTTATAATGATGATTATTTATGAATGTACTTACATTATATTAACAGACACGGTAAGTTAAAAAAAATTAAAGTTTTGATATACCAGGCGGGCCTCATGGTCACCTCACCTGGGACCACCCTGTTGAAGGGACATGAGACCCGTTTCTCATTATTAATGTTGTTTATTTCAATCCTTTGACGCCATTCTTTACCTAAATCATTTTATTTTACTCCATCTTTAATTTACACAGAATACTCGCGCGCGTAATATAAAACGAGACATTTTTTTACAAGACATGTCCCGCTTTAGGAATATACATCCTGTTTCGCAGGGTACTTTACAAACATACATATAACGTACAAAAAGAACACCCAGACTCAGGACAACAATTTGTGGATCACACAAAATGTTGCCCCATGTAGGATTTGATCCCACAACACTTCGCACAGTAGAGAGCGGCGTGGCGAACGCTTAAACCACTAAGCCATGATAGAATGTACTGTTGAATATAATAAAAGTAATATTAAAAGGTATATTCATTAGTTTTTCTGTAACAGTTTTTGTCAGTTGAAACCAAAACATAGTTTAATCAAAATTAGTATGATCAAATATAATAGTTAAAGTTAAAATGCTGCAGTTTTTTAGATGAAACCTTAATACCCAACTTACCAACGTTTGAGGTTAACAAAGAAATATATGCCACATGTTTGGTTGAGAAATGTTACATTTCAAATTCAAATTCAAAATCATTTATTCAATTCAGACACTAAGTGACATGTATGAACGTTAAATAGAAGCTATAGTTAAAAATCATATATCGATACAAACAGACGCCACAGAATGTGCTGTATTGTCAACGTAAAAAAAAAGTAAAAACTAATACCCAACTACTATAAAAAACGACTCTGAAAAAGTATGAAACAAGTTTGGAAAGCCGTAGTCACACATTACATCGAAACGTACCACAACACTTTAACAACGCAAGAGGATATAGCGAGGTGATAAAATCTATTTCGTGTTCTGTCGTTCTCTAAATACTTTTGTTGTTAGATACGTACCTCCAATATATTTATATCTATCTATGAATATAATGTCAAACATGAGAGGTTAGCTAATCACTATAAATTACAATAAGGGGAAGTTGGTCTTTGGTCCAAGTTTTAACCCAATTACTCCAGATTTATTTCCTATTGATACTGTGGCCGTCAGATTCAAATATATTCTAAGTATGACCGTGTATTCTATATGTGGGAGAGCCACGTCTCGGCATGAATGGTTCGACCGGAGTGATACCACGGCCTCACAGAAAACCGGTGTGAAATAGTGCTTGCCCATAACCCAATCTCCTTATCTCCCATCTACAACGCACTTGTGACGCCTCTGGTGTTGCTGTATGTATGTATAAGAATATGTATGTATAAGTTTTTTGCGTGTTGCAGTTATTTTACAAGCTTTTTATTAACTTGCAATGTATGTATGTATATTAGGGTGGAATCTGGCTACTAAATTTTGAAGCTGATATCTTTTCTCCGATTTTTGCAACTGAAATTTTGTAAGCATATGTAGATAGATAGATAGATAGAAAACTCTTTATTTGTACACCATTATAGTACATAGATACACAGTACATGAAATGTGAAATGTAGTGTACAAAGGGCGGCCTTATTGCCAAAAGCAATCTCTTCCAGGCAACCTTGTATGTATACAGCGTAACAATGCAATTTTATGATGACATGGAGCTGATCTGATGCTGGAGCGGGTAGGTTGGAACCTCGCAACACCATCAAGTTTGGACTCCTTTGATTCGTCTTAACGAGTACTTTATGAGGACATTCCAATAAAAGCTTGTTTTAAAAAATATTTTTAATTTAATCTACTTATATTCTAACCTCTGTGCACCACCTACCTTACAAGATTTCTATACCACCCTGAGGTTGACTGAAAGAGAATGCCTTAGGCAGTAAGTCCGCCGATGTATAAAAGTGCATAAAGTTTAAATAAATAAATACATTCTTATATTGCTATGCCCTTGCACTTTTCATTTGGGTCAGCCTTTCTCATTTTAAGGCGCCAAGACTGTTAATCTTGGGTTGTCTGGTCCTCAACCTGAGCTTGTTCCATGTCCTTCGTAACGGTTGTCCACCACGCGGTCTATGGTCGTTCTTGACCTTTCTTCTGGATGGCTTTGCTTCCAACGTGTTTTTTATCACGTCTCATTACATGTCCATAACAATGCATACGGCTATCATTCAATTTTTCTACAATGGGAGTGACTATAAATGATCATCTGTTATACTCATTGCGTACCTTATCGAGTCTAGTTACCCCAGTTTTTATAGGTTATGTACAGACTTATACACATATGAATTATTATAGAATACCCTAGACATATACTTTAATAACTTTTATGAATACCACAAATGTTAATTCCAAGAATAACACATCAAAAAGTATTAGTACAATCCCTGAGCAATCGTACGTAAAAAGTTAATAAAGACAAATGGGCCTCGGTTATATCCACACGAAAATATCCACAGATTCCCGTGAGAGTGTTCAGGAGTAATCGAGTTATATTTTGCCGTATACTCCCCGCCTTGAGATTCGACTAAAGCCGGTTTCTCACTGAACTAAACCGGCAAACATTTTTAAGTGTCGCGACTGCTAAATCCGGCTTGAAAAATCCATACTATATAATAAATTCAAAGTAGAGTTACTTTCGAAATCGAAATGTCTGCCTGTTATGCTTTTATGGCTAAACCGCTGAACCGATTTCAATCAAATTTAGTATGGCATTCTTGAGGAAGGATATAAACTACTCTTTATCACGATAAACGGTAAATACGTGAAAATATTTATTTGATTTTATTTCCTGCAAAAAAGGTACTAAATCAAAATGGTCAGCGTGTTTGGTTTTGTTTTCTAAGGAGAGTTCCGTCGCTCATATATACCTACCTACAACTAAAGAATCACGAAAATACTGTCTACTTTTGAGGTGGCACTTCCACTTATTAAACTGAATTGATACTAGCTCTTTTAAAGACTCTATCACACAAATTTGAAGGGCCTATCACATTGCAGGAGAATGCTGATTATCTTTATCAAATCAATTGAGCATAGAAATTGTTTGTAAGTTAATACTTATTACTTACATCATCATCTCAATAGTTCATTGCTTTACATACATCTCCCGTACGGTTCTCCATAACAACTGGTCCTGTGCTGCTTCGACCTTCACCAAATCGTTGGACCATCTTGTAATGAGCCTATCCACACTCCATGTGCTGCGGTCGCCACCTCAAACTTTTTGACTTCATCGGCCATCTTATTTGCCCCGCCCACTGCAACTTGCATTACAGTGTCATAACTCTCCGGGCAATGGCACTTTTATATAAAATCTATATAAATACAAATAAATAAACTTGAAGTGTCTATTTGTAATTTCAAATTAACGGCTTTACTTACTACAACACTACACTTTACTTTACTTTATTACAACAAAACGCATATTAAAGTACATACGGTACTCACATAAAAAAGGGTCTTGACAGATAGACGGACAACAAAGTGATCCTCTAAGTGTTCCGTTTTATCATTTCGAGGTACGGAACCCTAAAAAAGATGTTTGTAATTTTTTGTGTGTCTGTCTCGGTGTCTGCCTGTTCCGGGTTATCTCAGTAACGGTTGGACAATATACACATTTAACACCGCTTAGCGCAACTAGTTATAAATAAACTCCAGTGTCATAACAAAAAAAAATCGTTCCAGTGAAAAATAGCCTTAAAATTAATTCATGTCAGAAACCAGGTTAAATTAAATCAAGCAACTGTCATGTTCCGTACGGCAGAAATTTTAACGTACTTATGTGAAAGTTTAAACTTCGTTATAGTAAAATATTAAGTACCCTTCTCATTAAACTATAAAAATATCTTATAATGAAGTTCATAGTTAGTTTTCTCGTGTTAGTTAAGGTATATATATAAAGTATATATATAGTAAATAAATAAATAAATATTTTATTACTGACAGAAATAAGAATAGCGCCTGACAAAATTATAGATAATACGCTATATTATTTGATGGTTTTGAATTAGAAAAATAATTTTCTAAATCTGTACAGACAGAGAGAGAGAATTAGATCCAAAGATTACCAGGTCTAACTATCTACAACCATAAAAACGATATCTCTTTATAATATTAGTATATATATTTAAAAAAAGTAAAAACTAAAACCCAACTACGACAAAAAACGACGCTTAAAACGTATGAAACAAGTTTCAAAAGCCGTAGTCACGCGTTGTTAAAGTGTTATGGACTATGGAACATTCCTAAGTAAGCCGTAGTCCATGTAATGTAATGTACCATAGTCCATAACACTTTAACAACGCGTGACTACTACGTGACTAGTACTAAATACTAAATTTAACGAAAACCTTTGGAGCTTTTTCAAAGATTCAAATTATATATCCTACTAGCTGAACCCCGCGGTGTTAACCGCGGTGAACGTTGCACCGCGAGTAACGCCGCGGGACAAAGTTAGTCTAAAAAAAAGTTAACTCTAGTTACTCTCTACTTCTCCTAAGTTACTCCCCGGATCATCAGCTACCTGCCAGTGAAAGTCCCGTCAAAATCCGTCCAGCCGTTCCAGAGATTACCCGGAACAAACAGACAGACAGACAGACAAAAATGTTTGTAGCTACATTTTTGGTATATGTACCGGGTATACATACATATGCACTCAGTAATAAGTGGTTATTTTTATATTACAAACAGACACTCCAATTTTATTTATTTGTATAGATACAAGAATTGCTCATTTACAGGTCCACTATATAGCTTCTTGGGTTTGATACGATAGGGCGGAGGAGAAAATTTGGCATCTTGTGCAGTACATTCGGATGATTTCATTAAAGTGTAACCTTCATAAAGCGCGTTCAGCACTTTTTAAGTGAACAATCATGGAGTCATGAAAGTCGCGTCATCGTCCCGAACCCTTTCCATGAGCTATTTTACTTCTTTTTATGAAAAGAGGTTAATTTCAGGTTTGTGTTTTCAAGTTTCGAGTTTTCACTTCTGTCAGCATACATCTCTACTTAGAAACTAAAAAGTATAAAACTATCAACTAACTATAAAATCAATTTCTTTAGGATAGTGAACCGGTCTAATCTTTAACACTCATGGACCATAACAAGTAAAATTTTAACAAAAATAAAATCGTCTTCAAGGTTCGACTCGATTTCTCTTGGATGCCATCATCAGATCTTAGTGTCCTTATTATGGTAACACCCTTGGGATATCTCCTTTCCATTAAAAAACAAATCATCAAAATCGCTTCATTAAGGATGAAGTTATCCGCGAACACACATAAAAAATATAATTATTTATATACGGTCAAATTGAGAACCTGCTCCTTTTTTGAAGTTGGTTAAAAAAATCACTAAGCAGTTGATTTTTTATGGTAATAGTTTTATACTTTTTAGTTTCTAAGTTGATATATATGTCCAGCAGTGGACAGTTAATATGATGAGTATGACATTGAAGCGGGTTAAAACAGTTATGGCTTAAAATTTTATATTCAGTTTTACTAGAAGTTACAACTATTGTTATTATTATTTGACTGGCTCGTCGGTCCCGCGTATGGCGTATGCGACTGTAGATCATGAGATTTCGGGTTCGATTCCCGGGTCAGACCAAATGTTTGTGTGATCTACAAATATTTGTTTCGGAGTTTGAGTGTTTCCTATGTATAGTATGTATGTATTTACAAAAAAAGTGTATATACACTTTTTTTGTAAATACATACATACATACTAGTATTTGTATTAGTTGTCATACCCATAACACAAGCTATGCTTAGCTTGGGACTAAATGGCGTTGTGTGTTAGATGTCCGCAAATATTTATTACTTTATAAGTTATGAATACCACAAAATGGTTGGAATAACTACAGAATGCGAGTACTAATGTGGGTTTAATGGAGCGCAGACATTTTATACTTAAATCTCTAATGCACAGAGTAAGAAGAACATTACATGAGAGCTTTGTGTCAATTTCATTGTGAAGGTTTTTTCTAAACTATACGCTTAGTATGAAATCGTTTTAAAAGCGAATTTTAATCAATTTTTAAGATTAGTGATATTTATCTTTGTAAGTAAATCTATAACAAATATTTTTACATGTCGTAATTTACAGGTAGAAGGTTTTGGCATTTTATAAGACAAATTTTGGAAAGAAATTCCGAAACAAACGATAAAGGTGACCTGTTTACGTCCACTCCTTTACATTGATTCAATAAAATCTTTGTTGGTAAACGACAGGGTCGTGGTTGGTTTTTTGAACAAAGAACCATAGTTATCAGTGGCCTGTCAATATAAACGGCATACAAGCCCTAGGCATCGTATTACCTAAGTATTAGTCAAGATTAACGACACGAACTACGTCAGTAGGACATTTGGGTAGGCCATGGAAACACCCGAAACCACCAGAAAGATACTAAATATAAACATGAATATAACAATCCTAGACTATACTCAAAATGAAGTTTGGAGATGAGCAGACGCTATTCCTCGCGATCATGAGCGGCCTCTTTCAAGTGGAGATATTTTTCTAGTCCAGTTCAGGCTCTGATGTCATCTATCCAATTCCTTCGTGATGATTCGTGGCATTTTAAAGATGGCATCCCATGATGATGATGATGAGGCTATACTCACATTTACAAATACAAAAATTAGAGTATACAATTCAACTTCTATGTAAGGGAAAAAAATACTGTTGTAACCCCAGCATAACGTAATCTGAACTGGGCAAGAAACGTTAAGTAGCTACTTAGGTTAGGCTCATTTAAATATGTATTGTAATGAATTAAATTAAATAAGCACCCCGAGGATAGAATTTCATCATACTAAGTAAGCACTCAGATATAAGTGTGTTTATTCTCTGGTGACGAGCGAATATTTTTCAAATATGTTAGGTACAGTCGTGATCACAAATGTTTATTATCCACTAGCGACCCGGCACAGCTTCGCAAGGAAGTCTTTGAAATTCTTGAATTTCTTGTACTATATAATATGCGATATAGCGATAGAATCGACTTCATTTTATACTGTGTAAAGATGGTTATTACTAACTATATTACACACTACCTATACAGATGGATGCGAACTGCCCAAGACCGGGATGGCTGGCGTTATTTCCGAGAGACCTACGTTCAGCAGTGGTCGGCGATTGGTTGAAATGAGCTAAACAAGGTTTCGCTTTGGCACATTTTGGTTGAGAAACTTTACTTACACTTATAATAATATATAAAATGTATGGTAAGAAAAAGCAATCTTTGAAACGTGTGTTTGATCCGCCAGGCATGATCATCTCGCCTGATCGGAGGATCCTCCCTTTGTGTCGGAACATGACACCTGCTCTCATCTCTATCATACTTGCTCTTCATACTACAATTGCCTGTAAGAATTGCCCTCTCAGCAATAAGGTCTTGTATTTTCAGCATCTAGTTTTTCGTTGCTATGTATGTACTTGGTGTACAATAATGTGACTTACTATTATTACATTAGCAAGTTTCGTCACAAAAACTCTAATTACTAAGACTGATGAGGAAAGTCTAAAGGTGCAGTTAATAACATGAAGCTATCTTCACATGGCTGAACTAGGAAAATAAGTTCATAGCCGGTCTAGTTGCAAGAACCTTGTGTGCGCGTAAAATAATCTTCTATCTCTCTGAAACCCTGAAAAACCTAGAAGACATGTATATACTAGTTTCAGTTATAGAATGTGATTAAGTACTAGATATTTAAAATTTAATTTAAATAAGAGTCTAACTTTAAGTTACCGAATAATTTACACAATACATATATATACTGATTTGGAAGCGATCGGCACGATAATAATAGGGTTAGTTTTACCCTAGTTTTGGAAGTATTTGTTATTAAAATAATGATACATAATAAGTACTAAGTAAAAGCAATATATAAATATTAGCTACCCTTCTAAGCTTCATTTTCTAAAATAGGACTTATATATTTTTCTTGTGATTCAACCAAATAAAGTCAAGAATAGAAAAAGAAATATTATCAGTTTTAAAGATTTCCCACAATAGTTATTACTCAAGATTATTCAACCAATCTAAAACAGACTGTGCGCTTTTCCAGAAACTTTTTCCTTCGCACAACAAAACTGTACCTAACTGACCAATACGACCTTCAAGCCTTCCAGAAAAGAGTGTAATCCTTCTTAAAAAGCCGGCAACGCACTTGTGACGCCTCTGGTGTGGGTGTCCATGGGCGGTGGCAATCGCTTACCATCAGGCGATTCATCTGCTCGTTTGCCTTCTATACCATAAAAAACATTCTTCTACTGGCAAAAAAAATATAAAAAGTTGTTAATACTTTTGTTCATAACTGTACAGTCAAATACACCATTGTGAAACAGAAAAATTCATGTTGAATTTTACTTGACACCGGGCAAGTACATTTTGTAACTGACAATGGCAGAATATATTTATTTACTAAAAACAAAAATATACAAATATGTACATTGTTTATAAATTTGACCTATTTACTAGTTGGTCTGAAAAATTTCTGATCTCAAAGTGAAGATAGCAGCACTCATTAGTGAAAACTAGTGAATGTAGTTGTGCAAATACAAATAGGCATCGTTTAGAGAGCTGTGTGTGTAGAGTTCAAATAGAATACGTAGAAAAAAAAGGAAAGGACTTCAAGAACTAAACTAAACTGAAATTGAACCACAAGAGTAGCATCAGCTTTCAAATAAAACGAGTACAATTTTAACAAAAATAAAACCGACTACAAGGTTCGACTCGATTTCTCTTGGATGACATCATCAGATATTAATGTCCTTATCATGATACGACCGTTGTTACAGACATCTCCTTTCCATTAAAAAAAGAATCATAAAAATCGGTTTATAAACGACGAAGTTATCCGCGAACACATATAAAAAAAGTAAAAAATATACATATATATGGTCGAATTGAGAAACCTCCTCCTTTTTTGAAGTCGGTTAAAAAGTCATCAAAATCGGTACACCCAGTCAAAAGCTCTGAGGTAACAAATATTGAAAAAAAAAACAGTTCATTTGTGAATCTCCTCCATTTTTAAAATCGGTTCAAAATGTCTTGTATCATCGTTAGATCGGCAACTGTTCAGACCACCCACGTATCATTAATCATCTAGCTATTAACTTCTCATCTAGTAATTATTAAATTAGTATCCATCTCGTATGTCGATGATTATAGAACAATGCCAAGAATGACAACTTCAAGCACAATTTTTTTGTTATTTTTCTCTTCGAGCTGAACAATTATTATATGTGGTTAATCCTATAGCTCGAAAGGGCTAGGATGCATCTCACTACTGCTTAGAGTTCCGAAATTTAACAAAACTTTTACACATAAAATGATACTTTAATTTAAAATTATCAGAAACAAAAACGTAAAAGTAAATAAAAAAATAAAACGAGAAAATAAAGAAATAAATTGGGCTCCACGTTTCATCTATAACCGGAAGGGACTTGATGAAGGACGTTCCGATCGAGCAGATATGGAAATTAAATTAGCATGGTCCTTACGATGTAATATAAGTCCACGGGATATCGGAACGTAATTGAGTTCTTGATTAAGTATTGTTGGTGTAACGAAATAACAGTGTGCATTAGTAAATCACACTTCGCAAACACAATATATTTTAGTTTACCGAAAACTAGTGTTAATGTCAAAATGGAGGCAAACGACTGGACTATATTTAGATCGTTTTTTGTTTTTTCGAAAGACGGCCCCCATTTCATCTCATCCATCCTACTAATATTATAAATGCGAAAGTTTGTAAGGATGGATGGATGTTTGGATGTTTGTAAGTCTTTCACGCAAAAACTACTGAACGGATTTGGATGAAACTTTACAGTAATATAGCTTATACATCAGAATAACACATAGGCTACTATTTGCCGCGATAACCGACATATACGCGGGCGGAGCCGCGGGCAACAACTAGTATTTTATATATTTTTAACATTAATTTCATCACGACGAAGACTTAAAGACTTGAAGACTTATGATTTGAAGACTATAAACACTTGACATTGGCAGAAATAGCTGATCCGAGAGATCCGGCTGGTTGCCATTTCATCAAAGAAAAAGAAGACTATATTTACTCTCATTTACTCTTTCAAAGATCACCTATTATGAAATGACAGTGAATAGTGTAGTTGACACCTAAGTCAAATTAGTTACTTTTTATCATTGGAGATCGTTTTTTGTTATTTTTACTTTTTATCATCTGTCAAACGATAACTTTGAATGAAAAATGTAGTTAATACAAACTTGTGACGTCACTGTTTTAAAGTACTCAATTGATCAATATATTTCAATGTATATTTGATTAAAATTTGTTATATAAATGAAAGCTGTAATTATTATATTTTTCGAGATGTTTTGTAATATTTGTTTTAAGGAAGTGTTTATAGGTAGTTATTTACGATACAGCCAACTACCCATTTTGATGTAGAATAAACATTTTCTTAAACCTTTACATAATTTTAAAATCTAGTATAGTTACGATTAAAATAAGTTCTAAAACACAAAATAAAGGTACATACTAAAGATGCTTACATGAGAATGTGGTGTGTTACATGACAGTGGGTGATATCACGGAGCAAATACAAAGGGTGATATAAGCTACACAGAGAGGAATAAAATGCAGACTCTGAGGCGTTGGATTATTGTCGTAGCACTCGTAGCACTACTACGCGGCTGCTACAATGTGTGTAACGTAGACATATCCTCTACGAATACCGCAATACGGTAAGTGTTTAAGTGCTGTGTAGTAAACATTTGCAGTAGGAGTTAAATGCTTTGTGTAGCAGTCTTTTTTTATTCTGTAAAATCAGTAGTTAGTTACTAGTAACAATTAACTGCTACTTTTACTTTTTTTTTGTTACAGTAGATAAAGTGTGCCTTTATCTACACCCATGCTACAAATCCTCTATAAAAGTTTCTGAAACAGTTAGCTTATTGACAATAATAAAACATCCTGCCTCAAAATATTCCTTATATCACCCAAACGAGTGTTATAATGTTGTACTAGATTTAATAATCTGGTCAAGATAGTAGAGCCACGCTGATTTTAGCACAAACGGGACGGTTCGACCGGGACGGTACTACCCGCTCACAGAAAATCAACGTGAAATGACAGCGATCATGCTGTCGGTGAGTGTCGGTGTCATTTTGTTGGTGAGTGCGAGACCGGAGGCCGCATACAGAAGCCGGAACCGGAGGCAGAAGCATCACTAGGCCGCCGTGGTGTGGCTCACCATGCTGCATTGTCTGCATTCGCAGTATGGTAACCACCACTTTTGGATCCTGCTTATGCTTTCCATCAGGCAGAGTAGATTCATATCGGCAAGAACAAACATAAAAATAATAATTGTATATGTATAATAATAAAACAACACCATTTTCAAAAAAAGAACATTGTCAGGCATGCGCATTTCACTACCACAGCGCCATATTTAAAAAAAGAACGGATTCGAATTCACGTCATAGTCCACCATTTTTGTTCGCCATTTAGCTAGCTGTTTCAGAACTTTGTTTATTAAGATATTAATCCTCTAAAAACATTTAGAGGATTAATATCATGGGTGTAGATAAAGTCTTGTATGAAACTGTACATAATTAGGTATTAAACCACTCATGTGATACTATTATCATACCCACCTCCGTATTTTAATACCTCTTATTATAGGTACAACAGTTGCATAAATAATTATTATGTCATTTAAATCTCACAATGAATGCGTGCTTATTAATTAACGATCCTAACTGCTACAGCAAAGGTCGTGGGTTCGATTTTTTATCTAGGATAAAAATTGAGAGCTTTTTTCTAAGTTTGACCCTGCGAAAATGACTCTGCCTGGTGGAGAGCATAAACAGAATCC
Source organism: Spilosoma lubricipeda (assembly GCA_905220595.1). NCBI lineage: Eukaryota > Metazoa > Arthropoda > Insecta > Lepidoptera > Erebidae > Spilosoma > Spilosoma lubricipeda. The sequence continues at coordinate 3,670,736 of HG992296.1, forward strand.
AAAAGTGATGGTCAGCATGGTGACCCACTACATGGCAGTCTAGTCATGCTTCTGCATCATTGGACCTTCCGAGATAAAGACCGATCACTTGTTTTGTTTCTAGGTGTAATTTAATCCATACAACATAAATTCGAAAGTAATAATATTACAATAGATTGTTAGCGGTCTAATGAATAAATACATTCAATTTAATAGTTACTGACTCTCGCAAGTAATTAATATTGTTCAATATTGACCCTACGCTAATATAATCATTTCGATCGGTAAGCCACACTTAAATATTGAAATTAAAGATCCTACACTCAATGTAATCTGTATCTTTTCACAAGGCGTTAGAGTATATTTTGAAATGATTGCCATTGCCTCTAGTTTCCTCAATAACACTCTTTAGATATCATTAACCCATTTATAGGTAATAATCAACGCTACATCGGGCGCATCTTTGTTTCCTACTTAGTGAGTTATTGTATATTGGTTCTTTTTAAATTTGTTTTTTTTCTTCTATATGAGCATGCCAAAGTGATTCAAATTATGCTTTCCATCAGGCACAGTGGAGTTACTTTCACAGGCTCATATAGCTTAGGATTAACGTGCTCTTTAAGGCACGGAGTGGGTGTTATTGTGTTAAGAACGGTCACCCATCCATATACTGACTTAGTAAGTATTATTTAACCTTGCAATGTGTTAAACTACTTGATTATCATCAAACCACGAGTTTATACCACTCTAAGTCAAAATAATTCGATAGATGTCTTTTAACGCAAACTACTTCACAAATACTAAGCATCAAATATACAGAACACTATATAAGTAACTAGCCGACCCACGCAACCTCGTTTGCGTCTCCTATTGCCCGTAGCGTGATAATTTTCCCCCGTTTTTGTAACATCCTTCATTGTTGCTCCTCTCCTGTAGGTTTTAGCGTGATGATATATAGTTTATAGCCTTCCTCGATAAATGGGCTATCTACCACTGAAATAATTTTTGAAATCGGACCAGCGGTCCCGGAGATGAGCGTGTTCAAACAAGCAAACAAACAAACTCTTCAGCTTTATAAATTAAGTATAGATTAGATCCCGGTATTGAGTATCTCAAAGCTGATACAATTATCATCAAAAGTTTGTAATTGAGTTATTAAAAACTGCAATCCAACTATTTCAAACTTTTGCATTACTAAAACTGGTTAAAGCTAGATTAAAGGCGGGCGTACACAATCGAAATAGTGCTGAGTTCCTGATAGCTCGCCACTAATTCACTTGAGGGGAGTACCATAATTTTAACCTGTTTTTGATTAGTTTATTTGGTGATGTATTAAGAATGCTAAGTATTACCATCCTATTCATTCCGTGGGTGTCATAAGAGCCGAGTAAGGGAGCAGACTAGGTAGATTAAGTCCGCTGCAAAGAGAAGGATAACTTAAAGCAAACCTTATCACCACCCCGTCTGGCCAACATAATGTAGTAGTTCAAAATCTTATTCCTACTAATGAAGGATGTTGATGATTGTGACGAAGATACACTGAACTACGGAGTGATGTTATTACACGGAGTACACAATCCTGATCCTGAATCGCGCTATAGAAGTTCTCGCGTCATTAGCATAAAACATCCCAAAACAAACGTTGGGCCGTGACCCAGGCATGATCACCTCGCCTGGTCGGAGGATCCTCTCTTTGTGTCGGAGGGACATGACACTCGTTCCTCCACAGTGGTGATCCCGACGTGATTGGAAGCAGCCTTCGAAGGAGCAGATCAACAGCAGCAGCAACAGCGCGCCGTCATCATGTTCACTCCCACAGCAAGTCTCAGCCAGCCATCAACCTCGGCCTTTGCTCCAGTCTGGTTACCTTTAGGACCTCATCAGCCATGTCCATGTAAGCAAAACATTTCTCTCCCGTCTACGCAGTAGCCAGCCACTACGCAACAACTGCCCCGATTCACTCGGGACTTCACTGCAGCACCGCGCACCGCATGCAATCCCTAGTCACTGCGATCAGCGGACTTCAGTCCCGACTCACTGGAACTTGCGGCACTCAGTTCCGACTCAATGGAACTACTCACTTCTGGCACTGGTACGATAGACACACACAGCACAGACTGCTGACTCTTCAATAAGGGAGTGATATAATAATCAATAATGATCTACCATTTTATATTATATACGTAAAGAAAGTTATAAAATTATATAAAACTAATTAATTTTCATTAATTTTCATGTTTTCAAATGTCTGTTTCAAATGATATTAAGTTGAAATAAGAAAAAAGTACCCCATATCTTAAAAAACTAGCTTGAAGTTTGTTTTAAGATATTTGAAACAATATATTCAACAGAAATAACTTGAGTATTTTATGAAAACATTGTGTTTCTTCTGCAATTGTTAGTGTTCTGAGAAATCATTTAAATTGCATGCATGGATAGTTCTTTTTAAAACACTGTCTTTGCCAGGCACTAGATGTTACAATTTCTACGTGGTATCGTCGAATATATTCGAACTGGCCGCAATTTCTGACTGGCCTGTTGATTTCATGTTTATCAGAAATCTGGTTAGCACAGGCTCTGCTTATTTTAAGATTAATAGCTCCTTTGGGAATTAAGAAGTTATGAGTAATTATAATTTACTTTAGACAAACAACAAAGTGTCTGCCAATAGCAGAATAGATAATTATCAATTGTGCGATCCAGACTTAGCAGTTCTCATGTAGTTCGATTTATTTTCACTAGATGGTGCAAAAATATATTATACTGTGTTTGTTTCAACGTTTTATCATAAAAAGTTATCTCTCTTCCTATCTAAAACCTCTTTAGTTTCAGAGGCAAAATTCGCTAACTTCGTGTTGTTACTTCGCGTGTCGCTATCAGAAACTTTCTCTACAAACTTTAATAAACACTCCGGCGAGGTGGCTAAGTAAAATATCTTTTTAAATTAATTTTCTTTAAAAAAGCTTGTAATGAAATGAGATAGCGCTGTTGGAACAAGTAATTCATATTTTAAAGGACCAACTATGTTTATGGTTTTATTTAATAAACTTGTTGAAACATTTCTCTAGAGATGGAATGAGTTGGTTAAAGTGATATTAGGGTTTAATAGAGAAATTGTATTTGGCTATTCTTTTGTTTATTTTTAGTGAGTGTGTTGGGTCACCAAAGCTCCAACCCCCTCATTTCTCTAAAGTTTGCAACGCACATATGATTCTTAGTTAATAATAATAATAAATATTTCGGACATCTAACACACAACGCCATCTAGTCCCAAGCTTGTGTTATGGGTACTAGACAACGGATACAAATACACGGTTTACCTTTCTAGGGTGCACTTGTTTCCCGGGCGCCTAGTACCCGAGACGAGGTGTGATAGTCGATTCGAGTTCGACATGTCACCAGGATGGGTGGTGTTCAAGATGATTTCCGAATCAGAAAAAAGGGGACAAATTATGCAGAACAATATCATTACAAAGAGAAGGAAAACTTGAAATAAACCTTATACCTACCTGTTTAGCCACTAGGGGAGAGAAGGCCGAAACCTCCTTTTTAAAGAGAGGTTTATGTCCAGCAGTGGACTGTTCAAAGCTGTTGATGGGTGGACGTAGTTCAATCCCACCAAGCTTGCACGCTCGTCGTGATGTTTCTTATACTATTAAAAAAACTATGACTACTGATCTTATAAGAAAATAATTTATAACAAATAAAGGATTGTTCTCCCCATTCATTGTTTTTACTAAAATTATTTTATTAATCTGTTGAAATAAAATCGTTTGTTTATGTCAATATTAGAATCTCTTGCTTTCATTATATAGAAATTACAAATACCCATAAAGCTTGTGTCAAACTTTAACTAAACACTAAATATAAATTAACAATTATTTTTACGGGAATTAACGCGATCAATTATTAAAAGGTATTACATGCCTCTGATTTGCCTGACGTTTCAACCTGGTTGTACAGACCGTGGTCACAAGCAGACAGTCAGCCTGTGACCACGGCCAGTACAACCTAAAAATAATTGTTAATACATCATGGAACGCGAAAGTTTAAAAGTTAGTATAGATATAAATTAACAATAAACATACAAACATACACAAATGGCAAAACCATTTCTTTTAATATCTTTTGTATGAACTGAATAATAAATATATGTACTTAGGAGGTTTGTTAAAAAATATGTGCACACCTTAAATCTGCTGATCGTACTCGTATAACACATAGATATGAATCAGACCCTCGAACCTAGCCTCAGTGTGAAGCTGTCACTCTTTATATCGATTGCCCCGCCGTACGGCCTCTCACCTCCAATAGTCCTCCTGAAAGGGATGTTTTTAATGAAGACACTAACGACTCGAAGTACTATCTCAGTGAGGGCTCAAACATTTTTCCATTGTTATTTCTATAACAGTGAGTACTTCTTATTATATACCAAACAAGAACTGAAATTTGATTGCAATTATTTTTAGTAAATATTATTTGATAAGGTTAACTCGACATCGTTAAAAAATCAAATATTGGAAACTGATTTTAATGTACCTCAAACGGTAGGGTCGAACCAAAAAAATTAGATGAATTGAAATGAAATAAAATGAAATGATATTTATTTGTAAGTAAATCTTTTCAGATATTTTTACACATCGAACTTTGCAGCTAAAAGAAGCAGATGGATAGCGTAGTGATTTCTTCTTCTTTTTTGATGAAATGGCAACCAGCCGGATCTCTAGGATCAGCTATTTCTGCCAATGTCAAGTGTTTATAGCCTTCAAATCTTTCTCCTCCTGTCACTGATGCCAAGTATTCTTGGGAAATTATATGCAGGTCTGGCTGGGTCTTTAATTTTTGGTAGCTTTTTTTGTTCAGGATCAAAAACATTAGCCGAAAGTATTGCAGTCTTCAAGTCATTAAGTCTTCGTCGTGATGAAATTAATGATATAAAATATCTTCCGAAAAAACAAAAAACGATCTCCAGCGTAGTGATTTAAGCGCATGCTCGCGACACATGATATATTTGTCGGGAATAATATTTTTAACAATAATTTTTACGGGACTTAACGCGATCGCTTATTAAAAGGTGTTACATAACTCTGATTTGCCTGACGTTTCGACCAGGTTGCACTGGCCGTGGTCACAGGTTGACTCTACCTGTGACCACGGCGGTAAAAATAATTGTTAATATATCATGGAACGCGAAAGTTTAAAAGATAATATTTTTATCTAAGTACTATAACGTAGAGTCTGTATGGTGACGGATTTAAAAGACACCGAGTCACCATCCCCATTCCTCACGTGGGTGTCGTAAGAGATGTGACTAAGCACAAGCTATGCCGCACAACGTCACTGCAAAGAGAAGAAAAACTCGAAACAAACTCTTTTTTTTTCATGGGGTCCGAGTGCTCGCGCTATGTTTAAACAACTAGCTAAGCAGCTGTATGACGCTTCTCGCGAACAAAAGGCCGGCCTTTTTCTAGCACAGAGAATCAGTATTGCCATTCAACGTGGTAACGCTGCCAGTCTTTTGGGAACGCTAACAGTAGGCGAAGATGTGGAGTTTTTTGACGCTTGTATGTAAATATTGTTACTGTTCTTTTTAATAAAGGTTATGTACATAGATTTCTATATTATATTGTTGAATCTGAAAAAAAGTAGTAGACTGTTAAAGACTCTTGGTGATGATGATTTGATTTTGAAACTTGACAAAAAATATTGTTTTTATTGGATATGTTGATTTACGATCACATAACATAACTACGGCTTCATAATAACCGATTTCAAATATATTTTTATCTAGTTGTCTGCCCACGTGTATGTTGGTTATAGCAAATAGTAGCCTATGTGTTATTCTGATGTATAAGCGATATTACTGTAAGTTTCATCCAAATCCGTTTAGTAGTTTTTGCGTGAAAGAGTAACCAACAACCATCTATCCATCCCTACTAACTTCGCGTTTATAATATTAGTTCTTACTAACTTGTTGTTGTTGTTAAGTTATTTTTAATTGAGTTAGAACTTCTTAGTCGTTATGGACGAAATTTTCAAATTTAAGATCCTGTGATTTATTTTAACTAGTCATACAGATTGAACTTGCTAAAGTTGTTCTGCTAGTGAATTCAGGTTGAATGGTATAATTGTTTACTTTCTCTTTCATTTCTGTTTCATTCAGAACCGCCTTTTTTGAGTTTTTCAAATATATTTCAATTGGAAAGTTGTTTTTAAAATGGCCTACTTTCCAGCTATTTGTTGTGTTGGTTGTGGTAACAAGAAACTCCAAGAGCATTACATAAGTATGTTTGATTGTCTCTGTGGTGCAGTGGAGATTTGACTCTGATTTTGACTCAATTAACAAACCGCTTCGAGAATTTGTTTTCGTCAGTTTGCCGCCAATTTTGTTTTTCATTTTGTCATGATATTATGCCATTGATAAGCATTTACAAGATTACAGGTAGAGAAAAAAAAATTCAAATGCAATCATAGATATAACTAACTTATTTTACCGCCTTTAAAGTCACATAGGAAGTACAAAAACACGGCAAATGAAGTCTCAGCCAGCTTGCCAAGTTGTCAACTGCATAGAGCCTTTATGTAATTCGGAGTACCACTTTGCATACAAACAACTTTCTACTGGAACTAGCTCTTTGAATCGTACTTTTTGTTTTTGATGAAAGATAAATTGTGTATTTCGTATTTTGCATTTACTTTGGAGATGAAACATGTGTTCTATAAGAAATGAATGGTATTTTGTATTTCTTACATATTTATAAGTTGTTTCACTTGTTTTATACATAAAATCAATAAATTAGAAAATGTATCAATAGTAAACAAATGGTTAGATAAAAGATAAAAAAATAATCATCAAAATCGGTTCATAAACGATGAAGTTGATGAACGACGAACACACATAAAAAAAAAATAGATTTCAACAGTCTACTGCTGGTCAAAGGCCTTTTCTCGTTAAGATCTGCTTCAATAAATAAAATTAAACTATTCTACTTCGAGTTTCAATTTAATGAGCTCATTTGTTTTTTTTTTTTTTTTTTTTTTTTGTTTTTTGTTTGACCCTGCCAAAATGACTCTACTCTGCCTGATGGAAAGCATGAGTAGAATCCAAGAGTGGTGGTCACCATACTGCGAATGCAGACAATGCAACAATGCAGCATGGTGACCCACACCATGGCGGGCTAGTGATGCTTCCGCTTCATTGGGCCTCCGGTCTCGCACTCACCAACGAAACACGACAGCATGATCGCTGTCATTTTACGTTGATTTTCTGTGCGAGGGTAGTACCGCCCCGGTCGTGCCGGCCCGTTCGTGCTGAAATCAGCGTGGCTCTACTACCTTGAATTTTGTCCCAAAAATACGTCATATAAGTATAATATACGATAAAAATTCATTCGATTGAAAAATTTAAGTCTTCTACTCAAATTTTTTTTGTAATTACAACAACAAAAAGTTTTAAAATCTGTAACCTGAGTTTGAAAAATTTTAATGCCACCCGGGACTTTATTTATATTTAGGAGCTGCCAAAATGTCTGTACCTTGCCTGATCACCACCCTCACTTGAAAAGTGGGCAATTCATCATGTTGATCCACAGTATAGCGGCCTGGTGAGATGCTTTGGATTTACAAAGCTATTCACACCTCATTCAATAAAATCGGTCTTTTTGGCTTAAGTCGGATAAAAAGGGCAACAAGGTGCGCTGCAAACCAATGTTACATAACTAAATTCGTTACGTTACAAAAAGTTCAAATTCGGCCAAGACTCGATGGGCTTCTTAATGATCTCGCTAATCACGCGACTGACACAAAAGTTGCTTATCCTCCGACTTATTAAGCGACGTCAAACAGGAGGAGGTTTCTCAATTCGACCGTATATTTTTTTTTATGCGTGTTCGTCCTTTATGAACCGATTTCGATGATTCTTTTTTTAATGAAAAAGAGATATACCAACGGTGGTACCATGATAAGGAAACTAAGATCTGATGATGGCATCCAATAGAAATCTAGTCAAACCTTGAAGTCGGTTTTATTTTTGTTAAAATTTTACTTGTTTGAGATATTTGAAATTAAGTACCTTTTTCTCTAACGGAATTTTCAATATAAGAAGTTAATCTAAACTCTTTTGCAATGTTACATGTTGCGTGGGCTTCAAGCAAAATAAGGAGAAGTGCAGTAAGATGATGTTAATAAATAAGGCAAATCAATAACCAACCTTTTTTTATTTATTATGTATGTGATAATATTAGTCTATGGCCTTCCTCGATAATCAAAAGATAATAATAAATAAATAAATATTTCGAACATCTAACACACAACGCTATCTAGTCCCAAGCTAAGCAGAGCTTGTGTTATGGGGACTAGACAGCTGATATAAATACATATACACTTTTTTTTGTAAATACATACATGTTATACATAGAAAACACCCGAACTCCGAGAGCCTTAGCAGAACAGAAATATAAAGTATAACCCGACAAACAAACAGAGTTACGAGTTTATATTATTTTATAAATAAATAATTGATTATTGGATTAACTGAGATCACAAATACAGTGAAAAATGTATGGTATATTTCCTTGTACTAACGAATACACATATATTTGAAATTCGACCAAAAAGGTTGGACATAGAAAGTATATTTTTTCTCAAAGATGAGTCTCGCTCTTTGAAATCAATATTCACTGTGAATGAATATTTGATAAAGTAAAATGATTCCAATTTTGAATGTGACTTCTGTATATGTATAAATTCATGTCTGCATTACGTTTTAATAGATTTGCCTCTAACTTTAAAGTCTTATCGTTATATGTAAAATGTTAATAAATCATTTAAATGCACTCAAAGTCGGCTGCGTAAATATACGAGCAGTATAAATGGCATATAAAACTCAAAACATTGGAATTAAATATCCATTTTTTAATAAAACATTTTCTTTGATATTTATTTGACAGGTAAGGACAGGAAAAACATTTAGTTTTGAATGATGCCAAAGAGGCTTGAAGTAAATATACCCTAAACAATTGTAGACAAATACTCAAAAGTTTAGGTTTGATGGTTATTAAAACAAAGACGACTATTGTATACTGTTGTTTGTTGCGAATAAAATGTAATTGTGGATAGTTAAAGCAGTGTTTTATTGAAAAGTTATGGAAGTTTACAATATTATATCAGGTGGGGAAAAAGTAATTACTCAATGTTATTTTATGTATTTCTTTAATAACATGTAATTAATTTGAAAAGGTTTTTTTTAAAACAAGGTATATTACTTGTTGATAAAAAAATATATATAATTGCATTGTCATCAGAACTAAAGGTACATTTCAAATTTAGCTCAATCAGAATTCGGGAAGTGGATCAAATTTAACTTGTAACATTTGATTACAGATAAACATCGGGATAGGTGAAGCTAAATAAAAGCTTATAAAAAGCCTTGGTTTTGCTTATGTAAAATTTAACACAGTTAACCTTTATTTTTTCGACGCTCTTTCATTTTTTTAAAAGATTTTTATTTTCTACAAAAAATGTTTGAAGTTATTCAATTCAATTCAATTCAAATTATTTATTTCGGACTTATCAATGTTGATACATCCATATTTTGTTAGTTACATTGAATGAGTTAACCTAGTGTTAGTTTAATAAAATATGAGGTTATGATATAGATTAACTGTTTTTATTAAACATTTCTGCTTAGTGTACAATAGATATTATAAAATGTTCTGTTTTTTAATTCAAGTAAAATTTTGATTAATATTAAATGGAAAGAATTGACGCTGACGCGATCCTCCCATGATATTATCAGGCGTCACACTGCATTTTTAAGTCATTACGATCGCTACACATTAATGATACGAAAATTGTTAATGTTTCAGTAATATAGACATTTGAGACATAAATTCTAAGTCTACAGTGTGTGGCCACTAGAAACGAGTGGCTATCACTTGACCCGCATCTCGTATGCGGATACTATAGGGATGCACAAACCACTTTTCATCCATATTTTATATTATAAATTGTAAAGTAACTCTGTGTGTTTGTCACGCTTTCAATGCCAAATTACTACACCGATTTCAATGAAATTTGGCATGGAGATAGTTTGATTCTCACTGCGATAACCGAAAAGGTGTGAGGCTGCGGGTAAAAACCAGTATAAAGTTAAACAAGGAGTTACCTCGCAAAGACATGACTGAGTTAAATTAAAAAAATTGACTGCCTCGTTGGTCTAGCGGTTGACGTGTGCGACTGCTGATCGTGAGGTCTCGGGTTCGATTCCCGAGTCGGATCAAATGTTTGTATGATCTACAAATATTTGTTTCGGAGTTTGGGTGTTTTCTATGTATAATATGTATGTATTTACAAAAAAAAAAGTATGTATGTATTTGTATCAGTTGTCTAGTACCCATAACACAAGCTCTGCTTAGCTTGGGACTAGATGGCGTTGTGTGATAAATGTCCGAAATATTGATTTATTATTTAAATCTGATTTTGTAACAATAGCATCTGATTAAGCCGCCATAGTGTGGCTCATCATACTGCATTTTTCATATTCGCAATGAGTATGGTGACCACAACTTTTGGATTCTGCTCATGCTTTCTATCAGGCAGAGTCATTTTGCTTTTTCTCAAACTATAAGTTTTGTTTCGATGAATTTTAGTAGTATAAAATAGGGTAAACATATGGGTACGTCACGGCTTATTTGAGCTTCTGCAGTCCCTTTTAAGACTCGAATATTAAGGTCTTAAGGACCCCAGCTCCCTTAAGTTTATCTTACTTTAGTTAACCTTTTTGTTAGTCTCATATATATTTAGTTATATTTTGAAGAGGTTTATAATCTCTACAAAGACATTAAAATAATTACTTGCTCCTATTTGTAATGTTTTAACAAACTAATATTAAGACAGTAAAGCAACGCTGATTTCTGGCTTGTATTAAATGGTTAGGATTCAACCACGGAGGAAATACTAACTACACTTTGTATTTGTTCCGTGGATACAACTAAATAAGTATCTTTTCGCTAAGGTAGTATATAAATTATAATTTTTTTAACGAGCATACTTATCGCCTGATGGTAAGCGATCACCGCCGCCCATAGACACCCGCAACACCAGAGGCGTCACAAATGCGTTGCCGGCCTTAAGGGATGGGGAGGAGGATTGGGGGTTGAGGTATAGGCCTCCGGTATCCTCATTCACTCGGTGAAACACAGCGCAAACGCTGTTTCACACCAGTTTTCTGTGAGGCAGTGGTAACAGTACGGTCGAGCCGCCTCATTCATGCCGAAGCGTGGCACTCCCACTATTAACTTCTTAACTTATACTTTTTATACTTCCTAACTCATTACTATTTTATAAGTAACTAGCTGTTGCCCGCGGCTTTGCTCGCGTGGAAGTTGATTATATGTATTTAATTAAAACTGTGTAAAAGTATGTATCAGTACTTTATTCATGTTTTTGAACGTATTTATATATTTTTGATCAATAACCCATGTAAAGGAACTTTCATACAAACATTCGACCCATATTTCATCCCCTTTAGGAACAGAATTCGCATAAATGCTTATATAAGTATTCATCTATTTCGAAAAATGACGGTATGCCAGACTAACCTGTGTACGAAATGTCAACCCCTATTTCACCCCTTAGGGATAGAATATTCAGAAACGCTGCAATACGTATTTACTCATTTTTAATTAGCAACCCAAAAGTAAAGTTTCACGTTTCTTATTTCTATGTATTCTTAAATATAAAGGATTTCCATAAAAAAATTTCAACCCCTATTTCATCCTCTTAGTTGTAGAATATCCAGAAACGCTTAAATACGTATCCACTCACTTTTAATCAGTATCCCAAAAATAAAGTTTCATGCTTCTAACTTAAAAATAACGAACTTCCATACAAACTTTCAACCCCTATTTCATCCCCTTAGAGGTAGAATATCCAGAAACGCTTAAATACGTATCTACTCTTTTTTAATCAGTAGTACATGAATAAAGTTTCATGGTTCTAACTTAAAAAATGACGAACTTCCATACAAACTTTCAACCCCTATTTCACCCCTTAGGGGTTGAATATCCAGAAACGCTTACATAAGTATCTACTCATTTTTAATCTGTAGCCCAAAACAAAGTTTCATGTTTGTAACTTCAAAAATGGCGAACTTACGTACAAACTTTCAATCCCTTTTTCATCCCCTTAGGGGTAGAATGTCCAGAAACGCTTACATACTTATTCACTCACTTTTAATCAGTATCCCAAAAATAAAGTTTCATGCTTCTAACTTAAAAATAACGAACTTCCATACAAACTTTCAACCCCTATTTCATCCCCTTAGAGGTAGAATATCCAGAAACGCTTAAATACGTATCTACTCTTTTTTAATCAGTAGTACATGAATAAAGTTTCATGGTTCTAACTTAATTAATGACAAACTTCCATACAAACTTTCGACCCCTATTTCACCCCTTAGGGGTAGAATATCCAGAAACGCTCAAATACGTGTCTACTCTTTTTTAATCAGTAGTACATGAATAAAGTTTCATGGTTCTAACTTAAAAAATGACGAACTTCCATACAAACTTTCAACCCCTATTTCACCCCTTAGGGGTTGAATATCCAGAAACGCTTACATAAGTATCTACTCATTTTTAATCTGTAGCCCAAAACAAAGTTTCATGTTTGTAACTTCAAAAATGGCGAACTTACGTACAAACTTTCAATCCCTTTTTCATCCCCTTAGGGGTAGAATGTCCAGAAACGCTTACATACTTATTCACTCACTTTTGATTAGTAGCCCAAAAATAAAGTTTGATGTTTGCTACTTCAAAAATAACGAACTTCCGTACAAACTTTCAACCCCTAGTTCACCCCCTTAGGGGTAGAATATCCAGAAAAGCTTAAATACGTGTCTTCTAATTTGAAATTAGTAGCCCAAAAATAAAGTTTCATGCTTCTAACTTAAAAAATGACGAACTTCCATACAAACTTTCAACCCCTATTTCACCCCTTTAGGGGTAGAATATCCAGAAACGCTTAAATACGTATCTACTGTTTTTTAATCAGTAGCACATAAATAAAGTTTCATGTTTCTAACTTAAAAAATGACATACTTCCATTCAAATATAATAGGTACTACTAGATTTGGTTTTGATTTCATGTTATCTTTACTAATATTATAAACTAGAAAAAAGCGTACTCCTTCTTAAAAGGCCGGCAACGCGCTTGTGACGCCTCTGGTGTTGCGGGAGTCCATGCGGCGGTAATCGCTTACCATTAGGTGATACGTCTGCTCGTTTGCCCTCTATACAATAAAAAAAAATGCTGTTGTCAGCGTGTGTGTCGGTCACCTGTCAAAGATTGGTCGTACCAACTCAGAAACCTTTGTTTTGCACAACATTTTGCTGAAGAACATGTCATGATCAAATTTTTAGTTTACGATTCTATAAAGGACATACAGACAAACATTCATTTTTATAGATATAGAAGATTGACAAAGATTGAAGGGGTAATCTCTACCGAACCGATTTTGAAAAATCTTTTACCAATAGAAAGCCTTATTTGTTAGTTTCATGTCTATACTAATATATAAAGCTAAAGAGTTTGTTTGTTTGTTTGAACACGCTAATCTCATGAACCGCTGGTCCGATTTGAAAAACTCTTTCGGTGTTGGATAGTCCATTTATCGAGGAAGGTTATAGGGTATATATCATCACGCTACTACTAATAGGAGCGGAGCAACAATGAAGAGTGTTTAAAAAACGGGGAAAATTTTCACGCTACGGGCAATATAAGGCGCAAACGACATTGCGTGGGTCAGCTAGTGCAATATATTAACCTGAAAAACGATTACGGCGATACCTAACGTACACGCCTAGGAGCCTTAGCCAAAGGCGAGTAATACTGCCGCATATATTATGGCATATTTAATTGGTTAACTCATCTCTTATTTACTTTAAGACCGATCATGGTATATGCTTTTGTATTTTACTCTGTAATCTCGTAATACATCCTTGTTATATTTACTTACAAACATAAATGGACTCTTCAAATATTAACTAACTGGTTCATTTTATTAAGTAGGTAACAACGTCGACAAAACCCTCTACCGGTGATTAAAATACGTTAAATATTTTATGTTTTTGGCGATCGATGACTTAATATGTACAGAAGTAGAATATTATATTTGTTTTGTTATAGTTACTGTTTCTAAGGACGAACTTTATCATCGATTGCACAGATAACTGCATAGATAGTGACTACGACATCAATTCAGTCAGCTGGTAATCGTCAGCGTCTGAAGCAACTGGGTTTCAGCGGTCGCCACGCCGTTTTGTATGTTTGCCTCTTTGTGTATTTATTGTATGATTGCGAAAATGTATAAATTGACTCTTTACAGTTTCTCTATAACCACTACTTATGCTGGACATTTATTAAAATTCTAGCTCTTGATTTTGACTCCAGATTAGACTAAAAACAGAAACACACATGCATAAAAACTTTTTGTTCGTAAAAAGTTGAATAATTAAAAATTATAAAAAAAACCTTACGTGCCAACCCTAACACTTCCTCGTAAGTCGGACGTGTGAAGAGCTATGGTTGCCGTTTCTTTGTTGTGTTTCGGTTCCCGCTTTTATAAAATGTATAAATAGGGATTCCAGCTTTGCCGGATTTTGCTTTGTTAACACCTTTTGATTTTTGTGTTGCACTTTTAGTAAAGAAACATTTATATAATTGAAGAGTTTTTGATACGAAATAATATCTAAAGTACAGTTAACTAATCGTTTGTAGATTGGAACCAAAAAACTATAACCCGACTACGTAAAAACATTTGCTAATTTAGATAATTTTAAAAGCATATGTCGCCTGATCCAGTATTACGAATCTATTCACACCTTATTCATTAAAATCGGTAGTAGTTTTGACGGTGGAACATTCAAACGTAGATAGAATAACAAAAATCATAGTAACGTAAGTCTGTTGGTCTCGTGTGTTAGTGCGCGCTAATCTCAGAAGCAGCTTAACCGGTTTGAATGCAGTTTTATCGTATACGTATATTTTATCTAAAATGTTGTGTTTTTTTTCTTCTAGCACCTCCAGTATTTATATTTTTGAGCCTTTTCTAGTCTACATCATTCATACGAGTTCTCGCTTGTATGCCTCTCGCACATTCATTCTGTATACTTGTTCTTTCTAACATTAAATCTTGCATATATTTCAGGTGACGTATCTGCTATTTATAAAATACTAGCTGTCCCGGCAAACGTCGTTTTGCCATATTTTTTTTTTTAAGGATGGGTGACCCTTACCATTTAGGGGGATGAAAAATAGATGTTGGCCGATTCTTAGACCTACTCAATATGCTCACAAAATTTCATGAGAATCGGTCAAGCCGTTTCGGAGGAGTTTGGCAACTAAAACTGTGACACGAGAATTTTATATATTAGATAAATAAATATATAAATATAAAATTTTGTGTTTGTCTGATTTCAATCGATTGACGAATAAAAAAGTTGTAAAAGTCTTTAAACTTAAAATCATCTTGAAGACCAACACATACGGCAAAGCTAGTTTAAAGTTAATTATTTCCTAAGTAATTCTAAGTATTATTATCAACTAGCTGACACGCTCAACTTCGTTTGCGTCTCTCCATAAGAAATATTTTTTTCCCATATTCCCAACATTTTCAATCAATACCCGGCTCCTATTGGTCGTAGAGTGATGTTACATAATCGAAAACCTTTCTTGCTAAATGGGCTATCCAACAAAAAAAGAATTAGCAAAGTCGGTTCAACCGTTTACGCGTGACGTCGTGACCGGGGAAATAGGGATTCATTTTTATATTTTTAGATTTATTATGCCACTACTATAAACAAAGTCTTTTAAGAAAAAATTGGAAAACATTAATAGCAACGTCGCCTTCTAAAATGTTATAAAAAGGAGGGGAACTCTTTCATGACTTTTTATTCAGTAACAGGAACGATTAATCTTCATTTGAGGGCAATGGAGGCGAAATATTAAATAAAATCACTTCCTTATTTATAATTGGAGAAAATATTGTATACAGAAGGAATTCATACATTTTTAACCGTTTTATTGTATAATTAAAACGGTTTTATTCTTTTATGTGTATTCGGGTATATCTCTGTCTTTATCTTTATAGATTGATTGTTAAAATTTTTTTCTTGTTAGAAAAGGATTTATTTTAAAATAGGTTTCCTTTAAATTCATATTTATATTATAAATAGCAGTATATAGTATAACGTAACTCTGTCTGTTTGTCACGCTTTCATGGCCAAACGGTTGCACCGATTTTAATGGATTTTGGCATGGATATACTTCGATTCTTGAAGCAGGACATAGTCTACTCTTTACTGCGATAACTGACAAATACACAGGTCAAGCCACGGGCAAAAGCTTGTTGTTCATAGATCTGACGATGAGTTTCGGAGATAGATAACTAAACTTTTCAAAATATGACATTAAATCAACAGCAATCCTTTAAATATTGATTGTTTTTATTTTACATTGCTTACGCAATCATGTAGTATAGTTTTAAATTGATACAACTTTATTGCAAATGAATTTTTACTAAATCAAAACGACTAGCTGAATAGCCATAAGATGAAGTTGCTTTGTCTAACTGCTCTCTAGCTGGTGTAATACGAGATTATACTCATAAATATACGAGTATATACGAGTATATACGAGTTTTACATCTCCTGGCTAGAGAGAGCGCATTCTACTCGCACATTAACTGGCTTGAAGTAGCAGTAAGTGGAGCTGAAACAAACGTTTTTAAACTACGTTAAATTTCAGGGTACAGCGAATCAGCGCCTTACTCACAAGGCAAGAGGCGCTTTACCACGCGTAAAATATTTCTCTCGAGCACTGTAAATGCCCTAATGACAGCCATATGCGTGTCAAGCGATTAATAGATCGATGGCAGCAACTGTAAATACTGAACTTTCGTTGTAATTATTTCCGTATTACGTGGACTTGCAATAATTAAGGAGTCTTAAAATATTAAATTAGAATATCGAATAGAATAAACTTTATTATTCACCATCTAATATAGTATAGATAAAAGAACATTTCAATTGAATGACCATGTAAAAATGGTGGCCTTATTGCTAGAAAGCAATTTCCCACAAGCAAACCTTTCGATAGAGAAATAGACGGTGAAAAAAAAAACGAATTAATGGGTAGTTCTGGTGCGAGAAGAAATAAAAGAAATGTAAAAGAATTTAAGTGAATCAGATAAAAGCAAGTAATAAAAGAAATATTGATTAAAATACATACAATATCTATATTTCAATAACAAAAAATAATAATAACATGAAATATGTTTTAAGGCACATAACAAATTATAAACGTTTATAGAACAGTGATACTGTGTTGTTTTTTATTATAACTTTTTAATGGATAGAGACAAATGATTACCAATTGAACTGAAATGATAGTATGTGTCAAAAATGTACTTCGAATGATAAATACATAATTTTATATTCTAAAGTTGATATTTTTTGGTACTCTGGAGCTAGAAGATACATATTGCGATTTTTCAGCCAATCATAAACCTCTCTAGTTTTTCTTTTATGAACACACAGAACGTACAGAAGACCAACCAAAAATGACATTATTCGTGCTGTCGTGTTTCGTTGGTGAGTGCGAGACCGGAGGCCTAATGACGCAGAAATATCTCGATAGGCTGCCGTAGTGTGGGTCACTATATATACACTATTTATACTATATGCTGTATTGTTTGCATTGGCAATGAGTATGGTGACCACTAATCTCAGATCCTGCTCATGTTTTCCATCAGTCAGTGCAGTCACTTTGGTAGGCTTAGATACTTAAAAAAACGATCCTTATAAAAGAGTTCTCGATATAAGAAGTTATCATGTTTATACCAAGGTATAAAGAGAGAAAACTCTTTTATTGAAGCACTGTTTATTGTTGTTGTTGTATACAGTTGGATGACAGGTTTATTGTATTGTGCTGACTGTTTCTTGTATTTTATTAAGTCTAGTTTTTAATAAAATTATCTGTATTACCCCTCGGCAGCGCGCTCGTGACACCTGTGGTGTTGCGGGTGCCCATGAGCGGCAGTAATCACTTACCACCAGGTGATACGTCTGCTCGTTTGCCCGCTATACCATAAAAAAACTGTACTTATTGAATGAAATGAATAAAACAAATAAAAAATATTATTTAAAACTTATATTATATTAATAGATTGTGAAGAATGTAAGTAATATCCTGAACAGATCAGACTCGGAGACCTATAACTTGACTTGGCTATAGCCAAACTATTTGAGGCCTCTACATGGTTCGGTAAATTAAAATTATATACATACATAAATCTCGCATTTATGAGGTGTTATTAACAAATTACTTCATCCAAGCTAAGGACTTGTTGCTCACTACAGCTATGTAACGTTCTCTAACCCAAAATCAGGGAATAACTAATTTATCTCGATAATAATAAGGTCAAAAATTAAACGCTTTTGCGTTGAGGTTAGTAGGTCATTCCTTGAATAACCAAGGTCGCAAGGGTTCGTATCCTTCAACTGTGTTGACGGACACCTCATTAACGAAGATCTTAGTTATTTATTTCCCTTAATATGACACTGAGAGACAACATTTCTGTATTTATCAAAGCGCTTAAGCCTTTGTTGACTGTAATGTAATATATTGCGTTAATTTCAGTCATAAGATTGCTTGTGTTATTATTAATACTATTTGTGTTACAAACAAATGCTGGTGTTAGAACATCTCTATGAGCGATTGTCACCTATGACAGTTTGTAGATGATTGCAATACTAATTTTAATAGCATCTTCATGCAATAAGACAGAGAAAATATTAAATAGATTCTTTGAATAATGCAATGACTTCCAAGATAGGTAAGGTTACCATAATTCATATTATTTCTAATTCAGACATTAACTTTTAATCCATGTATTGTTAAAGGAATTGTTAGATTTTCTTCAACTATGATAGTTTTTAGATGATTATACGAGTAATATATATTTAAACAGCACGAATATATTCATGTAATCAGCAATGAGAGATAGAAAATTAGCTACCAAGTTAGATTAGTTTTTGCAAATTCATGTTCTTTTTAAATCAGATGTACACCTTATTTGCCCATTTGTTTTTTACCCGACTACAGTGAAGACGGAAGTAAGGGTAATTATTTTGGCAGTCTAAGTATGTTTGTACGTTCCATCGTTGTGTCTGATCTATAAAACCGACTTTAATAAATGAGGTGTCAATAGATTCGTAATAATAATTCGTAATAGTACTTCGCATATTGACTATTAAAAAATTATCAAAAGTTTTTACGTACTCAGGTTATAGTTATAAGTTTTTCCTGTTCATAAAAAATCCAGATAATGGATAGGTATGTTTTTAGATGATTTTTAACCGACTTTAAAATAGGAAGGGGTTCTCAACTCAAGTGTATTGTAAGGTTTTCTGGAAAAGGAAGTTAGAATGTTTTCTGGAAAATATGAGAATTGGTAATTTATAAAGATTTTGACGTGCTATTTTCGATTTTTTACTTTGCTACCTCGTGTCTTTGACTCTCGCGCTGCCATATTGAAAAAATGGCGCTCAAAAACAGGTTTTTGAGAATAACTCAGTTCCGAATCATTTTACTATAAAAAAAGAGTGAGTAATAAATTAAACTAGAGAAAATGGCCCACAATTTATGTAGGAACTCTTTCTTTGTAGAGTTAATAGTTTCAGCGTACGAGAGACGCAAAGTCCACTTCAACACGCCACCATGAGGCAGAGTAAGAAACGGGTTTGTTTGCGGTACCTTCCACTTGTAATGCCTTTTTACAAAATTTTGCGCATTCTCCTACGCTTCGCATTCTTAATGGACTAGGTTTTGAAAGATCATCATCTTCGGTGCTGAGCAAAATATCACAAATAGAAATTTCTTCCACGTAATCCGCGATCAGCTTCGTTGTAGTCAATAAATTATAAGCGAGTTAATTAGTGAAACATTATAAATATCTTAAAGAAAACCTAATAATATACAAAAAATAAAAATAAATACTTACACAAATATTCTTTAGATTTAAACTTTAAAACTTACTTATAGCTACAGCTTTATTTCTAAACTAGCTGAACCCCGCGGTGTTACGCGCTGTTATTGTTGTACCGCGAGTAACGCCGCGGGACAAAATTAGTCTAAAAAAAGTAGCCTAAGTTACTCCCTGGATCATCAGCTACCTGCCAGTGAAAGTCCCGTCAAAATCCGTCCAGCCGTTCCAGAGATTACCCGGAACAAACAGACAGATAGACAAAAAAAATTTTAACTACATTTTTGGTATTTGTATCGTATATACATACATATGCATTGATTAAAAAGCTGTTATTTTAATATTACAAACAGACACTCCAATTTTATTTATTTGTATAGATTAACACAAAAGAATTTCTAAATCAATATTAATAAAATACATTACAACGTTAATAACAAAGCTGAACGGCCGTCTATGTCACATCTAGAAGCAGGACATCTTTTTAACCGACTTCAAAAAAAGGAGGAGGTGTGTTCGGGGATAACTTCGTTGTTTATGAATCGATTTTGATGATTCTTTTTTTAATGGAAAGGAGATGTTCCAACGGTGGTACCATGATAAGGACATTAATATTTAATGATGGCATCCAACAGAAATCGAGTCGAACCTTGAAGTCGGTTTTATTTTTATTAAAATTGTACTTGTGTCTACGCATTGCTCGTACTTGGTTACCGGCGGGTGTTTCTAGAATGTATAATTCTTGTGATACCCACATATTATATGTACTGTAATACATATATGTGGGTAGTAGGGTACTTTGATAAATTACTTTGTATAAATGTAACAAATTATGTTTTTCTGTGCGTTCCTTTTTGTGTTTTGTTATTAGTTAAGTGTTTTACTCACGTAAGTGCATTTATTTTAATTCTAAAAAAGAAATAAAGATTTTAAATCATAGCTTATTCTAGATAGATTTATATGATTTCATCCCGATTATTGTTCTGCTAAATTACTAAATATGTACATCTTTGTAAGGCAAATGTTATTTTAAAAATGTAAACCGAAAACGAGAAATAAAAATGGCGTCTCAATAAATTTACGATCAGACTTATCCATAAGAACGCTTCTTTAAACAGTAATTTGAAGTTAAGCCTCCCGTTAATCTGAAAAGTAATTATTGTTAAACATGGATGAATAAACCAAACGTATTTGCTCCTAGATTATTTATTCAATTTTCACTTCCACATCCTTGATAAAAGGAAGCTCAAGAGAAATACTTTCCTTACAGCTTTTTTAGGTCCACATTAATACGTTAATATTCAATATATTTTGAGATTGAAAACATTTGTATATTCGGGTACCTCATTGGTGTAGCGGTTAGCGTATGTAACTGACGATTAAGAGGTCTCGGTTTCGATTCCCGGGTCGGTCTAAAAGTGTTTGTTGGGTTTTCCTTACAATAAGTTCTTAATAAAAGCCCAGAGTATGGAAGCCATGAAAGTATGAAGTATAGATTAATTGACTCTAACATCGTTAAAGTGATAACATTATAACTTGTACCAAACCTTTGTAGATAAAGCCAAGAAAAAAGTTAACCTAATCTATACATCTATACATCTATACAAATAAATAAAATTGGAGTGTCTGTTTGTAATATTAAAATAACCGCTTTTTACTAAATGGATATTTATGTATATACGGAACATATACTAAAAATGTAGTTAAAAAAATTTTTGTCTGTCTGTCTGTCTGTCTGTCGGTCTGTCTGTCTGTTTGTTCCGGGTAATCTCTGGAACGGCTGGACGGATTTTGACGGGACTTTCACTGGCAGGTAGCTGATGATCCGGGCAGTAACTTAGGCTACTTTTTTTGGACTAACTTGGTCTCGCGGCGTTACTCGCGGTACAACAATAGCCGCGGGTAACACCGCGGGGTTCAGCTAGTGTAAAATATAAGTCCCCCATTCTTACAGGTAAGGTAAAAATCAGTTAAAAACACCCGAGTCGTTAATGGCTGTAATAAATTCTTTTTTAGCTCAATATTCGTCGAAAAAAGTTAATTAACGGTCAGGTCACGACATGGGGCTGATTTTACAGCCATATATTACAAAAGTAATAATAAAAAAATGTTTTAACAGCCAACGGGATTTTTTTTCACACACTCTATCATACTTATAGTTCTGTGAGAACTATTCATTTTTTCGTTTTAATTCAATAACAGCTTTCGTTTTTAACACCCGACGCAAAAAGAGGGGTGTTATAATAAGTTGGACGTCGATGTCTGTCTGTCTGTAGCATCGCAGCTCTCAAACGGATGGACCGATTTCGATTCGATTTTCTTTCATTTGAAAGCCAGTTTCCTTGGTGGTGATGTTTGGTTGATATCGGTCCAGCAGAGTAAGAGTATCAGCTCTTTTTAACCGACTTCAAAAAAGGGAGGAGGTTCTCCATTCAACCGGATACGTATATATTTTTTTATATGAGTTCGCGGATAACTTCGTCGTTTATGAACCGATTTTGATGATTCTTTTTTTAATGGAAAAGAGATGTCCCAATGGTGGTATCATGATAAGAACACTAAGATCTAATAATGGCATCCAAGAAAAATCGAGTCGAACCTAGAAGACGGTTATATTTTTGTTAAAATTTTCTGAAATGATGTTAATGCCTTACGTAAAATGTAACGCAAACGCCAAAATGTAAATGATTTTTTTTTGGAAATTTTGGCGTATTATTACTCGATTAAGTACTTGCTTAGGGGGATTTTAAAATATTTAAATTTAACTTGTCTTTTATAATAAACTCATAAGCGAAATACTTGCATTTTGACTAAGGAGGCTGGTTTCCATTCCCACGTAGTACAAATATGGTGTAACAAACAAGATCAATTGATCTGTGTTTATTATGTATATTATGTATATTTATTTGAATTATCTACAGTTGCCAATGCTTAACTAAGATCAACAGGTTAGTCCGTTGCCGTAGTCGAACCATATAAGTTAGGAAGCGTAAGTAAAAAAATAGCTAAATTCAAATTTAAACAATTGAATGTAACTTCAAGCAAGAGTATGAGAGACCTGGATGCCTGGCTGCCTTGCGCAACATTGGAGGAGGTATTTAATTAGTGGCAAAATTATTAGGACGCTTTAATATTCTATGTGTGGTAGTCAGCATTAGGGGTCTCGTTGGCTTCTTATCTAATACTTTAAACGATCAATTCTTGTATATATGTATACTAGCCGACCCACGCAACCTCGTTTGCGTCTATTATTTGCCCGTAGTGATAATTTTCCCCGGTTTTTGTAACATTCTTCATTGTTGCTCCGCTCCTGTAGGTCTTAGCGTGATAATATATAGATATATAACAGTGAAATAATTTTTCAAATCGGACTAGCGGTTTCTGAGATTAGCGTGTTCAAACATACAAACAAACAAACTCTTCAGCTTTATATATTAGTATAGATATATATAATCTGAATCTAGGAAACGGATATTATAAAAGTAAAATCAGAAAAATAAATTAATTTATGATCAACTAGCTTTTGCCACGGTTCCACCCCCGTGTATGTTGTTTATGGCTTTAATGAGTAGCCTATGTCCTTCCTCTAAAATCTAAATATTTCTATGCCAAATTTCATTGCAATCAGTGAAGTGATTTATCCTTAAAAGCATAATACACAGACAGTCTAACTTTCGAATTTATAATATTACTATAGGTTTACGAATATTTAATTATTATTTCGGAAATTACTTGGATCAATTTGTACCACATATCTTTGAATTACCAGACTTCTCGACTGACTGTGGTCACGGGAGGACTGATTTACGGCCGGACTCTGAGCCACTTTAATGAGGTCAGGTCGAAAGTTTCAGAAACCGATTTACTTGTGTGTAATATTTAACGATAGTAGACAATAGGTGGACTATATGAGGCCAAAAGGAAATTGAACTTTTGTTTGTGGTATACCAGAGAGACTATTGAGACGTAAAACTATGACTTTAATTGGAAAAGCTAAAACCTTGCCTGTTTTAAAAGCTAGTGAAGGATTATTATTTATCATTATGAATACTATTTTTCTCTTTTTTAGTTTATGATATGTTAGTCTGTGTACATATGTGTATTGTACACATAGAACATATATATACAAAAGAAATACAACGAAGTGTCATGTACAAAGGGCGTGCTTAACCCAAAATTGAGTTTTCTTCCAGCAAACCCGGAGTGAATGGAGGATAGTAGAGAAATGTAAGTGCATAGTCATGCGTACTTAAGAATCAGAAGAGAAATGAATATAATGAAAAATGAAAAAAGTAAATTTTAATAGTAATTACAGACATTGATTCATACCTACAGTAGGATATATGTGTTAGTGTAGAATGTTTGTATGTGTGGACAGCAGTTTTATTCCAATCATTTAGATGGTTGGCAGTCCACAACTGTGCGTTTTCCTAGACACTTTCTGCCTCGCACAACAAAACTGTGGAATGAACTGTAATACGATCTTCAAACTTCAAGAAAAGAGCTTACTCGTTTTTAAAAGGCCAGCAACGCACTTGTGACGCCTCTGGTGTTGAGGGTATCCATGGATGGCGGTAATCGCTTACCATCAGATGATTCATCTGCTCGTTTGTCCCCTATTCCATAAAAAAATGTGTGGAATGTTTATGTTTGTTATTTTTGTGTATGAATATTTTAAGGATATTTTTAAATATTCATGATAACTTTTATATAAACTACCCTACCGAAAAATGGTGTTAAATTTGTCTGGAAGAGATCGCAGTCAGTATGTACTTTAAAATTATATAATTAATAAAAATTACTAAAGGATACATTGTCAAAATCATGGAATAGTACACCCGTATAATCATGCTTTCGTTTTAGCTATAAAATGGAAGGAATTTCAAAATTATCAAAACTTAGACCATCTCATATTTTATAGTTATTTATTATTATGATTAATTTCGTATTAAAGACTAGCATATATTCTTTCGACATTGTGGTGATGAATTCAGAATGCGATGAATGTGCTTGTGATGATGATGATGATGGTATTTTCTTGTAACTGGAACGTAAACTGGACGAATTATATTACAATTACGTAAGCAGGTAATATATTGCTTAAATTAAATTCAATTACAGCAGTGATTTTCCTCAAAAGAAGTTTCGTTTCAAAGCAAATTCAAATGGTTTTATCTCATTAAAATACCTACTTTTATACTGCTTTCCTCATCAAATATTTAGAATCATCATCATCATTATCACTTCAGCCCACTGATGTCCACTGCTGGACATAAGCCTCCTTCATGGTGCGCCATTTCTCTCGGTCCTCTGCCTTCCGCATCCAGCTGCTACCGGCTATCCTTTTCAGGTCATGGGTCCAGCGAGCTGGAGGGCGTCCCACACTTCGCTTGCCAGTCCTTGGTCTCCACTCTAGGACTCGTCTGCTTCATCGGCTATCGGTCCTTCGACAGACATGACCGGCCCCCTGCCACTTCAGTTTACAGATTCTGCGAGCTACTATTATATACTATATTATTTAGAATACTACATGTTATTTATTTTCTACAAAAACTATACAGTTACGTCGTCAAATACATGTCACTTACGTTATGCAAGAAATGAACAGAATAAGTATTCAAGGTGAAAGAGGAATCAAAACATTTAATAAAAATAACTATTAAACTCCAAAGTAAGAATTCAATTGGTGAAGATAATTTTGACATATTCAACTACTTGTGGCATTGTGTTATTCAGCTAATTTTGAATTTTAAGATGATCATTCAATTTTTGGCGCTAGAATTCGTAAGCGATTTGTGAGCGTAAACTTTTCAGGCGGACCGGACACAAACCTGCGCTTTTTATTAAATTGTAGGAAAATAAATATATTGCTATTTTATGTCTATGTACTTCAATGTAAAAAAAAAATTGTTGGGTTCCGTTTGATATTTCAGCGTTCAGTTTCTTTTGGTATTTTGTTGGTTAGCTAATTTTGTGTTTTAAGATATTCATTAAATTTTTGGTGCTAGACTTCGTAAGCGATTTATGTGCGCTAAGTTGTACATCAGTTTTGACAACTTGGACATGGTCATCTACTTTTCAGGCTGACCGTACATGAACCTGCGCTTTAACCAGTAGCTCACTGCAGCGTCAGTGTGTCTCGCGTCTCGCCGTGCGCCGGTCGTGGCCAATCACCTTTACGCGCTCCAAATTCAAACTGTGTCTTTGTGTGAATACGTGAATATTTTTTCATTTGATTTGTGTTTGTGTGAGTTTTCTAGTGAGTGTTTTATTTTTATTTTTTTAGAAATTACGGTAAGTTTTTTATGGTATTTGTTTTATTTATTTGGTAGAAATAAAAATAAAGTTTTCCTTTAAGATATTTACTGTACAGGGCAGAATATTTAAAAGATATTGGGGAAGTCTTCAGTTTTAGTAATTAGGAATTTTCTTGGAATTGCTGGAAATTGTGGTGATTAAGTTTTAAACCGACGAAAGTATTAAAAAGTCTTGTAGAAAATGTAGTGCAGATCTTATTCATTTTCTTTTATTTTTTGCAAAAATAAATATGTAATGCTGTCTTTAAATAATTTTGAACAACTTCTGCTTCAGTTTTACACTTATAAATAACAGGGAATTTAAAAGTACATTTTTGATTATTAATTTTCCTCTTGAAAACGTACTGGTATTCAATGATAATGTAGATAGGTACACGTAGGTTATTTATGATTTTTTATGGTATTTTTTAACATTTAAGTAAAGTAAAGTTTATGCCCACAATCTAGTTTTATAATCTATACTAATATATAAAGCTGAAGAGTTTGTTTGTTTGAACGCGCTAATCGCAGAAACCGCTGGTCCGATTTAAAAAAGAAATTTCAGTGTTGGATAGTACATTTATCGAGGAAGGCTATATATATTTATCATCACGCTAAGAATAATAGGAGCGGAGCACCAATGAAAAAGGTTTAAAAACAGGGGGGAAATTATCACGCTACTGGCAATAGGAGACGCTACTGGCAAACGAGGTTGCGTGGGTCAGCTAGTTCAATATAAATGTCAAATAAATTAAATAATTGTTTTTATTTTTTGTGGTGAGTGGGAATATCTCGAAGTAAATTTGCCAAATAAGTTAATGCACGAAAAGAAATATACTATTACGAGTATAAATCACTCCGTCCGCCCATGTGTATGTAGGGTACGGTGACAAAATTAGGATATGTCCTTCTTCAAGATTCAACCTATCTCTATACCAAAATTCATTCAAATCCATTCTACAATTTAGCCGCAAAAACATTACAGATAGATAAGGTTAATTTTGAAAAAATAATATGAGTATTGATCTCTTAATAGCAGGTTACTACATTAAACTAATAAAATCAATAATAAGATGATGTCAAACAAAAACCAATACTCATTAGTGAAAATGTAGGAAAAATCTATACAAATAATTTTGATGGGACTTTCATTGACAGATAGCTGATGATAAGAAGTAACTTAGGTTACCTTTTTAGACTAGTTTTGTCGCGGCGTTACTTACGGTAAAGGGACTGTAAAGGGACACCAACAAACGCGGGGTTCAGGTAGTATAATCTAAAGATCATTCAAATTTAAATCATGTCTGTAATACGGCAGTTCCATGCTAATAATGTTTATCAGCCATAAAATGTACATGTCTTAACTGTGTGTGTTTACATAGCGAGCGTTGTGTTCGAGTTTTAAATATATGTTATCTTTTCTTCAGCTAAATAATTCTTAGGATTTATTTTTTTATGAAGTTTAAGAGTACGCATGTTATGTTTCTTGTTTCTTCATCATCGTGTATCTAAACAGGGCTGATGGCCACGATTTATAAAACGATTATAAATCCAAATTTTTGGTGAACTAATTTACTGTCGCCGTTTTTGTAAAAAGAAGCAATTAAAAAAATAAGATAATGTTAAGATTTTCGTTTAAAGAAATCTCTGAAGGCTTGATAACTGCATACATCAAAATAGCTTAAGTTTTTTCTGTGGAATTATTATTGGTTCTATATTTGGAGTAGGGTCCCACAAAAAAATACTGTAAAATACAGAAATAATCATGAGTGTCCATTCCAAAACTAATTAGTATTTGGATGACCACCTCCGAAACCTCCTGCATACTGAATTTCTTGAAAATCGTTGAAGCCCTTTCCGATATTCGGGTTATATAATATACACACATATATATATATATATATATATATATATATATATATATATATATATATTGTCCTCCACTCGGCAATTGTTGATCAGGCCGAGATACGCTATAATTGTTGATCCACCCTTTTGTCACTATTTCTAAGATAGTAACCAGTCAATCATCTTATACACGCAATATAAGTATTATACGCCTTCCGACGCTGTGCTTAAGTCTACGGCAAATACTCTAGCTCGTCATCAATTTACACGGCAATTGTAGCTCTGATAACGGTCAACTTTATGATACTTGATGATGTTTTGTTGATCAATATACACAACGTTTTGATCAACATATGCCGCGTACACTAGCATTTTAAAACGCGGGGGCCGGAGCAGCAACCTTGGTAGAAAGGAACAAGTATATATTATTGTTATAATAAAGCTCCTAAAAATAATGTGCGATAGCTCATTCGATTCCTAATGAGTGTCATGACGTCTAGAAAAATGTTTTAAGGATTTATTAGCGCATAAAAAATTGCGATTGTTATTAACAAAATAAGAAAAGGAAAGCAAGGTATTTAGTTTTTCGTTAAAAACTTCTAAAATACTAATATTTAAGGAATTGTTGAAACTAGATACTGAAAAACAAGGAAATTTCCAATGAACAAGTCTTAACTCTTGAAACGATATCACCTAAAATATTTTTTTTTGTACTTTTAAATTACAATTAAAAAAATTGAATAAATTATAGTGTAATCTAGACACTTGATCGAAAAGAACCATGAAGGAAAAAAACATTTCTGCTGATTTTTCAGAAAGTTACACCATTGTCACTATATGTATAACAATCTAACAGTAACTGTATTTTTATAATTAATTGACGTTTTTGTTTGTGACATTATTAATTAAATTAACCAAATTTAATTCTACTTGCTGTATTTGTAACCCCGTAAAATAACAATAACCACCACCAAAATTTGCACACCTGAGAAAGGTATAAATTAACGCAACTCTTATAATAAGTATGTATCAGGCGCTCAGCAGTCAGTATCACTAACCACAAGAGCAAGAGGCCTAGCAATGTTAAAACTTATCGTTTAAAAAATCATACAAAATGTAACAAAATTACTAAATTTGGTGTAGAATAAATCGACATCCGGATACTTATAGTCATGCAAAAATAATTAATTAAAGCTTATTATTTTCTTAATCATATTTTTTAAACTAACAGAAAATGAAATTTGAAAAAAAATATTTTTAGTAATATCTTATCACTGCTGTTTTTAACCGACTTCTAAAAAGGAGGAGGTTCTATGTTCCATTGTATGTACTTTATTTTTATGTATGTTCACCGATTTCTCCGTCAATTGTAGACCAATTTTAAAAATGATTTTTGTTTTCGAAAAGGTATGCTCATTTTTTGTAGGCACGTACTATGTTTGCGTACTGATATTTGCGTTTGGTAGTCATCATTTCATGATGATGAGCTGATGATGTAAAGTATAACTCCTCAACGGTTAGGAGTTGGAGGATATCCTTCGATTTCACATGCATCCATAGACCTTTAGTTGTGTAGTTTCAAGTAATTTAGGCGAACTGATGGTAGAAGGTTAAACTCTTCAAGAGTTAGGGATTAGAGGGTGATTTTAATGCTACACGTACGTGTAGACCTTAATTTGTATTCTTGTGGAGTTAGAGGCTGATTCTATAAATACCATATATAGAAATAGGAATTTTGAAATTTCTACTCCTAAGAGGGTGAAATAGGGTTTGAAAGTTTGTACGAAAGTACGTCATTTTTTAAGTTAGAAACATGAATCTTTATTTTTGAGCCACTGATTAAAAATGATTAGATACGTAATTAAGCGTATTCTGTCCCAAATGGGGTGAAATAGGGGTTGAAAGTTTGTCCGTCATTTTAAGTTAGGAACATGAAACTTTATCTTTAGGCTACTGATTAAAAATAAGTTAATACGTATTTAAGAGTTTCCGAAGATTCTAACCCTAAGGGGTGTAATAGGGGTTCATATTTCGTATATAGACTCTCGAAGTCTCGAAGTAGACTTTTGATTACAAATAAATGAATACTTATATCACAGCATTTATGGAATGAGCATGATGGGAATTCTACTCCTAGAGGGGTAACATAAAGGTCGAAAGTTTGTGTGAAAGTCAATTTTTTAAGGTATATAAATGAAACTTTATTTCCTAGACCAACAAAACAATTAAAAAAAACTTTTTCAAGTAGGTAGTTTTAGGAGGGTTTACAACGCGAAAGTGGTTCCATGTTTAAAAAAAAATCCCAACCAGAATGAATATTGAAATTCTGCTCTGACTACTTCGTGTATACCACGCTGTTTTAGAATATTAGTCCCCGTGGCATATGTTAATCAAACGTTGTGTATATTGATCAACAAAGTATCATCAAGTATGAAAAAAGTGATCAACAAAGTATCATATGTGAAAAAGATGACGGTTATTAGAGCTGCAATTGCCGAGTCAATAGATCTAGAGATTTTGCCGTAGACTTAAGCACAACGATGCAAGCCGAATAATACTATATTGCGCCTGTAAGACGATACACTGGACACTTCCTTAGAAATAGTAGCAAAAAGGTGGATCAACAATTATTGCATATTTCGGCCTGATCAACAATTGGCGAGTAGAGGACAATACATATATTATATATATAAATTTTCAAACCCTGTTTCACCCCCTTAGTGGTGGAATATTCAGAAACGCTTAAATATGTAACCAATAATTTTTAATCAGTAGCCGTGAAATAAAGTTTCCTCTTTCTAACTTAAAAAAGGACTTACTTTGATACAAACTTTCAACCCCTATTTCACGCCCTTAGGGGTAGAATATCCAGAAACCACTTAAATACGCGTTTAGTTATTTTACTCAGTAGCCCGAAGATAAAGTTTCAGGTTCTAATTAAAAAAAATTGACAAACTTCCATACAATCTTTAAACCCCTATCTCACCCCCTTAGGGTAGAATATCCAGAAACGTTTAAATACGTGTCTAGTTATTTTTCATCAGTAGCCCAAAGATAAAGTTTCATGTTCTAACTTAAAAAATGACAAATTTTCATACAATCTTTAAACCCCTATCTCACCCCCTTAGGGGTAGAATATCCAGAAACGCTTAAATACGAATCTAGTAATTTTTAATCAGTAGCCCAAAGATAAAGTTTCATGTTCTAACTTAAAAAATGACAAATTTTCATACTATCTTTAAACCCCTATCTCACCCCGTTAGGGGTAGAATATCCAGAAACGCTTAAATACGAATCTAGTAATTTTTAATCAGTAGCCCAAAGATAAAGTTTCATGTTCTAACTTAAAAAATGACAAATTTTCATACAATCTTTAAACCCCTATCTCACCCCTTTAGGGATAGAATATCCAGAAACGCTTAAATACGAATCTAGTATTTTTTTATCAGTAGCCCAAAGATAAAGTTTCATGTTCTAACTTAAAAAATGACAAACTTGCATACAATCTTTAATCCCCTATCTCACCCCCTTAGGGGTAGAATGTCCAGAAACGCTTAAATACGTATCTAGTCATTTTTGATCAGTAGCCCAAAGATAAAGTTTTATGTTCTAACTTAAAAATGACAAACTTTCATACAATCTTTAAACCCCTATTTCACCCCCTTAGGGGTAGACTATCCAGAAAGGCTTATATACGTATTAACTCATTTTTTTTACTTTTGGTAAAATTAAATAGTACCTAACTATTTCTGATTACGTACCTTTTTTTTTGTTTGAAGGCTCCAGGCAATAATACGTTACGCATTAATTCGTTAATTCATTCTGAAGCAAAGTGGAAACAGTATACCATAGAAAAGACCCAATCGTGGAGAAGGTGGCCTCTCATTGGTCCATTTGAATCGGATCAACAATAGCTGGTGTGGATTTGTATAAAAATGATGTAAATAGTTCGTAATTCTGAGAGCAGAGGGGTTGCAATTGTTGATCCAGAGCGGAGCCACATTAGTACGCCGGAATATACATTAGATCAACAAAACCTGTTGCTGATCAACAATCGCCAACAGATCAACAATTACCTGACGCCACGTCGCGTCAGATCAACAAGGGCCGAAAAGAGATATCTATATATATATATACATATATATATATATATATATAACTAAATATATAACTAAAATATATAGACGTATCAGCGGCAAATAAAAGTTAATATTTTTGGTTGACTATCTTAGAAATAGGAGTTCATTTATTTAGACGAAAACGAGAAATAGACCCAATATCGATCCCTGTGGCACGCCCACTTTGAACTTTGATCTTAGTAAATTGACACCATTCACCTGAGCTTGCGTTAGTTAACCACTCAGGTAAGACTTTAGCAAACCGTTAAGTTTTGCTTCTAAAGTTTGCGATGCTTATTATGCTGTTTCGTAATTCACGCAATCAAATGTATTTGAAAAGTAGTAAAAGATATCGAAAGCATTAGACAGATAAAAAACAACGAAATAGCTATAAATATTTTCAATAAGAGTGACAGAATGAGTATGAGTGAAATTTAGAGTTTCTGATATTTAAATCAAATGATTATGTCAAATCGAAGCTATGTGTTTTTATGGCACAGGAGTCAAGGTCCTATAATGGTTAATTACACCACCTTAATCAAAAGCAACAATCGATCGATAGGATCATTGTTTTAAACACAATTGGTTCTTTTTATTTATTTTACTATTAATATTCTAGAAATTAATGAAAATAATTATTGTATCTTATGTTCAGACAACTTTATTTAATTACTTTTAGATATAGATTTAGTTATCTCATATCGTTTTAAAAAAATAACGATGTAATGATTGTAAAATTTGCTTTTTAGGGTTCCGTAACCAATTAGTAAAACTATTCTAAGAATCCACTGTCCCTCTGTCTGTCTGCCACTAGCCTGAATATCCTGTACCATGAACCAACCTGGTAGCTAAGATGTTGCAATTTTCACAGATAATATATTTCTGTTACCACTGTTGTTCTGTTGTATATAAAATGTTATAATATATTGTCTAACGATGCATGGATAATGGTACGAAACCCAAGCCACGTTCTATTCCCATTTGGCCAATTTTTATATGAGTTCTCAGGGCAAAAAGTTCGTATACTTATTTTATCCGTACTATTTTTAAACCTTGTGCTTTCCCAATCATTAAAAGCAATTCTGATATACACATCTTCAGTATTTCTTAAAATTGTTAATCAAATTTGTTAAGCATTGGCTGAAACATTGTCAAACAGTTTGTCGGTTTTAATTTGTCCTTCGAAGCGAAAAGGTACTGTAATCTAAAGCTAATATCATTTTATAATGTTTTTTTTCAAAAAGCCACAATTAAAGAACATTATAAAAACAGATGAGAGAGAAAAGAGAAAAGTGGACAAAAATTGTAACCGAGTGGTACCCCAGAGACGGTAAAAGAAGTAAAGGGAGGCAGACTAAGCGTTGGGAAGACGATATCAAACAAGTAGCCGGTCCATCATGGTGTCGAATCGCTAAGGATAGGCTAATGTGGAAATCTTTAGAGGAGGCCTATGTCGCAAGACAAGCTGTTAACAAAAGAGTCAAACCGGTTACCGTTTGTAACAACTAACTTTTAATAAAAAAAAAAAAAACAGAGTTAAGTTAGTAACAAATAACATTAATAAAAATATAGAGTTAAGTTAGTTTAAGTTGAGTTATAATCGTATCATAGGAATGTAGAACAAAAAAACAGCAATAAAGGCTTATTTTATTTATTTATTTATTTTTATAAAAACAGATCTAGAATTAAACTCACTTGTAATTATTTCAAGGCAATAAGAACAAGTGAGTTTAATTCTAGAATGTATTGCAATAAGTTCCACTATTGATATAAAATATAAATTACATTAAAAACAGTTCTTAATGACTGTGTAGTTGAGCCTGGGCTAAAAAAACATTTATTGAATCAAATTATTTTGAAAGGTTTAACAAGTAAGTAAATCTAACATTATTTTTCTTTTCTGATATAATGTAAGTAAGTACTACTTAATATTTGTCTTCAAAAATAAGTAGCACAGAAATATTTACTAATTTATTTTATTTATAGACTTTTATTCACCGATTCTATTTTTGTTTCAAAGGAAGAATAGTTTTATTTGGGACAACTCGCATATCTATTTATCTAAACATCCAATAACTTACCGCAATATGCCACCCACAGTCTAAACACCTATTAGATTTATTCTGTTAAAGCCCAGTTTCACAGCTTACTGATAAAGTCCCTGGGCACTATGTTTTGACTTTAATACGTCAGAAATCGTAAACTGCAATTTACCTTTTATTCAATCAACACAAATATAAAAATAAAATAAAAATTAAATTATTTTACTTGCTGCTGCGGAACCCTTCATGGGCCAGTCCGACTCGCACTTGGGCGCTTTTTAATTATCACATTGACGAGTTGTAAATAAAATAATAAAAAACACTCTTATATGAAATCTGATAAAATACATATAATTTATGTTTTGATTAAACGGTTGTGTATATTTTTTCTGTGTATCTATTCATTATTAGTTTATAAAATATTTATATAATTCTCGGTTTTCTTCTACTATAACATCAATGTAATACACATATAAACCTTCCCTTTAAATTACACTATTTATTGCTGAGAGATAAATTTGAGTAGTTGAAACGATCTAAGTGAACAGACAGTGGAATCGCCTTCATTTCATACTAAGTAAAGAAAACGTAACAAATAACCAACAAACACAATAAAGATAAATAAATAAAATAAAAAAAGTAACAAGATAACATAAGAAGGAATCTTCTTCGTTGGCAACATTCGGAGCTATGATGATCAATTATTAATATAATAATTCATTTTATCTCAAGGAATGATAAATCTGTTCAGAAAATTAGTATGGATTTCCGTTTTTACTACAGGTGTTTCTTCGGTTAAACGATTTCTTATAGGTATCTTTACGTATTGTGGAGATTTAACAGTCATAAAGTAATAAATTGCGTACGTGACTAATTATTAACTAAAATGATTAAATATTAAAATATTTTGAAAGTAAAATCAAGTTTTTTTTTGTAATTTCTATAAACACGAATTTAATTTTTTGTAGTCAACGTTATATTTTTTAACCGCCTTCAAGAAATTGAAGGTTCTCAATTTGACTGTATTTTTCTTCGTGAACCGATTTTGATAACTCTTTTTTTATTTAAAAGCTGGTGCTTCCTGGAAGGTCCCATATCAGTTTGGTTCAATTCTTAAAGTCGCTTTTTGTTATTTTTTTTTATTATCACATATTTTATTTCACTTAGTATGGGCTCGTCTTACTGACAATCCTCTTTAATGCTATACTCAGATTGAAACATTTCCCTGAATTATGGAAAGTATCCATTATAGACATGGAACGGAATCCCAAACCAGGGAAGCCTCCTACAGAGGTAACATCATACAAACCCATAACTATATAATAAAAGATGTCTGCAATCGCTAACACATAAATTCTCGTGTGTCACTGGCTAATCTTAGGCAAAGTATTCTGAGTCAAAATATTAGCCAATGACACACGAGAATTTAGACGTTAACGATTGCAGAAAGAAGAACGCTTGCCACTTGGTTAGGGGGATTGTACTGCTATGGAACACGCTCCCACTCGAAATCAGGATATCAACAAGTCGTGTCTCATTCAAAAATAACTTCAAAAACTGCCTCTTGACGAAATGGCAGGAAAACATTAATTAAGATACAATTTAGTACCTACTCAGTGTACGTTTGTAAATTTTATATTTGGCCCCGCCAAAATGACGCTACTTTGCCTGATGGAAAGCATAAGCAGAACCCCATACCCCAGAAGTGGTGGTCCCCATACTGTGAATGCAGACAATGCAACAATGCAGCATGGTGACCCACCACCATGTCGGGCTTTTGCATCATTGGGCCTCCGGTCTCGCACTCACCAACGAAACACGAAAGCATAATCGCTGTCATTTTACGTTGATTTTTTGTGCGAGGGTAGTACCGCCCCGGTCGAGCCGACCCGTTCGTGCTGAAATCTGACCTTGACAACTACTTGTGTTTATTTATTTATTTATTTATTTAATTATCTTTATTGTATACACAAATTAAATTAGTACAACAAAATCAGTTACATAGTATGTGTATCTTGCGATTTCTTCCAGACAATCATACGCAGACATTATGTGTTAGAATTTATGTAATAAGTAGTAAGTATATGTATGTATGTAATGTAATGTATGTAAGCATATATGTTTATGTAAGTAGTAACGCGATCACTTATTAAAAGTTAATTCTTGTAAAAATAATTATTAACTTATTTTACTTGTAATAGTTGTTGTACCTTTATAACAACTACCGAAAGTCTAAAACCATTTTTACTACAGGTGTTTCAATATCTGCCAGTGAAAGTCTCGTCAAAATGTATCTAGTCGTTCAAGAGATTAGCCGGAACAAAAAGAAAGACAGACAAATAAAAAAAAAAACAATGTAAGTACCGTAAATACATATAGACACTCCAATTTTATTTCTTCCTGTATTATACATAGATGAGATCTTCTCGATCTTTAATAATTTCGTGTTTTACACAATGGTCTAACATAAAAATGCATTTGTAATTAAAATATTTAAAAGAACCTACTATAGTCTTATTTTTACTGAGCCTTCGTCCGTGGGAGAGCCACGCTTTGGCATGAATGGGCTGGCTCGGCCGGAGTGGCCACGGCCTCGCAGAAAACCGGTATGAAATAGTTCTTGCGCTGTGTTTCACCGAGTGTCCGGGAGGTCCAAACCGCAAACTCCAACGGCCGGCAACGCATTCCATAGACGGCGGTAATCGCTCACCATCAGGCGTCACGTCTGCTCTTTTGCCACCTATTAGTTAAAAGAGTCTCATAAAATATCATATAAGTAGTTTATTATTGAAGCCTGTTGTTACAAATTGTTTTCAGAAAGTCTCATACCTAAAAAAAAAGGTTTTCGTGAAACAGTTTATTGTATCAAGACATTTTTATATCCTCCCAGTAGACAGATAACTTGAAATGATAAGTTTTTCTTCATCCCCCGGAACTCGAGTTTTATGGAATTGCTTTTTAAGTAAAAATAAACAAGGCTTCATATTTATAGGCTCTATCTACCCCCGGGGTACAGTGAAGATGACGGGGAACGGGAAAGTGAAATAATTGAAACATCGTCAAGGAAAAAATACGCGTCCGCACAAGTATCTATCAAAATATAGGCCTATCACACAACAGTTATGAATTGAATGGAGTTAATACGTAAAGTAGATAGTATTAATTTTGGTAAACAATATTTGCATCTATATACGAGTAATAACTGCCTCGGTGGCGCAGTGGTAGCGTATGCGACTGCTGGGCTTGAGGTCACGGGTTAAATTCCCGGATTTGTAAAAATATTTGTATGGTCTACAAATATTTGTTTCGGAGTTTGAGTGTTTTCTATGTATGATAAGTTGTTTGTACAAAAAACGGCATATTTGTATTTATATCAGTTGTCTAGTACCCATAACGCAAGCTCTGCTTAGCTTGGGACTAGATGATGCGTGGAAAAAATCTTACATAGGTATATTACATACGGCGTCTAATCCCGCATTAGACAAAGATTAAATAATAATAATATATGTACATATCAATGGCTTACCATCACGAGATGTTCAGAATTCTAATTTAAGAACAACCCGAGTAGCTTTTCTTTTTTAACATTTTTCCTAAACTTTGCATTTCTCTTACCGAGAGATTGCGTGTTATATTGAAAACGTGACGTGTTTCAATCCCTACTCTACGGTGAACTTAAGAAAATTGGGAAAAGAAAATCGTGAACCTTTCTCTTAACGCCCATAGCTATCTAGTTTGTATGGATCAATATTTCCCTTTATTATTTTATGATTAAATCGGATAGGCAATCCCTCAATAACTACTTATAAGAAAATTGGAAAAAGGAACTTTTGAAAACAATAACTCTTTTTTCGTATGTTCAATTTCATCGCTGCCATTGTCATTGCCAAGTACGAACATAATTCCTATGCACTTTAAGTGGTATTTTCTTTTACTACTTTACTATATTTTTTTATGTTTTGCCTGCCAAAATGACTCTACTCTGCCTGATGTAATGCAAAAGCAGAATCCAAGAGTGGTGGTCACCATACTCATTGCGAATGTAAACAATGCAACAATGCAGCATGGTGACCCACGCCATGGCGGCCTTGTAATGCTTTTGCATCTTTGGGCCTCCGGTCTCGCACTCACCAACGAAACACGACAGCACGATCGCTGTCATTTTACGTTGATCTTCTGTGCGAGGGTAGTACTGCCCCGGTCGCGCCGGCCCTTTCGTGCTGAAATCAGCGTGGCTCTACTACCTACACAACTTACTTACTTTACTCAAACTTAGATCCCAGAAAGGTGAGAATTATTGTAAACGTACTTAACATTTCCAGAAGGTCAGGTTCTCATACCTATTACTCAAACTGACTGTATTACTAGATTATACGCTAGATAACCTGAAAAGGAATAAATTTACAGTGTTTTTGTTATATCTCACTGATGCTCAAATCCTTTTAGTCATAGCGTAATGTTACATAGCTTTCCTAGATATATTAGCTATCTCACACTTAAAAAAACCAATTCAAACCAGTAATTGCTGTCTTTGACGCGTACAAGCAAACAAAGAAAGTTCCTTCTTCAGCATTATAATGAAAGCTAGTCCTAGCTTTTGACCGTGGCTCCTCCTGCGTGTATATCAGATGTCATGGTATCAGTTATCGTGTTACTAAATAGCCTAGCCTATGATATCTACAAATCAATAATGTGGCTTTGTATTAGTACTTATTTTTCAAAATCGGTTTCATAGATCTAGAGATTTACCTCTGTTGGGTTTTGGTAACATTTCAATAAAAAAACCAATGTTAGATTTCTCTTCAGCCATTTATAATAAGCAGGAACCAACACGACATTTGTCTTCACACCAAAAGGAAGCAACAGCGCCACCAGTGGCAAAAGAATGAAACTGAATACACCGTTTACAAGGACGCTTAAAAACCTATCTTATAAATTTATTTATTTAACAACCTCTATATAATATTAGTTTAGATATATATTCACACACTTCATCTGGTGACGGATTAAAAATACGGAGTGACAACGAACCTTTTCATCCCGAGGGTATCGTAAGAGGAGACTAGGGTTTCACTTACCTGTCTGTTTAGCGTGGTATAGAACACCTAAACCTCTTTACTAGGCAAAGTACTATATTCAGCAGTAGACTGTTAAACATTGTTGATTAGATTTTATAAGATTAAAATCTATTTGTGGTATAATATTTTACGTTACATTTTTCAATTAATAATAATAATAGTCTTAATTGATATAAGTACATTCAATACATGGTGGGATTCTCTAACACCTGCGCTAGTAAATACTGTGTTGCAGGTGTTATTGATACTTCCTGCATTAAAATTGCGCGAGGCTGACTTAATGCCATATGACATTCTACCAGTCAACCTTGACTTGATTCAGTAAAGAACGAGGTAGGTACATATGTATAATAGACATAGAGAAAAGAAAGAACATCTTAAGTTTAAGATTTAGAGATAATACATGGATGAATAAGTATATTAATATTTATATAATATACAACATACAAAATTACAAGAATTTGTATTCGCAGTTAGTATAATTCGTAAGACAGAAACGCACATAGAGAATTACGTGTGTACACTGCTCCGTCTAATCTTATCTTTCACCAAAATAAACATTACCAAGATTATACATTAATTTCTATTGTAATCTGTGTATTATAATCTGTTCTATTGTTGTATATACGTGTACACTTAACACGGAATTAGATATTCTGTCTCTATATTTGTTGAATCTACAAATGGATTACTCTCGAAATAGAGTGTAGTGTGTGGGATTACCTTTATATATAGGACTAGTCGACCCACACAACCTCGTTTGCGTCTCCTATTGCCCGTAGCGAAATAATTTTATCCCGTTTTTGAAACATTCTTCATTGGTGTTCCACTCCTGTTGGTCTTAGCGTTATGATATATAGCTTATAAGGCTATATCGATCAATGGCTCGATAAATGGGCTATCTAACAATGAAAGATTTTTTCAAATCGGACCACGGACAAACAAACTCTTCAGCTTTATATATTATTATAGATCGGAACGGATTTTACAATTTTTAGACGATTTTAATCGTATACAAAGTATCTAAAGTTTATATCGGACGTCTTTTGAGATACGCGATCGTGGCGAAAAGTATAATGCGACGTGCGATCAGCTCTGTTCGCCTCTCGTCGTATCCGATCGGATTCTTTCCGATCCGATGCGCTGCAAGCCGTTTGGTGGGTGTCATCCTTTATCTTATCGCTGTTAAACGTAAATATAATAACTTTGTATTAATTTGGTAAACCGAAAATTCCACAAGGAGGTTCACCTCACCTAAATACATAGGTACACAAAATATAAAATTTCCTCTAAAAATGTCTACCATAACCTACAATTTGGATTATTAGTTTCTAGTTGTGGCACTATTATTAGTATATAGCATAATAGTCAATCCTGGTTGTGTATAAGAGGTAAAAAAATGAGTTAATACCAATCAATATACTAATAGATTTTAAGATTATGTCTTCTATGTAAAGCCATACTTTGACATACAACCCGCCCCCACACTTCTGAGTGGAGGGTACTCAAGTAATCATCGCTCACATCGATGAGAAAGACTTTGTGGTAATTAAAGTATTCATTAGCAACGTATCCAACTCCCGACTCATTTAATTTACAAGAACACAAGCCAATTATACACTCCTTTATAACAATGACAGTATCAACGGGTTATTTCGGGTATTTCTATGTTTTGTTTAGTCAGGTAGTTATTAATATGGAACAGTGGAGATTATAATAATTTATCAATGTGCAGATAGAAATTTTGACAGTTAATTTTAATGTTTTATAAATGCTAATGTTATTTGCGATGTATCTAATTAATTTTATTTTGGAATTGCAATTGATCCTGATTGTATCGCAAAGGATCATATTTAAAATCAGTGTTCAATATTTTTAACTGGTTCAAAAATTTTAACTTTAAAATAATCCACCCAGAGATTTTTTATGTACAATTTTGTTAACATTACAGAAATATAGCTTATATGTAAAAACAGGTAAATTTTTCTTATCAAATAATGTGATCAAATTCAAAAGGGGATCTTTAATTTTAAGGATTAATAACACAAGTGAATGGTACTTTTTCAAGAAAAATACTAGATACCAGATTACGCAAAAACTAGCGATCCAATAATGTATTATAGATTATATCATCCGGGCCATTATTAGGAGTCCAATGACACCTCGTTCATTAAAATCGGTTCAGTAGTTTAGGTGCCTACGGTGGAACATACAAACAAGGTTGTAAAAAATATTACTCTTCCTTTTGAGTTTACCGTAATCGGGTAAAAATCATTCAAAATTCATATTTGAACTGAATTCTGGTCATATAACTCTTCACTTGAGAAGTTTATAATAGGTCTTTACCTATGAAATTGCCGTTTTGTAAGCAATAAGTTAAAGTACTTATTTTTTAAAACCTTCTTATTTCTGTTATTCGAAGTAATTACGCATGCAATCGACGCATCTTTGCCAAAGCATTGGTAGTTTATTGATGCCCTTCTTGTAAAAATCAGCTGGACGGGAGGCAACAAACTCTTCAAAGGCATTTTGTGTTTCACTTATTGTAATAAATTGAAAAGTACAATAAATACTTCCTATACTGTCATCAGACATTTGGTGCTACTTCACTAACACTTCTTGACTTCTAGTTAAATATCATAATAATAATATTATGAACATTTAACACACAACGTCATCTAGTCGCAAATAAAGCAGAGTTTGTATTATGGGTACTAGACAACTGACATAAATACTTATCTATTTTTTTTATTAAAAAAAACACCTAAACTTCTGAACAAATATTTTCAGATCTTACAAACATTTGGTCCGAACCGGGAAGGGGTCTCCCGTCTCGGTCTCGACGTACAGTACATATAGAAGAGACCGAGACACTAGTCGCGGTCTCCGGTCGCGGTCTCCGGTCGCGGTCTCCGGTCGCGGTCTCCTGTCTCGGTCGCTTGTCTCTGTCGTGGCGCGAACCGCTACCTTTACACAGTAATACTAGAGTCACAGAATAATAATGCTTGGTTTGTTTTCTGTTAAACAGAATTTTTAATTTGTATCGAGAAATACCTTTTAAAGTCTGTTTTATTTTATTTTTAAATGAAAGCATTAGTAATTTTAAACATAGAGCCTCCAGATTTAGCCCAATCATATTATTTTTATATAAGGTTTAAATAAAAGCTTATTGAACTTTCTTGTTGAACGTGTCTCTTATATGGTATAGAAAAAAGGAAATTCTTTGATTCTTGAGGAAGGCCACAGGCTCCTATTTACTGCGGTAACCAACATATGAACGGGCGGAGCTACAGGTTAAAGCTGGTATGTACATAAGTGCTTCATAAACATCTTCGAATATCTTTTGTCTGATATTTCATACACAATTTCTAGTAAAATCTCTTATCATCCTAGGCCCATACTTCGGCACATATGTCTCCATTTAACCAGAGTAATACAATAAAACCCAGTGTCAAGCTGTTAAACTACTGACTCGTTGTATTTTACCGAGCGATTGGGGTTACCGAAGATCCAATCTACACTCCGACACACTTGTTTCTCGAGTTGAAGTAACCCATTTGCAATCAATTGACCCCACTCTCCTTTATTAGTAGTGCTATAAAAGTGCCAAATGGCAAATAAACAGTATAAGCAGCAATAATTGCTGCTAAAATTAGGGGTATTATGACCTCTTACCAAAATACTACGAGTATCTTTAAATTAAATTATGAAAAAAATATTCACCTACGTCACAACACAGTGACACGCTTTGGGGCGGAATAGTATTTTTTATATGAGCACGCCAAAGTCTTTGTCTGATGGAAAGTATAAATAATAATAATAATAAATATTTCGGACATCTAACATGCAACGCCATCTAGTCCCAAGCTAAGCAGCGCTTGTGT
Organism: Spilosoma lubricipeda; assembly: GCA_905220595.1. Taxonomy (NCBI): domain Eukaryota; kingdom Metazoa; phylum Arthropoda; class Insecta; order Lepidoptera; family Erebidae; genus Spilosoma; species Spilosoma lubricipeda. The sequence goes on from HG992296.1 coordinate 3,714,025, forward strand.
TATGGGTACTAGACAACTGATACGAATACATATATACTTTTTTTTTGTAAATACATACATGATATACATAGAAAACACCCAAACTCCGAAACTAATATTTGTAGATCACACAAACATTTGGTTCGACCCGGGAATCGAACCCGAGACCTCGTGATCAGCAGTCGCACACGCCAACCGCTAGACCAACGAGGCAGTCTCAGTAGGCAGGCAGGTAGGAGGCAGTATGAGCAGGATCCAAGAGTATTGCTCACCATACTCATAATAATAATGCAGCTAAACTGGGAACAGTACCGCATATAGGTATAGGGATTTATTTACATAAAACTTACCTAAATATCAGAAATAATTTAATCAGAGTGGACTTCGTTACGCAGCACGACGTATGATTAGGGTCATCCTTCTTATAATAAAACTGAGCCGGACGATTAGTGACGCGCGCGTGATGTTCGTGAACGCGTGCCATTAGTCGGGGATGGTGATCGCCGGACTGCTATAACTCAAATTTATCTTGTTAGGTTCTTGAGAGAGATTGATTAAAAACAAGTAAAATTTGAACAAAAAAAAGTCCAACTTCAAGAACTGGACCAAATTGAAGTAGGATCACACGAGAAGCATCAGCTTTCAAATAAAAAAGAATCATCAAATTCGGTTCACCCAGTCGAAAGTTTTGAGTCGGTTAAAAGGAACAACTTAACAATGCACATCATACCGACCATCATTTTAACCACTTAACCGTTCGAAATCCAATGAGCGAATCCCCCGACATTAAATTAATCTTATTCCCATGCTATTTATAGCCTTGTGACGGGTGGTTGTAATAATTTTAAGAATTTCGGCTAACAATATAATTTTGCGCAATTATTCATATTTGGATTGGATTCGGAGGTTATGTTAAGCAGTCGGTCCCGGTTTTTATCATATGAAGAACAGTCGTGAAGCTTAGTTGGAGGCCTTTGGGTGGCTTAAAAACATCCAACGGCAATATTACGTAGCAACAACGTTGTGTTACCCGTCCCCAACCCGCACATGGCCATCATGAGGACATATGGCCTTAACCCTCTCCTGAGAGGAGACTCGAGCCCAGAAGTGGAACGTTATGGGTTGTCGATGATGATTGAAGATTCATATTTATAGGCTATTATCTATTTAGGATGCCTGGGTCGAATATGGCCTGCCGGAAAATATGACCACATATCGTTATTCCAAGCACCAAAATGTTTAATAACCTAAACGCGACCATAAATTATCGCTAGCGTCGCGTGTTCTCGAAGCAAATGGCGTAACTGTCAATCTTCCCGCGCAGCCTAGACGCCCAGCGTACAATATAGTGAAACTTACTGTCGCGGTTATTGAAAAAAGTCTTGGAATATAATCACATTATGAACAAACGACTGCCTCGTTGGTCTCGCTGTTGGCGGGTGCGACTGCTGATCATGAGGTCTCAGGTTCGATGTCGGGTCGGACCAAATGTTTGTATGATCTACAAATATTTGTTTCGGAGTTTGGGTGTTTTCTATGTATAATATGTATGTATTTACGAAAAAAAAGTATAATATGTATTTATATCAGTTGTCTAGTACCCATAACACAAGCTCTGCTTAGCTTGGGACTAGATGGCGTTGTGTGTTCGATGTCCAAAAAAAAGAAAGAAAAAAAAAAAAACAGAAAAGCATTACTAATATTGACGAAAAGAGTTGCCAGCTTAATTGGCACAAATCACCAGAAGTTTTAACTGAACGTGAATCCAAGAAAATACATTTAGAAGCACCAGAACATGGCGAAAATGTCACAATAGTTTTACATATGGCCATATTTACTTCCCCCGTCGGAAATATGGCCAATTTTTATTTTGTTTTAACTGTTTCGTTACTGTAACCGTTTTTTAATTTCTTTGTATTTTTTTGCCTTTGTTGGAAATGGATAGATAAATAGCCACACTTCATAGCTAAGTACTAAAACTTGTTTATTTCAGCTTTATTATTATTCGCCCTATATATATACCCAGGTACCTTATATATTAATACGTCAAGCAAAGTCTTTGTATCCTTCTTTGAATTATGGTTGAATTTCGACCACTGGGCGATCTCTTTAGCATTTAATGTTATAATATTAGTAACTGTAGTAGTAAGCTGTAATTTCGGTCATTTGCTGTACCGTCAATAGTTTCAATAATAATAATAATAATAAATAATAAATATTTCGGACATCTAACACACAACGCCATCTAGTCCCAAACTAAGCAGAGCTTGTATTATGGGTACTAGACAACTGATATGAATACTTATATACTTTTTTTTTTGTAAATACATACATATTATACATAGAAAACACCCAAACTCCGAAACAAATATTTGCAGATCATACAAACATTTGTTCCGACCCGGGAATCGAACCCGAGACCTCTAGAACAGCAGTCGCGTACGCTACCAATGCGCCACCGCCAATGATGTCCATACTATAATTTTCATCGTCTAAACAAACAGAATATCAAATCCAACAGCATGTATTCATAGAACTTCGTAACTGTGGTTCTAATTTACCCCGAAATGCCTTTATACTTCTATTTTTCTTTTTAGACATGTCTGTAGGGTATGCAGGACTATCCCTCACGTTCTAAATATAAGCTGGGAGAGGCTTATATTTAAATTCAGAACAGCAGAGAGCTCGATCGTCAGCTCTCCTTATTCATTTTTAATCCGCCATTTTGCGCAGATCGTCAATTCGTCTGGCCGCAAGGTCTACTTCTCTACTTTCATAAATATTTACTATGCTCTACATCAGCGTGGCCACATATTTTATGTCAAATCGGATTTTTTATACTTTTTAGTAAAAAAAGCGAAAAAGAAAAGGATTATTTCGTCAAAGGCAAGATAAATTAAAAAAAGGAACGAGGAAAGCGACGATAAAAAAAGAACGTTCGTAATATTTTTGTTTGTCTGCTACATCATCCTTAATTCTTGAAAGAACTAGTGCTAGGTGCCATTTCGTATGGTTTTTTTATGATATAGAGATAGGCAAACGAGCAGACATATCACCTTATGGTAAGCGATTACCGCCGCCCATGGACGGGTGTCCTGGGGCGGCAACACCAGAGACGTCACAAGTATATATTTAAAACGTTAGTACTTCATAACAATGCGCCACGTGTTACAAAACTGAAGATGTTATAAAACAACCTTCCACTGATGACAAAGTAATTCAGATAAGTGAGAATCGATAACTGTATCAAACATTCAGAGACCTAGGTCTAGCACGTGCAGTCGTTATTTATAGATCCCCGATAGCTGGCCAAGGTTTACCTCTATTTGTAACACTTTCTTCGTAGATGATACAAAAATCTTCTACGAACACACTATTACACTTGTCGTAAATATAGAAATATCTTCTACAATACACTACTATATTTTCTTTGTAGAAGATACAAATGTTTTCTACGAACACACTACATTCAACATTTACCTGCATGTTTTTCGTAGAAGATTTTATATCTTCTATAAATTCAACACTGCTCTTTTTTCGTATAATATACAAATATCTACTACGAACACATTACTGCACTTTCTTCGTAGAATATACATATATCTGCTACGAACTCACTGCTGCACTTTCTTTGTTGAAGATACAAATATCTTCTACTAACGCACTAATGCGATTTATTCGTAGAAGAACCACATATTTTCTACGAACACACTACTGTACTTTCTTCAAATAAAATACAAATAAATACCACGAACACACTACTGGCCTTTCTTTGTAGATCATACAAATATTTTCTACAAAGAAAGTGCACATAATAAAACACAAATAGAAAACAACAGTTAAATAGTAATTAGAGATAACTTGCTCTGAGACAGCGGTCGCCTTTGCAACACATAAGTTATTAGGTAAAGTTGAAGTTTGGTAATGGACAGCTTGAGTTACTTCTGATCATTAAGATTATTAATAATGTCGGGTTTCGCGGTACATAGTATGTGTTATTCTGATGTATGAGCTAAATTACTGTAAAGTTACAAATTATTAAGTTCATTATTATTATTATCTAAATCCGCTAGGTAGTTTTTGCGCGAAAGAGTAACATAAATCCTTACAGCCTTTCACATTTATAATATTAGTTGGATTTAAATTAAATACTTTTGAATATCCTTACGATACAAGCCAGTGTCACTGGCAGTCAGACTTCGGAATGCAATAATGCTTTTACGTAAGATCTAATTTGTTTCACTTTAATGTGTTAGAACATAATTATATATTATGTGTAAATCTTATGATTTTAGTACCAATAATGCATCTAAGATTTCTTTATTTTTATGGAATACGGGGCAAACGAGCAGACTTATCGCCTGATGGTAAGCAATTACCGTCGCCCATGGACAACCGCCACACCAGAGGCGTCACAAGTGCGTTGCCAGCATTTGGGCATTTCACGGCTAAACTGCTGCACCGATTTCAATGAAATTTGGCAAAGAGATACTTTAATTGTTGAGGAGGGCCATAGACTGCTTTTAACAGCGATAACCATCAAACACGTGGGTCCGCGTACAATAGCTAGAACTTAGACTTATTAATTTCTAGATTACCTATATATTATGATAAATTAAACCCAGACAAAGAACATGTGCTATTCGAAGTCATCGCTAAATACTTGTCAATACTTGCCCAATTTACTTCAATAAATTGTACATCTATAAACAGCCCTAGTCCCTAAAACAGCTTAACTGAAATTCATTATCATTTCAGGATCGATTAGGGACTTCCAAAATGTCTATCAATATCAAACCATAGCATATTACCACACATAAATCAGTAATCGTTACATAATGATAGTATTAAAAATTCAGGAGCAAAAGAGAGAGAGATTCCTTAATAACTCAACGTCCAAAGTTAGCGGCAGTTGCAACTGAGACGCGAAGTTAGGAACTTTTTGATATAGTGATCATTTATTGAAACCCTCCATCTACTTTTTGTTTGCTATAGTAATTCAGTGATCTCTATTAAACGAAAAGGCGAAATGAATTTGGAGAAAATTTGTTACAGAGATACTTTGATTAGGCAAGAGGAGATACGTTGAGGAGGGACATAGACTGTTTTTAACAGCGACAACCACCAGACACGTGTGTGGAGCAACGAGCTATAGTTATGTGTGTGTGTGTTGTGAATTAAACTTACGTGGGAAAGCTATGCTTTGGTGTACATCGGCTGGCTCAGCCGAAGTAACAAAAAAGTTTCATAGAAGACTGGTATGGTAGTTCTCTTTCTTTAGTTGACAGAGTCAGTAAGAGCAAATTGAGTTAAAGAAGGGAAGACTGGACCTTTTCTTCTAATTTTGAAGGAGGGACTCGAAGGCCAACTTGTGATTTTTGGATTGTAAGCATTCTAAGCACTTTTTCACATTCAAACATTCTTCACTTATTATTAGTCTAATTTCTCTAGAGTGAATATTACTGATTCTTCAAAATTTATGTTCAGAAATTTACTTCACCCAATCCGTATAAAATTCACCAAAAATCTTTGTGATACGTTTTTCCTGTTCCAGTATTTCCATCTTTCTTGTTTTTCTGAAACTTTACTGTAACAAAATGATAAATAAATATTTTGGACATCTATCACACAACGCCATCTAGTCCCAAACTAAGCAGAGCTTGTGTTATGGGTACTAGACAACTGATACAAATACATACATACTTTTTTTTTGTAAATACATACATATTATATATAGAAAACACCCAAACTCCGAAACAAATACTTGTAGATCATACAAACATTTGGTCCGACCCGGGAATCGAACCCGAGACCTCACGATCAACAGTCGCACACGCCAACCGCGAGAGCAACGAGGCAGTAAAACTATATAACTATAACTTATCAATGTCTTCTAGTATGAAAGTAAACACATTACTGGAGTATGGTACTGTTTGTGGTGATCGATTGACATGTCCGTATATTCAAACAGAGCTATTTGTTTCATATTTGTAGCTTTACTCAGGTGACATACATAATATCAATACACGTCACAAGAATAAAATAGTTGTACCAGGATTTAGATTTTAGACAGAAAAACTAGTAAAACATTTATAGGTAACCGTGTCCGGTTCTACAACAAAATTCCATCCAACATTACTGACTTACCACCAAGTTTAAAACTTTTGTTAAGCATATACTAATTTCCAAAGCCTATTATCAGATAAATTTGTACATCGATGATAACGATGTCTGGCATACGATTCCCTCCAGCACTCTGCGACCCCCTATCAATAAATCATAATTAAGTATAATTACTATATTGTATAGGTACTATGTTCTATTTTCACATAAGTATTCTTTTGACACGTTGTTACTCTGATGTGATTTTCTTTTATACGATATCCCATTGACATATAACTCCTCTTTTTCAAATTGTTAATTTTACAATGCATAAGTGCTATTGACTATTCATAAGTGCCTGTTAAATTACAAACATACATGTATAAAAAAATTAACATGAAATTACAATTCAGGTCGTCTATTAGTTTTTCGTGTCAAGTGAGACAAACAAAAGCTTACTCAGATTGTTTTATATACATTTTTAACACCCTTTTATTAGCTTTAATTATGTGTTTGTTTGTAATCGACTTTTGTTCAAAACATGCTTATTAACATTATTTAATATGAGAGCAAACGAGAAGACGGCTTATATGATTGTTCAATTGTGTATACCTTGAAGAGTTATTACAATACTGTTATATAGCTGTTACTAGCCGACCCACGCAACCTCGTTTGCGTCTCCTATTGCCCGTAGAGTAATAATTTTTCCCCGTTTTCGAAACGTTTTTCATTGCTGCTCCGCTCTTATTCGTCCGAGCGTAATGATATATAGCCTATAACCTTCCTCGATAAATAGGCTATCTAACACTGAAAGAATTTTTCAAATCGGACCAGCGGTTCCAGAGATTAGCGTGTTCAAACAAACAAACAAACAAACTCTTCAGCTTTATATATTAGTATAGATGAGAGCAAACGAGAAGACGGTTTATATGATTGTTCAATTGTGTATACCTTGAAGAGTTATTACAATACTATTATATAACTGTTATTTAAAATTGACTGAACGTATACCGTGGTTGATTAAGCGGTCACCACACCGTTTTCTATAGTGTTAAGGATTAAAAACACCACATGGGAAAATACTTTGAATAATACACAAAAATTGTTGTAATGAATCTGGATGTTTTTTGTGTCCGTTTTATGAATGTTTGTATAGTCGTCCTTGATACAGGTTTTATTCTTAGAGTGGGAGTTGTTTGTTTATCTGAATTCGGTAATTTTACTAGGCACATGGAAAATTCTTATGTCGCAGAGGGACTAGAAATGTAATTAACGGAAAAGAACAACTTTTAGGTTCAGAGGAACTACGAATAAAATTATCTATACAAATAAATAAAATTGGAGTGTCTGTTTGTAATATTAAAATAACCGCTTTTAAATAAATGCATCATGTATGTATACACGATACATGTACCAAAATAACATTATTTAAAATTTTTGTCTGTCTGTTTGTTCCGGGTTATCTCTGGAACGGCTCGACGAATTTTGACCGGACTTTTACTGGCAGGTAGCTGATGATCCAGGGAGTAATTTAGACTACTTTTTTTAGATTAACTTTGTCCCGCCTCGGTCGGTAACACGGTTCAGCTAGTAACTAATATGAATCCCGTGCTGTATAAAATAGAATACCAATAAACTTCGTATATACATTTTTATGGGTTTAATAAATGCCTACGTATTTCCTTATTGACCAAAGATTACTGTAAAAACTTCCTCTATATTGTGTCAGAAGCGAAATGTATATCCCATAATCTTTTTATACTAGATCATATCCGCTTCGTCTGCTCTAAGAAATAAATACTATTTTTATCCTCTATCGCACCTTTTTATATTTTTTCACAATAAAAAGTAGGGTGTATCGTTCGTAAGTTTATCTCGGTATCAGCGGGGTGAGAGTTCGGGCATTAAAAATACCAAAACATGATTTGAGAAATGTTTTATTTAGTTTCGACTAACTGAACCCCCCGCGGTGTTACCCGCGGTTATCGTTGTACCGCGAGTAACACCGCGGGACAAAGTTAGTCTCAAAAAAGTAGCATGAGTTACTTCATGGTTCATCAGCTACCTGCCAGTGAAAGTCCCGTCAAAATCCATCGAGCCGTGCCAGAGATTACCCAGTACAAACAGCCAGACAGACAGAGAGACAGATAGACAGACAGACAGACAGACAATTTTTTTTCAAAATACGTTTTTGGTATATGTACCGTGTATACATACATACGCATTTAGTAAAAAGCCGTTATTTTAATATTACAAACAGATACTCCAATTTTATTTATTTGTATAGATAAACAGGCTTATTTACGAGCTTTCTTTAAAGACAATTCCGCACTAGGAATATATCCTGTATCGTGGGGCAGTTTACAAACATACATGAAACGGACATAAAGAACACCCAGACTTGAACAACAATCTGTGGATGACACAAAGTGTTGTCCCATGTAGGATTTTAACCTACAATACTTGGCGAAGTAGGAAGCGGAGGCGCGGCGAACGCTTAAATCACTAGGCCATATGTGCAGTCAAATTATCAGCATTGTCATTTGATTTGTATCTGGGTGTAATTTATCTATAATCTGTTTGTATTTAGATTTATATATGTATATATATGTATTAAAAGCCTGGTTACAATAGTATATGTTCTACTTAGGTTGGGACCAGACTGCCTTGTGTGAATGAGATATGTAAGAGTCTACATAAGGCAATTCATAGTTCCATACTCTCCATACCTAGTATAATATTATAAATTCAAAATAAACTTTGCCTGTTTTTTTTTGGTAAGGGGCAAACGAGCAGATATATCACCTGATGGTAAGCGATTACCGCCGTCCATGGACACCCGCAACACCAAAGGCGTCACAATTGCATTGCCAACCTTTAGGGGAAGTGGAGAAGGGTTGAGATGTGGGTCTCCGGTATCCTCTCTCACGTGGTAAAACAGCGGAAGCACTATTTAACACCGGTTTTCTTAGAGGCCGTGATATCACTTCGGTCGAGCCGGCCCATTCATGTCGAAGCGTGGCTCTATCACGGTAAAATGGGTGTTACGTGTTACGCTTGCATGGCTAAACCGTTGCACAGAATTTCATGAAATTTGACATGGATATACTTTGATTCTTGGGAAAGGATATATGCTACTTTCTACCGCAATAAACCACAAAGAAAAGCCACAAAAGGTATTAATATATATTTGATGCATAAACTATAGTTCGGTAGTTCAAAGTTCTTAAACTAATACTGCCATAGCGAGTCTATTTTTCATATTAGACTATCATCAATCAATCACTTTATACACATCAAAAGGCTTCAATATTCTTCTCCGAAAGCCAAAAAATGTTAACGCATTGTTAAAGGCCCTTACTATCTAGACAAGGTATTTACTTTTATTATGTAAAAATATGGCTTTGAAATATACTTTTGTTATAGTTAACCAACGTTTATACGAGAACTAGCTTTTTCCAGCTGTTTGGCTTACATTATTGCTGGTTTTACAGCTTTCGTTCTTAGTTCAGTTCAGCTTAGCTTAGTTTACATCTCTGTGAGTTGGATAATTGGCAGGCATTCCAAGAGGTTTTTACCTTCCTCCAACATTCCAACAGTTTGCTTTCCAAAAGAGTTTATTTTACACAGCATGGTTCAATATATTTTTCTCAGCCCTAAGCCCTCAGAAAAAAAACACAAAGCAGTCATGAGGACTGCCGACAGAAGTGAAAACTCAAAACTATAAACGAACAGTTGTTTAAGCTCACCTGAAATGAACCTCTTTGCTCTGTAAATTAAATGCAGGATGAAAATAAGTAAAAAAAAATCTTATTGTGATAAAATAAATGTTAATACTATACAGTATAAACATATTACCAGTCATGTCATATTAGACAGTCGAGCCATCAACTGTCATCATGCACATGTGCCCATCGTGCCGTCTTACGGTCAGGTCACATGTCCTGTCGCGAAGTGTCCTGACGCGAGTTCAAAAAATTTTTACCCATACCAAAAAAATATTTTGCTAAAGTGCACAACGACTATTGAGAAGTTTTCATTTAAAAAACACACATGGGTAAAAATATGGGTATGTACGTAACCAAACCATCAAAATCTTGTTGTTATAACCAACTTGACTTTAACTGCCTCGTTAGTCTCGCGGTTGGCGTGTGCCAAATGTTTGTTTCGGAGTTTGGTTGTTTTCTATGTATAATATGTATGTATTTACAAAAAAAGGTAAATGCGTATTTGTATCTGTTGTTTTTTACCCATAACACAAGCTCTGCTTAGCTTGGTACTAGATGACGTTGTGTGTTAGATGTCGGAAATATTTATTTATTATTATTAACTAAAACAAAAGTTTAATACGTTCCATTAAAAACTGAAAAGATAATTAGCAGCAAGTAGTGGTTTTCATTGTTACCCTAACAAATGCATCACCATATTATATTATTAATTGCTAGCGAACACGATAAAGCCATTATTCAGTGAGGTGTGACAATTTGTGAATCTCTGTTTACAACGCGCACACTGCGCGATACGCTAATATCTATATACATATTTATGCTTATAGGTGTGTAGACAATCGTGTATTCGTTTATTATTGTTTACTAGCTCAACCCCGTGGTGTTACCCGCGTTTATTGTCGTACCACGAGTAATGCCGCGGGACGAAGCTAATCTAAAAAAAGTACGTAGCCTAAGTTACTCCTTGTACCTACCGATCAGTGAAGGTTACGTCAAAATCGGTCCAGCCGGACGGCTAGACAGACGGACAGACAGACAGACAAAAATTGTAAAAAGGTTATTTTGGTGTCATGTATGTATATATGCATTTAGTAAAATGTGGTTATTTTAATATTAAAAACAGACACTCCAATTTTATTTATTTGTATAGATTTAAAGAAAAACCGCCCTTTGTACATCATGTTTCCACATTTTATGCACTCTGTAATGATGATGATATCCAATTAAAGAGATTCTAGCTATCTGTCTATTAATAAAAAATATGTAAAAAAAATTTGAAATACAATATTCAGTATAAAATCGTTGGGTGTAGCGTAAACTGAGATGACTGAATGGAAACACGGCCCGTGTTTCTATTCAGTCATATCGATTTTATACCTATTATTTTTGATAAAAGGGAATTGTAGAATTTCTATCATAATATATTTATAGATATCGGTTATTGGTGAAACTCAAGAGATATATAAAATCAACGAGAAAATTAATACTATCTACTTTACTAGCCTACTAATAAATCGATGAAATAATATCACGCTTACAGCCTACTCGCTACCTTACAAGCAATTTTTCACTATGATTAATAGTCTGTATTCGATAGCTATTTAACAGCACGGATGTTCGTATATACAATACACACATATACAATACAATACTTTTATACCTTGTCCTTTTTAACCGACTTCAAAAAAAGGAGGAGGTTCTCAATTCAAGAAAAGGGCGTACTCCATCTTAAAAGGCCGGCATCGAACTTGTGATGCTTTTAGTGTTGCGATCATCAGGTTATCCGTCTGCCCGTTTGCCCTCATTCCATAAAAAAAGAGAACACGAGCTTTTACCACACACCTTAAGTGTTAGTTGCGTGTTCCAACAAATTAACCAGAGAATGGTCATTTCTACTACTGTAAACATATATTACCTTAGAACTATAACTTAATCCCAATAAAGCTGTTATGAAGTCAATTTGGAAGCTTTTGTGATATAAACTCATGCAATTAATGGTGAAAGTTGAGGCCTATTACACCTAACCTTACATAAATACCTATACCGAAAGGGTTCGCTAGCAAATTACGGGTAAACACTATTATAGAGTACGAATTACAGGGGCGTATGTTGGGTGTGGCTGAGGCCTATGTATAATGGATGATGAAATGTAATATGGCTATGGCTATCAATGTAATATGGCTATGGCTACAAATGTAATATGGCTGTATGTTCATCAACCTATAGCAGTTCATGGCTGGACATAATTGGCCTCTCCAATTGCACGCCACTTGGTTCGAACTTCGGCTTCTCGTACAGCTATACATCTTGTGCAAATCAAGCGTATGTTGTATCGACTTTACAAAGGATGATGTTCTCAGTTCGGATGTTTCTATTGTCTTTTATGTATGTTCGGAGAATAGGAATATTATTTTATGTTCTAAAAAGTATTTATTTCGAAAAGGTTCCACTTAAATTTCATTTAGATCTGATGATGAGTTCAGGAACAGAGAACAAACTCTTTAAAATATAACCACAAATAAACCACGATTGCTGATATCGTAATATCGTATAATTATACATTGTATACGCAATCACATAGTATTGTTTGAAATCGGTTCAACTGTTTAAAAAAGACTTTTGGCAAGAAAGTGTACTTAATAAAGCTAAGGCGCTTTTGAATGAATTCGTCGTTTAGTGTTGCGCAGACCGTGAATTGGCGTCCGGGCGCGGAGCTGTCCTGTCGCGGATAGCTCCGCGTAGCGCTAACCGCGCTGTATAGGCTTCATACATCATACCATCCGTCCGCGTCGCTGACATCCGCGTTGGTCGTCCTTGTCGAACTGAATGGCGCCTAAAACTTGCCTGTTTTGCTCTGTGCTTGACTATGATCAATTAAAGCGCTATTCAGTGTGTCGCGGACAATTTAGAATTTTACTTAGAATCATAAATTGGATTTATTTAATAGACAATAAATAAACGCTGAAAAAATCGTTCATTGTTCTGGTTTTACACTAAAAAGGGAGCTAAAAATATATTCCATAAATTGAGCCTTAATGAACCGCTTGTGCGTCATTCACCATTCCTTGCTTCATTTTTTTTTAAATTGTGGAACCTTTTTACAGATTTGAATCCATAAAGGATAGAACTATCTTTAAAAGTTAATTGATTTCAGACCCTTGGATTTCTGAACAATAGCCGCACAGAAGACCCGCGATAAGTAACTTTTAGTGGACTTTCTGAATAAATAAATATTTCGGACATCTAACACACAACACCATCTAGTCATAAACCAAGTAGAGATTGTATTATGCGTACTAGACAACTGATATAAATACTTATATACTTTTTTTGTAAATACATACATATTATAGATAGAAAATACCTAAACTAAGAAAGAAGTATTTGCAGATCATACAAACAATTGATCCGACCCGGGAATCGAACCCGAGACCTCAAGAACAGCTGATCTGAAAACGTGCATTTTATTGATTGAGTCTACAATTAGCAGTTATTTGCTTGGCGAGCTTTATCTAGTCTAGATATAGTGGTTGATGGTACTAACTACTATGCCGGAGGGCGCAGGTTCAGTTCCCACTCAGAGCAATTATAATAGTATGATAATAAGCCTGCCTATTTAATCTATATGCGGATGTAATTTATTTAAAGTTAACATATTTACAAACATATGAGTATTTTTAACAGAATTAAAAAAAAGGATTAGGTTTCTCAATTCGAAAGTATATATATATATTTTTATGTGTGTTCTGATCACGGATCACTTCGTGGTTTATGAACCGATTTTGATGATTCGTTTTTTAATGGGAAGGAGATATCCCAACGGTGGTACCATGATAAGGACACTAAGATCTGATAATGGCATCCAAGAGAAATCGAGTTAAACCTTGAAGTCGGTTTTATTTTTGTTAAAATTTTATTATCAGCAGTCCATTTGTTATAATGAAGGCATTGAATCTATTGACGGCAGGTAGATAGGTAATGAAAAATAAAATAAAAGTTTCATAAATAAAACGAGAGAGAGAGAAGAGATAATAAAAAAATTCGCCATGACCATGTACTGACGGCTAGTGGAGCAGTCGAGGTAAGCACCACATGACAATGATAAACATTTATTTATTTTTTCCTAGAAGTATCTTCTCTCGTTCTTATGTAGATTAAAATAGAATATACTTTAATGTACACTAATTAAAAATTATGTAATACCATAAGAAAATAAAGTTAAAGTAATAACTTACAAAACCAGTAATATACTTAACTTTTACTTTGAATATATCGAATATAGTTTCAAAATAGATATTTGTAGATCCTACAAATATTTGGTCCAACTCAGCATAGCATTTATGGGATATGAAAACATTATGTATGACATTTAAAACAGAATATAATAACATATATATTTTGCAGCATATAAATGCAAATACATAGTTTTAATTGCTCTTTTCAACAACAATGTTTCTTGTATACGATGGCCTTTGCATCTCAAAGGGTCTTTTTAAATCAACTTTATTTCTCTGCGATACATTCACGTGGGTGATAGAAATTTTGTATTATATTCAACAATCCTCTCTGTCACTCTTGAATAGGAAATGTCTTTGAAAATACGTTCCGAGTTGGTTACGTTATTCAAGACAAATGAAAAGCGATTTTGTAGTAAGGTGAAATGTTTGTAGAAGTTCTTGAATGTCGATATTTTACACAGGGTTTGAATAAAGTAAAAGAAAATGAAAAAATATTTAGTACCTTCTGGTCAGACTACGGTTATTACTGTCAGACTTGTATCTACCACTTCAAACACATACAAAGATAGAGTCATATTCATTTAGACGAAGCCATGCAGAGATTCTCATTGTAAAAATATGAGAATAGACATAGACGGTTTAAAAATTCTAAACTGATTTGCTCGAGTTACTGAAGGAACTCGACCGGAGACATACCACGGCCCACACAAAGTCGGTGTTCCACTCTTTCATTAATCTAGACAGAGTGAGTGAGATTTTCGAAGCTGAAACTCTCCTTTCTTTTGATTGAGGGAAGTTAAGTATGAGTGGGCTAATAAGTACATTGCTGGACATAGGGCACTCCATAGAGCCTGGTTTGCTTCTTCTTGCATCAGACGCCGCCGGCCTTTTTGCGAAAAAAACACTATTGAAATAAATAAGAATGAATCCCACAGTTTCTCCGCACATGAATATGTCATAAACTATTAGCTTTTGTGTAACAGTTATTATATATGTATTATATAATTGTTTCATTAGATAATAAGTCCAATGCATACAAACCAGTTAGAATGTTACGCAGCCTATATTCTTAATTTAGTGACGATTGAACTTTGGCTTTGTATACCAAAAGTCTTTATCATTCAAACAGTCTGCTGGAGCTAATTAATAAAAGGTACAGGGAACATTTTTCTACTATACCCATCCTGTTTTCTCCTAGTAAAAGTTTAGTTACTGTCTCCTTCGTAAGCGACGCGAACAAATTATCGTTTTTGCACAGTCGCGTACAGCTTTGGATAAGTACAATACAGTCTCTGCCACAATTAGTGTGGCTATTAATCTTAGTTTCTACATCATTTAAGTAGATAAATATATAACTGTGAGATAAATTCCTTCATTTATTTTCTAGTTTTGGTCTCTTTCTTCACCTTCATCGTCCTGTGTGTATGTCGAATTGACGAATGATTTATTATATAAAGGTTTTTTTTATTAAGTATCTGGCAAAGTGACTCGATTCTGCCTGATGGAAGACATGATCAGAATCCAAAAGTGGTCACCATACTCATTGTGAATGCAGACAATGCAACATGTCGACCCACACCATGGTAGGATTATCATCATTGGGCCTTCAATCTCATCATTATATACATTTAATACTAAAAAGGTTAACTTGAAATTACAAAGAGACACTTTAATTTTCTCAGTTTCTTTCTTTTTTTTTCAGAGGTTTCTCAATTCGAATTATTTTTTTTATGTGTGTTTGCGGATAACTTCATCGTTTATGAACCGATTTTGATGATTCTTTTTTTAGTGGAAAAGAGATGCCCCAACAGTGGTACAATGATAAGGACATTAATATCTGATGATGGCATCCAAGAGAAATCGAGTTGAACCTTGAAGTCGGTTTTATTTTTGTTAAAATTGTACTTGTATGTACTTGTATTGCAGAATACTGATTAAGAGATACGTTTTGTTGGGCTTAATGCCAACATTTAATTAACTTACAATATACTTGCGAGACTGCCAGTGCTTGGATTAACTTAATCAGAGCCAGAGTTCCAAGGGGCAGAGATTTAAATACGTTTGGCACGGTAATCGTTTACAGCTCGTGTGGACTGTGTACTAATTTGGAGACACAGCGTTCAGGCTGACATTGTATAATTTGTGAAAAAGCCGTTGAATGTTTTACAACATAAATATATTTTTAGAGATAGAAGTAACCACTTGTAGAAAGTTCGTCGGCAATCAATCATTTAATGAGTACAGAAAAGGATATATCTATTTATTAAATTATAAAAAAAATATAATCAAAAAAGTACTTATTACACTGTGTATAAGTCGCCTAATGTATATGCTCCAAAATCTATCAACGTCGATTTAAATTTGTAGTGGCAACCCCGAGCTGTCAACTGCGGAATGGCGGGGTACTCTGTACTTAACTCAAAAGAAAAAGATAGAAATAGCGGCGTTATCTTGTTAAGATTCTGTATCAAAAGGTGTTCTCTGTTCTGTACAAGAAATTATGTAAAGGTGATACAAAATTCAGTTAAAGTGTTATATGTTATGTACCAGGAAATATATAACCGTGTGACAAAATTCGATGCCTTGTGTTAATTTACCCCACACCCCTAAGATAAACAATTAAGCGGACTAGTAGTCCAAACACACTGAAAAAATACTAGCAGAAGCTAGTTGTAATTTTTTTTATAGAATAGGGGACAAATGAGCAGACGTATCGCCTGCCAGAGGCATCACAAGTGCGTTGGCGGCTTTTATAGGATGGGGATGGAAATCAAATTAAATATGTCTCCAAGATCTATGATGACATATATTAATATTATCTAACCTAATATTATAAATTCGAAAGTTAATCTGTTCATCTGTCTGTTAATTAGGCATGAAGATACTTTTAATTCTTGAGGCTACTTTTCACTGCATTAAGTAACATATATGCGGGCGGAGACGCGAGCAAAAGCTAGTAAACAATATTTATTTGTAAATATGAGTACTTGTATGTAGGAAATTAACCAGACCAGAGTGATTGTATCTACGAGTCTCCAATACGTACGTGAACCGAAGTGGAAAATGAACCTTCTTTGATATATAGGTATGTTTGTTTTATTTCGAAGTTCAGACAAAAGATAATCTGTCACTTGAAGGTAACGTAGGGCAGACGTGTACAGAACCAATTTACTATTTCGAGAATGTATTACGGAGAGCTGCAAGTGATGTGCGACTTTTGCCTCGACATGGGTTTATTATATGGACTGTTAGCTTCTGCTAGAGGCTTAGTTTGGCGTTAATGATTTTTTTCTGAAATAATATCCATAGAATACTACTTTTTTGATGGCAATACATATCTTTTTTTCTGTTCTGTAGCATTAAAAACATGAGAGAGAATTTTTTATGATGTTAGTATATACATAATGATAGCATTTTTTTCTTATGTTAAACATCGTGTATGAAAATTATCATTAATCTACTTTTACAGTCAAAAGTAATTTAAATGTGAATTAATAACTTTATATTTTTCGATCAGTGTACTGAAAGAAAGTCTCGAAGAAATAAATAGTCGAGTGTTTTTCAAGGTAGAGCCATACTTACAGCCATAATCTGGTCAAGGTAGTAGAGCCACGCTAATTTCAGCACAAACGGGCCAACTCGACCGGGGCGGTACTACCCTCGCACAGAAGATCAACGTAAATGACAGCGTTCGTGCTGTCGTGTTTCGTTGGTGAGTGCAAGACCGGAGGCCTAATAAGGCGGAAGCATTACTAGGCCGCCATACTATTGGTTACCATGCTGCATTGTCTGCAATGAGTCTCGTGACCACCACTCTTGGATTCTGCTTATGCTTTAAATCAGGCAGATTAGCAGCAGATTTGGCAGCCCAAACATAAAAAAAGACAACGATCTGCAGAGTAAATACTAATCTACAACACGCAATTAAAGTTCTTGAGTAGTTATAAATACAACAATATTTTTTCTGTGGATGTGTTGACCTTCACAAATAATAGTACAGTCATTTTAGATATTTTAAACCCCAAAAATTCTTAGTGAGCTGAAGTTTTGTATACACCTTTATCACGATGTTGTGCCCTGGAATGTTACACAGTACTATACAAAATCTTTGAAATTGTTTTATCCATATCGCTCTAATTTCCAATCGAGTAGCTTAAACAACCATTACGATCTTAGGGTTTCATAGGAAAAATATTGTAAAATCAAGTGTCTCGTTATAAATCTCTTGAAATAGAACCCAAATCAAAGATCAAGGCTTTGTCTCCGTTCTCTTTTGTCTAGATTCTTATTCATTTCACAGAAAACGAACCTGATACTGACTGGTTCATTTTTTTATTAATTATGTTTTCTATTTCCGATAAATGTGGTTAGGAAACAGTAAATAATCGTAGGAAATAATCTAATAACAGTAACTGTAGAAGTTTGTTAGCTTCACTGATACTTAATAACTGTACTAATATATGACAGGAAGGAAATACTTGCAAAAACAA
The DNA here is from genome assembly GCA_905220595.1 of Spilosoma lubricipeda. Lineage (NCBI taxonomy): Eukaryota > Metazoa > Arthropoda > Insecta > Lepidoptera > Erebidae > Spilosoma > Spilosoma lubricipeda. The sequence continues at coordinate 3,732,562 of HG992296.1, forward strand.
ACGATCAGTTGACTAACACAATAAATCACGCTCTTTTTAAAACTATGTATCCCAATACTTATTAAAAGTGCGCCTAATAATTTACTTCATCAAGCTAGAGTATAAAAGAAATACTATTATGCATTTAAATTAATTTAAATGTAATAATTGTTTATTTATAGATACGTCATTCAAATACTTGTGGGCACAGAGCAACAAGAAAAACGCAATAGTAGGCATCGCGTTATTTTCCTAAACAAACAGTATTTTTTACGGAAGTGTTATCTTTACCCATACACATTTTAGACTCACATACAAAAATAATCGCCTGTCACTACAAACTCACCCATAACAATTAAAACAAAATATTCTGAATTTCACGCACACATACATCATACATACACACACACAGTCATAAAAGTGTAACACGTAAGCCCATAGGCAACTTGGCGCAAAACTATTCTCTACCGCGTTGTTCTAAGCTTGCGGATAAGTCTCTAACTCTAAAAGTTCAATTTAAATTATTTCAGTAGGTAAATAGTAGCTAGTTCATTCATTCTGTTCCTTATCATAAAGTTATATAAGTAAGTTCTTTCGCTGTAAATCAAGATTTATTCTTTAAGTTCCTTTATTTATTTACTCTCTAAGTTTATTTCTATTACATACAAGCAATTTCAGCCTCGGATTTACACGGCTGCAATGTATTGTACTTACATATAACCATTCCAATTGGATCAAGTTCTCTATGGATACATTTTTTATACTATGTAAAAATGTCTCAAACAAATATAACATGTTCGGAGACAACATTTTAAAAATTTATCACATTCGTCATTATTTATTTCGTACCCAAGAACGTGTCTGAACTGTACGAGGGACCTACAGCTTAAATTGGACCTATGCTTAAGGTAATGCTGTAAAATAGACTATCATGATATGGCCTATTAGAGGGAATCTATAGGCATTAAAAATATTTAAATAAATATTTCGGACATCTAACACACAACGCAATCTAGTCCCAAGCTAAGCAGAGCTTGTGTTATGGGTATTAGACAACTGATACAAATACTTATATACTTTTTTTTTGTAAATACATACATATTATACATAGAAAACACCCAAACTCCGAAACAAATATTTGTAGATCATACAAACATTTGGTCCGACCCGGGAATCGAACCCGAGACCTCACGATCAGCAGTCGCATACGCCAACCGCAAGACCAACGAGGCAGGTAAATTTTCATTTCATATTGTATTGTTATCATATTATTCACATTCATATTGTATTGCTCACATAAAACCTAAGATGCAGAAAAATCCAGTCGAATGTTACTCATAATAAATAAATATAAAATAAAGTATTAATGGAATTCTCCTCACATTCCACAAACCTCAAAACTAGCTAAGCATGAATAACTAAAACCGAAAATAAATATAAAATACATCTCAAAAACAACCTAATAAACAAGAACGGTATCTTGTAACTTTGGCAAATATTTTCTTCCTCGGGTCCCTTCAATTTATAATGGCTGCCCGCACGATTTTTCTCCAAGAATTAAGCACCGAAACTTACGGTAAATCGGTACGAATCACTTTAGTTAAGTTAAGCTATTGGCAAAGAGTTTGTGGCAAACTGTATACGATGCTGATGGAAGCAGTTTTAGATTAATACATTTTTTATTTAGATTTACATTTAGAGAGAAATTCATATCAGTTGTCTCGTACTCATAATATAAGTTCTGCTTAGCTTAGGACTGTATAGCGATGTGTGTTCGATATCCGAAATATTTACTTATAAAGATAATAATGAAAAAGTATTTTAGGCAGCAAGAATTCGGTATGTATTTTAATCTGTCTATATTAAAGGTGTGGTGATGGAATAAGAATGCAAAGTCATTTTGACTGACCTGACTGAATGATTGGTGTGTAACATTGATTGTTTTTTTTCCGCCTGCTCTTAAAAAAAGTAATCGATACTAGTGTTGAAAATATTACAGGTGCAATGTAGTTATGAAGTTGAGTTTCACGTGTCAATTGAAACTGATGAACCTTAAAATCCAAAAAGTGCTCAAAGCGAGGATAGATGTCTTAACTTCAAAACAAATTTTGGTGAATATCTCGAAAAATAGCAGCTACCTGTTTATTGTACGCCTGATACAAACATCGCCTTATCACAGAACCCTTGCATACATTTTTTATGTTCTGGCGCTAAAATCATTACATTTAACCTTTTTGTGCAATAACTTTGCACACATGTGGGCCAAATCTTGTTTTTATAGTAATTCCATCTCCCTGAATTACGTTGGGGCCACCTTCAGTATATTTTTAGAAGCTGGTCTACTTTATTTATTGTTTCTTGCGGATGATATGTTTTTTTTTAAATAGTATCTGCAAATAATTTTTATATTACATAAAAAAAGTTAGGGAAAATAGCCACTTTCTTCAAATCTTCGGTCCATCGTGCCGCAAGGCTCCCTACAATATGCTTGCCTAATCGCGGTCTCCACTATAACATATTTCGACTCCAGCGACCATCAGCCCACGTGGAGACGTAACCAGCCCATTTCTACTTCAGCGTACTATTTCACAACACTACGTACTGTAAATAACCTGACCCGGAGAACGTCGTACCGCCGCCATCGTGAATATTTTGTAAGTTTCATAAAAACTTGTTTTAGTAGTACTCGCCTCAGCTTCCCAAGGGTAGTAGTACAGTCGCGGGATAATTTTGTCAAACCTTGGCCTGGCAATAACAAACATTAAAAAAAGAATTCTTCTATTTGGTGCATTCGATTGGAAGGTATGCGCGTACAATATGCGATAATTAACTTCTATTTATATAGATGAAACAGGTTATTTTAAATTATTGTTTTAAATTGTTATTTTAAATACAGACAACATCAAACCCAACCAACTTAAATCAAGTGTATTATTAGAAAAAATCTCTCCAGAAATAATTTGAGATGTGACCTCTGATAAACCTTTTGAGTTCGTCTCTATTGTGTTCAGAATCATCTCAGTAAGTAAAAAACCCAATATTTCTATATCATGTTGTTATTTTGTAATGTTATTTTTGTAATAAAGTTTTACTAGCGACCACCCCGGCTTCGCATGGGTGAATTTCAGATCCACGGACGACACGATTCGTACATTTTAAATCTGTAATATCTTTGAGTATATTAATTTAAATTACAGATTGTAAAGGGCCATATTAATCTTTATTAAGTGTACAATGTTTTTAAGTACTTAATTGAATAATTATTAATGTTGTATAGCTTAAAATCGCTTCGTAAATAAGCTATTATTTCTCGTAAAAAGGAAGGTATAAGAATGGTTATTGTGTGTTATCCATAAGCAATATGACATATACCATCGCTGACTTTTCTGTAGACTTTTTAAACTGTTTAATAATGTAGTACATCATTCGTAGGTTCTAGCCGGCGTTTGCAATGTGAGCGCATAAAAACGTGTTTATTTACGATATCACATTAGAAACCTAAAATTATCAGTGTTTCTCTACTATATTAAACATGTATTATAGATACAAACCTTTCTATTGAATCATTGTATATATTGAAGAAAACCGCATTAAAATCCGTTGCGTAGTTTTAAAGATCTACGCATTTATAGGGACAGACAGAAAGCGAAAGCGACTTTGTTTTTACTATGCAGTGAAAACTAACCTCGCGAAGAAATTATCTATTTCTAACTCTAGTAAGAATTGTACTATACCACTTTTGTTATTTAGTTTTCACGTTTTGCAAACTTTTATTATTTTTTAACATTTTTGACATCAATTTTACTCATGTAAATTAGTCCATCCAAAGGTTGCCTGTAAGAAATTGCTTTTAGCAATAAAAACTCTATTTGTGCGTATCCATTAATTTGAAGTAAGAAATTAATAAAAAAAAGGTTTATAAAACTATTGTGAGGTTCGCATCACCCTTACACAGAGCTTCCAGGAGCTCTCACACGATAAACAAAAATACATATATACACCCAAACACACTACAACACTTTCAAGAAGGCTCTGGTTGCCAATTTTTGCTTAGGAACGCGTTTTTTCCTTTATTTTAACTTTTTTTTGTATTACCTTTCTTATTTGTCTTATTACTGTTCCTTTAAATATATTATTGTCAATATCTGATAGATTAGTCCTATTTAAAGATTCGTGGCTGCGGGAGGGCTCTGGTGACCTGTAACTACAGGTTTTTTTTACACCTATTTCAGGCACCAGACTCTCACGAAGTTGCTTAAATATATGGCATTTTGTAACGTACCTTAAAAAGTTTTTTGTGAGAGAAAATAAAGAGATTATTATTATTATTATTATTATTTATCTAGAATATGTCGTTCATTAAAATTGATCTATAATAGTAGTTCATACGCTACGACGAAACATACAAACTTCTGCCTAACTCCAAAAATATTACCCTTCCTTTTGACTTTCCCGTAGTTGAGTAAATAGGAAATTCAATCTAAGCTACGTAATGTAAATGCAACATGAAAGCAGTACTCATATTTGAGGTCGCTATGAACTACGTTACACAAGTAATTAATGTTCGGTGTGCACGTTGTAAGTTGAACATAAAACGTACGCGTATGAGTTATATGTAGGTCTTTAGTTACTACACTGCACTAGTTATTTACAAATGATATTCACATTAGGGTTTCTATGAAATTATATCCCGCTGTTCAATATTTACGTGTGACACATTGCTGGATAAAATATTGCATGTTTGAGTTTAAAATACTTATAGCTCAGTCAGTTTAACAGCACGGAAAAATACTACAGTCTTTAAGTGGGTTTTAATGAATGAGGAGTGAAAAGATTCTTAATAATGGTACAGGTGGCATTGACTAAACATACTACTATACATAAAATATTAACGAAAACCTTTATTGTTCAAATCTATACTAATAATATTATAAAGTTGAAGAGTTTGTTTGTTTGAACGCAATAATCTCAGGAACCGCTGGTCCGATTTGAAAAATTCTGTCAGTTTTGGATAGTACATTTATCGAGAAAGGTTATAAGTTATATATTATCACGCTAAGATTAATAGGAGCGGAGCACCAATGGAGAAAGTTTCAAAAACGGAGGAAATTTTTCACACTACGGGCAATAGGAGACGCAAACGAAGTTGCTTGGGTCAGCTAGTACTATATTATTTTACAACCTTTAAAAAGAGATATTTACCGCCAAAGCTACGAAGTAAAATACTTATTTACGCTGGAATGTAATTGAAAATTGATAATAGAACATCTCTATAAGCAACTTGGATTAATTTAGAAAAGGCTTACTGGGTGCAAAACAAATAACTTATTAGTGTTACTCAAAGTATTTTTAGATGGAGTTCTTGTCTGTCCTCATAAATAACTTTTACTTGATCTTAAGAATTGAATGTTATGTAATTTGATTATTTTGATCTATTGTTCATCATTTCTACACTTTTTCTAAGCCCTTAAATGGAACAGAAACCTTAAGAAACGTTGGACGCCTACAGGCCAGGTGGAGTGACGATTTGCACGTGATGGTTGGAAGGAGCTGGATTCAAGAAGCCAACAATCTTGATTAAAACTCACTTGTACTTAATCCACTATTTTATTTTATTTTACACCTGACCGGGTTAACCTTTGAGAATGCCATAAGGCGAAACCAGTCAGGTGTCAAATAAAATAAAATAGTGGAATAAGTACAAGTGTGTTTAAATCAAGAATGTATTACAACAAGTTCCATCAAGTGCCGACAATCGAGAGTATAAAAGCCAAAAATCAATGAGAATATCGTGATATAGAAGAGCCATGGACTGCTATAGGCTGATGATGATAATAAAGATAAAACACGTCACTTTGTTAAAGGAAAAACGAGCAGTAGTTGTTACTTAACAGTTAATCAGTACTATTAATAGTTAAATAATTAATATGCGATTGTCGTCTCCACTGGTGTAGAACATATAATCGTATTACGAGCTTTCCACCAATATTTGTTTGACCTTAACACTTGTACTGTGTGAATATTAAAATTTTCTAGAACAACCCGATTGGCCCCAAAAAGGTAGTGCTCTAAAAATGTAACCAAATAAGGTCAACAGCTTTTAGGCGCGGGATTTTATTGAAATTCGTCCGTTCCATGGCGGAAAAAACCAAATGTATTGTGTTGTCAGTAGCGACCTTATTTCTTATTCAAAAGGAGGATTGTGGGTCTGTCATCTATATAAAGATATAAGAAATAAAAATCCAAAAATGCCATTATATCTTGATCTGCAGAAACCACAGAGTAACACAGGCTGGCGGACCAGAGGTGAGTAGTTATAGTGTCTTCACTTCAGATATAAAATGTTCTGTTGTTTTTGCGGGAAAAATCACACATACACATTTTAAGCTCACATTAAAAAAATAATCTTATGTAGTAACATGACTATGTGTGGGTTCGTAGTGACGAACTGCTGGGCCGGTTGGCTTTACTAGTGGCGTAAACGATTTACCGCCGTCGCAGCCTTCTGCGAAGATGTCATCTCGCAGAAGGAGGCGGCGGAGAAGGCCCGAGAGGACCCGATTCGCCGAAGGCGAACCGGGATGCGGAGGCGGGCCTGCCAGCGCCTCATGCCGCCCTGAGCGTGGCCGCGGATGGTCCGGACGGGTTTTCCCCACTATCCGCTCTAGTGGCCGCCCGCGAGGGGGCGACGTTACGCGTGTGCCGTACGTCGCCTAATTGGAGAGTACACCAGCTGACGGTGCCCGTTTCTGTGTGGACAAGCGCTGGGAGGGGTCCGGATGTGGTAATAGCAGCAGTTCCCGGATCCCTCCCGTCTCAGGCGCAGAGTGGCACACCGTGTGGTTTTAGTCGGTCCGATTCCGGTGGGGTGACGGACCCACATGTAAAAACAGAAATGTAGAAAATAAAATGCCTTTTTTTTATGTCATGTCATGTATGGCAAAGCCATAGTATTATAATAGTTTAGAACTGTACGCGGCCACGTGCTACATTAATTGTTTTACTCAGTTAACCTACGTGCCGTCAAACAACAGTTAATATTGTAAATTATTAAATAAGGAAGCATAAATAATATATTGTCAATTTAGCAATCTAGACACGCGGCAGCGTGTCAAGCCAAGTTCAAGCAAAGGAACTGGCTAGCCAGCGCCGAGTGTAATATTACACGAACCACTTGGTGCCACTTTTGACTCTTCTATAACTCAAAACCTCTTTAACGTAAACACACAAAACTGCGTGTGTTTAATTATGTCTATAAGTACATCTAGAAGCCCAAATTTCATGAAGCTAGCTCAAACGGTTATAAAGATATGATGGTCAAAAAGTCGTAAATTTTAGCACTGACTGACTGACTTATAGTACCTAATTCTAACCTACTTCTAGATGACCTAGAAGGATGAAATTTGGAATCCAGCTTGGTGATTGTGTGTAAGCGTAGGAAAAAATCTAAAATTAAAAAAAAGTTAAAAAATAGGGGGGTGCCCATACAACAAAAAAAATTATAGCGCTGGAACCGTTACAAGCAGATATTTGAAACCATGCCAATATATGTATTGCTATTAACAGAAATATGAAAATAAAGTTAAGTCAAAAATAAATGGTGTCCCCATACAAAAAACTTGTAATACGCGCTAAACAACCGGCCAACGGTGTGTCGTCGGCGGCGTGCCGCACCACATAATATAATTATACACAGAAAAGAAGTAAACCTAAATAAAAACGCTCCCGAGCAACACATATATAACATATAAAAATAGGTAACGCTTACGAATACCGATTTAGTTATTTATTGTTTTATTACATCAAGATATTACGTACTAGAGAGCCATTCAAAACTAATGTTATGTTCCGTTTGTATTTGAATTATAACAAAAAAGCGCTGCAGCGCTGAAACAATATTTAGTAGTCTAATTCAACAGTATTAATAAGCAGCGCATTTGAGCTGTAGTTCCTCGCGAGCCGTAATGTCATAAGCGCCGTAATTTTCATGACGCCTGCGCGTTTTAGCCTACGAACTGTTCCAAAGATTCGCTGTCATAGAGTAAGCACCAAGCAAAAAAGCAGAACGGATAAATAGTTTGATTCCTATGAAGCTTTATTAGGAAATTCACACTGAGTAAACAGTTCTTCAATAGCTTTGCCACTTTTATTTTTTTTGGAGAATGCATTGAGATATAAAATATAAAAGCCGAATATTCCATTTTTAAATTCTACTTAAACATTACAAATAATTGTTGTGTTATTTACGAAGCTGATGCAGAAGCATCACTAGCCCGCCATGGTGTGGGTCACCATGCTGCATTGTTGCATTTTCTGCATTCGCAGTATGGTGACCACCACTCTTGGATTCTACTTATGCTTTCCATTAGGCAGAGTAGAGTCATTTTGGCAGGGCCAAACATAAAAAAAGAAAGCTATTTTAAACAACATATTATTTTTCCTTATCCAATTAAATAGGATAAATATATTGTGCATTTAACGTCAGTTAATTTTACCTAAATATCACTTCTGTATGTTTTACTCTTAGGTACTTTATGTCAAATAAGGCAACAATGGCGTCTTATAATATTTTGTTCGTATTTAATTTTAAAAGAATTATATCTGGTTAATTACTGGTGAAAAGTTATTCCTTTGCTTTTCGCCGTATTCCTTGTATTATAAGTGCAATATCTCAAGACACAAAATGGCATATTTCACGAGTTTTAAAACGTTTTTAAATTTAAATAACAAGCGACTGAAGGAAGGCTAAATGCAATTGCATGGAGCACCGCACTTATGAGTGGCATCTTCTCTAGTACATTATTATCTTGATGTTTTATTACATTTATGTTCATCCTGCATCTTTCTCAACGATGAATTATATGATTGTCATACTATAACCATAAACGTTCTTCGTGCCTAAGCCAGTATGAAAGTGAAGTACAGTACTTATATGAGATTGAATGAATAAATAAATACTTTAAACAACCCATTCGCTATAATTTTGCCGCTGTCAACTGTCATGCGTTTAGCATTGTCTCAGTCACTTAGATCTAGTGTCAGCAGCAAACTTATGTTGCAGCGACGCGGTTGGTCCAACGTCGCCCCAGCCAATAAATAAATAAACAAGGTATAAATTTGTTAGTTCGAACTCTTTGTGCCTTAAAAGAAAGTCCAACGTGTAATTACACCAAGGTCAAGGCAATAGCGATGTCTTATTGTTACCGATACATGTATGTATTGACTAATTTAAGAGTACTGGTTAAATTCACTCGCGCCTTGCACTTGTACACGGGAGAAAGCGAGGTTTTCGGGCCCGCGTGGCTCTCAAGCGCTATACGACTTAGAATGTGAACGAACCAAAGTATGCTCTTAGCGGCGCTCATACTCATAATGCTTTTGAAGAGTTTGTTGCCTCCCGTCCAGCTGATTTTTACAAGAAGGGCATCAATAAACTGCTAATGCGTTGGCAAAGATGCGTCAATGGCATGGGTGATTAATTCGAATAACAGAAATAAAAAAGTTTGAAAAAATAAGTACTTTCACTTATTGCATACAAAATGGCAATTTCATAGGTAAAGACCTATTATATGTTCACCGGGAACAGTTCTCTATTTGCTTGACTTATGCTATTACCATCCACAAATCACAAGGGCTTAGTCTGGACAGCGCTCTTCTCGACATAGGCACTTCAATATTTAGCAGAGGACAGGCCGTTGCGCTCTCCAGAGTTAAAACACTTATTAATCTAGACCCTAGTCAAATTAAGACCCAAGATAGTTCTATAGTAGAACTAGCAGACCCACGCAACCTCGTTTGCGTCTCCTATTGCCCGTCGCGTGTTAATTTTCCCCCGTTTTTGAAACATTTTTCATTGGTGCTCCTCTCCTATTGGTCTTAGCGTGATGATATATAGCCAATAGCCTTCCTCGATAATGGGCTATCTAACTTACAGTTAGATAGCCCATTCTACTCAGTTACCTTGGAGTGAAGATCGATTACAGTTTTTCCTGGTCGTCCCATATACAATTCATTTGTGAAAAACTTAGAATATTACTAGGGAAATTCTATCACCTAAGATTTAGAGTACCTAGCACCACATTGAAATGCCTGTACAAACAATTGGTTGAACCTATCATAAGTTATGCTCGCTATGGTTTGACTTTTAAATCTTATATGGATAAAATATAAACATTACAGATTAAATTTCTAAAGCTATTGGTAAACAATAAAACTAAAATAAGTTGTAACGACGATTACAAAAAGTTATTAAAAAAATGCAATATCCTTCCGGCTAAACTAAGACATATATACCTGTTAATAATAAACCTACGCCGTAGCAATCAAAAGCATGAATTATCACTTGTTCCGAACTGTCACGGAACAAGGTCGACGACTGCTGGTAGGCTTCATGTACCAAAAGTTACTAACTACTATGGTGATAGAACCCTAAAAAAACGGTTACCATATACTATGTCCTCAACATTTTGCCGGTGCATATTAGACATGAACCCAATTTAAACAAACTTAAAGCAATTCTTATTGGATCTTGTTTGATAGCACAAATATTTATAAATATATGTATACATGGATGTTCTTAAACATATTATACCCATATATAAGTTTTATGTTGATTGTTGTGTTTTGTGTATCGCATGTACGTAAATATGTAAATGTGACTGTGCATTGTGCTATATGCTGCATGTATCTAATGCATGGGTGTGATGTGTGCAATGTTACGTACAAGCATGTTGCATATAGAGGCTCAACTGAGTCTACAGACAAACTGTTTAAAACAGTTTTGTGGACCTATGTTTTAGAATAAGGTTTTATTATTTTGAACAATAAATTTTAAATAAATAAAAAAATAAAACGCTGAAAGAATTTTTCAAATCGGACCAGTATTTCCTGAGATTAGCGTGTTCAAACAAACAAACAAACTCTTCAGCTTTAGATATTAGTATAGATATAACCACCTGAGATCGTCATATCGCCCGGGCTTGACCAATTTAAGCATAAACGGGAAGCGTATTAAAAAGGTATCAGATAATGAATGGGCAATGCGCACTATTATTTCTAACATTCAAGAGAATGTAGACAATAGCATGAAAAAGAAAACCGTGCAGCGGAAACGCAAGAAAAAACATTAAATCTTAATAAATCAATCAAACCTGCCTAGTTTTCTTCACAAAAAGTAATGATATCCCACCAAAAACATAAATGTAAAAAAGAAGAACCAAGTTCAATACAGAAATTATGCGTGGCTGTGGGCTTCGTCGCAAAAAGAATGGAGATCTAAATGAGCGCAAAGTTCTATGCAAAATCCAAATTTTATTTATAGGAACAAAATAACATTATGAACAAGTATTAAACTCTATTTCTTTGCTTTATTGGATACCTATAACAACTTGGCCAGTTTTTATCAGAATTAAAAAAAATATATACATATTTGTTGAATAACTGTATAAAATGACTGTTGTAATGAAAACTGGCCAAGTTAAATCTAACCTACTTTAAGATCTCACATTTTTAAATAACAGCAATTGTTATAGATATCCAATAAAGCAAAGAAATAGAGTTTAATACTTGTTCATAATGTTATTTTGGTTCTATAAATATATATTTGGATTTTGCATAGAACTTGGCACTCATTAAATCTCCATTCTCATTACATCAGTCATTTTATAAAGTTATTCAACATATATGTATATATATTTTTCATTCTGATAAAAAATGGCCAAGTCAAATCTAATCTACTTTAAGATCTCTGTTAACGCCCCGGGCGTCCAAACCAGTCCTGGAGGGGTGAGGGGAGCATCATGACGTCACGAGCCGGCCGAGAGCGGCCGGCGGCCCGCGCGCGACACACTGCATCAAACCGCCGTCTCAAACGTTATACTGTATCTATGTTAAAAAGTTCGAATACACTAAGTATTATATATAAGGCAGGAGTTTTCTTGAAGAGACAACCCTCAGCTGAGCTGTACTTAAATAACAGCTTCGACAAGTGGCGACCGTGACAGGACAGTACCAAATACCAAACGGGCGAGTGGAATATTCCACAATATTATCTACGGATCGCATAGCAACAACTTCAACGTGTACCTGCGACCAGCGCTTCATCGACGCAGTTACAGAACTTACAGAGGAAAGTAGCCCAATCCCGTATTTTCCTTAACGCTTAATCCGTAATCTTTGTTTGTGTGAATATCTAGTGCTTAGCCCAGTGCCTATTGTTTAGACTTGAAGTGCTTGTAATTCGCAATAAAAGGTTAATTTTTCATTGCTAATGCCGACTATTTAGTACCTACTGCTTATTCGCTTCTGCGCATTAAGTTAAGAAAACCCTACTTGCATTCATTAACTACGTAAATTGCAAGCATAAACAGGTGCATCTACTCAGAGTGATAAGCGAGCGGCCATTTTTGTCATTATATCGGCCTTGCTTAGCAACAGCCTTTCTATTGTATATTTCTTATGAAAACTAATTTCCTTTCTTAAAAATATACCTTGTACCTAATTTAACGCTATTAATTAAAACTTAAAATTAGTAATATAATTATCGTAATAATTTCATAAGGTTAAACGCGGTCTTAACGACCTTTATTGAAATTGTTAGCCCTTTTTTTTTTTGCTTATTAACCCAGACTTATTAGCACAAGTGAATGTTCTTCAAACTTATATCGTCATAACGTTGCATTCCAGTGATTACGAGTGTGCGTGTGGTGCGTTCCTGCGCCGCCGCACCGTATTGTGTGCGTTGCCGTGCGCGACAGTGGCTTACTCAGCCTGACGAGCACGTCACCTTCTTTACTTCATGTCGGCGCGCTGGTGGATTATTTCGCTGGACTCCTTAATTGGGTTTGAGTGCACAAGTTATTTAATCTAATTCTTTGTTTGCTCCTTGAAGTAGTGTATATTTTAAATAATTAACTAACTTAACATGTCAGAAGAAAATTTAAGGGAATTGGTACGCCAAAGAGGTACCTATAAGGGTCGCGTAACTAAATACAAGGATTACCTTTCTAACTTTCAAAAAATGGACCCTTCAAAAATAAGTAAATTGCAAATTAAGGAATTGAATCTTCGCTTAACTAGATTACAAACTTTATTTTCGGAATTCGACTCGATTCAATCACAAATTGAAATGAATAGTGCTAAGTTAGAGGAGCAGATGGAGGAAAGGGATGCCATGGAAACGCAGTTCATTTCTCTCATCTCTGCGTCTCAGGAGTTAATTGATACTCACTCCAACTGTGAGGATCGGGGTTCCGAAGGTGCGCGAACAGCCCGATCGGTTTTGGACTCGGACATTATTAGTAAGATTCGGCTGCCGACTATTTCACTCCCTTCGTTTGATGGAAACTATTTAAAATGGTTAGAGTTTCGCGACACTTTCGAAGCCATGATCCATGTAAATGAGTTTATTCCTGACATAAATAAATACCATTATTTACGTTCCTCTTTAGACGGTGGTGCCAGTGTCGTAATAAAGTCGCTTGAGTTTACCGCTGAGAATTACAAAAGGGCGTGGGAATTGTTGTGTGAACGATATAATAATAAAAATCTACTTATAAATAATCACATGAAGGCATTATTTAACATAGATCAACAAACTCGTGAATCCCATAAGTCACTTCGATTTCTTATTGATCACGTTTCAAAAAACTTAAGTGCCCTTAAATCATTAGGCCGCCCGACTGATTCTTGGGATGACGTAATCATTTACTTAGTGGCTAGTAAATTGGACCCCACGACGTCAAGAAAGTGGGAAGAGTTTAAAGCCGATTTAACAGACTTACCTAGTAAATCCGATTTTTTAAAATTTTTGCGAGGTCGGGCGGACGTTCTCGAAACCATGGTAGCTTGCAGGAGTGACAAACAAACAGACAATAAATACCTTAATCAAATACAGCCTAAGGTTACTAAAGCGTTTGTCACTACTTCATCGACCTCGCGCAAGCAAAGAAATAATACGCCAACGTGTCCCGTATGTACCGGCGCGCACAGGATATCGGAATGTGTCAAGTTTAAGGACATGAGCCTCGAAAGTAGGTCAAGTGAAGTCTTGAAGTCACATCTTTGCTTGAACTGCTTGAGGCGTGGTCACAATGCCGATCAATGTCGTCTAGGGTCTTGTCAGGTCTGTAAGGCAAGACATAACACTTTATTGCATAATTATAATACTTCAATACCTACTCAAATAGATAACAAAGTGCTTGGGCCGCCGGTGCCCGTCTTTAGCGCTATCAGCGCGTGCGCCGCGACAATAGGTAAACGTAAACAAATATTGTTAGGCACAGCGTTTGTTAGAATTATAAATCCAAAAAACAATCGTACACGCGTAGTTAGATGTGTTTTGGATGCAGGTTCGCAAGGCAGTTTTTTGAGTGAAAAAATGAGAAATAAGTTAGGTTTTCCTAATAATCATAAGCAGTTTAATGTAACCGGCATAAATAAGTTACCATTAACTGTCTCGGATAGATGTGAACTCACTTTAAAGTCATTATCGACTTCATACACCGAAAATATTAGTTGTTTAGTAGTGCAACATGTTACCGACAACTTACCTAATTATTATTTCAATGCTTCAGAATTGAATATACCTACTAATATACAGTTGGCGGATCCCGAATTCTTTTGTCCCTCTGAAGTTGAACTGCTACTCGGTGCTGACGTTTTCTTCGACATCCTCACGTCGGAAAAAATAAAATTGGGTGACAAAGGGCCCTTTCTTCATTCCTCAAAAATAGGTTGGTTTGTAGCGGGGCCATTAGGTAACTTCAATCTTGATGAGGACACGACAGTTCATTGTAATTTCACTAAACAAATTGAACAGGATCTCACACGGTTTTGGGAACTTGAAGAAATTCCATCACCAAATATTAATAAAAACGATGAAAATAATATTTGCGAGAAACATTTTTTAGAAAACACGCGACGTTTAGATAACGGTAGATTTTTGATTAAAATGCCTTTAAGTGAAAACCCCGAATCAGCTCTCGGTGATTCATTTAATATGGCCATAAAACGATTCTTAAATCTTGAAACTAAATTACATAAAAATCCAGTTCTTAAAAAACAATACTGTGATTTTATAAAAGAATACGAAGACTTAGGTCACTTAAACAAAATCGCCAAACCCGACTTCGGTTATTTTACCCCGCATCATGCGGTTTTTCGTGATAGCGAAACCACAAAATTACGGGTAGTTTTCGATTGTAGTGCGAAAACAACATCCCAAAAATCGTTAAATGATATCCAGTACGTAGGACCGGTTATACAAGATGATATATTTGACATCCTGATCCGGTTTAGACAACATAATTTTGTTTTGTCCGGTGACATACAAAAAATGTACCGGCAAATTGTGCTGGACGAATCACAGCGCTGTCTACAATTAATACTTTGGAGGGACGAAAAATCCAAACCACTGGATGTACTTAGGCTAAATACCCTAACGTATGGAACGAGCTCCGCGCCGTTTGTTAGTTCAAGATGCATTTTACAGTTAGCTCATGAATGCGCGGACAAAATAATATCTGAAATATTAAAACACGATTTTTATTATGACGATTTTCTTAGTGGCGCTGAAAGTGAACGTGATTTAAAACATATTTACGAAGGGGTTAAGGATACACTTGCCTCAGCTTGCTTTCCTATTCATAAATTTCGCACAAATTGTCCACAAATTTTCACTGATGACTGTACCTTGACTCAGTCATTGGACTTAAATAAACAGGCTAGCGTTTTGGGTTTAATATGGTCTCCTGATAGTGATAACTTACAATTCACTGTAAGACTAGAGAAAAATACTTGTACCATAACAAAGCGAGTAATTTTGTCCAACACTTGTAAAATATTTGACCCACTGGGATTACTCAGTGCATGCACAATCAAGCTAAAAATATTGCTTCAAAAATTATGGGTTCTTAAATTATCCTGGGACGAAGAAGTACCATCGGAGATAAAAAAAATATGGTTTAAATTTTTAGCGAACGTGCATGTATTGGTAAGCCTCAAGGTCTCTAGACACGTTTTGCGTCCCAGTCCAGCATCAGTTCATATGCATGTCTTTGTGGATGCGTCAAAGGCCGCTTATGCTGCTTGTATCTACCTGCGGTCAGCGGATGGCGCTGGCAACGTCTCAGTAAACCTTTTGTGTTCCAAAACACGCATTGCACCTCTTAAATCTTTAACAATACCGAGGCTTGAACTTTCTGGAGCGTTGTTAGGCGCGCGCTTAGCGGCCAAGGTCACAAGCGCACTGCGCTGTTCAATTGACCGTAAGGTATTCTGGACTGATAGTTCCGTTGTATTGGGTTGGATTAGAAACAAACCTAAGTTGTTTAAAACTTTCGTATCGAATCGTGTCAATGACATACATGAATTGACTATGAGCGCCTCCTGGAGGCACGTGCCGACATCATTAAATCCGGCAGACTTAGCCTCACGGGGAGTCGAACCTAATCGGCTGCCAGACTTAAGCTTATGGTGGCATGGGCCACCTTTTTTACTACAAGACGTGTGTCATTGGCCGCAAAACATCGGTTCCGAAAATACTAATTTACCTGAGATGAAAGAACGAAGTGATTGTTCAGTTTTAGCCATGATAAACATTGAGCAATCAGCCTTGATAACGTTTGAAAATTATTCCAAAGTTAACAAATTAAAAAGAATTGTCGCTTATATCTTTCGGTTTATTAATAACTGTAAAAACCCTAAATCTAAAACAAAGGGAATATTACAACTAGAAGAAATAAAAAATGCATCATCTTATTTAATAAAACTAGCACAAAAACAAACTTATTCTACTGAACTATCTACACTTTTAGAAGGTAAAAAACTTAAAAATAATTCTTACCTATTACAATTATCAATCTTTGTGGATGGTGACGGCATCATTAGAGTAGGTGGTCGCTTACAGAATGCTAATTGCAACTATGAAAAAAAACACCCGATTTTATTAGATGGTAGACATCATTTCACGCGACTCTTGATGGAAGGCGAACACCTACGTCTACTTCACGCTGGCCCTCAATTGCTCCTTAGCTCCATACGTGACGAGTTCTGGCCGGTAGGAGGCAGAACTCTAGCGCGAAAAATTGTTCAGAAATGCGTCACGTGCGTACGTCTTCGAGGTAAGGCTATGGAGCCACTGATGGGCGACCTACCCGCAGACAGAGTAACACCATTTCACCCCTTCCAGGTGTGTGGCCTGGACTTTGCAGGAGCTTTCTTAATTTCCAGTAAAAAGGGAAAAGGTAACCGCATAACAAAATGCTACTTAAATATTTTTGTTTGCTTTGCAACCAAGGCTGTTCACCTGGAAGCAGTCAGCGAGCTTAGCTCAAATGCCTTCATTCTGAGCCTACGGCGTTTTGTAGGGCGTAGAGGTAGACCGCATGCGGTTTATTGCGACAATGGCACTAACTTCGTTGGGGCAAATAACGAATTGGGTAGAATGCTAAGATCCGCTCAAAACTCTGTTTATGAGTATGGCAATGACGAACATATAAAGTTTATCTTTTCTCCACCTTATTCTCCCACTTTCGGTGGAATTTGGGAAGCGGCTGTCAAATCTGCCAAATTCCATTTAAAGCGAATTATGGGTAATGCGAGCCTAACGTTCGAGGAGTTGAGCACTTTATTTACACAAATTGAGGCCATCCTTAACTCCCGACCCCTCACTCCTTTCTCATCTGACCCAACTGATCTTTCCCCTCTGACTCCAGGGCACTTTCTGGTGGGGCGGCCCTTGACATCGCTGCCGTCACCCCCTATTTGTCTTAAAAACCCTGATAGGTACCAAAGGGTTGAGCAGCTGCGCCAGCACTTTTGGAACAGATGGCGGAACGAGTACTTGGCAGAGTTACAACAACGTTCAAAATGGCGTCAGAAGCAGAAGGAGCTCAAGGTTGGGGACTTGGTCGTCTTCAAGGAAGAGAACACACCCCCACTTAAATGGAGGCTTGGGAGAGTCCTGAAGCTGTATCCAGGGGCTGATGGAGTCTGCAGAGTCGCAGATTTTAAGACGCAGAAGGCTGTCATTAGACGAGCACTCAACCGAGTGTGCCCCTTGCCCAGCACAGAAGAACTTGAAAGCAGCGGCTTTCAAGGGGGGCAGGATGTTAACGCCCCGGGCGTCCAAACCAGTCCTGGAGGGGTGAGGGGAGCATCATGACGTCACGAGCCGGCCGAGAGCGGCCGGCGGCCCGCGCGCGACACACTGCATCAAACCGCCGTCTCAAACGTTATACTGTATCTATGTTAAAAAGTTCGAATACACTAAGTATTATATATAAGGCAGGAGTTTTCTTGAAGAGACAACCCTCAGCTGAGCTGTACTTAAATAACAGCTTCGACAATCTCACATTTTAAAATAACAGCAATTGTTATAGGTATCCAATAAAGCAAAGAAATTGAGTTTAATACTTGTAAGAAAAGAAAACCACACACTAGAAACGCAATAAAAAACATTAAATCTTAATAAATCAATTACACCTGCCTACTTTTCTTTACAAAAAGTAATGATATCCCACCAAAAACATAAATATAAAAAAGGGGAGCCAAGTTCAATACAAAAATTATGCTTGGCTGTGGGCTTCGTCGTAAAAAGAATGGAGATCTAAATGAGTGCCAAGTTCTATGCAAAATCCAAATAAGTATTTATAGAACCAAAATAACATTATGAACAAGTATTAAACTCTATTTCTTTGCTTTATTGGATACCTATAACAATTGCTGTTATTAAAAAATGTGAGATCTTAAAGTAGGTTAGATGTAACTTGGCCAGTTTTCAATACATCAGTCATTTTATAAATGGCCAAGTTACATCTAACCTACTTTAAGATCTCACATTTTTTAATAACAGCAATTGTTATAGGTATCCAATAAAGCAAAGAAATAGAGTTTAATACTTGTTCATAATGTTATTTTGGTTCTATAAATACTTATTTGGATTTTGCATAGAACTTGGCACTCATTTAGATCTCCATTCTTTTTACGACGAAGCCCACAGCCAAGCATAATTTTTGTATTGAACTTGGCTCCCCTTTTTTACATTTATGTTTTTGGTGGGATTTAAGTAAACAGTAGTTCCTAGTTACCCCCACCTAAACCTGTCCATATTACATACGTAAATATTATTGTATATAAACTTTAGTTTAAGTAAAATTAAGAGAGTCATTATTAAATATTACAATCAACGTGTCGTCTAATTGTCTCCCTGGGTAAACACGCAATATCATGTTTATTCACTACTAAATTCAAATACAATTAACAAAACAAATGCAAATAAAAAAAAAGTTAATAATAAATAAAAATACAATTAACAAAACAAATACAAATATTTTTTTTTGGCGTGGGGAGTGACTACGGCCCTCGCCCAAAATCAGGTTTACCTCTCGCCTATAGATGTTTCACATCAAAACAGTGGCTTAAGCGATCGCCACGCCGTGTACTGTGGCAAGTGTTGTGGATACAAAACCCACATGGGACAACACTTTGTGTGATCCACAAATTGTTGTTATGAATCTAGGTGTTCTTCGTGTCCGTTGTATGTTTTTAAAGTCCCACGCGACACAGGATGTCTATTCCTTATGCGGGAGTTGCCTTTTTAATAAAACATTCAAAATATCACACACACAAAAATACATTTTGTGTCATATTTGTTTAACGCGTAGGCACATTTTGGCTTGTACTTTGACAGAGGAGAATACCTGCGTATGGATATTCCCTACCATGTTACTCTTTTATAGAAACTGATCTTAATAGGTTCGTTCAAAGATTAACGCGACATGTTAATTGTTTTAATTTTATAAATTCACACTGTATTATGTTTTAATGAATTTAATGCTTAGTTTTTTTAGTTCCTACATAGGTACACGTTTCATTTTTAATTATTTGATTATTTTAAGTTTTCAATCTTGTCAATTAATATAATAATAAAAGTGGCATTATTTATTAAAACCAAACATTTAAAAATAACGATATAAAAAACAGTAAAAAAACCTATATTCCGAGTTCTTAAATTATTTTGATATAATTGATATAGGATTAAATATCTTATTATATTACCTTTTGCAGGTACATTTTCACATGAAACATCAGAAATTTAATTTAAAATATTCCTAAAAAATACTAAAACACAACCTTTTACATAAGTTGAACTGAAATTACGAGTAAAAGTGTATTTATCTATGTGTTACATTTTTATATTTAAAATACCCAGGCGACTGTCATTGCAATTTTACATATACTATTTCAGGTTAGAGATACACAGGAGATGATTCATTCAGAAAATATATATTATTACTTAAAAGATGCAATGATAAAATTCAATCTAGTTTTTACGATAATATTAACGAAGCCTCCAGCCAAAGTCAGTAAACCTTTATGACGAAATAAATAATTATTTTTAAAAGATCATTCTAAAGTGAGGTATTAGCACTTATCATAAACGACGTAATAACCCCAAACTCTGAACCAATTTTAATAAAAACCTAGTGATAACACCGCCAGCTTTGCGGATATCTAGAATTTACGGACATTGGAATTGAGAACGGTAATTCTAATAAATTTGATAAAGGAGGTTAGGGAATGGTAGAGATGGGTATTTTTTTCCAAATTAAGGGTTATTTTATCATTCCAAGGTAGTAGTACCAGGCTGATTTTAGCACAAACGGGCGGGCTCCACCGGGACGGCACTGACCTCGCACAGAAAATCAATGACAGCGTTCGTGCTGTTCGTTGGTGACTGCGAGACCGAAGGCCCAATGATGCAAAAGCATCACTAGGCCACCATGGTGTGGGTCACCATGCTGCATTATTGCATTGTCTGAATTTGCAAAGGCGAATTGGTGACCACCACTCTTGGATTATGCTTTCTCTTAATCCGTCAAAACACATACATCGTACCAACCACATTCATACACATCTTACTACCCAACAACTGACTATATATAATATCCAGTAGATGTAGTAGTAGTTAATACTATGAGTGAAACTGAGAATAAAATTCGTCACTTACACAGCTTTGCTATTACAACCAGACTGCAAATTGTAGTTTTATTACATGTTTATAGCCATTCCAGTTCATTACAGTCATTTGGCACATCATCCAAAGTTGAAACATGGAAAGCTTTCATATGCTAAGTGTACTCGAGTCTTAATGTACTTAGTTTCTGCAATATGTGAAGATAAGCTCTAGGATAAGATATATATTAAACTAAATAACTAAAACCTATAACTTAGCAGTTTTAGATATTAAAATCCTTAAATTGGATATTATTAAAAAAGTAAATACTTAACTTTTCGTTACTGCCATTAAATTATTTATACAAGATCACAGATTTCAAATACCTGCCCTTTCACTAAAACAATATTTTCAATATTTTACCCTGAACAATTTATTTTTATCAAAAACTGTGCCGCTGTTACATCTTATATAAAACAGTCGATATGAAATATCGATGACAAAGCAAAGTCTCTATCGGTTCAGCTGAAGGTCTAAAAAAGGCATTACCAAAATCCCTTGTAATACAGACATCTTACAGCGAAGTGGTTCTTCAAAATCGTTTGATGATTCTGGGTTTAGTAATATATATTTCTGTTGAGAGATTAGTATATTAGCGAATTGGAAATAACATTTTTTCTATAAAAGGTTACTGGTAAAATGACAAAATATTCTCATGAATGTATATTCATATATATTTACAGATTTCCTTTGAGTAATATATCTAAGATCCTTAGTAAAAAAAAGAAAATCTATTTGAAATACGGATGAATATAGATTTGTATTAGATAAATAATTGTAAGGAGACAATGATATTTTATGACTAATCATCGATATTATCATCAACAGACTGTAAAAGCCTTCCTCTGCAGGACAACACGTGCCAGCCTTAGAAGTCACCGCCTTAGAGTAAAAGACATACGCTCTCGCACGCATCGATTCGGTTCTTCGTTCCTGTGCCGTGCGGTTAAAACTTGGAACTCACTACCAGCGCACGTGTTTCCATCGTACTATGATCCCGGGTCCTTCAAGCGGGGCGTGAAAAAGCATCTCACTAGGCCGCCATAGTGCTGGTCACCATGCTGCACTGTCCATATTCGCATTGAGGATGGTAACCACCCTCTTGGAGACAAATGTCAATCTTGGTTTCTGCTTGTGCTTTCCATCAGACAGGGCAGTCATTTTGGCAGCTCATAAATAAAAAAAAAAGTCCACTGCAAGGCTCAGCAAGGAGGTTATGCGTATACGAGTATAACAATTAATTTCACACACATACTCGACTATTTGCTTCCAAACTGGACAGAGCTGGTACTATTACTATGGTTACTACTACATTATTGATAATCGCTTTCATAGATATAAATGCATATTACAGACTATCTTCGCCCCGCGGCGTTACCCGCAGTTGTTAATGTACCGAAGCAACAACCGAAGAGAAGCTAGTAAAAAAAGTAGCCTAAGTTACTTCTTTAATCATCAGGTATCAGTCACTAAAAGTTCTGTCGAAATCAATTTAACCATTCCATAGATTGGAAGAGACCTTCGTTCAGCCATGGACTGCGATTAGTTGATATGATTCCACAGATTAGCCGGAACAAACAAACAGACATACAAAAATTGCTTTTTTGATGTAAGTACCGTATGTACTGTTATGTGTTATGGTTCGATGGATTTAAGAAATAAACCTTCTGACGTTTAAAAGAGATTTTATTAAAGTCACGTTATTTCTCGCACTAAAACTCAAGACTGAGTTGCAGTGCTGTCGATGAAACGCTTTATATCTGCGATGTATACACAAGCTAGGCTCACATCAATCACGTGAAATGTCAATCCATATTCGCTTTTATAGATATTGAAGTAAGGTTCATCATTCTATGCCTCAAGAAATCAACGAGAACTTTCTGACGTCTGGTTTCGATTCGAGCATTGTACTAGAATACTCTTTCTTCGTAACATACGCATTCAGTGAAGAATTTTTTAAAATTATAAACAGACTCATCAATTTTATTTATTTTTGTATTGTATAGATAAATAAAACCCAGTTACAGAACGAAAGAACATGGACCATATTTTGTTGACTTGATACCTGTGTTGCAAACGTTTATAGGTTTCAATCCTTTGAAAAGATTTGTCAATGCAATGTGAGTGTTTTGAAAGTATGTTATCATAACTTACTCATGTATTAAAGAATAATATTGACTCCTATTACTATTCAAACTCTTATAACAGAAAGGGCTAAAACATTTTCTATGTACCTTAAAAACGATTTTTCACGTTTCACTTCTCCTATTTACCCGAAGGACCCTTCAACTTACGAGAAAAGAGTAAACGCGGATAAAATAACTGCTATGGAAAATATTTTGGTAAATATGGCAAAACTATCTAAGGAAAATACATGTATGAATATATAAAGAGAGTATTACGTTTTTAAATTTAAAACTTTCAAGTACTACGATTAAAATTATCTATACAAATAAGTAAAACTAAAGTGTCTAGTCTAATCGAGCTCTACATCAGGAAACATACTCAAAATTCTACAACAGAACATGTAATAAAGCCAAAATTGAGAAGGATTTGCCTTGGAAATCTCTTTTTTGAATGTGGAATTGATAGATCACCATTATCATCAACAACCCATAACGCCATAACCCATAACCCACTGCTCGGCATAGATAGATATTTCAAGGCAATTCTTTAAGAAGATAAATATCAGTCTAAACAGCAACAATTCGTATTTCGTTCACGTAAAAATCTTGAATTATATTCATTGACAATGAAATAATTCTTATTGAAACTTATATAAATGAATAAACATACTATATTTCCGAGTCAACGCTCTTTTTAGCGCAGTGTAGAGTAAAACGAAAGATATTCTCTCTATTAACATCTTCTAAAGTTTGAACGGAAACACGTCAACTATGGAAGTCTAAAACGACAATCTCACTCGTTGCCACTGGGTTGAGTGTTATCGGTCCAATAGGAGACAAATATTTGAGTTGGCATTGCCCACGATTTGTGAATTTCGTGCAAATCTTTTCTACTTGTTGATATTTTGCTTTAATACAGCTATCGCTGCCTTATGTATATTAAAGTATATTAAATCAAATTTTTTACATGCGAAAGTTCTAACCTGGAACTCTTATTTTACGATGAACACGATTGATTTATTTCTTTATATATGAACAAATTACTGGTTTGAACTTATCGATGGTTTCCGCACTAAGTTCGAGGCTTGTGTCGCGGCAACCAAGAACAGATCTTACATTATTGATTGGTGCTAATTTTGATGTTTCAAAATCTCTCCAAACAAAACCAGAAATCAAACTAAAAATTTGTGACGTGCAAAAGATTGGCTAAAAAATATAATGCTTAGCGACGCAATAACAGAAATTAGCACCATATCATCACTTTGAGAAGGACAAAGGTTCTAACTTATAGATTATCATCTAATTTTAAGTATAAAAGTGTATACCCACACTAATCTCTAATGTTATAAATTCGAAAATAACTCTGTGTGTTTGTCTATTATCTGTGTAATTTCAATGAAATTTATCATGGAGATACTTTCATTCTTGAGGAAATACATAAGCTAACTTTTACCGCGATAACCAATATGCACGCAGGCGTAGCTGCGGATAAAAGCTAGTTCAGGAATACATAAGTATATTTATTGGCTGCATAGCACGTAGGCCTAGTGGTTTAAGCCATCGCAACATTGTTTCCTACTGCACCAAGTGTTGTGGCTTCAAATCCTACATGGGACAAAACTTTCTGTAATCCACAAATTGTTGTTCTGAGTTTGGGTGTTCTTTGTGTCCGTACATGTACATATATTTGTAAAGTCCCCTGCAATACATGATTTATTTCTAGTGCGGGAATTGTCTTTAAAAAAACTGTAATATGTGTGCCTAGCTGATGATAAAACGTTTCACCTCTATTACTTAAGTTGGAATAACTTTATGTTCGGCAAAATATGTCCGCTTTAATACGATTCTTTTACTCCTTCAGAACCAAAGCACGAGAGTATGTTTACACATATTTTTATCATCCTAAAGTACTGTAAATTGAGTGTTCTATAACTTCCGGGATGATTAATGTGTTTTAAGTGCTAAAAGAACTGAAATCCTCTGTCCACTGGAGCGACAATGTTCAATAATCCGACATAATGCCGCGGGGTTTTTCCCGACGATATTTTCAGGTTCATAACGAGAATGGATAATGGCGGTGAAAATATAAAAGCCATTTTATCTTGTTCGTACAATGTGTTATAGGGTTTATTATAACATCATTAACGTTAATAAATAATTGGTGTTTCGTTTATTTTTTAGTGCTTTTTAGGGTTCCGTACCTCAAAGGGAAAAAACTGAACCATTATAGCGTCTCTTTTTTTGTTGTCTGTCTTTCAAGACCTTTCTTCTCAGGAACGCGTAGAGATATCAAACTGAAATTCATATCAAATACTCAGGTTTATTGTCCCTTAGAGCTGTGAAAAAATCAAACTTCTGAGCCAACGCAATCAAAAGATACAGCCGTTTATGCTACAAATTTTCGACACTCGCAAGGGCATGAAAACCTACAGGGTATTTGCCGTCACTCGGTAACATGTATGCGGCCACGTTGCTTGCCAAGAAGACGGCGGAGCGGTACCGGGACGTTTAGAACTCTCCCGGCGTGTCAGGCCCGGGAACGGGCCAGATACCGCAGGCGACTTAAGCGCTGGAGATTGCAGAACGATCTCCGTCTGCCATAAGCGCAAGCCTGGCGGTGACAGATGAGGCCATCTGTCAGAATCTTAAAATTTGATACGAAGCAACGTATTTTAGCACAGATAAAAGAAACATTGCGAAAGCATAAATTTTACTGATATACCTACAGATTTGTACGGAACTCTCGGTGCGCGAGTCCGACTCGCACTTGGCCGCATTTTAATCTTAGATTAGGTATTTGTCAAGCAAAGCAGCCTGTCCTTTTGAAAGGTCCAATCTACATCTTTGCTGAAATTCACGCAAATTAGTTCAGTGATTTATCCGTGAAAGCGTAACAGACACAGTTACTTTCGATTTCTTAACATACTAGCTTTTGGCCGTTGTTCTGCCCGCGTGTATGTTGATTACCGCAGTAAATAGTAGCTTATGTCCTTATTCAAGAATCAAATGAGCCATATTGTAAATAATTTAATCCAAATCGTTTCAGTGATTTAGCCGTGAAAGCGTATCAAAATATAGACAGACAAAGTTACTTTCGAACTTATAATATTAATAGGGATATAAGTATTTGCAAGAGTCATAAGTGCACTGTCTGCTTTTGAAGAAAGCTCTCGCTTAAAAATGAAGTACCCTCATTGGGTCTTGGATATCCCTACCCACGAAATGAAAGAAAATAAACTAACTTTTAAATCAATTCCAGATTTGACAATTTCTGTGTTGCAACGTTATGACAAGTACTAAATAGTGACGTTGCGAAATTATTCGATACGGAAATGGACGATTTCCGGATCGATTTATCTGGTTTATAGTAGTATATCTAAACAACTACTACTTTAATAAAAACTAAGTATACTAGGAAATTAAACATTTCTGAACTGATAATTTAGTTATGACGATTAATTTTATTAAGGCTCTTTTAGAGTTTTCTTTAATAATTGTGTGTGAAATGAATAAAAAAATGTGATCATGAAGGAACATGAGAAATAAAACCAATAGATGTAGGTAATATTTTGTTTTGTAAATCATCGCCGTCATTGCTACCGCTGTCGCTATCATTTTCTGTAACATTTTATTCCCGATGTGTCTGGGATATTGTCAGTTAACATATCTAGCCTACTAATTTTTTCCTCTTATTTGACAACATGGGATACGCATTTAGACCATTCCGTAGCCGTAATTTTTTGAATGCCTTCCTCAAATAAATTTCGCACGTCTGTTAATTTTAAAGTTTTATTATTTTGAGCTACATGCCCCTTTACCTGCGCCCATATCAATTCGATAGGGTTTAGCTCGCAATGGTAAGGGGGGTAAAACCGGGATCCCATGTTGTGCTGCCATTTTGTCTACAGCGTACTTATTAAAAGACTCGTTATGTGGAATCAGTTCTAAAAGCGTAGCTTTAACCATATATGGTTCGTAATGAATATTTTTATTTAAAAGCCAGTCTTGAATCGCAGCTTTTTTCCAGCTCATTTTTGGTGTTGTTTCCAATTTTCGGGAGTGGTAAGGTGCATTATCCATCAATATGCTCTTTTATTATAAGTTTTGTTTTTAGTATAAAATACAAAAATACTAACTTTTTATAAAATAAAACAGCGGTTACTAATTAATAGATAATTATTATGAATAATTATGTATTTATTTAAATAAAAATCAATAATTTAGTCTTTAATTGGCACACCAATATTATGATTACATAAACAAAAATCGCGATTGTTAATGAATTTTTGTGTTCATCACTACACTTTTATATGTGGTATCATTATTTAACAAAATGACAGTAGCTAATGTCAAATGTGGAATCGAATTAAAAGTCGTGGTATAAACCATAGATAATACACTATAGTAGACATAGATGCGCCACTAAGGATTTCAATTGATTTAAATGGGAGTACCCAAGCACAGAGATGGCGCTGCGTGTATTAATTACATCTAGCCCGATAGATGGAGCTAATGAATTTTATACTTGTTTTTGGATTAAGGACAAATTTATTAAATAAAACACAAGTTTAGATCTCTTAAGTTCGCCGTTTATTATGAGAATTATAATAATTTAACGCTTGTATTTTCGTAGCATTATTATTACACAAAGTGGTTTTGCCTTTAATTTTTTTTTTTTTTTTTTTTTTTTTTTTTATTATTATTTAGGTAAATAAACAACAACACAATACAAGGTTATAAATACAATTACATAAAGGTATGGATAATTGTGCTATCAGCGACATTTACCACATAGTAGTAATGTAACATTAACAGGGTTTCATTCCTTTGAGAACATTAGATACAACTATACAACATACATTAGCGATATTATGTGTTTGACAGTGATATAAAATTAGAGATATATATATATATATATATCTATATATATGTACATATATAATATTGTAGGCTAACATTTGACTCAATTAGAATAAACATTAAGATTTTCAAGTAATAACTTTTTAAAAGAGCTAGGACGCACTGCCATTAGATCAATAGTACAGAAATATTTGTTAAAACTATCAATCATTCTGTGCATTGGTGACCTTTTACCAGCATTAGTGCGGCATCGGGTAGTTGCAAAGATGCTACAAATATTACGGCAATGAGTTCTAGTGGGTACAACATAACAAAGTCTATTGGTGAGTGCAGTACAATCATAGCTACTGTGGCACAGGTCGTACAGTAGCATTGCTTCCAAGTACAAGCGTCTGTGTTCTAGCGTAATACAGTTATAAGTTATTAGTAGATCTTTGTATGAGGATGATTTATGATAACACTTATAATGCATGCAGCGCAAAAATTTTCTTTGGACTAATTCTACAGCAGTTATATATTTATCATACAACGGATTCCAGACTGACACAGCATATTCAAGTTGTGAGCGAACCAAAGTATTATACAGATACAGATAAGTAGAGGGCTGAGTAAAACACGTACTGGAACGCATAACGAAACCATACATCTTAAAAGCATTACCAACAATAGCATTAACGTGGTCATCAAGATGAAGTTTACTATCTAATAAGACTCCCAGATCTCGTATTACCTCCACCTTTTCAAGTTGTGTACCGTTTAAAACATAATTAAATTTACTGACATTTTTCTTTTTGGTAAAGGTGATAGATTTGCATTTATGGACACTTAGTGCAAGTTTATTTTTAGTGCAGTATGCAGAAAAACGGTCTAGATCTTGCTGAATCCTGTTATGATCAGCCGTCTGCTCAATCCTGTGATAAATCTTTAAGTCATCCGCGTACAGAAGAATATTGCTAAATTTAAAACAGGATTTAACGTCATTTATAAAAAGAATAAATAGTAGTGGGCCCAAAATGGATCCCTGAGGAACGCCAGAACTAACATGAGCGTAATCGGATTCATGACCATTCAAGACTACTTTTTGAGTGCGATTAGTGATGTAAGATTTAAACCAACGCCATAAATTGCCGCGTATACCATTGAAAGCCAGCTTCTCCAAGAGTATTTTGTGATCTACCCTGTCGAAGGCCTTGCGAAAATCTGTATAAATGCTGTCCGTCTGTTTGTTATCATCCATACTTTCGAATAAATA
The DNA here is from genome assembly GCA_905220595.1 of Spilosoma lubricipeda. Classification (NCBI taxonomy): domain Eukaryota; kingdom Metazoa; phylum Arthropoda; class Insecta; order Lepidoptera; family Erebidae; genus Spilosoma; species Spilosoma lubricipeda. The sequence goes on from HG992296.1 coordinate 3,761,795, forward strand.
TGATGTATAAATTAATAAGTTTGTATTAGTAGTTCGTTTTCTTACAAAACCGTGTTGCTCCTCAATAATAACTTTATGAAGAGATGGATAAATATAATTATACACTAATCTTTCAAAGGTCTTCGACAGAGTGGACAGGATGGATATGGGCCGATAGTTTTCAATATTGGATTTATCTCCACTCTTGAAAACTGGTACAATGCGTGCTGCTTTGAAAATTGGCGGAAAAACACCCTCCCTAAGACACGAATTGAATATAAGACAAATCGGCACATGAATAGTTTGAGCAGTAGCCTTCCAAAAAATTGGTGGGATGTTGTCCACTCCAGGCCCCTTCGAAATATCTAGATTTTTCAGTTCCTGAAGTATTGCATCACTAGACAGCTCGACCTTTATGGACCGATTATGGACTGTTGCATTTTTATAAGTCATCATACAAGGAATACCAGTTGTATTTTTCCTATTTTTGATGAATGACCAAAAAAATTTTATATTTTTTTGTATACCACTTTCCACAGTTACTATATATTGTTTGTAACACTCATGCGATGCACGTTTAAATCTATTCCTTAATAAAGAAAAAACTTCATAGTCAGATATATTTCCATATTTCTTCCATTTAATCCAGTAATTATTTTTATTTTTATAGATGTGAATAAGAGCGGGCGAAAACCAAACAGGAAATTGAGAAGATTTAATTACTCTCTTGGGTACATATCGTTTTATAATTTCGTAAATTTTTTCATAAAAAATAGTCACCATTGATTCCGCACTATTATTCAGTAATAATTCACTCCAAGTAATATTGGCTATATCTTGATTTATTAGAGTGTAATCTGCTTTCTTAAATTGTAATTGTGTTTTTGTTCGTTGTACTAGATTTAAGGAATTACTGCCAATAGGAATTATTATGTAAAACGGTGGATGATTTGCATCTAATGGAACGAGAGATACAGTTGGTTGCATGAACTTACAATCGGTGATATCGGTCAAACACAAGTCTAAAAGTCGCCCATTTCTATTCTTAAATTTATTATACTGAAAACAGCCCAACAAATTCATAAAATTAATAAAGACTTTAGAAGAAGTAGTATAATTGCTTACATTACGCGGCATCATATGTGTATCACAATCCTCCCATTCCATTTGAGGCAAATTGTAATCCCCTATTAGAACATAATTTGTCATATTGGTGAACTGCAGTATGAACGTCAGATAATCTAAATATGTCTCATAGGCATCCGAGCGCGTAGCAGGTGGTATATAAACGGCACCTATAACACAACAGTAATTACGTGAACGTAACTCAATAAGAACATGGTCAATAAGTGGTGACAATGGGCAAGGCGCCCCCGGTGGCACTGCAACCCAGGACGCGTTCAGTTCGATCCGCACCGCCACCAGTACGCCACCTCCATCGTTCCGACCGCTATTTACGCGGTCCCTGTCGCAACGGAATACTCGATACCGAGGATCTGCGAACTCGGTGTCATATATATCCCTATGTAACCACGTCTCCGTCAAGACTATTATACTGTAGTTGTGTGACAAAATATTCATAAATAAGATGTGTAGTTTCGTACGCAATCCACGACAATTTTGATAGTATACAGATAGACTATCCATTACTAATATATACTATAATAATTACATATTGATTTAATGCTTGTGCCCGTCTAGTATACAGTACAATATAATCCAACAACATCTTGATAACACGCAAATTGCCGCTACCAACCACGCATACATCTGCACTACATATATACACACCCACATACTTGCAAATACAATCAAACAGTTCTTTGTAATCATTCGAAAACAGATACCGTATTACATTAATAAGTTTCACACTCACCACCAAGAAACACATAAAATAATATGCAAAAAAATACAAATACCCGCCATACGTAGTTATAAAATAGTAATTTATATTCTGAAACAAAACTTTTTTATTACGACTATCATAAGTAAATATCTTAGTTATAAGTTTATATAATATATCATTTAATTTTTGAAATGTCCTGCTGAGATCTAATAGCGATGACAGGGGACGCATCATGTTTTCTTGCCAATATGATTCCATGTCTGACCCACACGTATTTGTACTCATGTTTTTTAGCAGACTCGCGGCATTGGCGAAATAACATCTTGTTATTGAGTGTCAAATGCTCGTTGACATATATGGTAGTGGTATGAGACCCGCTGACGCCTATCTTCGTACTGTCGAGACTCTTTGTGGCACGATATACCGCGATGACATTATCGCGTAGTACTCTCGTCGAGAATTTTAATATTATGTTCTTTGGCCGCGGATTATTTTGATTAGCATGGGGTACACGGTGAACAGACACGATGTCGGTCGTTCGTATTTGTTGTTTTAGAGCATTGCCTAGGCCCTCCACAATAGTAACAAGGTTTTCACCACGACGCTCCGGCACATTACAGATTTCTAAGTTGCACTGACGTGCCTGTTGCTCCATTAACATAATCTTGTTTTCAAGTAAACTTATTTTATGGGAGAAGTCAATGTGCTTCTCAACAATGCTTTCTACAGCTTTAAGGCGGTCGTCAATGCAGTCCTGCCTCTCTAAAGTATAATTTAGTGATTTTTCAATGTCGGTAAGACGTTTATTGGTTTTTTCTAGGGACGTATTGAGAGACATATAATCAGAGTTAAGTTTTGTAATATTTAGATTTATCTCTGACAGCACGGATGTTATTTTAGTCAACTCATTTGAGATGGCTGCATTAACAGCTGATGCAACGCTGTTAGTGATGCAAGCAGTGATTTTCTTGTCCCACATTGACAACTGTGAGTTAAATTTTTCCTCAAATATAGCCATAAGTAATGTATCATCCCGATCGGGCTGTTTTCTTTTGCGAGTACTTACGAAGGAGTCCCTGTCTACTGAAAGTGGTATATCAGTATCTGAAGAGAACTTGTTAGGCGGTGTTATTTGAGTCGACATTTATGAAAGGATACAGTGCCAACTTCGTGAATGGGACGAACAATATGTTGTTCTTCTTTTCTAGCGGAGGTGAGGTATATTCAACTCCCCCGCGACCACGTCTACGATGTGCTATGCCAGAATGAGATGAAAGTACTAGCGTGATATTGTTCGTCTTGTCACACAGCTATCAGTCACTTGGTACAATGCAAACTAATGCAGCACTAATGTACTTTGAAATAAACACGATAATTCTTTACACTAGTATAAAAAATATTATAATTTATATTTGTAAGACCACTGTTCTCAGCAAAAACCCAATGACGAATGAACACTGTAATCTGTTGACATTTGTACACCAGCTGTTTAAAATAATATTTAGCTATCCATTACAAAATTTACTACTTCTGTTTTGTGTTTTACACAAGAAAACTGCGAAAAATTACAAAAGATCACTTAAGAGCTGACTTTCTCGGCATTTTGAAAGTGTCGTCGAATCCAAATCGCAAAAGCAAGCAAGGTTCAGTTTTCACAGCGTAGGGTCAATAGTTGACGTATCGTATCACAGAATCCAAGGAAAAAGCAGGGTCAAAGGTTGAAAGAGCACAAAATAGACACCAAGTATATCACCAGAACACAACGAAACCAGAAACAGAAAAGTTTTGAAAGTGAACGTTTACTGTTTACGTTTCTGTCAGTACTAATTTACGTTTCGTTTCACCAAAATAACATTTTCAAACTGAAAAATTGAAATAATAGGTTTTGACAGAAAAAATGTTTTAGTTATTAAATTAAGTACTAAATTAAATTAATTAAAAGTTAGTATATTTAAGTAAGTACTTAATTTATTTCAAGTTTTTATGTCAACTAGCTCCACCTATCGGTACGGATGTATATTATGGTCAAAGTTTGAGTACCTCTTTAGAGGGGTGACACCACCTTCTATGTATTTTTTTTGTTAAGACAGATGTATGGAAGTTTCATAGCCCTGGTATAAACACCAATTATTGTAATCTGATAAAAGTTTCTTTTTACATACATAACAAGTAAACGTTCGGTCTCGTTTTCTCAAAGCCATGTGTAATAATGAATATGCAGCATTAATCATGTTTGAATGCTGCTACATACTGCAAGGTAACGTAGGCAGATATTTGGCGTTGATCCACTATGTGATTGGCTCACACGTGAAATCTTTACCAACCGAAAAGTCAAATTCACTCACCGTCGGGCGGGAGTTGATATAAAACAAATTCTCACTAGGCCCTCTGGCAGAACATATAGAGTTACTCGCCTGCCCGCTAGTGTTTTTACTCAAAATTCTTGTGATACCTCAACCACGTCTGCGGGAATTCGTATAATACTTTTTCATAAACAATCTTTTTCACTTAATCTTACTACAAATGTTTTCTCAGTCATTGTACATTGAAACGCACTTAAGGCGCTCCCATGAAAAATTTATGTATTTTTATTAATTTGTGGGTACGCGAAAAAGGTTTCTAACCTATCCCCCTTTTCGCTCTCTACGGTAACAAGGTACAATTTTTTTTTATGTTAGCCCTGTGGTATGCCTCCACTCTGCCTGATGGAAAGCATAAGCAAAATCCAAGAGTGGTGATCACTATATCCATTGCAAATGCAGACAATGCAATAACGCAGCATGGTGACCAACATCATGGCGGCCTAGTGATGCTTCTGCATCATTGGGCCTCCAGTCCTACCCTTACACACGACAGCACGAACGCTGTCATTTTACGGCGATCGTCTGTGCGAGGGTAGTACCACCCCAGTCGAGCCGGTCTGTTCGTGCTGAAATCACCGTGGCTTCAAGAAAAATAACACAAAATTATTTCTTGAAGTAAATTGTCATAATGTCAGACGAAAGACGTCCATTGCTGGTCAAAGGCCTCTCTCAAAGTTTTCTGCAACAAGCAGTCCTGGGCTTCTCTCATTCAACAGCTTCTTGCGATCTTTACAGGTTCATAGTACCATCTTGGGAATCTATCCATGATCCGTCTTCCAATACGTGGTCGGTTTTCTTAGAACATTTAATAAAACAATCGTTTGAAATTGAAGGATATTCTTATAAAAATTAGTTACTAACAAAAAACAAACATATGAAGCTAATGTGTATTAAAAAGCAATTTGTTAGTTTTCAGTTGTAGCTCTGTTAGTTTATTTAAAAAAAAATGTTTTTTTTAGATTCATTTATTTATACGAGTTTTAGATTATTTGGGTATGCTTCTACACTGTAAGTATTGATATGTGTGGCGATTTATTACCTCAATTCAACTCACTTAGGAAATTGAAATTTTTAATGTCAATTTTTTTAGATAGGAAATATGCAATATTTTTTTATTTAGGTACATTTTAACCGCAGGTACATTAAAAACTTAGTATGAGAATAACTTAAAGCAAATAATAAGGAACTATCTAGGTGTCTAGCCTTAGGGAAGGTACCTTAAAATATACCAGTATCCTTTATTTATTTATTTATTTTAGTTAAGTGGTTTTACAAAAAACTTTTCCTTCCCACTATGATCCCGGGTCCTTTGAGCCGGGCGTGAAAAAGCATCTCACCAAGCCGCCATAGTGCGGGTCACCATGCTGCTTATTCGCAATGAGGATGGTGACCACTACTCTTGGATTCTATCCATGCTTTCCATCAGGCAGGGCAGAGTCATTTTGGCAGCTCACTATAAAAAAAAAAGTGATATCCAAAACGCCTACAATATCATTTTTCGGACAATTCGATTGTAGATTAATATCATACACATTTCAGTCATCTATCTTCTAATATATAAAGCTGAAGAGTTTGTTTGTTTGTTTGTTTGTTTGAACACGCTAATCTCAGGAACCGCTGGTCCGATTTGAAAAATTCTTTCACTGTTAGATAGCCCATTTATCGAGGAAGGCTATAGGCTATATATCATCACGCTAAGACCAATAGGAACGGAGCACCAATAAAAAATGTTTCAAAAACGGGGGAAAATTATCACGCTACGGGCAATAAGAGACGTAAACGAAGTTGCGTGGGTCAGCTAGTATTGTATAATAGATTTCATAAATCAGTAATAATGTCGAAGTTTATACATAATAAGAACAAAACATAAAAAATTAGTAATTCTCTTCTTCTTTCGATGAAATGGCAACCAGTCGGATCTCTTGGATCAACTATTTCTGCCAATGTCAAGTGTTTATAGTCTGCAAATCATAAGTCTTCAAGTCTTTAAGTCTCGTCGTGATGAAATTTATGTTTAAAAATGGAGATGGAGATGAGATGAAATGGAGAAAAAACAAAAAACGACCTCCTAAATGATGAATTAAAAATATAAATAATAAAAATGTCAGCTTCATAATGCCATGTCAGAGTATAAAAAAAATATTGAAACGGTGTTATTCAAAATAATGTACTAAAAGCTAAAAAATAATTCGGTATGTCTCAGGTTCCAGTTATCACACCTCTCCCTCATCAATCTCAGGCTTCTTTTCTTCATTTCTTTCTGCTTCTTCTCTATATAAACTTTAACTGTGCTAAATTTCATATTCCTCTGTTCACAGAATTTTCGTAAAAAGGAGTACAAAGTTTTGACTTGACAAATATAGATTGTTTTTAATTTTTCGCGACTATACATATTATTCGACTGTAAATCGGGACTTAATCGCGATAGTATCTCCAAGGTACAATAATGGTTGCCCGACGTTTCACAATTGCACTAATCGTCATCATCACCATCACCATATCATCATCGAAACGTAGGGCAACCAAAAAAGGTATTGTACCTCGGAGATATTATCACTATTAAGTCCCGATTTACAGTTGAATAATATAAATACAGACGTTGTATACCTACATCGTTTTTAATACAAATACCATGATAAAATACTCATTTATTAACAAAGTTTTAAAATGCACTACGTTCTACAGCTTTTAATAATATATAAATGAGTAGTATTAAAAATAACCAAAAGGCGAGCCGCACACCTACACAAAGTTGTTATTTTAAACGAAGGCTCGACCTACTTCTAAAAGTTGCAATTTTAAAGCCTTCTTTGTCTATTACCTGAGCTAAAAGTATGTTGAATAAAAATAACCTGGCTCTATAAGACCGTAGACGCTTCTAACGGAGGTAGCAAGTTAACTTATTTTATAGATTAAGAGAACATCAAGTGGTAAGTGATTAAAATATCAATTAGAGAATAATCTTTTGTCTTTTATAGGCGCTGTAGAGCATTCATACAGGTTAAGAGATCGTGAAGAAGCTAGTATACTGAATTCTAATTGTGTTGACAACTTCGCCTTTACAGAGGCAGGACCTGTAATTATTATGTAGCGGAATACATACATACATACATAGGGGTGAGATTGTTCCGTGTGGTGACGAATTAAGAATGCGGGCTAACATTATCATCAACATTCTTTATTAGTCATGTCATAGGCTTCATCTTATCAAGAAAGTTTGTTCTACCATATGATGCCGGCCTGTCGAGTCGGTCAGCCGACTGAGGGAGCAAAATCTGCAGGAGAACAATAAAGAGCAGAATAAACTTAAAAAAAAACTCTATGAACTCCTATAAAAAAAAGTTGCCTGGAAGAGATCGTCGTGAGCAAAAATACTGCCTGTTGTAATACATTGTACTCTTTGTGCTGTAGCATGGTGCGGGTGACATTTCAGTAACATTTCGTTTCACTCTTAAAAGTTGCCGCGATTCACAAATTATGACTTAGTATTTTAGCTGTACCATACTTGCAATATATTAAATCATTAACAATTATATTAAATTAGATTAAACCAACCAGAATGTGTAAAATAGTAACTGTCACCCGCACCATGCTACATCGCAAAGAGTATAAGTAGTTTCATCTCCATATTTGTATATCTGTAAAAAATTATACTGTAATGGTGTGCAATGAAGTTGAATAAATAAATTTATAAAAACCTGTCTAATCAGCGTAGTAGAATGGATCAAAATTTATTTTTTAGGAGAGGACTATGTGCAACTAAAGACTGTTAATTATGTTTATAATACTGCAGATCTGCTATAAACTACTGGATAGGGCAACACAAGAATAACTGAAACAGAAATGTTATTGACACAGTAAGTGGCCATTGTCCTCTCATTAAAACAATGGAGGTTGAAACCGCATGTCAAAACTACTTACTACAGCGCAAAGGATTTTAATTGCAAAGGGTAATAGGTCTACTAATAGCCTGTTCGGGTTGCGGATACAGGGACTTTACATTAAAAACCCGCATAACTATATTCATATAATGTTAGTTTTATTTTTAGTTTAGGATAGTTAAATGAATAATCTCCTTCCTACATAAAAAATCTAAGATGTTAATGCCAAATTTAATTAAAATAGAATTAGCGGTTTAGTTGTGACATCAAAAAGTAGAAATTAAGTAGCCTTAATTTCTAGAACCTTTTCTTTTCTATGCGAATTAGAAAAAAAAATTAATAGCTCACTTTTTGAGGAATGCTATATAACTGAACGCTCCTTTCCTGTTATAAGGAGCGATGCAGTCATCGTGATCTTGAGTGGAATTAGAAGAATGGTCATATAAAAGTTAGTCCATAAAATGCAGAACTTTTATCGCGTTTAATAAAAACAAACCATATAGCTTGGATTAAATATAGAACTCTAATAATTTTAATGACGTTTTGTTGAGCCAACTTATGTAAACGATATTCCGAATAATGAGGGTACTTCAAGATTATGTTTATTACGTCAGCGTCTCGGTAAGTGGAGGGGGGACGTTAACCACATTAGCGTAGTAGACTTGCTCCCAAGCGGTCGTGTCGCCGAGGTAAATGAATATTAATATAATATGGTGATATGTCGCTAGGCAATAAAGAGAAAACAACTCAATTTAATTTTGTTTGTATTATTTATTACGCTAGCGGTGATTTATTTTGACAGTTATATTTTATGAAGTATTTTTGTCAGTTGAAAAATATTTAGCTAGGTTTCCATAGACAATGAGATTATTTATGCTGTTTTAAAAAATAGTAGTAATAAATTGTAATTTCATTGTATTGTGGAAGAAATATTTATGTCTCTTGTGTCCCTCGAATTTAATGCAGCATTTTGCGTAATTGGAAAGGTCACGAAAATAAATGGCATATAAATACTAAGTTTCTTGTTTGTTTCTTGCAGTTGCGAATAATAAAGTATCAGAATGCAATCCCAGTAGTGAATGTACGACTAGTTGTCGTCCACGGCTCCACCCACATCATCGGTCTAATAATCGGTCAAAATAATAATAATAAATATTTCGGACATCTATCACACAACGCCATCTAGTCCCAAGCTAAGCAAAGCTTGTGTTATGGGTACTAGGCAACTGATACAAATACATATATACTTTGAAACAAATATTTGTAGATCATACAAACATTTGGTCCGACCCGGGAATCGAACCCGAGACCTCACGATCAGCAGTCGCACACGCCAACCGCGAGACCAACGTGGCAGTGAAATACTAAATTTCAAAAGTCAAAATAGAGAAGACTCGCAGAAGTTTCAGCTCTTATTGTATCTTGAAACTCAAACGTGATTGATTTTTAGCTGTATCCACCAGATAAGTCAGTATATAACTATTTCTGTTCAGCACCGTGTATCGCGGTCAATATGTTAACTTAGGCCTGACCCCCGGATCTCAAACGTTTCCACTATAAATAACAAAACACGGTGCGTGAAACCGTAACAGATAGATAGACCGACAGACAGGGTTACTTTCGATTCATAATAAAATAAATTGTTCTCAACCTTAGCTTTGAAGAACACTACTATTATAAATGCAAACAGTAAATACTGAGGAAAGTAAGTATTAAAAGGAGATTGCATTACTTTTCTTAATTTATGATAATCTAGCCCCTCTAAAAAGCCTCGGTCCTCTAAAAAAGATGAATTTGATAGAAACCGCTGAAATCAATATTTGTCCCCAAAATAATCTTGTGGATTATTTGTAAGTGGAGAATCACAAGTCGTCAGGTGTAATCCCACCCTCGTTAATGTTGAATATCTAACAAAGACCCGACGGCCTCTGAATAAATATGAATTCCTTTTCCCCCTATTTGACAATTTAACACAGAAAACTTCGAAAGTGTGTAGTCTTGGCAAGTGGACTGATATTAATAAAATGTTAAGTGGTAAAGCGATTTATTTGTACTGTACTGTGAATTCGTCTACAACAGACAACAGTTTTGTGTTATTTCAGAAAACTATAGTGGATATTTCAAATATATACACATTCAAAAACGTGCAAGTACTTTCCAACTCCCATATTACTAACTAGCTGAACCCCATTACCCGCGGTTATTGTTTTACCGCGAATAACGCCGCAGGACAAAGTTAGTCTAAAAAAAGTACTCCATGGATCATCAGCCTGCCAGAGAAAGTCCCGGCAAAATCAGTCTAGCCGTACTCGGAACAAACAGACTGATAGACAGACAAACATTTTTTTAACTACATTTTTTGTTTGTGTATCTTATATACATATATATGCATTTAGTAAAAGGCGGTTATTTTAATATTACAAACAGACACTCCAATTTTATTTATCGGTATAGATAACTTACACCAAAATAGAGTCATACAGACAATCATTAACAACTCGTAATGCACTACTGCTTGGCTCGGGTCCTGTCAGGAGAGGGTTAAGGCCATACGTCTCCACGCTGGCCAATGGCTTGTCGTTGGATGTTATCCTATGATACAACCGGGACCGATTGCTTAACGTGACCTCACGGATCATTCAATCTTGGAGACGCTCATGGTATCGTGCCACTAGCGATCACCTATCCAGGTACAAACCGCGTCAGTCGCCGTCAGTCAGTCGTACCTCAGTCGCAGTCGGTGATTAGAATCAATTATCGAGGGTAAGTAACAACTTACCCTCGATAATTGATTCTAATCACCGACTGCGACTGAGCTATCATCATATACTATATCTACTAAATACCTAGTACTATTAACCAGGAATAATGCGCTTGCAACTCATTTGGTATTATAACAAAATTCTTTATCGAGAGTACATTGCTACTTAAGTTGAATTTATAAAATAAACCGCCTAATTAGGCCTTCAATGAAAACAAAAGATGCAAAAACTTCTGCCTATGGAGGCACCATTTGGGAATGAATCAGTGTTCTGTACACAGTGAACAGCTGTGTTTCAGTTTGTGCGCCCCATTATCTCATGTTCATTATAACTTTTTGCGCTCAACGCTTTTAAATTGGGGCCAGGATAAAAGCGAACGTTCATAAGCTGTTTTGAAATGAAAAACTTTGAATTCGTCCAAATTATGTTGTACTGGTAAACACGGATATATGTGTAATTTACGGTTGGTGGTAGCTGTTGAGTAGCTAGTTGTAGTTAGTATACTGGAATTACTTAATATAATTCAAAATAAATATTTCGGACATCTAACACACAACGCCATCTAATCTAGTCATAAGCTAAGCAGAACTTGTGTTATGGATTACTGGACAACTGATATAAATACATAAATATGGCTAATTGAAATCGTGAAAAGGGGTATTATTATGTTCTAAGCTTGTTTCTGCCATTGCGATTCGTAGAGATGGTTTTTGTAAACATCTGAAGCAACATAAAAAAAAATACATTTTCAGTTCTAACGTACAGTTTTAGCGATTTTCTGAAATGGCGTCATATAACCACATTTAACACCATTTGAAAGATAAAAGTTACTGATATATGCATATTTATGGTTACATGACGTATTTGACTCGTGATACCGAAATCTGCATGCAACTGGCAGATAAATTCGAAATAGTCTGTCAGAGACTTTATCTGTAAGTGGAGCAGTAATAGATGGCCCTTTGAATAATAGTTTCAATATTGTTTTCATACGTACTGTGTTATTTTTCCTCACATAAAAAATACTTTTTATACAATTATACCTCTATACCTTGAAAAAAGATAAGCATAATTCGTACAACGGTTTTTGATCCCAAGCCTGTTTTTCTATGAGAATTGCCAAATTATGTACTTCTACTAAATATAAACATAAACCAAACCAATCACAATCCAAAAAGGCAATTCACAAAACGATTAAAAATATTACCACAACCATATGCAATGTAACTTACAAAACAGTGAAATAAAATGTCATAAAAAAGTGATGATCAGTAGTAGCTTACTTCGTAGCCCGACCGTGTCCATCCCATCTCGTGTTATATCATAAAAAGTTCGATGTCGTTGTTTTTTGACTTAATTGACAATGAAAATTATAAATGAACACATGAATACACTCCTCATTATTTTGAAATAAAGTGGTTAACTGCCTCGTCTATCTATCTATACTAATATATAAAGCTGAAGAGTTTGTTTGTTTGTTTGTTTGAACGCGCTCATCTCGGGAACTACTGGCATGATTTGAAAAAATCTTCCAGTATTAGATAGCCCATTTATCGAGGAAGGCTAGAGGCTATATTATCACGCTAAGACCTACAGGAGCGAAGCACTAATAGAGAATGTTACAAAAACGGTTGAAAATTATCACGCTACATAATTTTGTTCTAGCAGTTCACATGCTAACGCGCGTTTTTACATGTAGTCGATAGCGCGCGTTAGCAAAACGCGCGTTAAGCGATCCTCAACTGAACATGGCTTAGAAGTGCACTTTTTCATTTTAAAAGCTCCTTTTTTTAGGGAGCTGTGATTTTTTATTGGACTGTAAAGGAGAGATATTCCGATTAAATATGAAACAAAACATCCGTCAAATAGCACACAGTTCTGAAAAGGTGTCTGCTGTCCACTAGGCGGAGTAGAATCATTTTGGCAGCCCCATAGATAAAAAAAAAACCTCTCGACTGCTAAGGTAGCCCCCCCCCCCCTCCCGGAATTTTGTGGGTAGAAAACGTGCATATATAACGCTTCGGCATGAATGGACCGGCTCGACCGGAGTGAAACCACGGTCTCACAGAAAACCGGTGTTCAATAGCGCTGGCACTGTGTTTCACCGAGTGAGTGAGGATACCGGAGGCCCATACCCCAACCTCTCCCCACATCCCTTTCCCCATCCCCTCACCACATCCCGTTCCCCATCCCCTCCCCACATCCCTTTCCCTATCCCCATCCCCCAAAGGTCGGCAACGCACTTGTACCGCCTCTGGTGTTACGGGTGTCTATGGGCGGCGGTAATCGCTTACCATCAGGTTATACGTCTGCTAGTTTGCCACCTATACAACAAAAAAAAAAGACAGTGTTCTTCCCATACATGTCCTTCGTCTCCCCATGGAGGGTAAGAAGTGAAGAGCATGCCCCGCGTTACAAAAAGGTACATGTTTGTATTATAAACAAACTAACTGACCCACGCGGTTTTTTCTGGGTCGAGAGACCCAGTGAAGAGATTCAATCAAGCTCTGCTCTATTGGCTTAAGTAAAAAGTTCTTATCCGATCTTAGGTACGCCAGCAAAGCAAATATTACAAAAACGTGAAGATCGGTCAGATAGTTTCGGAGTTTACAACGTGACACGAGAATTATGTATTATAGATTGTAATTTTTCATAGATCTTCAGAATTCGTGTGTCAATAAGGAAGCCAAAACACTTTTTAACAATTCTATTTCATAGCGAAAGAAGAGTTAGATTTATGTCTACCCAAGCTTAAATCTAATATAATCAAGTCAGAAATCTCCATCCCAGAAGGATTAACACATTTAATTAAGTTTGTATTGTATTTTTTTGCTGCGAACACGGCAGCGGTACAACAGTTGAACAGTTAAGAAGCTTAAGAGATTTTCTGCATAGCTACTGGCGAGAGAAAAAAGAAATATCTGGTTTAACGTTTAATATTTGCAGATAAAGTTTTTTTTTTCAGAATTTTAATCCGCGATCGTTTAAAAAATTGGTTATTTTATACTTAAAGCAAGTTAAATTAAATTATTTTGTTTCAAATATATATTCACTTCTGTACTATGTATCATTAGCAGAGATAAAGAATAAAAAATATTTCGTGTACAACAGATGATAAAGTATTATATATTCATTTTATTTAGAGATAAAGTATTATTTTTTGTTTCCCGTGCTATCGAATATCGAAAATAGGAATCATCTTCGACACTATCTCAAACAAATAGCTTTAGTTTATTTCCAATAGTTCCATGTAGCCAGATCCTTAAGTGATTGCCGTTCTATCTATAAATCATTTTTCAACCAGGCTCTAAGTATTGCCCTAATTAATCATGACAAATATCAATATACTCGACCATATACCTACTAGTGCCTGGTCGTTTCTGCAAAGGACCGCAAAATCTACATTACCCTAATTAGCTACAAGCTGTATCGTGTTTTTTGAAGCGTGTCACATGACCAATAACGTCAATGCATTTGCAGGTAGGATTCAATTAACCACTGTAGGTGTAATTTCGACAATAATTAGTAACATAGCTATAGAAATAAATAAATTGAGATTTATAGTTATTTTTTTAAATTATATGAGTAAACATATACGGCACTTATATATAAACAGAATTGACTTGCTGTCTGTCAACCTGTCTGTTTCTTTGGTCTAATCTCTGTAACGGCTGGACCAATTTTGACGGTATTTTTACTGGCTAATGTTACAATGAGTAACTTAGCCTACTTTTATTTAAAAGAAAAAAATAGTGCTAAAGTAATACCAATGAAATAATGAACAATATAAGATTCAAAAGCAACAAAACTCGCAGGGAATAGCCTCGTAACGTAGCATCCTATTACTATTAAAATACTACCAATGTAGGTTACATATTTCTCGTATTCCTGTGAGATCTCTGTTAAGCTTAAACACTATTAGTGGAATTGATTCATCGATACAAGCATTTAAGCTTAGCTAGAGCTTGGTAGGGTTTGAAACTTCGTACTTTATTGCAAGGCCAATGGCTTAGAAATGAAGCTTCCGACGTTATTCATCTGTAACTAGCCAATCCCAGCAGCTTCACCTACAATTGTGATCACTGCTCTAGTTCTAAGATTAGTAGCTTGGTGTTTTATTCTGTGTGTAATACATATTATTTATTAGTATGTACAACAAAGGGTTCGTCGCTCAGTGGTACCTACGTAATACCGGTCTATGACGGGTGACTATTCTTAACATTTAGACCCCTTCGTATATAACATTTTGGGCAATCGTTACATATAGTTGGAAAAAATAGTTAAAATTTTTGACGAACTTTCAATACATGTATGTAGTACAAGCTGATAATAGTTTTAAACATATATTCTCATTATTGTACACGCATAGACACATTCATACATACACTGTAGGTACACACAAACACACACACACACACACACACACAGTCACAAGTCGCTTTGCGTAAATTCAGCTGTAGCTCCATTGTATAGTCGACTTCAAACAAACTTTGGGAAAAAAGACTCAGATGAATTTTATTAGTATGTAAAACAAAACAAAACAGCAATATACTAGTATAACAATACATTAAGAATTTGAAATGACAAACATCCTGACAATGAAAACTATTGTGGAGAGTTCCCAATTCATTCAATATTAAAGTGTTTGATCTTAACTTATTTCACAAATGCTTTGTTAAATTTCCTTTCATTGTTATAATGAAGAGAAGATAATCAATCTTTACAATAGTCTTTATTAAAATTAGACGTCTTGATGACTATATTTAGGATTGTATGTTTATTGTGTTATATCTACCTATATTGCTTCATTTCTTGTGGGAAACATTATTAAATTTAGCGTAATTTTGTCCTGCACCAAGTGGGGCCAATAATATATAATCATTACTTCAAAAATGTATATACAGGGTAAAGGTAATATTTAAAATTTTGTAAATTAAGGTGTACATGATCTGTAAGGAGGAATGCTTACCATAGCTTGAATATACTATATATAATATAGCTCTGGGATAAAAACACTCAAATATTAACCACCGAATTTCCCAAATTTCGTTGAGATCGATACAACAGATTATTAATAATAAAAATAGTAAAGTTGGTGGTCTACTATTTTTTATATTTTTAAATATGTATTGTATTTTCCTTTTTAAATATTTAAAATGTAACCAATATTTTTGTAAAATAATAAAGATAATAATAATAATGTTTATTACTATAAATAGTACAACATTACATATTGTCAAAGTAAGTCCAATGGGCAGAAATAAATAAATAAATATTTGGGACATCTAACACACAACGCCATCTAGTCCCAAGCTAAGCAGAGCTTGTGTTATGGGTACCAGACAACTGATATAAATACATATTATACTTCTTTTTTGTAAATACAAACACCCAAATTCCGAAACGAATATTTGTAGATCATACAAACATTTGGTCCTACCCGGGAATCGAACCAGAGACCTCATGATCAGCAGTCGCACGCGCCAACCGCGAGACCAACGAGGCAGTCAAATATACATAAAAAACAAACTGAGCAATATGTTTGACAATGCACATAGTTATAATTTATAACAATAATAATTGCCGGCAAACATGATGAAGACAACGAGATGAAGATAAGCAGCTGGTGTAACTCGACTCGATAAAGTGCGAAACGAGCAGATCAGAGGAAGTTTCAAGGCCCATAGCAGAAAAACTCACCGAAAGCCGCCTGCGATGGTTCGGTCATGTCATGAGACGCCCTGAAGACCATGTCGTGAAACGAGCCCTAGCGAGACCAAATGTAAGGAAAGGTAGAGGGCGCCCACTAGCCACCTGGTGTTCCACGGTGACCAAGGACTTAGAGCTTGCCCAAACAAATGTTTCGACAACTCAGGGTAGATTATCCTGGCGCCGCAGAACGAGGAGAGCCGACCCCAAATAATGGGAAAAGGCTAGGACAAAGAAGAAGAATAATTAAACATACAATTTTATTGTTGTTCAATAGTAAATTCGTATTCGTCAAGCTCGTATTTTGAGAGCCTGCTTCACCCTGAAAGCGTAATAGATAGACATAAAATTAGAATGGAATATAAATGCCATCAAAACCCTTGGATTAAAGTCAAATACCGTAAAGGTAGACTGTCAACCTTACCATTGATCCAAGTAATGCAATCAATGGTACTTTAATAGCTAAAGTTGGTATTTGTGTTAGACAAACCCGTGACTGATGACTTCAGCTTAAGATTCGGTCCACACAATTTACCGACGCGCCGTACAAATTTGTCTTCGCAACAGTTTGAAACAGCTGTCTGAAATTGATCATGAAATGTTGGTTATAAGATTTTGGGACTAGCATAGGGACCGTTATTAAATTGATATGTTTTGTTAAAAATTCTAAATGTTGAAGGGTAGGGGTTGAAAAGTTTTTCTAGAAATTTTATATTTTTACGTAAACATAATTAAATGTTACTGGTTTAACATGCGTCTCCGTCCGCGTGTATATGGGTGAACGCGGCAAAAGGTAGCCTATGTTAATTCGATGAGAACATAACTTTCTATTTGTGAAATAATTTGGATAATCGATTTAGTGCTTTAGTGACTAACAGACAAACTCACATTCACATTTACAATATTATTACTTGTTGCTGGTTTTACACTACACTATACAACAGTTTTTGAGATAAAAAGTAGCCTACGTCCTATTCCAAACTATAATCTATCCCTGTCATCATGTATAATATCATCCAAATCTGTTCAGTGGTTTTGGCGTGACAGAGTAACAAACATTGATTCTCGGAAATTTTTGTATTCACATTATTGGTGGGTTTAGGATGGAACGAATTTAGTCGTAAGCTTTTTGTTTTATAAATAAAAATATATCATCACATTAAGAATTATTCATGTATCACGGAGGGTTTCTAAACCTAGAGATAAAGAACACCCACACTTGAGACAAACATTTGTAGATTAATTTACATTTGCCGCTTACTAATTATTTAATGATCCTACTAATATTATAAATGCGAAAGTTTGTAAGGACGGATGGACGTTTGGATGGATGTTTGTTACTCTTTCACGCAAAAACTACTGAACGGATTTGGATGAAACTTTACAGTAATATAGCTTATACATCAGAATAACACATAGGCTACTATTTGCCGCGATAACCGACATATACGCGGGCGGAGCCGCGGGCAACAACTAGTCACTAATATTATAAAGGCGAAAGTTTGTGAGTGTGTATATTTGTTACTTCTTCACGCAAAAAGTAATGAATGGATTTGTATGAAACTTTACAGTTATATAGCTTATACATTAGAATAGCACATAGGCTACTATTTGCCGCTATAACTGTAATACACGCGGGTGGAGAGAGCCGCGGGCAACAGTTAGTAGTTCATAAATTGGCTTATCGAAATTTAGGAATTGTTTAATACCAATCTCACGCTGAAGTAGTTTTTTTTTAAATATATGTCATACTTAATAAAACATTTCTACAATCGAATTTTGATATTGGCAAAGGTAAAAACAATTATCAAATTGCCATATCTTTTAGTTAAATATTTGTAGGGTTTCATCTTTGCTGATTCCATGAAACGTTGAACTTTTTGAAAGATCTCAAGTTACTTGAAAATTTATCTCTATCATATTCGATTCTTTTTAGATTTACTGCCTTGGTAGGATATTTAACTAGGTACGACATAATTTTTTCTTCCAGTTAATGGATATCTGAATGTATTTTCTACAATAAATATTATGTGATTACTTTTACCCGACTACAACGAAGCTAAAAGGAAAGGTAATTTTTGAGAGTGTATGTATTTCTGTATGTTCAACCATTTCTCTTAAACTACTGAACCGATTTAAAGAATGAGATGTTATATATATATATATATTTCTAATAATGGCTCAGGTGACATAGGAAATAGAAATTCTCAAAAAAAATGGTTGTCCGTAAGTCGGTTTACGGACGATAGTTTTACATGACAACGTCATAACATAACATGTATGAAATGATAGATCAACGTTATGGGAACAATGAGTATAATAGGACAATGAGTAATTATTTTTCGAATATCCATCAATTTATTAGTAGTTGTCACGTCAAAATAAAAATTGTACTTGAATTTTAGTTTTGTAATGTAAATGCCATGTATATCTTAAAGTTTCAGAATATTTACTTTAAAAACAAAAGGGCAAATAGTACAGTATATTGACATAAAATTTAACATTTCTCAAATGACAAAATCTGACATTTTCAATATATTCATTTAAATAAAAAAGATTTTTTTATAAAAGGATTCATCGTAGTCAGCCTACGGTTTCTCTTCATCTGGGGTTTATTACCCTTTATAATCTGTTGGGACAAACCGAAGCGTGAATATGAGAACAAGTTATTTAATGTATCTTGTGGGACCGTAAAATATTATGTCCGAATGCTTGACGTGGTAATGTGTTTTATTATAATACTATAGATTCTATTATCTTAAATATTCATTTTCTTTAAGTTTATTTGGGATATAACTTTGTTCAATTTGTATAAATCTTGTTATATCTGTTTTTTTTGTTTATAATCTTTCAATGCCTTTAAGTCAGAAGTTACCAGCGTGTTACCACCCGTTCTCTAAGTACGCTCTTTTTTTTAAAGTTTGGAAATTATATCGATCTGAAGCGTTAATTCCATTATGTCTACCTAGGTGATTCGACATAACTGGAGGCTCTTGTTTACCCTATCATCGATTCACCCAGATGAATATAATGAACATTTTTAATCAGATTGTGTACTTTTATCACCCATATGAAGTCCGATACTAAGAACTTTAGAATTTACAGATCGATTAATATTTTGTTTTAAACTTTCATGGTCAGTAACATTAAAATAGGAATCTGCGGGATTGCTACCATGTACCTTTTTGTTTGTGAGTATCCGATATAGTGGTACCGGGGACGATCGTAATAAAAGACTACGAAAGAGGGTAGACCGATATGTCTGCCAATAACAGCCCACCCGCAAGATCTTCAGTTACTCCGTTATCATGGCGCTTGCAACAGCGCCGAAATATCGGATACTCACAAACAAAAAGGTACATGGTAGCAATCCCGCAGATTCCTATTTTAACAATTAATATTTAATATTCATGGGCCTCAGACCCACAAGAAATGAAGAACTGATTTAAATAACGATTAGTTAGTAGATTAAAATCAATTAAAATACGAAAGGAGCTAAAATATTATGTTATTTTAATACCGTAAGCAATAATTGTTTCGCAATTGGATGTTTGAATCAAAAATTCTCCTGATAAACGCCCAATTTTGAAGCAAAACTTATAAAATCTATTGAAGTTATGACATGAATGTTTTGCCAGGTGTACATACGAAATGATGTCATTAACTGTAATATAAAAAAATTAAAGTTAATGCATGTTAAATAATAATGCTGCTGGATGTTAAATACAATAAAATAAACTGGTCCGGCACCACAAAAACTGTTTCTGTTATAAGTGCAAAAACTTACTAGGAGTATTCCCAATCACCCCAGCGATAAATAAAGTAATGATAAAATATACATAAAAGTGTAGCAGCCAATATTTTAGACTCGGTACCAATATGTCTACCCATTTCACGCTATAAACATCTTTACCTGTGTCAAAATAGGTCACGGTTCAAAGGAATTTCTCCAAAACGATTGCTTGTCATCCGAAATATTGAGATAAATAAGATTTGAGAACAATTCTTGATAGAAAGGATAAAAACGAATCACAAATCAATTTCTGTAAATAATACTATAGTAGGGAAGCTGAGCAATAACAATTTGGGAGTAATTTCTTTTTCTATTCTATATAAATATTTTATAAACATTATTATGTACCTGGGTTTTGGGTATAGAGCGCGATTCTTGGAAATTGGCTAACGTAGACTACAAAGGTTTAAATCACTTGGGAAATCATTTATGCGTTGTCGATCCTATAAAAACAGATTTTATTCTCTATTATTGCATAGTTGTTAAATCTGAGACTAGGATACTAGCTGAGTCGTGCCTACTTCGTTGGGCGTATTTTTTGTTTGGGCCTGCCAATGTGATTCTACTCTGCCTAATGGAAAGCCTATGCAGAATTCAAAAGTGGTAGTCACCATACTCATTGCGAATGCAGACAATGCAACAATGCAGCATGGTAATCCACACTGTGGCGGTCTAGTGCGATGCTTCTGCATCATTGGGCCTCCGGTCTCGCACGCACCAACGAAACAAGAGAACACAAACGCTTTCATTTTACATTGATTTTCTTTGCGAGGGTAGTACAGCCCCCTTTTTTATTTTTTAACCGCTGACGCAAAAAGAGGTGTGTTATAAATTAGACGTCGATTTATGTCTGTCTGTGTGTGTGTCTGTCAGTAGCATCGTAGCTTAAACACATGGACCGATTTTGATACGGTTTTTTTCATTTGAAAGCTAGTTTCCTTGTGGTGGTTCTTAGCTATGTTTGGTTAATATCCGTCCAGTAGTGTAAGAGACTCAGCGTCCCCACGCTGACCGAGTGAGCGTTGGGACTGGCAAGACTACGTTGTGGCTACGTAATCTTGCCGTTGGATGTTTTTAAGCCCCCCAAAGGCCTCACAACTAAGCTTCACGACTGTTATCTTATGATAGGTATCGACTGCTTTACGTGACCTCCGAATCACGGATACGCTCTGGGTAACATGCCACTAGCGGTCACCCATCCAGGTACCCACCGCGCCGTCTCGGTGCAACTGGGCTATGAGCGTCTCTTACTGGGCTATTAACACCTCTCTTTTTTATGTACTTACCGTACCGTATGTACTTCTCTAAGCATATTGATTTGTATTTCATTACTACATTAAAACACATTAGACACAAATGTACGTAGGCGTATGATCTCGCTTATCGGACATTTATTACACTATTACACTAAGGCCAGTCAAATAGATTAATCCTAGACAGGCGCTACCTATTGTACCAATCATAATTAGTTTGCTTTCTAGGATGGTTAGTCAATATGGTTTGTTAATATTGATATCAAGCTAATTTGTACCTAATTGTGTAAACGTAAGTACGTTTTTTTTTTTATTTATTTATTCAAAATCATATACACATTCTACATGCTCAAGTCTGCCAAACTATAAGACAGTTTGTCGGCAGAAGTTCTCGCTTAAATCTACATAATATAGTGTATTGAGACACAAAATTGGTTTTAATTTAAAAAACTGTACCAAGAACATTGGTTAACCATGTCTACAAAGCCAGTTACGGGTAAAAAGTAAACAAAGAGAGAATATCACCCATTAGTTAGGGACATAACGAAAGGTAATATTTGTGAAGTTCATTTTTAAAGTAATTTTTTGAATGTTTTGAATATACCCTTTTTATTAGATCTGAAGGCAATTCATTTAATAAAAATGGTACTACATATCTCCTTGTTCGTTTACCATAGTAATTCTTAATTTTCGGAACCACAAATTTCCTCTTTTTGGCTAAACGGATTTATTTATACGCCGTTGAAGACTACGAATTGATAAAATCTTATTCAATAAAATAATTACGACTGTGAGAAAACAAAAAAATACAACTGATTGGTTATACATTCATGAAAGAAAAGGACAGCACGGAGGACATTTTAAGTGCTGCTACTAAGTAAAATCAGAGCCTCAAAGAGCTTTGACAAAATGGAACAATTTCCTCTTTGTTACAAATCCTTGTTTGTAAGATGTTGCGACAATCTGTAAGCGGTGTTCTTGAGCCATTTTCAAATGAACAGTTTCAACGTAAACTACAGTGTGCGTGTCATAAGCTTACACTGTGTACTTCTTTATATTTTTCTGACTTCATAACTCTTAAATGGATGAATCTATTTTATTTAAGTTTTTAATCATTGCTTGATCTAGAGTGTCTTAGTTAGAGTTCAAGAAATTCTTTATATGTTTGATAAACTGTTTCCGTTTTTGGCCATCGATTGATAAACTGATCTTAGTAAAAACATGACTATTCAGCACAGTGTGCCACAATAGACATTGCCTATTCACCACATATATTGAAACCATACGAATAATAATAAGTAACTCTATCTGATACGCTTTAATGCTTTAAGCGCTGTATCGATTTCCATGAAATTTGCCATGAAGATAGTTTGACTCTTGGGAACATAGGTTACTTTTTTAACGGGATAACCTACATACACGCGGGTGGAGCACGAACAAAAGCTATTATGCATTATAAGTTAACCAGCGTTACTTTATGACACTACTTACTGGTGATGAGCGTAAACACGGTTGAAATCTTTAGGTTTTCAAAATAACAAAATATATTAATATTCATGGATGTTTTAATCAATTACCAGAAGCCCAAAAGGGTAAACGAGAAATTTTTGTTCATAATCTTCTTTAATGGTTGTAAAACGTTATGTTGAGTTTTTTTCATTACTGTCGGTTACGCAATCATTGTCGTCCATGTTGGATACTTTGTGAACAAATTCATGAATTATAAATGATATTTGACAGTGTTTAAAATATCTTTAACCTGTATATGAAATGTGTTTCATTTATTTATTACTGGCGGTTGGCGTGTGCGACTGCTGATCATGAGGTCTCGGGTACGATTCCCGGGTCGAACCAAATGTTTGTATGATCTACAAATATTTGTTTCGGCGTTTGGGTGTTTTCTATGTATAATACGTATGTATTTAAAAAAAAGTATATTTGTATTTATATCACTTGTCTAGTACCCATAACACAAGCTCTGCTTAGCTCGGGACTGGATGGCTTTGTGTGTTAGATGTCCGAAATATTTTTTATTTTATTTATTTTTAATAATCAACTTTATACTGGTATAAATCTGAGGAACAAAATTTTTCATAGTAAAATCTGTGTATCTTGAAATTCAATTTTCGGGCCTAAGAACTAAAACTAGAATAATGAAGTAGAATAGTTAATTTGATGTTTCAGTAATAAAACAGCTATGTTGTATTATTGTAAAACTCTTAAAGTTTGCAGTGATATAGACGTAAAGACATATGGGTATTGTGACTGGTTAATCTTTCTCAAATACAACTATGTTTGATGGATAAGCAGATTATCAGGTGCTTAAAATTAGCCCTAAGCATAGTATGGAAACTTTAAAAAGCAAACACTTTGTATATTACCTAGAACACATATCGGGCGTTAGCCTAGTTAAACGGTTATCTTTTAGGTATCATAATTGATTTCGTCAATGTAATAAATAAAAAGTATTACTAATCAAAAACTGATAAAAATACATAATTATAACAAAACGTGCAAGAAAAATCAATTAATCTGATATGAGAATAAATCTGGTTAAATCACAACCTAGCGGGCTTAATCCAATTGAGTGTAAGTCCTTTATCCCAACAAATGTTTTTTTAGATGTAAAGTTTTAGAATAGCAAAGCTCTTTAAGCACAGGAACTCAAAGTATTTTTTTCGTAGAAAAATCCTCTGGAAATTACCGACTTCATTCGGTAATTTGAATTAAAATAACATAACAATCGTGTTCCGGTAATTAAAAGCACATAGAAACTAAAACCAGGCAATTCATATGATTGAAACTTAACTGTATCTACTAAATATAAAATTGTTTTTAAATTCTGGATAATTCCACGCGTAATCGCAACCCTGGTGTAAATTATGTTTGAGATTTTTATTTATATCAATATTATATTTACTATGGTAATGTACATCTAAAGTCTTTGAAGAAATAAACTATATTTACTCAACTAATATAACAACACACTACAAAAACGGTGACAATCCTTTGTCAAAAGCTAAATCTTCCCTTTCAGTCGAAACACGTGTATATTTGATGTCAATATGGCACCTTGAAAACTCTTACAATAATCCCTTACAAAAAAGCGTGCCAGATTTTGTGAATACAAAAGAATTCAACTTTTCTTTTTTTCCAGGTATCACAATGGAAATTGCGCCGGAATGCCAGTTCGACGCTTTCGTACTAAAAGTTAACGCGACTTGAAAAATATGAAACATGAAAGAAGAACTGATTTTAGAAACAGACAACTTTACTATAGACCTAGCTGATTTGTCAACATCAATGTATCTAACTGATGTATACGTAAATCGAACAATTGAAGTGAACGAAACGACAAACGATTTAGTATACTCGAACCAATTCGAAGACGAACCGTTCATAGTATTTTTAGTGATACTAAAATGTCTTATAATGCTGTTCATAATTTTAGCAGCGATTTTTGGCAACTTGCTAGTGATAGTGTCAGTGATGAGACACAGAAAACTAAGAGTGATTACAAACTATTTTGTGGTGTCATTGGCCCTGGCTGATATGTTGGTGGCAATTTGGGCCATGTGTTTTAACTTCAGTGTTGAACTTACGAATGGTGAATGGTTATTTGGTTACTTTATGTGTGACGTTTGGAACTCTCTAGACGTGTACTTTTCATCAGCGTCAATATTGCACTTGTGTTGCATCAGTGTTGATAGGTATTACGCTATTGTCCAACCTCTGGATTATCCGTTGATAATGACTACTGCCAAGCTTGGGATAATGTTGGCCGTAGTATGGAGCTGTCCGGCTTTGGTCTCATTTTTGCCGATCTTCATGGGTTGGTACACGACTGAAGATCATCTGAACTTTAGAAAGAGATTCCCAAATGTGTGCAGTTTTACTGTAAACAAAGTGTACGCGGTGGTGTCAAGTAGTGTTAGTTTTTGGATTCCTGGAGTCATCATGCTTTACATGTACTACAGGATCTATATGGAAGCTGATCGTCAGGAGAGGATGTTATACAGGTGAGAAATTATTATAAATTTCTTTCCTTCTTACTAATTTAAAAGGATAACTCGCACACTAAACCTGTGTCACTGGGGACTTTACAAACATACATGAAACCAACACAAAGTTTTTTTTACACAAAGTACACCCTAACTAAACGGACTTTTTGTTCACTAACCTTGAAATTATAACTAACTGTATGAATATACGAGTCATCATCAATGTTCGTTAATGCCTATTTTTTTAATTCGCATCTTAGAAGTTAAAAAATCATAAATCAAATCAAATCATCACGAGAACCAGTCCAGTCGTTTGAGCGTAGTTCAGTGATACACACTCACAGAAGAATTATATATATAAAGATAATTATATTTAAATACAAGAATTGCTCATTTAAAGGTATTAGATAAAGTGTTTTGACCGTGGAAGAGCCACGCTTTGACATGAATGGGCTGGCTCGACCGGAGTGATACCACGGCCTCATAGAAAACCGGTGTGAAATAGTGCTTGCTCTGTGTTTCACCGAGTGAGTGAAGATACCGGAGGCCGATAACCCAAACCCCCTCCCCCTATCTCCCTTCCCTATTCCCCAAAGGCCGGCAACGCACTTGTGACGCCTCTGGTGTTTGCAGGTATCCATGGGCGGCGGTAATCGCTTACCATCAGGCGATACGTCTGCTGGTTTGCCCGTCTATTACATAAAAAAAAAGTTTAATTTAATCTAAAGTTTTTTTTATTAATGGTCCATTATATAAGATGCGAAACT
This sequence comes from Spilosoma lubricipeda, assembly GCA_905220595.1. NCBI lineage: Eukaryota > Metazoa > Arthropoda > Insecta > Lepidoptera > Erebidae > Spilosoma > Spilosoma lubricipeda. The sequence goes on from HG992296.1 coordinate 3,788,149, forward strand.
TATATGTTACCTGTTTCGTATTTAGAAACACTGATATTCTTTCTATACGTAAATTTAAAGTTTGCAACTTTCTCACCGAAAATCGGATTTAACAACTTTAGAATGGTTATCCGAAACTTTGTTATTAGGTGAACCCTTTCAAAAGATAAACGATTTGTTTTATGCGTTGGGATTATTTTACAAATCACTTTAATGGAACTAACTTTCAAATCATTTATCAATTGATTGGTAGGTGATTTGTATTGTATTTAATTTTGTTTTTATTAATCATGTATGAAATTATATTACTTTCTTTTGTTTTACACTCAACGTTATTAAGCCTCAAACTAACCAGATCTTGCATTATGACATCTAGTCTGTCGTATGTGAAAAAAAAATTTTGTTTAAAGTTCTTCTCTCTACTATTGTTAATTTAAAAAAAGGTAGCCTATTGAAGACGATTTACAAGTTGTCATAACTTATCCCTACCTTTTTCTATACTAGATCGTGGTCGGTTTGTGTAGGAGCGACTACCATTAAGCCTGCAGCTGTCAGAACCATTATATTCTACGACACCCACCTCTTTCGAGTAAATTGGAATATTGAATAAATTAAATGGGCCGTTGTTTATATTAAAATAACAGCAAACGAATAGCTAATTTCATAATTGAAGCAATAAATTAATATTTAATTCATTCAGTGATTTACTTCCTTACAATCCTTGAAAGGAAGTCTACACAAAATTTAAGTTTATTTATTTACGTTTAGCATTCAAATGTCAATTTCATTTCTTTCCTTGCGTCTCTCATTTATATTTTCAACACTTTACAAATTTAGTTTGCTTGAAATAAATTTTGTATAATCTAATTATGTTTAATCTTAATTAAGTAAAAGGAAGTTATTTAAGATGTATTTATTTAGCTTTCGCCAATGAACTATTTAGTGTGTGGGTTTATACTTAAAATTGCGTGGTCGTAGGTACTTACTACTGCCACGCAATATTAAGTATAAACGTCTACGCCTACGCAGTTTGAACAATCATTTTTTTTTTAATTTAGTTTATACCAATTATTAACAGATATATCTTTCAAAGTCTTTCGAGGCTCTATTACCTCTAACCGGTTATAAATTTAGTTCTTTTTATGACCTAGCACCGAATGAGCAAAGGTTACTTTGTAGTATGTGAAATTCTGAAGTGTTAAGTAGGTACGTATTGGCATAGCATGGCATAAAACTTACCCGATAAAATCGAACCCAGGACATCACGTCATCATGATTTATGTAACAGTAAAAATGTGTATCATAAAGCTATTTCTACTAAAAGGATCATAAACAAAGTTTCATCAATTTGTCTAACTTTGTCCGCCTAACACCTGTAGTTTCGAAGTCCTTTTCTAATTGGGACGTGTCTGGCAGAAACTATAAGAATAACTTTAGTGCTAGGAGACCTATATCAAATAATAAAACTAACGATAGGTAAATTTTAGTATATGTTTTTATGATTATATAATGATATGACAATAAATGATTGGGGACAAATGATTAAAAGATAGTAGAGCCACGCTTAATTTAACACGAACAGCTGGCTCGACCCGGGTGGTACTACCCTCGCACAGAAAATCAATGTAAAGTGACAGCAACCGTGCTGTCGTGTTCGTTGGTGAGTGCGAGACTGGAGGCCATATGATGCAGAAGCATCACTAGCCCACCATGGTGTAGGTCACCATGCTGCATTGTTGCACTGTCTGCATTCGCAGTATGGTAACCACCAATCTTGGATTCTGTTTATGCTTTCCATCAGGCAGAGTAGAGTCATTTTGGCAGGGCTAAACATAAAAAAAGAAAAAATATGGGTTCATTCTCAGAGGAGCCATTGGTTAGATCCATGATCGATCTAAGCAGAATACTTTTTCTCAATAAGCCCCATTATTTACTTAAACTCAAACATAGACCTAATTAGAATCTTTTTTATATAACACAATAGTTGCTAGAAAAAACATAATATCGCTAAAACAAGAGAACATGATTATTTTGAGTTCCTCACACTTACCGTATACAGAATTGTCCACAGAGTCACAAGGGTGCAGTCATTTTTTAATTCCCCTCCCCCCCTCTCCTCGTAATTTTAGTGAAAGGGATTTAGGTCTCTGATAATTAGGTATCTGACTACGGCGTACTTTGGCGGACTTACTGCTCAAGGGATTCTCTACCACCCAACCTTTGGGTCATGTAGAAATTTTGTAAAATTAGGTGCATTATGGTGAAAGTCTGAGGTTCTAATTTTCTTTCTTTCTTAAAAGAAAATGTACAACATTGATCTCTTAGTGAGTAGACTGAAGTGATTGAAATGAAAGTTAAGAAATTCACCTCAGACAATATCGTCCATATTCAATGGTAATTTTAACGAAATGAAATGGGATGAAATTATATTTATTGTAAGTAAATCGTTACAGATATTATTACACGTCGTACTTTACTGCTAGAAGAGGCCGGCATTTCCTACTCCTACGACTCACTCTGGGAAGAAATGCCAAAACAAAACACAGAGATGTCCTTTTTTTAAGTCCGAGGACATTGACTACAAAACAAAAATCTATGCGAGTATAGTATAGGATCTGGGTTAGCCTTTTGAAGAAAGGACCATAGTTTTAAGTCGGCCTGTCCATACAGACGGCATACGAGCCCCAGCCATCGTGTTACGACCCGAAGCGCGACACTACCGCCAGTAGGACATTTGCGCAGGCCGGGTAAACACTCAAAACCACCAGAAAGATACTAGATATGAACTAATATTACAAGCCTAGACTATACTCACATTTACATATAGAAAGGAATTCACTTGATATAAAAACAACAAACAATTAAAATAGAAATATCTATCACTTTCACACAAAATACGTAGGTGAGTGCTGGAGTGAGAATCATCAATCCCAAGCAAATTTGTCATCCAAATAATCCAAAACTCTGTAATAAGCCTTTTCACATAGTTTCTGCATGTAGGATGATATATAGTAAATTTCTAAACAATTGTATCCTTAGAAACAAGGTTTTTGAAAGCTAGACACAGAACAAATGATCATGTTCACAAAATTATTTGACCCAGATGGAAATAAAACCTGCGGCTTTGTAGTCAGGAACAAAAACAACCAGACCAATATGCCCGTCAAATATGTAATATTGTTGTTGAACGGACGTAACGGCAAAGTCCTACATACAATCCCTTTGTTTCAATCTCTGTGAACTGATTTGAAAACCCGAGACCCAATTTGCCGTACATAACGACATCAAAAGATCGCTTTATTCGGTGGTTTTGGCTTCCCTACTGTGAAAAACGTAAAACGAAAGGTTTTTGTAATACTATGTAGATTTACCGCCAGGTAAATGAATTCTTATGAATTCTCTAAAAGGCACTCATAGTCCAGTTACACTCGGTGATTAGAACCAATCACCGAGGGTAAGCAACAATGCCGCGCTCAAAACCTGGATTGGTGTTTCCGTGATTTGGAGGTCACATTAAGCAGTCGGTCCCGGTTGTTATCATAGGACAACAATTGTGAAGCTTAGTTGGAGGTATTTGGGCTTCTTCTAAACATCCAACGGTAAGATTTACGTAGCAACAACGTTGTCTTGCCCGTCCCCAACCCGCGCTCGGCCAGCGTGGGCACATATGGCCTTAACCCTCTCCTGAGAGGAGACACGAGCCCAGCAGTGGGACGTTATGAGTTGTTGATGAAATTAATCCTTAATTGTCCGATATATTGAACTATAATGTGAAACTAGATTTTACCCACTTAGACTTTCCAAAAAACCTATATACTAATGCCTATAACAGGCCATTACTCTTCCAAAACTAATTTAAATCACTTATATTTTTAAATCCAAACACCATGTTTACGTAATAGCAGAATAAAGTTTGTCCATTTACCCTTGCCGTCCACCTTCGCCGTGACCGGCGAAATGGGAGTTGTTGCCGAAAAACATCAATTCAATTTAAGTCCACAGGCCTCACTAAATTTGAAGTCTCTCCGACCCTTTTATAGGTAGTAGGTACGGTCTACGAAATATGTTGGAATATATATGCAAGTTAAGGGTCCTTTTTTGTTTTGAGCGATTAGTTTTAAGTATGATATTTACTCACGATTTTTATTCTCGAACTAGCTGAACCCCGCAGTGTTACCCACGGTTATTGTAGTATCGCGGGTAAACGCGACAAAGCTAGTCTAAAAAAGTAGACCTTAGATCTACGTCTACCTTAGATCATCAGCTATGTTCCAGTGAAAGTCCCGTCAAAATCCACCGTACAGTCAAAATGTACCGCGTATACATATGCGTTTATTAAAAAGCGGTTATATTAATATTACAAACATACACTCCAATTTTATTTATTATACAAACAAATAATTAAAGTTCAGTGTTTAGATTAGCAGTCGCATTAAAACATTTTTTTTAATAATTTTTTTTAGTCTCAGTTTCTAGAGAAAGAATATATTTGTATGTTTCTAAACACATGCTTATTATATGTAGATCGTGTTCTTCATACAGTATTTGTCGTGCGCAGAAATAGAACTCACGTCCTCTGCCTTTCGATCACTATCCACTGGAATATCACGTAAACAAACTAAAACAAGTAATATAAGATTATCTGGATCACCAAAATAGTCACTATGCAACAACAATTTATCGAATAATCACAAATTTTAACATAACACATGGAAAGCACCAGCTTTCAAATAAAAAAGAATCACCAAAATCGGTTCACCCAGTCGAAAGTTATGAGGTAACAAACATAAAAAAAAACAGTCGAATTGATAACCACCTCCTTTTTTGAAGTCGGTTAAAAATTAAGGCTTGGAACTTTAAATTAGCCTAAGTATTAAAATATTGCTATAGAAATATGTATAAGTATACTAGCTGTCCCGGCAAACGTCGTTTTGCCATAACTACTAATAAATTAAAAATTAATTAAAAAACATTGTCCAGCGGACAAAATTGTGAATCTAAACCATTCCCAGATCCCCTTGAACACACACAAAAAAATTCATCAAAATCGGTCCAGTCGTTTGAGAGAAGTTCAGTGACATACACACTCACAGAAGAATTATAGATAAGTATATATGTATTTGAAAACAATGCCTTTCCCAAGGGGTGCAGACTGCTGACTGTCAGGAACAGCTTAGTCTTTTAAACAGTATATTTGAAGTTAGGGTATTCACATAAGGATAATTTTGTTGTTTTTCAACAAACATATCTCAACTGTCATTAAACACTCCCAAATGCCAGCTAAAAGCAGGATTCGCAATTTAAACTAAGCACTTTTTTCGCAATATATTTTGGTTTAAACTAATTACTTGCAATAAATTTAAGAGAACAAGTAAAAGCTACCTAAATTAATGTAATTAAATGATCCCGCTGTGGTTACAAGTTAAAAATAGATGCTATTTCTTACGAGTGTCGTCACCGCAGAGAATAAATAATTACAAAAAGATCGAACTGTTTTTAGCCCTCCAATTTACTCGTAACCACATCAAGGTATTTTGTGTAGAAAATAAAATGTAATTTAGTACATTCTTGTGCAGTGATTAAGCGACCGTAAAGTCTAATTTCGCTTGCGATCTTTGCAAACGTATTGGAGTACGATTCGGACAGGTCTGATTTGGTCTGGTCCACATTATTAATTCCTTTGTGCTTCTATGTAAGTGTTTTGAGTGTGTTGAGCTCATATGTTCGAATATATATTTAGTTATAAGCAGAATACATATTTAGTAAAAATGCAGTCCCACCGCGTAATGTTCATAAATATTTGCAAGGTAGTTCAATACACACACAATTTTATGAAACGCATTGAAATATCATACGCAAGGATTGACACAGAACTGGCGTGCAAATATACTCACACTTCTAAGTAAATTATCTTAATTTATACATCATTCAACTGAGAATTGCATAATTGTACATAGAAACATAAGTTCCTATGTACAATTACAACACATGTGCACATACCGTGGGAGAGCCACGCTTCGGCATGAATGGGCCGGCTCGACCGGGGTCATACCACGGCCTCACAGAAACCGGTGTGAAATAGTGCTTGCGCTGTTTCACCGAATGAGTGAGGATACTGGAGGCCCATACTTATTCCACCTTCCCCCTATCTCCCCCTCCCCCCATCCCACAAAGGCCGGCAACGCACTTGTGACGCTTCTAGTGTTGCAGGTGTCCATGGGCGGCGGTAATCGCTTATCATCAGGCGATACGTCTGCTCGTTTGCCAGCCTATTCCATAAAAAAACACATGTATTAATGTAAAAGGTTATTCGATTAAATCCGACAACTAAAACGATCTATGCGATTGCATAAACATATTTTAGTTATCAGCCATTATTACAGTAGTTCAACTTATTATTTTATATCGAAATTAAATTTTAAAACACTGGCTGATCTCCATCATGTTACTCGCCGAATAACATCAAGCGCAGGCAACGCCGCGGGTCATAGCTAGTCTAAAACAAGTAGCTTTAGTTACTCCTTATATCATCAGCTAGTGAAAGTCCCGTCAAAGTCGGTCCACCCGTTCCAGAGATTAGCCGGAAGAGACAGACAAAAATTGTAAAATATACTATTTTGGTACTTATATGTACAGTGCACATTTTTTACCCACTAAAAAGTTGTCTAAATTTTGGAAAAAGTAATAGTCGGTAGGAGCAATGTCTGGTGAGTATGGCGGATGAGGGAGAGCTTCCAACCCCAGCTCTTGTAGCTTGGAGACTGTCTGTTGGACAGAGTGTCCAAAAAATTCAATTCAGTACAAAATGCCTTTGAAGAGTTTGTAGCCTCCCCTCCAGCTGATTTTTACAAGAAGGGCATCAATAAACTGCCAATGCGTTGGCAAAGATGCGTCGATTGCATGACTGATTACTTCGGATAACAGAAATAGAAAAGTTTGAAAAAATAAGTACTTTCACTTATTGCATACAAAACGGCAATTTCATAGGTAAAGACCTAATATTAAAATGGTGCCTCATTTTAAAAAGAAAATAAGATACTGGCACCACGGCTTTTCGTATGTACAAGTGTCACAATTCAATGCATGTACATAATGTTGTTGATTCGTCGCAATCGCTTATGAAATTTTGATGTCGAGAATTAGCTCCGCGGCTGACCTGGGTTGTAAATCGATAACGTTAAATTAAAGGTCTTAGGCGAAAATAAGTTCATCTCAAACCATATCAAGGAGTATAAGTAATATAATCCTATATCGGATAATAACTTAGCCCCTTTTCCCTGGTATGGTTTCTCTCAAGTCGTATCAGATTGCCGTTCTTTCGGTCTGTGCGAAGAAAATAATTCGATAATTTGTAGGTTTGATTTTATGATTTTATGAACACCATCATTATTTCTAAAACATAAATATATACGTACAGTATACATAGTATGTATCTGAAAAAATTAAGTATGTTATCAACAGTCTAGTTTCCATAGAGATCAGACTATGTATATATCATTTTTTAATTGTGATACATATTACATTCATATATTCTTTATGACATTAACGAATAAATAATAATTCATTTTGTTTTACTTAAAATATATATAATTATTCTGTACCTGTGTTTGTCACCTAACATCTTCTAAGCCAATTTGAATGAAATTGTGTGAATACTGTAATAAACTTTGATGCAATGTTCCTGGGTTGTTTGAAAACACATATAGTCTCAGAGTCCATATCAGCAAGTCATGTCGGATAGTAACTAAATAAATCAGTATTACAATTGTAATACACGAACCTTATGTACTTATATACTAAGACAGAGATTGAAACAGATTAGACCCATCAATAACTCCTATTTCAATACTTCTCAAAGATTCGAAACAAAAGACGCCCACAGCAATAAAAGGCAAACCTATCTACTATAATGTATTCTAGCTACCTTTTAAGATTAGAGATTTAGTTCGAGGCCTTTCTCAAAAGGACAAAAATCTTTTATCTTTTGAAAATATGACACCGAAATCTATTGATCGATCTACTTTTGATGCTTTGTAGTTTCGCCTACCTTTATAGTTATTATTATCTTTACAAGAATAGTAGCGCGATGTTTTAATGATTCAATAAATATTTTCTTTTGTAAGAAGAAATAGTTTGAAAACTCCGATAAAAAATATTTTGATAAAATTTAGGACAGTGCCTTCAGATATCCATTTGTTTTTAATGAAAATTATTGAGCAATAAAGTCCAATTTACTCGACTTAAATTGATGATTAGTTACTATCTCCCTCAAAATTTCAGGCTACGACCGCGCTTAGTAGCTGAGCGGCGATTCACTATTTCATTTGTTTTAAAATTAGCCTCCGTTAGTCATTATAACATCAGCTATCTGCCAGTTAAAGTCCAGTCCAAAATGGTCCAGCTACTCTAGAGATAGCTAATCGAAACAATGTCGTTAGATATCTAATCTATCTCTACTTTTTACATTATATTTCGTTATTGCCAAATATATTGCACACAATGGCCTCTCCAAATGCACACCATTTGGTTCGATCCTTGGCTTCTCGCATCCAGGAAAAACAAAACATTTTTTTTAAGCTATTGCATAGCTTCTATCGCGGGCCTTGAGCGAAGAGACCGAATCCAAAAATTCCGTAACGAAAATAACCTACCTACTAAAAAGTATCACCGGTCGGTGATACTTTTTAGTTTTGCCGTCTATCGATGAATAGCAGGAACTTCTAATGACTTTTTTGAAATTTCACGCATGTCTCTTTAGTTCAGCTACTCGCCTCTAGGTGGCATTGGTTGTTTGTTTTGTGTAATTTTGTATTACTCATTTAATGAATACCTTTTACCACAATATCCAGGAAACATTCACAAAAAGATGACTTCGCCCAGATGAGATTTGAACTCGAGGCACCTTCATCATAAATAATTCACCTACACCTTCCAACCAATAACTCATTTTTACAATATATTAAAATTGTTGTTCTTATGCTGCTTGATAAATTGTAACGGTGCGCTAATTCTAAACATACGTTTGTATGTTATCACTATGGCAACAATAATATAGATGGCGGTGTACTTCGAATATTATGTGTTTGTATATATTTATCTTTATAAATATAACTCTTCTGTGAGTGTGTATGTCACTGAACTACTCTCAAACGACTGGACCGATTTTGATGAAATTTTTTGTGTGTATTCAAGGGGATCTGGGAATGGTTTAGATTAACAATTTTTTTTAAATTAATTTTTAATTTATTAGTAGTTATGGCAAAACGACGTTTGCCGGGACAGCTAGTATATATATATATATATACAACTGTAACTATATTCATTTGTTTGCCGTCAAACAACAAATCAAATTAGTTACGAAAACCCAACGAGATCATTTTGACATGACATGTGAAAGTTGACTGACATTTTATAATTACAACGTGTCGAACTGAATTGGTAGTTTGTTTCATATAGTTGTGCATCAGAATAAATATTTTATGTTTTCACATTTTTTTCTTTTTCTCGTGTTTCTGTATTTTTATACTAACTGACCCAACTACTGAATTAGTATAGATGAACCGACCCACGCAACCTCGTTTGGGCCTCCTACTGCCCGTAGCGTGATCATTTTTCCCCGTTTTTGAAACATGCTTCATTGGTTCTCCGCTCCTATAGGTCTTATCGTGATGATATATAGTCTATAGCCTTCCTAAGTCCTAAATGTTGCGAGCGAGAGAAATCATCTCCATTATTTACTACCAAAATACTGGCTAATAATATACAGCGCTTTTGGTTCAACAAATTTGTTATTTGCTTAGTTCAAAATAAAATGCAAATTGAAATCAAAATTCACTCCCAATTGACAAGTGGAACAGAATTTTAAAACTTTGTGTTTGCTTGCCGGAATGGAAGGCAGTTTATTGGGTTTGTTCTCGTTTTAATTTAATACAGAATTTATAATCAGCGCTATTTTATACTGTGTTTTTTTTTAACTTGAGACGTCTAGTATTTCATTATCTAAGTACTAGGTATGAGCTTTTTTAAATAAAACTTGTAAAATTTACATGTTGATAAGGTAGATTTAAAAGAACAACTTTAAATTATAAATTGTACTAGCTTTTGCCCGTGGCTCCACTCGCGTTTATGTTGGTATTTAATAAAAAAAAATATAAATAAATTTTAACTTATTATGTTATTTCGATGTCTAAGCTATACTACTGCAAAGTCTCATGAAAATCCGTTCAGTAGTTGTTGCGTGAAAGAGCAACAAACACACATCCTTACAAACTTTTGCATTTATAATATTAGTAGGATTTAATTTACTAGCCGAACCCAGCAGTGTTACCCGCCGTTCTTGTCGCCGCTGGACAAAGCTAGTCTAAAAAAAAAGTTGCCTAAAATCATCAGCTATCCGCCAGTGAAAGTCCCGTCAAAATCGGTCCAGCCGTTCTAGAGATTTCTCGGAACAAACAGACAGACAGACCGACAGATAGACAGACAGACAAACAAAAATTGAAAATAATGATATTTTGGTACATGTACCGTGTACGTGTATACATACATATGCCTTTATTAAAAAGCGGTTATTTTAATATTAGAAACACACTCCAATTTATTTATTTGTGTATATTATAAGTATATTTTACCGTGGGAGAACCACGCTTCGGCCTGAATGGGCCGGCTCGGCTGGATTGATACCATGGCCTCTTAGAAAACCGGTGTGAAATAGACCCCCAAAGACCGGCAACGCACCTGTGACGCCTCTAGTGTGGAGCAAGAGTCCATGGGTGGCGGTAATCGCTTACCATCAGGCGATACATCTGCTCGTTTGCCCGCCTAGAACATAAGAAAAAAAAAGGATATGTTAACACCACTTTATACCCTTGTTCAGCAAATAAATAATGATTTAATTTGATATGATCAGTTAGATACGAAAGTAGACAATATCTTTTATTAGTATTTGTAACCAGATTGAAAAACTTATATACCTATATGAAATATATGTCACTCACTTACAATAAATATTTATGCTCAAGAACGGTTGGACTGATCTTTAAGATGTCCACGCCGTAGAGAAGAATACCTATTAAGGAAATGCATTTTATCAAATATTATGTTTAAAACCGCATGAAAAACACAGCTGTGACTTTAAATGGAGGTGAAAATGCGTGGAACGATTATTTTCTTAACACATAATACCAAAAATATGCCACTAATGCCACTATGGGTATTGAAGTCTTATTTGAACTCGAATCAATCTCTCATATTAAGAGAATAGTATTTTTAACCGACTTCAAAAAAAGGAGGAGGTTTCTCAATTCGACCGTATATACATATTTTTTTATTTGTGTTCGTGGATAACTTCGTCGTTTATGAACCGATTTCGATGATTCTTTTTTTAATAGAAAGGAGATGTCCCAACGATGGTACTATGATAAGGACATTAATATCTGATGATGGCATCCAAGAGAAATCGAGTCGAATCTTGAAGTCGGTTTCATTTTTGTTAAAATTGTACTTGTATTAACATAATAGATATGGTAAATATTAATATTAGTTATTAATATTTTTAAGCAACCCACGTTTCTCTATACTACCTACATACTATAACAAGAGCCAGACACCGACAAATTATATTATGTTTTTAAATTCTGTAGGCAAAGATCACCCACGTTTTGCCTACGACCCGTACTCGTTACATGAAATACGACGACAGACATTTTTTTTTTGTATAAATCTAACCTTTTTAATGAGTTTGTACAACTTTATACAATGGGTGTTATGTTAATTTTTATTCCGTATCTATATATATTTTTTACACAGACATTATATAATTATAGCAAGTATCTATAAATTTATAAAATTTACTATTAGAAACCCTAATTTCATTCATATCATCCAAATGGTAGAGTATATGAAACACAATAGTAGTGTTAAATTCATTTTTTTTATAGAATAAGGGCAAACAAGCAGACGTATCACCTGATGGTAAGCGGTTACGGCCGCCAGACACCCGCAACACCAGAGGCGTCACCGGACTTTGGGAGATGGAGAGGGGGATGGTGGAGGGTTTAGGGTATGGGCCTGCGGTATCCTCACTCACTCGGTGAAACACAGCGCAACTCATTTCACACCTGGTTTCTGTGAGGCCATTGTATCTCTTCCTAGACTCCGGTCGAGCCAGTCCACTCATGCCGAAGCGTGGCTCTGTCACGGTATTTTTTGAGCTATATTCTGACAAATAATTCCACCTTTATCTAGCTTCGTCGGTTAATTTTCATATTTAAATTTTGACCAACAAAATCAACTTTTTATTTCTCAAAATTCTCAACGTTTCACGTTACGAGAGTATTTACTGGTTGTAGGATTTTTAAACACGTGTACGAAAAACGTTCAAAGAAGTTTAAATGAATTAAAGTCACAATGGAATTCGGTAGGATGTAGGATTTTTTTTCATAGTGATATTATTTCTTTGGCTTAAAAATTCTTATTTCATTTTTCTCACTGTAGACATTAATTTATGATCAAATTCGTACGTCCGGGTAGAACAACTACGGAATCCGTTAATCCATACAAATAAATAAAATTGAAGTGTCTGTTTGTAATATTAAAATAACTGCTTTTTAATAAATGCATATGTACGTATACACGGTACATATACCAAAAATGTAGTTATTTTTTTTATCTGTCTGTCTGTTTGTTCCGGTTAATCTCTGGAACGGCTGGACCGATTTTGACGGGACTTTCACTGGCAGGTAGCTGATGATTCAAGGAGTAACTTGGCTACTTGTTTAGACTAACTTTGTCCCGCGGCGTTACTCGAGGTACAACAAAAACCGCGGGTAACACCGCAGGCTAGTCTATACTTATATTATAAAGCTAAATATTTTTTTGATTAATTAAAATTGCTAACCTAAAACCTACTGGTCCGATTTGAAAAAGACAAGAAAGGCTATACACTATTTCATTATTCTGCGATCAAAAGTAGCGAAGTATCAATGAAATATGTTGCAAAAACGGGGAAACAATCTTATTTTGTGGACTTCCGTTGCGTGTGCTGCGTAAACGATTAAAGTTTCACAAAAAAGAATTGTCACCCTTTTGAAAAATTAAAAATAAGTCCGCTAAAATATATATCTATCTTTTGAGGTTGGCTCTCTATAATCTTTTTTATTGCGAGCAAATTTGTTCACGTTCCACGCTTACGGCCAATCCTATCCTACAAATATTATAAATGCAAAAGTTTGTAAGAATATTTGTTTGTTGTTCTTTCACACAAAAAACTGCTGAACGGATTTGGATGTAACTTTACAGTAATATAGCTTATACATCAGAATACCACAGGCTACTATTTGCCGCGATAACCGACATACACGCGGGTGGAGCCGCGGGCAACAGCTAATTTATACAAATAAATAAAATTGGAGTGTCTGTTTGTAATATTAAAATAACCGCTTTTTACTAAATGCATTTGTATGTATACACGGTACATATGCTAAACATGTAGTCAAATTTTTTTATCTATTTTTTTGTCTATCTATCTGTTTGTTCTTCAGATTTTGACGGGACTTTCACAGGCAGGTAGCTGATGATCCAGGGAGTAACATAGGCTACTTTGTTTAGACTAACTTTGTCCCGCGGCGTTACTCGCGGTACGACTATAACCGCGGGTAACACCGCGGGGTTCAGCTAGTAGTGTATAAATTTATAAAATAGCAATTTTTTTTTTTTTATTTTATTTATTTATTAACAACAAAAAAAAACAATACAGAGTTACATAATTGTCCCCCAAAACCTGGTTGATGGTTTAACTGGGGGATCGAGTCTCCGTACAATTATCAAATTATATAATATTAATATTTAACTATATAGAAGGTTAACAATTTATAGCTACAACAAAACACCTCTTTACAACGTATACTAATTAAATATTGTCCAACAAATGTTTTTTTAGTTTCCTTTTAAAAACATTTTTATTTGGTTCATCCCTGATGTCCTTCGGCAGACTGTTGAGATTATAAGGCACTCGTTTTTTTAAAGTTCTGTCACCATAGTAATTGTGCGCTCTTGGAACGATATACCTGCCGTCGGTCACCGAGCGAGTACAGTGTTCACCAGTAATCCTCCTCAAGTCATGCTCTCGACCGCCGTGATTATTCACTAAAAGTTGGTATTTGTGTTTTAATGTTACTGGTAGGATTTTACATATCTTATACAATTTAGTGTAATCGTTTTTGTTTTTTTCTTTGACTTTTTTGTTAACGAGTAATTTTATGAATCTAATTTGAATTGCTTCTAGTTTATCAATATATGTTTTAAATGTGAGACCATAGCAGTCAAGAGCATAACCAATTATTGAATCCACTAGTGACATGTATATACATCTTAATGTGCTAATAGGAACTTTGTAACTTAAATGATAGAATTTATTTAATAGTATTCTAAGTTTATCACAGATAAATTCTATGTGATGGAGCCATGAGAATTTGTCGTCAATTTTCATGCCAAGGTAGTTTACACAGTAAACTCTTTCAATTGGTTTACATTTACAGTTTATCATATTCTTGTGGAAGCATGAAAATTCATGTGCGTAAAGCGGTGTCGGTTGCGTGGGAAGCTGTGAGTATGGTGAACGTAATACGAGTAATTTAGTTTTGTCGGAGTTCAGTGCAATACCATTATCGTGAGACCATTTTACGATCGAATCCACGTCTTGTTGTACTGATCTACAAATATCGGCGACATCAGTGCCGGCTCGCAGTATACACAGGTCGTCAGCGTACATGTACGCTGTGCAGTGTTGCAGCACATTACATTGGCTGTTAACATGCATCAGGTAGCTGACAGGGCCGCACCCGGATCCCTGAGGTACTCCGCAGTTTAAGTCTATCTTGTCACTGTATGTGTCTTTCACTTTCACGCGGTAGGAACGGGCCGTGAGGTAATCACTGAACCATTTATTCAATGGTTTCCCCACACCGCACTCCTCTATTGCGTGAAGAAGTGTATTAGTTTCCAATGTGTCAAATGCTTTTTTGTTATCAAAGAATATTAAAATTACCAATTTCTTATTTTCCAAGTAGTTATTAATTTCATCAGTGAATTTTGACATTAACGTATTTGTACTGCGCCCTTTGATAAAACCGTGTTGACTACAGTGTAGAATGTCATTTTTTAACAGATACTTATTTAGTTGAGTGACTATACATTTCTCCATAATTTTATCGACACTTGACAATATCGCTATTGGCCTGTAATTAGAAACAATGCTACGATTACCCTTTTTATGGATTGGGCGAACTATTGATTCTTTTAATTGATCGGGAAATTTGCCGTGTATTACAGACAGGTTTACCAACTTAGCTATTATAGGACTCACTTTGTCGGATATCAGTATTAAATCAGACATGCGGATGAGGTCGAAGCCTGGTGATTTGTTTTTATCCATATTTTTTATTATATTTTTAATCTCAATACAAGAAACCGGCTGCCATCTCATGCACACTTCCGGTGTTTATACATAGGATTCTCTTTTTAAAAATGTTTCATCACAAATGTGTTTTATATTTTTTACTTCTTTTGAAAAATTATTTGCAAATTGGTCACATATATTTTTAATACTTTGTTGGCCTTCCATGTTAGAGAGAATAACATCATCTACTGCTTGTTTAGAATTACCCAACATATTGTTTATTTTTTCCCATAGTTTTTTGATATTATTTTTACATTCTAATACACTTTCTTTCTCATACTTATTTCTACTTTTATTAATAGCTTTTTGGCACTTATTTCTATACTTGGTATAGTTGAGACGTTTCAACATATTCTTTGGCTCCTTACTCCATACTTCAAACAACCTATCTCTTTCTTTTAACATTATCTTGAGGTTATTGTTGAACCATATCTTATTTCTATTGCCATGTACTACTTTTCTAGTTTTATAACAATCATTATAAATTGAAACAAATTTCTGACTTAATGCGTTGTACAATTCAATAGGACATTCCAGTAAAAGTAAATCGTCAAAATTGATGCCTAATATTTTTTCTCGAGCCTTGTTATTATCTAAAATTTTATTATCGTTTACCTCGACCTGCATGATACAAAAAGATAAATCTTTTATATTAAATTAATATATCCCTTACGAAGCTGTTTGAATTTCAAGTGCAATCCAATCCAAATCCCAACAGTCCAGTTAAACGACCTTGCGATCTATAATCTCAATTGACAGACGGATTATCAGATCACGACATTGATTACAGTAGAGTTAGCTTCAAGCTCAGATTGATTGAATTTTAAGTGAATTATAGATAGAGAAAATGGTTAGCTTATTGCAAATAGATAAAGACGTGAGGTTGTTGACGCTATGGTACCCGCTTTCTCTGCTACCGTACAGGAGAGAAAGCGGGTACCATAGCTTCTTTGACTCTTCTATGTTCTACCAAAAGCCGTTTTCAATAATCTTGCTCTAGATCAAACGATGAACCTGGGAGGGATCCGGATGTGTTAATAACAACAGTTCCCAGATCGGGGTGACATGACGGCCCGAGGTGGTTTCCACACGTAAAAAAAAAGGTCGAACTGTAGACGGTCCGGATGTATTAATGTCAGCAGTTCCCGGATCCCTCTCGTTTAAGGCACAGAGTGGCACACCGTGTGATTTTAGTCGGTTCGATTCCGAAACACCGCCCCGCCGCAAACCCCGGTGGGGGTTTCACACGTAAAAAAAAGGTCAAACTGTAGAAGCAAATTAATTAAATTAATTGAATCAATTATTTTATTAATATGCTATAAATAATGTGTAATACCTTTAAATAGGTTTCGGGGGCCTAAATCGATCTTGTTAAGATTCATTATCAGAAAATTTACCATACAGATCATTCAGGCACTGATATAAAAGTGGTATGGACCATTTCTGTTTGACAAGTTTTGTTGTCCTAAAAGTACTCTTAATAATGTAAATTTTGGATGATTTCAATAATCTATCTATACCTCATAATATCCATTTGGTAGGATTATTTACCTAAGCTATTAAAAGAAAATCGAAGTACATTAAAGACTATTACCACTGCTGTTGCGTATTAAAAACACAAACCATTCACCTAGTTTCTTTATCCCATAAAACGGATAACTACAGGAAAATATGAAAACAATACGCACACACTCTCAGATTTCATTTCACAAAGGTTATAAGCATGCACACATACTTAAGTTGTTTATAGCGCGAACATGCGGTTGCTTCTCTACGCTACGTCCATACTCGTATATAAGCATTAACGACCATCTGTGGAGTTGTTCCAGGAAAAGTGTTTCCCTTTATGTTCTCTGTGTTTAATGTCTCAGAATATTATTGGGATGGTTTGTAATTGCTACGAATAATAATAATATACTATAACGTATGTGACGAAACGCAATCAAGATATTAATTAAGCGGAGATTTTATAATAAACTAGCTGACCCACGCAACCTCGTTTGTGTCTTCCATTGCCCGTAGCGAGAAATTTTCCTTCGTTTTTGAAACATTGTTCATTGGTGCTCCGCTTCTATAGGCCTTGGCGTGATGATATGTAGCCTAAAACTAAATTAATTTTAATAATAGAAGTATCTTCTAAATTAAAACTACTTTATTCTTTACCAACAGGAGTAAAGTCGCGGCTTTACTGTTGGACAAACATCTACAGATCAACGGGATTTCAATGGGGGAGGTGATGAGGGAGAGACACAGTATACAAATGCAGCCGATGGCGAGCAGCAAGATGAAGAGGGAGAGGAAAGCGGCAAGGACTCTTGGGATTATCATGTCAGCATTTCTGGCATGCTGGCTGCCGTTTTTCTTGTGGTAAGAGTTCTTTTGCAAGTTTCTTTAACTGACTGTTTGTACGTATGTGTTTTTGGTAAAGAAGGTAAATAAGAACCGCTTTCTGGTTTCGGAAAAGGCTTCAATTTGGAACATACTCTTGTATTACATCTTCAGTGGTTACACAACTGAGCAAGGAACTATTCTGAAAAACTTTGTTGATGATGATGCTACGAGACCCAGAGCCTCTTTATCTAATATAGTGACTCTATTTGATCATGTACACTATTAATGTTTATATGGATTGTCTGTTTGATTACGTGATAGTAAGTGACCACCACCACCCTCAGTATTCTGAAACGCAAGAGTCACAGTGGAGGTTTGGATTCCAGTAACCTCATTTATTAGGTTAGAAACAACAAATGATCTAGTTATATAGGTTTGCTGTGTGGCCGTGGTATCACTCAGGTCGAGCCAGCGCATTTCTGCAAAACCAGGGCTCTCATATGTTTTCACATTATTGAAATTCCCCATTAAATTTATATCAATTTGATATTCTTCAATAAACTACTAAAAATCACCTGCCACCTCTCTATACTTTAATTATGTTCTAACCAGTTTTTTTTTATCACCAGGTACATCATAACAGCACTCTGTGGTGACGCATGTCCTTCACCCCCACCAGTTGTGGCAGCCGTCTTCTGGGTCGGCTACTTCAACTCCGCGCTCAACCCGCTTATTTACGCTTACTTCAACAGAGACTTTAGAGCAGCCTTCAGAAAAACACTGGGTTCATGCTGCAGGTATCTTTTTCTGTCATCATCATCATCATCATCATCATCATCATCAGCCCGTTGCAGTCCACTGCTGGACGTAGGCCTCTCCCAAGGAACACCACAGAGCCCGGTCTTTTTCTGTATCTTTAAGGATTTAAGCTTTACAATTAAGTATTATTCCCTATCTATCTTCTTTATCTATCCTTATCTCAATTTTATTTAATTTTTTGACGAACACGAAACACGAACCTTTGATTTCTTATCTATTTTATTTGACCTCAACTATTGTAAGCATTATTTTCCAAATACTAAACTCTCTGTGCACAGTTTTCTTGAAACAACTCAAAACAGAAAAATGAATTATTATTTCCACATGTACCAGGCCATTCAGAAAAATCGAGCAAAAAAAAAAACTTTCATGGTTATGGCGGATTACAAGTTACTATTAAAAGAAAATGAAGAGTGTAAAGTTCTGTCAATTGTGTCACAGTAAATAGGACAAATATCTCCAGAACGATTTTGCACGATAATATTTTTTACGAGTTATAAAATGGTTTGGATCGGAAGACTCGTTTGATAGACTTCAAATTGCATTTGCAGACGAAAGCACTTCTCAGCCAACTGACTTCCGATTTTACAGCGATCTGAGCGGGGAAGGCTAACTTTGTCTGAAATAAATGGCATACCCACTACGGGTTAGACAAAAGAAAACATTTCCAAACCTAGTTTATAATAGAAACATAAATTGATATAACACATAATAATTATGTATTATGTCACACTAGCTGACCCGACGAACTTCGTGCTGCCATATTTACATTATTATACACATTTCCCAATTTAAAAAAAAAAATCTAATACACAAACCTTGTCCTAACAATATCGAACACATAAAAAAAAAGAATTATATAATTTGTTGCAGCTGATTGGAAGTTATGCGCGTACATACATTTCGGCGACTCATTCTTAAATATATAGATTATGTGACAATGTCTATAAGATTGTATATACATATCATAGTGTTCTAAACCATGAGCAGTATTGACATGTAAAGACTTTGAATATATGAATCTTATGTTAAGTTACTAATTGATCAAAAAACAAAGTGCATTCGGTGTAATATAAAGAACCTCTTCGGTCTGACAGCTTAATAGGTTGGTTGATGGTTGAGGAGTTCAATCTGTGGGACCTCTTATTACTCCCTTAAATTAGTAAGTTCATTAACAACCCATAACGTCCCATTGCCGGGCTCGAGTCTCCTCTCAGAAGAGGGTAAAGGATAAACCCCTCCACGTTGGCTAAGTGCGGGTTGGGCACTGGCAAGACAACATTGAGGTTATGTAATGTTGCCGTTGGATGTTTTTAAGCCGTCCAAAGGCCTCCAACTAAGCTTCATGACTCTTATCCTATGATAACAGCCGGGATCGACTGCTTAATGGGACTTTCAAATCACGGAGACGTTCTTGGTATCATGCCTCTAGCGATCACCCATCCAGGTTCTGACCGCACCGTCATTGCTTACCCTCGGTGATTGTTTCCTCTCATAAATTAGTAGGTAACTCTAATAATTTCAGGTCCAGAAGACGTATATTGAAATTTAGTTTATTTGTATGAAATCTTCCGTAAGCACCGAATGGTAGAGAATTAACTTAAAAAGATTTGATAACAATTGAATTTACATAACATTTTCTCAGACATCGCTTAGCAGGCAGATCGTAATTATATATTACATAGTATAAATGTATACCTCCTACTTATAATTTTACCATCACAGAAAATTTTGCCGTGAAAATAACGAGACTTCTATTTTTATAAAGGTATTATATAAGGTATAATATATATATAAAGGTATAATCTGAAAATAACTGGTACCTGATGAAGTGGAAAATTTAAAAAGGCTATAAATAAATTGTAGCTCAAGTTTCGATATGAAACTTTAAACTTTGGGGTACTGTGATTTGTAACTTTCTGGACACTCGATGTAGAGATTTTTATATTATGTTTTATGTTTCGAAGACAATACCTTCATACCTAAGTTTGTGTTTTTTTGTTCAAAATGTCTTACGTAAAAAATCGTATTGTATAGAGAAATATACATAAGTCTATTTCATTTCGTTTTGATTTCATTTCATTAAACTGACCTATAAACAGTTACTTAACCAGAAAAAGTTTAAATAACTATAAACCGACTACGTAAATTTTATAAAATTTGTCACCAGTGTTATTATTATGAATCTATTGTCACCATATTCATTTAAATCGGTTAAGCAGTTGAGGTGTTACGATGAAACATATAAATATACACATACTGCAAAAACTATTACCCTTTTCTTTGGCTTCACCATAGTCGGGTAAGAATGGTTTTAGATGTCCATAATTTATATGTAATGGTCCTTCTTGTACTCTTGCCACCAGAACCCTCTGTGGAGATTTCGCCCGTCGCTATTGCTGCCAAAGACCTCGTCGAGAGCATCACCACTCAAATGCATCATCAGATATTCATATGAATAACTGCGTCAGATCCACTTCAGCAGACGTGCTAAGGGCTCACCAGGCATCCTGTTCCAGACCTGAGGATATTGCGTTTGGTACCTAGGTAGTGTAAAAATTGATAGAGATTTTAAGTATAAATTGAATTTCGTTCGTCTCAAACCCATAAATGTTTTGTTTTAATATAATACTCATGTGTGTCTGTTTACCACTTTTTTAGCTTTAAATCGGATTAAGTTTTTTTGTGATTGTAGTGATAGTGACTAATGTAATAAGATAAAACAATGGCGTATGAATAACTTGTATCATAAAGAAAAAATGTAATGGTAATCTTATTTTTTTTAATTCTCAGATTTTATTTTGATATTGATTTATAATAACGACAGTGATGAATTTCTTGATGAATCTTTTGTATGAATCCAAAATCTTCCTTTGCAATTTATGTAAAAGCTATAAAACAAATGCAAAAATCAGTTGCTGCAAGAATGTATACCTAATTAAGTGTAACATTCAGTCTTTTTTTCATTACACCGTCAAATAGAAGCACAAATAAAAATAATGCAAGTAAACTACCCGTTTTCGGAACTCACATCTCACGAAAATATTACTGAGCCATGGTACTATTACTGAGCTATTATTTATCAGTTGTGACCACGATTTAAACCATAATAGAGGAAAGACATGAAAAAGAATATTGTATCTTTTAAAAGAAATTACATTTAATATCATCTTCTAAACTCGTAAATCTGAAATACATGAAAGTTTTACAATAATCGCCTTACTGACGTGGTGGATTCCGATGCCTATCTTTTTAACTCTTTGTTCTCTTAATAGCACAATCGAGACGCTCGTGCATCTTGAATTACGAATGTCTTTTTTTTTCGGAAAATTCGGACTTTTATTATATACAGTAAAGGGTACCTATAAACTCTACAGGGTGTCCATACCTTATAAGGTCAATCTGCATTTGTAACATTTTTAGGAGAGTTTCTAAAGACAAGCAAACATCCAGCAAAATTAGTTACCACAAATGTTTATTTTGTTCCAATGTAAATCTTGTAAAATAAATAACATACAGTACGAAACACATAATTTAAATTCGCGTTATCTCGAAAACTCGTACCAACTTACATGACTTTGAAAATTTCGCAAAGTCTTAGCATAATCAGTACACACCTGAAACTTTTACTTATTCGGCAAAGCTTAGGCTAATATCTCACTGAATTATGTCGAACAACATTTTGTTCTTGCCAACTTTGTAAGAAACAAAGCTGGTACTTATAAGATATTTCATCCTATCCTTATGACGTCATCATTTTCATAGCAGGAATGGCATTCTCTTCGAGGTATTGCAATAAGAGGGAACTATGGCGACGAACGCCTTCACGAATTACGATGAAATTATTTTGACGAATTTTCATCTATTCTCGAATTTCGTAATACCGAATACCGAATTCAGGTGCCTGGTGAGAAATTAAGTGGTTCGAAATTTAAATTATGGCTGGCATCAGGAGACAGATAAAATTAATGGTTTTTCCTTATGAGATAAAATATTAATACAATTTGAACGGTACTCGAATATAATGGTTATTCAAGTACCATTAAATGGTAATAACTTACATTTCTGTATAATTAATTTAGATTTTTATTGTCTCTACTCTTTAAATAACATTCTTCTGCAATTCCTTTTTAGTGATAGGTGTTGTAAATTTAGACAAAGACTTTAGTAGTAGACTATAAATAACTTAAGAAATCTAAGATCCCAATAAAGCATGAGTCACACAATATTGGATTTGGGTTGTAATCAAAGACATTCTAAAAATATTGCAGTCTAATATTAGTTTGAACTATGGTTTAAATTACAAAAATAATCTCTTTGGTAATTTTTTTATTCGTATTTTTACTTTATATTTTTATTCTACTGCCGAGTATTATTTTTTTGCATATAAGTAGTATGGATATTTCGTAAATAAAAAAATGAACGGTTGCCGATTTGATTGCTCCAATACCCTGACTTTATTAGTCCAAAGCAATGAAAGAATTACCTAACACCTGTCTGTGGGTTCTGTGAGTTTTGTTCTCAGTTCTGTGTGAGTTTCATTGCGATCAAAATGGCTCAAACGTGTCAACACATGTCTCTCTCAAAACAAACACTGCTTTGTTATCTATGAAAAACATTTTCTATCCATTTCGCAAATTCAATTTATTAATATGGTAATTTATGAGTGCAGTTTACAAGACTCTTAAACGTTTCTCTGAAGTCAAGTAAGAAAGTTACAAAATTTAGTTGTAACGTCACAGTAAAAAAAAATTAAGCCACGCAGCTAGGTTTAAATTAATGGCCGGTTAAATGCTGTAATGAAAATTCTGCACATTACACTTCAGTACACTTCGTAGAACCTTCATCTATTTAAGGAAGACCAAAGGGGTATTCTGCTATAAATATAAACATAATGAATGAGCACACTGAATGGCAAAACCTGTATGATCATGAATATGTAAATATAATTAAATTATCAACATGGAGTATATTTTAAAATTGATGTCAATTATTTATCTTTTTCATCTTTCCAATTTTAATGTAATCTATTTTTATTAAATTTATGTTGGTGTCTTTGTTGACGTTCTTAAATATTGTATTTGAGCTTCTGCCTCTCAAACATTGTGTTTTGAGTTTCCAGGATCTACTTCGTTCTGAATAAGTTTATTTATCTCGATAACCTTATTAAGTTTCCAAATTTAATGATCCATCATTAAATTTATCATTAACTTAATCATGAACGGCGGTAATCGCTTACCATCAGGCGATACGTTCGCTCGCTTGCCCCTATGCCATAATAAAAGAAAGTTTCGTTAAAATATTCAACCAAAGATTGCCATTTTTAATAAAGTTCAACATTCTCCAGAAATTTAAGTTATTCGACTTAGACGCAACATAATCACTGAAAAAAGAGAAGAATTACTTGAAACAAACCCTATAACAATCTGTAATCTATAAAATCAATAACAAAATCTATAAAAAAATCTATAACAATCTGACTTGCCAGCTTAGTAGTAGTAGGACGAAACAGGCCTTTGTAGTCTGTGGACTAAACTCACTTTACAAGGCGAAGACAATGACTATGAGAAGTTAGTGTCAGTGATGCCGCATCCTGCCAATACTTCTGGTTAGTTGAAAAACAATTGTAGAATAATTGGTTATTTTTTAACCGACTTCAAAAAAGGAGTAGGTTTCTCAATTCTACCGTATATATATTTTTTTTTTTATGTTTGTTCGCGGATAACTTCGTCGTTTATGAACCGATTTTGATGACTCTTTTTGTAATGGAAAGGAGATATTCCAACGGTAGTACCATAATAGGACACTAAGATTGATGATGGCATCCAAGAGAAATCGAGTCAAACCTTGAAGTCGGTTTTATTTTTGTTAAAATTTTACTTGTTGTTTCTTTTTTTTACTTATATAGTTTTGTGTAAAGGTAAGATTAAAGTTCGTGTAATATTCTAGTAAATAATAATATTTCGTGAAAACCGGGTGTGTACATTCACTTTGTGTTTTACAAAATATATATTTCCTAATTTTATAATGAAGTATACCGTTGATGTTTTCAATAAAACATCTTATTAATTGCTTACAATGTTTAAATATTTTAGTGAAAGACTTACTTAATAGGAAATTAACAAGTTACAAGAGAACCAATATTTGTTTAATTAACAAAGTTAAGTATTAGACAATTTAAGATGCGATGTCTTTCAATTTGAAGTATAAAGTATAAAAGATGTTTATTAAGTACTAGCTGCTGCCCGCGGCTCCGCCCGCGTGTATGTCGGTTATCGTGGCAAATAGTAGTCTATGTGTTATTCTGATGTATAAGCTATTTCACTGTAAAGTTTCATCCAAGTCCGTTTAGTAGTTTTTGCGGGAAAGAGTAACTAACATACACACTTACAAACTTTCACCTTTATAATGTTAGTGTAATTGATGATAAAAACGGTTAAACAAACAAAAACAATACCATGTATAATTTAACATATAATATATTTGGTGCTAGTCGCATTTGAAAAATATAACAGCCTGACAATGACAACTTACCTACGTACAACCTATGTAATGTAATTAAAATAAAAACGAAGTAATTCGGTATAATTACAGCTACGTAATCTATAATAATCTATAATAATTAAAATAAAAATGAAGTTTGTACGTGGAATTTTGTACGTGTAACTTCTAAAAAAAAACTGTCAATACTTAACCTTAGTCCTATATTACTTTAAGTAAAATGCATTTTTAGCTAATCGTAAATGTCTTGAAAATTCGCAAAACGGAAACAACCATCATCGACGTCTGCCCTCACGCGTCTAACTACCTACCCGCGTTCGGGTCGTACACCCAGCGATGAGCAACCTATTCCCCGCGCCAACCGCCATACGCCATCGTAATATCGCGCACTCGGTTTGTCATTATCGCAACTATTATTTTAATATTTATTTATTTGTATTTATTTGTATAAATATTTATTCGTTCAAATGATGTAGCGCGAAAGATATATTTTATCTACTTTAAATACCAGAAGCGATAAATGTGTCCATTTTCATTTAGGAATCAACTTAATACTACCATACCAAATGTGCATTTGAAATAAATCATTAATTTTTTTGTAGTTATGGTTCACTATGTTGGCTTTAATGGCTTACACATTTTAACTATAACAGCTTTTAAAATAAACATTTCCATCAAACATTACACATGTAAAACTTTAGCGATTTTGGCGGCGCACGCCATTATAGCTCAGTATAGATGGTAGATTTTTTCTACTACCTACTTGACACTTATCGTCATATTTTAGAGAATTCACACAATTTCTTTATTATTTGTAGCCTATGTGTTATTCTGATGTATAAGTTAAATTCCTGTAGTGTCATTCAAATCCGTTCAGTAGTTTTTGCGTGCAATTTCACTGATATGTCCACATATTGTGACAGTGTTACCTTTATTTAAAGAGCTTCGCTGTATACAATGTTATGTGTAATGCCATTGGAACAATATACGAACATATTAGCATTGTCGCTCACCCTCGACAGAGCCACATAGAGCTTTCCGTTGCTGAAACAGTTCGTCTATGCCTGCGGTGCGCAACGTCTGACCTTATGTCTTGTTTATCGTCATCGCAAAGCATAGACTCACAGACTCACCAAAAACTGCACGCGTTTAAAGCGAAAAGGGAAATAAACTATGGATTGGGGTCATCCTTTAAGATAATAGTCTAAAAAGACATATTTCACTATAAATCAAACAAAATAATTTAAGTTTCTCGCAGATTGCACGAAATAAAACTAACAATTTTTTTGAAATTTTGTCTGCGACATAAACGTCTTGTGATTGGTTGCAACTCTGGTGACGTCACATGCTAATAAACAAAAGATTCCTCTATTGAATATTGTTTGCGTTTTATGTTTTCGGAGTGGTAATAATCGATCTGTGAGCTATTTCTGCAGGACTTTTTTGAATAAACTATTTGTGGCGACTTCCACATACAGCGCATCAAGAAAAACATATGACAGCGCCATCTACCGATGATACACTGAGCTACGGAGTAACATACAATAGTAAATTACCAATCCTGCATCGCGCAATAGAAGTGCTTGCGCCGATAATCATATATACAACATCCCAACATCAACTGTTGGGCAGTGGCCCGCCAGGCATGATCACCTCGCCTGGTCGGAGGATCCTCCCTTTGTGTTGGCGGGACATAACACACTCGTTCCCCCACACTATTGAATAAGTGGTTCGAAACAAAAAGGAACCAAATTTTGTGCGTGCCGATAACAGCAACCTACATAAGATGACGCTTTTATGGTTGCACTTTTCTATCTATACAAATAAATAAAATTGGAGTGTGTTTGAATATTAAAATAACCGCTTTTTACTAAATGCCTATGTATATGTATGTATATACGGTACATATACCAAAAATGTAGTTAAAAATGTTTTTGTCTGTCTGTTTGTTTCTTCCGAGTAATCTCTGGAACGGCTGGACGGATTTTGACGGAACTTTCACTGGCAGGTAGCTGATGATCCAGGAAGTAACTTAGGCTACTATTTTAGATTAACTTTGTCCCGCGGCGTTACTCGTGGTACAACAATAACTGCGGGTAACACCGCGGGGTTCAGCTAGTACATAATAATAACATTGATAACTATGCTGCAGAACTGAAAAATGTTCAGTAGTTTTTGCGTGCAATTTCACTGATATGTCCACATATTGTGACAGTGTTACCTTTATTTAAAGAGCTTCGCTGTATACTATGTTATGTGTAATGCCATTGGAACAATATACGAACATATTAGCATTGTCGCTCACCCTCGACAGAGCCACATAGAGCTTTCCGTTGCTGAAACAGTTCGTCTATGCCTGCGGTGCGCAACGTCTGACCTTATGTCTTGTTTATCGTCATCGCAAGGCATAGACTCACAGACTCACCAAAAACTGCACGCGTTTAAAGAGTTACTCGTGGTACAACAATAACTGCGGGTAACACCGCGGGGTTCAGCTAGTACATAATAATAACATTGATAACTATGCTGCAGAACTGAAAAATGTTAAAGCAGCTATGTTGCACTTGCATAAGTACAACATAAAAATTGTTTCTGTAATAACCTCTGGAAAAAATTCATTCATTATTTTTGTAAAATCTAATTTACTTTATGTAGGTAGGTAAATCTCAATGCTTTTAGGTTACATTTTGAAATAGTACAAAGCGTGGTATTTAAAGATGTTATCTGACCCGACGAACTTCGTACCACCATATTTTTCTTTCGTTACCAGTTACCCATGGGGACTAAGATCTACTCCAGCAACACGGAAAGTCTGACGATGAGATTTATTAATTGTCATTGCATAAATTTACTTATTTGAAATTATACTTATTAATTTTACAACTATAAATATAAAGAAAAGAAGGAGAAACAAACAAAAACACTAAAACTAATTATATTATTATCTAATACCTACTTTAAACTGATATCTAAAAACTACGTCTTATATATTTTTTAAATCTAAACCGCGCTTATTCCCAGTCAATAAGAACCACGTTTGTTCGCATTAACAGTGACAATTCGAGTGAAGTCAGCGCGTGAGCGGCGTGAGCGCTCCCGCCTTTTTGTAGATCCAGCGGCCATCAGTTTCGCGTGTTAAAGAAAAATCAACCGTAATGTCGTACTTATACTGGTGCGGCGAGATTTGGCAGTTTTATTTCATCTATATCTTGTGTGTTTATTAATTATAATTTTATAATTCTATATTTTATTAAAAAAGATATTAAAGTGTATAGTGATAAGGATATATCCATGTGAAATACAATATATTTAAGTATTTAATACACCTTGAAGAAATGCCTAACGCTTAAACACGTTATTGTGGCTAATTAATAAAAGATAGAAATATACTATTGAGGACTTTTTTGTAGATCTTTTGAAGACCATCATCTTTGTAATACATATTTTTGGTGTATGATCAACGTATGCGAGGATAAGAGCTCGAAAGCGAAAATTTTTATCCGACTTGCTTCAAATTTATCGTCACTGCTCAGCTCCTATGCATCTTAGCGTTATGTTATATAGCCTATAACCTGCCCAGGAGTATGGACTATAATCGTACCAAGTTTGGTTAAAATCCCTTCAGTAGTTTTTGATCCATGCGTGCACATACAGACAGACAGACAGACAGACAGACAGACAGACAGACAAAAAACTTACTGATTACATTTTTGGCATCAGTATCGATAACCATTCATCCCCCAATAATAATTTTTAATATATATTCAATGTACAGAATTGACCTCTCTACAGTTTTATTATAAGTATATATATATATATATAGATTTTTATGTTATTATACTCTCTAATGTTCTGTGTTGATCATTTTCTTTGTTCATGTTAGATTTTGATTTCTCTGGAGCTCTTTATCCAAATGTGGCCTATAGACTGTTAAAAATGAATAGTTTTTTTTATTCTTTGTTGTTAAATAAAGTTCGAAGAATTACATTTTTAGTGACAAAATGACGTCATTACGAATGCTGACGTCAATAGGAAGGTAGCTTAAGTGTTTTCTTAATGTATCATGCAATTTTATTTGTAACCGGTTTAGCTTATGAAAGCGCAATAGACAGACAGACAGAGAATTATTATTACTCCTAGTAAATTCAGTAGTATCCAAATAACATACTAGCATAACGCAGTCAACAACAAACTTTTCCCATAAAATTTCACAGAAAATTGAATGACACAAAAATGAAGGTTTGATTTTAAATGAAACCAGTTCGAGGATTAAAAGGATTTGTTTGACAATCTCTCTTACTGTGTCGTTATCTTGATTATTTAGGCTAAGCTTTTGTTTTCAATGGCAAGGCTTAACCGTTGGTAATGAAAGATGAACTCGACAGCGGTCTTGAGAGTTAGATATACAATTTAAATTACAATCACAACTGAACTGTTTATTTTTCTCTTAAACTAGATTGTTACGCAAGAAAGGTCTTTGGCAATCTGTTGAATTTAAACTTTAAGAATTACAGTAGAAAACACTCTGTCATCGCATGATCATTAACTTTATTTCAGTTCTATTATCGACTAGCTGTATATATAGCTAGTTATTGTTACTTTTGAAATGGATATTTATTGTTTTTTTTTTGTGTAACCAATTTTTTCAAATATAAAAGAAGTTTAAGTTACTGATTTTAACATCAGCAGTTTAAAATCGGATATATGGACAAACAGACGAAAATTTTATTTAACCTCGCTTCATTGAAAATCTTTATCATCAATAGTCTTCAACGGTCTAATTATGGACATAGGTCTCTCCTTACCACGTAGATTTTAGCCTACTATAACCCGTTGACCAGACATATTGGTATGGGGTCCCCTTCTCTTTGCTATTGTGCTGCGTACTTTGTTTACTTAGTCGCTTCTTAGCACGACTTAATAGGGTTAGTGTCAATCCGTATTCTCGATTCGTCACAACGTGGAAATTGAACCATCACCACACGGAGAATAAATAAATATTTCGGACATTTAACACACAACGCCATCTAGTCCCAAGCTAAGCAGAGCTTGTGTTATGGGTACTAGACAACTGATATAAATACATATATACTTTTTTTGTAAATACATACAAACTACAACTACTACTACTAGTAATGCTCTTACCCGTTGCAAATTTGTTTTAAGGTTATTTTTTTAAATTCCTGTTCTGAGGTGTGAAAGATCAGATTCATATAAGAATGAAATACTCTTTTTAAGAATTTCCGTCATAGGATTTATGACAAAGGTATTAAAAGAGTTACACCAAAAGTCAATTAAGTATATTCATTTTTTCAAATTGTTAAAAATTTAGCAATTTTTAAATGTGAACATAAAAAAAATAATGTAGGTAATTGTAAAAAAAATTCATAGCCGCGGCTTTTGTTGATATGTTCTGTTCTGTTGTGAAATGTATGTCCTTTCTTCGTACGATCACATGTATGTAAAATTTCATGGTGATTTGCGTAGACAAATACCCAAAAAAAAAAATGAAACCATAACTTAGAATATAAAAAAAAAGTATATTTTGTTTAGGACAAGGCATAGTTATAGAGATTGAAAAGCCACTTGATAGTAAGCGACTACCGCTGCCAAAGCCCAAAAACCATCCCACTTCTCTTAAAATAAAGGAATCAATTGGGCTCCACTGACTTTACTCATTGGGTGAAATGCCACGAATAATAAACAATATGTAATGTATGTTCAACACGAAGTAAAACTTTCGGGTTTTAGATTAGTTTGTGTAGAGAAAATATTAAAATTATTCATACTTGTTACAGCATAGTTTTTAGAACAGTGTCTGAAACTTACAAAACTATTAATTTAAAATATATATTGAAATAACTAAAAGTGTTGTTCTATTAAATGCCTACGAAATAATTATGTGGATTTTTGTGACAAGGGCAATATGATTGAAATCGTAAAACGATTTGATGAATTTATTCAAATGTTATTTTATTTAGACGTTAAAATAAGGTATTCAACGTATTCTCGTTGATTTAAATAAGAAAAGAAGTCTGACATTGATACCAGGACAGGCATCTCATTGAAAAACCAAAGTTGTCTTTAGAATTTCTCACAGATTCTTGACCCAAAAAACCTTTTACCAAAAACCTTTCGAGAGATACTTTTACTACACACATATTTTTAAAAGATAACATATTCCTGTAGCAAAAAATACAAATTTCCTTATCAGATGTATCCCAAAGCTTTTACTCAGACAACAACTTTGTGTATCCTAGTTTCCATGTTTTTTAAGGTGTATATAAAAAGATCTGAATATAAAAGGGTTCAATACAAAATATAAGCAAAAGTTTTACAACAGTTGGCTTTTAACTTAATTTGGCGACCATGTTTTCTAGCTGGCTCAGTAGTGACCTAGTTCAACAGAATCTATCTTATGTTCTTGTCTTTGATATATTTATATATATATATATATTAAGTTTTTTGTACCATACGAGATTTCTAATAGACGAGTATGAGTTTCACGGTTTTTCTTTGTGTTTTGCTTTACGTGTGGATCGGTTAATTTAGGTAAACTAATGAATTAAGTACACTTCCTATTACGCCTAAAAGTAACTGAAGTTAAACCTAAATTAAAGTCTTTAGATTTATCATTCTTAAGAAGTTTTGTTTTGTACATAAATTGATAAAGCAAAGTGATGTCAGTTTATTCTTTTAGATTATATTAAATGGCGAACTATTTTTCCATTTCTTTTCTTATTTTTATGCAGTTTGCAACTATATGTTAAGGCTATTATAGGAAAATTGAGTTACATTACAATCAAGTTTCAATGTTCAGTGGAATTAAATATAACCTAACCTTATGGAGAGCAGCAAAAGCTTTAAAACAATTAGAAAATGCAAATGTACAAGAAACATAGACAATATCAAAAAATCAAACCATGATAAATTTATAACTTCATTTGATTTTTATTAATTCTTTAACATATATATTATTATATATAATATAAATTTTAAATCAAATTTGAGCAATTATAAAAGTATTACAGATGTATTAGAGTTTATTAAATAAAGTGTAAATATATAATATGAATAAAACAAAAAAATAATGTTTTCATTCTTGTGATGTTTTAACTAAATTATATTAAAAAGAAATTAATCTTTTAATTATAGATTATATTATGATTTTGTAAATAACTGATATTAGATTAATTTATTTATGGTCAAGGACTGAATTTTTCTTTTTAACCTTTCAATAACATAGTTTAAATATAGCTTATATTGATTTTAGCTTTAAAAGCTGTGTTTCACTCTGGTACTTTTATGTAGGCCGCCTCTTTGTGTAACTTAAGTAAGATATTAAATATATACTAAGGTATTTAAATAAATAAATCTAAATGTGAATTTATAACATATCTTTAATGTGGTAATCTTGTGCCAAAAGTAGATCAATTGGATCAGTTCCTCTGTACATAGTACCTTGTGGTTATATATAGGTCCCTATTTTGTGATGTTTTTACATTACTTAAATGTCCCTTATATGTGATGATCTGTGTATGATTTTATTGTTAACGTCTATTAGTAATATGTGTTTTTTTTTTGTTTGGCCCTACCTAAATGACTCTACTCTGCCTAATGGAAAGCATAAGCAGAATCCAAGAGTGGTGGTCACTATACTGCGAATGCAAGCAATGCAACAATGCAGTATGGTGACCCACACTATGGCGGGCTAGTGATGCTTCTGCATCATTGGGCCTCCGGTGTCGAACTCACCAACGAAACACGACGGCACGATCGCTGTCATTTTACCTTCGACCTAACCTAAATTCAACCGGTTTTACCTGAATATCAGTTTTTCTACGGAACGACTGGCAACAGACTTCCTCAACCCTGAGGATGAACTGAATTCGAAGGTTGAACTGGTTGTCAGAATATTTGAGGGCACTGACTTCCCAATAACGCATGTCAAAACTGTTCATGACAACCGGGACTGACGGCTTAACGTGCTCTCCTAGGCACGGGCGCGAAACAGTATCATATTCTATACTTGCTGTTAAGAATTTCTTGTAAGAAAATCCCAACAGCAGTCCGGTCTGGGAATTGAACCCGGGTTCACTTGATTGGTCCGCTTGTGCTATCCGTTAGTCCAGCGAGGCAGGCTACAGAGTTCAATTACTAGCAAATAGCCAAAAAAACTCAGCAGACTTAGCAATTGTAGAACAATATGCGTCTCGTAAAAGTATCTATTACTCTACTGCCAGGGCAAATGATTATTAAATGAGTATTCGAGTGTAATTTATAACAATTGCTTAGAATTATTTAAGTTTGCCTACAGTCTGGTTCGAAGAAGTTCGAAGCCGTGGATGGAACTAAGTGGCTTGCATTTGGAGAGGCCAATGTCCAGCTGAGGACTGCAATGATGATAATGTTGATGATGACAGTCTGGTAACCATAGTACAGTCTCTGGGTAGTTTCGAATCAAACGGCCGCCTCTGAGAGATATGTAGGTTTATTTTAATTTTCATTATCAATTGTATACAAATAACCTTAAGGATAGTATTATTAAAGTGAAAACTTCTTTAGCCGCGTTGAGCACTTTTTGATGGAAGAATTTTTTTATGAGTTCGAGTCACCGACATTCTGACGTCACCGACATCCTGACATGACATTTTTGAAGTGAAAACTCCTTTGACTGCATTGAGCACTTTTTGGTATTGGAAAATCTTATAGATTCGCGTCACCTACTAATGCTAATGTTTGATGTTGATAATTTTAATTAAAACATTATGAAATTTCTAACTTTACATAATAATATTACAAATAATATTCTAAGTTATAAGTTTTCACTTCTATCGACATTTTTTTTAATATTAGAACGAATCATAGATAATTGCAGCCTCCTTAGATAAAAATAATAAATTAGAGCTGCTTTTTGATTTTATTATATTTTTGTTATCGATACAATAAGATCACACACAGACATCACTAAATGTATATAAACTAGTGTTGTTTTACATTCCATGTCACGGGTATTAAATATAAGCTAGATTAATTATTACATGGTTATAATTCTTAGGGTTGTACATATAAATAAAAGGATTGTATTTAGTTAAATAAATTCGTTAATATGCGTGAATTTAGTTGTTTCATTTGTGTCATCCCTGTTTGAATGTTTATTTGAGGTGTAGTTTTTAGGCATAATATAACTATAAGTCCTATGAGAAACGTAAAATAACGAACGTTAAAAGTAAAACATTATATTTTTTGTCAAAAACTAATCTTATACTAACAGCTTACTTCTTCAATCTTATACCAAAAAATTACTTTCGACTGGGTGAACCGATTTTGATGTTTTTTTTTTATTTGAAAGCTGGTGCTTTATGAGTGTTCCCATTTCAATTTGATCCAGTTCTTGAAGTCGTTTTTTTTTTTGTTTAAGTTTGTGATTATTTTACTGAAAGTCGTATGCCTGATGACAGAGGTCCTTGAAAATGTGATTTGTAAGAGCCAACTCACCGAGAAAACTGCTCCGGAAAACAATCAAGAAGCGAAGGAGAACAAAAACAACTGCCTGATCCAGAAATAAAATAATAATAAAATAAATATTTCGGACATCTAACACACAGCGCCATCTAGTCCCAAACTAAGCAAAGCTTGTATTATGGGTACTAGACAACAGATATAAATACTTATATACTTTTTTTTGTAAATACATACATTTTATACATAGAAAACACCCAAACTCCGAAACAAATATTTGCAGATCATACAAACATTTGATCCGACTCGGGAATTGAACCCGAGACCTCAAGAACAGCAGTCGCGTACGCTACCACTGCGCCACCGAGGCAGTTAATTCCTTATAGAGTAAGTTATATTAACAATTATTTTACGGGAATTAACGCGTTCACTTATTAAAAGGTATTAAATACCTCTGATTAGCTTTACGAAAAAAATAAAAAGTAGAGTAAGTTACTTAAACATCATAGAAATAAGGTTTCGGCCTAATAAACCACGCTGGCCAGATATGAGGTTTGTTTTAAGTTTTTCTTCTCTTCACATCCCTAGTCACGACATCTATGGGGGGGGGGGGGGGGGGGTTGTACTTTTTATTCTTAATCCGTCACAACACGGGCCGAAACCCCGAAAGCCTTTGTCCAGTTGTGGACTATTTAAAAATGCTCTTGATGATGATACAACAAAACGCCCAATGTTCGTAGTTACTTTTACTGAATCAAATTACCAACTAAATACCAAAAAAATAATTGATGATTTCAGCACAAACGTGCGGACTCGACCGGGATGGTAATATCCTCTCACAAAAGGTCAAACTAAAACGATATTGTTCGTGTTGTCATGTTTCGTTGGTGAGTGCGGGTCGCTGTGCTGAATTGTTGCATTGTCTGCTTTTGCAAAGAGAATGGTAACTACTCATGGATTCTGCTCATACTTTCCATCACGTAGATTAGAGTCACTTTGGCCGGTTTATATCTATAAAAAATACCTGCACAGTTTATAATACTGCAATAATGCATTTCGCCATGAGAAATCTCTTTACATATTTTCAGTAGATTCAAATCAACAGAAATATGCAGTATATTTCAAAAAATATAATATCTAATGCACTGAGAATACTTTCTGCAACGTTATTGCTTTACAAACGTACAGTAAGGCATAAAATCATCTATAAACGTAGAATATAAATAGTCTCAAAGAAATGTGAATTTAGAAAATTGCGTGCAGTCTGGAATATTGCATTTCTAACTTAATGGCTTCCTTTATCGGTACACTTTAAATGGTAAAAACCATTTAACAACACATAAAATAGTTATAATGTGAAAACGTTAGCGTATACTGGATAAATAGATAGATTTTTTAAAAGATGTTCTAAAAACCTGTTGCTTTCTCTTCAACCTACTTCCGTCCATTGTTGAGAGAAGGCCTCACTCAAGGAGTGCCAACAATTCTCGTCTTAGACAGTTTGCATCCATCCGCTGCCAGCCAAGTCAAGTCAAGTCATAGGTTCGTCGTGCCGCAGGGCGCCCTACACTGCCTAATCGTGATCTCCACTTTAACACTTGTCGGCTCCAGCTACTATCAGTCCACCTGGAGACATGACCGGCCCACTTCCACTACA
This sequence comes from Spilosoma lubricipeda, assembly GCA_905220595.1. Taxonomy (NCBI): domain Eukaryota; kingdom Metazoa; phylum Arthropoda; class Insecta; order Lepidoptera; family Erebidae; genus Spilosoma; species Spilosoma lubricipeda. The sequence continues at coordinate 3,824,352 of HG992296.1, forward strand.
GCGTACTGATCCTCCGTGCGATATCGGTTACTCCAGGTCTCCATCGGATTGTCTCGTTACGGATTTACGACTAGAGAAACTGATGCTTTGATGGTTGACATCATTCTCCTTTTATCACATTTAATTTTGGGTTGACGTGATGTTCAAAATTGCGAAATAGTTGCTTCTGTTTAGTATTTAACTGCCGCACTAGAAGTATATTATTTAAGAATCAATAAACTATTATTATTATAATTATATAACGCGTTTTAGGGGACTTTACGAACAAACATGAAACAGATACAAAGACATCCAGAATTAAAACAATAATTTATGAATCACATAAAGTATTGTCCTAAGTAAACTTCGAATCCACAATACTGCGCAGTAGGAGGTAACGAGATTATCACTTAATCGTAGTGGATTAATCAGTAAAATAGCATGGATGAGGTAGTCTTCACCCATTCTGTTTTACTGGTTTGGCTTTAACGGAAGCACTCTTTGGAAATTTATCGGTTTTTGGATGAACTGATAAGGTAAGTAAGTTAAGATAATTGATACAAAGAGGACTCGGGAACTGAGACTATAATGGTTTAAAGAATCCTGAATACCTAAATCCTTCGAAGGAAAAGAGGAACTTAACCAAATATTTATTAACATTACATTGGAAAACGTTCCAATATAATAGGATTCATAAAATTTATTTTTCAGAGATTAAATCACGTTATTTTAATGGTCTGTAATCTGAGAGATTTCGTTCGACAAATGTTTGTATAGGTCAATAAATTGATCAGCATCGATTACTTGTTTGATTTAAATCTACGCAAAATGTTGTGTTGGTTTGTGTACACTTTAAAAACGCAAAAAGGTAGGCACTGATTGTGCTCGAATTTTGGCACGATGTACCAACTGCTCCTGAGATTGTATTTGGATATTTTTCTTATCAGTATTGTTTCTCATTTGTTAGTGATGACTTGTCTTCATATCAATTATTATGACTTGGTTCCCTTTTATAACTTTAGTTAGTCGATTTCTGTTCTATCTAGGTGCCCTAATAATTATTTCACGAATTTTTCCACTTTCATGTCTAAATGCACATCAAACAGTTATTGGTAAATAAATAATGGATACTGTCAATACCTTTCAATATTCAATATCAAATCTGTGATTGCTACAGACCATGTACAGAGTCTTCCATTTTCATATCGAAATCAAATGTTGATTCAAATACGCAATTCAGTTGTTACAGGCAATCCTGTGCTTCATTGGAAGATTTTTTAGATTTGTTAGTGAATAAATTATTTTTGCAAATACATATATGAAATTCAGGAATAAATTGATTTTTAATTACGGGTATAATCCCCTGCAATCATCTAAAACGACTTACAATCATAAAACCTGCTGAAATATACTGAAATAGAGGTATTGGAGATGCGGAAATAGAATAAAAAAGTAATGGGGGTGCGTGTAGATAGTACAAAATATAATCTATGCGGTGGAAAGGTAAACGAGAAAGTGGACTGTATTTGCTGGTTTAAATTATGACCGCTGAACGTGAAATAAAGGAAATGAACTGCCTTGAGTGAAATAAGAGGTTATGACAAAGACACTGTGTAGTACATAAGGTCTAACCTCTCGTGTCTTCACGCGTGGGTGCTGGCAGATGATGGGAGCCGCGGCTTCGACATCCACGAAGCCTGTCACTGCCCATGACGCTAAGTTATCGAAACAAGTTTCACACGGGTTTTCAATCACTTTTAAATCAGTCTACCGACGGGCCCGACAAAGTTCTCTGAACAGTGGTTTGAGGCGGAGTCGAAACTTTTCAAAAACAAAGTGATATTTATGCGATGAATGTTCAGTCTCTCGATCTTCCAATCGTAGCTTGAGGCATATGGCAAAAGGATAGGAGAGGAAGGTGCGAACACCAGTCAACCGTCAGCGATAAATTGAATAAATGACAATATGGCGCAACCAGGTATTAATATATAAATTTGAACGTTATACTCACTAGATTTTAACAACCTACTACTGGTCATAAGCCTCTCCTTGGCTTCCTAATGGGCTTTAGATGTCTACCTTTACACCTTAACACTTTTTGGCCAGAACCGATATCCGAACCCGAGACCACTTAATCGGCAGTCACCAACCGCTACACCAACGAGGCATTAATATATACTGCTATACTCCACTCCCCATTTTATTTTATGAATTTCCTTTTTCAGTAACTGAATTGGCTGCTCATATTCAGATTCATTTATTTGTGTAAATCTGTTACATCGACGATTTTGTTATCATTATGCCCATCCCTTTAACCGCAAATAAACGCCATTAGAAATTTTCCGACCAAAACAAACTTCCAATTTAAACGCAACGAGAGTTCGTTGTTTCAATAATCATCGAATATAAATTCATTTTGCTTCATTATAATTTTGTAAGCCATCATTAAAATAATATTATATTTGTTAGTAAACATCAGAGAACCGTAACTAATAATAATATATGTTTAATGAAGGCAATCATTTACCAATTATTATACAAATATTGTAGTAATACGATACATATATACACTCAAATACAATCAAATACTCAGCTTAAATAAACACCTCACCCTCATTCACACACCTACACACAAACAGATCTTACTAAACAAGAGGAAAGGAAAGTTCCAACCATTTGAAGAGAAACTGACTCCCAATACACAGCTAGCGATACTTTGGGAGTTGACTCTCTTCAAATGGTTGGAACTTTCTTTTGGGAGACCCGACTCCCTAAGTAGCGCTAGCTGTAAAATGTTTTCTAATCCACTTTTGTTATAATGAAGAATTATTATTGTTTTATAGAATTTTCCATTTAAAAAGTATTAGTACTGAATTTATTTCACTCATAGCAATCTCTATATCTGTACAGTAAAAATAAATAAAACTGAAGTATCTATTTATAATTTTAAATTAACGGCTTTTTACTAAATGCATAAAAAATATTCAAAAACTTTTTTTAAAAGAAATTTATCAGCCTGTTGGTTCCTAATCTCTGGAGCGGTTGAACCGATCTTGACAGGACTTTCACTGGCAGAAAGCTTTTTTTTTATGGAATGCCTATAGGGCGAACGAGCATACGTCTCGCCTGATGGTAAGTGATTTCCGCTGCCTATGGAGACCTGCAAACACCAAAGGCGTCACAAGTGCGTTGCCGGCCTTTGGGGGATAGAGTGAGGAGATATAGGAGGATTGGTTTTGGGTTATGGGCCTCCGGTATCCTCACTCACCCGGTGAAACACAGCGCAAGCACTATTTCACACCGGTTTTCTGTGAGGCCGTAGTATCACTCCGGTCGAGCCGAAGCGTGGCTCTCCCATGGTAATTTTTTTTTTTAAATATATGATGACATAAAAAGTGACTTAGGCTACTTTTCTTACAGAAGCTTTGACTTAGGTTGAAATATTACAGAATTTGCATAGTTTACGATCAGGCAGATCACAGACCGAAATTAGAGAAAAGTGAGGCCGTAGTTGTGGTTTAACTTAATTATATAAGTACTATATAATTCACACATACCGGGACCAGTGGTTTAATTAACTTACCTAAATTCATACATTTTAGAGAAGATGGCCACTAACATACCTTTGCAGTGGAAATAAGTATTACACGGACAAATAAATGTTAAAGTGAAAATATAAATTAGAATGAGTAAAAGCAGTTTACCTAATATTGGGATGGTAAATTTAAAATATTCGTTTTGGACAAACCTTACTCGATAATTTACCTAGAGTTTGTGTTCATTATTTATAAATGAATTCAATTAAAAAAACTTTTTTAAAACAAGTTTTTGTTGGAATGCCGTAAAAAGAATAAAATTAAGTATTCATTAAAAAAATACTATCAATTAAAACATAAAGTACTCGTCAAGATGAATCAAATGATCCTAAACGGGATGGTGTTGGGTCGTTTTATATACAAAATTTCTAAAATCGCCTGCCGGCTCCATTATAGGACCCTGGATACTATCAAAACATAAAGTACTCGTCAAGATGAACCAAACGATTCCACACGCAATGGATTTCGTCATCTCATTACAGAGTTCTTATGGCCACCTTGCCGGTCCATCATCAGACTCTGAATACCATGAAAACATAAAGTACTCGTCGAGACGAATCAAAGGAGTCCAAACTCGATGATGTTGCGATGTGTCTTTACAGATTTCCTATGGCCACCTTCCAGCTCCAGCTCATCAGATCAGCTCCTTGTCATCGTAATATTGCATCGTCACGCTGTATACATATGCTTGCAAAATTTCAGTAAAATCGGATGACGATATCAGCTTCAAAATTGAGTTGCAAGATTCCACCCGAACATATATATACATACATACATTGCAAGTTAAATAAAACCTTGTAAAAATAACGTCGTATAAAGATATTATTACGATTTCAATTCGATTTTTCGAATATCATTTGATATGCGATCGATTGAGCAGCTATTATCAAATAATCTGTCATGAAAATTGATTTATATTTAGTGCTTCAGATCTCAGATCTTCATGCCGAGGCGTGGCTCTCCCACTTTAATAGGCACGCAAAACGTGTATGTTTTTCATATGCAAATATTTGTTTCGGAGTTTGGATGTTTTCTATTTACATTTTTTTTTTATTTACAAAAAAAGTATATATGTATTTATATCAGTTGCCTAGTACCCATTACACAAGCTCTGCTTAGCTTGGGACTAGATGACATTGTGTGTTAGATGACCAAAATAATCATTTATACAAGAACGATGTTATAGACTGATGCACTAATTCTATAATAGTTTTAGTTTACTACGGGATAATAACTATAATTGTTTAATATTTTAAGCGAAAGAATTTATACGTTAATTGTTATGAGGCATATCTTTTAGGCAGAAAATAAGCGAACAAATGGTAAGTCTTATGTATTTCTTTACAAATGTTCATAATAATCGTATATCAATGTATACAATTTGTGAATTTTGTCGTTGCAGCAAAATTTTTATATTTATGAAAAAAGTTTGCCTACATTGGCATTCTTACAATTTTATGTCATACATAAGATTAGGTATCTTATTGGCATAGCACTGCATCTTTACTTATTTATTGAAAAGTTTCAACAAGTATTAAATAAGAGATTGATTTAAATGCTTGCCCTACGTGATCAAAAAGGCAATCACTGAATGAAATCGCGTAAGATAAACTAGCTTTGCTTTCAAAGTTCTAATACAAATGTAACCATATTAAACTCGTTCGAAGATAAAATGTGGACTTAGTTAAGAAACCAATTGGCACTCTTTGCACCAGCTTCAACAAATTCTCGGATAGATACGATGAGAGTTTTCCAAGAGTCTGAGTAACGATAGATGTGCACTGAATAACATACTTAAAACTGTATATTCTACTGTCGTTTTCTCTTTCAAGTAAGAAAACAGTAGATATTCTCAATGCAATGAAAATACAATTGGATTTATTTCACCGATAAAATTTATTTACGCTAATTTCAAAAACGACGCACAATCGCAAAATAATAAAGTAAATCCATCTTAAAAGTTAGAAATGTATAGGTAGTTATTTGTTTTTTAATTGTGTTTTAGTGATTTTCCGAAGTCAATTGTGATAGAACAAAACATTTCAAAAGAAGATCGATCATAACACAAAATGATTACGGAAAAAACAATCGGAAAATAATCCGAGGGGAGTAGAATTGTCGGCCGCAAATTTTTCATTTGGCTAATCCCAAGAGAATTGAGATTATTGCAATGTTGGTTAGGTTTGGAACTTATCGGAAACTTACTAAGAAGAGTGAATTTAATGTGACCTTTGGGAACAAAGAAACTTATAGAATTGGGATAGAAAGATTGCCATTTCGTATTTGGGGCTATAAGTTAATCTACAGCCTAGTGTAAGAGAATGACACCAAGTTAGGTATATTTTCGTGAACTACTTTATTATATTCTCAATAAAGTATTGCAGTATATACCATTTGAAGAACGGTAGCATACTACCGTTCAGTATCAGTTCAGTATTGTAATGAAATAGGTGTTTAACCAACGAGTGCACGTAATAAGTTCGTGCCGTGTTTTGCATGCGCAAAAAGGAATTTACCTAACGCCTCCATGGCTGGAGAAAATTATGAGTTTCCGTTTTCCGCTCTGAAGTGTACGTGAAATGTAATTAAGCTTGATAATCAGACCCGTGTACGAGATTAAATAATTCTAATACAAAAACAGACCCCTAAAGGTACCGTTAAAATAAAGTTAATAATAAGTATACCTACTATGCATAGAGAAAAACTTGAGAGGTGTCAAGTGACACCCAGATGGAACGAAGTTTATATACATATATACATTTCATTTTTGATATGCTACTACTAATGAAAATGCGCATAAAATACTCAAATTATTTTAAAAATAATCAGACTGTACAAATGTACTATAATAAGACAATATATTTTCTGTAAATAAATGCAAAAGGCCAACATCACATGGTATTCCCGGGCGGTCACCCATTCAAGTACTAACCACGTCCGATGTTGCTTAACTTCGGTGATTGGACGCGAACCGGTGTATTCAACATTGACGTTGGCAATCAGTTTGTGATATATAACGTTGAGTATCCAGCACTATGACGTCAACTTAATGTTAATATAGCAAAAAGTGTCGTTACAACTTTTATGTCGTTACAGTTTTTCCGTCTAGCCTCCTTTCGTAACGCGCCATAAGGAACTTCATTATAAAATTTTATTTTCTAAAAATAATTAACAAGGATGCAAATTCTATAGGTCAAAAACTCTCTAATCTAAGCTAAACTTTACTAAAACTGAGTTTCGTACTGTCAAAAGACCTTCTAAATGTTAAAGTCAAGTATGTCATATTAAAATTAAACGTTACCTAAACGCCATCACAACGCACATCAATACAATCAGGTCAGCTCGAGCGGAGTGATTCAGGCTTGCATTGAACCCGGTGTTGCTTAATTCTTTCATTACTTTTTACTGAATGAATGAAGTTACCAAAACCCAATTCAGCCAGCAAAAACCCCAGACATTTGTTGCAAAATTTCAGCATAGTCGGTTAAGTAATAGAGCCAAGGTGATTTCAACACGACAAGGCCGACTCGACCACGGCGATACTACCCTTTCACAGAAGGTCAACCTAAAGTGACAGTATTTGTGCTGTCGTGTTTCGTTGGTAATTTCTTTTTTTTTTTAATAAATGAAGTTTTTGAACATCTAACACACCACGCCATCTAGTCCCGAACTAAGCGGAGCTTGTATTATGGGTACTAGACAACTGATATGAATACTTATATACTTTTTTCTTGTAAATACATACATATTATATATAGAAAACACCCAAACTCCGAAACAAATATTTGCAGATCGTACAAACATTTGGTCCGACCCGGGAATCGAACCCGAGACCTCAAGAACAGCAGTCGTGTACGCTACCACTGCGGCACCGATGCAGTAATTACGAGACCGTAAGCCCAATGATGCAGCAGTATCTCAGTAAGATACCATAGTGTAAGTCACTTTACATTTAGAGAGTGCTGTGAATACATAACTACATATATTTCTCATACGTGATTTAGTTATGTATATATGTATGTATATCTATTGGTATGTATATGTATGTGTTATATGAGTATGTGTATATATATATATATATACATAAATATATATGGTTTTCGTTAAATAATATAATAAAAATTAATTAAAAACTCATTGCACCGACAACTACCACTGTCTCTCCTGTACATTTTAATCCATCCTAAGGTTGCCTGGAAGAGATTGCTTTTGGCAATAAGGCCGCCCTTTGTACACTACATTTCACATTTCATGTACTTTTAAAACTATGTACTATAACGGTGTACAAATAAAGAGTTTTCTATCTATCTATCTATCTATGTTGCATTGGCTGCATTTGCCTGCCAGCCATTCATCATTACTTACACTTTCCATCAGGTAGAATTACTTTAGCAGACTAGTACATAAAAAAAACTAATTCGAAATTCAGGTTCAAAAATTATACATTAGTTGACATATAACAATTTTAAGTTAAATAAATACTTGTAAAATAGAAATGAAGACTCAGACCAAAATGTTGGAACAGATAAAATCTTTTAATATTAAGTAATTGAAATCTTTATTATCCTTCGTAGGCATATTTTAGTACCGTCGAAGAATACGCTTTTGTCCCATTTTATTAGACAACGAAGTCAAAAAGATAAATTAAATTGCTGTCTGTTGTGTTTCCTTTCTACGAGCAAGTGATTAAAACTCATACATTAATCAAAGCTACTTGAGGGTCTTCAAGACAAAATATCACTTTACTCGAACTATGGAGAAACCAAAATTAATGGTAATAGTTTTGACAATATATGTACAAGTATATTACACCGTAGAGCTTGAACTACAGAACCGAATTAAATTAATAGGTGTCAACAGATTCGTAATGATGACCCGGGTGACATGGATATATAAATATTTAAAAAAAATGATTATTATGTGTATGCAACTATAACTTAATACAGGTATGTCATATTTCGATAAATCTTTTGATCGATCAGATTTGACGGTCATCCCTTAAGTTTTCATTCGTAAAATGAACTAATTGCAATTTGACAAAGATACTTCTAATGCTACTTCAAGAAAATAAGAATCTGTGATGATTTACACCTAGCTAATTTTGGCCACGGAGATCAGTCTCAACGGAGACCAGGTATCCAGGAGATATTATAGATGTGTGGGCTCACAATCCGATCCGATCCGAGCTCGAGCTTCGCCGTTTTCATTACAATCTTGACTTAATTAAATTCAATTAAAATGTTGGTCATATCAATCATATATATATATAATAAATGTGTAATAATAAATATCAATGAATAAATGAAGATGACGATAAAATAAAACAAGGTCAAAAATCGAAGTGGGCAACAAAATCATTCAGAATAACCTGAATTATTGAGAATCAGTACTAGACATACTATCGGCTCGATGGACCGTACCATATTCAAGTAGGCCACGGCCTATGAAAATATATCTGGCAATGCGTAGGAGTATAAAAGGTAGCCTTATTCTGCCTAAACTTTGGCTGATTGTATCATGATCACGACACTCAAAACAAGCAAGGCAATTAAGTGAAATTTAATTTACCAACTTTTCCATGATAAATAATAATGTTGGGCAAAACCAAAAGTTTATGAATTTGTAATTTACTTCTACCCTAATGAGATAAAAGAGATTATGGGGGAAACTTTACAAGACACCGCTAATGATCCTTTACATTTGAGTGTAATTTATAGGTGTCTTAAGTTATCAATGATAATACTCTCTTAACACGTCTCACACAGGCGTCTGATTCCAATTTCGCAGAAACTATATATATATTTAAAAACATGCATACCTGACAGAAATTACACATTTTTTGGTCATGAGGTGGAAAATCCCCTTGGTTATCCCGCTCCTTGGAGATATTACAACAAAACTGTGGAATGAACTGTCATCTGTGGTATTCCCGGAACAATACGACCTTCAAACTGTCAAGAAAAGGTCAAGGTAGTAGAGCCACGCTGATTTCAGCACTAACGGGCCAGCTCGACTGGGGCGGTACTACCCTCACACAGAAAATCAACACAAAATGACTGCGATTATGCTGTCGTGTTTCGTTGGTGAGTGCGAGACCAGAGGCCCAATGATGTAGAAGCATCACTAGCCCGCCATGGTGTAGGTCACCATGCCGCATTGTTGCATTGTCTGCATTCCCAGTATGGAGTTGGATTCTTGGATTTTGCTTATGCTTTCCATCAGGCAAAGTAGAGTCATTTTGACTGGGCCAAACGTAAAAAAAATAAAAGAGCGTACTCCTTCTTAAAAGGCCGGCCACTCACTTGTGACGCCTCTGGTGTTGCGGGTGTACATGGGCGGCGGTAGTCGTTTACAATCAGGTAATACGTCTGCTATTTAGCCCCCTATTCAAAAAAGATATATAAGTATTTTATGTTAATAAATCCCCGGATTTGCAGCTTCAGACACTCCTTCTTTGAACCGTAAACACGTTATTTCAGATCCCTCCCGAACAGATGCAGTGTTTATCCATGCCCAGTGTTTATCTATGCAAGATAGTCAAGTCAAGAAAGTACCTAAAAAAGATCAATAATACACAAAATGTTAGTTATTCATTATACACAAAATATCTGGTGAATATGGTGGTTGTTCGATGGTAGTTGTTAAGTGTTTGATCAAAAATGTGTTCACAGTGCCTTGTGCGAAGAGAATTTTCTTTTGACAAATCTGGCCTTTTTCGTCGAATTTTCGCTCTTAAACGCCGCATAACGTGCAAATAATATTCTTTATATACCGTTTGACCTTCCGGCAAGAATTCCGAGTGCATAACAACGCGAGAGTCAAAGAAAACAGTCAACATGACTTTGACTTTTGATCGACTTTGTTTCGGTTTTGGTTCAGTTGAAAGGCGCCACTCCAAAATTTGTTGACTAGTTTGCGTGTCAAACTCATAAACCTACGTATCGACACCAGTAACAATGCCTTTCATTAATGTTAGGTCGGAATTGACTCGTTCTAGCATGTCCTCAGCGACACTCATGCGATTGAGTATTTGGAGAAAATTCAGGTCTTTTAGGACTGGCAGAGCGGCAATATGTTTCATACCCAAGTGATTATTTAAAATGGTACAGATCGATTTGTGGGACACAGAAAGTTCAGCGGAGTGAATGAGGATTTTCAGTCACAATTTCCTTCACTTTTACGTTGTTAATTTCAGTTGCAGACGTTGATGGCCATGATACCAGTGCGAGGCAAATTTTCCATCACATCTCGACCGCCTTTGAACGCTTTGTATCACCCATAAGCACGTGTTTTTGATAAAGTTGATTCACCATAAGCCTTTTGTAATATTTTAGTGACTCCAAACACGAAATTCCATGGCCATGCAAAATTTAAGACAAACTCTTTGTTCGATGTTTTTGGTCATTTTGAAATTCACAATTCACACTAGATATGACATAACTAAAAACAGCGCTGCATTTACAGTTGCAACTCAAACTCCGCGCCAAAAAAGGAAACAGTTATGCCAATCTTACAACAACAAAAAAACAACAAAAATGAATTTGGAGCCATAAACAAATCATCCATTCCCGATGCTTGTTTGACTGGATGTTTATCGGAATGACTCTGAATTCTCTAACACTTGACCGCCACCAGCTACATAAAACAAAGAGAAACACAACATAAAATCAAAAAGAATGAAGAAGAAGAAATTTTAGGTAACGCAGATGGCTCAGTCCTCATGAAAATTAAATCAAGCGAACTAATTCTTACAAATTTTAAGAAACAATTTTTTTTATTCGTGTTTTTTAAACGGCACGGCCTACGATAGTTAATTGGTGTTATTAAATATGGACACACAATACATAGGAAAATACGGTATACGAAATATTGCCTTGCGAGTCTGTCGAACTTAATTAAATTCTATTCGTACCTACAAATAATGGGCTATTTATAGTTAAAACGAAGGTAAGTTCTTTGACAATAGTTAACATCTTTCATTTTCTTATGTACATGACATAATGTTTTCACAAACAGTAAATGTTTTTTTATAGTTACTGTAATATACTCGTTGTGTGTGTTTATTTAATTTCTTTACCCTGGCTCGCTCACACACACGCACGCGTCTTTATCTCCATATTCACCTTTTCACTGAGAAGCTATAGACCCCTGTAGCGTCTCTGCGATATGTGCCCGAGACAGGTATGGAACCTTCATGTATGTATTAAGCCATTACTCATTGTGTAGTGTATGGTAAGTTCATATATGAATGTGTATTTGTTATTTACAAATAACCCTAAGTGCACCTACTTCCTATTTTCTCTGCATCACCTAAAGGTTGACTGTTAGAGAATGCGTTAGGCATTAAGTCCGTCTATGTACCTAAAAAGCATGATGTGTTATAAATAAATAATTCAATTTGGCCGTTCAAAAAATGAATACGAAATGCGTATAAACGTTACAATGATTTTTTAAAGAGAATTAACATACTTGGGGAAATACTATGCTCAGAGGACTTTAAGAACATGCATGACACAAAGCACACCTAGACTCAGAACAATAATATTTGTGGATTACACAAATTGTTGTGACATTTTTAATTTAAACCCATAATACAGCCAATTCGAAACTAAATCTAAGCTTCGTCTAAACACCATTGAAATTGTAACAAATCACAATATTTTAATTTTGACACATTTTCAAAGAAACCCAATTTACTTACAAACTAAAACCGAGCGCCTTCAAGGGGCTTCTATTATAGCAAAAGTTTACCGTGACTGCTTAAAATTCTGTCTACACTGTTAGGAACGTGTTACGAAGACCGCGCGATTTGATATATACGTTTTTACAATAGACATCTTGATATGCCTGAATTACGTTTACCCAGTTTTAACAAGCCGTTCTTGAAAATGCTGAGTTAGTGCTTGCTGACTGTTTCAAGTAAAATTTCAACTGCCTACGTCTGTTACTAGATAAATATAATAATTAATAATTCGAGAGCAGAATAAATTAGTATAGTGGCAATTCCAGAGAAGATTCAAGATATTAATAGAGTGAGTATTACATGTTTAACTATAAATATTTACATAAATGTAGTTTAAAATGAAAATGTAATTCATTTAAAATTTTGACTTTAAATTACTCAATGAAAATGATAAATTAAGTGCAATTACGAGTAGTACTTAAACGCTTAATTTACAACAACTTTGACTTTTGATGTCTCTTGTTAGTAATTAAAAATTTACAGAAGCGAATTCATTTTACAATATTTTTTTATAATTCATAAGATCAAAGAAAAGAGAAGATGAAAAATATGAGTTTTATTGAAAGCGGGCACAATTAGAGTAGATTGCACATTAAAATTTGAAAAATTATGATAATATTTTTTTTGCCTTTGATGACGTATTAAGTTAATGGCATGTCACCATCTCTATTCACGCTCGGGTGTCATAAAAGTCTCGACTAAGGGTAACAAACTACTAACGAAAATAACATTAGAAAAGAAAGGATAACTTGATACAAACTTTATACTAACCCATTTGGCCAAAACCTCCTTTTTTATATATGGCCTTGTCAAAATGACTCTACTCTGCCTGCTGGAAAGCAAATCCAAGAGTGGTGGTCATCATACTCATGGCAAATGCAGAAAATGCAACGATGCAGCACGGTGACCCACACTATGGCGGCGTAGTGATGTTTCTGCATCTGATGGGTCTACGATCTTGCACTCACCAACGGAGGGACGGGAAATCAGCGTGGCTCTGCTACCTTCTAAGGAGAGATTTGTATCCATTGGTGTATTGTTAAAGGCTTTTGATGTGATGATGTGAATGTGTCAGGATTTACCAGTCTGTAATAACTTACGGTTTATTGATTTTAGCACTGTAAGTTAATTTTATTCAGCCGACGTAATATGAGCTATAACAAAAATAAAACCGACTTCAAGGTTCGACTCGATTTCTCTCATCATCAGATATTAATGTCCTTATCATGTACCACCGTTGGGACATCTCCTTTCCATTAAAAAAAGAATCATCAAAATCGGTTCATAAACGACCAAGTTATCCGCGAACACACATTAAAAAAAAGTAAAAAAATATATATATACGGTCGAATTGAGATACCTCCTCCTTTTTTTGAAGTCGGTTATAAAACAATTTTTTACACCTTGTGTCCGAAAAACACAAATATCTTACGAAACCCTATTTTTTTCCAAAATAAAATTTAGCCTATGTTACTTGTGGATAATGTAGCTTTTGAATGGTGAAAGAATTTTTAAAAACGGTCCAGTAGTTTTTAAGCCTATTCATTACAACCAAACAAATAAAGTTTTCCTCTTTATAATATTAGTGTAGATTAGCAAAGACAACCGTAAAAATCAAAAAAACTAATAAAAATCATATAGTCTAAGAGATGAAGATAGATTTACATCCATCTGATAGCCAGATCAAGCATTTTTTTGTGAAATTGTATTATTTAATGAACACATCTATGATGGCTTGCCTATCGCCAAACAGATATTTTTTTTTAATTAAATACATTTTTAACACATTCTTTTCACCCCTTTCACTCTATTGATAACCAACTAAATTTAGTTCTCCGAGCCGATAATGGCCGCAGCGGCCAGTCTCAATGGAGACCAGTCAACTACGCAGGAGATATTATAGTGCACAAGTGTGCGTGTAAACGAAGGTGCACTCTGTGTGCCCTCTCTCTCGTAATCCAATGGGATGGTTAACCGACACGACCGGGGAGAGATCAGGCGCAGGACCGACCGCTTTACATGCTCTCCGAGGCACGGGAGTTCAGATCCCAACTTCCAAACTCCAAGGTGTAATTAAGTATTTCTATAATCAAAAAAATACAATAACACTTTTGGCACGACCCGGAATTCGAACCCGAAACCTCTTGATCGGCAGTCGTATACGTCAACCGCAAGACCAAGCAGTATATTTGAATAAACAAGGACATAAAATATATTATATTATTCTATACTATTATTCTGTCCATCAATTTATTTTTGTATTCAAATTATTCCACATTATTCGCCAAAAGAATCTTGTATAAGTAGTACATGACAAGTTATAATGGTGTCCACAACTTTTACGTGACAATCGATGAGAGCGTTGCGTGCTAAAATATCTTTGTCATATCATATTAAATGTTAAGCGAACATATGTGACGTGTATTAGGCAGAAGGTTTGCCCATTATTTAGCTTACACATTCACAAGGTTTTTTTTTATTTTGATTCTAAAGGGTGACTCTAAGTCCTTATACCAGTCAGTACTTAACTATCGTACAATTTGACCACCTGTCTGTTTGTTTTCACCATATTTGTTATTTGCTCCTTCAATTGCAGACTCTAATAATTTATGTGGGAGAGCCACGCTTCGGCATGAATTCGGCATTACGCCGGCTCGACCGGAGTGATACCACGGCCTCGCAGAAAACCGGTGTGAAATAGTACTTGCGCTGTGTTTCACCGAGTGAGTGAGGATACCGGAGGCCCATTACCCAAACCCCCTCCCCCTATCTCCCCTCTCCATCCCTCGAAGGCCGGCAACGCACTTATGACGCCTCTGGTGTTGCAGGTGTCCATGGGCATCGCTTACCATCAGGCAATACGTCTGCTCGTTTGCCCGCCTATACCACAAAAAAAATATATTAAAGATTTTATTGAGAACTGATTAATAAAAACCTTTTAGGACAATTAAAATTTTTAGAAGAGGAAAACTAATACATGATTACATTCTCTGTGGCAGAAAATGAACTGAAGTCTCCCTCAATTACTCTTAAATGCACGTAATTGGATGCACATTGACTGGATGAAATGCAATATAAATTTAGATATCTGTTATTTAGCACATCTATACAATACTAGCTGACCCGGCCAACATTATTTTGCCATAAAAAATATTTAAGGATGGGTCACCCTTACCATTTCGGGGGATGAAAAATAGATGTTGGCCGATTCTCATAGATACCGGATAAGTACAAAAAATTTCATCAAATCGGTCAAGCCGTTTCGGAGGCAACGAAAACTGTGACACGAGAATTTTTTATATTAGATATATTACCCTCTATAATCCTTACAAAGGTAGCCCAAGTTTTAAAGGTCGACCACGCTAGCTCAACCATAAAGGCTTAACCAACAAACTTTCCAATTTGTATGGCTTTCAACTTTAGCCAGCAACAATAGGACGACACTACATCAAATTACGTACACAATATTTCCAGAGTTTGTTTGATTTCAACCGCAAACACAAATGATAGTATCAAATTTAAATTGATTAGAAATACCAGCATTAAAGTTTGGAAGGCCGCGGGTTCGATGTAGGGTTGTATAAATTATACGGTAAACCAAGGTTTGTTTGTAATCAAGGTCTGGATGTAACTGATCCGGTGATTTTGCCGGGAATGCTGCTAAAGCCAGGTTTGACCTTTGTAATGAGTTGTTCAAAATACAAGGCTGTGGAGACATCGGAAATTAAAAGCGTGATGCCGCCGTCTAGAACGATACCATTTTTTTTCATAGATCTCTCTAATAGTTATTAGCAACCATATAATCTTGGCTATACACAAAACATTATCGTCTTTATATTCTATCATGCTCATCAATGTAAATGAGCCGATGGTTGGTGAAGCCGAAATGTGCTTGAGTGAAGACCGCGATTAAGCAAACGTAGTGTAGAGCTCCCTGCAGCACGTTCAACTGATGATTTGAAGAAAGTGACTGGCGGATAGATTCGGACTATCCTAGACCGAGACAGTTGGTGTTCCTTGTGGAGACTCAGTAGTGGACGGCGAATGATTGATTTATATTCTCATCACCTTTTGACTGAGCTGCTCCGTACTTTTCAAAAGTCTTTGCTTAGCCTTTTGGCGTATACACAGGAATACAAAAAAACTTTATAAAAACTTTAAGCTCCAACCTGTGATTCTATTATTTCATCGTGTACATAATGGGACAACTGCCAGCTCAGCCAGTTGTTACCTAAATTTATTTAACATGACATTTAATCTAGAACTAAAGTAATTTTATTATCTCTACAATCTCTCGCACACATTTTAATGTTCAATTTAAAATCATGCAGAAGTTATAAAGCTGTGAGTCTGCACGATATTATCTGATGTAATTTGAGGGTAGGTTAACAATTCAAGTCCAGTGAACAGATATGCTGAATTAATTCTTAAGAGTCATTGTAACAAGAAAATTATTGTACAGTTGAGTACACAAGTGATCACAAAGAAGCAGGTCATGCTTTTTTTAAAATAATTAGACTTGAAATGTTAGACGCACTACAGTTTCGAAATTCTAATCATCATCAATAACCTAACCCATTTTTTGTTATATTTAACGTCTGCGTAACATTTAGATGTAGACTTTTCAATGCGGACGGTCTACCTGAAGTCTTGGAAACTTAATTGTTTTCCAAAGATGAGGTGAACAATACTGAAAGTTTTGATGGGAAAGGGTTAAGACCGTAGTATCTACAAGAGTCAAGGGTCACAGTTAAGAGTGCAATAGTACGGGTATCGTAATTCATTACTATGATTGAAAACATCATTAAGATAGTTGTAACTAGTGAATTTTAATACTAATTACGATATAAATACTGCAAGGACTTTAGAAATTTAGCATTAAGTAAATTAAACTCTGTATGTACAAAAGTATGATAGGAATAAAAAACGATTATGTCTCTTGACCAAAACCAAATATAGTACCATTTATTTTTGTACTCGACAGTACCAATCTAGCTATAGCTGTCTGGGGAGTTGTCTCGATGCCAAGCGTCAGAATTTATTATCAAATATCATTTTACTACGTTGTGGTCATTATTATGGATTCAGATCATTTTTAGTGTTCCATTTTCATTATTTCTTAGATATTTATTACCCAAAACTCTTGTCGTAAATCAAACAATTATATAATATTCAAATGCAATAATACTATTTTATGTAGTACTAGCTGAGTCCCGCGATGTTACCCGCGGTTAATTATGTACCGTGGGTAACGCCGCGGATCGAAGCTAGTCTAAAAAAGGAGCCTAAGTTACTCCCTGGATCATCAGCTACCTACCAGTGAAAGTCCCGTCAAAATCGGTCCAGCCGTTCCAGAGATTACCCGGAACAAACAGACAGACAGACAGACAGACAGACAGACAGACAGACAGACAGACCGACAGACAGACAGACAGACAAAAAAAAATTTAATTACATTTTTGGTATATGTAGCGTGTATACATACATTTGCATTTAGTAAAAAGCATTTATTTTAATATTACAAACAGACGCTCCAATTTAATTTATTTGTATAGACTAGCTGAACCCCGCGGTGTTACCCGCGGTTATTGTTGTACCGCAAGTAACGCCACGCGACAAAGTTAGTCTAAAAAAAGTAGCCTAAGTTACTCCCCGGATCATTAGCTACCTGCCAGTGAAAGTCCCGTCAAAATCCGTCCAGTCGTTCCAGAGATTACCCGGAACAAACAGACAGACAGACAGACAGACAAATTTTTTTTTAACCACATTTTTGGTATGTGTACCGTGTATATATACATATGCATTAATTAAAAAACGGTTATTTTAATGTTACAAATAGACACTCCAATTTTATTTATTTGTATAGATATGTTACTGCCTGTAATATATCAGTATTAAGAAATATATGCGTATGTTTATATAGAAATAAATGTGCCTCATTAGCTATAGATAAGTGCGATCAAGTTGACAAAATGTAGGTGTTTAAAATGCTTATAATCTCCAGTATTTACATATGTAAGTACATTGTATACACACACTAGCAATGTTATCGCTAACGGGTTATCTCTCACAGGCAACTTTACTTAGACTGCCTCGGTAGCGCAGTGGTAACGTATGCGACTACTGTGCAAGAAGTCTCGGGTTCGATTCCCATGTAGGACTTGTTCCGGAGTTTGGGTGTTACCTATGTATGTGTATATTAAAAAAAAAAAGTATGTATGTGTTTATATCAGTTATTCTAGTACCCATAACACAAGCTCTGCTTAGTTTGGGACTAGGCGTCGTTCTGTCGTAGATGTCTGAAATATTTATTTATAGGCCACCCTTATAGGGCCTTGCGGAGGGGTACTCCAGCCGGCAAAAGACGTCCGTAACGTTAAATCAAAGAAGTGTAGAATTGAAAAAAATTGTATAGCACCATCTGTATACCCTAGCCGGCAAAAAAAAAACGTCCATAACGGTAAATAAAAAAACGTAAGAATAAAAAAATTTTGAATAGTGCCAACTGTGTACCCTAGCTGGCATCTGTAAGTTGCATGTATTATAATATTTAATGATAAGGAACTTCGTTCCTATCTGGTGTCCCACGACACCATACGGCTTTTTATTTATTTTTTAAATGTTGTTTCATCATTTGTGCTTATACTGATGCCTCACAAATGTGGTTATCCATAGATGAATCAGTTTGTATTGCATGCACAAAGCCGGTGTAGATAAATAATGCTCAAAATGAAGATCAAACCAATCAGTCTATCACAGTCCGCTACTGGATCTAGCTCGTTAGTTGCGCCATATTACCTAGCAATGCATCGTTACTACATGTAGCGGAGGACCATACCCAAACCCCTCCTGCAACCCCCTCCCAACCTCCAAAAGCCAGCAACGCATTTGTGATGCCTATTACGCGATTTGATACGTCTGCTCGTTTGTCCCCTATTCCATAAAAAACCTAGACACTACAGTGACACTCCTTGATGATAATGATACAGAGGTTAGGGTGTCTTCTATTTTCCATACTTATAAAGAAAATATTTACTTATTTAAAGCAAAAATGAAATTTACAATAACTTCAAGAAAGTCCACAGAACATTCGAGAACTAAAATAATTAGTGAATACCAACATTTATATAGCCGAAAATATTCCTATGAATGTAATTGAATTTTCTTCCAAATGATTTGCCCAACAGACGTAGGTAGGCTTTCGCGACCGTTCGCCATCCTATTAAAAGTTTTATCCTATTTTTCGGACCAAATGTTTTGTATAACTTTATACCTGTATTGTTTAGTGAATTGGTAGGTATTTCGTTTTTCTATTATCTCAACTTGATAGGTATAGTTTTTATACAGGTTGATTCTTTTGTGTCTAGTGTATTTTGATGGCAAGCTATACTTCAATAATAATAGTTTTATTTTAAAAAAGCAAGATATAGTGAACAAACGATTAGTTTCTTTAGTAATTAAATTGTGCAATGGACGTAGAGTGAGTACAAACGTGGACATCTTTACAAAATCTTGTAAATAAAAAGCGCAATAAGTACAAAATATTATCATGATTTCCATATTCGCAGTACTATCAATGTGTTTTTCATTTCATTTTACGTTTCCCTAAACTTATTAAGGTATATCATAAACTACTGATAAATAATAGTAATAATAATAAATTAATCGATTTGAAAATGAACAATAAGCTGCCTTTTATTCTAAAATACATCATTACAAAAGAAAAAAAAAGTTTGAAACAAACAAAATCACGAACTAAAGATATTAATATATTATATTGAAGTCACATATTTATTGTCTAAGAATTATATATGAAGGGTTTTTATTATAAACCCAAGAACAGTATGCAGCGTAGGCGGTAGAGTACGTGGTTCGGTTTTCTTTGGTAATTTAATGGTTAATATCTTATTCATTTTAAAAGCCCAAATGTTTCTTAGAAAATATATTGTTGCTAATTCTATAGTTGCGTTACTGAACGATTTTTTTTCTAAAATTATCTTCTCTTCTCTATTTTGGTGAAATGATTACTAGAATGATATTTTGATATGTATGTATTTACGTAACATATTTTTAGTATTAGTCATTTTTTTACATTTAGAACGTCGATTGACATAACAGCTCTTACTTCTAGTGATTTTTAGTTTTGTTTAGAGAGTTTTCGAACACTATTAAATGTGTTTTTATTCAGTCATATCAGAATGGTTAAATGTATTTAAATAAAATTTACACTAGATAATAGTCTAGAATAGCATAAAAACTATTATATCAAAGAATTATAACTGTTAAAATTGATATTAAAGCAACCAAATCTTTAAAAGTTTGTGAGGTAGTAGAGCCACGCTGATTTCAACACGAACGGGCCGGCTTGACCGGGGCGGTACTACCCACGCACAGAAAATCAACGTAAAATCACAGCAACCATGCTGTCGCTTTACGTGACCATCACTCTTGGATTCTGCTTCTGCTTTCCATCAGGCAGAGTAAAGTCGCATTAGCAGGGCAAAACATAAAAAAAATACATCAACTTTTGTATTTTATCTATGTAAGTAAGAGAAATAAGTGTTTAAAATTATACATTTTGAAAAGCTCAGTGATTATTACGACCTAAGATTGATGTTACAGAAAATACCCAGTCTACACGGTATAAACGTAACCTGGTGACATTTAACTTGATTGTTTAATCCTGTAGATAAACGTGCCCAGTGAAGTTAATATCGCTGATGTAATGACCAATAGTTTCTTTAATTGTTTTGATTAATGAATGCCCGTTACATTTCAAGTATATGTGTTTTCACACAAATAATAATATCACAAAGTTTAGGATTAAAGGACTTCCATTCCTATAAACCTTTTGAGAGCGTTGCCCATCTATTCCATAGATACTGATTAATAAATAACTGTTTAAGTAAATACATACTACGAAATATTGACGTAGAGTGCGTAGCTTGACGATGCTCGCTACGAAGATCTACGTGACTCTACGTAATTTTTGTGACAACTTGTTTCAAAAATTGCGTTTCAATATAAATTCACTCACGACTGTGTTTAAGAGAGGATATGAAGAAACATATTAAAGATCCACATTTTTTCCAATATCATTTTGTTGTACTCATGACAGGTTGTTTCATTGTTACAGACGGAAAAGGTCTTTACCTTTTCCGTCTGTAACGATCTTAAACGTTGTTTAAATTTCTTTAAGAATAATCTAAATTTTATAAACCCTGCATTTTATAATCATTCAGTTATACGAATTCAAGTTTTAAACATGTTCGATGACAATATATGGTAGGTAGCTTATTTTTGTAACGCAAAAATACCGTAACTCACTTCGAAAAACTGTAATAAACATATAGCAAATTTATTTATTCTTATGTTTTTCTGAATGGTTACACTCTACCGGTTGCTACGATCTTAGTTTATTTTCTTCGTACACGAAACTAATGGTACCCCTTTTCTGAGCTCTCTTAACCTATTCGTTTTTCAAACTCCAAATATCCTTCTCTATACTGTTTAATAAGGATTTATATCATCAGAAGCGTTTAGTAGACTATTGCGTGGACATAAAAGCCTTTCCTTTTTTTTTGTTTGGCCCTGCCAAAATGACTCTACTCTGCTTGATGGAAAGCATAAGCAGATTCCAAGAGTGGTGGTCACCATACTGCGAATGCAGACAATGCAACAATGCAACATGTTGACCTACACCATGGCGGGCTAGTGATGCTTCTGCATCGTCGGGCCTCTGGTCTCGTACTCACCAACGAAACACGACAGCATGATCACTGTCATTTAAGTTGATTTTCTGTGCGAGGGTAGTTTCGACCCTTTTTTTTTTTACGTGTGGAAACCCCCTCGGGCCGTCACCCCGCCGGGAATAGAGCCTCGCTGAAAAGAAAAGGAGGTTTTAATCTACTATATCATGGTAACTATTAGTTTTCTTCTTCTTTACAGACCTATTGCTATACTAATATAAAAATTGGCTGCAATCATGGCCTAGTGGTTTAAGCATCACGCCGCTTTCTAAGGCGCTAAGTGTTGTGAGTTCAAATCCTAAATGTAATAACACTTTGAGTGATCCATGAATTGTTGCTCTGAGTCTCTGTGTTCTTTTCATGTATGTTTCTTAATTCCCCCGCGACACAGGAAAAAATACATGATATGTCTAATGATATAGGTATCAGGTAGATAAAAACAATATTGCAAAGATTTGTAAAAAATAGAAGTTAAAAAAATCAGTAGACTTAAGTTATATAGTAATATATAAAATATTAGCTGTCCCGGCAAACGTCGTTTTGCCATAACTACTAATAAATTAAAAATTAATTAAAAAAACATTGTCCAGCGGACAAAATTGTGAATCTAAACCATTCCCAGATTCCCTTGAACACACACAAAAAAATTCATCAAAATCGGTCCAGTCGTTTGAGAGTAGTTCAGTGACATACACACTCACAGAAGAATTATATATATAAAGATGATGTAATATTTGTGAGAGTACACCTGGACTGCACGGTTTGTCCTCCAAGGATCTGTTGCTCCCCTAACACGATTACAACTGGGGCTACAAGTGATAAGAGTTAATTGTATTCAATTCAAGATTTTATTTGGACGTAGCTTGAATTTGCTTTTTTTTATGTATGGCCCTGCAAAAATGACTCTACTCTGCCTGATGGAAAGCATTTAAGCAGAATCCACCACCACCACCCACGAAACACGACAGCACGAATACAGTCATTTTACGTTGATCTTCTATGCGAGGGTACCGCCCCAGTTGAGCTGAAATCAACGTAGCTCTACTACCGGTTCTCATGAATATTAGTTATCAGTACCACATTGCGATAAAATGCGAAGGTCTCTATAGATGTTTGTTACTCATACATAACAGAATGCCTTAATGAGCTGGATTTAATTTGAAAAACAAAGATAGATTATAGTCTTGAATTGGCATTTCTCCTGTTAAAATTTTATATAATTGCAGCAAATTAGGTCATGTTCAAATTTTTTTAGTTCCAAAGTAAGCAGAGTTTACCTCCTCCTCCCTTCTGTAGTTTGATATTGCTGATTCGCTTCAAATATTGCAATTACTCAAATATGAATTGTCATGTTTTCATAGGTCAAAACTGTCGGCTTAATTAAACCTGTACCTGTTTCTTGTCACTTATACCTACCACACGTCACCTTGAAAAGATGTGTGAACGTAGATGCATAGCACTGTAATCTGATATACCGCAGTTTTATTTACTTTTATTTTTAATCTGACGAAATCAAGAGTTTACAGAAAATGAACACAATATTCGGTAAACTTGTTTTATTCACTTATTATTATTTACCATCACAGAAAAAATATATGAAGATTATTCTCAAAGTTCTCTGCGTATTACAAATTAAGTATAGGTGGTAAGGTGGTACGATGTAGGTGAAAAGTTAACATAATTTTGCAAACAACGTACCTAATTATACTCTAAAAAAATTATAACTTATATTACTTAGTTAACAGACTATACTCTCAAATCAGTTGAAAAAAAGTGTTAAGTTTATTTATGCATAATTACTTACTTTATAAAACACCGCAGTCTTCTAAATAAACATCACACCATCATGGTTGTCTGGAAAAAATCACCGTGAGCGATAAAAACACCGATTCTTATAATTGCATATTTTTAACTCATTTTTTGTTTTCTTTTCATTTTCGTAAGCACACGATTTACGTTAAATAAAATTTAATATAGAGTTTTTACTACTTCACAAACAATTTTAGTGTTATAGCAATTATAAATAAAATAAATTACAATATATTCTAATCTTGAACAAAAGCAGACTCAAGGAATACCATATACTATATATACTAGTATTATATTCTTGTTTTGTCCTGCCAACAAGACGAGGGCCAATTCAATTATCATTCTAACCTATAACTGTTGCTGTATCAAGAATACATATTGAATATTGTAGCCTCGTAGTCTACCTAAATATAACCAAATTAATGTTTGCATAAAGCGATTGGTGGACCAGTCTTTGCCTAATTGAGGTACATTCAATTAATGCTGAGGACTAATACTGATCGTAGTTACAATTTGTTTTATTCTTGTTTAGGCATTCGCTCTCAATAAAGACAAAGTTAAAATATTTATAGACATTTCATAAAAAAAAAATTGAATTAGTCTGTTATGTAGACTCTTCATTAGTAATTTGTTAAGAGAACTGTCTGTCTGATAATTTGTACCTAGAGGGTTAAATAGGTACTTTTGAATTTATTATATCAATATGAAAGTGTGGATTAGAATAGATTTTTAAAACAACTCCCGCACTAAAAAGAGAAGAGCTTTCCTCTCTGAGCTGGGGCCTTTTGAACGCACTCACCTTTTTTGTTATATATATTACTAGCTGTTACCCGCGACTTCGTCCGCGTGGAATAGTATCTTTGGGTGTATTTTTGAATCATTAGTAGGTATATTTAAAAAATAAAAATTTATTGTTCTCTTATAAATGTCCAAGAGACACTTACTGGGGCCAGCGTCACGTTGTGTACAAAAATATTTTTAAAAAACCTAATTTAAAACATTTTTAAACACAACGTTTGCTGTTTTATTGTTGTTAGATAAAATGTGGAGATTTTTGGGATTTGATACACGTGAGCAGGCCACGTAGAGTTGCCCATGCGAAAAACAATTCTTTTCTAAATTTACACCCGCCACTTTCAGTGTTTGGCCTTGCGCTTTGTTAATGGTCATTGCGAAGGCTGGTTTGAGGGGAAACTGGATTCTTTTGAACTGAAAAGGTAAATCTGTAGGGATCATGGGTATGCGAGGAATCAAAACTTCTTCATCTTTAGCTATTCCTGTCATTATAATTGCTCTAATAATATTGCGTCCTAGCTACGTAATTTGCAATCGAGTTCCGTTGCATAGTCTCGGTGCTTCGAGGTTTCTCATTAACAAAACTGGAACCCCAACTTTCAGTCTCAGCTTATGAGACGGCACTCCTATAATTAGATTAATTAAAAAAAAGGAATTAAAAGCAAATCTTTTTTTTTCAAGTAACGGAAATTATATACCTTCTATTAACTATGAACTAAAATATCCCGAAATATTATGTATGTACAAAATTAATTTACAGGACCTAACTAATAAAAAATACTGAGGTACTTAAAAAAATAAAACTTAATCGTATTTTTTTAACGTAACGAAAACAATCTTACCTACTATGAAATAAAATGAACTAAATATTATCCCGAAATATTAAGTATGTACAAAATTAATTTACAGGACCTAACTAATAAAAAATACTAAGGTACTTAAAAAAATTAAACTTAATCGTATTATTTTAACGTAACGAAAACAATCTTACCTACTATGAATTAAAATGAACTATGAACTAAAATATCCCGAAATATTAAGTATGTACAAAATTAATTTTTAGGACCTTACTAATAAAAAATAGGAACTAAAAAAATTATGCGAAGCAATCAAATATTTTTACTCTATTGCAAAATGAATTTCTCTGTAGCGCAAATTTCTCTAATCGCATGCGTCCGGCAACGACGTCTGCCCTCACGTGTCTGCCCGTTCGGGTAGGCATAGTTAGATTCGTGCCGTGCGCTACCCCACCACACGACCGCCCCCCGCGCTCGCCCCACTTCGGCGAATGTGCGCGACGATGACCGATGACCGACGGCAGGCGGCGGCGATGAATGGCGAGGAACTTCAAAAGTCGATTTTTTTATTGATACAAAACAAAAGTTACAATTTCTGGAATTCCTTTGGTACCTACTTATATAAAAACTTTGCACATCCTAAGAGACCTATGTACCAAGTTACATGGTTTTATCTCCAAAAATGACGAACACCCACATGCAACCCCTATTTCACCCCCACGCTGGTGTAAATTTTAAAATGCTAGAACAAACGATTTTTTGTTTATTATTTAGTGCCTAAATGCCTAAATATAAAATGTAAGGTATCTTCAAGAATGACGAACTTCATACAAACTTTCAACCCCTATTTCATCCCCTCACAGGTCGAAATTTCAAAAACGCTAGAACAAATGTTTTATTATTTTTTATCAAAGGCTTAAATATAAAGTTTCATGGTTTTATCTTTAAAAATTATGAAATCCCATACAACTTCCCCCCCCCCCCCCCTTTAACCCTAACTTTTTCGCGATAAAAAGTAGCCTATGTTTTATCTCGGGGTCTAGAATATCTGTATACCAAATTTCATTCAAATCCGTTCAGTAGTTTTGGCGTGAAAGAGTAGCAGACAGACAGACAGACAGACAGACAGACAGACAGACAGAGTTACTTTCGCATTTATAATATTAGTTAGGATTAGGATAATATAAGTTTTGATCTATTTCTATGTTACTTTTATTATTTTTATTTTTTTTGTTCAAGCTTGTAAAATGTGTGTCATATAAAGGTTTCGTTTCATTCATTCGTTCATTCATTCATTCATTCATTCATTCATTCATTCACTAGGAATATGTACAGTTAAATTGATTACTAATATACATGAAATTTAAAACGAACACAAAGAACAGTAAGACTCACTTCAACAATTTGTAGATCCCACAAAGTAACACATGTGGGGATAGAACCCATAACCCACAGCGAAGTAGCTTAAACCACTATGTCGTTCCTACCTTCATCTTTTAGATATGTGAATTAATAAAATATAGGTGCGTGTGGGTGTATGTGCATGCAAATGTGGGTGCGTGCGTGCAAACCTGTTTACGCATGCATGCGTGAGAACATGCACGGGTGATTCTGTTTGTATTATTATATTTTAAGTATATGGTATTGAAGTAAGTATGAAAAGCTTCTTTTTATATAATAAGTATTGTTAAAGATATTGTCATATATCTTATAAATATCTAAAGGAGCTTTATCCTCGTCCCTAATAAATATCACACACCAATAACTATGGAGTAGATCATATCTCTAACAAGTATATTCATAAGAAAGGTACAACATATGGAACTAGATGAAATTGAATTGTCGCGGATTGAGCTCCGAATACATGTAGAACTTTTTTCATCGTTTTTTTGGATAAAGTTATGTATTTTTCTTTTACTTTGTGATTGATACTTTTTCAGTGTAATACGAGTACTAAGATATCTATTTATAGATATATATTTAGAGTATAATACAATAAAAAGTACTAAAAAACAAAGCAATAAACGGATATTTTTATAAATAAAGTTCTTTTTATATTTTGAACTGTGTGTGACATTGTGAGTATTACGACAATACAAAGTTGTTACATCTTGAAAATTCTGCAGCTTCACATAACTTTGCGTGCCTTTTAGATTAGATGGGCTGTCTATATATTAATACCTAAAGCAACACCGTTATCATCCTGTTTACAAAAATTATGCGAAGAGGAGGGGTATGAAATTTAGCACAGTTAAAGTAGATATGGAGAAAGAGTGCTGTAAGCTACGCTGCTCCTACGGTGCTCCGCTCCTATATCTTAGCGTGATGATATATAGCCTTCCTCGATAAATGTACTATTCAATACTAAAAAAAAATTCAAATCGGACTAAAGACTAACCCTGAGATTAGCGCGTTCAAACAAACAAACACACAAACTCTTCAGCTTTATATATTAGTATAATGGACTAAAAAAATATAACACCCCCGGTTTCTTTTAACTTTCTTTTAGACAAACCTTGCCGTGAGTGACAATAACAAACATCTAAAAAAGAATTATATAATTTGGTGCAGTCGATCGAAAGTTATGCGTTTTTTGTGATTCATTTTTATTTATATAGATTTATTGACACATCATGCATTAAAATTGGTTTAGTAGTTTAGGCGCAACATCCAAAGATTGCCAAAACTATTAATCTTCTTTTTGATTTCACCGTAGTCTAATAAAAAAAATGTAATTGTCTGTGAAGGGCGTTTAGAGCGCGTATTGTTCCAAGTACTATTTTATATTAATACATCTGACCTTTGATTTCTATTTTTCGTTCTGTTATTCTAAGTTTACATTTAATTGTGGGCGCACAATAAATATAGACTGAGCATTGTAGGCGTTGAAATCGTATTGTACTAACCTATTAACTTTTAGAAGTACTTGTGTCGCCTACTCGTTACAGCCGCGAAAAGTGGCTGACATTAAACATTCAGTACAGTCTTATGTTAATTTGCAAATAGTATAAAAATACATGATTGCACGGATGGCCCAGTGGGTCAATCGGTTATCTGGTTGCTTTCTACTGCATGTAACGTTGCATGTTCAAATCTCACACAAACGAAATATTCGCAATTTGACTAAGGATGCTGGGGTTACAAACGCGTTACCGGCCTATGAGAAACGAGTACTATTTTCTTAAAGGTCACATCGATTTGAAAATATCGCAGTCGATAACTTGTTACATAGAATGGTTATGTCTGGCCCATGGAAACCCGCAACACTAGAGGCATCACAGGTGCGTTGCCGGCCTTTTCAGGAGTACGTTTTTTTTCTTGAAGGTCTTGAAGAGTACGTAGTTTTTTTAATGTGATCCTGTCAAAGTGACTCCGCCTAGTGAAAAGCTTGATCAGAAACCAAGAGTGTTGGTCACTATACTCATTGCGAACGCAGACGATGTAATACGGTGACACACACTATAGTGCCCTATTGAGCTACTTCTG
Organism: Spilosoma lubricipeda; assembly: GCA_905220595.1. Taxonomy (NCBI): domain Eukaryota; kingdom Metazoa; phylum Arthropoda; class Insecta; order Lepidoptera; family Erebidae; genus Spilosoma; species Spilosoma lubricipeda. The sequence continues at coordinate 3,853,306 of HG992296.1, forward strand.
AATACAGTTAAGTTTCTTGATCCTAAGTTTAAGTTCTCCGGTCTCGCATACACCAACGAAACACGACAGCTCAAATGCTGTCAATTTAAGTTGGTTTTCTGTGTACTATGAAAATCGCGAAAATATTTTTCTGTCCCTTCAACAAAGCATATATACAATTTATTTTTGGAACCTCTCTTCAATCTTCCTAAATTAAATTGCTATCAGTTAATTTACCTTGCCTCAAAAAGTACGGCTCTTGGGTATTGTCGGGAATGACAACCACCACTAGACCCAAACTTTTTGTGGGACAAGTCATTAGAAAAACGATACTAACAATTTTATAGGATGAATATATATTCATTTAACTTGCTTTAATACGTCTATGTTTATTAATCATAGCTTAATTTTTACGGATTTCCAAGTTAATTTTTTTTTTTAAATTCACCGTGAACGACCTTGGAACATTGTTGAAATATAGATTTTCTAGAAAATTTGTCTACATAAAAGAAACATACACTATTTGTAAAATGCTCTGCTTATGGTAATACACTTAAAATACATACATACAATCCCATTAAAAAGTTACTAGAAAAGTTATTGGACCGTATAGAGTTTTTCCGAGAGCCACGCTTCGGCAGGAATGGGCCGGCTCGACCGGAGTGATACCACGGCCTCACAGAAAACCGGTGTGAAATAGTGCTTGCGCTGTGTTTTGCCGAGTGAGTGAGGATACTGGCGGCCCATAACCCAAACCCCCTCCCCCTATCTCCCCTCCCTATCCCCCAAAGGCCGGCAACGCACTTGTGACGCCTCTAGTGTTTGCAGGTGTCAATGGGCGGCGGTAATCACTCAACATCAGGCGATACGTCTGCTCGTTTGCACGCCTATTTCCAAAAATAAAAACAAAACTTGTAGATAATTAAATTAGCAACAAAAAATGTTTAATTATTTTTTGGTGAGACCTATACTTTGACAGATAAACCTTAAAAATCATTTGCACCTCTTTTTACAAGATTTGCAGAGGACAAGAGTTGCAACCCAACAAACTTGAATTTAACTTTACACTGACATCTCCTTCATAATTATCTAAAAAATAAAATTGCGTCCTCTGAGAAATGCACGCTAAGCCCAAAAAAATGTAACATTTTAATAGACTATACGTACGTGGCCTTAAAATAAGGAACAAACAGGTGACAACACAAAAGAAACAACGGCTCATTACTGTATCTTGTATATTTCTTACAATGAAACTGCTTTAAGTAGCAATTTTATTCGTAACTGTTTACTTTGCTGTAGGCATTTTGCTTGTCTAAAAACTCCAAGCTAAGGTAAATCGAACTTGGATTTTTTTTTCTAAAATCACTTATAACTTAAACCACAGAACTCCGCCTAGGGTTGATCTGAAGTTAAAGGCACTTATTCTGAATTTAGTTTTTCGCTTGTTGATTCCAACTTGTGTTTTGGTCTAGTTGAGTCAAGTTCTTGTAATTTGTGATGGTCACTGGACCATGACTGAAAAAGCAGTGGATTTTCCTGATTGGTCATTAAAACGTAATTTTTCAAATAATAATAAAATGGTTAAATTCATATATTAATACAATGTTTGATGCATTATCGTAGTAGTACTTAAATATACCGACATTACTGACTGATAAGCTCAAGATTGTGAATTCGATTCCTATACAGGACGCATACGTTTGTGTCGAATTATGTGAAGAGCACAAAAATTTAAGTAAATTATCTATTCTATTATACCTACATGTATTTAAAATATTTTTAATAAGTAATTTATTTTTAAGTAAGTTAATCAGTTTTTTAGTTACCTCTCTGCCTAGACCGAACGAAGGAACGAAGACCAGCCAACTGATCGGCTAGGATAACAGCATTATTATTGTTAATATTCTTTTACTACTTTTTTACCCAACTATGGCGAAGTCAAAAGGAAGGGTTTTGACAGTCATGTATATTTGTGATTCCTAACTTAGCACAAAAACTACTAAGTGTGATATCAATTATTTTTTAATAATGGCCCGTGACATAGGCTTTTGACTTCGTCAGCAATCAATCAGCATCTTTTACTAATTTGATAAAGGGTTTTACGTAGTCTGCTTACAGTCATTTAAACTTATTCTTTTGTAATCTATATATATATATTATTATTATATATATAAAAGAGGAAGGTGACTGACTGACATACCCAGAGATCAACGCACAGCCCAAACCGCTGAACCTAAAATCCTGAAATTTTGCATGTCGGTTTTTTATATAACGTAAGTGAGCACTAAGAAAGGAATTTTCGAAATTCCACCCCTAAGGGGGTAAAACAGGGGATGAAAGTTTGTATGAAACGTTTTATTCCTTTGACGAATTTGCTTAAAATTTTGTTAAAGTATAGTGGGGTAAAGTAATAAAATACGTATTTTGGTATTTTTCAAAATACCGCCCCTAAAGGGGGAAAACAGGTAATGAAAGTCTGCGTGAGCGAAGCCGCATGTAAAAGCTAGTATTACTATAGTATATTATTTTGTTTCAAAACAATCTAATACATTTTCAACAATATTAGTTTACACCACCGTCACCCGACTGAAACCCCGAAGTCAAATATCGTTATCAAAATTCAATATACACGAACGAAGCCGCACCTTCATTCGAGTTTATTCCCAAATTGAATATACACCGCCAAGAGACGTAATCGGCCTGTACCTCTGTTCAAGGCGGTTTTACCACCCCCGTAATGGCCAGGTAACAGAATCTGTACACCTGGGGTCATTTCGTAAAATAGGATGAGACAATTACATTCAAAGTATAGAATAAACTTAACATCTTATAAGACGTTAGTAATTAACATAAATGACATCTGGGGCGGTATGCTATGAGGATCTGGTGTGAACTGCGGTGAATTTCCGTGCGTTTAGGCGATTCTGCCATACATACTATAGTAATCAAATATAGCTCACTTAGGACCCCTAATACTTTATCCGTGGTGCTTCCCGGTTTGAAAAAGGTGTCTGCCTATTTTAACTTCATTTTGTCTCCCGCTTTGCTAAGGAGGGAAGTGGATTTATCATTTCCAACTCCTCCTGTTTTTCTTCTGATTAATTTCGTTGCGGGTTCCAAGACAGTTAATTTTCTTCCTGGGACTTCCCGAGTGTCATAACTCGGTGTGTTCGTGGGTCACTGCTGTTGATCCTGGTGTACAGGAGTTACAGTGGTGGGAATGTGGGCGGGATTAGTCCCATAAAAAAAAAGACGTTAGTAATATAAGATGAATAACTTTTAAACTTAAATGTTTCGGGTGTGTATCTGTCTAAATGTATGACGATTATTGAGACCACATAAAGGTATCTTATACTTTTGAACAGCCAAAGTTTTTGACATGAAATCAATGGTACAATTTGGGAAAATTGTTTAATTCATATTACTTATATCAATATCTCAGTATTGAGATATATCATTTTTTTATAAACTATTTCAAAATGACTACAATAACTACTACAGTTTTGATAAATCATAATTATAGCTTTCAGTTTTAATTCATTTGATTATAACAAGCATGTATTTAATCATATTTGAAGTGAAATAAACTTCTTCATGTGAGTCGATTACCAAGACAAATACTACTTAGTATTACAAATACTACTTATATGAAGTACTACCCTATATATCCATGATTCGCATTCAGAGACAAATGTATAAAGTTTTCCTACATCTTGTTATAACAAGATAAAGGAAAACTAGATTTTTCGGAAAATTCATGTAGTATCTCTTCTTAGAAGTTTTTCTGTCCTTGACACCTTGCTCGCTACTCTGAAATCAAATGTTCAATTTACATATTCAAATCCTCAAAGCAGAGTCCCAAACTGTTTAACTTTTATTTGAGTTACAATTTTTGAACGTCGCAAGTGTCAAGTCAAGATGAAGATCTACATCTAATGTGAAATACAAATTATAAAATGCATGTTCCAGCAGACTTTACCTATCAATTTCGGTAACCCAAGTTGATAATACTTTTTAGTGATTTAAAAATACTTATTTAAAACATAACAACATAATAACACTTGCTAAATTTCTTATTGCCTTATTAGATAGGTATTAGGCAGTCCCCAACCCGCACTTGGTGAGCGTGGGGACGTATGGTTTTTAACCCTCTACTGAGAGGAGACTCAAGCTCAGCAGTGGGCATTATGGGTTGTTGATGAATGATGAAAGAGAGGTGATTTGTAAAAGAGAGACCCAGAAATCCTGCATTGCGCAATGTAAATTCTGAACATCAATTACTGGACCGTTTGGCCACCTCAGGACTATCTCGCTAAGGAAACTCTCCAGATCAGGCTGACAATTTGAGGAACAAACTATTTTAAGAAAATAAACCCTTTTTTATTACATCACAGTTTATTTGAATAAAATATAATCAGTTTTTGGAATAAAACATCAAGAATGACTGCCATTGATCATGGTCATCTAAACTCAAATATTTTAAGCACAGCCAATAAAGCTAACCGAAAATTGGTCAGTAAAGTCTTCAACAAATCTTTGAATCAATAAATTGTGGCAATTAGTTGGATATCTCGAGCCACAATTAACTAAAAGGTTTAATTTACTTCCAATCTTGATTGTAAGTTCAGATAATTGTAAAGTTGCGGCTACGAAAGTTTTGATGGTTTGGCACTAAGTCATATTACGAGTAATTTATCTTTAATGTTTTTTTTTCGAATTGCGGGCAAACGAGCATACCTATCGCCTGATAGTATCGCAACACCAGAGGCGTCACAAGTGCGTTGCCAACCTTTGAGGGATGGGGAGTAATATATAACTATGTTTATCAGCAGTCTGGTTATGATTGTAGAGAATTTGCCTAGTTTGGGATCAGCCAACCGAGTGTAAGATGTTTGATTATTTTATTATTATTATACTTAGACAACTATCACTATCACTGGATCAATTTCGATGCATTGTATATGCAACGTGCACATAAAATACATCGAAATTGAGAAAAATTGAGAGGAAGAAAAATTGAGAAGAAGGTGAGATATAGAGTCTTCTCTAATTCATATATTAGTAGCTGCACCCCGTGGTGTTACTCGCCGCTGTTGTGCTATAGGTACAGTATTATGGGTAACACAGTCAATGTAATTTAAAATACTAATAGCTTACGGTACTTCGTATATCATCAGCTATATGCCAGGGAAAGACCTGTTAAAATTGGCCGCAATAAACATACCGACAGATAAAAAATATCCTTTTATTTTTTTAAGTAAATGCAAAGATATTTATTTGGGATAACAAACAGTCAATTCAATTTTATTTATTTAAATAAATATTTGTATAGATGTCTAATATTGTTTAACTTAGTTGAAAGCAAGCCGGAGAGTCGATTTCACTACGGTACGGAACTAAAGTTTGTTATAAAATGGAAGATTGAATATTACCGAGATGAAGAACCGCACCGCTTACTCAGTGAGTCACTAATATAATTTAGATACAATTATAGATATATATTATTTTAAACAATGCAAGTTTGCAATAGTTTGCTACTTTGCATAGATTGCTATAAGCTATACAATTTAGTTCAGAAAGTTATTCCTATGAGGAATTCAATTACAGCGGATGTTTATTGTACAAAGTTTTTCTCTCTTGTTATGAATACTGATGTCCGCCGAGGCTATTGGAACTTTTGAATACTTTTAGCACACAATGCTACTATAAGCTACCACAAATTTGCATGAGTGAAAATATATATCGTATTACTTATTTTTAGTTATTTTTCGTTTATTTTAAAATTACAAATCAAAGTGTAGTGCACCCTTAAATTAATTTTCGCTGGTAGAGAATATCTATGGTATTAATTCGCCATTGTAAATCTTCTGCATAAACTTGTTAAGTAAACAAATAAATAAATAAACTTCTCTTAAATATCGAGACACACTAACTTTTGGTTAAACTTCCGATAATTACTTATCGCATAGAACTTCTAGTTAATATCGTTGTACTAAATTCTATAATACTGAATATCTTAATGACGTATACAACATAACAAGAAACAATGTCTAATTTCCATAGAACTAGCCTCGTTTGAAACTATTTATGTATTCTTGGTCATACACAGATTTTCAAATCCAACATATTATGTAGGTATATCAAATCAAGGGCGTATTGATTCATGTGCTCTTGATACACGTAGTTTATACGTAGTACATAAACGTATAAACGTAACATATGAGCTGGGGTTGGAAGCTCTCCCTCATCTACCATACTCACCAGACCTTGCACCTACCGACTATTACTTTTTCCAAAATTTAGACAACTTTTAGTGGGTAAAAAATTCAATTCCCGAGAGACAGTACAAAATGCCTTTGAAGAGTTTGTTACCTCCCGTCGAGCTGATTTTTACAAGAAGGGCATCAATAAACTGCCAATGCGTTGGCAAAGATGCGTCGATTGCATGGGTGATTATTTCGAATAACAGAAATAAAAAAGTTTGAAAAAATAAGTACTTTCACTTATTGCATACAAAACGGCAATTTCATAGGTAAAGACCTATTATATGGACGTAGTTACTTTCACTGCATATAAACCTTTTTTTATGGTGTAGGTGGCAAACGAGCAGACATATCACCTGATAGTAAGCGATTACCACCGCCCATAGACACCCGCAACACCAGAGGCGTCAAGTGCGTTGCCGACCTTTGGGGGATGGGGAAAGGGATGTGGGAGGAGTTGGGGTATGGGCCTCCGGTATCCTCACTCACACACAGCGCAAGCGCTATTTCACACCGGTTTTCTGTGAGACCGTGGTATCACTCCGGTCGAACCAGCCCATTCATGCCGAAGCGTGGCACTCCCACGGTAGCTTCTATCTGCTTCTATATGCATTCTATCTATATTATCTTCTGTCTGCCGTGTTTTCAATATATTTCGAAGTAAATGCAATGAGTTATATTCTAAAGATATCGTTTTGCTCGTTTCTCTTTACGTTGGTCACAAAACTATACTACTTAACTTTACAATTTAATGCCAACACTCTTTGAAAATGTAACAATTTTTAAACAAAATAAATTAACCTTCACTGCAAGTGTCTGTAGGCGGCACTACTTACTTAGTGGTGCTAATTCTGTTACTGTTACTACAATAGAATTTCTCTACAATCATCAGACGATTCTCTTAATTTACTGAAACGATTTTCCAAATGATATTTTTGTAGGTTTATATTTATTTAAGTAAAATCATCAGACGATTCTCTTAATTTACTGAAACGATTTTCCAAATGATATTTTTGTAGGTTTATATTTATTTAAGTAACATCTTCGTTTCTTTAAAAAAAGGAGGAGGTTTCTCAATTCGACCGTATATATATATATATTTATTTATGTGTGTTTGCGGGTAACTTCGTCGTTTATGAACCGATTTTGATGATTCTTTTTTTAATGAAAAGGAGATATCCCAACGGCGGTACCATGATAAAGACACTTAGATCTGATGATGGCATCCAAGAGAAATCGAGTCAAACCTTGAAGTCGGTTTTATTTTTATTAAAATTGTACTTGTACTGTGATAAATATAATTTTACTCAGTTTCTCTATTAACATGTAAAAGGTAGTTCAGAAGTTCACGCTGATTCCAGCACGAACGGGCCGACTGCACCGGAGTGGTACTACCTTCTTACAGAAGACCAATCTGAAATGACAGCATTCATGCTTTCGTGTTCTTGGTAAGTGTGAGACCAGAGGCCCAATGATGCAGAAACGTCTCAATAGGTGACCATGCTGCATTGTTGCATTGTTTACATCTATACAAATAAATAAAATTGGAGTGTCTGTTTGTAATATTAAAATAACAGCTTTTTAATCAATGCATATGTATGTATACACGATACATGTACCAAAAATGTAGTTAAAAAAATGTTTGTCTGTCTGTCTGTCTGTCTGTCTGTTTGTTCCGGGTAATCTCTGGAACGGCTGGACGGATTTTGACGGGACTTTCACTGGCAGGTAGCTGATGACCCGGGGAGTAACTTAGGCTACTTTTTTTAGACTAACTTTGTCCCGCGGCGTTACTCGCGGTACAACAATAACCGCGGGTAACACTGCGAGATTCAGCTAGTTCGTAATAAGTATGGTGACCACTACACTTGAATTCTACTCATGATTTCCATCAGGCAGGGCAGAGTCACTTTGGTAGGCTCACGTATAAAAAAAGACAGATATACAATACTCACCTTTAGTGATTTTCAGTTTAGAACATTTAGAAACACCAGAATTAGAACTCACTCTTTCAGGTTAATCATCTGATCGTTTTCCCTCTTATGTTTAAAAACTTTTAACTTACAAAAATTTTAGTTTCAAAAATATAATAACGTTATGATTTTATACAAAATCAGTGTTACGAGTAAGTCACTCAATAGAATACTGTAAACAACGTATAAGATTCCGTTGATAGTCCGACTTGAAGAGCTCTTGATTCTCTGAGTTAATTAGGTGGCTAGAGGAAATAGGCTAGAAAATAGGAATACTGGAATAAAACACAGATCTGTTGATACTAGATAAATAATAATAAATAAATAAATATTTCGGACATCTAACACACAACGTCCTCTAGTCCCAAAATAAGCAGAGCTTGTATTATGGGTACTAGACAACTGATATAAATACTTATGTTCATTTTTTTTTTGTAAATACGTACATATTATACACAGAAAACACCCAAACTCCAAAACAAATATTTGCAGATCATACAAACATTTGATCCGACCCGGGAATCGAACCCGAGACCTTAAGAACAACAGTCGCGTACGCTACCACTGCGCCACCAAGGCAGTTTTAGATAAAGATAGAATTTATTCGCGAACTTCTAAAAAAATATTCTAGTAGTCGTCAAGTCATATTCTTTATAATATCTTCACGAAAACTAAAATTTAATTTCTATTACTACTTGACTATAATTATAATTATATTATCGATACACACAAATAAATAAAATTTGAGTGTCTTTTTGTAAAATAACCACTTTTTAGGGTTCCGTGCTAAAAGAAAAAAACGGAACCCTTATTGCAACCTTACAGCAGTAACTTAGGCTACTTTTTTTAAAATTTAATTTCTGTTTTCCATTTCATGATCCTGTAACACAAACGAAGAAAAATATTTGCATCTCTTTTCAAAGAATTATTTATTGCAGTCCAAAAAATTAGATCTCGCTACCAGGTGATGTTTCATTATAGCAAATATGACGAATCGATAACTTGAAATATTAATCTGATTAAAAAAGTAAATAACCAATTTTTCTACAAAATATTTCGCCAATTCCAACAGAATTTATTCTACGCACATTAAGATTTACTTGAGGTCTGCCAACAAGTTACGAACCTTATTCAATATACGTGTTTCAACTTTTCATCCAAAGCGACAGTTTATCAGCTTTCTTCATGTTTCTTTTGTAACTCCAAAATGTTTGGTAATAAATTTCCATATTGAGTCTCGACTTATCGAGACTTTCTCATTTAGTTTATCAAAAAGTTAAATGACTTACTTTGTTGGGGCCAAAAGTTTAAAAAGGATTATAAAATATTGAAGCAAGATATTGTAGGAGACAGTATATTTTTATCTACTGAGAGGTCTGAGGTTCCAGGGTCGGGTCAAAAGTGTAGGTGGGTTTTTCTTACAAAAAAATCCTAGTAACAGTTCGGAGTGTGAAATTCTGACTGTGTTTTACGCCCGAGCATTCATACTAGCACATGAAGGCATCGGCATCGGGCCCAGTTGTCATGAAATTCATGGCAATCGTTATTGGCAAGTCAGTGGGCTCAAATATTCTGACAACTAGTTAAAACTCCGAATTCAGTTCACCCTCACAATTGTGGAGTTTCGATGCCATTCGCTCCGTACAAAGACTGTTATTCAGCTAAAACCCCATTGAACTAGAAGCTGACCCAAATAATCAGGGGAATAATTCAGACGAAGAAAAACCTATACGTAAACATTGCACATTATGGGCGTGGAGACGGTTAACATAAAAATATACCAAGTTTTTTTCTTATAATTTAGCTAAATGCGCATATCCAGCCAATGATTATCCACGGTCACTTTTGATTTCATCTGAGGCTTAAGTCCAGTCTATTTTTATTTTCAGATTGAGCCTGCCAGCTTACTAGACCATCCTTTGTGACAATGTGCATGAATTAATTAACATGATAATCTTACAAAGAATCTTTACTATAAGACTATAGAGTAGCTTTAGGTACTTATTTGAGAAATTTGTTCGCAAAGACTTGCCAAAAAAAGTTTGCTAATTACTTTCAGATTTAGCTTTAATAAGCTTAATAGGATCCAATGATGTTTTTTTAATGATTTTAGTAGCTTTGCTGCTGCAATTGAAAGAGAAAATATTTTTACCAACTTAAAGAAACATGTTTAACTCGAAATAGTTTCGGGAACTAACATTTAAAATCCTAATATTAATCATCATGTCCTTTCGGATATCATCAGGATAAAATTTTGTAAATATTCCCTGGTGGTAACACAATAGTTTATTTGACCTTTTGCAAATCAAAACTCTATTTTCATTTTGAAAAAAAATACTAATTGCATACATTTAAAAAATCGCTACATTGAGCAAAAGAAGGAAATTTAAGATGTAGAACGGTATTAATTAGGATGCCCACAGCCCAGGTGAAGTGACGACATGCGCAAGATAGGTGGCAGATGCTAGATGCGAGAAATCGAGGATCGAACCAAGAGGCCATTGGAGAGGCCTATGTCCAGCAGCGGACTGCTGTAGGCTGATGATGATGATAAAGTTTAAAATCAAACTTCGGTAATTATTATTACATAACAAAAATACAGTGAACGCATCTAATCTGCTCGGGCAAATCTCTCAATGCGAGGTATCTCCTAATCTTTCCTTTCACAGTATCACTAGATGGTATTATAGAATACTGATGCTTTTATCTGGTTGAATGTAGCATAGAATGTATTGAATCCAAACTAACAATAGGAGCAAGAGCCGTGAGATGCACCACATATTGTGCTCTTAAATTTGTTTTATACGATTTTGTATCATATATACTACAGCATAAAGTGTATAATACTTTGATATAATTTTTTTAATTTTGGTATGTTTAAGGTGAATATATCTTTTATTAAATATTTGTAATCTCTTGTTTTATGATCATTCGCGTGCGGATTTTTTAATGTATAAATTTAATACATGATGAAAATTATTTGTTCCTTTTGTTTGCAATAAAAATACTTAATGGTAGCGGAAACATTTTAATAATATATTTCATATACGCAAAACGTGTGTAGGCCGTTCACAATGTGGAGTGATGATTTACGCAAGACGGCTGACAGAAGCTAGATGCGAGAGAATTGGATTGAACCAAGTGGCGTCCAATAAGAGAAGCCTATGTCCAGGAGTGAACTGCTATAAGCTAATGACGACAACGATGAAGCAAATTTGAATTGAATCTATACTAATGTATAAAGCTGAAGAGTTTGTTTGTTTGTTTGTTTGAACACGCTAATCTTAGGAACCGCTGGTCCGATTTGAAAAATTCTTTCAGTGTTAGATAGTACATTTATCGCTTTACGCTTCAACCAATAGGAGCGGAGCAGCAATGAAAAACTTTTCAAAAACGGGGGAAAATTATCACGCTACGGGCAATAGGAGACGCAGAGGTTGCGTGGTTTGGCTAATATTTCTATATTACTGTAGTACAGCCAGCCTATTTGTGTCGAAGCACAACTCTCCCACAGAGACACTAACTTCATGTTTTTTTTTTTTTTTTTTTTTATGTTTTACCCTGCCATAATGACTCTACTCTGCCTGATGGAAAGCATAAGCAGAATCCAAGAGTGATGGTCACCATACTGCGAACGCAGACAATGCAACAATGCAGCATGGTGACCCACACCATGGCGGGCTAGTGATGCTTTCGCATCATTGGGCCTCCGGTCTCGTACTCACCAACGAAACACGACAGCATGAACGCTGTCAGTTTACGTTGATTTTCTGTGCGAGGGTAATACCGCCCCGGTCGAGCCGGCCCGTTCGTGCTGAAATCAGCGTGGCTCTACTACCTTGAAAACTTTACTTTCCAGCTCGATAGTTTTGAATCACTATCGTCTATCGTAATATGGTGAAGGAGATGAGGCTGGTCCATGCGTCATACTCGTGAAGCGGTGCTGCTTGAGGTGATTGGTCGACCTAATCAGCGATGCTTTAGCCTATACTATTATTTTGGTTTCGTTCAACTGCAACTCTAGCCATCCTGTCACGAATTATTTTTAACAGTTAATTTTGCAACTAGATGTCAGTAGATGTGCACCTTTAATGATTTCTATGTTTAATAGGCTCAAACTTTCAACGGTGTCACCTTTTCTATTTTTTTTTCTTGTTGGTAGCTTATAAAGCATTTCAATAAAATAAAATTCTGATGGCAACAACTTGCGTTTTGTTTACTTTTCATGTAACATTAACACTATTATACATGAAGATCTGACTTTTAAAAAGTATGACCATGAGTTTCTTTGCCAGTATTCTTCTCATAATGCTGTACGTATTTTGGTAACTGGAAGTTACAGATCGACACAGGCAGGCAGTAATTTTTGGTGTTTTCACCTAATTTACCTTGACAATCCAGTATATGCTGTGGCGTCTGTCTGTGTTGATTTATGATTTTTAACTAAAGCTTCAATTTAACGATTAATGTCACTTAGTGTCTTAATTGAATTAACGATTTTGAATTTGAATTTGGTAAACTTTTAATAGTCCAAAGGACATACTCATCTTCTTCGAAAAGAGGTTTTGGCCTACCATACCGCTGGATAGACCAATTAGTATATGGCTTACTTCAAGTAATTCTTCTTTTTGCAGTGATGTTTTGTTGCGTTATTTGTTTCTCTTACGATACTCATGGGCTAAATAGGAGTGGTGACACCTGATATATGCTTAATCCGCCGCCACATGGATAATTTTATCAATACTAATATATAATTAGTATAGATAAAATTATCTATCTATATATATATATCTAATACTAATATATAAGTCATAGTAACATAGAAATACTCGAACGATTTCAGAGCAAAACTTTGCGAGCTATGTACAACATTCCACCAAACATATCGAATAGGTACATAAACATGGACGTCGAGCTGCGGACGGTTAAGCAAGAGATTGATGCATACAGTAGAAATTATCAGGAAAGACTGAACCAACATTTAAACACACTGGCTGCTGAGTTGAGGGGAGAGGGCAGTTTAAAATTTTCTCGCCTTAAGAGAAATAGTAAACCTGATCTCGCGATAAGATTCGCTGATAGTTGATGAGAGTAGCATCACTGGATGTATAGCTCAGTTACGACATATTTTACGAGGGAAACCTTACAAACTACTAGATTATTGTTTGAAACAAACAGATTGCTAAGCAGCAGGATATATATAAAAAAAAGGAAGTAATATATAAAGCTGAAGAGTTTGTTTGTTTGTTTGAACGCGCTAATCTCAGGAACCGCTGGTGCGATTTGAAAAATTCTTTCAGTGTTGGATAGTACATTTATCGAGGAAGGCTATAGGCTATATATCATCACGCTAAGGCTAATAGGAGCGGAGCACCGATGAAAAATGCTTCGAAAACGGGGGAAAATTACACGCTACGGGCAATAGGAGACGCAAACGAGGTTGCGTGTGTCGTCTAGTGTATATATAATAAGATAAAAAAAAATTGGCAAAAAAAAAAATTCAAAAGGACCAAATTGAAATGGGACTACACGGAAAGCATAAACTTAAAAAAAAGCTGTACAGTATATTATAAAGCTGAAGAGTTTCTTTGTTTGTTTGAACGCGCTAATCTCAGGAACCGCTGTTCCTATTTGAAAAATTCTTTCAATGTTGGACAGTAAATTTATCGAGGAAGGCTTATAGGCTATATGTATATATATCATCATCCTAAGACCATTAGGAGGGGAGCACCAATGAAAAAACCACCAAAATAAAACCACCACGCTACGGGCAATAGGAGACGCAAACTAGGTTGCGTGGGTTAGCTAGTCATCAATATCGGTTCACCCAGTCAAAACTTCTGAGGTAACAAACATAAAAAATATAGTCGCATTGAAAAGCTCCTCCTTATTGGAAGTCGGTTAAAAGTTATACAAGCACGTACTTACGCCTCAAATTTTAATCATGTTACATATTTGCAAAATTAACGGACAAATCAAATTAAACGAAAACTTCTAAGACTTTGTAATTGAAGTTGGCAACATACATATTGAACTAAACCGAGGCATGATGTACTTCATTCTATTAGTTCTTAAGTTCCTCGCTCACAAGTGTTCTATGTGTCAAACACTTGTAAACTTAGCTCAAGTCAAGTTTACGATGAAACTGTCAAGTAACTTACGAATACAATTTGTCATAACATGTGCCAGCTGTAGCGGGTTAAATTGAGTTAAAATGGTTCTAAATATACGTGTAGATCGAAGTATATTTTTAAAGCTTTCGATACTGTATTGCTCCCTTTTCTACATCACAGACACGTATAAATGCACACACGCAAGCAAGCACGCATTCATGATTACACGCATTCACACTTGGTAACACACACGCATTTCATCAACCGTTTGGTAGGCCTTTCTACAAACTTAAGGCATACTGTATATTTCATAAATTCTCCTGAACCGAATTATAAGCCAGCTTAATAGAATGTATATTTGTAATAATCTCTTTGTGTTGTCACATATTAGTTACTAAACTATAACATGTTAAAGCAATATCACAACATGAAGGTACTTCTTATATTAACGTAAAGGTATTTCTAATAAAACTCAGTTATGTGCTTATTGTAAGCGTGTGTTGTGATGGAATTTAGTCAAGTATCTGCATAACTTACATGACATTATTGAGAGGCAAGAAACTAAAGCTATAAACTATAAAACTTTTAATCAAATTTATATAGCTTTTGTTACACAGGTATTACGTATCTATTGACACCCTCTTCATTGAAATCGGTTTAGTAGTTTAGACGCTACAGTGGTACGTGTAAACATTCAAAGACTGCCAAAAATATTAACCTTCGTTTTGCCTTTATCGTAGTACAGTAAAAATAAAATGTTGGCTCAAACGGACGAGGTTAGAACCTGTTTAATTGACTGTGATAGTCTTCTTACAAGAGTCACCTTTAAATGGTTTAGACTGAAATAGTGAAGAAAACGGAACCCTAATGAGTACGCTCGACTGTTTATCTGTCCGTTTGTAATCAATGGGAAAATCTTTGATTCCTTTTTAGAATTAACTAAAATCAATATACAGCATTCTATTCTAAACGGTAGTGCAGTCTGTATTTTTTCAATGTTAATGAAATTCTTAAATCTGTCTTCTAAATCACTACATATTTTATCTATTTACACCAGAATTGTGCTTAATAGGCCAAAAAACACAAAGTCTGAGTAAGCTTTTTCATATTTCAGTGTCAAAATGGTCCCCAGTGTTAGGGCCGACTTGCTGCGTCAACCACACGTCTGCCTATTAGGCACAGCATTAAGCCTCATTTGCTCTAAAAGCTGTCTGTCCTTCAGCAGACATGAAGATTGCCACGAAACTCACTTAGAGGCGTCTGTAACATGTTATGTATAAGTAACGTGAAAACCATTTTCTGTTCTTAATGTTAGTTGGTAAGTACTAATTGCTGAAAAATATTTTTTCTATTTATCATCATTATCGTTAGAGTATGAAACTATCGATCAAGAGGTCACGGGTCGTAGGACAGGTATGAGTCAGGTCAAAAAGAGTTTCTCTTACAAGAAATTCTTGATTACAGATGGGAGTTAACTGTCACGCCCGTGCATAGAGAGAACATTTTGAGCCGTCCATGGTCATCGGTTGTCATGAAAATATATGGTAATCGTTATTGCGAAATCTGTGGCCTGCAAAATACTGACAACTGAGAATTATTAAGGCTTAGAATATGGCTTACATCTGTTTGTTAAATTTATATATCTCCATTTCAAGAAACTGTATTTGCAATACAGTTTTTCGAAATGAAGACAAGAGAACTTATAACTAAAATAAAATAAATTGGCAGTTATAAGGACTTTTCCCTTCTTTTTTCAGTTATAGCTTGACGGTGACGGTGATGTGGTGACGCGAGCTCAAAAGATTTTCCCCTACCAAAAAGTACTCCACGCGATAATTAAGTTTTCATTTTAAAAAAAACCAGTTAATAATTTAAAAAAATCCTACTGCTTGAAAATAGCATACATTATTGAAATAAAACTCACTCGATATTTAATTAGACCATTGAATTAAAATTGAGCTGACCGTCTCCATGGTATTATAAAAAGAGTTATAAGTAGTTAAAAGATGACCTCGTGTCTTCTTACCGTTCCCAATTGAATTGGTTAGTCATTCGTTAAAAGTTACCATACCAAGTTACCATAATTTATTTTAACAAGTTACACCAAGT
Organism: Spilosoma lubricipeda; assembly: GCA_905220595.1. NCBI lineage: Eukaryota > Metazoa > Arthropoda > Insecta > Lepidoptera > Erebidae > Spilosoma > Spilosoma lubricipeda. The sequence goes on from HG992296.1 coordinate 3,869,743, forward strand.
ACCTGCAGTCAAGAGTATACATTACTAGTATAAACTTTAAACAACTCCTCAGTCCGCGTGGATGTAGGTTATCATAGAGAATAGCCTATATCTTTCCTCAAAAAACCAAATATCTCCATATCAAATTTCATTGAAATCGTTCCAAATTTACACATTTAACAACATCAAGAATCGTATCTCAAGAGAAAAGACGCGCCGTTTTATCAATAGTTTGCACCACATTGCGAAACATCTCACGTCGTTCTTTGTAAATCTCAATCTTGACAAACACGCTCAAAGACTGGGTTTTCATATCAAAAGGCGGAGCACAAAACGATGTTACGTGACACAAATGGCTGCAGAGCGTGACAGGTGTCCCGTCCTGACCTATTTACCTTGACATACAATCGCTTAGATTTCATTCTCAAATATATTACGGTTAAAACGTACTAATGCCACAAATGGTGTTTGAAAATCAATCAGTACAATTCGCAATAAAGCTCTTTAACTGTCAAGTAATGTCTTTCTTTTTCTTAGGAATTGCAAACCGTGCCGTTGTCGACAATTCTGCCAATGTCAAGTGGGATGGAAATACGTGGGTTATGTGCGTGAAATAAAATAATTTTGAATTTTGTAGCCATCCAAAGTTTTTCCAAAATTAGCAGTGGACTGAATGTGGGGTAAAGCCCCACATTCAGTCCACTGCTAATTTTGGAAAAACTTTGTGGTTTTGTGGTTAGTGAACTGAAACAAAAAGACAAGTACAAAAAATAGGTTATGGATTATTTATATGTAAAAAGTACTAGACAAATACAAAATTAGCAGTGGACTGAATATGGGGCTTTATTATGTGGTTAGTAAACTGAAACAAAAAGACAAGTACAAATAAATAAGATATGAATTATTTATATATAAAAAGTACTAGACAAATACAGAACAACATTGTAACATTCATAGGAACATAGGTCAAAGTTTGATGTTATTACATCTAATGAAAATCATAAGAGCGTCAAATAATGTCAATCTTCTTGATTAAACATGAAAATAGTTTAACGTCAACTATAGAAATTCTTAAAATAACTTCATTTATAAAATGCCAAATCCAATTTGATAAAGAAACGCATACAGGAAGGGTAATAGTTTTGGCAGTCTATGTATGTGCCAACGTAGCGGTCAAACTACTGAAGGTTAAAAAAGATAAAAGACGAAAGGATGGTCCCCATTTTATCTCATCCACATTTCTTTATATTTTTTATCATTAAGACTTGGAGACTCAAAGACTTAAGATTTGAAGACTTTAAATACATGACACTGTCAGAAATAGCTGATCCGACTTGTTGCCATCTCATCAAAAGAAAAAGAAGAACTACTACACCGATTTTAATAAATGTAGCAATGGATATGTATTAGTGGTCCGGGTAACATAGGCTAGATAGATTTTATCGAAAGTTTTTACGCAATCGTATTAAAACGGTCTTTACTTTAAAACTATTTATATTAATAGTTTTATGTCGTACTAAATGTTACGAGAATTGCCTCCTCTCGGTTTTCAATCCGATTTAAATATAAGAAGGTTATCAGTCCGGTATCGTTTCTTTCTTTCTGTAACCACAGAACTCTGTCATTGTAAATCGATTTGGAAAATTATTAACTATTTAAGAGGACATGTCGATTTTAAAAATATTAATTTAATAAGAAAATATTATTTCAAAGGGTATGAAATTCCTTAAGAATAAAGTGTGCTCGTTAATACAAGAACTAATTAATATATATGTCACCGTTTTTATGTAAGCCACATCAACTTTATCGAACTAATTCTAAAGCTGTGAGGTATTTTCAAACATGAAATCAATTTACAATCACAAAAATACTTAATAAATAAATATGGTGGCGCGGGATATATGCTGTTCAACCAATCAGAGTGGGAGATGCTGTTCGTCGCATATCATACTATCGAAATTTGACGGTTCCACTTCGATTGATTATAATCTAACTAATAAAAATAATATGTTAAATTGTGAGCCGTACCTATGTTACAGTTCACAATCTTTCGACTGTTTGCAATCAACCTACTATTAACAGTTCAATCTTTCATGTGTATTCGCTTACTTATCTAATACCTTTTAATGAGCAATTCGTGTATTATACATAATCTTAATCTAGGAAATGGCCCCAACGACTTTCGTGAAATTTAGTATGCAGGAGGTTTCAAGGCGATAAATCGATCTAGCCAAGATTAATTTTCAGAAAATTTCCTAAAAAAAATACCAGTAAAATACCAGCAAAAATACGTAGCTAACAAAACATATTTCAAATAAATAGAACCGTGGACCCTGCAATAGATACATGTTTGGTTGTATCAACAGCATTGACCGAATAACATAATACATCATGACGCTTGAAAAGCCACAGAAAATGTATCTTTTATCAGAAGAAAATTGAATCCATTTCCCTCTTTTGAAAATCGGGCGAGAAAATAAAGTTAAATAGTTTTACATTTTTTTAAAAAAAGCCCATAACATCACGTGTATAGTACACGTGATGTTATGGGCTTTTTTTATGGAATAGGAGGCAAACGAGCAGACGTGTCACCTGATGGTAAGCGATTACCTCTATCCATAGACACCCGCAACACCAGAGGCGTCACAAGTGTGTTTGACGGCCTTTGAAAAATGAGGAGAGGGATGCGGAATCCGCTCTGAAATCCTCACTCACTCGGTTACACACAGCGCAGACGCTGTTGTGCGCACTCCGGTCTAGCCGGCCCATTCATGCCGAAGCGTGGCTCTCCCACGGTTTTAAGTGAGCTAAATTTGATTTCCATAATGAGATAAGTTATTTTATCCTATTATAGATATCATGTATAAGCCTGCCAAAGTGACGTGTGAAGTGACTGCCTGATGAAATGTATGAGTGAAATCCAAAACTAGTGGACACCGTATTTATTAAGAATGCAGATAATGCAGCATAGAGACCTATTACCATTGCGGTTTATTGATTCTGCATCACTAGATCATAAAAAATAAATGCCTATATTTTTCGTGCTACTACTATTAACCGTGTTTACCTGTAAAATGCAATTAAACTCCTGAACTATGCAATTAACTCGTCCCACCCCATTCCATAGATAAATCCGAAGAGGTCGAACCTGACGCGAATAAACCTGTATTTGACATACCCCAATTTGCACACATAGAATCTTTGATTACCAGTCCGCTGTGATAATACAGGACCTCGAATGAGAGTAGTGTGACCACGTACATCGATTTGGTCGGGTAATTTAGCAGTATTTTTGATTATACCTCATATTAATATGTTAACTTACAAAAGAAGGGCTGGACTAAACGAAAAGAAAATTAGTTAACAGAGACTGTGCCCGCATCTTTGAAGGCGTTGTGAGGGGTCTACATATCTTATAATAACAGCAGTTCCTTTCTATTTATGGCATCGGCAATCGTTTTTATGTTTGCATTTAAGTTATTATAAATTTTGAAGTCCAAATTAAAGAGTACCCTTAATCTGCTTAATACCGTTTCTTTGATGTCATATTGTCACCCTTTATCACAGCCACTTGAAAATTATTTATAATTCAACATTTATAATTCAAGAGACAAGTATTATATTATTAGAACGAGGTACTCTCGCCGATGAGTTTTTGATATTTCAATCAAGACTATGGCCCTTCCGACCTAAAATATTATTATTTGTTTATTGAAATATATTTTTGTAATACTGCGAGTAAACTATAGATTTGAGTTTTCTGTAGATTTTAATATGAATGAATGTCTTCCGCTTATTTAATTAAACTAACTTAAGTAGGTTAACAGCTACAAATATTTGATCTGGGTGAATCAAAGCCACTATATCTGAATTATCAGCCAAGATCGGTAGCCAAAAGGCCAACAAGCTAGCCAATCAAAACAAATATATTACCTGTGTTACTCTGATGTGTAAGTTTTATTACTTTAAAGTCTTATCTATTCACTAACGTTTGCGTGAAATAGTAACAAACATTCAGACATCCTCACAAACTTTCGCATTTATAATATTAGTTATCTAAAGTAGATTGTAGGGACTAATCTCTGGCTCTACTGAACTGATTTGGATAAACCCTTTATTGTGTGTTTGTCATAACTACATATTAACCCAAAAAATGACTACCGCAATATCTGCCATACACGCAAGCGGAGCCGCGGGCAAAAGTTAGTTACTTTTTAAGAAATATTTTTTCCAATTAAATAACTACTATTCACAATGAATATAACAGTAAATGTTGCAATAAAATGTAAGTAGGTACTTTGCTTGAATACTTGAAACTTAATAAAACGAATAGATATACATATAAAAGATAACACAGTGAAGTAAAGACCGTTTTACACTATACATGAATATATTCTATATTGCTATAAATTCATTACACGAACTACCTTCCAGTAATGAGAGGTACCGTTTGCAGAAAATTTGACCTGAATAGGTTTGCATATTTTTCAGCGACATGTTTAAAACATTTCTGTTTAATTTGCATTCTGGGTTTTCAATTCGGTGCTTTGTTAAGTATTTCGTTAAAATTAAATGTTTTCATATAATGAAATATTTTACTGGAAATTATTTTGATAAACTGCTTTGAGTTTCATTTCATTAAATTATTTAAGTGTATAGCGAAAAGTAAAACTTAAACTTGTATTTTCAGCACAGCAGTAAAAAAAATAACATAAGAATTATTGGTGCACTTTGAACGAAAGCTATGTTCAACAAATGAATGATTTGATGAAGTTACTTGTTATGTTTGTACGATGTCATTACATTTTGAAGTAAAACACTTAAAATAGTATAGTAACTCTAAACTTTCTTCTATTGATGGTATAATCAAAGCATTTTTATTTATATTTATATAAATAAAGATTTTTATGGCTTTCTTGGAACCATAACTAAAACAAAAAGGATAATCTATGTACTCAGAAGAGATTGCATCAATAAACAAGTAAGTAGACGCGACGAAAAGGGAATAACTATTATATTTAGAAAGTATAATCTGTTTTATGTAAATTGTTACACAAACTGTTATAAAAACTTGACTTGAAACAATTATAGTATGCGTAATTTACAGGACAAAAAATCAACATTTATGATTTAATCCATTATTTATTTATTTGCTGATTAAAGGTATATAATGATGTTACATTTTTAATTATTAAATTTCCTTTTTGGTCTGACTTAATCTATCAAATAAAAATGTCAATATAAAATATTAAGACATCAAAATGTCAGAATTAGATTCTAAGTTACAAATAGATCAGTTAGTACTAATAACTATTTATAACAATACAAAAAAACAATGTATGTTATTTTGCTGTCGCTACATTCTCAATATTATCTATGTGTTTGTAATGCAAACTTGATATTGAAGCCACAACAAACTACAGCGCCTCTTGCTCTACACATTTTATACTTCTCATTTGTATTCAATTTATATTGAATTGCTTCTGATGAAAAATATACAAAGGATTATTTCTTTATCAGTTTCGCACAACTTCGTATAATAAAATTATTCATAAATAATTTACTTTCAATAAAGGATTTTATAAACGGGGATAAGGTTTATTTTCAGAGCTGGTAAAGCTTGATATTCTTTTAGCAAAGAAAAATAAACAAAAAATATTACACTTAGGCTATCGGCTTAAAAAATAATTGATAAGTGGTAAGAAAAATGAGTGCAATTTTAATAATATTGCACTAAAAGACTTTTAGGCAAACGTAGCTTAAGACGCCCTGCGGCACGAGTAACCGAAAACTTGCAAAATATGACTGGCAGCGGATGAATGCGAACTGCCCAAGATCGGGAAACAAACCATCAGAAACAGAATCTGCATTGTGACCACCACTCTTGTATTATGCTTATGCTTTCCATCATAGTAGAGTCGTTTTCGCAGGTCCATACATAAAAAAGGAGAGTTAGGTGTTGTTAAGTGTACCGATGGCCACCGACAACTGCAACATAATAGAGAAACGTGCTTTGCCGTCCTTTATCATTAACAACCCATAACGTCCCACTGCTGGGCTCGGATGTCCTCTCAGGAGAGAGTTAAGGCCGTGGTTATATGTCCAAACGCTGGCCAAGTGCGGGTTGGGAAATGGCAAGACAACGTTGTGGTTATGTAATCTTACTGTTGGATGTTTTTAAACCTCCGCTTGAACGCGCAAAGCGTTCAAGCAAACAAAGAAACAAACTCGTTATCTCTCAGGAACTACTGGTACGATTTGAAAATATCTTTCAGTATAAGATAGTCCATTTATCGAGGCTATGTGTATATATATCATCACGCTAAGACCAATAGATGCAGAACACCAATGAAGAATGTCACAAAAACGGGGGAAAATTATTACGCTACGGGCAATAGGAGACGTAAACGAGGTTGCATGGGTCAGCTAGTAGAATGAATTTGTTTTGATTTTTATGTATCTACCTTATTTATAAAATTATTTAAAATTTTGTCCGATTATTTTTTTATTAAATGCATTTACATTATTATTTATTAAATTATATACAGTAACAGTTCTTGGTGGTAAATCGAACGACCTTCACAAATTCATGACCATTTCATATGCCGTTTTGAAGTTCAATTCCCGTTGTCATGTAACTTCTCGGTTTCCATCAAAACTATTTGAAGTAATTTGAGAACACTTTATATCATTTGAGAATAAGCCAAAGCTTAGCGCTATGCTTCAAAACTTTCAAGATGGAGTTTCTCAGTAGAATTTTTTTGTGGTCGTAGAAAAATGAATAAAGAGACATATTTGCTTTTAAATAGTGGGGGAATCGAACCCTATCTACTATTCTATTGACGTGAGGATACAAGAGATAGAAACACCAGGTTTAGTACGAGTATCTTACAATGATCCCATTATTATTTGTTCGATGTTATTGGCACTCGTAAAATTTAGAAAAATGGTCACCCACATTTTCTCAGCTGGCTATTTCAATGCACAAACAATTAGCAAGCAACTGGTAATTTCACAGCACAATCATTCCTATTTTTTGGACACATAAAGGACGGCAATTCGTCTCCGTGATTTGGAGGTCACGTTAAGCAGTCGGTCCCGCTTGGTATCCGTATCATAGGATAACAGTTGTGAAGCTTAGTTCGAGGCTTTACAAACAAACAAACAAACTCTTCAGCTTTATATATTAAGTAATAATAATAATAATAAATAAATATTTCGGACACCTATCACACAACGCCATCTAGTCCCAAGCTAAGCAGAGCTTGTGTTATGGGTACTAGACAACTGATACAAATACATATATACTTTTTTTTTTGTAAATACATACATATTATACATAGAAAACCCCCAAACTCCGAAACAAATATTTGTAGATCATACAAACATTCGGTCCGACCCAGGAATCGAACCCGAGACCTCACGATTAGCAGTCGCATACGCCAACCGCAAGACCAACGAGGCATTCTAAGTCTAAGTATAGGTTCTCGAATATCCAAATAACATTGAATCATCATCATCAACCTATAAATGTCCCACTGCTGGGCTCGGGACTCCTCTCAAGAGAGGGTTAAGGACATACGTTCCCACGCTGGCCAAGTGCGGGTTTGGAACTGGCAAGACAACGTTGTGGCTACGTAATCTTACCGTTGGATGTTATTAACCGCCCAAAGGCCTCCAAATTAACTTCACGACTATTATCATTTGATAACAAACGGAAGTGACCGCTTAATGTGACCTCCGAATCACGGAGACGCTCGTGGTATCATGCTACCTGCGATCACCCATCTAAGTATTGACCGCGCTGTCGTTGCTTTTTACAAGTTGCTAACAAGAAAAATATCCTCATTTTTTTACTAAGGGGATCATCTAGACTAACAATGTTTATATTTCATTTGCCTTATTTAACAGGTTTTATATCACAAGCCCCAATTTAAGCCCTACCACCAGGATCTAGTTTAAAATCTTAAGCGACACCATCTTTCATCTCAATTGAGTAAAACTATAATATATGTACCTACTAATATTCTTAAGAAAGAAATTGAAGATCTATGAAACCTTAATGTATTTAATAAGTTATTCACCTAACTAGTTAACAAAACCGACATACAGATTGCCTTTAGTTTAATTTAGACGAAGCGGCGACGGTAACATATCTCGATAACTCGGGAATAACTTTGTACGAAGTCTTTAAGATGATATCTTAAATTACGGCAGGGTAAGGGACCTTTGAATAGGTTTATACCCAACTTGTGTAGTCAGCCACCCGTCACAATATTCTTACAAAATTGAGGTTCAAAATGTACTGATGTATTTTTGGATCAAATTTTAGATCATTTGTTTAAATTCTTGTTTTTATGATGTTCAAATTGTTTATGGTCTAATACTAAATATTACATAATGGCTGGTTAAAAGCCCTATCTTAGTGGGCTTGCCAAAACCAGATGGCATATAGAATAGAATAGAATACATTTATTAATCAAACATAACATACATGTAAAAGAGAAAGGTAAGACATTTAACTTAGAATAAATAACAAATAAACAGTGTCATCAACCTCTCTAAGCTAATGCAGTAACAGTTTCGTATTCCCATCCAAAATATGTAATTCCCGTTATTCAAGCTTTCTGGAATTATTTATTCCCGTGTCCCGCATAAATATAAATACATTCTCAAGAAAATTAGACCAGATTATTCAAGAAACAAAAATAAAAAAAATACAATCGGAAAAAGATATTGAAAAATGATAATAATCTAAATGTATATTCATCACATTCATAAATCATTTTATTGATTCAAAAGAAGTTCACTTCAATTATAGTAGGTAAATAAATTAACTGTATGCTCTATTTGTATTTAAATAAATTTCTTCAAATTAAGAAATACCATTTTTTTTCTGACATCTAACACACAACGCCATCTAGTCCCAAGCTAATCAGAGCTTGTGTTATGGGTACTAGACAACTGATATAAATACACATACACTTTATTATACATACAACACATACATATTTTATATAGAAAACATCCAAACTCCGAAACAAATATTTGCAGATCATACAAACATTTGGTCCCCGGGAATCGAACATGAGACTTCAAGCACAGCAGTCGCATACGCTACCACTGCGCCACTGAGGCTGTTGGCGAGTCCCGAGTCGACCAGACAAATAAAACATAACACTATTCCGCAGAGATGCCAAAGTTCCTATTTCGAGAATAACGAGACTTAATTTCGGAACTTTGGTAATATTTCAACCAATTTTATAATTTGTTACCGCCTCACTTTGGAATATTAGGATCGAAAAGTTATATAAGTTTTAATGGTTATTTAGCTTATAATTAAGATTGGTTACTCACGAGTTTTAATGATTAAGTTAAGCTATATTGCATTTAACCAAGTCCGTTGTAAATGGTGATGAAGTTGATGATAACAATCAAACGAATTAAAGTCACTGTAAAGTTTATATTTCAATCAATAATAAGATCTAATAGACTGCTTTACGTTTTAGGATCTCCTCTAAAACAGTATTTATTATTAAATAAATTTTAAATAGATGAATAGAAATATATAATACATATAGATATACAAAATACATTTATTATGGATATAAACGGTACTAGAGCATTAAATGAAGTGAACATATAAGAACTAGTTGCCGCTGCAATTAATTATATAAAAGTACCTGGATGACTAATTTGCTCGGTATTTTTTTTTTGGTAAATTTTCTAAATACGAATCTTAGCTAGATGGATTTAGCGCCCACTGAATTACATGGATATCAGGTAGGTCTGATCTCTATTTTTCATACTACTAAATGATAAGGGAGACCCACACCTATGTATATTATTTTTATTGAAAAACAATGTGTGCAGGTCAGCTAGTATATATATACATAAGAATTGCTCGTTTGAAGGTATTCATCAAACTTTGGCAGATAATGCTTTTAACGATGTAAGCATCCATTAAAAAAGGATTTCCGGATACTTAACTCCTGTGGAAGTACAAAAATGGTATGAAAGCGTGGCCACCTCCACATACAGCGGCAACAAAAACATATGATAGCGCCATCTACCGAAGATACACTGAACTACGAAGTAACGCACAACACGGAGTAACTAGTAATCGTAAATCGCGCAATAGAAGTTCACGCGCCGAGTAGCATATTTACAACATCCCAACAAGAACCGTTGGACAATGGCCCGTCAGGCATGATCACCTCGCCTGGTCGGAGTCCTCCCTTTGTGTTGGAGGGACATGATACCCGTTCTTCCACAAAAGTTTGCACGAAAATTTATAGTGCTCAAGATCAAAAACTCGAAACTAAAAATAATTAAGTGAGTGAAGTCGAGGTCACTTTTAGTTATAAATAAATGCACTTGAAGCTACTAGTCTTGAGAGATACACTTAGTTACTAGTTACACTATATGAGAATAAATATTGATAAAATCTTTATTAAAGCGAACGAAAATTCGTCTTCTAAATCAAGGTTTCATATATTTTCTTGACGTCATGGACCTCTGATATTAAACTCATGTCAAGAAATGTTGTCTCGGCCGCTTCTATCAATCACATCACTTGCTACTCACATAAATTGCAGTACTTTGTTAACTCATTTTTATTTTTTCATTGAAACTTAGCAATTTGATTAAACAACATTTGGTTATTATTTAATGGGGAATTTTAAATCTATGAACCAAAATTGCTAAATTTGTTTAATAAATGAGGTATAATAATAAAAAGGCAACATTAATTTATTATAGCTATTAAAATACTGATAATTATATTTTATTGAAACCTCACTCCGGGTATAGGCATCCTCCGGCTTATTCCCTGTTTTTCTATTTTTACTGTTCTCCAGTCTCTTCTTGCTATTGCACATCCCTTTTTACCATGGCTTTAATATCTTATTAACTTTTCCTTCCATATTGGACTCTCAAGTTTCTCCAAATTCTTCAATCATCTAAATTCTGAAGATGCTAATTTACGGAAACAGGTTTGTCACCTTTTCATCATCAATCATCGATGGCCTATAGCAGTCCACTGGTGGACATAAGCTACTCTTTAGACTTGGTATCAAGTTTTCCTACTCTTAGCAGCTGTTTTCTCACGAGAGTCCGATTCTTCTTTTGTGTATATTTGTGTTTTATTTCTTGTGTGAAAACAGCACACTAAGAGTAGGAAAATCTGGAAAACTGCACACTGTTTGCTGACTTAGTCAGCTCTTATGGCACCTATAAGTGTCGTATATAGTTGTGGTGAAGCTCTATTTGTAATCCATTACCATTAAGATATGACCGCAAATCTAAAATTATCGTGCTCAAACAAAATGTTATTAAAAGCACTGGCATGTTTTAACAAGTCTAATAATACATTACCCAAATCAGGGTACAGAAAACACTTAGATGCATTATCATAATACCGCAAAGTGTCTTGTTTCACCTGTGTTCGCTTAAGTGAACAAGAATTGAATTAACCTAAATACAATCTACACGATTTAGATTTAGAGCTCAAAGTTTACTGTTAGATGGTCGTGCAATTATAAACCAAAATTGTACGTCAGTAACGATATCGTTTAATCAGTTTTTATTATTTTATTTAAGTAATATTACGGTATTAGTGGATATTAGAGCTTGCTGTCTAGTTGAATTTTAACTTTGATTTATACTTTTATTATTTACTAGCTGAACCCCGCGGTGTTACCCCCGGTTATCGTCGTACCATGGGACAAAGTTAGTCTAAAAAAGTAGCCTATGTTACTCCCTGGATCATCAGCTACCTACCAGTGCAAGTCCCGTCAAAATCGGTCCAGCCGTTCCAGAGATTACCCGGAACAAACAGACAGACAGACAGACAGACCGACAGACAGACAGACAAAAATTTTTTTAACTACATTTTTGGTATATGTACCGTGTATACATACATATTCATTTAGTAAAAAACGGTTATTTTAATATTACAAACAGACACTCCAATTTTATTTATTTGTATAGATTTCTTTTAATAAGTCAGTTTAACTGCAATAAGTGAGAATGCAACATAAATGGTGTTGCCATTTTCAAACAATGTTACCTTTATAAAAAAAATGTGATTCATTATTTTAGTAAGTAGCAGATCTAAAAAGTCTCTAATCTCAACATGAAGATGTATGTACATTATGTACTCGTTAATAAAAACTATGTATGCATAGAGTGATGCATTGTGCGTCATTGTTTGTATTCTGCATCCCTGGGAGAAGTACGTAGACTAACTATAAAGCCAAAAACAAAACTTCTAGTATCGTGTAGTGTCTTAAGGATACTAATACTTTTTGGACCCATGTATAAACTTCAAGAACTACCTAAATATGTGTACAAATTATTTATTTATCTCTTCACGTATTATTTGGACGCTAATATATGAGCACTTCCAACAATAGCTCTGATATATTAAGCTTCAAAAATCTATGTTGGGTAACCATGCGGCCCGATAATACCGCAGAGGACAGTATGTTCTACAAGCTGGTATATATCTATACAAATAAATAAAATTGGAGTGTCTGTTTGTAATATTAAAATAACCGCTTTTTACTAAATGCATATGTATGTATACAGAGTACATATTATTATACCAAAAATTTTGTTGAAAAAATTTTTTTAGCTGTCTGTCTGTCTGTCTGTGTGTTTGTTCCTGGTAATCTCTGAAACGGCAGGACGGATTTTGACGGGACTTTCACTGGCAGGTAGCTGACGATCCAAGGAGTAACTTAGGCTACTTTTTTTAGACTAACTTTTTCCCGCGGCGTTACTCGCGGTACGACGATAACCGCGGGTAACACCGCGGGTTTTAGCTAGTATTATTATAAAATTACTACATTTTATTATTTATATACTAGCTGCCCCGGCAAACGTCGTTTTGCCATAATTTTTTTTAAGGATGGCTGACCCTTACCATTTAGGGGGATGAAAAATAGATGTTGGCCGATTCTCAGACCTACTCAATATGCTCACAAAGTTTCATGAGAATCGGTCAAGCCGTTTCGGAGGAGTATGGCAACGAAAACTGTGACACGAGAATTTTATATATTAGATGATGATGTACTCCTAACCGATTTTGGTAACGCCAGCCTAATAGAGACCAGCCAATGCCGCAGGAGATATTATAGTGCACAAGTGTGTAAGCAAACATAATTGCGCTCTCTGTTCTTTTACTCTCATAATCCGATGGGATGGTTAACTGACTCAACCGGGGAAAGAACAGGCTTTACATTGACGACGTACGACTGTGGTATAAATAGTTTCTGACCTAACGAGACATTTTTTCCAGTATATTTTTTTGCATAGTCTCTTCAAATTCTACACTCTTCTCTCAACGAAACAGAATGCAAACTCAAAGATGCACAACTACATTTACTAGTTTTTATTAACGAGTGCTGTTATCTTTACTCTGAGATCGAAAACGTTTCAGACAACCTAGTATATTCTTTATCAATCGAAAACACCATTCATGTGTTTTTTTTTGCAAATTAAGGCAGGCAAAAAAATCCAAAAAAAAAATACACAAAACAGTCATGAGAACGGCTGATAGAAGTAAAAACTCAAAACTTTAAGCTCACCTGAAATGAACGTATTTGCTCTTTAAATAAAATGAGCGATAAAAAGATGTAAAGAAATATAGCTTATGGAAAGCGTTCGGTGTAGATAACACGAGTTCCATGATTTTTGTTCACCAAACATTGGTTAACGCGCCTAAAGTTATTTCAATATATGCATCTATTAAAAAAAAATTGTTCTCTTCAAACTTTACTCGTAGCATTGTCGGTCTTAACTATTTTTACGATTATAGGTTCCTTCTTTTTGGAGTGCTTACGAAAAATATCAAAACTTTAAGTTACTTAAAATTTCACGTATTTCCTCCGCCCCCCTCCCCCTTATCAGTAAATAGAATCAATTGTTTGGATTAAAACGATGTCAAAGTATATTTCAGTCTTCATCCAGCAATAACAAGTAATTTTTTTTAATTTCTCTCGTAAAAACTTCTTACGTTTAAAGTTTGAAAATTGTAGTTTCATTTTAAGAGCTAAGTGCATTCCTGTTTAACTCAATATCACCAATAGTTTTTGACATACGACACTTTTAAGTACTTAACCACTTAAACACTCAATGCGTGTAAAAGTTTAAAAGAAAAATACAGAGCTGCTAAAAATTTTGTATTTATTTATTAGCAAAAACTCTTTCACTGTCTTCTATCTAGTTAAAATATAATCAACAGTAGTACGAGTATTGTATTTTCATCAAACTATTTATCCTAGTGTACAATGCGATTTATATTATATAGAGTAGTTAAAATCATAAAATTTAAATAAAAACAGCATTAAAATTTATATAAAAGAGCTTTGAATTGCTCCGCGTCTGACCATCAAAACTTCTAAGAAATGTTGCTGAATTCTTTTAGAATGTATTTTTATTTGAAAAACTTTTTCGTCTAAAACTTGTATTCAATGGCATTTGAACAAGTATTTAGTACTTTAACTTAAGACATTGAGATGAATTATTTTCATTTTTCAAGAATATTATTTTATTTTTGTATACTTTTGGAGTCGTGTTTTATTTATGACAAGTGTACATTTGTTCAGAAGTATTTTCGTTTTAAAATCAACCTATCCCCTTCCAATGCTGAACGAAGCTCTCCCTATGGATCGTCAACTACACGATATTTAGCATCTTGGGCAGTCTGCAACCATCCACTGCCAGCCACTTTCTTCAAATCTTCGGGCCATTGTGTCAAAGGTCGCCTACCCTACGTTTCTAGAATTCATCACATAACTTTAGTAGAAGATTATACACAGATTTAAGGATTTATTGACATTAATTGAGGCAGTTATGAATCTTAAAATAAAATAAAAACGTTTTGTCCGTTATAACCTACATTAGCAAAAACGCTAATTCTTATAATTTTTTGAACAATTACATTTATATTATTTATAATTTTACCCGACTATGGCAAAACCAAAGGAGGATTATGATTTTGACAGGCTATTAATGTATGTATGTATGTTCATTTGTTCCCTCATAGCTCCTCAACTAATCATTAGAACTGGACAAATGAGTTGTCGTTAGAAGCGTCATGATCGTCTTCTAGTTATAGGCTATATGACGTGTCACTGAATCTAATATGGCGCCCTTTAGCCGACATAAAGTAGCGTGTTAAAAAATAAATTTTAGATAAATATGTCGTGTTTGATATCATTGGAAAGCATTCCGCATTCATTCGACAATTGTGAAATTTCTATCGTATCCATTTAAAATATACTTTGCAAAGAAATTAATATTATAGTGGCACCAAACATTTTAAAATAAAAAAATGATCGTTCATGATCATGATATGGTTTTTATATTTATATCTATTTAACGTCTTGTTGCTTATATAAATAAAAATGTACAAATAAATTGCAAATCTGTTTTTTAAAGAATAACTTATGGAGTTTCTTGCCTTTTCGTCTCTATGAGAATGACATTTTGGAACCGAGCAATTAGTCTTTAATGTAATGTTTCGTAAGGGCCTGAAAAGGTTCACTTTAAATGAAAGATACAAATTCGAATTTTATAGAGAGGAAGGCCTGTGTATGACTACTCGCTATCGTGTTGTATGGCTCTATGAACTAGTTCAAATTAGTACAAAATTTACTGAAGCGAATTGGCTGATAAACATCCGGTTGGCACAGGGAATCTACACATATTACTAGGAATATCTAACTGTTCGAGAGATCGTGCCGGGAGATAAACTTATCTCTGGACTCGGTATGGTGACGGATTTCCACTATTTACACAGGACCTTTTACAATCAACGACACGTTCTAGATCAAGTATTGTGTGAATATTATACTATATATACGTACTAGTTGTTGACCGCGGCTCCACCCGCGTACATGTCAGTTATCGCGGCAAATACGGCTAGTTTTACGGTATTTTGATGTATAAACCATATTACTGTATAGTTTTATCCAAATCCGTTTAGTAGTTTTTGCGTGAATGAGTAACTAACATCCATCCATCCACCCATACTTAAAAACTAATAAATATTAGTAGGATGTATATAGCACTAAAGTTTGAGAGTTTGTACTCGTAATGGGATAATCTCTGGATCCACTGAAACGAATTTGAAAATTTTATCGAGAATAGGAAGCGATAAGAGTGGAGGTACTTTAGAGAACGGAGACGCACTTGCAACTTGATAAACGTGCAGGCATGAGCGGCGGTACTTACTTACCAACAAATCTGCTCATAAGCCTTCTGCTTTTCTGTATGTTAATATGTGAAGCGAGAGCTTCATATCCCTTTTTTAGGAAAGTCGAAAATTACGCGAACAGAGAGCATAAAATTCGGAAAAGTGCAGAACATTAAGAAAAAAAATACAGACGGATTTCGAATACTAGGCGACTAGTAGTAATACTTACTCGTCTATAAATAACTTACAATAGTGTGTTCTAGGTATCTCACAATATGTGCTCTTGATCAAATTGAAAATCGTGTTATACCACGTGTCGTTATCGTGTCGTACAGTGTGCATTTACAAGTTGTAAAGCACTATATCCTACCATTTCTACTTTAATTAATGGACTGCGAAGATTTATTAACACATGTATATTACTCGACTTCCTTTCAAGCTAAAACATGAAAATGGGATATATACGGAGAAACGGAGTCTTTTCCTGCACTTTAAATGTAGCTCTTTTTATGTAACCGGTTGTAACCTGTATATAACTTTAATACCTTAATACATTTCACACATAAATGTCTGATCCCAAACTGCTGATATACATACTTAAGTACAACTTGTGCCCCACGGTGTTACTTATGGTTCTTATTGTAAATGTACTACAACAACTGTGGTGAAGGTAGTCTAAAATATAGCCTAAGTTACCTCCTATATCATCAGTTATATGTCAATCAAAGTCCCGCCGAAATCGGTTCAGACTTTCCAGAGATTAGTCGAAAGATCAGACAGACAAAAAATAATAATTGAGTTTTTGCTGTAAGTGCCGCATATACTTTATATGAAATTTATAGATATTTAGTGAAATATTGGAGAGGTTTAGCCGTAAAAGTGTAACAGACAAATAGACGGACAGCGTTAGTTTGAAATTTATAATATTAGTGAAAGTATGGATTAAATTAATTAGTTTACATTTATCTTAAAACTTATGACAGCATTTGATTTCTTCAACAACTTGTCGTGTATGTGTCGTGATTTCGTCGCTTGGGTCTTTTAAACTGCTCAATGGATTTAAATGCAATTTTCAATACCAGATAGTGATTCAAGAGGACGGTTTATATCTATAATAGCTGCATGCTATAGTAAAAACCCGAGAATTCCAAAGACTTACGTGCAAAGCCGGGTTGCTAGTTATAATGATAAACAAGATAATAGTCAGAAATAAAAAAATGAACATCGTCAAAACATATATTTGACAAAAATCGCTTAAAACGAATGTATCCTCTTGACAGGTCGCACCAAAAACAAAACAATATAACATACATCGGCTACTCTCCAGAAAACAATGAATCGGGATTCCATCAAATCACTTAGAACTTTTTTGTATTTTTATGAAGTCCATCTATCTTATTACTGCTGTATCTCCATTTAGAACATAACTGTTTGCTATCATTATGAAGTAAAAAAACACTGAAAAGAAAATAATAATGTAATAATGTCACTTGGTGGTTCTGTTCTAATGATCATCCCGATTTTCAAATCTCGCGCCAAAAATTCTCTCGAAATTTACATTTTTTTTTTGTATACAGGGCAAACGAGCAGACGTATCACCTGTGGTAAACGATTACCGCCGCCCATGGACACCCGCAACACCAGAGGCGTCACAAGCGCGTTGTCAACCTTTAGGGATAGGAAAAGAGTTGTGGAGAGGGGTTAGGGTATGGGCCTCCGGCATTATCACTCACTCGGTGAAACATAGCGCAAACGTTATTTCACACCGGTTTACTGTGAGGCAGTGGTATCACTCCGATCGAGCCGGCCCATTCATGCCGAAGCGTGGCTCTCCCACGGTAGAAAATTTGCGATCCGAGAGAATAGATTATATTTCACAAATTAATGTCACTGCAACATGTTAGTGCATGCATACAATTTTACAAAAACGATGTGTTCAGTGGTCTTCTAGACGTATGCTACCCAGCCGAACACTACTTTCAGTGAAAAATTTTCTTTTTTTTTTAATGCGAAAATATTTGTAGTATACGTGAACAAACGCCGCACAAAAGCTTTAGCTCTGAACCATCTCGTTCATACCAGCTCTTAATCATAAGTCATCATAGTCGGCCCATTCGCTTAGCCCCCACAATGCTACACAGACAAAAAAAAGATTAAAAAAGAAGACTAACATCCATAATAAAAGAAGCAGGTTACAATAAAAAAACCGCTTTCCAGCCAGTCCATGCTCAAAAGGCAACGGTGTGCCTTCACGGTGCAATCCACACCGAGGCAAAGTAATGTCACAGTACCAAAAATTATATTGATCAGTGTTAGCCACACAAATACCTGGGCAAACCCGCTTTCATCCTGAAAAAGACAGTATTAAAAGTTACTTTTTGTATGTTTGGCCCCGCCAAAATTAATGTACTCTGCCTGATGGAAAGCATAAGAAGAATCCAACAGTGGTGGTCACCATATTGCGAATGCAGACAATGTAACAATGCAGCATGGTGATACACCATAGCGGGCTAGTGATACTTCTGCATCATTGGGCCTCCGGTCTCGCACTCACCAGCGAAACACGACAGCATGATCGCTGTCATTTTTCGTTTATTTTCTGGCAAGAGTAGTACCGCCTCGGTCGAGCCGGCCTGTTCGTGCTGAAATCAACGTGGTTCTACTACCTGGACTTGGTGAAAAGAGAATATTAATGACGAATATATCACCGTATTTCAATTAGCTGATGTCATAGTTGTCATGCCTGAAACCCTTGAAGATTTTAGCAATAGCAAAATGCTCGATGACATTAGTAGGGTGTGGTTTTCACCTACTGAACCACGCTGCCAGACTGGTTGCGATAGAGTTTGTTTCAAGTTTTCCTTCTCTTTAAGCTTCTTCTTCTTCTTTGCTCACTTAGTCACCTCTTACGACACCCATAGGATGAATGGGGGTGGCACCATATTCTTAATTCAAATCGATATCAAAAAACACTTAATAAATTTAGCAACGTTACATTTAAATATACTTTCTTCACTAAAATTTTTTTCTAATTAATTATTAAAAAATATTAGTGAAGACCAGGTTTCGATAACGTAGTTAATGTACGATTAGACGACGAGGTACCTTAATACAACAGTAGACTGCAATAAGCTGGTAATAAAGATGATGAATGATTCAAGTTATACTAACGATTAAATTAGCAAGAAGTAGAAACCCGCCAGCGATAACGAAGATGACTGCGTGAACAGTCAGCGCTGTTATCACGAAGTCCAAAAGATGTCTATAGAAGAACTCAAAGTCTGTATTTTCAACTGTAAATAAAATCACTTTCTCAGAGACAATTTAACAAATTTTTTTTTTTTTTTTGAGTATTTCTTCGTCAAAATTGACATAAAATATATTATGACGTAGTAACTATGTACCAAACAGTACAGTAATACATTACATATATGTTGTACACGTACGTAGAATATATGGGAATATACGTAGGCTTTATTTACTACTAACTTTTGCTAGCAGCTCCGCCCGCGTGTATGTCGGTTATCGCAGAAAATAGTAACCTATGCCCTTCGTCAGGCTCTACACTATCGTGTACCAAACTAAATCGGTTTAGCAGTTTAGGCGTGAAAGTGCGATAGACACATGCGAGTTACTTTCGCATTTATGATATAAATAAGGATATATAATATAAGGGACATATTACCAGACTGTTATTTTAACAGTACTAGATACTCTAAAAAGATTCCGACCTCAACGTGAAGATAGCACCTCTCGTTAATAAAAACTAGTGAACGTAAATATGCAAATTTGCATTTACATTATACATCGCTAGGACACGATGTAGAAAACTAAAAAAATAATTGAGAACGACTTTTGTCATCGTTAAGTCGGTTTTTTTTAGAAAACCCATGTGAACATCGCCGATGACCGGGTTCTCCCAGAGCTAGAGTAAATTAAACCACCCCAGTTCACGGTTCAAAATTACGTATGTTGTCGTCACCGAGATCAAAATCAGTGTACTGCAATTAACTAAAGAATAATACACCAAATATTAAGAAATGTTCATATACGTTAAAATAATTTTTGTCACTAATTACTAATACTACGGTATTCGAATTCATCAATATAATCAAATTACCAACAATGGAGCCTGCCTGTATCATTGTGGTAGATTGCTCATAAGAAGCCTGAACATCGTTCTCTAAAACGTTAAGAATTGTACCCCCTGTCAACTGCAAGATAGAAACATATATTGTTAGTCACACTACGCACATGAATATTTTTTTAGTAAAAAATTGGCACAAGAATTAGACACTCAATGATCTCAGCTATTTTCTCTTATTCTACTTTAGAGTGGTGCAGAAATTCCTCTCCATTTGCTGCGATCTAATTGACTTCTTGATAGTTCACGAATCCCTTATCCTTATTTTCTCTTGCCTTCTATTTTTCCTTCCAATAATATTCTAAAGGAGTTGCTGTATCTTACCAATATATATATACTAGTTGTTGTCCCGCGGCTCCGCCCGCGTATATGTCGGTTATCGCGGCAAATAGTAGCCTATGTGTATTCTGATGTATAAGCTATATTACTGTAAAGTTTCATCCAAATCCGTTCAGTAGTTTTTGCGTGAAAGAGTAACAAACATCCATCCATCCTTACAAACTTTCGCATTTATAATATTAGTAGGTATATATATCTTACTTATATATATACCTTTACCTATATATATTTCTATACCTATACCTACCCATCAGTGAAATGCCCGTCAAAATCGGTCCAGCCATTCCAGAGATTACCGGGAACAGACAGACAGACATACAAAAATTCAAAAAAACATTTTTTTGTGACGTTGCAGTACATGCACGCATACATGCGTGCATGTATGCGTGCATGCATTTAGCAAAAATCGGTTATTCTAATATTACAAACAGACACTCCAATTTTATTTATTTGTATAGAGTAGTTGTTGCCCGCAGCTCTGCCTGCGTGTATGTCGGTTATCGTGGCAAAGTGTAGCCTATGTGTTATTCTAATGTATAACCTATATTAGTACTGTATTCATCCAAATCCGTTCAGTAGTTTTTGCGTGAAAGAGTAACAAACATCCATCCACCCATACTTAGAAACTTTCGCGTTTATAATATTAGTAGGATTTACATATAAATAATTTTGTAATTAAGAATTTCATTAAGTCCGAGTGCTAAGTAAAGAAAGCGGTGCGCCGTAACTGATCACAATGTGCTTTAATTTATGTTCTCTTGTAAAATATTTAATTAGACTATTTAACCAAAGATACAAAACGGCTTCGTTCACGCTATTATTTCATATTACGTGCAAAAATTACGAACTTCCCTAAATCCATTTTCCATAATCATTCATTCATTTTTTTACCCCCTTAATCTTCAAAATGCCATTGTTTTATTTTTATGGTACAAGCATCTACTTGTATCATACCATGGGCGTACCCAGGGTAGGGCAGGGGGGGGCAGCTGCCCCCCCCTAGGTTTTAGTTACGTCCATCCATATTAACTATCTACTTGTCAATAAAAATAAAATAAGTTTTTGGCAGTGGCAATACAATACACAGTTTTTAAATAAATAATCGTGCGGTACGCACTTTATACCAACTCGCTAGCAAAAATGCCGCGCTCGGGTGTCCTCGGCTCTGCACGAATCTAACCGAGCCACATCGTGTGCCGCGCGCGAATAACACGAAGAAAGATGGGAGAGTACGAGCGAGCGAATTGCATTTATGAGACATATTGTTATTGTTTTGAAAGAACATAATTGTTAAATCATTACCAATTTGGTTGTAGAGCAACAAGGTTCCGGGAAGAGGGAGAGTGAGGATTAAATTAAGTCAGCTGAAGAAATTGCTAAAGCTTTGAGCTGCGTTTACCTAGAACAGCAAGCCGCCAACAACATAGAGCAAATCAACCAGCTCCTTCTCTTAGCGAATATCATCTTCGTTAGATGCGAGATTCAGCAAAGACCATTCACCAGCATTTACTCTGTCATTATTAAAATTACTGTTCCGAAATTGCAAAAATTGAAGGAAGTATCTCAATTTTATGAAATAGAAGGAATCATATCTGAAACTGAACTATGGCGCACTCTGTGGATAAATAAGCAACAACAAGACTTTGATAGTATAAAAATAACGGAATTAATTCCAATAGCAGAATATTTTTGCCCAAAGGTGAAGACTGCCCTTTAAATTTTACTGACAATGCCATATTCCACAGCTACGATCGAAAGATCATTCAGCACATTCAGACGTGTTAAAACATGGCTGAGATCGACTATGATCGAAGATAGGTTAAACGAACTTTGTATGCTCAGTATACATAGAAAATTTGTAAACGATGTGGGCAATTTTTTCACGGAAGACGTTATAAATCGTTTTGATGAAGAGTTACTTCGCAAGTTACTTTTTAAATAGATAGTGTAATAATAAAGGATTCCTAAAAAATACATATTTTATTTTATCTTTATTTATTCTACTAGGCGCTGATAAAAAGTCTGATCTGCCCCCCCCTGGCCCAGAACCTGGGTACGCCCATGTATCATACTAATCATCAACTACAAAAACTAAGTTTGTAGCACCAGTAGTTTAGGCTCTGCCTTGATAAATCAGTAGTCAGTCGGGAGAAGTAACTTTGTATGAATAAATAATGGACTTACGATGCTAACAACGGCAATAAAAAGGAGTCCAACACGTAATGAAAAACATGCACAGCAAGTATTCACTTCAGGAAATATTTCACACATGATTTCATAATAAAATTTATAATAACAAAAATATATTTACATTTTAATTTGACATTGACGGAAATTTGACAAGTAATGAATTTAGGATAAGACTTTTTAATGAGATTCCTCCATCGTTTGGCGATTAATGATTCCGTCGAAAAGACGAAACGGTTAGAAAAAAAAAACACTTTTCTTTTACTTTTTAAACCGACAACTCCCGTACTCGGAACATTTCTATGTCCCTGCGACATACATGTGTGTAAACTATATTATAACAATGTTAAACTATATTATAGACAATAGTTATTTGTTGTAGAAGAGTGCAAAGTTGCTTTATAACCGCGTGCTCAATTTTATGGCCGAGCAAGCGAAATATTTAAAAATTATACACATATACATATACACTTTTCATTATATATATATACACTTTTCTTTTACTTTTAAAACAACTACTCCCCTACTCGAAATATTCCTGTGTCACGGGATACTTTAAAAACATACATGTGTGACTCACAACAACAATTTGTGGATTAAAATGCGGTTTGAACCCTCAACACTCAGCGCAGTAAAAAGCGACGATACCACCACACCATTCGAATCTAGTCTTTCGCATATAGAGTTTTTATGACTGGATGAAATATCGAATTTATTAAATTCCACTAATTCCTTTCATGAAGTAATCTAAAATAGTATTTAAACAGCAAACTAAGCATAACAGCAAGATGTTATGCGTGTATTTATATTGTTGGCCTAGTGATAAGTGAGACTGGCTGCTAATACAGAGGTAATGGTTTCAATTTTAACCCATTGTGTGATGTGATTCAAGGTAGTAGAGCCACGCTGATTTCAGCACGAATGGGCCGGCTCGCTACCCTCGCACAGAAAATCAACGTAAAATGACAGCGATCATGCTGTCGTGTTTCGTTGGTGAGTGCGAGACCGGAGGCCCAACGATGCAGAAGCATCACTAGCCCGCCATGGTGATGGTCACCATGCTGCACTGTAGCATTGTCTGCATTCGCAGTATGGTGACCACCACTCTTGGATTCTGCTTATGCTTTCCATCAGGCAGAGTAGAGTCATTTTGGCAGGGCAAAATAAAAAAAAAAAAAGTGAATTATACTTTTTCTGTTTGTTTAATTAACTATATTATAGACTATAGTTATTTGTTGTAGAAGAGTGCAAAGTTGCTTTATAACCACGTGCTCAATTTTAATGTCCGAGTAAGCGAAATGGATGGATGGATGGAATCCAAAGATCACGAGGTGAAAAATCTTTGCACTCGAGTGCAATACGTAACTTTTCATCCCACCTCAGCTAGGAAATGACTAAATTAATAAAAAAAGTACACCAAAAAAGTTTCGAGTTTTAGTTTTTAACAAATTAAAAAAGACTGTATGATAAATTTGACACCATGCCACCGTGGAGGTAGAACTAAATAGGTTTAATGATGTTTTGAATTCACAAACTTTGCACACGATTCAGATATCGAAGGGCAAAAATACTCTTTACGCGATAGGGGGATGAAAAATCTTTATTACTTTTACTAATAGTGTCCCATAGATGGATGCACCATACTTCAGCACATATCGACCGGCGTGTTATAGTAATACGCACTCACAAGAACTAGTGGTAGTCATAATTTATACTCTCGATTGTTGGCACTTGATGGAACTTGTTGTAATACATTCTAAGAACCTTTGAGAATGCCATAAGGCGAAACCGGTCAGGTGTAAAATAAAATAAAATAGTGGAATAGGTACAAGTGAGTTTTAATCAAGAATGTAGTGGTAGTCAGTCTTTTCGTTGCCTTCTGACCAAGTGATTGATGTCACCGTATCCACAAATTCTCTTCTTCCAACCCTGTTTCTAAAAACAAACAAAAGTCAAAGAGGCAACACACTTCTGTCTCTTGAATTGTATATATCCCCTTACCAACAGGTGATCGTTTGTCTCCCATATAAAAAGACTAGCTGACCCACGCAACCTCGTTTGCGCCTTATATTGCCCGTAGCGTAAAAATTTCCCCCGTTTTTGAAACATTCTTCATTGTTGCTCCGCTCCTATTAGTAGTAGCGTGATGATATATACCCTATAGCCTTCCTCGATAAATGGACTATCAAACAACGAAAGATTTTTTCAAATCGGACCAGCGGTTCCTGAGATTAGCGTGTTCAAACAAACAAACTCTTCAGCTTTATATATTAGTATAGATAAGAAATGTTTTTACCCGACGACGCCCACAGATATTAAGCTAAATCAATATCTAATTCCTTCAAGACATCCATCATAGACTCGCTTTTTCCTAAACGCTACTATGTTGTACAGTTTTTTTGAACTAAGTCATCAATCACAGGGCTTTTACGGTTGGCAAATGAATGTAGCGCTCTTTTGGATACACGTAGATTCCTTGGTAAGTCACGATACATTAAATATAAATCTCAGTACGATTTAGGGTTACTCAGGTCTGTCTTATTTGTTCGTCTATAGAAGGTTTAGTTATAGTTGGAGCGTATCTTTTACTTTGTTGGTACTATTCCTGCCATACGCCCTAACTGTAACTTCCGTACACAAGAATTAAGTCCCTTGGATACAACGAGCTTTGACACTCGAAGTCTTCAAAGTTTAAAGTCTTAGATAAAATTAAACGTTCTTGGAACCCACGACAAAATTTATTATAATAAGAAAATGGCAGGAGTTCAAAATATAATAAATTCACGTCCATCTTTAGAAAACAAAAGAAAAAATAAGTTAATTTAAGAATACATCCTTTTTAGCAGGAAAGCGCCACGGACAAGAGTGCAAGTTTCAAAATCTTGTAAAAATCTTCGAAGATACATAATCGTCATAGATAATACTACGACAGTAGTACCGCTTACAGAGGGCAATAAAACAGACAGACATCTCTTATCCTAAGGATAGGGTCAAAGACACAACCTGTACACCTTCGGCTACGTACAAAGCGGAAATAAAGCGTATTTATTAGATCACTTATCTTGTTATAATCTGCACAATTTACAGTAATAGGAAACTAATTGTACGTGACTGGTATCGCTGCGGAGAGCTAACATGAGAGACAAAACAGATGCCAAACGAAGATAAAAATAATCTTTAATAAAAACATTTTGGTTATGTTCTTAACCTACTTCAAAAAAGGAGGAGGTTCTCAATTCGACCGTAGATATGTTTTTTTTATGTGTACGCGGATAACTTCGTCGTTTATGAACCGATTTTGATGTTTTTTTTCTTATGGAAAGGTAATAATATCCCAATGGTGGTACCATGATAACAACACTAAGATCTGATGAAAGCATCTAAGAGAAGTCGATTAATTTGATCGTTCTTGAAGTAGATTTTTTATTTTGTTAAAATTTTCGGACAAATATAAATAAATAAATATTTCGGTCATCTAACACACAACGCCATCTAGTCCCAAACTAAACAGAGCTTGTATTATGGGTACTAGACAACTGATATAAATACTAATATCCTTTTTTTTTTGTAAATACATACATATTATACATAGTAAACACAAAAACTCCGAAACAACTATTTGCTGATCATACAAACATTTGGTTCGACCCGGGAATCGAACCCGAGACCTCAAGAACAGCAGTCGCGTACGCTACCACTGCGCCACCGAGGCAGTTAGTTTTACTTGTTAATCTTAAAATCTGATTAAGTGGCCCTATTTTGCCAGATGAAAATAATGAGTAAAGTCCAGGAGTGAGGGCCACGATACTTATCGCGAACTAGCTGAACCCCGCGGTGTTACCCGCGGTTATTGTTGTACCGCGAGTAACGCCGCGCGACAAAGTTAGTCTAAAAAAAGTAGCCTAAGTTACTCCCCGGATCATTAGCTACCTGCCGGTGAAAGTCCCGTCAAAATCCGTCCAGCCGTTCCAGAGATTACCCGGAACAAACAGACAGACAGACAGACAGACCGACAGACAGACAGAAAGACAAAAATTTTTTTCACTACATTTTTGGTATATGTATCGTGTATACATACATATGCATTAAGTAAAAAGCGGTTATTTTAATATTACAAACAGACACTCCAATTTTATTTATTTGTATAGATATAGATGTAAACAATGCAGCGTAGTGACCCACACTATGGCAGTGAGATGCTTTTTCATGTTCCGCTTTAAAGGCTCTTTTAATAAGGTCTTAATTTTTTAATGATTCTGTTATATTCTTACCTTACGTCTCTCTTGCAATGTTAACAGCCAGTGATCCTTTTGATGTTAAGCAACATCATCTTTTACGTTATATACATTCTAAAACTGTTCACTATCACCAACATGTACGCTATCACTGAAAACAAAAATAATTGTAATTTCCTTGTTCTTAAAATAAAATAACCACTCCTATTTCAACAATGTAAATTCTTTCACATACCCTTTTTTACCAAAAACTTTATTATATTATTACCTTTTACCCGCGAGTGTTTATTTAAATTTGAAAATCTCTATAACTTATTGTGTTATTCCGATGTCTAAGCTATATTACTGCAAAGTCTCATGAAAATTCGTTCAGTAATTTTTGAGTGAAAGAGCAACAAACACACATCCTTACAAACTTTGGTATTTATAATATAAGTGGGATTATTATATTTTATATGTACAATCCAGAACTGGACATAACCCTCTCTTTCGAAAAAAGGTTTTTGTCTACCTATGGTAATCTGTCTAGTCCACGGAGGTCTAGTCAGATGGGTTGATACAAAACTATGTCAAAAAAATTACCAGTATATGCCACCAAACTTAGTATTAGTTGAACTAAGACTTTGTGAAAGTATGTTTCAAAATACAAACAGAAAAATGTTATACAATAGATGCAATGTAGAACTGTTGATGTCAAATTGATATAAATGTAGATTTGTAGAATCAAGTCAGTGTTACATTTCTGAAACATAAGAAAAGGTACAAGGCATTAGGGTAAACTCTCTATGAGGTTGACGAACACATCATAAACACGCAGGAGAAGTTCTTCGGGTTTTTTTTTTTAGAATAAGCTCAATGCAAAAACAATGTAATGCTGTCGGTGCAGATCATTTCCAAATAAGGCCACCGCCCGGTGGGTTGTAACGACCCAAGTGCGTAGACTAACTAAAGCATCTTAAGGTATTTAAATTTAGTAATTTCGTTGGAATTCTTGTTGCGAATAAATTAATCTTCATATTATTTTTTTGATATGACGCTAATGAAATTGTCGTTAACGTAAAAAAACCTTTGTCTTAGTTACTGCAATACTAATTCATAGCTCGTCTGTCTGAGGGTATTTGATAACGTATTGTTTTTACATATTAATAAACTTACATATTGTGGAATAATCAAATTCTTTCATCACTTTATTTATTGTCTGTGTGGTGCCTGATAAAGAACATTGCGAGTCAACCCTATTCATCTCATGGGTGACGTAGAAGGCAATTAAGGATCCAAACTACACAGGACAAGATCACTGCAAACAGAAGGGAAACTTAAAACAAACCTATATGAACCCGTATGGCCAATATAGTGTGAGGGCCCTAAGTTCAGTAGTAGTCTTATAAGGCCTATGCTCCATTCGACTCTAAAGCTACGTTAAAATAAATGAAAACTTACTATGACAACACCAGACCAAGAACTGATGAGAAAGAACGTGGATATAATTCGTATTATCATGATGGCCTTCAAACAACTGATGAAAACAACAGCTTCGTCTATATTTCCCACTATAAGTTCGGCGTGCGCAAATAGTGCTGATGAGAGCAGCTGCAAATATCAGCAGCGGTTAGAACAAGGTTCTTAAACTACTCCCATTATTCAATAATATTATTTACTTTAAGCAACGGTTATGTATTACTTTTAACTTAAAGGCTGTCAATTTAAAGTTAAAAAGAAGTAATTAATATAAAAAGTTGTTTTTAAAAAACAAGCTTTTATTACTTGTTGATAATAAATATATATATATATGTATATAATTACATTGTAATCTGAACTAAATTTATATTTCAAATTTCAACTCAATCGGAATTCGGGAAGTGGGTCAAATTTAACTTGTAAGATTTGACTACAGATAAACATCGTGATAAGTGAAGCTAAATAAAAGCTTGTAATAACACACAACCCTTGTTTAAAGTTAAATAACGTTATATGATAAGGGGGTTTATGTCTTCTGAAATTATCAACTGATAGCCAATACACTGCTATGTATCTACATTAATTACAGGTATTTCATTTCTCTACTCATTTCTTGGATGTATGCAGTGTCGCATCGTATCAACAACGAATTTTTGAATTTGGTTTAGTGACTTAAACGTGAAATCGTAACAAACAATTAAATGGCCTTCGCATTTATAATATTAGCTAGAATGCTGTAAATACTCGAATGCCCAAGATTATTTAGTAATGTCAGTTTTATTCTAGTTATTTAGTAATCCCGTGCAGCTTAAATGACACACCACCAAACACAATTAACCGAGTAATTTATTCACCATAGAAAGACCCCAGGTGTAGCATTAGGCCATGGGGCATTTGTGTAATCACTGCTTTTCATTACAGAACGTGAAAAACTTGAATAGCACAACATTAATTCAATAAATGAACCTTAATTTTCAAAATTATGCTGCTGCCTTACATTCTTCATCTTTTAAAGATACTCTAAAAACAAAATCACATTAAATCCATACTCTATATATATCAAAAGAAATCCCTATTTTCCTTGGACACGACATCACGCATGAACGGCTGAACCGATTATGCTAATTCTTTTTTTTTGTTGGGTAGCCCATTAAGCGAGGAAGGTTTTAGGCTATATAATATTACTCTACAACCAATAGGAAATGACCGGGTATAGACCGAAAATGTTGGGAAAATGGGAAAAAATATTTCTTATGGAGAGACGCAAACGACGTTGAGCGGGTCAGCTAGTCACACCTAATAAGTAAAGGCGAAAGTTTGTGAGTATGTATGTATGTTACTTCTTCACGCTAAAACTACTGAACGGATTTGAATGAAACTTTACAGTAATATAGCCTATACTTCAGAATGACACATAGGCTACTATTTGTAGCAAGAACCGACATACACGCGTGGAAGCCGCGAGCAACAGCTAGTAATATTATAAATCCGAGAGTAACTCTGTTTATCTATCTGTTACGCTTTCACAGCTAAACCGCTGCATCGATTTCAATGAAATTTAGCATGGAGATAATTTGATTATTGAGAAAGGACATTGGCTACTCTTTAGCACGAAAACCGTCATTGAATATTTGTAGGTCTGATTGAGGCCTAAATTTTATGTTTTTATAACTTATCTTATTCATTAACACAATTTCAACTTTTCGTGGCAATATAACAGCAATTACTGAGTTTCTTACACTGTGTATCCATGTTGGCGCCAACTCATTCTTATTTAAACGTCAATCACCATTATGAATGCTTGTCATATGGTGCAGGTTTACGCCTAGGGGTGGAAAGGGAGTATCCTGCCTCCTCACGCTGTTGTATCTTTAATATAAAAATGAATCGCAAAATGTGTTGGTAAGCGCATAACTCAACAACGCGTGGAGCAATTTGGCCAATTTTTTCTTTAAAATGTTCCTTGGAGTTTAAGGATGGTTTTTACGGCGAGAAAAATTCGAATAATGGCCGGAAAAACCCTTAAAACAGCCCCTTTCTTTTCCCATACAAACGTTTTCTAACTAAAACGTAGTCAATTTGAGCTTTATTGCTATTGTATAAAGTTCATATTAAATTACTTTCGTTTTACTATCGGCACGCGACATAAAATGCATCAGTTTTCACGTCATTCCATCAGTCAAATACAAACCGCGTTAACAAAAATATCATCACACGCTCATCAAATACGAACATTGTTTTCAATAATCATATCTACATGCTTCCCATCAAACCAAATTGATTTGTGGATCAAGTACAAGGATTATATGTGTGATGATATTTTGTATCAAATACGGAATAGAATGGGAAATCCAAATATACAAATCAGTGAAGAAATTTACAATGAAGCATTGATTTCAATTGAGGACATGTGCTTGATGATGTCAAACAAGCTATTAATTCAATTAGGTCAGGCCGCGCCTAATCGTCCAATGCATGATGCTTTTAACCAAGACTTGCATCGAGAAAAACTGTATGATCTCATCACTTTGAAAGAATTAATTCAAACAAATCTTCCACTGTCGAATGAACAACAGAAGTATGTATTTGATACTCTTATGAAAGTAACAAATGATGAAACTGGCGGGATTTACTTCTTAGATGCACCTGGTGGTACAGGAAAAGCTTTTTTGATTTCTATAATATTAGCAACAATTCACTCACAAAATAAAATGGCACTTGCACTCGCTTCGTCGGAAATTGCAGGAACTTTGCTTGAAGGTGGTCGAACAGCCCATTCAGCACTAACATTGCCATTAAATATGCAAAGGTTTTGCAGCAATGTTAAATCATTGTTTGGGATGAATGCACGATGGCACATAAAAAATCTTTGGAGGCTTTAGACAGAACCTTAAAAGATCTACGAAGCAATTATAACCGATTTGGTGGTGCATTGATTTTATTAGCAGGAGATTTTCGTCAAACATTGCCAGTGATTCCACCATCAACGCCAGCAGATGAACTCAATGCATGTATAAAGTCCTCCAATTTGTGGAAAAATGTCAAAGTACTTTATTTATGCAAGAATATGCGTGTTGCAAAATGACCAATCTGGAAACATATTCTGTAAACAACTCATTGACATTGGTAATGGCAAATTCCCTATAGACACGTTGACTGGCTGCATTAACTTTCCTCAAAGTTTTTCTCAGTTAACTCGATCAAAAGATGAACTCATTCAGAAAGTTTTTCCAGATGTTTCTCAAAATTACAGAAACCATGATTGGTTGAGGGAACGAGCTATATTGGCTGCAAAAAGCATTGATGTAAATGAATTAAATTTCAAAATTCAAGAACAAATTACAGGTGAATCGAGGATATATAAATCAGTTGATTCGGCTACTAACTAAGATGATGTAGTCAACTATCCACCAGAATTTTTATACTCGCTGGACTTGCCAGGATTGCCACCTCACAATCTTCAATTAAAGGTTGGATCGGTTGTTATTATGTTGCGAAATATCAACCAACCGCGTCTTTGCAATGGAACACGGTTAGCGATAAAAAAATACTAAACAATGTGATAGAAGCAACTATACTCAAAGGAAAGTATAAAGGGAAGATGTTCTCATACCGCGCATCCCAACGATTCCGACTGATGTGCCATTTCAGTTTCAACGACTACAGTTTTCCGTGCGGCTTGGAAAACCCATGTTTCTCACATGGTCAATTGTATGTTGCCTGTTCCCGTGTTGGAAAACCATCAGATTTGTTTGTCTATGCGCCAGGTAATCAAACAAAAAACATCGTATATCATAAAGCACTACCATGATAATAAAACTATTTTTTGTTAATAATTATGATTCACATGATTAACAATAAAGCGATTACTTTTAAATTCTTATATAATATGTTTTATTTAATTATTTTTTATTCACAACTCCCTATCACCAGGGTGACGGTTCTGTTCAGGAGAATTTTTTGCCCCGACTATAAAAAACGTAGGAACAAAAAACTGCCACATTACAAATCTTTTTGACAGGACGAAGTCTGTCGGGTCCGCTAGTTGTCAATATTTTGTTAAAATAATGTTAGAGCAGAATGTCGTGAAATATGTATAAATAATTTTGTAGACACGGCCCCATGTATTTTATTCTTTTCAAATGTCTATCAGAGAATTTATCAGTGAATAGCTGACCTGGCAAACTTCGTACCGTCTTATTTATTTTTGTTAATATTTTCTAAATTATCGAAAACAATCTTTTAGTAAGCCCGTGTCGACTACCTGCAGCGCTGCAGTATATAAAACTAAGCGGAATAAGAGAATATAAGCCCTCCTTTTATTATTCAATTTGGTGCACTGCATCGAAAGTTATGGGCGTACATACATTTTTGTGATACATTTTTATATATAGATTAGTAAAAATGGCTCTAACTTTAGTTGATTCTATTAAAAAGTCACAGTTACTCTTATATTGAGTCATGAATATGAAATTTATATAATGTACTAGATTTGACCGTGGCACTGCCCATGTATATGTCGGTTGACTCCGTCCTTCTTCAAGTATTAAAGTATCTCTATGCTAACTTTAATTAAAACCGATCCAGTGGTTTAGCTGTGAATGTCTTACAAATAGTCAAACATACAAACTTTTGAATTTATGATAATAGTTAATTTATCAATGGTTGTTTTTTAATCAACTTACCAACTCGAATACTGAATACAAAACCACTCCCGCTTTAAGACTTAAACATCGAAAGCTTTTAGTGAGGTGTGGCCATCTATTCAAACACATTTTAAACTCATTTTACCTATTTAATATACGATATTTATATTACTCACATATTAAAATCATAATAATTATACTTATCAAAACTTATCAACAAAATAATGTCAATGTTATTAGTTTGTCAAATTGACATGACTAGGATTTTGACTTCGACTCTAGCATGGTCTAACAAAACAAGGTCTCCCATTCCGAGAGCTCACTGAGTGACGTCACTATCCAGTTACCACGTGGTAGCAACATAACACGAAATGAACTAATCAGAACCAGCGAATAGCAACATAACACGAAAGAAACCAACCGGAACCAGTGATAACGATGATGACGTCATGTCGTTCGACGGAATGCCATACCTGGCGTAGTATACTGTTATACCATAGATTCTAGTAAGAAGGTTATTTATTCTTTTTTTAGTTTTCACATTTCCGGTATAATCGTATTACATTTAATGTGCTAAGAATAAACAGGTCAAATGGAACAAAAAATGAAGAGACCAATGTCCTTCGAAAACGACTTTAATTAACTAGAGCCCCCCGTTAAAAACTAAATCCCGTATGTTGTCCGGGGGCCTTAAGACTCTTCGCACCACAAAACTATGCTAAGCACATCCTGTATGTGTGGTCTGAAAAGTGTACGACCTCAACGTCGCACACGTTAATAAAAACTAGTAAATGAAGTTCTGCATCTTTGCATTTACATTGTACATACTTAGGAGAAGTATGTAAATTCAATGTGACTATGTAGAACTATGTCCAGCAGTGGACTGCGATAGGCTGATGATGATGATGATGATGATGATGTATAACTTGACTAATGTAACTATGGAGGCTTGTATAATCGCTAGGTGAGCAAATTTTTAGGCTATCCACGTATTGTACAGTACTTTTTCCGAAACACATGAAAAGAATGATTGAATGAATGTAAAATTCACTACTTTCATAATTTGACTAGAGTTCCGTTTATGATTATGAAAAAAAATGTAGTCAAATTCTATTTTAGTATTAATAAATATTTATATAAAACTTATCTTGGCAATTACGAGTACAACGAAAGTCGGACGAACTGTCCTTAAGTAACCCTCTGTCATACTAAATGATAAATTACGGTCTCGATGCTTATATATTTATTTTGCCGGGTTCACTTATATGGTAACTATGCGAGGCTGCAAACTCGACAAAGGCGATATTTTAATTAGAATAAAAAAATCACGAAGGGCACTGGTCTAGTATTATCGTGTCGCATTATAGACGCCTGCTATCCTATCGTACTAATCCTACTAATATCCTACTCCCTACTAATATTATAAATACGAAAGTTTGTAAAGATGTATGTGTGTGTGTGTGTGTGTGTGTGTGTGTGTGTGTGTGTGTGTGTGTGTGTGTGTGTGTGTGTGTGTGTGTGTGTGTGTGTGTGTGTGTGTGTGGGGGGGGGGGGGGGGTGTGGGTGTGGGTGTGTGTGTGTGTTTGTTCCTCTTTCACGCAAAAACTGCCGAACGGATTTTTATGAAACTTTGCAATAATATAGCTTAGACATCAAAATAAGATAATACGTTAAAACTTATAGAGATTTTCTTTAATTTGGTCATAATATAACGATAACTGTCAAGTAAGTCGTAAAAAAAACAACCCTCTAAGAGATATCTTGGCATGCACTAAAACGTTGGATGGATGATAATAATGTACTGTGGTATTATTCGTCTTAAATAGTTCTAAATAAAAAATCGCGATAGCATATATCTAGCTCTTATGTGGAAGCCAGCATATCATAAATAATGAGTAAAAAACACAATTAAATTGGATACTTCTTCACTTTGTAAATTTTAAAGTACTTATCAAATCCTTATCAAAATTGACACACTTTTCGCTTTCAATATTAAATGTAAATGAATTTCGTCTTTTACACTAAGCAATTCGGACAAATAGTTTAAAAGTAATCCCAATAAGATTGAACTGAATAAAGCGATATTAAACGCCTACTATGAGGTAGTGTGGCGGGAGGTATGCGGGGGGAAGAGGAGTAGTTCATGCAATGCCAATATTAATATAGATGCGAAAGTAATTTGGTCATTTGTTTGGTTAGACGGGTGCCCCTATTTTATGCCCCTATGAAATTTACTGTGGAGATACGTGCGATATGAGCAGGAGTTACGAACTACCACGATAACCGATATAAACGCGGACGAAGCTGCGGGCAAAAGCCAGTATAATACATATATGGCGTCTATAATTGACGACGCCTACGCCACATACACACTAAACTAGCTGTGCTCGCAACTTCGTACACGTGACAGTTGGATTTTCAAGTTATTTTTATTTTTTACACCATTTAAACCTTCCCTGGACTACGACAAACTTTTTAAAACCAAAAGCAGCTAAATCGGCCCAGCCGTTCTCGAGTGTTAGCGAGACAAATGAACAGTAATTGATTTTTATATGTCAGAAGATGTAGCGTCGCTTACTTTGGACACCACGTAGGATACTACTTGTCGCGTGTAGCATCGCGTCGTCTCATCGTCGTATTCGTCACCTACAAAGCAACCACGTAATACACTTGTTGTTATGTATTATCGCATCGCATTACACCGTGTCGCATCGCATCGCGTCGTCTCGCGTCGCGTGCGTAGTGTCATAATCATCGCCCACGTAGGATACCACGCAATTGGTATGTGTTAAATCCCAATAAATAGGGGTATTGAGATAAATTTCGATTTCTAACTATTACCTCTTAAGGAATTGATATATTGCTCGTGTAATCAGATAATTCGCACTTTGAAAGTACTGAAAGACATACTTGCCATGGTGATGATTTTGTTGTTAATGTTACGTGTTCCAATGTTGGAACACAAAATATTGTGTTTCTGATTCTAATTTAGAATGTGTAAATACTAATGATCAACACATATACACATTTTTATATAGACAACTGACGGTTTCTAAATACCACTGAGATAAGCTGATCCTGGAAAAAACTGATCGTGAATATATACCATTAGCTTGTGCCTGCGACTCCAGCTACATTAATATCGGTTATCGTGGTAAATAGAAGCCTTTGTCCTATTTTGGTCTATAAGCTATATTACTGTAAAGCTTCATCTTAATCCGTGCAGTAGTTATTACGTGAAAGAGTAATACATTTTACACAATCGTCCATACATTCATCCCCACAAAATTTTGGTTAGTGGTTTCGCTCTTGTTCCATCTTAAATTCCGCTTTAAGGAGAAATGTATCGTACTTCACTTACCGCTGTTTCATATAACTTCTGTTTTAAATATAATGAAGTTCGTTTTAATATTATGAACTTTTAAACTTCAAAATAACCGCATTGATAACACAGTAGTTTAAGCTGTCACCTCGCCATTCGCGTTCTACTGCGGAGAGTGTTTCAGGTTTGATCCACAAAAAGCCTGGTATTCATTTAATGCGTCTTATATATATCAGTCTATAAAGTCCACCCCAACACAGGGTAGTTATAAGGATTTTTTTTTTTATAAATGTGGTACTGGAGCAGTAACCACTCAACTTGTGAGTAGCAGGTATAAAATAAATAGTTCAACTCACGGTCAATCTGTATTATTGTCCAACACTCACAAGTACACAATAGAAGGTGCAGGAAAGGAAATGTATATAAATAAGCACAAGCACAGCACAATACGGTTTAAAGCAAGGTGATAGATATAGTCAGAGAATTGTACACCAGATAACATAAAGTATATAAGCGGTATATAAGAGCTAGCACTAGTACATAAACTTAGGTAAGCAAGCGTGCGTTCTGCGTCAATAACAAGTTACGACTGTCTGCCGGCCGGCGCGCGCGCACGTCCTAAGATCGTGCGATGCGCGTCCAGTATTTATTATTATGTATAGAAGACATAGTGCACCCCAGCTGTCGATAATCGACATCGGTATTTTGATCATTATTTAACATTGAATATTTTATATTAGATAAGTAAATATGTAAGTATATGTAGTAAGTTGATTATAATGAAATAGTGTGTATAGATATATGTAAGTGTGAATGTATAAATAGTTATAAGATTTAGAATTAAGTTAATATTAAGTTTATTATATAATTCTATAGTGAAATATAGTGAGTGTTCAGTATATGTGTAGTAGGTAGCCTACATAAACATGAAAGAACAATGCAGTTGCAAAAATAAAAAACAAATTTAAATTTAAATCCATTTAATTACGAACAAAATTAATTTCTAACAGTTTGGAACCAAAAGACAACGTCGTAGTCACTCAAATCACTAGATCACTGCTGGATAAGAACTGTAGGGACATCCTTAAGCTATTTGTCACTATTATGAAGTACAGAGTAACTGAAAGAAATAAGAAGAAAAATATAAAGCAAAACGTATGCATTAGTAAAACCAGCTTCAACTAACCAGCAAGGATATCATTATAATATTTTCAAGAATATTTTAAAAAAATATAAGTGAAGTTTTCGAAAACTTAGTAAGCGAAAATATGACTTGTTCAACGATCGTTGAACAGTTGCTGTTACAACTCATAGCTTATCTTCATAATACACGTGCATCTGTCACATCCCTTACCTATGGAACCATTCAAAGGTTGACTGGTAGAAAATGCCAAATGGCATTAAGTCCATCTCATGTAAGGTGCATGTAATGATGCAGTAAGTTTTAATAAAAAACTATTTAATTAACAAATAGCAAGCTCTGACATTATGGTGAAGAATTACTCCTTTTGATAAAACAAATAGGTAACATAAATTAAAGTGAAAATTGGTATATACTCACACAATACAACACACACTATCAAAATACACAGAACTCCGGCAGCCAAATAGCAGTTTGTGTGGACGAAGAAACAGAACATGGAAAGTATGAAGAACATCAATACGACCGTACTGCTATAGATAATCGCACCCCATTGATATATCTCGATTAGTTTTGGTATGTTCTATGGATAAAAACAAAAAATAAATTAAAAATCTAAATCTGTGACGCATTCTTCTCTGTAAAGATCTTTAAAGTTAACATCAGAAAATAAATCGCGTAATTCATGAATAAAACTGCCTTGGTAATCGAGAAGGCCTCGAGAGAGGTCTTTGTACAGCAGTGGACTGCAACGGGCCGATGATGATGTCGATTATGAAGTATAAGAAACTTACACAACAAGCTCCTATCAGTAATAGGATACTGACGCTACAAAGCATGATCGAAGCGAGGCCCAAAACCATCTGTACTGTCATTTCTGTAACTGCACTGTAATTAGATAGTACTGGGTTCATATCCCAGTAGCCGGGAGTATGAGAAACATTTGGAGCGAACAGGATACCAATTATCTGAAAATAATTATAGTGTAAATGCCTAGTAAAGAAAAAGCGTCTGAATATACTTAGTCTGGGTCACCATAGTGACTTATTGCATTGTCTGCATACAATGAGTATGGTGATCATTACTCTTGGATTCAGCTCATGCTTTCCATCAGACAAAGCAGAGTCGCTATGGCTGGCTTTTATTAAAAAGTATAATTATTTAAATAAGTCACATGCAGCAAAATTAGGATTTAATTATCGGCTTACTATTAAGACACTGATTGCAAAGTTTGAGTAATGTGCAGAGAGTAGTTTCTCGCGTTTATGACTGAATGATCTTGTTAGCTATATTTCTTTTATAAATAGACACATCTGAGCTATTTATGACAATTATCGTCTTCTTTTCCAAATTCTATCCAAAGCCATTCTTAGGATCATTCATGGGATCCCTTGCATGAATAACATCCTCAATTAAAACTTAGACTCAACCCCAAGACCTTAGCAAATATTGAAACGAAATTCAGTTGCAAAATTTAGGCAACACCAATAAGGCTACATAATTCAACGCCCATACTAATAGCTGTCAATTTCAGAACCCTCCAATTAGAGTTACAAAGAGTCTTAGCCATTGGATTCAGTTAAGTCATATCAATAGCTACTGAAGTACTTACAAATGAGAAGGTAGCTATCATAACAGTTCCAGCTCTCAAGAAACAGCAGAAGCAACAACTTATAACCGTTGGCAATTTGTCCATGAAATTCATATTGGCGTATTTTTAGTTTAATTTTTAAAAGTAAATATACTGTAAATTTAGAGAATACATGTATTTTTATTCAATGTAAAATACTATATTTTTTTTAAAAATCCTTTAAATTTTGACACGCTTTTGACATGATCGATCAAAAGCATGTAACGGCAATTCTAGAGTTATGTTTTTTATTCTCTTTGATGAATATCACGACTGAGCAAATTATTAATGGCTATAATTAATCTGTGGTATTTTGTAGCATGGTCTAAAAAAATATTAATATATATTTTTATACCATGCTTAGTAGCTTTTCTTGCATATCAATGTCTGTATTACCATTGTTTCAGCGTATTCTACTCAGATAAAGGTATTTTTCTTCTCTGTTGTGTCGTTCTTGACAGAGCGGTCGTGATCATCTTTTGCACATTAATAGAACCAAACATAAGTAAAAGGAAAATTAAGGTTACTCACTCGTACTCTTTAAACAGACTCGAAGAAGAATCTTCGTGTGTTATCAATACTGACTTCACAAGCTGCTATTTCGAAGCAAGTCTTACGTAGAAATTCTTCATGTGATGACGTGTTAAGAATACAGAGTGACACTACCCGTATACATCCCATGGGTACCGTAAGAGGCGACTAAGAGAGAAAATTACTCGAGACAACATTAGAGTAAAGAAAATGAATGCTTGAAACAAACCCAATACCAAATCGCCTAGCCAGTGTCGTATAGTCACGCATAGTAGACCAAAAACCCCTTTCAAGGAGAGATCTATGTTTTGGTGGCCTATGAGGTTGTTGATGATGATGGTCTTAGGACTATGTAGGACTATGTGTGTGTATATACAGGAGTTATGTGTGAACATAACTGCGAGGCGATGCGGTGCGGCGTCGTACGATGCGAATCAGATCCTTGCATTCGTGCAAGCTCGCAGATATTTATGATGACGACCCCTTATGTAATATGAGTAAGTATTCAACTCTATGTTAAAGCTTTAATTTAACAGTCCAAAATTGTCGTCGTGTGATACTCATCAACGGACAGTATTGATAAGTTAGGTTTTGAAGTCTTATACTTCACCAGCTGAGCTCCGTTGTTTTACCCGTGGGTAACGCCGCAGGGCAAAGCTATTCTAGAAAAAGTAGCCTTAGTTATTTCTTATATAGTCGGCTATCTACCAGTGAAAAACCCGTCGAAACCAGTCAAGCCGTTCCAGAGATTCGAGAGAGAGTTCCGGCTAGGAACAAACAGTGAAACAGACAGACAAAAAATTAAAAAAAAATTTTTTTGGCGTCAGTACCTTATATACTTACATATCCATTTAGTGAAAAGTTGTTACATTGAAATTACAAACAGACACTCCAATTTTATTTATTTGTATAGATATAGATAACAGCTCCACCGTCACTGAACCCTTATGATATATTACCCTACCGACAGTTCTAAAAACTACTTTAAAGTTGAATCAATAACTGAACAGCATTTAAGTGAAATTCAAAATTACAAAATAATTATTAAATAAACTTCTAACAAAGAACCCCTAATTGATTTAACTGAAACAACTTTGCTAAACACTTCTGAAAACAATTAACTTTGTGAAATATGCAATTTACCGGTTTCTTGATCGTAAATTTATTTGAACAGTTTTGAATAAATTGAAAACAATATATTTTTCCCCCAAATTTGATAGAAAATTATTGGGGTACGAAGTTCGTCGGGTCATTTTAAATAATAGGTCTTTACCTATGAAATTGCCGTTTTGTATGCAATAAGTGAAAGTACTTATTTTTTTATTTCTGTTATTCCATGCAATCGACGCATCTTTGCCAACGCATTGGCAGTTTATTGATGCCCTTCTTGTAAAAATCAGCTGGACGGGAGGTAACAAACTCTTCAAAGGCATTTTGTACTGACTCTCGGGAATAGAATTTTTTACTTACTAAAAAGTTGTCTAAATTTTGGAAAAAGTTAAGGAAACACCACCATTTTCCATATTTCGGAATGCTATTAAGAATTTCTTGTAAGATAATGACAAATTTTAATAAAAAATAAAACCCACTTCAAGTAATAAACCAAATTTGAATGGGACCATACGGGGAGTTTTCAACTAAAAAATAATCATCAAAATCGGATTACCCGTTCGAAAGTTATGAGGTAACAAACAGAGAAAAAAAACAGTGGAATTGAAAACTTTCACCTTTTTCGAAGTTGGTTAAAAAGCCAAACAGCAGTCCAACCCGGAAATCGAACCCAAAACCTCTTGATCGGCAGTCAATTACACTAGACCAGTGAGGCAGTGTTGACTATCAATACGTATAACTTTATACAAAATAAATTAAATTAAAAAGCTTTTAAAAACAAGCTTTTATGGAATGCCTGGAGACAAATCAAACGAGTCCAAACTCGATGATGTTGCAACGTTTCTATACAGAGTACCTATGTCCACCTTCCAGTTCCAGCATCAGATCAGCTCCATGTCATTATAATATTGTATTGTCACGCTTTATACATATACTTGCCAAATTTCAGTAAAATCGGTTGAAGATATCTGCTTCAAAATTGAGTTGCAAGATTCTACCCTAAAATACAAGCATACACACATTGCAAGTTAATAAAAAGCTAGTAATACTGAACACGGAATCTATACAAATAAATAAAATTGGAGTGTCTGTTTCTAATATTAAAATAACCGCTTTTTACTAAATGCATATGTATGTTTACACGATACATACACCAAAAATGTAGTTAAAAATTTTTTGTCGGTCTGACTGTCTGTCTGTTTGTTCCGGGTAATCTCTGGAACGGCTGGACGGATTTTGACGGGACTTTCACTGGCAGGTAGCTGATGATCCGGGGAGTAACTTAGGCTACTTTTTTAGACTTACTTTGTTCCGCGGCGTTACTCGCGGTACAACAATAACCGCGGGTAAAACCGCGGGGTTCAGCTAGTCTTAAATAAGAGTCTCCCATTTATTAGAGTAAGGTAAGATAACACTGGCCTGTCAAAATATATCTCAAGATATGTACATAGGCAACCTGTCTCATCTCAGTTCATTCTGGTTTATATTATGCTACGCCGCAATTTCAGACCCTTAACTTGCTAAATCCTTCATTTACATCCGTTCATGGCAGAAATTCTGCAGACAGTGTTAGGGTTGATTATATTTTAATGCAGATGTGTTTGCTGTTTGTTATCATCCTTCCTTATGTTATAATGATGTAAGATTTCTAATTTAAATTCAGTTATTTTTTAATAAAACCGATTCTTAAATAAAACTGAATGGTAATACAGTCTGATGATGACCAGGAATAATCACCTTACACCAGGTTAAAGGATAATTACAATCGATCTTCCACGTCAATTTGAAGTATTTTCATTTCTCAGTGCGTGAAATAAGCTTAAAATAAATAAATCTATATATCTATGAGTGTGTGTGCGTCACTATAATTTATCTTTTCCCCTTACTGCGCTTACCTTATTTTTTTCTGCATCGCCCAATCTGTAAATTATTAAATTTATACGTAACTAGCCGACCCACGCAACCTCGTTTGCGCCTTATATTGCCCGTAGCGTGAAAATTTCCCCCGTTTTTGAAACATTCTTCATTGTTGCTCCGCTCCTATTGGTAGTAGCGTGATGATATATGCCCTATAGCCTTCCTCGATAAATGCACTATCCAACACCGAAAGAATTTTTCAAATCGGACCAGCGGTTCCTGAGATTAGCGTGTTCAAACAAACAAACAAACAAACAAACAAACAAACAAACTCTTCAGCTTTATATATTAGTATAGATATTATAGAGTTGCGCTAATCTCAGGAACTGCGGATCCGATTTGAAAAATTATTTCAGTGTTGGATAGTATATTTATCGAGGAAAGCTATAGGTTATATATCATCACGCTAAGACCTATAGGAGCGGAGCATCAATGGAAAATGTTTTAAAAACAGGGAACATTATCACACCACGGGTAATAGAAGACGCAAACGAGGTTCCGTGGGTCGGCTAGTAAATAAATATACAGGCTTTTTCTTTTCACAAAATATATTAATAACTAGTTTCAATTAAAAACTAACATCCGCCCGATAGTCTTAGAACATTTAAAACAGTTTAAGCATAAAATCTTCTCTCCATAGTGGTTTGATACCAATTGAATTTCAAATTATGGTTGGATATCTACTTGAATAAGAAACGTGCTATACCGGACAGACCCTGAAGGCGCCAATCTTACAAATTTGCATCTAAATAGACTGAGAGCATCCCAGAATATTCATAATCAGCCTTCTTAGGAACGTCTTAACATTGTTATACAAATAAATTTCAAATGTCTATCACGGTAGACATTTTGAACTATACAAATAAATAAAATTGAAGTGTATGTTTGTAACATTAAAATAACAGCTTTTTAATCAATGCATACACGATACGTATAACAAAAATGTAGTTAAAAAAATTTTTGTCTGTCTGTCTGTCTGTCTGTCTGTTTGTTCCGGGTAATCTCTGGAACGGCTGGACGGATTTTGACGGGACTTTCACTGGCAGGTAGCTGATGATCCGGGGAGTAACTTAGGCTACTTTTAATAATAATAATAATAATAAAGTTTATTATGTTTCAAAAAGTTTTTATAGTCTTATTATAACATGCGCTGGAGCCCCACACTAGGATCCCCTGTGTTGTGAGGTCCATAAGTTTTTTAGACTAACTTTGTCCCGCGGCGCTACTCGCGGTACAAAAATAGCCGCGGGTAACACCGCGGGGTTCAGCTAGTTTTGAATAATAACGGTAGGTATTGGTATGAAGGCTAAACTATAAGAACATATTAGTAAAGGCAATAAAATAAAAACTCAAGTCAACGATTTGTATTCGAATTATTTAAAACAAGGAATTCCGTTGGATTTAATTGCGCTTCCTTTCCTTATTGAGACTTAACATATAAAAGAAATATGTAGAATAATTTCGAGAAAGGTCATTCGCAGATTGTTTTCGAATAAAAGACATCTATGTAGTTAGTTTTTCACTTGTGTACAATTTGATCTCATCTCTCATTTACCGCGTACCTAACTCAAAAATAGACGGACCCTATTCTATAATAGAGTGTTTGCTAATATTGCAAGTATGTACTTAATATCATGTCCCACAATATCCTATATGTCCTCGGTAGATCTAAGATTGTAGTTAAAGTTTACTACTACTGTCGTACAAGCTCTGCTTAGTTTGGGACTAGATGACGTTGTGTGTTAGGTGTCCGCAATATTTATTTATTTATTTTTCTCTAGAAGTCTGTAGTATATAATAATAATAATAAATATTTCGGACACCTAACACAACGCCATCTAGTCCCAAGTTAAGCTTCGGATTTGGGATCAGCTACTAGTTTAACCGGTTTTACCTGAATATCAGTTTTTACACGGAGCAACTGGTATCGGACCGCCGCAAGTAGACAACTGATATAAATACATG
This sequence comes from Spilosoma lubricipeda, assembly GCA_905220595.1. Lineage (NCBI taxonomy): Eukaryota > Metazoa > Arthropoda > Insecta > Lepidoptera > Erebidae > Spilosoma > Spilosoma lubricipeda. Next base: position 3,914,551 of record HG992296.1, read on the forward strand.
TCGGAGAACGAGTAGTTTTTAAGTTTAATTTGGATTAGTGTTTATTTCAATCGATTATTAGAAACGTCAAACTGTGCATCGAGAAACATGGCAGTTTGGGTGGAATCTGTGGACGGTGTATGTAAAGGAAGAAACTGATGATTTGTTGTTAACGATGTGATTATTAAATCTTAGTTTACTTACAGCTTGATTTAATAATGTTGGTTTAGTTTTAGCCGATTCTGTAAGCAATATTAAATGTTACTAAAATGTGTGCGGGTAACACCGAATACAGTGGTAGGTGTCACCACTAGTTAAAGCAAACAGCCGGTATAAAAGAGAGCGGCCGCACGAGTTGCGGGACTACTAACCTACTGGCTCTTAATCTAACTACCCACCGTTTCGTATTGAAGAAAAATAGAATCAACAGATCAGTTTAGTTCGATTTTTATACCAGGAAGGACAAGCTGTAAATAAGCTAAGTACATAGTCTTCTTAATTGCTGTAATTGACTATTGATAGTTTGTAACTAATAAGTTAAGATGTAACTTTCAAAAGAGTGGCCATGAGTTTCTTTGCCAGTATTCTTCTCATAAGGCTCTACGCATTTGGAAACTGGAGGTTATAGGTCGTCACGGACGTTCAGTGGATTTTGGTGTTCTCACCTAATTCACTTTGACAATGTTGTGCCGATCTATGATTTTAACTGTAGCTTCATTGATTCAATAAACTATTGGAATTCAATATTGTCTTTGGCTGTGCAAATAAACCCTACCTACCAACGTGTGTAATAATGAAGATTGATTACTAGACTAGACTAGACTTGATTAAGAGCGATTTCTATTGCTTTAAATCATGAGTGCCACTTGACAAAATATGCAAGTGACGTCGGCGAAGCTGACGTCACCATTTCATAAAAACCGCTTCGACCGATCGATCGCCCCGCTGTGACTCCGACATCAGAAGTGGGATTACCTGTGGATTGCCCTATGGATTACCTGTGATACCCCTAGAGATTACCTGTGAATTGCCCTATGGATTACCCCTGTGGACTACCTCTAGAGATTACCCCTAGAGATTACCTATGGATACCCCTACGGATTACCTGTGAATTACCCTATGGATTACCTGTGAATTACCCCTGTGGACTACCCCTAGAGATTACCTGAGGATTACTCCTATGTACTACCCCTATGGATTACCCATATGGATTACCCATAACGGATCAGGAACAAAATACAGGGCAGATTGTTATTATTTTATTTTCGTTTACCCTACGTTAAAAAAAAAGAAATCTTTTCGATATGGAATTAATTTGTGCTATACGAGAACCGCCAACTAGTGAGAGAATTACTCCGACTGTAAAAGTGAAGAAGTGATGTGTGAAAATACAAGCGCTGTCAGTTGTGGCAAAATCAAAAGGTTACGTAATCCACTAAAGATTAGGACAATTTTACTCGTGACAATATTGCTAACATTTAATCTGAGATTTCAGATACTACCTCGCCTGACAGTCAAAGGAAACCAAAGCGCAGAAGATGATTACTTGAACCTTGAAAAGTGTGGTGTCATAGATGCAGTTCCAATATGAATGCCAAGGCAAACGATTTGCAAACCGAGTAACCAGTGAATGTCAGCTCCATCCAACCAGCTCTAGTTCAGCTCCAAGAAAGATTTGGTGAGAAGTTTTCATTTTGTTTCAAATGCTCTTTAATAAGACAAATTCTGTCAGATAGATTTCTGGGCCAACGACAATATAGTACAGTAATATTATTGAGGGTAGGTAACGCCCGCCCTTATTGTAACATAGTATTGTGTGGTTCACAAATTGTTGCCCTGCGTCTGGGTGATTTGTGTGTACGTTTTATGTCCGTTTGTGAGATCCCAGATCCCCCGTGACACAGGATGTTTATTCCTAATGGGATAGTTGTCTTTTTAATAAAACAAGAAAAACACGAAATTCTGTCAAGATATCCGGGTCGAAAAAATGCACTGAATAGTATTTCCTGTAGTAGGTACACGTTTACTGTATTTCAAATGACATAATTATTTAAAGAAAAGAATGAAAATCTGCTTGCTTTACGCTTTTCAGTTGTAATTTTCGAAAAGTTCTTAAAATAATAAGGTCGTTTCTATTGGTGCCTACATTCTCTTATAAAATGAGGATTGCAATCAAATGAAATTAGACCCACAGTATTAAGGTCCTTACGTGGTCGCCGATATACTAGAGGGAGACCGCGAATTTGCTGCCCACACGTATTTTCTACCAACCATTGATCATCTACACTCACAGTAATCAAAGTGAATACAAGCCGTCAGATACCAACTAGTGAAGTCCCTATTGATATGTCCGATGAACATGATGTAGAAAACAATGATCCTTGAATAGTTTATTAAATTAATCGAAGTCTTTATTTTTTTCGTAAACAATTATTTGGAATGTATTTTGTGACGTTTAACCAGACCATTGTTAATTGCTGATAGAGATAGGATTACACTCTTTACGTTTATTTTAATTAATAAACAAAGTTATTTAATTACAAGGGATGTAGTGTTGGTAACCTGGTTTCACTACCTCCTTAGGTCTCGCTGGTAATTTGTAGCCGTAGCTCGTGCAGTACTTATCTGTAGAGAGTGCGCGGTGCGCATCTGGCTATGCGAATGTTAGTCGCTGGTTAAGTGACAATAAAAAGATCTCGATCTCTGGTTAAGAGTTGAGCAAAAAGCCGCTGGTTAAGTGGTTATTCGCAGTCGCTGGTTAAGTGACTACGATATGTTGCTAGTTAAGTGACAATAAAAAGATCTCGATCTCTGGTTAATAGTTGAGCAAAAAGCCGCTGGTGAAGTGGTTATACGCAGTTGCTGGTTAAGCGACTAAGTCAAAACGTCTTAACGCTGTTACTGGCTGTTTAGACAGGGGTGCTGACAATAATGATTGTTTGCACTAAGACTTACGCGATTATACTTGGTAGAGACGTAATGAGCATGGTCAGAACCTTATCGTGATACTGACGTGAATAGAAAAATCAAATTTAAAATTAAAATCATGAAGGCAAAATAATTTGTTATCATTGTAATTGGTTTCTATGAATCTTTAATTTGGTCAGGAATAGCCGAGAGGACGGATTCACTGTCCAGATGTTTCCTCAGTTAACAAACACGTAGACGTGTAAGTCTATCAGGATGCCTGTGGGCCAGGCAATACCGGCCGAATAAATTGAGCTACTGTGGTTGCTTTTTCTTTGTTTACAGATGACTCACACGAGGACGTGTGATGCATCAGGATGGCCGTGTCGGAGAACGAGTAGTTTTTAAGTTTAATTTGGATTAGTGTTTATTTCAATCGATTATTAGAAACGTCAAACTGTGCATCGAGAAACATGGCAGTTTGGGTGGAATCTGTGGACGGTGTATGTAAAGGAAGAAACTGATGATTTGTTGTTAACGATGTGATTATTAAATCTTAGTTTACTTACAGCTTGATTTAATAATGTTGGTTTAGTTTTAGCCGATTCTGTAAGCAATATTAAATGTTACTAAAATGTGTGCGGGTAACACCGAATACAGTGGTAGGTGTCACCACTAGTTAAAGCAAACAGCCGGTATAAAAGAGAGCGGCCGCACGAGTTGCGGGACTACTAACCTACTGGCTCTTAATCTAACTACCCACCGTTTCGTATTGAAGAAAAATAGAATCAACAGATCAGTTTAGTACGGGCATTGTACGAGGAAGGACAAGCTGTAAATAAGCTAAGTACATAGTCTTCTTAATTGCTGTAATTGACTATTGATAGTTTGTAACTAATAAGTTAAGATGTAACTTTCAAAAGAGTGGCCATGAGTTTCTTTGCCAGTATTCTTCTCATAAGGCTCTACGCATTTGGAAACTGGAGGTTATAGGTCGTCACGGACGTTCAGTGGATTTTGGTGTTCTCACCTAATTCACTTTGACAATGTTGTGCCGATCTATGATTTTAACTGTAGCTTCATTGATTCAATAAACTATTGGAATTCAATATTGTCTTTGGCTGTGCAAATAAACCCTACCTACCAACGTGTGTAATAATGAAGATTGATTACTAGACTAGACTAGACTTGATTAAGAGCGATTTCTATTGCTTTAAATCATGAGTGCCACTTGACAAAATATGCAAGTGACGTCGGCGAAGCTGACGTCACCATTTCATAAAAACCGCTTCGACCGATCGATCGCCCCGCTGTGACTCCGACATACATATATCATTTTTTTTTGTAAATACATACATTTTATACATAGAGAACACCCACACTAGGAAAATAATATTTGCAGGTCATTCAGATATTTTATATTATTCACAGATTCGGTCCGACCCAGATATCGTACCCGAGACCTCAAGCGCAGCGGTTGCAGGCAGTCAGTCATCATCAACAATCCATAATGTCCCACTGCTAAGCTCGGGTCTCCTCTCAGGAGAGGGCTAAGGCATACGTCCCCACGCTGGCAGAGTGCGGGTTAGGGACTGACAAGACAACGTTGTAGCTACGTAATCTTGCTGTTGAATGTTTTTAAGCCCCCAAAGGCCTCCAACTAAGCTTCACGACTGTTATCCTATGATAACAACCGGGACCGACTGCTAAACGTGACCTCCGAATCACGGAGACACTCATGGAATCGTGCCACTAGCGATCACCCATTCAAGTATTGACCGTCGTTGATTACCCTCGGCGATTGTTTCTAAGCACCGTTTGCTATGAATGCCTATAATCAGGTAGTCAGTATGTACTCAATATTATGTTTATACCGCAATAACCTACATGACTCGGTGGAACTGAGTTTGTTGTTAACGCTTACTACTACCGTCGTTTTATTATTGTAGAGAAATCTTTAGGAAATAAGAGAATAGTATTCTTAACGCGCGAATATCATTATCAGGTCTTCAGCAACTTCTCTGCAAGACGTCCACTGTATGACATAGGCTTCCGCTAAGACTCTCCTCAACCTTAGGAGGGCCACATGTCTTTCGGTGCGTGATCGCCACTTCGTTAGGTGCTGTATTGGAACATATGCGATAAATATTAACAAAACAGACATGAAATTTGTACATGATACTTTATACTATCTCCTCCTATTAAAGATAAACCTATACTAATATATAAAGCTGAAGAGTTTGTTTGCTTGTTTGAACACGCTAGTCTCAGGTCCGATTTGAAAAGTTCTTTCAGTGTTAGAAAGCCCATTTATCGAGAAAGGCTATATATTATCACGCTAAGACCTACAGGAGCGGAGAAACAATGAAGAATGTTACAAAAACGTGGGGAAATTATCACGCTACGAGCAATAGGAGACGCAAACGAGGTTGCGTGGGTCAGCTAGTAAAACATAAAGATAAGTCGGGAGAATAGCATTTTCTTGCCAAAACTTTGTACTCTCATTTTTCACTTTTATCAGGAGTAAAATGACTACAATTTTGTTTTTATAATCAAAGTGGTGCTATTATCTTTTTTGGCACTCGTTACACGTGTATTGGCAAACGCAATAACGCGATAAGGCCTTGATTCTTATTGCTTCCGCGTATAATATCCGCACCATATCGGATATTGGATTTACATTCGCTTGGGGTAAATAAAGGTAATGTGCTAATTAAATTTATCTGCTCAGTATTTGGATGTATTAAAATACAGAAGACTGGATTCTGCTTATGCTTTCCATCAGGCAAAGTAGAGTCATTTTGGCAGGGCCATACATAAAAAAATGCATCACTATAGAGAAAGTTGCTGTTTGAGATATCTGTTAAAGTGAAAAACAAATTTCCAAAAGAGTTTGTTACTTAGTTGGTTATTTAGTACTTCAACTTATTGAATATTTAACTACATTACGAAGAAGTATTGCTACGATGTCGCTTTAATCTACAAGATGAAACTTTCCTCCATTAAAACTGGTAACTTTGAGAAGTATGCGTTCAATTTTAAAAATGAAAAGAGGTATCTTAATTTTATCTATGGCAGTTGCTTTATTATATTTTAAAGCATTTAAAGAATGTTATCATGCAAACAGATTTTTACGAATGTATTTATTCATATTTACTAACACAGTTTTTAGTAACTCATTATTTACATGTAAAAGGTATTTAAACTAAAAATGTTTAGGAATTAAAACGTTTGAGAAAATTGAGAGTACATATTTTTTATATTATTTAAATACTAGCTGACCCACGCAACCTCGTTTGCGTCTTATATTGCCCGTAGCGTGAAAATTTCCCCCGTTTTTGAAACATTCTTCATTGTTGCTCCGCTCCTATTAGTAGTAGCGTAATGATATATACCCTATAGCCTTCCTCGATAAAAGGGCTATCTAACAATGAAAGAATTTTTCAAATCGGACCAGCGGTTCCTGAGATTAGCGTGTTCAAACAAACAAACAAACAAACAAACTCTTCAGCTTTATATATTAGTATAGATATATTACAACTTTCGGATTTCTAACAAATTTTTATTTCATAAAATTTTAAAATAAAAAGACAATTCATTCAACTTTTACGTACTCTTGGCAAGTTTAAAGTTTTTTTCTAATTGTTTTCTATCACACTACGACGATGCCAAAAGAAAGGGTTTTAGTAATATTAAATTAATTTTGACAGTCTATGTAATGTTGTATGTTCTATCCATCGCAGTGCTTACACTACTGAACCGATTTTAATGAATGAGGTGTCAATAGATTTGCAATAAGAATCAGGTATATAGTCTCATATATATCATAGTCCACATAAATTCTATCAAAAGTTTTTATGTAGTCGGATGGAATAGGTGGCATACGAGCAGACGCTTTATGTATGTGATTACCGCCACCCATGGACACTTGCGTTACGTTGCTGGCTTTTGGAGGATGGAGAGGGGGATGGGGGGAGGTGCCTCTGGTATCCTCACTAAATAAATAAATATTTCGGACATCTAAACACACAACGCCATCTAGTCTCAAGATAAGCAGAGCTTGTGTTATGGGGTACTAGACAACTGATACAAATACATATATACTTTTTTTGTAAATACATACATATTATAGATAGAAAATACCCAAACTCCGAAACAAATATTTGGAGATCATACAAACATTTGATCCGACCCAGGAATCGAACCCGAGACCTCAAGAACAGCAGTCGCGTACGCTACCACTGCGCCATCGAGGCAGTCGGCCACTAACACGGTGATACAGAGCGCAAGCGCTGTTGCACACCAATTTTCTGAGAGGCCGTGGTATTCTCCTATACTCCGGTCCAGCCGGCCCATTCATGCTGAAGCGTGGTTTTCCTACCTCACGGATTTTGGTTTTTAAAAGTTTATTTGTTTATATAGTAGAAAGCCAATGAGCAGAATCACCTAATGTTGTGATGCCGTAGCGTTGATACCTTTTGTGGACAAACAATCTCAATGTGCCCCCTTTGTTTTGATTTACGCATATATGTATATCATTGAAGATGACCAATTTTCATTAGATCTTTAATTTAGTCTAAATTGTAGCAATTATCTATATATATTGTTGACTTTACCAATCACCAATCTGAAAAAAGTCAATGTGAAGAGCACCAGGAACCGACGAGCAGGCATGCAGCGATTGATGAATGTGGACGAAGCAAAAGAGATGTGTCAGGATCGCAGTAAGTGGACATACATTTTGTCTACCTACCCCTCCGCGAAAAAGGCGTGACTGTATGTATGTATGTTTTGTAAGCTCTGACATGCACGCGCCCACTCACCTCCACCGCTCACAGTTGAATGAACGATCACACGTGTACTAGAGTATCTCTAGTGACTAGAGATGACATAATGCTTTTTTCTCATTCATTCACTGATAGTAGAATGAGTGAGCGAATGAATAAATGAATGCGTTACTGAATGAAGTAACTGAATAGACGCATACACTACATAAATAAAACGAAATCTAACAGGTTTTATATGTCTGAAAGGTTATTTAATTTCTATTTTAGTTCTTTAAATTATCTTTTTGTTTTTACGTTAATACTGCTTAATTGTGTACCTTGGCTGTTATGATGTTTATTACAGTAATTTCACAGTAATTATAATTATGATATTAATAATTTTATGTATGTAAGAAACAAAAACCATAGCATTACCTGACTCTATTTTTACTTAATTGAATATCCAAAACAACTAATAATTCGAAGTACTTTTATATTCGTAACCGAATCCAAAAGAGTTTCAATATTATTCATATATAAATCCAGAAAAGTATACAGATGCAATGTTATAGGTATTCGAAATATTCTTTTTTGCGACTTAACATACGTCGTGGGTATAATGTAGAGACCACCGATGCTGCGGGTAGGTTCAGCCCGTGATAAAGGGATTATCGGCTCAACGGACCAGTCGGGAGTTCGCGAATCCCACATGTTTCTGAGTCTATCTTATCTTATGTTTAATAGTGCACTGTAAAAGGGTTTATTCAATAAAAAATATAAGATTTTGAGTAAATTTGAGTTGGAATCTTTAGTTGAATAAGTTTCCATTTTACGATTAATTCCTTGTATATTTTTTATATGACTCTGCAAAAGTGCCTCTACTCTACCTCATGGAAAGCATTAGCAGAATCCAAGAGTGGTGATCACCATAATCATTACAAATGAAGACAATGCAACAATGCAGCATGATGACCAACACTATGGCGGCCTTGTGATGCAACGAAACACGACAATACAAATGCTATCATTTCATAATAAGCTGTCATTTATCATTAAGTTGGTCTTCTATGAATACCGCCATGGTGGGCCCGTCCCGTTCGTGCTGAAATCAGCGTGGCTCTACTACGTTAATATCATATGTATATGTCACTGTAAGATTGTAAAAACTGTTTTAATGTCTGTCTGTACAAGTCACGGAATCACGGAATCTAAGTTCTTAGAACTAAATTGAACATTGTTAATATCGATTTTACATGAATTTTAAGCTCCTTTATAGTTCAAGGTTCATATTGATTGAGAGCACTTATCTATTATTCTATTTCAGTTTGTGGCATTGTCAATTATTTAATACGTCGTTTCATATTACAATTGAAGGTTTAAAGATATCTACATAATTTAATATTGACTAAGACAAGTAAAATTTTAACAAAAATAAAACCGACTTCAAGGTTTGACTCGATTTCTCTTGGATGCCATCATCAGATCTTAGTGCCCTTATACCATATAGTACCACAGTTGGGATATCGCCTTTCCACTAAAAAATAATCATCAAAATCGGTTCATAAACGACGAAGTTATCGGCGAACACACTTAAATATATATATATATATATATATATATATATATATATATATATATATATATATATATATATATCCGGTCGAATTGAGAAACCTCCTCCTTTTTCTGAAGTCTGCGTCAATATCTGCCATCTTTATTAAATTCATTGAAGAACTGAAACTTTTTTTGTGTTTTTTTATATTCTTTACATTAATATATTCTCTCACATTAATATATTTTATTGACACCACTCATATAACATTACGATAAGCCGTTTGCGCTCTCCCTAGAGCGCAAACGGCTTATCGTAATGAGAGTGCCAAAGAAATATACATACATACACTCGAAAAACATAACCCTCTTTCTTTCGCAGTCGGGTAGCAACTAACAAGTCGCTGCGGAAGGAGTAGGCATATCTGATTAGTTTGCAGTTACAAACATTATAAGACTGTTTTTAAATGTATGATTTGAATAAAATGTATATAATTAAATAGTAATAAAACATTTCATAAAAAAATTACGAGGTAATTAGGTTAGTGATCCTGAGTGATTCAGGGAGTCTAGTTTTAAAACCGAGGTGCGACTTATATCAAGATTTCATAACCAGAAAGCAATGCAGACATTATCTTAATAAACAAGTGAAATATCCCTCTAAAACAAGGAAATGGTCCTTTTTTTACAACTCCTGCATTAGGAGCAAATTCTCGTTCACGGAATCACGGGGGCTTTACAAACATACATGAAACGGACACAGAGAACACCCAGACTCAATACAACAATTTATGTATCCCACTGAAGACACCAATTTTTGTATAGCAAATCATTGTATTGTTACTTTGTCTGTATATCATGAAAGTATAAAAAAATATGTTTTTGGAAAAATTTAAGAATTCAGAAATAAAGAGGCAGAAAATAACGTGCTTCCTTTTTAATAATGACGTTACGACATGTGTACGTATCGTGAAGCTCTAAAATTGACTTAAAATTCAATATTACCTGTTAGTATGACATGCTCATAAAAAAAATCTTATTAATAAACAATAAAGTGATTAACCCATAAAATTTCTGACCTCCGGGCCTGCAGACAGGATTACAAAAATACTAGTCACAACTTAATAAACAGGAGGCAATTATAGTTTTTACATATTTTCTCGTAAAAGCCTAATGTATGTGTCGTTATCGTAGAAACGAAGATAAATCAAACAAAATCCCACGACTGGAGAAAAGTGAGGTCATTAATACCCCTACTTATAGGGTGACCATTATTCTTCAAATTGTAGGAAATGTACTACATAGTACTGACGTCACAATAGCCTGACAACCAATCTCATCGTCACTTTAAGAAAAAGAGAAGCTTTTTGAAATTGGAGTTTTTTTATATTGTTGTCCCAGAAAAGGTGTCACAGTACTACTTGACGCTCTTTTTCAGTCGTTTGCGCTCAACGATTACTGCAGGTGATCAGACATTTGCTATGGTAGTGGTGTAGAGGTGAGGAAAGGTAGCCGAAAAAAAAATATGTGAAATTATTTTCTATACGAAAATTATGAAGAGGTGAAATTAGTTTTTGTGTAGGGCTAACTTTTGAAACCACTCAACTGATTCTATAAATGCTTGCACCAATATGTAATTGCATTACTCCAGAGTGCTACAGGATATAAAATATATCGTCTATATTAGCAGGCGGAGTGATAGCAAGTAATACGGGTTGTCGGGCCTGTTAGTCCAGTGGTTAGTGATCCTGAATAACTATGCCAGGAGTGTGTTCGACTCTCATCAAGGACAAATCTTTGTGTACTGAACATGCTCTGCATATGTATGTTTTCAGAAATACATGTAAGTATGTTTATCAGCAGTCTGGTTACCGTAAAACAGGCTTTGCCTAGTTTGGGCTCAGATGATCGTGTGTGAGATGTGTAAAGAAAACAAAAAACAAAAAATCTCGAGAGGTGTCAAGGGACACCCGGATGGAACGAAGTTCACTGTCAGGATTCATTATTTTTATTATTTTTTATTATTTATTATGTACAAAAAACCTGTATATACTCAACAAAATAATCGTCGCGACACCACACTGTTCAATGCGAAATAGAAATGAAAATGTCTGGCTTGCTTTCTGTAAGAGAGAGAGAGAGAGAGACAGAGAAACATGCGCACGCCGCACGGCTTACAATCGCTTACTGTAGCAAAAAAGTGTCGTGACAACTTTTCGTAAGAATTTTTGTGTCGTGATAACTTTTCGTAAAAAAATTTTCCGTCTAGCCCCCTTTCACAACGTGCGATAAGGAACTTCGTTCCAAAAATAACAAAAGTTAAATTTATGTCTTTAAAATATGTGTGAATAAGTTGGTCACACTATTCTCACTGGAGATGGTCCGTGTCTCCGGACGCCTCCGACGTTCATTTCCGTTGACGGTTCCGTCGAGACGCTCACTATTTGAAAATATAGATCCGAGACGCTTCGTTGCACTTCGTGTGCTCTATTAACATTTTATCCTTCATGATAGACTCATAATTTGTAAATTGATCTTAAAATGCCCAGTGGGTCGTAAATGACGTTGACCGGTATGCTCAATGACGTGAGATTGATTTCTGTCTTGTGACCAACACGTTTTTTGTGTCTGGACTACTTTTCAAAAGTATCTAAGAACAGTAAACAATAACTCTGTGTTTACCATTTGCCTGGTTACTACTCCACAAGATCTACCTACTTCCTTTAGTAATCATGGGATAACCAGACTCCGGCACGAATGAGCTAGCTGAACCGAACTATAACCACGGTCCTAATTCTTTTCTTGATTAACTTGGAACTTATAATTCCTAACATATTCAGGAGAGGATCAAACTCTATTGGTAGGGAACGATAGTGAATTTTCATCAGGATCTATCACTAGCCAGTTACACTCGGTGATTAGAAACAATCACCGAGGGTAAGCAACGACGCCGCGGTCATTACCTAGATGGGTTACCGCTAGTGGCATGTTACCATGAGCGTTTCCGTGATTCGGAGGCCACATTAAGCAATCAGTCCCGGTTGTTATCTTAGGATAATAGTCGTGAAGCTTAGTTGGAGGGCTTTGGGCGGCTTAAAAATATCCAACGGCAAGATTACAGTACCAAACCGTTACTAACCCACACTTGGCCAAAGTGGGGATGTTTGGCCTTAACCCTCTCCTGAGAGGATACCGGAGCCCAGCAGTGGGACGTTATGGGTTGTTGATGACTTGATGACTATCACGCCACTATACGTAACTTAAAATCAGGTAAACAAATCTCAAAACGTACGCTTCGCTACATATGCTTCGATTCTTTCAAGCTCACACCGCTCAAAACAGAAATAAGCACACAACCTCCTGACAATGGCTTCGCAAACATTGATCACCTGGCTTAGCTAACAAATGCATCACATCGTAAAACAAGCTAAAAAAGACTTTATTACACTACAAATAAATGTCACACTAACTGGAACAATAACTCAGTCATGTGTTCATTGTTTGTACTGAGTTTGATGGTACGAAAAATTGTTCGCAGAAATAAAAGCTGGGATTTACAATATGTCGGCCGTACTTCGTGAGTGTTCAGTGTTAAATCTGTCGGTGAAAAAGTTCAGACGAGTGTGAATTCTAATACTGAAGGGTTGGGTGAGCTTTCGTGTGAAAAATCCATAAATCACACTTAAGCGTGTAATGACGTGAAGATATTAATCGTATAGGGAGTTGTTTAGCTGAAAGCATTGCTAATATATTCGTTGAAATTGAATTTGTATGACACATACGCCCTATGACGTTAAGGAATACAAATAACACCAATTTTTGATACAATTACCTGAATTAAAAATACTCTACAAATATTTTTAACCGACTTCCAAAAGGAGGTGGTTCTCAAATTGTTTGGTTTTTTTTTTGATGAACTAGCTGCGTCCCTCGGTGTTACTCGCGATATAATCAAAACCGCGAGCGAAGCTAGTCAACAAAGAATAGTAGCCTAAGTTACTCCTTATCTTTCTGTAAAAGCCCCGTCAAAATTAGTCCAACCGTTCCAGAGATTAGCCGGAACCACTGGCTGCAACAAAGGCGACAAAAATTGATAGAAATATTACACATACAAATTTGCAGCGTTCGTGCTTTTGTGTTTCGATAATGTGTGCGAGACCGGAGGCCCAATGATGCAGAAGCATCACAAGGCTGCCGCGGTATGGGTCACCCACCATGCTGCATTGTTGCATTGTCTGCATTCACAATGAGTATGGTGACCACCACTCTTTGAGAATAAGCAGAAGCTTATGCTTTCCAACAGACAATGTAGATTTATTTTGGCAGGGCCATACATGACTACGGTTTTAAATTTTGGTTACGCAATCTATTTGTAATCTATAATAATACAAATCGTATTGTATTGCTCAATATTTAATTTCATTGATAATGATTTGAATATACAATATACAAAATAAAATGTAAAAGGTAGAGTCAGCTTTTAAAATATTATATTACTTACCTTGACGATATGAAATGCTCGCAATTTTAATAAAATTCTTATTTTCAGTTGAATTTTCCTGAACTTCGAATCAGATACACTTTGAACGTTAATGGAATATCATACATGTGTAATATAATTTATGATAAGAAATCACTTTAATATTTATTTAAATACTTTCTAGTGATTTCTTTTTGTTTTTTAATCTATATCTATACTAATATATAAAGCTGAAGAGTTTGTTTGTTTGTTTGTTTGTTTATTTGTTTGAACACGCTAATATCAGGAACCGCTGGTCGGATTTGAAAAATTCTTTCGGTGTTGGATAGTTCATTTATCGAGGAAGGCTATAGGGTATATATCATCACGCGCTACTACTAATAGGAGCGGAGCAACAATGAAGAATGTTTCAAAAACGGGGGAAATTTTCACACGGCGGGCAATATAAGACGCAAACGAGGTTGCGTGGGTCAGCTATGTCTTATAAAATAATTTATGAGTCATAATTTAATTGTATTACTCCATCATCTTCTGAATCTCTTAAGTTTAGTCTTAAACTAAACTTAAAAATCAAAATGCTTGACTTATAGTGCCATACAAAATAACCAAGTAGCTTTTGCCCGCGGACCTATCCGCGTGTATATCTGCTATCACGGTAAAGAGTAGCTTACGTCCTATTCCAAAGTTCAATCTATTTGTGTACCGAAATTCATCCGAATCTGTTGAAAACTAAAAGCGTAACTGATAAACTGACAAAAACAGTTACTTTCGAATTTACAATATTAGTATGTATACAAATATAAACATCGTGGAACCTGCATTTAATAGGATGTAGAATCAGAACCTTAGCACTTATTTCTAAAGCAATGTTTGCACCCTATGTGTTCGAAAAATTAATAGATACTAGCTGTCCCGGTAAACGTCGTTTTGCCATAACTACTAATAAATGAAAAATTAATTAAAAAAACATTGTCCAGCGGACAAAATTGTGAATCTAAACCATTCCCAGATCCCCTTGAACACACACAAAAAACTTCATCAAAATCGGTCCAGTCGTTTGAGAGTAGTTCAGTGACATACACACTCACAGAAGAATTATATATATAAAGATTAATATTCAATGTTCAACAGCATGGAACCTGTACTTAGGTAAGATGTTTGCATGAACGTGTTAAAGCGAATAATCCTTTGTAGTATCAGAACCTCGGCACTTGTAACTAAAGCAGGTCAACGAGTGGGTGGTCGAGAACACGACTATGTCAAGAACTGTTTTCATTTAGGTTGAAAGTCGATTCAGCTTACACTATCTAGGTTCTTCAGTTACATATTTTTGTATAAGATTATTCCCTATTTGAGAACAATTGCTACTCAAAAACCATTAGACAGTTTACCTCATAGTAACTAGACTACCGTCACCCTTGTACATCTGCAGATACCCTAAACCTAAGAAGCGAGATGTTTCTACTCTGGAAATCTCAGTTATTTTTTTATGGTACAGTTGGCAACCGAGCAGACGTATCGCCTGATGGTAAGCGATTACTGCCGCCCATGGACACCCGCAACACCAGAAGCGTCACAAGTGTGTTGCCGACCTTTTGGAGATGGGGAAAGGGATGTGGGAAGGGGTTGGGGTATGGGCCTCCGGTATACTCACTCACTGGGTGAAACACAGCGCAAGCGGTTTTCTGAGAGCCCGTGGTATCACTCCGATCGAGCAGCCCATTCATGCCGAAGCGTGGCTCCCCCACGTAAATTACTTGTTGAAATGAAACGAGTTAATTATTTAACACGCGTTTACTGTAAGGTGACGAATCAAGAATACAGAGTGTCAAAACCCTAATTCATCTAATGGGTAACGTAAAAGCTATTAAGTAAGCTACATAGGAAAATCTCACTACAAAGAGAATAAATCTTGAATTATTGTAAAACGTGATGCTCAGCTGTGGACTGTTAAAGATTAGTGATGTTACTGAAAGGTCAGGGTATTTTTCAAGTCTAACTGGAAAATATCTATTGAAACACAGCCCTGATTGCCAATGGTCTAATCAAATAAATATCAAATTTGATGAAATTCCTTTTAATGTAGATGTGAAATTCCTCAATTGTTTTGCTAAATCACAGAACGCGAAAACTGCGTTTACGTTTTCGCTATAACAATAAATTACAACCATTTGAATCCTACCGCAAAACCTATTACATTATTATTGTTAGTTATAACACAATATTTCTCAATCTTAGTATTTCTAAGTAGTGTTTAGTAATGCTTTACACGTACTTCTATTTATTATTAGTTGGTTTATTTTCATGACCCCACTTACTCTAGGTATGGCATGAATACTGAAACAAATGGGGTCAAAATACTTCGTTGTATCTCTTTGGTTCATATTTATATAGTAACTAAGATGAGATATACATATTAAAATTAAGAGAACATTTTTTAATTTTGTAAAATTAATAACGTAATATAAATAAATAATAAATAAATATTTCGGACGTCTAACACACAACGCCATCTAGTCCCAAACTAAGCAGAGCTTGTATTATGGGTACTAGACAACTGATATAAATACTTATATACTTTTTTTTGTAAATACATACATATTATACATACAAACTCTGAAACAAATATTTGCAGATCATACAAACATTTGGTCCGACCCGGGAATCGAACCCGAGACCTCGAGAACAGCAGTCGCGTAAGCTACCGATGCGCCACAGAGGCAGTTAAATATATTTATTTATTTTTATATATAGGGGCAAATATTCCAACTCCTCCTGTTTTTCTTCTGATTAATTTCGTTGCGGGTTCCAAGACAGTTAATATTTTTTCCTGGGACTTCCCGAGTGTCGTGTATAACTCGGTGTGTTCGTGGGTCACTGCTGTTGATCCTGGTGTACAGGAGTTACAGCGGTGGGCGTGTGGGTGGGATTAGTCCCAAAAAAATATAGGGGCAAAGAAACATTTTGGACACTTGACAGTAAGTAACAAGAGTATACCATAAGTATATAACTATAAGTACTAGGCACCTCTCCTCCCCTTCGTCAGAGTATGGGAAAAGCCTTATCAGTTGGTTTATATATGTAGGAAGCATGGCTCTCTGGTGAACATTTTTTTTTCAAAGTTTGCTATCAGATTAAGACTTTAGCGAAGACAAATAAAGAAATGCAAACTTTTATTATCTGAGCAATTACTTAATAACAATTTAATAAATAATATATTGTTTTAAACTTTCATGGTCAGTAACATTAAAATAGGAATCTGCGGGATTGCTACCATGTACCTTTTTGTTTGTGAGTATCCGATATTTCGGCGCTGTTGCAATGTTTCGGTCACGGAGTAACTTTACTCCGTGATCATGGTAATAAATAATGTAATGAAATGTAATCGTCCCTCCAAGAGGTTCCTCCTCGCCCCAGAAGGATCACTCTAAAAACGGCAACGCACTCAAGTTTGTGGAGAAACGGGAGTCATATGGACACAAAGGAAAGATCATCCGACCAGGCGAGGTGATCATGACTGGATGGGATGATGTTGGACAGTATATATGATAATTATGATAATCAGCGTGAGAATAATTCATACCACGATTCAGGATTAGCAGTTAATCCGTTATTCAGTGTGTATACGTTAGAAGGCGCTGTAGTGTATTTTTGTTTTTGCGCTGTAATTGGAAGTCACCACAGATTTTTTGGTGTTCATAGACAAAGGTATTCACTTACATGTTACCCATCTGCTTATTTTAAACATTTATTTATCTATTCATAATGGAAAATTTTGTTCGTTTCTTGCCAAAGTCTATGCTTTGTTGTCGTTCACATCCAATTAAACTTTACTTTAAACATCAAAAGGATATGCTTACAAACGTTTGCTAACAGTACAAGTAGCTGGTTTGAGTTTCATTTCCTTTCGCAAACATTTTCTTGCATATATTTAAATAGAGAAATACTGTACATCAAAGCGTCCCTGTTAAAACTACAGAAATTACTAAGTAAGTTATATTTGTAGTATGGTTAATACAATGTATGTTTCAGAATTTAATTGAACATTTAAGAGAATTCTTAGAATTATTTTTCAAACAAACATGACAAATAGGAGCGTATCAAATTTGTAAAAATATGTTTAATTACGTATAATTTGTACTACGAAAATGAAATGAATGCAGAAACGTTTATACAAAACAACTAGGTGACTCACGCAACTTAGTATATGTCTCTTATCTATCATGCCCAGCTCCTATTGGTCTAAGCTTGATGTTAATTATCCCACACACAACAGCAAAACACACATTTTAAAAAATCGTGAAAATTGATTCCATAGTTTTAGAGTACATCGTGAGAAACAACGTGACACGGGAATTATACAAAATAGACAAGCTGATCCACCGAACTTTTGCTGCGTCTTTTTTTTCTATAGGCCTTAGCGCAATGTGAAATATTATATTTTAGACACACAAGCAAAAAACACATTTAAAAAAAAGACTTAAAATCGTTTACATAGTTTAAGAGTGCATGGTGAGCAACAAAGAGACATGAGAATTATACATAATAGACTAGCTGATCCACGCAACTTCTTCTGCGTCTGTTTGCAATTATACTTTGCTCTTGTAGGCCTCGGCGTGATATAAAGTATTCTATTTTAAACGTGCAATTACGTTTTAGAAGTTCCTGCAGGTATCAGAAAAGCCCTAATAAACCAAGGTCGAATTTTTATACAATGGACCTCATGCCCAGTCAGGGATTTCACAATTGTCACGAGGTGCTTTAACTGCCAACAGTTTGGGCACTCAGCCAAACACTGTCGGGAAACCAGCCCTACGTGCAGCCACTGCGGTGAACCTGGACATGCGTTCAAAGAATGCGTTAACAAATCTGCGTCCCCAAATTGTGCAACTTGCAAGCGTTTCAAGAAAAAAAGTGACCACGAAACGGGAGATGTAAGTTGCCCAGCACGTAAGTTTGCCGAGGACAGATACATTAACTCAATAGATTATGAGGGCGCCTAAGAGCGCTACCTATAAGTTATATATTAAGGCACTACTTAAGTTACTTATATTTAGTTTAACTATGAATAATGAATTACTTTATAGTATAGATAATTTCTCAGTGTCTGAATCAAAAGTTTGTGAGATAGAGGAGTGTAAAAAGTTAATAACCTCTGACAAGAAAACATTGACCATACTTACCCAAAACATCCGCAGTATAAACCGTAATATGAGCGGGTTTGAGGTTTTGTTGCGGAGGCTTGATATGAGCTGTGATATAATTGTATTAACAGAATGTTGGCTTTCCAACCAGACCGCATACATACCATCTTTAAACGGGTACACTTCTTACAAAACGGATATAAACATTAACAAAAGCGACGGACTAGTTATCTTTGTAAAAAATAATTTAAAAATAAAAGTAGAAGAACTAATTCTGTTAGATAGTAATTGTTTAGCACTCACAATTAACCCAAACATAGTGATTGTGGCTATTTACAGACCCCCATCCCAAAATATCGATACCTTTTTAGACTCCCTCGATTCAAATTTGAACAAATATACATCATACAACACTGTTATTCTTACAGGTGATATAAATATCAATATTGCATCGAAACAAACTAACACTCATACCCACAAATACCTAAACATTTGTGCTTATCATGGGCTTCTACCCGCACACTACTTCCCTACTCACCAAAGTGGTTCATGCTTGGATCATTTTATTATAAAGGCAAATAAACCATGTATAACATTAGTTACTAATACCAGTCTTACAGACCATCAGGCGATATTTTTATCACTGCAATTATATGTACCAAGAAAAAACTGCTCGCGTACGCACAAAAGAATTAATATGAACAATCTCGAAAGCGACATATGTAAAATTAATTTTGACCCAGTTTACTCCTCACATGATGCAGATTTTTCGTTAAATTACCTCATAAGTAGTTTACAATATTCAATAGCACATAATACTAATATAACAAATGTACCATCGAGATTAAAAAGTATTAAACCATGGATCACACCAGGCCTCGTTCGTTGTATACGACACAGAGATAAATTGCACTTAAAAGCGAAATCAGCACCCGCTAACCAGACACTTTCCATTATTTACAAAAGATACCGCAACTTTTGCAATAAACTGTTAAAGAACCTTAAGATTCAGTACGAACAAAGTGAACTGCAAAAAGCCGGAAAAAATAACAAATTACTTTGGAAATGTATTAAAAATAACATTTTTAAATCCAAAACTACCGAACCCCCCCTCGACTTATTGTCAAGAGAAACAAACTCATCCAATGCATTAAATAAAATAAACTCATACTTCGTCAACGTCGGTAAAACATTGGCTGAAACACATTTGCACTCAAAAATTTCCTCCCATCACCCCAGTACGAATTTACCCTCTATACTACAATCATTTGTGTTACTAGACACAGATGTTGATGAAATATTAACAACAATAAACGACTTAAAGGATGACTGTGCAGTTGGGTACGACAATATAAGTAATAGTATACTCAAACGATTTAGACACATACTTGCCCCCCCATTGACACATATCTTTCAATTATGTCTATCAAAAGGAGTGTTTCCAAAAATGCTTAAAAAGGCTGTTATCACGCCGGTTTACAAAACAGGAGAAAAAAGTTGTATTAGTAATTATAGACCTATTTCCGTCCTCACAGGCATATCTAAAATATTCGAGAAAATCATAAATTCCAGGTTGATAAAATATCTTGAAGTCAACAATCTGATTTCTGATAACCAGTTTGGGTTTAGGTCAAACAGATCCACAGATAACGCAGTACATCGAGTAACTAATTATATCGTTGATAATCTGGACAAGAATTTGCACTCTATAGGTATTTTCCTTGACCTGACCAAGGCATATGATACCATTTCCCGTACATTGCTACTAGACAAGCTGGAAAAACTTGGAATAAGGGGAACGCAGTTGGCCCTTTTCGAAGACTATCTCAGAGACCGACAACAATGTGTAAAAATTGGACCATACACTAGTTCTTACCAAAAAAATAAAGATTATGCTATTCCTCAAGGTAGTGTTCTGGGATGTACCTTATTCCTGGTTTATATTAATGATTTATGCAGCTTAAAACTGGAAAATGGTATCATTGTAACGTATGCGGACGACACGGCTATAGTATTTTCAGCCAAATCACGCGCTGAATTATATAATCACGCACAGGAAGGGTTAAATATAGTTACTAACTGGCTTCATAAAAATTTACTAACATTGAACTCTGACAAAACAAAATACATTTTATTTACGATGAGTAACATTAACGCCCCCGCACCTGACCTTGACATTTACGCTCATACTTGTGGTTCTAGTGCTAACAACGCATGCAACTGTCCTGCTTTGACAAAAACTGATGATGTGAAATATCTAGGCGTCACGATTGACACACATTTGAATTTCCGTAGGCACATCGAATTATTATGTACTAGAATTCGTAAATTAATGTTTATATTTAAAAACGTTAGAAATATCGGCGACTACGAGTTAATAAAACTAGTTTATTTGGCTATGTGTCAATCTGTCCTTACATATTGCATATCATCGTGGGGTGGTGCAGCTAAAACAATTTTACTGCCCTTAGAACGTGCTCAGAGAGCTATTTTAAAAGTATCCACATTTCGCCCTTTTAGTTTCCCTACACACCAGCTTTATTCTGACTGCAAAGTACTAACAGTTCGACAACTGTTCATCTTAAATATGACTCTAAAACAGCACAGAGAGCTTCAGTACAACCCAACAGCAACAGACAAAAGACGAAAAGACCTAGTCTGTGAAACCCCGCAAACGAGGCATGCTTATGTAGACAGATTTTACTTATTTTTAGGACCGTTTATATATAATAAACTAAACAAACTATTAAACATATATAGCGTTAATAATACGATATGTAAAAAAAGGGTATCAGAATATTTAGGTACATTAAACTATTCAGACACTGAAAACATCCTAACAATTTTAAAGTAGAATATAGTATTGTTACATGTACACTTAGTCATAACCTATGTTTTAAGAAAAATATATTTTTTTATTATTGAAAAAAGTAATTTTAAGACCAGAAATTGCCTGAAACACAGGTCTTGCCTAGATCAGGCAGATCACTAATTTTAAATGTTGAAATTACTTAATTATGAATTTAAGCAGTGTAATTTGATAGTAAGAAATAGTAGAAAAAGTAAGAAATAATAAAAACTTGGCTCTAATCGCACAAGTTCTTCAGAAATTAAGTTAAGTCTACTCTTAAGAAAAACACCCAAAAATCTTGTACATTGAATATGGAATAAAATTTATTTTATTTTATTATTTATTTTATTTTAGGCACAGAAGCAAATCACACATTTAAAAAGATGCGTGAAAATTTATGCAATAGTTTAGGAGTGCACCGTGAGCAACAACGTGACACTAGAATTCTTCTGCATCTGTTTTCAATGATGCTCGGCTCCTGTAGGCCTAATCGCGATGTGAAATATTCTATTTTAGTATCAAATCTTAGGAACACCAGCAAAAAACATTTTAAAAAAATCGGTAAGATAATTCAAGAGTGCATCGTGAGCAACAACGTGACACAAGAGTAAATAAACAAGTTTCAGTTGTCAAAAAAAAAGAAATTGATTCTACATACCACAACAAAAAAACGTGAGCCGTCACGGGTCGCCTGGCAGTTGTGAAACTTCGAAATTGTTTGGTATAAAATAAAATTGTTTGGTATAAAATAAAATGACTATTTATTTCATTTATATTATTTTTTATCCAAAAAATTTAAATTTTTAAATTTCCTCGCCACGGCAATGATCGCCACGGTAATTCTTGCCACGCCGAAAATCAGGTTTACCCCTAGCCTATAGATGTTTCATATCAAAAAATGAAAAAAAATATAGACTATCTCGGATGGTGAAACTACGTATACCTATTTTTTTACCAAACGTACACCGAATAATAAATCCGAATACTAACTATATCTTACTATACTATGTTGGTGAATATAACTCTTAAGCGCATTACCGAAGAAACATTATTTCTTGTACACTATCTAGAAACTAGGTGGCTGGTGTTAATTTCAACTTCGTGGTAGAGTTAATAAATCAAAGAGAAGGCAAAAATATATACTTAAATTTAAAAGTTAAGTGAAAAAACATTTGTAGTTTTTTAATGAAGTACTTATGTACGAAATATATACATATATAGGTATAGAAAACTAATAAAATAGTTACTAATTGAATTACACTAAAAATATACGTTGTCTAATATCCTTATTACAATCTCTGTTTAGTTTAGGATTAGATGCCGTTGTGTGTCAAATGTTCGAAATATTATTATTGTTCGAATAACAATACTGAAATTTTATATAAAAGCGTTCCTCCATTGTACTAACCATTTTACGAAACAGTTTCAGACTATTTACATTAAGGGAAAACTTGGTTAAGTCGTTAACCTAATATACAAATGAGAGCACTTTTGTATTTATAAACCATACTGATATTATAAACTCGAAAGTAACTCTGCTTGTTAGGCTTTTACGGTTAAACCGCTGCACCAATTTCAATGAAATTTGGCATAGAGATACTTTTATCCTTAGGAAGGACATAGGCTACTCTTTACTGCGATAGATATTATACCGAACGAAAAAAGAAAGTCAAGTAATAAACAATTCAATACTTCTAGTAATGGTTATTTAAGATTTATATCTAGTAAGTAATCTACTAGTCAGAGAAAAATAACGTTTTTGATTTAATTTAATTGACACGTTATATAACTGCTGACCGCTTGCTTTATTAGCACTAAATCTATTCGATTTAATTAAATACTAGTCCGCTTGTGCCCACTTCGTTGGGCGTTAACCATCCACTTTCTTCGACTTGATTTACAAATACTACCTATTATTTTTACCAGATTTTTTTGTTAAAGGATTTTAAAATATAGCCTGTCACTCCTGAATTATGTCACTTGCTGTTATTAAAAGAATTTTCAGGATCGGATCAGTACTTCCGAACATTACCCCCTACAACCATACAAAGTATATAAATTTTACCTCTTTATAAAATAATTTTAGATTTAAGTAAACATGGCTTCAACAAATTTATTACATTAGATGTTGGTTTAATTCTTACAAATAAAACATAAATACTATATTGGGACAATCACTAAGAATGAATATAAATAGGTATTTATCTCATTTGTCCGAATGTATCATGTCGTCGAGATTTTATCGATTTATAGTGTGCTTTGTCCATTAAAATTTTTGTTTCTTTGTTTGTTGTTGTTTGTCAAAAAAAAATTTGAATGGACAAAGAACATAACACAACCGTGAGAAATGTATTTTATTTACAAAGCCGTATTACATTAACTCGTTATGTTTCTCATAAAAGTTAATTTTTAAATAATAAAGTTTATTTCTGTTTCGTGTCACAGAATTGTGGTTCAAGACTACTTACTGTAAGAATAAGAACAATTTATTGCATAAAATGTGGTACAATTATGGTTGTAACAATTTATAAATGGTACGGTATCTCAGATTTTGTCAATATTGAAATGCAAAATTAAATTTCATTATGAGACAAATTACATGAAAAAACGTGTTATATTTTAAAGTCAAAAAAGAATTTACTCATTACTAAATTCATGTCTGATTTAGGACATTCAAATCCAAAAATTCTAAAATGTCATAAAAAGTGCATTGTGTTAGCCATTTTACTAACCGACTTCAAAAAAAAGAGGAGGTTTTTAATTCAGACTTCATCGTAGACAGTGGTAATTCTAGAATTAACTTGGGTATTTTATAAAAAAAATCTTTACAGTTATTTTGAAAAATTGAGTTCACTTTTACCATTATTTTATGACTAGCTGTAGTTATGGTAATTAGTAAAGCTAACTGCTAAGCCTGAGGTTGTGGGTTCAATTCCCACCAAGATCAAATACTTATGTCTCGGTATTATTTATGTTTTCCTTCGCGTTAAATAGTAAAACTAGCCTACGTCGTTCCTCAAGAATCAAAGTTTCTTATGCCAAGTTTCATTGAAAGCGGTAAATTAAGCTGTGAAAGCTAAACTTCTGTCATATTTGAAATCAGACGCACATATGCGAGATGTGTGAAATTATTATTACTATACCAAGAGAAGTTTACATTTATGAAGAAAATACGGAGTAATACCACCTTACCTTTGAACATTCAATCCGCACAATTAAACATGAGTGCCACATCTAAAACATTGTAACGCCTATGGCATAATTTCTCGAGTCATTGACGACAGCGTTGAACCGAGTAACGTTGATCATAAATGTACTAAAATGCTTGTACTTACGCCGCTTAAAGCGACTTTATGAGCTTACTTTGTAGGTACATAATGTTTTCATGTATATTTAATACTTAAAGTATTAATAACATATTAACATGATGCACTTTAAGCGACTTTGAAGAGCGCTTAGGTACGTAAAACGTTTTAGTTTATTTTAATGAAAATATTATTTTTATTATGTACTATCTGAACACCGCGGAGTTACCCGCGGTTTCGTAATACCGTAGTAGTAACACCGTGTAACAAAGTTAGTCTTAAATAATCAGTCTAAGTTACTCCCTGGATCATCAGCTACCTGCCAGTGCAAGTCTCGTCAAAATCGGTCAAGCCGTTCCAGAGATTACCCGAAACAAATAGACAGTCAGACAGACAGACAAAGTTTTTAAAAAAATATTGTTTTTGTACATGTATCGTGTGTATACATAAATATGAATTTATTTCAAAAAGGGTTATTTTAAAATTACAAACAGACACTCCAATTTTATTTATTTGTATAGATGAATAGTTTATGTGTATTAGTACAAGAAGATAAAATCCTTAAAAAAATCTACATAGTTAAATATTAAGTGAAAACGACAAAATGTAAATATAAGAGCTTAGGATATACTTATTTTAAACAATACGGCACAAAAACACTTAATAACAGATCAAGTTATGGTGGACATAAAGTGAAACATATCAAGTCAACAAAATATTGTTTGATCGCCTATCGATATTACATAGATATATTCTTCTTTGACATACAATTTACTAGCTGACCCTGGCAAACGTTGTTTTGCCTGGATTGATGGAAGGATGGGTCACCCTTACCATTTAGGGGTAAAAATAGATGTTGTCCGATTCTCAGACATACCCACTGCCTGCCTCGTTGGTCTTGCGGTTGGCGTATGCGACTGCTGATCACACGCTGGCGATCTGCCCCGCATGGGCGTCGCAGCGCCGGGCCCTCACTGCAGTCATCGGAGGAGATCTCTCGCTACCGGCCATCATTCGCACCATGGCCGGTAGCGACAGTAGTTTTACCGCGGTCGCAGCCTTCTGCGAAGACGTAATTTCGCGGAAGGAGGCGGCGGAGAAGGCCCGGGAGGACGACGTCCACTCGGACCCGATCCGCATATCACCGGAGGCGCGCATACCAGCGCCTCATGCCGCCCTGAGTGTGGCCGCGGATGGTGGGGACGGGTTTTCCCCTCCATCCGCTTTAGTGGTCACCCGCGAGGGGGCGACGTCACGCGTGTGCCGTACGTCGCCTAAATTGAGAGTCATTACCAGCTGACGGTGCCCGCTTCTGTGCGGGTAAGCGCTGGGAGGGGTCCGGATGTGTTAATAACAGCAGTTCCCGGATCCCTCCCGTCTCAGGCGCAGAGTGGCACACCGTGTGGTTTTAGTCGGTTCTATTCCGACACACCGCCCCGCCGCAAACCCCGGCGGGGTGACGGCCCGAGGGGGTTTCCACACGTTAAAAAAAAAAAAAAAAAAAAAAAAATGCGACTGCTGATCGTGAGGTCTCGGGTTCGATTCCCGGGTCGGACCAAATGTTTGTATGATCTACAAATATTTGTTTCGGAGTTTGGGTGTTTTCTATGTATAATATGTATGTATTTACAAAAAAAAGTATATATGTATTTGTCTAGTACCCATAACACAAGCTCTGATTAGCTTGGGACTAGGTCACGTTGTGCGATGGATGTCCGAAATATTTATTTATTATTATTATTTATAATATGCACACAAAATTTCATAAGAAGCGGTCAAGCCGTTTCGGAGGAGTTTAACTACAAACACCGCGACACGAGAATTTTATATGACTAGCTGACCTAGCAAACGTTATTTTGCCATAAATAATATTTAAGGATGGGTCACCCTTACCATTTAGGGGTATGAAAAATAGATGTTGTCCGATTCTCAGACATACCCAATATGCACACAAAATTTCATAAGAATCGGTCAAGCCGTTTCGGAGAAGTTTAACTACAAACACCGCGACACGAGAATTTTATATATTAGATTGAGATTTATTATTTGTTCCATCCTAAAGCTAAAATGTCTATGCTACTAGGCCAAATAGTTGACTAATCTTTAATTTAAAAGCTATCGTCTTTATTTAAATTATAAACAATTTTAAACCGAAAACTTTTGATTTAAACTCAATAGTAAGTCTTCTTTGAAGTAAAATTGGGTACACAAGTAAATTAATCAAAACAAAGTATGTACTGATAGAAGTACGAATACTTCAAAAGTACTTCGTCAGCACTTCTTGGAGTATTTGAGAATGTGTATAGATAATTATCTTTAACGAGCTCCACTCAGCGAAATATGTAATTATAAGTTTTTGTTCAAGAACAAGATTTTGTTTTAGGTTTCGACTTTGATTTTACTTTGAACGTTTTTATGACATACTAGCTGAACCCCGCAGTGTTACCCACGGTTATTGTTGTACCGCGAGTAACGCCGCGGAACAAAGTTAGTCTAAAAAAAGTAGCCTAGGTTACTCCCTGGATCATCAACTACCTAACAGTGAAAGTCCTGTCAAAATCCGTCCAGCCGTTCCAGAGATTACCCGGAACAAACAGACAAACAGACAGACAGACAGACAGACAGACAGACAGACAGACAGACAAAAATTTTTTTAGCTACATTTTTGGTATATGTATCGTGTATAAATACATATGCATTGATTAAAAAGCTGTTATTTTAATATTACAAACAGACACCCCAATTTTATTTATTTGTATAGATATAAAGTTATTCATCAACAATCTTTAACGTCCCTGGGCTCGGGTCTCCTCTCAGGAGAGGGTTAACGCCATACCACGCTGGCCGAGTGTGGGTTGGGGACTGGCAAGACAACTTTGTGGCTACTTAATCTTGCCATTGGATGTTTTTAAGCCGACCAAAAGCCTCCAACTAACCCTAATGACTGTTATAGCTATAACAACCGGGACCGGCTGCTTAACGTGACCTCCGAATCACGGAGACGCTCATGGTATCGTGCCAATAGCGGTTACCCATCCAGGTTCTGATCACGCCGTCGTTGCTTATCCTCGGTAATTGTTTCTAATCACCGAGTGCAAGTGGTCTATGAGAGCCTCGATTCGATTATCATATTGCCCCAGGACGTCAATATCACTACACATAAGTTAAAGTGAGTTTCGACTAATCGCACTCACACGCCCACCACTGTAACTCTTGTACATCAGAATCAACAGCAGTGACACACGACCACACCGATTTATGACAGTCGGAAATTCCCAGGAAAACTTAAACTGTCTTGGAACCCGCAACGAAATCTTAAGAAAACTGGACTGTAATTAAAAAAAGAGCCCTTAGCAAAGCGGGAGACAA
Organism: Spilosoma lubricipeda; assembly: GCA_905220595.1. NCBI lineage: Eukaryota > Metazoa > Arthropoda > Insecta > Lepidoptera > Erebidae > Spilosoma > Spilosoma lubricipeda. The sequence goes on from HG992296.1 coordinate 3,942,903, forward strand.
AATGAAGTAAAATGAGTATGTTTTAGAAATTAGTAAATTGAGTAAGAAATATTTTAGGCACGTAAAGAAAATACATTTGAAAACATTATTATGGGCATTAGATACGGAACGCAATTACATATTCGAATTAAATATTTAATAAAACATAAACTTGTCAAATAACATTCAAAGAAATAAATAATGATAAGATGAAACCACCAGACACCCAGGTGTTATTAAAGAAAATGAAATTTATACAGAAATTTCGCTAAAATAGCTTCGCTGCAACATATTGCACGTCATGTCCTTTTTAATTAAATGAATATTTTATGCTATCTTTGCAGACTGAGCTGGAACTATAACGTGAAAAATTGGTGAGGAGAATTAGAAGTATTTAAGCTCTTTTGAGAGGTATGGTACTGATAAATCCAGTAATAAAAACAATGAAATGACAAGTTTCTATGGTTATAATAGTATGTGTAATATATCTTGACACATCTTAGACTCGGCACTTTGATCCAAAAGCTAGGCAGAGTCTGTAGGTAGACAGATTTACAGTGATACAGAATAGTGGAAACAGACCTCAGGGCGCTTTAAGTCGACAATTAGAGACGGGTAGTCGAAGACTTTTTCTTGTGTCGGAGGCCAAGACATATTTTGGTATATTGCACTCTATAATATAAAAAGTATTAGAAACAAGGTACGGTGACAATAAAAGACAGTGTCGGACATTGTGAATTTATATATTATAAGTTTAAAAACTATAAAACTGTAAAAACTTTTGATAAAACTTATATGCTTAACTGTAGTCTATGTTATTCTGGTGATAATAACAAAATTTATTGACACCTCATTCATTAAAATTGGTTCAGTAGTTTTGGTGCTACGGTTCAACAAAAACATTACATAGATTGCCAGGCTTCGCCGTAGTCGGGTAAAAACCTGAATAATGGCAACTGTTTACCGGACTATGGCAAAGCCAAAGGAGGGTTATGATTTTGACAGGCTATGTATGTATGTAAGTAACGTGGCAATGCTGCTACTAGCTACTAGTAGGTGATGATATGGAGGAATTTTTTGATGCTTGTGTGTAAATATTGCTGTTTTATTTTTTATTATGGTAATGTATACAGGTTTCTATACTATGTAATATATATTAGTTGTGATTAAAGTAGTGAATACAAGAATGTATCTAAAAATTAACATTATCTATACAAATCTATACAAATAAATAAAATTGGAGTGTCTGTTTGTAATATAAAAATAACCCTTTTTAAATAAATGCATATGTATGTATACACGATACATGTACAAAAACAATATTTTTTAAAAACTTTGTCTGTCTGTCTGTCTGTCTGTTTGTTCCGGGTAATCTCTGGAACGGCTGGACGGATTTTGACGGGACTTTCACTGGCAGGTAACTGATGATCCGGGGAGTAACTTAGGCTACTTTTTTAGACTAACTTTGTCACGTGGCGTTACTCGCGGTACAACAATAACCGCGGGTAACACCGTGGGGTTCAGCTAGTATTAAATAAAACTAAAAGTACAAGATTCGGTTTTAAGATTGCTAAAAAAAGTATGTATGTTCATTTATTCCCTCATACCTCCTCAACTACTTATTAGAACTGGGCAAGTGAGGTATCATTAGAAGCGTATTGATTGTCCACTGATTATCGTCATTGGCTATGACGTGTCACGGAACCTAATGTGGCGTCCTCTATCGGTCATATAGTACTGTTTTAAAAAATAAATTTGAGATTATTTACATGCCATGTTTAGTATCATCGGAAAGGACGTTACTTGTACATTCCAAAAATATAATTGTAAGTTATTAGCATTTGCTAGTGAATTTGTCCGTATTTATTCGATAATTATGATACCAAAACAGTTTAATTAAAAGAAGTAATGACTAAAACCCAACTACGACAAGAAACGACGCTGAAAAAGTATGAAACAAGTTTGAAAAGCCGTAGTCACACGTTACATAGAAACTTACCGTAATACTTAACGCGTGACATGACGTTTCATACTTTTTCAGCGTCGTTTTATGTCGTAGTTTTTGTTTTTGTTATAATTTTTTTATATAATATAACAATAAATATAATAAATGGAACTTGTATTATGGGAACTAGACATCATCATCTCTCTACCCTTTTCCCAAATTTATTTGGGTCGGTGCAATGAGTTTTTCTCCTCCATTCTCCTCTATCATTCGTTAGTTCAATACTTACTCCTTTCCTGGCCATATCCTCTTTTATGCAGTCCATCCATTTTTTCTTTGGTCGTCCTATACTCTCATATCCGTCCACTTCTATACTTAACACTTTCTAAACTCATTCACCATTTTGCTCATCTCTACGCATCACATGGCCATACCAAGCAAACCTGTTGCTTCTCAACTTTTCATTTATTGGTGCTAATTTCAGGCACCCTCTAATGTCTTCGAGACACATGATAAGTATCATTTTCACGTGTATAAAAACGAACTTTTTTTTTGTCTGTATAATTTATTTATGTTACTTTCTCTTTTCTGTTCCTAGTGTTAAGTTTCTTGTTTATTTTATTTTTGTAATAGTATTTTATGTCTCGGCGGTGGGCCAAATAAACGATTATTCTATTCTATTCTATTCTATCCATTCTTGTCACACCACACATGCATCTCAACATTCGCATTTCAGCTAAATGCAGGCGTCTCTCATCCGTTTTCTTTATTGGCCAACACTCAGATACACGCAGAACGGCAGGTCTGATGATCGTATTATGGGAACTAGACAATTAATATAATTACTTGTTTATTTTTTTGTAAACACGTAGGTACATTTTATGCATAGAAAACACCTAAACACCGGCACAAATATATGCAGATCATACAAACATTAGGTATTCGAACCCGAGACCTCAAGCATAGCAGACACTGCCACAGCGCCACTGTGAGCATCTATACAAATAAATAAAATTGGAGTGTCTGTTTGTAATATTAAAATAACCACTTTTTACTAAATGCAAATGTATGTATACACGGTACATATACCAAAAATGTATTTAATTTTTTTTTTGTCTGTCTGTCTGTCTGTTTGTTCCGGGTAATCTCTGGAACGGCTGGACGGATTTTGACGAGACTTTCACTGGCAGGTAACTGATGATCCAGACAGTAACTTAGGCTACTTTGTTTAGACTACTTTTTTTAGTTACTCGCGGTACGACGATAACCGCAGGTAACACCGCGGGCTTCAGCTAGTATTATATATTTATTTCTCAAATACCACATTATCGTATACATCATGATGTAACATTACATTTTTGTCAATATCAACAATCCTATATAAATATCAAGCGGAGTGTGAGCACGCTTTTCAATTAATATAACTTTCTGCTTCCCGCCTGAGTAAATTTAAACGATGTGTAAATCACAAGCGTGTGTTACCAAATCGAAAATGTAATTTCCTCCCATCACATCAAACATTCTAGCGGTAAAACCACTCGAGAATTTCGAGAAAACAATATATAAATAGAACAAGACATATCTGTTGACTTTATCAATCGGAGACACTCGTTGTGTTCGCTCAAGTGTTAGGTATAAATATATCTACACACAAAGATAAAGAAACATATTTAGCGATGAACACTCCCTAGAAATGCCCACGTAAAATGATCCAATAATTGAAGCAAGTAAAACTGCGGGAATGGGGTACTTTTGTGTTTCGTATTCTAATTTAGAGGATAAAGTCTTGTTTTGAAACCAATGAAGAGCTATCCTAAGACTACAAACGCACAGACAAGCGGTTTGCTTAACGCCTAGAGTCTAGCGAGTCACCAAGCCAGCAACTTAATAACACGAACGTTCTAAAACATTCGCGACCGGCCGCTCGCTAGGCTCAAGCGCTAAGCAAGTCGCTTGCCTGTGCGTTTGTAGCCTAAAAGGCGATCAAGCATCCGCAGTTGCTTTCGCTTCTCTGAATTATTTATTAAAACTTGTACTCTTGAACTTATTTCTTCTAAAGAATAATAATAATAATAATAAATACAGCCTAGCAACACTGAAAGCAGATGCGGAATTTTTCAAACAAATTTTCAATAATTTATTTTCTCGTTTTAAAACATTCTGGAGTAACAAAATCAACAAAAAATAGTTTCGAAATATATTAAAAATGCATTATTATCATCAAAGCAGAATTAAATTGAACAGAAAGGCGTTATAAAAGAAAACATCCGATAAGTAAGACATGACGTTTTGAACGTCAAGTCACAACAATGATTTTCTATGTGAATAAATTCCTAAAATGCTAACAAGGGCTAGATCGAGAGCACAATTACTAACTCCGGACTCGTCGCTACGCTCCGCCTTGCCGTCTTCGGATGCCAGAACAGAAGTGCCAACTGTCGCAGAGGCGTCGAGCTCTTCATCAAGTGACGAGTTTTTCTCTCCGCCGACGTCGCCAACACCTGTACGTCGGCAGGAGAGATACCGGCCACCAGATAGCTTGGAACCCCGAGGACCACTGACCTCGAATAGGGCCCCCGCTGCCGGTGGTAATGTGCGCCGCATGAAGTGGACACATTCAATTAATGAGAATGTCATGCGGGCATATTTTCGGGCTACAGAGTTGGGAACGAACCTTACTGCGTACCGTGTTCGACTAGTCTCTCTGTTTCAGGAGCTTGAGCCAGCTGTCAACGTATCGGCACAACGACTGTCGGATCAAGTGCGAGCTATACAGCGTTGTCACCTGCTGGATGATGCTGTACTTGAGAGGATACGCTCTGACATACGGAATAGCTTGGCTGTCCCTTCTTCATCACATGTTGTGGATACGATAGTAAACACCACATCACAATTACCACGAAGTGAATACATTGATGAACTAGTGGACAGTGAAATTATCTCCGTAAGTACCCAGTGTAATGATACGATAAGGAGCACTTTGGAGGATGCGATTCGGGAATACCGATATGTAGATTCTAATGACAGACCCCGGTTGTCTCGTTTGCCCATGCATAAACGAAATTTAGCGCTGGTGAGTGCCTTGGATTCGTTATTGCCTGATTATTTTAATAATAGCGAAGATCTCAGTGATACACATTCCATTCTATACTGTGCGGCTATCGCAGTTTGTCGAGTAGCTGGTGTTAATTTTGTAGAATGTAAAACTGCTACTCGACCAAAAAATACTGTGCCAGCTTGGCAGTGTAGAATTGAACGTCGTATTGCTGGGACCAGGACACTCATTGGTAAGCTAATTAGCTTCAGATCAGGTAATACGCGACCAAAAGTGATGCGCTTTGTGAAACAGGCATTCTTAGGGACTACTGTCAGTCCTCAACAATACATGTCATGTGTCACAGAGCGCATAGACTTTCTGAAGCAAAAAGTTTATGCATGGGCAAAATGAATTAGGCGCTATAGAAAACGAACAGATCGGTATAATCAGAATCGCACTTTCCAAAGAAATGAGAAGTGGGTGTACCAGAAGTGGGAGAAACTGAGTCCCTGTATGAGTGATGAGCATTTACCAGATAAAAATGCCACAAATTATTTTTGGCGAAACATCTGGTCAACGCCTGTCACTCATACAGAGGGTCATTGGTGTCGGGATGTCGAGCGCTCATGTGAGTCAATAACACCTATGGAACCAGTTAGGATTGATAAGGAGGATGTAAGTTGTGCGGTCCGTTCATTAGCGAATTGGAAAGCACCTGGTCCAGACGGACTGCACAACTTTTGGCTTAAATGGTTCCGTAGCTCACATGCGTACTTGGCATCTCAATTCCAAATGGCATTGGATTCAGGTTCATTACCACAATTTTTAACCACTGGCATAACCCACTTACTCCATAAATCTGGCAGTACCATGGATCCCAAAAACTTTAGACCTATTACTTGTTTACCAACGTTATATAAACTTCTAACATCTATTCTGAGACTCAAAATCACTACTCATATTAATAATAATTCGATAATTTCCGTTTCTCAGAATGGATGTAGAAGTGGGACCCGTGGCACTAAAGAGCTCCTTATAATAGACATGACCATTAGCCAGCAGGTACGTCGCAATCGTAAGAGCCTGGCGACATGCTGGATAGATTACAAGAAGGCTTATGACTCGGTGCCACATACATGGCTTTTGAGGGTGCTGGAGTTGTATAAAATTGATACAACTCTGTGCACGTTTTTGAAGTCATGTATGGGGCAATGGAGAACAGTACTTCGCTATCCAGGATGTCGGCAGTCTACGATGAACGACGTACTTATAAAAATCGAGCGGGGCATCTTTCAAGGTGACAGTCTGAGTCCCTTGTGGTTTTGTCTAGCTTTGAACCCTCTTAGTACTCTATTAGAGGGTTCAGGGATAGGCTATAGGTTGCAGAAAGATGATCGAGTTATAAGTCACCTCCTTTATATGGATGATTTGAAACTACTTGCCCCCACTAAATTACAATTGACAGCATTACTAAAGGTCACTGAAAACTTTAGTAATTCTATCAAGATGGAATTTGGTGTAGACAAGTGTGCAGTCATGTGTGTAAAGAAGGGACTGATTGTGGAATCCGAAGGAGTAGAGCTTTCAGATTCCACAAAACTTCGATCTCTATCTGCCACTGAAACCTACAAGTATCTAGGCTTTTCACAGTCCTTGGGAATACCAGAATCTGACGTGAAACAAATGTTGCGGGAACGTTTCTTTGGCCGCCTGAAAAAAGTGCTAAAAAGTCTTTTATCGGGTGGTAACAAGGTGCGGGCCTACAATAGTTGGGTCATGCCGGTTCTGATGTATTCCTTTGGTATACTTAGATGGACTCAGACCGAATTAGATGCTTTTGACAGGAGAGTCCGTACATTGCTAACTGCATTCCGAATGCATCACCCACGTTCATCGGTTATGAGATTGTATATCCCGCGAAAGTTTGGGGGTCGTGGACTATTAAATATCAAGACCCTACACAATCGCGAGATATACAATCTTAGAGAATATTTTCTCCATACTGATGTGGAAATGCATCGCAATGTAGTTGCAGTGGATACCGGACTCACTCCACTCGCTTTGGCTAAAGAGAATTGGCGCAAACCTGTAGTACTTAGTACTAATGATCGCAGGGAGGTATGGAAGGGCAAAGAACTTCATGGTCGATTTTATCGGGCCCTTAATGGGCCTGATATAGACTTTAAAGCATCTACGTCCTGGCTACGGTATGGTGATCTCTTCGGAGAAACCGAAGGTTTTGTCTGTGCGATTATGGACGAAGTTATCATGACGAATAACTATCGGAAATATATCCTGAAGGATGGTACGGTCGACATCTGTCGGGCATGTCACCGTCCTGGAGAATCTATCAGGCATATTATTTCTGGTTGTTCTCGTCTTGCTAACGGCGAATATTTGCACAGGCACAACCAAGTAGCCAGGATTGTACATCAACAACTTGCCCTTAAATATCATCTTGTGAACTCAGAGGTGCCATACTACAGGTATGTGCCCGACCCAGTTCTCGAGAATGGTCGTGCTACGTTATATTGGGATCGATCTATTATCACAGACAGGACTATTGTTGCCAATAAGCCTGATATTGTGGTGATAGATCGATTGGAGCGCCGCGCAATGATTGTCGATATTGCCGTTCCACATGACGAGAATCTCGTGAAAGCCGAAAAAGAAAAACAAATAAAATATTTGGATTTATCTCACGAGATTGTCGATATGTGGAATGTGGATTCGGCGATCATTGTTCCGATAGTCGTATCTGCTCACGGATTAATTGCCAGGAGCCTCGACCAACACCTTAAGAGGCTCACGTTAGATGGCTGGATCAAGGGTCTGATGCAGAAGGCAGTCCTCCTTGACACGGCTCGTATTGTGAGGAGGTTCCTGTCTCTGGAGCCCTAACCACCGGTTTCTTGGTCCCTGTACCCGAAGTCGGTGGTCTACTATTTTTTATATTTTTAAATGTATTTGTTTTTATATTTATATTTAAAAATGTAAATAATGTGTATATAAATGAAATAAAGGAAATAATAATAATAAATATTTCGGACATCTAACACACAACGCCATGTAGTCCCAAACTAAGCAGAGCTTGTGTTATGGGTACTAGACAGCTGATATAAATACTTAAATACTTTTTTTTTTTGTAAATACATACATATTATACATAGAAAACACCCAAACTCCGAAACAAACATTTGTAGATCATACAAACATTTGGTTCGACCCGGGAATCGAACCCGAGACCTCATGATCAGCAGTCGCACACGCCAACCGCTAAACCAACAAAGCAGTCAGAGTCAAAGAAGTCTCAGTATTTTCAATTTAATTACAAGACATGAAATTTATTTTCATGTATCGAAACTTTTAAAGTTATTAATGAATTTTATTTAGTGTAGATACATTTTCGCACGAACACCGAGCGGCGGGGGACAGGAGAACAGCGGCGCGAGGAGGCGATCTTTCGGTGCAACGACACTCGGCGCAACACCTTAGACAGCGACACTCGCCTTATATACTTATTTCTTTGTACATAATACAAATCTAATTTATACAGTCCATTATGTTTTATTTACATACCTAAGTAATAGGACCCAACTAGAAAGTCTGTAGATAAAAGGTATTGCTTGGTAGCTAGAGCATAAAAATACAAATATATCATCGCTCTTTAAGTTGCAAATTTTTCCTCAAAAATGTTTTTATTTGGCTCATGTAGTCAATTTTATTTTATTTTTTATTCTACCTAGTTGCAATCAAACACACCACAATCACACTTATGTGTTACATGTAATTCTAATCATCTCGTGTCACGTGCGTAAAATAGGATATTTAACATCACGCTTAGATCAATTGGAGCCGAGCATGATTGAAGAGAGACGCAGACGAATGTGTGTGGGTCAGCTAGTGGTTTTACTTGGCCAAATTTCAGGTAACACGTAAAAATAATAGATCCTATATAATTATAAAAAAAGTATTCAGGTAACAATACCTAAATACTTTTTCTAAGAGAAAATACAAGTAAATAATCCGATAGACTACTATCGATAGCTAACTTCTTCACAAACTACATTCGCTCGCAACTGCCTCACAACTTTATCACAAGTTAAACCAACCGTAAGAACTTAAATATAATGCATCTCTCAAGAGACAAAAGCTTGGCGACGTTTTCTCAATAAAAAGTTATACGAACTGTTTACTGTGAAGAACGGAGGATTTAGTATGAGTTTATTTAACACTAGCTACGTCCCGCGGTGTCGTTGTTACAACAGTACACTTTTACAACAATCGAAAACAACATCGAGAGGCGAAGCTAATCTAAAATAGCCTAATATAAAAGTAGCCTAAGTTACTCTGTGGCAACTTCCACATACAGCGCAAAAGAAATATAATACAGCGCCATCTACCGAAGTTACACTGAACTACGGGGTAATATGCAATACCAAGAAACTACCAATCCTGAATCGCGCAATAGAAGGTCTCACGCCACTTAACATACACACAACATCCCAACATCAACCGTAAGGCAGTGGCCCGCCAGGCATGATCACCTCGCCTGGTCGGAGAATTCTCTCTTTGTATTGGTGGGACATGACACACCTGTCCCCCACAAGTCCTTCCCTCTGCCTCCGTAGAATCCTCGTTAGTTTTGGTCACAGTGCGGGAAGTGCAACCGATAACTTCGAAAAGTGGATGGTGACTGGCAAGATCAAGGTGAAAAGACCCAGAGGCCGTAGCTCTTTCAACTGGGCAGACCAAATCTGCTCTACACTCAACATCCATGCTGCCCTGCCCTGCACACTGAATAGCTCAGTACAGGAATAGCTGGCGAACTGTCACTCGCAGCTTAGAAGACAGCGACGCCAGGAGAGAAGTTACTCCTTCAGCTATGTACCTGAAAAAGTTCCGTCAATATCGGTACAGCTGTTCCAGACATTAACCTGCATAAATAGTTTTTTTTATTTCTATTAGTGACATATATACTTTCATATGCTTTTAGTAAAAAGCTTTTAATTTGAAATCACAAACAGACACTTAAATTTTATTTATTTGTATATATTTACTCGATCGTTACACTGTGATCGTTCGGCGAAGCGCTGAACTCTTTAACAATCCCAATACCGAACGAGCTCGCCGACGACAGCAATTTAATCTAAAACAAACTCACACTAGACTTCCTGTTATTCGGAAAAATTTCTTCTGTAACATAGTTATTGATAGCAAAGCTTTAACCGAATTATCGTTGGATCACATCCAGGCGAAGTTATGTTTGAGTTTTTGATCATTTTGCTCCACTCATTGTTTGTGTTCTCTTATCAAGTTATTTTATTGACTTATAGGTTTTGTGATGAAGAGCATTTCTAAGACAAAGAACAGTTTAGAAAAGACTAGATAAATGTTGAGGCCTCTCTATATTATTGTTTTAAAAATGCATTGTGCGCGAATTTAAACGCTATATAAGAGACTTTTAATGGGACTAATCCCGCCCACATTCCCACCACTGTAACTCCTGTACACCAGGATCAACAGCAGTGACCCACGAACACACCGAGTTATGACACTCGGGAAGTCCCAGGAAGAAAATTAACTGTCTTGGAACCCGCAACGAAGTTAATCAGAAGAAAAACAGGAGGAGTTGGAAATGATAAATCCACTTCCCTCCTTAGCTAAGCGGGAGACAAAATGAAGTCAAAATAGGCAGACACCTTTTTCAAACCGGGAAGCACCACGGATAAAGTATTAAAGTATTAGGGGTCCTAAGTGAGCTATATTTGATTACTATAGTATGTATGGCAGAATCGCCTAAACGCACGGAAATTCACCGCAGTTGACACAAGATCCTCATAGTATACCGCCCCAGATGTCATTTGTAAGCTATTTAGCATTGTGTTACGTTCATTGTACCAAAGACTACACTCCCAGAGTACATGATGAGCCGACTGTTCACAGCTAATATCAGGTGTTGAGCATTGACACAATGGTGAATCGACTAATTTAAATGAGTGTAGTTTGCTCTTAAAGTTACCGTGGCCTGTAAGAAATTGAGCGACACAGTGATCCACCTCGAGCCATGTTCTTGACAACCGTTCGCGAACAGATGGAAAGAACTGGTAGAGGTGGCGCCCCTTAGATGATTCGTCCCATCGTTGTTGCCATTCATCCATTAGACCGTTATAGACATTGGACTGCTGTTGAAACAATCTTATGATTTTATCGCGGTCTCGTACGCCCAAAAAATCGCATTCCATGTTTTGTAATGTGGAATAGTACATGGCTGCACGTCTTTGCACCTCGAGATCGACCGGAAGGACACCCGCCAACACCGGTAAAGCCTCAGTACTAACCGTCCTATATGCTTTGCACAAGAAGATCAATGCAAGTCGTTGTCCTTGTAACAGTTTCCGACGGACAGCACCTACAGTCGCTCTATCGGCCCACACGGGAGCACCATAGCAAATAGAACCCAAATAAGTAGCTCCATATATAATCTTTAATGTATGAAATGAAAGACCCCATGTGGCAGTTGATATCCTCGTCAGAGCAAAGAAACTTTTTTTAGACTTTTCGTTAACTGTTCGAATATGTTCGATAAATGAAAAATTTCTTTCTAAAACTAATCCCAAATAACAAACCGAGGTTTTATTTTTTATGCTAACATTTTGAAATTTAATACACGGCGGTGATTTGAGGTTACCTTTCAGAAGTAGCTGGAAGGTTTTGTTTGGTGCAAAAGTCAAGCGATTACGTACGCCCCAAAGAGATACTAAGTTCAAACATCTATTAGCCAGACTCTCAAGCCCCGTTCTAGGGTCAGATTCTACCAGTAATAAACCGTCGTCCGCATACGCGTTTAGGGTACATCCGGGTGGTATAGGTATTGAGAGAAAATCGTCGAAGCCTATATTCCACAAGTATGGACCTAGCACCGAGCCCTGAGGGCACCCCATCGTAAGCGCCTTCGACACAGAATGATGCCCAAGTCTCAATTTAGTTGTACCTTGTGTGAAGTACGAGGAGATTAGGGAATAAATATTTTTAAAGCATCCTCTTGATTTTAACTTAAGCAATAGCATGGGCCACCACGCGTTGTCGAAGGCGCCAGATATATCTAAGAAGATACCTAAGACGTATTGAAACCTTGACTCGGTGACAGTTTTCCTTACAGATATGACCGCATCTGTTGTTGATTTTCCCAACGTAAATCCGAATTGTCTATCTTGAAATTTAACTCCACCCGGTAGAAGTCGAGGCACTACAAGACGTTCTAAAAGCTTTCCTAGCGATGGCAACAGTGTTATAGGCCGATACGACCCAGGATCGTCCGGCGGCCTATCGCCGCTTTTTGGTATTATACGAATATTACCGCACCGCCAAACACTAGGAAATACTCCTTCCGCAATGCAACGTTTAAAAACTGTTAAAATGGTGTCACCCGAGAGTTTGCAAGCTTCTTTTATCGTTTTATTTGATATTTTATCGTCGCCCGAAGCCTTGTTTAGTGGTAATGACCTAACAATACTAAGAAATTCGTCTGAAGATGGTAAGTCAGACATTGGAGACACTGGTGGTTCGATGGCCCACTGCCTAACTTGTCGGTGATAATCAGTGTCATCCTCCGGCCGATCGTCGGGCACAAGTGATTCTAAAAGATATTTTGCTGTTTCTTCTACTCCTGTAGTATAACTATTATGAATTTTGATGTTCTGTACGTATGCAAGGTCGATAGATCTATTTGCCTTAAATTCATGATACAAAGGTGACCACGGACCCTCTCTATCGAGTTTATCAACAAGTTTGCGTATTAAATTTCCCTTTGATTTCTCCACAGCTGCCCTGTAGTGAGACCTGGCAACTCTAAGAGCAATGAGAGCATTATTGTAAATTTCTCCTGTTACGTTACGCTTTTTAATGGCATTTAGTTTTTTACGAGCTTTTCGATAGATTCTACGTAATTCGACTAATTTATAGTTCCACCAATCACATCTACGAGTGTTAGTTATAGATCCGCGGCCGATACAAACATCAGCACAATATGTGAAAGTGTCTGATAATATGTTTGCGCTTTCCTCAGCTGATAGACAACTGCGAGTGAAGTCTTTGGCATGCACCGCAAAAAGTGAACCAAATAAAGCCCAATTTGCCCCTTCAGTTTTATATCTAAAATTGTATGGAGTTATTTGCGGATGTTGTGCAACCATTGGAATGAATTCGTACACGATTAAGCGGTGATTGATTCATTTCCGCAATAAAATCTTCAACCGCACAGCGCCGGGCCATGTCAGTTGAACGCAACTTGCCATACCATAAAGTAGAAGATGCATTGACATCAGCGCCAATGATAATTTTGTGTCCTACGAGGGACCGCAAAACGAAACGTAAATGATGTAGATGAGGATCAATAGGATATGAAAACTGAAAGTAACAGCTCACTACATAAACTTTACAGGTAGAGGATGAGATCTCAGCAACGGCGCAGTGTGACGTCATAAGGTTGCGCAAAGATGTTACTGTGAAATTAGAACTTGCAACATAAATCCCAGCCCGTGACCGGCTATCTAGTTGCACTACATATTTCCTCAAGTGAGCGCTCTGATATTGCTCCTGTACAAGGACAATGTCTAACTTTTGTTCAAAAACTAAACGATCTAATTCTGATGTGGCTATTTTATCATTATGAAGATTTAACTGGCCTATCGAGAAATTATCCATTTTATTAAAAAGGTACTACAACTACTACTGTATAAACTATTCAGTAATTAGTATTTAGGATTAGCTGCTCTAATTTAAGTTTATATGTGGAGCAGTCCTGTGATCCACATCGATGGTCACATGGTTTTTTAAACCGGCTGCATTGTGCGCATTTTGGTTTAAAATCTGGTGTGTCCCTATCCGGGCAAGCCCTTGTGTCGTGGCTGGCCGCGCAATTAGCACAGGTAGGAGTTTTAATTGTGCAAAACTTTTGAACATGACCGAATTGTTGACAGTTTAAGCAACGAACTACTTCTAAGTCGTCTACAAACCTATCTATATAAATATAAGAGACTGTCAAAGAATTTCAGTAAGGTTCATAAACATTTGTGGAACAGTCCATGTTTATTACTAAGCTACTTTTTTGAGAATAGCATTGCCCTGCGTTGTTATCCGCGGTTGTTGTTGTAAAGACACAATAACAACAGTAGCAGTAATAATCTTCCCAAGTTTAAGCTGTATAAATAACTAGCCGACCCACGCAACCTCGTTTGCGTCTCCTATTGCCCGTAGCGTGATAATTTTCCCCTGTTTTTGTAACATTCTTCATTGGTGCTCCGCTCCTGTAGGTTTAGCGTGATGATATATAGCCTATAGCCTTCCTCAATAAATGGGCTATCTAACACTGAAAGATTTTTTTAAATCGGACCAGTAGTTCCTGAGATCAGCATGTTCAAACAAACAAACATACAAACTCTTCAGCTTTATATATTAGTATAGATAACGAGTAGTGCATTCTTAACAAGTGATTAATTTAAAAGGTTTTTTTTTTAAAACAATCTTTTGTTACTTGATAAAAAAATAACTTAAAACCCTTTCATTGGTACCCATAATGGGTGGGTTGTTCAGACGTAGGTACAGTACAGTACGCCGCCATTTTGTTCGGCGGCCATTTAAGATTAATAATAATACCGATTATAATAAAATAAAGTAAAATAAAATAAAATATGCAATTGCATGTGAAACTAAATAATAGCTTGTTATAAAATGTTTCAAAGGCAACTCCAAAACCACTTAATTATAAGCCCTCGTTAGATGTCATGTATTCAATGTTTCTTTCAGGTGGTTTCAATGTGCCTTAGAACGACGTTTATTTTAAGACAACTTTATATAGCATCCAAGTATTCACCCACAAGGCCGTTATTTTTTAGAGTTCCGTACTTGCGATGACAAAATGAAAAGATTATAACCTCACTTATGTCTCCGATAAAATTTTCATAAGAAGGTTTTATCTGCCTACTTATTTTTTATACTAAAGAGAAATATTTTCAATGAAAGTTAAAGTGAACATTCTGGTTTTAAAGACCAGTAAATGGTAAAGCATTTATTAAATGTCTCTTTAAAGGGATCAATAATAAAATACTGTTTTAATATAGGTTTGCCATGCACCTGTAAGGTAGTAGAGCCACGATGATTTCAGCATGCACGAACGGATCGGCTAAACCGGGTCGGTACTACCCTCGCACAGAAGATTAACCTGAAATTACAGTATTTGTGCTGTCGAGTTTCATTAGTGAGTGCGAGACCGGATTCCTAATAATGCAGAAGCATCATTAGCTCGCCATGGTGTGGGTCGCGATGCTGTATTGTTGCATTGTCTGCATTCGCAATGAGTGGGGTAACCATCACTTTTAAATATATGCTTATGCTTTTCACCAGGCAGTCACTTCGGCAGGCCTTCACACAATAAAAACCTCTAATCACGAATTTAAGACAGACCTGTTTGGCTCGACCGGCGTGATCCCACGGCTTAACAGTTGTTAAGCGGTTTTGCCGTTCCCTTTCACTGAATGAGTAAAGTCCAAAAACCCCTTTCCTCTGTTTCTAGGGATAAAAATTCAAAAGGCGCTTGTATTTCAGTAGATGCAGATGCACGAGGGCGGCGCTAATCATTTACCATGAAGTGACTCGAATTCATTCCGTACAATTACGGTTACATCATTAATAAAGAATTTTAAAGTTTGTTAAATTTTATCCGGTACAGAACATTGTAACACGTTTATATCATCGGGCAATTTCCCATTCCCCCTAACAGTCAACCATTATCGTTAGAACTCGTACGATAGATATCGTTCGTGTATTGTCCACCAGGCTCTTCGATAACACGAGAGCTTTGTTGAACCTTTTTAACGAGCTATATCCGCCTTGCAACGATTCAAGGAAAAATTCTCCCCTGCGCGCCCTTATCTTTAGAAAATACGTTTATCCTTAAAAAATATTTGTAGTTTCTAAGTTACAGGTTTAGTTTTTTAATGTAATGAAGATTATTTTGTTTTGAATATAGAGATATAGAGATGTTATACATGTTATACTTTTTCATAATATTATTATTATTTCTTTTCTTATCTTTGCTGAGTTTATATTTCGATAACAATTTTAATACCAGCAAAAATATTACTCTTTAATAAGAACATTCTATGTAAAACTAATAATAGCAAAATAAAATTAAAACATATGTACTTGCATTACAAACGTGAACAATAAATAAAGAAAAATGTACTTCTAGCGTATCTGGGTAAACTAGTATAAGAGTGTCATTATGTGCTTCTTTGGCAGTAGATGTTTCGTCTTCTCTTGCAGTTGCCGTGCCTAACAGGGTCCATAATTGTTTCCTCTAATAAGTCGCTAACACCTTTATGTACATTATGGAGTGCAATAAACAATAAATAAATAAATAACAGTAATAATAGAAATGAGCAGATTTATGACGCCTTTTGTATTTCTTGATGAGATACTAATTCAGTAAAACGATAAAAAATTGATTGTAGATGAAAATACTTTTATCTTAGACAATAGGAATGGAAATTCACGATTATTAGAGTTTAAAAATTATCTAAATGGTAATGATGATCAAAATGATGACAATTCTCATATCATCTTCATCTTGTCACTTTTCATTATGACTAAACCTTGATTGGGTCACACAGTAGCATGGTTGTAAGCTTTATAGTTTTATAAGCATTCGTACAATAACTGCAATGCCTTAATATCGTAATAATTCCAATTCATAAGAACAATATTTGTTTATGCCATCGGACAATGGCTTATCACTAGCAGACAACCATTGTCCAACCACTTTGAATTAACAATAACAACTAGTTCAATCTTCGAATTCAGTTTGTCCTCATAAATACATTTTGAGTGTAAATTTTAAATTTAGAATTTACCTATTGCACTTCATTTACGATAATACTAGATAGAATGAAAGTGTAGGTTGAAAGTGTACAAAGTAAAATCACTTCATCATCATCATCACTTCAGCCCACTGATGTCCACTGCTGGACATAAGCCTCCTTCATGGGGCGCCATTTCTCTCGGTCCTCTGCCTTCCGCATCCAGCTGCTACCGGCTATCCTTTTCAGGTCATCGGTCCAGCGAGCTGGAGGGCGTCCCACACTTCGCTTGCCAGTCCGTGGTCTCCACTCTAAGACTCGTCTGCTCCATCGGCTATCGGTCCTTCGACAGACATGACCGGCCCACTGCCACTTCAGTTTACAGATTCTGCGAGCTATGTCGATTACTTTGGTTCTCTTCCGGATATCCTCATTTCGGATTCGATCCTTCAGAGAAACCCCAAGCATAGCTCGCTCCATCGCACGCTGAGCGACTTTAAACTTGTGGACCAGTCCTGCTGTGGGTGTCCACGTCTCGGCAGCGTAGATCATAACGGGCAGGACGCACTGGTCGAAGATTTTCGTCTTCAGACTCTGCGGTATAGGCGACGAAAAATCACTTGTTCAAAGTTAATTCGTTGATTTCGTCGCCATCTGTCTCAGAGATCAAGCTATAGTTTAAAAACTGTAATTGTTACTAACATCTCTTTATTTTATGTATGGCCCTGCCAAAATGACTTTTCTCTGCCTGATGGAAAGCGTAGGCAGAATTCAAGAGTGGTGCTCACCATACTCATTACATATGTAGACCCAAATATGGTGACCCACACTATAGCGGCCACTATAGTGATGCTTCTGCATCATTGAGCCTCCGGTCTCGCACTCACCAACGAAACACGACAGCACGAACGCTACGTTAATTTTACGTTGACCTTTCAAAGTGAACCCCATGGTTGGCTTAGAGTATTGTGTTTTAGTTTTAGACTTTATAGTAATGATTCCATTGCCTTAATATCGTAATACGCTTTAAGCAATATACAAAAATAATGTTACGTTTCATTTTGAAAACCTTGCAGAGTATAATTTTCTCAATTGCCAGTCGTAATCATGTTTTGAGCTAATATATGTTTCGTTATGCCTCCACAAATACTGCGGCTAAAGTGAACGATTCGAAGAAAATGCGATTTCTAAGTGGAATGAATTGTGAATTGAGGCTCGAAAAGTAGAAATCATTTCGTTATTTCATACAATAATAGGGACGTTTTTATTATACTGGATGAAGAAAGACACTCGTTCTCTGTAATTACATACAGTCTCTTTGTAGTTAGGCCTTTTTTAATTAAATGTAGATAAGAGCATAGTAATGTGGGTTACTCTGTAGCATTTGTTTTTCTAAATGCTATTAAAATATAGTTATATCAAGAAAAAAAGTGAGCACAGCGCCCTCACTGCGTGTTACACTCTTGCTATTGGTTCGACCGGCCGAACAGTTCATCCAAGCGGCACCAGAGGGCGTTATTCTGCACTGCGTCATACAGTCACTGTTGACAGTTGCATCTTGCAAAATTTAAGAATAACCTTGTTTCAGTATTAATTGATATGCAATTGTTCACTTCGCGAAATAGTGCCCTTGCATTAGAATATATCGGAGTGAGTGGTGCTCATGTTTAGCTGAAAAAGTGGTGGGATGTTCTCGAACATTCGTTTCCAAGTCTTTATAAACGAGGATTTTGTGGATGACTGGTTCACTGTCTTCAGTTCTCTGCCTATTGTGATTATCCTTCATAAGCCTCGTGATTGTTGTTCGCTGTGTATAGTGAAACGCTGCTGTAATCTTCAATTCCCCGTCTGAGGTAAAAAATCAAATATAACCTATAAATTAATCTTAACCATGTCTTTTTTTTTCTTTGAATGTGTGTCTAGGAGATGTATTTTCTGTGTAGGGTTCATGGTTCCGGACAGAACCAAAAGATTACGGAGCACACATCCTGGTTGTGAGGTTAAATCCTGGCAGGGATATGGTCTGAGGCAGCCCGCAGCTCACCACCTAGCTCGCTTACGTGTCCAAAGGATTCCTCCCTAGGACCTATATATTAGAAAGTATATACTTTATTTTTTTAACACCCACATAAGGTGTTATAATTTTAGCTGATCTTAAGATCATCATTAGAAGCCCGAGTAGACCCTCGCCTGAGGTCTAAGAGGGGTTGGGAGTTCGTCTGGGTGTCTGCAGTGCAGCAACACCGAAGAGAGGTTTTTTTACTGTAGAACTATATATATTTTTTAAGCCAGTGACAACCCTCATATGTATTTGTTATAATCTTGTTACCTGTATTTTTATTTTTTATTTTTGTTAATATATGAATGCATCACTGAGGAGTATTCGTTTCATCTGAAGATCACCCTGGTATCCCAAACACACACCCACACATATTATCTTTTTTAACTTTTATTTATTTATCTTTGTCTAAATTTATTTATTTTTATTTAACACATTTCTTTACGGCGCCCGGAGATTCTCATGGTCTACGGTTGGCTAGTCGGTGAGGTGACTTCCTGACAGGTTCAGGGGTTACAAATTGGCGACCAGCGTTAGGCTACTTTTAGAACCTTTGTGTGTGTGTGTTGTGTGGGTGTTCCTAGGCTCACTCTGGAGGAAACGTCTACCCTCCGTCCGAGACTTCCCAGGACGTTAATTGGTTGTGCGGGTGCAGTACGCATGTAATAATCTCTCATTGCTTTTTTCAGCCTATACCTCCATCTCAACGGTGTGGAAAAGCTTTGAGCTAAATTCTAAATTGAAACAAAATTAAAACTGCACACATTTTGGTAAGTTTTGGATTCCTATTAGAAACTTTTTTTTCTTTTCTTTTTTATTTTTTTTTCTTTTTTCTAGTGGTCAGTCCCTATGGGATCTGCATTATTATAGTGATGCATACATAGCATTTCATTTATATAGGTGCATTTGAAAAGTGTACTTTTAATTTTATGATTATACCTTCGAACAAAAGAAGTGTATATCTTTTTTTTCTCTTTAAGCTACATCAAGCCAAATAGTGGGTTTGCTTGTTGTAATAAAAAGGATATATTGTTTTTTCCTTTTATCTAGTTTTATAAAGAAGCTTTTGTTAACTTAGTTGTGTTAATTTAATTTCATGTGGGTCTTACCCTACTTTTAAATTTGTGTAAGGAATACTTTTACAAATATAAAATTTTAACACTTTACTGTTTGGGAAGCAGGAATTGATTGTTAACAATTCATAAAGTGTCTATAACTAGATTAATTATTGTATTCTTGTTGGTGAATTATCAATTTGAAGATTTTTAAAGGTGATCAAAAAATTTTCTTGGTACCTCACAAACATAATTTAATTGTTTTAAATAATTTTAAAATTTACTTTCATCTCAGTTAACAGTGTAGTTAACTGAGTTAACTGAATATTACTGTATATTTAGTTTTTTTTTACAGACTAAGACAGTTTTTTAGATTGTATTTGTTAACTCTCTTTAAGCACTAAGGATATTTTAGTGCCTTATATTATATTTTTTCTTTTCACTTGCTGTAAAATTTAAAGTTAATCTTGTCCATTTACACCATGGCTCAACTGGTTAAATGTATTAATTACCTTAAAAAGGATGAACTTATTAACGAATTGACTGCTATGGGCATTTCAGCTAATCCTGAAGACACGGTGGTTAGTTTGAGGGGTGAGCTGCGAACTGCCTTACGGCTTCTCCGGCGTGGCAGCATTAAGGCCAGCGCTTTAGTTACTGCTTCTGCGGCTTCAGAACTGTCTCTCTGCGAGCCCAAGGTTATTGAATTGGAAGGAGCCATTTCTTCAGGTGATTTCTTTTCTAATATGACCGTGCGTAATAAGATTGCCTTGAGGGCTAATTATCTTCTCGATAGGTTAGCAAGGTGTGGTTTGGACTGCTCAGAACTAGTAGGGATCCGTAACCGGTTAGTTAAAATTTTATCTTTAACTGAAACAGAAAATGACTCTGACTCAGATGGTTCAGAGGGAGATAAAGGTCCTGTAGCGGACCAAATCAATTATACCTCACCTGTGCCAAGGAGGGACCGTTCGACGCGACTTAACGCAATAGCTGCCGATTCCATACCGACAATGGTAATAAGGGATAAACCCATTAATCTCAATTCTTTTAATTTAAAATTTGATGGATCTACCTGTGTACGTGTTTTCATCGAAAGACTTGAGGAGCTCAGGTGTGCTCGGGAAGTCACTAAGGACAAAATCCTCACGGCTTTCTCCGACCTTTTGGAGGGTCCAGCCCTATCTTGGTTCCGTGCCAACAGGGTGGACCTTACCTCTTATGAGGCTGTGTTGGAAGAGCTGAGGGAGAACTTCGACCTTCCCGACTATGATTATCGTCTCCGAAATGAAATCAGGCAGCGTACACAGGCTCGATCAGAAACATTGGGCAATTACATCTCTACGATGCAGGCCATGTTCTCTAGACTCTCATGCAAGATGCCCAGTGAGGAACAACTGGACATTCTGATGCATAACATAAGGCCTGACTACATGAAGGAATTAGCTCTTCATGACGTCAAGTCCATCACCGACCTGAAGCGATTGGGGAAGCGCCTAGAACTTGCTCGTGCAAGGGCTGAGGCATTCCATGAGCCAGCATTTGAGAAATGCAGTATCACTGTGGATCTACACCACCAAAAATTTAAACCTAAATCTCAATATAAAACTCACCAACAGGTCTCTGCAGTGACTCGTCCATCATCCTCGAGCGAGCACAATTGCTTTCGCTGTGGTGAGGGCGGTCATGCTACTCCCAGCTGCAAAAAGTCGAGAGAGGTGGTGTGTTTCCGGTGTGGTCAGAAAGGAGTCAGAGCACCGGAATGTTCCCAGTGTTTTGTCAAGCCAAAAAAACGGGTAAGTCAGGGCCATGTTGAGAGCTTACCCATCAGTTCAGTGCATTCTACTCTGTCTGATGTCTCCTCTGATAGGGTCCTGTTTAATAAACGGGATAATGATATTAGACCGTATTTAGTAGTTAAGATCATGAACTTAAATGTTCTAGGTCTACTTGATACGGGTGCGGCCTGCTCTATCTTAGGTAAGGGTGCGCACCACAAATTTTTTGAATTAGGGTTTGTACTTGAAAACATCAGCCCCAATTTTAGTTTAACTACAGCAGACGGCACATCTCTGTCTTGTCTAGGCTGTATTTCTCTTCCTATAGTATATAACTCTGCTGTCAGAGTTATTAAGTTTTATGTTGTCCCGGAAATCACCACTCCTATGATATTTGGTGTTGACTTCTGGCAACGATTTCATATAGGGGATAGATTGATATCTCGAAATATCAATCTCTCTAATTTTGATGAGTGTAATCCTGTTGAGTCACTGGCTCTCAACCGTGGTTTGAAGGATTACGATAATTTGACCGCTGATCAGAAGCGGATTATAAATAGCATTATTGAGAAGTTCAATAACATCAACTCTGACAAGGTAGGTTTAAGACGTACATCCCTGGTGCATCATGTCATTGATACGGTTGACGCAATAGACACCAGTGTCTCCAAGGATTCTTGGTACCTTCACACTCTAAAAAGTGTGAAGAATAACCCCAGTAACTTCCCTAGCTTCGACCTACGCAACGATGCTTTGTATAGGTTGTCAAAAGGCAAGTACACATTAACATCACAGTTTAGCTGGAAGCTGGTGGTGCCACAGAAGGACAGGCTGTCCCTGCTCTCAAAGTACCATGACCACGTCACGAGTGCCCATGGAGGTGTTCGGAAAACCCACAAACGCTTGGCCCTCAACTACTACTGGCCCAAGATGTATGAGAGCGTTAAGGAATATGTGGGCAAGTGTGAAACTTGTAAGCAGGACAAACCAGTAAACACTGCTCGTCCTGGCCTAATGGGTAACCCAAAACGTGTGTCGAAACCTTCGATCCTAATGTCTTCCCATACTAACTCTGTCTCCATTGACAGTCCCGTGTCCTGTGGCGAGAGGTTGAAGGAACGTCGTCGTGTATACGATCAGGTGAGCAAACATTCGAATGTTTCTCACCAGCGTAACGAGAAGTACTACAACCTCAGAAAAAGGCATGTGGAGTTAAAGGTGGGACAGTTTGTCTATATGAGAACCCATTATCTTGCCAACAAGGACAAGAATTTCACTTCCAAGTTGGCCCCTCAATCTTTAAAGTGCATAGTCACCGCAAAGCGCTCACCGCTGGTCTATGAACTTTCAGATTTGGATGGTAAGAATTTGGGGACATACCATATAAAAGACATTCTAAAATACAGTGAAGAGGAACCATCTTCTGTTCCTTCTCCCCACTGTATCTCTTCTATATTTAAGTCGTTCATACGAACGTAAACTAATACTTTTTGTGTTGAACGATAATTAATGACACACACCTCTCCACACTGTGCAATTCACCTATGTGACAGGCATACAGTGATGTAGGGCGTGGAGTCAAAGTATGGTTATCTTGTAGTAGTCTTTTCACTATCAACATAGTGACCTATGTTATATTTTTTAGTTCAGTTTTTGTTTTCTTCCAGAGTGGACTATATTTTTTGCTCTGTGCTAGGTATTCCCTTCGTGCACAACTCAGGGAATTCTGTGAGGAAGGGGGTGGTGTAGCATTTGTTTTTCTAAATGCTATTAAAATATAGTTATATCAAGAAAAAAAGTGAGCACAGCGCCCTCACTGCGTGTTACACTCTTGCTATTGGTTCGACCGGCCGAACAGTTCATCCAAGCGGCACCAGAGGGCGTTATTCTGCACTGCGTCATACAGTCACTGTTGACAGTTGCATCTTGCAAAATTTAAGAATAACCTTGTTTCAGTATTAATTGATATGCAATTGTTCACTTCGCGAAATAGTGCCCTTGCATTAGAATATATCGGAGTGAGTGGTGCTCATGTTTAGCTGAAAAAGTGGTGGGATGTTCTCGAACATTCGTTTCCAAGTCTTTATAAACGAGGATTTTGTGGATGACTGGTTCACTGTCTTCAGTTCTCTGCCTATTGTGATTATCCTTCATAAGCCTCGTGATTGTTGTTCGCTGTGTATAGTGAAACGCTGCTGTAATCTTCAATTCCCCGTCTGAGGTAAAAAATCAAATATAACCTATAAATTAATCTTAACCATGTCTTTTTTTTTCTTTGAATGTGTGTCTAGGAGATGTATTTTCTGTGTAGGGTTCATGGTTCCGGACAGAACCAAAAGATTACGGAGCACACATCCTGGTTGTGAGGTTAAATCCTGGCAGGGATATGGTCTGAGGCAGCCCGCAGCTCACCACCTAGCTCGCTTACGTGTCCAAAGGATTCCTCCCTAGGACCTATATATTAGAAAGTATATACTTTATTTTTTTAACACCCACATAAGGTGTTATAATTTTAGCTGATCTTAAGATCATCATTAGAAGCCCGAGTAGACCCTCGCCTGAGGTCTAAGAGGGGTTGGGAGTTCGTCTGGGTGTCTGCAGTGCAGCAACACCGAAGAGAGGTTTTTTTACTGTAGAACTATATATATTTTTTAAGCCAGTGACAACCCTCATATGTATTTGTTATAATCTTGTTACCTGTATTTTTATTTTTTATTTTTGTTAATATATGAATGCATCACTGAGGAGTATTCGTTTCATCTGAAGAGCACCCTGGTATCCCAAACACACACCCACACATATTATCTTTTTTAACTTTTATTTATTTATCTTTGTCTAAATTTATTTATTTTTATTTAACACATTTCTTTACGGCGCCCGGAGATTCTCATGGTCTACGGTTGGCTAGTCGGTGAGGTGACTTCCTGACAGGTTCAGGGGTTACAACTCTTATCTTTAGGTCCTTTATAATTGTGACTAACTAAATACTGTGTGTTTTAAACAGGTTAATGTCTTTAGTACTACAAGGGGTCTGAACCCACACACGTATACGCACACACACACAATGATATTGTATAGTAAACCTAGATTGTGTCTATAATTTTGTACGCGTGGAATAACGATAAGTAGATAACGGTTTATTTGTGTATGAAAGGAATCTGTATCATATTAACTCGAGAATCAAACCCAACACTTCTTTATCGGCAGTTACATATGCAGTTATATATGTTACATATGCCTTATTGATCTAGATCAATAAGGCATTCAACAACAAAGAAAAACACAAAGCAGTTATGAAGACTGCCAATAGAAGTGAAAACTAAAGTGCAGAATGGCGCTAAAGAAGTTTTTTTCACTTCAACAATGCTTATTGTGATGTTATATACATACAGGTTAATGCTTTAAACTATGAAAAACATATTACGAGTCATTTCATATTAGACAGTCAAACCATCAGCTGTCACCATGCACAGTTGCGCAAGCGCCCTGCCCTGTCTTATGGTGTCTTACGGTCACGTGTCCTGACGCGATGTAATCTGTCGCGAGTTTAACATTTTTGACCCACCCACAATAAATTTTACTAAAGTGCACAACGCCACTAAAGAAGCCAAATATACATAGATATACCTCCGTGCGTTTTAAGTAATAAAACGGACGGAGGTATATCTATGTATATACATACGCATAGCTCATTGGAAGTGGGGTGACGATGACGCGAGCTTCACGCTTTTTGTTCACACGAAAAGTACACACACACAATAATAAATACACAGTATACATATTTTAGTTTATGGAAAGCGTTCGGTGACAATGACGTGAGTTCCATGATTTTTGTTTATCCAACACGTGTACAACGCGCCTAAATAAGTTTTCAAAAAATCGGAGACGCTACGGTCTCGTCCCACGGTATTATAAAGATCCATATATCAATCTTCTCAGTTGATTGGAGAACGTACTCGGAGTTAAACGTTACACCGGCTTATAATTCATCTGCCCCGTTTGACGGGTGGCTTGACAGAATATTTTAGGCATATCAAGAGATTATCGTGGTAATAAATTTGTAGCAATTTTGGTGGATGTGAATTTTATTCATTTACGTTACATGTTTTATGTTGAAATACAAAATGATGCCTGACGTTTATGTAATAAAAATAGTTTTGATGAACAAGATTGATATATCAATGATATATATTTACTTTAGATGCTTTACTTCACTCTTATCGTGGGAGAGCTATGTTTATCCTAGGAAAACTATGTTGTGTATAGGCTGGCTCAACGGAATATAGTGAGGTTACAAGATCTTTACAGGTCTTGAAAGAACAAGGATGAAAATTTGCATTAGACTCGTAGCGTGACATTACTACAAATGCTACGTTGACGCTTAAAGCTCGTAGCATTTCTTACCAAGTTGCTAATAAAAAAAAAACAATTAAGTTATTAAAACATAAATTAAAAACTATACAGAAGTTTTATTAACTTTTGTTATAACATTAGTGTTTAGTCGAGGTTTTGAAATATCTAGCGAGGTAGTAGAGCCATGATTTCAGATTCCAGAATTAACGAGCCGGCTCGACGGTTGCGGTACTACCTTCTGAAGACCATCATGTCATGTTTCGTTGATGATTGCGTGGCCGGACGCCGAATAATTCAGAAGCATACCAATAGGCCACCATAGTGAGGGGCGCGATGCTCCATTGTTGCATTGTCTGCATTCGCAATGAGTATGATGACTACTAGTTTTAAAAAAAATACCTGGTTTGTGGTACCTGTAATTTTAACCAATAATAAGTAGAGACATTAAACCTAAACTATAAACTCAGAATAGTTTTAAAACTATAATATTCTGTAAAAATAATGTGTAAAGAAGAAATTAGTTAATCACAGTTCTCACACGTGGAAACCTGATCAGGTATTTAATTTACCGTGTGTACATAAACCTTAAAAACTTTACAATTCCTTGAACTGTAGGTGTGTGAAAACACCTCTTATATTACGTAAGCTCAAGAAAAGTAAAACTGAAACTTCATTCCACGTTCGCTTCCTCACTCTCTTAGCGGATATTGGGAACCACACCTGTGTGATACCGGAAGCTGCTCGCTTGAATTTAGAACAAAGGAAAGTTGCCGCCATTTGCCCCGGAAGCTAGAAGTTTTCTAGTTACAAGCACCATATTTTGTTTTGAATTCAGTTTAATAGTTGGTTGCAATAATTAGCGTAGATGAGTGTATCTTAAATAAATACCGATGTTTCCTTGTTTAAAATGAGAATTACAAAACATGTTATCAAATTTTAATCAAATAAACTATTAAATATATTGATCAATTGAGTAGTCTAAAACAGTGACGTCACAAGTTTGTATTTAGCACTATTGGCGGCCTGACGTGTTAAGGCTATTGAGAAATTGTGAACCACCTTCTTTATAAAACGGGAATGTTTGTTGATTTATCTGAACAAAAATCAATTTTATACTTCTTTTATACACTGTACTCTTAAGTACTGCTGAAAATGAATATTTGGGACATCTAACACACAACGCCATCTAATCCCAAACAAAGCAGAGTGTTTTGGGTAGCCAACTGATAGAAATATATATATAGTTTTTTGTGTATTACATACACATTTTACATAGAAAACAACACAAACAAAAAAACAACTACTTGTTCTAAAACTACTACTACAACTACAAAAGAAATACTTGCAGATCATACAAAGATTTGGTCTGACACGAGAATCGAACCCGAGACCTCAAGAACAGCAGTCGCAAACTTTACCACTGCGCCACCGAAGCAATCGATGGTTACTTGTTTATTAATGACTAGCTGTTGCCCCCGGCTCCGCCCGAGTGTAAGTCAGTTATCGCGGTAAGTAGTAGCCAATATGTTATTCTGATCTATAAGCTTTAATACTGTAAAGTTTCATCCAAATTCGTTGAGTAGTTTTTGCGTGAAAGAGTAACAAACACTCACACCCACACATCCTTAAAAACTTTCGCATTTATAATATTAGTAAGATGTTTATACCATCAAAAAGGCTTGTCACTAAAATATTTTTATGTGTGTTACCAACTTGGTAGATAAGAAGTTTAAAACATTCCCGTTGAAATAAACCAGGTTTGTTTTTTATAATTTACCTGCCAAAGTGACTCTGCTCAGCCTGATGGTAAGCTCAAGCAAAATCCAACAGTGGGGCTACCATACTCACTGCGAAAGCATACAATGCAGTATGGCGTCCCGCACTATGGCGACTTAGATTTGGATAAATAGATCTCCAATAACAAAAATAAAACCGACTTCAAGGTTTAACTCGATTTCTCTTGGATGCCATCATCAGATCTTAGTGTCCTTGTCATGGTACCACCGCTGGGATATCTCCTTTCCATTAAAAAAAGAATCATCAAAATAGGTTCATAAACGACGAAGTTATCCGCGAACAAATATAAAAAAAAAAAAACAAAAAATCTATATGGTCCAACTGAGAAACCTCCTACTTTTTTTGAAGTCGGTTAAAAAACACCAACGCTATTAAGAAAACATCCAACGAAATTACTTCTATTCCTATAAAAGACACAAACACAATGTCATTACTACCCCACACTCGAAACATTAAACATATATGATGGGAAAACAGGTTCTAAATGATATTAGTATTCCCACTTATTATTCTAAGAACATCAATTGTGTCTGCTTACAAATAAAACAGGTGTGATGTGTGAGTGTTATTTTACATTCAACAGCTTCTTTATTGAATCAAGTATTGTGGGCGAGGTACAAACACAATAAAGAGACTGATTGAAAATTTATAAAAAAATATCTGATAAAACTGGTCGTTGTTATTTTTAACCGACTTCAAAAAAAGGAATAGGTTTCTCAATTCGACCGTAAATTATATATATATATATACTAGCTGCCCCGGCAAACGTCGTTTTGCCATAATTTTTTTTTAAGGATGGGTCACCCTTACCATTTAGGGGGATGAAAAATAGATGTTGGCCGATTCTCAGACCTACTCAATATGCTCACAAAATTTCATGAGAATCGGTCAAGCCGTTTCGAAGGAGTATGGGAACGAAAACTGTGACACGAGAATCTTTATATATATATAATTCTTCTGTGAGTGTGTCTATAAATAATAATAATAAATATTTTGGACATCTAACACACAACGCCATCTAGTCCCAAGCTAAGCAGAGCTTGTGTTATGGGTACTAGGCAACTGATACTAATACATATATACTTTTTTTTTGTAAATACATACATGCTATACATAGAAAACACCCAAACTCCGAAACAAATATTTGTAGATCACACAAACATTTGGTTCGACCCGGGAATCGAACCCGAGACCTCATGATCAGCAGTCGCACACGCCAACCGCTAGACCAACGAGGCAGT
The DNA here is from genome assembly GCA_905220595.1 of Spilosoma lubricipeda. Lineage (NCBI taxonomy): Eukaryota > Metazoa > Arthropoda > Insecta > Lepidoptera > Erebidae > Spilosoma > Spilosoma lubricipeda. The sequence continues at coordinate 3,972,005 of HG992296.1, forward strand.
CAATGTCACTGAACTATTCTCAAACGACTGGACCGATTTTGATGAAATTTTTTGTGTGTGTTCAAGGGGATCTGGGAATGGTTTAGATTCACAATTTTGTCCGCTGGACAATGTTTTTTTAATTAATTTTTAATTTATTAGTAGTTATGGCAAAACGAGGTTTGCGCTGACAGCTAGTTTTATATATAAGATACATAGAATTTATGTGTGTTTATATATATATAACTTCGTCGTTTATAAACCGATTTTGAAATTGAATACGTATCTATAGACTTTTAGTTGTATACTGTCAAGTTTTTGAGGTGTATTCGAAAGGGTATGCTTCCGAAGTGGGCCCCATTACCAACATATCAGGATCTGATGATGGGATCCCTGGGAAATGGAGAGAATCCCTCATTTTCTTATGCACGTACTATAAATTATATGAAATAGTTCAACTTACTGATAACCTACGATTGCTTGCACTAAAAATGTAAAAATGAAAACTTAAAGATAAACCGACTTCCAAAAATCATCCAACGAAAACTCCCTGCCAAAAAACACTAAAAAGCTTAAAATAAACTGGCTCTTCATAAATTGCTATGCCAATTCTTATCTATACCTAATTCTTTGTTCATTTAAATAGTAGTATTATTATGTGTGCTGGGTACCTAAAACCTGTTTGAAGTCGGCGCCAAGGCAAAATGTAATAGTAGGTACCACACTCGCTATATTTTGATACGACCATCAACGACGTTAGCCCGCGCGTGTCTGCCCGCTTGGATTGTTTTGTGCTATACGAGGAGTAACTATCCGGCAGCGGCGAGTGCGGTAAAAAAAAGGTGTTAACTTTTTCAGTTTATTACGATTTAATTTATTAATACTGTTTAATCCGTCCACCAGTGCTACGTTCCTCGGCGTGCAATGAAACCCTTGCGAAGGCTGGAGGCTTACATGGCCCATAGACATAAGCTAACTACTCGTAGACCGATCACTGGTGAACGAAGGTCAACTAGAGGTGTTTAGCCTCCTTTGTTCTATTATTCTAATAAATTTCTGTTGACTCAACCTTGTGGTAGTTAATATTTCTTCCGTCTTCGCTGTGGATAGAGGTACCTCTGTTGAATCTAGCTTCACCTCATAAGGATTCTGAGTTACAATTCCTACTTACGGCTCCGGACATATTCGATGTTTCTATAGAGAGTTCTATGTCCCGTAACATTTACACTTTCATCTTGTTTTTATAGGCACAGACACTCGGCAATCACCGAAGCTAGCGCGGGAGGATTCAACAATCCTTAGGCCCTGCTCTCCTTAACCGAAAAAGGACACGTCCGCACGTGTTAATTTATCCAAAGGTAGTCCTTCTCGAGACTTCGATCTACTTAGCGAGTCATTATGACCTTACCTAAAATGTCACTTTGACATGACCTAGTGTTGCCATTACAAATTACATTTTATACTACATATACCACGATCGATTTCGAACAAATACAGTATTCATTGTCTAGCAAAGTTTAAGTTTATTGATAAGCTAAGTGCTCAATTTTGTTCATATTTAACGTGTTAATTTACTACCAAAGTTTTGAGTCTAAGCTTCATCTTAAAATTATTAAATAACTGGCGTTAATTACCTAGTAAGTAAGTTCTTTGAAAAACAAAGCCAAGACCCGACACCGTTGTGCTTTCTATTAGAATAACATAAATTGTATCCAACATTTTTTATCAGATTATAATGGTACATCTTATATAAATCACGACTAAACGTATAATAATTAACTTGCTATTTTAAATAAATTAATATTCAGAAACCAATACTATAAGTACTAATAAACATCCAGCATCATTACACGTTTACTTCAAAAACCTCTGAATTATACAAACATTATAAAACCCGTTATTTCGCCTGTCCCAAATGACAATGTAATATTTTATCCCAACAGCCCATATTTATCCAACCCTTCAGCTGCATAATTATCCACTTGTGTGCCACAAGCCCGCGGAACAATGACACGGAAAATGCTTTTTGTTCCTCCCTCGTTTGTTCCGTTGTTCCATCGTGAAGTTGGAATTGTGGTTGTTTTGTTTGTAAATAATATGATATTGCTTTTGAATGATTTTTATGACAAGATAAAGAACCTTTTTTTAAGTAAAAAATATATGCAGTCTCTGTAGATTAACTGACTTTTATGCTTACTAGCGGTCGCCCAGTGTTCGAAATTCAATCTTATTTCCTTTTTTTAATTACTTAGGCTTCCTGCACTTCTTCTCCGTATCTTCTGCATAATACCTTTAAATAAGCAATTCTTGTATTTTTATGTAATAGTGGGCAAACGAGCATACGTATCACCTGATGGTAAACGATTACCGCCGCCCATGGACACCCGCAACACCAGAGGCGTCACAAGTGCTGGCGTTTGGGGGATGGGGAGGGGGATGGGGGAGTGGTATGGTCTCCGGTATCCTCATTCACTTAGTGAAACACAGCGTAACCGCTGTTTCACACCGGTTTTCTGCGAGGCCGTGGTATCACTCCGGTCGAGCCGGCCCATTCATGCCGAAACGAGACTCTTCCAAAAAATATACATTTATATTCGCATATAACGATTTTCGGAAACCACCTGCCAGCCTGTGACTATGGCCAGTGCAACCTGATCGAAACGTCAGGCAAATCAGAGGTATAAATAAATAAATAAATAAATAGGACATCTATCACACAACGCCATCTAGTCCCAAGCTAAGCAGAGCTTGTGTTATGGGTACTAGACAACTGATACAAATACATATATATATATTTTTTTGTAAATACATAAATATGATATATAGAAAACACCCAAACTCCGAAACAAACATTTGTAGATCATACAAACATTTGATCCGACCCTGGAATCGAACCCGAGACCTCATGATCAGCAGTCGCACACGCCAACCGCGAGACCAACGAGGCTGTCAAATGTAATATCTTTTAATAAGTGATCACGTTAATTTCCGTAAAAATAATTGTTAATACATTCCAAGGATTATGTCAAACTATGCAAAAAGTTTCACATTCTCCCACTTATAGATAGATGTAAAATAGCGGACTTTACATTTCTCCTCCAAATTTTGAACCACAACATTGACTTTCCTTTTTTATTGTGCCATCTAAATCACTCCGCTTTAGCCCCCGTTTTCACATTCCAGTAGCTAAAACAAATTATTATAGACAGAACAGCTACTTAGTACGCGCAAGCAGACATTTTAATTAATTATGTAAATTGCATAATATTTTTCTTTTTGATATGTATAAACTGTGTGTGTGTGTGTAAACAGCATAATGTGTATCCTCGGCAATAAGACGTCTAAGCCTTAGTTTTTTTAGCAGACATAGTGTTGCCCAAATTTGCGTTGAAGCAATTATATATTTATACCTTATTTGGTGCTTACGTATTTTATGAGATTTTTCTTTTTGTTTTATGTTCGGTTTATGTTTTGTTTCTCAATATTTTATATTAGGGCTCCCACACATAACTACGATGCGATGCGATGCGACGCCGCATCGTAAGAACTTGCAATGCGAATTGCTACGATACGAAATCGTGCGGTAAAGCTTCTCTTCTCAGATCCTGCAATTTATATATAAAATAAAGTTACCTAGTTAGGTAACTTTACAATACATATGTATAAAATAAACATTGCGAATTCGCATTCGGATGCGTTGCGAATTCGCAGTTTTGTGTGAGCGCCCCTAGTATATAACTAGAAGTGAAAACTAGTTATTTGCTCTGTGATGACTAATCTGCTTTGTTTTACTAATATATCTAGTAGTAAGTTTTCCGTGAATACATAAATAATGAATTATTTTTTGTTGTCAATTGCAACCTGCAAATTGGTCAAAAATATATTTAGTTCTCGATCTACAGAAATCAAACTCCATGCTAATATTATAAATTTGAAATTTACTATGTCTGTCTGTCTCTCATGATTTCACGGCTAAACCTTTACACTGATTTTAATAAAATTCGGTATGGAGATACTTTGTTTCGTAAGAAAGAAACATAATCTACTTTTTACCGCGATGACCGAGATAAACGCGGGTGGAGTCGCAGGTAAATGCTAGTTAAAAATATATTGTAATGGAACTTTGATGCTCTAATTTTATAAAGAAGGATTAAAGAATGGTGGATTGATATTTCGATACCTACCTTATTTATATTATTACGAGAACATAGAACTATTTTCGAGGCAAATATGAATGTTTCGAAGGCGCAAATGTAGCATTTGTAAATGCTTGCTTGAGATCTTATATGTTTAATATTTATGTACTAATAAAAAAAGTATATGTGTATTAGTATCAGTTGTCTAGTACTCATATTACAAGCTCTGCTTAGTTTGGGGCTAGATGGCGTTGCATTGTAGATTTAGTTACGGATACATTTTTCAATAGCTATGTATAACTATCAGATAATAACTTTTATTTTATTCTTAGATCTTTTACTTCATAAAATGGTTTTCGTCGAAGGTTTTTGAATCGCAAACGATATGATTCTCTTCTATATTATATTTTTTTTCATTTTAAGAAGAATAGACTAGACATTTCTTGGTTTAATATTTCAAATATTGTTTTAAACTAACGCGACTCTTACGTTAAGTTTTTGTAATAAATTAATCGTGAATAAGTCCCGCTGACAAACTTACCCTAAAATGCGATTTTTTGGGCGTACGAGACCGCGATAAAATCATAAGATTGTTTCAACAGCAGTCCAATGTCTATAACGATCTAATGGATGAATGGCAACAACGATGGGACGAATTATCTAAGGGGCGCCACCTCTACCAGTTCTTTCCATCTGTTCGCGAACGGTTGTCGAGGACATGGCTCGAGGTAGATCACTGTGTCGCTCAATTTCTTACAGGCCACGGTAACTTTAAGAGCAAACTACACTCATTTAAATTAGTCGATTCACCATTGTGTCAATGCTCTATTAGCTGTGAACAGTCGGGTCATCATGTACTCTGGGAGTGTGGTCTTTGGTACAATGAACGTAACACAATGCTAAATAGTTTACAAATGACATCTGGAGCGGTATACTATGAGGATCTTGTGTCAACTGCGGTGAATTTCCGTGCGTTTAGGCGATTCTGCCATACATACTATAGTAATCAAACATAGCTCACTTAGGACCCCTAATACTTTATCCGTGGTGCTTCCCGGTTTGAAAAAGGTGTCTGCCTATTTTGACTTCATTTTGTCTCCCGCTTTGCTAAGGAGGGAAGTGGATTTATCATTTCCAACTCCTCCTGTTTTTCTTCTGATTAATTTCGTTGCGGGTTCCAAGACAGTTAATTTTCTTCCTGGGACTTCCCGAGTGTCATAACTCGGTGTGTTCGTGGGTCACTGCTGTTGATCCTGGTGTACAGGAGTTACAGTGGTGGGAATGTGGGCGGGATTAGTCCCAAACTTACCCTAAGCTTAAAACAAACTCTATACTAACCGGTCTAGCCAGCGTGGTATAGAAAGCAAAAACCTCCTTTCGAAGGAGAGGCTAATGTCTAGCAGTGGACTATCAAAATCTGTTGCTGAGGTCCCGTACAACAAAAATTAAAAATAAACATTTTTTTAAATTTCATTTCTCAGTAAGAAAAAAATCCATCCATATCTGTACTTAACATCTTATTATCATAGTACATATCTACTTCTACTACTATGTACAATGAAGTTACTACATAGATGTAGGGATAAATCTTTCGCAAGGAAAAGTTTCCATGTTTATTCTTCGTGTTAAGTCGAATTACTGCCATGTTTGGCGTATGAAGAACAACCTTGGATTATATCTTGAACCGTTTTCCTATATTTTGCTTCTCAGCAATGTTAAATATTTACAGAGGGAAAATCAAGCTGAAAATGTTAGATTGTTCCGAAAATATTTGTTTTTGTGATATCGTTATGACTATAGTTATAATTATAGTTATTGAGGTTTAAAAGTTCACTTCTTGTAATATCATTTTCTTATGTTCACTGAAAGTTGTTAATTCATATTCTATTCTCAAACCTTTTTAACTGACTTCAAAAAAGGAGAAGGTTTTCAATTCTTCTGTTTTTTTTTTAAAAATAAATAAATAATAAATATTTCGGACATCTAACACGCGTTGTGTGTTCTAGTCCCATGCTAAGCAGAGCTTGTGTTATGGGTACTAGATAACTGATACAAATACATATATTTTTTTTTTTTGGAAATACATACATATTATACATAGAAAACACCCAAACTCCGAAACAAATATTTGTAGATCATACAAACATTTGATCCAACTCGTGAATCGAACCCGAGACCTCATGATCAGCAGTCGCACACGCCAACCGCAAGACCAACGAGGCAGTCTATGTTTGTTACGTCATAACTTTTGACTGGGTGTACCAATTTTGACGATTCTTTTTTTATTTGAAAGCTGGTGCTTCCTGTGTGGTCCCATTTTATGTTCAGTTCTGATAATGTCATTCATGACAAAACTATTTAAGTCTTCAAATTGCATTAAGTATGTGGGCGACAAATAGACGAATAACTCATTTCAATTTAACAGCCACATTGTCGTTTAACGTATAACGTCTTTAAACATATCTGTCTGTGTGTTTCAATGGTAAGCCACTGCATCAATTTCCATGAAATTTGGCACTTAGAAAGTTTGACTTTTGAGGAAGGAGATACTCTTTGTCGTGATAACCAACATTCAAGTAGGCAGAACCGCAGGTAAATGATAGTTTAGTATAAGTTTATAGTAAAACTATTCAATTTGTATAACAAATAAGCTATACAAATTCAATTTGACTTGTTATGAAAGAGCTTAGATGGGACTTATAAACTAGTTAGAACTTGTACATATAATTTGAACAACGAAATCTGGTCTTGCAGTAAAATAATAACGTTTCAGTCTGCAAATTATCGCTCCTATTCTGGACTCTACGCTTATCTGAATGAATGCTATCCAAAGACGATTGGGCCAGTAATTTTGACATTTCCGTGAGAGTGACATACTTCAGTATATATATTTGGGCTGGTTCGGGCGAGAAAGTAGTTCGTGTGGTGAAGGACTAAGAACACATCAAGTGTCACCACTATTCATTCCCTGGCGCGTGTGTGGTAAGAGACGAGAGAACAAGAGACTAAGGGAACAAACTACACAGGACAATAACGCTTCAAAGAGCAGGCAAACTTGATACAGGGCGAGTACAGTAAAGTAGGCCAAAAACTCCTTGCTAAGTAACCTATGCTCAGGAGTTGACTATTAAAATTCAAAATCATTTATTCAATTAAGACACTAAGTGACATTTATGAACGTTAAATTGAAGCTACAGTTAAAAATCATAGATTGACACAAACACGCCACAGCATGTGCTGGATTGTCATGGTAAATTAGACGAAAACACCAAAATCTACTGTGTTGATCCACAACTTCCATAAATTAAAAGATGTTGATAATGTTATATTGATCAGAATACCCAATCCCCTGGTTTTACGGGAAATCAGTGGCAAGCAAATCTTTCGTTCTTTTCGCCAAGTGTATGAGGTTTCCGAAGAACTTTTGGATACCTGGATTCTGAGGGCGGCAACGCACTAATGACTCTTGGATTGCTCGTGTTCATAGGCGACGGTAGTCCTCTACCATCAGGTGATTCGTCTGCTTGTTTTTCCCCTATACAAAAAAAAACATTTGTAATCATTTATACCTTACTAGCGACCCGGCCCGGTTTCGCATATAAGTCTTTGAAATTCTCAGATTTCTTCTAGTGCAATACTCGTGTGTGCACACATATTAACCTTCCTTTTGAATCACTCTATCTCTCTCTCCTCTTGAATACTCTATTGAGTAGTTTAAAAGATCTAAGCATACAGACGCGACTTCATTTTTACCCGACTACGGCAAAGCCAAAGGAGGGTTATGATTAAGTAATTTGCGGTAAATATGCCGTGTTTAGTATCATTAGAAAGGGCGTTACTTCTACATTTCAAATATATATATATTATTAGCTTTTGCTCGTGACTGTGGCCATATAACGGCACTAAAACATTTTAAATAATAAATAAGTAAAAACTAAAACCCAACTACGACAAAAAATAACACTGAAAAGTATTAAACCAGTTTGAAAAACCGTAGTCACTCGTTACATAGAAACGTACTATAATACCTTAACAGCGATTTACTACGGCTTTTCAAACTTGTTTCATACTTTTTCAGCGTAGTTTTTTGTCGTAGTTGGGTTTTAGTTTATACTTATTTTATACTATGTAAGGAAATATAAAGAATATCATAACAAGGACATGTCCTTAGTTTAATGCTCAAAAAATTCAGTGTAAACAAGAATAACATACGTGAGATCCTTGAATAAGTAAGGGCCAATATCTAAATTAGATACTTCAGGGTATAGCTACACTCTGTATCTCGGTACAACATTTTCAAATTGAACTTGAAATGAAGTGCGCACGATAAGTGGTACTTCTAAACACAGACCGGACGACTTTACGTAAACAGATATGAAAACTGGTGTGCCGTATAGTAAGAAATGTAATTTCTTACTATACGGCACGGCACGACAATTACCGCGGGTAACTCCGCGGGGTTTAGCTAGTATCTATTATAAATTTTATAAAAGCTTCGATATTATAGCGGACTGTATATGTTTCATTAAAACAAAGGAAAGCTATTGGAAAGGAAAATAAAGGAATCACACATACCCTTCACCCGTGCAGCGGTTTCTCAATGTCTCTCTAGTAGCGGTCCGCGCCGCTGACTAGTTCCAGGATATCTCCAGGTGTAATTCGCTGTTCCAATTGTAGTAATTTGCGGCGAGGCGTGAACTCATAAGAAAGTTGCAAAGGCGCAATGCCGTAGATTAACGATTTTAAGCGGGTTTTTTTATTACAACCCGGAAATTAGTACATTTCACACGCAGCAGGATTATTTGTGTAATTGCAGTAATTTACACAGACGAAGGGATTGATGTTGTACTAGAAAAATCTTGCCGTCCTGGGCAGTAGATATGTGTGTTTAAAGACAGGTAGGTATGTTGAAAAGGGACGTTTCATCAAATCATTCATGTAACTAACAATTTGACGTTAGCATTTCCAACCGCCCGGGTAACCAGTACTTTAAGCGCTACAGTAGAACATACAAACATACCTAGACTGTCAAAAATACTGAATGCCTTTTGGCTTCGTCGAAGTCGAGTAAAGATATGTACTTTGAAATCAAAACGACTACCTACTAACATTTGAATCTATTATTTCTAATTAGACCACTTTGATTTAAATTAAAAATTTCAGACGGGAACTGTTTTGTGTTTCTTTACCAACTTCAAAAGATTGTTCTTAATTGGCTTCTTTTTACTTAGATTTGTTTCCTTAAAACTCCGCAATTAATGGACAGACGTGGATTTTTTTTTATTATTATTTTGAGTTCTGAGTTGTAATTTCTTTGTGACAATATAACTTTAGGTAGCTGTTAAGTCAACCACTGCAAATATAGCATCATTATATATGTTCTGCGTTTGTGGTCGCAGTACTAATATTGGTAGGATGCTTTTTGTAATGTTTAATAACTTTCTTTGTGTTGAGAGAAACAAATGCATTATTATTATTATTGGTAAATATTTTCTTATTAACAGGGGTCAACTGTTATAAATAGTTAAATATTTAAGTGCTTGATAAAAATTAATTAACAAAGTATATTTCTTTGCTCTGTGCTCGGCATTCACCCGGTTGCTTAATACGTGCCCGGTTGCTCGTATACCTAGCAACCGGGCATATATTCACACACATATTGAAGTGATTTTTTTTTTATCTTTCTACTTTCCTCCTTCACATAAACTTTCACTGTACCAAATGTTATACTCATTCGGTCGCTTAATTTTCTTAAATAGGATACAACATTTTTACTTCACGTATTAATATGTAGATTACGGACTTAAAGTTCAACGTTATGTCTGGAAATCTCCTCGGATGCCACTCATCATCCCACCAATGGTTGTATCGGACTTGATCCGACTTAAAACCAGTTGCCTGGGAACCAGATGTATCCCAGTAGAATCAAATGGCCAATCACAGCATCTTAATACAGAAATGAGAAAGAATTTGGCCGGCCATTTTATAAAAAGTATCAGATATACAAGTCAAATATTGCTTTCCTTTGTTTTCAGATCTGATACAGCCTACAAAGTTCAATTGAAGCCTCACGGATCAACTCCACTGAACACAATAGACAGAGCCGTTAAAAATGAATCAGGCTCAGCCCCTGATTTTGTTCAAAAGGCTTAGGGGTTTTTGAGAATTGACGAAACGTTTGCTGCAAATAATGAGCCGCCGTAAATAACCTGGATTGACTTTAGCAGAAAAGCTTAGATTTTACGTTAAGTAATAATAATAAATAATAAATAAATATTTCAGACGTCTAACACACAACGCCATCTAGTCCCAAACTAAGCAGAGCTTGTATTATGGGTACTAGACAACGGATATAAATACTTATATACTTTTTTTTGTAAATACATACATATTATACATAGAAAACACCCAAACTCCGAAACAAATATTTGCAGATCATACAAACATTTGGTCCGACCCGGGAATCGAACCCGAGACCTCAAGAACAGCAGTCGCGTAAGCTACCACTGCGCCACCGAGGCAGTGGTAGCTTTAGTTAGTTACGCGAACTATTTAAATATCATTCCTTCCTCTCGCCCTCCCAGAATCGGTAGATGAACTTGGATCTCAGGTAAACTTACTCAGTCATTAAAAATCAACTAAAGAGTTTTCTATAATTCCATGGTCATTTATTAACGACTTGTTACTTATCATAAGCCGCAAAGTGTTTGTTAGATATGCTCTATCCTAAAGCTTTTCATAAAACAATAGTAAGCTTTTGTTATATGAAAAGCTAAATCGATTTTTTTACATCTAAAACAGATAATACTTATTCATTTTGTTTGGTATTCGATTAATGATAGCTCGATTTCATAAAGTTTTGTGTTTTCATTATTTTTAAACCATATTGAGTTTCCAACGAGTTTCTCTTTTGGTCCTATTAGTAGGTATGTGATGTAAGTGGCCTTAATGATATTTTTTTCTGGAAAAAACCGATACACTTGGAAAAATAAAATATCACGAGGTTTTTGTTTATTTTACACTAACTGAGCCCCGCGGTGTTACCCCCGTTTGTTGTTGTAACCGTGGGCAACGCCGCGGGGTGAAGCTAGTCTAAAAAAAGTAGCCTAAGTTACTCCCTAAATCATCAGCAACCTATCAGTGTAAGTTCTGCCAAAATCGGTCCAGCCGTTCCAGAGACAGATAAAAAATTTAAAAATGTTATTTTGGTATATGTACCGTGTCTATCTGTTTTAGATGTAAAAAAACATATAATGCATTTAGTAAAAAGCAGTTGTTTTAATATTGCAAACAGACACTCCAATTTCATTTAGTGCTGCTCCAGTGTTACTATACGGCTGCAGAGATTAATCTATACATATATACAAACTAAATAAACAAACAAACAGATCTACATATTTATTTATTTAGTTATAATCTTGATTAAAAAAGAAGACGATATTAGGGCACATAACATCACGCTACCAAGAAACGCAAGAAAAAGTAACAAGATAAAAAGTAGCAAAAAGATTATTCATCACAATGTTTACTATTACGAGTATTACGAATCTCATCTATCTTTTTAACCGACTTCAAAAAATCATCATCGATTCAATCAATTCGACCGCATATATTTTTTTTTTTATGTGTGTTCGCGGATAACTTCGTCATTTATGAACCGATTTTGATGATTCTTTTTTTAGTGGAAAGGAGATATCCCAACGGTGGTACCATGATAAGGACACTAAGATCTGATGATGGCATCCAAGTGAAATCGAGTCAAACCTTGAAGTCGATTTTGTTTTTGTTAAAATTTCATCTCATAGCTTCTTATTTGTGTTTCCTCTAAGGCAATCTTTACACTATCCTAGGAAATAAAGACAGTGTGAAATACCGTAATAAATATCATCGCACATGCGTTTTTATTACATCGATATTTCATTCATGTTGACAGGTAATACAAACTAAGGTAAATAATTTAAGATAAGGTACTCTATACGGCTTAAGAGTTTGGTAAGACTCGCTAATCTCAGGAATTACTAGTCCCGATTGGAGAAAATGTTTGTTGACTTTCTTTTACTGACTGCACAAATAGCGTAGTGATTTATGCGATTGGTTGAAATCCTACATAGGACGACAATTTGTATGATGCACAAATTGCTGTTCTGAGTTTGAATGTTCTTTGTGTCCGTTTTTTTTATGTGTAGCCTGCCAAAAGGATTTTACTCCGCCTGATGGAAAGCATAAGCAGAATCCAAGAGTCACCATACTCATTGCGAATGCAGACAATGCAACAATGCAGCATGGCGACCCCACACCATGGCGGCCTAGTGATGCTTCTGCATCATTGGACCTCCGGTCTCGCACTCACCAACGAAAAACACAAAATTAAAAACATATATATGTATATTTTCTCCATATAGAGGCATTGTCCTACGTGACAGACTGATTAGTTAATGGACTAGAGGCTATTCTGGCTAAACTGAGGCCTAAAAGCATTAAACTTTGTACAGGACTTTCTTAAATGACGTAGGTAGTGAGTACCTACTAAGATTTCATCTCCCAAGGGTCGAATAAGGACTAAAAGTTTATAAGCAAATAACTTCTTGATTGTAAGTTAAATCCCAACTAGTGACTTTATTATCAAAATCGTTCCCAATCCTGTTTGTCCAGTCTTCCTGTATTAAGCTGGATTTTGCCGAAACCATTTTGGTAGAATCTATACAAATAAATAAAATTGGAGTGTCAGTTTGTAATATTAAAATAACCGCTTTTTACTAAATGCATATGTATGTATACACGGTACATATAGCAAAAATGTACTTAAAAAAATTCTGTTTGTCGGTTTGTTCGGGTAAACAGTGGAACGGCTGGACGGATTTCCACGGGACTTTCACTGGCGGGGAGTAACTTAGGCTACTTTAGGCGTTACTCGCGGTATAACAATAACCGCGGGTAACACCGCGGGGTTCAGCTAGTTGTAAATAAAAACCCCGTCACTCATGATTTTGCACACTCCAGCCAAATGAAAATAACCTCGTTGAATTTATAAACGTTGCGCATAGGTATATTTTGGTCTTCTATTTCCATACAAAGGTTGTTTGAAAGACAATCAGATTTAGCTTTAAAAACACCAAATGTACTTTCGTCATATCACACAACATATAACCTATGATTTTTTTATTTTAAAACTGTGATTTTAGTTTGACTTTTGATTATAGTTTTGATTAGGATTTGGAATTTTGATTATAATTTGAATATTGATTATCATTTTGAATTTTGATTATGATTTTAACTTTTGATTTTGATTTAATTGTAATTGTATTTTTGTTACGATTAGAACTTTGATTTAACTTTGACTCAATGTTTTTAATGTTAATTTTATATTTTAATTTAATTTCAATTTCGAATTTTGTAATTGTATGCATGCATCAGATATGCACTTGTATAGTCTGAAATAAATGATTTTATTTTATTTTTATTTTATTAATATTAGGGAAACTTACAGCAATACACTTAAAATAGGTTATAAAAATAGCAACAATACGCCATTTACAAGTCTCCACATATAGAAACAAAATACTACAAAAGAAAATACTTTAAAAAAATCAGAAAACATTATGTATTTTAGAATAATTGAAGTTGAGTCCGTTTTTAAAAAACATTACCTGCATTTCCACTTAATAAGGTTTTAATTAAAGATTCTAGATTTTAAAACGACATCAAGTGCAGTCTCCTCCTCATAATTGATAAACTCATAGCAAAAATGTCAAGGTCATGCTTGCGTACTAAGTCGTTATAAATATGACAAGATCGATAAAGAAAACTGTTTTGACGATACCTAGTAACAACTAGTGGTGTTAAGAAAAATGGAGCATGGCGCAATGAATGCACTGGAACGCAGATTTTTATTTTGTTGAGCAACTCAGGACAATCGATTGAAGAAGTCATTATTCGAGCAAGAAACAGTATATCAGTAGTATCCCGACGCTTTCGCAGTTCCAGAAAGTGGTGTTTTTTACATGAAATTACATAGTCACAACAAGCCGACTTCATTCTAAAATTGAGAAATTTTATAAATTTTCTTTGAACCCTTTCAATCCGCTCAATATAGACATTATATCTCGGATTCCAAATTTGTGAAGCATATTCTAGATGAGGACGAACATATATGGAATAGAGAATTTTTAGAGTTTTGGCATTTTTGAAGTCTCTGGATATACGCATAATAAAGGCGAGAGATTTTAAGTTTCTTTACGATGTAGTCTATATGACGGTCGAATAATAATTTAGAGTCGTGCAGGATGCCTAAATCTTTAATGACATTAGCTGCCTGTAACTGTTCCTTGTCTAAGAAGTAATTAAAAGAAATTGGGTGTTTACCTCTGGTGAATGTCATTTTTGAGCACTTACTAGCATTAAGGTTAAGCTTGTTCTCGGTACAATATATATTCAAGCGGGTAAGATCATCTTGTAAAGCCAGCGCGTCGTCAGGAGTAGAAATAAGTTTTAATATCTTCATATCATCAGCAAAATTTAAAATTTGCAAGTTATGGAAACAGTTTTGAATGTCAGATATGAATATGAGGAAGAGGAGCGGGCCGAGCAGAGAAACCTGGGGTACCCCACTAGGCACACTCATCCATTTAGACATAAAATTTCCTAAAACAACTGCTTGACTCCTATAACATACTGTACAAATATTACTGTAGTTACTATTGTTTTTTAACAAGATAATGCCGCACTATGAATATTCCTGTTTCGCGAGGGACTTTACAAACATACATGAAGCAGACACAACGAACATTCAGACTCTGAACAACTTTGTGGATCACACAATATGTTATCCGATGAGGAGTTGAACCCACAACACTTGGTTCAGTAGAAAGCCGCGAGGGGTTTGCTTAAAGCATTACGCCAGCCGAGCAGCCAATATAGAATTATTTGTGTTGAATTTAAACTAGGGAAAGAGATAATATTCGAGATCAATTACAAATTAATACCTCTCATCCTCATTCCAGATAAAGGATTTCAATACACAAGAGGGAAGATACCTTGTGCAAGTTTGTGTCATATCAAATCGCATTCAGCAGCGTTCCGTTTGGCGTTATAATACATACATATGCAATAGGTAGTAGAGCCACGCTGATTTCAGCACGAACGGTACGGCTCGACCGGGGCGGTACTACCCTCGCATAGAAAATCAACGTAAATTGACAGCGTTCGTGCTGTCGTGTTTCGTTGGTGAGTGCGAGACCGGAGGCCCAATGGTGCTGAAGCATCACTAGGCCGCCATAGTGTGGGTCACCATAGTGTGGGTCACCATAGTGCATTGTTGCATTGTCTGCATCCGCAATGAGTATGGTGACCACCACTCTAAGATTCTGCTAATGCTTTCCATCAGGCAGAGTAGAGTCATTTTGGTAGGCCAAAAATAAAAAAAATTGAGACTATTTTAACACGGGCCAATCGCAGCTCTGAACGCGTTCATCTTAACAATTGAGTAGAGGTAAAATAAACTTAAACCAGGCCCCAGATAACCACATAAAGATCCTGCCAATAAGGTTTCGTTATTAGCTTTGGGCAAAAGAAACCAAAAAAGTGAAGCATAATATTCGCCTTTGATATTCGTACCTTTGGGTGTACAACCATACTTACAGATTATTACAACCATAAAATTTGAAGAGCTCACTAGAGATGTCCTATGGGACGTATAAACCGCTTCTAAAAGTTTTATTCTTACAACAAAATTATTTTAAGAGTTCCCTTGATAATGTTCCAGGAAAAACTTACCATTGAATTCGAATTAGTATCTGTAAAACGGAATTATTCGATTCCTCGTGCGTAAAATCGAGAGGCAGTTGCTTTTTTTTAAATCGTAAAAGCTACCAACGCATGCGCGTAATCATTTATCATTGTGTGTAGATGTTAATCTACTTAAAATTAACAGCATTTAATAAATGTATATAAAAGTATGTTATATTATACTTACATAAAAAAAAAACATTTTTCAATATTTTGTCAAGCTGTTTGTTTTGGCTAATCTCTGGAATCTCTGGACCAATTTTGGCCAGAGTTTCACTGGTAGAAATCTGATGTTATTAGGAGTAACTTAAGCCTACTTACTTCTTACTATCTAGCTTCACCCTGCGTCCTTAATCACGATAGTTGTTGTAAACGTATGACAATGCCACGAAGCTTTGATAGTTAGACAACCATACATATATATATTTATTGAATAGGGGGCAAAGCAGACCTATCGCCAGATAGTAAGCGATTACCGCCGCCCATAGACACCCAAAACACCAGGGAAACGTCACAAGTGCGTTGTCCGCGTACTTTTACATAAATAAATATAAGAAATACATCAGGTACAAATTTAAATAAAATGAATTGTTATACACATGCGCCTTCTTAAGATTTTGTTTTACTTAGTACCTTTATTTACCTATATACCTACTTTGATTTCTTAAATCGGAACAAAAACTATAGTTACTCTTTTTGTAATTTTTGCACTCAAAAAATTGGCAAATCTTTGAAAAACAACCAAAGCATTAGCACTACATGGAGCTAAATCTAATTACCTAAAAAATTAAGGATATTTGTAAGCTTTCGACCTAATAAGCGTTGTCAATCCGTACACAGTTTACACATTACAATAACACGTCTGACCATTACCGAAAGCTAATAGGAAAGGGTTTTCGAGGCGTGCCATTCAATTCTCCTCCATTATTGTAAAGACCCTTCAGGGCCTCTGGGCGAGACTGTATCATCAAGGAACTGAAGTCACACGCCTTTGTGCCACGCAATTTAGTTTTAGCACCGATTTTTAAGTTGAAGATACACTGATGTACAAAGTAAATCTCCATGCTGTTATAAAATCGAAAGTAATATTATCTAGTTTAGTTACGCTTTCACGGCTAAATGCTGCACCGATTTTAATTAAATTTGACATGGAGAAACTATGATTCTTGAGGAACGACATAGGCTACTATTGACCGCGATGTATGTATGTTGATTCTTACATGCGGTGAGAGCCGCCATATTCATATATACGGGGTTACTGGGTAAGTTGACCTATTCCTGTTAAGGGCGTGTAGTTTACATCGTTTCTGACTGATTCTAATATAATGTTTCATAGTAAAATCAGTCAGAAACGATGACTATGACGATGACCCTTTCCTAAATCTTACTGTTTTTGAGATATTAGAATTTTATGTTTTTTTACATAAAATCCCGATTTTCGACATTCAGCTTAAATATGTGAGTCTTATTATTGCTGTTTTTTGATTTTCACATGTAAAATACCTTAATAACCAATATTATACCTAATTAGAATGAATAAATAAGTCGTTGTAGATTGTAGACGATCAAAGCTAAAAAATATTTATTAAAATTTAAGAAGTTTATTTTTCTTAAAAAATATTATTGCGTCTGTTTTGCAAATGTGCTTAAAAATATCTACGTTTCATCAGCTATCCAACGAGGGATAACAACCTAAGATTGTATCTAAAATAAAAAAAAAAAATAGTTTATACTCTCGATTCTCGATTTTTTATGTAACCATAACCTTTAAGAATGCTATAAGGCGAAACCGATCAGGTGTAAATTTGATTAAAATAGTGGAATAAGTACTAGTGAGTTTATTTCTAGAATGTATTTTAAAAAAATCTTAGTTGCGAGCCGCCAGGTCGCAATTCCAAAAATCCCTACCCAATTGTTCTTTAAAGTTAATGCGGTGCGTGCGAGCGAGACACCTTACGATTTATGCAGGTGTGAGTTAGAAAAAGAGTGTGCAGAAAGTAGTTTGGGTATAATATGTTTAGTATTAATATCAATACACAGATGTGCAAGCTTACACATCTGCAATCAGCTTTGTGGGTGTGTGTAAAAATTGAATCAAAAGTGGGTATTGAAATTCAATTTCCGAGAGGCAGTACAAAATGCCTTTGCAGAGTTTGTTGCCTCCCGTCCAGCTGATTTTTACAAGAAGGGCATCAATAAACTACCAATGCGTTGGCAAAGATGCGTCGATTGCATGGGTGATTACTTCGAATTAGAGAAATAAAAAAGTTTGAAAAAAATAAGTACTTTCACTTATTGCATACAAAACGGCAATTTCATAGGTAAAAACCTATTATTTCCACACTGCGTCCTCTGAGTGTGCCATCATCTTAGCCTAAAGAAGGTTTTAGTAATCCTTAAGTCCCTGAGTTTGGCAGACGGACAATGATTACATCGGAATTTAGTTAAGGTATTGGCAGTTGGTTAACACTAGAAAAGGTTTAGTTGGCTATAGTTTGTGTTATTTTATCGGTAGTGGTAGTAGGTATAGGTAAGTGGGTACGTATGGAATAGACGTTTATAGATTTCAATTTTCTTTTCTTCAATATCGAGAAACGTGACAGTTTTTTTATGAATTGCAGAAGAAGGTTAAATTAAAATTGACTTTCTAAATCACTTGCGTTACAGGTATAAACAGGGCCTCCGGTATCCTTACTCACTCGGTGAAGCACAGCGATATTTCACACCGGTTTTCTGTGAGGCCCTGGTATCACTCCGGTCGAGCCGGCCCATTCGTGCTGAAGCGTGGCTCTCCCACGGTAGATTGATGCCATAATAATTTTCTTAATATGAAAATCGTTTCTTAAAGAGTAAACTCCAAAAATCTTAAAGTAAATAGTAAACAAAAGATGTACAAAATTTTTTTTTCCTACAATTTAGCGCTCTACAAGAACATAGGTATGTTATTTAGACTGCCTCGTTGGTCTCGCGGTTGGCGTGTGTGAATGCTGATCGTGAGGCCTCGGGTTCGATTCCCGGGTCGGACCAAATGTTTGTATGATCTACAAATATTTGTTTCGGTGTTTGGGTGTTTTCTATGTATAATATGTATGTATTTACAAAAAAAAGTATATATGTATTTGAATCAGTTGTCTAGTACCCATAACACAAGCTCTGCTTAGCTTGGGACTAGATG
The DNA here is from genome assembly GCA_905220595.1 of Spilosoma lubricipeda. NCBI lineage: Eukaryota > Metazoa > Arthropoda > Insecta > Lepidoptera > Erebidae > Spilosoma > Spilosoma lubricipeda. The sequence continues at coordinate 3,991,079 of HG992296.1, forward strand.
GCGTTGTGTGATAGATGTCCGAAATATTTATTATTATTATTTATATTTATTAATAACAACAATGTATTGTTTATTACTGTAAATTGTGTGTAACATGTTAAAATAATAACAGGTAGGTAGAAGATTTAATCTAGTAGTGATATACATTTTACAATGAGTGTAATAAGGTAAAACTAGGAGCAAACCAGTGTTACCAGAACTTAATAAGTACTCATTAAGATGGTGCTATGCTTTCAGCCAGACGTCAAACTATAAATGCGTCACTGTTACCTCGTCTACGTATTAACCTTCAGAATGGCGATTCAGAACCTGACTGGAGTTTACAAGTGGCAAGGTTTTTGAGCAGAACTTTTTTCTACACAGAATCTGTGACACACACTTCACACAAAGTGACAGCAGACTTTATCGTCAATTACGTCTAGGTTTCGAGGTCGTCTATAAAAATAGAAAAATGTAAGAATTTCGTTTGCTGGGTGACTGTTTTACTAGGATTTCAAATATCGATATCCATTATAGTTAAGTTAATTTATTCTTCCCTAGTCTGTTAATAATTTTAACTGCCTCGGTGACGCAGTGGTAGCGTATCGGACTGTTGTACTGAGGTCTCGAGTTCCTCCTACATAGTATAGTACCTCAGTACATAGTAGCCTATGTGTTACTTTGATTTATAAGCTATATTACTGTAAAGTTTCATTTGGATGAAACTTTACCGTCGTTATCCGTTCAGTAGTTTTTGCGTGAAAGTGGAACAAACATCCATGCATCCATCCATACTTACAAACTTTCGCGTTTATAATATTTGTAGGATTTTATCAGTTAATATAGCTTTCTTAATACCTACAAGCTCTGCTTAGTTTAAAGCTAGATGTCATTATATGTCAGTCATAAAAAATAGATCTTCTGCTAACATATATATGCTCGGTCGTCTAAATACTATAAATCAGAATATCTCACTGCAAAATAATAAACTTTTCTAATTTCATTTAGAAGGGATTTTCGTTGACTATACTTCCATAAAAACAACACAAAATTCGTCTTTATTGGAGGAGTTCACACCTTATTTATACAGCATCGTAGTAGTAAAAATGTCATTTGAAATACTCGATGTGTTCCACAAAGCAAGTTATTATTACAATGAGGATCCAAATCCCTTCTAATCTTCTAAACAAATAAGGTAGGTAAGTTAAACCTCAATACAATGGAAAACATTTCCATTTTAATATTGTAGACACATTAAATATTCTATTGCTTGTTATTAAATATTTTTTTTCTAACTATACCCATACCTATTAGCATAATGTCTTAACTGGACCTGCCTTATTCTAAAAACATAATTATAGTTTGTCGTACAATTCTCGCAAGTTCTTTTAGTAAAACTAAAACTTGAAGAAAGTTCACTTGGTTTGCAAACTCAATCCTCTTGTTACGGCGTGTTGTAAGGTAAATAAAAATGTTACCGAGACCTCGCGGCACCGAGTCCGCAATTGCCATATAAACGTAGTAAGGCCAATAATAGCTCTCCCGGAGAGGCTGTGCACGTACAAAGAGGTTATGGTGATAAGAGATAGCGATTCCCAGCAAAAATGTAAGATTATCTCTCAAAAAAATTGCAGGGCAATCTTTGGGGACTGTTGATAGAAGTGAATAGATATCATGGAAAGCGTTCGGTGACGATGACGATGAGTTTCACGCTTTTTATTCACCCGAAAAGTAATCAACGCACCTAAAGAAGTTTTCACTTCAAAAACTTATAACTTCAGATTATTTTTCATTTCACGGACCGATTACGTCACGTAATATATGAAAGAAAATAAAGATCAAAATATCAGCCTTTCAGAGTAAACTGGTAAACATAGGCCTCTCCCTTTCTGCTAAATCACTTCTTTGCTAAATAAGCTCACCTCACCTCACCTTTCTCCTTGACGATAGTGCACAACTAACTTTTCGAGCACTGGTTATCGGTTCTGCAGGCATTGTGACCAGTCCATTATAATTTCTGCTTGCAATTCTATACCTAAGTTACGTCGCTTCCTTCAGTTCTGTGGAGGTTTGACTATCTACTCGCGGCACCGCTCCGCTTCTGTAAAGTCACTAGCCTTATATTGTAACTAGATTCCGGGGCAAAGCCCAAACAGAATATACCTACTCTATCGCGTTTATCACTGTTGTTGTGCAATACTTTCAAAAGAAAAGCTTTTTTAAAATGAAACTTGGGAGTCTGTTTTTGTATTTTTCTTTTGTGTAGGTACTACAAATACGTTATTTATATTTCGTGTTTTATACAATAGACCAGATTGTATAGGTGCTCTAAAAATACTCTTCATCAAAGAGGCAATGAAATAGATAATCTCCCAACTGCTGTGCTTCCCTTTTTACCTGGGTAATGCTTTTCACACCATACCCTGGATTGCGAAGATAGAAGGTGTATCTGGGACTCTCGGAAAATAGGTCTACCCTTAAAAACCCCGTGGCGGCCAACCTAAACAGTCGGGAAGAGTCTCAGGAACGTAACGGTGGCTTCTGGAATCCTCTCTGCATTCGGCCCTTGTTATTTTACACTGTAAGAGGCGCAACAGCTCCTTGTCTCAGACAACACCTGCGCGCCAACAGACCGCACCGAGGTGTCGTACCCAGATGTTGCCGCAACGACCCTGAGTATCTGAGTAAATCGATAGCTGACACAATCGGTCCACGATTCGAGGCTCGGCAGACCGGCTCCGACAGAGCAATGGCTAGAACAGCCACAGGTGGACGCTGTGATCAAGGTGGCAGCGCTTCATGTGACGCTCCTGCACATATTTCTAGTATTGGTATTAACGGCCTTGTAGCTCCGAGCAGAAGATACGCCAAATTCCGATAAACAGCTTAGCATATAGCGTATCGATGGCAAGGATACAGACATTCACTTTGATTACCAAGCGTTCACATGTCGTAATCAGCTGTGGGTCAGCTTGGCCCAAGTGATTCGACCCTCTCCTTAAAATTTATATGTGCAGGGGGCACAAAGAGTTGCTAATTCGGCGGTAGTCAATTACCATCAATAGACTAGCCTGCCTGGGGCCCTTTATAATAATAATATCACTTTATTGTACACCAAATTAATTACAAAGGTAACACAAAACTAGGACGTACAATTGGCGGCCTTATCGCCATTAGACAATCTCTTACAGGCAACCAGATTTTGTATTATTGCACTGTAGCGACTTCCACATACAGCGGAAATAAAGACATACTACAGCGCCATCTACCGAATACACACTGAATTACGGAGTAAATAGTTCTGTATCGCGATATAGAAGTTCCCACGTCGATTAGTGTTTATGCAATATCTCATCATCAACCGTGAGGCCGCGGCACGAAAGGTACGATCACCGCACCCTGTCGGAAGTACATTTGAGTTGGAGGAAACTACATCCGTTGACATCGTTATTGCCAGAATATCATGGCAAATACCAGGTTCAAATCCTGGGTCGGACCAAAAGTGTTATTGAGTGTTTTTGATTATAAAAATATTTAAAAACAGCTCGGAATTTGGAAGTTGGGGTCTGAACCCTCGCGCCTTGGAGAGCACGTAAAGCTGTCGGTCCAGCGCCTGATGCCTGATCTCTCCCCGATCGTGTCGGTTAACCGTCCCATCGGATTATGAGAGAGAGAAACAGAGAGTGCACCTGCGTTTGCGCACACACTTGTACACTATAATATCTCCTGCGTAGTATTTACAACAATAAGTAGCCCTCCGTTGAGACTGGCTAGGAGAACATCATCATATAATTTTCAAGAAAAATAAAACCAATATAACAAATCAATCATTATTTATTAATAAAATAATAATACAAAATCATTAAACCTATTGATACACAGACAATTAATACATAAAGGTGTTTTAACCTAATGGCACAAACTAATATTAAAAATACAATGTGCTGATATACTTTAACCTTTGGACGGATAATAATCATAATCGCCATCACCACTTATTACCATAATTGAACGTTATTTGTGGATTAGCTGTTTCATTATGTACTGGACGGATCCTGCAACTTTAAACTTCAACCAACACTCAGCACAGTGGAAAGCGGCGAAGTGATCGCTTATTCCACAAGCGATAAAACAATAAGTACAACTTATTATTAAGTACTAGGTGAATTAAAGAAATAATTATGGGTTTTTGAACAATCTTCAGAGAAAAGAAGTGTGGTATTACTGTTGTGTACTGTTTTTATTAATGTAACACCTATAATGATTACATCGCGATTATGGAACTTGACTATGTTATATGATATAAGTACTAATTCTATTTGTTAGAAAAGTCTCTAAACCGAACTTAAAATTACTAAAAACTAGCTGACTCGGTGAACTTCCTACCGCTATATTAACATATCTGTCTTAGCTTCCTGTCGCAGACCAAAGAAAAGACTTTTTCCGTTATCTTTGAATTTTTCTTGTACACAAACCTTGTCCTAACAATAACGAACACTTAAAAAAAAATTATTGAATTTGGTGCAGGCGATCGGAAGTTATGCGCGAACATACGTTTCGGAGATTCATTTTTACATAGGTACTAGCTGTCCCGGTACAAACGTCGTTTTGCCATAACTACTAATAAATTAAAAAAACATTGTCCAGCGGACAAAATTGTGAATCTAAAACCATTCCCAGATCCCCTTGAACAAACACAAAAAATTTCATCAAAATCGGTCCAGTCGTTTGAGAGTAGTTCAGTGACATACACACTCACAGAAGAATTATATATATAAAGATATAGATGAGCTCTGTCCTATAAAGCGGCTTCTAGATGTGGGCGAACTGAATTCGAACGTCGATATCTCTCTCGATTTTTTCGCTTTAACACAAATAAAGGCTTCAGTTTTCCATTATAATATGAAAACATGCAATAACGTTCAAATATGGTCAAGGTTTCTCACAACTTTCATATATGAAATATATCAATACTATAAAAAATATTTGTCAACAAAATTACTAATTATAAAGAAATCACACTAAAAGTTATTACCATACTGAAACATTAAGGATAAATACTTGAATGATTTGAGACCGCAAACCACGGATGAAATTTTTACGTCCAGAATTTGCGACCTCAAAAGTAACCTCTAAATTTGGTGATAAATATAATATTATTGACTTTATGAGGTACTGAACGAGATATTAACAAATGAGCATTAAGTATAGGCCTCTAATACTAATTGTACATTTTATTGGACAAAAAGCGGATAAAAAATAAATCATATTTTACTAATAATAATAGTATAATATTTAAAAATGGACGGAATTGTTAATAACTAGATTTTCATTATCTTAGATCTAACATTCAGCCTTCTTGCTACTTAATTTATTTATATGCCAAGGCCGTCTCAGACTACTGTGACCTGATAAGAGTAGATACAACAGAAAATAAATAGCCGCTGTTTATACTCTCTAATCCAACCACGTAAGAGAAAAAGGGGTACCTTTTAATGTCTTCCCTTCTTATTCGACCTTTACTCTCAAATGTACTTACTTCTAATTTGCTTATCTTCTCTATAAGTGTCCGGTTGAAGACAAAAAGCCTGCCCCTATTACATAAGGGGGACTAAAATTACAGTCGGGACATAAGAGAGACTAAAATTGCAGTCGGAAATTACAGAAGAGGGACTGAAATTACAGTCAATAATTACACAAGAGGCATTAAAATTACACTCAGAAATTACATAAAAGGGGTAAAAAAGGCCTGTGGCACTCGGGAACTGCCGCGGTAAAGCTATTGCATAGCAGTTTTTATCAACTTATGTAATATTTCAAAAAAGTCATTAAAAGTTCTACTATTCATCGATAGATGGCAAAACTAAAAGCTATCACCGCTGTGCTGGTCGGAGTGGAGGGTGTTAGGTTATTTTCGTTACGGAATTTCTGAATTCGGTCTTCACGCTCAAGGCCCGCGATAGAAGCTATGCAATAGCTTAAAGATCACAGTCGAGAATTACATAAGAGGGACAAAAATTACAGTTGGGAATTACTCGTACATAAAAGGAACTAAAATTACAGTTGACAAAATATGGTTGTATGATATGCTTATGCTTCTTCATGGATATTGCATTGTAAACCAGGCACATTTATATGTTTCTGAATAGATGCATATAAAGCTATATTAAACCTATGTTCAGAGCAAACGATCGTACATATCACACAACATAGTTCTGAGTGGAAGTCGAACTCATGACCTCATGGCTTACCAGTCACGATCGCTAACAACTACACCAAAAGGTCAGTCCCATACAAATATCACTTTTATTATTCATACTATTTTGTTCCCTATTAATATGGGACATCCATTAATTACGTTACACCAATGTCATTTCAAGTCCCTCTACCCACACTTTATCACACTTCTTCAAACCCTCTCACTTTGGTTAAGAAGTGATGTAATTTATAGATGGATCCCAAAGACTGAAGAAGGTATCATAAGACCTCTCAAAGTTATGGTTTGGTTAGTAAAGCATGATAGCGCCATTAACTTTCTCTTCCAGAGCTGGCGCTATTGTATCGACGTCCCGCCCGTCGGACATGGCGATTAGAATGCAAACGTTGTTGACAAACGCGGAGATACTCGCTGCCACGACCAGCCTGGAATTTATCAAATATAAGTGATAAGAACGAGCTCGTTAGAGACGTGGTAACTGAGTAGTATAACACATTTTCAAGTTAAGCAATCAGTATATGAATGGGTGACTCATTCCTTAACATATTGATCAGACGGGTTGGTATAGGGTTCGTGTAAAGTTTTCTTCTCTCTCTTCTGTGTAGTTTTCTCCCTCAGTCGCCTCTAAGACACTCACGAGATGAAAAGCAGTAGTGATAGTCCGTATTCCGTTAGCGCACTGGCCGTATAATAAGCAGATACAGACAGTCAATGATCAGAGTAAACAAGGCAGTTAACATGAGAAATGCTATTGCATTTACTAATCTCTAATACTCACCAAAAAGATAGTCCAAGATCGGCAGTACCATCAGAAGACCACGTCTTCGCTAGATCTTCATCTGACATCACATTGTGCTGCAGTCTCAGGAAGTATTCTGTCAGCCATACTGCTATTGCACCCAGGCTGAACAGAACTGAAATTTGGAACAGAAGTAAATATAGAAAAAGCCGAATGAATGGTGATCCTGACAGTTATGTGGTCAAGAGTTCCATACTTATTCAGGAAAAAATATTTGCTTAATGGGTATGAGTCATATATAAGCAGGTTCGTCAGTTGTCTAGTTACCATAGGTCATAGTCATAGCATATTATAGATTTAGACCCTAGGCTCACCTTGTTTGAGATCTTGTCGTGTGTGTGATCTTGCGTTACTATTAATGTACGACTAGCTATGGGCAATATTTCTTAGTGTTTCTTTTCTAACTTTGAAATCGACGAACCGTTCATCGCTTATTTTGAGCCTTTAGGGAAGAACTTTCCAGAAATCCTTTCTGAGTGGGTGATTTCAACTGGTTGCTGGTTTAGTAGTCAGTCAGTCAATTAAGTAATTTTGTAATGTATTGATAACAGCATCAACACAAGCTTGACTGGAAGTCTTTAGTGCTAAAAACTACATACCAGATAAAGAGTTGCTGACGAGTAAGGGCCGTGGCGAGCATCTCGCTCTCGCCGCAGACCCGAGCGCCGCTAATATGCAGGCACCTCCAGCGGATACTAGTGAGGCAGCTAGTAGCCCGGCAGTACCGCACCATGCCCATCTTCGAGCTGGATGTGTGCCTGCTTTCACTGGAATTTACAGATAATGGTAAAGGACAATGGCAAGTTTGTATGGGAGTTTTGTACCGCCTGGCGTATCTCATGATAGGTAGTGCTTTTGCATTTATTTGGCTGCTAATAGTCACCAAGATTAACATTTTAAATTCCCAAATTTTATTCAAAAGTTAAAAAGTTAATTTAGTTGTTTGATTAAAATGAAATATTTGGATCACAAATGAGTCGTCATTAACGTCAACAGTATTAAAGTAGCGTATTAAAATATTTTTGAAATCAAAATTATTCGCGTACGATTTTCTTGACCCATCAACAAAATGATGTTCTTTTATTAAATTCACCAAAAAGCTCATTTATAAATATCAATTTAAATATTAATATACATTTTTAAAATAATGTAAAATATTTTTGGCAATCTGACACACAACGCCATCTAGTTTTCAGACTAAGCAGACTTTAAGCATAGCGTGTTTAGAACACGTAGGAATGCGTTTTTTTAATGAAATATCCTACTATCCTACTAATATTATAAGCGCGAAAGTTTGTAAGTATGGATGGATGGATGGATGGATGTTTGTTACTCTTTCACGCAAAGACTACTGAACGGATATGGATGTAATTTACAGTAATATAGCTTATATATCAGAATAACACATAGGCTACTATTTGCCGCGATAACCGACACATAAGCGGGCAGAGCCGAGGGCAACAACTAGATGATTCACATAATAAACGGTATAAATCTCATAACAATAGCTGGCAATAGCCAGTTTCTCAGGGCCAGTCCAGGAAATGAAAGGCCCAACTCATCTGCTGAAAAATACATGTAACCGGTTGAGAGCCCTCAGCGCTCACCAAAAAACCCGCGTACAGTTGTAGAGGCCATCTGCGGCCAAAAGCTAAAAGTCAAACATAAAAAAAAATTCGGCTTCGGACTTTAATGAATATAGGTTTATTGTATCATCAACAGACCATAAATCTCTGTTTAAAAAGGAGGTTTTGGCCTCTTATACCATCCTGGCCAAACGGATTTGTGTCAAGTGTACCTTCTCTTTGCAGAGATGTTGTCCTGCGTAGCTTATTCCTTTAGTCGGCTCTTGTGACACCCACGGGATGAATAGGCGTGGGGACACTTAGTATTCTTTATTCTACACGGTTATCTAGATACAAATAATCTATACAAATTAATAAAATTGGAGTGTCTGTTTGTAATATTAAAATAATCGCTTTTTACTAAATGCCTTATAATATGTATGTATACACGGTACATATAACAAAAACTAGCAAAATCCCGCGTGACAACGTTAGTCTTAAAAATTCCGCTTAATCTCTGGACGGATTTAGACGGGACTTTCACTTGCAGGTAGCTGGTGATCCAGGAAGTAACTTAGGCTACTACTTTTAGACCAACTTTGTCCCGCGGCGTTACTCGCGGTACACCAATAACCGCGGGTAATAACGCGGGGTTCAGCTAGTTTTACATGATATCAATTGATTGTATCATAATAAAAAATGAAACAAAAAAATCTCTAATCGATTTATAAATAACAGAGTTCTGATGTAATAAACATAAAAACAAACAGGTAAATTAAGAATTGCCGTCTCCTTTAAAATATTAACTAATGCGTTTATTGTACACGGTTTTCGTTTGACCACATCAGCTGCGCAAGAGCACCGGTTCTCAATAGATTACAAAACGTCAAACGCTTGATGTTATCTCACGACTGAAGCAATACTTTGTCCTAGGGCCTAGTGCGAGTTTTCATATCAAGTTGCTCTTGATGGCGAGTGGGTTCGGTATTGACACTGCCGCTAGCAGGACATTTGGATAGACAGGGGAAACACACAAAACCACCAGAAATTATGAACTTATATTACAAGCCTAGACTATAGTTACGTAAATAAGTACTTGACGTAAATATTTGTTTGGATATGTACCTAAGCATTTACAAAAAAAAAATATACTTAGGTATTTATCTTATAAATACCTAAGTATATACATATTTTTTAATAAAAATAATATATTTATCTTATCTACTGTTGATTTGTCCATCCAAAGGTTGCCTGTAAGAAAATGTTTTTTAGCGATAAGGCCGCCATTTGTACATGGTTATTATATTGTTTCGTTTATAAATATAACTGTATCAATTGGTGTACAATAAAGTTTATTCTATTCTATTCTATTTATATCGGTTGTCTGTTTATTATGGGACTAGATGGCGGTGTGTGTTAGTTATCCGAAAATTACCGAACAACGCTATCACTGACGATTGAGAAAACGTGAAATAAACTCGCACTAGGTCCTCAGATGGTCTAGTTATTATAAGAGAGTTTTAAAGAATAGAACGGTGTCACAAGCGCATTTATTATCAGATGAAACAGTTTTGTTCGTATAAATTGTTACACAAGGCTGTTTTTGACTACTTGGCCACAGAAGTATTGTGGGGGGGGGGGGGGGGGGGGGGGGGCTACAGTTTTATTTAAATAGATTTGTGACGGTTTTAATATAGATGATGTCTACGGATGATTTTAATAACAAGATACTTACATTTTTACCGCATTAGTGTTTATAGTAGAAATCTGGTTATAAGAAATAATACGTCGTAATATTCATTTGCTTTTAAATTCCTAGTAAGCAGTAACTATTAAGGGATTTTGTTCTACATTTACACCTATTACATCGGGCGTACCACAGGGCTCGCACCTCGGACCTCTTTTATTTAATATATATTTAAATGACATACATATAATTTTTAAAAAGTCTAACTTTTTGTTATACGCTGACGACACTAAAATATTAAAAATAATTAAAAATGTTGAAGACTGTAATGATCTTCAAAATGATATCATTATTTTATGTATCTACTGTAAAAGTAATATGTTATACCTTAATGTCCGGAAATGCAATGTGATTACCTTTACCAGGAAAAATAAACATATCAAATATCCTTACAAATTGAATGATGAAGGTATTAGGCGAGTTACTGAGGTGCGTGACCTGGGTGTCCAGTTAGACAGTAAATTAATTTTTGACAGTCAAATAACATCCATTACAAGTAAAGCTTTTCGTATGTTGGGTTTTATATTACGAGTAACTAAGGATTTTAAGCATTTGTCTACTTTGTTGCTTTTATATAAAGCTTTAGTTATACCCGTACTTGAGTACGACTCTGTGGTGTGGAACCCTCAATATAAAATTTATATTAACCAGATTGAAAGGATACAAAATAAATTTAATAATCACATTACATGGAGGTATGGTAGGTGTGAAAATGTACCTGACTTACCATCCCTAGAGATACGGCGAAATGAACGCGATCTCCTATTTTTATATAAAATAGTAAGGAACCAGGTAGACTCTTCTTATCTTTTAGGCAATATAGGTATCGTATGTCCTAGGATTAGTGCTCGTAAGAAACCGTTATTTTTCGTTCCATGTGTTAGAACTAATTATAGAAAGAGTTCGTTTATTTTGAGATCCTGCCATTCCTATAACATTGTCATTAATAGTTGCGATTGTAATGGTTCGTTGGATATGTTTCACCTTTCTCTGGTAAAATTTAAAAAAATGCTTCACGATTGTCTGGCTCTGGCATAAATATAAATAATTTCATTTGTTTTTTGTTGTTTTTGAAATTTATCTATTTGCGAGATTGTATTTGAGAACAACATTTTAACTTGTTTAAATTTTCGTTAAATTTCTTTATTTTTATGTCTTTTTGGTTTGGCGCAAAGTGTTTAATTAATTTGTGGAAACTGTTCTGGATTATGTGTAAATTACTTGTATATTATTGTTATTTATGTTGTATCTGTTTGTTTCCCTAATAAACTAAAATAAAATAAAAATAAACTAGTCTTCTAATTTTTCTTATGTATACAATATATAAAGTTAAAGTTAAAATTCGTCTTAAAGTTCGATCATTATATTCGAACTTTAGTGATTTTATCTTTGTTTACTATAAAATTTTAAATCTGTGCACCCTACTATTCTACCTTAAATTTTTCATTTGTTTTATTATTCATGTAAAGGTTGTCTGATAAGACCGCCAATTGTCACGTTCGTATGTTGTTATTCTCTTTTTTATGTCTATTATGTTTGTACAATAAAGATAAATAAAAAATAAATAAAAAAAAAAAACAAACTTCTTCAAATCATTACTTTTTTTTTTTATGTTTGGCCCTGCCAAAATGACTCTACTCTGCCTGATGGAAAGCATAAGCAGAATCCAAGAGTGGTGGTCACCATACTGCAAATGCAGACAATGCAACAATGCAGCATGGTGACCCACACCAGGCTAGTGATGCTTCTGCATCATTGGGCCTCCGGTCTCGCACTCACCAACGAAACACGACAGCATGATCGCTGTCATTTTACGTTGATTTTCTGTGCGAGGGTAGTACCACCCCGGTCGAGCCGGCCCGTTCGTGCTGAAATCAGCGTGGCTCTACTACCTTGAAAGTTTTAAGGTCTCCAGAAACTATTGAAATGATAAATTATTCTAATATTATTTTCTAACATCTTTAAGATTAATTACATCTTAGAAAAAAAAAGTTGTAATGAGGCTGTCGTTTGTACCATTAAAAAACTGCTACCAAAAAATTCTGAAATAAAACCCTGAAATAACCTCTGGAACCTTAAATCTCTGGAATATTTTAAGTCTTTTTTTATCAGATTCATTATTAAATATATAAAAATAATTTACAAAAATATTTACCACTAAAATTATGATTCCTCCACCCGTATCCGAAGTTCAGGTCTTTCTGCCCTTCAAATAAACCGAAGCTGATCCTGCCTTCTGATTCCAGAGCATTTGAAGTCCTTCGCGCTCTCGCATCAATCCAATGTGTTGTCCCCAATGACGCAACAATTAAAGCAATACACAGACACGAACCGAAAAAAGTAGCAAAAATCATAGACCTCTTAAACAGATTTAACTTCATTTTGGTATTTTATACCACTTTCACTCACTAAGAAGTTCACTGGGCGACCGCTAGATGGCCTTATGTCACATATTTCTTTACAAGCTTTAATTGGTGTTTTTACGATGTTTTCTAACTATTCAATTTGTGGGATTTACTATGTGACACATTCATTGTTAGAAGCATAAGGCCGTTGTGTTTATGATTAATTTTCCTCAGATGATCTTCGCACGCTGAGAAGAAAATCTGAAACAATATAAAGGAAAATTACTATACAAAAGTCAGGTCTTTTAAAATTACTTGTAAAGTGCTTATAAATACTAAGTTCTTTCAATGATTTATATAAGATATAAATGCCGAGGATACAGACTTTGAACGTCTTTCTTTCGGGAAGTGATAAAGAAATCGTCTTATATCATTATCGCAAGGAAAAGTTGTCAAAAAGTACTATTAAAATCTCTTTAAAACTTAATTAATTAAGAGGTTCTACGCCTGTATTTTATCTGTGGAATGTATAAGTTACTAGCTGACCCGGCCTCCAGTCAATGAATGACCAGGTCATGATTTTGATGATATTCTTTTTAATTCTTGAATATAATATTTCAATACTTATTAGATTAATTCAAAAACACAAAAATCATAGGTCCAGCCGATTTAGTTTATAAATATTGTAATTAACATGACTTTATTATACATATATAGATTTCAAAATACGATTTGACAAAGACTAATACAAGATAATACAGAAAGGGCTGTTAGTATACATTCCACCATAAATATTTCAAAAGTACCGAGTTCTGTATAATTGGAAAATTATATAATCATAATTAAAGTACTGTTTAATTAGAACTTCTATGATTATTTGTTTATAATTTAAATGTAAATTTAAACAAAGTTATATGCTCCAATTATTTAGGTAACATACATCTACATTGCATATCAAGAGGTTTATGTACGCATTGCCAACACTGCAATGGTGTTTTCGTACCACCGACAGAACAAGTCATTAGAATGGCAATATGAAAATAGCTGTAATAATTAAATGACAGTATTTGGCTGTTTCGCGGATTAATTTTACCATTGTATGAGTTGCGTAAAGTCCATTCGGTTAGACAGTGTCGGTACACCCGCACGCAATTGTGGTTATTGTTGTGAAATACGAACATATTAATTCATACAAGTTAGGTGCTTGCCTAGGTAATCAAGACAAATTACTTGTAAGATAAAAACATCTCATCTTTTATTAAAAAAACATTTTCAGTTTACACGTTATAGTCTAGTCAACAAGTGTTTTTTTAAGATTCACGCTTCGGCATGCATAGGCCGGCTCGATCGGAGTGATACCACGACCTCACAGAAAACCGGGTGTGAAAAAGAGCTTGCGCTGTTTCACCGAGTGAGTGAGGATACCGGAGGCTCATAACTCAACCCCTTCCCCATCCCCAAAAGGGCTCTGGTGTTGCGGGTGTACATGGAAAGCGTTAATCGCTTACCATCAGGCGATACGTATGCTCGTTTGCATTTTGCCCCTATTACATAAAAAAAAAAGATTACACGGAATTTAGTCGAGTACTTTGTAAACCGTTTCTGAATTTTCTATCCGATCGAAATCGAACGATGTTAATTCAATCAAATCGAATAATTTGCGTATTTATTCGATTTATAAAAAGATCACTAACAGAGCGTGTAATGATTACAAAACGAAACTTTCGTGACAAATTGTTTTCACTGAATATAATGATAGTTATTCATACCTCGTGACGTAATTTTAAGTACGCTTTTCTTTGTTGATGGTTTTTAGGGTTCTGTTTGTCAAAAACTTTGACCCATTAATAAGATTTGCAAGTGCCTGTACCAACTGACGGCAGAGGTACGTAGTGCAAGTGAGCCTCAATTTTTATTGGCTTAAGCAAACAGTACGACATCGATGGTTTATGCACAAAATTATCCTCAGCGAGAAGTTGTTTAAGCTACCCCTTTTTTTGGTTATGTGTAATGTATGAAAAATTACTATTTTAACATGCTCTTTGCAGCGTCACTTAATGGTTTATAATAAATAATAATAATAAATATTTCGGAATCTAACACACAACGCCATCTAGTCCCAAGCTAAGCAGAGCTTGTGTTATGGGTACTAAATAACTGATACAAATACTTATATACATTTTTTTTGTAAATACATACATATTATATATATAGAAAACACCCAAACTCCGAAACAAGTTGTAGATTATACAAACATTTGGTCCGACCCGGGAATCGAAGCCGAGACCTCATGATCAGCAGTCGCACACGCCAACCGCGAGGCCAACGAGGCAGTCAATCGTTTGTTTGTTCTAACCGACTTTTTTTTTGAGTTTCATATTTATATTTTTTGAGTTTTCTTTAAAGAAGCATAGTAAAAATCATTTGTTTAAACATACACAAGACACAACACGGTTATTTACATACATATACAATTTAACATGTATTCTATCATTATAAAAGCATAATTAATTACCTACCCTGTCTATTCATACATTTATAATGTTGTCTTTAAGTAGAGATGATGTATGTGATGAAGCTGTCACCGACTGACACATTGTTATATGATTTACTATTATTTTAGCTCTAAAGACTTACACATAAAATAACAAAAGAAGACTTCAATCATGATAAAAAATTAAATTAAAGTTTGCCTACCCAAGGACCAGCACTTGCCTACAGCGATTCACACTTAACCAGTTATTTTTGTCAGTTATGTAATGCGCAGCACTTCGAGATACCTGCTATAGTAGCTCAAGCAAATTCGTTTTGTATAAATTACAAGTCATTTTGAGAATAAAGAATGTGTTATCATTATTTTCCTTTCCCCAAATTCCGCCAATTTATAGATGCTTGGCTTTTATGGCTAGTTGTCTTCCTGACATTGTTAAGCCATAAAGAGAACCGTTCAGAATATACCAAGAAAGAAGGTAAATCATTGTAGTAATGAAGAAATAAATGAAAAATATGCTGAAGAAGGGTATCACCGCCTCAATTCATAGCACGGACGTCGTAAGATCCGACCGAGAAACAAACTACCCAGGATAACATCACTGCAGAGGATGAAAACATAAAACAAACACTATATTGTTACGTTTTCAACTTTGTAACTCATTCTTTGTCATGTATTTATCTCTGTATACAATAAATATATAAAATAATTAAAAAAAAGTAAAAACTTAAACCCAACTACGACAAAAAACGACGCTGAAAAAGTATGAAACCAGTCTCAAAAGCCGTAGTCACGCGTTGTTAAAGTGTTATATAAACTTAGTAATATTCTATAGTCCCTAACACTTGAACAACAAATGAACACACATACATACATATACATAGCCTGTCAAAATCATAACCCTCCTTTGGATTTGCCGTAGTCGGGTAAAAATATATCGTATCGCCGAAACCAATTCGTCTGGGCAGCGGCCAAACCTCTTTTAATCTACAACTTCAATGTCGTCAATTACTTGAGATGCGAAGGCTTGATGGCAGTACTCTCGGTGCTTTAAACCGACTCCGACTCCAACCTAGTTTTGGAAAATTCTCAGCTAAAGATATAATCTATTGACACAGATACAGTGAGTACAACGCTAATTTTGAACATTTATTTTAGTATTCAAGTTTAATCGATCTGTGAAACAAATGAATACAGAATTTAAATCTATTCGTATTCAAGGTGATGAAGACACCTTCTAGACTTGTTACGTTAAATAATGTATGAACACTTGGTGAACAAACCGGTCTTTTTACATTCATACAGAGTATAAGTGATTTATCGATTTCCTAAAATACTGGTTGTTTTATCATCGATCGATTTCAATATGCTTACAGCATAATGAGTTAAAAGCTACTATAAATAGTTCTCTCGTCACGTTGTTGCTCATGATGTACTTCAAAACTATCTAACCGACTTTCACGATTTTTTTTTATTGGTTTTGTTGACCTACCTAAGATAACATAGTAGGAACCTAATAGAGAAATAATAGAACTTAGACTAATATAAGCCATGCACGACTGAATGGAAAGACGAAGTTGCGTTGGTGAGATAAGTAATTGTCCTACGCGATATAACTTTCATCCCCATCATCTAGATGGTTGGCAGTCTACAACTGTGCGTTTTTCCAGGAACTATCTGCCTCGCAAAACAAAACTGTGGAATGAACTGTCACCTGCGGTAATTACGGGCCAATACGACCTTCAAACTTTCAAGAAAAGAGCGTACTCCTTCTTAAAAGGCCGGCAACGTACTTGTGACGCCTCTGGTGTTGCAGGTGGGTGTCCATTGGCGGCGGTAATCGCTTACCATCAGACGATATGTCGACTAGTGCCCCCTATACTATAAAAAAAGTAAACTAGATATTCTTCATTTATATTATTTTCAACCAAACCTAACGGGAAGTAGGTATTCTAAATTAGAAACATAAATGATTTTTTTAAATGACAGAGTTTAGAGGTACAAACATTAAATAATTACAATCTTTTCTAAAATAATTTGTAAAAACAGGAAGTTTTATAGTTGTATTTTTAATTCATATAATGATGAAATAGATACATTTATTTCTCACCGTGCCAATATCATCCAGTTGTATATTGAACATTTTAGCACGATTGTATAATTGGTAATCGTTACCGTGCCACGTTCTATAAATAACATAAGTACCGTCGTTTAGACACTTTGCACAATAGGTAATTTTAAGTCAGGTGTGCACACCTGACTTAAAATTATCAACATCAAACATTAGCATGTCGGTGACGCTAACTCATAAGATCTCCTATCAAAAAGTGCTCAACGCGACTAAAGAAGTATTTACTTCAATAAAAATCCTTCGCTACGATACAAATATGTAATATAAAACATAAATATCTAAAACACTACAAAATCTAAAATAATTTCGCATATTTTTATATACATATTGCTATTATCAAGGTCAAAGTGATTAATTAGAATTCGCTTTTTAATAGATATCCGAAGATAACAAGAAGCGAATTATTGTGTTGTTTTCTCACTTGGCTAAAGTAAATGAATGGAACGAATTGATTTATGACGTAAGATGTTGGAGTGTACTTCAGTTTTGCTGGATAGAAATTCTCGTCTGCAATTCATTTTTATCTTCGTCGTTAACAGGCTTTAGCAGTCTACTGCTGGAAATAGGCCTCTCCTTAGAAAGGAAGTTCTGGCCTAGTACATACAGGCCTGACGGATTAGTGGGTTCAACATGGTTTGTTTCAAGTTTAAAGAACAACGCTGATTTCAATACGATTATGGTATAACAATATACTTCGCCAGGTATAGCATTCCGAGACACAGTGATCACGTGGGTGACACGAGCCTTATGTCATTACCGCTCGTTCTGTTGTGTTTCGTTGATGAATGTGAGACCGGAGGCCTACTAATGCAGAAGCATCTTAATAGCGCGCCATAGATCGGGTCACCTTACTACATTTTCTGCATTGCCAATGAGTATATGTGACCTCTAATCTTAGATTATACTCATGTTTTCCAACAAGCAGAGTAGTCACTTTGGCATGCTCATAATAATTTTACGCCACCACGCGGACAATTCGCTCGCTACTTTAAGATACAAATGAATTTGTAAGTACTGACATAGTTTTCATATGCGTAGAAATCAGCAAAACTGTGTCATATGTTTACTAATTCAGCATTCAGTAGATTGTGGTTTCTTCAAAGTAGTGTATACATAGATATATCTCTCAGTAAGCACGAAATACGTAAAAGAAATGGTCTAGTTTAAACGAAATGTGCTTCACAAGCAAGCCGCGTAGCATCAACAACCCCTAATGTCCCACTGCTGGGCTCGGATTTTCACGTCAGGACCCGGTACGTTAAATGTGACTAGCTGACCCGGCAAAGGTTTTGCCAAAAAACAAAATTAGAGTTAGGTCAACCTTATCATTTAGAATTATGAAAAATAGATGTTGGCCGATTCCCAGACCTACCCGATATGCACACAAAATTTCATAAAAATCGATACAGCCGTTTCGGAGGAGTTTGGTAAGGAACACGAGAATTTATATATTAGATTAATTTCGAGCCTTGAGGAAGAAAGGGTGTTGTGTCCTTCAAATGCAAAGTGTGGATCCCTCGACCGAGTTAGAGGATCATGTCTAATATACAACTGTAGAAGCAATTTTCAGTTATATGGCGACTTTTACACACGATGTGTGGAAGCCGCCATATAATTCACAAAAATACCTATGGTAATAAATAAACGCATAAAAGTGACAGCACTACTTGTTATAATTAAACCGGCAAAGTCTTAACATAAATCCATACATTAAAACAAACCAATTCTTAGTAGACCTACTAGTCGGTACCTTTACAGAAAATTCCACTCTACTTATTGCCGTTAATTCCACGCTGAGTAATTACGCGTAAATCGGAACGCATTAAATGTCATGAATTAATAAACCCTTTCAACCTTGACAGTGGTACGTAACGGACTCACCACGCGTCGTCAGGCATCGCTGACTGTAACATAAGGTCATTGTTGTTACTCAAAAAATAATTGTGTGCCTACATTAGTACACCCAAAAACATTTGATGAATGTTGTCCGAAACATGCAATGGCAATTGCGCAAAAGCTTATTTAATTAAGCAATTGTTTCGTTCAGTTTGCCGTTTATGGAATATTACGCTGCATATTATTTAATCGGTTGATTTTCCTTACGTATAATGTTGCGATAGACAGTAACATAACTTTAAACTGTTGAGCAAACAGGTTTAAACTAATTTGGCAATAAGCAGTACTGAACTGGAAAAGATGTACTCATTCCGACGAATATTTACTCACATATACTTTATCTACCTTTAAACGACCAGTTCTTGTATAAATATAATCTGAACCTCGGATACACGGCTCCAACAATGTTCATGTAATTTAGTATGCAAGGGGTTTCTTTCAGGGGGCGATAAATCGATCTAGCTAGGATTCAGTACTAGTAATAATCTCATTTTGATGATGGTACAACAGCTAGGTAAATCATCTTCATCATTCTTATCAATTCCACTTTCATTAAGCGTTTAATATTCCACTGCTGAATATGTGCATCTCCTTAGGTTCTAGCCTACAATACCAAGCTGGGTACCCGGTCTCGGTTGTCATGAGCATATATATATGGCAATCGTTATTGAAAAGAAAGTGCCTTCAAATATACCGAATACTATAATTATATCTCTAAATTCGTCCTTAGGATTGCAGGGGTCCGATACCAGTCGCTCCGCGGCAAAACTGAATGGTAAAACCCGGTTGAATCAGTAGCCAACCCCAAATAATTTTGGGAATAACAAAGGCTAGGAAGATGATGAATATTTTAGTACTGTATTACTAAAATGAAACATAAAAACCCGTCGTATTATGTTACTTTTTCCAATGACAACAATTTTGACTTCCCGCATTAATCTAAACATGATTAAATGGTAATGTCATTTGTTGACTCATACATTTATTTCATGCCGTGATGAGGGATACGGTAATGTGACATACGTCACGTAGGAATAGCAATGTCAGACGTCGGGTATTTCCCAGTACCTCGCGTATATTAGTTCTGAAGAAAATTAGAAATGTCCCGAACTGACTGTTCTATATTTGGATCATTTCCATATTTTTTTATATAAACGTCCTTTCTACGGTAACATAAAAAAATATTTGTAAATAGGAAAATATTTCCGAAGATCATATTTGATGATCAAAAAAGAAATGCAAATGCAAACGTAGAAGTAGAAATTAATAAGGTCTAAGATGGCCTGAGGACGATGACCACCACTCTTGCTTTAGCGTTCCATCAGGCTGAGTATAGTCATTTAGGCACCTTTGTTTAAAAAAAACAAAAACTGTTTAATGCGTTTTGCAAAATTCGTTTTTCAAAAAATAAAAAAGTTCAAGTTCAAAACTTCAGTGTGTAACAAACAACTTTCTGACAACAAACTAGCAACATTTCACCAAACTTAGCAATCGAGTCCAACGAGACAGTGAGTAACTCGATATTTCGAAATTCAACGGCTTAAAACTTGTTCAGACTTCAATAAATCTGTTCTAGATATCAAAATTTCGAAACAATACCTATTGATACATCGACTGGTCTAACTTCATGGTCTTATGTAAGCCGCAAATCTCCGCCAATTGTATTGTCCATATTACAATAATATCGAAAACTGTAAGGTTCGGTCTTTCTTCGACGATCCTGGCCTTGGTTAACCAATTAGTTGAACATGGAATCTTATGTAATCAACTTCCATGCAGTAACTAAACGCAATCAATCGGAACTAAAACGGCAAAACAAATTTAGTTAGGTACCTGTAAAGTTGCGAAAACTTTGGACTGTTGAAAAAAAAATAGGTTTAAATCGATTTGTAATGGAGTTATATTGAATCGTTATACGCTGGGTTCTTTAGTCACAGCAATAGCTCTTCATTATGGATATGTTTTAGAAATAAAAATAGAATGATTTTATGTTTTGTTAAGGCTTTGTGTTTTGTTATGTTTTGTTTGTATAACGAGGTTAGGCATGTATCCAAACATCCTAAAAATATGATGTTATGAATACTGAACCAGGTTAGTTTTAGAGCTACAAATAGGTATAAAAGCGAATAATATTTTTAATTTAAATACCTATAACTAATAACGGTTCATATTATTATTATAAAATAAAACCCGTCTGCTTAAAGGTAACGAACTGAAAAGAGAAAAGCAAATATCACAATACCTTTATAAAATTCAAATGACTAATGTATCGTTTAGTAAGCTTTAATAAAATAATGAAGTGACTATATAAGTATAATCAAATTAGTTAAAACTAAATACTTTATGAGCACCATAAAGTATTTAGTTTAACTAATTTAGCAGGCAGGGAAAACAATACTTTGTACGGGCAAAGAAGGATCTACCCACAAGCGTTATGTCAACAAGCGATATGTTAAAAACAGTCCAGCCGTCATGCTAAAAAAATGGACATTCATACATACCCTCCCTCTAACGCCGTCGGTAAAATATTGGCTTCGTAAAAGAGTAATAAGCAGACAAACAAGCTTCAAAAAATAAAATAAGTAAAATAAAGTAATACACAAATTAAATTAAGTAATTTGTTTTATGACATGGAACTGAGAAGCTAATTAAAAGTAATCGAGGTCTTTTGAAATGTCACCTGCTTAAGAACAGCTAATATTACACACACACATGTTCATGTTCTAAGTATCGTTTACATGGCGGAAGTGTGAGACAGTTTCCTTGTAGAGATATGAGAGTGCAGGGTGCAGTTTCCATAACTGGTTCTCACGAATATCTGACACCTGAGATTGTAGTGACGGACGGTAGGATTTCTAAGGTCAAGACGCTGGGGTTTCGAATCACTCGGCAAATTAAGATGTGAAGTCGTTTTTGACATAAGAATACAACATAATTGGGAAGTTTGATAAAATTCTGATAATGGTTTCGTTTACAAAAAACGTGTTTAAACTAAGGATGTATTGTTGAACTTTAAAACTTGGGAAGAATTAAAACTAATATTCTCGTACAATATGTAAACTCATGGGAGAATGAGCAATTATGATATAAGAAAGAAATTCTATGAAGAACATCCTAATAAACAGTTTATTAATATGCCGCACTTTAAAAGCAAGCTTGCCACAAAGTATGGCAAACACAATTAAAATTTGATTGGGAATCAAACAATAGGAGCACAGCACAAAACTCTAAATAAGGAAATTAGATTTCTTTGGAGCACAGATATTCAGCAAACTGGTTTTTAACAACCGATGCCACCAAATAAAATGGAGCAAAAGTTAATCGGCCTTTAGAATAATTGACAGTACAAGTTTTACATTGCAGTATAATTAGTCCAAGAGCTAGAAATCAAACATCGAAAGTAACGTAATGACCCATAATTCTAAGATTTCGCATTAAAGGAGCTAACTCATGGTACGAGGAGTCTAAGAGTTAGCACCCTGAATACGAAATCATGTTGCATACCTGGCTGTGACGCGCTTATGTTAATTTGCAACATGTACTTACTACCTCTACAAGTGAACAACAGCTTGATACGATTCGTTATAGTGTATCCAATCGTTTATTTAACTTTTGACAGTTCTAATACTTAATCAAATAGTGATACCCTGACCCGTTACCGATTCGATTTCTTTTATCGATCGATTTTGTACATGAAGAAGTTTTAATCGATTTAACACATTCATTGTTTTACCTATAATTTCGTAATTTTATCGATTATTAAACCGCAACACCGGACGCGTAGCGGACATTTTGTAGTTAGTCATAATTCACATTTTCATAAGCCGAGTTGAGTATTTTTATTCCTCCGTATTGATTTATTTGTGAATTCTCACGTTTGGTTGAGTTGAGCGTATCGTCCCTCCCTTCGTTACTGTCAAAATGCCAAAAATTAAGGTGCTCAAAGGACAAACAAGAGAGTTTGTCTTGCGACTTCGTGAATACTTTGAAAAGGAGAGCTGTAATAATGGGCCTCTTATATCAGTGACTCAAGTTTAGAGACCGTGTGATTTGATATAAAATATAATCACAATAATGTTATTGTATGTTTTATTAGTATTATCGATAATCGATTTATTTCAAACCCGTTTTTATAGTCTGTGGTCATTCATTATGAATGACACATCTCTAAGTGGGCGGAGCCCGTCCATGAAGTACAGTATTCCCTCTAGTACATTGATCAAAAATTATTACAAAACTTTATGTGCGTGATCTGTCAAAAGTTAAATAAACGATTGGACGCACTATAGACGTTTTATTTATTGGTAGAATGTACTTTGCAGTTAAAAAAAATTGTCTGAACTTTAAAAGAGAAGATTATCCCTGAATTTGTCCTTTCCTCTCAGAGCTAGTCCAGTTAGGAAAGGTCGAACTCATCTGCTCAAAAAAAGTTTTACTTGCAAAATTCTTCATGTAACCTAATTGTAGAATTAATGATTTTACTTTTACTGTCGAAGCTGTAAAAGCATCCAAAATATCGTATCCAACTATTCACCGTTAAGTTCATTTCCACAGTCACTGTGTGAGTCAGAAATGCACAAACATTAGGTACACCAATTTCATAAAGCTTGCTTGTTTGTTTCATTTCATAAACATAACTTCACATATGTCACACACAGCAGTTTGATCTTAAACAAGACAGAGCCTGTACTATGTGGTGACGAGGCTGCTGAAAAATGTTTACTTTAGACTCAATGCATGTAGTCTTTCAAAAGGTATTTTTTTGAACTCGCTGCTTGATCGGTGGCAGTTACAGAGCCACTTATCGCAGACAAGTGTAAATCCAGGAAGAAACCGTTGCTCTCCGACAACAACAAAAATCCCAGTTTTAAGTGAGCTTTAAAGTTACACTGAAAAAGATTGGCTAATAATGATTTGTATAAATTATCATCAGCTTATCGCAGTCTACTGCATGTCATAGACACTACCAGACATATGAATGATCAGTGTTAAAAACTTTTCGTCTATGAATACTTATCTTCAACTCAAACATCGTCAAATTTTCAAATAAAAACTAGAGAACAATACCTTGCTACAGGTACTAGGTGGATCATTGTATCATCAAAATGAATTTCATAACCGGTGACCTCCACATTCACAGTCTATCAAACAATACCTCGTGTATATCACAGTGACAATTACCTATGCCCGCCATTTTGAATTATAATGGGAGTTTTAATAGTATTTTTATTAGTTTTAGTAGTATAGGAGGGCAAAGGAGTTGATAGGTCACCAGATGCGAAGTAACCACCGTCCATGGAAAGAAATACAGCTTGGCTAAATGAGAGATGCATCATGCCAAATAACATACACTAGAAGTCTGCGAGAAATAGTACAGACGCACTATATTTTGCCATTTGAGCGACACCCTAAAAATAACAGATTATTTTAATACATAAAACCTAAAATGACAGCATAAATACTGTCGTGTTTCTTTGGTGAGGGCGAGACCGAAGGTCCAATGATGCAGACGTATCTCAATAGGCCTCCATAGTGTGGGTCAGTGCTAGTGGATTCTGTTCGTGCTTTCCATCAGGCAGAGAGTCATTTTAGAAGGCTCATATATAAAAAATAACAATACATCAGATAGGCAAAACATGATTTTTAACTGCCTGTCCTACTAAAGTATATGTTTAATGTTGCCGTTGATGTATTCAATTAACGCTTGACTATGTAAATACTTCCGCCTGGTTACGTATTAAGAATACGGGCAGTTATCACCTCCATTTATCCTCTGCATGTCGTAAGATGCGAAAGGAGAAAAATAAGTAGGAAAACATCACTGTAAAGGGAAGATAAACTTTAAACAAACTGTACGAACCTTTCTGGAGAGTAAGTCAATATTTCCTTGCTGAGGACAGGCCTATGACCATAATAGACCGCTGTTAAAAGCTCTTTATGATAATGGGATAAATTCAAGAAGAACAATTTTTAAATAAACGCATACCACGTAACACTTATGTAACAATATATCTTATAGGCAAAACCTGATTTGTACTGCACTTCCTACTTATTTAATGCATGCCGTGGCAGATTTTAATTAAGGCTACACTATCAAATTTTAAAACATGGTAACTTTCACATATATTTGAATGTATGCTTTACTGTTTGTTCTTAAGTAAATTCTAAATACCCACAATCTGTGTACCTACAGCAAAAGTAAAAGCTCAATCCACGATCCTAATAAAGTCCACAAAATTACTATTAACGTCATAATCAGTCAGATTTTAAAGAACCATCGTATGATTAATAAATTCGCGTTGAATTTTAATGCAGATAATGAACTTGGAATCATATAACGTTTGAATAAAATTAGCGATGGATCATCGGCATAGTTGTTGAGTTACGTCATTTGTTTCAAGAATGCATAATGTGTAATCTTTATTTACCGCAAACTCCGAGTATATGAATTGCCATTTGATTCTTAGAGCTAAGACTAGCTTCCCCGATAGCTGTAGTTGTCTCAAAAGTTATTGACCTATAATAATCCAATAGAAAAATGTTGTTTTTAATATATTTCTCTCCATAATAACCATCCTTGTACCTTTAAGAAAATATAAAAAAAGAAACGAATTAGTTGAGCAGTTATTTACACAATTTGTCGTTTCATTTATATTTAGAAAGGTTACTTGACTCAGTTGATTCAGATGTCTGCTACTGAAAAGCACTTTATCTAAAGAAGCACTACAGTAGTTAAAGATTTAGTCTGTACTGTATGCAGGTCTTAAAATTCACTTATAATTCTACTAGCCGACCCACGCAACCTCGTTTGCGTCTCCTATTGCCCGTAGCGTGAAAATTTTCCCCCGTTTGTGTAACATTCTTCATTGTTGCTCCGCTCCTGTAGGCCTTAGCGTGATAATATATAGCCTATAGCCTTCCTCGATAAACAACTATCAAGCACTGAAAGAATTTTTCAAATCGGTCCAGCGGTACCTGAGATTAGCGTGTTCAAACAAACAAACAAACTCTTCAGCTTTATATATTAGTACTAGCTGCCCCGGCAAACGTCGTTTTGCCATAATTTTTTTTTAAGGATGTCTGACCCTTACCATTTAGGGGGATGAAAAATAGATGTTGTTCGATTCTCAGACCTACTCAATATGCTCACAAAGTTTCATGAGAATCGATCAAGCCGTTTCGGAGGAGTTTGGCAACTAAAACTGTGACACGAGAATTTTATATATTAGATAGATAAAATGTTTCCTTGTAAGTTCAGCATACAGGCGACGCGATGATTTAAATTTCAAATCCATACAGTTAGACTTAAGAAATAGGGACTCGAAACCTGGCAGAGAGCCTAAAGTCTTGGGAAGGGAGCAATTATATTGCAAACAGATTCGTCAAATGGTATAAGCTCTTGTTCCTTCCAGGTTGTCGAGTCTGGAGGACGATTTTTTCTAGTTCTTACAGGTATGATATACAAGTATGGTAATCTGAAAGTTTTCTTTGAAATTTTCTTCGGCCCTATCCCATTATCTATAAGTACACTTTCTAATCAAGGGCCTTTTTACGCGACTCATCTTCGGTTAACGTCATACTTTCCAACTTTCTAATAATAAAGCTTTTATAAATTAATCGTTACAAGGCATAGCAAATATCAAAGGCGACTCACATACATATGTACACACACTCTCGACATATGTAACTTACAAATACTTTCCCTTAATATTTCCCACTTCTACTTGTCTATACAAATAAGTAATCAAAGTGTGTATTTATATATACAGTACTTACACCAAAAAATCAATATTTAATTATTTTTTCTGTTTGTTCTCTGGACCGATTTTTTTTTCGACCGACCGACTTTCACTGGTATATAGCTGGTGTTATAAGGAGTAAAAGTAACTTATTCTACTTTAATTATAGAAAAAAAAATAAAGCAAAAATAGAACAAAAGCGGGTAGTACCACAGGGCGCAGCTAGTATTCAATAAAAATATAGGTGCTATAGTCCCGTAGTCCTTCTTTTTTATGCGTTTGGAAACCTCTTCGAGGCTTTACCACACCGGGGCTCTCGGTGTGGTAATGTGTCAGAATCTAACCGACTGTGAGCGTGTTAAAATCACTCAGTGTACCATGCCTTAAATAGAATGGATCCATTAACACCTTTCATTATGATGTCCAAACATGAGTTGTATATAGTCCCTACTCTTTCTATAAATAACTTAATATTTGCAATTAGATACGTAGTTTTCCGCAGAATGGATACTCCTGACATATGAGCATAAATCTGCTATCCTGTCCATAGTGTACATGTTACGCTTCCTACTCGTTCCCGGCTGAAGTCAGTAGAGACTATAGGATGCAACTTTCCACAATCCTGACATAACTACCGCTTCGTATCTTTCAAATACATCAGGCAAACACGCTATGTCTCAGTCCTTTTATTTCAATCGAGTTATTGTTATAAAGTTGGTGTTATAAATCAGTCTTAAAAGATACAGAATGACTTCAAGTTACTCTGTACTAGGTCACACAACACGATCAAAAACCACTCAATAGTTACGTCATTTAACAAGAGCCGTAATATCCTGGCCACTCCAATCAGGATGCTTACATCATTTCCACGACTATAAACAACTTTAAATTTACGTAACTTTTACATTACACTTCATTTCCTACCATCACTAAACGACTTCCCTGCTTTCCATAAAACTGCGTTTAAACTGAATCAATACAAAGACCTCTTGTTGTCAATCAGACATGCTTTTGCTCATTGTATAACTGCTTAAAACCGGTTATATCTGGTTAATTATGCACAGTAAGTTAACAGTCTTGGGCCGGTAGTTAATCATTGGGTTACGGTTTCAAACAATCAAGCTATCGCCAACTACTGCTGAACGAATGCCTGCTGGGTTACGATTTAGGTGAAGTTGAATTTGCTGCTACTTTAGTATTGTTTTCGTTTTGATACAAAAGAGATTACGACTCGTTAGTTGTGAAATATGACTGTTGATTGTTGATGATTGTTCTTTGATTGAAAGCTGAAGCTTTAACTATTTTTTACGATTGATTTATCGAGGGATAAGATTTGAATAGTGTAAGAAATGTACTATTGTATGTACATTTTGCTAGTAAAAAAAGACTAGAGAGAAAAAAGCGGAGTATATCACCCAATCTTCTTTCATTCTCCTCTATGGCTTGTCAGATTACTGCTTACCTTTGCCTAACCATAACCTCTTTCACGTAGTCTTTCGTTTCAAAGCAAAAATGATTTTAGATTAAATGGACTACAGACACTACAGTATTTGTTATTGAATCAATGTTATGAATTGAATCATGCATATCGCATGTAAATACATACATTTACAATTTTGCATGTTTCCACAAACTCATGAAATATGTGATTCTTTTTAATATCTGTTTACAACTAATGTACCATATTTCTGCAATATTGTATCATTTCATCTGGCTGTTTTGTGATCTCACTTTACATATTAGCATTTTAATGTAATTTTTAAGTTTTTTAATGGATCATATTAATTCGAAAGAGGAATTTACAGCCATGTTTCATTCTCTAATAGAAAATACACAATAATTCATCTCTGTACAATGTTAATGTCAATCCAAGTTAATGAAGCATCCAAATAGTTCCAAACCGGTTTTTAGAAGCAGCAACAATGTGAGGATCAGAATTTCATTGAGCAGTTAAAACCGTATTATCTATTAGAAAGCAGAGTTAAATTTTCTAAATCATTGCACTGAGCATTATAATTTATTTAACGATGTTCGAGTTGAAATGAAAGCAAGAGTTTTGAGATACCACCGGCAAATTGACGGTTTTACGGTTATACGTTTCAAGTGGTTTTATCTTTTGTGCAACAGTATCATATAATAACTGTTTTTACCTCGCTCCACAAGATAGTTTTTTTTTAAAACAAAAGCTAAGACGAGGTTTTCGTGTCAAATTGAAAATTGTAAGATGATATTGAAATTCGGAGCATGGATTTCTATATAAAAACTACGACACAAATAAGTACAAGGTAACTAGACGTCGGTCAGTGTACTGCGTTAAAAGAACATGGCTAGAAAGGGAATATGAAATGTACTGACGAATGATAAAGGAAAAAGGAAGAAGTTACAGAAAAGGGTAAGATGATGATGTCAATGGCTCTCTCGGTCTCTCTGTCTTTAGAGTCCTTACATGTCAAATTAATAATATCCCAATAACGATGTTTATTTTGATCACACTACTACATACTTACTTCTTCTTTCAACTTTATTTTCGTATTTTGATTGGTGCACACACAGATTTACTAACTAGCTAAACCGCTGTCAGACGAAAGCTACACAAGTTATTCGATTGTAAATCGGGACTTAATCGCGATAATAACTCCAAGGTACAATACCTTTTATTATCGCGAATTATTTCCGATTTACAGTCGAATAATATGTATGGTCGCGAAAGTTTAAAAACAAACTACACGAAATCAGCAAATGAATACAAAACATATTTCGTAAACTTAGATGAACGAGTTCGAGTTCGAGTGATATTGTCAGCGACTGTCCGTCCGTGATGGGCGAATCGTGGGACTTTCGATCGAGGACGACTCTACCTAACCAAGAACTAAAGTTATAAACTCAATAGCAATAAAACGTAAGTTGTATGTAGAGTATATGGTGGTAGGAACATGGTGTGTACATAATTATCAGAACAGTTCTCAATATTACTGAACTTTTCTTAACTGGATTTGTCAAAGTCATATCAACGCAACGTTCACGATCAAAACAATGACATCGACGTAACACTATTTACCTTACATTTAAGAGTTACAACATAGGAAGCCAGAAAAAAAGAAATTACCCTGCTTTGTTGATCAAACTGGAGCATTCAGTGTGACGAATTCTTGCAAACAAACAATGGCAAACGTTATATTTATCTTGTTTTTGTCATGCAATTTTGAGCCTTCTTACTTGATAATTTGAAGAATTTATCGCATAGTTTTGAGATAAATGTAGGCTCTTTATTAAGTACGTAAAAAAGTGTCTCAAGTTTTCATCAAAGAATTATGAATCATTCTACCCGAGACTTCCTAACGCACTGCCATAAAAACATTAAATAAAAGACGTCGTCAATAGCCTTTACTAGTTCACTGCTGAAACTGTTGAATCTCTAGCGGACATTGGTAATGACTGCTATTTAACCGACTTCAAAAAAGGAGGAGGTTATCAATTCGACTGTTTTTTTATGTTTGGTACCTTATAACTTTCGACTGGGTGAATTGTCTTGTTTGAAACTTGTTTTATTTGAAAGATGGTGCTTCTCGTGTGGTCCCGTTTCAATTCGGTCCAGTTCTTGAAGTCGGTGTTATTCAAATTTGTGATTATTTACATCACATGATCTCATCTGGACATCCTCCGCTTCTCCTTAGAAGGGTTCTTTTAGCCTTACTGGTTGTGTGTTAGTTTAGCTTAAATTTAAGAAAGCAGTTCCTCATGAAATTTATTTTAAGTATAATAATAATAATTCATTCGGTCTATATAAAATATGTACATATAAATAGGAGGCGCTCATAGCCCAGTTGCACTCGGCGCTTAGAAAAATTCACCGAGGGTAAGCACCGACGCCGCGGTCAGTTCCTGGTTGGGTGACCTCTAGTGGCATGATTCGGAGGTCACGTTAAGCAGTCGGTCCCGTTTGTTATCATAGGATAACAGTCGTGAAGCTTAGTTGGAGGTCTTTGGGCGGCTTAAAAACATCCAACGTGAAGATTGACATAGCCGCAACGTTGTCGTGCCAGTCCCAAACCCATACTCGGTAAGTATGGGGACGTGTGGCCTTAACCCTCTCCTGAGAGGGAGACCCGAGCCCAGCAGTGGGACGTTATGGGTTGTTGATGATTTATGACTATATAAAATATGTACTTAGTTAAATAGAAAATTATCATGTTTATAACATTTTTTTAAACTTTAAAATATTACTACCATCCGCGTGGTGATGGATTGAAAAATATGGAATTTCACCACCCATATTCATCCCGTGGGGGTCAAAAACCGTCTAAAGGAGCACATTCTGTAGAACAATTACAGTACTGCCGAGAGCAAATCTATACAAACAAGTAAAATTTTAACAAAAATAAAACCGACTTCAATGTTTGACTCGATTTCTCTTGGATGCCATCATCAGATCTTAGTGTCCTTATCATGGTATCATGGTACCACCGTGGGATATCTCCTTTCCATTAAAAATAATCATCAAAATCGGTTCATAAACGACGAAGTGATCCGCGAACACACATAAAAAAATTGAAGTCCTTTTTTTGAAGTCGGTTAATAAATAAAATTGAAGTGTCTGTTTATAATATTAAAATAATCACTTTTTTCAATCAATTCATTAATTTATTGCATAATTGACGTAATTTCTGCCATACAAGTATTTTCAAGACCTTTAGATCACGTAACAATGCGTCCGGCGACAAAAATATATGACATTCACGTTTAATGCACACGTTCACTTTTATGACACGAATGTTATAACTTCCTTGAAGTATTTATGTTAAATTGAACGATAAAAGAGTAATTAACTTGTGTGTACTTAATATTTTTAGCATACCTACTTAATTAAGATATTATTTGGTGGGTAAATCTTACGACAGTGGTATCTATGTCCTATCAACAGCATTTAATAGTTCACTGCTAGACGTCAGCCTCTCTTTAGGAAGGAGGTTTTAGGCCACTGGCCAGACGGGTTGGTTACTGTTTGTATCAAGCAAATCTGCAAGGCAAAGGCTCTCTAAAAAGGAGCTTTTGACCTATTATTAATCGTTTGCCAAACGGGATTGTATACGGTTTGGATCCATTTTTCTTATCTTTCCAGTATTTTCTTGCGTATATTGATCCCTTCGGCTCTTACGACACCCATGGGACTTGGGCTTAACCGTGGGAGAGCCACGCTTTTTTTTTTTTTTTTATGTTTGACCCTGCCAAAATGAGTCTACTCTGCCTGATGGAAAGCATGAGTAGAATCCAAGAGTGGTGGTCACCATACTGCGAATGCAGACAATGCAACAATGCAGCATGGTGACCCACACCATGGCGGGCTAGTGATGCTTCTGCATCATTGGGCCTCCGGTCTCGCACTCACCAACGAAACACGACAGCATGATCGCTGTCATTTTACGTTGATTTTCTGTGCGAGGGTAGTACCGCCCCGGTCGAGCCGGCCCGTTCGTGCTGAAATCAGCGTGGCTCTACTACCTAGAGACCTACTACCTTGGGCATGAATGGGCCGGCTCGACCGAAATGATACCACGATGCGATCCCATACTGCTCAACAGACAGTCTCCAAGCTGCAAGAGCTGGGGTTGGAAGCTCACCCTCATCCGCCATACTCACGAGACCTTGCACCTGCCGAATATTACTTTTTTCTAAAATTTAGACAACTTTTTAGTGGGTAAAAAAATCAATTCCCGAGAGGCAGTACAAAATGCCTTTGAAGAGTTTGTTGCCTCCCATCCAGCTGATTTTTACAAGAAGGGCATCAATAAACTGCCAATGCGTTGGCAAAGATGCGTTGTGCATGGGTGATTACCCCGAATAACAGAAATGAAAAAGTTTGAAAAAATAAGTACTTTCACTTATTGCGTACAAAACGGCAATTTCATAGGTAAAGACCTAATATATACATACTTCCATATATTAAATACATATACCGTGTATATTGAAACCTGTCCAGATACTTTCACACAAAGGGGAAAAAGAAGAATTTCTATGATTTTACTTTAAAAGTGTAAAGTTCTGCACTTTGCATGTTAAATAAATTAACAAATAGTGAGACGTTGTGTTTAAACAACAGACGCAAAAAGAAGAGTGCAACAGGGCCTTATATGGGCTGCCTTTGTCTACGTTTTCTCAGAAATGTACTTGTTTGCAGGGCAACCGTAGGGTTTGAAAAATAAACATTGTGTGAAATTTCATTGATTGATGTTGAGAATTTGTTAAATATACAAGCAGGTACTTCGACTGAACACCTTCAACCAAAAACTTTTTATAAAAAAATCTAACCGATTCAAAAAAACATCAACAAAACCTCCCTGCCTAGAAACACTAAAAAGCGTAAAATAAACTGGCTCTTCATAAATTGCTGTGACAATTCTCTATACCTACCTAATTCTTTATTAATTTAAATATGTAGTAGTATTTTAATGTGTGCTATTTAATTATTTTTCTTTTATTTATTTTTACATTTATATCTCCAAACACTTCATTCGAGATGACACTAGGGCCCGTATTTTGAAAGGCGTCTCAGGCGTCGTGAATCTAGTTCTAAAACTAGTTTTAAGAAGAAATTTTAATATTGAACGTCTCTTGACACAAGATTCACTGATCGTTAATCAAGTGAGTAAAGATCAATGAATCTGTGTTTATAGAGAACAGACAGACGTAATTGAGAACAGACTGTTGGCTTTAGATAGGTTACTGAGACTAGTTTCAGCTGTGTAGAATTTAAAACGCATTCTATAATAAGAGCGACGCTTAAGATTTGATTTGAACTTGAAACTAGTTTCAGCTGATCAGAGATCAACGGATACTTGAGACGCCTTGTATAATACAGACCTAGGAGTTTTGGTCTATTACGTAATCACAATGAAATTTGATCTCTAACAACTCCAGTCATTAGAGGACTTTGGCTCTGCATAAAAGAAAGTTATGGGTACCAGTTAACATATACTATCTATAAGTATACAAGTAAATAAAAAAAATAAAACTTAAACCTAACTACGATTTTTTAAATTTAAAATGTTTTGGTACCAATATAATATTAATTTCTTTGCAAAGTATAGATATTTTAAATACCATAGAAATACAATTTTTTTTGAATAAATATGGTCAAAGTCACGGGCAAATGCTAATAATATATAGTTTTGAAAAGTACAAGTAACACCCTTTCCAATGATACCAAACACGGCATATTTATCTCTAATTATTTTTTCCAACACAGTACCTATGACCGCTAGAGGACGCCACATTACATTCAGGTTATAGGCTATATGCATACATGTCATATCTATACTAATATATAAAACTGAAGAGTTTGTTTGTTTGTTTGTTTGTTTGAACACGGTAATCTCAGGAACCGCTGGTCCGATTTGAAAAATTCTTTCGGTTTTGGATAAACCATTTATTGAGGAAGGCTATAGGGTATATATCATCACGCTACTAGTAATAGGAGTGGAGCAACAATGAAGAATGTTTCAAAAACGGGGGAAATTTTCACGCTACGGGCAATATAAGGCGCAAACGAGGTTGCGTGGGTCGGCTAGTAGCCTATAACCAGCGGATGATCAAGACGCTTCTAACGATACCTCATTTATGCAGTTCTAATAAGTAGTTGAGGAGCTATGAACAGATGAACATACATACATAGCCTGTCAAAATCATAACCTCTTCTTTGGCTCTGCCGTAGTCGGGAAAAAAGCAACACGATTTAGATGAACTTTCTAGTTATTTTTTTGGAGATTTTTATCAATAACCAGCTATTTAGTCACGATTCGGTGTGAGGAACAAAACGCGAAAAATAGAATAAAAACAGTCTTTGAAGCATTTTGTACATTGTGTGAAAATTTGAAAGGAATCCGTTGTTAAAATTTTTTTTTGTCTGTCTGTCTGTTTGTTCGGTATGTTTGTTGGTAGTGGTTGTGGTACGGTTGTTTGTCGGGTAACCTCTGGAACGGCTGGACCGATTTCGACGGGACTTTTACTGATAGGGATGATACAGGGAGTAACTTGGGCTACTTTTTAGACTAACTTCGCCCCGTGGCTTCACCCGCAGTACGACATTAAGCGCGGGTAACACCGCGGGGTTCAGCTAGTACTTAAATATAAAAGATACAAAGAATTTTCATGTAAAAAAGCGTTTTTAGCTCAAAATTGAGTTTTCTTTTAGTAAACCCAGAGTGAATAGAGGATAGCAGAGGAATGAAAGGACACAGTCATGAAATGAAATGAAATCATTTATTCTGCAATAAGGTTGTATAAACACTTTTGCAAGTTAAACTGTTTTTGAGCAGATGAGTTCGGCCGTTCCTAACTGGACTAGCCCTGAGAAGAAAGGACGAAACAAACTCAGGGATCAACGTCTCTTTTAAAATCCAGACAATTTTCATAAATGCAAAAGCCATTATTACAATAAAATAATAATGCGTCATGCGTAACTAGTACCTACTTAGGCATCAGAAGTCATCAGAAAAAAGTAACAAACACATTTCACATGGTTTTAAAGACTAAAAAACATGTTTCAATGCCTTCCTCTTTCCATGAACATACTACAATTATCTTGATAAAAAATACTCCAAGTGTTAATCCTGGGTGTCGGCTATCTTCACACCACATTTTATTAAAATAAGTCTATGTGTTTAATCAGAAAGAAGTAACAAACCTACACACACACACTCACAAACGTTGGTCCTTATAATATTAGAGAGAAAAGAGTATAGAGATATAAACCATCGTCATAAATAGTACTCAAGGCACAGATTTAATCAACTACCTAGTACAGTCCGTGAAAGCAATATTCAGAAATCGCATACTTAAATATTAAAAGGTTGATGCTACTATGAAACTCTGAGTCCAAAACTCGTGCAAACCTATTATTCATTCAGCCCTTGTCATACCTCCGATTGTGTAAATACCATTGTAGATATAACGCAAGCAATGTAAGTGCTAGAAAGTCGAAAGTGAAACATATACGTCCATTTTAAACATGGTACAATATAAACTTTGCGATATGATTTTATTCAAATACTAATTGAGCCTCGCGGAGCCGAGCGACCGCGGGTGAAGACGCGGGGCGAAGTTAGTCTAAAAAAGTAGCCTAAGTTACTCCCTGTATCATGAGCTACCTATCAGTGAAAGTCCCGTCGAAATCGGTCAAGCCGTTCTAGAGAATGTCCTTAGTGGTTCATATTCCTTGAAGGATTGGGCTAGAGCATCGTCATGGATGACGTCTATTAAGTATGGGCCACATTATGTATGAATACCGCCCGCGATTTATTTGATTAGATTAGTAGGTATATTATTTCTTGGCCAACTCACACAGACTGCTAATAATATTGGCCGCGATTTTTGTCATTCCTATGCAAATTTTAGCCGAGACGCATGTCTAAAATGCATAATAGAATTAAGTAGGTATTAGTTAGTTTAATTACTAAATTTATAGCTACTTTCCTGCATTCGCGGTATTTCAATTCTCTCTTTTCTAGAATAAATCCTAGTTTCTTAGTCCGCGACTGAACACTACACGTGGTAACCTGAGGTGTGCGTAAATTCTAAAACAAGTTTTTCGAAACTTAGTCATGGCGGTAAGAAGTTCGCAGGGTCCGCTAGTCTTCTTAGACAACAGATTGTAGTTCATTTTTTGGAAATGCATTAAATATCATTGAAAAAGATATTTAGTAATTAGCTGTCAAGTAACAACAGCTAGTCTAAAATTGATGTAGCCAAGTTACTTCTTATATCATCAGCTACATGCAAGTGTAAGTCCCGTTAAAATAGGTCCAGCCATTCCAGAGAGAGATTCCAAAAATGATTTTTTTTATTCCATGTAACTATATACCTACATACATACTGATTTTATTGAAAAGCTGTTAATTTGAAATCACAAACAGACACTTTCCATTTTATTTATTTGTATAGAATTATAGATAACTAGTTGTTGCCCGCGGCTCCGCCCGCGTATATGTCGGTTATCGCGGCAAATAGTAGCTTGTAAAAATGTTTAATTCTGATGTATAACGCTATCTAAATCCGTACAGTAGTTTTTGGGTGAAAGAGTAACAAACATCCATCCATCCATCCATTCATTCTTACAAACTTACGCATTTATTAAATTAAAGTATAGACTATTCAGATAGTATATTTAGTTTGTTACAAAATCTCTAATGTACAGTCTCTCAGTTAAATGAAAGTTAAATGGGCCAAAATCAAGTCCAAAGGAGTCAATTACATACAAACATACAGGCGAAGCTAGTAAATAATGTGTAAAATACACTAAACTCTTACCCATAGTGACACAGAACAGAACACTATTGACTAAATTCAAATATTATCAGTAAGAATGCATCTTTAGCTTAGTTTAAATAAGATACAAAAATGTGTTAAAAGTTGTTGCTTTAAGTAATGTCTTATTTAATTAATAAGTATAATATGTACAATTTACCAACTACTACTATCAATATTTTTTTGTATAATGAAAGTAACAGTCCTATATAATTTTCTTATAAGAAAATATTATTGTCCTGTGTATTCGAGAGATCAACAGTTGAGGATAGGTATATGATCCTATGATTCTATACTGCTAATGGAAATAGGGCCTAAGAACTAACTTATAATGTGACACATTGAACACTGCTGTCAGCTCATAAGCAAGGCAATGCCTTCAACTAAAGTTTTGTTCTATTGAACTGTTCAACATAGATTTATTCCTAAATCTTCTTCTTCTTAGCCTTTATTCTTCCTACCAGAATATCAGTTACTATACTAACTTTTAAACTTTCGTGTTTCATAATATAATAATTATTATTTTTACTGGAATTAATGCAATCACTTATTTATAGGTCGAAATATCAGGCATATCAGAGGTATGTAACCTCTGATATGCCTGATATTTCGACCAGGTTGCATTGGCCGTGGTCACTGGCTGAGTCATACCATAAGTGATCGCATTAACTCCTGTAAAAATATTTATTATTATATCAGTTACAAGTCAACCCGCTTTATTGGGTGTTCACCACCCTCTTTTCTTTAGCTTCATTTACAAATACTATTATTTTTAACTGAATTTTTTGTTCAATCATAA
This sequence comes from Spilosoma lubricipeda, assembly GCA_905220595.1. Classification (NCBI taxonomy): domain Eukaryota; kingdom Metazoa; phylum Arthropoda; class Insecta; order Lepidoptera; family Erebidae; genus Spilosoma; species Spilosoma lubricipeda. The sequence continues at coordinate 4,029,086 of HG992296.1, forward strand.
TTAAATATGGTCTATGTGACTCCTGAATAGTGTCACTTTCTGTTAGTAAAAGAATTTTCAGCATCGGACCAGTACTTCCGAAGATTACCCCCTAAAACCATACAAACAAAGTTACAAACTTTACCTCTTCATTAAATTAGTATAGTTTCCACAGAGCAACTGGCATTGGACCTGCGCAACCCTGTTGGCAAACTGAATACGAAGGTTGATCGGTTTATTTCTAAATACAGACATATGTATTGTAGAAAAGTTTTTATTAGTTCTCATGGACATCACATAATTATTTATTAAATGGTACTCAAACTTACATCTCAGTATCATTAACCATAAGACTGATAGATTATCAAAGTTTGATAAGTTAACTTAGATTTGCTGCAAGTTTTAAAAATAATAGAGTTAATTGTATAAATTCACATGATGTGTGCAAATAAGTAAGCCAGTAAGGTCACTTAGCACATTCACACACACAGTGGCAAGATGTTGACGAGAGGTGTTATTAATTAAACACATAGAAGCATAAATAGACTTTATGATTTATTTTATATTTGTGTTTTAGCTGTCAAAATAATAAAAAAACAGAAGCTCTTTATTGAAGATAGTAGTATAAAGTGTAGGTATCTGACATGGCATGACCTACCTGTAATATTTTGATTTGAATTTTGTACGTTCCAAACATTAAAGAAGGAATGTATTCCAATAGTAAACTATAACTCTTTTTCATATATTATGAATATAGGTATATCAGTTGTTAACCTAAAAGAGTGATTGTTGACACTTTCTCAAACTCAAAAGTTTTTATTCGTCTAAGTTTCTCGCATTAGTAACCATTCACAATATGGGTTTTTTAAAATGCATATAAATTTAGGCCTCGTCTTTACAGAATAAGATATAAGAATATTTACCTGTATATCATGACCTTCTTTAAATAACTTTCAAAAGAGGATATAAACTTGTTGACACAAAAATTATGAACTCCCACACTTCACTGTGGGTAAAAAGCACTATTACATTAATTCACAACTTACGCACACATTGAATTATCACTTTTGAATTAAGATCATCATTGAACTTAAATTTGTGTTTATTTGCGAATTTAACTCACAAACTTTCTTCGATATAAAAACGGTATGCACGCGTCTACCGTTACGTTCAGCAACTAAACTAACTCGACAAGTCGACACCACCCCCCCCGACACTGTCATTTCATTCATTTCATTTCTCGCTCGCTCGCTCGACTGAGTGAGCCCGAGTCGTCCCGAGTTTAGTCGAGTGTGCACGAGCAGTGAGCAATACTATTCTGCTCATTCATTTGATTGATTTCGAATTCGAACGAAATCGCCATGGGACACAACCTACTTATATTCCTACCTCTATGGACACAACGAAGTGCTCTGATTTAAAATAGAACAGTTAATTATCAGATTATAAATGTGGATTATGTCTTGGGGAAACTACATTCAAAAAAAATAATAACCAGAATTAACACTATTGGAAGCCCTTGTATTATTATATTAATAACAGACCATTAGTATTTCGATGATACTTTATGATATGATACTTTTATCTCATTTATTCAGATTCAATATCCTGTATTTTTGGTGGTCGTAACCCAAAGATTGTTGAACCAACACGTATTGTTGTTGCTCCCATTTCAATCTAAAAATATTAAAAAATATATATTAGCTTACGATTTTCTACCAAACGTAGGTTTATGTATAGCACTAGTTGACCAGAATTTTCGAAAGGAAGAACTCAATTATATCATCATCAGCCTATTGCATATACCAATTATATGGACGTAATATGCCTTGGTAGCGCAGTGGTAGCATATGCGACTGCTATGATTGAGGTATCGAGTTCGATTCCCCTGTCGAACCAAATGCTTGTATGATCTGCATATATTTGTTTTGAAGTTTGGGTGTTTCCTATGTATAATATGTAAGTATTCACAAGCAAAATACAGTATATATGTATTTATATCAGTTGTCTCGTACCCATAACAGGAGCTCTGCTTAGCTTGGGACTAGATGGTGTTCTGCGTTAGATGTTCGAAATATTTTTAAATATATTCACTGAATCTAAAAATTACGGAAGGTAGTCCCTTGTGCTACTTGTCTTACTGCTTATCTACTTGCGATTAGTACGCTCTGAACTCTTCACTAATCACAACGCCGAACGCGGTTACCAGTACGATCGATTTGAGGTGAAATAAACGCTCTAGGGTTTCTGTTTATGGTTCTATTCTCAATTTTCTCCACATATGAGACGGACCTCCTTGCCTCAATCCCACATACTAACCAAGTATAATACTTACAGCATGTTCATAATCTGTGGACATTCCCATAGACAACTCCACTTCATTTATATCAAGGTTCAGCTTCTGGCATATTTCTTGTCTGATCTTTGCTAAAGAAATGAAATCAGGATTTGGGCCTTTGGAAACATCATAGTCATATTCTCCAATAGTCATGAGACCTTTGAAATCCAGATTTTGGCAATTTTTTATTACATGCTCCACCAACTTTGAAGCATTTTCTGGCTCGATTCCGCTTTTAGCTGAAATATTAGTGTTGCTAATTAAAAATTAAGAAATACGAGTTCTTTTTATTAATACTCTATATTTTGGGGATTCATGAATTCCTTTTTTTTTCCCCTCGGATACCATGTCGCATGTCGAACTCGTGCTTATGGAGGATGGAGATTGTTCTCCGATCTTCGGCGCCTGAGTTGCCTGTGGTATCTGGCCCGTTCCCGGGCCTGGCGGGCCGGGAGAGTTCTAAACGACACCCGGTCCCGCTCCGCCGTCTCCTTGGTAAGCATAACTTGCTCGCAGAAAGATACGGCAGAACTCCACGCGCTCTCGCTCCGTAACATGGCCGCAATCATATTACCAAGCGAGAGAATCACCACCCCGAGGGCCGCCACGAGACCACGTCTCGGCTCCCTCCACGCCGGACATTCTGCCAGCGTGTAGAGCGCCGTCTGCACGGTCTGGCCATTGCAGTGGTGGCACTCAGGCGTTGGCTCTTTGCAGATCAGACACAGATGATCTCCGAAACATCCCTTTCCAGTGATCACCTGCGTCAGCCGGTATAAGAGGGTTCCATGATGCCTCTCGAGTCAATCCTCCATAAGGTCTTAACGCCGTAATAACGGCGTGCCCAGGGATTCTTGGATCCCTAAAATTAAAAGACAAGTTGAAGTCGATAGACATTAGTTTTAATTTATACAATAACAAAATGAATTAGGAAATTCCAGTTATAGTTTATAGTCTCTTCGAAACCTGTTTTCAATCCTATATTATTATTACATCATATCATTGGATGTGTAAACTAAAAGTCAGTGTCAAATATTCCCTAAGCACATTTGTTTACACAGTCAACATACGTCATGACCACAAAGCAATATAGCGACCACTGCCTGCAAGGATTTCGTAAAATTACGAGTGAAATTAAAAAAAACAAAGATAACACAAGACACTTTTGAAAACTCGCTATATTACCCTATTAAATGGCTCCGTCCACTTTGACCCCCTGGAGGATCCATGTGGTATTTTCGTCCATACTAATCCCCTAGGAGAGCTCTTTGGATTTCGATTCCATTTTGATCCCCAGGGGATTCATTTGGAAGATTTTCGTCCACTTGGATCCCACGTCGTGTATACTCATGTCATATAATTTGAAGTACTAGTTTTAAACATTGAGTGAAGTTCGGTATGGCTATCGTTTAGAATACGAATAAATTTTGTAATAAGACAGACAGAGTTACTTTCGAATTATTCGAAATACTAGTATGGAAGTGTAATCACTTTTGTGCCGGCTTTCTTCGTTATGTCGATTTTACTGAAATTTCAAGTATAGATATTGTTAGTACCTTCTTCTCCACTCGTGTTAACCTGCACCAAAACACCAAGTTTTACCTCCTCCTTCCTGTATTTGCCCCACTGTTTATTCAAATTATCAGCCAACTTCTGTGAGTGTACCGTTTGTATCATATGTAATCCTGGTACACCAAGCACTTTGTTTATTTTGTTTGTTTGTAGAGGACCAATCAAATGCCACCTAATATCTTTACAGTTTTCCGAAATGAGGGGATCTATGGCTTTTGTAGCAAGTTCGTTGACATAGTTTTCACCAAAGTCTCTTTGGCCTTGTTGATAGGCTTCCAAAATCAAAGATGCTGGTTTTATTTTAGATACAGCTACTAGCGTTGGTGCTATCTGTGGTAGATCCTGAAAAAAATGTGTTGTTACTTTTCGCTAGGCTTTGGTTACAAGAACACAATTGATGAGATGTAAAAGGGTATCAGTCAGGTTTGGAGGTCAGTCAGTCCTTTTGTCATTCGCTTTATGTACGAAGAAGAGAAGGGATAGCAAAGTCGAACCAGGGATTTCTTTTGTAAGTTGATAGTTTCCCGGATACTGACAGCCGAGAGCCGGCAGGTGGCGTGCGGTTTTTAGTCGGTTCAAGTCAGACATAAACATAATTGTGTAGAAACGATTGTCATGTTCCTCCGGCACAAAAAGAGGATCTCTATGCCCTTGTGGTGACAGATGAAGAATACGGAGTGTTACTATCCCTACTCATCCCATGAGTCTCGTAAAAGACGACTAAGGGAAAAAACTACGCAGGACAACATCACTGCAAAGAAAAGGAAGACTTTAAACAAACACTTCTTTCTAAGGAGAGGCCTTCGAACCATGAAAATTTGTTTTTGGGCTACTAATAAAAAATGAGTAGATACGTATTTAAGCGTTTCTGGATATTCTACCCCTAAGGGGTGAAATGTTAAAGTTTGTATGGAAGTTCGTCATTTTTTAAGTTAGAAACTTGAAACTTTATTATGTGCTACTGATTAAAAAAGAGTAGATACGTATTTAAGAATTTCTGGATATTCTACCCCTAAAGGCGTTAAATAGGGGTTGAAAGTTTATATGGAAGTTCGTCATTTTTAAGTTAGAAACCTGAAACTTTATTCATGTGCTACTGATTAAAAAAGAGTAGATACCTATTTAAGCGTTTCCGGATATTCTACCCCTAAGGGGTGAAATAGGGGTTGAAAGTTTGTATGAAAGTTCGTCATTTTTGAAGTTATAAACATGAAACTTTATTTTTGGGCTACTGATTAAAAATGAGTGTATATCTATTAAAGCATTTTGGGTAACTGCTTAAAAAAAGTCGGCCAAGTGCGAGTCAGACTCGCGCACCGAGGGTTCCATAAAAACCTGTAGGTATATCATATTATGTAACTTATAATGTATGCTTATAGCAATTTTGCCTTTGTCCAAATTTCATAATTCTGAATTCACGGGAGAACCCTGTAGGTTTTGATTCCTTTGGGAATGGCGAAAAAGTGCAGCATAAACGGCTGTATCTTTTAATTGCGTTGGTTTAGAAGCTTGATTTTTTCACAGCTCGAAGGAACAGTAGACCTGAGTATTTGATATAAATTTTTGCTTGATTTCTTTACGCGTTCCAAAAAAAGGGTCTTACCCGACAGACGGACAACAAAGTAATGCTATAAAGAGTTCGTTTTTTCCTTTTGAGGTACGGAATTCTAAAAATGAGTAGATTCTTATGTTTAATGAACATGCTCTACCGGAACCGGTCTTAGTACATGGTGCCATTCTCAAAGTTGAACAAAAATATGGTACCTCGGGCCGACTTTGCAGTTAGGTAGAAACAACTTTAAGGATGAGGTGAACAGGAGAATTCAGTTGGGTTGGGCAGCGTTTGGGAAATATCGTCGGGTCTTTTCATCGTCGATCCCACAGTGCCTAGATACTAAAGTCTTCAATCAGCGTGTCCTACCCGACATGGTATATACGGTGCCAAAACGTGGATACTTACGACACGGCAGTTTCACAACTTCAAAGTCGCTCAGCGTACTATGGGGAAGGCTATGATTGACGTTTCTCTAAGGTGTCGCATCAAGAGTGAGGTGATCGCGCAGAGAACCAAGGTCATCGACATAGCCCACAGGATAAACAAGCTGAAGTGGCAGTGGGCTGGCCATATCAGTCACAGAACTGATAACGGGGTAAACGTAAACGGGTAAACGGGTTCTTGAGTGGACACCGCGTCTCGGCAAACGTAGTGTAGGACGTCCACTGGTTGGATGGAATAATGATCTGTCCACAACAGCTGGCAGGAGTTTGATGCGAGGAGCCGAGGATCGGAGATTGGAGATTCCTATGTCCAGCAGTGGATTGCGATAGGCTGATGAATACTTATTTATATCAGCATTTATGAGAATTCTGTTCCTAAAGGGGGTATATATGGGTCGAATGTTTGTATGAAATTTCTTTTAAATGGGCTATTGATTAAAAATAAATAAATACGTTTGAAAACATGAATAAATTATTCATACATACTTTTACACAGTTTTAATTAAATACATATAATCAACTGCCACACGAGCAAAGCCGCGGGCAACAGCCACTTTTTGATAAAAGAGAGTAAATTTTTGTATCATAAATCTTTGTGATACAAAATTTTACAAACAGTGTATACTTATTAAGAAACAGTTGCATAATAAATACTAAGAGTTAGTGTCATAATTTCTAGATAGATACAAGGTAGGGTACAAAAATCAAATTATTGTTTAGTACCCATATTACAGGTTGCAAAAGAGGGATATTTGTACCATTAGTGGGGACAGCAGGACAGACTGAGCTACCCAAATAGGAATGGGATATATGGCCACTTTAAATTTTAGTGGAATTGCAAGTAAACAAAAAGTCTTTATTCTTATAAGACTCAGCAAGATCCATTCTGATTTACTGGTAGGCAGTTGACTATTTAAGTTGTTATTCAAGTTTAATTCAAAAGTTTTGAGTATTGCACAAAAAAATATGAAATTAGGAATGAACTTAAATTTTATACATTGTTATTTTTAAAATAAATAAATACATATTTTAGAAAATTTTATGTCAAATTGCACACAGACGAAGTTGCGGTTATGAGCTAGTAGATGTAATAAAGAAGATTTAGTTTCGAATTTTTATTCATTGACAAATAATAAATAACATTGCAAAATACACATTTTTGATAATATTTCTCAAGTTGATTAACAGAAATTTGTACACAGTTGCTGCGTGCGCACATAAAGTGTTTGAATATATATCTATACTAATATATAAAGCTGAAGAGTTTGTTTCTTTGAACTCGCTATCTCAGGAACCGCTGGTCTGACTTGAAAAATTCTTCCAGTGTTAGATAAGAAGATTAGATTAACAACCCTATGTACATTTCATATACTACTGTTTGTGTTCCCTAATTGAATAAATAAATAAACCCCTTTATCTAGGAAGGCTATAGGCTATATATCATCAAGTTAAATCCAATAGGAGCGGAGCACCAATGAACAATGTTTCAAAAACGGGGGAAAATTTAGCGATACGGACAATAGAAGACGCAAACGAGGTTGCGTGGGTCAGCTAGTTTGGGTATATGGCCTCTTTTTATTACTAAAACGGTACCATATATAGTGAAAAGTATATTGCGGTTAGATACTTACTTTGCTACGTCTCGCGACAGCAAGTTCCATTTTTGACAAAACAGTTTTAAGACCCTGCATTACGTTAACTTTTGGGGCCTCTTCTGATGACATATTTGTAACCAATCCCGTAGATAAACTACTGAGATGAAATAGATAAGAGGGCGACTCGAGCCGGTAATGAATTAAATTAGTTCCCGTATTGATTCTTGCGGGTTTCTATCATTTCTATCGGCTCTTGACTTGACAGCTTTGATAATTTGACATTGACATCTGTTATCGAAGAAATAAATATTCTGATCAATTTGTAAGGTCCAAAAGCAAAACAATAAATATTCATGGACCTTTAATGTCCGATGTTCTGAAATAACAACAAATCCTCTTGAGCGTCCATAACAATCTCAGCAAACCCTTTTTTACTGTAAATAATTTTTGATCATTGAACAAAAATTGTAGTGTTCCTTCGGAGAGGCCTTTGTCCAGTAGTGAAGTAGTGAATTACAACGGGCTGATTTTGATGAACAAAAATAGATTCATTTTGGATTTTTTTTTTAAACATATTATTTATACGAAACAAAAAAATATAATTGATTACAAATTGGTACTGAATATATCTCACTCCTCAGCTTTCACTATATTTAGATTCAGTGAAAGCTAAGTTAGGGGATTTCGAAAATTTTACTGTAAGTGGATGAAGTAAAGTATAAATAATAATCCAACAACATTTAGTTAATTTTAGTTTAGTAATGTTAACAACAAAATCACCACCTTGACTACTTTATGATATTTTATAACAGCAGTTTATTTTAAACAAATCTTTTTAAAAAGAAAACATACTCGAGTCAAGTAATTCAGTCCATCGCCCCATCTGTCATCGCTTCCAGTGTGAAAGGTGACTATGATGCTGGATAATTTCTGCCCCAGGACTGACCAGGAACGAGCCGAATTACCTTTCGATACTCTAGTTACCCAAGGTCTTAACTGCAGTTATGGACTATGGGCACAAAAAATACTATTCTGCGATTTGACCATTGTAATTGTGGCAATAAAATATGAAATGAATTAAATAAGGTAACTTATAAATAAACAACAAATTTAAAATTAATATTTTAACAAACTGTGTAACGCTAGTATTTTATTTGTATAAAATATTTTTGCGATTTTTATCTGTTGATTAAAAGAGCCGAAACTCGCCGGCCATTGTCTGTAGTGTGTGAGGTCATATTTAACAACCAAACCAAATATTACCTCTGTCTGTTTGCATCCTTTGGCTCCTATAGGTATTCATTTTCACAAATTCAGTCAAATACCTAGCTACATATTATAATAAACTGTAACAAACAACGCGATACTTGAAGTCGCAATAGTAAAAGTTTTGTTGTTTGATCGGTCAAAATGTCACGTGATGACATGACTGACTCTTTGCGCGCTACATTTGAATTTAGTTATAAAAAAACATGATTTCTTATATGAAAACGGCATCATTCCGAGGGAAAGGTAGTGTGAAACGTCTAAAATATTGGGCTGAAATTTGTAAAACACTTTTTAAAAAATGACAAGTAGCCAATTCTTTAGTTGGTTGGTGGACCACATCTTACGTACGAAGGTACGAAATCAAAAAGTTGAAAAAAAAATCGACTGTAATTCGGGTCTTGGTCTAATCGCGATAATATCTACAAGGTATAAAACCTTTTTTGGGTGCCCGACGTTTCGATGGAATTGCACCGATCGTGGTCACGGATAGACTCTACAAAAAAAAACATTGATTTCATACACGTCTGTGTCAATTAAAGTTAAATATGTTAGTATAAAATAAACTTATATAATTATATTAATAATCTACTGCTTACTACTTTTTCCCAGAAAAATAATTTTGCCTTTTCAGTTTCTTTATTTCAGAACGAAAACTAGATGTCTGTCAACTCGTTACGATTGATTTTCTTCACGTTTTGTTTGCGTTTTTTACGGTGGAAATTCGTTTATTTATCAATTTTACTTACTAATTATGATACGACCTATAAATGCTAGTACGGGCTAATTAACCACAGCCATGAACGTGCTAGAAAAAGCTGAGAAAGCTTTAGAGTTTTTGAAAACAAACGAGACTACTGCCAAGTGAGTTTGTGAATAACTATAGATTTTTATTCGTAATAGGAATAATATAGTTATACGGTGTATGATTTTAGAAATCATGAGCTGCAGTCAGCGGCTGCAACCCTTGGAAGATGCTTAGGCGCTCTTGGAAGTCGCTCGAACTGTGCCCGACATTACGCTAACTTACTTCATTCTGCTGTTCCTACATTACTTTTGTTAGCAAGCAACGATAGCGTAAGTTACCTTGAGTGTTTCTGTTAATTCAAGTGTGAAGGATGTTTTACTTACCTATTTTAATATAAATGAATAAAGAAGTTAAATTTATAAATAAACTGACTGAAAACTGAAAAACTTATCTATTTGTTTTGGTTTTTAACCCCGACGCAAAAAGAGGGGTGTTATAAGTTTGACGTCGTCGATGTCTGTCTGCCTGTCTGTGGCATTGTAGTTCTCAAATGGATAACCAATTTCGAAGCATTTTTTTTATTTGAAAGTCAGCTATGTTTGGTTAATATCCGTCTAGCAGTGTTAGAGTATCAGCTCTTTTCCAAAATGATGTAAGGCATTTTTGGCGTATGAATACTCAATTAAGTGCATGAGTAGGGGTTTTTAAATTTTGACTTGTTCTTTTCTTAATGGAATCAATTAATTCTGATCATTAAATATTAATTAATAATTTAAACACTTTAATTGTTCAACAAGAACATCTATTTACTATTTAGGATGATTATTTAATGTAATTTGTCTTAAGAATATTTAAATATTTTGTTATGAAGTTGTATTCCTCACTATAGTTCTCACAAAATTTATTGGTCACTGTAATGATTTCATTATTAACTTATGGCTACATCAATAATAATAGAATCAAATATTTTGATCTCGAAAACATACTAAATTAGGATACATGTACATGTTATTGATTACACTTGTATGGCTGAAGCATTCTGGATGAAATTTGGCACAGAGGTAGATATAGCCTGAAATAGCGCAATAATTGCTTTTTATTAGAATTGCCTGATAACATCAACATTAATGAGAACAAAGTGGCAAATAAAAGATGGTAGTAGTGTTTCTTGTTCATATTCTGAAATGAAGAACCGACTAAAACCACATGGAGTACCATTCTGCGCCTGCGGTGGGAGGGCTCTGGGAACTGTGGTTCCGGCATGATGCAACATGTCCGGCCCAAGTACAAATTGTACCTAGTGCAACTTTAATTTCAAGCCAATGTCCACAGAACATAACTTATCTGATGCTATCAACAAAAATGTGATAAACATTGACAATATTCTTATTAGAAAAAAAAAAAATTGTCTTTGATAGTCTGTTTATAGTTTATGGGGAAAAAATCTAAATTTTGATATTAAATCAATAATAAAAAATCAAATAGAACTAATTTTAATTAATTATTAAATTTAATTTCTTGATCTTAATGTGTGTCACATCAGGATTTTATAATAAACTAGTTTTTGCATGCGGCTTCGCTTACACAGACTTTTATCCCCTGATTTACGCCATTAAGGGTGGAATTTCAAAAAATCCTTTCTTAGTGCTCACTTACGTTATATAAAGAACCTACATTCAAAATTTCTGGATTTTTGGTTCAGCGGTTTGGGCTGTGCGTTGATCTCTGGGTATGTCAGTCAGTCACCTTCCTCTTTTATATATATAGACTAGCTGACCCGGCAAACTTTGAACTGCCATATTTAGATATCTGTCTCAGCTTCCCACAGGCAGTGTACAGTCGAGGACAAAAGTAGTATGGTATACTACTTTTGACTGTACACTACCAACCTGTTAACAAGCATGCTTATCTATCACCTCATATGTTTTTTAAATGCATATGTTATGTTTTAGAGACAGAACGAAACTGAATTCAAATGTATAAATTTCAGGCAGAAATTCGTCTTGTGGGCGATGAGGCATTGAATAGAGTTGTGGTTGGCGGCTTCGCCTTTCACTCACACAAGACTAATATAATTCTCCAAAATCAAATTGATCATACAAAGAATGCAAGGTACTGTATATATTTTGATCACTTTAATATAAAGTATTAGAGTAGTGGTTAGAACAAATCCAGTAATAAAATGTATTTTTAGCAGTAGCTAATGGTTTACTATAAATTTATATATTTTGATCACTTTAATATAAAGTATTAGAGTAGTGGTTAGAATAAATCCAATAATAAAATGTATTTTTTAGCAGTAGCTAATGGTTTACTATAAATTTTGTTATAATTTAACGCCTTACCGATCGACGCCGAAAAAGGAGACAGTTTTTAATCATTTAAGGATGTTTATTTTATGTATCTGCCTTTTTATGTACAGCGAATGTGGTTTATTGCAAAATGGTCCCATTAAAATTTCTTAAACAGCTCATCATCAAAGAGTTTTGAAACAGAAATTTAAACACTTCAACTTCAAGGTTCGACTCGATTTCTCTTGGTTGCCATCATCACATCTTAATATCCTTATCATGATACTACCGTTGCGATATCTCCTTTCCATTAAAAAAAGGTATCATTAAAATCGGTTCATGAACGACGAAATTATCCATGAACACACCTTAAAAAATTTTGAATTTAGAACCTCCTTCTTTTTTGAAGTCGGTTAAAAAAATTATACATTGGATGCATCACATAGTATTGCTGGAAGGCTTCGTCCTCCTTGAATTTATTGTCTAAACAAGATGATGGAAGTTTCTCACATTATTGTATTCATCATGTCTCTTAAAGAAATTACATCAATCTTGATAATTTTTTTTTTAAATGTATCTATAGTGGACGTTACTCTACCCGTAACATGTTGACGCTTTTACTAAACTCAAATTGCAAGAAATATATTCGTTATTAAGTCCTCATAGGGTCTTTAGGGGACCTTACCTAGTGTGAGTTCATTACTCAATAATTCGATCGTCGTGATGACGTGTTCAGCGTTGCGATTGGTGAACGTTCCAATGGCTCATAAGCCGATGCAAGGTCGGACGCGTTACAATCGATACGTGTATATTGAGGTCTCAGGTTCGATTCCCGGGTCTGACCAAATGTTTGTATGATCTACAAATATTTGTTTAGGAGTTTGAGTGTTTTCAATGTAAAAAAAAGTATATATGTATTTATTTATCAGTTGTCTAGGAATAATAAAACAATTTCTTTCATTTAATTGCTTTTAATTATTGAACTAAATGATATAATCTAATGCTCAACAATTATAATAAATTCTAGATGGATTCGTGCCGCTCTCACTCGTATTTGCCTCGGCGAATGCTGGCTGCGTCCCGGTGTTGGGAAGATTCGTACTCAAGCACAAACGCTCTTCCCAAAGTTGAGTCAGATAGTGCGTCAGACCAACGAGATACAATTAATTGTGGAGGCGTTGGAGAACAACTTACCGAGGATACTGACTGGTTTAGCTGAATATACGACTGATGAAGAAATTTCTGGTGAGTTATGGTAATACGAGACATGGGTTGTTGCAAAACGCATTATATAGAAAAAACTAAAAAAAAACCATTTCAGTGTTTTTTATTATTTCCAACGCTTTTTTATAGTATTCAACTATTATCTCAATAAAAGCGATTAAACTAAGATTGTATAATTAAAATATTACCTAAAGATTATTACATGGAACAAGCCAGTAGTGTAAAAGTAAATTAAAGTGCATTTGTACGATATACATATTTAATGTAGAAAGTTTGAAACATTCGTTGAATTTTTTTTTATGTTAGGCCCTGCCCTAATGACTACTCTGCCTGATGGAAAGCATAAGCAGAATCCAAGAGTGGTGGTCACCATATTGCGAATGCGGCCAATGCAATAATGCAGCATGGTGACCCACACCATGGCGGCCAAGTACTGTTTCTACATCATTGGGCCTCTGGTCTCGCACTCAACAACGAAACACGACAGCACGATCGCTATCATTTTACGTTGATTTTCTGTGCGAGGGTAGTACCGCCCCGGTCGAGCCGGCCGAACCGTGCTGAAATCAGCGTGGTTCTACTACCTTAAATATAAAAAGTACCCTTGTTACAGAGTTATCAAAGGCCTTATTATCTCACGTAGAGAGCGCAGAGCCCGCTGTAAGACGTGGAATGTCAACATGCGTTGCACACTTATGTTCACATAGAGAACCTCTGCTGACTAACGTGTTGGCTAGAGTTTTTGGTAAGTTATTACACTATAAAGATAGTTAGTGCGAGTTTATATCACATCGACTCTCTCTGACGTAGAACATGTTTAGCATTGTGATTGTCTCACACTTCACTCTTTACCAATTGAAATACTGAACCCAGTTACCATAGAGTGCGAACTGCCTCGAAATAAACTCACACTAGGTATGTGAGTGATCTTTTCAAGTGGAGAGTTCAAATTAAATTGCTAAATTATTTATATTGTACGTTTCAGATTTGTGTTAGGAAAGAAAAAGTGGGAATATTAGATATTTATGTATATTCTTTAATAATAATAGTAAGAGGTAAAGCTTGTGAGGTTGTACGAGGTAATCACTGAATCGACAGAAATGACTTTGAAAACTCTTACCAATAGAAAGCCACATTGTTTGTGAGCGTCATAGGCTATGAATAAAAATTTACCATGATATCCGACATACACGCCGAGCCGCGCGGTCTAAAGCTACTTTGTATAGTTGGAGTAACTAGTGAAATAATAACTACCGACTGAGATTGCGATTTGAGACATGTCGATTGTCAATCAATGGATTAGCATTGGCATATCCAGCATAGCCTTAAATAAAAAACATATTAGGAATAAACTAAACTGTAAATCTTTTCAAAATAAGCAATTACTCGTCGAGACCAATCAAACGAATCCAAACTTGATGGTGTTGCGACGTTTCTTTACAGAGTTCGTAAGCCCACCTTCCGAGATCAGCTCCATGTCATCATAATATTACACTGTCACGCTGTATACATATGCTTGCAAAATGTAAGCAAAATCGGATGAAGATATCAGCTTCAAAATTGAGTTGCAAAATTCCACCCCAACAAGCATACATACATTGCAAGTTAATAAAAAGTTTGTAAAAACTATTTTATTATCAGATGTTGACAGAATATGGTAACCCTGTATTATTATTATATTATTGTAAAAAAATAAAATTAATTACTTCAGAAAAACTATGGCCGACGACGGCAGAGAGCACGGCTGTTATGGGATGGTTCTCAGTTATAAAAGCTATCTTCCAAATCAACGACATTGCCAAGTTTTCCGACAGCGATCTGTTCTCTGTGCAGGATTATTTAGAGGTTTGTATTCACGTATTAAATCAGTCTGTATCAGGTATTTATTTATATATAGTATGTAATACGGGATGTAGATCCCGTATTACATACATATATGTATATATATATATATATATAAATAAATAAAATAAATATTTCGGACATCTATCACACAATGCCATCTAGTCCCAAGCTAAGCAGATCTTGTGTTATGGGTACTAGACAACTGATACAAATACATATATACTTTTTTTTGTAAATACATACATGTTATACATAGAAAACACCCAAACTCCTAATCAAATATTTGTAGATCATACAAACATTTAGCCCGACCCGGGAATCGAACCCGAGACCTCACGATCAGCAGTCGCATACGCCAACCGCAAGACCAACGACGCAGTCGTATTGTATACTTTCGTCTTCACGGATGGCGTAGTTGGTTAAGCGCACTGGGTGTTTTGGGTTCAAAACCCGCATGGGACAACACTTTATGTAACCACAAATTGTTGGTTCGAGTCTGGGTGTTCTTTGTGTTCGTACCCACCTCGATACAGGATATATTCCTAATGAGGGTGTCGTCTTTGGGACGGGACGCCTGGTGGATGTGAAACGTAGAAATTGTTTTGTATAAAATAAGATGCCTGTTTATTACATTAATATTCATTTTTATTTAATACAAAATAAAAATAAAAATTCAATTAACAAAACAAATACAAATATAATAAAATAAATATTTGAAATAGCCACGCAACGCAACGGTGTCGCCACTCGCTATGTTTGACATCAAAAACAAACTTTCAGAAAAAAAATATTTATGAAAAACAATTGACAAACTGGCAGTGTACTATACTAAGAGTAACTGAAACTGTAGAAATATCTTAATAAAGTAGCTTCGTTATTGATTATTTTACGTCTGTTATCGGAGCTGTAACCATAAATGCCAGTAAACCTGCAGTTAAAAACGTCATGTGTCATGTGTTAGAAATCGATTATTTGGAAAAACAAACTTTATGACGTCTAAACTAGATTTTATTACACTAACCCATAAAAACGTTCAACAAGTGTCTTTAATGATCCGAAATTGCTAGGTTATCGCTTAGATCACTTCGGTGTTTATTGCACTGTAGCTCAGACTGAACTGTCCGGGGCGACCTTTATTTATATTAGTCGCTAAAGCTCATTCCCGAAAGTTCCAGTACCTTCCGAACGCAATCAAGTCAATAGCACGACAGTCTATATTTGAACTTATTGGTATTGAAATAAAGTTCATTGTTCAGTACCACTTTGCATTATTTCTTGAATCCCACGCGCGACCGAACCAACTGCCTCTTCCCTTGAACTTTCGTGATATTTCATAACAACATGATTCATTCCTTTACAGCTTTACCATCTATGTATTCACTACATAAACCAGTCTCAAGAACATAACGTACAGAATGCAGTGATGGAGTGTTTCACTGTTCTGCTCTCGCTGGCCACTGGAGAGTATAAGAGAGCTTTATTGGAACGACATCCCAGAACTGTCTGCTTAGATGACAGACAAAGTGAAAAAGCACATAGAAGGAATATTAGTAAGTTTTTTTAATACATGAAGTACAGTAAACGAGATTTGTTCTTTAGTTAATTTGGCATACCTGGAATAGGGTAGTTGACTGTATCGTAAATAAATATTGATGTCTCCGTCATTAAAACGAATATTACAAAACGTCTCGAAAAATATATTTATAAAAGCTTTTCATTTCTATTACTAATTTTAATCAAATAAAAATTGAAATATATTGCTCAATTGAGTAGTCTAGAATATAATAGAACAGTGACGTCACAGGCCAGTTCTTAGTACATTTTTCCTACAAAGTTATCTTTTTGACAGATGATAAAAAGTAACTGATTTGACTAAGGTGTCTATCTATATATAACTACCCAATTTGATTTATCATGAATTTGAGTGTTGTTTAGAACAATGCATGAATTCAAAAATATCTACTACAGAGCAAAAGTAGTGTTCGAATGGAGATAGAACAAGGTTTTTGAAGAAGTTAAATTGTCACAGAACAGTACTCGTACACAAGCTGAATCTGTTTTCTGAAACTAGTTGTTGTGTTTTTATTATGTCTGTAAAATGTCAAATCTCATGTATCATTTCGCAAGTAACAACTCCCTTCCAATCTTGTGGGAAGGAATCATGTAATAAATCCACAATCCATCCTTTCTAATATTATAAATTTGAAAGTAAGTTTGACTGTTACGCTTTCACTGTTAAACTACTGCACTGATTTCAATGGAATTTGGCATGCAGATACTTTGATTCTCGTGGAAGGACATAGGCTACTCTGGTTTTCTATAAAAATGTTAACCCGCAAAAGAAATTACTTACCGACTGAACTTTCTTGTTTTTCCATTCTGAATTGTTGAACGCATGGTCGGCGTATAGTGGTACCCTACAAGGGACAACACTTTATATGAAAAACAAATTTATGTTCTTAATCTGAATGTAATCTGGGTCCGTTTCATGCACGTTAAAGTCCAATGCGATACAGGAATATTCGAAATACTAGTGAACTAAATATAGTGAAAGCTGAGATATTGAAAAATGGACTGTAAGCGGATGAGATTAAAGTATATAATACAACAACAAATTTTAGTGAACTTTTAAATAAACTTTGTTGTTCAGGTACATCGAGTGTAATGTCAACACGATACGCTCCGAGTCCACAATCCGATCTTCGTGACAACATAGAGCTGTCGTTCTCTGGAGCGCTACAACTTGGCAGTTTGTTGCCTTTTAACACTCCGAGTTTGAGTGTCGAAGATCTTACGATTCAGGTAAATGCTTTTAGATATTTGTATATGTACTTCAAGTCTTATTAGTTAGTTATTTACTCTTCTTAGTAACTAACTGAACCCCGCGGTGCTACCCGTGGATATTGTCGTACCGCAGGTAACGCTGCGGGTCAAAGCCAGTCTAAAAAAGTAGCCTTAGTTACTCCTTGGATCATCAGTTATCTGTCAGTGAAAGTCGGTCGAGCCGTTCCAGAGGTTACCCGGAACAAACAGACAGACAGACAAAAATTGAAAAAACATACATATGAATCTATTAAAAGTGGTTATATTCATATTACAAACAGACACTCCAATTTTATTTATTTAATATAGATGCACTAGAATGAAGATATATTGGATTATAAAAGACTAGCTGACCCACGCAACTTCGTTTACGTCTTTTATTGCCCGTAGCGTAATAATTTCCCCCCGTTTTCTTAACATTCTTCATTGGTGCTCCGCTGCTGTAGGTCTTAGCGTGATGATATATAGCCTATAGACTTCCTCGATAAATGTGCTATCAAACAGAAATAATTTTTCAAATCGAACCAGTAGTTCCTGAGATTAGCGCGTTCAAACAAGCAAACTCTTCAGCTTAATATATTGGTATAAATTAGAAATGAAAAGTGAAATTTATTAGTTGCTATGTGAAACTCTACTGATTATATAGAGTGAGTTTATTTCAAATCATCTTCAAGAATGTTTCCCAACAAGTTGATGAAGTTGTTGTAGGTGTTGCGATTGGCACACACGGAAATTTTCACCATTCGCAACGACGCGACCAAATGTTAACGTTACAATCCAGTAAATCTATACAAATATATAAAATTGGAGTGTCTGTTTGTAATATTAAAATAACCGCTATGTATATACGGAACATATACCAAAAATGTATTCAAATTCTTTTTTGTCTGTCTGTCTGTCTGTTTGTTCCGGATAATCTCTGGAACGGCTGGACCAATTTTGACGGGACTTTCACTGGCAGGTAGCTGATGATCTAGGGAGTAACTTAGGCTTTTTTAGACGAACTTTGTCCCACGGCGTTACTCGCGGTACAACAATAACCGCGAGTAAGACCGCGGGGTTTAGCTAGTGTTAAATAAACTCACACTGATGATTTATTAACGACTTTCCGTATTTGTCGTAATATTAATGTGTAATATTGCCTGTATCTACTGCCTCGTTGGTCTCGCGGTTGGCGTGAGCGACTGCAGATCATGAGGTCTCGGGTTCGATTCCCGGGTCGGACCAAATGTTTGTATGATCTACACATATTTGTTTCGGAGTTTCGGTGTGTTCTATCTATAATATGTATGCATTTAAAAAAAAAAGTATATATGTATTTGTATCAGTTGTCTAGTACCCCATAACACAAGCTCTGCTTATCTTGGGACTAGATGGCGTTGTGTGTTTAGATGTCCGAAAAAAAAATGTATTTATTGCCACTGTTTGGATTTCTTCTCGTTTTTTATCAGACTCCAGACTCGCCCGTTGCCAGTGAGCCAGACATAGACATCACAAACACAGAACAGCTAACCAAAGACTTATCAGAGAAGCTACAAGAGATCGAAGACGATAAAGAAGACCATGTCGAACAAGTACAAGTTACTGTTACGGACGGTAGTGTTAAGGTAAGTTTTTTAAAACATTGTTTGTCTTATTGAGAAATAAAGATCTATCAACCGAAGCGGGATGTATCGTAGATGGCATAGAAAAAAAGAGTATAAATAAATTCGGAAGTAATGTAGAAACCTATGTACATAACCATAATAAAAAAAAAACAATTACAATATTTATATACAAGCGTCAAAAAACTCCACATTTTCGCCTACTGGTAGCGTTCCCAAAAGACTGGTAGCATTACTATGTTGAATGGCAATGCTGATTCTCTCTAAATAAATGAATAAATATTTTTTACATCTGACACACAGCGACATCTAGTCCATAACTAAGCAGAGCTTGTGCTATGAGTACTAGACAACTGATATCACACTTAATATATAAATACGAAAGTTTGTGAGTGTGTATGTTTGTTACTTCTTCACGCGCAAACGGCTGCACCAATTTGGATAAAATTTAGTATGCAGGAAGCTGACACCCTGGATTAACACATAGGCTCATTTTTATATATATTTACTACTATGAGAATAACACAGACGAAAACCGATATAAACGCGGACATCAGCTAGTAAATACATAATTATTTTTTTTGTAAATACAATACTAGTTCTCTAGTACTGTAAGCTTATATTTGTAGGTAAACATCGGATCAGCTGAAGATGATGATATACCGCTTAAGTACTGCTCAAGGTTATTGGCTTCCAAGTTCTTGCTGACGGGGAATAAAGGAGGCGTTATAGCTGACAGGTAAGAAACCCAATACATAGCATACACATTTCATAAACGTGGTGTTTAAAAGTTCTTGACGAAATAGACCTAATATCTTACAAGTTTGTTGTTTGTCATGTTATTTAGTGTAACTATGAAGTAAAATATTACTAGCAGACCCGGCGAACTTCTTACCGCCTTATTATTTTCGTGAATGTAAATAATCTGCAGCACGTTCTCACAGAATGTAGAAGTGTGGCAGATCAACGGGCGGACATCCTCCAATCAACATCACTCCCGGAAGCATGTAATTACCTGAAAAGGTTGTTAAGCTTCTGGGATGATCTAGGATGGTTGGAGTCTGTCCGGAGGTCTTAACAACAGCAGTTCCCGGATCTCTCCCTTCTCAGGCGCAGAGTGGCACACCGTGTGGTTTTAGTCGGTTCGATTCCGACACACCGCCACATAGCAAACGGGGTTACGGCCCGACGGGGTTTCCACACGTTAAATAAAATAAAAAAAAAGGAAGATGACAAACTCACGTACAACGGCCCAATCAAGAGGCTAAGTGCGGAAATGGTCCGGTAAAACAAACAACAAACAAACAAACACTTGGCGCAGTAGAAAGCGCCGTGGCGACGACTTTTACCACTAAGCCGACCACGCGAAAAAACAATGCTAGTTAATTTTGTAAATAATAAAATAGTCTACCAAGCCCAAAAACGGGTGGCTACTATCGACATTGAGAATTCATGTTGATTTTTTTAGAATATTAAACAAAAAACGTAATTTTGCCTCTTGAAGTATCAGAACTTTTTATATTTATATTTCGGACATCTAACACACAACGCCATCTAGTCCCAAGCTATCCAGAGCTTGTGTTATGGGTACTAGACAACCGATATAAATACATATTATACTTTTTTTTTTAAAATACATACATATTGTACATAGAAAACATCCAAACTCCGAAACAAATATTTGTAGATCATACAAACATTTGGTCCGACCCGGGAATCGAACCCGAGACCTCATGATCAGCAGTCGCACATGTCAACCGCGAGACTAACGAGGCAGTCAAACTTTATTGATAAGAATTATGTAACATTTATTTTGTTATCATTAATGCCATTTCTTAGTAACTTAACTTTTTGATGGGGTTAAGTAATGTAACTAAGAATGTTTTGTATATTTCAGGTCAATTCGGGTGTCGTTGAAATCGTCTGCTTTAAATTGTTTGGCAGAGATACTTCGGTTGTACCCGCAAGCGATGACAATGTATTTAGACAAAGATGTCGATGCGAAAAATCATAACATTTCTGGTAAAAATTCATTTAATTAATACTTTTTTGATCTAAATTTTAAACAGATAATTACGGTTTTAAACATAATATTCAAATTTGCCAGTAAAAAACAAGAATAGTAAAAAACAAAAAACAAAACCCGTCTACTAAAAACTTTTGATAATATTTATATAGCCTATGTTACCCGGGTCATTATTAAGAACCTATTGACACTTTATTTATTTAAATCGGTTCAGTAGTTTAGGCGCTAAAAAAAAAAACATACAAACATACATTGACTGTCAAAAGTATCAACTTTCGTTGTCGTTGAATGTTTTTTATAAATGTTTTAAATTTCATCAGTACCTTTTTTTAAACTACACTAAATACTTTCGTGCGTTTGCTTTAGATAGATTATTAGATTATGCTTCAGTATATGTTATTGCTATGTTTTGATTGGATGATGTAACAAAAATGCTCACTTTGTTACCCCAGGGTCTTCAGAAGGCACAGATTCAAACCAAGATCACATAAATGACTTCATACTCGAACGAAACGTTTGTTACCAAGACTCCCTCACAGACTCCCTAAGCCAAGACATGCTCAACCAAAGCATGGACAGCCAACAGACATCCCACCAATTATCTAAAAAAGATAGCAAATCAGAAAGCACCGAACAAAAAAGCTCCAAAGACGTACCAAGCAATATTCTGGACAGTAAAATAGGGCCCAAAGATTTGGCAGCTAGTATGCACACAGATAGCACTAACCCTAATATGACAAATAGCAATTTCACTACAAACTCAAATATGACAGGAAGCAACGATCCATTGTCCACTGGGTACCCAATGACCAGCAGTGGGGGTATACTTTCCTCAAGTATAGACCTAGATATGAAGTTTGACCACTTCGGAGAATCCACCACGAATTTAGACAACCTCGATGCGTTGAAAGACTTCGAAAAGAAAGAAGAAAGGGTTAAAAGAACTTTGAAAAGAACCAACGAAGTGCAGAGTAAGGATGCTGTTGAAATAATAAGTCAAAATGTAGAGGAGGATATGAAAAATTTGGATCTTTCCGAGAACTTTGAGTATCAGCACATGTGTGATATATTTTTACTGTTGGAAGGTCATAGTGACCCTCAGATTCGAGGTCTGGTGAGGGTCTGTATTGGAAACTATTTAGTGGCTGCGTTGGAGCTCTCCCATGGACATTATAATAGGTGGAAGAGTATGAATTCATTGCCAAAAGATGTGTCAGATTTAATTACTGTGGATAAACTCGTTCATATTGTCTTGAAGGTGAGTTTTTAATTTTTAATTGTTATGAAATTTCAACACTTATGGTGACTGACTTACAACAGTCGTAGGTCATTATGAATGATGAAAATGGTAAATATGACGCTCATTAAAATTCCCAATTTTTTTTTTCTACATTTTTTTTGATAGAGAAATAAAATGATGTTTTACTAAAGCGATATCTATTTTCTTCATTCTAAGTAAATTAGATGTAATAGAGTCATTGATTATTATTATTTTTACATATGTTTATAACAATCGATTTAAACGTGCATATGATGATAATTCAATTTGTATTTTTTTGTTATATCAGCTTTTGTTCGCGTTATATGATTAAGCAATTTTGCTTCCTTTCATAATATCTATATATATATAAATAAATGAATCCCTGTTTGCCTTGGTCACGACATCACCCTTGAACGGCTGAATCGGTTTTTGGTAATTCTTTTTTTGTTAAATAGCCCATTTAGCGAGGACGGTTTAGGCTATGTAACATCACTCTACGACCAATAGGAGCCGGGTATCGACCGAAAATGTTGGGAAAATGGGAAAAATAATTTCTTATGGAGAGACGCAAACGAAGTTGAGCGGGTCCGCTAGTAAATGTAGTAAATGTACTTCGCTGTATCAATATTTTAGTTTTTATGGCATTGGAAACAAATGAGCCGAGCCTTAGAGCAACACCACATCAAATAATTTTATTTTATCCCTATTATATTAAACCTAATTCAGTAAAAAAAAAAGACTGCACGGTTGGCATAGTGGTTAAAGCGATCGCCTCGCCTGTCTCTACTACGCCTAGTGTTGTGGGTTCAAATCCTTTGAACATCACTCCACAAATTGTTGTTCTGAGTCTGGGTGTTCTTTGAGTCCGTTTCATGTATGTTTGTTCAGTCCCCCGCTACACATAATGTTTTAATCCTAATGCAGGAGTTCTTTTTTGAGAAATAATAGTATCCTAATTCCAGGGTCTATCAGATGATATCCATTCAACAGTAAACCACACTCTATCCGCACTGACGAGTCTGTCAACGTGTGTGTGTGCGAGCTCTCACTGGACCCTATTGGTTGATATACTCAACAGCTTAGTGAACGTGGAGGCGAACAACTACTGGTTGTGTAGACTGAACCTATGTCGGTTGTATGAAAAACTTCCCTATCAAAGGTAAGTTATAGTTTAAATTCAAATCTATAGAATAGAATAGAATAAACTTTATTGTACACCAGATCAAACAGTTTACACAAAATGAACATATCAATAGAATGACCATGTACAAATGGCGGCCTTATCGCTAAAAAGCAATTTCTTCCAGGCAACCTTGGGATGGACAGAAAAAAAAATACGAATTAATGGGCAGTTCTGGTGCGAAAAGAAAAAAAAATCTATACTAATATATAAAGCTGAAGAGTTTGTTTGTTTGTTTGAACACGCTAATCTCAGAAACCGCTGGTCCGATTTGAAAAATTATTTCGGTGTTGGATAGTCCATTTATCGAGAAAGGCTATAGGGTATATATCATCACGCTACTACTAATAGGAGCGGAGCAACAACGAAAAATGTTTCAAAAACGGGGGAATTTTTTACGCTACGGGCAATATAAGGCGCAAACGAGGTTGCGTGGGTCAGCTAGTATAATATAAAAAAATATATACTTATATATAAAGCTGAAGAGTATGTTTGTTTGTTTGAACGCGCTAATCTCAGGAACGGCTGGTCCGATTTGAAAAATTATTTCAGTGTTAGAAAGCCCATTTATCGAGGAAGGCTATAGGCACGCAACCTCGTTTGCGTCTCCTATTGCCCGTAACGTGATCATTTCCCCCTTTTTATGAAACATTCTCCATTGGTGCTCCGCTCCTATTGGTCTTAGCGTAATAATATATAGCCTAGCCTATAGCCTTCCTCGATAAATGTACTATCCAACCCTAAAATATTTTTTCAAATCGGACCAGCGATTCCTGAGATTAGCGCGTTCAAACAACCTAAACTCTGCTGTATAATATAAGTATAGATTATTTTTTGCACAACCATTCTGTAGAACAAGTTTTCGCCTGCGGTATTTCCGGACCGAAAAAGCGTACTCCTTCCTCAAATGTTCCCAATACCCTTGTGTTTTGCATTGCGTGTGTTCATGGGCGACAATGGTCATTTTCCATCTTTGTCATAAAAAACATGTATTCACGTTTTGTTTCAGGTTATATATGTTATATCCTCAATATTACGTGCGCAGTAAATTAATACTGGACACTTTGATGCGTCTACTGGGCGATCAAGATCAGAAAGTAAGGAAAGCAGCCGCACAGGCCATTGCATAGTGAGTTATATTCTTATCTATTGTTTAATTATTGTAAGAAAATACTACAATGACAGAGTTATTTTTCTGGTTTATCTTGAGGTCAGTCTACATTGCAGAAATATTACCTTTAAGCAATGTTTCTTTGTTATTTTTAAACTTTAAACCTCCAGCCTTCTAGCTATAAATAACACAGAACGGTTGCTTAGGTTAAATAACGTTTATGAATAAGGGCGTTAGTGACAAAAGAAAAATACTTGAGAAATTGAAAAGAAATAACGAGGCAAATTGACAAATACAAATATACATACTTAATTATACATATACACACTTATATGCGTAGTAAATTAGTATTTCACCATATTTATTCGAGAAATTTCTAACAGTCATGAAGTTAAATGTAATTTTTACTTTTAATAAAGTTTCACTTCACACTCCACCCGAAGTCCGTAAAGAAATGGTTTACCTAAACCTAAACTCATTTATATTTTTAATCCATTACTTAATGACATTAAACTTAACCTGACCGGTTTTGCCCTCCGACATTATTATAGGTTATTGATTATTTTATCTTATTTACATCTAAAATCTAAGTAAGGCAGTAAGGAATAAAAATACATGTAATGATGCAGATGCATCTCAATAGGACGCTATGCTGCATTGTCTTCAATCTACAATAAATACGGTAAACACTACTCTTGGAGTATGCTCATGCTTTCGTTCAGGTAGAGTAGAGATACTTTGGTAGGTCGGAGAGAGAGTAGGAGATACTTTGGCAGTATATATATAAGTGAGTTTAATTTCAAAAAAGTTTTTTTACAAGTAACATTATGTGCCGATAATCGAGGGTATAAATTACCTAAGACTTTATCTGCCCACAGTTTAATACCAAAAATCCACATCTCGAAGCACCAATCCCCAACAACTGTGGTAGCCGAAATCGCGAAAGACGAAAGCCGAAAATTCTCTTTCAACAGCAGTAATCTCTCACTAGACCTCGTGAGGAATATATACTTCTACAGCGATCTTCCTCAGCAGTTGAAAGATGGAGAGACATTAGGAAATGGCGAGGGTCTGAGGATTATCGTTGGTAGTCTTGTTGGGAGGTTGATGGCGTCTAATTGTAAATTTTATTCGGTAAGTAGCTTCTGTGACTGTGATTCAACGTTGTTCTTCTTTTGAAATAGGAAGAGGAAGCTTTTGAGGTTGTTGGTTGGTTGTCTGTACATTAAAGACAATAAAGAAAACTAATAAACGGTTTTTAGAACTTTTGTCAGTGCGTTTGTGAGACCTAATCTCAGATGTGGCTTAACCGATTCGAATGCGGTTTTCACAAATATATTTTGATAAATTACACTTACCGTTTAGTGATTGTTTCATTCAATTGGATGATAAATTAAACATGTATCGGTTTAAAAAAATCACCACGATATTCGTCAAAAGCCAATAAATAAATAATCAATATTGTACACCAGGTAGCGAAAATAACTTAGCACTCCGAAGCAATCATAAAGCATATAGCAAGTACAAATATTCTGGTAGCCAAGCCGAGGCGAAGGAAAGTCAATTAAGAAAAGGAAAGGAAATTAACACTACCCTCCTCTCCCTAGTAAAAGTTTAAGAAGTAAATAAATATACAGAAAATATATATTTTCTTATAGATTACAATAACACAGTAAAACTAAAACATACATCAACAATAATTACTCAACGGAACCCTCCCACACTTATCAAATCACCAATTTTTGTGTTTAAATATCACAATGTATAATGTCTTTCAGCAAGGTATTCTTGAAGCCCTCCAAGCGATTTGCAGGAAGTGGTCACCATGGAAACACATACAAGCGTACACCGACCAGGGCATCCTCAGTTATTGCCTGGACAGCCTGGACTACTGCAACGGAACGGTTGTGGCGCGCTCCATACTCTTGGAACTGTGCTCTTCTGTATATCCAGGTGAGAATGATGATGGTTAAATATAGAGGTTAAATATTTGGTCTATAAGGTTCAATTTCTCTTGTTAATTATTGAAATGGTCACTAGCAGTTTTTCTACTATCAAAATGTTTTGCAGTACAATTTGAACGATATTTCAGAAATGAATGATGCTGTACGCTACGTTTTTTTTTTGTGTGGAATAGGCGTGCAAACGAGCAGACGTATCGCCTGAAGGTAAGCGATTACCGCCGCCCATGGACACCTGCAACACCAGAGGCGTCATATGTGCGTTGCCGGCCTTTGGGGGATGGGGAGGGGAGACAGGGGGAGGGGTTTTTGATAGGGGCCTCCGGTATCCTTGTACACTAAAAATAGTTAAGGCCTACGAAGTAAGGCTTTAGAGGACCTCTAAGGACCTAAGAATTTGGAGTGGTACAAATACGCTTTCGAATCAAACAGTTTCGCTCTTATTTCTTGTGCCTATCAGTCAAAACCTGGAACTCACTACCAGCGCACGTGTTGCCCATCCATTATGATACCAGATCTTGCAAGTAGGGAGTGATAAAACATCACACTAGGCCGCTATAGAATCGCCATGCTGCAATGTTTGCATTCGGTTCGGGTGTAGTGGCCACTACTCTTGGATTCTGCTCATGTCTTCCATCAGGCAGAATAGTCAGTTTGGCTGGTTCTATACTTGAAAAATAAAACCTCTATTCTTTTTCAGTCGAAATCCACAACATAATGCGCCACAAAACCACCAACCGCGATATATTTGAACGTGACACAAACAATACCAAAGAACGTTGGCAACACTTGGAAAACGAAAGAGTTGCCAACCTTGCTGAGAAATTCTTGCAAGTTACACTAAAAATGTTGAATGTACTGGTCCATTTGATAGAGGAAGTCAATCCTAATGTGCATTTGAATAAAGGCGGGATTGCTTTGCCTGGCAGCCCAGTTAGAAGGAAGACGACAGGTATCAGTATAAGTGTGTAATGCTTCAATCCATTATAGTATTTAGCTATATACTTTAAATGTTGCTATATGAACAGATACGAATGTCAGTCCGTATCGATCATTAAATAAAATCTAAGCGTCTGTTTATAATTTCATTTAAGTTTATAATATTAATATATTAGCAGCTTAGATCTGCGTAAGTAATTATTTCTTATAAAAACTACTTTTTTCCCTTAAAAAAGATACCATATATTCCTTTCTGTACATATTGTTAACTTTATATAAATAACACATAGGAATACTATTTAAAACTAATGCAAATGATTATATTGACCAACAGTTACTCTGAGCACAAAATCATCGCGAATGATCAACTAATGCTTTACCAACACATCACGATTTATAGCTTAACAAATGACCCAACACAGCAAAAATAACCTATAAAACTATTATGAAATACCTTGATTATATTTATAGACTTTCTTGATTATTATTTTTTTATCTTGCAGATGCCATCCCACGTCGTGGAAGCACCCCTAGCGAAGTGGATGAGAAGGGGTCTCTTCGGAAGAAACCACCTCCCCCTGCGTCCAGTTTGAAGCCCCATTTCGTTGGACATTTCTTCAACGAGCCGTTCTATATGAAGTTCTATGATACCTTGAGGGCTACGTATTCTAATCATAAGGTATGGTATACGTCATAGTTATCAGCGCCCGAATAGCTTTTATTATTAAATGTTAAAACAAAAAAAGGTTTGATAAAAAATAGTGAAAAGAAAAAAGTCAAGTCATTCACTTTTAATGTTAACTACCTGAACCCCACGGTATTACCCGCGGTTATCGTCGTACCGCGAGTAACGACGCGGGACAAAGTTAGTCTAAAAAAGTAGCCTAAGTTACTCCTTGGATCATCAGCTACCTGCCAGTGCAAGTCCCGTCCAAATCCGTCCAGCCGTTCCAGAGATTACCCGGAACAAACAGACAGACAAAAAATTTTTTTATCACATTTTTGGTACCGGTACAAAAGTTAGTATAAAAAGTAGCCTAAGTTACCAGCCAGTGAAAGTCCCGACAAAATCCGTCCAGCCGTTCCAGAGATTACCCGGAACAAACAGACAGACAAAGAAATTTTTTAACTACATTTTTGGTATATGTACCATGCATACCTACATATGCATACATATGCTTAGTAAGAAGCTGTTATTTTAATATTACAAACAGGCACTCCAATTTTATTTATTTGTATATATGATTAAATAAAAAAATTGTAAAACACACACATAGAAAAACACGTTATGTACATAATTGGCTGTAATTTTGTTGTTAATTTTAATAAATATTTGAATTTGTTTTTATATTGAGAACATTTTTGTGCCTGAAGTGGTCTTTTAAATAATACAAAATTTATAACCAAATATTTATTTTCCAATTTTGCATATTGCATAAAAACTAATTTGACTATATTTGTCATCGTTACAGATAAACTTGGATCCAAAATCCAGCATATTCCACACTTTTCTCTCAACTGTGCTGAACAGCCTAGCCATCCAACTCGAACTAGCCACAGAAAAAGAACTCGGCCACGTCACAGAAGAAATTCTCTACTACCTGAAGGTTATCATGCCTCTATGCGCTGATAAAACTGTATACTGCATTACACAACTCCTCAAGTGTCTCTTCGGAACAAACATGGTGAACCAATACTCAGATTTCATGAGCATTTTGGACAAAAATGAGGGTAGTCACAAAACTAGGTTCTTCAATGACGTCATGATGACTAGTACGCCTACTACCCAAGTAGGAAGTTCTAGAAGGAGTAGTATTTCCTCGAATGCTAGCCAGAAGTTATCGTTAGACAGTAAGAATCCAAGGATGGCTGTGGAAAGACAGTTGTTGATCACTATGGAGAATTTTGCTAAAAATAAATCTGATAGAAAATGGAGCACGAATAAAAAGGAGTTGGAGAGATATATAAGATTGTTTGAACCGGTTGTTATACAAGCTTTGAAGGTGAGTTTTATTTGTTGTTTCTTTTATTAGAAACCAGAGAGGGAGAGCCACGCTTCGGCGTAAATGGGCCGGCTCGACCGGAGTGATACCACGGCCTCACAATAAACGGTGTGAAATAGTGCTTGCGCTGTGTTTCACCGAGTGAGTGAGGAAACCGGAGGCCCATACCCCAACCACTCCCCATCCTGTAAAGGCCGGTAACGCACTTGTGACGCCTCTGGTGTTACGGGTGTCTATTGGCGGCGGTAATCACTTACCACGTCGGCTCGTTTGCCACCCATTCCATAAAAAAAAGGTTACCCCAAGCCATGCTGTTACTTTCTTATATTCAGATCAGCTGTCGCGCTTCGCCCTATTTACAGGTGCCCCCAGTGCTAATCTTCTAGTCACCTGACACTAGAAAATCTTTGAAGACTTGTAATGATGTATCCATTTACTATAAACATTCCATTTTGATCATAACAATCCTGCTTAAATCTGAAGGTTTTGCTTTGATAACCCTCTTCTGGGAATTTATCAAGTATAGATAAAGATTAAACCATTGCTAGTTGCTAGGTTCATAAGAGAGATTTATTACAAAAAAAGAACACCATAGACATCTTACCGACCATCATTTAGACCACTTCACTGTTCGAAATCAAATGAGTAAATCTGACATTAAAGCAATCACGCTATTCATAGCCTTGTGGAGGGTAGTTGTAATAATTTTAAGAATTTCGGCTAATAATATTTGATTTTATGAAATGGATACACCTATATTTATTACCGTTCTTTCAGAGTTACACAATGCAAAACGACATCCCTCTTCAATGTGAAGTGTTATGTTTACTGAATCAATTGTTGACTCTAAGAGTGAACTATTGCATGTTGGACAGCGACCAGATATTTATAGGATTTCTCTTGAAGCAGCTGGATTTGGTTGAACAGCATGAGATACCGTAAGTGTGGTGTTCTTTTATCAGTGACTAGCTGAACCCCGCGGTGTTACCCGCGGTTATTGTTGTACCGCGAGTAACACCGCGGGACAAAGTTAGTCTAAAAAAAAGTAGCCTAAGTTAATTCCTGGATCATCAGCTACCTGCCAGGGAAAGTCCAGTGAAAATCGGTCCAGCCGTTCCAGAGATTACCCGAACAAACAAACAGACAGACAGACAAACCGACAGCCGGACAAAAATTGTAAGAAATGTTATTTTGGTACATGTACCGTGTAGACTAACTTTGTCCCGCGGCGTTACCCGCTGTACGACAATAACCGCGGGTATCACCGCGGTGTTCAGCTAGTCGTATATATATTATGTACTTTCATTTGCATTTAGGGAAAAGCTGTTAATTTGAAATTACAAACAGACAGACAAAATTTTTAAAAAATATTATTTTATACTGTGTGTATACATACATATGTATTTATTAAAAAGCGGTTATTTTAATGGTACAAGCAGACACTCCAATTTTATTTATTTGTATTTGTATAGAGTATAGATTAGACGAATACTAGAATTTGAAAACCAAAATACTTTGACTGCACGGTTGGCCTAGTGGTATAAGCGGTCGCCTCGCTGCTTTATACTGCTCCAAGTGTCGTGGGTTCAAATCCCACATGGGACAACACTTTGTGTGATCCACAAATTGTTGTACTGAGTCTGGGTGTTCTTTGTGTACGTTACATGTATGTTTATGAAATCCCGCGTAAGTAATTTTTTTTATTTTTCTAAAGACTCAGAATGTATATTCCTAATGCAGCAGTAGTGTTTTTAATAAACTCTTAAACCAATTTAATTTTCGTAATAGTTTAAGTTGACGAAAACGATAAGAAAAACTTTGTTTAAAAGAAAAGGTATTTGTTCCATATTTTATATAATAAATCTGCTCCTCTTTAGTAGGTAAATGGGTTATTTCCCTGACCATAAAATAGGGTAAATTGGACATTATAGTAGGTCATTTTTAACCGACCTCAAAAAAGGGGAGGAGATTCTCAACTTGACTGTATTTTTTTTGTTTGTTACCTCAGAACTTTGGAGTGGGTGGGTAAACCGATTTTAATGATTCTTTTTCTTAGAAAGCTGGTGCATTCCTATTACAATTTGGTCCACTTATAGAAGTCGATGTTTCCTGTTAAAAATTTTGTATTATTTTCATAGTTATCTCGTCTAATTTAAACCAAATCCATGGTATGGTTAAAGCCAATCTATTTTTGACTTTATTAATATTATATTTGTTACAGAGATTGCTGTAATTTAGTGAACAGTATACTAATGTTCATGGTGCAGCTGTCCTCATCAAAACATCATACTAAACAAATAATAGAAATACCAAAGGTAAGCCTTTTCTCGTAGAAATTTCAAAACAATCTCGTAAAGTTTCAATTCAACAGAAATAAACAAAAACCAAGAGATCACTTGATTTAAATCTCTAGCGTACAGTAAG
Source organism: Spilosoma lubricipeda (assembly GCA_905220595.1). Lineage (NCBI taxonomy): Eukaryota > Metazoa > Arthropoda > Insecta > Lepidoptera > Erebidae > Spilosoma > Spilosoma lubricipeda. The sequence continues at coordinate 4,061,274 of HG992296.1, forward strand.
TAAGTTATTCCTACGTCATATATTCAACTGCCTCGGTGGCGAAGTGGTTGCGTATGCGACTGCTGTGCTTGAGGTCTCGGGTTCGATTCCCGGGTCGGACCAAATGTTTGTATGATCTGCAAATATTTGTTTCGGAGTTTGGGTGTTTTCTATGTATAATATGTATGTATTTACAAAAAAAAAGTATTTTTTATTTATTTTAGTTGTCTAGTACCCATAATACAAGCTGTGCTTAGTTTGGGACTAGATGGCGGTGTGTGTTAGATGTCCGAAATATTTGTTTATTTATTTATTTATATTAAATTAATAGAATGTATACATAGGTAAGACCAACCAACCAGGTCAGCAGATTATTTATCACGTAGTTAGAGACATTCAATATCTCGTCAAGAATAAGACGTGATTAAATGCAAGGTATCGATTTTAGTATAAATAAGGAACTGTAAGTAAGTAAGAAAACAGACGCCACCACGTAACAATTAGAGTATTATGGAGCCGTGGCTCCGGCATAATAAATACTGCTCCCAAAATTACTTATCGCCGTTATCATTTCTGCACTACGAAGTTCGCTATAGTTAACTAGAGTCATCAATGCAATATTTTTAAAGTGCCTGTAAGGCCTACTTGAAAAAAAATGATGATTTTGTATATTTTAACAGTTTTAGTGAAGTTTCTACTGTATTTAATAGCTCTCTTCTTATTCCTTCTGTTTAAATCATTGATGATATTCCTTAATTATTTGTCAGTTGATACAATTATGTGATGGATTGATGGCATCCGGAGCTCATGCTGAATGTATAGCTGGTTTGGAGCCGGTGGCTGTAAAGGTCTTCAGTAATATGGGAGGTATGTGTACTTACTAAGTAGTACTTACTTCGATGGCTCAACGATCCCAAGTGTTTCTTGGCCTCCGAAACAAGGGCTCGATCTAGGGCTGCTTCTCGTCAGTTGTCGGCTTGAAGTTTAATTTTAACTCTCCTGTCTTTACCCATTCCTATGTCGTGGCCTAGCCTATTTCATTACTTTTTTTCATGGAATATGCCGCCAAACGAGCACACTTATGGCGTGATGGGTAAGCGCTTACCGCTGCCCATAGACACCCGCAACACCAAAGGCGTCACAAGTGCGTTACCGGCCTTTGAGGAATGGGGAGGGGGGAGATAGGGGGACGAGTTGGGATATGGGCCTCCGGTTTTTTTACTTTTCATTTTCTATCAGGTCTTTGCATAGGGACCAAGACATTTTTTTAAGTTAAGAGTCAAGGTCATTATCTGTATACACCTATACATACTTGAAAAAACTGTATATCTGGTGTAACCAAATATTTAATAAATAAAGTGTTGATAGGTAATTAATAAGAGTATTGTTTTAATAGATACATCAGTTCATATGAAAGTTCAAGGTAAGCATAAGTATTTTATCTTTAGTAAGTCCTAAAAACAAATTCAGTTTACCCTGAGGGTTGCGGCGGTCCGATGCCAGTCGCTTTGCTTAGAAACTGATATTCAGGTGAAACTAGTTGAATTAGTAGCTGACCTCAAATAATATCTAGGTACATATATACATATCAATAATAATTAATCACAATTAATCACAAAAATGTATGTACGGCCATAACTTTCGATCGATTGCACCTTTTTGTTTTTTTAATATAGTTGTTATTGTCAGGACAAGGTTTGTATAGAAGATAAAAAAGGTGTTATATTATCTTAGTCCGCTTATACTCTTTGCGCTGTAGCATGGTGTAGGTAAAAGTTGCCGCGATTTACAAATTATGACTTAGCATTGCAGCTGTACCACATTCGCAATATATTAAATCATTAATAACTGTAGTAAATTTAATTAAACCAACCAGAATGTTAAAAATAGCAACTGTCACCCGCACCCTGCTACAGCGCAAGGAGTATAGTTATATATGCTTCGGTGCTGCAGGAAGTTGATACGGGTTTACTAAAATTAAAAAAAAAAAATAGAACTAATCTAAATAAGGCGATTTCAAATTTGAATGTTGTTATTTTCAAATTTGAATGTTGATAATTTCAAATTAACAGCTTTTCATTAAATGCAAATGAAAGTACATAATATATGCATACATACGACTAACAGAACCCCGCGGTGTTACCCGCGGTTATTGTCGTACTGCGGGTAACGCCGCGGGACAAAGTTAGTCTATAGTAGCCTAAGTTACTCCTTAAATCATCAGCTACCTGCCAGTAAAAGTCCTGTCAAAATCTGTTCAGCCGTTTCAGAGATTACCAAACAAACAGATAGACAGACAGACCGACATACAGGCAAAAATTTTATTTTGGTACATGTACCGTGTATATGTACATGTACATACATATGCATTTATTAAAAAGCGGCTATTTTAATATTACAAACAGACACTCCAATTTGATTTATTTATATAGATAGATACATCATTCTTTTTAACCGACTTCAAAAAAAGGAGGAGGTTTCTCAATTCGACCGTATATTTTTTTTTTTTAAATTTTTGTTTGTCTTTTTGTTCCGGCTGATCTCTGGAACTTCTGGACCGAGTTTGACAGGACTTTCACTGATAGGTAGCTAATGATGTAAGGAATAACTTAATCAGCTGAAATGTCGCGCCGCGCCGCGCCGTACACTTGCTAGAGTGTCACCGAGTGACACTATATAGGTTAAACTAACTTCGCCCCGCTTCGTTACCCGCGGTTATTTTCATACCACGGGGTTAAGCTATTCTTCACATAAAGATCTGCTGTCACTTTAATATTCTGGGCCTGGGTTTAGAGACTAAAACATACCTTACGATAAAAAAAAATAACCGACTTCAAAAAAGGAGGTTCTCAAAATTGACTTTATATTTTTTATGTTTTCTTTATTTATTTCAAAGCCGGTGCTTCCCGTGTGGTCCCATTTCTATTTGGTCCAGTACTTGAAGTCGGTTTTTTATTTAAAAGTTTACTTGTTGTGTGTTGTTTAGGTACAAGCGTTCTGGGTAGAGCTCAGCAGCAAGAAGCACAAGCAACAAGAGAAGTGTTATTCTATATGTTGCAAAAGACTATGCATCAACATAAGGTAAAGTGAATTACATGATAAGATTAATCACATTAAAACACTGATTAATTCAATTTCGGTTATAAGACGATGATCTTGAAAATTTCAATTTAAGTTATACCATTGGAAAAAGTCTTTAATGTCTATCCGAAACTAGTATTACAGTAAAGACTAAAAATAAATCGTAAATAAATACCGGATCTGCTTTATTAAAACGAAAATTACAAAACATTTCGGAAATTATAGTTATTACAGTTTTTCATTTCAGTAACAAATTTGAAACAAATAAATATTGTAATATATTGGTCAATTGAGTAGTCTAAAACAGTGACGTCACAAGTTTTTATTTAGTACATTTTCCATACAAAATTATCGTTTTGACAGATGATAAAAGTAACTTATTTGTCTAAGGTGTCAACTACCCTATTGTATTATCTATGCTTCCCGTTTTCTAATCCCTGGCAATGAAAAGTTTTATTTCTTTTCAGGTGTTAGAACTAGTATCATGCGTACTATCCGTATCCCAAGAACACCCAGAGAGCTACTACCGCTGGTCGGAGCTTGCCAGCGATACTTTACTAAACTTGCTCTCGCAGACATCAGTAGAGTGCGACACTCACGAAGCTATTGGAGCTTTAGAGCGGCTCTTAGATGCTGTGTATAAAGATGTGTTATTGGAACAGACTAGGATTGAGGTGCTGTTGAAGATATTATTCAAAGCACCTCCGGATCAGGTAAGCAATTATGGTTATTTTTTTATACCTTATTACGCTTGTCAAGGGTCTATAAATTTATGTTATACCAATATTCTTCATTATTAAGAGGTGTGTTTTTCATCCTTAAACAAGCTGTTGCTCTAGTGATTTGTGGCACTGACCACTAAACTGGGGGTTGCGGGTTTAATTCTTACAGGACAAGTAATTTTGTGATCAGAATGATAATTGCTTTGTCTATCTCAGCATAATCTAAGCCTTACTTAGTTTGAGATCAGACTGTCGTGTGTAACATGTATGATGTAATTATTATTAATTATTGTTAAATCTATCTAGAACTTGCCGGAACTATCACAAAAATCAAGGAACTCGGTAACAATACGTTTGATCTGAGAATTCTAGAAAATAATTTGACCGATCTCGATTTCCTAATAACTAATGTCCGATCCGGGAGATCAATCCCGAAACTTTTAAATAAAAAAAATGAACTTGCGTATTTTGCTTTTAATGTATTTTACTATACTCCAGTTTTACTTAAAGAAAATATCTTATTTAATCTACTCTTACTTTTTCAGACAACAACTTCTCCAAAACTAAAGCTACGATACCTTTCTATAATAATGGTTTTACTGCGAAAAATACTGATCCTTATACCGGAGACAGAAATATTACTGTCGATAAACGACTTGAAATCGACGTGCGTGTCACCACAAGCCATATTCTTCAACGTCAAAACTGACGTGGACCCATTAAACGTTCAGAATGTGAACGAAAACTGCGCGAACCTGTCGCCAGATGTGGTCCTAGTCAGGTTTCTGTTCAAAACCTTGACGTACGCGATAATGGAAATGGATAATGTATATGAAAATGTAGAGAAAGAGCAAAATGAATTGTTGTATTCCGTGTGCGTTAATATTATAGTGCAGGTGAAGAATTTGCTGCATTTAACAGGTGAGTAATAAATATTGATATTTATTAAGTACTCATAGGTCGTCAACATACTTGTATATCCTAAGATTGAGATGGTCTGTCCTGACCCATCTGCTCGTTGGCTTCGTGTCTAACCTGTAGCCGTCCACTGCTGAACGAAGGTCTCAGCCAAAGAGTGCCAACTATCCTAGTCTTGGGCAGTCCACATCCATTCGTTGCCAGCCACTTGCTAGAATTCGTCGCTCCATCGTGTCGCTCTACACTAAGTTTTTTTTTTTTTTTCTTTATGGGGCTGCCAAAATGATTCTACTCTGATGCAAAGCATAAGTAGAATCCAAGAGTGATGGTCACCATACTCATTGCGAATGCAATGCAGCATGGTTACCCACACCATGGCGGTCTAGTGATGCTTCTGCTTCATTGGGCCTCCGGTCTCGCACTCACCAACGAAACACGACAGCACGATCGCTGTCATTTTACGTTGATCTTATGTGCGAGGGTAGTACCGCCCCGGTCGAGCCAGCCCAACCATGCTAAAATCAGCGTGTCTCTACTACTTGTTACGTTTGCTTAATTGCGGTATCCACTTCAGACCGGCAAACTTCCCTAAAACTTTATGCCATGTATTAAATCTGATGATCTGCGCAAGGCGGCTGGCAGGAGCTGGATCCGAGAAGCCCAAGATCCAACTAAGTGACGTGTAATTGCAGAGCCCTATGTCCAGCATTGGACTGCGATAGGCTGATGATGATGATGATGATAATGATAAAATCTTGTTATCCTAGTTTTGAGATAATCCTAGAATTTTTTACTATTACGAGTATTAATTTCCAGACGGCTGCCTCTTCCCACTAACGGCTAAAACTGCGCAAACCCTACTCCACAATGAGCAGAGTGGATTAAACACTGGACTGTACAGCCCTGAGGAGAACATACCATTGGACGTTCTCAACTTGATATGTCTCAAGTCTGCCTACAAAATACCACTGCTAACCGTACATTGGTCGCATTTACTTATCAGGTAAGCAAGCGAACATCATCATCGACAGAATTCAATATTTCTGTTTAACATAGACCTCTACTTAGAAAGAAGGTCTATTATGCCACATACAGTGCAACAAGAAAAATCCTACGCCATCTATCGAAGATATAATGAACTAAGAAGTAACTACTAATCCTGTATCGCGATATGGAAGTTCTCGCGCCGATTAGCATTTATACAACTTCGCAATACCAACCTGTAGGGCTGTGGCCGCCAGCCACGACCACCTCACCTGGACGGAGGGTCCTCCCTTCGTGTTGAAGACACCTGTTCTATCCACACAACTACATATGTAAAAACAAAAAAATACTTCGAAGGAAAATCTGCTCCTAAGTATTGCTCCTGAAAGTCGAGATATAAATAAATAATAAATAAATATTTCGGACATCTAACACACAACGCCATCTAGTCCCAAGCTAAGCAGAGCTTGTGTTATGGGTACTAGACAACTGATATAAATACATATATACTGTGTTTTTTTTTGTAAATACCTACAAACATTTGGTTCGACCCGGGAATCGAACCCGAGACCTCATGATCAGCAGACGCTCACGCCAACCGCTAGACCAACGAGGCAGTAAAATCTTTGCTTATTACAACCAAATTATAAGCAGTAATTAAAGGAGCATCTATTAATTATGTAGGATTGAAGAGGAATCTCACTTTACCTCACGCTTTACTCAGTGGGTGGGAGAGAGCCTTGGTAGACACATACATAAGTTGTTTTTATTCATTAGGAAACAATGTCCAACACCTAAAAAACACATTAAGAAATCATCTCAAGCAACTTTTTTGTTGCACACCTCTAAAGACTGCCATACTAGCTGACCCACGTAACCTCGTTTGCGTTTCCTATTGCCCGTAGCCTGATAATTTTCCCCCGTTTTTAAAACATTTTTCATTGGTGGAGCCCAATTGTATGTATGTACTATCCTGATTTGAATCCTGAAAGATTTTTTTAAACAAACATTCAAACAAACAAACAAAAAAACTCTTCAGCTTTATAATATTAGCATAGATTCTATAAATGCGAAAATATATTTCTACACCATCCAAAAGTTGATTGGAAGGTTTTCATTTTGTCATGTACAAAAGCGCATAAAGTTTAAAATCGTCACGAGACTCGCCCAAGGTACATCACAGAACCCGGTCTATTGCTTATCGCATCCAGTCGCCGCAAAATAAATAAATACAAGTTTTTTCGTTGTAGGTTAAATTTCCTATCCCACAAATATTGGCAGAAGTTGATTGGTTTTTCCCGAAATCTGCCGCTGAGTGCCGACAGTGGCAACACACAATTGCTTCGAGTTGATGTTCTGCAAATCGCCTGTGTTATGGCCTACTGTGAATATTTTGTGAGTTTGTATATTGTACAATAAGTTATTATTTATTAGATTTTTTTTAAATTGCTTGTCTGATACAGATAATAATACCATTCAACTTTAAAAATGACTTTTAAAGTTTGACTATTTTTCTTTTGTACGAAAACTATGCGATAAATTGTTTGTGTTTTTATTATTCCATATATATAATATTTAATAATATAAAAAAATAAAAAATGAAATGTATTTTTAAAAACTTTGTGTAGGATAAAATATAAAACTTTGTGGCGATTAAATATATGTAGCACTCAATTTAATATGTATGAGAGTATTATATGCTAATGTTCATTTGCTAACGAAATGTGTTTTTTTAGTCCTAAAAGATATTAAAATATTGACAGGTGAAAAATGGTCTATCAGAAGCGGTCCACCTTACCTGGCTTCTAGTGAACCGGGTGCACATTCTAGTCAGTCACTACAGGGAAGAGATAGTCCAAACTCTCATAGCCAAGGTGCAGCAGACTTCAGGAGCGTCAGGATTGTTGCTACAAGCGATTGCTGCTAGATGTCAAAGCTGTTTAACAGTGAGTATTAACAAGTAAAATTTTAACAAAAATAACACCGACTTCAAGGTTTGACTTCTCTTAGATGCCAATATTAGATCTTAGTGTCCTTATCATGGTACCATCGTTGGAATATCTCCTTTCCATTAAAAAAAGAATCATCAAAATCGGTTCATAAACGACGAAGTTATACGCGAACACATAAAAAAATACGGTCGAATTGAGAAACCTCCTCCTTTTTTTAAGTCGGTCAAAAAGGGGAGGTACCTTTAAACAAATTCATTTATACTTACAATACTATTAACGGTAGGCTACCTTTTTTTACTTTTCTAGGCTTTCATAATGGATTTCAACAAGTTAAAATATGACAATAGAAATTCGATATCGCCTAAGGATATACTACTGTAGTCTTTAAACTTGTACACATTTACAGGAATACTTTTGGCAGTCTATGTATGTTTGTTTGTTCCATTGTAGCGTCTAAATTACTGAAACGATTTTGGTGAATGAGGTGACAATGGATTAGTAATATAGCCTATATTTTATCAAAAGTTTTTACATTGTGGCGACCTCCACATACAGCGCAACAGCAACATGCTACAGCGTCATCGATTGGAATGCACCGAACTACGGTGTGACGTCACGACACGGAGTACACAACAGTACCAATCCTGAATCGCGCAATGATATTTCTCGCGCCAATTAACAGATATCTTCCCAACATCAACCGCTGGGCAGTGGCCCGCCAGGCATGATCACCTCGCCTGGTCGGAGGATCCTCCCTTTGTGTTGGAGGGACATGACACTCATTCCTCCACAACATAATCGGGTTATAGTTTAAACTTTTTCTTGTTCCAATGCGTATTAATGAATTGTCTTTCTAATGTTGAGATTGTTTTCAGGATGAATTTGCTCTGAATACTTTCAAAATATTATCGTTATGTCACGAGAACCAATCAGGCGCTTTGGTGTTTCTCATTTGTCGGATCATCGGCAAACTGGAACCTGCTATAGCTGTCAGGTAAGTTGTAGTAATTTAGAGTATCTGAATGTGATGTTTTCACTAGTATTATCGCTGATATCTCAGCGATTTGCTTTATAAATTGAGTTAAAACTCTATGAATAAAATAATGAGTTAAAAATTTTGTATTTATGTCTTGCATAGAGCCTTCTAACGAACACAATACCAATTAGCACAAACCTTTGGTCCAACTAATGAACTATTTTGATTATAATACAGGCCAAACCTCTAGTACGGGATATGACGGCACTGTGTTAGATGTCTAAAGTATTAAGATATATTATTTACTAGCTGAACCCCGCGGTATTACCCGCAGTTATTGTCGTACCGCGGTTAACGCCGCGAGGCGAAGCTAATCTAAAAAATGAGCCTAAGTTACTCCTTGTATCATCAGATACCTAACAGTGAAAGTCCCGTCAAAATCGGTCCAGCCGTTCTATAGATTAGCCGGAACAAACAGACAGACAGACAGACGAACATTAAAAAAGAAAACAATTTTGGTATATGTACCTTGTTTACATACATACATATGCATTTAGTAAAAAGCGGTAATTTTAATATTACAAACAGACACTCCAATCAGACAAGTTTATTTAAACCCTTTAATACGGACATGGTCATATGCCTCCCTCTACACAGGTAGTTTTTGCCTACTACACACAACTGACCAAAGTGGTTATCAGAGCTATAGAATATGAATTTTGAGAATGATCATATTTTGATTTCAGGTTTGCAAAACTAGCAATAAATCGGTGTAAAATGTTAAAAGAAATGCCGCTGGAAAGTATCAACATACAATTATCTAAAGAGGATCTTCAAGTTGCCCTAGAGTTGTTACAAAGAAATAAAGTCCATACTAGGTAAGTGATTTAGTTGTGCTAAGATAAACTTGATGCTTTAATAAATTTTATTTGAATATGAGAGCCAGTCCATTTTATATCTTTTTTTTTGTCAAAATGTAACTAAAGACCATTCGCGTTAAGAAAATAGTGGCGCAACGATCAAGACTCTAACCCTGAATAATTTTATTAAAAAAAAAATTGTTTCACATGAAAACTTGGAACCTGATTATCGTTGCGTCACTATTGTTTTAACGCGAGTAAAGTAATGATTATAGTTTAGAAAATATTAATATAAAATGTGTTTTATATGAGGCTTAATGAATATTAAGAATTGTTTGACAAAAAACATTGAACACTCACGTCTCCATGCTCGAAAATATTTCACTAAATTCAAAATATTTTAGTTTGCCTTTTGTGTAACATTATAATACTTTTTAATTTTAACTTTCTAATACAGGTACTCGGCTTTAGTGGTGGAGTTGAACTCTCTGGCATCTAGTGTATTTGATTTGTCACCCTTAGATTTATCTCAAGACAGAGCAATCAACCCCCAGTACATAACAACCACAAATATTGACGCTAACTGGCTTTTAAATCAAGTTAAGAGCAGGTAAGAAAGAAATTATATATATACTTACTTACTACTTAAGTAGTTCTACTATGGCCGTTTGACTTTTATCATTTTGGAAATTTGGGTGCGAGTAAGATAGGTGAAAATTTTTATTATTCCTAATTGAAGTTTTATATTAGTACCTGATTAACATAAAAAATCATGCTTTTGGTAAAGTAATGAAATAGATATAACTCCTTATTGAGGGATGTAATAGAAATTCCATCTAGCTGACCCACGCATATTCGTATACGTTTAATTAATTGAGCTCGGCTGCTATTGGTCTAAGCGTGATGTTAATTAACCTATGTTAAACACGCCGGCAAAACACATTTAAAAAATCGAGAAATTGAGTTAGTATTTATTTTATTTATTTATTTGTACAGAAACAATTTACAGGTTCAAACTTATCGACGGTTTCCGCACTAAGCTCAAGGCTTGTGTCGCGGCAACCAAGAGCAGATCATTCATTATTGATTGGTGCTAATTCTGATGGTCCAAAATCTCTCCAAACAAAACCAGAAATGAAACTAAAAAAATTGTGATGTTCAAAAGACTTGTTTGTAGTTAAAATTAATCAGAAATTAGCACCATATCATCACTATGACAAGGACAGCAGTTCTAACTTAAATAGTATTTATACAAAATGTGTGTGTTAAGTATGTAATTTGGTTGTAATAGAATATAATATAAAATCAATATAAATTCAGAACAGACAAATTAAGACTAATAAAAAATAAAAAGAAGTTAAAATAATAATACCTCTTTAATTATGTGGGATAACTGTGTTCAATCATCTGTGGTTGAGAGTGTTATCGTGTGTAAGTGTGGATATGTTTGGATGCGAGTTTGCGTGTGTGTCAGTGTATGCGTGTGTGTTTGTGAGTGTGTTATGTTTTGCCGTTATTGCCTATGATTTGGAAGAATCAGTTCCGTTTCATCATAAGAAAGATTCAGCAGCCAATCTGTGACCAGTCGCTTTGCTTCTCTCGTTGATAACCTAATAATATGTGTGTGTAATTGACAAACTTTATTGTACACCTTAGGGCGGAGGTAGATAGGCTGTCTTTTAATGAAGGTGGTATTTATGTTTGGAAGTGGAGTTTGATATACGCGGCGCTGGTTTAGACTGATTAAAGTAGAAGTATTTAAAATTTCCTCATGCATAGATTTTATTATTTTCAAAATAAAGATTTGACGTACTCTTAGTACTTTACATTCTTTGTACAGGTCGTTTGTTGGGAATCTGAAAGGTTTTCGTAGCATCACTTTTAAAACTGCTCGTTGGGCTCTTTCTAATTGTATCATTTTGGTTTTAGCAGCACCACCCCAAGCAAGAATACAGTAGAAAAGTAGCGATTGTGTCAGTGCTTTGTAGACCCTAATGAGATTGTTTTTGTCTAGGCTGTTACGAAGTTATTTTAAAATATAAATAGTTTTTCTAATTCTACTGGACAATTGTATTATGTGGTTTCCGTATGACAAACGTTCGTCCAAAATGACTCCTAGATATCGAACAGAGTCTGTGCGTCCTATGGCACCGCAAACACAGTTGGAGCGATCTTCAGGGGCGCAGGAATGAATTGCCAGCGTGTGTCCTACTGGGAGTTTTGATGCAAGTGTCTTGTGGAACGCGATGAAGTTTGTCTTTTTTAAATTGAGGGTTAGAAGATTTGTGTCGAGCCATTTTGCAATGAGAGTCATTCCTTGTTCAGCGGATGCTATTGCTCTTAACCACGATGTATTGCGAAAAATAATCACGGTGTCATCAGCGTAACACAAGACTTCCGCGTTTGCCATTGGTATATTGAGAATGTCGTTTATATATATGCTGAAAAGTGTGGGGCCCAGTATGCTCCCCTGGGGGACACCAACCTCAACGCAGCACTGGTCACTAATTGTGGATCCCACCCTAATGCATTAATAACGATTTGATAAGTAACTGCGAAACCAATCCAGTGCAATACCTCGTATACCCATTGTTTCTAATTTACGGAGCAAGATAGGGGTGGACACAGTATCGAAAGCCTTTGATAAATCAAGGAAAACTCCTAAGCAATATTCTTTGCTGATTAAAGTTTCGGAGATCATCGTGAGAAACAACGTGACACGAGAGCTACATTTAATTGATAGATTAACATTTGTTATCTTAGCATTTAAGGACTTAGATTGATCGTTGTAACAGTGTTTTCATTTTTGTCTACAGATGTTGTCAAAGTGATTGCTCAATACCTAAAACCTGTAATCAAGATGAACTCGCCCATTTATTATCTAACTTATCAAAGGAAGACTTGACAACTGTCATGGGATGTCCGGAATTCAATCGAAAATTACTCAGTAATTGCTTTAAAATCTCCTGCGATAACTACCTAAGAGAATTCTATAACATCGTCTCCGTTCTAGAAACAAAAGAGTTTGAAAAAGAGTCGGCAAGAGAACAGAGAGAAGTGAAAACAAGAGAAGAGATGACGTCATCTATTGACAGCAATAAACTAAACGTTGTCAATACACTACATGTATTTAAGAAGAGTGATAATAAAGAATCGAAATCACAATTCTTCATACCAATAACAGACAGTGAAAATATGAAGGAGAATTTTGGCAATTTACAGATTTCTGATGAAGAAATAGAATTGACGTCACCTGAATTGTCTGATGTGTACAAAATTGGAATGTCGACTTTAGAGAAATTTTTAGCAGATATTATTCGTCTGTTTCCCAAACAGATAAGGCCATTGAGCCAATCAGAAAACTTCGCTTTGAACATCGACCAGACCCTTGACAGATATACTCGCAGATGTCATCAAGTATTCCAAGACAAACTTTTTTATCAAGAATTTGTAACTTTGCACACTGTTCTAGCTGGGTATCTTTCGTCTATACATAGATTAATAATGTCTATTGACGAAGTTGACTGTGATCTTTTAGACAAATGTATAGAAAATATTATACCTACCTCGTTAGCCAAAAATATCGCTATATTTGCTGTTATTTCATTACAGTATTTGTCATTTTTGATCAAGAATAAGAAACTTGTCGAGACACCTGTACATACAGACGTATCTTTCCGAGTTACGATTTCAGTGACTGATAATATTGTTGTGGATAATGTGATTAGTGAGACGATAAATAATGTGGCTAGAGCACTGAGTTTTAAAGAGATATGGATGGAACTAAATACGGATTCTAATGTTAATAGAGCGCAGTCGGCGGTTAGTTGTTTGTATGCGGTGGTCAAGTATTTAGTTAAGGTAAGAAGTGTAACACATTATTAACTGTGAATGATCTTAATTAATGACCGTGTATGCTTACTTACACACTAACGTACATCATTAATACATACAGATACGAAGGTTTCGTGCGAAACGAAATTTTCTTGAAACGTGATTGTTAAGATGCATTTGCATTGCCTAATCGTGGCATAATTATTTTCTTTAAACAAATTACCTATAAGCCTATTCTTAAAATGCTTGTATAAAACTAAGTATAGCTGTGTCTATCTAAATATAAAAATATGTTAATGAACGAATTCTTAATTGAAACATATTTAAAAGCTACTTTATTTTCAGGATACGAAGCCTTTATCACCAAAACAATACATGCAATGTAAAGACCAAGGTCCTAGACCAGACCTAGTGTTAACAGGCGACAAACTAATCACCTTGTTGGAATATTGGGAACTCAATTTCTACGCTACAAAGTCTCCGGAGTACTTAGAGAAATGTTTTAGAGAGCCTGTGGAGAGCTTATTGATTAGTTTATCCAGGTAAAAAGGTCTGATGATTATTTTAAATTGAGAGAGGAGAAATCATAAAAAAAAAACTCTTCCGCATCTAAGGGCCACTTGCACGACATAGCTTAAATACATTTAATACAAAAGGTTAAGTAGCACAATTGGCATCTTGCACAAGTATAATTTTTTTGCTAAACATGTTTAATATCTGCCGAAGTTAAATATCGAAACTCGGCTATTTAGCGGCGCTTATCGTGTTTAACGCGTACGTGTGTTCGAGTGCACACTAGGATACTGCCGTCTTGCCCACACTGGCAGGGCGCACCAGCGCGCGCATTGAATTTACCTGCTGTCATCATAATACAAGAGGGTGCTAAATATGTTTATCCTAAACGTGTCTATGCGTTTAACTAATTTTGTTTAGTAGCTATTTAAGTCCAACGTTGTGCAAGTCGTCCTAAGTGAGCCGAGGATCGATTTTAGTTGCTTGTAGTTGGAGAGGCAGTTGTTCAGTAGTTTGACGAAACAAGGAAAAATCGATTTTGCCACTTGCGTACAAAATACTTTATTCCATTGCAAATTGGGAGAATACAATTATCCTTTTAAAAAAATAGTGCCTGAATATAGAATGTATAACAGTATCAGTCGCGGGATTATTATCGTTTCTAGAAATTTGATTATAACTAGCTTTTATCCGCGACAGAGCCTGCATTTATGTCGGGTATTGCATTAAATAGTAGCCTATGTGTTATTAAACGGTTTTATTTAGCTTGCCCTGGTTATTTATTTGTTTGTTTGGGTCAAATCTAGTAATTGAAATGTGACCCCCTTCCTGTTGACAGATTGATATGAAATTTGGTACACGCCTTTAGTTCTGGTGACAATACAATTATATAGTCGTAGTAGATAATATTGTCTGATCAATGCCTTAGATTTATGAGGGACAGGGGTAATGACTGGAACCTGGGACATACTGAATATTTTTTTATCTTTTAGTACATTTTTTTAAATAAAACCGTTTAAATTTAAAACTTTTTTTATATTTTTTTTATTTTTAAGTATAAGCTATATTATTGTGAAGTTTTTCTGAATTCCTTCAGTAGTTATTGCGTGAAAGAGTAATAAACACCCGTACATCTTGACAAACTATTACATTATAAAATTAGTAATTAATGTTCTTTAAATACTTTTCAGACTAGACATTCTAAGCAATATAGCGCTTATACCACCTATAGCGTGGTCATCAGTGGACGTGGTTTCTAAAAAAGACCAACTGCAGAAAATTGATCTTCCGTTACAAGCTTTACAAGATATGGACGTTTTGGAAGCTTTCTTATTCAGGTAAGGCTCGAAGGACCAAGTAAAACTATAATGAACTCTAAAAAAATGTTTAACTGTTTTGTACTTGCTTGTGTACGCTCCAAAAAACTCAATTAAGCATAAATTTTAACACGTTACGCATAAAATATTTTTTTTTTTTACAACCATTGTATGCCACAGTTAAGCGTGGCAGAGTACAGTTACTTGATTATAGAAACAAATTTCTTAAAAAGACTTAAAAGCAAAAATTTTACGATTCAGGTAATTTTTTATTTGACATTAAATTATTTTTAAACAGAAAACGAAGAACATATTCTTTATTTGCCTTCTATAAAATGTTGGAATTAAATTTAATTTGTACTACACTAAGTATCTTGCAAACGTCTCATGAAATTTTAACTACAGCTTTTATATTCCTTTAGGGTAAACCTTATAGGCTGGTCATCTAAGAAGCAGTTTGAGGAAATGTGGGTAGGTTTGTTGGGAGCTTTGCAAGGTAACGGCACTCACTGGGCTGTGCGCGGGATCACGCAACTGTTACTTAGCGCCGCCCCCACGGTGAGGAGAAAAGGGATCTTACATGTGCCGAGGAACGTACACAGACTTAATGAAGGGTAAGTGTTGTAATCATCGTTAGCCTTGTAACGTTAAAGATGGTTTCTCGATCATGAGATGACCTCGAAAGTAATTAGAGAGATTAATAATACACCTTAGCACGAGAATTTACATAATATTTATTTCATTACCAAAAGATAGCTTTACGAATGCTAATAATATCAACACGCGAGTTTAGAATACAGATCAATCAGGGTGAGGTCCTAGAAAGTGTTCCACGTGACGTTGTCCTTCAGACGCAGAGAAGAGATTTATCTTGAGCGGCTGCCGGTGACGTAAATTCAGCGCGCCCGCTCTTTTATATCTTCCACTCGCGCCGGTTAGATGGCGGTCCAGCGGTGGGGTAGCGTGACAGCCTTTAATAGTCTACTACTTGACAAAGACCTTAACAAGGAATTTTGGTGATACCAGGTAGTAGAGTCACGCTGATTTCAGCACGAACGGGCCGGCTCCACCGGGGCGGTACTACCTGAGCACAGAAAATCAAAGTAAAATGACAGCGATTGTGCTGTCGTGTTTCGTTGGTGAGTGCGAGACCGGAGGCCCAATGATGCAGAAGCATCACTAGCCCACCATGGTGTGGGTCACTATGCTGCATTGTTGCATTGTCTGCGTTCGCAGTTTGCAGTATGGTGCCCACCACTCTTGGATTCTGCTTATGCTTTCCATCAGGCAGAGCAGAGTCATTTTGGCAGCACAAAAATTAAAAAAAAAACGAGGACTATAGCACCATGGCCAGATCCTATACCATCGGGATTGTTTCAAGTTTTCCTTCTTTTTGTAGTGATGTGGTCCTGCGTAGTTTGCTTTCGCTTTTAGTCGCCTTTTTTGACATCGCGAATTAGTGTTCTTAATTCGTCACCACTCGGACAGTGATTCTAGTTGAATATCGCTATTCGAGTCCCTTTTGTTATACACTAACTGTGAATTTAAGGCGACAGGTCAGACTCAATTATATATATGTAGAGAAAGCAACCTACAAACTGTGTGTATAATGATATATTAATGATGATATATTAACAATTATTTTGACCACGGCCTGTGCAACCTGTATGTAATACCTTTTAATAAGTGATCGCGTTAATTCGCGTAAAAATAATTGTTAATATATGTGTAATGTCATAGACACCTGAGACACCTGTAAATGAAAAATCACAAGTGCATATTCCCCTCACCTTCTACTAAAGAAATGGGCTCATGTTTGACATTAAAAAATTATATATTGTTGTCAGAATGCAACGATTGCGAAACATACTAGTGGGCACATCCGCCTATAGTATATTCGAGAATATCAACCTGGAACGAATGCCGATGATTAACGATGGATACGAAGGATACCACTACGCACAGTTTAACACCGAATACTTGAAATTAGCTTCAGGTAAAGTACAAGATGTTTAATTTTGTTAATAAAAAAATACTGAAAAAGGCTTTATAATATAATTTATAGTAAATAATAATTCAGGAAACCAATTATATAAATAAATATTTCGGACACCTAACACACAACGTCATCTAGTCCCAAACTAAGCAGAGTTTGTATTATCTGTATTAGACAACTGATATAAATACTTATATACTTTTTTTGTAAATACATACATGTTATACATAGAAAACACCCAAACTCCGAAACAAATATTTGCAGATCATACAAACATTTGGTCCGACCCGGGAATCGAACCCGAGACCTCAAAAACAGCAGTCGCGTACGCTACCACTGCGCCACCGAGGCAGTTAATTACATCTATACTAATATATAAAGCTGAAGAGTTTGTTTGTTTGTTTGAACACGCTAACCTCAGGAACCGCTGGTCCGATTTGAAAAATTCTTTCGGTGTTGGATAGTCCATTTATCGAGAAAGGCTATAGGGTATATATCATCACGCTACTACTAATAGGAGCGGAGCAACAATGAAGAATGTTTCAAAAACGGGGGAAATTTTCACGCTACGGGCAATATAAGGCGCAAACGAGGTTGCGTGGGTCAGCTAGTTACATTATATGTATGTTAGTATTTTTTAAGAATTATTTACATCAAACGGCTCGCATCGAATCGAATATAATCTTTTTTGTTCCCATTAAGAGAATAAGATGCTCTCCTGAGAGAAGACCCGAGCCCGAGATTTTTGATGAAATAAAATAACATTCTTAACGATCCGATGCGATGCGAACCGTTCTGTGGAAATTAATCATAAGTCTTCTTTGAAAAGTAGTTGGAAATAAACAGTCTTTAAATTTATGGGTGCATGTATGTAAGCTATTACGGTAAATAGTAGCCTTTGTCCTTCCTCAAGAAACAAAGTATCTCTATGCCAAACGTTATTGAAATCGGTGCAGCGGCTTAGCCGGCGTAACAGTCAGACAGAGTTTCTTTAGAATTTGTATTATTAGAATGAATAGAAATATTTAATATATAGGATCGTATTGATACCTGATTTGTAAATAATATGTTATAGATATAACTGATGAGGCGAGCTTCAAAATAAGGCGGGAAGCGAAACGTGCTCGAAGGAACAAGGACATAGATCTGAACAGTTGTCTACAAATACTTATGGATGTCACTTCACAGATGTTGGAACCTAAGGTCATACTTCTCCAATTAACTTCTGATTAATTTTGTTACGAGTTCCAAAATATTTTTACTTTTACCGGAACTTTTCGAGTGTCATTATTCAGTGTGTTTATTGTTTGTGGGTACTTGTAGGGAGGGAGGTATATGACGGCGTTTCCGTAAAACATCAGGTTGGCAAAACCGTAAATGTCGATGGTAGTGCGGGCGGCCATCTTGAAGTCACTTTTGAACGAGACGGCGACCGCGCACCACGCTTGTGACGAATCACTCAGGACTTTCATGCTCGCGCTATTTAAACATTTAATTTAGTTGATTTCGTGTAATAGTAATCGTTAATTACATAATTAAATAGTGATTACAGTGAATACTAATTAAAATACGTCGATTGTGTTCTGAAGTCATTTATTTCTATTTCCGCGCCCACCTACCCACATAACTAGAAGAAGATGAGTTCCGGTGAAGTGCCTTCAGGCCATCATGACTCTTCATATATTATTTGAATAGGACATATAGCATTTACATATGATTTTGTTGAAAATCAATATTAGTAAGGCTAAAGATTACTCTAGATTTTAGCTTTATCGACTTGATCTAAGTTTGTTATGTCATTCGTTACAATGTAATATTTGCTCTACTTCTTTTAACATTTCACTAGTTGTTACCCGCGGCTCCGCCTGCGTGTATGTCGGTTATCGCGGCAAATAGTAGCCTAAATGTTATTTTCATGTATAAGCTATATTACTGTAAAGTTAGTTAGTAAAGTAATATTAGTGTTTCATTATTTCTCAGTTCTTACAATTAGTTCTTTGTAAACTTCATGCCTTCTGAGTAAAATCAGTTCTTTTTGTGTAAAATACATCGTTACTGAGTAAAATCCTTCCTGTCTGAATAAAGTCCGACTTTTCTGAGTAAAGTCCATCCTTTCTGAGTAAAGTCCATCCTTTCTGAGTAAAGTCCATCGTTTCTGAGTAAAGTCCGTAATATGAAATTTGTTTTGTTCAGGCGCCGACGGGTTTGGCAGCACGCGTGGCGTTGCTAGCGTGCACGTGGCAGTCGAGTGGCGTGTTCAGTTCGTCGTCGCACTGGTGGTGGGCGGGCGCGCAGCTCGTGGCGCTGAGCGGCGCGGCGCACGGCGCGCTCACGCAGTACAGCGCCGCCGCGCGCGCCCTGCTGCTGGCGCTCGCCGCCGCCATGTGCGTGCTCGACGGGCTCCACGGGCTCGACCCGCTGCAGGTGAGTCCTGTGCCTACCGAGACAGGAACCTTCTCGTACAACCGATTTCGGATGACGAGGCTCGGTACTTAATTACATGAGTCACCTGCCCGCAAGTAACAACCGTGGCTACAACGACGATTCAACTATCTGCAGGTGAGCCACTGCTGGAAATCCTTTCAGATATTTTTCATGACATAGAAAAGCAAACAAGTCTTCTGATTATCTGTTGCTATCGGCCTGCTTTTTTGTCATCAGTCAGAGTCAAGTCAGTTTGTCATTTAAAAAAACTTGTAACTATGAGCCACAGTATTTAGTAACTCTTTGAGTCTACCTCACTCACTCAGTCTATTTCTATAAATTAACAGGTAAACACTGCAAAATTTTGTTTACCTCATATTTCTCCACAGTCATAGCATTACCAATTGCTTTTCCATAGCTTCTATACAGTACAGCTTCAGATACACAGTGACGACTCAATAAAAACAAAGGACTTAATAACTGCTTTTGTGAACTATCACATTCATTAATCCAATCAGCAAACTCAGTTGCCCCAAAGCATGGTCTCCTGCTTACTAATTAAATTCTTGAGACAAAAAAAACATTATTCTTTCACAATGATACTGAACTGTGTTCCTTGTATTTTTCGAATGTATTTTATTACATGTACTCGTATATTTTAATTTCCAGGAGCTATCAACAGTCCATCAAAAGCTTCTCAAATCTCTTTCGTCGAGTTACGCTCCTCTCCGGCAGGCGGCGCTGCAGGGCTGCTTGCTGCAGTTGACGGGCAGAGCGCGCCACGTGGCCACTGCGCATGCGCACAACCCCTACCAAGAGCTGGTGGCACAGCTCAATGTCACCGTCAAGCAGTACTTGGGGGTTAACCCGAAGTGAGTAGCTTATAACTTGTAGGATCTTATAACCTTTTAAATCCTAACTATTTCAGTAATTGTGTACCAAGCTCTGCATTTCCTCACAATTTGAAACTTTAATCTTCAGATTGCATGTCAGATATTATGAGTAAATTCTAATGGAATTTTTCAGTAACTAAGCCTTCTCCTCCTCCATCTTAAACAACTTTTATCTAAAACCTTTGCGACCCCTACAATCAATATATGAATTTAAAAAAAAACATGTATTGATTGTACAAATTAAATATTTTCAATAATTAAGATTATTCCTCCGGCCCTAGTAAAATTGCTTAAAAAAGCGTCTGTATATAAAACAATAATTTCCACATTGCCTGAAACATTAAATTATTCCTACAAATTAGTCATAAGTAAGTAATTATTGTTTTACATTACAGGATCTCCTTTTACGAACAAAGCTTATACTGGACAGTGTTATTTACATTAATTGAGCTTGGACACCCCGAATTAATCAACATCGCTGTAGACTTCGTGCTGAAAAACCCCAGACATTATTGTGCCGATCTCGTTGTAAAGGTAATTTAGTTTGTATCTGTTATAAATAGCGCACTGTGTATAGGCCGGGATCCCCGGAATACATTTTATAAGTTATTAATATTAAGCTAATTTTCGTGAGTGGCTTCATTTTGATGAGGGCCCACCTTTCACCAAATTTTCGATTGTGGTAGCTAACAGGGCTAGCAGGGAAAAAAAACTTTTTAGCGTAGGACCGGGATAACGTACCACGCAATTTGTAGGACAATTTGTCCGTTAAATTATATCAATATTAGGAACAGCAGTGACAGCAGTAATAATGTCCTTCAAAGTTACTCCAAACCCGGAAAAGCTCACCGAAACTCGTCTAAGTTAGTATGGGCACGTCATGCGTAGAGACAGCGAACATGTCGTTCAGAAGGCTCTGGCACTCCCGGAAGGCAAGAAAAGAAGAGGACGGCCGCCCTTGACCTGGTGGACTAGCATGGCCAATCTCACGAAGAAGACCCAATTACCTGACCCGTAAACCCAGGAGCCAGAACAGACTTAGTACAGACGCAAAGGTAGAAGAGCCACGCTGATTTCAGTACGAACGGGCTGGCTCGACCGGGGTGGTAATACCCTTGCATAGGAAATCAATGTAAAATGACAACGATCGTGCTGTCGTGTTTCGTTGGTGAATGCGAGACCGGAGGCCCAATGATGCAGAAGCATCACTAGGCCGCCATAGTGTGCTGCATTGTTGCATTGTCTACATTCGCAATGAGTATAGTGACCACTACTCTTGGATTCTGCTTATGCTTTCCATCAGGCAGAGTAGAGTAATTTTGGCAGGCCATACCCCAAAAAAAAATACAAAAAGATAAGGAGAGCCGAGACGAGAGAGAAATCTTTCGCATGTGTTCTTTTAAGTTTGTCTTTAAATTGCTTTTTTACTGCTGTTAATTAAAAATATTTTTGGGTCCCAGGGTATAACATCGACGATCCGGCAGCAAGTTTTACCCAAAGACTTGAAGAATATAATAATAGAAAAGCTAATAGACAACATGAAGCATTATTCTGAACATCACGCTGTTCAAATATTATTGGTGCACTTGTTCTCAGGTATGTTTTGGATTGTCTGTTTCAAAATAGTCTTTCTCTCTTTGTCTTTGAAGTTCATATGATACTAAAAGAACCTGGGTCAAATAGACTAAAATCAAACGAAATTTTATTTCTTTTTTCTTTTGTGGTGTGGTGTGTGGTGTGGTGGTTGGTGGAAATATTAGCGTTCTATTCTGTAGGGTGTGTGTTAAGCCAGTCACCTCATTCGGTCAGTCATTCATTCGTTTATTCACTTGGTCACTTATTCATTCACTCCATTCATTCATTCCACACCACGAGTGCGTCAACGAACCTTTCCGATTTACACTCTACTTAGGGCTCCAACACATAACTGCGAATTCGCAACGCATCGCAAATGTCTGCGAGCTCGCACGAATACACCACAAGAACTTTACGGCGCATCGCATCGCAGTTATGTGTTGGGCCCTATGGGCCGTTGGGTGTTACATATTTTATTACAGACAAAGCACCTGATAAAAAACTCTTGAAGTTCTACCAACAGACCACGTGTAAGGCAGACTGTTGTCCATATTTGGGGATATATATTCTAGTAGGTGTACCAAGCTACTTTATAAGTTGTTTTATATGGCCATGCTCCTGAAGAAAGAGAATTTACTGGACCCGACAACCTTTGACAGTAGTTTAAGTCTTGGCGCGTCGAGAAACATGGAGAGCCGTACGGACCGGAGAAAAGGCTAGGAAGGAGAAGAATATTGCCATGGCATGGTTGGTCTGTGAAAAGCTTAACGGTTGGCCTGTCAAGTGTTTAACCTTGTCATCTCAATAGCTTACCCTTAATCTCGACTACAATAGACCTACTGAAATTCCGTTTGATTTTAGTTTGTTCTTTTTTTTAATATATATAATAGGGGGCAAACGAGCAGATGTATCGCCTGATGGTAACGATTACCGCATCCCAGATTTCCTGTAAAAAGTACAGAACTAATAGTATACTTTGGGATGTAAAACTAAACGTATCAAGTAATTTGTTTTATATTAAGTATAAAAGGTGAAGACAACGAAAGATATTACAAAATAATAAAATTATACGTATTTATTTCAGCTGACAATAAACTTTTGAGTCCAAAACTGACATCAGATGTCTCAAATATGGACCCAGATATTCTCATGAATTCAATGGAGCGTATCACCCTACTCTACAAAGTGCTTAGACATGCAAAATTACGCGAAACCAAAAGAATTATCACAACTACTATGAAATATTTCTTAAGAGAGACGCTACCACCCGCAGCGACTCTCAGCAGAGTAGTCATAGAGTTTATAGAGTGTTGCAAAGAGACGGAGAAGATAAGAATAGATATACCATCAGAGAGAGACAGGTGGATAGATAGTTCGGTTATGAATGCTGAGATTGTTTTTGAGGTAAGTATTTTGAGATTTTACCGAGAAAAGTATAATTCAGTAGTTTTATGCTTTGTTCTTCTGTTTTGCTAAAGTTTTACCTTATACTAGCGAGCCGTCCAGAGTCTTTTGAAGTTCGTGGATTTCTTTTATTTGTATTTACATGCATATATTACACATAAACCTTCCTCTTGATCGTCGATGAATTGCTGAAAACCGCATTAAAATTAGTTTAATATTTTAAAAGATCTAAGCAATTAGACAGAAGAAGCGAATTCCTTTTGTACTATGTAAAAAAGATAATGATTATTTTTTCCATGCCTACTATGAATGGCCAACCGTTCGGGTAGTTATTTCGGATTTTCAGAAATCAGTAGCCTGGGAACCAAGCGGTGTACCCTGTAAGTAAAGCCCCTGGTAATCCGATGACTCTACGGCGTGTATTTGACCCCCTTAGTGACTAATAATGAACCTGGTTAAAATTAAATTGTTGCTATTTGTAAAATGCATCATAAAAAAGGATTAAAATGGGAATCTGCGGGATTGCTACCATGTACCTTTTTGTTTGTGAGTATCCGATATTTCGGCGCTGTTGCAAGCGCCATGATCACGGAGTTACTCCGAAAGAAAAAAGGATTAGTTTAAAAAAAATAGGTCACTTTGTTAGGCCACGAGCCTTAATCAATAAATATACCTATCTTTTCACAGGTATTCCAAACATCAATAACTCAGGATCAACTCCCAGTACTCTCCGGTTGGATATTCGAAGCTCTATGCCATTTACTCAGCGGTAAAATATCATCAAGTCTTCTCCCATACTGTCTACTAACACTCCTAGTTTCGGCGAGTTCTAACGAGTTAATACGAAAAATATCGCCTCTAACATTTCACATACTGAGACAGGGGTTCTACAAGAGTGGGGACACGTCACAGAATTGGGGGGTTTTCGAACAATTTCTTAGTAATAAGGTACCAATGTCGTTTTCTGATAGGCGGTTGTTGTGTGTTGTAAGTTCTAAATCGTGTTTTACGGGATCTCAATTGGAACGGTTGAAGGAGTTATGCGATGGTAATGAGTGTTTAGTTGATGTTGCAAAATGTTTAGAATAGGGTCTCAGAAACTAGGGTTTAGGGTCTTACGGACTAAGGGTTCAGGCACTAAGATTTTGAGGTCTATAGTATAAGGGACTAGTATCTCAGACTCAAGAAGAAGTAGTTCAAAGAGTGTCAAAGATTAGGATCTCTGGTACTATGACCTCAGGAACTAGGGTCAAAAGGACTAAGAAATTTTATTGCTGGTAGAGTTGCTAGTGGATGTTTTTTGATAATATATTAAAATTCTATTTAACTAATTTTAATATATTACGTTTAATTTCTTTAAAGACAGTGGTTATACTTGGCACTTTAATGGTGCCAATGTCCTTTCACTCATTTTTTTTAATATACTGCCAAAGTTTGAAAATAAGCGTCTTGGTCTGGGGTGGCTTTTACGCTGTTAAAACGTGAAAAATAATTTATTTTATACTTACTTCAATGGCGCTAATGATAACCGACAACACTTATGATTACTTAGATATTAATATTAGTTAGGTATAGGCTGAAATGTGTGTTGTTGATACAAGAAATGATACTGCGGCTTGAATGCCGATTTAACTTTGAAAGGGATTTGTTTTGAAGTTGATAGTTGTAATAGAACGTATCCATACTGTATGGTCTTTTCAAGAGGGCTTGGAAAAGGGTCCTCTAGTGCCAGTTAGGGAGGATTACTACTTAGATTTTCGTTTTGCTCGTTTTGCTTGAATTTTGCTCGAAAGTATGGCAAGTACCCCCGTACTTGCCATACTTTCGAGCGAAATTCAAATATGACTGTCTTAATATATTTTGCAAAAAAAAGTTATTTAAAATTTGACGCTACTATTTACATTTACATGTGAAAACCGGACCAGTGAGGGTATTACCATAAACGTGTCAGCGAAGGGAAATTATTAGTTAATTGAAAAAAATGGTTGGTCTCGCAGTATGGGTACGTTACCATTACCAGAAAATTTGGAAGGTGACATGAGGTATATAACCATTTATTTCATCAAAAATTATACATTTAATAAGAGGTATTATGTCAACATTCAAATAGTGGTATCATTTATTGTTCTAGACAGAAAGTGCTAGCGATTTGTATGGCAATTAAATTTACTTTATCTTCTATCATTTTTATATTTCTCTTCTAATACTATTCATTCCAAAATTTTTAACATTACTATTAACATTTGTCACACTTATATAGTTCTTGCAAAAGCAATTTGTGGATCAGTATAGTTTAGGACGATTGCAATTAAAGCTGTAACTACTATTTTTTCTGCTATATTAAGTTTTCATTGTGATCTTTGTTTGCATGTTTTATCGGCATATATTTAATAACTTTCTTATGAAAAAGTCACTCTTTTGATTTAAGAGATTATTATTTCTAATCTTTACCTATTGGAGCATAACTGCAATATAAGTAAAAGTATATTTTTAACAAGAATAATAGAAACTAATTTGTAGTTATAATAATATAATCTGTAATTATGAATATCATTAAAAGGAAGCCGCAAGAATCACTGAAAATATACGAACACAATGAGAGTACGGTTTGCACAACAAATAATTATTTTTACTTTTAAATAAATGTGGTTCTTCAATTAAGAAACTACTTTTAATTTGTAACATGTATCGTCTGTAAATCGTCTAAGTGATGTTTCATAAAGTGACGGAAATATGTAACGGGCAACTATAGAAGTAGTTAGGAGGAGAAACTGCGTTAATTGATTTGACATGCTGTCAATTGGTACCCACAAATAGCTTTTTCTCACAAGAACTTAACAATAGTCGTAGTACATGTGATGTGAAGAAACAGTGATAATTGATTTGATGTGCTTTCAAATGGTACCTCTGGTACTATGGTCAAATACTTGATGTTAGACCTCCAACACACCATGCCGACGGCTCGCCTGTAGCTAGTGCCGCTGCCCTTGTTTTTAAAACAAGTCGTAGGCGCGTAGGTTATTCATAACTGAAATGGTAGCCGCCGGTATGGTGTGTAGGAGGCCTAACATCAAGTATTTGATCATAGTACCAAAGATACCATTTGAAAGTACATCAAATCAATTATCACTGTTTCTAGAGGCCTTATACATCACATGTACTACGACTATTGTTAAGTTCTTGTGAGAAAAAGCTATAGCATAAAAGGTAAATATGACACAGATTAATTATGAATTATCACTGTTATGTTTAATATTTATTTAAAACCAATGTTAATTGTGCCAAAAATAATAGGTAGGTAACATTGCAGTGTAGACCGTACTCTTATATCAAGTATATAGTTAAAGTTACTGTTGTAATAATTCCCAAATAGAAAATCATTTTTAAAGGATTTTGTAGTAGTAACGTTATTTTGAAAAGTGTCTTTGGTACCAACTACCAAGAATAGTTGCGACTAACTTCTGGTGCTTCATGATATGAATATTTATGCAATTACGTAACTTTTTGCGATAGCGTAATTTTGCGACAGTCATCAGTAAATAAATAAATCAGCATCACACAAGTAAACTCGATGTTTGCAAAATGCACAGCTTCTCGTAATGTTCATCTATTTAATTTCTACTTAATTAATTTATTATTATGCGTATAACTTAATGATAGACTTCAATAGAGCAATACTAATCTATTTATTTACTATTTATGAAAGTAAGGTCAGCAAATAAAATATGAAACACAAAACTGTTGAATAAATATGAACAAACCATTAAATTTTTTTTAAAGTTTTTTTAATAGTTTAAAAGTATTAAAAATATTTTGATTGTTTTGCTGACGGTACTTTGGATATCGTATGTAAGTATAATTTTGGAAGGTTAGCGGATGTAGTGTCGCACACGACATAGTTCTTTCTAGTGTCTTATTGATTGTGAATTATATGATAATGTTGTAATATATGTATATTTTATGAAATTATGCAATAAAAATATTATATTTTTAACTCGAAGCTTCCGCAAATTATTAAATAGTTTAAATGTTTGTGGTGTTTTTATTATAGATACCCTTTGTCTATTTTTTTTTTCATTCTTCAAAAAATATGTGATTCTGACTTGACAACAATTAGTAGAATCTACTTCATCAGTCACTTAACCCAAATAAAAATCAGATCGGTCGGATCGGTGAAGGTACTTTCAGAGCTATGTGTGTACATTGGGCGCGCGTTTTGAGATCTAAAACTTTTATTGAAGAGTACACATGCAAATGCGCGCTTCTGGTCAAGCGTGCATCAAACACGCGTTCACATATTTTAGGGCATCAGCTATGCGCTTCGAGATACAATACACGAGCCACCATCGTGTTGTACATTTGATCGCTCGCTTTCGTATAGAGTTGACCAACCAAAATGTTCGATCTCTATGTTCAATGGAAATCAAACATTGCGCGCCGTACTGAGCGCCCAATAAGTACCCGTAAAAGGTAAAAGACAGAGAAAACTGCCAAGAGGAATACCAATACATTAAGGGCCGTACCAGACAGCAGACGGGCGAACGTGCTATTTGATACGGCGCTAGTACAATTTACTTAGGTACTAACGTCACCTCACTGTCGTGCCCCGCACGCTGTACACCATAATAAAAAAATGACATAATTACTTATTCTTTTAATTCTAAATTTATCCATGCTTATCAAAACATTCCTTTAAAATGATGTATGAGTAAAAATATCATTATTAATTACTCGACAAATGTGATACGAATTGATAAATTCTTCTTACACTCTTGAGTATTTTAATGTGCACACACACATGCACACACAAAATATGTCTTCTCAATTTGTTTTTTAATCGGTACGCGTGTGATCATGTGTCTACTTTCGTCTTACTATCACTCATTTCTGTTCACCTCAAGACACTATATACGTATTCCATGACACATCTATCTCCTAGCCTTCATCTATACAAATAAATAAAATAGGAGTCTCTGTTTGTTAAATATTATTAAGTAACTGAACCGAACAATAAATTTAATCAAGTAATTTATTTACCAGTGCATTTACTGTCAGGGGAAGAACTCAGAGTGATATGAACTACATTTTACTGGTGAAATAAATTATAGGCGGGATTATAAAATACGTGTGTGTACAACGGAAGCCGACTGAAGCAACCTTGGCTTTTAGATATAGATTATGTAATCACAATGTTTTAAATTTAAGTTCTGTTCATTTATATTTGGGTATCTCATTTATATCAGCGGACGATAATGACCGGAATAGCTGACGCTTTTTGGGCCCATAATAAGAAGCCATAGACAATGTATGATGTTGCCATCTCCATATAAAAAAGAAATGCTATGGAGTAATGTCATTTTAGTTTAAGTTAATATCACCTATAAAACTGTAACAGGTTAGAGAAAATAAAGGCTGTTTTTATTTTTTATTTATTTTATTTTATGGAGTAATGACTACTGCGCAATAAATGTTTTCACGAGAAGTAGTTATTTCTACAACTTGCGAACACCGACTTTTGTTCCACCAGGCGTAGTGATCTTGCCTGGTGAGCTCCTTAATTTACCTGGTCGTAGGATCACTTTGCTCGAAGGGAAATAACATTCCATTCCATTCATTACTGCTTAAACACTTGCATTAATAATTTATAAGCTAGTTTCGATTACGCTTTTGTATAGCCTCTACCTACCTTCTCTTCACCTCATATTTTTTGAACTACGCATATCCTTTTCGAGGTCTGTTGGTCCTACACAAAAAAGTGATCGTGCTCATTACAATTTTTTTGCCCTTGATGGAAATGGAACCCATGACAGTCAGAGTCACTAACGAGTAGATAATCAGTTCGTTTATCAGTCGGCTAGACTATCAGAAGTGAATACCACAACAGCAGACAGTAATCATTTTCTGGTTCTCGTTTTTTTTAAAGACAGCTTCCTCGCTAGGAATAAATCCTGTGTCTCGGGGGACTTTACGAACATACATGAAATGGACACAAAAAACACCCAAACTTAGGACAACAATTTGTGGAATACACAAATTGTTGTTGCTTAAACCACTAGGCCATATGTGCAGTTAATTAAATTCCACTCAAGGATCTCCAAAAGAAATTTCAAATGAATGAGTCAAAACAAATTGGTGTCTTATCACACGATTATCCATATCAGCGATAATTACTGATAGAAAATAAATTAATATATCCAGTATTGTTCGAGATACACAAAATGGCGGTTCAACGGCGTGGTTATATTTTCGGTGCATTTCTTTTGAGTGTTTTGTGTGTATTATTGGTTGTTGTGGCAATAGCTAGTGACAGTTGGGTAAGTACATTGTTATTTATTGTTCAATCAGCGTTACCCCCACGCTGCAAAGTGATAGCGTGTGGCGAGAAATGAAGATCAAAAGTAACGTGAAAAATATATAAAAACAATCTTGGAAATAAATCGTTCTAAAATTTTAACTCCATCGGGGCAGTTTTTTGAAGTGTACACAAACCAACTATTCAGACTGACAGGCTATCGATTATCGGATCAAATAAACACATCCCTCATGGATTCTGCTTATGTTTTTCATCAGGAAGTGTAAAGTCACTTGGCCCTTTGACCCTTTTATGTATATATATAGATGTATATAATATATAAACTAGCTATATATATATATATAACCTATAAACCTATATATATAAACTAGCAGACCCAGCGCACTTCGTACCGCCATATTTACATATCTGTCTCAGCTTCCCACAGGCAGTGTACAGTCGCGGACAAAAAAAATGGTTTTCCCGTTATCTTTTAATTTTTCTTGTATACAAACCTTGTCCTAACAATAACGAAAACATAAAAAAATGTTTTTTTTTTTGGTGCAGGCGATCGGAAGTTATGCGCGTACATACATTTCGACGATTCATTTTTATTATCTTTAAAGTAATTTATTTTAATATCTCACTATGTATAGATTTCGTATTAAAATAATTCGAAGTAAACTTTTGGCTCTAAAACTGTGTTATTTCAACTTTTATATAATTATGTAAGTTAAATATAAGTACTTACAGAAACTTATGCCATGTAGGTAGAGAACTACAGTACATACCACCTTCTGAAATCGGTTCAGCTTCCTTCTAGGCATCGTTACGGTCATGCAAGTTATTAGTCACAACGATATAAATGAAGCATGTTGATGCATAAATAAAGCATGTTCCTTGAACTTTATCTTTACGACTTAATTTTAAAAGACTTTTAAAATGAGTCGGTGTTCCAGACATGTCAATTATTAATTTCTGTGGTCAAATAAATGTCAGGCCCAATGATGTTGCCACGAGACAAGAAAATTTGTTCCCCAATGGATGTGTGTTTTCCTTAGGTAGTAATTGCCCTATTTTAGTTAAATATGGATAAGTTCAGACGTTTTTCCTTATCCCAGACAAATGTTTTGTTCTGTTAATAGACAGGATATGATATCAAGAATCTTTAATAGTTCAGTACTGGATAAAGACCTATCCTAGGAAGTTGCGTAAGGGCTTTAAATAATAAATATATTTAACAATTTACGCAAACTAAAAAGTGTTTTCTCTGAAGTAATAATAAGACTAAGATTGCGTTTAGACTATACTAAATCTTATACATATGCTAGCTATAGTATAGTTTACCTTATTTAAAGTAAATTTATATGCCATAATTTAATTATCTTTATATAGTCAATAAAACTGATGCCCATATCACTAGTATCGGTATTATTTACTTCGAACAGTATCACAAGAAAAGAGCAATATAATATAGTAGTTAATACTTAATAAGTCAGTCAAACTAAATAAGTCAGTGATTAAATTTAACTTCATTTACAAAAGCCTTGGTCGTTCAGATTTCAGGTATTGCGATATGTTCCGCAAATTCAAAGTAATACCATTAGAAACCCGATGCATATCGATATTATATGCATGCACTAGCCGACCCGTTCAATTTGATTTGCTTATCTCGATAGGAAAAAGTTTTTCCAACATTTTCCGTTGCTTTAGTTTATATTGCATTATAGAAAGTTGTATCCAAAAAACTCTTCTTCAAGAAAACAGCAACCACAAACAAAAAAGGAAAATTTGACACAAACCTTATACTAACTCGTCAGCCTGGGGTGGTATTAGTGGGCTAAAATCTCTTTTCAAAGGGCTATGTCCAAAATCAGACTATTAAAGATTCTTTATGTAAGGCACTAACTAAACTCAACTAAAGAAAAATGAAACTTCTTTAAAAATAACATGTGCTATTATTATCATCTGAAAAGGATAACTAGCCAATATAATAATATATCTAACAGCAAGCGAGATTAGATTACTAGACATTAGTGATAAGCCCTTCAATGGATTCATTATTTTGAAGATAACTATCCTCTATATGGCTATAGGTTCCCATGTTATATATATGCCTGTTCAGATATCTCTTTCTGGAGAATTACAGCTTTTGCAGCTATACAAGCCTTTCTTACATGCGCTAGAATGCCAGCAGTGATTGCTGGCGGGGACTAGTTTCATTTAATTTAGTCGATCAGGACCTCACTTTAATAATAATAAATAATAAATATTTCGGACATCTAACACACAACGCAATCTAGTCCCAAGCTAAGCAGAGCTTGTGTTATGGGTACTAGACAACTGATATAAATACATATTATACTTTTTTTTCGTAAATACACACATATTATACATAGAAAACATCCAAAAGAAATATTTAAATATTTGTAGATCATACAAATATTTGGTCCGACTCGGGAATCAGAACCGAGATCAGCAGTCGCACACGCCA
Source organism: Spilosoma lubricipeda (assembly GCA_905220595.1). NCBI lineage: Eukaryota > Metazoa > Arthropoda > Insecta > Lepidoptera > Erebidae > Spilosoma > Spilosoma lubricipeda. The sequence continues at coordinate 4,093,487 of HG992296.1, forward strand.
ACCGCGAGACCAACGAGGCAGTCGACTTTCAAACGTCTACATGGAACAATCCTTCAGCAAAAGCTGAACGGAGTCCCAGTAGACTGCGCATTGATGGTATACAAAACAATTATTTTGTTCTTCCCTTTCTTCTTTAGAATAGTCCTAGTTTCGTATTATTTCTATTCAAATCGTGATAGAATTATGCCACATTTGAACGTGCTCGACTGAAATGATATCATAGCCGCAAAACCAACGTTAGCAAATAGTAGCCTTAGCAATAACCCTAACTTTCCTCTAACTTTAAATGGAAAAAAGGATATAGGTAATACTCAAAGATCGACAATATGTATTTGTGTATCTTGAGTAGCAGGTAGGTGGCTCGACTAATCATTTTCCCCGTATAACTTAGAAATATTCTATATCATTTATATTTTAAGTGACTGATGTTATTCAACTGCTGATATTGTCATAATGTTTAAGTATTATCGTGTATAATAAAAATTATCAGTATCGGGTCAATTAATGCATATATTGGCTATTCATATTTATGTCTTATCTATGTATTATCAACTGATGCAAAAATAATGATATTTTATCTTCGAAATTCCGGGTACGGGGACTGTCCAGACTAATACCGATTGTACAATCCCTCTTTTATGGTATAGCGTACAACAGGTTCCATGATAGCTAGTAATTACGCTTGCAACATAAGACTCATTAGTCATTAGTGGTAGTAGAGCCACGCTGATTTCAGTACGAACGGGCCGGCTCGACCGGGGCGGTACTACATGAGCACAGAAAATCAACGTAAAATGACAGCGATTATGCTGTCGTGTTTCGTTGGTGAGTGCGAGACCGGAGGCCCAATGATGCAGAAGCATCACTAGCCCGCCATGGTGTGGATCGCCATGCTGCATCGTAGCCTGTCTGCTAGTAAAAGTCCCGTCAAAATCTGGCCTGCCGTTTCGGAGATTAGCCGAAACAAGGAGACAGACAGACAATAAAAAAAAGTTTTTTTGCGTAAGAGTATATACTGTAGTATATACATTTAGTGAAAACCCGTTTGTTTGAAGTTGCAAACAGACAATTCAATATTATTTGTATACATTAATTAAGCTTCTGAAAATAAATTCCTTAAATGCCATCCATGACTATCTTCTTCAACTGTTACCTAAAGATAACTTAATAATTTAAATAAAACCCCTTTACCATAGAAAGCTGACATTGTTTAACGACACCTTAGAGCCTAAATGTCCCATTTGTCATTTACAGTCACAAATAGGGTCATATGTATGTAATCGCTCGTCTCCACACACACCTGAGTCCTTAATACCTTAGCTAGCATAACCTATAATGTTTAAGGAACGTCCTTGAAGACGTCTCGTATAACCTCCTACGATTTACAATTCAAGAATTCAGTGAAACCGGGCCTTGTTTGTAACGATATATATATATCGATAAAGCGTAGGTGATGTATGTGACGATTATATTAAAACATATATAATAAATAATAAATGTTTTGGACATCTAACACACAACGCCATCTAGTCCCAAACTAAGCAGAGCTTGTATTATGGGTACTAGACAACTGATATTAATACTTATATACTTTTTTTTTTGTAAATACATACATATTATACATAGAAAACACCCAAACTCCGAAACAAATATTTGCAGATCATACAAACATTTGATCCGACCCGGGAATCGAACCCGAGACCTCAAGAACAGCAGTCGCATACGCTACCACTGCGCCACTGAGGCAGTCATATTTATATATATATCCGTATGACGATACAGGGAGTAACTAAAGCTATTTTTTTAGACTAGCTTCGCCTAGGAGTCACACTCAAACTACGAAATAAGTATTTGTAGATCACACAAACATGTGGCCCGACCTAGGATATGGATCCGAGACCTCAAGCACAGAAGTCGCATACACTACCACTAAATCATATAAAAATCATAGGCATACAATTTTTTTCCTTTTTATAAAGATTATTATTGTTTCAGGTAGTATCTACTGCCGTATCCGACGGTCCAGCACCCGACAGTAACTTCAGATATGGCCTATTCCGAGGAGAGATACTGGTATATGAACTGGCCACACCAGACATCAACACTATGTATAGTAAGTTAAAAAAACCAAACTCATCTTCCTAGCCTTTATTATTCCCAAGATTATTTTGGGTCGACTGCTAGTTCAACCATTTTTACCTGAATATAACCGGGACCGATCGACGGCTTAACGTTCTCTCCGAGACACGGGAGGGAAATACTCCCATCTTTCATACTCCGGGCTGCTATTATGAATTTCTTGTAAGTAAAACCTAACAGCAGTCAGACCCGGGAATCGAACCCGAAACCTCTTGATTGGCAGTCGCTTATGCAAAAAAACAATAAAACAATCCATAATAATATTATAAATTCTTAAGTAACTGTCTGTCTGTTACGCTTTCACGGTTAAACCACTGCACCGATTTCCATTAAATTTAACAAGAAGATACTTTGATTCTTTAGCAAGGACATAGGCTACTCTTTATCGCGACAAACACGGCGGCAAGTGGCGAACAAAAGCTACTACAATATAAAATACAATGTGTTAATAAATCATAAAATTTAATTAAAATGTTGGTTAAATTCTGGAAACAATACATTTTCGTCATAATCGTTACTTATTACGTCGGCAAGGGCGAGCTTCGATTATCTGTGGAGCCATTAGTTCGGCGATATAATAATGTCTTCAGCGCTTACTTAGACAAAGGGCTATGTCTCCTAACAAACCGTCCTGCAGTTTGGCAGAAGATAAAAATATCTAAAATGGATATAAAGATTAACTTCTTACTTTATTAGTCACTGGCATTGCACTTGGCATTTTATTAAAAAACTAGCAGACCCACACAACTTCGTTTGCGTCTTCTATTGCCCGTCGCTTGATAATTTTCCCCCGTTTTTGAAATTTTTTTCATTGGTGCTCCTCTCCTATTGGTCTTAGCGTGATTATATATAGCCTATATCCTTTCTCAATAAATGGGTCATCTAACACTGAAAGGATTTTTCAAATCAGACCTACTACTGTTCCTGAGATTAGCGTGTTCAAACAAACAAACAAACAAACAAACTCTTCAGCTTTATATATTAGTATAGATAAATACATCTTTTTATGTTTCAATGACATTCAGAAATTACTAGTTTAAATAAATATACATAAATAAAGGCAGAAGCAGCTCATTCTATCAATATAAATAGCTCACAAGCAAAAACCCCAATAAAGTATTAGAATTTTGCAGATTTCATGTACGTATTTTTTTTTTTACTCTATAATTACATCATTAAAATCCTTACGTAATATTATGACAAAAATTATTTAAAAAAACGTCGATGGCTTAGTAGAGCCATTTCCAAAAGGATTTTCAAATAATTTTCTAGATTGCACCGACAGAACTTTATTTTTATTGATTTTTGAGTCTAAATAGGACACTGATTAGAAGATACGCCACATACATACATACATCCTAGTCTTTACTATTCTCAAGTTTTTTTTTAAATGTACAGACTATCCGCCAACATGATGGACGCCCTTATGAAACCTATTTCTCTATGTCATATTCCCAAGATTTGGGGTCGGCTACTAGTTCAACCGGTTTTACCTCAGTCAGATCAAAAACTACGCCATGATGATGATACCAGAATGGGACGGAAATTTGAACTAAAATAATATGATCAAAATTCCTAAACCTTATCTGAAGAACTAGATCTACAAATTACATTATATTCGTAACCCTCTTGTTTTATGGCCTATTTTGGGAAAGAAATGAAACTAAGACAATGGACATTTATTAAGTAATATTAAAGGAACATTTGTCTTAGTTGGTTGGCATTATTTTTAAGCGAAAACGCGTCAACCTAGCGTTTTTAACTATTACATTTTACACGCGATATAAAGAGGAAATGATAAAATTGAATGTTATTTTATGTGTTTATCTATAATATTATGAGTTTGCCATTAGTATCAATATGTCAGCGCTATCAATATTTTAGTAATTGCGTAGATCAAGATATAAAAGTGAGTTATTATAACTGTATTTAAGGCCTATGTCAATGCTTATAAGTCGAAAATCAAATGCAAGAGTTGTTTTATTTTTTTTAGCGCTAAGAATTACTCTCACCTTAGCAGTAGATCACCCTATAACAATCTACTGTTCTATAGCTGGCTTCTCCTTAAAATAGAGTTATAGGTCTTCTATTTTATGCTACCCAGACGGATTGGTGTGTATAGAGTTTGTTTTAAGATTCCCTTCTCTTTTTGCAGTGCTGATAACCTACACAGTTTCTTCCTTTAGTAGACTCTTATAACACACACAGGACACCGCGGGAGAGCCACGCTTCGGCATGAATGGGCTGGGTCGACCGGACTGATACCACGGCCTTACAGAAAACCGGTGTGAAATAGTGCTTGCACTGTGTTTCACAGACTGAGGAAAGATACTTGAGGCCCGTACCCCACCCTTCCCCCTATCTCCCCCCTCATCCCCCAAAAGTCAGCAACACACTTTTGGGCTTCTGGTGTTGCAGGTGTCCATGGGAGACGGTAATCGCTTACCATCAGGTGATACGTCTGCACGTTTGCCCAACTGTTCCATAAAAAAAAAATGTGTTGATGTCATTTTCACAAGTATTCTTATTACGTCACCATACGGACAAATAATGAAAACAAAAATGTATTCCATCAGAAAACACAAAGAGACATTCATATGTAGTATTTCACATAAAATAAACATACATTTCATGATTTCAGTGACATGCATAGCAGAGTTGAACGCGTGTGCCGTCAGCTGTAAAACTGAAGAGGACGCGAGGCAAATAGAGGTAAATAGTGCACATACATATATTTGTATTTACGCTACCGTTACTACGTACTTTATATGCTATGTGTATACAATAGACTTTACTTTTAACTATTAAACTTGTAATAATTCGAAATAACGGGTGATATATCTATTCTAATATTATGAAGCTGAAGAGTTTGTTTGTTTGAACGCGCTAATCTCAGGAACTTTGGGTCCTATTTGAAAAATTATTTCAGTGTTGAACAGCCCATTTATCGAGGAAGGCTATAGGCTATATATTCATGCTAACACCTACAGGAGCGGAGCACTAATGAAGAATGTTACTAAAACGGTGGAAAATTATCACGATACAGGCAATAGGAGACGTAAACGAGGTTCCGTGGTTCGGCTAATCCTTATAATAATTTAATTAACTAAATACATTTATGTTTGGACGAATATTTGTGTATCACGTAGTGTACCTCTAATAATAAGCATAAGACCTGTACCTAACTTATGTTTAAATAAATAAATTGATTGTTTGATTGGTGTATCCTCCGATCGTGGGAGTTAATAATGCCTGGTGAGCCGTGGTTCAACAGCTTCTGTTCGGCAGTTTTGGATGATGCGAGATCTTTCATTTCGCGATCGAGAATTAGCAGTTACTATGTTCACCCTCTTTAAGTTAGGTATCTATACAAATAAATAAAATTGGAGTGTCTGCTTGTAATATTAAAATAACCGCTTTTTACTAAATGCATGTGTATGTATACACGGTACATATAACAAAAATGCAGTTAAAATGTTTTTGTCTGTCTGTCTGTTTGTTCCGAGTAATCTCTGGAAGGGCTGTACAGGAGAGAAGTTTTCACAGGTTCCTGCATTACATCGATTTGACAAAGATTTAAACAACGGACATTAATAAAATTTAGACTTTGGAAAACACGCACTAACACTATTACATGGCAGTCAAGGGCAATCATTTTAATGAGAAGTAATTTTTTTAGATAAGGACTTAATATATATAGGTTTTTTGGGTAAAAATATTGAGCTACCGAAAAAGATATACTTATTTAGATTGTGTCCTATTTCATGCCTGTTAATGGACGTGAATACGTCAAATACACATTTCTTATATTAAATGGATATAATACAAGAGTAATGAAAGACGAGACATTAGATTTCTTCACACACATACAAAGGATAAAACAGGTAAAATTACTTTATTCGAAGCCTTCGTCTTAACGAAACTGAGGCTTCATTTTATTTAACTAATGACATCCCAGAAAGTTGTTTTGTAAAATGGTGTTTTACGAGACATGAAAAGAAAGGGGATATTTTGTACAACTTTGCAACAACTCGTTTATATTAAAATATGAAGTAAGAAGTGTTATAATTAATTAGTTCAGATCCGGTTCGAAGGACCATCTTGTATGTCTCAATTTTGAATTATCATAGATTAAATTCTGAAATTAGTAATATTGTGAAAATTCAATTAATTAAAATTTTGGAGTTGTTTGTAAGAATTTGTTTTAGACTTTAGAAAATTAGGTTAAATCTAGCATGGAGGAAGATTTTAGGAAGGTAAACAGTTAATAGCAATTGATACAAATGATTTATTCTATGTGCTAGTTTTATTATGGTTATTTTTTTAACATTGTGTGAATATAGATCATACTAGAATAAAGTACCTATAAAATATTAATCAATCAATCATTTATTTGCGGAAACGTATGTTAGTTACAGATCTTATGCTTATTTTAGAGGTACACCGTACACTATTTCCTACCACATTATGCGGTGTGCAAATATAGAAGGGAAATATATAAGTATTATTTGACAGCTAAATTCAAGTGTCTAATTTTTCTTAATTAATTTCTATTCATTAATTCTATATTTTTATAAAATGAAAAATTGTAGTTATTAACAATCGTCCTACGCGACAGAAGTTTCATCCCTATCATCTAGATTGTTGGCAGTCCACAACTGTGCATTTTACCAGGAACTTTCTGCCTCGCACAACAAATCTGTGGAATCGACGGAATTCTCGGACCAATACGACCTCCAAACCTTCAAGAAACGAGCGTATTCCTTCTTAAAAAGTCGGTAACGCACTTGTGACGCCTCCGGTGTTGCGGGTGTCCATGGGCGACGGTAATCACTTAGCATAGCGTAGTGACTACTAGTTTTGGATTCTACTCATATTTTCCATCAGGCAGAACATAGAGTCATTTTGGCACCTAAAACATATAAAAACATGAAAATAAGGCTGTTTAGAAATGATCCAATTCATTCATTTCAAATTAGTACAACGGATTTGATAACTGGGTTATATAATTGTTTGCAGGTGCGAGCACTGGCGCAAGGCTTTCAACCCACGGCTGCCTGTCTCTCTTTCACATACGTAGATGAATCTCATCAATGTAAGTTATTTATTTTATTTTTATTTTATTTAAAACTTTTTGCACATTTGTACATTGGCGGACTTAATGCCCATGGCATTCTCTTCCAGTCAACCTTAGGGTGGTGTAGAAATCTAGGAAGGTAGGTGGTGCACAGAGGTTACATGACCAATAAAAACAAACACAGCGCATAAAAATAAACATAAACATACATATACATATACATATAGAGATAATACACGAAGCAAATATAATATTAAAATATAATATTTACTGGTGCGGCACACATTCAATTAAAGCAGTCTTGTGATAAACATTGTTCATAATTTAGTTGAAACTACTGAATGGATGGTAATGCGGTTTTCATTATTAGATAGGAAGGAGAGTGTATAATCCGTACTATCTTTACATAGTATAAAATGAAATCGTTTCCACTGTCTGTTCGCTTTGTCTTTTATATTGATCAGCAGATTTTAATGCAGTTGTCAGCAATAGATAGAATAATTCAAAAGGAAGGTTTATGTATGTAATATATGCTTATACAGTTAATAAAATTCGAGAATTTCAAATATATCCGTCAATCCACCGTCCTCAGTTATTACAGAGTTACTTTTGAATGCGAGTGAAGCCGCGGGTAAAAGCTAGTATTTTAAAAAGTAACTCTATCTGTCTGTTGGTTTTCAAAGCTAAACTACTGAACCCATTTGGATAAATTTTGAAACGGAGATAGAATGGACCTTGGCCTGGTTAAGGACATATGCTACATTTTATCACGATAACCGACATACACGCGGGTGGAACCACGGGTAAAAGGCTAATTTACCCTAAAATATCACTGAATCTCTCAGAAGTTACCTCCATAAATATGTTATGACACGATCTAATTTAATGAAATCATACTGTTTTCATATAAAGTCAGTTCCTACATAAAAAAGAGAGGTTTATGTAATGTCAATTTATATTTTATGAAGAATTATATAGTTAGCAAATCTATAAGAGTCAATGAACACAAATTATATTGAGTCTGTGCCAAATAAAAAGGCGACAAATAAAAAAGAATTTTACTGTCGAATAAAAGAAGCACTTGCTTGGCTTAGCACGCGCTCAATATTGGGAACCGATGGGACATGACCCACGCAACTTTATTTGCGTCTCCTATTGCCCAAAGGGCGATAATTTTCCCCCATTTCTGAAACATTTTCCATTGGTGCTCTGCTCTTATTGGTCTTAGCGTAATGATATATAGCATATAGCCTTCCTCGATAAATGTACTATTCAACACATAAAGAATTTTTCAAATTTTCAAAATTCACAATCAGACCAGCGGTTCCTGAGAATAGCGCGTTCAAACAAACAAACTCTTCAGCTTTATAATATTATATATTAGTAGATAAGTATTACTCGTAGTATATATTTGTTGGGTAAATTTCTTTACCGTGTACCCTGCAAAACGTGGTGGGCTGTTTACAACAGCTAAATATGTCTACAATACACAAAAAGGAAAAAATAAATTTGGGAAAAGAAAACTTGGTTTCATAAGTATCATGTGTAATATTTTTATGACCATTGTATACCTTTGTAAATCGGTACCGTTTAGTTAACAGCTACAAGTCTATATTATTCAACCGGGTGATACCACCTAGGTTAAAAAAATAGAATTAACCCTAAAAAGTCATCAATTTAAAAAATAATCAGGTGAAAATTAAACATTTCAACCCACATTTTTGTGGTTTAAAAATGTAAATCCTTTGCAACTTAGAAATCTTGTCTTCATCGTCACTTTTTGACAGGAGATGGAAGACTAACATCTGTTTAAATTATTCTTGTGTGGCGATCCGGCTCGGTATCGAAATTCTCGGATTTCCTCTAATATACACATACATACATTTAAACTATTCTATATATATTGCTGAATACTGCAATAATATCCGTTGAGTACTTTTAAAGATCCAAGCAAATACAAGATAACTAAAACCACAGCTTAGCATGAATGGGCCGGTTCGACTGAAGTGATATCACGGCCTCACAGAAAACCGGTGTGAAATAGCGGTTGCGATGCGTTTCACCGAGTGAGTGAGGATATCGGAGGTCCATACCACAACCCCGGCCTATATCCCTTTCCCATCCCCCTTCCCGTCCCCCAAAGGCCGGCAACATACTTGTGACGTCCGAGGGTCCATGTGTGATACGTCTGCTCGTTTGCCCCCTATTCCATAAAAAAACTTATTTTATACTATGTAAAGTAAAGACATTCAAAGTAACTCACGATGTTTTTTGTTTCAGCGGAATATCCTCCTGTAATATCATTCGCATTCTACGTGAGCCTTTTAGTGATATTGTTTTTGCAGCTGACATTTGGCGTTTTATCTGCGGCATTGGCTATCATTAACGCCACCAAGAACCCTACTGAACCAGTCTTCGGTTTACCTGGTAGGTTAATATCTAAACTTGTAGGGTACTCCTATGAGATTACTTGAGAGAAATATGTTGTTGTATTTTATACATCATCAGCCTGTCGATTATTCGATCCTCGGCTTCTTGCATCCAGCTCCTGCCAGCCGTCTTGCGCAAATAATAATAATAATAATGATTAATTTCTTACAACATAGACAAAAACAGACAAATAAAGTCAAAACATAATTATGGCACAAATCAAAAGTATTTACGATGAACTTTGTTATCCAGAATAAGATTTAACTTGTGTTTAGGGTACCAGTGTCCTCGCATACAATACAAACATATGTTTGGAGTGTCTGGAAACAAATACAGTGTTAGTTAAAAAATAAATAAGTGGACCACATTAGGAAATTCAAAATCAGAAAGAAAATGAATCAAAACAACAAAACGAAAATCCACGCTCACTATTTAGTTGAATTTTCACTAATTTTAGTCAAAGTAGCCTCTTACTTATTATATTAGGTGAAGTGCTGGCGCTGCGCAAATCATCATCATTACAAATGTGTGTCAATTCAACCTGCTTGTTAAATTTTAGAATTTTAACACCATTTGATATTCTTAATCTATCGTCAGATGGAATAGATAATATGTTCAACATTTCGTCGATTAGTAATCATTCAAGTATTATTTCTATTTCAGGGTGTCTCTGGGCAAATGTGGTTACAGCAGTTCTGGGTGTAATATCCCTTCTTATGTTCGGTATCAACTGGACCGCATCAGGGCTGAACGTTCACCTGGCTGTATCATACATAGCTTTTGGTTTCTTCAAACCAATACCCTCTTTGGGATACTCATACTGGTAAGTCTGTACTGTTCTGTACGGTTCTTCGTCTTTTTTAAAGACAACTACACAAGGTTTATGATTTAATCCTGTGTCGAGGAGGACTTTATAAACATACATATTACACTTTGTGTGACCCACGAATTGTTCTTCTAAGTTGGGACTTATAACAACAATTTTCGGATCACACAAAGTGTTAGGAGGCAACCCACAACACTTGGCGAAGTAGAAAACGACGTGGCTACCACTTAAACCACCGAAATCTCAATCTATGTTAGTGTTATTTACCTTCTGATTTGAAGGCTTGAAAAAACACTAGCAGCAATTCGTGTCAACAATACGAGTAGCTTTTAGACACCTGTGTTTATTTTAAGGCCTAAATAAATTCTCGTAGCTTGTATTTTATTTTCTGTCACCTCAACAATTGACCGCCTCGCAATTTTGGCAGAAAGACGAACTATATCTGGTGGCAGAATGTCTAATACAGCCAATCTTAAATGGAAATCACCTTCAACTTTCTACGTGATTTATATATTTATGTTACGACAGTTAAATACTTTTTAATAATACTCGTAGTTAATTTAGGTTTTCTGTGACCCAAAAAACAGGTAAATTATATTGAACACTACTTTCTAATTGCTTAAAACTCTATCCACTTCCCCATTGAATGTCTTTCACTTAAGTTTTATAGAAATTAAACATTTAATTGTTGCGCTTTCTATAATAAAACGTTCCCAAATTACGGTAAAATAATCACAGATGAGTTACTTTTAAAATTCGCTTTTCAACGGTTCCGATTGCCTCTTTGTTTAATAAACGCATGATTTCGGTAAGATCTTAAGGTAGCTAAAAAGTCTATGTTTGCGTTTTGAATGAAGAAAAAAAACTGAAAACTTTGCTTTCTAGTCAAAAACAGAATTATTTAAGCAACTCAAACTAACTTAAACTTTAAAATGCCAAATTCAACTGTTCGTTAATTGTTTCTGGGATTAAAAGTAGTGCCCAGTACAAAAATCTAGCTCTGTTCCAAATTTCTTCTTTTTTTTTATGTTAGGCCCTGCCAAAATGACTCTACTCTGCCTGATGGAAATTATGAGCAGAATCCAAGAGTGGTGGTCACCATACTGCGAATGCAGACAAGGCAACAATGCAGCATGGTGACCCACACCACGGCGGGCTAGTGATGCTTCTGCATCGTTGGGCTAGATTTGTTCATTTATTCTTATGTAGTTAAGATAGAAATTTGTGTAAACATTAGCAGTATTACATTTTAGATTTTGGAAATATCTTTTAAACTGTGACTTAGGAACGGTTCTTGCTCTTTTTCAGGCTATTGCTTCCAGCAACGTTGTGTCCAATAGCAAATGTTGGTCTCATCCAAAGCAGATCGTACCTTCTCGAGAAGGACCCACCACCACCAACGATCAAATTGGAAAACCATTCTGACGGCACTATATTCTTATATTAATAAATATTGTGTTTTTAAACAGTATATGAACGTACTAGAAAGTTTCAATGAAGAAAAGCCGTGATCATATATCAGAAGTTATGACGTAATTAAAGATATGATGCATCTTATACTGACAAAGCTTTCCTTCGTGTTGGCTGTCTAAGCCTGGTCTAATTTAAAACTAATAATTTTTGTAATTTTTACTCTTGATTGTCGGCACTTGATGTAACTTCTTAAAACATATTCTAGAATTATGTGCAAATATTTTTAACTCAAATAATAATATTTGAGTTAAAAATATTTGCTCATTATAGGGTTAACCCAGAATAGAGAGTTGTGTAACATCAAGTTTTTGTATATAATCAGTATATATTTTATGTGTATTTTATTAGTTATAAGTATATAAATACGTTTAAATAAAATATAATTAAGCTTATCTACCTGCTTTCATTTGGTTAGGCAAGTTTGATAAAAAATAATATGGAATAAATGGCAAACGAGCCGATATATCGCCTGATGATAAGGAATAATTAGTTTAAAACGATTCCAGTCTATCCAAGGGTTGTTTGGAAGAAAACGCTCTAGGTGGTAAGGCCCTTTGTATTTACATTCCATGCTTTATATTCCTTGTAAAAACCCTGCTCTAAAGTATTATTATTATAGTATATTAATGAAAAACAGTATGTTATAGCCTATGGCCGATGTGAAACGGCGCCTGCGCTGAGTTTCACCGAGTGAGTGAGGATACTAGAGATCTATACCCCAACCCGTCTCATACCCCCCAAGGGCCGGCAACGCGCTTTTGACGCCTCTGGTGTTGCGGGTGTCCATGGGCGGCGATAATAATTGAACGTTAAATGAATAGGTATTTCAAATAACACAAGCATATATTCTTTTACATATCAACCAATCGCCACTCGTCCACTGAAGAACGAAGGACTTCTGTATCCATCTATGTTCTTTTACATGTCATTATTCATAGCACACTAAGGATAATGTTCCTGTAGGAACAAGAATTTGGTGGAAACAAAAAGTTTAAGTTTGCGTTGAAATTGTAACAGCATCCGACAGTTTACAGCACAGTCGGACACTCTTAATTGAGTAAACTCGATAACCCGTTGCCAATAATGTTTTATTACGGTATGTGATGTAAGCGCATAATGTCTCTGCTTTTATTGAGCTTTCACCATTAATTACAATGAATTTTTATTCGAATATTATCTACCTATATATTGAGATATTTCATTTAATTGAGATTTATTCATGGATACGTTTTAATATCTGTTTTTTATTAGTCTTTTGTTATTAAAAGAAGGTACAAAGAGCGAATTGTATAATATTCTATCTTGTCTTAAAGTAATTTTGGTAGTTTTTAACCGACTTCAAAACAAGAAGGAGATTTCTCAATTCGACCGTATATATATATATATATATATATTATTTTAATATTTATGGACTGTCAGTAATATATCATAAATGTTATTTTTGAGTGCAAAATATTATTTTAGAATGGTAGTAATGATACAGGCGACAATAAAGTTTAATAAGCTACAGGTTTATACTAAAATCTGCAATAAATATTAGCTAATAAGTCATATTATTTAATAAAGTAATTCACATTAATTGTTTCTTATTTCTACTCAAGAATATAAAATTTTGAGGTGATATATCTTTCTCTATTCCCGCAGAAATAGTAGGTAGGTACTATACGCTCAAGAGAATAGCCACAATGTCTAAAAATATATTCTATTCTACTAACAAGGGAAACATGTAAAGATTAACCAACAAACGCCAAATATATATCAAGATACCAATTTAGACGTAACTCCATAGTTAATCTTTAATAGACTCTGTAATAAAGTCATCACATCAAAGTAGTAAACTTAATACAATTCCCAAATAAAGTTAATGCGTATTAAAACCCTTTTGCCTAAATCATTTTGTTGGAAACTTTTGAAAAGTTACAAAAAAGCTATTCCCGTTTGGTCGGCGACTTTTAAATAATTTGCATATAAATAAGAAAATTTCATCTTTTGTTAAAACTTTGTTGTATAAACGATTCCATTTGGGATAATAGATTTTTGTTGAATATTTTTTGTAGTTTAATTTGATAGCCTAACATAATGGCCGCAAATTAATGACCTACCATTCGACATATTAAATTATTTTTTTACAAGTATTTCAATTCAAATTAGGCAGTTTTAGGTGGACTATTCATCTTTAAGGATATTATAGTTTCGAATTCAAGTATTTCAACTCAAATTAGGCAGTTTATGTGGCTTATTCATCTTTAAGGATATTATAGTTTCGATCGAACAAGGCCGCGACGAGTCTGGTCTTGTGGATATTGTGGATAAATATATAAAACTTACTAAATTTACACAGTTACTCGCTGCTAATTCTTTATCCACAAAATAAGTTTTTAAACTACACAACTTTTTGTAGATACATGTTATTATAACAATGTAAAAAATAAAAGAATTTTAAATACTTTTTTACTTGTGTAGAAATACGTTTTAATTAAAAGAGTTTTTACGTCAATTTACCGATACTTATGTATTAATGCATTATTTTTCTTTGCATATTTCCCAAAAAAACTCCCCAAGTTTCCAAATTATGTAACTGACTTTTCTCTCTTTCTTGGAGCTTGAATTTTTTGAAGATGTCTATATTCCAAAATACCCTGAATTCGTCAAGGTTTTATGTAATTTAATTCGTGTTGTTTACCATTTACCATGCGTTCCCAACCAGAGGATCCTTCCTTTGATGTTCTTCCAACAGATGGATATCACATCTCGTTCCTGTAGAGAGCACACTGTAAAAAGGTTATAATTACGGTTGATAAGATTAAAAGAACAATAGTATTTATATACGACATTTTCACAGTCCAGTGTTCCTTACAGAAAATCATTGGTGGTTGCTTACGCGACTGCTGTTCTTGAGGTCTCGGGTTCGATTCCCGGGTCGGATCAAATGTTTGTATGATCTGCAAATATTTGTTTCGGAGTTTGGGTGTTTTCTATGTATGTAACCAACCAATAAATAAATAAATATTTCGGACATCTAACACACAACGCCATCTAGTCCCAAACTAAGCAGAGCTTGTATTATGGGTACTAGACAACTGATATGAATACTTATATACTTTTTTTTTTGTAAATACATACATATTATACGTAGAAAACACCCAAACTCCAAAACAAATATTTGCAGATCATACAAACATTTGTTCTGACCCGGGAATCGAACCCGAGACCTCAAGAACAGCAGTCGCGCACGCTACCACTGCGCCACCGAGGCAGTTAAGAATAACAGCACTGCAAAAAAAGCAAAACGTTATAATAATACTTAAACCAATCCGTCTGGCCAGTGATATAGTTTGCCAAAAACCTCTTTCCTAAAAAAATCCATACATATATCCAGCATCATCATCTTCCTAGCCTATTGCATACCCAAGACTATTTAGGGTGGGCTACTAGTTCAACTGGTTTTACCTGAATATCAGTTTTTCCACGGAGCTAATGGCATCAAACCTCCGCAAAGGGTCGCGGGGAATCCCCTCAGTGTAGGGTGAATTGAATTGGAAGTTTAAACTAGTTGTTGCTGGAACGTTGATAGACTAGTTGATGATGAACTCATGAGCCATATTATTCGTACACAACAGACTCGGCACTCAGATTTATTTTATAGGGCGTAGATAGGCATGTTGTAAAAAGATTTAATAACCTAACAGTTCTAGAACAGTAAATCGTTGCGATTGCCTGATTGCTAGCAAATTGATGTTGGCGCGTCGGACATGAGTGCCTGTGACTGATACAAGTTAGAAGAGTTTGGAGGAGTAAATTAACTAAATTGTAAGCCTTTACATTGTATTATATTTTTCGTTAGATATAATATACTGAAATAGCTTATAATTTTAGCTACTTTTTATCTTTTCTATTGTTAAAAGTGTACTGATTAATAAAAATGTTAAGACTTAATACCAAATTAAATTAATTAAGCTGTATTCCTTATTATTTAATTTTTAGCTTTAGCGGATTAAGTCTTTTGTCAAGTTTAAATGTTACTAATATATTTTTATTGTACACTTCTACAAGATTCAACGCCATAATGCTTCTTGGATCTTACAACAGTGTCAAAATATCGGAAATAAATACCAAAATAACTAAGTACTAACTAAATTATTTATTATATTAACTTTTCAAAAAAACGCTGGTTAATCAGTTTTTTTTAAGATTGTTGTAAATCGCTATTCGCTTATAACTTGATCAACAAATTGAAGGAAAGAGTAGGCCAAAATATTGGCCTGTAGGCACAGACGGCCCAAAGCAATTTAGATCCCGTCATCAATCATTTCGTCAGGTCCAACGAATGTGTTAACGACATGTTAAGTAAAAAATGTATATATTTTACAGTTTCACAAGTTCAAGTATAAACATTTTTTTAATGATGAAAGTTTTCAGCTTGTTATTAATGAAAGAAGGTTAATTACTGATGTTATAATTTTTCTTTTTAATTATAAAGTTTTTGTTTATTTAGTAAGGTCATGATTAGTTAACGTTTTTTATGACAGCGAGGGTTAGGATCAGACGAGGTAATCTGCTGGTAAATGAATATTTAGAACCATCGAGACCTGCTAACCAAGAGTATCAACTGCCTATTATTTAGGGGAAAACAAGCACAGTGATGGTAAGACGTGTGAAGTGAAGAAGTGAGGTATGACCACCGTTAGCCATGGGCCTCTGATGAAGAAGATCAAGCCCCTTGGCAGTCAGCTGGGGCAGTGGGGAAAGGAAAGGGTTTGGACTTTATTTACTCAATGAAAAGTAACGAAGAATTGATTGAGGTCCATTATCATCAGATCAAAGGAAAGGCTAGCAATGGACTATTGAAGGCAGTTGATGATAGTGATGATGATGATATATATATATATATATATATATATATATATATATATATATATATATTTATTGTGTCCATAACAAAACAAATGATGAGTAGGTAACAAAGTTGTAGACGTAACAATTGACGGTCTTATCACTCACGGCGGTTTCTTCAAGACAACCTTAATATGGATATTGGGTGTTTATGATTTTAAGACAGTTTATACGCCAGTAACAAACCATCACCTGAATATTTTAACAAATATACATACATACATGTACAGACTTCAGTATATATTATGTACACAATTAGCCCCGCGGTGTTACCCGCGGTACATCAAAAAACGCGGGTGACGCCGCGGGGCAAAGCTATGATAAAAAAAATTACCTAAGTTACTCCCTTTATCATTAGCTATCTGCCAGTGAAAGTTCTGTCAAAATTGGTCCAGCCATTCCAGAGATTAGTCGGAACAAACAGGCTAACAGGTAGAAGGATAGACAGACAAAAATTAAAAATAAAATTATTTTGGTATATGTACCGTGTATACATGCATATGCATTTAGGAAAAAGCGGTTATTTTAATATTACAAGCAGACACTCCAATTTTAATTATTTGTATGTAGTATAGATGTATTGATAATGAAACAAAAATTTTAAAGATTATTTTCAGTTGGCCCGTCTGCTTGTACTACTGTACTAAAAAATCTATAAATAATTGTTAATTTGCCTGGAGCAGTATTAATAAAATTGAATAGAACGGAGCGTGAGAAGTGAAGTGTGATTAATTGTGCAACGAGGTTTTAATTGCCATGAATAAAGAACAAATTCGTTTATTTTTATTGAATGCGAACTTATTGTTATTTTGGTTAGGACAAACTTAAATGATAAAATTAAATGGAAATTTATGATACTGACGAGTTACAAAGTTAACTCATAAATTATCAGTATGAAAGAATGAAAAAGCCACAGAACTGTGTGAGTTTTTTTGGTAGGGTAACATTTAATACACGTGGTCTAGATTCTCCAGAGTATGTGGTTTTTAGTTAAAATACCAACCACTCCTGTATTTAGCGTCTTGAAAGGCCTGGAGATTCAAAGGGATTTTTCGTCTATCAAAAAACCACATTGGGCGTCTTGCCAATAGCGAGAGGCAGACTAATATTTATATTTAAAACATTGATGCATTGATCATAAAATTTTTATCTATAGTTGAGATGTCAGAACACTAGACTCTTTCTAAAGTGTGTAACGCCATCTCACGGTCGCCGTGACACTCTAGCAACTTCGAACCAAAATGGCGCGGACGCTTCAGCTGATAAGATGTATTAAAACCTACTGGCGTCATCAGTGCTATTACTTTGTATTGCTGTAATGACTTTTTTATTGTTGACAATTTATTATTAAATACTTAGCTATTATTTTCTTTACCGTTATTAACACGATTTTGTTACCTACATCTGCATGTTTATTTATTTTATTTATCTGTACCCGAATTTTGAATTGGCTTAAATATAAATATGTTTAAAAAAATCACTTTCTCTGCTTATGTCTTTGACGATTTTGGTCTTTAGGATTAAAGTATATGTAATGTATAGATATGAAATACTAGATTAAACTATATTACCGATTACAATTTGGTATCATAAAAAAATTTAATACATTTCCTCAGTAAGGAGCCGGTGAGTTGACAAAGAATCGACGAACAAATGTGATTAGGTGTAGTGAAGTGAAATGTCTTGAAACAGACTAGACACTGAGATACATTAATTAGAATGCTATAAAAGCTTAGGAACAGTTGTCACAACATCACACACGTGTAAAGTATTTAGAAGAAAACTTTAACATTGCGTCATCGATGCCATTACATTTAGTTTCAATTTTTTACAGGCTGGTACAATACAGATTGTTATTTTTAGTTTGAGAAGTCATCTGACAAGTAAAAAAAACAAGCATAGATGTTTTATTTAGGAGGGTTATACTTCGACACATTTAGACTATAGTACGTTTATATGTATAGTAAGTTTTTATGTACTTGACCCGAGTAATATCGAGGCCTCACAGAAGAACAATATAAATATTTTTTTTGTAGTTTTCCATCCGTTTAAATCCTCTAGATTTGTTCTGATTAGTTTCGTTACTGTTTCCAATTTTCTGCGGACTTCGCGGTGTATTCGTGGGTAATTGTTGAGTTGTAACTCTTAATTTTTGTCTACAGGAGATACAATGGTGGGCGTAGATTTTTGTGTACAGGAGATACAATGGTGGGCGTATGGCCGGGATTTGTCCCAAGCTTTGCACTTAATTAAATAACTGAAGCCAGACCTACCTCTCGCTCTAATGATAAGGGCGACAGGCACATGGAGAGTCGAACCAAGTGGCGTAGAATATAAGATGCCTATGTCCATCAGTGGTCAACGATACATTGAAGATGATGAGAGTCTGCAGTCACTTGACACCAGGTGACCTGTTTACTCGTTAGCCTCGTATTCCATAAAAACGTGATTGAATATACAATTCTGTAACCTCGCTTGCTACACTTCCCAAATTCCACCGATGTACATAAGCGCATGAAGTTATATTTTTTTTTGTATTTTTATCGTAGCGGCGATCAGTGTCACTGAAGAAAGCTCCAGTTGACGGTATTGAAAGGTAAAAGCCCTCCTGTAAAAGGTGGGAAGTAAAAACGTTTATACTTTCCGGTACACGAGTTTATCAGCTACTATCAATATTCGTGACGGGGGCCATTTTTCGTGCAGCCATTTTTATATACACGGCTTATTGGTAAGCATTTGACTACTGGGCTTGGGTTCTTATATTATTTTTCTTAGTGGTTGTAAAATATTATTCACACAGCATATTAGATAAAGATAACGATCGCGTTGTTGTGTTCGTTGGTGAGTGCGAGACCAGGGACCCAATGATGCAGAAGCATCTCAATAAGCCGCCATAGTGAGGGTCACCATGCTGCATTGTTGCACTGTCTGCAATGTGTATGGTGACCACTACTCTTAGATTCTGCTTACGCTCTCCATCAGGTAAAGTATAGTCACTTTGACAGACCCATGAATAAGATAATAATAATAATAACTTTATATTAGTAGCAGAGTAGCCTGATCTTAGGATCATTATTTAAACAGAACCTGAATTATGGTAAATAGACTGTGCATACATGTATATAATCGTACTCGTCAACGGTCATATAATTTTATGCCTCGAGTGGAAAAGAAACCTATCATCGCTGGCTTATCAGTCAGTATTACTAACAAATAAGTCAGTCAAATAAAAAAAAAATAACTAAGAGATACCAATTTATTTATTAATTTGGACAACCAGTTGTTGTTACTAATAAAGAATATAAATACTATATCACACTGGTAATTCAATATATTTATTATCTTCCTATCCTTTACTCCCCCAAGATTATTTGGTGTTGGCAACTAGTTACTAACTACTAGAACTAGACTAGATTTAAAACTTTAGAATAGGAAATAAATATGGAATATAAAAATTTAAGAACACGTTTAAAAAGTCGATTACAAACAGACATACTGTAGTTAATGAAAGCATGTTAATTATATGGTTTAAAATCTTACAGCATATTCTTTTTGATTCAAAGTATACGTTACATTGTAAATTAAAAAATCAATGAAATTTTCTACTATTATCACAAATAGAAAAGGTGTCCATTGCAAACTTTGTGACTTAACATTTCATTCTAAATTATGAGGGGATATAAAACCGTCATAACTTATTATGAAGGATTACCTCTAATAAGTTTGAAGAAGTATCCAGAAAAAATCCAGAATAGTAATCGCCTCGTTACACTTTTGCTTAAGAAAATTGAGTTTGATTAATAAGTTTAATGAGCATTTTAATCGTGGGAGAATCGTTCGGCAGGAATGGTACTATCACAGAAAACCGGTGATAAGCAAATTTTTATTACTATTTACTTGGAGTTAGTAAGGTTAATTGACCTTAAAAGGCCCTTCCAAATGGTTTTGGAGTTAAGACATAAAGGGCGTCATACTTGTAACTCAGTTATAGGTGACCAAAGTTGGTAGTTACCACTGACCTTCAGTTAATCCGTCTGTTTCTTTGCCTTACCCCCCTATGATATAAAAACTGAATTCTAAGATATATATAAGATAAGAGACATTAATAAAGATTTATATACAGGTAATAGAGCTACGCTGATTTCAGCACGAACGGGCCGGGACTACCCTCGCACAGAAGATCAATGACAGCGATCGTGCTGCAGTGTTTCGTTGGTGGTGAGCGAGACCGGAGGCCTAATGATGCAGAAGCATCACTAGGCCGCCACAGTGTGGGTCACCTTGCTGTATTGTTGCATTGTCTGTACGAGCAGTGAGTATGGTGACCACCGCTCTTATACTCTGCTTATGCTTTCCATCATGCAGAGTAGAGTCATTTTGGCAGGCCATACAAAATTAAATAAAAAAAGAGATATTATAGAGATAAAAAAAATATATATATAAATACTGAATAAGACGAATTTTCTACGCCTAATAGTGTTCGAATTATTTTGTCATGTACATACTTTTTCTTGATTTCATTTTTCTACAACTTTTTCGTAGTTGATACCACTTTAACGTGATATGGTTAAATACTATATGACATATTAAGGTCCAAGTAAACATCCTTGTGGCACTCCACGGTAAAAGTGCCAAAAGGCTGTTTGTTTTGTGATCTCATAAAAATTTTACGTGCACAAAGGTTAGGTCGGGGCGTCAAGTGCTTGTTATAACGGTATCCCTTACAAATTGCGGACTCCGACCTATTGTGGGATAACGATATGTAAGGTAAGAAATGTTTTGGCAATATCACACACACAATTCGGATCTGAATCCTTTTGTTATGATGAGATATTTTTATAAATAAGAAACGCAAAATAATTTGAAATTTTGGTTAGGGTTAGAAAAGTATTAATTTTAGATGTTAGATATGTTTCTACTGTCTTTTCTTCTCTTAGTTTTTTGTAATATGTGTTAGATTAGAAGAAGAAGAAGACCTTAACCTTGAAGATGGAATGTTTATGTCATAAAGTGTTTTTAATAGGCAACAAATAATAACATATTTCTATCCCCATTATTTGGGTTATTAGGATTACACCACAGCGTGATTTTAAAGATTGTTTGCTTTACACAACCAGTTGGTAGAAAAGGCTGCCGTATTTTTAGACCCATCCCAAATAAGACATTCACTCTTCAAATAAGAGCATTCTACTTTCATACACTAAGGTGTTTGTTTTCAGTTTAAATACAATATGGGCGAGAGAAACCGATTTCTCATCAGTTGATTCATCTATTCGTTTGGCTTCGATGAGTAAAAAAATCGGTCTTCATTGAGGTATCATATTAATTAAGGGCTACCAAATTGCGACGTAACTCGACGGGTTGCCTCAATTAACAAGATGGATGAATGGATATTTTGGGAAAAAGCATACATTTTATTTCAAAACTACTTGATTTATTGAAAAAAATATGAACTTCTCCAAATCAATGATATCGAATTCCTAGTCGTGTCCATTGTTAAGAATCTAATAAGTGAATTGTTTGCATCGCTATTTGACAATGACAGTTGTCTGTAACACATTGAGTTTGGATATTTAACAGTTTTTTATTTTTATTTATGCTTGTGTTCATACTTTAGGAGGATTAAAGATGATAATGTTCTCATAGCCGATTTTGGCCTCGGTGGCCAGTCTAAGTGAAGACCAAATGACTGAATGAGATATTATAGTGCACAAATGTGTGCCTAAACACACATGTGCACAAGGAACAGAGAGTGTATCTCTGTTCCTTCACTCTCATAATACGATAGGACGGCTATCCGACACGACAGGATTTGCGTGCTCTCCAAGGCATATGAGGATTACAGTAGGTATTTCTGAAAAGTATGTTAGTAGGCAAAAGTTTTGCAATGATTACATTTCTCTAGATCTCGTCGTATATTGTATGATCAAATACAGTTTATTGGACCTATTTATATTTCTAGCCTTCAAGTTGGAATTGCCTAATGAAAGTCTTTTCTATCCGCGAATCTGTTTTGTAATCGTGATCTCAACAATATCTCATGCCCGTAAACTACCACGAGTACGAGGGGCGGCCACGATAAGGTTTTACTTTCCACTTTTTCCTTAAATCTGTCTAGATCATTCTGTCAGTCTGATACGCTTTCACGGCTAAACCACAAGATTGATTTCAATGAAATTTGTCAAGAAGATATTGTAACTCTTCGGAAAGAAATAGGCTACTCTTTACTGCCATAGGCGGCTAAAGGTAATGCAGAAATACTGTTAACATTTGATACGATTAATTGGGTTACAAGTCGTTAAATTGTTAACATCAGGTGCACGAACAATACCTGTCTTCCGTTTAATACATTGCTATCATCAATTCGTCTGCCGTTGTATAGACGTCAAAAACGATTTCAATGTTCGTTGGTTCTGTAGACAGTATCAGTTTATCGGATCGACCTGAGAGTAAAGTAAATGAGAGTTCGCATTGTGACGTACGGTACTTGGATGGAGCGAACAATTGGTGGATTTAAACAACACATATGAGATGAAATTAGATTCTGTGCAATTTCCAACTATAGATAAGAATGTAACATTAGATTTTAGATTTAATGCTGGCATAATTGTGGTCATAAAACATACTCTCAATAAAATTACTCACAATCTATTAATTTGGTTTTCTGTTCCGTTTTGATACTGACAAAATTCAAGCTGATGTGGAGGAACGGGTGTCATGTCCCTCCAACACAAAGAGGCAATCCTCTGACCAGGCGAGGTGATCATGTTGGGATGCTGTATATATGCTAATTGGCTTGAAAACCAGTAGTAATAAGTAGTTGCTCCTTAGTTCGTTACTCTGTAGTTTGTTGTATCTTCGATAAGGAGATGGCGCTGTAGTATATTTTGGTAAGCTGTATGTAATAGTCGCCACACTTAATATTCTTTCTAGCGACATTTGTTATATAACTAGTTACATACAGTT
This sequence comes from Spilosoma lubricipeda, assembly GCA_905220595.1. Taxonomy (NCBI): domain Eukaryota; kingdom Metazoa; phylum Arthropoda; class Insecta; order Lepidoptera; family Erebidae; genus Spilosoma; species Spilosoma lubricipeda. Next base: position 4,117,291 of record HG992296.1, read on the forward strand.
TTGTTGGTGAGTGCGAGACCGGAGACCCAATGACGCAGAAGCATCACTAGCTCGCTATGGTGTGGGTTACTATGCTGCATTGTTGCATTGTCTGCAGTCGTAATATGATAACCACCACTCTAGGATTTTGCTTACGCTTTCCATCAGGCAGAGTAGAGTCATTTTGGCAGGGCCAAACATAAAAAAGACAAGACAAAATAAAGTCAAATATAAAAACTGAAATATTTGGTGTGTAATCTTAAATCAGACAGGTGTTATACAAAACCAAGAGTCGACGTCAAGTGTGCGTTTGAGTTCGGGAATTGCGACCGTAAATTATACAACAACAGTCACCTGTGGTGTCGTGTACGTGGCATATCTAAATCGGGTAAGGTGTCAGCAGCGATTTTTCTGGACGGGACTACGTCTTAAAATTAGCGTTTATACTTGGAGGATATTACTGTCTTTTTTCGATTTAAAATTGTAAAAAAATGTTTGAAATTCTGTTAAGATTTATGTCATAACCAACTGTAAATAGCAGTTTACCATTGTTGCTTGTACAAATTTATCACAATTTACGGCACTTCGCAGTCACTTTCAGTAGTAACTCTTATAATATAAATTAGATTTGTAAACCGTACTCTCAAACATTAAAATGTGAAAATATCCTCCCGCTGACACTGTAACCCCACATAACTATTCGACGGTTTTCGTACATCCATAAATCCAGTGCCAACACGGATCGTATACAAAAATTGTCTCACGCACACATCGCTATCTCCCTGTGGATGCATCTGTTCTATAGTTGTTTGTTCTGAGGACAATTTGAGATTATCTGGCTTAGAATATATTGTAACAGTTATTTATGTTTGTGATAGGAAAAACAATTTGAATGTTGTGCAGGAATATTTATGAGTTTCATTAAAAATTAAGAAATGTTTTAAATAGTTTTCAACTCGTCTTCAGTAACTGTGTCTTCTAAACTAAAAACCGGACTGTTATTTTCTTTTTTTTTTAGTAAATTGCAGCAAACGTAAAATCTTTTTAAAGGTTTTGTACATAGGCAGGAATATGAAAATTCATATTCTTTCGAGAAATAATCACGCATTTTTAACACGTTTTATAAATACCTCATCATCATCAACCAACCATAGTCTACCGCTGTACATATTACCTCACCCATTATTATTATTTATGAACATATGATGGTAATGAGACAAACGTAGTGTAGGGCACCCTGTGACACGACACGCTGGACCAATGACTTGAAGAAAGTGAGGATGACGGTCAGCGGATGGATGCCAACTGCCCAAGACCGGGATAGTTGGCAGTTCTTCAGGGAGAGCTTCGTTCAGCATTGAATGGCGATACGTTGATTAGAATAAACACACTTTTTTACGGAATAGGCGGGCAAACGAGCAGACGTATTACCTGGTGGTAAGCGATTACCGCCGCCCATGTACACCTGTAACACTAGAAGCGTCACAAGTGCGTTGCCGGCCTTTGGGGGATTGGAGGCGGAAGAGATAGGGGGCCTCCGGTATCCTCACTCACTCGGTGGTATCACTCCGGTTGAGCCGGCCCATTCATGTCGAAGCGTGGCTCTCCCACATACCAATAAATATCAAAATGGCAAATGTATCAGTTTTGAGAGGCAAATATTTATTGCTATACGTGTACCAGAGATCATATTAAGATTAACTACTGTGAAAAACTGTACAATTTTTGCTTTATAACATTAACAATACAAATAGGCTTATACCTACACTTTATCTAGTTAATATTGAAACTGGTGGATACACGAGCTTGTTCCCTAATGTCCTACAGAGAATACATACACAAAATTGCGACGAGCTCGCTGGCATCGCTTTCCCAACGGGCGTATTTACTGTCTGGAAGTTTTTATTCCATTCGTTTATTTCTCTAGGACTGATACAAAGAATCATGTTCTTTTCTTTTACGCGTAATTATCTCACTTGAAGGGAACAGATGGGATCTGACAAGGTGATTTGAGAAGTATTCGGAATTAATTAACTTATTGGCAGACTGCCAGCATCTACTAAATTAGATCAGATGTATTTACTATTTGGTTTAGGTTATAATTGGCAGCAATATGTTTTTCTTAATCGTCATGAAAAATAATAGGTATTTATACTGACAAATTCTGAGTAGCTTCAAGACACAGTAAACCTGCCTGGCCGCCAAATGAGTTACACTGATGATCGGGCGTCGAGGTACTGGAACTATGGATGGTCCTAAAAAAGACAAAGGCGTTTATGTTCCATGAATTCTGTCGTAGTGTAAATTTTTGTGGTTCAATCGTAGTCAATTAGGTAGTTTTACCGGTAAATGTCCACAAATATCACGTTTATTTCATTTAGGCAAGACCACTAAAAATACTGTCAAGTATTGACAACAGACACAGGTCTTGAAAAATTTTAGCTCGAAAAATAAAGTTGTTTATTCTGCCTCGGTGCCTACATTACAACTGCCTCGGTGGCGTAGTGGTAGCGTATGCGACTACTGGTCTCGAGTTCGATTCCTGGGTCGGACCTAATGTTTGTATGATCTGCAAATATTTGTTTCGGAGTTTGGGTGTTTTCTATGTATGATATGTATGTTTGTATTTACAAAAGAGTATATATGTATTATCATAAGTTGTCTAGTACCCATAACACAAGCTCTGCTTAGCTTGAGATGACGTTATGTGTTAGATGTCTGAACTTTAGATTTAGATTACAATTTGGATATTTTTGCCAGTTTTTATAATATTTTTCAGTAGCTATGACCATGGAAACGAGATTATATTTAAACAAAGCAAATTCATATTAGTTTCATCAACAAATCTCGCTCAAAATCTCACGTTAAAACAAAAAGGCTAGTTAGTAAGTTTCACACCACTGCCTCTAATAGGTAATTTTACTCTATACGCAAAAAAATCTAAAAATATACTATTGAGATCCCGTAGGCACAAACCAGTTGGAAAATGTTAGTTTTACTTCATATTTTTTTTATTTATTTATTTTAAAGTTTTCAGTTTTTTTTAATCTGTTCTAAATAAATAAATTTATTCCAAACTCAATGAACAAGGTTTTTGTGTTTCTTAAGAGTAGACTATATAGATTAAGTTATAATATAATTCTATAACACCATGTTCATAACACCATGAAATAGTGTTTTTCAAAATGATAAAGTCTCTCATTAGGAATAAATCCTGTATCGCAAGAAACTTTACTAGAGATCCATAAAATGGACTCAAATTACAACCAGATTCAGCAAAACAAATAAAATTTGTGAATCACACAAAGTGAGGTCCTATGTGAGATCGAACTTACAGTATTCAAACAATTATGAAGCCGTGAGATGACCGCTTAAACTGTAATGGTTGGCACATCAACTAGTGGGGCTAAAATTTAAACCTAAAAAAATATCCAAAATAAAAAGCCGACATCACATGATATTTCCAGGCGGTCACCCATCCAAGTACTAACCCCGCCCGATGTTGCTTAACTTCAGTGATCGGAAGAGAAGCGGTGTATTCAATATGGTATGGCGTACTAAATAATTGACTGTCATTCTTAACGGACTAAGCCTTGTTATGTTGTTAGTTTTATAGAAAGTCAACACTTAGTCCATTTTTGTGAACATTTCGAAAGTAGATTCCCGACTTCGCGTAAAATGAGTTATGACTCCGCGAGCAGCCCGCTGAGTCACAAGTTTCTTGGTTTCCATTCAAAGTTACAAACGTTAATCAACGTAATATGTCAGAACGGCACAAAAAGTTTTATCTCTAACTTTCGTATCGTATTAGGTTCTAACTAGGTTAGTAAGAAGGAAGACTAATTTTTCAGCCGCTATCGTATATGCTAGCTGAACCGCGTAACTTAATGCCCAATGTAGGCTGCAATATAGCTTATATTGCAGCCTACATTGGGCATCCCTGATAAATGAACTATCCTACATAAAACTATTTCAATTCAAATCAGTGTAAAGATTAGAAAACTCTGATTGAAATAAAAATAAAAACCAACTTTTAAACTTTTCATCAACATCATTAGCGATAAAAATTATAACTTCAGGTGCAGCAAGATTGTCATTTCCGTTATGTTACATAATGACAATGGAAATATAATACTAGATGTTGGTTTTTGCTATCGGTAATCCAGCAAAAAAAAAAACGAGTGATGCATCCAAATTACTCGGGACTCAATCATGTACACAATTAGATCTTTTCTATTGTGTTATTCATGTAGTTAATTGTAATTTTTCACACCTTTTTATAGTTAGTGACATGCACACAGACCAAGAGGTTTGTGACCTAAATTGACGGCAGCATGCTGGTACGGTGATACTATGATGCTACATAGTCGGACATAAAGTCGGTTTTTATTGTAAAAAATGTTTGATTGTAAATGGGTTTGGATCATTTTAAAAAACGCTCAATATGTATTGAAAGTTTTTCTGAATGTCTTGAATAGAATCAACGATAGTTATAACAACAACTATATACAACGATATAGTTGTGAAGATATATATATACAACGATAATTATATATACTTACATCATCATCATCATCATCATCATCAGCCTATCGCAGTCCACTGCTGGACATAGGATACTTACATGGTTTATCAATATATGTATACCAGGTATGGCATTCTGAGACACAAGCTGACGTCATCACCGCTATCGCTTGTTCTGATTGGTTCATTTCGTGTTATGTTGCTATTAAGTGGTAACAGGATAGTGATGTCTGCTCGTGTAACTCTTAGAATGCGAGACATTGTTTTCTTAGAACATGATTATTTATATGTTGAGGATATCAACTATAACTCTCTTGGTTCTATGGAGGACATGATATTCACTCATGAGAGTTTTTCGAATTTCTAAGACGTTCGCAAACCGATTTAATATATATCTCTAAATAAGAATAATTAAACAAAATTGACGAACTACAGTAATTTTTTCGCAGATTCCATTTCCATTGTAAATATCAATCATTTACAGAAACACAAAAGCAGTTTTATCCATAAAATCTTTTGGATTCTTAAAATGACTATCAAAATTCACGAGCATCAGTGTTTTTTAGGAACGTCAAATAAAATATGCAAATACAATTTGTGTAAAGGAAACCGGGGAAAAATCACGCTTGACTGTATTTTCGAGTATTTCTTGTGTCAAGTGCTATCCCGGTAATGAAATGTCAAACGTCAGAGAGTGAGGGCTCGTTTACCAAACTGTTCAGGTACACTTGTTGATTTGGTTCTTTATTTAAAAATAATTGGAAAAATATGCTTACTTTTTCTAATTAAATCAGGCGTTATACGTGGACATAGAATATGCATGCCATGTATTTTTTAATTAATGATAATTTAACTTGACCATAAGTTGTCCGAATTAGTAAAACTCGTTCGTTCCCACAGGGATAAGAACAGTAATCACATTTATAGATATCTTTTAGTCTTGCTTCGGGCCCGTTGGCCTAGTGTTGCAATGTGTCCGGTAACTTTTATTATAACTTGCTTTAGCCAGGATCACGCTTTGCGCGGTAAATAGTAGCCTATAGTTTTCCCAAGAATTATAAAATCTCCAGTGTTGATTTTGTCCAAATCATTTCAGGGTTAGCCGGGAAAGCCTAACAGTCAGACAAATAGATAGACAGTGCTACTTTTAAATTTATAAACCCACAAAAGGCTTTAATGTTACTCATAAAAAAAGTTTCTAAATAAAGTAATTTATTAGAAGCTTTGAAAAATGTAGAGGAGTACATGTATAGAGGTTTTACTGCCTTTTACAGGTATCGAGTTAGGAACTTTTGTAAAGCCTGCTAGAAAAGCCTAATAACGAAACATTCCTTTAATTAAAAGGGAAAAGTTTTAATGCCAGTGGGAGCGAAGAACAGAATTAACCTTTGAAAGTACTAGTCTACTTTGCATCTACATTTAAACTTAGCCTGAATTATTTCTTAGAAGATACCGTTCTATTCTCAGAAACAGTATAGTAAGTTAGGTTTTTTTCCTTTCTAAATCTATGTATGTTTGGAAACCTTTGTTTATACAAAATATCTTGATGATTGGTTATATGATTAAACAAATATATCACAAGTTTATAGTTAAGTTTCCAAAAACACAACTCTCTCGGACACTTTTTTTTTTTGGCCATTTGCAAAATCAGCTCCTCGGGGGCTGAGGAGCCAGGTATGTGGTGATTCCACTAAAAACCACCCCGGCGACCGGCCTCAGGTGCCATGCTCGGGGAAGACCCGGACCATGTTATTTCAGGTCTCCCCCAGGAACGACGCCACGTCTATAATTAGACTCTATAACTCTCTCGGACCTAGAACACAAAGTGTTGTCTCATACGGGGTTGAACTCTCTCACTCGGCATAATAGAAACCAGTGAGTTGACCATTTAAACAACTGCGGCATGGGTACCGTAATTGAATATAAAATATAGTTATCAAATGGGACCATCCTGTAAACAATTACTTGTCACCAATTTATGAAATAGTAAGTTGTCAAATCTAAATATTCCTAAATAAGAACATAATTATTTATCATTATTTCACTTCACTTATATTCGTTTGAAATTAATAAATAAGAAATAAATTAATAATAACATTGATGTATGAGAGCCTTCTTTAAATATTTATTTTATTTTGGTTTCAGTAATTGCTGTTAATCGATTCGAACAGAAAAACACCATCTGTGAAAATGTCAACTGTCTGGTTGTCACGGTTCATGAGATTTAGCCTGGCGACAGACAGACAAACGACCAAGGATGTCTTAGTCAATAAGGTGCCATTTTTACCGTTTGGGTTCGGAACTCTACAAATGTCGACGATATGAAACTCAGAAAATATATAAAACTAGCTGATCCACGCAACCTCCTTTGCGTCTTATTACCGCGTGATCATTTTCCCCCGTTTATGTAACATTCTTCATTGGTGCTCCGCTCCTGTAGGTCTTAGCGTGATGGTATATACTCTTTAGCCATTCTCGATAAATGGACTATCTAGCACTGAAATAATTTTTCAAATCGGACCAGTAGTTCCTGAGATAAGCGCGTTCAAACAAACAAACTCTTCAGCTTTAAAATATTAGTATAGATAAAACTATGATCTTTTTTAGCTAAAAAATAGAAAAGATATTTTCTAAATAAATATGTGTGTGTATTTTGCCGATTAGATACTACTTTATTTTATATTGGTGGTAATTAACTTGGTGTCATCACTAAACTAAAACTCACTAAAATTTGTTATTGGATTATTTACTCTAAGTACACCTTTTTACAGTCGATTTTTCAATATCTCACATCTCACCTGTCACTGTGTTTAGTTCAGTACGAAATACACGTTAATCAGAAACACACGCTAGTTTATTACTTGAACAAGTAAAATTAAAAAAAAATTAGGTATGCCAACGCATAACCAAAATGAGTGAACTTAGTCAACTTAGACGATAATTTTCCTTTTTATATTCTTGTGTTGAACGTTTAAAACGTATCACGTGTGACGTAAAGTTGGCATCTAGTACTAAACTTAGAGGTCGTCTAGATACATGCCGACTAAATTACTTACGTAATTATTTCGTGCAACCACATTTAGAGTTCAATTTAGATTTTTTACTATTAAACAATACCGAGCCGCCATAAAGTTTGGTTCGGACTATACACGATAGTCCGAACCAAACTTTATGGCGGCTCGGAACATAGTATGTGTAGATGCGCAGCATTCAATTTTAGATATCAGCGGGACGTACAGGGGGGAGGTCAACACACGGCGCATCTTCGTTGTGTGTACTTGACTTGACTTGTGTGACTTATCCGTACACTCCGTATCTTGCCTTGTTTGTTTAATTGTTTCGTAACCTACTTGTTATTGTTTTAATATTGACTTTTGCAGTTTTGAGTATTTTACGTAAACTTTTCAATGTTAACATATTTCATTTAAAACAATTCGCGGACTTTAAAGTCAAAGTCATGTTTTTTTTTAGGTTTATGTTTGGCCCTGCCAAAATCACACTACTCTGCCTGATGGAAAGCATAAGCAGAATCCAAGATTGGTGGTCACCATACTGCGAATGCAGACATTGCGACAATGCACGCATGCTCGCACTCACCAACGAAACATGAAAGCATGATCGCTATCATTTTACGTTGATTTTCACAAATAGGTTTTCACAAAACACTTAAACTTGCTAGAAAACTTTTAACATAGTATTTTTTTTTTTTTTTGTGTTTGGCCCTGCCAAAATGACTCTACTCTGCCTGATGGAAAGCATAAGCAGAATCCAAGAGTGGTGGTCACCATACTGCTAAAGCAGACAATGCAACAATGCAGCATGAAGACCCACACCATGGCGGGCTAGTGATGCTTCTGCATCATTGGGCCTCCGGTCTCGCACTCACCAACGGAACACGACAGCATGATCGCTGTCATTTTACGTTGATTTTCTGTGCGAGGGTAGTACCGCCCCGGTCGAGCCGGCCCAACCGTGCTGAAATCAGCGTGGCTCTACTACCTTGTAATCTTGTAATAGTATCCAATTAATCAAAATATAAACATCGAGCTAAGAATCATTATAACACAACAATTCAATTAAAATGCCCGTAATTGTTTACGGTGTATTAGACCTCCTCTCAAAGGAGAGATCTGTTGATGGTGATAATGACGATAAGTATTGTTCTGATGTTAAAATAATCTTGATTAAACATGTATAGGCATATGATAGTGGTTCTATATAAAACATAGGTTCTATATCATATAGATAGATAGTGACCTGTAACACAGGTATCTTATACCTATCAGAGGCACCTGTCTCTCGCTAATTGTGGTTTAAATTGAATGTATTGCATTCAAATATTATTATTTTTTTTGCCCGCGGCTCTATAAGCTACATTGTTGTAAAGTTTTATCCAAATCCGTTCAGTGGTTTTTGCGTGAAGAAGTAACAAACATACACACTCACAAACTTTCGCCTTTATAATATTAGTGTGATGATGATTTATAGTTAATGATCTTAAAGTTCTCTAAATACATTGATGTAAATATGTAAATAATGTCAAAGTAATAATTATTATAATGTTTTTTTTTATGGTTTATAGCTTTTATGGATAGTATTAATAGTAACGTTTTACAACCTGTTTTAAAATTAAATTATAATTACCTATAAAAATAAAATTAATGGTTTCAAAGGCTAATATTTTGAATAGTGACGAGCATTTTCGTGGGTTCCTTAATAATTAGAGCTTAAAATATATTGTACTTAAAAAATATATAAGAAATTTAGAAGTAAAGTTAATAGTTAAATAATACCGCTGACACAATATAAGTTAGGTCAACACTTCCTTGGGCCAATCTGTACGGTGGTCTACTCAAGTTACAAGAAACAGTTTAACAAAATTTAATAGTATTTTATTGATATGGTTTAATTCTAGTAATTATATTATTATTTACTGAATATAAATCTTGCATTTTACGATATATATATATTAAAAATTGTAAAATGTTCTTACAGGGGCGGGGAAAGCAAAGATATTCACTCTAAATGCTCCTACACACCATGACGGCGTGCTGTTGAGCGGCCTGCCTTGCCATTACATAAAGCCGCCTTCGCGTCATTTTAAAAAAATCTAAAATATATAGTTTTACGCAAGTTTCCGCAAATTGCAAATTCGAATGCACCTAACCCCCCTTCCTTCTTTTGAGTCTTTTACTAATTTAAATTAATACTATGGCAATGTTAAAGGCTTCGTTGTCCTTAGTTGAGAACATAAAGTTAGCGCCTACCTCAGAAGATTTCTACACCATACAAATATTGACAGTTAGAGAATGTCCTGGGTTTTAAGTCTGCTGATCTTCAAAAGTGCATAAAGTAATAAAGTGTACATTTGCGTTTAACCCCACTGTAGTAACTGAAATGATGCTCGTTCCAGTGTCATGTACCGACAACCTAACGATGCCGGCGGCATACCCGCGCGACTTATACCCAGCCGGCCGCCGTTATGGTGTGTAGGAACCATAATGACTTGCACAAGAATAATAAAAGTAGATATAGTAGGCTCCACTCCTACAGTGTTTGTTAAATGTGCCTTCAGCAATGTTGTTACTAGTATTATTAGTGGTTTTAGTCATCTTAATAGTAAGACAAAGGAAAATACAGAAGTTTATTAACTTCTCAAAACAAATAAAATGTGGAATAAGAAGTTATCCCTTGATTGGGCATGGCTATATGATAACTGGTGGCTCAGTTAGTAAGTACATAATGTTTTCTAGTGTTTTTCTAGAATTAATCAGTTTGAGTTATGACGAACTAACTATTTGAATTAGTTTGCCCTCAATTTTAATTTTTGTACTTTTAATCTTAGCGTGTATTTAGAGTAAGTTGATAAACTATTTTTTAGCTTTAATTATTAATTTAATTTTCTGAAACTTTGTGTTTTAATAATTATTCGTTTTCTAAATTAATTTTATAAAATTCCTTGGATGGACGTTTGAAAAATAAACTATCGTAATTTGTATCTACATGCACTTTTATATGCAATCGTAGGTTGTCAAACGCCTGCCTTTCTGTCTTCAGATTTAACAGAAGTTATAGGTTTACATTTTAAACCTCAATCAACCTTTAATATTTGTTGTACAGGTAATACTTTTTATTGCAGATTTTATGAACACTTTCCAAATATTTGCTCGTGAAGCTATTAAGAATGGCGGTATGACGAATTTATGGATAGGATCAAAATATTACATAAGTACGAGAACTTTCATGCTCAAGAGAAAATTGCTTGTCAGAATAATTGCATTAGTATATAATGTTTGTATATTTTTTAAATGATTGAGTCAAAATTTGCCAAAAACAAAAACAAACTGCCTCGTTTGTCTCGTGATTAGCGTAAGCGTAGTAGTAGAGCCACGCTGATTTCAGCACGAATGGGCCGGCTCGACCGGGGCGGTACTACCCTCGCACAGAAAATCAACGTAAAATGACAGCGATCATACTGTCGTGTTTCGTTGGTGAGTGCGAGACCGGAGGCCCAATGATGCAGAAGCATCACTAGCCCGCCATGGTGTGGGTCACCATGCTGCATTGTTGCATTGTCTGCATTCGCAGTATGGTGACCACCACTCTTGGAGTCTGTTTACGCTTTCCATCAGGCAGAGCAGAGTCATTTTGGCAGGGCTAAACACTAAAAAAAAAAAAAAAAAAAAAAAAAAGCGACTGCTGATCAAGAGGTCTCGGGTTCCATTCCCGGGTCGGACTGCTGTTGGGTTTTTCTTGAAAGAAATTCTTAATAGCAGCCCGGGGTATGGAAGATGGCGGTGTTTTCCGCCCTTGCCTCGTAGAGCACGTTAAGCCAACGGTCCCGGTTGTCATCAACATCTATGACAATCGTTATTGAGAAGTCAGTGCCCTCAAATAAATTGACAACTAGTTCAACCTTCGAATTCAGTTCAGCCTCAGTGTTGCTGATATTCAGATAAAACCGGTTTAACTAGTAGTTGACCTCAAATCTTGGGAATAATAAAGGCTAGGAAGATGATGATTGACTCAAAATTTATTTTCGTATGAGTATGAGGCCTATGTCCGGCGTTGGACTATTACAGGCAGTAGATAATGACGATGATGTAAAGAACTCTCTGTCTTATTGATGTATTTGTATCGATGTTTGTTTTACAGTTGCAGTTGATGCTGCTGACATAGAAGTAGTATTAAAATCGTCTTTAGAAAAGGATAATGTAGTACGTTTTGCCAGAAATTTGATTGGAAATGGACTTATATTTGCACCTGGTACGTAATTTATAGCATGAAAGAGGCAAACAAACAGAATAAAATAAAAAAAAAAATAATTACAGTCATAGATTTGACTGCCCCATTGCCGCAGTAATAGCGTATGTGACTGCTGTTTGATTCCCGGATCGGATTTGTTACGGAGTTTGGATGTTTCAATGGTTAACATTGTGACACAACAAGTGGTTAATATAAAAATATTTTTTTAAAAGTACCTTTTATTATTTGTTTATAAAAAATATACTTTAAGCCCTTTCATTTGATACTCATATTGGGTGCGTTGTTCAGAAATATGTACACCGCCATTTTGTTACGGCGACCATTTTGGATTAGTGATTTTATTAATTTATTTGATTATTATTATATATATTATATGAATATTTATTTAAGTCTAGTTTTGTGAGTGATGTGTGTAATGATTTTGGAATGAGTCCGGTTGATGAGATTATTATGGGTATGATTTTGATGGTGTGTTGGTGCCACATTCGTCGTATTTCATCTGCAAGTGGTATATATTTTTGTATTTTCTATTATTATATTATTATTATAATACATTTACTGACTTATTGGCTTAGTGGTTAGTGGTTCTGATGCTAACCTATACGTCGCAGGTTAGATATCCACTTAGTGGCAATAATAATATCACGTGGCCAAAAAAAATATTGCCCAATAATACAAGAGAATTGTAAAAAGAGAATCGATTCGAAAAACTTGCTTCCGATAGACGGCCATTGTGACATTTGTGAGATCGTTATTATTGTTAATTTAGTCAAGTAACTGTCCTATTATCTTATTAATTCAGTGTCAATCTGGCGACCACGTCGGAAGGTCACAGCTCCTACTTTCAGTTTAAAGAACCTGAACAGATTTGTGAACATATTCGCTCGACAGAGTGCTAACTTAGTGCAGGCTCTGAAGGCAGTCGAAGGGAACGAAGCGCAGCCTGTTTGGAACTACATGACTACCTACACATTGGACACTGTATGTGGTCAGTAACCTGTTGTGACTACTTTTTTTTAAATATTTATTTCTCAAAGATGGGCACATGACTGTACGATTGGCTTAGTAGTTTAAGTGATCGCTACTCTTTTTTCTACTGCGTCAAGAATTGTGGGTTCAAATCCCACATGAGACAATAATTTGTGTGATCCATCGATTGTTATTCTGAGTCTGTTCTTTCAATCGGTTTATGTATGTTTGTAAAGTCTCCCGCGACAAAGGATATATATACACTGTCAGTTCAAAAAAAAAGGTGAATTTTCATTTTTCTCAAAAAATATTAATTTATTCATCCATTTCTATTTTGTCCCCTTCAAAGTAGTGGCCCTTATTTAATACACTTATGCCAGCGTACTCGATCGATATATCGAGTTCTGATATGCACTTTTTGATATGCTCTTGAACTCTCTCAGGGATTCGTTATGTACCTCCTCAATCGTCCAAAACGCCGTCTTTTCATGTGTTTCTTCAATCTTGAGAACAGGAAAAAATAACGAGCGAGGTGGTGCATTATCGTGATACATAAGCCATGAACTCGTATATGTATTCGTAACACGGGAGTTGTCTTCGAAAAAATAAAACAAAACAAATTTCCTTTTTTTTTCAGAAACAGTACTAGGTGTAAAAATGAATTCGCAAGAAAATCAAGAAGAGCCAGTACTAAAAGCACTTGAAATCATTTCCTCACTTGTGGCTGATCGAATGCTTCAGCCATGGTTGCAACCTGATGTAGTGTACAAGCTTCTAAGCTGCCACATCAGGTTTGAGAAAAATAAGAAGGTTTTACATGACTTTGTTAATAAAGTAAGTTCTTGATATCTGTGTTATTGGGCTTTTATGGATTGGATGTGTGGTGACGAATAACGATAACGGAGAGTTGCAATAATGCCCCGTATACAATAAAAAAAACCTGAATTAACCAATACTCATACATCTGGTGAGCATAGTATAGAAGACCAAAACCTCTGTTCTAAGCTGAGGAATATGTCTAGTTACATACCATTTATTGTAAATGTTAACGATAAATAATCATACAGCATTTAATCAAAAAATAAATACAATGTAACGTTTCAGGTAATAGCATCAACCCGGCAAAAGCTGAAAGAAAATTGTGAAACTGTTGAAAGTTAGTAATTTATGTTTTATCAATGGCAAGAAAGCATTATATAATGTTTAAAACAGATAACAATATTTTTTAAAGTTACTCCAATCTGTTTGATGGATAACACGATCCAGGAGTAGTGGTCACCGTATTTATTACAGGAATGAGTATGGTGACCAGTACGGTTACCATACTCATTAAGAATGCACATAATGCAACAATGTCGCATCACCATGGTGTCATAATGAGATGCTCCTGCATCATTGGATCTATGGTCTCGCACTCACCAACGAAAAATAACAGCACAAATGTTGTCATTTTAGGTTGTCTTCAGCTCAGAGTAGTATCGCCCCGGTTCAGTTGGCCCGTTCGTGCTCAAATCGGTGTGATTCTACTACCTTGCGTAGTCTCATCTTACATAGCTTATATTATTATAGTAATTGGTCGTTACATTTGATCAATCAAAGGGCTTAATATTTGCTTTGCTACAAGCCTAATCAAATGATGTTTAAATGATTTAATGCTCATAGATTTGAAATCAAAGAACATATGTTTACAAATTATTGTATTCTGATAGGTGGCACAAACAGAGTGAAGTGTTTTCTAGAACTACTTATAGAAGCATCTGGCGGGGACGGTGGTTACTCCGATGTGGAATTACTTGAAGAGGTTTTAGTCATGTTAATAGCTGGTACTGACACATCTGCATCGGGAATGTCTTTTACCATCTCTATGATGGCGAATAACCCTGATGTGCAGGATAAAGTTTTTCAAGAGTGAGTCCTGAAGTTAATGTAATTTTACTCAATATTAGGTTGACATTTCATGTTGACTGTCTGGCTGACTGGTTATTTAGTGATGCCCTAATCACTATCCTGACTGCTAAACTAGAGTTCGTGAATTGTAATTCGACCCAAGATAAACAGTTGTGTGTTAAGCACGACCGTTTATTTAACATCTGGGTGTAATTTATCCGTAATGTGTCTCTATTTGGTAATTTATTAGTATATTTAAAATAGTTATATACTATACTAGCTCTCCCGGCAAACGTCGTTTTGCCATAACTACTAATAAATTAAAAATTAATTAAAACAACATTGTCCTGGGGACAAAATTGTGAATCTAAACCATTCCCAGATCTCCTTGAACACTCACAAAAAATTTCATCAAAATCGGTCCACTCGTTTGAGAGTAGTTCAGTGACATACACACTTACAGAAGAATTATATATATAAAGATTTATCACCATTACTACAACTATCCATCCAATGGGTGTCGTAAGAGGCGACTGAGGGAGCAAGCTACTTGTAACAAACCATCTGACCAGTATGTATCATAGGCCCTCCCCCCGTTCTAAGGAGAGGCCTATGTTTAGCAATTAACTGAAAGTCAGATATAGATGTGATATATATCAGTGGTCTGATTTATATCTATCTATCTATATAGTGGTCGATTTTCAAGATTTCTGGGTTTCATTTTGGCCAACAGTGACAAATATCTATTAATTACAGCAAAACAAAAATAACACAAAATTAATTAAGACTTCAACTTTAAAAAAATATAATGTAAAATATACCTTTTCTTCTTTAGATTACAAGAAGTGTATGGTGATTCAGACAGACCAGTTGTTCCAACGGATTTGCCACATCTCAAATATCTAGATGCTGTTATCAGGGAGAGTATGCGCTTATATCCGCCGGTACCAATAATTGTTAGAGAAATTCATACGGATACAAAACTGCGTAAGTTTATGTTACCATTAATTTTATTATGCAATAGCCATAGCTAATAGCCAAAGTGACTCTACATTGTCTGATGGAAAGTATGAGCAGAATCTAAAAGTGGCGGTCACCATACTCATTGAGAACGTAGACAATGCAACAATGCAGCATGGTGATCCTCACAATGGCAGCGTATTGAGATGCTTTTGCATCATTGGGCCTCCTTTTTCGTACTTACGTCTTCTGTGTGAAGGTAGTACCGCCCCAGTTGAGACGGCCCGTTTATGCTGATATCAGCAAAACTCTACTACCTTAAACTTAAATAATAGTAACAAACATCCTCCAACTACCCGGAACGACTGCCACAGATTCTGGTGTCACAACCTGGATCGGACATGTGCTCTGAATAATATATACCAAAATATGAAATGATGTTTTAAATAACAAGGTATAGAGCTACGCAAGCATCTCAACTTGACAATCTGTAATTTTAAAACAGTAACTTTGGAGTTTTTTTTCCTGTTCTTCTTTATAGGAATGATATTTTGGAACCGCGCAACTAGAGTCAGTAATGTAACGATTAAAAAAAAACAGAAATGAAAGCTTTTTTGATATTAATGAGTTTATTTCTAATTTCAGCATCTGGTATCACCGTAAGAAAAGAGTGTGCAGTTATGATAAATATATGGGGCGTACATCGCAACCCAGTTTATTGGGGAGATGACGCTGAACAGTTCCGACCTGAACGATTTCTGGAAGAAACAGGGAGGCACCCAGTAGCCTTCTTAGCATTTAGTCATGGACCTCGTAACTGTTTAGGTTAGTACCTTTCTTATAGCCGGAGTAAATCTTTGTATGAACGACCACTGGGTTTCCTGAAGGTAAGTAACAACCACTACCTATTGACATCTGCAATTTACAAGTCACAAGTGCGTTGCTACTCTTTAGCTCCCTCCAGAATCAGGGATAGGGGATCATGGGTCCTTCACGGGGCATGAAAAATCATTTCATTAGGTCGCCATAATGTGGGTCTCCACCACGGGGCAAATACAAAGAGGAGATGCCCTAATGAGATTTTTGTATGAAGCAATGCGTGACAATTTGCGGGGGTGAGGGGGTGTTAGTTTACACTTTTCCATCTACCAGACAATAGCAAAACTACTTGCATCGTTGTACGAGTATATTGCTATGTAGTTTAGCTAGCTGACACTAGTGTGGACGTGCTCAGAATTTCAAGGAGTAGTTTTTTCAAGGTCAATTTTGTAAGCATCTTGAACAAAAAACATCATTAATAACGTAAATAATTTTGCAAAAGTGAACTTTTTTTTTCTAATAAATAACCCTAAATTAAATATTTTCAAATTCATTTTTCAAATTCAAATTGTTCAATATGTTTGGTTTACACGTGGATTTTGTAAAACAAAAATTAATATATGTAGTGCAAATCATTTTATTTAAAAAATAAATAAATTTATATTTTACTAGCTGCCCCGGCAAACGTCGTTTTGCCATAAAAAAATTAAAGGATGGGTGACTCTTACCATTTGGGGGGATGAAAAATAGATGTTGGCCGATTCTCAGACCTACTCAATATGCTCACAAAGTTTCATGAGAATCGGTCAAGCCGTTTCGGAGGAGTATGGCAACGAAAACTGTGACACGAGAATTTTATATTTTAGATTTCACTTCGGAATTGGAATGCTTAAATAACGCCAATCTTAGAAAATCAACTAATCTAAATCTGAATTGAATGGTCATACCAATGTTATCTTTAATATCCACATCTAATCACTTTTAATCTTGCCTAATTTGGGTTTAGATAATAAGTTACTTTTTTGTTTTTTTATGAAGTTTCCTTGAAATGAATCACTATCGTTTCGAATCACAACGGGAAGAACAAATATTGGTGTATTTTGTAGGAGTCCAGTTTTGCCTATTATTTTTTTGATCCATTGCTCTTCAATACTATCTTTAGATTAAAATTTAGAACATTACCTGTATACTGGTACATTGTATTATTTTAATGAATTAAAAAAAAAACCCGTCAAATCATCAGCATAAGTTAAATTTCTTTTTTTTTCAATATTTGAAGTAACAACTTTCACTGCAAGATTAATATAGTCGTAACTTGATAAAATATTTGGATTCTAAATATGACCCTGTCTTTTTATTTTAGAATAGATGTCGATAGATGTCAGTCTGTTCACAATATAGTTAAGAAAAATACAAAAAAAATACCATGATGTATAAAAATTCATTAGGTAAGAATGTAGAACTCATTTCCGTATCTTCTTATGGTATGTTTTATTAACATTCAGGTCAACGTACCATTGTATTTTTATTTCCAGTAACACAAAGTTTTGCCATCTAGTGGCGAGTAAATATAATAACATTTCAATAAAACACTAAGAGATTTTTCTAGAACTTTAAAAAAAATTAGCTATAAAATTACTTATAAAAGAAATATGATGCCACTCATGGTACCAGAACGTCTATCTGAGTTATTTGTACAAGATAAAACACAACACTTCATCTTTTTACTTGATTGTACCGAGAACATTCAAGTATTACGATTTTTCGATGCAGTTCTAGAACATTGACGTTAATAGTATAATTTGCAAGTTGCGTCAACTGCGATGACGTCGGGGGCTGTATTTTGTCACGGGGGTGATGCGCTTATGCCATCTCCTCTTTGTATTTGCTCCGTGGTCTCCACGCACCATTGTCTACTTTCGTAATGACGCCGTCAGCCATCACGTTAGAATATAGTCATTTTGGCAGCTGTAGAATATTAAAAAAAATGGTTTGATTAATTACTTGACTGATTCATTAACAATTCAGAGGCAAAATTCACCTCTCATATTATATGTTTTATACTTATTTTAGGTTCACGTTGATATTTGACATACAGTTGTCCTGCTGTGTTAAATAAGAGCTGTTGGAAGGAAATCTTTAGCCAAATATGCCATACCGGGGTTAAGTAATGTCGATTTGTACAGACCATGCTGTACACCGGTTGCCATCAACTGACCCATCTGCTTCTTTAATGTCAGAATAGAACTTTCTCATTAATATTGGTGGTCATACTAATGCTAAAAATCTTACAGGTACCCAGTATTCGATGATGTCAATGAAGACGGCACTAGCAACATTGTTCCGAAATTATCGCGTGCTAAGTCCAGAAGATAATAGGAAAATAAGTTCAGGAGTAGTTAACCATGAACCATTAAAAGTCAAGTTTGACGTTATGATGAAGGATGTTGACGGGTTCCGAGTTAAATTGGTGAAAAGGAAAAATAACATGAAATGTATTTAAACTTTAATTTCACTAGATATGCTAAAAAAGCTGTATTTTTTATAGAAAAGTAAAGCTGCGTAAAAACTATATTTGTGTGAGTCTATTTTAAGTTAAAGGAAATTTAGAAGTGTTTTCTATATAGTTAAGGTTAGCTGGAAGGTAATTCAGATTTGGGTTCAGCTCGCCATTGTATATATTATTTCTTTGTAACTAAAATCTTTTCTATTTGTGTATTTTAAATAATAATTGAAATAAAAATAATTACATTTACTTGCATAGTGCAATTTTTTAATCGTCATTTTTCTACCCATGTTCTAATTCTGTTCGACTGCTGTGATCACTATGACTTTGTTTGGTTCCATAAAAATTACCTTTCTTTAAGCGGTAAATATAATGTATGTTTTTCGCAAACATTTCATTGAAATTCTATTTCCGACTGCCTCGGTGTCGCAGTGGTAGCGTACGCGACTGCTGTTCTTGAGGTCTCGGGTTCGATTCCCGGGCCGGAACAAATGTTTGTATGATCTGCAAATATTTGTTTCGGAGTTTGGGTGTTTTCTATGTATAATATGTATGTATTTACAAAAAAAAAAGTATATAAGTATTGATATCAGTTGTCTAGTACCCCATAATACAAGCTCTGCTTAGTTTGGGACTAGATGGCGTTGTGTGTTAGATGTCCGAAATATTTATTTCAAAAAAAAAAAAAAAAATTTCAAGAATAAAATACCAACAGTGTTCTTTAGCCGCAGCATTTCTTTATAAAAGAGCAAATTAACTTTACTTCGTTCAATAGCAGAAACGTGAGAAACATCTTCACAGAATTTGTCAAAATTGAAATACGATCGTCCTTGTATAAATTGACTTTGTGAATTCTAGTCAACTTTAGGGTACACAGTAAACAACAGTACTATTGAATAAAATGTGGTTCTATTAATTGAATTTCTGTTGCTAACGAATTAACATGCTGTGTTGAGACTATATCTACTTAATACATTTAAACGAACAATCCTAGTACATATATGATTTGAATCTCCGAAACGACTTCTACGATTCTCATGAAATTTTGTATGCAGGGTGTGTCAAGGGCGATAAATCGATTAAGCTCGATTTACCAAAAAAAGGTAAGAAAAAGAGGGATCAACAATCACGTTGTATATGCGTCAGAACATTATGATTTTTTGGAAAAATGGCTAGAGCGAAAGGACACACTCACGAATGAACCTATTGTAGTTACCTGTAGAAGTTTCTAAATATCTACAGTACTGTATGAAACTTTTATAAGTTTAATTGATTTTAATATTCTGATTTGCAACTGCCCTTATATTTTCAAATACAGTTCCTGAATGAAATACAATTCTTTTTCGATTAGGTCGTCATATTCCATAACGTTTTTCGATTTCAAATTCTATTTATCGGGATTCAGAACGCAAACTTAATATCGATGTCTCCAATATACAGTTTGATACTTTGATCCATGCAATTCTCTTTTTAATTGAATCCGAATAATTTTGTTCTAGCGTTCTTATACGGTTAAGGTTATTTTCGGAATGCTATTTTTATTGTATTATGATGAGTTTTACATTTATAGTTTAGTTTAGTTTATTTAATTTAAATCCATACTAGTCCATGTTAAAATTATAAATTCGAAAATAACTCAGCATGTCTGTCTGTTACGTTTTCACTATTAAACCGCTGAACTAATTAGGTAATGTAAGGCAATGTATTTTGATACAGAAATAGCTTGAATCTTGAAATAAATAGTCGTATGGTATCGTGGGACACCAGATAGGAACGAAGTTTCTTATCATAAAATATAATAATATATGCAACTTACAGATAGCGCTATACATAATTTTTTGAAGCTTAAGGTTTCCCCTTGTATAAAACAAGTGAATGTCTATCCTTTGTTTTATAATAGATGCTTTATTATATCTCTAATATTAAATTTCAAAAACAGATTACGAAGCAATGGACAAAGTATTCCAAGAGACTCATTTCTAACACTGACTACACAAATTGAATTTTTAATAACCCAGAATCGCGATCGAAACTTGTAATTCAAACTAAGTACATTTTGCTTTGAACCTTTCGATTCGCGGTTCAATTATTAATAAGAATCTTTACTGCCAAGAGGTGAATAGAAGATTCAGAACAATAAGGTTGTACATAAATTTGTGTGAATTATAAGCCGACTATAAATTATGTTACTATGTTTGTCCTTTCCCCTCTTGTTGTGTTGACTTGAAAACCTCTACCGTATAGATCACTATTCCAACTCATCGTGTGGAGCTGGATTAAAAATACTGAGCGTCATAACCCCTATTCAAGATGCCACTAGGGATCAGCTCCGACGGAGAGAGTGTCGGTAAACAAATTTAAATTAAACCTAAAGTTCACCAGAATTCAAGTGTATTAGATGCAACAAAATCCAACTAACCCCTATCTACATCCCTTTCCCCATCCCCAAAAGGCCGGCTACGCACTTGTGACACCTCTGGTGTTGCGGGTGTCCATGGGTGGCGGTAATCGTTCACCATCACGTGATATGTCTGCTCGTTTGCCTATACCATAAAAAAAAAGACGAACCTCCTGTGTAAAGAGAGGTCTACGTCCAGAAGTAAACTACTAAAGATTGTTGATGATGATAATTATGTGTAGATTATTAGGTGTTACCAGAACATTAGCCATACTTCCTTAATTGTGTGGCAGTGGCATTAGGCTGAGCTAATTGCAATCTTTGGCATTTTTATCATGACTTGACATGACTCCAAGACTTTCGACGGTAACCCGTCCTGTATTCAACTTTTTGCTCATCTAAAGATATTTATATCTTTAGATATAGCAAGCTTTAATTTTAATGCACATCTCACTAGTTTCCTATTTTATTTAGTTAGTAACGGTGTATCTTATTCTTATTCTACTGTCAAAGTCGTGTACAGTTGTAACTGGATGGCAGGTTTACTATAATGTACTGTTAAGGCTGTTTTTTGTATTTTTTCAATCTGTTTTCTGTATCTGTACCTATTGAATAAAATAAAATAAAATATGATACCTTTATACGACCCGCGTTCATTGTATTCGAATCTATTAGAAAAGCACAATCCATTATAGACTCGAAAGTAATTCTGTCTGTCTGTCACGCTTTTACCGCTAAACCACTAAACCGATTTTAATAAACTTTGGCATGGAGACACTTTGATGCCTCAGGAAGGACAAAAGCTATTCTTTACCGCGTTAAATCAACACACACGCGGGCAAAGACGCATGAAAAAGATAGTCATTTAATACAATGATCAATAGATTTATCATTGTTAATTAAATCCATTCATTTGTTTGTATGGTATCAAAACAGTTTTACCATTGATACTGGTATTTGCTCGTATTGTTACTTTTAGTTATGTGAACTTAATAAACATTACATTCAATATGTATTTAATTACCAAATAACTCGATTACATATTGTACATTGTATTATATTAGTACATAATTATATTAATTAATATTCTATTCAAACCAGACTCAATAATTGTTACTATTTGCATAGAACATTAATTAATTGTGAACATTTGTAGAAATCAGACAAACAGTGAACTTTCTTTGATATGAAAGGTCTAAAATGACATTATTCGTGCTGTCATGTTTCGTTGGTGTGTCCAATGACTGACAATGCAGAAGCATTTCAATGGACCGGCAAAGTGTGGTAATGCTGTATTGTCTGCATTTCCAACGCGCATGGTGATCACCGCTATTGAGTATTTATAATAATTATATTTTAGGATATTTTTCACACAACGCTATCTAGTTTTAAACTAAGCAGAGCTTGTACTATGAGTAATAGAAAACTGATATAATACATATAAGGGGAAGAGCGCCTAAATTGGATCACTTCTGTGTTTAATATACATGAAGATATACAACAAGAAGTCATTATTAACTCTTTCCTTCCCTTTGTAGTAAATAACATAGTCTTAAATATTTTGCTTTCTTAGTCGCTTTTAATATACCAAAAATGATACCCACGGTATAAAGGAGGTGGGAGCCCTCCGTATTCTTAATTTGTCACCATACGAAGAATCATTAAACTTAGAAATATTTAAACTCAGAAACAAATATTTAGAAACCATGCGAATATTTGATCCAATCGAGCAATCGTACAAGAAAAATATTTATCTATAAAAACTGTTACCATGTTACCACAAAAAACATAATTTTTTTCTCAAAAGGAATATGTCATTTTTTCGCCCTAATGTCTTTTGCAGGCAAATAAGGCTCAATGCTCCCGGGAATACAACAAAGAATTCACTAATCTTCTCATTCAGGATCAAATCATAATTTCTATATTCAGAGAAGACTACCTAATCTTAAAATCCGTTTATCTCCGTAACATGAGTCACTTACATCTATTTGAAACAATGTCTCAGTAATATTTAATGAGATTGAATTATATATCGAGTTGAGAGGTGCTTGGGTGTTGCAACAAGTGGTTTTGTAAGCAGCACTTAGTGAGAACACTTGTGCAGACAAAATAACACAAGAGCATTTTGGAGTCAAGAGTCATAGACAATTTATTTTTCTTTAAAGGTCTCCGGATTTCTCTACAAATACCGCAATAAATTGTTCACAGTACTCGTCAGCTTGATTGGAATGACACCGCAGCTGTACGAAATATCGGTGTTGGTTAACTCTTTATTTGGTTTTCATGGAGTGGGGTCGAATTGAATGCAGATAATGCAAGATGCTGCATGGTTACCCACACTATGGCGGCCTATTGATATGCTTCTGCATCATGCTCTCTGGCCTCGTACTCTTCAACGCAATACAACAGCACGAATGCTGTCATTTGAAGTTGGTCTTCTGTGCAATGGCATTGCCACCATGGTTGAGCTGACCCATTCTTGCTGACATCAGAGTGGCACTACTGCCTCTAAAAGGTGAGGTTAGTAAATACCCTATCCACCTAATTCTGGAGGGTGTAGAGAGACTTGTGTTGAAATTATATTGTAGTAGTGTGCAATAAAGTTGTATAAATAAAATACTTTCTGTATATTTCAATAAGGATCACAAACGCACGGTACGGCTTTATACATATTGAACAACTATTTGGTCATGCAAATTAATCCCGTATCTAAACCACAAATGCTGAGCTTTCAACCGATAGTGATTGCGTGGTTAAGAGCTTAAAATATTTGTAACCAATTCGAGAATTCGTATTTAATATTGTTCGTGTAAAAATTGTCAAAATTCTGTACGAAACTGATTCAAATGAATAAATTGAAGTGCCTGTTTGTAATTACTTATTGCATAGAGTATATACTTTACGATTTTGACTGAATTTTCACATACAGATAGCAGATGATGTAAGAAGTAGTTTAGGCTACTTTTTTTAGACTAGCTTTGCTACCGGCGTTACCCACCCGAAGTTGTTGTTGTAAAGATACAACAATAAACACAGGTAACTACGCGAGGTTCAGCTAGTAATAAATAAAACACTAGGTGATGATAGATTTGGGATACTAACTGCAAAGAGAAGAAATACTTGAAAAAAACCATATACCAAACCGTCTGCCCAGCGCAGTATAGTAGGCTAAAATCTCCTTGCTATGGAGAGGCCTATGTCCAGCAGTGGACTGTTAAAGGCTGTCGATGTGAAGATAAAACTAATAATGTTAAAATAATTATTCACAAAGCCTGTCATATGTACAGATAAAAATAAAAGTATTAAAAATGAAAAACCCGACTGCGTCAATATTTGTCATCTTTATTTAATTCAGTTTTTTTTATTAAAACATAATAAGTTTTATATATCACCGTAATCACCGTTAAAAATATTTATTTTGATACCACACTCGATGTATTTTGAAAACATATTTTTTTTGGATAAGTTTTTGTCACTAAAAATCCTTAATTTTGTTTTTTTTTTAATTTTGATATCCGGTGTCACTCTCACGTCGAAGACGAATCTATTAACACCACTTACATAAAATTATGACAAGCCGTTTAGGCTCTAGGGCGTGCCAAACAAATATACATACATACACTCGAAAAACATAATCCTAATTCTTTCGCAGTCTGGTAAAAATAGGTTTATTGAGTTTGTAGAACTTAATAGAGACTTTTTGATATTGAAATTAATTCATTCACGCTTTGAAGATTCGAGCGTGCCTTTGAGGTCGCATTTTGATTGTAAATAACATATATTTATGAAATGTGTGTGTTCTTTTATGGGAAAAATGCGTATGAGGAAAATGCGAGATCTAAATTATTTACAACAGTATAATATTTATTGATATTGGCGCTGATTTGTTTATTATGAACTGAGCATATTACATTTGAAATTTTATTTTGTGGTGCGGTGGATACCTAATACATTTTTTTTATATTTGATCTGGCAAAATGACTCTGCCGCGCCTGATAGAAAACACAAGCAGAATCCAAGAGTGGTGGTCACCATCCTCAATGCGAATAAGGACAGTGCAGCATGGTGACCTACACTATGGCGGCCTAGTAAGATGCTTTTTCACGCCCCGCTTAAAGGACCCGGGATCATAGTACAATGGAAACACTGATAGTGAGTTCAAGGTTTTAACCGCTCAGCACAGAAAAAAGGAACCGAATCGACGAGGGCGAGAGCGTATGTCTTCCACTCGTTATGGCGTTGGCGTTGGCGTTGTGTGATAGATGTCCGAAATATTTATTTATTTATTTACTCTAAGGCGGTGACTTCTAAGGCTGGCGCGTGTTGTCCTGTAAAGGAAGGGAGAAGGGGGGACCAGTTGGAAGAGCTCATCAGAACACTCTCCATGATAAAGGCATCTGCGCATCTGCAGAGGCTCAAGGGACTCGGTGGCACCAGGACTGCCTGAATAAATAGGATGTCTGTAGTATTTTCTTTAAAAATATTATTTTTCAGCTACTTAAAAGACATTAACTATTAGCTTTAATAACTTTTATTCCCTTTTCTTAAATTGTGTTTGAGGATGGAACAATGTAAACGTAAAATTACAAAAAAGACGGCCTTAAACCGGTGTGCGGTGGTAATCGCTTACCGGCGGTGACACATCTGCTCATTTGGCCGATATTCAATAAAAAAAAGGGTTTTGGCTACTTTTTAGCCCAGTCACCAGTTTAACGTAGACATACCTTGAGTAAGTAATTATTGACAAAATAAGCGTTATCAGATAAGAAAAAATTGAAAGGTACGTTCAAGTTAGGAAAACAGATAGGAAGAATAGGGAAGTTGGGGGACTCGGTGTAACAGTAATGCAAGTTTCAGATACCCACCATTCGTGGAGAATGGATATGCATGTGACTGTATGAAATTGCACAGTCAGTTAGAACAAGAGCAAAGATTAGATAAAAATGACTGACAGACTAACTCCAGCTTATATTAAAATTAATTGAATTAATTTAATCCGCTCCAATGTAATCTATTAAATTTATAAAATTTTCAATGTCATCGTGCAGTGCAAAATAACTGCATATTAACTAATAACGAATCCTGAATAGACATACATTAATATGAGGTTACGTTCCGGACACATTCCATCCACAAAGTTCACTTTCCTAATGGGCTTATCATCTACGCCAACTTGTGAAATTTGTGGTGTGGTAGAGGACGTAGAATATGTTCTGATGGAATGTGCTCGGAATCAACCGATTAGAGATCGCTTGTTTAGTGATAAGTTGATGGATGTTGGAAGATGTAACAGCATCCTGGCCAGCCCTTTGTCAGATACAGCCAAGGTATTATATTATCTGTATGCTGAATACCTTAGACTAATGTAGAATAAAATGGAGCAACATGGTCATAATTGTGGCTAAGCTCCATAAATAAAGATTTAAAAAAAAAAGTAATTACGAATCCTATTTTGTTACCTGAATCGTTTTTCAATACTTATATTCGCCATTTAAATACCATTAACATGACAAAGACGGTTTCACTAGATTTTTTCGTTCAATCGGAGTACTTTGTATTCCTTCGCCTTCGACGCTGACGAAAAAAAAGTAAGTGAAAACTTTTCTTGACTACGCCGTGCGTGTCAATTCACTGACCACAATTCTAATGTCAACTCTACGTTCTGAATTCAAAATCGAAAACGAAGAAAAACTTATTCCCTTTTAATTTGTCTTTGTGGAATGGCTTTTGCGGTCGCGTATTTCGGCCACATTGGAAAAAATTGAATTAATACTTCACGAACATTCATCATCTAATGCGGGTATACGTACAAATATTAGAAATGGGTTTTGCGGTTAAATAAGCACGTTTTGTAACTTACTTTCACTTCACTTTGAGCAGAGGATTTATCGAATGAAAGTAGTGTGTAGGGAAATGATAAATGAAATTCTTGTAGTCGTAAGCAAATTTACACAGAAGCTATTAATTGATGCTACAACTAAATGTAAGTCCTTTTACATCTTCATAGATTTTTCTTGTTTGTTACCTATCTTGACACAGACGTAAAAATTTTTTTTTATCTTTGTCATCAAGTTTTGCTTATATCTTGTTGGATCACCATATTATATTTATAGAAATACTAGACATTGAATGCGGTTTCATCTGCTGTATGATAGCTACAGATCCTCACACGCAGTCCCATTTTAAAATATAGAAAGAAAGAAAATCATTTATTCTGAAATGCACAGGACAAACATATGATTAAGATACAAATTTAAAAGTAGTTCTAGTGCCCCGTTCAGTGCCACAAAAGGCATAAAGAAAATTCGCATAAAAAAAATTTTGTGCCTTAATAAATACTGTATTCAATAAAAAAGGCATAATTGAAGCATAATTCATCAGTCAAATTTTTAATATTTACATTTATATTCTTTCCGGAGATGATCGTGTTAGGAAATCAAAAATTGCACACAGCCAAATACACTGATGAGAGAAATTTTTATTTCAATTGCTATAAGTACTCACACACAATGCACACAATACGCTAAACGGCGTAGATATATATTACAACTATTTTAAATAATAAAAGTATTCTTGTTACTTTTCTAAGTATCATTGTCCAAAACTCATACATTATCCGTATCATCTGCCAAGAAGTACTCTTGTTGTTTCGAATGTTCTGAACGAAATCAGGATTGCGTAACGATAGCAAAACAAAAGCGTCTGAAGTAAAAGTTACGTAATTAAGGAGGGTGCGTGATCTGGTTACTGGTACAAGGAGTATATTCTATTTTGTCTAAAATTGAAGCACGCACGTAAAGCGGTTTTCGACGAACAGATGTAGCAGGCCATGAGATTGGAGGGTAGCCTAACAGGGTGTTTTAATTATTTTTATCACATTGATCGAAAGGAATATATTTTACCCGTAGACAAAATAGTCCGTTATCCCCATTGAGGAATAATATATAAATAAAAAAATAAATAAATAAATATTTCAGACATCTAACACACAACGCGATCTAGTCCCAAGCTAAGCAGAGCTTGTGTTATGGGTACTAGACAACTGATATGAATACATATATACTTTTTTTTTGTAAATACATACATATTATACATAGAAAACACCCAAACTCCGAAACAAATATTTGTAGATCATACAAACATTTGGTTCGACCCGGGAATCGAACCCGAGACCTCATGATCAGCAGTCGCACACGCCAACCGCTAGACCAACGAGGCAGTCAAATAATAGATATAGAAGTCATCTCAACTAAAAACTGTATTACAACTTCATAACGGAGGGGATTGTATGGGGGGCGCGGGGCTCTCTTGGGGATGGGGACGTTCTCATAGATTAGAAATTAATGCAAACAGATGCGACATTTTTATTATTCTGCCAACTAGATTGAGATGTGAAATATTGAAATAATGTTGTAGTAAGTTGTTTATGTTTTTATTTTTAAAAAATCCGCATTGGAATTTAAAATCGTGTATCGTGGGAGACTATACAAACATACATAAATTTGACAGAGTCGGTGGTGCAGCGGCAGCGCATGCGACTGCTGTGCTTGAGGTCTCGGGTTCGATTCCAAATGTTTGTATCATCTGCAAATATTTGTTTCGGAGTTTGGGTATTTTCTATGTAAAATAGGTATTAACAAAAAAAATATAATATAAATTTACATCACTTGTCTAGTACCCATAGCATAAACTCTGCTTAGCTTGGGATTAGATAACGTTGTGTGATGATAAATGTTCAAAATATTTATTATACATAAAACGGACACACTGAACACACAGACTGAGAACAACAATTTTCGAATCACACAAAATTTTGTCCCACGTGGGATTTGAACCCACGACATTTGACGCAATATAAAGAATGTCTCACATCAAAAATAACATAGTCACATACTTCAATACAGATTTACCTACGTACTCACCACTTCCACGACTATTTTACCTACGTGTCTGAACCGTGCTCTTTTCATAATCTATGATTTTCATTCATAAATGCCGGGTACAAATGTTAAAAATAGTTCTGATTTATTTGTAGAACAGTAGTTTACTTAATGTTTTGTTTGCTTACCGAGGATAAGTTAAACCACTTACTTTTTTTCTTTTTAAAAAAAAGCTTTTTGCACGTTTGCACGTTCAAAATGTTCAAAATGTTCGTCAATCTTGTCTCGATTACTACGAGCTCAGCAGAGCGAATAGTGGCCCTGGTACCCCGGGACATCTACGTCTCAGGTAGGTACTAGAAGCCGGGGAACCAGGTTCACCCTAGAAAGGAAAACCCTGGAACCCCAACGAACCTCGGGCCACATACAGTCCGTTATCCCCTGAACCAATTTTACAATTTTATATTATCAAGCAAATTTTTCGTGAGTGGTTTCATTTACATAGGTTTTATTTTCGACAAGACAAATAAGGTTAGGAAATCAGGATATGATGTAATTAATTACACAAGAATAAATAAGTAAAATTAGACTAAAAGTGGTAAAGAACAATTCTTAGAAAATTAATGATTATATCCATTATATTATAGATATTAAAAATAAATTCGTTTGTCCGTTTGTGAAATTCGGAATATGAGTTTTCAAGTAGTACTTGAAAAATAGACGAAAAATGAGACAAAAATTTACCTCTTTATACCCTTATTGCTAATGTTTTTTTTTCCAAATCAACCTATCGCAGTCCACTGCTAAATCAAGGTCTCCAGGGAGCGCCAACTATTTCGGCCTTCAGCAGTATATATTCATCCGCTGCCAACCACTTTCTATAAATCATCAGTTTGTTACAATTGTTATTATTGTAGGTATGTTTTTTTATGAAATAAGGGGGCAAACGAGCAGACCTATCACCTAACTGATTACTGACGCCCATGGACACCCGCAGCACCAGAGGCATCACAATGGCGTTGCCGGTCTTTAGGGGATGCGGGAAGGGTTTGGGGTATGGGCCTCCAGTAATGTGTAAATAAAAAAATGAAGTCGCTGGTTTTCTAGCCCCACAGTAAATAAGATAAAGGCGCGAGAGATAATAGATAAAGAGACGAGACGTAAAGGGCTTGTGCTAAAATATGGGATTTTATGTCAGTTTTGTATAAATTGAATAACATTTTGTATATATTATTATTATTATGTCTGTCTGTCTGTTCGCAATAAACTCAAAAGTTACTTCATGGATATTTATGCTGTTTTAATTAATTCTAGAGGAAGGTTTACGTATATAATTTGTTAAGATTTTATGTGGTTTTCACCAAAGGCATATGGAAGTTCCATGTGCCTTGAAAAGTTGTAAATTAAAAATTCCAAACAAATCCTTTTTTTTTTAAAATACAACTTTCGCATTAGGAATACACATACTGTGTCGCGCATAAATCCCTTTATAAACATACATTAAACGGACACAAAGAACACCTAGACTCAGAACAACAATTTGTAGATTATACAAAGTTGTCCTATGTAGGATTTGAACTCACAACACTTAGTAGGCGACCTTAAACCACTAAGCCATATGTGCATTCATTTTTTTTGTATTTAAATAGATTTAGGCGAGTGAAGTCGCAGGTACAGCTAGTCAAATAAGATTTCTTTGCGTTTGTAGCGATTCTGCGGTTTTTCTTCACTTTTTTTTTGCGTGTCGTATTTCAATAGAAGTTTACTAAGTATTATATTACTTTTATCTCTTCAGAAATGATTGAGTAATTTAATAACCTCAGAAGTATTTTTATTACTCCTCTCCTGTTCGATGCTTCTCAAAATTACTTACTCGCGTAATTTTGTGTGTCTTTTTTGGCTCGGCTCCTATTGGAGTAAGCGTGACTACAACTATCCTACTTTATGGTCCGTACTCACATACGGTATTGCTCGATGGTTTCACTCCAAAACGAGTAAAAATTAACGTGTGAACCGAAAAATCTCCATTTGCATTTCTTTCTTTTCATTTCATTTCATTTTCTTTAATTTTTTTTTATAATTAAGAATTCCTATACTGCTATTTAATTTTATTTAACTAAGGGGTCACGCTGAGGTTGAAATTCTATCATAATTTAAAAAAATATTTAGTTACAACTGTTTAGAATTTCGTTTGTCTAAGGCTATCATCCTCTTTAATCAAAGATTTCATTATGGTTACTTTTGACATTTAATTTTGTTTTGTATAAAATAAAATGACTATTTATTACGTTAATATTAATTTTAATCTTCAGATGTTTCATATCAATAAAGTGATAACAGGTTTCTGCACACCTCCTCTGTATAAACTTTAACTGTGCCAAATGTCATACTCGTCCGTTATTATTATTTCCGTCAAAAGGGGTACAAAGTTTATGCTTCACGAAATAATATAAAGATGACATTTATGCACGATTTGTCTTAAATCTCTACCAAATGTGAAACAGAAAAATAGACGGAATTAAGGATGGGTCCCACTTTCTTGTCTTGAGTTGGATAATTCTTGACTTGTACGCTCTTAGGGTTAGGACATAGTGTAAGAATTTGCGAGTATATAATACCCAAGCCACGAAGTAATGGAATTTGTTTTGGAAAATAAAGTGTATAATATAAATGCTCATTGGTAAATATCGATACCATAATATAATAGACTGGGAGCCGTGTACAAGAGACTCAAAATCAATCGGAGTAGCGTGCAAAGAAAGAGATTTATGTCGAGACTACTTACCTGACCTATAATAAAAAAGTCAACAAAATTCATTGTCTCTTATTCTTTCTAACGTTTATTATTCCCAAGATTAATTGAGGTCGGCTGCTAGTTCAACCAGTTTTACCTGAATATCAGTTTTCCAAGGAGCGACTAGCATCGGACCTCCCCAAACCAGAGGGTGAACTGAATTCGAAGGTTGAACTAGTTTTCAGTATATTTGAGGGCACTGACTTCCCAATAGCGATTGTCATAGGTGTTCATGACAACCGAGACCGACGGCTTAACGTGCCCTTCGAGGCGGGAAACACAAAAATCAAAGAAAAAGTAATTAACTTCTCGATATAGTTTTAGAAGCCATCACACAAAATTCCAAGGTAATTCCACTTGTGAATATAACGAGTTAGAGTAGTTACTTATAACAAGTACTCTTCATATCTTTGAGTGTACTACTAGGTCGTTGAGTGGGTAACAAATGGTATAGGAATATTACTTTTCAACAATAGGTACTTTATTATATAACTAGCTTTTGCTCGTGGCTCGATCCGTTTGTGTTATCGTGGTAAAGAGTATGCCTATTTCCTACCTAAAGAATCAAAGTATACCGGTACAGATACAGAAAACTAATTTAGTTTTAAGAATAACAATTTTAACAAAAATAAAACTGACTTCAAGGTTCGACTCGATTTTTCTTGGATGCTATCATCAGATATTAATGTTCTTATCATGGTACCACTGTTGGGACATCTCCTTTCCATTAAAAAAAGAATCATCAAAATCGGTTTATAAACGACGAAATTATCCGCGAACACAAATAAAAAAAAGTAATAAAAATATATATATATACGGTCGAATTGAGAAACCTCCTCCTTTTTTTGAAGTCGGTTAAAAAGAGCACAGAGTACCTTTGATAGAAATTAAACTGCAAGAGTAGCGTAGTGTTTTAAGAGGTCGCCACGTCGTTTTCTACTATGGTGAGTCTTGTGAGTTCAAACCCGACATGGGACAAAATGTTGTGTGTCACGAATCATTGTTCTCAGTCTGGCTATTCTTTGTATCCATTTCATGTATGAGAGTCTTTTAAATAAAGAAAAAGAAGAAAATAATGTCTGAGAGATTAAAATCTTTAGGAATAGGGAGTAAACAGGTTATGTGATTGTAAGGAACTGCCGCTGCCCATAGACTTGCCCATGTTACTTTTTAGTTATAAATACGATGGGGCCCTTTCAGTATCCTCTCTTACCCTTGAAAGCAGAGGAGTAGCGAGATTGGACTTGCTCACGGCATCACTAGATACTAGATCAGTAAAAACTACTTACATAGACGGATTTTATAGATTGCATAGACGGAAAGCTGTTTTCGTTAAAATTAAACCGAATACTGAAATATTTCCATTAATACATAAAAAACATTTGTAATAAAGATTAAATACATGTTTTTTATGTGAATTCCGAAAGTTGGAATATAGAATACGTATTATATGCCCTGTTGATTTAGTGGATAGTCATCTTATCTGATGAGCTAGAAATTCCCACCTATTGTTATTCTTCTGTGTGTGCGGAACTTATCTATTAATAGACTTTTTTATATCGTTATAGGTGGCGGACGAGCAGACGTATCGTCTGATGGTAAGCGATTATCGCCGCCTATGGACACCCGCAAACCAGAGGCATCACAAGTGCGTTGCCGGCATTTGAGCGATGCTGAGCAATCGGGGTATGGGTCTTAGGCATCCGCACTCACACCGGTTCTCTGTGAGGCCGTGATATCACTGAATGCATGCCGAGGCATGGCTCTCCTATGGTTCTAGAGGTATGGATACCAGACAACTAATATGAATACATATATACTTATTTTAGTAAATAGATACATATTATACATAGAAAATACCCAAACTTCAAAATAAATATTTACAGATCATACAAACATTTGGTCCAACCCGGGAAACGAACCCAAGACCTCATGCACAGTAGTTGAGTACGCTACCACTGCGCTAACGAGGCAGTATATATTAATAAATAATCATAATTTCAACAGTACATTTTTCCAACAAAAACAAACTGTGTGTTGCCTTTGTTTAACAAAATTAATAAGAAACAAAACAACGACCATCGATATACAAAAGTTTTTTAAAGCAGAATAACAAAACGTAACACTCTCCGCTCGCCACTTTAGTTCATTCTAAACCAAACACCCTTGAGGCCAAACAATAAAACTCCTACGTCTTCCCTGAAGGCGGAAACTTGAGCATTTGGCTGTTACATAGCTAATAACGATACGATGTTCAGCGGCACTTCACAAGGAAACTTGGGCTTCAAAGTGCCAGGTGTCGGATACGCCCTTTTAACTGCTACGGTATTCCACGTGTTAAAATCGATACATTATTTTCAGTATAGGTAAATTTTGAATAGGTTCCATTTAAAAAAGTAGTGGCACTGTAACATAAGTTTGTGATTATTCTACTTCCTTGTGGCACAAGATAACCAACGAATGGGTACTAATATGTAAAACTAAAAAGTTTGTTATTATTTTCTTCGTATGATTCATCGCGTGTATCTCAGGAAGTACTGGTTTGGATTCAATGTGTTTTAATGTTGGATGAGTCTATTTATCGAGGAAGGCAGTCGGCTATTTGAACGTCACGCTAAAACCATTAAGAGCCGGGCATCAAAGAAAAATGTTGCAAAAACGGGGAAAAATTATAATTTTCCAGAGACACAGGTGAAGATGCGCAAATCAATTGCCTTTATATGTTATGATTTTGTCTCATTCTGACTATTTTTCCGAAAGTCTCGTCTAAGCTCAGTGCAGAAATAGCCGTCAAATATGTTAGTAATATAGTTTTTATTAGACATATTTAAATGACACATGTCCAGATGAGGGTAGTGTCTTCTTGAAATAAGAAATCATATCAAATTACTCGCCGATGGTGAGTAGGGTTGAGAGAGGTTCTTGAGTAAGTTAAAGTTGCTTCGTGCGGCTGACACTTTCAACTTTGATAGTGTTAATATACCTATACTGATAAACAGTCTTTTGGAGAAGCTTTTAACCAGCAGTGAACTGTCATAGGTTCATGATGGTAATGATGAAACAGTCTATAATTATAATCAGTCGAAATAGATAATATGAAGTTTATTATTTCTACGTAATGACGGTAATCCGTATGTAATGAAGTTCGTTTTTTAGCCGACTACAGCAAAGCCATAAGGGAGAGTAATATTTTGGCAGTATGTCTATGTTCCAGCGTAGCGTCTAAACTACTTAACCGATTTTAATGAATTAGTTTTTAATAGACTCGTGATAATGGCCCGAAGATTTTTCAATATATAAATTTTGTCAAAAGTTTTTTCGTTGTCGAGTTATACTTTTTTAATGTTTTTTTTGTTACTTTTAATCTTTCTATGTAGAATATTATCTCCAAGATTAAATTAAAACAGCGCTAGGTGCAATCAATTCACATTTAAAAATCTGTACAGTTTAGACAGTTTGTAAAAATAATGAGTATTAAATCGCTTTGATATCAGCACAAGATAGTTGCAAAGTGACGTGTGGTTAGCGATGTGTTGCCACACAAAATCACAAGTTACCTAACACCTTCAGATATATTCGGTCCTATTCAGAACTTTCCCTTTAATGAAGTCGTTTCAAAAAATGTTGTGGTGATTTGAATCTTTCAAAGGAACCTAAAATTTTGAAAATATTTAGATACATACGCTAAAATTACCTAAGCCTCTACTTGACAGATTGCTTTCGTTCTTGATGAAGAGCTTCTGTCAAGTAACAGAACACTTATGTTAATATGAGTACCTACAATCGCTTACCTTTACTCCATTGAAGGTTAACAGCGAGAAAATAATCAACATTTGCCACGGCCAAAGTTGATATTAATATTCCACACGCACCACACAGAAAATTATACTACGGCTATGAAAAACACCTGTGTGTTACATTTTCTGTCTTTTTCTAACCTTCAGATATTTTCGAATCTCTCGCTCAAGTTCGATGTAAAATTTTGGTGGTAAAAACTTATAGCTTTTCTCATAGTTATGACTCAAAGTTTGATAACCGCTCCGCAATTTCATTAAGAAATGCGTTGTTTGTTATTGAGATCAAATTTTGGAGTGCAAATGCTGGATTTGAGATGTTAATTTGTAACGTTGACCCACTTTTTAAATGTGTGTAAAAAATAGAGGCCATTTATATACGCCACCCCTAAAGCATTTAACAAAAAAGACGTTATTTAAATGACTTCGCGTTTGTACAGATTTTAATTTCCGCAATCAACCCTTTTGTTTGTTTTGTGATGACTATTCGAATACTCTCGCAATTTGATTAAGCGAATGAGTGCGTATGGTGCTATATATCGTATGTTATATCATATTTGGAACTACTGTATATTGTTGACTTTTTACAAGCTTTTTTTTCAGCTTCACCTATTCCGATGTTTGTCTGTAATAAAATCTTGCAAGTTAAATTTGAAGCACATATCTTCAACCGATAATGCTGAAATATTGCAGGCAAATGTAAGCAACGTGACAATACAATATTCTGATCTGATCTAGGAGCTTGAAGCTGGCCATGGGAACTTTGTTATAAAACTAAACCTATCGAGTGTGGAATCATTTGATTCGTCTTGACGAGTATTTAATTATGTGAAAGTATCCAGAGTCTGGTGATGGAACCGGTAGGTAGTTATGGGAACTCTATAATGCAACGACGCAACACCATTCAATTTGAAATAGTTTAATTCGTCTGATGTTTTGATAATATTCACGATCTGATGGAGCCAGAAGGTGGTCACAGGAACTCTATAATCAAATGACACAACCCATCAAGTTTGGATTTGTTTGATTCGTCTTGACGAGTACTTTATATTTTGATAGTATCCAGGGTCAATGATGGAGTCGGAAGATGGCAATAGGAACTCTGTAATGAATCGACGCAACATCATCTAGATTGGAATCCTAATAGTTTAGTCAAGTATTGAGCCTTAAATTGTAACCAGGGTTTGACAATGAAGTTGATAAGACGTTTTTATAGCATTTCTCTTGATAAGTAGGTACTTCGATCGAAGATGTCTTGCAATATTGATGCGTGTGAATGAGATGAACAGACTGAGAAACCTGGCCAGTGAGAACCAAAAATTTAAAAAAGTTAATAAATTAAAAAAAAAAACTTGTTAAAAAACAAGGTTTTATTGGACTGTTTTAAGAATAATAAAATAAAGTATTCCTTGAAAACTTTTTCTATCAACTTACAATGTTATTACACAATTTATATAATACTAAAGCTCTAAAACCAGTCCGTTCATCTCATTCACACGCATCAATATTGCAAGACATCTTCGATCGAAGTACCTACTATATATATCAAAACAAATGCTATAAAGACTTATCAACTTCTGTAACGTTATAATATATAAACTACTGCCTTTCTCGATAACTGGACTATCCTAACATTATAATATATTTTTTCAAATGGGACCAATACCTCCTGAAACCAAACTCTTCAGTAGTATAATCTTGGTATAGATTAATATACTTTAATATAATTGAAAAGAAACTTCCTCAAACTATTTTTTTTAATAATGTGCATGATATATTAATATACTGCAAATGGAAAACTCAATTCATGGCAGTGAAGCCAAGCTCTTATTTCACCAAACAAACTTTAGTCAAATGCCCAATATTGCCGTGTAAAAGTTGTATACTTACGTGGAATACAAATGTTGCCGGTTCTCTTACAAAGATCGGCTTACGTTATTGTAATTTATTTGTTTTTGTTTGAAGGTGAGCTAAGTCTTATTTGCCGAGTGTTTGCGTAAAACGTTGGCCTGGAAAAGGCTTTTGTGCGTCGATTGATTAAAGCACTATTGCGTAGTGATATATATTCCAGTAAAGAAGGTTTATTCAAATTAGTACTATACATTTTAAAGTAAGTTGTTAATTTTTGAGGTCTTTATCTTTTAACTGTGCTATTTAGGGTGCCATCTTGTAGAACAGATCTCTCAGCTTAGCAGGAAATAATGTGTTTTTAATCGCATTTAATTTGCAATATTTTCAATGTCGTTTTCGTGGTTTTCATTTTATCCAATTTTCGTTTATAGCTTTTCGGATAGTAAAATGAAGTTATGAATTGGAGTTTTTAAACTTTCTGCTTTCAAACATAGAGCGAAACGGTTCACTGAACGGAAGGGAGTAGTAGAGCTGTAGCGTCTTTTTCCTAGAAAAAAGAGTTTGTAATTTTTTTCTGAGGCGGGAGGGGGAATGGGACGAATCTGCTCGCGTACCTGTCACTACAAAAATTCACACATAACAAATAGAAGCAAAACATTCCGATTTTTACCAACATATTAATACTGTGTTGCTTCCAACTTAACAGAATAAAATTGCACTTGTCAAAACGGCTGTAATATTTAAAATGAAAATTTAACTAAACTTACTTTGGTAACGGTTACGTACTTTGGATTTGTTCGGCCTGATTCCTGCCGCCTCTTTCTGTCATTTTCCTACGCGACAGCAGTTTCATCCCCATCATGTAGATGATTTGCAGTCCACAACTGTGCGATTTTCTAGGATGTTTCTGCCTTACACAACAAAACTGTGGAATGAACTGTCGCTTACGGTATTCCCGGACCAGTACGACCTCCAACCCTTCAAGAAAAGACCGTACTCCTTGAAAGGCCGGCAACGCAATTGTGACGCCTCAGGTGTTACGGGTATCTATGAGGGGCGGTAATCGCTTACCATCAGGCGATATTTCAGCTCGTTTGCCCCTATTCAATATAAAAATATTCTGAAAAACTCTAATAAAGAAAATAATGAATCTAACACCGTCATATGGTACAATAAAAGGACCTTACCCACAACAGCTTTCGTTCTAATTGACATGGAAAGTTTTACCTTTTAATTAAAGGTTTGTTTCGTTAATGGAATATTTCTGGTGGTTTTACCAAAGTTCTCCAACCAATTTCAGTGTGAAATATATTATGTGTAACAATCCGAGATTGTCGTAGACTTCTTATAGTGTTTAATCATGTGGCATGCTGAATCAGATTTCTGCGGCTGGAACTTTTTATAGTGCCGTCTAGCGACGCTGATATACTCGCGCCGCATCGGGGATTATGCTCACGAAGTCTCGGGTTCCCTGTGATTGGAAAACACAATCTTCGTGTTCTGTACTTTCACTTCTAGATGTACCAACAAATTTAAAATATAAAACGAACAATTTTACAATAAAGACACTCATTTAATCAGTTGCAACGTGGTTACAACTTACGATCGATATTTTATTTAAACAACGCCTAGCTCCTAAAAGGTCTATAGATACAACCAACATGCGCCTAATTATGGGTACTTTTTTTATTCGATGTTTTAGCTATAGTTTACTTGTGCTCGTTTGGAATTAGTCTTTATTTACATATGTTCATAACCGCCTTTACTTACACTGAAACCAGTAAATTAGAATAATCAACTATGTTAAAGAAAAACAGGTATTAAAACTACTATTATTAGGTATGAGAGATTCCTTTGTTTTAACACAAGCAATAGCTAGACTAAAACTAAAATTGATGAGATGCTAAAACGAAGATTGAAAGACTTAGATTGAACTAAATTAAACTTTGTCTGTGACTTGATACTGTTTTGTCCTCTATAAAATGTAGACATGGTTTGAACACTAGTCTTTTTGTGAAAGGAAACGTGATTGGTTTTGTTTCAATTGAAACACAGAGATCCAATATGTAAAATTGATCACAAAGAAAAAAAAATGATTTAAAAATAATTTTGTGGCCTTTATTAAAGCCTCTTCTGGGCGTACCGAGAATTGTAGACAATACTTTATTAAGATTTTGGTTAATGTTTTTACTATAATCTCAATCCAATCTTAATTTAATAAAATAACTCTGATTTAAGTCTTGTCTCCCTGTACCTAGCCTAGGACTAAGTAGTATTATTGGATTGCTATTAGCTAAACCTCAGCTATCAAGTATCGGAAAGCGGAGCCTCTTCTATAAGCCCCAAATGCTCACATTGTTCGTTTGTTCGAATATGCACATATTCTATACATTATACGTAAACCAAAAACTTTGTACCCCTTCAACTTTGTACTAACTTCATAAAAGTTAGAGGTTTCCCAATTCAACCGTAAATATATTTTTAACTAATGCGTATATCACATGGATTTGGATGTTTCCGACAAAATAATGTTATGTAACTATCACTCAATATGCTTTGAAACTATGCCGAATTGTTTACAATAATTTCGATTTGTTTTGCACAATAAAAAATCGTACATATTGATTATATCATGTATATTGCATTGCTTAAGATGTTTTTGACGATTTAATGTCATTTGTGACTAATAATGAGAAGTTCGTCGTGCTAGGACCGACCCAGTGTGCTCAGACACAGTTTTACTCGCACACCAGTGCCATTTTTCTCCTCACTTGTCAAGGAATTATGCTAGCCAGCGCCAACTGTCATTTTACTTACTTTTTTTAAATTGCTCAGACATACATATATATATAAATTATATCTTTCCACTATAAAGTTTATTAATTTGTACTCATCGGAATCGCCTGTCATTTTGTTTTTGTACTTCTTAATGAATTAACTTAATCCTATAACAATTTCAGGCTTACAGGAATAAGTTTTTTTTTTCTTTTTTTTACACTTTCAATAACATATTAGTTGATGATGCGCAGGGCTGAAGCCTGACAGGCGATGGTTACCGTACTTAGGATGCTATGAATCAGGACTAGAAAAAATTCTAGCCTTATAGACACACCGTTGCTCGGAGTGGTCCATTTCTCTTTATCAGGGGTTAACACTAGCTATACTTCTATAAAATGTACTATTTTTAATCAGATCAGCATCTACCTACCCTTTTTTCAACTTTATTTGGGGTCTGTGCAGTGAGTTTTCCTCCTCCATTCTTCTCTATAACTCGTCAGTTCACTACTCTTATATCCGTCAATTTACATTAACTTTTAAAAAGTCCTTAAAACAAACTACATTTTGCTTATCTATACGCATCAAATGTCCATGCCAGGTTAACCTGTTGCTTCTCCAACTCTTCATCCACTAGTGCTACTTTCAGGCTTCTTCTAGTCGTTCTTGACCTTATCGATTCTAGCTAGCTACATATAGGCGTATTTTATCATATATTTTTATCCGAAATGTAAAGAAATGATATATTGTATTGAAGGTTATTTCACCGTTGGTACACAAGTGAAGAAACGAGAAAGCGTAAAAAATAAATAAATACATTTTCTTTTCTTCAATTAAAAACTCCACGCACTCATACAGCGTCTAACCTAATTTATTAAAACAATTAATCACCTGTTCTAAATTTACTTTTTCATTTATTATTAAGTTTTGCCCTTCAAACTGATTCTTAATTTGAAAATAAATTTAAATTGCCAAACAGTCCTATCTTTGTCTTTCTGGGATAAAAGGCATTGTTGAACAATCGAGTCATAAATTAAGTCCTTACAGGCCATTTCTCAAAAGTCCGGCATTCCGTTAACTTGCTATTTTACCCTACTTTATTACGGAGCGTTTGAAAAATTCTTGAATTTACTTTAAATGGAGAACCTTTTTAATCGGTGGAATAAAACTTTTCTTCTTAAATTATCTGACTGAAAAGGGTCGCCTGAAAATGGAGGGCAAGCATGACGCTATCCAGTTAATAAACAGCTCCGTACTCTGATTCTATGCGTCTTTGAAGTTCTGGAAAACTACTAACGCACAGAAACACAACAGTATTTAAAAATTTGGTTTAGCTGGAGTTATTTTGTAGAGTGGAATTATTTTTCTAGACGTTTCAATAGAGAAAAAGGTTTCTGTGATCTAAATTTGAATATAAATTATTTTTATCATTCAAGGATAATACATTATAACTACGTTTCTATGTACAAAGTGCCAAAATTGGTGAAGCCATTTAAAGGTGAAGAATAACGAACACACACATGAAATTGTATTGAACATCAATCATTCTGTAATTGATATTCACTGACCTTCAATTATAAGTTTGCCATACCTGTCTGATGGCTTTGGTAAAAATTTAAATTGAAAAAGCTTTTGAACGATTGTGGTAAAGTTTTAATCAGTACGCTTTTGTTTACAGCAATGAAAGTACTTTTTATTTAGAGAGAATTTGGAGTTTGACCACATCAAATGTAATGAAATTGACCACAATTACATGCTTCTGTTGCCCGTGAAGAGACTTAATGCATTATTCATAATCCTCTCCAAAACTGATCCTCGAAATTTATAAAATATAAATGTTTAAAGAATCTCATGGGTAAATTTGAAGTCAATTGCTAATACTCACAAACAGTCACATATAAAACAACTGCTTAGGATTTCAAGTGCATGG
This sequence comes from Spilosoma lubricipeda, assembly GCA_905220595.1. NCBI lineage: Eukaryota > Metazoa > Arthropoda > Insecta > Lepidoptera > Erebidae > Spilosoma > Spilosoma lubricipeda. Next base: position 4,159,623 of record HG992296.1, read on the forward strand.
ACAATTTTTGAAAGTGGATTTTAACCTTAATGTTTACCCAAAAAGCAACACTAATTAGGTAAGGAGTAGCTATACGCCAGCGTTCCCTTTTGTTTAAGTATAAGCCCAAATAGGCCTAGGCATTACATTATTATGACACTGTTATGTATCTGTGAAATTCTGAATGTCTTGTTATAATTGTTGTACAAGTGATTGTTTTTGTATGCTTTTTTTTTCAACTTTGGGACTGTCAAACTGACTCTACTCTGCCTGGTGGAAACAGAATTCAAAAATGGTGGTCACCATGCTCATTGCGAATATAGAATGCTACAATGCAGCATGGTGTCCTACACCATGGCGGCCTAGTGATGCTTCTGCATCATTGGGCCTCCGGTCTCGCACTCACCATCGAAACACGACAGCACGAATGCTGTCATTTTAGGTTGAACTTCTGTGCGAGGGTATTTCCACCCTGGTTGAGCCGGCCCGTTCGTGCTGAATTCAGCGTGGCTCTACTACTACTACTACCTTTAATGTGAGTCTAAAATATCTATGTGTGAAGATTTCCTCCACAAAAAATTATAGAGTGTTTTGGATTGGAAAAATACGCACGGTTCCTCCCCACGTTCGCGTTGCTCTACGTGATAATGGGTTATCACGTAGTAGATTATGAGAGTGAGGGAACAGAGAGTGTACCAGTGTTTGCGCACACACTTGTGCACAATAATGTCTCCTAATCCAAAATTAGCATGGAGAACATCATTTTATAAAAAGATAATTAACAATTGAAATTGGAACATCAAGTCCAAATTGATATTATGGTTATAGGTAGGTCAAATACAAAATTCCTATTTATTTGCGTTAAAACCGGATCATGGGAGCCATGAAAACAAGCCACATTTTTATATCGAGTATCACCCGTTCAGAGCTTATACGGCACTATGCAGATAAATTTAATGTAGTTTGTTCAGGGTAGGAAAGTGAATTTACATCATCTCTTGTAGATAGGATATTGGCGGTCCTTTTTACATGGCAATAGTTCTCTTATAATGTGAAAGACTGAATGTTAACGTATTTTCCCGACTTATTTTTTATCGTCAAATCATTTTTCGTTACAAATTTTTTGAATGAACTGTAAGATAAAATTGTTGAATACATTGTATTTTTTTTTCTATCGCAGGTGTTAGGGAATCCCACCATGTATTGAATGTACTGATATCAATAAAGAATAAAGAATATTACATTCAAGTAATTATCACCTACTTATAATTTATATCTATTGTTATGAAAATTGACCTTTGAACATATAAAACTCGTATTTCACATGTCATTGGTTTTAGAATAACACTAAAAAATTAACTTTAAATCAATGTCTTTAAGCTTTATTTTTTAATAAGACGAAAAGTATGCATAATATCTTTACCTTTGAAAATCTGAATTTCATATTACGGGGTTGCGAAATATTAAAGTCAGAGTCGGGAAGTTTTAGCTTTCGGGTCTATTCGGGTCGGTTCGGGTGATGGGGTCGGTCAAAATATGGCGTTTCTAGCGACCTAAATTTATTACGATAATACTAGTTGGGGCACTTTAAAGTTTATCGTATATTTACTAACATCGTACTCTCCTATTCGAGGAATTTACATAAAACTTTAATAAATTTATGTCAGGGACTATGACATGATGACATTTTATCATTTTAGTTACACTTCTGGTTTATACCTCATTTATATTTCACTTAAATGGTGATTAAATTAGGATATTTCTATACTTACGATAGAATTGAGCTTTAAAACACATTTCGACCCTGATGGAGCTTAGTACAGTTCAGTAGGAGTATAAGACTCTGGATCTTTTATATGTTTGTGACACTATTATATATGACTGACTCAGTGGCGCAGCGTACGCGACTGCTGTTCTTGAGGTCTCGGGTTCGATTCCCGGGTCGTATCAAATGTTTGTATGATCTGCAAATATTTGTTTCGGAGTTTGGGTGTTTTCTATCTATAATATGTATGTATTTACAAAAAATAAAGTATATAAGTATTTAATATCAGTTGTCTAGTACCCATAATACAAGCTCTGCTTAGTTTGGGACTAGATGGCGTTGTGTGTTAGATGTCCGAAATATTTATTTATTTATTATATATATTATTATTATTCCTCTCAATTAGCCTGGTGACGTATTCAGATTGTATGTAAATTACGGAGTCTCATCACCCCACCATTCATCCAACTAAAGAAGCAAACGCAAAGAGAAGGAAAATTTGAAACTCGCCATTTGCCTTCAAAAAGTACTTGCTAAGGAGGGGCCTCTATCTAGCCGTGAGATAAAATAATCATAATTATAACATCATCAATATCATCAACAACCTCTAATGTCCCATTGCTAGGCCCAGGTGAGGGTTAAGGCCATACGTCCCCACGCCGAGTAGTATCTCGAACTGATTACATTGGCCTTGGTCACAGATAGACTTTACGGATAGTGTAGTCGTTTAAGTATCGCTTAAACGACTACACTTGACCTTCGACCTCTTCGACTACACTGTTCTGGGTCCGGTTTCCACATGAGACAACGTTTTGTATGATCCTCAAATTGTTGTTATGGGTTAGAATATTCTTTTCTTCCGTATCATGTATGTTTTAAGTCCCACGCGATTTATTACTAATAATAATAATAATAATTTATTCATTCAAAAAATTCTTATAGCTAGGTTACATCATTTCCAGATACCTACATAGTACAAATCAACAAATTAGTGAACATCCACGTCTAAACTAGATAACTAAATATCTGTATTCTAGACGATGGCGCTCCTCCTATTTAGTTAGACCTCTGAATGAAGTAGTTTTACATTCTAGATTATGATGCAAAAAGGATTGATGAATAAATCCAATAAAAATCAAATCAAAACAAAACAATATAACAATAAAGAAAATTAAAACAAAATAAGGCATTGTGAAGTGTAAAAAGTGTAGAAAGTCCTCCTTGTGTGTATTATGAATGTGTATTATGAATGTGAGGGTACTAGTGAGGGTTTGTCTTTAAAAAAATAATTATTAAAATACAAGTAAATTTCAATGTGTTTTTTATCAGATATATAGCGTTACAATTTCATTCGTAGTCTAAACAAAGCTTTATGCTTGACTTCTTACGAAAGTTAAGATTTTCATTTTATATTTGTAGCCGTAAATCGTAATGCTGAGTTGAGGGATGGCTGCTTCTCAATTTACGTACAACAAGCGTTTGTATTGTTAAGCGAAATGTTTGAATTTGTCCTGAATATGTTAATTTATTTATGGTTCTGTTTACTTTAAAATATGTGTGTATACATATGAATTGTTTAATTCACGACTCTCTTAATTAAATTAACACTTTAGCCTTGTACGTAAAATATCTTTCCACAAATAACAATCTTTAAATTTTTTGTTTTTTTTTGTTTTTAATAAATATTTCGGACATCTAACACACAACGCCATCTAGTCCCAAACTAAGCAGAGCTTGTATTATGGGTACTAGACAACTGATATGAATACTTATATACTTTTTTTTTGTAAATACATACATATTATACATAGAAAACACCCAAACTCCGAAACAAATATTTGCAGATCATACAAACATTTGTTCCGACCCGGGAATCGAACCCGAGACCTCAAAAACAGCAATCGCGTACGCTACCACTGCCCCACCGAGGCACAAATTCTGATTGTTTCTGGTAGAGGTAGCGGGCAGTAAATTTCTTCTAGAATTAGACTTACGCTATAGGAAAAGTATGACCATTTGGTAATATACGATTGTAAACTATCTCGTTAGTGTAAAGGTCTCGGGTTCGATTCCCTTGTCCTTCCCTTGGTTTTTCTTACAAGAACTTTCTAGCATCACAGCCTGGTGTATGGAAATTTTACAGTGTTTTATGTCCGTGTCTCGGAAACCACGTTAAGCTGTTTATCCCAGTTGTCATGATCAGTTATGGCAATCGTTATTACGAAGTTAGTGTCCTCAAAAATAGTGATAACTAGTTCGGATTGAACCGACAACACTTACCACAGTACGATCTTTAAGCGTGATTGCTTAGATTGGAAAGCCATCGATGCAGTCCAAATTAATTGAATTCAGGCTTTTCCTTATAAGTATCTTAGGTAATTTACCGGTTATTCTATGGTTAGAGTGCTTTATTTTCATTGTCTCTACACCGTTTTGGAATCACGATTTTGGTGTTATAACTATTACAGATATAACGCTTATAGAACCTCGGTCCCCGGAAGGAGAGATATTAATATTATCGTCGTATAGCGGTCTTGCTATGAAGGCTTATCTTTGAAGGTGCTCTCGAGGGCCTGTTTTATATTCTATAATTAGTATTATCTCTTTTGGACCTCTCGGGTATAATGCTCTTATCTCACTTATTTGTAGGATATTTCTATGGCTTTAGGAATATGTTTTGATAAGATAATGTTATACGAAGTGAAATACATTATGAAGGAATCATGTGCTTCCAATGTGTTCATGCCTGTGGTGATTGTTATTAGGAAGTTATATATATGTTAAATTCGAACGCTAATTTCTGTATTGCGATACAGGATTAATCATATGTGCATCTTGTTGAAAATACTGTATGTATTTAGCTTATTGCTCTATAATTTTTTGTTAACTCGAAAGTTAACTGTGAAAGTGAAAGTAAACACTTAGATACCCTTAGAGACTCAGGCATATGTTAATTGTTATGTATATATAGTGCAGTATGTTTTATATCTACATTTATTTATGTATGTTGCTGTATATTATATATATATATATATATATATATATATAAATATATATATCCACATTCCATCAAGATGAAAAAGTATTATAAAATGGGGTTACAGATTTATTTATAACTTTATGCACTTTTGTACATCGGCGGACTTGCCCGTCCATGCCCAGGGCATTCTCTACCAGACAACCTTAGGGTGGTGTAGAAATCGTATGAGATAGACGTATATATGTTATTCAATTTCGGATCTAAGATATATATTAGATAATACATAAATATACAGCAACATACATAAATAAATGTAGATATAAAACATACTGCACTATACATACATAACAATTAACATTATATTCATACATTTATCCTCTATTTATCCTTTTATTAAGGTCTAAATTAACTAATTTATTAATGTTGTGCGTGAACCCGACACTGTAAAACGCTTCGTACCTGTACGAGTATAAAGGTTCTCTATTGGGACTAATTCTAGTTGGGCATTTTAAATTATACGTATTCCTGAAAGTAATTAAGTTTAGTTTATTTATATCATTTTGTTCCTTTTGACTGTGCTTAGTTTATCTTTTAGTGGTTAGTTTATCGGTTTGATAAGTCAGAGGTGGTGGATTCTATACTTAGTCGGACTCACGCACGAATGGTTCTGTACCATTATCTATAAAAACGGCAAAAACTACACGTATGGAAGCGGGAGCCTCCCTAAATTATTTATCTTTATATATATATAACTCTTCTGTGAGTGTGTATGTCACTGAACTACTCTCAAACGACTGGACCGATTTTGATGAAATTTTTTGTGTGTGTTCAAGGGGATCTGGGAATGGTTTAGATTCACAATTTTGTCCTGTGGAAAATGTTTTTTTAATTAATTTTTAATTTTTTAGTAGTTATGGCAAAACGACGTTTGCCGGGACAGCTAGTTTTATTATATTTTTCAGTATTTGTTGTTAAAGCGGCGACAGAAATACATGATCTGTGAAAATATCACGGTTCATGAGATACAGCCTGGTAGCTGACGGACGGACAGACAGACGGAGTGTGAAGTCTTCATAATAGGGTACCTTTGGGTACGGAACCCTAAAAATGTGTGCAATCATTCTATAATTTAGTCTTGTATCTAAGTTATTGCGGTGAAGAAGTATAAGTATAGTATAGAAGTGCGGTATAGTAGTATTTCTTTCTAAAAAATCAAAGTGTCTTCATGTCAAAATTTAAATCGGTACAGCAGTTTAGCCGTGAAAATGTAACAGATAGAGTTATTTTCAAATTTATAATATAAGTATGGATATTTTTAGTATTATACATGGAATAAGGCGCAAACGAGCAGACGTATCGCCGCAATACCAGAGGCTTCACAAATGCGTTGCCGGCCCTTGAGAGATGGGAGAAGGGTTGGGGTATGGGTTTCCAGTATCCTCATTCACTCAGTGAAACACAGTGCAAGCGCTGTTTCACGCCGGTTTTCTGTGAGGCCGTGGTATCACTCCGGTCGAGCCGGCCCATTCAAGCCGAAGCGTGGCTTTCCAACTGGTATTATGTATACAGTATATATGTTTGTATTTTGTCTAGGTAGTCGCTTTTTAGGTACCTAACATAGTTTAAGTTATGTCTAATTTATAAAGATATATCCGTGTAAGATTTTTCTTAATACATTTTTTAGAATTTTTCGTATCAAAAGTATCTTAGGAACTCTCCTTCTATCTTGCCTTTTCAATTTACTTACAAAGACATCCATATAATACCTTCCTAGCTCCATGTTTCTAAATGATATGTCGTAAATTGCTTCTGTTAAATTAGACGTCATAAATTATTCTAGGTTTTAGACATTTACTTAGCGCCGTGAGTGAATAAATCTTTTTATGTATAGGTTAAAGCTGTCTATCATGATTTATATTTCATGATAGTGGCTCATTATGTCAAAAGGTTATTTAAATGTTCTTGAAGTTTATGACTTGGAATCTTAGGCTGAAATTTATAAAGCGTACTTAGCCTTTGCTTAGACTTACCTCACGAGTTAAGGCTGAAATTTATAAAGCGTACTTAGTCTTTGCTTAGACTTACCTCACGAGTTAAGTGTGCGTTGAAATTTATAGTCATTATGCTTAGCTCAAGCTGAGCAAATGCTTAGCATTGTCTAAGTCACCGAAATCCTTGACTTAGCGATTACTTACGCGCTTGTAAAGATGGTTTGATGGTCCAAGTAGAAAAACCGTAATCTAGTTTGAAAGCGCTGTAACAGGACTTCTGTTACAACGCTTAGGGCATGCCAGGGTCAAAGTTAAAAGTTCTTTCTAAAAATTAGTAATTATACGCGATTGATCTCGAAACAATCTGAAATATTCAAATATATCGACTGGAGTGATACCACAGCCTCACAGAAAACCGATAAGAAGCAGCGCTTGTGCTGTGTTTCACCGAGCGAGTGAGGATACCTGAGGCGAAATGTCGGTTCGTTTTTTCCATATATTCCATAAAAAATGTTATGACATTTGACTGACAAGTCAAATATACTCTTTTATTTGCACATGTGTTATTTTTGCCCTTTTTCACTTAAAATTAATAAAAATCAACGGTTTAAATTGATTGAAATACAATTATATAATAAAGTTTATAAGATTACAAATATTTTAGTTTATAACAGCTCTTTTCAAATATGTATAATGTTTTTAAAATATCTATATAATTCAAATAAATATTCTATGCAAATTGAAATATTATACATTTTTTCCTGAGTTCTTGCTTAGCATACACTCAGTACATTCTTAGCTCAAAGGACTATAAATTCGAATGCTAAGATTACACTGAGCAGGAACTTACGTAAGTTTAGCGTAAGCAAAGTCTGAGCAAAGTCTAAGCACGCTTTATAAATTTCAGCCTTAAGTGTGCGTTGAAATTTATAGTCATTATGCTTAGCTCAAGCTGAGCAAATGCTTAGCATTGTCTAAGTCACCGAAATCCTTGACTTAGCGATTACTTACGCGCTAGGATGGTTTGATGGATTGAAAGCGTTGTAACAGAAGTCCGTAAGGGCATTCCAGGGTCAAAGTTAAAAGTTCTTTCTAGAAATTGGTAATTATATGCGATTGATCTCGAAACAATCTGAAATATTCAAATATATCGACTGGAGTGATACCACGGCCTCACAGAAAACCGGTATGACGCAGCACTTGTGCTGTGTTTCACCAAGTGAGTGAGGATACCTGAGGCCCATAACCCCTTCCGCCCTCATCCCCTCTCCATTTCCCCCCCCTCTCTATTCTTGCCCCCGTTCCCCAAGGGCCGGCATCGCAGTTGTGACGCCTCTGGTGTTGCGGCGGCGGTAATCGCTTACCATCAGGCGAAATGTCGGTTCGTTTGCCCTCTATTCCATAAAAAATGTTATGACATTTAACTGACAAGTCAAATATACTCTTTTTTTGTACATGTGCTATTTTTGCACTTTTTCATTTAAAATTAATGAAAATCAACGGTTCAAATTGATTGAAATACGTTTTATAAGATTACTAATATTTTAGTTTATAACAGCTATTTTCAAATATGTAAAATGTTTTTAAAATATCTATATAATTCAAATAAATATGCTATGCAAATAGAAATGTTATACATTTTTTCCTGAGTTCTTGCTTAGCATACACTCAGTACATTCTTAGCTCAAAGGACTATAAATTCGAATGCTAAGATTACACTGAGCAGGAACTTACGTAAGTTTAGCGTAAGCAAAGTCTGAGCAAAGTCTAAGTACGCTTTATAAATTTCAGCCTTAGAGTATTCAATAAGTATTTTGTAACTATATTCTCCAATATTCATAACTTGATAAATGCATTCATAATGCATATTTTTTTAGAAAGGTGACGATGGGCCCTTACTGAAAAGCAACATGTAATGATTTTTAGAAACGTTCTCATTTAATTTCCAAGCTCTAAGAAACTTCATAAATAAGCTTTGGGTTCTCTCATCGTGTACGAACTTATTATCAAAATCAAAGTTTTTACATTTATTACAATGTTTTTAAGTTACACACGGACATCTAACACACAACGCCATCTAGTCCCAAACTAAGCAGAGCTTGTATTATGGGTACTAGACAACTGATATAAATACTTATATACTTTTTTTGTGTAAATACATACATATTGGAAGTTCGTATTATTGTATTTTTAACGGACTTCAAAAAAAGGAGGTATATATATTTATATATATTTTTTATGTGTGTTCGCGGATAACTTCGTCGTTTATAAAGCGATTTTGATGATTATTTTTTTAATGTAAAGAAAATTTCCCGACAGTGGTACCATGATAAGAACATTAATATCTGATGATGGCATCCAAGAGAAATCAAGTCGAACCTTAAAGTCGGTTTTATTTTTGTTAATTTAAATACAGTTGCCGTGCTAACTATATTCATGTGTTATGGTGATCTTTACAAATATATGACGAAAAGAAACAGACACAAAGAACACACAGCCTTAGAACAACGATTTGTGGATCACAGAAAGTATTATTCCACCTGGGTTTTAAACCCTGGGTTAAAAACTTAGCGCAGTAGAAAGCGCCAAGAACGCTTAAACTACTACTCTATCCGTACAGTCACTACGTTTATTTCGTGGAAAGCCCTATTAACTTCCATATTAGAGTCAGACATCACAAAGAGGGATATACCCTACGACCCTATTTGTAAACGACTCCGTTCCGGTTTGAAATTAGTCGGGCCGCAAAACGGAAAATCTTTAAAACAAACAAAGACCTTCCTTACTTTCATTGTTCTCATATCTATACTAATGTTTTAAATTTAAAATAACTCTGTCTATCTGTTACATGGTTACACCGCTGAACCAAATGGGTTGTAATTTACAATGGAGACCTTTTGATACTTTGGGAAGGATATAGGCTACTATTTACCTCAAACACCTTTATACACGTAGGCGATCGAGCTCTAAGCAATAAGAATAAAAAATTTAACAATTTGTTATGAATGAATGAACGCGATATATAACAGTATTACTTGAACATTCTTAAGAAAATGGATTAAATCTAAGTTATGAAGTCGTCTTAAAAGAAATTTGTTCCGAGAACGCCAGTATTATTTCCAAGAATTTCTACAATAATATCACTACGTCTGAAGTCAAGACTCTTAAGGGTGATTGTGTATGAGAACTTACTTACTTTATAGCAACTTATTTCAAAACAGCCGATTCAGTTAAATGGACTGAGTCTTTTTATTTGTGGAAATGTTTCGCTCTCATTCATTAGTGTTCCCATTTCATCATTATTATTTATTACTGTATATATTTCTCATTTGTTACTATTTGTTATTGTGTATTTATTTCCTTGTACATGACTCTATTATAATAAAATCATGAAATACCTCTGAAGAATATAATCAAAATTCAATTTATGAGAATATTACTTAAACATTTAATTTCTAACGTTTACACAAACGTTTCTTTGGTTTGAGAACAAAGATGAACATGACATGTAGTCCTTCAAAATTTGATGGTTTCCCTCGATTTCCGTAGGATTCCATCATCAAATCTTGACCTGATGAATTATAAAATATATTTAAAATTTACGAAGAAATCTGAATTTGGATTTTATAAACTTAAATTCTCGGTTTTAGCAAGCACTTTTAAGTCGTTGAAAGAATGAAAATTACAAGTGAATATAAGAATTTTTAGTTTGTTTAGTATTTAATGTTTCTGAATAAAGGAACCTATTATTTAAGTGCTTATCAGTCTCTTTATTTGATTTATCTAGAGTAGCCTATCCTCAAAAATTAAAGTATTACCATGCCAAATCTCATTGAAATTGGTGACGCAGTTCAGCCGTAAAAGTGTAACTGGCAGACAGAGTTACTATCGAAGTTATAATGTTAGTATGGATTAAAAGAGTATCTACTTATTTGTGTTTATTAAAAAACTAGCCGATTCACGCAACCTAGTTTGCGTCTTCTATTGCCCGTAGCGTGATAATTTTCCCCCATTTTTGAAACGTTTTTCATTGCTGCTTATAGCCTTCCTCGATAAATGTACTATCCAACACTGACATAATTTTTCAAATCGGACCAGCGGTTCCTGAGATTAGCGTGTTCAAACAAACAAACAAACAAACTCTTCAGCTTTATATATTAGTATAGATATAATTCCTATGATATTGAAAATACTTAGAACCTGTTTGTTTCTGTCTGCGGTCAAGTTTATATGAGAATTACATAAATGTACAACGAAGTCTTTATGATTCCAATAAACGATTGTATAATTTCTTCATCACAAACAGAGCTCAAGAAACCTCGTATCTTCAATCTTGTTATTCATGCATTCGACACAATAAAAAGAAAATTGGCTCGCGATATTTTGCCCGTAATAGCAGTCAATATAGGATGTGACAATGGTGCCTACTGTTGTAGTACCAAAACGAGGGTCGGTATTGATTTAGACGGTTTTGATAAATGCTGGTATTGGCTTGTCTGTGGCTGTTATCTGAAATTGCCTATGCGAACATATCTTTATTTATTATTGACGTAATCGGCAGCTTAACAGGATTTAGTTTGAATTTATATTTTAATATGTAGTGTCCAAATATTCTTCCAGAGTTGATATTGGATAAATGCTTTGAAATAGTAAATTTTTTGATTGAGAACGAGAACTAATTAGTTTCTTTCTGTAATGTGAACATGTTAGTGATGAGTGAAAGAGCTATGAATTTTTACACTTTTCTTTGTTTTTATACCTTATACCTTAGTCAAACATCATTACCGGTTAGGTGTACAGTTAATAACATTAAAATAGTAAAATAAGTACAAGTGAGTTTATTTCTATAATGTATTTTAAAAAGTCGAATCAGTACCTACAATCGAGAGTATAAATTATTACCTACATAATTTATTTTATAAACTTTTGATTCTTCAATATTTTAGACGACCAATAATGTTAAGTTATGCATTATCATTATGTTACATCTCTCTATTTGTATATTATAGAAAGAGACAGGACACGATCTCATTTCACATTTCAATATCATAAAAAAAAACATTCAATACAATGGCTCAAAAATATATAGCCGTTCTTATGATATTCATCAAAGTGAGAATATAAAGCAAATACTCTGATAAGATGGCATTACGTTGACAAAGCTCCGTTCAAAGGCTCGAGTTAAAATCTTCATTATAATTTTTTGTTAGTGTACAACGATATTGTACTTTTGATGTTTGCTGTTTTTTATAAACCGTATTTTTGACAATCGATTTTTAAGGACGCGTTTTCTTCTATGTTTTTCAATGTATATATGAGTACTAGTAGTAAAGTATGCCTGTTCTATAGTGTAAGTTTATCAGCTTAAAGTCTAGTAGCCTTAACTGTAGTCTCCTTTAAGCGAGGAATAGAAAAATTACATTTACGTGAGCTAAGCTGAGCGTAAAGGAAATAAATTACCAAGGAACTTCGTCATTTATTTACCTACGAGTATTTGTAGAATTTTGTTTTATTTCTAACAATATATTCAAGTTTAATCCTAGATAAATGTAAGAAAAAGGCACCAAAAATTACTTACTGATTCTTGCTGATTCCTGCTAACGATATAAAATATATTCTATTTAAATTCGGTTCTATTTTGAATGTGCAGGAGACCACGCAGACTACAGACTTTTCGGCTGATAGTTAAATGGGGCAGTTAGTTAATCAGTTTGAACCCGTATGACAGACAGACGCACACATGGCCGATTTGGTATCGGCTGAATAATCAGCCAAAAGCCAACTCGATCAAATTATAGGCTCACTAAAAAGTTTATAGTCTCTTAATGTGTGGTGTGCGCTTTATAAAGTAGCCTGTATACTTTTTTACCGTGAAAGTATCTTTATGCCAAAGAAGAATGGCAGATCCTGTACCGCTGGCAATATGTTATGATATGAATGGTTATGAGATATATACCATACTAGCCGTCCCACGCAACCTCGTTTGCGTCTCCTATTGCCCATGAAACATTCTCCATTGGTGCTCCGCTCCTATTGGTTTTAGCGATATGATATATAGCCTTATTATAGCCTTCCTCGATAAATATACTATCCAACACTGTAAGAATGTTTAAATCGGACCAGCGGTTTCTGAGATTGGAGCGTTCAAACAAACAAACAAACTTTACAACTTTATATATTAGTATAGATATTAAGTGAATCAACCTAATTATTTTCCTATATTTGTTATATTTTTAGAACTGTGCTAAAATAATTTTAATTATTCTCATAAAGTTGTTACAACTGCATTAATAAAATGCATTCCTACGTGTTCTAAACACGCCATGATTAAAGTCTACATAGTCTGAAAACTGAATGGCGTTGTGTATTTATTTATTATATTATTGTCGATTATATATTTGAATATATATTTATTAACGAGTTTATGGTGGATTTATTAAAAAAGCAACATTTTATGGACGTTTCAAGAAAATTGTAGACGAATGATTTTGATTTCAAAAATATAATATAACGCCATCTTGTTGACAATAATGATAACTCATTTGTCATCCACGTATTTCGTTGTAATCTAAAAACTAAAATAATTTTTTAACGCTATGTTGTAAAAAATTTGGAAATTAAAATGTTATTGTCAGTGATATGACATACGCCAAGCGGTACAAAAGTCCCATACAAACCTGCCATTGTCCTTTCGTTTCGGTTCCATACATTCCATACATTACATACAACCATATCGGTTTAGTGATTTATCCATGGAAGTGTAATATAGACTGTTATTTTACTATTAACTACTTTCGCGTTAATTATCTTTAGTAGAGTTAAAATACAATACATAGCACACAAATCAGTTTTAACATCTGTTTTCACGTTAAGATGTAACAGCCGCTGTTATAACCATCATAATATCTTAAAACATGGACTAAAGTTCCTTCTAGAAATACTTTTACTCCTGCTAAAAGCAAACAGTATCTTGCGGCCACGTTTAACACGTAAAAGTTTAATAGGTAAAAGCAATTACCAGGCGGAATTTACAACCTTCATCACTTCACTTAAGTGCAGAAAGTCTAAAGCGAAAGATATTTTTTTTCTTAAAGTAAATGTATTAAAAAGCAAACGCCATGAAATACAAGTAATTTGGATGAACGACTTAAGTGCGAACAGACGTAAAAGTAACAGAATTTTCGGAATCCGATTTAGGATTGTAGTACACCTCAAAAAATATTTTAAATTAAAATTTGAATTACACTATGTATTACTTCGTGATTATACGAGTGGAGACCCTGGGTAGTTGGTATCCAGGCGCAAATAGTATGCTTTAATAGTGGTGTCCCACACCATGGTGGGCTAGTGATGCTCCTGCATCATTGGGCCTACGGTCTCGCACTTACCACAGTATGGACTTCAAACTGTGGCAGCTTAGTGAGATGTTTTTTCCAAGAAAAGACCCAGGATCATAGTGATCATGGTAATCATCATCTTGTGTATATATTTAAATCATATTTTGGTTTGTCTATGCTTCAAAAACTAAACCTGCTGGTGTTTCAAGGATTGTTTTTATTTTTTTGTTGCTCATTTTCTTTAATGCAATATCAAAGTGTCAGAGTAAAGCGTGATAAGGTACATCCAACAGATAATAACTATTCAACTGTATTAAATTACAATCAGCATATTAGTAGCGTAGCTTCCATAATGTATTATGAACCTAACTTACTAGCAAAGGCATTTTTGGTAGAACGATTTGTTCCAATTGTTCCATCATGACAAATTTGAAACGACACCCTTTGCTTCTTTTGTCCTTTATACATTCATCAGCCTTGTCGCTTTGTTCGAAAACAGTGTCTGTTTACTTTTCGCTTTGGATTTAGGAATAATTTAAAACTCGATATTCGAAAAGAAGAAGACTGGAGACGCAACTGAGTAAATTACTTTTTTTAGATTGTACCGACGAATGTAGATTTTAATTCAAGTATTCATTTCAGGACTCTTTAAATGTTAAGCAATATATGTTCTTTAAAGTAATAAAAAAACCTGATTAATATACAATCGAACCAGAGCAAAAAATCAAATAGTACGTTGTGTCAAGTAGTAGCCAATAGGACTATAATATTATATAAGTTACTATTAAGATTCTGAGTAAAATGACTTAAATAGATCTCCCTTACAAAGGAATTTTGCCCTAAAAAACCTTTAACTATTCAATAAAAAAAAAATGATTTTCAATCTATGTTGCTTTATTATCACTGTGCTTCAAAATTGCTGCGCATTGAATTGATTTTTTTCCTGTTTGTGTAGTTAAATCCAAAAATATTGTAAAATATAGTATATAATCTTTTACGATTGGTGAATTTCCATCATCTATCTCTAAGAATCAGACTTAAATGCAAATAAGCTTCGTTTACAAAATAGTAACATAGTAAATATGAACTTTAATGTTCAACAAAAACCTTCCAATTTAATATTAAATAACTCTCTAGATCTTACTTAACTCTCCTTCATCGCGTAACTTCCAACTGTCGGGAAGAATGTCTCAGGTTCGGCTTAAGTTTTTATTAACATCGCGACCCTGTTTTGATTAATAGTACTTGAAGCTCTTATTAAAAATTGTTCTTGTTCCTTCAAGTTGAGTTTCGACATCTGTTGTTTGAAGTTCGTCCTGCGGTTGAGCGTAAGGTTTTGTTAAATTGTTTTGAGTGAAAGTGTTCGAAGTTACAATTATTTCCATTCTAAAATTAGCTAAAGAAGGATAAATGAGACATTTAACTTTATTCCAAAACGCAACTTTTATTTTTGGAATCAAGGCTCAAACGAGCAGACGAATTGCCTGAAGGTAAGCGATTACCGCCGCCCATGGACACTCGCAACACCAGTGGCGTCAAAAAGCCGGCCTTTGGGGGATGGGGAGGGGGATGAGGATGGGGGATGAAGATGGGGGTGGGGAAGGGGTATGGGCTTCAGGTATCTGCTCTGCTTAGTTTGGGACTAGATGGCGTTGTGTGTGTAACTTATTTAAATCAACGTGCAGTACGTGAACTAAAGATGAAAAACTCATGCTTAGTTTTATTAATTGTAATTTTGCATTGTTGTGTAAAATACAAAGAGAAGCTAATTTCTATGGCAACATTTCTATAGTTAAATGAGATCTAATTAGATACCAAATAACTTAGGGTAAACTTTGAGAAAGAAGTTGTTCCATCTCTCGGTTACGGTAAATTTATAGCCTTCAAAGAATGGCAGGAATTACGAGGGAAAATGGGAGGAGAAAAGTTTGTTATGCAACCTTGAGTTAATTTAAGTACAAATGAGTTTGTTTTATTTTTTTCTTATGTATAGGCCTACCAAAATGACTCTACTCTGCCTAATGGAAAGCATAAGTAGAATTTAAGAGTGGTTGTCACCATACTTATTGTGAATACAGATATTGCAACAACGTAGCGAGGTGACCCACACCATGGCGGGCTAGTGATGCTTCTGCATAATAGGGCCTCTGGTCTCGCACTCACCAACGCAACACGAGATAAGAATACTGTCTTTTTAGGTTGATTTGCTGTACGCGGATAGAATCGCCCCGATCTACCGAGCCGACCCGTCCGTGCTGAAATCAGTGTGGCTCTACTGCCTTATTTGATCTTTTTAAATTTAATCTTTATTTTAATAATTTTAATATTTAACATAAATGATTCATAGCTTGTATTTAAAAAAAAACCTTTTTTCATAAACTCTTAACACTTAAACTAAATGAATGGTTTGTTACTAGAAAGTTCCTTAACTTTATCTCTGAGGTCACCGAGTCACCAAGTTTTAACAACCTCACCTTCGTTCGTAATAAAATCCACTCCACTAAGTTAACAAAGTTAAAAAAAACGTAATTATGAGAAACTTTGATCATTTCTCTGTTTCGTTTAATCTAGGGTCATTTATCTTTTGATGTATAGGTGAAAGTTATAAATCTGTTTAATTTTATTTGTTACTACTTGTTCACGCCGTGAATAAAGGGACAATGCCAGAGAAGCGGTTTTAACCGGTCTCTCTCCGGTTATAGGACAGGCCCACGGTCGCCGCAACACACCGCCACTCGTCGATATATTGCTATAACGTGTGTATAAGCACGCACGTTACATTATATGCTATTGTCTACCTTTTTTCTACAATTTTACTACTAATTGTAACTGTAAATCTTTGTTTTTTTCTTTCCCAGTTAGGCAGGATAACTTGACTAGTACTTCGTGTATTCACCATCGTCAAGTTTTGTATTCCTTGTTGTATAAATTTAATTGATACAAATACCAATTTTAAGGGATCCTCATCACAATGACTTTTATTGAACTTTTTCTTCTTTACTGAATTTTTACTTCGACATATTTTTCCAAATTAATAGAAACAAAATATATTATAATTAAAGAATTTTGCCAATATTCTACCTTCGTGTGGTGTTAGGTTTAAGAATACGAACTGTTCCATCCTTATTCAGGGTATCGTAAGAGGTCAACACCATGGGTATCGAAAGAGACAAAAGAACACTACAGACTTGTAGGGCCAGCGTTCTACAGTAGACCAAAACCTCCTTTTTAAGGAGAGACCTATAATCAGCAGTAGACTGTTAAAGGCTGTTGATGTAATGTGATAAAGTTCTAATATGACTGATCTATGAATTGGACAGTCCGACTATCCTGATCTTAGGCAATCTGCATCCATCTCCTGTAAACAGAATCATGCCTGGAGGAACTCTGCACTAAGTATGTCTAACTGTGTTCTGCACTCAACATGATATAGTCATCGAATGTCACATTTTGTGTAGATAGTACTGTTTCAAATATTATAAACAAGTGTTATTCTATTAGACACAAGGACACTAAGCACATGTTCAGATGACGAGCGCTCAACGTGCGTTTTGCTATTGCGCGTATCAACTACATGTAATTTCGTTCTAGGAGTAAACATGCTAACGCGCGTTTTTATATGTAGTTGTTAACGCGCGTTAGCAAAACGCACGTTGAGCGCTCGTCATCTGAACATGGCCTAACAAGCTAGCATTACGCTTTTCATATTTTATGTAAGGTAAAATCTTTTTCCTTCGCAAATGGTAAAATAAATATAATGTTTGCACAAAAGGACGTACCTCTATTATTTCTAAAATTATGACAGCTCCTGCACTAAGACGTTTTTTTACAAATAAAATGGGTCGCAGCCCTGCCCAACGCAATATTTTTACGTAACATTATTTTTATCAAAATAAACTTTATACTAGGAAAGCCACAGTACAAATTTTTGCAGTAGGATATATTTTTTTTTTTTTTTTTTTTTTTTTTTTATATTTGGCCTTGCCAAAATGACTCTGCTCTGCCTGATGGAAAGCATAAGCAGAATCCAAGAGTGGTGGTCACCATACTGCGAATGCAAACAATGCAATAATGCAGCATGGTGACCCACACCATGGCGGGCTAGTGATGCTTCTGCATCATTGGGCCTCCGATTAAATAGTACGATGCTCGTATTTTTTTACAATGGTTTTAAATTAATTTAGATTTTTCCCATTTGTACCTTAACAAATTTTGCAGCTAAACATTTCTTAAGTTATAAAAAACATGTTAATACCGTATCATAAACAGTATGACAAAAAATACTATCTTTGTAAGTATGAACCACACCATATGGGCCCTTTCGACCTTAGTGATGCTAGGGGCTCTCAAAATACCAAAGTTATGCAGCTTTTTCGTTACTGTTTATCATTTATTTTTATTATATTTATTTATTTGATTCACCAACAGTTAAATATAACATTTCATTGCAAAAGACACGTAAATTATAGACTTAAAACTAATTATATAACTAGTAACAGGTTAATACAACACGCACAACAATATCATCTCCAAGATTACATAGTGTTTAGTTATTAAATAGTTCTGTTACAATGACATTAAACCAAATTATAAAATTTAATCCATTCACAATTATAATATTAACAATAAATCGCTTTATTGTACACCAGATTACATTGTGCATAACTAAAAGCTAGGTCAGTACAACTTGCGGCCTTTTTGCGCAACGGCAATCTCTTCCAGGCAACCGTGGGATCAAAATATTTTGCGTTATTGGGCAGACGTATAGTTGAATGCTGAGCAATCCCATTTTGATTACTCAGCATTCAAATTGTGCAACAATTTGTAAAATAAATTCAAATCTTATAGTGTTCTTCTCTTTTCCAGCGACGGGACTTTAAAGAATGAAAATCTTTCTTCATATGTTTTATTGGATTTAAATATTACGTCCGTAAATGCTAAATGCCACATGAATATCTTCTGAATTCTTTCTAATCTTAAAATATGAGTAGAATAGTGCGGTCTTCAAACGGTGGGACAATACTCCAGTATAATACGAACCAAAGTATTAAATAAAAGTATCTTGATCTGAGGTCTACGAATACCCAGAATTTCTTATTACAAACACTAGCATTTTGGAAGCTTTGTTAATGATATAATCCAAATGGGGTTAAAGAGTGAGCTTTTTGTCTAAAACTTTTTCTAAGTTTCTTATTGTATCAACTTCTTTTATGAGTATACCATCTACAAAATACTTAGATTCAACAACCTTCATCTTGCGCCTGAACTTAATATGTTGTGTTCGCTTTTGCCAATATTAAAGTACATCTTTTTTTTGCCCTAAAATGCACCTGATTGTTGCTACACCACTGGCTTATGTGTTCTATGTCCTGTTGTAAAAAAATTACGTCGGCACATACGTCGTTAGACGTACGTACGTTGTCATGGTTTCGTATGTAATAAACAGTCAAACTATTTAATTATTTTATACGATAGTGAACTTGTTAATTCTCCTACCTAAAATAATATTCGAGTCGAGTTCTCGAGTCTGTTCTAATTACCTGAGTAGCTTATAAACATTGTAATATACGTAAAAACTTTGATTTCGATAACGAGTTCGTACACGATGAGGGAACCTAAAGCTTATTCATGAAATTTCTTAGATCTTCTTAGAAACTAAATGAGAATGTTTCTGAAACTCATTACACGTTGCTCACTGTAGCAATATGTAATGAATAAAGATCTTTCAACTGTTTAATTTAGGTTTACTGGTACACTATTTATAGAAACTAAATTGTAGCATATTAGTCATTTTTCCCCTTTACGGAAAAAAACTGATTTTTATGCCAATGTTAAGATATTAGTTGTAAAGATATTATGTTCGTTTTCACTATCTTTTTTGTGATTGAGGTGAAACAAATGCATAAAACGATTCGTTCCTTATATCATAGTCGTACTAAACGTTACAGAAATCAAAAGCTTATTTTTTCCAATCGGGTTGAATGTCCAGCATACGGCCACTCATTCTCAACTGAAAATAAAAGTTGGGTATTCTATCCGTTCCAGATAAAATGTGTTATGTTCTATTTATTTAGTTCATTTTACTTTTACTCTAACAAGTAAGCCTAAAATTATAAACCACATAGGTTTGTTAAGTACTTATTATTTAAAATGTCCAAAACAATATAATGTAAATCACCTTAACGTACGAGTATTCCATTTATAAAATTTTAAATTTATTTGGTTGGTCTTCTGATAACTCTATTCTACACCACTTATTCGCTTATTATTCGACTGTAATGGTGCATAAACAAACACTTCTGTCAAATGTTTCCTCAACAATAACTTTAAGAACGTCGTTTGAGAGTGTCAACCTTTTGGTCCTTATGATAATGTAAGGCGTTGTTTAAATTTATTTTGGTCGCACAAATTATTTTGGTTTAAGGAAAATTATTCAGACCCAGATGTTAAATTTTCTTAATTTATAAAACGTTAGGCATATGTGTTTGAGTGGTTAAGAATAATGCAGACATAAACACTATTAGTACCAAGAAATATTATTTCGAATACATGTAACTAGACTAAGCCCCGGGAGCCCCGTTTGATGAATTTAATTAATTCTTTTTTTTTGGCTTTGCTTGGCAAACGAGCAGACGTATTACCTGATGGTAAGGGGTTACCGCTGCCCATGGACACTCGCAACAACAGAGGCGTCACAAGTGCGTTGCCGACCATTGGGGGATTGGGAAAGGGAGGTGGGAAGGGATTGGGGTATTGGTCTCCGGTATCCTCACTCACACGGTGAAACACAGCGCAAGCGCTATTTTACGCCGGTTTTCTGTGAGACCGTGGTATCACTCCGGTCGAACCGGCCCATTCATGCCGAAGCGTGGCTCTCCCACGGCTAATCTAAGACCGATGAGTAGCCATTAATTGCTTTTAGTTGTATGAATTATACGCCAAGAATTTTGAGTACGTATAATTTGTGTTATAAATTAAATTTTACTTATTGACCGGTGTAATATTTAACGATCCTGCTTAACTAGAGGTTGGTTTTCCTCCTCATTAATTTAATACAAGCGCTGTTAATTGTTCTGTGTCTGTTTTGTTTGGTGTAATTTATCATTGTGTGTATAATTTTTTTTTGTCTAGTAACTATAATTCTTATAGAAATCGTACCTTTCAATCTTAATAAAACTACAGAGGATTAAAATCCAGAGCAACATACTAACGGATCTACCACTAACTAAATACTTACAGGATTAAAATAAAACAAACTTTTTGATCATAATAAATAATGTTATATTATATATTTATATCTACTACCGTTCTACAAACATCATTTATTTAATCGACCATGTCGTTAAGGACGGCGAAGATTGAATATCCGTCGTAAAGAGTCTGCAAAGAAGAAATAAACGTTAATGGTAAATTCATTTTACTATAGCATTCAGACTTATCTAATATTATTTTTATTATAGGCTACAAATGCAATTAAGTAGCGAATAAGTGTATATTCTTTAGAGTGTTTGCCGAATATAATGTTTATGATGACTATGTATAGTAATGTTAAATGGCCATGTTTTGTTTTGTTAAATAATCTATATCTTCCATATCTTAGAATATATAAAAATCAATTGCTGTTCGTTTGTTTCGCTAAAACTCGAGAACGACTGGGTCGATTTAGCTTATTTTAGTTTTGAAATGTTTTTCGTAGTCCAGGAAAGGTTTAAACGGTAAAAAAATTAAATGATCACTTGAAAATTCAAATGACACGTGTACGAAGTAGCGGGCAAAGTTAGTATGTATATAAAAATGAATCACCGAAATGTATGTACGCGCATAACTTCTGATCGGCTGCACCAAATTAACTAAATTCTTTTTTTTATGTGTTTACTATTGTCATGACAAGATTTGTTTTCAAGAAAATTATAAGAAAACCGGGCGTGTAAATTTTTAGTCCACCTCTATACCTACCTACTACCCGTGGGAAGCTGAGGCGGGTGTAAATAATAAAAACAAGCTTTTCAACGGTACGAAGTTCGCCGGGTCAGCTAGTTTGGAATAATATCGTAATTTCGTTGTGTTTATTTGGATGATTATTCTAGAGATAAACGCATTTATACAAAGAAATAGTTCTTCGACTAAGTGGCCTAGTTCGGTATTTAATCTACTTTTACAGCTATTTCAACTGTCCTGTATCTTATCCATAGACTTTCCAACGTCTTTATTCTTAACGCTTCTCTTTGTTCAGCTTGTTCTCAAAATTCACATCCTTTCTTTGTCCTGTGTAAAATCGATGAAATTCCCGAAGAGAGACTTTCTCCAGGAGTCACACACACGCTCTTTATCTCTCCCATGGAGAGTATGGTGTGAAAAGCATTATCCGCGTTAAAAAACAGACAGATTGCCGGTCATACAAGTCATAAATGGCTTCATAATAATATCATGCATCTGATATACAGTTGTTAAATTCCAAGCAAGGTAGAACCGGTACTATGCTTCTTAACTTAACTTCTGACAAAGCGATAGTGTTATAAGAGTATCCACTCTATTATGTAAATACTAAGACCTGAATGTCCAGAATCTAATACATAAAATTCTCGTGTCGCGGTGTTTGTAGTTAAACTCATCCGAAACGGCTTGACCGATTCTTATGAAATTTTGTGTGCATATTGGGTATATGTTGTCCGATTCTCAGATATCTGAAAATCGGACAACATCTATTTTTCACGTTTGCTGGGTCAGCTAGGATTCTTATAATTTGTGTGTTAAAAGGTGATGTTATAAAAGATTGTATTACAGAGTAGGTATGTATTCCTCTACGTGCGTGCCGCGGATCCGTGTTACAAATGTAACAATACACCACGACTAGCAACTGGCTGTATTACTCTGACTAACTCGACACCATAAGACCATGTTCAAATGACGAGTGCTCAACGTGCGTTTTTCTAACGCGCGTTTCCGACTACATGTAATTTTGTTCTAGGAGTATACATACTAACGCGCGTTTTTATATGTAGTTGGTAACTCGTGTTAGCAAAACGTGAGTTGAGCGCTTCTCATCTGATCATTTCGAAGTATTCTTAATATGTACTTTCTACGATTTGTTGTTATTTATTACGAATATGTTATGTAATTCGTTTCCAGTGTAAATATTTGATTAAGTTATTAAGCGCTCATTAGTCTTGAGCTTCTTTAGAAATGTTTAACAGTGTTTTCGGCGTTCTTCAGTGACTTCTTCTCATTAATTATTAACGAGAAGAGAAATAATTGGAATCAAATTATAATAAAAAAGTATTTCTATCTTAGTCCTTTATATAACCAATTCGTCTGTTTTTCTGCTACGCTGATTTCCTCGAGAAGTACTTTTGAAATTTCGATTACCATTTGTGATTAAAATGTTATTTGAAATACAATCTTCTGTAAGGTTCCCTCATTAGCATCGGTAATTGTGATTCGTTTCGTTTTCCATCTGTTATTAGATTAAAGATGACTCCTCATTCAATACAATTCGTTTTTTTACTTTATGATGGCACAATAGAAATTTTTTTTTTGGAGAACTATTTCTATAGATGACTTGCTATATATTATAGACGGATAAGATTAACTTAGGTTTAGTAAGATTATATGCTGATACTTCCTATAAATCAGTATTATATGTTATATAGCCGTTTTGATTCTATGCATCACATCATATCACTTCTATGATTTTTGAGTGTTGGCAGTATTATACAAGTAGGTACAACTGCCAAATATTGGAGGGTATGGGGTCAATACCACCTCAATGCAAATGTTTGTATGAATCTAAAGTATGCATATGTGTATATTTGCTATGTTTCTATGTGTATGTCGCATGTTTTCTATGTTTCTTTACGTTTCAGAACCCAAGATATAAGCTCTACTTATATTGGGTCCAGATGGTTCAAAATATTACCTTCTAGTACTATCTGTTTCTTTTAAAGCGATATTATGACTTGCTAAACGTTGATATTATACTTACCTTACCAAATGTCTGTAGTGACACTATGGCTATTCCCCCAGCACTTAGTGACATAGGTTTTTGAGCTGCTGTTATCAGTATTAGCAAATCTTTCTGCATATCAAGCGGCCAAGATGTCCATGGTGCTTCATAAGCTGCTAAGACTATTCCTCGACTCTATAATGAAAAGAACTTTAATGGATTAAAGAGCACTTTTGGATATGACCAATTAAAGCCCTTTTATTAGTAGCCAATCACCAAAATCAAGAGGTTTGTGAGGGGGTTAACAATAGGCAACATTTGAAACGCCTTGTCTTGAAAGACTACTGTTTAAACCTCCTGCTCTTTCTTTTCACTGGTTTCTGCTCTGTAAAAATGCACACATCACCGATTTAGTCAAAATCGTTTGTTTATTAACTGAAAATAATATTGTTTTAAGCCATACATAAACTTACATAGTCATAAGTCCCAGTGCCAGTAACAAATCTCTCTTTGAAAAGGTCAAATCTAATGACTTTGTCCAGTTGTTTGAAATATAACTACGAACAACTGGCCAAAAGTTAAATAATTACCCAATTGGGAGTTGACATCTTGTACATGAATTTATGTCTTTATTGACCAATAACTCAAAGTACAGTAAACTGATACGTTAGATTAATATGTTGCGATACTAAAGGCCTTATCAACTTGACATAATGATCATTTGGGATTTCTGCGTTATATCTTAGAAACCTTTTTTTTTCTATGTAATTGGAGGGCAAACGAGCAGACGTATCGTCTGATGGTAAGCGATTAACGCCGCCCATGGACACCTGCAACACCAGAGGCGTCACAGGTGCGTTGACGATCTTTGGGGGAGGGGGGGGGGGGTTGGGACGGGAGATAAGGTAGGGGGTTGGGGTATGGGCCTCCGGTATCCTCACTCACTCGGTGAAACACAGCGCAAGCACTATTTCACAACGGTTTTCTGTGAGGCATCATGCTGAAGCGTGGCTCTCCCACAACAATGCTTTGGAATAAAGTCGCTTTGGGTTCATTTTATGACAATCAGTAAATAAGTAACAAGAAACCAGATACTTTGACTATATAGTGAGTTTCTGGACTAGTTACTCAATATCGAAACCGCTCTACGTATTATTATACATTTATTATAGTCTGGCCACTTATTAGGGTCAGATTACATGATTACAAGCAGATTAAAAAACATATTACTTTTAATTGTAGAATAAATTTCACATAGAATGCATTACAAAATTCGCTCAACTTACTTGTAGTATCAGTTCATTGCCCAGATAGCAATAGATATATGCATTTATCAATGCTAAGCCCAAATACGCCAGGAAACTTAAAATCGTGAAATCTCTGAGCTGAAATGATAAGAATAACTTCACACATATTATCTCACCTATTAAACGTTGATAAGAAAAACAAACAGGAGAAAGTGTTAATACTTAGTACTAGAATTCCATTGATCCATTTGATAGAAATTTGACTTCCTCAATATTTCTGACAATGTGTCAGTATGTTTGCGTGGGGTTACTAAGTCTAAGTTACACAATACCACAAATTAAAATAAGATATTTTATCAGCAGTAATTACATCACGTGGGATTAGGTCTTAGATATTCTATCGTATACCTACATCTAAAGCGAGATGAATCCAACGTTAAATATGAATACCTATATGTATATTTCAGAAGTCTTAAATAGTCAAGTCGGTATACGTGTCAGCAAACATCTGAAGAAAAATTATAAAAGTATTTGGATCTATTTTTAATAAATTTTAGCAAATCTTGGACAGGTTTTTAGGTTATTCTAGTTTATTACGCATATTACATTCTGTATATTCTTTTTGTACTGTAATGTGCAAACAAGCAGACGAGTAACCAAATTTTACCCAACTCGTGATGTCAAATATACATTTTTATCTTGAAAGTTAAATGGTCGTATCAGTTTGTTTATAAATACATACATTCCCATATAAGTTGGCTTTATACGATACAGCACATCATTAAAATACACATACATGAATAGTATGAGTCTAAATTTATAATAAAAGAAAATACTACTAACGACTGTAACCATAACAGCATTCAAACATAGTTCCATAGTCACCGCCAAGTTTTGAACAAGAAAATATTCCTTAAATATAACCTTCATTGTTCTTGAATACCTGAAATAATAAATTCTTATTTATAACCCCAGCATTGACCTTCATAATATAATTAGATTTACCTATAGTTACCCCTTAAACACATTCTAATCTCGAATTTTAACCTTTACCTCATTAAACGAATATGCTTCTTAATAATGTCCTTAAAGTTCCTTCTTGTTTCTTTCTCAGTCTCTTTTGTATAATTTAAGTTCTTAATTGCCCCATGTAGTAAAATCAACTGATCACACAAATAAATTACAATACTGCACACTATTCCTTGCATTGCAAAAGCTCTGAACAATCCTGGCAAAATCAGTATTGCCAAAATCTGTGCAGATAGAATCAAACTCATTTGATCTTTCAAAGGATCAAAAGGCATCCATGCTTCTACAGTCATTTCTCCTTTAAATATAGCAAGTGCGCTAAAAGATCCAACAATAATCAAAGATGTTCCAGTTATTATAAAAACAGGTGCACTCATTAATTTCTTGCTTCTTTCCGTTACGACATCACCGGAACTCTCAATTTCTTTGATAAGAATTTTTAGTTTATCTATTTTGAATAGGAATATATTTGCTTTGAAAAAGAAATTATAGGCAACAAGAGTTATGTCTAAGTTAGAAAAGAAACGAGCCAAAGAATTTCTGCAGTCGTAAGTGCCAATGCCGGTTATTATGAGGAAAAAAATAGTAAAAATATAAATCAAAAATGCGTAGACATTGTACATGATACGCTCGTTTTTAGTAAAGTCATCTTCAGGCCATAAACTAACAAGAAAAAGGTATTTAATATTAAAAGCGAAGAAACCATCATTGAGGGTATAAAGACGAGCTAACGTCAGTAAAGCCATCGCGAAAGTGATTGAGCAATAGTTTTCAAGTATTATTAGGTGTATAATTTGTAAATTGCCAGAAGTAAGTCCATAGTTTAACGATGTGGACACAAATGCACTTCAGATTACTTAGATTATTTTGGTTATCTACGTAAAGAGATGATAATTGCAATCAAGACGGTCAGTTAAAGTATTAAAATATGGACAATCAAAAGGATATTTTAAAAGACACAATCTAACAATTTTGACTTATTAATATAAATTTATTTTAAAAACTTCGTTACGTTTAGTAGCATCGATGCATTTAATAACTTTGTTTTTATATACAAACCAATGAATATAAATATATAAACACTATTACATGCAAATTTAATACATATTAAAATTGAAATGACACAAGCCCAATAAATATATTGGCATATGGGGTAATACTTTTGTGTTTTCGCTGCCCTGAGCAGATCATTTCATTTCAAATACCGTACATAGAAACATAATATTATTTTCTCTTATACCAAAACAGGGAAACTTTCTGAAATATTATCTTACGCGTGTTAGAAACTATTTGAACAAAATTTCACGTACACCAACAAGTCGGTTCCTGTATAAATTTGTGTAGAACTTACATTGTGAAGACCGGGCCTTATTACAAACTTGGCAAATTGTGCAACTTTGCGCTGCAATATCTTAGATAATAACGGATATTTGATACATATTCTTTTTCTTTCACGATGTTAGTTCTTGGTACAGTTGGTGAACTTTGAATGATAAATTATAGTACATTAAAGCTATAAGTATAGAATAATAGTCTAACAAGTTGGTAAAGGTTGGTTCTTCATATTAGTTCTTAATTGATGTATTTATTATTAACGGAACACTATTACTCGAAAGGTCATAGATTTGTACAGTTATAAATATTAGATGTTTAATTTGTAATAAGTTACAAGGTGTTGTTGTGTGACTTATGTTATTTTATAGTGCCCGAGTAAAATATAGATGTGTTTGAAAAAAGAGGTTGTCTAAATAAATCCATACTTGTATTATAAGTTTGAGAGTAACTTTGTACATGATTTCAATAAAAATTGGCATAGAGAAAATTTGTTCTTGAGGATATTTGATATTTACCGCGAAAAAAATATTCACGAGGACGGGGTCACAGGCAAAAGCAGTCTAGTGTATATTGTTTTAAACTTTCATGGTCAGTGACATTAAAACAGGAATCCGCGGGATTGCTACAGGAAATATCGGATACTCACAAACAAAAAGGTACTTGGTAGCAATCCCGCGGATTCCTTTTAACAGTCTAGTGTAGCCTCTTACATAGTAATAGCACTGTCCCAGCTTCTCACGAGTGCAATTTTCATCTTCCCTATTTTAATATGCAAGTATTATACACATAATCTGATCAGATCTTAAATCTGTATCTCTATTACTGAAAACCAAATTTAAATCTGTTACATAGTTTAGTTGATCTAAGGATAGAAAAAACTTCGTGTTAGCATAAAAATATCAAATGGTTAAGCTATGTATCATCATAAATATTTGAATAAATTATAATAAATAATATCACTTTAACACTGTTACTATGTTATTGACATAGTAACAGTGCACACAGTGTACAACTTGAGAAATCTTTATTTATTTCAAGTAAAATAAGCTGTACCAATTCTGACACACATAATATTGTAAGAACTTTAAGAAGGTTGACTTTAGATCTGTTAATGTAATTGCAAGTTATTAGGGTCAACGTGGGGCTCCGCTATTTACTTCTTTGGTAACATGCGACGGTAACAGGTTTGTTTCCTATTATGTGTATCTAAAAATAAACCTAAGAAAATATGAACGTAATAAACTTCTGGGCAACCCTTTTCTGCGACTGTTTACTTTGTGTTTTTGATTTTCAAACTAGTTATTCCAACTACAGCATTAACTAACATTCCAATACAAAACTGAAGCAGTGAATATGTAGATAGCTGCGGTTGCAGAAACGCGACGTCACTCTAAAAGCTTAGAGTACTATTGAACCACTTACATTGAGAACGGAGTGAGTGCTACTGTAGGTTTATACGATAGTATCAGTTCCATTGTGAGCTCGCCAGAAGCTTTAGTTTTAATATTTACTATTACAAACCTCAACCCGCACTCGGCCAGCGTGGGGACGTATGGCCTTAACCTTCTCCTGAGAGGAGCTGGAACAGTGGGGCTTTATGGGTTGTTGTTGATGATGATGTTTACAAACCTAAGGGCCACTTTCAGCAGCTCCTGATAAAGTTTCAGATGAAGTTCTCGTAGCCGATTACGGCCACGGCGGCCAGTCTCAACGGAGACCAGACAACTACGCAGGAGATATTATAGTGTACAAGTGTGTACGCAAACATAGGTGCACTCTCTGCTTCCTCATTCTCATAATCCGATGAGACGGTTAACTTATTAGATTAGAGAATGTTAACAAATTACATGTACATGTCTATTCAAGGCTTGTGAAACGAAATCTGTAGTTATCTGGCAGATAAGTTCAGAATAGTGTGTCAGGGAGGGACTTTATTATCTAGTGGCGGAAGTAGCCCTAAATGATATCTTTACAAAATAAATATTTTTATCTGTCTTAGGATTGTCAATAAAAAGAAGTATAGCTAATATTATCAAAGAAAATTTATAAAAAATATGTGGAAACGTCTTCTTGATTAAGGAAAATTTGAATAATATCAATTCATCAATCATCATTATCAACAGTCTATAACAGTCGACTGCTAGACACAAGCCTATCCTTAGAGAGGCTTAGGTTAATATTAATTTTATTTCTATCAACAATTCCAAATTTCTCTTAATCACTAACTAAGTTGGATAGGATACTGTCAAAAATGTTATTCATTACACCGAGTTCCTAATTCCTGTGACTGAATTTTTAAATTCAAATGATTTTGATATAATTTAACTTATTAAAATCTAATTCAGACCCCGAGACATGTTTTTTAATACCAACTCATCCAAAGTAACGCGATGGGAATACAACGTGATGTGGATTAAAATGCTTGAAAATTTCACACTTCGATGCATTTAGATAGCTCATTGATGTTGTGTGTTAACAGTTGCTTGACGAAGATCTTGAATATAGAAATGATAAATAAATAGTATATATTGCTACCGTTACGCCTTATAATTGTAAATATATATATACAATTATAAGGCGTTTTAGTATATATTATATTAGGTATAATTGTAAATATGATTTTATTTGTTTATTATTTTTCAAACTTCACTGGTCAAATGATCACTACAAAATTTTGCATATACGTTTTCAGGTGAACATATTATAAAAATAAACAATTGCTAGCCAACATCAATCTATTATTGTATTCTTATGAACCAATTTAGATTTATTAAAAAAATAAATCAATGTAGTACTATTTGTTCGTTACTAAATAATTTAAATAACAAATTACGATATACAGCACTTAGATGTTCACACTTCGACGAACGAAAGGTAAAGACCCTCCAGTGGCCTCCAGAGCGCGCGCGCCACGTCTTTTATAAACACACAATGTCGGTTTGTCAAGATGGCGTCATTGTAGATGTCGCTCTGAGCGCGGGCAACGCCTGCTATAGACGTATTTCCTATTACAGTATACTATTTAGTAATATGACTGTTATTGTTCGGCATTTGCATTAATGATGTCCTGAAATTGGGTATTTCGGTCACGGCGGTCAGTCTCAGTGAGACCAGCCATATACGCAGGAGCTATCATTGTTCACAAGTGTGTGTGTGTGAATGTGTGCAAACACAAGTGAACTCTTTGTTTCCTTACTCGCATAATCTGATCAGGCACAGAACGGACGACTTTACGTGCTCTCCGATGCACAGGGTTTATAGAAATCAACTTCTAAACTCCGGGCTGTTATTAAGTATTTATATAATACGAAAAACTCGAACCTAACCGCTAGACCAATAAGACAGTCTTACATTAGTAAATTATTAGTTACCTTACGTGGTAGAGTCACTTCTCATTACGAAAACACAATAAGCTCAGACCAAATTAACACAAGGTACAATTTTAGTTACGAGGCCAATTGCATTAGCTAGCTTGGAACACTCGCCAAAAGTTAGATAATAGCAGCGCCTTAGTTTATTAAGACTACTTTTGGTTCACTATATTAACAACTTTCTTATATCCTTTTTTTTACATTCATCAACAACCCACAACGTCCCACTGCTGGGCTCGGGCCTCCTCTCAGGAGAGGGTTAAGGCCATAACAGTTTTTCACCGAATCCATGAACTAACTGGATACGAATATTTGATTCTTGAAAAGAGGTGTGTCATGGTCGATAGTAGTCGTTTATCATTGAGAGACTCTCAGGAGGCTCATCTACTTTCAACAGTAAAGTTGAAGTCCGCAATGAATGGTGCAAATTATAATGATGATGACAATATCATTTTGTTTTTGTTAACTCGTGTGTAAAGGAAGTAACACCTCTTTATACTAACATAGGTATGTGAAATACAATGTATAGATAAAAAATTAGCTATTAAAAATATGATACTAAGAGTTTATTATTGTCTTCCACTTTTAAATAATTATTTTGTTCTCGGATATGTTACAAATGCATAACATGAGAGAATCGTATAAGCAAACTGTATTACAAAATAACCAAGAATCAATTGACACTCAACAAACTCCAGGCACCGTTTACAATGTAAACAGAAATTGCATACAAAATATTTTGAATATTACCTAGTAGATTAAATATTTGAACACACTGCGACAACATTGCAGGAATCACTTTGTAAATAAACAGTATATTGGTATATTTCCTATGCAGTACAAATTTTACAATAGTGTGAGTGCTTTTACTACGTAACTTTTGCTATGTAAGCTATAGATACAATTTTGCTTACTTATATGGACAAAAACAATTATTGTATTAGTACTCTAAATGGAATAAGGCCAAAAAAAATTAAGAATTCATTGTACCTTTTTAACTAAATAAATTAATGGAATTGCCAGCGACTCTTGCCGCCCTGAGTGTCGCCGCGGATAGACGGGACGGGTTTTACCTTCTTACCGCTTCAGTATCCAGCCCACAAGAGGTGACTTCCGCGTGTGCCGTAAGTCACCTAAATAGAGACTTTACTATGCCCGCGTAAGTGCGGACAGGTGCTGGGTGGGGCCCGGACGACTTAATAACAGCAGCTGTTCCTGGATCCTTACTTCAGGTGCAGAGTAGCACACCGTGTGGTTCAATTCTGACTCACAACCCCGCCGCTAACACCGGTGGGGTAATGGGCCCGTGGGGGTTTCCACACTTAAAAAAAAGGGCTTTGTATTAAATTTTCCTTCTCTTTGTAGTGCGGTTGTCCAGCGTAGTTTGCTCCCTAAGTCAGGTCTTACGACACCCACGGCATGAATAGGGATGGCGATACTCCGTATTCCTAATTCGTCACCATTTATTTTAAACTAGCTGTTATCTGCGGCTCCGCCCACGTATAGTAACTTATGTGTTATTCTGATGTATAAGCTATATTACTGTAAAGTTTCAGCCAAATCCGTTCTATAGTTTTTGCGTGAAGAAGTAACAAACATACTCACTCACAAACTTTCGCCTTTAAATATTAGTTTGATTACTTGTATTAATCATTTGAAGTGGCACATTAAAAATATTAGCCGAATTTATCTAGAAAATAATTCATATCAAAAGAATCAACAGCATGAATGATGAAGATGTGTGCAACGAACGGCTGGAACATTTGTTATCTGTGTACCCGCAATTTGTACATGTATGTGACATGAAGCATGTCGTAAATTAATTTTTAACTGCGCCCAATGACCGTTTCAGTTTTAGTTTATAGCAAAATATGTTGTAAAATTCTTGAATCACTAGCTGTTATTCGCTGCTGCATGAACGTTAAAGATATTTATTTGTCCTTTAATGACACTAAAAAGTGTTTCTAAATGACACGAGATCACTGGTGAGATAGAGGTGCCTAGGGGTTATACCTACGGCACCGTCTTTAAGTAAAGTGGTTATCGAAGTAAAGAGCACCCAATGTCTTTCCTCAAGAACCAAAGTTTCTCTATGCCAAATTTCATTGCAATCAGTGCCGCGGTTTAGCGTGAAAGCGTAGCAGACAAACGTATAGACAAGGCTACATTCAAGTTTATAATATTAGTTTAAAAGTCTGGATAGTCACAATCTTGTTATCCTACTAATATTATAAATGCGAAAGTTTGTAAGGATGGATTGATGTTTGGATGGATGTTTGTTACTCTTTCACGCAAAAACTACTGAACGGATTTGGATGAAACTTTATAGTAATATAGCTTATACATCAGAATAACACATAAGCTACTATTTGCCGCGAAAACTGACATATACGTGGGCGGAGCCGCGGGCAACAACTAGTATTATTATATTTAGACGAAACAATAGCAGAAGATCGATATGTCTTGGATAAGAGAATGGGACCTAGATTGCAGTAGCTCAAAGAGGTCAAGGACACACGATTCTAAATGACTGTTGTGTGATTGGAGAAACCATTAGGACAGGGGCATAAAAAAGGTTCTTAACTTTTATATTTCAACTAGCTGACCCGACGAACTACGTACCATCATATTTTTCTTTAAAAAAATCCCCCATTAATCTTTGATTTTCTTCTAAACAAACCTTGTACTAATAATAACAAACATATATAAAATCCAATTTGGTGCAGGCAATCGGAAGTTATGCGCGTACATACATTTCGGGGATTCATTTTTATATATATAGAAATAGATTACCAAGACTTATGTTTCATTAACATGTTGTATTAGCGCACTGTTAGGCGTAGGCTTTTCCTTAAAAAGTATATTTAATTACTGCTAATACCTTTCTAATAAGAGATATTACGGAAGAGGAAATAATGACTAATCTCTTAAGACCGGATGATGAGTAAGAAAGAAATTACATCTCTGAACGAGAGTTACTGAGGTGTAGGCTCACATATATTTACGACTAGCTGAACCCCGCGGTGCTATTCGCGGTTATTATTGTACCGCGAGTAACGCCGCGGGACAAAGTTAGTCTAAAAAAAGTAGCCTACGTTACTCCCCGGATCATCAGCTACCTGCCAGTGAAAGTCCCGTCAAAATCCGTCCAGCCGTTCCAGAGATTACAAACAGACAGACAGACAGACAGACAGACAAAAATTTTTTTAACCACACTTTTGGTATATGTATCGTGTATACATACACATGCATTGATTAAAAAGCTGTTATTTTAATATTACAAACAGACACTTCAATTTTATTTAGTTGTATAGAAGAAACACACGCTTGCCTGTACTATGCCAGGAAAAGTTGAAACGAACTCTATACCAACGCGTCAGGCCATCGTGATTTAGTATATCTAAACCTCCTTTCTAAGGAAAGCCTTATGTCCAGCAGTAGACTGTTAAAGGTTGTTGAAGTGATGACATCGTCATCTACCTAGTCTTTATTATTCCCCAGATTATTTGGGGGCGTCTACTAGTTCAACCGGTTTTACCTGAGTATCAGTTTTTCCATGGAGCGACTGGCATCGGACCTCCGCAACCCTGAGGGTGAACTGAATTCTGAAGGTTGAACTAGTTGTCAGTATATTTATGGGCACTGACTTTCCAATAACGATTGCCATACATGTTCATGACAACTGAGACCGACTACTTAATGTGCTCTTCGAGGTACAGGCGAAAAATACCGGCATCTTTCATACTCCGGGCTGCTATTAAGAATTTCTTGTAAGAAAAATCCAATAGCCGTCCGACCCGGGTATCGAACCCATGACCTCTTGATCGGCAGTCGCTTACGCTAACCACTAGACCAACGAGGCAGAGAAGTAATGTAATTTGTTTAATATTTAGATATGTAACAGTTTGAAAATGTCAGATTAACTAGGTAATTTATTTAGTAGCATGTATACCGATTGAAAAATACGTTACGCATTTAAGACTAATGGGAATCGCATAGGCGGTGTTGGGGTCACATGGAACCAGTACAGGTCAATTGTACGTTTTGGCAACCACTTTATATTGCAAAGTTCAAGGAATATTTAGAAAATTCAGAAGTGACGATAAAACAGCTAATCTAAGTTAAGTTGACCGAAAATCGTACCTAATTTTATTGAATTAATCAAAGTTAAAAAAGATCTGTCGTGATAATTTCGAAATTGAATCATCATCATATGACCTTGAATTATAATCCGGATAGTACAAAATTAGGTTTCAAGTTACTATATTGGTGTTAGTAATGTCATATTAACTAGCAAATGCCATTTGATTTCATTGGTCAGTCAGTTAATCAAATTCTGACGCGTTAGTGTTCTGGGTATCTAAATGGCGACGGCGAATATGTAAATGCCGACGCTTACAGTGAACAACGAGTGAATCCAATTTCGTCTCGTCTGATGAAGTACTCGAACAGATATTCCTACGACAAGCTAATGTAGGGAATTAGTGAATAAATGATCCAAAATTGTTTTTGATTGTTTTGTTGCTATGCCCCAGGGATGTCGTGGCATGACTTTTTTATATATACACCTACCAAAGTGACTCTACTCTGGCTGAAGAGTGGGCAAAATCCTAGAGTAGTGGTCAACTTTTTTTTTTAATGGGACTAATCCCGCCCACATTCCCACCACTGTAACTCCTGTACACCAGGATCAACAGCAGTGACCCACGAATACACCGAGTTATGACACTCGGGAAGTCCCAGAAAGAAAATTAACTGTCTTGGAACCCGCAACGAAATTAATCAGAAGAAAAACAGGAGGAGTTTGAACTGATAAGTCCACTTCCCTCTTTAGCAAAGCGGGAGACAAAATGAAGTCAAAATAGGCAGACACCTTTTTCAAACCGGGAAGCACCACGGATAAAGTATTAGGGGTCCTAAGTGAGCTATATTTGATTACTATAGTATGTATGGCTGAATCGTCTAAACGCACTGAAATTCACCGCAGTTGACACAAGATCCTCATAGTATACCGCCCCAGATGTCATTTGTAAGCTATTTAGCATTGTGTTACGTTCATTGTACCAAAGACTACACTCCCAGAGTACATGATGAGCCGACTGTTCACAGCTTATATCAGGTGTTGAGCATTGACACAATGGTGAATCGACTAATTTGGTCAACATACTTATTGAAAGTTCAGGCCATGCAACAGAGCAACATGGTGACCCACACTATGGCGTCCTATTGAGAAGCTTAAATGAGTGTGGCTCTACTAACTTGTCGACAGTCTGAGTGCCGTATAACAAGACTAAATGCTACTCAGTTTCGTGAAGCGACGCCGCGGCGTGATAATGTTGTCATATTCTCTTGTACTTACCGTATCGTAACTGTAACTAAAAAAATCGTTGTATTCATTATTATATTATAATATTAATTATATATATGGCTTAGTCATTTATTCATTCTTTTACTTTCCCTTTTGTGGCTTGTTTCAATATTTTAATATATTTACTATACTCATAAAATGTAATTCAACATTAAAAAGTTGCAAGATTTCAATCGTCAAAATTTCATTTACATAAAGTTCCAAGAATGTGATTATTTCATTTGCAGTTTAATCGACTTCATTTTAAAAGATGCCCAGTAAATAGGTACGAATTAAGAATGACAGAATCTTATTATAGAAAACCTCTGACTGATGTATTTAAAGCGTTGTTTAAAATTTTGAAACAAAATTAATAGTTTTATATTACACAGTGAAGAAGATTGACTGGATGAATTTATTATGATAGGTGTAGTAATTTGTTAAGAAAAGTGAAGTTCAAATTAAAAGATTACTTCGTAGACAAAGTAGATATTTATAAACAACTTCTTTTGGTTGTGTTATCTCACGGGTCAATAACCGCACCACCGTTTCTGCAAAGGGACTTAAAGAGAGTTTTTAAGTAACGAAATGTATACATGTATGCGAAAAGCAATGGTTAAACATTGTGTTAAAGTTTAAAATATAAGTTATTTCCTGTGGACATTACATAAATAAATAATGTTTATTTTTGTTAGTAATTCCCTGCAACCGGGAACACTTTAGGCCACGACGTGCAACGGTCGATCATTGTTTTCATGTAAAGACAACCGTATGATGTCATCAGTGAGTACGCTCACTGATGACATCATAAGGTTGTCTTGTGAGCAAATCGCTTAACAGGCAAAAAACTGCCGATCGGCGAAATTGTATTACGGTGCACTTTTGCTCGCTGGCATTCAACACACTCTTGACACCATTTATTTTTATTGTTCATGTTAGTCCAAATAAAACGTTCTGTTATAATTTTGCTTGAAACTCCGGGTTTTCCAGCACTTCCAGCTCCAGGCAGCAACATCCTGACGATAGTCCTATTCCACATTACTGCTATACAAGTTCACTATATTTTCTCCTTCAAAAGGCGCGAATAGTTGCCTCTTTTTTGTTCAAATTGTTGGGGTCACCACCAATTATAGCAAACTTTGGGTAATGATGCCAACAGCGTTAGCAGCGAGGTAAGTAGTATTTATTACGTAGTGGGTCCAGCCTCTTAACACTTTACTATTACATGGTGACGTGTGGTATGTATTCCACTTACTGCGACATTTTATATCCAAAATTCTATCGGTCTATAACATATAATCACGTCTTATTCTCAACGAGATAATTCGTGTCTTAATACTACGTGCTCGATAACATCTCACACTGTAATCTGCTGACCTAGCTGGTTGGTCTTATCGTATTATAGACTGCCTCGTTGGTCTCGCGGTTGGCGTGAGCGACTGCTGATCATGAGGTCTCGGGTTCGATTTCCGGGTCGGACCAAATGTTTGTATGATCTACAAATATTTGTTTCGAAGTTTGGGTGTGTTCTATCTATAATATGTATGTATTTACAAAAAAAAGTATATATGTATTTGTATCAGTTGTCTAGTACCCCATAACACAAGCTCTGCTTATCTTGGGACTAGATGGCGTTGTGTGTTTAGATGTCCGAAATATTTATTATTTTATTATTATTATTATATAAATTCTATTGATTTAACAATATATGACGTAGGACTATAATTCTTTAACAGGCTATTTTTGTACGTAGGACTTTACAGCTAGATGGTGCCGGCATTGTGTAAGATTCACTCTGGTAAGAAATGATTGATTTAAAGGTAGTACAGTTTAGGGGTCTGGGTTGGCCTTTTAAAGAAAAGACCATAGTTTTGAGTCAGCCTGTATTGTACATTCAACGGCATATAGGCATCGTGTTACGTATGATGTTCATCTGTTCAATCATAGCTCCTTAACTACTCATTAAAATTGAACAAATGAGGTGTCATTAGAAGTGTTTTCAAACTTAAATATGTGTATATCTGTATACTGATAATTGTGGACTATAAGTATCGCATTGTGTTTCTTCAGTAATGTTGTTTAATCCAGTATCCTGAAAATCTTCTTTCATACTTTTTCAGCGTCGTTTTTTGTCGTAGTTGGGTTTCATTACCATGAAAACCGACATATATGAAGCCGCTGATAAGAACTTGTATACTATAAACAGACCTACAGTCTCCTTTAGTAATTTTGAGTGTTATTGTTCATGTGAGTTACGTGTGACCAACTTTTAGACCGTAAACTACTGAAGTTTTGTAGCTTTGTTTGCCCCACTTTCGGACGACCTCCAAAAGGACTACCGGGACTATGGTCATCATAATAACTTTATATTATGTCAACACTATAACCGTAATTTGCAAGTATAACTGTTCTAGTTAAAATTTAAGTGTAAGTGGCAAAACTATTGAGATGGTTATCTACCATCCCAGTGAAACCTTCGTGATTTATTAAGGTAATACTGCTTCCAAATTGTGTCCGAAGAGTGAAGAATATACATTTTTTATGCCTGCCAAAATATGTATGTTCATATACCAAAATAACATTTTTTACAATTTTTGTCTGTTTGTTCCTGCTAATCTTTAGAACGGCTGCACTGATTTTGACGAGACTTTCAGTAGGTACCTGATGATATATGAAGTAACTTAGGCTACTATTTTTAGACTAGCTTCACCCTGCGGTGTAACTGCCTCGGTGGCGCAGTGGTAGCTTACGCGACTGCTGTTCTTGAGGTCTTGGGTTCGATTCCCGGGTCGGATCAAATGTTTGTATGATCTGCAAATATTTGTTTCGGAGTTTGGGTGTTTTCTATGTATAATATGTATGTATGTACCAAAAAAAAGTATATAAGTATTTATATCAGTTGTCTAGTACCCATAATATAAGTTGTGCTTAGTTTGGGACTAGGTGACGTTGTGTGTAAGATGTTCAAAATATTTATTATTTATTTATTTACTGAAGTACCGCGGGGTTTAGCTAGTACACTCAGAACAAGTGTTTGTGCCACTACGTGAGAATCAGGCCTACGATGTTTGACTTTGTATTTAAGATCTTGACTAAAACAGTAGAAAAAGTTATAATAATTAATTTTTTTTTTAATTTAACAATAATGAAAAAAAATCCAAGTGTTCGACATTTATTGAGGGTAGAAGCTCGACGCGTCAGTTGGTTGAGACTCAGTATTAGCTGACAGTAGCAGTTCGTCGATCAGCGAGTCGAGTTTTACGCTTGAAACTCGCGTCTAGGGTTAAGGGTCTTAGGTCTTAACCGAGTCCTTCGCGTCTCTTGTAATCTTGAAGTATTCGTATCGTGATAATTGCATGTCCTGTTCTCGCTTAGTGTTGCTGTAAGCTTCCAGAGTAAACCTGCTTATTTGTGAAGAATCAAATCAAGAATGCTGTTTCGGTTAAGTACATACCTCACCGCTATGACTTTTTTGAAATGTGAACATTTTTGAAGAGCATTTACAGTTTACGGTTCAATAAAAGTCAATCGAAAAAAAACTCGCGTACATATTTGTTTTAAATGACACTGTTAAAGGATAAGCCTTTGAATTAAACATACCAAGTCGTAAAAGGCTAATGTTTAAACGTAAATATTTTTACGAGCAATTAAGCGACTTTGTTGATCATGAATATTTAACGAAGGCACTCTTTGAAGGTACCTTAAATAATTTGTGAAATAACTCATACAGAACTTTGACTCTATAAATTTATGCGAAATATTTTTTTGAAAGCTAGTAAGTTTGTTTTTGTGTTATGCATTCTCACCTCTCTATACCAAAATCTCCGTTTGAGTTTTGAACTTCCCCTCGTAAATTATAAACCTCTGGAATTAAATAAATAATAATAATAAATATGCGCAACGCTATCTAGTCCTAACCTAAACAGAACTTGTATTATGGGTATTGACCACTGAATAAATATACTTTTTTATTGTAAATACTCGTACATACAGAGTATATAGAATACATGGAAACTCCGAATTAAATATTTGCAGATCATAAACCGTTTCGTCATCCGACCCGGAAATCGATCCCGACACCTCAAGCACAGCAGTTGCTTACGCTATCACTGCTCCACCGAGGCAGTTAATAAATAAATAACTAAATATTTCAGACATTTATCACACAACGCCACCTAGTCCCAAGCTAAGCAGAGCTTGTGTTATGGGTACTAGACAACTGATACAAATACATATACATATTATACATAGAAAACACCCAAACTCCGAAACAAATATTTGTAGATCATACAAACATTACAATGAAGTAAAAGAATAGGCCACCCCGACCGAAGTGATACCACGGCCTCACAGAAAACATACATTAAACAATACTATCGTTGCTTTTCACTTTAGTGAATTTCCCTGATCCCAGACTCACATTTTGAGATGAGATAGCAACTAAAGAAGTAATACTACCTAAAAGACATGAAATTGTAACAAACATACAAACTCAAATTCGTATCTATAACTATAGTAACAGTAAGTGAACTGAGGCAACTCTATGGCCGCGAAAAATCGATATTGCAAAAAGATCACATCGCATCTTTCACAAACTTTTGACAACGAGAGCCGTGGAACTAGAACCTTGGGAATTATAGCACATATGTGATAAGTTCCACCAACAATGTTGCAGCGCTGTAAAACTTCAAAATACTTTCTTCGCACTTACTATTTCAGACGAGAGTTTACCAAGAGAAATTTATTGGCAGTGAAGAGTCCTGTACAATGTTTTAACAACTTTCAAGCTGATAGTGTTGAACAGATAGGTGAACGTTTTTGATTAATTTATTTTTAATTGATAGATGTTCTAAATAATAAGTTGAAAATCGTACTTTTTAGAGTTCCGTAGCCAAATGGCCAAAAACGGAAGCTTATAGATTCGACATGTCTGTCTGTCCGTTCGTATGTCACAGCCACTTTTTTCCGAAACTATAAGAACCACAGATCATAGAAACAAGTACAACTTATTTTTAGGATCTGGGATAAGAACTATGATACTTGACACTTGGTAAGTAGATGTATTCTGTGAACCGCATTAAGATTTTCACACCAAAATAAAAAAAAAAAAAACATCAATTTTGGGGGCTCCCCATACTTAGAACTGAAACTCGTATCGTATGGTAACCGTATGGGTTTGATGAAAAAACCGTGTGGGGTATTATGGATTGGTATTCCAAAATGGGGTATTTTATATTCAAATATTAATAGTTGTTTTCTTATAATAGTCAAGAGAGAGTTTTGTGTTGTCTGTAGTAGGTGATTGATGTGGAAGTTTCGATGGATGAGATGACGTAGGAAAAGAATGGAGGTGGTTTCTTTTACGATTGGGTGCTGGCTGAGAAAGGTGGTGATTGAAGAAAAATAAAGGAAGCGAGGAGGTTTTGCCCAGGGAGTTATGACACCTGCCTAAGAGAGAGTTTCCTGTGAAACATCTGATGCGAACATCACAAAAATTCCTTGCCAGGCACGCGGAAGGTGTTGCCGTCATTTGAAGTAAGAGGTTTCTTTTATCGAGCTGCGTCTGAGCGTCTTGCCTGATTTTGCTCCAGGTCCTGCCAATGGCCTTCGCTTCATCGATGATAGTTCGCTGTTTGGATAGTTGCACTTGCGTTTTTCTTGGGGATTCCAGTCTAGGGCTTGCCTCGGGATGTGGTTGGAATCTCTTCGGAGGCTGTGGCCTAACCAGCCCCATTTGCGTCGTTTGATCTCTTGATCGATCGGGACTTCATCGCAACGATCCTACAAGTGAGCATTGGATATTCTTTCGGGCCAGAATATACCGAGTATATGGCGAAGGCATCGGTTTAGCTGAAGTTGATTCGAGATAGCCTTTGTGACCTTCCACGTCTCGCACCTGTATAGCAATACGGTCTTCACGTTGGACCGGAATATTTTTAGTTTG
Source organism: Spilosoma lubricipeda (assembly GCA_905220595.1). Taxonomy (NCBI): domain Eukaryota; kingdom Metazoa; phylum Arthropoda; class Insecta; order Lepidoptera; family Erebidae; genus Spilosoma; species Spilosoma lubricipeda. The sequence continues at coordinate 4,201,891 of HG992296.1, forward strand.
CCTCTCCGTGTCAGTTACCGTGATTCCCAAACGGGTCACAAGATATTGCTGTCTGAGATCTTCTAGTACAGATGTATCAGTTGCAACAGTGAGTTTAAGGCGAAGCTGTCATCGTTGTTCAATGAGGTCAATAGTTACTTGTGATATCCACTCTTCTCTAGTATGTATTTTATGCCCTAGAACAATGGAGCTGGTTTCTGTATAGACCATTTTGAAGCGATTCCACTCCTCGTCGACAGTTGTGGTGTGCGCATCGAGAACGGCGAATCCGTTCCTAAGCTCCAGTCTAAAAAGTGTCTTCGATGTCTGGCTTTTTCAGCTTGTGTTCATTGTTTAGATTTTTTAATTTAATGTCCAAACATTGATATGCATATGATGCCTATAATTCCAATATTATAGGCATCATAAGGAATGCATCATAATTTGAATACACTTCAAACTGCGAAGACTCAAATAAAATTATTAGAAAAAAACATACCTGAAAATTCAACATTATTTGAACGGAGCTTAAAGTTTTAGTTTAACAGTTATAACGAGAGATCAACATTCAAGTTTTATTTCTCAGAACCGTCAGATTTCTTAAGTTTCTTATTTATTTATAGAGTCAATAGAAGCCAACAATGATCTAAATGGAGCAAATAGAGGCGAGTTTATAGAATATTTGAAAAGACAATTATTGTAAAACCAATAAAAAAATAATAAGTTAGACTTATTGCTAACGCATTAAAAACAAAAATGTTTCAAAAACTAAATCCGAACTACGTAATAACTTATGTTGACTATGTGACTTGAGAGATTATTACAAATATATTGACACTTCATTCATTTATATCGGTTCAGTAATTTAGCCGCTACAGTGGAAACAGATATGGACTGCTAAAAAATATACCCTTCCTTTTGGTTTCATCGCAATCGATTCGATTATTGGATGGATTCATTTTTCGTCGTCTAAAGTCTGTGCGTATGTGCTGCAGCTCCTGATCTCACCTGCAATATACACAGAAAAGATCATAATACAAAACATTTATTTGACTCATCATTATTGAGCGGTAGCCCTTCGCCTGCCCTCACGGAAATGAATTTGTATATGTTAAAGGTTCCAAATTGAAATTCATGATAATTAAACGCGTATAAATGGTTTCAAAGCGGTGATCTTGTTATGAGAATCTCTCGGCCCGAAATTAAAAGAAAAAACATGTTCATCTTATATTTATATTTATGAAACGGATAGGATATTTATATATTTATAGGTGATTAAATCAAATGACTAGACAAATTCTGATAAACTTAGCGTGGTAGTTGAAACCCTGGATTAATATACAGGCTGCTTTTTATCTCGTAAAATGTTCTATTTTCTTGGAATTAGCAAGCAATTTAAATACATGTTTTAATGTATCTAATAAACGGCAGAAATGCAAGTAAGAAATAATATATGGGTGTAATGTTTAGGTAGAAGTTAGGTGTGTCTACCTCATTAAACAACATTAATTACGTCGAAACGGAAGATTTACTGAGATGACGTCCTTGTAAAGATCTTACGTAATTTGAACTAACGACAGCTCGTGTCTTACTCTAGTTGACGGTACTAAACTAAAATTTCACTAAAATTGTCTTACTTATATTATGCGTTTTTCAAAATTATATTCTGTTATTAAATCGATTATAGTTAAGTGTTAATTATCATTGTATGTGTATGTATGTATTGGAAGTGATTTGTAACGAATAATATCATACGTAATCGCTAACATCATAAAAAAAATATAATACAATGTTTAAAGACTTTCATATTAAGATTTTAGTCACTAAATTAGGCCATCTGCATGTAGACGACACGACATCTTACTATGTGTGATTACTGGTAGTCATTCTTAGCCGTTGTAATGTTCAACAGAAGAATTTCAAACGAAAAATTATGGTCCAAGTTGAATAACTTGACTAATTGCGGTTGTGCCAAACTAAATATCTATATATATATATTAATAAATATAGCTCTTTATTTACACACCGTAATAGATAGATAGATAAAAAACTCTTTATTTGTACGCTGTTATAGTACATAGTTACAAGAGTACATGAAATGTGAGATGTAATATTACAGAGTTACAAGAGAGTACATAAAATGTGAGATGTGTGATGGAGAAAGGGTGATCTTATTGCCAAAAATATTCTCTTTATGCAACCTTAGAGAGTTACGAACTTGAAAGTTATGTGAAACAACTTTTTATCGAGCTGAACCATTTAACTCAACAGTATTTGAATATAGTATTCATATACTCTTGAGTTAAATGGTTCAGTTAGTTGAAGATGCGGTTTACAGCCTTTTTTAATTGTTCTATTAAAGCTTTAAGATAGTTTTAAACAAGAAATTTGCCACATACTGCTCAATGTCATTGAAATAAGGTTTTATTTCATACATTACACCTAAAGAAGAACCTTAAGTGTATATAATGTGTGTCCTTGACACACACTTAGATGTATAATTATACACTAATATTAATATTTTATGTACAGAGTTAGCCACATATTAATGATCTATAAGCCACTTAACTCTGATCGATCCTTGTACTACAAGTGGGTACTAAAACAGTCAGACACAAAAGTTAACGAACGTATCTGGTGTGGGATGTGGCCCCGCCAAGTCCAGTACATAGAAAAAGAAGCCAGCTGTATTCTTATTCTTTTAAAGTCACTTATGATGTTTCTTCTGCGCTTTTATTTTGTCGGTAAAACTTGAAAATTATTTTTTTATAATGACCAGTAAGAAGTAAACAAAAAGGTTTGATTGAAGTAATATTCAATTAAATCCAGTAGTCATTAAACTGTTTACCAAAGGTACCTTGATTTCAGCACGAACTGGCTGCTCGACCAGGACGTAACTACCCTCTAACAGAACACTAACCTAAAGTGACATTCGTGTTGTCATGTTTCGTTGGTGAGTGCGAGACAGGAGGCCTAATGATGCAAAAGTATCTAAATAGGTCGCCATGGTGTGGGTCACCACGCTGCATTGTTGCATTGTTTGCATTAGTAATGGAATTGGTGCCTATTAGGCTCAGTAGAATAACATTGACATTTTGACACTAACTCATTCGCCATGTTCACAGAATGAAATCGTTTAGACATTTTTTCATCATTTATTCTACCATGATTGGCGGTCAGTAACTAGAAGACAATATAAGAAAATGAAGGTAAAGATGATAATTTTTTTGGAAAACATACTCCAAGAGATAAAATATAATCTAGACACGCGGTAGCGTGACAAACGAAGTTCAAGCTAGTAGAACTGGCTAGCAGCACCGTATGTAATATTACACAAACCATTCGAAGTTACTTTTGACACCGTCTAAAATCAAAAAACCATTTCACATAGACATGTTAAATTTGGCTCACATATTAAATTTTGAAAGATGCATATGTACTCTTAATTTAAAAAAAATCACATTAAACGGATATTTAGATATTAACGTCCAAAAATTGACATTTTTATCACTGACTCATCTATAGATCAAAATGCTAACCCTGTTTCAGATGACCTAGAAAGCGCTCTTCTCGACTTAGGCTCCTCTGTATTTAGTCAAAAGCTCACGTTGGACTCTCCAGAATTAAAACCCAGCAAGTAACACATGTTATCAATTTAGATCCAAGGCAAATCAAGGCACAAGAGAGCTCTATTCTAGAATACAACTGCCTGTTCACGTTATAAAACCCGACTTGGCCAAATTATGTTTATTGTAAAAGTGTAATAAAAGTAATAAAGAGAAAACGCGTAAGAAAACCGAATACTGAATGGTTAATTCATTCCAACATTTCAAAGATACAAGAAAATATAGAAAATAATACAAAAAGACAATTAGACCACAAAATGGATGCGATCTAACTGTAACCTAATTAGTTAATAAAACATGTCACTGACTATAATATTACGAGATATCTAAACTTATACATAAATGGAATATCTTTGCAATCATGTATAAAAATATCTCGCAGTCCTAAATAGAAAATTTGTTGCGAAATAAAACCGCATGTAACACACTGTTTTATTTCCCTGTAGGCTGACTACGTGGTCCCAGATCATGAGACAACAACGAAGTGCGACATGGGGTGAGGAATATCGTGTTATACGGGGAGAAGATGTCGCTTTGTGTGTTATTTTACTCTGTTCTTTTATTTTCATGTATACAGTTCGATGTTCAATCAGTTAATGATGAAAATAGGATTGACTCGAATAAAAACACATCAATTTTCGTTTTGATGAACCTTGTTTTAACATTTTGTAGCTATATAACTAATCGCTGAAAATGATGTAGAAACATCTTAATAGACTGCTATTGTGTGGGTTATGATGCGTTATTGTTGCATTGTCTGCATTTGCAATATGTGGTGACCACAATTCTTGGGACCTGCTCATGGGTTCCATCAGGCAGAGTGGAGTCATTTTAACTGGCTCATATATCTAGTATATATGGCTCATATATCTAGATATTTATAAAACGAGAAAATGGACAACCGTGGAAAGTCGTTCAAATCATGAAATGTCGAGATATCAGTTTGCGGGTATATGCGCTATTGATCACACGCATCCCACGTACACACCGGCTCAACGTCTAAGTTTCTCAAACTTTGGCATTTAACGTTTGCTAATAAAAAAAAAAAAATTCAATGATGGTGCAATGTGGTAGGTGTGGTGATGCAGTACCCGATTGTAGTGCTATCTTGTGCAGTGGCTGTAAAAAACATTTTGATTATGCATGTTCGGGTGTCACGGAAAGCGGTTATCGCCGACTGGGTGCAGAGCGTCAGGCCACCTGGAGATGTCCGGGTTGTAAATCACCTAAACCCGTCTCTATTGACCAGGTCATGCAGGAGTTAAACAACATCAAGGTTACTCTTGCGCCTATGATGGATCTCTTGAATGGTGTTAAGGACATCAAGACTGAAATTTCTGAGATGAAGTCAACCTTGGGTTCTTACTCTGAACGTCTGGAATCTGTGTGCCAAAGACTAATTGTAGTCGAAAAAGCCCAAGACAACATTTTGCAACTAAAAGATCGAGTCTGCAAATTAGAAGAAGATCTAAATGAAAAAAACCAGTGGACACGTCTTAACAATGTCGAAATCAAAGGTGTTCCTATGAAAGATCGTGAAAACCTGTTCAACATCATAGCCAGGATTGGAACAAAGATAACATACCCCGTTGAAAAGCGAGACATAAATTTTGCAGCCAGGGTTCCCTCGCGGGACCAAAAAATTAAACCAATAATTGTATCTTTTATTAATCGCTATACGAAAGAAAACTTTATCGCCGCCGCTCGTTCTTGTAAAGTTTTGTGCTCGACTGACATTGACCTGGGTGACAAAGGTCGAATCTACATCAATGATCACTTGACGGTACAAAACAAAATACTACTTACTAAAACAAAAAACCTCGCGAAGGAAAAAGAATTTCAATTTGTGTGGGTAAAAAATTGCAAAATATTTGTTCGAAAGAACGTCCAGTCGAAGATTATTGTGATAAAAAACGAACAAGATCTAAACAAAATAATTTAGTATCGGTTTTTGCAATTATAATAGTGATATTATTTGTCATAAGCTATTTTGTTTTCAATTTTAAACTTAACATTTCGAGAACCACTGTCATCTCATTGGTAGTAGCAAAACATTGGAATTTTATTACATGCTGTGAACTTGTCTTTTGTACTCGCTGGTTCTACATTGTTTACAATGTTTTTATTTTAATACCCACTTTTATGAAATTAACAATGTTACTTTTTCTCATTTGCTTACTACAAACTAGGACTTGTGTTGTGATAATTGCAACCCTAATTTTCTATTTCTTATACGAGATACTCATATGTATATTGCCTGCATTAGCATTTTTGTTTATGGGTACATTCTGTAGAATAATTCATAACATTATCTTTTGCACTCACTGGTTCAACATTTATTACAACATTTTTATTTCGATACCAACTTTTATAATATTATCAATAATACTTATTCTCGTTTGTTTACTACGAATTAGGACTGGTGTTATGATACTTGCGACCGTAATTTTGAAAGAAAGAAAGAAAGAAGTAACTTTCTGTTTCTTGTGTGAAATACTCATATACATATTAATTGTGTTGGCATTGTCGTTTAAGGATACATTTTGTGGAATGATTCATAATAACATGGTATGTAATGTACATTTCTTAAGTGTGGCTGTTACTATAGTGAATGTGTCCTATCTATTGGTTTATTTTGTTGATAATAATTGCTTTAAAAATGATTAATATTTATTATCAAAACTGCAGAGGACTTCGATCTAAGACCGATGTCTTCTTTCGTAATCTGTGTACGAGCAATTATGATATAATCTCGTTAACTGAGACGTGGTTGTTGAGTAGTATTACTGACGGTGAACTATTCGACGAAAGGTACTTAGTATATCGCCGGGATAGGGACTACAATTTGACACAGCAGTCTAAGGGTGGCGGGGTTCTGATTGCGGTGCGTCGAGATTATAGAAGTACCTACAGAATTGATTGGAGTTCCTCGGCTGAGGATATATGGGTAACTTTAACTTTACGTAATCCTCATAATAAAAAGTTAATTAAACTTCACATCTGCACCTTATATCTATGTAGTCAAAACAAAGGTAACACGTTCAGTATTCAATTGGATAATTTTTTACATAATTTAACTAATATTATTGATCAATTCAAAGAAGATGAATTTTTGGTAATGGGTGATTTTAATATGAGTAACATTCAATGGACCTCAACAGATTTGGGCCTTCAACCTTCTAATGCTAATAATTTACTCGCGAATAACTTAATCAACGCATTATACGACTGCAATCTTAAGCAATATAATAATTGTAAAAATAGTGCTGGTGGTATATTAGATCTAATTTTATGTAACAGTGATTTGTCTGTCTTAACATGCCCAGATCCCCTGGTCCCAGAGGATTCCTATCACAGATCTCTCATTATTAAGTCATCGTTGACGGAAATGGACGCCCTAATTATTCCTAAGCGAATTGTTCATATGTATAATCGTGCCGACTATGATGAAATCTGTAAGCTTTTTTCGGAAACCGATTGGTCAATTTTGGCAAACGCTGGGTCGGTCGAAGAAGCTGTACAGTTGTTCTATGACATAGTTTACAAAATTAGGGATAACTTTGTGCCAACACGTATGACACTTTCTCATAGATATCCCCCATGGTATAAACCTTCGTTGATTAAAATGATTAAAGAAAAATTTAAAGTCTTTAAAAAATTTAAAACTTATGGTAATCTATCTGATGACTATTCTTTTCGACTACTTCGAGACAGGGTCAAAAAAGCTGAGCACAGGTGTTATAATGAATACATAATATCTGTTGAAAACTCCATCTTAAAAAATCCTAAACACTTCTGGTCGTACATAAAAAGTGTACGTCGGTGTAGCTCCTATTCATCAACCATGAACTATCTGTCTGCCACTAGCAGCTCGACTGAGGGTATCTGCCAGCTATTTAGTTCCTATTTTAGTTCCGTGTTTCTGGTTAGTGACAGATTAAATTGCTACAATGAACTTAAGGAATCAAACACTAGATGTGACGTATCAACTGTTAAAGTGAGCGCTCAGCGTATAAACGAATTAATGAAGTCCCTAGATCTTAACAAGTCAGCTGGGCCTGATACTCTTCCCGCGTTATTTTTAGTAAAATGTAGTAAGGAGCTGTCAGTGCCAGTTTCCATAATTTTTCAGCGGTCTATGAACGAAGGAGTAATGCCTAAGATATGGAAAGCTGCTTTCATTACCCCAATACATAAAAAAGGCTCAAAAAATGAGGTTGTGAACTACAGGCCCATCTCTAAACTCTGTCATCTGGCAAAAATTTTTGAGCGTTTAGTTTTTGATCAGACTTATGAATGTTTAAAAAGTGAACTTATTCTCGAGCAACATGGTTTTATCAAGGGTAGATCAACCACCACCAACTTGGTTATGTTTAACGAGTATTTAACTAGTAATATGGATAACAATAATCAAATAGATGCAATTTATACTGATTATACTAAGGCATTTGATAAGATAGATCACAGAATTTTGTTGCGCAAAATGGCAGGTTTAGGCATAAGAGGAAATCTTATTAAATGGTTTACATCGTATCTCACTGATAGAACACAGGCAGTTGTTTTGGATGGCTGTACTTCCAACTGGGTAGATATCCCGTCGGGCGTTCCGCAAGGATCATTGTTAGGGCCACTCCTCTTTGTCTTATTTATTAACGACATTGCATCTTGTTTTTTAAATTCAAAATTTTTATTGTTTGCCGATGACATGAAAATTTTCCGCATTGTTAATAATGTTCCCGATGCGTTACTTCTCCAGGAAGACTTGAATAGATTAGACATCTATTGTGAACGTAACAAACTGGACTTAAATGTATCCAAATGTCTTTCCATCACCTTTACTCGTAAACGTAACATTTTCACTTTTGCCTATAAATTGAAGAATTTTGAACTTCAGTCAACTGGTGTAATCAGGGATCTGGGAGTTTTGCATGATGGTAAATTACTGTTTGACAAGCACATTGAACATATTATTGACAAAGCGTACAAAGCACTTGGTCTCATAATTCGCGTCTCCAGACCTTTTAGGCATATGAAAACAATAAAAATACTTTACTGTGCCTATGTACGCAGCCACCTTGAGTTTTGTAGTCAAATTTGGAACCCCTATTATAATGTCTACAGTAACAACATAGAAAGAATTCAGAAACGGTTTACTCGATATTTGGGCTTTAAATTCAAATTGCCTCGTCTTGATTACGAACAGCGATGCATTCAACTTCATCTTCTACCTCTTTTTTGCCGTAGGAAAATATCTGATATCTGCCTTCTTTTAAATATAGCGCAGAGCAAGTTAGATTGTTCTGATTTACTTAGCAAAATTAAATTTAATGTGCCCACTAGAAATTTACGTTCCAAAAACCTACTCCACGTACCACATTGCCACAGTAACTATCGGTATAATAGCTTCCTACCGCGAGTTTCCAGGTTGTTTAACGAGCTAAACCATTTGGAACACATTGATCTATTCTATAATAGCAAGTATAATATCAAAAGTCTTATGTCTCATGAACCAGAAATTTTATTTTAGTTATATATATTATGTTATGTTTTAGAGTTAATTACATTCTGATTGTATTTTACAGCACTGTCTTCTTTCTATATGCGGAAGCTTTTAATTGGCATATAGAGAAGCAATATTTTAAGTATATTGTAAATTTAGCTGTAAGCTCCCCGAATAAAATAAAATAAAATAAAAAATAAAAATAAAATATCACAGGTAGAGCACAGCTCTAGTTTAACATTTGACTCCGGGGATAAATATAAGTGGTTTAACACATATTACGCTTTAAAAATTGACAAAACACTAGTTAATACTGGCTCGTTTCACTACTGGTTTTGCTGACAGCTAAAGAAGAGGTTGTTGGTTGAGATTCTCACCTAAGATATATATCTTGTATCATTAATAAATTATACATATACACATTCATAAATATACATATTTAGATAATATTATTAATTATTGAAATGATTCTGTTTGTAGTTGACAAAGTTAATAAGTTAAAGCTTATCAAAAGGGAGGCAACACACTCTACATGTTCGTATAATAGTTGATAGTAAATTAATAATAGTTATTATTTGACACTTTGATGTAAGACACGACAGCATGATGTCAAACAAAGAACAGAACTAAGCAATCATACTGAAATGTTTCCAAATATATCTATAAATTAACTTTACATAGTATAAAATGAAATCGCTTCCGCTGTCTGTTCGCTTAGATCTTTGAAACTACTTACTTTTGATGCAGTTTTCACGCAATAGATAGAGTGATTCAGGAGAAAGGTTTATATGTGTAATACATGCATATTGTATTAGAGGAAACCCGAGAATTTCAAAGGATTCCGTTTGTTTGTTTTACCGGGCCATTTCTGCACTTAGACTCCTGATTGAAGTTACCGTTGTGGGTACAAGGGCAACTCCAATGTATGTCCAAACACGTAGGCACGTGAGTAGGTTAAAAGTTTTGTGTGAAGCCGAGCTAGGTCGCTAGTAATATATAAATTACATCCTGACATATTTGTCTGAATATTAAGTCTGATAAATGACCATACATGATCGACATTCTGACTGACATGGACGCGATGGTCGACGACCAAATTCGTTCTGTCGGTTGGAGTCATGAAGAGGCAACGCCAGACCATGAGCCCGAAAAGCTATGGCGGAACGCGCATTAGCAAGCTCTGGAGACGTGGCAGGCACATCGAAATCCAGTGACTGCGTCACCTATCGATTTACTCAGGTGCTCACCGGGCATGGCTGCTTTGGTATTCACCAATCTGAATCGAATAAGACGGAATATAAAGCACAATGCCTCCACTGCAGGTCCGAACGGGACTCCGTCCAGCACGTGATGGAGGACTGTCCAGCATGGGAATCCTGATCGATCAGTTTGGACGAAACCTCTCACCGCTAACACTAATGATTTTATGTATCTCATAATTTCATATGTTGCGTGTTTATTTTGTAATATCAGTTGGGAATATCAAATTGTACCCTATATACATCGGATCAAGATTCCAATGTATTAACAACTAGCTTAATAGTTATTTTTATATCTTCCATATACAGACAGCATTGATTAATTAAATCCACAAACCCGAGAATGTCATTACAAGCAAATATTGCGGTTAATATGAAATATATTTTGCATTATGTTGTATTCAATTATACTGGGTATAATTTATTATGTGGAGAACAAAAGCTTCGTGAATGCATTTATAGAAAATTATTATTTATTATTCTGTTTGATAATAACCACACTTTTCGCGTTATAACTACGTAATAATTAATAATTCAAATCTATTAAACTGACATATTGACAGACACAATTTCTTTAATATATTTTTTTTTGTATTAAGTATTTTTAACTGCCTCGCCTGCCCCGGATCGGACTGCTGTTGAGTTTTTGTTACAAGAATTCTTAATAGCAGCCCGGAGTATAGAAGATGATTGTGTTTACCAACTATGTCTAGGAAAGCGCTTCAAGCCGTCGGTCCCGGTTGTCATGAACATCTATGACAATCGTTATCGGTATCGGTAATCGTTTGCGGCAGGGCGGTGTGTCGGAATCGAACCGACTAAAATCACACGGTGTGACACTCTCAAACTGTGGCATGAGGCGCTATACCGGTGGCCCATACCCCAACCCCCCTACCTCTATCTCCCCCTATCCCCCAAAGGCCGGCAACGCACTTGTGACGCTTCTGGTGTTGCAGGTGTCCATGGGCGGCGGTAATCGCTTACCATCAGGCGATACGGCTGCTCGTTTGCCCACCTATACCACAGAAAAAGAAAATGTAATAGTACTTTGTAATCACATTTCACACTAATATATAAAGGTAAAAGTTTGCGAGTGTGTATGTTTGTAACAAACATACACACTCACAAACTACGCAATAACTACTGGACGGATTTGAATAAAACTTTACAGTAATATAGCTTATATATCAAAATAACACATAGGTTACTCTTTGCCGCGATAACCGACATACACGCGTGCGGAGCCGCGGGCAACAGCAAGTATGTAATAAATGTAATATTTGCCGTGATCATAACTTGCGTGAGTGTATTGAGAACCTCACAAAGGCGGTGTCGCGGAACTAAGGTGTACTAAACAAGGTGATAAGGTTCTTTTTTCCAGCGCATCTGTGTCTTTTTCTTTTTTATGGAATAGGGGCAAACGAGCAGACGTATCATCTGATGGTAAGCGATTACTACCGTCCATGGACACCTGTAACATCAGAGACATCACGAGTGCGTTGCCAGCCTTTGGTGGATGGAGATAGGGGTGTGGGGAGGGGTTGGGGTATAGGCCTCCGGTGAAATACAACGCAAGCGCTATTTGACATCGGTTTTCTGTGAAGCTGTGGTATCATTCCGGCCCATTCATGCCGAAGCATGGCTTTTCCACAAAAGTGCCACAAAACTCAAATTCACTCGTATGTAGTCCACATGCCCATCTTTGTGATGGATCCGCGCAGTAATTGTTTGACACCCTCGATGCTCACTGCAATTAACAGTGGCGAGCAATTACCGCGGGTAACACTACGGAGCTCACCTAGTTATATATTTTTTTGTTTAATTAATTCCTATCATAAACAATGGTTAAATGAAACATCTTGATTTCTTTTTCTAACATATGATATATATGTATATCACTAGAATATCAATTCAGAATTTCGTATCGTTCAAGATTCTTCGGCCAGGGACAAATATTTGTTTTGTGGAAAATTGGTACTTAGCGTGGGTCGAATGTTTGTGTTTGTGATTTATGTATTTGTGAGTCACGACCATAGGGCATTTTGTTACAAAGTTAAGTACTAAAAGGGTTATTTTATTCATATTAGATTGTCTTATGTTTAAACTACTACAAAGTTTAAATGAGCAGTTTTTCATTGATTTTAACAGTTTTCACGTAAAAACAAAATCTACCGTATCATAGTACACTTAAAGCTAGATCGAACCAAATTTGCCAAAGTACGCTAATAGGATAAAAACATTGTCTGAGTGAGGTGACAAGGGACCATTCACCTCATTATTTTTCCTCCACCTTCCTTTACAGGACAACACGTGCCAGCCTTGGAAGTCACTGCTTTAGAGTGGTAGACGCTCTCGTACTCAACCGCTTCGATTCTTCTTCCTGTGCTGAGAAGACAAAACTTGGAACTCACTACCCGCTACCCGCACTAGGCCGGCATAGTATAGATCACCATGCTGCATTGTCTTTATTCGCATTGAGGCTAGTGATCACCACTCCTGGATTCTGCTCATGCTTTCCATCAGACAGAGCAAAGTCATTTTGTCAGCTAAAATATAAATAAAAGGAACCCGTTCCTCTCCTTGGAGAAAGTGCACATTAAGATTTAGGTTAAATATCTATGGGTAGCGAGAGTCAACATCAGGTCAAATAGTCAAATGGAATCAAAATGGTCTATTCCTTAGCCTTGCACAAATTTAATAGTAATTGAGAGATGAGAACAAATCGTCAGCCTGATACAAGAGACATTCCATTCGTAATTTACTAATCCAGACTAACATTATAAATTCGAAGGGAACTCTGTCCGTCTTTCCGTATGTTACGCATTCTCGACTTTATCGCTGTACCGATTTCAATGAAATTTGGCATGGATATAGTTTGATACTTGAGAAAGGACATAGGGTACTCTTTATTGTAATAACTAACATTCACACTGGCAAAAGCTAATATATTATAATGACTAGAGCTATGTTTATAAAAGAAGTTGATAATATATTTTTTTATTAAATTTAATGATAAATAATACAATTTAGCTCGGTCATCATTTGAATGTTAAAACCAAACCACGCATCGATCGCAAAAACAAAATAAATAAACGAAACACATAAAGCTGGAATTCCAGCTTAACCCAATAGCTTGGCGACTACTCACAAAAATGTTACTAAAGTTCAATGGATGCAAATAGCGGTTTATTCTGCAGAATACTCTATGCTATGAATATGAATACTGCAATTTTGAGTTTAAGCCTACGAGGAACTAAGAAACCGTTTATTACACAAAGCAACTCTTTTCAAAAGCTCTGATTAATGAAAAAAAGTTGATAAAAATCGCTTCTGCATGTCTACGACACAGTATATTCTTTTGAAAGTCTAGACTGGTTGGCTGATTACTGCGATAACAGAATAATAGAGAAATAGAAAATAGGTTTTGAATATTCTACAATATTTCCTTTTAAAGTAAAGCTTGACCACAATTTCGTTGACCTCGTACAAAGTAGGTAAGACCAATAAACTTTTGTTGCTCCAAAAACATTTATTATTAAAGAAACCCATCTAATTTAGCATCCATTGATTATATGAATCGTCAGAGCCTAGTGAGAAATATTGTAATAGATAAAGCGCTATGGACACAGCGCACGCAATATTATGGATGAGAATGAAATAAAGATAGAAATCATTTTATTTCATTTCGCTTATCCCCAGCATATAAACTAAGTAATAGCTACCGAAATTATTTATACGTCTTACCCAGAGAGTGTATATTTAGGGTCTAGTTTTATTACAAAAGTGCGTGGTTATATTTTGGGGTTATAATAATATGATTATTTCTACCACAAAAAAAATGTATTGTACAATAAAATATGAACATTAGTACATATACAATTTTTTTAGGTAAGGGTGAATTGGAGCCTAAACAAGATCAAGATCTGTATCAGGAGTCCAGGATTCACACCGTCGTAGTCGATTGATTGATTGTTTATCGTCATGCGTTTATATGTGTGCAACGTGTGTGTGTATGCGTGTGTGTTCCTGTGTTTAGTGTACAATAAATGATACGTCTCGCAAAAAACTATTATGCTGACAGTTTTAGAACTGTAGGGATACACCATACACCTGCCTGTGATGTACTTAGGTCGTATTTACTTTGGCTAACGCGTGGCTGCACCCACGGTTTTTAGTTTAATGTTAGAATGTAATAACCACTAACCAGTCGCTAAGAAACCATCGTCATGTCCAGTTGTTACATTTAATTTGATATCACTGCTACCTTAGACAAATACGCAAGTAGTCAACCGTATATATTGACAACCGTACAGAACTATTTATATTTTCATAGAGATATCTATTTCGTAAATGACAAATTGAATTAGAGAATTGTATGAAAAAATCAATATTTTGTTCTTATTCGTGGTATTAGTTTAATATCCATACTGTTAAGAAGCGCTTTGATCTCAATGTAAAAATGCTTAAAAATTTAAATTTATGCTAGGCTAGTGATATATTTTCAAAGTAAAGTCTCTTTTTATTAATATACATGTTTTATTCAAACTAAATATTTTTGGGTCGGCGTCAAACCATTCCTTAAATTGTAATCACACCGGTTTGTAAATCTCTGTATTCTAATAAGGATAGTGTGATGACTTACGTAAGATGGCTTGCAGAAGCTGAATGCAAAAAGCCCAAAACTGATCAGAGTGGCGTCCAATGGGAGAGGCCCACATTCAGTGGTGGATTGCAATAGGCTGATGATAATGATAAAACATTCTGTTCATTCATTCAATCACTTCTTTGTCATTCAAAATTAGTTTTTTCAACAAGTACATTCCTTTTAAAATTTAATATCAATAAATAAGACGAATAATTTGAGTTTCCAAACTAGATGGAATACCTGTGACCCTTCTGCTATGTTTAAAATATTTTTTTACTTACCTACTCCATAAAATTTCTACAAAAATGCTTACTGATAGAGCGGGTCTGATTAAAATTGAATAAAATGTTATTCTATAAAGTTCAAATTAAACCTTTGTGAGTAGGGATCGTTAGTGAATCTAAGCAATGTGGTTACAACCCTCGCGGGAAAGGTTGCGGTTTGCGGTTACGGTTATATTGTCGCTTTTGAAAAATACGTATGTAGTATACGCAACAACCAAATTTAAAATATTGTTCTAGCTGAAAAGACACGGTGCTATTTTGGAATTTTTTATACACCTCTTGTCTTAAGAGCGCGGAAAGGAGTCAAGTGTCGTAGTCTTTGTTTTATCCACATCAAAAATAAATAGACTTTTCTTCATATTCGAAGTTTCCCATTGTACTAAATTGATTGTGTATAAATCGCGATTTTTTTATCGTTCATGAAAATTGTCCAAATTTTTTTAAGATATTCAATATTAATAGATGTATTATGATGACAAAACCATGCAAGTTCAGAGTAAAAGATTTATACCCTTTGTATTTTATTACACAAGTTTTACCACAAATAATATATTCTAATTCAATTATTTTATTCTGTGTATGCTATTTATTGAATTGGTTGCCAGCTCAACTGAAAAGATATTTAAGCCTCTCAGCAAATCTTATCACCGGCTTTCTGAGAGGCCTAGAATCACTCTGAAACAATTGTTCAGTTTCTTGCCACCGAATGAGTCAAGGAACAAGAATCAAAATTTTTTTTTGCTCGTATTTCTGCGAGAGAGGAAAGAGCAGTCTTATTTTAATGCAATAGATATACTGTGTTTTTACTTGTTTTTTATTGTTTTAAAAAGACAACTGTCACATCAGGAATATATCCTGTATAAGTATATCATCAAACACACAATAAATGGACACAAAGTATACCCAGACTCAGAACAGCAATTCGTAGATAACACAAAGTATTCTCCAATACAAACCAAACTCTGCCTGATGGAAAGCACAAGCAGAATCCAAGAGTGGTGGTCACCATACTGCGAATGCAGACAATGCAACAATGCAGCATGGTGACCCACACCATGGCGGGCTAGTGATGCTTCTGCGTCATTGGGCCTCCAGTCTCGCACTCATCAACGGAACCCGACGACATGATCGCTGTCATTTTACGTTGATTACGTTTTCTGTGCGAGGGTAGTACCGCCCCGGTCGAGCCAGCCCGTTCGTGCTGAAATCAACGTGGCTTTACTACTTAGAATATAGAATAGAATAGAAGATAACGTTAAATAACAGTTATAAATAATAAAGATATCTACATAAATGAATATTATTCAAAATAAAGAATTACAAGCTACTGGCTGGCAAAGTTCTTGGTAGCAATAACTGTTGCATCTGTCACTATTTGTCTCGGAAAAGACCTGATGTAACTTCCAGAACTTTACCTGACCTATTTTCTACAGTATTTTTAAATCTATTCTACATTTATTAGAAAACTAGCTGAACCCCGCGGTGTTACCCGCGGTTATTGTTGTACCGTGAGTAACGCCGCGCGACAAAGTTAGTCTAAAAAAAGTTTCCTAAGTTACTCCCCGGATCATCAGCTACCTGCCAGTGAAAGTCCCGTCAAAATCCGTCCAGCCGTTTCAAAGATTACCCGGAACAAACAGATAGACAGACAGACAGACAGACAAAAAAAAATTTTACCACATTTTTCGTATATGTACCGTGTATACATACATATGTATTTAGTAAAAAGCGGTTATTTTAATATTACAAACAGACATTTAAATTTTATTTATTTGTATAGATGCAGTAAAGGGTGCTTCGTATATGTGTTCAGATTTGCGTTTGGTTAACATAATATGATGTTGTTTATGTGTAATGTAAAAAAAAACTATTATTATCTTATGTCATGAATGTCTTCTTCCTTGATTTTGTTGTTTTGAAAGAGCTAAGATTTGACAGAAAATTCCAGTTAGATAGGAGAAATACTATTGTCTAATAAAAAATCGGCATTGACTTAACTAATACTCAACTCAACCCCTTTCTTAATTCAATTATACCCTCTTCAGTGGCAAGTGCTTGAGCGTTGCCTCATCTACTCTCTAACTCCTATACATAAAATATACATCGGAGAAATTTCTACTTAACTGAAATCAAAACCAGTTACACTTGCACATAAAACTGTCCGAAGTTCTCAGAACTAAATCATGACAGACACCTGCACTAACTAAATTCAAGATTCGATAGAAAACCAGTGTTGTATGAAAATTCGATTGACATTACTAGTAAAAACTGGTAATAAACAAACCAACACACTATGCAGTATGTAAGAACGGGTAATTGAATTTCGCTGTCAACTGTTCTATTCTTTTTTTTTTCATTCGACCCTAGTGGCGTTCCAGTTTAATCTAGGCGGAATAAATCCATTCGTTAATATTTACTTTTACAAAGCTGCTAGATTGATGATAATATTCACTAGCATATAAACGTCGTTTAGTTCAGAAATATTGGAGCAAATATCGTGCATAGGTTCAAAGATTTATGTGACAAAATTATTTCAAAATTTATTGCAGAATTCTTATCTACATTATTTAGTTTTGCCACGTATCTGATAGTCTATCAAACCTGTCCATTTTGTGAACTGTTCCTACTTTCTGCTCCGTCTTTTAATGTATGTAACCTGTACAACCACATGTATTTACTTAACATCCTTTAATAGTCTACTGTCCAACACAAACTTCTCCTTATGAAGAAGGTTTTATGTATGTACATAAAATATTATTATTTTATAAATACTTTAGTAAGGATTTATTTTATTGATCTCCAATATAGCTCTCCTTTTATAGGTTTATAAAATTTAGAGTTATACCAACAATCAGATCATTAATGTAGCTTATTATAAGCGTACTAAACAGAGACTTTGAAACAATTATTTTGAATCAAGCAAATTTAATCTATAATCTATATATATAAAAGAGTAAGGTGACTGACTGACATACCCAGAGTTCAACGCACAGCCCAAACCGCTGAACCTAGAATCCTGAAATTTTGCATGTAGGTTCAAAGAACCGTTATATAACGTAAGTGAGCACTAAGAAAGGAATTTTTGAAATTCTACCCCTAAGGAGGTAAATCAGGGGATGAAAGTTTTAGTGAGCGAAGCCGCGCCCAATAGCTAGTAATATCATAAAGAGGTAAGGTCGCGATATGCGACATACACACGGGTGGAGCCACGGACATGAGATGTGTTGGTATTAACGAATTACACATTCATCACACGAAATTTAGTTACATACCTTTAGAGCATTGCCTATTCGATATCACTTTAACGCTTACGATTAGTCGGTGCGATTTTTATGCGAATGTTTATATTTTTATCAGCTCGTGGCTCATTGCAGGGGTTCTTGACTCAGTGGTTACTGGGTAGATTAACACATTGCATAGTTAAGCAATCCTGTTCCCCTAGCCAAATTGCAAACAATGCTTTGTTTAAGATTAGCCAATGACACACGAGAATTTAGACGTTAACGATTGCAGAAAGAAAAAGGCTTGCAACTTGGCTAGGGTGCCTGATGAGTGATTCTTACCATGGTAAAATAATATACTTCGCCAGGCATTATGGCAATATGGCACTCTGAGATACAGTGACGAGACAGTGAGATCGAGATGATATCATCATCATTACCGCTGGTTGTGGTTGGTCAATGATATTAAATAATATCATTGTGCTTGGTTCATTTCGTGTTATGTTGCCATAAAGTGGTAACTGAATAGTGACGTCACATTGAGCCGCTCTCGGAATGCAAGACCTTGTTCTCTTAGACCATGATTCTTACCATATTGAAACCAAACACCTCAGAGAGCACGTGCAGCCGTCGGTCGGTATACGAACATATTTTGCAATCATTACGGCTTCTTGGAGCTATAAATAGTTTAACAAGTCTTTTTAAAAAAAATGACATCTTGTAGTACTAGGGTTATGGTAGGTAGTCACTCCCCCCCCGCAGGCCCCGACCGAGGAGGTCGGCGTGGACGTGGGTGCTGGCCGTTTTCGTGATGCGATTACGCAAATTTGCGATACGGCCATGCCCCGCGTCCAGGGTCGTCGGTCTCCTCGGAAGGAGGTCTACTGGTGGTCCCAGGAGTTGGCGGACCTCCGTGCGGCGTGCACTCGTGCCCGGAGGTCCTACACCCGCAGCCGGCGACGTCACCGTGGAGACGGTGGCGGGGACCAGCTTCATGAGGAGTACCGCGAGGCGCGGAAAACTCTGAAGCTGGCCATTTGCCGCGCCAAAAACGAAAAGAGAAAGGAGATGCTGGAGAGTCTCGACCGTGACCCCTGGGGACGCCCATATCGTGCGGTGCGACAAAAGCTTCGCACGGCGGGCCCCCCCCTTACCGAGACTCTCCAGCCCAGCTTCCTGCAGGAAGTGGTCGAGGGCCTTTTCCCACAGCGGGCGGAGCACACACCCCCGTCGATGGCCTATGCGGTCAGAGACGACGGGGGTCGAGAGGACGATGTGCCGCCCGTGGGGGAATCGGAGGTTGGGGCGGCTGTTCTGCGGATCCGTTCCAAGAACACCGCCCCCGGGCCGGACGGGGTTCCAGCCCGAGTGATGGCCCGAGCCCTCGACCATATGTCGGACCGCCTCAGGGAGGTGTTGGACGCTAGCCTGGCGTCCGGACGCTTCCCTGAGTGCTGGAAATGCGGGAAGCTGGTCCTGCTGAGGAAGCCGGGACGGCCTGCTGATTCGGTCGCGGCCTATAGGCCCATCGTGTTGCTGGACGAGGCGGGTAAACTGTTTGAGAGGATACTCTCTGCCCGCATCGTCCGGCACCTCTGCGAGGTGGGGCCCGACCTGTCGGACGCCCAATTCGGATTCCGAGAGGGGCGTTCGACGGTCGATGCCGTGATGCGCCTTAGGGCCGTGACCGAAGAGGCGGTGAGCTGTGGCGGCGTGGTGTTGGCGGTGTCCCTGGACATCGCCAACGCCTTTAATAGTCTGCCATTCAGCTGCATCAGGGAAGCACTCCAATACCACGGGGTGCCAGAGTACCTGAGGCGGCTGGTGGCAGACTATTTGGAGGAGCGTACCGTCGTGTACGAGGACCGAGAGGGCGCCTTGAGACGGCGATCCATGTCGTGCGGCGTTCCGCAGGGGTCTGTCCTAGGACCACTCCTGTGGAACGTGGGATACGACTGGGTCCTACGAGGTCGTCTCCCCCCCGGGCTGGGCGTAATTTGTTACGCCGATGACACATTGGTCACGGCCCGGGGGGCGAACTTCGAGGAGGCGGCGCGCCTGGCCACCATTGGTGTTTCTCTGGTGGTCGGGCGCATCGAGGCGCTGGGCTTACGGGTGGCCCTGGACAAGACGGAGGCCCTATTGTTCCATGGGCCCCGTCGTGGGCCACCCCCCGGTGCCTCCATAATGGTCAACTCGGTCCTCGTACCGGTTCGGGCCCAGATGAGGTATCTGGGCCTGATCCTCGACGGTAGGTGGCTCTTCGACGAGCACTTCCGACAGCTTGGTCCCAAGCTGGTCGACGCTGCCTCTGCCCTTGGGCGACTTTTGCCCAATTTGGGCGGAGCCAGCGTCGCAACGCGACACCTCTACGCGGGGGTGGTCCGGTCGATGGCGCTGTATGGGGCACCGGTGTGGGTGGCGGCTCTGACTGCCCTCAATAAGGCCCGCCTCTGGCGGCCTCAGAGGGTGTTGGCAGTCAGAGCCATACGCGGATACCGCACGGTGTCGACCGAGGCGGCGTGCGCCTTGGCCGGGACACCCCCGTGGGATTTGGAGGCGGAAGTGCTCGCCGAAGTTTATCGACGGGTGGCTGAATACCGGGCGGAGTATGGCTATCGCCCTCCGCCCGAAGAGGTACGCGAGTGGCGTGAAGCCGCCCGTCGAGCCACGATGGCTAGTTGGTCGTTCCGGCTGGAGACTCCACGCGCTGGCTTTGCCGCCGTGGAGGCTCTCCAGCCGGTCATCCTCGAGTGGGCAGGGCGGCAGCACGGGACTCTTTCCTTCCGACTGACGCAGGTGCTTTCCGGGCATGGTTGCTTCGGGAAGTACCTGCACTCGGTCGCCAGGAGGGAATTGAGTCCCGCCTGCCACCACTGCGACTGCAGTGAGGACTCGGCCCAGCACACGCTGGCGACCTGCCCCGCATGGGCGTCGCAGCGCCGGGCCCTCACTGCAGTCATCGGAGGAGATCTGTCGCTACCGGCCGTCATACGCTGCATGGCTGGTAGCGACAGCAGTTTTACCGCGGTCGCAACCTTCTGTGAAGATGTAATCTCGCAGAAGGAGGCGGCGGAGAAGGCCCGGGAGGATGATATCCACTCGGACCCGATCCGCCGCCGGCGAACCGGGCGGCGGAGGCGCGCCTATCAGCGCCTCATGCCGCCCTGAGTGTGGCCGCGGATGGTCGGGATGGGTTTTCCCTTCCATCCGCTCTAGTGGTCACCCGCGAGGGGGCGACGTTACGCGTGTGCCGTACGTCGCCTATTAGAGAGTTTTTCAGCAGACGGTGCCCGCTACAGTGCGGGCAGGCGCTGGGAGGGGTCCGGATGTGTTAATAACAGCAGTTCCCGGATCCCTCCCGTCTCAGGCGCAGAGTGGCACACCGTGTGGTTTTAGTCGGTTCGATTCCGACACACCGCCCCGCCGCAAACCCCGGCGGGGTGACGGCCCGAGGGGGTTTCCACACGTAAAAAAAAAAAAAAAAAAAAAAAAAAAAAAAAGGTAGTCACTCCCCGTGAAAAAGTCGAAGGTCCGTCATTATGCAGTAGACTCAAAAGTCGACTCCAATCTAATTAGCGAAGAAAAGGCTCGAAGGAGGTTTATATTTATTATTAATTTTTAACAGAGCATTTATTTATATCCGAGATTTAAAAATAGTAAAAATATACTTTCATTTAGATCAAACTATTTTGTTCAAGTTATTATTTGCTAAAAAGTAATTTGGTTGAAAAAAAATACATTTTTAGAGTGTCAAAGTTTGATTATTTGAACATACAAACTTGTACGTGAAGATTGATATTCTATAACATAAGGTACTATTTGATAAGACCGCCAATTGTTACATTTTCAACTTTATAACTCATTCTTTGTTATGTGTTTATTATGTGTACAATAAAGAAATAAATAAATGTTTCTATCACAAGAATCACTCATGTATAAGCAGCCTTATCAGATACAAAATACAGATAGTGTTTGTTTGTTTGCATTAAACTACGGGGGAACTATAGACTGGATGTGAATCCTCAATGAGTTCCAAGGTTTGTACACAGTCACCTTACAAGTAAGTCAGCTTATTGGTATTGTATTAAAATAATATAGAGAATAGCTAAACGTGATTTGGGTCTGTGAGAGTCTACCTTACTTAGTAAGAAGTTTGAGTTCTTTTACAAGTTACACCAAAGAGAAACTTCTCTCTCCCTCTTCAACACATTGAACTTGTGGAGGATAGAAAGAGATTGCTTTGATTTCAAAACTCTTTTATATGTAGAAATTACGTCTTTTTAGAACAAAGCAGTCACTTTTTGCGGTTTTTTTTTTATTTCTAGGGACATGACTGGCCAATTCATTCTTTAAGTTTTACATTGTACATTATTTTCTTGTAAAATTCAGCTGTGAGAATGTTATTGGCGTACTATAAAGTATATTTTATTCTCTTCCGACTGAGATAATGACGATGGCATATTTCAGAGATGTTGGATATATGACTAGTTTTGAACCCGATGATGATCCTCTTGTGAATCACCTGATAACGTCGCGGTGGGCGTGTGTGCATACATTACACCTGGTACACTTCGTGGAAGATTTCATGTCTGGCCTTATTTCACGTAGACAAGTTAGTGAAAGAATAATTAAAATTCGTGTATATACATATATAATATATATTCGTGTATTTACTATTACAGTAATGCTACTCATGAAAGTTTTGGTTTTCATTACCATAATTTTATTATGATTATCATTCATTTCATATCCGTGATGATGTAATGAAATGATATCTCAGAATACAGGATCTGTATGAGATATGTTTCGGAAACGGAACTACGAATTACATTGTACCAATGTGAGATATGGTTGCGAATGTGAAATTATTTCGCATTAATCGATAATTTAAATTCGAAATTAACGAAAATGAAATTGAATAATACTCATATAATTTAATAATTCATAATGAAATAACACATTAAATAATGAATTGATCATCTTTAGTCATATTAAAGTTACAGAAATCAATTGGTGCCATAATTACTAGAAGAAAAAAATAAACTACTAAATTACTTGCTTGCACAATGTGTTTAGTAACCACTACTCTTGGGTTCCGTTCATGCTTTCCTTCAGGCTGAGTATAGTCACTATGAGTCACTGTTCTTAAATATAGGATGTCCCAGAACTGCCATGTGTGAGCGAGACAGATAGTGACGCTGCTGCTGACATCAACTCTCGAGGATATACCCGGCTAATAAGTAGATATTTTTTAAGAAGATGTAGGGCGTGTATTGAGATTGATAGTAAACAATTTGAACATTTCTTGTAATAAAATATGTTATTCCCTATCTGACTTTTATTCCAATAAACCTAAACTAGGTCAAGATTTTTCATTATTTTAACAATTTTACTTACTTTTGTTGATTTTGGTAAAGTGGTGTCACTATCTGTCTCGCTCACTGATGGCAAAGTTATCTATCCATCTCTCTTATAATTTTTCCGTAAAATTAAGAACCTACCAAGAGCTTGTGCGAATAAAAAACATTTCAACTGAGTAAAATGGGTTAACAAAAATCGGGTTACTTGAGGTTTTTATTTTTTTATTCGTTTTTTATAGTATGAAACTAGTATTGTATCATTTTATGATTCTGATTAAATGCGCCAACTTTTAATGGTACTTGCCAAGGCACTCTACTACATTTTTTATAAAGGAGGTCCTTTCAAAGTAGACAAATAAAAAAAAACATAATTTAACAAATAGTCTTAATTGTAGGAAACTTGGGGATATTGTGTAATTATTTTTGACTGTGATTCTAGAAATGTTATTTTGGGTTACGGTTCCAAATTTTAAATGAACAAAAATAAAAAAAAAATAACCACAATAACCGAAAAATGGTTACAGTTTGACCAAATTTCAAAGTTTTTTTTAAATGTCCAAAATTTTCAAACTGCATGGGATAGATTTTATTTTTAATTTTTCTCATGATGTTTACAATCAATCCTATCACCCCGTTTCGGCTTGATATTGAGTTCTGGGACACCTGTATGTGTAGAAGAAAACAATTTCATTCGCATTATTGTAAGCTACTTAAAAAACTAACACTAACTTTGTTACGCCTAAACGACTTGTTGTATTTTTATGTAAGTTTTGTCAATAGATTCGTCTTAGTCGTGAAAGTGACACTGGGTATATCAAAATAAAAAAATAAGGATTTGTGGCGCGAAAAAGTAATCTCGAAAAGAGTGTGGTATCAAAATAAATATTTTTAACGGTGATTACGACTTTATATAAAACTTACATGTTTTATATTAAAAACTACATTTAATATCGGGTCGGGTTTTTATTTCTAATAATTTTACTTGTTTACTCTTATTGTATGATGATATAATCTGGATCAGAGCGTTGACCCTGGTGTTCCATACCTAGACAATTTTATGTATAGTATGAGCATCAGCGACCCTCAACTGAAGTATTTACCTTGCAATTTTTATGTAACTACGTAACAAGAAAAATAATATTTTTTCCCATTTCCCCAACATTTTCATATATCAGATCATAGCGTGATGTTATATTCGTCATTCGTAACTCGTTTGATGTACACGTACGTTACATTCGCTTTTGTAATCCTACACATACCCTCACCATGAGTAAGTGTGATAAGTGCAACAAGAATATTACGGCTCGTAGCCCTGGACTAGAATGTGCTAGATGTGAAAAGATCGTGCATAGCACAATGCAATGCTCTGGCCTTTCAAAAAAGCAGATTAGTGCTCTTCGTGCAGCGGAGACTCTCGAGTGGACGTGTCGGGA
This sequence comes from Spilosoma lubricipeda, assembly GCA_905220595.1. Lineage (NCBI taxonomy): Eukaryota > Metazoa > Arthropoda > Insecta > Lepidoptera > Erebidae > Spilosoma > Spilosoma lubricipeda. The sequence continues at coordinate 4,227,201 of HG992296.1, forward strand.
ATGTCTAGATGTCTTGGGAAGAAAACCATCATTTGTAATCCCAGACGAAGATGACGAAGATGACGAGGAAACGTCTACAGAATTCAACCCACTAGTACAAGTTGACGCCAATAAACTCCTAAAAACATAACAGTAGAAGTACAAAAGGCGCTCAATAAAGAGATGAAAGAACTGAAACAATCTATGCAGTTTCATAGTGAAAAAATGGACGAAGTGCTTGAAAGTGTACACGCATTCAAACAAACCATTATTGATCTGAAACGGAAACTAGTGGAAGTAACTAACAAAAATAACAACCTGGAAATACGAGTAGGCGCCCTGGAACAACATATTCAACAACTGGAACAAAAACAATTGTCTAACCAAATAGATATATCAAACGTACCTCTTCAAGACCAAGAAAATGTAAAAAAGATTACGGAAACACTAGCGAAAAAATTATCTTTGCCTAAAGAAGACATCATAAATACAAAACGTCTCAGTGGTAGAAAGGATCACCCTGGGCCCATTCGAGTCATGGTAAAGGACGATGGTACTCAGGAAAAATGGTTAACAGTGTCTAAAAGTGTCTCTCTTCACGTTAATGATCTTATTCCTAACATGACTACTGATGTCGGTGGACAAAAGGTTTACATAAACGAAGCTCTTACTCCATACAACAGGAAACTGCTATGGAACGCAAAACAAGACTTAAAAAATACGTTCAAGTTCATATGGTGCAAAAAAGGAACAATAATGGCTCGTAAATCTGAGAATGAGAAACCGATAATAGTACGATCTTTGAGTTGTATTAAATGAAAAGTAGGTACTTCACATTTATTTCTCTTTTCTCCCTATTGTAGAAAGAACCTAACATTATTATGATTTCTTTATCATAAATTAGAAATGGCTTCATTTGTAATAGATGATGTGGGTGAAATAAAAAACTGTACAAACATTCAAAATTTTCTAAAATGTATACCTGATGGCTATAGGAATTTACTATGTTTTCATATAAACATACGTTCTGTAATTAAAAACTTCTCAGCTTTAGAACATTGTATCAGTTCATTCAGACACAGCGTAGATGTAATCATATTAACCGAGGCTAATATATCGGATAATCTGAGTTGTTTGTATAATATTGACGGATACAACATGTTAACAGAATTGCGGAATTCTTGAAGGGGTGGGAGCATAATAGTATATGTTCATAACAAGCTCAAACTATCGGAGTTTAAAGTAAAAACAAAGCACTTTGAATGCCTAGCTTTCAAAATCCAAACACCTTCTCACTATTCCGCTGTTCTGTGCGCAGTGTATCGCCCACCGAATAACAGTAAACACTTATTCATAGATGAATTACACCACACCCTTACTAACCTAGGTTCAGACTGTGACTTATACCTATTCGGAGACATGAACATAGACCTAAAAGTCAACTGCCCTATAAAACATAAATATAAAACTTCATTGTATAACTGTGGGCTTGTGAGTGGGATATCCGATTATACGCGAATTGAATCAAAGAACGGTAAGGTAAGCAAAACTTGCATAGACCACATATTCGTAAGGTCCCGCTCACAAGAACTGTACACCGCCGCGCTCGGAACTGTATTAGCCGATCATCGGGCGATTGTGTTAGCTTGCAACGGGCCTATAGTACAGGGTGATTCTCGCATCTCTTATAAAAAAATAACTGATATTAAAAAACTGTCAACACTGCTACAACATATTGATTGGCAATCGACAAACAATATGTCGTGTCCTTTTGAAATATACACTTTCATAAAAGATAATATAAATAAATGTTATAGTCAATCAGAAGTTAATACAAAATATAACTTAAGATCGTCTCGTAAAAATAACATGACATGGGTTAGCAACAAACTAAATTAAGCTTGCGAGTATAAGGATAAATTGTTCAATGAGTGGAAAAATGATACAAATAATAAAATCTTACGTTTGAAATATACTAAAGCAAGAAATTATGCATATAAATTGATAGAAAAAACGAAGAATAATCATATTAAACAAGAAATCTATGAAAATAAAGGTAACCCTCGACGTATGTGGCAGTTACTAAATAGATTGACCGGAAAAATTAAAACATCTATTGACAAGGCTTTAATTGCAGCATTTGAAAGCAGCACCTGTGGACGGATTGATATAGCGAACAAATTCGCACAGACATTCGAAAACACTGTAAAATCTGTCTCACCGAATTGTAACATCCAACTATTAGACAAATCAACTTACAGTATGCATAAAAACGTTACAATGCGCTTTACAAAGGCTCGATTAGACAATGTACAGCCTATTATAAAAAACTTGAACAACAACAAAGCACCAGGGTCTGATAGCATACGGGCAATTGATATTAAGTCTATTGGAGATAAGATAACTGAAGCAATTGCCAAACTCATTAATGCAAGCATAGAATCGGGCAAATATCCAGAACAGTTAAAAACAGGAATAGTTAGACCAATATACAAAAAAGGTAGCCATAAAGATTATGAAAACTATAGGCCAATAACTATACTCCCCACAATTGACAAAATTGTTGAAAAATACATTGGTAATCAAATGTATACATTCTTTAAAAAAAATGACATTATATCTCAAAAACAGTATGGTTTTCAACCCGGGAGGAACACTACTCAATTACTATCGGACTTTACAGATTCTGTCAATAAACATCTAGATAGCAAGCGACATGTAATTGCAGTTTTTATCGATTACAGCAAAGCTTTTGATACACTTCGCCATGAAAGAATAATTGATAGTCTGGAAGAAAATGGAATACGCGGCTCCCTATTAGAATGGTTTTCAAACTACCTACATAACCTAAAATATTGCGTGAAGGTAGAAAACGCGGTTAGCAGAACGGTTAACATGACGGAAGGGACAGCTCAAGGTTCAGTGCTCGGGCCCTTGCACTACATAACATATGTCAATAGCCTAGTAAACTTAATAGAAAGCTGCGAACTATATCAATTTGCTGACGATACTTGCCTGCTTGCAGCTGACTCCGATATTAATATGGCTCTTAACAAACTACAAAGAGATTTTAACTTACTTTCAAGATGGTCCCATGACAACGGGCTCGTATTGAATGATAGTAAAACTAAGGTAATGTATATAAGCACTAGTCAAAATAGAAAAACATGCCCTATAACAATAATATCACATTGCCACAGCTGCTTACATACTAAAACTAATAACACAAATTGCAGCTGCGGTGCCCTGGAAGTTTTTGATAAGCAGACTTACTTAGGTATAATCATTGATGACCGATTGTCATGGGCAAATCACATTCAGCATGTGTGTGATAAATTACGCGCAATACTTGCAAAATTTTCTATACTTCAATACAAAATTCCTTATCCGATACTATTATCGTTATATAAATCATTAGGCGAATCGATAATCTCTTACGGTCTGAGCAGTTATGGACGCACAGCTAAAACAAATCTGGACCGAATCGGTGAACTCCAGATACGTGTATTAAAAACCATTATCCCCCGAAAAATTAAGGAGCAATATAAAAATAATTATCAAGCCTTGTTCTCATATTGTTCACTGATACCAGTTCACGAGAAACTAAAATATAATATTCTAACAGAACAATACTTTAATGAGGCCCTTCAAAAAGTTATTTCTCACAGTAAACTAACCAGAAGTGTGAGTAAAAAAAAGCTATCAACTCCTACATTTAACAATGTACACGGAAAACGAACATTGCAATACATTGTTCCTGATCTAATAAATAACTTACCTGTACACATAAAAAATAAAATAAATGGTAATAATTTAAAAAGTAACCTAAAAACCTACTTTATTAACACATTAAAAAAAAAAAACAAAATATCATTAATGGCTACGATAATATTATCATACAAAATAGTAGATAATATTTGAGTAGTTACTTTTCCTTGAGGGATCTAAAGAAATGTAAATAATGAACTGATAAATTTTTTGGAATGAAACATACTGTATGCAGCCCAGTGTAGCACTCATTACTATTGCAAGCTAACGCAAGCATAACAAAACAAAAATGCAGGTAGTCTGAAATATAGATAGAATGTAAAGCTATTTGTCACCGCGTATGAATTACTAGTCCTAGTTTAAGCATACCCACTTACTTGTGTAATTTATTGATTCGTATTGTGTGCACTTTTTTGTTTTTGAATGTTATAATTGTGTCGATTGAGTACATTGACGAATGTTAGTGTACGAACAAACCTTTCTGGTTTTTGTTACACTAATTAGTTTAGATTAGAAATGTAAACTTTGTGAATAAATAAATTAAAAAAAAAAAAAAAATATAACCTAAAACCTTCCTCGCTAAATGGGCTATCCAACAAAGAAAGAATTAACAAAATGGATTTAGCCGTTCACGTGTGATGTCGTGACCAAGGCAAATAGGGATCCATTTTTATAAATATATTACTAAAAAATAATATTAAGATGTGAGTGGCACGATAAGTGAGCTTTCGATTTACTCTCAAGCTTACTTCACCATTGAAGATCGTTCATGTTAAATGATGTAGATATTGCAAGGTAATATGTTATTAAAATTTCAATTTATACAAATATCTCCTACTGATAAAATCGAGTGTATTTCGTAAAGCTTTCAAAGCATTCAACCTTGGACTAACGTGTAGCATTATTGTTTTTAACTTTAATTTACATTTTTTAATACAAGTAAACAGATATCGGTGGTTATAAGTAAGAAAAAAAATAAATAAAAACTAAAACAGAACTACGACAAAAAACAACGCTAAAACAGCAGGTTGTTTAGAGTTTCAAAAGCCGTAGTCACGCGTTGTTAAAGTGTTATGTACTATGGTACATTATTAATTTTCAAAAACCGTAGTTCATGTAGTGTAATGTACCATATTCCATAACACTTTAAGCGTAACGGGACAATGAGTGTAACAGGACAATATTATTATAGATTCGTCATGTCTGTCTGTCTGTCCATCCGTATATCACAACCACTTTTATCCGAAATTATAAGGACTATACCGCTGAAACTTGGTAAGTAGATGTATTTTGTGAACCGCATTTAAATTTTCACATAAAAATAAAATAAAATAAAAAAATTAGGGTTCCTCATACTTATAACTGAAACTCTAAACAATAAAACTCGCACTTGGCCGCTTTTTTTTCTAAACGCATAATATTTTTTTTATTTTTAGGTGGATTACAGCCTTATAACAATACCATTTACTTCGTTTACATATTAATATGTACTTACCTCCAAGCTAATATTGTAGAATTGAAATTAGCTTTGTTTGTCTGTTACGTTTTCACGGCTAAACTGTTAAACCGATTTAGATTAAATTCGACATGGGTGTTGATTGGGCCCAAGAGGACATAGGCTACTTTTTGTCCCGATAACTGAAATTTACGTGGGTAGAGTCGCGAGGAAAACTAGTGTTATATAAACAATGAAATGCAATTAAATACAACCATCCGCATGGTGACGTCTAGAGCGTGCTGGACAATGATGAATTGTTTCCATTAGAGTGAGACATCTCCGCTGAAAGGGACAGATAGATATGTGGAATTAGGTTAGTCAGTATTAAGTTAAGATAATATGTTATTGTCCGTGGGATGACAGGGCTGGAGTGGGAACCATTAATTTTGAAACCTTAATTTTGTCGCGTCAAATTTTACGTTGTAACATTTTATGAAATAAGCTTTGTAAATTTTGTATAACTTTATTACAAGCCTGAGGATGACATTTTATCATAAAATATCAAGTGATGAATAGTCGTAGTTCTTAATTTCTTAAGTCAATTATAACTAGTCAAACTATTACTTTATTTGTACAAGTTAATAATATCTTTAATTTTACAGTAAAATCAATTATTTAAAAAAATAAATTCTTGTTAAATTAGTTTCTGCGTTCCGAAGAATCAAAAATTATCTGGCTTGTAAGCTTTAACTCCAGAAATAATTCCTACTTATAAATCCGCCGTAATTTTAAACCTTAATAAAAATTCACAACATAATAAAAAATATACGGCCTGGTTTGCAAAAACATTGTTATATTCACAGTTCGTTGACTCATTAACCCCTCCGAGCTTCGAAAGGCACATAAAGCCGTCCATTCTGTCCGTTATGGACACATGACCGTTGATATGAGGTTTTTAGTTATCCCAACAGCTGTTCTAAATATAGGACACCCATATCGTAAAGGGTCACGCAGATTAAACGACATTCGTCCAGTAGAAAAACAGTGAATAACATTAATTGAAAAGAAACTATAAAATTTAATGGAACTTATTTAAATACTTTTATTTTGCTTCTTTTCATGACTGCCTCGTTAGTCTAACGGCTAGCGTACGCAGCTTCCTATTAAGAGGTTGGTGGGTTCAATTCCTAGATGAAGCCGAAAGTGTTGTCCGTTTTGCTGTTGTTGAAAGTTTTGCTTGCAAAGAATTCTATAAGCAGCTACTAGTCCATACTTCTGGGTGTTTTCTGTTTTCGTTGAGTCCAAATTTCCCTAAATTCGGCAGTGTTTTACAACAATGCCTCAAACAGCACGTTAAGTCGTCGTTCGCCTACAATTGTGGTAAACATATATGTTGTTAGGAATTGTTATTAGGAAATTAATTCGGCTTCGTGGAAAATTTTACATTCAAGTAAAACTGATTAAACTAGTAGCAGACCCCGAAAATAAAAATTTTGGGAATAATTAAGGCTAGGTAGAAACTGTTTGTTTGCCAATTTATCTAAAGTTACACACTATAGGTTTTTCTGAATATAAATCCTCTAGGTGTTACATATTGAATATTCAATGAACTAAATTGGTTAGGAAGAATTTCTTTCGTGCTTAGTTTCATGTATGTCCTTAACTTAAATATGTTTACTACTATGTGGGCAGCTTAAGCTTGAACACAATCATCTTAATTAATGTGTAGCTTATCATTTTTAAAATCTATCACATTACTATTACAGTAAATTTAATGAAATTATTTTACAAACTTTTAATTAAACTACAATATACAAAACCATGACGCTTTAAAAAATCAGTCGTTTTACCCAATACTAAAATTATTATTTTACATACAAATATGATCCGATGAGGTCAACCATTTGCGGCCTATATCCGACTCGATGATACTGACTGCGGGTCCCTTGCAGCCGTCCTTAATCCGGCTCTGTACGTTACAAATAACATGTTATCAAAGAGGATTTGTTGGGGTGTCACACAAGCCTCGCCATGTCCTATTTTATATATGCCATATCACTGGGGTTTTTACGAAAGCCAGACAACTCCTTTACCACCTCGGTGGAAGAGGCAGAATGTATTCTGGTAACAACACACTTCCCGGACTGTGAAATAATCAGTCCAGGCGGATGGCCAGAAGAAGAAACCATCCCAACGGAGGAGGAATGGCAGCTGGCCCACAAGGTAATCGACCCATATAAAACACAATGGGCAATTGACAGTTTCGACTCATTTAAATCTCCAGGCCCGGACGGGATCTTCCCAGCCCTGCTTAAATGGGGAGGGAAGACACTTACTCAACGGTTGACCTACGTCCTGGGAGCCTGTTTGGCACACAGATATGTGCCAAGACAGTGGAGAGACGTCAGAGCAATCTTCATACCAAAGCCAGGTAAAACCGACTACTCGGATCCAAAATCCTTCAGACCAATAAGCCTAACCTCTTTCCTCCTAAAGACACTAGAGAGGTTATGCGACAGGCATCTGAGGGAAACGGCGCTGACACAAGCACCACTACATCCGAACCAGCATGCCTACAGTCCAGGTAAATCGACAGAGTCAGCACTTCATGCGGTCACAACCAAAATTGAGGTTGCAATAAAAAACTAGATGATGTGCTTAGGCACCTTCATAGATATCGAGGGAGCCTTCGACAAAACGAAATTCACCAGCATAACAGCAGCACTGGTAAAACATGGAGTGCATGCTGTCATGATAGAGTGGATAAACAAGATGCTGAGCCAGAGAGTCATCAGACTCGAGGCAGACGCTACTAAACAAGCACTGGTAGCGAAGGGCTGCCCCCAAGGTGGCGTTCTCTCACCAATCCTATGGAACCTAGTGGTAAACGACCTTATCACCACATTGAACAACAATCACCATTATACCATCGGATACGCTGATGATATAGTGATATTAACAAGCGGCATGCACACAGGTACAGTATGCGATGTAACACGCTCAGCACTGGCAATAGTGGAACGCTGGTGCGTGGATAATGAACTGTCAGTCAACCCAAGGAAGACTGAAATGGTAATGTTCACCAACAAACGGAACCTGGGAAATTACCGACTTCCCAAGCTGTTCAATACAGAGCTCCAACTCTCGTCTGAGGTAAAGTATCTAGGGGTAATATTCGACCACAGACTTAACTGGAGCGCCCACCTCAACAACAAAATTGAAAAAGCAACAGTCGTATTCTGGCAGTGACGCAGAATGGTAGGTAAAACTTGGGGACTAAACCCCAAGACCACTTTGTGGCTCTACGAGACAGTCATCCGACCAATGGTAAGTTACGGCGCGATAGTCTGGTGGCCACGGACCAAACTATCCACTGCCGAAACTAAACTACAACGACTCCAGAGATTGGCCTGTCTGGCGGCTACAAGCTGTATGAGGACTACACCGACTGCAGCTCTGGAAGCCATCTTAGGTCTACCACCACTCCACCTTTTCATAAGGCAGGAGGCTTTAGCTGCAGCAGCGCGGCTAAAGAAACAAAATCTCTGGAAGCTGCCTAGGGTACCACACACCGAAATCCTCTATGAGGCTATAGGTAAGGAACCGCTCATGGAAGCGGTAACTGACACGATACCCAGGCAATTCGTCTTTGACAAAAAATACAAGATACAACTGCACGAGGACCCCCAAGAAGGGCTTAACCCAAAGGAGTTAAGAATCTTCACGGACGGATCCAAAACAAGGTCAGGCACTGGCTCGGGAGTATTCTCTGAGGACCTAAACATACACATCTCGACACCATTAGGAGCCCACAACACAGTCTTCCAGGCAGAGTGTATGGGCATAATAACGGCAGCACATGCGATCATCTCCAGAAAGGTAACGGAATACCCCATCCGCATACTTTCCGACAGCCGATCAGTCTTACAAGCTCTACAGAGTCATGTGACTACCTCAGGGCTAATCTACGAATGCCACAGAACCCTGACAGAGGTAAGCACTATAAATAGTATAACTCTCCAGTGGATCAAAGGTCATAGCAACTCACGCGGGAACGACTCAGCTGACGCACTGGCAAGAGGCGGATCGGAGACAAGGGCAATCGGCCCAGAACCAATACTGCCATTGCCGACTGCCTGGCTGCGACGGACACTGCAACAGAACACCGAGGTAGAACACCAAATATATTGGTCCAACCTTTGTACCTGCAGGCAGACCAAAGAGGCCCTCCCGACGATCAACCCCGGATTGTCACGGAAGCTGAAACAACTGAAGAGGCCGCCGCTTCGACTCCTAATCGGAGCAATAACTGGTCATGCACTATTAAACAAACATCTCTTTACCCTAGGTGTAACGGACAGCCCTCTATGCAGAGCGTGCATGGAGGAAGATGAAACAGCCGCCCATGTCATTTTGACATGTCCAGAGGTGGCGAAATACCGGGCGAGACACCTCGGATCGCCGAGGTCACTTCAGGAAGTCGTCGGCAACGCAAGGGGTCTGCTAGGCTTCCTGGAAGAATTGGGTTGGCACCACTAGTGCCGACCCACTACGCAAAATAGGCGCAATAAGACGTCGAGTTGCGGAAACCAAGCCCGCGAGTTTCAATTCAATTCATGTCCTATTTTATAGTTCAATCATCTATAAAGGGGTTTTTAACGATATTATAAGTTATGTGTCGGAGATCGTTTTTTGTTTTTTCGGAAAACGGTTCCCATTTCTTCTCATCCACATTTTTTATATTTTATATCATTAATTTCATCACGACCAAGACTTAATGACTTGAAGACTTAATGATTTGAAGACTATAAACACTTGAAATTGGCAGAAATAACTGATCCGAGAGATCCCGCTGGTTGCCATTTCATCAAAGAAGAAGAAGAAGTTATATGTCAACCTCAACTGCAAGAAAAGAAGGCACATTAATTTTACTTTAATTTAAATAACACGTATAATTTAAACATTGCAAAATGCTCCTATTTTTATCTTGTAAATAAATAATTATCAGTTGAGAATATTTAATCAGGTCACAGACCTGATTAAACTTTTATAGATAAAAATGGCACCTAGTTACTTAAAGGCTCGGCATTCCTGCGCGAACGCCCGGGACGGTACTACCCTCGTACAGAAAATCAACGTAAAATGACAGCGATCTTGCGTTCGGTACCTGCGGTATTCTCGGACCGATACGACCTTTAAACCTTCAAGAAAAGAGCACCTTAAAAAGCCGGCAACGTACTTGTACCGCCTCTGGTGTTGCTGAGTGTCCATGGGCGGCGCTAATCACTTACCATCAGGCGATACGTCTGCTTGTTTGCCCCCAATTCCATAAAAAAGGATACAAAGAACACCCAGATTCAGGACAACAATTTGTGGATCACACAAAGTATGTGGGGTCTGAACCCACGACATTCATCGCAATAAAAAGCGACGTGGCGACCGCTTAAATGTTAAGTTTATTTTTCATATATTTAGTACTTGCTTATTTGAAGTCTGATCTCAGTCGCTTTTTGTAAAAATTGAAGTTCAGCCATATCGTAGTAGATTTAAAGAGGACCTCAACTCAGTTTGGCGAAAAGCTTCGAGGATAAGAATGATAGTTATTTGTAATACAAATTGCAAAATATGCAAATTTATAGCCGGCCCCTTACATAATGCTAACCTCCCTGTGAATGAACTTTTAGAGTGGATAAAGGTAAATTGATTGCGGTAAGGTTAGTAATTGAAGTAGTTTGAAGAAGTCGGTGTCATATTCTTGAATATCTATCCTGGGAGAGCACACAGAGAATCACAGTATAAGTAGAAATTAAATTATAACCCGACTACTCAAAAAAACTTTTGTTTGATGAAATAATCTATTCACACCTTATTCTATAAATCGATCCAGTAGTTTAGGTACTACTGCTCCATATACTAAACATATTTTAGATTGCCAAAATTGCCTTCCTTTTGGTTTCTTATAGAAATCTGTACTGTCTCGCAGGTTAAGCGGTTAGGGTCTGACTGCTGTTGGGGTTTTCTTACAAAAAAATTTAATAGCAGCCCGGAGTATGGAAGATGGCAGTGTCCCCCCCCCCCCCCCCGTAACTCGGAGTGATTAATCCGTCAGTCCCGGTTGTCATAAACATTTATGGCAAACTTTATTGGGAAGTTAATGTGTTAGGTCAGTCAACCTCAGTACACCCTCAGGGTTGCGGAGATCCGATGCCAGTTGCTCCGTGGAAAAACTGATAATTCAGGCAAATCTGGTTGAACCGACCGTAGTAGTAGCCGATCCCAAATAATCTTGGGAATAATTAAGGCTAGGAAGAAGAGGATCAAAGTCTATATATGTTTAGTATCGTATCGAATGAAAATCAGTCCACTAATGTCTGCTTCATTAGTCTTGACACAATAATCCTAATTAGATATTTAAAACTACATAAAGTTAAGCTTTACTGCAAATACAGTTGCTGGTTCTAACAAAATCTGTGTTTATATTTGGTCACTAAACCGGAATATGGCGTTGACTCCTTAAGAAATTATTTTATTTACAGCGCGTGGTATGAAAATTTATAGACAGTAAATTCGAACGTTGACTAAGAGTGAGGCGCTACGCTACAGGGCTAGACTGCTCTTTGTATCATTTTCTTTTTAGGTATAATATTTTTTGAATACCTTAGATATACTAATAATATTAAAATGATTAGTTAAGTAAAATAAAATATTTAACCAAACTCAGGAATTAAAATGTTTATAATTAGTTTATGAAAAAATTGCTTAGAGTTTATCATCAATATTTGAGTTGGAGTTTGGGTGTTTTCTATGTATAATATGTATGTATTTACAAAAAAAAAGTATATATGTATTTATATCAGTTGTCTAGCCCCATAACAGTACCCATAACACAAGCTCTGCTTAGCTTGGGATTAGATGGCGTTGTGTGTTAGATGTCCGAAATATTTATTTATTGATTTCATTAATTAATTTAACACAAGAAAAATGCTAATTACTTCCTTTTTTCAGCACGAATAATATTGCATAAAAGCCAATTCACTAGAACGAAAAGGGCGCTCGCCTTTTAAAATTATTAAGTTATTGAACAATGTATGCTCTTATCCATTTAGAAACCGCTGACATTACATGTATCCAATGGCTTTTATACAGCTTTTAAACTATGGCAAATGATCTATCATCCATTATGAAGAGTCTAGGATTGACTGCCTCGGTGGCGCAGTGGTAGCGTACGTGACTGCTGTTCTTGAGGTCTCGGGTTCGATTAACGGGTCGGATCAAATGTTTGAATGATCTGCAAATATTTGTTTCGGAGTTTGGGTGTTTTCTATCTATAATATGTATGTATTTATAAAAAAAAGTATATAAGTATTTAATATCAGTTGTCTAGTACCCATAATACAAGCTCTGCTTAGTTTGGAACTAGATGGCGTTGTTTGTTAGATGTCCGAAACATTTATTTATTAGGACATTCTGTGTCCTTCAATTCTTCCACAAGGAAGAAGCAACTATAATACTGAATTTGATGACAAAAAATAATGACCATAAACTAAGAATGTGTTTTCCATATGTGAATTGATATCGGAATCTTGTATAGAATCCGAAAATCCAAAATATTAAAAACGACTTTAACATAATTCATTTATTTGTACCTCTTTGGGCTTTGTAGGTACGTTTCAGAAACTAACAATTAATTGCTAGGGTTTTTTGCCATAAAGTACCTACATTATTTACCAGCTTGAGTATGTATGTGAATAACATAATACAGCTTAAAAATTATAACTGGACACTTTAAAACTGTTAACAAAATCTGTGTAGTCTATGTCAGCCGGGCCATTATCACAAATATATTGACATATTTTTATTAAAATCGTTTTAGTTGTTTAGACGCTACACATACAAACATACTTTGACTACCAAAAATATGACCATTCCGTTTAGCTTCGTCATAGTCGGGAGAAAAATATGGTCATTTTCACCTGACTATTTTTTTAGATAATAAAAAGGTAAAATAGTCGTAGATAGGTAATTAAATTCAAAAAATATATCGAATTGACTAAAATTTCGGCAAAAAACTAACACTTTAAACTCTCGTGGAGAAATATCGTATTACGAACTGTAGAAGCTGTTTGAACATAGAGACAAAAGTCTTATAGTCGTATGTTACTAAGCTACTACATGGCTCTAAGCTAATGATGACGTTTTAGAAATCAAAAGTATATTATTTTAAAATCTTTTATAGGCACTCGTGATATCAGATGCAGAGAAGCGAGAAGTTTAACGAGATAATAAAATCCGTGAATAATTTAAATAAACTGCTTTCCTGGAGCTATGAAGCTCCCAACGATACCACACATGACTAGTTTTATAACAAGGTTTGGATTGGAAAATTGAAAGACGAGTTCAGTGAAAAATCATGAAGTTTCTATAGTAAATAAAAGTGTAATATAAATTTATGAAAAATTTAGTGAGGATTCTTTCTTAGTGGGAATTACAAAGTACAAAGAATGAATACTACTAATTGATAATTTGTTATAACTTCAAGGTAGTATAGCCACGCTGATTTCAGCACGAACGGACCGGCTCGACCGGGGCGGTACTACCCTCGCACAGAAAATCAACGTAAAACGACAGCGATCATGCTGTCGTGTTTCGTTGGTGAGTGCGAGATCGGAGGCCCAATGATGCAGAAGCATCACTAGCCCGCCATGGTGTGGGTCGCCATGCTGCATTGTTGCATTATCTGCATTCGCAGTATGGTGACCACCACTCTTGGATTCTGCTTTATGCTTTCCATCAGGTAGAGTAGTCATTTTGGCAGGGCCTAACATACAAAAAAAAAACTAAACTAATAATGCTTGATTTAAAAGTATGTATTTTAATAAATTAAAAGCGCTAGCATTTGTAAAGCTTTTACATTGCGGTCTCTCATCCATTAAGAAGTGTCTAATGATATTCACCGTCCTTTGACTCTCTACATGATATTAGGACTCAAGGCAGAAACAACTATAATACTGATTTTAAATTTGGTATTAAGCAAGCATACAATATAATGTTTTAATGTGGAACCTGAACTCACACATGACAATTACGAATTATCTCTTTTGTATTCTTGTCTTTAAAAAATTTTTTTTTTCGGACATCGGACACACAACGCCGTCTAGTCCCAAGCTAAGCAGAGCTTGTGTTATGGGGACTAAACAACTGATATAATTACATGTATACTGTGTTTTTGTAAATACATACATATTATACATAGAAAACATCCAAACTCCGAAACAAATATTTGCAGATCATACAAACATTTGGTCCGACCCGGGATTCGAACCCGAGACCTCAAGCACAGCAGTCACATACGCTACCACTAAGCCACCGAGGCAGTTAGAAAAGTGTTAGTTATGTGACTTCTACTACTGTGAGTATTATTCTCATGTGTCAACCTCTTTTTTCGATACGACGACACATGTCTGCCTTGGAAGTCACTGCTGTCAAAGTGATAGACATAGTGCTCTCGATTTAAACGGTTCAGCTCTTTCTTCCTGTGCCGTGCAGTCATAACCTGGAATTCACTGCCAGCACGCATATTGTATCCCTCCCACTATGATCCCGGGTTATTTAAGCGGAGCGTGAATAAACATCTCAATAGGCAACCGTAGTGTGGGTCACCATGATGTATTCTCCACGTTCGCAACGTCCATCACTCTTGAATTTGACTCGTGATTTCCATTAGGCTGATTAGAATAATTTCAGAAGCTAATACTTAAAAAAAGTAAAAAAAAATATGATTTTTTTACTGAAGGATCGATAAAAGTTAAATAACACCGATAATATTATTATTCAGCCATACTACTATGGATACCGATTCGGAGTATTAAATTTTCAGGCATAAATCGTGAGTAAAATTCAGTTATAGCACAATCGAATGCAAGGTAATATAAATAAAATAATTTGTCAGGAAATTGCTTAAAATGCGAAACAAGGACTATACGAGCGAGAATATAGGGTCGCTTATTATGTTTCAAAGCTATTGACGCGTTGTGGCCATAAAGTAAGTGGTAAGTAAGTCTATTTAGTATATTTCTGGTGGTTTTTTGTGTTGTAATGTTGTGCCCGACAGGTTCAGGTTTATAATAGTAATGTGATAGTACCTACTATTAGTAGTACTACTACCGTGGGAGAGTAACGCTTTGGCTTGAATGGGCCGGCTCGACCGGAATGATACCACGGCCTCGGAAAACCGGTGTGAAATAGCGCTTGCGCTGTGTTTCACCGAGTGAGCGAGGATACCGGAGGTCCATACCCCAACCCCTCCCCACATCTCTTTCCCCGTCCTCCAATGGTTGACAACGCACCTGTAACACCTCTGGGGTTGTCTGTGTTGCGGGTGTCCATGGGCGGCGGCAATCGCTTACCATCAGATGATACGACTGCTCTTTTGACACCTATACCATAAAAAAGGCATCACTAAATGAAAACTTATAAATATTGTTTTTCTATTAAATTGTCACAATAGCTTTAAACGCAACGACTATATGTGCAGTAACGCCTACAAAATATTTTAAATTGTTTTTTTGTTTACTGAAGGATTGATCAAAATCACAAATATATTTCTACTAACCATTATTTTGACGGGAATTAACGCGATTACTTATTAAGTGGTCACAGGCTGACTGACCACGGCCAGTACAACCTGGTCGAAACGTCAGGCAAATCAGAGGTATGTAATACCTTTTAAAAAGTAATCGCGTTAATTCCCGTTAAAATAATTGTTAATATATCATGGAACGCGAAAGTTCAAAAGTTAGTATATTTCTACTCTTTAAATCGCTTTTCTTGTAGCCCGATAATCCGTTTATTGCATATAACAAATACTTATATTTTAACACCAGCTGCTTGTACACTGTGTTCGAAATTAACGGGAACGGGTGTTAACTGTGACGTAAATTGTTGTGCAGCTAAGTGGAGTTAAATCGTCACACCGAGTGTAGTGCACTAGTTTTGAGAACGGACTTGACTGTGCAATCGTTTAGTTGGCTAAATTGTCTTCGTTATACACTTTAGAACTTAAATGGTAACGTACATTTGTATGTATAAATCGTAAATCTTATAGAATGTGCTTTTACTGATAAAAATAAGAAGTTAACGTCAATGCGTCTTTTTGGTAATTGAATAATTTACGAGGGAATTAAAATAGTTAATATTTATTGAACGTAACTTTGAACTGTATGATTTTGTTCGATGTTTATTTTTGCCAACGGACTTATGGACTTGCCAAAGTAACTCTACTCAGCCTGATAGAAAGCAAATTCAGAATTCAAGAGTGGTGGTCACCATTCTCATTGCGAATGCAGACAATGCTACAATGTAGCATGATGACTCACACTCTGCCTACTGATAATTCTGCATCATTGGGCCTTTATTGCACTGACCTGAATGATGCAATTCGTCGACGATGATAGTGGTCTATTTGACTTCTACAAATAGTTGCCAGTATAAATTCAAGTCAACTCTCTGCTACTTAAAGAAAATATCTATATTCAAAAACTTCGCAACCAGTACAGTTTGTATATATACGCGAGCGGTGGCCTGGCACCAACTGTGCACACCGGTGGTGTGAACAATATCTATGGCAAAAGAACCTCTGCTTGTAGTTCCTCGAGTTCTTGACGCATTATTTTCGCATTTGCGTACTGAATATTTTTTTTTATTTTATAAGTTATATACAATATCACCAAAACGTTTAAATACGATATCAGTATTGCTTTCACTTAAAACACTTCAAAGCTTGACGTTTAAAAATAGTATCAAACTAAAAATTTAAGCACGAAATAAATTGAGTAACACTTTTAGAGACTCGATTCTACCTTTTATGTAATTTTCTTCACTTCACAAGATAAGTGGACGGTCCTGTTACACTAGAGTAGTTCCTTTGTTCGATAATATTTATATTATATTTCTTTTAGAAACTTAAAGGGTAAAACTTGACACTAAATCGATGAAAGAGACTTGTAGGTAGAGTTGTAGTCGAATTTATTTGAAATATAAGCTCTTGTACGTAGTGGAAGTTGAGTTTTTAGTTTAGGAGTAATCTATGACACCTACATCTTATAACATGGCTTTTACAAAAAGTTTTTTCTTATGTGTGGGTATTATGTATTATTTAAGTGTTCATTTTGTATAAATTTTAACATGACCGGTAATCTATGATCAAATGATATATTTGAAAGCAAGAATAGTATATTTTTTACTTTAAAAGATTCAAAAGGAGCTAGTCTTACAGCAATTTGGAGTAAAATGTTTTTTCATAATGATATAGAAGGCAAACGACGACGACGGCTGACCTTAGGTACCTTAAAGTAAGTGATCACCACCGCCTATCTGCCTCAGTGATGCAGGGGTAGGCTATGAGACTGCTGTGATTTAGGTCACAGGTTTGTTTTAACTGTTTTCTAAGAATATATATATATTTATATATATATATATATAATATATTTACCAACTCTCATTCTGGATTCAATTAATCAAGTCAAAGTATTAAGACTATGATGTTAGCATAATTAGATCAAATAATACTACAGTCTTTGAAAGTCAGAATGCAACATTGCAGGGAATAGCTCCGTTAGAATACGACACTAATAGTATCAGTACCGTCGACAATAGTGAAGCAGAAACGGCTCTATTTGTAGTTTCTTTAATCTAGCTAATGCTTTCATCGATTGACATTTTCAATGAACGTAAATGAACATAGATTCACGATAACCTGGACGTTTATAATGAAACAGGTTAGAAACGATTGGATTGAGACAGTAAGTGATATGTTTCATACTTTTGAGAATACAGTCACATAACATTTTTGATTACAATGCAATATTTATCTAATAAAAACGGCTTAAAGGGCTTAAGAAATTTGGTATACTATATAATAGGTAAACTAATGTAATGTAAACTAATCGAAGTGACAATACCTGACAGACTATGGCCCAACGGTTGATGTTAGGAACTTGTTAGTACAATGGTACTAATCAACGTTAAAACTTCAATTTTGCGAAGAAGTGTTATAAGTTACTCCTTAGTCCGATTTATTTTTAAATTCTGTTGTAGTATGTTTATTGGTTGATTGCCGCAGAACCATGTTTCTGCATAGATGAACGGACTCCACTCTGCTTAGCAATATTAAATTGCTTTTTACCGTATAATAGCTAAACTAATCTAATGTAAACTAATTGAGGTGACAATACCTGACAGATTATGGCCTAACGGTTGATTTTAGGAACTTGTTAGTACAATGGTACTAATCGACGTTAAAACTTCTATTTCGCGAAGAAGATTTATAAGATACTGCTTAGTTCGATGTATATTTAAATCCGTTGTAGTATGTTTATTGGTTGATTGCGGCAGCACCATGTTTCTGCATAGATGAACGGACTCCACTCTGCTTAGCTATTTTAAATTGCTTTTTACCGAGTAAGTGACATTACTAGAAGCTCCCAATACACATATAACACACTTAACAACCCTGAAGTTGTACTACTAAGAATAGAAATGTAGTAGTAGTTTTCTGCTTAGTTTAATTCATATCTTTTCAAACTAGTTTAACATCAGTCATATTTCTACAAAAAAAAAACGTTAGAAAATGTATACTAGAAATTTATTAAATTAAACGTAACTGTTTCTACAAAGCTTTTAGATAGTATTTTAATTATTCCTCAGTAATTCTTAACAAACTATTTAATATATTCCTTTAGTAAGCAATGAACGTTGAATTTTAGACAGGGGTATTCTATTTAGTGCATTCTGCATCGAAATATAGCGAGCATAAACGTTATTTACCATCAAAAGTTATTAATTATTAAAATAATGGATTAAATTAAAATTCTTGATTTTGAGTTTTTGTTGTCACCAAATGTAGCAGTCACTCAGAACGCGAGAAAATATTTGCTTAAAAGCTTAAATATATTAGGACAGAAATTGTTG
Organism: Spilosoma lubricipeda; assembly: GCA_905220595.1. Classification (NCBI taxonomy): domain Eukaryota; kingdom Metazoa; phylum Arthropoda; class Insecta; order Lepidoptera; family Erebidae; genus Spilosoma; species Spilosoma lubricipeda. Next base: position 4,246,354 of record HG992296.1, read on the forward strand.
TACAAAACATATAAATTGTTTGCACCACATCAACTTCTTAGAGTGTTCTTTTATCTCCTCACCAGTTAGACCCATTAACTCTACTAATTCACATGAAATTACTTTACTACAATGTAGACTACATTAACATTTAGGTGACAATGTACTCACGTATGAATAAGTGAGTTAAACATCCCATTGGTTCAACGTTTAGCATATGCGATTGCCGATCAAGAGTCTCGAGTTCGATTACCGGGTTTCGTTAAAAGTGTTATTGAGTTTTTCTTATAAAGAATTCCTAACAATTATCCGGATTCTGGAAGTTGGCAATGTCTAACGCCCGTGCCTCGTAGAGGACTTCGAGCCATCGTTTCATGAACATATATGGCAAAAATAGTTCATCGACTAGTAGCTATTTTTAGAGACTTATAATTATACAAAAACTAACAGACAGACACAAAAACATACACTCAATATACACCTTTATATAGTGTTACTTTCTCAGTAAACATGCACTACATAACTGCAATAAAAACCTCGCCATTGCTGCTGTCAAACCAGTCACTCAGAAACATAATATCAAAACAAATCAAGTACGTAGACACTTCAATAATAATAAAGATCACTTAGTTTAATGGAATTTGAAGAGCTTTGGTACACTTTCGTCCTTGATTTATAAAAGGCACACTCAGGCCGTACGTACATGAGTTACATAACTAAATTATGATGTTCCTCGGTAAAGTCTCTTGGGAGAGGGTATAGCCCAGTCTAGACCGCCGTGTATGGAAATGTTATTGCAGAATAATTAGAACTAAATTGCTAAGAAGATTTGTCAACAGAGCTGCCTAAATTAACTAAAACATATTCGTATATTTATTAAAGGTGTATAGAATTGATGAATAGAACTTGTTTTAAGAAAGTTTAAAATGTTTTTCTTTTCCTTAAATAAGCAGCAGATTCAACAACATCAAATAAAGCATTGGAAAAATTGTCTCTTATATATACATTTTTAATAAATCTATACTAATATATAAGCTAATATAAAGCTGAAGAGTTTGTTTGATTGTTTGAACGCGCTAATCTCAGGAACAACTGGTCTGTGTGGTATTTTTTGGGTACCGTACCTCAACAGGAAAACACGGAACCCTTATAGGATCACTTTGTTGTCCGTCTGTCTGTCTGTCAAGATCATTTTTCTCAGGAACGCCATAAGGTATCAAGCTGAAATTCATATCAATTAGTCTACGGTCCCTTGGAGTTGTCAAAAAATCAAACTTCTAAGCCAATGCAATTAAAGGATACAGTTGTTAATGCTGCAAATTTTCGGCGCTAACAAAGGAATCAGAACCTACACCTCCCATGAAATCAGAATTTTGAAATTTGATACGAAACAACGTCTTATAGTACAGATAAAATAAGAAAATTTTCCAAAATGTATCCTAGCTAGATCGATTTATCGCCCCCGAAACCGTGGGTTAACGCCATACTTATTTTCATGAAAGTCGTTTTAGTTGTTTCCAGGATTCACAATATATATACAAGAATTGCTCGTTTAAAGGTATTAAATAAAATTATCATAAAAGCGTAGATTTAAAATCTATTGACACATGTAACAACAATTTTTTTTAATGGAATATGGGGCAAACGAGCAGACCTATAGCCTGGTGGTAAACGATTACCGCTGCCCATGGACACCCGCCATACCAGAGACGTCACAAGTGCGTTGCCAGCTTTTGGGGTATTGGGGGAGATGGAGGAAGGGGTTGGGGTATGAGCCTCTGGTATCCTCACTCACTCGGAGAAATACAGCGCAAACACTGTTTCACATCGGTTTTCGGTGACGCCGTATTACTCCGGTCAAGCCGACCGATTCATGCCGAAACGTGGCTCTCCCACGTAGAAAAACTACAATGTTGATAAACAAACGGCGTAGTAGCTTCAGGGATTTTCTTTCTAAGCACTGACTAGTGGCGTGGGATTGATCCCTAAATTTGATAATACATTATGTGATCCACAAAATTATGTTCTGTTTCTGGGTATAATTTTACACAAATGTTTGTGATGTCCCTCGCGACACAGGACATAATATATTAATAGAGCGGAAGAAAAATGACAACATATATTTTTTAATATAAAAATTATATGTTAGAAGTCAAAGGTTGTATTCCCATCTGTACAGTATTGGAGTTCAGTGACTCTTATTTTGCTTACTTATATTTTAATTCTAAAGCCAAAAGCTTAATAAAACCTTCTCGAATTTCGGCAACTCTTTTGTTCAGATATTGTGTTAACATTTAACATTGTCTGAAACATAAAACTCGCATTTATGAACTTAAACTTTGCCAATATTAACAGTAATACAGACCTGATTAAAATACTTGATCGAAGTACGTAAGTACTTTGATAACCCCATACCAGTACCATGACCTGTACCACGATACAACAATACTTTGTTTATATGAATTGGGAATATCTGGAGACACACCATTTATCTCTACTCACCCCGGGGAGTTTGAGTTGAGGTTTTAAGTGGAAAGAATGAATTTCGCTATCTACTCACATTAGAATGAAATATAAAGAGATGATAATACGTTATACTTGAAAGAAAAAATCAAAGAAAAAGTATTTATTGACACAGGCCAGAAACACATTGACATGTGTAGACATTTTTACAATTTCCAGATGATATATAGCTGAGCGCCGCCGGGTTACTTACGGTAGCACCACAACAAAGTTTGACAAACATCGGTCTAGCCGTTCCAGAGAGTTCCAGACAGTCAGAAAACGCACAAAAATTAAAAAAAAAAAATTTTGGTATATTTACCGTATACATACGTATGCATGTAGTAAGAAGTGGTTGTTTTAATATTACAAACAGACACTCCAATTTTATTTATTAGTATGTATTGTTTGTTACATAATAAAGATATAGATGTGTTACACAAAATATACAAAAACTGCATTCCAAACTAGATTAAAACATGTATTTTGGAACTTGTACAGTGCTGCGTCGTCGCTATATACAGTATGACAAGCAACACTTCGTAAAACATTTACGTATAGTAACTAAATAAGAAAAAAAAACAAACTTAATTAAAAAACCTACAGTGCATGGTACGTGATTGTCATGTACCAAAAATACCACAGAACCTTCGGGTCTATTTGAATTAAATGCTAAACCATGACAATGTTCACCCAAGGGGTTTCATAGCACTCAAAACAAGCTAAATAATGAATGATAATGAATTTTGATAGATTTATAACGCTGTCTTACATTGTTGAAGTGCTTAAAAAAGTGATATTACTGAATTTGTATGTCTTTATTACTTCATTAAACTCAAATGGCTGGAGTAATTAAAAAAATAGAAATATGATGGATAACATAAGATACTTTTTGATTCTAAAGATGTACTTTGCCTGTAGGATCTGCAAGGAATGTTTTTGCTGTTCTTTATTCTCTATCTACCCTGTTTTTCATAAATCGTCTTCAGAGCGAGGGTTTGCCAGTATGGTAATATTTTTATCTATAAAGTAATAGTATTATCTGTAATGAAACTTTAGCAAAATAAATAGTATTAGAGAAATTAAAAAATAAACGATTCCGAGGTCTCCGGAATTTCGGAACAAACATTTGAAAACTTTTGTCGATCGATTTACCGTAGCATACTTTACAAGAAAAACATATAATGTAAAAAAACTAATAATGTTACGTGTTCAAATTTAAATGTATAGAGATGTTACTACCGTCGAACATAAGAAGATTTTCTTAAGTCAGAATCCCTTACAAGAGGCAAGACGTCTGGCAGGAGCTGGATGCGAGAAGCCGAAAATTGAACTAAATGGCGCGCTATTGAAGGGGCCTATGTTCAGCAGTGGACTGCAGTAGGCTGATGATGATGACGAATATGTCACAAACTCCCGATACCTAAATAACCAAAGAGCAGGTGACTCGAAGGATTTCATAAGTCAACAAACAAAAATCTGTTAAGTGCTAAATTTAATTTTAAAGGTCACAGAAATAGTAAATAATAAAGTTCAAGTGCTGAAACAAATTAACAAAAATAATTTGGTTGAATTTAAACCTGTGACCTTCTTGTTTGAAATATAAATTTACAATCTGATTGTCGTTTCATTCGATAAATAAAAGGGCTGTCCTTAAAGCTGTTAAGCCCTTCTTGCTTAAAATAATGGTTAGTTTAAAATACACAGGTTAAATTAATGTTGATAGGAATCGGGATTTTATCGTTACAATATTTGTTAGTTACATTTTCCTAATGCTGCCTCGGTGGCCCAGTTCTAGCGTATGCGACTGCTGTGCTTGATGTCTTGGGTTCGATCCCGTTTGTATGATCTGCAAATATTTGTTTTGGAGTTTGAGTGCTTTCATTTTTGATAAAAAAAGTATTTATATTTTAACATCATTAGTCTAGTACCCATGATTGTGTGTTGAATGTTCGAAAATATTTATATAATTATCTTACTTATTATTCTAGGATAGATCTCAAGTCATATTAAATTATTTACACTTTAATAAATAAAACAATGTTTACTTTAAAGGCTTTAGTTACGATTTATAAGTCTCGTAAAAATTTATCGTGAGAAAGAGAATTATGAAGGTCCTTGTGACCACAGTATCCGAATGTGGTTATTTTATTACAATAATGGGTGCCCGTTTGCAGTTTATTTGAGTGTAAGAATGTCAACAGTATTATTTTTAACTCTTTCAAAGCACCAAAACATAATCCTAATTAATAAATTACGAAAGATAAATTATCAAGATTAATAAAAAAAACTTGAGAGGTGTCAAGGGACACCCGGATGGGACGAAGTTCACTGTCAGGATTCATGATTGTTATTATTTTTTATTATTTATTATGTACAAAAAACCTGTATATACTGAACAAAAAAAAATCGTCGCGACACCACACTGTTCAATGCGAAATAGAAATGAAAATATCTGGCTTGCTTTCTGTAAGACAGAGAGAGACAGACAGAGAAACATGCGCATGCCGCACGGCTTACAATAGCTTACTATAGCAAAAAGTGTCGTTACAACTTTTAGAGAGAATTTATGCCCCCTTTCACAACGCACGATAAGAAACGTCGTTCCAAAAAATTTCTAGACTAGATTAATGATTACATCTCACACTATGCACGTGACATTGATTTACAATTATTTTATTATCGCAACTGTTATAAGTGTTCTTACACAAGAAATAATATACGAGAGAACTGTAATACAATTAAAAAAAAACTTTAACACGACTACGTAAAGACTTTTGATAAATTTATATAACGTATGTCACCAAACCTTTTGACATCTAATTCTTTTAAATCGGTTTAGTAGTTAAGACGCTACGGTAAACATACAAACATACACTGACTGCTAAAATTAATACCTTTTCTTTTAGCTGCGGCGTAGTATAGTAATAGCTGCGGTAAAGATTACAAAAACACTACACATAGATAAAACTCTTGAGTAACTTTTTTTATTTATAAATTAGTTTTTTTTAGAGTTTGTATTCTGTTTTTTTTTTACTTCGGACAGAACTCTTTTACTGTCAATAATTAAACGAAGTTCTAGAGATTATGGTGTATGCTTAGGTTGACGATCCCTGCTAGGTTTAAAGTTAAATATCCAATGTTAAATCTGCAAACCAAATTTCAAATATTAATCTGAATCGCAATTCGAGGCGTTTACTGGCCATTGTTTAATTCTATACGAATATCATCGCTATTGAATAATATAATAATATTGACCCAAATTCAAAGTGGTATAAAAATAATATATTTATTAACAGATATCGATGTTTGCATTATATTTAAGGTTTATTGAAATACAAGTAATGATGATGTCAGATTAACCCCGATCAACCCTGCTAATTAGTTTTTTTTGTTACTATTTACAGTATCAACAAACCTGATTAGCGCGGTTGGACTAATCATTTCTAATTATTTAAATTGTATATGAGACAGATAGTCATTTTTTCCGAGACAGACGACCAACGAGTAGGCCGGTCCAGACAAAATTGGCGTGACACTTGACTCTCCAGAACCTAGTAGTATGGCCCCTAACTCCCTAGTAAGGGATCTGTCTCATTCCCAAGAGGTATTCCGTCATCCGTAAAAGCAGAAAAGTCGTTTTTTAGTGGTTTTCCGTGAGGCAGGATCACTACGATGGAACCAATATGAAAAATGATTATCTCAAGATGGTTAAAATATTTTTTTTAAATTAAGTTCTGGGTTTATATACAAACGAAAACAATTAAAGTTTCAAAGATAATTATTTTAGATATATTTATTATTAATGCTACATTTAACATAATAATAAAACTTAGATAAGCGTTGACACAATTGGCCTATCTTTAGACTTGACAGTGACTTGATGACTTGTGCAGTTTCTTTTGTAAGAAAAATAGATTATCATTGAAGATTACAAGTTGATAGTTTTTCATACTTTAATAGTAAAAAACGTATTATTCAGTCTAAGGCATTATAATTTCTACAAATGACTTAGATTTTCAAAGGGATTTATCTTTTGGATATTTTGTTCGACTTTAGTTTCCAATCTATTACATAATAAACTTTGATAACATCTCTTAAAATTCAATAGATTTCAAACACATCTAACTGAATTTTACTTACAACACAGTAACAGGTAACAGGTTTTGCTGCGTGCAGTAAGTACTAATACGAGCGCCGGGAATTAAATAAATAAAAAAGTGTATTGATTACAAAAAAAATAACACAGTATTTATAATCAACACTTTTACAATACTTATTCACTAAATCACTCGTTAGCCGCTTTAAAAAACGCTTCAATGTTAATCCGCTGTATCGTAAAACTTATTTACTCCCATTACAGCCAATACACTCCGCTTCTATAAGGCCATCGAAATATCTGGAATAAATAGACAGTCCCAGAATCAGCAATCTAGTGTTGAAAATCGAAGTTATTAATCATAAATCATAGACTGCCTCGTTGGTCTCGCGGTTGGCGTGTGCGACTGCTGATCGTGAGGTCTCGGGTTCGATTCCCGGGTCGGACCAAATGTTTGTTTGATCTACAAATATTTGTTTCGGAGTTTGGGTGTTTTCTATGTATAATATGTATGTATTTACAAAAAAAAAAGAAGTATATATGTATTTGTATCAATTGTCTAGTACCCATAACACAAGCTCCGCTTAGCTTGGGACTAGATGGCGTTGTGTGTTAGATGTCTGAAATATTTATTTATATTATTTATTTATTATAATCTTCATAGTCGTGCGCTATTTGATACTAGATGGCGCCGCTGCCCTCCGAATTATCTAGAATAGATGAGATCCGTTTTAACTATCGCGTAACAGTACGTTTGCTTTAACAGTCTATGGAGTCCTTATTTTGTAATGTCTTTCAGATGATTTTAAACAATTAATGACTTTAACCTTAATAAGTCAACCATTTTATAATATTGGATAAATTGTTCTACTTAGTTTTCAAACATAGTCGATATCTAACAGAATGTAGTATTGTAGTTTTTTTACACACCAGAGATTTACCATGGCCTCACAGAAAGCCGGTGTGAAAAAGTGAGTAAGATGATGAGATAGATGCACTGTATTGAAATCCAATTTATTATGAAGAAAATTACGTTAGCAACATCAGGGTTAAATTTTGTGAGTTAATGACTACACCGATAGGTTAGTGATTTAAGTAGTCGAGACGTCGTTTTCTACTGCGCTTACATGGAACAGCACTTAGTAAGATCTACAAATCGTGGTTTTGAGTCTGGATGTTCTTTCAAATACTTACGTTTATAAAATTCCAGACACAAGCTTCATTCCTAATGCTAGATTTGTTTTTAAAAGACAGTACATTTTTCTTATTTAATTGTGACTTCGATAATTATTTCGTGAAAGACTCATAACTCCAATTTATATTACTTAATATCGCAGCTTGAATATCTACGACTTCATTCAATCGATCAAACAGTCTTCATTAAATCAATTTGTGAATATTATAAATTTCAGACCTATGCATTTGTAAGCACAAAGTACACTTTATGCTTGCAAATACCTAGAACCAACCACAAAGAAGGCAATCTAAAGTGTCAACCCAAGTCAAAAGTATGCCAACTTTCCTTATTCCACGTAAAAGTTTGCGTTCCTACTCCACTCAAGTAAGAAGTTTCTACTTTTATGTAAAACGTCAACTTTGGTAAAATAACGTAGTTCTGATGGCTTCTTAGACGTGTTACTTGTTTGCAACTTCAGTTACTACAGGTTTCTTTTATAAATAAATAAATTATGTTATATATATATAATAAATAATAATTATTATAAAGTATGGGCCTACCAAATTGACTCTACTCTGTCTGATGGAAAGCATAAGCAGAATCTAAGAGTGGTGATCACCATACTCATTGCGAAAGCAGACAATGCAACAATGCAGCATGGTGACCCACACCATTGCAGTCTAGTTGTGCTTCTGCATCATTGGGCTCCGATCTGGCACTCACCAACGAAACACGACAGCATTAACGCTGTCATTTTACTTTGATCTTCTGTGCGAGAAGTACCACAAGGCTCGAGCCGGCCCGTTTGTGCTGAAATCAGCGTGGCTCTCCTACCTTGGAGAGCGGCTCGACTACCTCGGGCTGACCTTGACTTAAACTTTGTTGACTTAAATGAGCTTTTCAGGCTTTTTTTTACAGGAATATCCACCTATTTATTTTCATGACCACTGAACTTCTGCAATCGAGCAGGCTGAGGTAAAGAGTTAAGTAAAAAATGTAGTGGAAATATTTACAAAGGAGTATCAAATAGGAGATTTTCATTAAATAAGGAACGCAATTAAGATCCATGGTTCTAGTGCTTATATTGTTTTTATACTAATGGTACGGTTGGTGCAGTCATTTAAGCAGCCAACTCGGCGCTTTTACTGCATTTAGGGTTGTGAGTTCATACCCCACATGAGACAACATCCGTACTCGACACAACAATGTTGTTTTGAGTCTGGGTGTTTTTATGTTCGTTTTTTTATCTTATAGGCGGGCAAACGAGCAGACGTATCGTCAGATGGTAAGTGATCAACGCCGCCCATGGACACCTGCTGTACCAAAGGCGTCACAAGTGAGTTGCCGACCTTTAGGGGGATGGGGAGGGGAGATAGGGCAGTGGGGTTAGGGTATAGGCCTCCGGTATCCTCACTCACTCGGAGAAACACAGGGCAAGCACTATTTCACACCGGTTTTCTGCGAGGCCGGTATCACTCTGGTCGAGCCGACCCATTCATGCCGAAGCGTGGCTCTCCCATGGTAATTCTGATCGTTCGTTTTATGTATGTTTATCTTGTGCAGTTACCTTGTAAAAAATGTGATATCAGTTGTTTATGTCCTACTGAAAAGTTTTAGTTATTGCCAAAGTACGATGGTATTCACATTTTGATTCATATTTTCATATTACATGCAGCAGCGTCACCGGTGCGACAAGCTACACCCAACAGTTGACGATCGCCAACCCGCCGGCCGGACATGGTGATGATGGGCGACACCTCCCTATGCCGATGCAACTAAGGCCACGGCCCAGTTCCCGGCAGAAGTAACGTTGGGGGAGCTAAAAAGAGAGAAGCTGATGTGTGGCAGTGAAGCAGTTAACTGCGATAGGTTGAAAATGAAGCTTCCTTTTATTCTTATGAACGTTTCGAGTACGTTCCGAATACTTGAATCAAAGACAACATAGTAAGAAATTATATGGCGTAAATATTAAAATATTACGACTTTCTTGTGAGGTTATAAAACCATATCATTCGGTGTCGTATTTTTGTATCACAGTGTACGTTTATATGTCGTAAATTTTATATTCAATAAATTTTTCCTTACCGCTTGAAAGAAGACTAAATATTATCGTTTCAATGTGATATTTAAGTATTTTTATAGAAGTAAAATCTTTTATTCTAACGAGCGATCCAATCGACTACTACTTTTATTCACTAAAATGAATCAACCACTAAATAATGATATAATTTTTCAAGTGGTTTTAGTTTGCTTTTCACGTAGACTATATTGAAGCATAATTGTTAGTTAACGCCCTCCCGATATTATGAAAATGACAAAACTTGATGAAAATATAAAGTAAATGTATTTGTTTTGATGCATCTTGAATTTCAAAACTTACTTTTTTTGTTTTCTCATTTTCGTCTGCACACGTTAATTTAAAAGAAGTAAAAAATATATTTCAACCTTTGAATACAAATGTAGATAGAATTTGCAATTTAACACGTCGGATAAATTAAACATCATATTATAACCCGCCGTCTAGTCTAGGTAAATCATTTACAAAACATGTTTTGATTTAAAAGCCAACTCAAGAGACCAGACACCAACATACGCGTATCCATGAGTTGAAACTCTACTTTAAGTCACAAAGATTAAACTGTTGTAAACTTTAATGACTCGCTGCTCTTTCGATGTAATCTCGGGGAGGAAGTGTATGATACGTGTTAATAGAAGTAAATACTAAATCCTTAAACTTTTAGATGTTCTTTTTAGCTACATTGTAACATACTTTGGCAGTGGGTATTTAGATACGAGAAAGTTGAGTTTGTGAATAAGTTGTGTAAAAGATTAAACGGCAAATGTACGTGGAAGCTGAATCGTGTATATTTTAAAACGAATATTTTCAGATAAAGATAAGGGAAATTCTCATGAAATCAATGGTTTAAAAACTTATAGTAAGAAAAATTAAGATTTAATTTTACGAAAGTACCAAAATTTTTAAAATGAATACTTCTTTAGGGGCGTGGTGCACTTTTAAAAGATGTTATGTACCACATAACATTTATGGTAAAAGTCATAAAGTCGCATCAGGACACGTGACCTGACCTAAGACGGCGCAGGACGTCTTCACGACGAGTCAACAAGGCCATCACTTTCAATAAAAACATTATCGTTTCTTAGCGAAGATATAAATTATGTAATAATAAATCCGTTTTGTACGTTCAGTAATATTTTACAAATATTGTAAAATGAATAAGCGTTTAAATTTAACAAATTACATCTATTAATGAAAAAAGTGACGAAGAAATAGTGAAAGAAAATGACTTACATTGGTAAATCATTTTAAACTGCCTCGGTGGCGCAGTGGTAGCTTACGCGACTGCTGTTCTTAAGGTCTCGGGTTCGATTCCCGGGTCGGACCAAATGTTTGTATGATCTGCAAATATTTGTTTCGGAGTTTGGGTGTTTTCTATGTATAATATGTATGTATTTACAAAAAAAGAAGTATATAAGTATTTATATCAGTTGTCTAGTACCCATAATACAAGCTCTGCTTAGTTTGGGACTAGATGGCGTTGTGTGTTAGACGTGCGAAATATTTATTTATTATTAATAGTGAGTACATTTATTTATAAAAATATATATTAATGTAAAGTTTAATCTAAATCCTTTTAGTAGTTTTTGCGTGAAAGAGTAACAAACATCCATCCATCGATCCATACTTACAAACTTTCGCGTTTATAATATTAGTATAGATTCTAATTTACAAAGTATTATTCATGTATTCTTTTTGAAATAAAAATGGGAATGTTTTCTTATAAATTAGCCCATCTATTATATAGAATTTACGTATCACATTCTTGCTTTTGGGCTGGCAATTATTGGCCGCAGAGCTTGTTACCGTTGGGTTAAACGGGTTCTTGAGTGGGAACCGCGTCTCGGCAAACGTAGTGTAGGACGTCCAAAGGCCAGCTGGAGTGATGATCTGCGCAAGGCGGCTGGCAGAAGCTGTATGCGAGAAGCCCAAGATCGAACTAAGTGACGTGCAATTGTAGAGGCCTATCTCCAGCAGTGGACTGCGATAGGCTGATGATGATGATGATTGTTGCTTTAGGTGATATCCGAAATGATCTAACCAATTATTACCTTATTTTTAATGCTTGTCTTTCTGGCGTGCCTAAAATAAGGTAGTTAATATCACGTTCAAGCTAATACGAGCCGAGCATGAATAAAAAGAGACGCAGATAAAGTTGTGTAGGTTCGCTAGTTTATTATATTAGAATTCAAAACGTTTTTTTTCTATTACGTAAGTGGGACTAAAGTAAATCAAGCAAAATATGATTTTGGAAAAGTCAGGCATATAACACGCATATACTTACTCTTTTGGGAAACCAGGTGAGTTGTTAAACAAACTACAATCATACATTTTATTCTTTAATACTCTTTATTACTTACAATAACTAAATTACGACATAAACACGTTGCAACAATACAATTATTGATTATGTTCTACATAAAAACATTATCATCGAATTTACACACAACTATTATTTTTATATTTAACAACTATTATTGCTCTTATTATTTGACTATTAATTTAATTTACAATATGTACACTTACCTTAACGTTAGAAGCGTCTGTTTGCAATATAATGTCAATTATTACTACTTATGAAAAGTTATATTACCGCTTTTGTCATATCATCTTCTATACAAAATAATTTCATGCTAAATACTAAAACTACATAGGGCGAGGCGTACATTTTCTAATATAACTTCCATATTCGTAATTCTTTCAACAATTTAATGACTAATAATAAACCAGAAGTGATTCTAAACAAATTTTCCGTACACAGCTGTTCACAAGCTTTTGTAATTTACACGATCGCTAGATAATGTAAAATGAAATTAGGAATACTTAGAATACCTTTGAGCATAAAAATTGAATTGTAAACTTTTGTTACTGCTGCAAGACGAGAAAAGGTTACACAAACGAAATGCTAGTAGTTCTACTAACTACTGCACATCTATACTGATATATATATATATACTTTGTGTGTGTGTGTTATATATGTGTGTGACCTGTGTATAAATGAATATTTTGTGACTGGACTATACTGGATATGGTGTGCAGGTCACAAAATATTGAATCTAGAAACAAGATACCTTTTCGTTATGTATCACTTACTCTATCCATTCAGAAAATGGTAAGTTGGTACAGAAACCAAAGCTGAGAAATTTAAAAGTTTTCAACAAGTTGAGTTGTAATTTTTACTTTCTTTATGACGTCATTTTAAAGTTGCTTTTATCTACTTTTTGCAACCACAATGTGACGTGACGCGTTGGTATAGCTAGTCAAATTATATTTGAAAGGTCAATTGAAACTATTTTAAATACATAGTTTTATTTGAATTAAGGTTCAAAACTCTTAAATTTGTGTTTCATGTAGGTAAGTAATTACATAGTAACTTAATATGTATCAATTTCCTAAATGGCTGAGGTATTCTGCTATTTGCACTACGTTTAGTTTATTATTTTTTTCTGAAAACCCAACAGTAGCAGTGTTACCCATTTATTTTCATACAAATGTTTAATTTTAAGATTTTTAAGCATCAATCTTACTTCCAGAAATTATGTACAACACTGTTTAATAATTGATGAACCTAATAAGCCTTGCTTTACATTGGTAAATTATATAATAAAGCCAGATAATTCATTATTACCACACCAATAGTCTCGAAAAGTTTACATAGCATTAGGAATGAGCATACATATTTAGAATAGAGAGCGTAACTTTAGTTAAGAATAATGCTCAGAACTAAATTTTGTAACTTGTTCATGAATTATGAGAAACTTTCCGAGTTTGAAACCTAACGTCTGTGGGTATAATTTTGAAGTTTAGAATAAGCCAAACACCGGTATCTTATAGACCTACGAGTAATACTTTAATTTAGTCTAATTCTTTAAGACGCATTTTGAAGCAAAAGTTTTTTTGGTGAATAACTTCGAACTGAAATTTACATACATATTAGAAAAAATATTCTATTAGTTATAAATATCTAATAAAATAATTTTATTTCTAAATCTACCAAAAACTAAATAACTAAATAAAAGAAAAACTCGAATACTGAGAAATAAATATCTTCTACGATTGATATTTGAATAAACGAAGGAAGCTCTCTTACATAAATTGTGTAGTTATAGAGAGGTGTTCGGTGACAAAGAGAAATAACTTTCAATATTAGAATCAGAATTCAGTTTAAAGGAAGCTGATAGAGAATGTATTTTTGTTGTTTACTATATATATAATAAAAATGAATCACTATTTGCCTTGGTCACGACATCACGCGTGAACGGCTTGACCGATTTCGCTAACCCTTTTTTTGTTGGATAGCCCATTTAGCGAGGAAGATTTTAGGCTATATAAAATTATACTAAGACCAATAGGAGCCGGGTGTCAACAGAAAATTTTGGGGATATGGGAAAAAAATATTTCTTTTGGAGAAACGCAACGAAGTTGAGCGGCGGCGGAAGGTTGAGTCAGCTAGTTATGTATAAAAATTTAGTTGTCCATGGTGAATAATTTCTTAAAATGCATTTTTTTTTTTTTTTTTATGTTTAACCCTGCCAAAATGACTCTACTCTGCCTGATGGAAAGCATGAGTAGAATCCAAGAGTGGTGGTCACCATACTGCGAATGCAGACAATGCAACAATGCAGCATGGTGACCCACACCATGGCGGGCTTAGTGATGCTTCCGCATCATTGGGCCTCCGGTTTCGCACTCACCAACGAAACACGACAGCATGATCGCTGTCATTTTACGTTGATTTTCTGTGCGAGGGTAGTACCGCCCCGGTCGAGCCGGCCCGTTCGTGCTGAAATCAGCGTGGCTCTACTACCTTTCTATCTTCTATCTGTATATGAGTAAAGAAGAATACGGAGTGTTGCCATCCTTACTTATCTTATAGATGTCGTAATAGACGACTGCTGCTGTCTTGCTTTGTCCTTGTTACTTTAACAAACTACGCAGCATAACATCAGTGCAAGAAATGAAAAACTTTAGTCTGTGTCAAGCTTTCAGTTTTAGTTGTCAAGTGAAGTTTTAGTTGATTTTTTTCCCCGGCATATTTTTATTTAACAAATAAATAAACAATCACCTTTTTGCTATCTAAAATATGTGATTTTTTCTTAATACATTTTGAAAAAATATGTAGTCAACTTTCAAATAATAATTTTCAGTTAAATATAAAAAGTATTTCAGTTAAATACGTTAGACATTATCAATATTATTTTATATTATTTTTACAAACGATGACTCCATTATTTTTGGTAATATGTGTGTTCGTATTCTCTGTAACAGCCAATATCATATTACTCGCGTAAAATATTTCTTTTGTATATTTCGTTCATTGTTATAATGTTTCTTATAAAAAGGACGCAGTATTATCAGATTACCATTTACACAATGATTATTTCAATACGTACTGGTAGGTTACATTTGAATATTATCATATTACTAACGGATAAAGGGCTTTATAGGAACGATATGGATTAGTGTTTTGAACTCAATTACCCACTTAAAAGTTTTAACACATAAGAATAAAATTATATTTTATTTCAAAAATACAACACCGGTATAGGTATGCAATTCTGAGTCTCGGTTTTAAAAACATACATGAAACAGACACAAAGAAAGTCCAAACTCAGAACAACGATTTGTGGATGATATGTGTTGTCCCATGCCAGGACGGCTATTGTGTTAGTGTGACCAAATTATCGCTGATAAAATGTAGGTATTTACTCTTGGAAATCCAGTTTTTTGATTATATATTTGCCGGCTCATAAATATTTATCAAAGTGATTTTATTAACCGACTTCAAAAAATGAAGGAGGTTTCTCAATTCGACCGTATATATTTATATTTTTTATGTGTGTTCGCGGATAACTTCGTCGTTTATGAACCGATTTTCATGATTCTTTTTTTAATAGAAAGGAGATATCCCAACGGTCGTACCATGATAAGGACACTAAGATCTGATGATGGCATCCAAGAGAAATCGAGTCAAACCTTGAAGTAGTTTTATTTTTGTTAAAATTTTACTTGTCATTAATCGGTTCCAACTCATTTATCATAAAAAAATAATTTAGTTAAATGGTTAATTTAGTTAGTTAACACATTTTAGTTAACTTTTATAATATCTATTGTGATATAGCAAAGTAGTAGTTTACTACATTTACGGCTTATATACTATATTACTCTTTGAATAAATGCGATTATTAAAAGATCCGTGTTTTCTAAAGTGAGTGTATGTATCTGTAAAGCGGGATGTGCGATTTAAATTTAGGTAAATACAATTTATTTTTTTCAGGAGTCAGCTTATGTCAATGGCCAGTGCAACCAGGTCATAAAGTCAGGCTAATCAGAGGTATGTCATACCTTTAAATAAGTGATCGCGCCAATTCCCGTACCAATAAAAAATAAAATAAAGGATTTTGGAATATTTCAGGAATTTTTTCACCGTTCTTCATTTTTGCTACTAAATAAGAAGTATAGAAATTAGAAGTTTCACAGCTTTCTACTGGTACTAGTATAGCTTTTTTGAATCCCAAGATTTCATTGTACTTTTACAAAGTTTTATCATTTAATGAATGTTAATACTATTGCTTAAATGCGTAAAAAAAGCTTTATTTAACGCCAAAGCCCACAATATACAAATTCATTATGAAGTTTTATTAAATGTCAATCCTTCATCTCACCAATGAGGATTCGTAATGAAAACCGAAGCGAAGCGTCATCAACTACATTTAATAAAGAATATACAATTACTTATAAATTTGTTGTCGCTAGTACCTAAATATACTTAAACACTTACAGTTACAAAATATTAACTTATTCTAACTAGATAGTTAGAATAAGTTAATATACATATACATAGATATGCCTCCTATAAAAAGCGTCAGTGTATAACCAATTCTGTAGTACCACTTTATATACACTTGTAATATAAATTAATATTATATTTTTAACACTTATTTACGTATTTGTTTTCCCCTTTTGAAACAAACTTTCTACATAGTAGTTGCACCAAACTTTGTTCTTAATCAAGAGTTTAACCACAGTTAACATTTGTTAGTAATTGTTGGATTTTCTTGGGATCAACTCTGAAGTTATGGATTAACTATTAAGTTTGATTCGTGTTGATCTAGATATGAAATGACAAATATATTATTATTGAACAATTATTTATCATATCGTTTGTTCACAAATTCACGTATTCACGTAATTCATATTTTTATTAACCTATGTTCACACACAAAATAAATGACACGGATGGTATGATTTAGATAAAATAAAGTTAAGTGGTCATTTTTTTTTATTTTTAAGTAGTGAGAAAAAAAAGATATCCTATATCAAGTTGATTTAACTCATTCGGCTTTATTGTTAGAATCGAAATTTAATACGTTAGTAAAACTGTTTTAAATAATAATATGGGTATAAAACAAATGATCTTCCTAGCCTCTATTATTCCCAAGATTTGGGGTCGGCTACTAGCTCAACCGTATTTACCTAAATATTAGTTTTTACACGGAGCGACTGACATCGAACAGGATAATCCTGAGGGCGAACTGAATTCGATGATAGAACTAGTTGTCGGTATATTAGAGGGCACTGACTTCCCAATAACGATTGCCGTATATTATGTTCATGATAACCGGGACCGACGGCTTAACGTGCTCTCTGAAGCACGGGCGGAAAATACCGCCATCCTCCATACTACGGGATGCTATTAAGATTTTCTTGTAAGAAAAACCCAACACCAGTCCGACCCGGGAGTCGAATCCGAGACCTCTTGATCTGCAGTCACTTACGATGACCACTAGACCAACGAGGCAGTCGTAGGTATAGTCTAGGCAGTCGAGGGTATAAAACAAATATTCATGTTAAAAATTGCCATATTCTGTGTAATTTCAATAGGAAGTGTAGTGATTTATTATCTTTTAAAAACAAAGTTTGATGAAACTAACCTCAAAAGCCACTAAGATTAAAGCTACATCCACAATCTAATCACATGAGCTTGTGACTTTAAGGATAAGCCAGTCCCACAGATGATTAAATTGTGGCTTACAATGAATAAATAATTCTTAGCTCTAGTATATCTCATTATATCTATTAAATACTTAATTCACAATAATAAGTAAGACTATTAAGTTGGACAGTGAAGTAAATAGTGAGTTTAATAAAAAAAAAATGCACATCTTTGTTGAAATTCAATTATTTTCTTATTTAATTTGTATAATTGAAATAATATGGTCGATTTACACATTTTTTAACCAAATCAAGGTTTTAAGGAGAAAATTTATATTTACAATATTTACATATTAAAATATAATATATGTACTAATATTATATCACAATAAATCTACTTAGAATTAAAAGTTAAGGAAATGTTCAGAACATTTAATACACATTTATCACTAACAGCATAAGGAAATGTAGAGAGAAGTTGTAAGCCAAAGTTAACAAGGCGTTAAAATGTAATTATGGTGTTAATAGCTTTGGTTAAATTAATATCACAATTAAGATTGCTTAACAGCTTTCAGAATATTATACAATATTTTTTATATATTATACAATTTCAGTAAATAATGATATTTTTTACACTACAATTTTTTTAAAGTTCGAATTAAGTGTATTAAAATTGCGATGCGAGGGTGTCCAAAAATAGGTCGTTTTTTAAAATCCACACCGTGTTAGGTCCAGTCCAGTACATTAGACAATTGTAGTCCACTGCGTTCCAATTCACGCATCGGTTGTTAGAACGCGTCGGTGCGTTTCAAGTTCTATTGTACATCGGTGAAAAGGAACGTGACGTGAGAATAGGATTGATTCATGAACTGTGAATATTGTTTATTTGGAGTATTCAAAATGTTAATTTGTATAGTGACGGATTCAAAATACGGATGTCAATATCCCTATTCATCACATGAGTGTCATAAGAGTTGTTGAAGGGAATAAACTACGCAAGACACGTGGTATATGGCCTATGCCCCTACTGTGGAAGCTGTTGAAGCCGATAAACGGAATATCTAACCTTTACACTTATTTAAGACTAGCTGACACACGCGTCCTCGTTTGCGTCTCCTAGCGATCACGCTAGGAGACGCAAACGAGGTTAAATACGGTGTAGTAGATAGTAAAACGGTAAGTAAGATGGTAAAACGGGGGAAAATTATCAAATTTTCCCCCGTTTTTGAAACATTTTTCATTAGTGCTCCGCTGCTATTGGTTTTAGCGTGATAATATGTAGCCTATAGCCTTTCTCAATAAATGTATTATCCAACACTGAAACTTTTTTAAAATCAGACCAGCGGTTCCTGAAATTAGCGCGTTCAAAACAAACAAACACTACAGCTTAATAATATTAGTATAGATTAAATATTCTTTATAGATGATTAATAGCTATACTGAATATATGTACGGTATGGGCATATACCGATGCAAACAAATACTTCCATTCTTTCTGATTAATGACCCGTTGTTAGACTAGTTTCTTGTTCCTGATTTGACCTAGATAAGTGAATAGCATTAATAAAATAGTTGTGAACATTTTATCCCATGTTAGCAGACCCACGCAACTTCGTTTGCGTCTCCTATAGCCCGTAGCGTGATAATTTTGGTACGGTTGGCCTAGCGGTTGAAGCCCAAATGGGACAACTCTTTGTGTGATCCACAAATTGTTGTTTTGAATCTGGGTGTTCTTTGTATACACAGGATATATGTATATTCCTAATATAGGTGTTGTCTTTTTAATAAAAAAAAGTTTAAGTAAATTAACCAAAATCAGATAAAACATACAAAACTTAAAGAATTATCGTCAAATACCAACCTATAGATGACCACTAGATTTGTATAGGTATGTTTAACCCTGTAGAGCTCGGTTTACAGCATACAATCTCTCAAAAGCCTATCGCCGGGAGAAGCGGCGTACTCACAGCGCCACTGACCCACTAACCCCGGCAGCGGTATAATTTAGCCTAGAATATTACTTTTCTATGAACGTAACTTATAACAGTAATCCGCTTACCTACATTTATTTGACATATAAGCCAAATATTCACGCGCTATTAGGCACCGTATCGAAAGGCTACCACGCGTGAAACGGAATTTTTCATACGCGATTTTGCTTTGATGCGTGAATTGGAACGGTTGGTTGGGACGCAATTATTTTAAACACAGCCTGTAGCTTTTTATTGCGGAACAAATACCAATTCTGACCAACGGTTTTCTTTGTGTATTTTGGTGGTATTTTTAAAGGTAATTCGTATACAGAATTCTGTTGTCATTTGTTATTTGATAAGATAGTGATGCTAATTTATTAGAAAAATATGTAGAACAAAGTGTGGATCAAACGATTATTGTAAGCTTTTACGAAGGTATTCAAACAGATTGACGTAATGAATAAACTACGAGCTTATTTAAATGAAGGTGGTGACTATTTTCGTATATTAATGACTAAATGATTACTGAAATACAAGCACGTATACGAATTTTTAGTTGCGATTATCAATTGAAATAAATATAGTAAATGACAAACGGTAAGAGTTTTATCATATCTGTACATACATAATACGTGGTTCTTTTTACGTCATTCAATAATCATCTCTTTGATTTTGTTATCTTAACCTCAATTTTGGCTTTTACGTTTAAACTCACTCTACGAAAAACTGACTGTACTAATGTAATCAATAAAATAAATATATTCTGATATGTTACACAATAATAATAATAACATTTTACAATTTGATATTCTAAAACTGATTATGTATATAATAGCACATTTTCGGCTACTGGGAGTACTATGGTATCGTCGTAGTGTCGTAGCTCCGTTCGTAGCTTACGCGTAGCTTAAATAGCATCGTAGCACATGAAATGGTTAGAGTGATGACGAGTAATACACGACAGGAATTTATGCATGCATATTAATACGTATAATCTGTGAGTTTATACATTTATACAGATCACTAATTTGAAATGTTGAAATTACTTAATTATGAATTTAAGCAGTGTAATTTGATAGTAAGAAATAGTAGAAAAAGTAAGAAATAATAAAAACTTGGCTCTAATCGCACAAGTTCTTCAGAAATTAAGTTAAGTCTACTCTTAAGAAAAACACCCAAAATCTTGTACATTGAATAAGGAATAAATTTATTTTATTTTATTTTATTTATTATTTTATTTCATATGTCTTTATAAGAAAACAAATCTGAGAAAACCGTCAATTTCAAAAATGTTTTAAAGATTTTTTTGTAAAGGTTTTATGTTGTAAAGAAGCCTTTGCAGTGTATATAGAATTCAATAGGTTTATTTAATCATTGATTGAGAGTGTCTTTGAAAGTGACTTAGAATGGACCACCTCAATATAATATGTAAATGTGTACACCTCGAGAACTTGCCAGGACACTCCCGTATTCGAGTTACGTGTCATGGAGTTTTGAAATTTTGATTCGTTAAGAATTAATGAACTAAGTGGCGGGAAATTGGAGAGGCCTATGTCCAGCAGTGGACTGGGATAGGCTGATAATGATGATGATGAAGAGTTTTTTGTTGATGAAAACCTTTTCTTATTAAAACTTTGTTTCGATAACTTCTCTATTGTGTTTGAGAATTCAATTACTGTCTTCTCTGGTATTGGCATCATACATAATTATTCCCGCATGTTCAAACACGCGTGAAGTATTGTGTGTTTCCTTTCAATAACATGACATCAAATGACTAAAAGTATTTAATATTATATTGCAAATTTATTCCACGGCTATTTGCATAAAGTGGCGGTCCTTTCATACATGGCAATCTGAGCGTCAAATTACGTATTGAATTACATAGATTTTAGGTTCGTAACTACACTTTGTCTAGTGCGTAGAAAAAATAAAATCATTTTAACATAAATAAAACTACGGATAACGCCAGTATTGCATTGCATAGAACTTTACATCAATCTAAATCGTTAAAGTGAAAGAACTAAATGTTTGATGACCTTTAAATAAGGGCTGAAACAATCCTACAATGTAATTATCCAAGTTCCACTCATATTTACCCAGAAAAGCTTTTATTATAAATGATTCGCATTAATACAGATTATTGTATTCATGAAACATTGTTTAAATAAATTTAATACAAAACACGTAACATCGCATGTCGATAAACAATGGAGGCTTCGTACAATATAATTATTGTGGTTTATGGCGAGATTTTAATATTAATTACATGTATTCATGTACCGTTATCTGGTTAGCGTAGGTTTAAACTTGATATTATTGGTTTTGTAATACGTTTTCGATTGTTTTAATGTATGTAACAAAACGTTAATAAAATACACCCAAAAATGTATTTTTTTAAACATATTAATGTATGTTTTACATAGTAATAATGATTGAATCATTGAACGATGATCGCATGACTAGTTAGGGCGTAAAACATTACATTTAAATAAAGTCGCATTCGTAGTTATGGCCGGTTTTTAGATGTAGTATCGCTCGCACAAAATTACATGTTTTAACGCTTTGAAATGTTATTTCCTTGATAAAATATATGTATACCTTACTGTATTTCTGGCAAGACACAAACACTTTCTCAGACGATTCAATAGATACCAGCTCATAATAATATATAAGTAAACAGCATTTATTTTTTTAGTATTGCCTGGCTATTAAACTTTGATTTATATTTTATGTCACTGTATCGTCGTTTTGTATCAAGTGAATATTGGGTCTCTATGGTTTCAAGGGCCTGGTGGGCCACGACCAAAAATAATATCATTTTGTGCTACGGCTCTATGGTCGATGGTGAGTATTTGTATATATGTGCTAATCAGCGTAAAACTTTTCTTTATCAATAATCGATTTGAAAGTAACTCTGTCTGTCTTCTTGTCACGCTTTCCGTTAAAACGCTTCACCGATTTCAATAAAGTTTATCATGGAGATACGTTAGTTTTGAGGTAGGACATAGACTACTCTTCACCGCAATAACTGACATAGACGCAGGCGGAGCCGCGGGAATAAGCTTGTAAGTAATAAGTTACGCCGTAGTTCCGTGTGTTTTCCTTCTAGTGTTCTTGTTTATTGATCTGTTGACCCTTATGTTGTAGTCGCCACAGTGGCAATAGGAAACAGTAAGTTATCATTTGTACTAACCAAAATTGTTAAACCTGATATTATAAATCAAATTTTAGAAAAATATGAGTTGTTTATGTAAATGTAATCAAATTCGTTTACGTGATTTTGTTTCATAAAAAAATATAAAATATAATACACTAGTTGTTGCCCGCGGCTCCGCCCGCGTATATGTCGGTTATCGCGGCAAATAGTAGCCTATGTGTTATTCTGATGTATAATAAGCTATATTACTGTAAAGTTTCATCCAAATCCGTTCAGCAGTTTTTGCGTGAAAGAGTAACAAACATCCAAACATCCATCCATCCTTACAAACTTTCGCATTTATAATATTAGTAGGATTACAAAAAGATAGATAGCTTCAAACACGCTCAAGTGTTAAAAGAATGTACTGGACTGCTGCTACTGATGCGTAAGTAACGGACTAAATGACGTCATCGTAGTATTCCCTCATTGTTCTAGGATGTAGTTCTTTCATTCATTCATTTTTAGTTTTAAGATTTTATTTGTTTTTAAACGATTTTCATTGATATTGTTTATTTTCGAGTATATACATTATTAGATTGATATTGATTGATAGGAACATTAGAATACCTATCATTTTTACGAAAAGAAAATTAATAATAGACCACCATTTAAGTAACTTATATACTACATTTATTTCTATTATTTTCTATTTACTAAAAAATATACTAATAAATATTTTATGTATCTTATTATTTACAATGAATTAAGCGTCTACATATATTTTTCATACTAAATATTTAGCCTATACTCGATAATTATGCTTATTGCCATCAGATGGACAATTTGAGCAACTATTTATAAAATATTAAATTACAGTAACATTATTAATAACCCCATTTTTGTATATTTAAAGGACATATTGAGTATTTAAAAAACTATTACTTAGGAGCAACAGGAATTTAAGAAACCTTCGGTGTTTGTATAAAAAGAATGGTTTAAACAAATTTATTGAAATAATAATCTTTTTACGTAATGCATTTAGGGTCTAGCTCAGTAAGTAATTTAATGAAACCAAAATAAGAAAAGGTAAATAACTAAAAATATCGAGAGACCAAATGTGAAAAAAAAAGAGATAAATTAAGCCTTATACCAGCGAAAATAGGGTCTAATATACCCCAAAATGTAAAATATAAAGAACTTGAAGTCGTTACTTAAGTAATATAACGTGTTTTCGTTATTTTCTATACATAATAATTATATAAAATAAACGCAAAGTTTAGAAGTTATTTAACTATTATTGCTACTATTAAGAACACTATTAAATCATTTCACAACTAGATATTTATACCTATCGCACCCATTATATGAACATTGAATTATTCTACTTGGAAACTATCACTTTTAATAAAATTAATCACCAATGCGATACTCAAAGTTTTGAGCGATTGTACTTTGACAGATACTGACGACAGATTAAATTCTTTACACATTTTGTTTCGTGTTGAAGAAACAATAATAATATATGAAATCATACAGATTACTGTGTTATCTATAGGTGCCTTCATTAAATATTATCACAAACTGTATTCTAAACGTAACTCATTCCTGAGATGAAAAAAAAAACCTAGTTTATAATTACGATTCTAAATTTTGTTTTATAAATATTCATTATCAGATTGAACTCACGATTAAATTAAAAATCTACTACATTCCAAACATGTTAAAAAAAGCTTAAATTAAACAGGCCAGAACACAAATCTTAGATCAAGTACACATTTACACCTACAAATTTTTCGATGCTAACACTTACTACTGTCTTTGCGATTCTTAGTCGCAGGTCTTAATTACTACACGAACTGTGCCGTACCCGTGTCCTTCCAACAGGTGAAACAGCAAGGCAGTGCACACATGAGCGTGTTCTTGAACGCATCTCGGAAGTCTCGGTTGAAGTACGCGTAGATGAGCGGGTTGAGCGCCGAATTGAAGTAACCAATCCAAAATAGTACGCCGACAACTACTGCAGGAGTCTCGCAAGGCTCGCCGCAGACGTTCGTTGTAACATACCTACACAAAAAAGTCAAATTGAACAGAGATATTTATGATTATAATAATATTAACTTGAGGTATCCACACACGGGTATCTTTTCCTAAACTAACTAGACGTTAGAGGCGAGAAGTTACCTCGTGATGAGAAGAAATAAGTTGTAAATTTGTGTAAACCCTTATTTGTGCATTCTAAAAGTTGTCTCAAAAGTTTCATACAAAAATTGTGTCTGCGTTAAAGACGCCATTTTAGAATATGATTAATTTGCACTGTTATTATTAATGGTGATGATGTCTTCATACATATTCGCATACTATATTTCTCTGTTTTAAAGATTGTATTTCTTAATAAATACTTTAGTCAATTTATAAAACTGTGAAAATTTCTCGAATGTTCTTATAAACAATACTGAATAAAGTGTACGTTACTTTTAAAATACCCTTTAAAGTTAATGAACAAACTAGGTTGATAGAAAGTGGATCCTTGAAAAGGACATCGCTCCTAACTATACAATAGAACACCTGTTCCAGCCGGTTATAAATAGAAACTCTCGTATAATAGAGGTCCTCAGTTCTTGGTATAGCTTTTACGATATTATAAAAACCCGCAGCTTCGTTCGATGACTATCGTGGTTCATGTTTTTAAAACTTTGAAAGTGACAAAATGGCATACCACCATTATCTTATCTGTAAAGAAGTGGTGATATAGTGGTTTAGGGTCTGCCCTGATGAATTAGTCAGCGCAAGTCTTTGAAATGTGCAAATTTCGAAAATAGACTAAATTAAAACAATACATAACTGTTATAATTTAATTAAAAATATATACTATTCTACTCAACGTCTTGATTATATAAAATCAACACTTCTTATTGGATGAAATGCAAAAGCGATTGTACACGCTCCAACATTTCATCAACAACCCATACTGTCTCACTGCTTTGCTAGGGTCTCCTCTCAGGAGAGGGTTAAGGCCATACGTCCCTATACCGGCCGAGTGCGGATTGAACACTGGCAAGACAGTGTTGTGACTAAGTAAGTCTACGTACAATCCTGTACAATCGAACGTAAAATAGTGTAAATAGTTTCAGCATATTTTGTGTAACTAGGTCATTTGTGTTATAATAATATATAAAAATAATAATATTTATAAAAAGCCTTACTTTTTGTTTATTGGAAGTTAGAATGTAGATGTAGTAATAGAATGTCCTTTTAGGTAGTTTTTTTTTTGCGACAAGTGTAGATAGAATAATCTGAAGGCCAAACCAAAGTTTCAGATTCAAAATAGGTACCCACAATAGAAGATGCTACTCCAATAGTAGAAGATGCAACTCCATAGCCGATTAATCATCACACACACATACAAATCTTTTCATAAAAGTTTGAGTATATACCCACTGATTGATGTTTTCCGGCTAAATAATCAAACAGTAAAACTTGAGGCGTCAGGGAATATAAAATTGTTCAGTGAATCGACTTTAACCGATAAAGATAAGAGTTTCACGAGCCTAGACTCATAAAGTTGGAAATATTGTAGAATATGATGGAAGGAAATTGGAAATATAGCAATTCGTTTGTTCTTCTTGTAACAAAAGACATTGCTTTAAAGATTTCGGATATTGATTTTTCTAGTATAAAGGAATGAAAAAAAAAGTATAAAATTGGGAAGATAATGTTTTCGTTTTCGTCAAAGTATGTACTTTGAAGAAAACTATTGGATGGGGAATATTTAACATTCATTTTTAGTTACAAGCATACCTACTACGGGATAGCTACACTAAGTAACACGTAACCACTGTTGTTGAATTCGCATTTTTTCTCATTATAGATTTAGCATTATACGTATTACTCGAGATATCCCGCTCTTAAGTGATACGTTGGTCTAAAAATGCTGAATTTCAATAAGTTTAGTAAAAATTGTAAATACAAAGGACATCAAATGATTGGTTGAGAAAAAAAATCTATTAGTGACTTCCTTACGAGTAGAACAAAAAAAATATTTAAAGTTGTTCGGTATTCACAAGAAAACCGAATATAGTAACACTACGTCATATACTCCTTAAACGGTCTCAAGGTAGTCGATGTTGCTGCAGAAGGGGGCTTAACTTTTTTTAAATAAAAAAGATTCAATCAACAGAAATTCTTGCTAAGAGTCGTCGAGCATCGCAGAAGAGACGTCGCGTCGCCATTGGCAAACAAAAGAAGGGGTTACAGCTAATATCGTTAATTAATTATACATGTATTAAATGCAAAATTTATGTACTATAATGAATATTTATATTGTATTTTATGCAAATTTGTGACTTTTTAATTAATATTGACATATTTCTGTCATACTATGTTCTTTTGAAAAAAGGTAATTTGACATTAAAATTTAGATTTTTCTTACTCATATTTTTAATTTGCGAAACCTCTTAATATTGTTCCACCTTTTAGAAATTTTTATTACATATGCTTAGGGAGATTTCAAAACCGAGCAAAGTCAGGAAAAAAAAATGTTTACTCCTTATATAGTGAAACATCCTAACCACTATTCTAGTCTCAATATTGTTGTTCATTATTTTAAGTTTAATGTTCATATCTATGAAGCATAATATTCAAAATTTTGGATTCGAACTCAAAACTTTATCGTATTTTATATCAGCGCCCACTTCTACAGGACACAAGAGACTGGGAGAGAGAAAGTGCAATAGAGCTACACTGATTTCAGCGCGGTTGGGCCGGCTCGACCGGGGCGGTACTATCCTCGCTGTCGTATTTCGTTGGTGAGTGCGAGACCGGAGGCCCAATGATGCAGAAGCCCATCATGGTGCGGGTCACCATGTTGCATTGTTGCATTGTCTGCATTCGCAGTATGGTGACCATCACTCTTGGATTCTGCTTATGCTTTCCATCAGGCAGAGTAGAGTCATTTTGGCAGAGCAAAATATTAATAATTTTCTATGGCAAAACTTACCAAAGAAAAAATGGCAGCCAACACAACAGAAATGCTCCAACTATAATGCCGAGTGTGCGCGCCGCTTTGTGCTCCGCTCGCCAAGACTTGCCTGCTGCACGGAGGGATGCACCTGCTAAATAATAACCTTATATTACTGACTGACCATTACTAGACTGAGATCTCACGTAAACAGTCTAAAATTCAATATTTTAAAGACATTCAGTTAAGTGTAGCCTTATTACTAATTATGGCCTGTTTTACCTCTCAGCGTTTTCAAAAGCATGAGGAACGTTGAAGAATAAATAGTACACGTAGTTACATAATATGCGATCAACAACAACCCATAACGTCCCACTGCTGGGCTCGGGTGTCCTCTCAGGAGAGGGTTAAGGCACAAGGTCACGTTAAGCAGTCGGTCCCGGTTGTTATCATATGATAACAGTCGTGAAGCTTAGTTCTCTAACTAAGCTTCATGACTGTTAACTGGGCTACAAGTACCTAATATGCAATCAATCAGCAGAATAAATAGTCCTAATATATCAGCTTATTAACAGTTATTACACATACTTTTTAATTCTAAGTTCTTAGTAAAAAAATAGTAACACCACAAACGTGACTTTAGAATGCTAGAACAGCTAAACAGACGTACATGTGACACAATAAATAGGTGATTAGATATAAGTGTTAAAACCGTATTTGTATATGCATTTAAAATCGGCCTTGTTAAAATTGGTAGTATAGTATAATAGAGGTCGTTATATGAACAAGCGTATAAAAATTTAGCGTAATTTTGGGTTGGCCGTATAATTAATTATCAAGTCTGTTTCATAAAATAAAACAACATTCTATTGTACCGCTCCTAAAAGCCCGACTACACGCTTCATCTTGCCAACGCAGCATGAAAAGTGTAGGCGTGGCTGTACAAAATATTAAGTACGGAAGAGTGTCTATACATGCGGGTGAGCTTGTTCAAACTGTGTCAAAGCAAGCTAGCTATCGTCATGGTTTGGCCAATAGAAGACGTATTTTTAAACGGATTAGTCAGAAATAAAAAAAAACAGCAATTAGAACTCTTTTAAAAAGTAGTTCTGTAATAACATTGTTTTTTTCTTAAGAGTACATTCCACGATGTGTGATGATCACTTCATTTGTTCTGAGCCTGCAAGTTAGTCCTGTCAAGTTTTAGATCAAACTGCCAAGGAAAACTATGCGAACCAAACTTCCCTGGTATGAAAACAATTTCCCATCCACGATAGTATTTTATACTCCTACCTACTATTGTTATCCACATGCACAAAGTAACTTGCGTAAACTGGTATACGTCATGATGAAGCGTGTACCCGGGCTATAACAGCAGTTCCCAATATAGACTTACAACATTATAGAGCCGAACACCTGATTCTGGGCAATTTGAAACTGTCAAGTAGCTTTGCATGTTTGATGAGCATCGCGTGTACAATATCATTCTTCTGTGTTCAATTTAATCCAGACATTTAAGGTTTGACATATTACATATAAACGTTACAATTCTAAAAGCGTTCGTAATTAATTACACTGTAATATATTTTATGGTTATTACAACAGAATCGTGCTTAAGAGCAGTTCGTACTATTAATCATGAATCTGAGATAAGATTGTGCTGTTTTTACAAGGTTTTACTCAGGGGCGTGTTATAACGACAACTTTTACTACTTTTATTACAGGAATAAATATATTTATGAGATACATTTAATAGAGATCGAATTTTTGTTTTCTTGTAAATATACTACGACAAACAAACGTTTCAGACTTGCCTACACTCAAGTACCGTTCCAGTGCCTGTTTGTCTTTTTAAATTGTAATTGTAATTTAATAGTACTAAAACAATATCCTAGTTAAAAAGTTCTTACTTTAATTTATGTTCACTGTATAATGTATTATAATTATTACAAAAAAAAAACGTTACGAGAAAATATGCATACGTGGGTCTTTCATAAGTCCTGGTTCTTACAAGTATTTACAGTCTACAATGCAAATAGTTTGATCTGAAGTCAGAAGATTCAAGGAGAAAGTCGAAAACATTCAGTATTCCTACTGGCAAGTGATGAGCATTGCAAAACAATCTACCCATAGATCAGCCCATAAATAAGACTATATTATAATTATTTCGTAACCACCGTACGAATGGGAATTCATTACAATAAATAATCAATATCAATTATGGATTTATCACGTAGATAAGTCTACGTACAGAGTCATACGTATTAAATTTTCAAATCTATCTTCAAATATTCTGTAATGACAAATGTGAATTCTCGTCAAACGGCGGCAAATTCAGATTGCTCATTTGTCACTCATCAATGTTCCGTAACTCTGGAAATAGGCCTCTCTCAAGAGCGCGTGTGCCACAATTAAGCTGAATGGGCTCATTTAGACTTTCACCGGTTTTGCGTGTGATTACACTATTAAATGCCAAACCAAACGAATCTAGTTCGTAATGCTTAGGGTACTGAGAAATGATAATGATATGTGACAGTGTGATGAATTTATTCATGCCCAAATAAACCTATAACATTATAGAAGCTTTACAGATGTATCAAGAACGTGACGAAGCCATTAGTTTTTAGATACAGAAATATAATAAGGCATCATTATTGTGAAGGCCTTTTTTCGCATCGCAGTAGGCATGAGTTTTCTTGTTTGTCAGACTACTTAAATAAATATAGTAAACTGTAGGATGATAATTACACTGATTCAAAGTTTTACAGGTTTACTGTTGTGTTTACAGCGTTATGTAAAGTCGAGTGTTTAAAAGAAACTTTTTTCTGCGACCGAAATTATGACAGATCGAGTATAAATTCAAACAATCATAAACTCACAGTCATCAGATATTTAATTAGATGTTTTAGAAACACATTAGACAAATTTATTGTATTTTAGACGTGACACAGTCAGGTTTTCGGTGGCCTACGAACTAATACTTCCTTGTACAATATAAATTATTTCACTGAAATACATACTGTGCACTTTTGTAGGATGGGTAAAAAATGTTAAGCTTACGTCAGTAAATCACGTCAGGACACGTGACCTGTATAACTATTCGTAAGACGGAGGTGTGGCGTAGGAGGGGTAGTAATATCCCCCTCTCTTTCTACCGCGTGGCGAAAATACACTCGCTTGTGTCTGTGTAAACCCGGCTTCGTTCGGGTATTATGTTAATACTAAATAGCATTATCCTATATTTTTATAACATCACAATAAGCATTTCTGTAGTTATCGGTTTTCAAGGAATATTAAAAGCAAAGCAAGGCTTAGATTTGTATAGCATCGTTCATTGTGTTTAATAAATATAGGAAATTAAGAATATGAAATTTAACAAATGAAACATGCACAACAACTTTTCACTTCTGTCGCCACACACGCAGTGCAACCCGGTGTTTTTTTTATTATATCTCATCCCGGTTACTCGTGTAATATGAATCCACATTAAAAAACCCTGAAATACCGGAAGAAATACCTACCTACTTGAATTTAATTCCAAAAGCCATTCGTTTTGAGTCACAGATAAAAGTTAATATTTAAACAAAAAATGATTACCGATATTGATGACGGACCATATAATCTTATCAATGAGGAAAATCGCATAACTCAAAATATTTTAGTTTTCTTCCACTGACAGCAAAAGCAGATAACATTTTGATTGATGACTTCGTTCATATTGAAGCAATGCCGTCTAAGATTTATAATATCTTTTATCTTAGATAATAAAACCTCTATGTTCTATTTTAAACGACTTTAAAATGATTCTCATTTAGACTAATTCTTTCTTCGGAATTTATGAATGGACAATCATTTTTTTTTATTCTTTCTTCGGAATTTATGAATGGAAAATCCTTGAAGTGGTTGTAATTAAACTGGTACTGATATAATTTAAAAGAAAAAAATCTCCTTTAAGAGAGGAAAGTAAAGAATTAAGAATATAGATTATCAAAGCTTATCCATATTGAAAATGTTGTTACTTTTTAAATAAATTATTATAAAGGAAGATTTTAAGACAGCAGATTTTTGCAAACTGGAGTTAATTAAATTTGGTATTTATCGATCAAGCAAATGATTGATTAGTTTTCTAATGATGTTCTCCTAGCCGATTTTGACCACGGTGGCCAGTCTCAACGGCGACCAGCCAACTACACAGCAGAGATTATAGTGCACAAGAGTGTGCGCAAATACAGGTGCACCCTCTGTTCCCTCACTCTCATGATCCGGTGAGACGGTTATTCGGGAGAGGTCAGGCGCACGACCAACGATTCTACCTGCTCAAAGGTGAGTTTTCTAATATTAGGTTGCGGCTTGATAAAAGTGCAATAGATAGTATGAGCTATTACGAGGTAGAATCAAAGCTGTTTGAGGCTTTTACGTTTATCCAAGCTGTAAAGAAATTGCAGATAACTTATCGATTTTTTTCGCGACTACGTCTAAGCGAACAGAAACGGTAACGTTTTGACGATCTATGAATATGTGTATGTTCCACCGTAGTGCGTAATATGCTGGACCAGTTTGAATAGCTAAGATGTAAAAATGACCTGGGTGACACAGATTATAATAAAAAAAATATTAAAAGGTTTTACGTAGTAGCGTTGTAGTTTTGAAACTGTTTCTTGTTTGCAATTAATTGTTATTAAATACTAACTGGGCTCGCAACTTCGTCCGCGTGAATAGTATCTTTTGGTAGCTTTTATAGAACCTGTTATCCCCGCCTTTCAACCCCTTACAACCCTTTTTAACCGACTTCCAAAATAAATACCAATCAAATTGAGAATCCTCAGTTTGATTGGTATTTATTAATGTATTTTGTATTAAAAAGTAGCTTAAGTCCGTTCTTAGGCTCTAGTTAGTTATTCTACCAAATTTCATTTATATCGGTTCTGTTTTTTTTATGTTTGACCCTGCTAAAATGACTCTACTCTGCCTGATGGAAAGCATAAGCAGAATCCAAGAGTGATGGTCACTATACTGCGAATGCAGACAATGCAACAATGCAGCATGACAACCCACACCATGACGGGCTAGTGATGCTTCCGCATCATTAGGCCTCCTGGGTTCTGTAGTTTTGGCGTGAAAGCGCGACAAATAGACAGAAAGAGTTATTTTTGCATATGTAATATTAGTCAGGATTTTGTAGCTTTTGAATATCGTTCCTTGAAATATACTCTTCTACTCAACCTTTTGATTTTTTTCGCTATTGTTTAACTAGAAGTAGTGAATTAAATAGAAAACAAAGATAAAATTAAATTTAATGAAAGCTTCAAGATAATACATTATATATTAAATCATTAATAGCATATTAATAATGTCAAATAACACAAGCAATTAGAGTATTCTTTGAATTAAAGACATTTCATGATGACAATGGTATTGTTAATTATCTTTATTCTAGTTTTGTAGCTCATTAAGTCTTTCAAGGCAATCCCTTTATTTATAGTGTTTTGGTGGAATATTAATAATAGGACCTACAGTCATTAACGAAACTGAAATTAACTTTTGTATTTGTTTTATTTGGTATTCATTTGTATAAATAAACATACAGGTCACCCTTAATGGTAAGTGACATGAACAAGGCCATCTCAAAACTCAATGCGTTGCCACCCTTTGTGCATGGTTTGAGTTGGGTAAGAGCAACGAAAGAGTTCCTTAATACCGGTATTATAATACCGAAGCATCACACGATAAAATAGTAAACTTTCAAAAGTAATGAAAAACACTCCGTAATAAAAAATCCATAAAATGAAGAGAAGGAATAAATATGCATATTATGTTCCTATTGAACATTTTGCAGTAGGATAGTCACTCCAATACATTTTTTAAATAGAGACTAGATTTCGCCCGTCTTTATATCGGCCATCACGATAAGGAATAGCCTATGTCCTTCCTGAAAAATCAAAATATCTCCACGACAAATTAAATAGAAATCGGTTTTACGGTTTGGCCTTGAAGGCGTAACACACAGACAGATAGAAAGTCAATCAGAGAAACCTTTGATTTTTTAACATAAGCACAGATATAAAAATATATAAATATCGTAGCATCTTCTACACGGATAATATTTTTCCACAGGCCGATTACGCGCACGCTGTGCTCGTAAAACTGTCTTAAAGTTTATTTAGGGTGACAGCACCCTAAAATATTCAGACAAAGTGATCTAGCCCAAGATTTTCTTTTGTTTATTGAACTTACGGAGACTAGACCGAATCTGCTGAAACCGAATTCCATTCAGCTTTGAATTATAAATAAAAAAAACTATAAATACACACATTGATGAGGTTTACTATTGTATATTTCTATTTATAGAACAAGTATGAAAAAATCTAATAGTTGATGACACATGGAGCAACCTAAGGCCAAAAAACGATGATGATTATTATTAATAACCACTCGTCCAGAATTTTGTAAATTATAGTTTTATAGCACACACTCTGCTTAGTTTGAAACTAGATGGCGTTGTGGTCAGATGTCTGAAAAAATGACGAAAAGCCACCTCCACGCAATGGGGAGGGATCTTCTCTATTAAGTTTGGTCAGTCATCATCGTATTAAATGTACCTATTGACAATTTATTCACTTACAAGATGTTATGCAATAGATGAAATTTAACTTTATATCTAAAAACCCAGTATATCTCTTATTCCTAGCAATTTATTAGAAGTTGTATTAAATATAAGAAAACTCGATACAGGCTTTTCAATTTAAATTTTTCACCCTTTGCCAGTAGAATATGTAATACTTGGGGTCGTAGCCGAAGGCAGTTTGCCAACGTTTTTGAATTGAAAGTATCTTTTCAAACATGTTGATCTTTTTGACATATTATTCAGGGTGAATTCTTATTCATATGTTACGAGTTACCAATTCTCGAGATTCATACAATCGTGTCACATAAATATATACATTAATAGCTTAGAATTTTAATCTCATGTAATTTGTGTTACCATTTCATTTATCACATATCACTATATAATTAGATAATTAATATCTCTAAAATAAAAAAATCAATAAAAGTGCATTGTTTTTTTTTCATTATTAGTCCATTATATACATTTCTCGTATCACGTGTTTGCTCAAAATATACTTCGACAATATCTAACAGATTTTTACGTTTCTTTTAACTGGATGTTTTGGTGGCTTGTCTAAGATAGTTATAGTTAAATCATGTTACATCATTATCACCATCACGCTTAGACCAATAGGAGCCTAGTATGATTGAGAAGAGACGCAGACGAAGTTTCGTGGATCAGCTAGTACTGTATAGATTGATTATCTATCTGTTTTATAAAGACTGACAGGTATTACAACGAACAATCTATATTTCGCTTTATTTTGTTAAAAATAAAGCCATCTTGACATAAGATATCGAGATATTCCCAATGAACTTACGATTTAGAATAGATAGGTACTCAAAACTCAAAACTAAGACCCTTAAAATCGGTTCATGCGAGGAAAACTCTGATGTGATCATACCTTGATAATTCAAGTGATTGATATGGAAAATTTTACAGCTTACCCCGGAATAGAGCCTAGTTAGGCGTGCTGTTAATCAGGGGAGGACCTAAAATCACGTGATCCGGGGCCTCCCCACAGTTGGTGAGGTGATTTTCCTAGCTTTTACGTGCCACGCTGATTTGAGCACGAACGGGCTGGCTCGACCTTGGCTGTAATACCCTCATATAGAAAATCAACGTAAAATGACAGCGTTCGTGCTGTCGTGTTTCGGTGGTGAGTGCAAGACCGGAGGCCCAAAGATGCAGAAGCATCACTAACTAGGCCACTATTGTGTGGTTCGCCATGCTGCATTGTTGCATTGTCTGCACGAGCAATGAGTATGGTGACCACCATTCTTAGATTCTTGTTATGCTTTCTATCCGGCAGAGCGTATTTTTTGGCGTAAAAAAAATAGATTATTTACCTCGTCACCATAAAAAGTGTCTCGATGGTCCTACAACCTATTATTTTGTTGAAGAAACTCTCGTTAATAGTCAAAGCTTAAAATTTAAATATATACTTACAGAGTTACTTCGAAACGCAATTAGAAATCCATTTAAACCACTAAGCGACTAATCTAAACAATGCTTAAGCTCTAAGCTCTGGCAAACCGACTTTACCTCGTAAGCATTGGAACAGGGAGATAAATCAATTGAAAGCTGTCCACAATAGCTCACCGTGATCTCCAAATACGATTAAGCTACGAAAGAGATTTTCTTAGCTCGTATTTTACCGGATAAAAACGGTTTTTTGGCTGTAAAAAATAAGACAAAAAGAACTTAAAGGAATCTTTCTTAGATAAGAATAATTATTCTTACGACTGTTTTAATTATTTTGATTCTATTTATTGTGTGTGATTAAAACATATCCAACACACATTCTTAACGTCCTTCCTAAGGAGACGCCTATGTCCAGTAGTAGATTGTTAAAGGTTGTTAATGTGTGATACAAACATTTACTAACCAGTAGGTACCTTAAATTTGATGTCTGTTCATTTGTTTGATTTTAATAACAAATTTGAATGACTAGACTATATACTATACAAATTTTTAGTTTAGTATCAACTACTTTACAGTGGGAGACCCACGCTTCGGCATAAATGGGCCGGCTCGATCGGAGTGATACCACGACCTCACAGAAAACCGGTGTGAAATAGCGCTTGCGCTGTGTTTCACCAAGTGTGTTAGGATACCGAAGGCCCATACTCCCCAACCCCTCCCCACATCCCTCTCTCCATCCCCCAAAGGCCGGCAACGGACTTGTAACGCCCCTGGTGTTGTGGGTGTCCATGGACGGCGGTAATCGCTTACCATCAGGTGATATGTCTGATCGTTTGACCAATATTATATAAAAAAAAATTAAGTAACGATTTTCACCCCTACAAAGAGGGTTCACAAAGGATAAACAATTTTATTTCACAAAATCATTTTGTTGAATATGTAAACTTTATAAGTCTTCAAATCCAATGACCCAACTGGATTTTCCTGAAAGTCTTTATAAATACCCTTAAATTAATCGCTACGACTGTTTGTTCAACCCTAAGAAGTTTAATCTTACGCCGAAGATTGACTTAATGCAATTAGATTAGTCTTAAATTGCTCGCGACTGAGGTTCGTTAGGACGATTTCAAAATACCTGATTTAGCTTTATTTTATTGCAAAATACGAATATTCATTCATACGTAAATTATAAGTAAATGGAAATAATTTAATTTTATTTAATTTGTAACAGATGTGAATTACTTTACAGAGTTCATTTCTTAATGTTCGTATTGACATCGTCAATTTTTTAATAGTGAAATAACATTACGAACTTGATAGTAAAAGATTTTAAGGAATACTTTATTTTATTATTTTTAGAGTATTTCAATAAAAGCTTGTACTTCAAGAAGTTTTTAGTTTTATTTTTTATAAAGTAGAAAATTAAATGGTATAAAAATGTTGTTTTGTTTTCACAACATTCTGTGAATACATGTATTTTTTTATGTTTGGCCCTGCCAAAATGACTCTACTCTACCTGATGGAAAGCATAAGCAGAATCAAAGAGTGGTGATCACCATACTACGAATGCAGACAATGCAGCATGGTGATCCACACCATGGCGGGCTAGTGATGCTTCTGCATCATTGGGCATCGGGTCTCGCACTCAACAACGAAACACGACAGCATGATCGTTGTCAGTTTTCGTTGATTTTCAGTGTAGTAATACCCCGGTCGAGCCAGCCCGTTCGTGCTGAAATCAGCGTGGCTCTACCACCTTGAGACTAATGTTTGTCCCAAAAATAATATAACATGTTATCGATCTGAATATTGATTTCTGATCGATTTCAAGGTAAACTAAGCTTTAGCTGTGTTGCTATATATTCTTCTTCTTCTTCGTAGCCTTTATTATTCCCAAGATTTGGGGTCGGCTACTAGTTCAACCAGTTTTACCTGCATATCAATTTTTACACGGAGCGACTGGCATCGGACCTCAGCAAGGGGGTGAACTTAATTCAAAGGTTGAACTAGTTATCTGTATATTTGAGGGCACTGACTTCCGAATAACGATTGCTATATATGTTCATGACAACCGGGACCGACGGCTCAACGTGCTGTCTGAGGCACGGGCTGGAAACACCGCCATCTTCCATACTCCGGGCTGCTATTAAGAATTTCTATATATTTCTAGATACACACTGTTGCTATAACGAAACAAAATTGTTCTCTACCACCATGCATTGTACTGCTGTTCCATACATTCCACTTTCTAGAGTCTGAAGTGGCTGGGAATACGGGTCATCCTAGTGCAGATACCAGATAAGTAGACTGCTCCTTTACAGATTATATCAATATGAGCTGTATTTCTGTATAAATGTATCATTATTTGTAAACTGTGTGTGAAAATAATATAGTTATTATTACTTTTGCCGCAAATTAAAAAAAAAGTAACGAAGGTCACAGAATAACTTACCGGGAAGTTCTCGGTTTTTGATATATGTATATAAAATTGGTTTAACATTTAAACGAATATAGAGCACCAATCAGCTTTGATTAATCTGGATAAAACATCAATCGGCATCAAAAACCACTCAACCTTAAATAATACAGGAATTCATGGCTTATACCGTATACCATTAGGTGATTGACTATTTATCTTATCTGTGTACGCTTTTATGTGTATGAATACGTAAAGAAAAGTAGGAATAAATGAAGTACTTGATTCAATTACTCATTTTGAATTGTAGAGTATTCACAAATCAATTTTGTCGTGTAAGAACTTCGCTTTGATTCATTTGGCTGGCTCAAACGGAGCGAGATCACAGCTTTATACGAAACCGGATTTAAAGAGTTATTTTTGTACGTTTCACAGAGGGAATAAAATTACAGCAGCATCAGTCCTCCTCCTCAACCTCCTTCTATTTGGGAAAGGGCAACTTAGCTCAATTAAAGGTCTTTAAAATACTTATGTTTCAATTATCCATAAGCGGTAGCAGTAACTAATCATTAGGTGACCTAAATCTGTTCGTAGACTTTTCATTGTGAACACCCTTTAATAGTTAATACCTGGACATATGCGTCTTTGTAGAAAGAAGACTTAAATTTGCTATACCATGCCGAGTTACGGGATTGTTTTGCATAATTAAATTAATTTAAATTAAAAACTAGTCCCAAGCTAAGCAGAGCTTGTATCACCGAGGTAGTCAAGTTTGATCCTTTAGTCGCCTTTTACTACATCCATGGGATCAGCAGGGGTGTTGACACTTTAGTTATTGCGATACGATCAAGGGGTCGCCGTAGTACATGTATATGATATACATACCATAAACAAATGAAAAGTAAGTAGTACTAGCACACAATCTATGTCCTCGTACTAAAGGTTCAAAATAAAATTTGAAAAATGGCTAAAATCCTATTATATAAAAATGGATAAAAAATTAGAAAATTATCTACTAATTTGGTTTGTACTAATACCAAGAAACCATATATTACGTGTCTTCCTACTATCATTTTATCATTTTCCATAGTAGGCTTGTTCTATAAAAAACATGATACAACTTTCCTTTAATACACTTTTTTAAACAAACTCCTACTAGGAATACTACTAATAGTAATACTTCTAGGAATATTATTTTATCGCGAGGGACTTTATGTACATAATTAAACGGACACAAATAACAACCAGACTCAGGACAACAATTTTTGGATCACACAAAGTCTTGTCTCAAATAGGGTTTTAACCCACAATACTCACCGCAGTAGCAAGAATACAGAAGAGAAAAATAAAATATTTCAAAATTTTGCTAGTATTACATTTACAAAATAAACGTCTAGTAGATATCCACATACACATCAATACAGGCGTATGCAATTACAGTGAGCGCATCACGAAAAGATACAGATACGTTATATAAGGACCACACGAAAGATCATAGCTCTACCTAAATGAAATACGTAATATCTATTAACGATATCTATATGTTAATTGGATCCCTTGGAGGAGGCTTTTAACCTCAAGAGGGTCCACACAACTTAACTTAAAAAATGAAAACTTTTTAATTTTCTTATTATACAGAATCTTATATTATGTAGTATAAAGTAAACTTTAAGAATATATTTTTATTTCTGTATTGTAACTTGTGTGGATAATAAAGCTTTATTATTATTATTATATAGATATCGACATTTAGATATCGAGCGTTACGTACGTTACTCCATGAGGAATAAAAATTGAATACTAACCTTTTTTGTAAATACATATGCACATATTACACACAGGAACTACTCCAACTCCAAAATAAATATTTACATATCGCAATAAAATTAACTCAAATAGTAATATAAATAATTATTTCGTCGACTTTTTCCAAATTAGTAAGGTTACCGGAGCTCCCAACAATCATCCCCTTATTTATCGACACACTTGAGATTCTTAACATAGACCGCATCCATGGATAGCGGCAATCACTTACTATCACGTGGATCTTCTTCTCTTTTGCATTTTCTATTCTATTGAAAAATAACGTATAAAATTTTAAAATAAAAGTTTAGAACACTTTGCGTCAGCTGACTTTTGAACACGATGAAATACTCGATTATTTGGCGGGAGCAAAATTATGTTTCTCTGTATAAAATTAAAGGTCGTTTTAAAAATATACGGTCTTGGAAAATATTTTCCAAAAGTTATTACGTTTTTTCTTTTCTTACTTTCGTAAAGTTCGACACGTACTACCAGTCCTGTGGTATGTGTCAAATTTTATTGAAGTATGTACAGTTGTCATATTTGGGAGTTAGGATCTTAGTTATTTTCTTTGTTTATCTCTTCTATTCTGCTATCACACAAATATATCAAGGCGAAAGTTTGTGAGTGTGTATATTTGTTACTTCGTCACGAAAAAACTTCTCGACGGATTTGGATGAAACTTTACAGTAATATAGCTTATACATCAGAATAATACATAGGCTACTATTTGTCGCGATAATTGACATATATGCGGACGAATAAATTGTTACATTTATCAAAATTACACATGTTTGTTCAAGATACATACACAGAATAAACATCGGTACTAGTTTGTACTAATTCAGTATTCTATCGATCGTCATACACACCGTTTTAGTTAAAATCAAGTTACAGTACAACAAAACGAACTTTAGTACCTCAAAAATTATTAAATTCATCGAGTGTTAGAAATTTTCTTTTAAAAACAAAATGGTAACAACTTTAAAGCTTCTTTACCAATTAAAAACAACATCGGATTTGGACGATTCTGAACAAATTGAGCGTAAAACGACCGCTCACAAAGTTAAAAAAATTTGCTCGCCAAATGTTGAACTGTCTCGTTTTTATATGTGTCAGTTGGGGACAGTTTTACATGTACACTGATATGAAGTAGAATCGCGTTCATTCATAAATCATGAGCGTTGAGTACCTTGCGTCACATATAATAACTCACTCATACATGTTATCTCATACATACACACATATCTACCCAAAGGTGTTAAATGACTTTAAATTATGAAATTTGAGATAGATCGAAAATGCTTTCTCCTTTTTTTTTTTTTTTTTTTTTATTTAAATAGGGGGCAAACGAGCAGACGTATCACCTGATGGTAAGTGATTACCGCCGCCCATGGACACCCGCAACACCAGAGGCGTCACAGGTGCGTTGCCGGCCTTTTAAGAAGGAGTACGCTCGTTTCTTGAAGGTTTGAAGATCGTATTGGTCCGGGAATACCGCAGGCGACAGTTCATTCCACAGTTTTGCTGTGCGAGGCAGAAAGTTTCTTGAAAAGCGCACCGTTGTGGACTGCCAACCATCTACATGATCTGATATGATCTGATCTGATGATACTATATGGTGTGTTGGTAGGAAAGTAGTTGTACATGAAGCTGAATTCTAACGTTGTAGGTCACTATACTGCAATGTTCACGTTTGCAATGATGATGGTAACTACCACTCTTAGATTCTGGAATGTATACTATGTCATGTGTATCACTATGTATTTTGGAATAAATAAGTTCATTTACAGTCTTAACAGTCTTACATCACTATCTAATAGTAAAGCAAGACTCGATTTCTCTTCGATGACATCATCAGATGTTAGTTTCCTTATCATGGTACCATCGTTGGGATATCTCCTTTCCATTAAAAAAAGAATCATCAAAATCGGTTCATAAATGACGTAGTTATCCGCGAACACACATAGAAAAAGAAACGGTCGAATTGACAAACCTCCTTCTTCTTTTGAAGTCGGTTAAAAATGACAAAACTTTAGACTTAGATTAGAATACCCACAACTTTAGTTTCTAAACAGTTGGTACAAAGATAGATACTTCAACCATTAATGCCTAGGTTTCCAGTTTTAGGCTAAGCTGTGCTCTGAACTAAAACAGATAACAAATTGAACTGAATATCTGAACTGTTTACAGATAAGGCTTTATGTACACTATTGGAATTTCTCATAAAATTATTATGCAAACGTAAAAAAATAAGTTTAAAGATTTGCATGAACGACACGATGACTAAGTATAAATTTTAATAGTCGTGTTCATGACATTTTTTTTCTGGATGCGAGTCATTCTCGCTTATCAGTCAGCATATCGCATATCAGTGAGGTATCAGCCAGAATTGCTGGTACAATTACAGCAGCAAAAGTACCATTAGAACTGTGGTTTATCTTAATTTACTTGAAGTCAATGTAATCTAAGGCACTTAAATTGTTTAAATTTGTATTCAATGTTATTTCTCTCTAAAAAAAACCTTACTTATTATATTTCTTTAAATGTACTTCTAAAGATTACGAGTACACTTATAAATATTATCGAACAAGAAATATAGAGTCCCTATACATTTTGACAGAAACAAATAAACTATATAAGTAAGAAATTGGATATCGTGGTGAGGTTCATTCCTAAGGGATGGGTACATTATGGTTTGCTGTTTGTCATGTAGATACGATCAGTTTGACAGTTACTCGATGGCGGAAACCCTAGTAATATAGAAGTTTGGAGTACATGAAGGTTAGTTTTGGAGGTACTCCGTTTAATTTGAAGAGTTACGAACTTGAATATTTTGTCAAGTTAAACTCTGAGAAGATTATCTCCTTGTATTAAATGTCGATATCTATATAATAAGGCTTTAGTATTTCACTCAAGTTACAATACAGAAATATAAATATATTTTTAAAGTTTACTTTATACTACATGATTTAAGATAGTAGGCAAGAAACGTCCGTAACGTCAAATGAAAAAAGCGTAAGATTG
The DNA here is from genome assembly GCA_905220595.1 of Spilosoma lubricipeda. Taxonomy (NCBI): domain Eukaryota; kingdom Metazoa; phylum Arthropoda; class Insecta; order Lepidoptera; family Erebidae; genus Spilosoma; species Spilosoma lubricipeda. The sequence continues at coordinate 4,289,470 of HG992296.1, forward strand.
TAAAAATTTTGTGTAGCGCCATCTGTAAACCCTAGCTGGCATTTGTAAGTTTCACGTATTATATATTTTATGATAAGGAATTTCGTTCCTATCCTATCCGACTTTTTTTTAATGAATTTTGATTATATCTCTAACTTAAACTGATGTTTTTAAAGAAATGTATAAAACGTGCTCAGTGTATTCTTTAAGTAAACGATTGCCTTGACTGAAGTGTGTTAATGAGCTTTTGAGCAATGAAGTACCTACATATTAATTTTCAAGTTAAACTTTCGTCGTAAATAAGTTTATATATATATAAATATATTTATATAATGTAAATATCGATGTTCCACATTCACTTGCGTATGATGGAATTTGACACCAGGAAATGAAATTTTCAAATGGCAATGACGGTAACACTGATGTTAAATTTATTGAGTATGTATGTGTAATGTTTTGTGACTGAATGCTATCACTCCAAGGATCTCCATTTAGATCATGGGACCAAAATTTTTACTATATAAGGGTTGTTACAAAAAAGTGAAGACATATTTTTAAAACGAGTTCAATTTTAAATATTATTTATGGGACAGTTTCAAAAGTGTATATGGGTCAACCGATAGGTGACTTGTGACCTATATAATAGAGATTTTGTAACCCATGAGATACATATGTTTTTCCTACCCTGAATTATAGAGAGGGGTGATAATTTCACTCACTTAGCGGAAACATCAGTATTTTGCGAGGCAATAATATTCAATGAAATTTGGTAACATGTTTCTAAAAATGGTTTTCCTGTATTTAGTAGATATTAGTTACACGATTATATGTTTAGTTTGTAGGTGACCTGAATAATTTATTTCAAATAGCAAATTTTTACCTTGAGAATTCAGTTCCGTCGCTGCCTTTGCTAAATCTCTCGTCGCGACAGCAGATGAACAGCTCGGTCTCCATCCCAGCGGTGGCGCCTGGGCACTTGAAGATCTTTTATTAGATCCTCCAGAACAGTAACCAGAACTTGCCGTATCACAGCTCACATTAACTGACTTTCTCGGACTGGCTTCCTTACTTGGACATATGTCCCCAATCGACATAACGACTTCACCACCAAATTCAGTCTCCTCTGGTCCTACTTCTGTAAATGTGCTATAGTTCGGGCTGATATCAGAAGGTCTTCTATCAGGATGTAAATAGTGGGAATGGTGAGCCGTATGAGACGTATGCTTCATATGGACAGAGTTCAAGAGAATATTTGATGAAGTTCTCGTCAGCGCTTCTCGTTGTCTGATGGCTTCTCTAAATATTCGACAATACATAGAAATCATCACCACACTTGGTATCCAAAACGAAACACTAGACGAGACGATGGCATAAACCATATTTACTTTAAAAATACAAACATCTGGATGTTTTAGCCGGAAATTTCTATGGTGTTCTGTTGTGTACCATCCCATGAATATTGGCACAAAACTTATAAAAGCTGGCCACAGCCAAACATTTGCTAGCATAAAGCAAACAGTCCTATGAGTCATAGTAACTGGATATTCCAGAGGTCTGACTATAGCATAATACCTATCAACTGATATGCAACAAAGATGGAGTATTGACGCACTTGAAAAGTATACGTCGAGGGAATTAAAGATATCACAGACTATAGGGCCAAACTGCCAAGCATCAGTCAATTCTGCGCTTGCGTTAAACGTCATTGCACATAACGCAACAAGCATATCAGCTACAGCAAGGCTGACAACGTAATAGTTAGTCAGGACGCGAAGTTTTCTATGTCTATGTACTGAAATAATGACGAGGGCGTTTCCAAAGAGAGCTCCGAGGATGATGATAGTGAAGATGAGGCCTTTGAATATAAGTGTAACAGTGTGTTGCCAGTCGTGGTCGGGCGCGGCAGCGGGCGCCAGCGTCGAGTGAAGCTCGTGCAGGAACGCTGACTCCGTACCGCGCCCGCGCGTTTCTACCTCGTTCCTGAAGACACCATCTGTTGACAGAAAACACAAATGTTCAATTTCACCAACGTTCCTTTTTCGAAAAGTATAAATGTTAAGAAATCATTAGAGAAATAAACGCATAATTTGGATTTGTTTGCTGTACTGAACTTTAAACTCACCCATTTTGCAAATTACATTAAATGTTATAATTTAACAAATTTATACTCTGAAATCTATAACTATAAGAGCATTAAACCATCAAATGCCCTTTATACGTTCTCCTAAGACTTACTTGAAAACAACAAACCAACTCTATTCAGACAAACAAAAGTAAATAACTTTCCCCTGTTCGTAACAAGGATTTAAACTTTATTATGCAATTGTTCAAAGCTTTTATCTGTAAATACGTAGTCGCAATTTGATCGACAGTCCAGTTTCTGTAGTTTTTAACTTATTTAAATGAATTCGGATCCATTTGAGTTCAGGTTTTCCGTATCGTTGGAATGTTTTTATCTTGAACTCAAGTTATGCAGACGCTACACGGGTCTCGAATGTTTCGAGAGGTATTGAGATTTCATATGCAAAGGTTTTTGGTAATACGACTTGCTTTATGTTTGACTGGAGTGTATATGAATGAAGCGAGATTGTAGAAATCAATCAACTTTGTAAGAAAGTATTATAAGAAGTCCTTAAAAGTAGGTAATCGAGAAAGGAAATCCTGCCATTTATCCTTGGGTTAGTTTATAACTATTTATTAACAATTACCAACACTTTGTATGATACACGATTTATTGTTCTGAGTCCGATCTAATTAGTAATCTATATATATAAAAGAAAGTCGTGTTAGTTACACTATTTATAACTCAAGAACGGCTTTACCGATATGGCTGAAAATTGGTGAGGACGTTGCTTAGAGCCAGGAGACGGACATAGGATACTTTTTACATAGTTTTTTTTGTACTTTGTCCCGCGGCGTTTCCCGCGGTTGTTGTTGTTGTACCTCGGGTAACACCGCGGGGCTCACCTAGTATTATAATAAAAAAAATTAAAATTATAAAAATTTACTCACTAGCTAACCCACGCAACCCCGTTTGCGTCTCCTGTTACCTGTAGCGAGATATTTTTCCCCCGTTTTTAAAACATTCTTCATTAATGCTCCGCTCCTATTGGTCTTAGAGTGATGATATATAGCCTATAGCCTTTCTCAATAAATGTACTATCCAACACTGAAATAATTTTTAAAATCGGACTAGCGGTTCCTAGGATTAGCACGTTTAAACAAACTCTTCAGCTTTATATTATTAGTTTAGATTTACTTAAAGATTTCTTAAAATTTAAGTTATGTTAAAGTTTGCAAAAAACAGTCAGCAAGACTAAATAATTTAAATATCTACTTTTATTTTTGACTATTTAATTATATTGAGTTATAAAAAAAATTAAATAATAATAATATTGTTTTTAGTAAATAAGATTATTTTCGTATGAATTTCAAATCAAAATAAACAATTTACTCTACAAGGGTTTTCATTTACAAACTACGTGACCTAGTTATAAGGTATTGTTTTCCAGATATGGCTCAGGTACGAATATTAATATTTACTACCTGATGAAGAACTTCTAAAGGGATCCTATCAATTTCAGCTCAGGACGATGTATTGTTTAAAGCAAAGCCTGCCTAAATTCAGAAAAATAGAAACGATATATTCCTAAATGGGCAAAGTAATACCAGCTTTTCTAAACTCTATGCTTATATACTTATTACATCAAAATCTTGTCATTTATATGAAAAAAAAAGAAGTCTTTCCTTAATAGTAGGTAATCGAGAAAGGAAATCCTATCATTTATCATTTGATTATTTTATGAATATTTTTGACAATTACCAACACTCTGTGTGATACACAATTTATTGTTTTAAGTCTGTGCGTTCTTTGTGTGGGTGTGTTCACATGAACACACACACACAAAGAACGCACATACATATGTGTGTAAAGTCCCACGACACAGGATGTATATTACTAACGCGGCATCTTCTATACAAATAAATAATATTGGAGTGTATTTTTGTAATATTAAAATAACCGTTTTTTACTAAATGCATGTGTATGTATACACGGTAAATATACCAAAAATGTAGTTAAAAAATGTTTGTCTGTCTGTCTGTCTGTCAGTCTGTCTGTTTGTTCCGGGTAATCTCTGGAACGGCTCTGGACCGATTTTAACGGGACTTTCACTGTCAGGTAACTGATGATCCAGGGAGTAACTTAGGCTACTTTTTTTAGACTAACTTTGACCCGCGGCGTTACTCGCGGTACAACAATAACCGCGGGTAACAAGGTGGGGTTCAGCTAGTTTAATAATAAAATACGTGATCTGAGTTCTCCGACAAATTTTATCAGTAACAAAAGTACAATTCTATTTCTGCTTCTAATACAATGTTTGAATCGATCCTTGACTTACGATGTTATTAAATTGCTTTTCAAATGACACGACATTATAATGACCGTAAAATATAACGCAAATGGTTATACTCATATACCTAACCGAAGTAAACTAAGTCTGTTTAGACTATCTTTTAATATTAAAAGCTTATAATAGTTTTATTATAAGCTTTTAATATTTTAGCTTTTACTGTAAGCGGTGTAAGGCCATTTACTTACTAACTTTCACATTAACATTTAAATTGAAGAGCAAAGAGTAGATAACTAAATGACAGTCAATACGAAGGTCAAGCAACGGCATTGATAATAATTCATACGCTAGTTGCGTGGTCAAACTTTGAAGGCTAAATATTGAATATTTTATACTTTGACACGGAAAGCGAGCTATGATGGTGAAAATAAGGAATGTGATAATAAGTTTTCTGTATTTAGTAATACAGAAAACTTATTATCACATTCCATTTTAGTAGAGTATATTTATTTCGTCTCTTTAGAAACGATACAAAAAGAGAAATCTCGACGAGTCATCAAAATGCGAAGATGAGGAAGGGATACAGTAATCATAGGACGGAGACCCTCTTATTGTGGTGATTAGCGCTAGAGAAATCATGGCCCTCATACTGTCTGACGCAGGTGATCATTGTAAAAGAATGCCTCGGAAATCACCTGCATCTGATCCGAAAGGAGTCAACTCGTGAGAGCGATCTTATTCCTCCTAAAGCCTAAGCCAAAGTGACATCTGTCACCCTAGCAATAGCAGTCCAAGGTGGTAACGAGACGCGCTATGGAGCGCTCTCTACTTTAGGGGCAGAAGGGGTTTCCACTCTAGAAAGAGTCATCTGCAACTCGTAAGATGGTCCAAGGTACGTTGTGGTTCCAGAAATTTATTGCCTCGGACATACTAAGTACTCCGACTATAGTACTAACTAGTAACTAAAATGGCGTGTGGTTTTTGGTTGGTCCGAATTCAATATAACCACCAGTAGGAGGTATTGGAGAAATATACATCCCAGTACGTACATACATCTATACAAATAAATAAAATTGGAGTGTCTGTTTGTAATATTAAAATAAATGCTTTTAACTAAATGCATATGTATGTATACACGGTACATATACCAAAAATGAACTTAAAAAAATTTTTGTCTGTCTGTCTGTCGGTCTGTCTGTCTGTCTGTCTGTCTGTCTGTCTGTCTGTGTGTTCCGGGTAATCTCTGGAACGGCTGGACCGATTTTGACGGGACTTTCACTGGTAGCTAGCTGATGATCCAGGGAGTAACTTAGGCTACTTTTTTAGACTAACTTTGTCCCGCGGCGTTACTCGCGGTACGATGATAACCGCGGGTAACACCGCGGGGTTCAGCTAGTTATGTAATAAATAATTATTATAGTTTAACTAGCATAAATTTAGTTTGAGTTAGCCCAGTCGATCCATTTATAGATCAATCAGAATCACAATGGCAAACACAGTATAAAATCGAAAATAAATGTTGATATAAATAACGTTGGGAAATTGCCAAAGGAAAGAAAATATAGGGGGTTGTAACCTTGCGCGTTGTGAACTTGAAAGCCAATGTCTCGTCGTTGGAAGTAGACACTTCGGCGCCGTGATTTCCTGAATCAAGGCGTTTGAATGTCAAAGTATCAAGGAATGTAACAAAATGTATAAGATTTTAAATTTATTGGGTAAACTGTACCTAAATATATAATATATATCTATCTTATATTTAACGCTATTTTATCATAAGTAGCTTTCTAAAGATTCGTTACTACGGGAGGGCCCCGGTGACCTGTAACTATAGGTTTTCTTAAACCTATTTCGGGCACCAGACCCTCACGAAGTCACTTGAGTATGGGGCATTTTGTAATTTACCTAAATAAGTTTTGTGAGAGTAAATAAAGAGATTTATTATTATCTATAATATTATGTCTATGTGTCTAAACTTCTTTACGCTTTTTTCTCAGTTTAAATTTGGAAAACTAATATTCGTTTCAGTATGACAGCATCCATTATTCCTGGCTAACGATAATGAAATGCTGCAATCGTCATAAAAAGAACATAAGCATACAAAAAAAGACTTATGTTAAAATAACAAATAACTTATACCTGGCTTTTTTATTAAAGTCCCCTGATAGTAACTTTAAACACACATTCATAATTTAGTCCTTATAAAGCAATTTGATATGCTTGCTTAGTTTAAACAGTGCCTAATTGGGATTGATTAGAAATTACACTAATCTGTAACTGACTACCCATTACTGAGCATTCAAGTGCCTTCAACAGAAATACATAAATTAACAATAAATATTCAGTATAATTTCTCGTCAATATACTTACTTATAGTGTATCCAATCATTTATTTAACTTTTGACAGCTCTAATACTTAATCAAATAGTGATACCCTGACCCGTTACCGATTCGATTTCTTTTATCGATCGATTTTGTACATGAAGAAGTTTTAATCGATTTAACACACTCATTATTTTACCGATAATTTCGTAATTTTATCGATTATTAAACCGCAACACCGGACGCGTAGCGGACATTTTGTAGTTAGTCATAATTCACATTTTCATACGTCGAGTTGAGTATTTTTATTCCTCCGTATTGATTTATTTGTGAATTCTCACGTTTGGTTGAGTTGAGCGTATCGTCCCTCCCTTCGTTACTGTCAAAATGCCAAAAATTAAGGTGCTCAAAGGAAAAACAAGAGAGTTTGTCTTGCGACTTCGTGAATACTTTGAAAAGGAGAGCTGTAATAATGGGCCTCTTATATCAGTGACTCAAGTTTAGAGACCGTGTGATTTGATATAAAATATAATCACAATAATGTTATTGTATGTTTTATTAATATAATCGATAATCGATTTATTTCAAACCCGTTTTTATAGTCTGTGGTCATTCATTAAGAATGACACATCTCTAAGTGGGCGGAGCCCGTCCATGAAGTACAGTATTCCCTCTAGTACATTGATCAAAAATTATTACAAAACTTTATGTGCGTGATCTGTCAAAAGTTAAATAAACGATTGGACGCACTATAATTTCAAAACGCACTGCTTAGAAAATGTCTTTGTTGCGAACTTCACTTTGAAAATGTCGTAACGAGTTCTCTATATTTCTAAATGAAACTAAATCGAATTGAAATATATTTGCAAGTGGATAGTTTTCACTATTATTCCTATATAGCTTCAATTTCATTTAAGCACTGAATTCGAACCATCAAAGAAAGTTGGATTATTTATTTTAAAATTAAATTATTAAATCTTTAAGTTCTATTTAATTAAAATACGTTAACATGGCAATTTTACAGTTAATAGAAGATGGAAGATAGATAGAGATATGCATTGAGAAAGAAAAATACTATCAGCCGACAGGCAGTACCAGTTGTCGTGGAGAACCTTGGCGGAGGCCTATGTAAAATGATGATGATGATGTAGTGATTATCGTAACATAAAATATATATGTTTGCAGGGCCTTAAATGTACTCGTTTTAAGTGTCAATGGACAGTGGTCAACAAGGGACACATATATCATAAAAATAATTACAAATTTTAGCAAATAAAGAACCTACTTCAATAACTGGATGAAATTTAAATGGGACCACACGGTAAGCAACAACATTCAATTAAAAAAAACATCAAAATCGGTTCACCCAGTCAAACGTTATGAGGTAACAAACATTAAAAAAACACAAATGAATTGATAACCTCCTTCTTTTTTTGAAGTCGGTTAAAAAACCGAAATATAAAAGTGTATTATTAGATTTAATTTTCATTTGCTCCTCAACTGTGTGTATATTCCTAGAATGACAATATAAACGAACGAACGAAAATATGAAATGCCATCTCATTGCAGTTTACGATTCTCTCAAGTCTTGGAATAGTTTTTAGTTGGTTTTGAATACCTATGATTTCTACTTTTTTTTTAAATTGATTACCAAAAAGAAATACTAGTCATGTTTATAGCTATTGTCTTTCATGGACGTCCTGTATTATTTAGACTCCTTCTAGGTATCGAAAAAGTAACATGTGAAGAAAGGCTGTTTAATCCGAAAATTGTGACGGTCTGAACGCGAAGTTGCAAAATTTGATATTGATCGCGAACAGCTGAAGGTCATTATCTGACCGTCATTTGGCAGATTGTCTTGGAAGCGGGCCAGACGAGGCTGGTTTTAGACCGTAATACGCAACAGGAGAGGGATGAAATTTTACTGTCTCGAATGTAGTATAATTCTTATGAGACTCTCCAAAAGTCAAGGCTGGGAAAGGTTTATACGGCAGGTACCTGACTTAAGTGCGGGTCAGGTAATATTAGATGTCCATAATAGGATTTAGAGGTAAGTTATTTGCTTCTATATGAAAGCCAATCGAGCCTCCTTGCTATTATTCTTATTAATTTTCGTTAATAAATATTTCTAAGAAATATATATTATCGTCGATGTAATGACGATTTACATTTAAATAAATAAATATAGTATCTCTTAACTATAAGTTTCGTCATTGTACTTTATTTATATTTTCTTTGAATACTGTACGCTGAATGGTATCTAAGTACTAAATAAGAGTATACTCTGTAATTTCTCTTTAAAAAGCAATAATGACCCAACCCATTTTCAAAATTACTGTGGAATGAAAATCTAACTCTCAGTATCCTACTAACCACTTCATTGACCTTAATATTCTCTATATCGATAAAGCTTACAAACAAATAGCAGCAATGTAAACAAAAGCTACCCACTTTATCAGTTTTACATACTAGTATAAATCAGAGTGCATCCTCAACATTACGAGCTCGTACATAGATGGTGCAATGCGTCGAATTTGAGTATCGCTATATATTTATTACTAAACGGTATGAATACCTCCAGAATACTAAACAGGCATATATACCTATTTGCAGCGATTCTAGAGAAAATAAAGGCTTAGATTTTGGACCGAGTAATAAAACTTTGCGAAGTAAGCTACCACATATTAGTAGTTATTTTTCTAATGTAATACTGTTTATATAGTGAATAAGGTATATTTGCTTTATTATTATAAATGGTATGGTTAAAGATTCCCGTATTCTGTCCTATTAAAGGGGGATGGACGTTTATCCAATTTCTCATCAACATCCTCAACTTATTGACATGCAATACTGAGTGAGGGCCCCCAAGAAGTGACAAAAAGCGACTGATAACTATCGAGATCTATTTGACTAACAATTACCCTAGTAATCAAACAAAGCTTACTTATATGTACGTGTCTGTAACGAGCGAAAGAGTTTGTTGCAGATTACCATTCGAAAAATGCCTTTTTTAATATTCATTTCATTATACAATCTTTGAACACAAGCATCTAAATTATTTAACATCAGTTTAAGTACCGTTTGGTATCAACAAAACTTTTACAGATAAAATGTGTTTTAACGACAAAATGGAAGGAGTGACAAAACAAAAAGATTGTATTATTACCAGCCATTTCTGAAACGATTTCAGACAGTACCCTCACTGGCAAACCGCCAGTGGCTCTCATTATAGTCAATGAGTTTTAAAAAAGATTCTTGTGAAAAAAGAATACTGAGTAAATCTTTCCTTTATTCTAGCTTTGTTTTTTTTTTGTACCTACATGATATAGAACTACAGTTTATCTAAATGAAGAACATCTTATATCTTTTATATTTTATTTGATTGCCTTACTGGTGTAGTGGACGCGTATGCGGCTGCTGTGCTGAGGTATTCGATTCCCAGGTCAAAGCAAATAATATGCATACAAATTAGAATTACATATTAGAACTAGTTGACCCACGTAACCTCGTTCGCGTCTCCTATTGCCTGTAGCGTGAAAATTTTCCCCCGGTTTTATAACAATCTTCAATCGTGCTCCGCTCCTATTGGTCTTAGCGTGATAATATATAGTCCACGAATACCTAGATAAATGTACTATCCAATACTGAAAGAGTTTTTTAAATCGAACCAGTGGTTCTAGAGATTAGCGCGTTAAAACAAACAAACTCTTCAGCTTTATATGTTAGTATAGAAGTATAGATATGACTTATAACTACACATACAACAGTTATCATGATCGAGAAATGTATTTTTTTGTTTCAGATTTAAAAAATTGTCTATGTTTTTTTCTAAGATAAGTATGTGTGTCTGTGCAAAAAGTTTTTACTCTATACGTGTTCTATCAGTCAATCCAGTTTTCATAGTACAAACTTTCATTTATTTGAAACTACGAGTAGAAAGCGTCTTGTATGATTTGTGCTTTGGTGTAGATCTATGTGAAAATGTTGGTAATTGTATATGGAAACGAATTAACTTAAGTGAAGTATAAAAGGTTGATAAGAAAAGCAGAAGATTGTAGGAAACACAATTACCAATGTTTGATATTAAATTAACGCGGAATCTACTAATTGCGTACAATGTAGGGACGAACTGTCATTCTTAATTTCGCTTTCTTTTTACCTGCTTCGTCGTAGATTCGTTAAATTTCAATTTCTTTTTTATTCCGTAGGAACGCATTTTTTCTTGGGATAAAAGTAGTCGTTTAGTTAATTCAGTTTATCAGCTACCCTATGATTTAACAGCATCAGTCTATCTTCTTGAACGTAAATAAGGAAAAACATACAAAAACACATAATCTCACGTCTTTATGTTATTAATGTCTTATTGCTGTAATTTCTTTTTCATTGTAAAATAATAATAATATTTTATTGCAGATGACATGAGACAAATTTTTTACATTCTGATTTTTAAACTAGATTTACTCTTGTGACTTGGGAATCAGTAAACAAAAATATTTATAAAACTATATACATTTAAAGTTTAATAATATACTATTTCCTTTTTACCAAACATTTTATAATCATTTGCGAGTTTACCAGGTTGAGTTTGAGTGTAATTTAGTTCAAGAAAAATTTCGAGATCATTTTTGGTAGTAACAAGGATATTGAGAGTGTATTAATATTAAATAAATAAGGAAGAGAAATTTGATGCTTTTAGTGAGTAAATTAAGTAGCCCTATTTGTTTATTCTGTTGAACTTCTAAGAACGACATAACCTATTATCGTTTTATTTAGATAATCTATTAATGATGTTTGTTTACCTTAAAAAAAGATCATTATTATATATATTTTCATGCACTTCAAAATTTAAACCTTAAAACCTATACGAAGCTTTCAAATATTTCTTGGCTCTCGTATTTTCAACCTCGCAAATACATCCTACCAAACACGATTTGTTCAGTAAAACTTTGATTTGCTTGTTTGGTAAGTTTGCAGCTGACATTAAAGTTGTACAAAACCAATAGACGGTCGGGGATTAACAAGCTTTAATTTATACAGATAATGATTTTAAATAATCGAAGACCATCTTCCTAGCCTTTAATATTTTAAATTTTTTTTGGGATCAGTTACTAGATCAATCGGTTTTTCTGAACATCAGTTTTTCCCACCCAGAGAGTGGACTGACTAAGAATTATACTTATTGTCATCATATTTAAGGGCACTGACTTCCCTATAGCTATCGTGATAGATGTTCATAATAACCAATGACTTAACTTTCTCTCGGAGACACGAATCACCGACAAACTTGCCAACCTTTCTTAAATAACCGAAGGTTTATATGTATTTATGAAATTATCATTTCATCTTCATTATCATCATCAGCCTTTAATAAATAAATAAATAAATAATAAATATTTCAGACATCTAACACACAACGCCATCTAGTCCCAAACTAAGCAGAGCTTGTATTATGGGTACTAGACAACTGATATGAATACTTATATACTTTTTTTTTTGTAAATACATACATAATATACATAGAAAACACCCAAACTCCGAAAAAAATATTTGCAGATCATACAAACACTTGGTCCTACCCGGGAATCGAACCCGAGACCTCAAGAAAAGCAGTCGCGTATGCTACCACTGCGCCACCGAGGCAGTTAAATAATACACTGATTTTCATAAGCTTCTTATACAAGAGGTTTTGGTCTACTATATTATGTTGTCCAGACGGCTTGAAATATGATTTGTTTTAAGTATTTGTTCCTTTTGCTGTGTGGTCATACTGTAGAGTTTGCTCCTTTATCCATCCACGGGACTAATAGAGGCATTATTTTTTAATTTCTTAAGAAAAACGAAGTGAATTGTAATATTCTAGTTCCAAATCTCAGTGCAATGAATCATACAAACGTCGTAGGCAGTCGGTATTCTCCCGTTCGCTATTGTGTGTACAATACACGACACAGATATCATAAGCATAGTTGAGTTATGTTTTGTGAAGCTGAGCCGAGGCAAAAGTCATCTTATATATAAAATTCTCGTGTCACAGTTTTCGTTCCCATACTACTCCGAAACGGCTTGACGGATTCTCATGAAATTTTGTGAGCATATTGAGTAGGTCTGAGAATCGGCCAACGTCTATTTTTCATCCACTTAAATGGTAAGGGTGACCCATCCTTAAAAAAAATTATGGCAAAACAACGTTTGCCGGGGCAGCTAGTATTTTATAAGTTTACCGCGTTGCTCGCTGACTTTTTGTAAAAACTGATAGTAAACCATTGTATAAAATAGATTTCTTCTTACTTGGTTTATTAATTTTGACTTGATTAATTGACTTGTCAGGCTGAAGTAACATTTCTTTAGCTTGCCTATGTAAATTAAATTAAGAGCACTTAATATCAACATTATTACTGTACAACAAACAAAAAGGTGAAGAAAACATTGAGAGGCATTTTTCTGTAAAACAACTTTTTTCGCTTTTCTGCTGATACATAAACCTACTGAAAAAAGACATTACGTAACTTGTTTTCCATCTTTTTCAACTAAATTTATTTTCTAGTATAAAAATTTTAAGTTAAAAAAGAAAATAAAGGTAAAAATAAAAATCATTGCTGGTTAAAAGCTATTAATACTGAGTTATATGTTAACCTCTTTTGGTAAAATATCAACATATGGCGGTCAAATAATAAATTTATTAAAACACCATATATATATTATACTAGTTGTTGCCCGCGACTCCGCCCGCGTATATGTCGGTTATCGCGGCAAATAGTAGCCTATGTGTTATTCTGATGTATAAGCTATATTACTGTAAAGTTTCATCCAAATCTGTTCAGTAGTTTTTGCGTGAAAGAGTAACAAACATCCATCCAAATATCCATCCATCCTTACAAACTTTCGCATTTATAATATTAGTAGGATTATGTAATTTCAGACGATCCTATTCCAAACTCATGAATACCAAATAAAAACCAAAAAGAATGACAAACAAACCCGTATCTTTCGATTTCCACTTCGCTAGCACACGTACCTTTATTCGTTTAAATAATGTAACCCAACTATTCTCTTTCACTTTTGCTAACAAAGATTGTGTGACAGACTTACAACGGACACGTCTGCCATTTATCAGCTGAACCTGAATTCCAATAAAGAAGGTGAATTCTGCTTGTCTTTTTACTAACATAACCAGAAAATACGTGAGATTATGGTACCAAGCTTATGAAGAAAAACAACTGCCAATATTTCTTTTCTGTATTCTGGAGGTCCGTTTACGACAAAAACGTTAATAAATCATTTTATCTAAAACCTTAGGGTTTTATACTAGATGTGTATTCATGGCTCGGGATATTGGTAAATACTTCGATGTGTGGAAAAGTCAAGTGATTATGCATAAAACAGTGGAGATGGTAAACGTGTGTTGACTTTACAAAACAATAAAATCTTAATTTTTATAATTTTATCATACTATAGGTTTGTCTGTTTTACGGATATTTTTTTGGCATAGGTATGATAAGAATGTTTTTGATTTGTTCTTTGGCAGTGAATTAAATTAAAGTGTAAGTGAATTAAGTTATATTATTGTAATACATAGAGTTAGGTTAGTATTTCAATATTTTTCATGGAAGACAAGTCCGAAAATACTATGCTACTATAAAATTACTTTGTAAATAGTGGTATTTCACCTCTTTAATGACTGCATTTTACTGTTATTGTTCAAACAGCTTTTTAATACTTTTGATGTTCACGAATTAAAGAAAAGTAAGTTTTAATACAACGTACTAAAAATTTAATTTGAGAACTGCGAATGTGTTAAAATAACGTGTTAAAATAGACTGGCATCACAAAGGGATTCGTGCAAAATATCTGAATGCCTGTTTGTACCCATTCATTCATTATTGCGTCTGGTGACGTGAAATTTTGAATGACCGATTGTTGGAACCGAAAGCATTTGATAAACGTATAATGTCACTGAAATGTGTAAATGGCTGAGCTATTTTTAATTAGAAACTAAGGTAAAAAATATATATTTTATGTTTGTATGAATTGCAAATATATGTTTTGGAGTTTGGGCATTTTCTTTATATAATATGTAGGTATTTACAAGAAAAACTATATATATTTACTTATATCAGTTATGTAGTACCAATAATACAAGCTCTGCTTAGCTTGGTACTGGATAGCGTTGAGTGTTAGATGACCAAAACATACTTCTTTCTTGTTAACAGGTTTACGATAAGCTGTGCATGGCCTTTTGGTACAAAAGATATGCAATCTACGGCAAGGCTTAAAATTACGCAACATGAGGCCATCATAAATGAGAGGACCATATTACTTCTAAAAATTCTTATAAAGCTGTTTAAAAAAATCGCTGAAGACCTTTTTTGCTAATTAAAAGGCATAACCTTTATTGTTTGTTGCCTTCAAATCCTTTTTAACTTAATAAATATCTAAGTCTATCGTTGTAAACGTTGATTTGTAGTAAATAATGAGATTAAGCTGCGGATCAACTGACCTCTACGTAATGGACTGAAAACTTAAATTTATTTTGTGGATTATAAAGGTTCTAGGATCAGTTTGTTTGACCTTTGAAAAGTCACTCAAAGATACATATATTTGTATGGTTACTGAAACTAAAAGATTCATGTTATATGAATTATCATATACAACGTACAGAGATGTAACGTACAAAAAATTCCACAATCATTAGATTGTGGAATTTTTGTACGTTGTATGTCTAGTAAGTTACTGAAATAAGCATTAATCGTGAATTCATAACATAAGATATGCTTTCTGGCTACGCTAATTGTGATATTTTGTAATTAATTATAATTTTCATTATTATTTTAATCACTCAAAAACACACTCCCCAAACTCCCGTTTTTAAATATATCACACCTGGCCACATCCTTTTTCTTACACCGCCCTCACTCCTGAAGACCTCACCTACAGTCAGAAAAACGACCCACTCGCTCGCACATCTAAACTTTCGAAAAATTAAAAAAAAAAGCTCTGTGAAAGGAGTATTCTTAGGACTTAATTGATTTGGGTTTAAGAAACTTCATTCTCATAAAGAATTCCAGATTCACTTACATGAGAACACATTTTATAAAGAAACAAATAATTTGCCGAGCGGCGTAACACTCACAGAACACTTAAATATACTCCTAGCGGAGCTGAATATTTAGTAACACTTATGCGAAACATAATTAAACTCATAATTTTAACACTTATGCAAAATATTATCAATAATCTAAGGTATGTAATGTATACAAAACTAGAAAATAAATTATATAATTTAAAGGAGGGTAACTGTGAATACTCTGTAATTTGTGTTATCGGAACAGAGATAAATACATGGATCAAGCGTATGTTTGGAGGCAGTGAGAAATTGATCTAAACTATTTTTATCGTGTTCACAACATAGTTTTTCAATAATTTTTTAAATGTTTGCATGGTTTTAGCTTCTTTTATGTTTCTAGGCGCCTTATTATAAATTTTTGCACCACCGTACATGATAGTTTTTTTACCATAGTTGGTGCGAGGTTTTATAAGATTTATATATATATATATATATATATCATTGGCATTTCTTAATTTTATTGTTTGGGATTGATATTTTTTATTAAAGTGTATTTGAGTGTGTATAGTTTTATTTAAAACTAGCTGCTGCCCGCGGCTCCGCCCGCGTGTATGTCGGTTATCGTGGCAAATAGTCTATGTGTTATTCTGATGTATAAGCTATTTCACTGTAAAGTTTCATCCAAGTCCGTTTAGTAGTTTTTGCGTGAAAGAGTAACTAACATACACACTTACAAACTTTCACCTTTACAATGTTAGTGTAATTGATGATAAAAACGGTTAAACAAACAAAAACAATACCATGTATAATTTAACATATAATATATTTGGTGCTAGTCGCATTTGAAAAATATAACAGCCTGACAATGACAACTTACCTACGTACAACCTATGTAATGTAATTAAAATAAAACGAAGTAATTCGGTATAATTACAGCTACATAATCTATAATAATCTATAATAATTAAAATAAAAATGAAGTTTGTACGTGGAATTTTGTACGTGTAACTTCTAAAAAAAAACTGTCAATACTTAACCTTAGTCCTATATTACTTTAAGTAAAATGCGTTTTTAGCTAATCGTAAATGTCTTGAAAATTCGCAAAACGGAAACAACCATCATCGACGTCTGCCTTCACGCGTCTACCTACCTACCCGCGTTCGGGTCGTACACTCAGCGATGAGCAACCTATTCCCCGCGCCAACCGCCATGCGCCATCGTAATATCGCGCACTCGGTTTGTCATTATCGCAACTATTATTTTAATATTTATTTATTTGTATAAATATTTATTTGCATAAATATTTATATGTCCAAATGATGTAGCGCGAAAGATATATTTTCTACTTTAAATACCAGAAGCGATAAATGTGTCCATTTTCATTTAGGAATCAACTTAATACTACCATACCAAATGTGCATTTGAAATAAATCATTAATTTTTATTGTAGTTATGGTTCACTATGTTGGCTTTAATGGCTTACACATTTTAACTATAACAGCTTTTAAGACAAACATTTCCATCAAACATTACATATGTAAAACTGTAGCGATTTTGGCGGCGCACGCCAGAATAGCTCAGTATAGATGGTAGATTTTTTCTACTACCTACTTGACACTTATCGTCATATTTTAGAGAATTCACACAATATCTTTATTATTTGTAGCCTATGTGTTATTCTGATGTATAAGTTAAATACCTGTAGTGTCATTCAAATCCGTTCAGTAGTTTTTGCGTGCAATTTCACTGATATGTCCACATATTGTGACAGTGTTACCTTTATTTAAAGAGCTTCACTGTATACTATGTTATGTGTAATGCCATTGGAACAATATATGAACATATTAGCATTGTCGCTCACCCTCGACAGAGCCACATAGAGCTTTCCGTTGCTGAAACAGTTCGTCTATGCCTGCGGTGCGCAACGTCTGACCTTATGTCTTGTTTATCGTCATCGCAAAGCATAGACTCACAGACTCACCAAAAACTGCACGCGTTTAAAGCGGAAAGGGAAATAAACTATGGATATTGGGGTCATCCTTTAAGATAATAGTCTAAAACTATTATCTTCTAAGACATATTTCACTATAAATCAAACAAAATAATTTAAGTTTCTCGCAGATTGCACGAAATAAAACTAACAATTTTTTTGAAATTTTGTCTGCGACATAAACGTCTTGTGATTGGTTGCAACTCTAATGACGTCACATGCTAATAAACGAAAGATTCCTCTATTGAATATTGTTTGCGTTTTATGTTTTCGGAGTGGTAATAATCGATCTGTGAGCTATTTCTGCAGGACTTTTTTTAATAAACTATTTAATAAGTGGTTCGAAACAAAAAGGAACCAAATTTTGTGCGTGCCGATAACAGCAACCTACATAAGATGACGCTTTTATGGTTGCACTTTCCTATCTATACAAATAAATAAAATTGGAGTGTGTTTGAATATTAAAATAACTGCTTTTTACTAAATGCCTATGTATATATATACACGGTACATATACCAAAAATGTAGTTAAAAATGTTTTTGTCTGTCTGTTTGTTTCTTCCGGGTAATCTCTGGAACGGCTGGACGGATTTTGACGGAACTTTCACTGGCAGGTAGCTGATGATCCAGGAAGTAACTTAGGCTACTTTTTTTAGACTAACTTTGTCCCGCGGCGTTACTCGTGGTACAACAATAACTGCGGGTAACACCGCGGGGTTCAGCTAGTACATAATAATAACATTGATAACTATGCTGCAGAACTGAAAAATGTTAAAGCAGCTATGTTGCACTTGCATAAGTACAACATAAAAATTGTTTCTGTAATAACCTCTGGTAAAAATTATTCATTATTTTTGTAAAATCTAATTTACTTTATGTAGGTAGGTATATCTCAATGCTTTTAGGTTACATTTTGAAATAGTACAAAGCGTGGTATTTAATTAAAGATGTTATCTGACCCGACGAACTTCGTACCACCATATTTTTCTTTCGTTACCGGCTACCCATGAGTAGGGTGTAGTCACGGACAAAAAAACTTTTTCTTTTATTTTTTCTTGTACACAAACCTTGTCCTAAGAATAACTAACACATAAAAAAAATATAATTTGGTGTAGCCGATCGAAAGTTACGCGCATACATACATTTCGGCGTAACGCCGCGGGACAAAGTTAGTCTAAATAAAGTAGCCTAGTAGCCATAAAGTGGCCTAAGTTACTCCCTGGATCATCAGCTACCTGCCAGTGAAAGTCCCGTCAAAATCGGTCCAGCCGTTCCAGAGAATACCCGGAACAAACAGACAGACAGACTGACAAAAAAAATTTTAACTACATTTTTGGTATATGTACCGTGTATACATACATATGCATTTAGTAAAAAGCGGTTATTTTGATATTACAAAGAGACACTCCAATTTTATTTATTTGTACCTATAGATGTATAGATTTGTTCACTGTGGCACTACAAACCATTTATTCGTCATTTTAATTAATATAAAATTGGAGAAAACTGATAAAATTAACTTAAACCGCGCTGTTTTGTTTTGTTGTGGCTAGAGTGTGACGTCACGCGTCTCATGTGACCAGCGCCATTACAGAAATATCGTTTTTATTTGTCAAGCTTGAACTTTACCTTAAATTTAAATTCATAATTAATCATAATTCGTCCGCGTGGATCTCCTTTTACAATAATGTTTTAATCTGAAACTAAGATCTACTCCAGCAACACGGAAAGTCTGACGATGAGATTTATTAATTGTCATTGCATAAATTTACTTATTTCAAATTATACTTATTAATTTTACAACTATAAATATAAAGAAAAGAAGGAGAAACAAACAAAAACACTAAACAAACTAATTATATTATTATCTAATACCTACTTTAAACTGATATCTAAAAACTACGTCTTATGTATTTTTTAAATCTAAAACGCGCTTATTCCCAGTTAATAAGAGCCACGTTCGTTCGCATTAACAGTGACAATTCGAGTAAAGTCAGTGCGTGAGCGTCGTGAGCGCTCCCGCCTTTTTGTAGATCCAGCGGATGGGCGTTTCGCGTGTTAAAGAAAAATCAACCGTAATGTCGTACTTATACTGGTGCGGCGAGATTTGGAAGTTTTATTTCATCTATATCTTGTATGTTTATTAATTATAATTTTATAATTCTATATTTTATTAAAAAAGATTTTAAAGTGTATAGTGATAAGGATATATCCATGTGAAATACAATATATTTAAGTATTTAATACACCTTGAAGAAATGTCTAACGCTTAAACACGTTATTGTGGATAATTTATAAAAGATAGAAATATACTATTCAGGACTTTATTGTAGATCTTTTGAAGACCATCATCTTTGTAATACATATTTTTGGTGTATGATCAACGTATGCGAGGATAAGAGCTCGAAAGCGAAAATTTTCATCCAACTTGCTTCAAATTTATCGTCACTGCTCAGCTCCTATGCATCTTAGCGTTATGTTATATAGCCTATAACCTGCCCAGGAGTATGGACTATAATCGTACCAAGTTTGGTTAAAATCCCTTTAGTAGTTTTTGATCCATGCGTATACAGACAGACAGACAGACAGACAGACAGACAGACAAAAAACTTACTGATTACATTTTTGGCATCAGTATCGATAACCATTCATCCCCCAATAATAATTTTTAATATATATTCAATGTACAGAATTGACCTCTCTACAGTTTTATTATAAGTATATAGATATAGATATAGAAGATTTTACGTATTAGGATACAGTTGTAGTAATGATAGGTTTGTGAAATATTCATTATTTTGGGAGTTTTATATATCTTGTTAGTGGAAGTAAGAAAATTGTAATTAAATAATTGTGATTTATTCAAAATATACCCAATATCAAGTGAACTTCTGTGTTTGTGGTGAAATTTGAACGCAAATACGGAGAAGGGTGCCAACCCGTGCCGAAAACAGCTCCACTTTCTATACTTTATAGTATCCCAGTTTTTTGAAATTACTTATGTAAAACTTATAATAGAAACGGCTTAAAAAATAATTTAAAATGTAGTCATTTGTTTTCTTTTACTTCTAGAAATCCTAAAAAGTATATAAAGATTCGTTCTCTATTAAGCATACATTTAATCAGTATACCTTAAAATGATAGTGGTACATTTGAATGCTTACTGCTAATTAGTTCTCCAAATCAACAGTAAGTACTACTTCATAACTAATGCTACCAACGCGTAGTTGTAGTTTAAAATCAAAGGTGTAAGCCTTCTACCGAGAAACTCTACTGATGACTGTTATTCCGCTAAATCATCGTTTCTCCGTTAAATGTGGGAGACTTACGGTGGGAGAGCCATTCTTCGGCATGAATGGGCCGCTTCGACCGAAGTGATATCACGGCTTCACGAAAAATTGGCGTGAAATAGCACTCGCTCTGTTGTTCGACGAGTGAGTGAGGATACCGGAGGCCCATACCCCAACATCTCCCCACATCCCTTTCCTCATCCCCCAAAGTTCATCAGCAACGCACTTGTGACTCTTCTGGAATGGCGGATGTCCTTGGGCGGCGGTAATCGCTTACGTCTGCTGGTTTGCCCCCTAACAAAAATAAAACCGACTTCAAGGTTTGACTCAATTTCTCTTAGATACCATCATCAGATCTTAGTATCCTTATTATGGCACCACCATTGGGATATCTCCTTTCCATTAAAAAATAATCATCAAAATCGGTTTATAAACGACGAAGTTACCCGCGAACACATACTTAAAAAAAATGTATATACGGTCGAATTGAGAAACCGCCTCCCTTTTTTTAAGTCAGTTAAAAAAATGTAATATAGCTACATACACACATACGGCATATACCTATCATTTCCTTATTCGCTGTATAGAAGTCAACCAGACACTTAACTCGACTGTATACTTGAAATTCGACCTCGTCCTAAGTCTTAGATAAAGGTTGAACATGAAATAATCTTAACTGAAAAGAATAATTCTGCCATATAAGTGTAAATCTCTCGCAATATCTATAAAAATAAATAAAATTGGAGTGTCTGTTTGTAATATTAAAATAACAGCTTTTTAATCAATGCATATGTATGTATACACGATACATATACCAAAAATGTGCTTAAAAAAAAATTTGTCTGTCTGTCTGTCTGTCTGTCTGTCTGTTTGTTCCGGGTAATCTCTGGAACGCCTGGACGGATTTTGACGGGACTTTCACTGGCAGGTAGCTGATGATCCGGGGAGTAACTTAGGGTACTTTTTTAGACTAACTTTGTCCCGCGGCGTTACTTGCGGTACAACATTAACCGCGGGTAACACCGCGGGGTTCAGCTAGTGTTTCAATAAAGTTTTCTTAATATTCGTTTTCAGATCAAGGGTTTAGTAATAAATAGTATTTTACTGATAAGGAGGTGTAGACACTAAAAAGTCAATAAGGATCACTTTATACTATCATTTTAAAATCAAAATAGCTGTTAGTTTTAACATAATTTTATTTTATTTTAATTTCCAATTCGTTCTATTTTATATCATTCTTTTTGAATTGGTCTCTATATCTATAAATCTATACAAATAAATAAAATTGGAGTGTCTGTTTGTAATATTAAAATAACCGCTTTTTACTAAATGCATATGTATGTATACACGGTACATATACCAAAAATGTGGATAAAAAGTTTTTATCTGTCTGTTTGTTCCGGGTAATCTTTGGAATGGCTGGACCGATTTTGACGTGCCTTACACTGGCAGGTGATGATGATCCAAGGAGTAACGTAAACTACTTTTTTTAGACTAACTTTGTCCTGCGGCGGTTACTCACGGTACAACAATAACCGCGGGTTTCAGCTAGTTGAGAATGTAATGCTTAAGTTTATATTATACAAAGTTTGATTCAAAAAAAAATATGAATAAAATATGATGCGTTATACAGAAGTGATATATTCATATAAATAAAACCACCCTAAACATTGTTATGACACTAAAAAGAATACTAAATATATAATTCAACGTATATATATACGTGGCAACCCTAACTCATTTGTAAACCAGCTTAAACATACATATAAAAATAAGCTTACGCAGTTAGTATCTAAGATACACAACACATAAGTATAAAACATTCAGTGGAATACAAAACAACTAACACTTATAACCTATTTGCCCTATGTCTTGCTTATAAATGAAGCTGACGCAGGGTTCCCAGCGATAAAAGATATGACGATTTTCGAAGACTGAAGTTTCCCATTTCTCTTTGTAAGCCGCTTAGATTCAGCATTGTAAGGCTCATTAGAAACGAAGACTTAAGCCTAAATCTATAGCTTTTGTGAATGAAATCTGTTTTTACAGTATTTTTTTTTTAAATTGGTTGTCTGTAAAGGGGGTTAACGGACTATAGCTTAACGTGACAACGTCATAACAAAACATAGATGAAATGATGCGAGATAGATGCGACGCCGCATCTTTCTCTTATACATACAACGACGTACAATGATGAATACGTAACGGGACAATGAGTCATCCTTTTTCGTGCGTGCAGCCAGCGTTCATCGATTTATTAGACGTTGTCACGTCAAAAAATTAGCATAGTAAATATCTACGCATTTAACAAGATTGTAAGATATCGATGTGTGTACATTAAAGATATTGAATAAATAATAATGAAGGGTCTTTAATAAGCTAACAGAACGCAAAACAAACAGTTATGAGTTTTGTTACTTTAATAAAGAATGTTAGTTTTTGTGCGCGCTAAACTCAGAATTGGGTTAACCGATTTAGATATGGTTTTTTGTATATATTGTGATAAATTTTCTGTAACATTTTAGTGTTTCTTTTATTTTAACTGTTGGAAAAATGAAAAAGTTACATCAGTTTAAAGAATCACCGTGATAACTGTTAAGACGCGATCGAAACCGCAGGTTTAAGTTAGTATATTTAACAAAGTTACAAAGATTAAGTACAATAAGTACATATTATTATAATTGTTATAAGTCAGGCCCGACTTATAACAATTCAATTTTAATTCAGTTTAGAAGTTTTAAAATCGAAACTATAATTATTATTTACATTTATTGACTAATTTATACACTTGTTTTTTTGTGAAAGCTGGACTAGATTCTTGAATAGGGATTTATCGGTATCTTTATTTCTAATATTCGTTGTAAACAAAAAAACATAACTCCTAAACTAAATTCGATAAAAGTGTTAAGCTACCTCTATAAATATTAGAACAATTTTTCATTTTGGCTTTGTCTTCATGTTAATATAAAAACTGAACTATTTAAGCATCTTTTTAATTAATCTTTGTTATATGAAAATGAATGTTTGTCTGTATGTCCTTTATGGAATCGTAAACTATGCATTTGATCATGTAATGATCTTCAGCATAGTGTTGTGCATGAGTCCGCAAAGGTTTCTGAGTTGGTTGGCAGATATGCACGTGGGCGGAGCCACGGGTAACAAGTAATAAAAATCAGTCGCAGTCTTAGGCAAAAGCTAGATATGTACATGAAATTAAGTTAGACAAATCATCCTAAGGTCCACCACGCATGGAAAAAAGCTTTGTGATACACTATGGAGCTAGCATAATATTTTAAAAGCCATCAATTTTTTTTTTTATTTATATATTAATAATATACGGGATTACTTTAAATATCCTTACAGACTAATTCAATACGATATTGTAGTTACATTTTTCTTAAAAACTAATTACTCAAAGCTAAGAGTAACAAATTATGCAAAGAGATTTAAGTGTGAATTCACTCAGAGTACAATAAAATATATCCACCTCACCAGCTGTGAGGGTAAGTGCGCGCAGCGCGCGCCTCGGAGGTGCCTCGCGCAGTAAGTTCGTGCGAGCGCGCGGCACGACCAGAATATGTTCGTTTCGGTCTACTCCACAGGTCAGGAATATCTATACATCTTTACAAATAAGTAAAATTGGAGTGTCTGTTTGTAATATTAAAATAACCGCTTTTTACTAAATGCATATATATACATGGTACATATACCAAAAATGTACTAAAAAATTTTTTTCTCTGTCTGTCTGTCTATCAATTGGCAAAGTCACAGAATACTTAAATACTAGAAGTTACTCCCTGGATTATCAGCTACCTGCCAGTGAAAGTCCCGTCAAAATTCGTCAGGCCGGTCCAGAGATTACCCGGAACAACCTATCTAACGTAATACCTACGAATGTAACACTTTCAGTTTCCTCGATTTTTTCGTTATTTATTTTTAAATTTACTTTGGAATTATTTTTGGATTTGTAGGAGCAAAATTTTATTAGTTTCGTTTTAGACAGATTTGCCTTAAGGTTGTTCTATTGTAACCATCTCAATACAGTATGTACTATTTTATCAATGTCACTTTCATGAGCAGTGGGTATGTTCTCATGTAACCGACACATTGTCAGCAAAGAGGACGCTTTGATAATGTATATGGTCAGGTAAGTTATTTATATATAACAAAAACAGAAGGGGCCCCAGTACACTTCCCTGGGGAACGCGAATTTTTTCCTGGATAAGGAGCGGCTTATCGTTAGTTCAAGATTTTTGTTTAAATGGTTAATTTCAACATGTTGTTGCCGGATGTGAGAACGCTTCTGATCCAGTCCAAGGCCGTATCTTTCACCTTTGTTGAGTAGCGTTTCGTGGTCATCAAAATCAAAAGCCTTGCTCATATCAAAATATATGACTGCTACTGGTGTTTTTCTATCTAAGTATTCTGAGACTTTGTCAATTAGAGTGAAAGCTGCAAGCAAAGTCAATCTACCCCGTAAATCTTACTATAACTCTAACTTTTAATTCAATTCCAGATTTGACAATTTCAGTGTTACAACGTTATGACAAGTACTAAATAGTGACGTTGCGAAATTATTCGAAACGGAAATGGACGATTTCTGGATCGATTTCTCTGGTTTATAGTAGTATATCTAAACAACTACTACTTTAATAGAAACTAAGTATACCCGGAAATTAAACATTTCTAAACTGATAATTTAGTTATGACGATTAATTATATTAAGGAACTGAGAGTTTTCTTTAATAATTGTGTGTGAAATGAATAATGTGATCATGAAGGAACATGAGAAATAAAACCAATAGATGTAGGTAATATTTTATTTTGTAAATCATCGCCGTCATCGCTACCGCTGTCGCTGTCATTTTCTGTAACATTTTATTCCCGATGTGTCTGTGATATTGTCAATTAACATATCTAGCCTACTCATTTTTTCCTCTTATTTGACAACATGGGATACGCATTTAGACCATTCCGTAGCCGTAATTTTTTGAATGCCTTCCTCAAATAAATTTCGCACGTCTGTTAAAAGGAAAGTTTTATTATTTGAGATTTTTTTTAAGATATATGGTTCGTAATGAATATTTTTATTTAACAGCCAGTCTTGAATAGCAGCTTTTTTCCAGCTTATTTTTGGTGCCGTTTCCAATTTTCGGGAGTGGTAAGGTGCATTATCCATCAATAAGCTCTTTTATTATAAGTTTTGTTTTTAGTATAAAATACAAAAATACTTACTAACGTTTTATAAAATAAAACAGCAGTTACTAATTAATAGATAATTATTATGAATAATTATGTATTTATTTAAATAAAAATCAATAATTTAGTCTTTAATTGGCACACCAATATTATGATTACATAAACAAAAATCGCGATTGTTCATCGATTTTTGTGTTCATCACTACACTATTATATGTGGTATCATTATTTAACAAAATGACAGTAGCTAATGTCAAATGTGGAATCGAATTAAAAGTCGTGGTATAGATTTTAATTTTAAAGATTTTTGAAAAAGACTTTTCAAAAATCTTTGATAATATAGGGACAAGAGTAATTGGTTTATAGTTGTTACCCTCTTTCCTGTCACCTTTTTAAATAATGGCTTAATTACAAAAACACAAGCTCTGCTTAGCTTGGGACTTAGATGGCGTTGTGTGATAGTTGTCCAAAATATTTATTTATTTATTTATTATTTTAAGTTTTCTGGAAATTTTCCCTGAATAAATGAACTTTCGATGATATGGTTGAGAACTGGAGCAATAACATGAGCACTAGCCTTATCAATACTCGTGGAGAAAGAGTTATAACCAACAGACTTAGTATTTTTCAGGGATTTAATTATTCGATACATGCCATAATAAACTGAAACATAGTAACAGAAGAAGAATTTTTTTTAGAAACTATAACCCGACTACATAAAAACTTTTGATAAAATTTATATAGCCTATGTCGACCGGGTCATTATTAAGAATCTATTGACACATGATTCATTGAAATCTTTTCAGCAGTTTAGGAGTTGCGGATGACTATACACAGACAGCCATCTATCACATTACCTTTTAAAGAAAGAGATATAATAGTCTGTTCTTAATATTTATTTCATTTACAACATGATTATGTAAAGTACGTAATCAATATGTATTATTTACTTTAAAACATATAATGATTTCATTCTAACATTCAATAGCTAGTTTAGAGTCGTTTTCCTCGTTTTAATGAAATGTATATGTGTTTCTGTGGTTTCTATTATGGATGCGGCGGATCAATAGTAACGACCGGATCCCAGCTTTTGGACCTCAGTTGTGTCCAATTCAATTTAGGGATATTCAGCAAATGAAACACAAGCGGGGGTAAGTAACATAATAAACTTTAGTTTTAATTAACTGCGAGTTGAAGGAGTTGGTTACGATTGTTCGTTGTCATTGGATTGGTTTTGACGAAATAACAATTTAACTGGAAATTGATTTCATTTTTTTTCAGGAGGCATTACTTATAAGGGTGTAGTGTTTTTTTAACCAACTTCACAAAAAGGAGAAGGTTTCTCAATTCGACCGTATAATATATATATTTTTTTATGTGTGTTCGGGGATAACTTCGTCGTTTATAGACCGATTTTGATAATTCTTTTTTTAATGGAAAGGAGATGTCCCAACGGTGGTACCATGATAAGCACATTAATATCTGATGATGGCATCCAAAAGAAATCGAGTCGAACCTTGAAGTCGATTTTATTTTTGTTAAGATTGTACTTGTTTAGTATTCAAATAAATACTATAACAGATTAGTATTATTGTGTACAATTTCTCGGACAGTTTATTTCTTGAACCAATAGTACAATTCATAAATAAACATGACGCTTTCAAGCATATTTTTCTTTAGTTACTTCAAAGGCTACCTTTTTATTGAACTATAATTATTACGGAGTATGTCAGCTACTACTGTAAACAATTTATTTGTAGTAGATACGGTCAAGTTCCTACTATATACTCACATGTGTTTAAAGTATTTTTGGTTTGCACATTTTTTTACATTTATGTAAAAAGTGATCGCTTTTTAAGACGCTTATTAACTTCACCTATCGATGGCGCCTACGTATAGGGGCGGAACTGCCGCTTTAGCCTTTTTCCAATTATTAGCTCAATCGGTTTATTTTGCCCTATCCTAAGATATAAAAAAACAAAAAAAAAATTTTTTTGTCTAGATCAAAAATAAAATTTTAGGCAAATAGGCGTATGAGCACAAATTGGCTACGTATAAAGCCCAATCGAACGATGTACTCTGTACAATGATGGTTGTGATATAAGGTGGTGATACAGAAACTCGATTGTTATAAAATTTTTAATTTTAATACAAAATTGTTTTATTTTTGAATACCTTTTTGTATGTGACACAAGGACATAACTAGAATTTACACACAGTATAAGTGCGTATATGCTTCAAAATGAAATTACGACACATTAGATACCATTTTCTGGTTGGATCTAATAATGGTTTCTAGTAATGATAACAGATAATGTTATAAATATATGACACAAAGCTATTATAGTATATAAATATTGATGCTAGTATAAGGAAGGAAGGTCACTAAAGCCCTTTTACGTCTATTTAATTTATTAAACATAAAAAAACAACCAAGTCGAATGTGCAAAATCTCGAAATTTAATATAAATATACAAAAAACAATAACTTCAATGTAATTAACATGGTATTATAATGCTTATTGCAAATTTTCATTAAGATTGTTACAATAGTGTACGAGATATGACATAAAAAGCAGTTCCGGCACCTTCAAACTGCTCTCCTGTAATGTTCGGTTTTTTCACTTAGGGCAGTTTACGTAGGAGCCATTGCTATGTTTTTGACTATTAAAGAGAACTTCCGCATTAATAATATATGTCCTGTATATTTGGGGAATTAACAAACATACATGAAACGGACACAAAGAACAGCCAGACTCAGAAAAACAATTTGTGAATCATACAAAGTGTTGTCAAATGTGGAATTTGAATCCACAATACTTGGATAAGTGGAAAGCGGTGTGTCGACCGGTTAAGCCACTAGGCCGACCGTACAGTCAACCGTCAGCATTTGTTTCGTCAGCATCTGTTTGTTAAGCCTTAATATTTTTTAAGATGAAAGTTACATCTATGTTAATTTATATAGATATCGGAGGTCAACAAATGGGTGGATTACTTAATGATACTTGCAAATCAAAAGGCATAAGTGAGTAGCCTTCGCATTTGATATAAATGTCATATCATTGACCCGTTTGTTTCACGGACTTCGTAATCAGCTGCATATCGATTATTCATGGAACACTGCAAGGCTCTTCCACCCAATGCATTTTTAAATGACCATTGGAGGTTATATTTTAAAAATATTGAATATGATACGTTAAAATATATATAAATGTATACGTATATATTGTATTGTATACTGGCAGAACCACGCAACTTCATCTCATTTTAATCATACTCTACTTCTATAAGTCTATGCGTAATTAAGTTTCTTATCGAAACACATTTAAATAAAACTTGAAGATCGGTTAGATAGTTTCGGAGTTAATCATCAGTAATCGGAGTTAAACAACTCAACACGTTAATTATATATAACAGATGATTTCGTGTTATATAATTAAACAGCTATCCACATTGGCCTAAAGGATTCTGTCTATATAAGTGTGTTACTCGAAAGTTTCTTTGGCAGGCTCTAGAGCCTAAAGGGTTTGTCGTATTTTTATGTGAGTGGTGTCAATAGATTCGTCATAGTCGTGACAGTGTCACTAGTACTAGTACGGTAGGTACATAAAAATTAAAAAGAAATGAATTAATAAAAAAAAACAATTTCAAAAAAACATTCAACGAAACTCCCTTTATAGAAACACTATAAAGCGTAAAATAAACTGGCTCTCCATATATTATTATATAACATATAACAGATGATCTCGTGTTATATAATTAAATAGCTATCCTTATTATATAACACACCTTTATAGACAGAATCCTTTAGGGCGTAAAGGATTCTGTCTATATAAGTGTGTTACAGGAAAGAGTTCTTAGTTTTATTGCTTCAATTTGGCCTTAGGATTTGAATAGTTTTGATTCATTAGATAAAATGATTAAACATAAATAAATGGCTCATTAGGATATTGATAATTATTTTACTTAGACAGATAGAGACTTCAAATCGACACAGCGGCAATATTGAATCTATGAAGACAATAAAAAACACACCGTAAGGAACTTCAAAGGAAATTTTGCATCCTAAAATCGACCTAAAGACTTGAACAGCATAATTCCTTTTGTGTTATTAGTATTATAATTCGTATTTGTTCAACAATCGTGACGCCAGCGTTCGCCGACTTTCGTTCCCGATAAGTTCTTAAGCTAACTTGATAATTCTTATGATTCAGTACAGAATGGCGGCCCACATAAAACTCGCGATAAATCCTCCTAAAAGAAATGTTTCTATGAGATTATGTAAATCGGATTTCCTTTTCTTATTCTGAAATAAAAAAACTTCGTCGTTTTTGTTTAATAATTCCCGAATGAACGATGCGAATAAAAGTTTCTGTTTTGTGATTTATAAATCATCATGACCTGTTACGTACGTGGGCATAAATAATAATAGTAATATATAAGATAAATGACCATTTTCAAAATATTCTCAAAATATATTTAATGTACAGAATTAGACCTGTTACCTTTTTATTATAAGTATATAGATTACAAGAGTTGCTCGTTTTAAGATATTAGATGTTATTTAATTAAATAATAGTATTTAATGTAACTTTAGACTTTCCTTCATTAAAACAATACCAGAGATGTTAAGCAGAAATTAAGGACAATGTAAAACTCTTTAGCTGAGCGTAATAGCCTTTAAGAAAACTAACGGCAACATTCGCATAATGACAATGGTGCTGCCAGTCTTAATTAAGTTCACTAATGCCCACAAACTGCTACGACCTTCTTTAGTTTGATGATAATTAGGTAATTTTAAATATATATAAGTCTAAATATAATGTATCTAAGTATTTTACTCAACCTACTTTTAAATTAAGTGTTTGAAATGATTATTTTATGACTTTAACTTGTAATCCACAACTGAAATTATTTTTATTTCACTAAAATACACATACACATGACATTTAAAAATACATTTCACCGTGGGAGATCCACGCTTCCGCATGAATGGGCTGGCTCAACCGAAATGATACCACGGCCTCACAGAAAACCGGTGTGAAATAGCGCTTATGTTTCAGTGAGGATACCAGAGGCACCTCCCCCCATTCTTCTTCATCCCCTCTCCATCTCCCAAAGGCCGGTAACGCACTTGTGACACCTCTGGTGTTGCGGGTGTCCATGGGCAGCTGAAATCGCTTCCGTGATACAAATATTCATTTGCCCAATAATCCATAAAAAAAATGAAATAATATATTTAAAAAAAAATCCTCAGTAAGGAGTGGCTTATATTTAGCAGTGAACTGTTAAAGCTGTTGATGATAAAAAATTATAAACCTTCGACTTCGTGTACCAAGAAACTGGTGGTTAGAGCTTCTATTTTTTATTTAGGGGACAAACGAGCAGTCCTGTCACCTGATGGTAAGCGATTTCCTCGTAGTGGTTCCTCACTATACGAGCCGTATCACAAAGGACTGTTTTCTGTATCAGTCCCTTGATCTTCTCTAGCCTTATAATGCGTGTCCCTTAAAGAGTAAGTCGAGGCTCTTGGCTACCAATCCGTGAGCAGATACGATTTTCGGAACAGTAATCACTGAATGCACATTCAACATACCGACAATCTCGTGACACTAATCTAAATATTTTATATGTCAACACCAACAAAAAATCTTGAAATTTACTGTTTTTGTTCTGTTTGTAATTTTGAAATGTAATAAACATAAAATTTCATTTTATCATAATCATCGTCAACCTATCGCAATTCACTACTAGATATAGGCCAAAAATTTAATTTAATTTGGAAGACAATAATTCAATAAGGTATTTTGGAGTTCATCTAATATTTAAAACAGGAGATAACTAGATAATAAAATAAAAAATAAATAAAAAGTTTTTATTCAAATGATTATGATAATAATGCTAATTATCATCGATAGGGTATATTATGGAAGTAGTAGTAAGGATCTTTAATTAATAGGAATTCATTATGAAATCATTGTTTTTAAGTTCAACTCAAAGTTATTAAAAAAAACTAGCTGACCCACGCAACTTCATCTATGTCTCTGTCAATCATCTCATTATTTATTTATTTATTTATTTAAACTTAATGCACATCTTGTACATAGGCGGACTTAATGCCATTGGGCATTCTCTACCAGTCAACCTTTGAGTGATGTAAAAATACGATTATCTTGTCTATCCTATGTTAGGTATGCCCATGCCCATTAAAAAATCCGTGAAAATCGGTTAAATAGTGTCAGAGTGCATCATGAGCAGCAATGCTCAACTTCGTTTGCGTCTTTCCGTAAGAAATATTTTTTTCCCATTTTCCCAACCTTTTCGGTCGATACCCGGCTCCTATTGGTCGTAGATTGATGTTACATAGCCTAAAACTTTCCTCGCTAAATGGGCTATCCGACAAAGAAAGAATTAGCAAAATCGGTTCACATCACGCGTGATGTCATGACCAAGGCAAATAGGGATTCATTTTTATATGTATATAGATAGATTCGCCCAATAATTATAGAGACCTTTGAAAATATTGAAATAACGGACATAAACAACCAACAAGTTCCAATCACACAAAGTTTAATCCTGTATGGTAATGGAATCCAAATATTCAACGCAGCATAGCGATAGGGAGGCCACTTTAATCTCCGCAACATGGTTCAATTAACTTGAATTTTGATGCATTGATTGAATCGTAAATGCAAAATTTGGGTAACACTTTATGAATATATTATAACAACAAAAAAATATGTTAATTCAATAGGTTCTTTCTTCAAAATGTAACTATAGTTGGATCTAAGACAAAACATGCCTTAAAAGAGAGCCTCCTGTGGGAGAGTCATGCTTCGGCATGAACGGGCCGGCTCGACCGGAGTGATATCACGGCCTCACAGAAAATCGGTGTGAAACAGCGCGCTCGCGCTGTGTTTCACATATATTATATCAATGTAATATACTAAAGAGGTAGGTCCACCAAGCAATGGCGTATGAAATTTAAATCTGACTCTGAGTTTATTAAACGTATTTACTAAATAATATTAGTTCAAATCAAGATAACGCTGCAACATAAATACACAATTGCTTAAATAACAGCTGCATTACAATTCAAATATTTAACGATAAAACAAATTAAGTAAGTCAGCAAATCTGCTCCATAAAGAATTTGAATCCATAACCCTTAGTCAGCATTACAAACCCTGGAATAATCTGATCTGATTGGATTTGGATGGAACTGATTGGAGGAACGCGTGATAACACAAAGGAAAATTCACCCGACCAATTGGAAAAATAATTTTATTTCTTGCCATAAATTATAATTAGTGTGAGAACTTTTATTGCGTGATGCATTGGCAACAATTAGTAATTACTACTAAGTTCAAGTGGTTTTCATTATATGGCGCTTCTGTTAAAGCAAAATGAACTAATATAATTATGTCGCTTGAATGGCTTAAAGTCTGTGTTAATAAGGTAACCAAGGTAAATTTTTACCACGAAAAAAAAATCTCACAAATCCCTAATTTGCTCCATTAACGCAATTTGTCCTCTGAATTATAATCGTTACACTTTTTATTTAATTGGATCCAACAATAGCGTTTGATAGACGTCATTTATGCTTATACTTTTTTCTACCCACAATTTTGTTTTACGGAACAATAGCAGTGAACAATTTTATTTCAGTTTCGAAACCATTTTGAACGAGAGGAAAATGAATAATGAATCAAAACTCACGTAATGTTACTCGGTGAGATATTTATAGAATAAAAATGCAACAATTTTTTGTTGTAAATTGAAAGTAGTTGAAATAAAATACTTTTTGTACTTTAACTTAATGTTCATCAAATTTCAGAACTCGGTCTTATTCGGTTAGAGCTCAGTGCGTTCCTACTTTGCTAGGTACACTCAACTCAACTCATCTTCCTGTAAGTGATGGATCACCATGCTGCATTGTTGCATTGTCTGCATTCGCAATGAGTATGGTGACCACCACTCTCAGATTCTGCTCATGGTCCAACATCAGGCCATTTGGCAGGCTCATACATAAAATTGTGAGCAGTAGCAGTTTACAATGACTATCGCCGTATATGGACGCTTAAATTTCAACTCCTGCAACTGGATTAGGGGAGTTGCAATATTGCAATTTTATGTAAATTCTTATTGTAGGTGGGTATTTTTTTTTAAACTTTATGCACTAATGTACATTGGCGGACTTGATACCCAGGGCATTCTCTTCCAGTCAACCTTCGAGTGGTGGTAGGTGCACAGAGGATACAATACGAATAAGATGTTTACAGTTCACAACAAATATAAACGTATACGTGTGTATGTGTCCCTTCACATCACACATCAACACTCCGTAGTAGTCAACTGCTGGCCACAGGCCTATCTTTAGAAAGTATGTTTTGGCTTTTTGTATCACACTAGACAGACAGTTTGGTTGTCTCTTACTAACTTCTTCAACTCTATTTTTTTTTATCTTTTATATCCTAATACCTTATGACTAATATGCGCACACTTTTAGATTATTTTTTTTTGCATAAATAATTAAATAACTTAAATATGGTTTTTAAAGATCTGCAATAAAATTTATTTCCTCTGTGTTAATTTCTATTCTAATTAATGTGAAACATTATTTTACGAAGTTTTGCTTGTTTATTTACAAATTGACTCCAATCAACGGATGCCGTGTTTGTCCAAAGCTTTCCAATTGAAGAAATTAATTGTTGTCTAGTTGTACAAACGAATAGAGGACGCCTGTTAGATGCCCGGGCTTCGTAAACCGCTAATTAAGTTGCTTCGAATCAACAACGGCTTAATTGGTTTTATGTGTTTACCTACTTCAAGTGTTAGTAGGGCGATTGACACATTTAGCTATGTTTTATCAAATCAGATTATTGAAGAGTTATATTTTGTAAATATTTTCTGTTTTTTATTATTTTGCGACCATTTCACAAAATTAATAGATAATAGAAGATTAGTTTCTCAAATTGTAAAACATTTTCATATTAGTCTTTACCAATATAAGACTTTAACTTTTCACTGTTTATTTCCTACTAAAAATAAGACGATGGAATACTTATGAAGGTTGTTGAGACCTGTCAACATCTACGCGGCGGCGGCCAGAGCGAGACGGAGACATCGGTCATCGTGCGCCGCCCGCGCAGCGCGTCATCACATCACTTGGCTGTCAGCTGTTACGAGCTTCGACATACCGTTCCGCCAAACTTAATGTTATTCTTACCACAGTTATTTACTTCGTATTAAACCATATATTATACAGTCCGCTCATGCAGTATCATTTAGCTATCGCAATATACATTGGTCCTTCTCCCGTAAACATTGGACCGAAGAGAAGAAGAAAAATTTGAATAGTCAACGGTCGTCATTCGTCTCCGTGTTCAAGTGATTTTTTCTACGTTCTCCGTGGCTGCGTTACTCTTCCTGGTTGTGTTTGCATTTTGGACATCGTGAAAATTGGCACGGTTACAAAAAAAACCGTCTTCGCCAATTCAAAATTCCAACGAACACAAATTTCTTGGGACATCGAAAAATCATCTCGTCATCATCGGAAGCAAATCTTCAAGGTCTTCAGAGTGTCGTCGTGCCTAAGGATCTCTCCAGGATCTCCACGCCGCAGTTATCACCAGTGGTTTGCACCAAAAAACCGTGAGATTGTTCCAATTCCTTATTTTTTTTGTCATCTCATTATTTCATTTACATCCTATCTTTTAAATCATCCCATAAGCCTAATCATTATCATTTCAATAATTTCATTCCGCTTATTTAAAATTCATCAATTAGTGCAAGTCATTTCATTTTTGCAAATCATTCACATCAAACCGGTACTCCATTTTATTTTTCAAGTGTGTGTGTCACTTCATCTATTCATTTATTAGTTAATTACTAAATTATTTACATCATATTCAATGCATTTCATGCAAATTGCACGCTTTTAATTACTTTTCAGCTGATTTTAGCAACTGCAATAAAAATACAAAACGCCTTACAAATTTTAATAGCACTCATTGCCTTGCACTTTTGCTCAACCTATATTTTGTTATACGTTGCTGTTAAATTTCAAAAAGGAACTTGTTGCTTAGCATATTATATTTTTTATTTTGATTGTTTATTTGTTTTATTTTTTTTGCACGCTTATTTACAAAATGGCTGAGATTAAAGTCTGTATCAAAAGGCGAGCATCACTTAAGGCTAAGCTTACGCAATTCTGTTCTTACATAAAAACAGCTCAGTCTTGTGAGAAACTAAGTGAGGTCCAAATTGTTGAAGTCGAATATCGACTTAATACATTCGAAAGCTTATATGCAAAATACGACATGTTACAGACCGACTTGGAAGCTTTGATGGATGACCCCAGCGAGCAATATGCGGAGCGTGAAGAGTTTGAAAGGCAGTACTACGGCTTGGTAGCTGCTGCGCGTCAGTTGATCAGCGACGCCCGCAAACTTCTGACGGTGAACTCCGCGTCCGAGGTGATATCTTGTAATTCTCAAACGCACAAACACAACTCAGTTCGTTTACCTAAAATTGATCTACCCAAGTTTTCTGGCAGCTATCATGATTGGCTAGAGTTTAGGGACACCTTCATTTCTATTATACACAACAATGAAAGCATAGATAAAATTAATAAGCTACATTATCTTCGTGCTTCCTTAAAAGGCAGCGCTGCTCTGGTCATTGATAATCTTGGCTTTAGATCAGATAACTACGACACTGCCTGGAACTTACTCTGTGATAGATATGATAATAAAAGACTTCTGGTTAATAATCATGTCCAAGCTTTATTCAATGTACAGCCTATCAATAAAGAGTCAAGTAACTCATTACGTCACATAGTTGATACCACCAACAAAAACTTAAGAGCTTTGTCTACTCTTGGTCAACCTGTTCAGCACTGGGATACACTCATTATTTACATCATGACCAGTAGATTAGACCAGGTGACGAATCGTGAGTGGGAAGAGCACAGAAATTCCTTACCTGACCCTCCAACATTAGATGTCTTCATCGGGTTCATCAGCAATAGGGCTGACCTACTAGAGACGCTTGAGGAATCTAGATCATTAAAGTCTAGGAATGACATGACTATGAGCTCTAAACCTAAATTGTTTGCAGTTATCACTGAAAATAACACCAAACCGTCATCATGCCCGGTATGTACTCAAGATCATTATATATTTCAGTGCGAAAAGTTTAAAAATCTACCCGTCCAAGCTCGCATTAAAAAGGCTCAAAACTCAAATGTGTGCCTGAATTGCTTACGACCAGGCCACAATATTCATAAATGCAAACTAGGTAATTGTAAATACTGTCGTGAAAAACATAATACTTTATTACATGTTGACAATGATTCTACTATTAACTCAAATCAAAAAATTGCATTATCTGTTAATCATCACAGTACATCTCGTGTTGTTTTACTCTCCACAGCACTCGTGAAGGTGTCGGACGCTGAAGGCAACCTTCACACTGCTCGAGTCTTGTTGGACAATGGGAGTACTGCAAACTTTATAACTCAAGACTTAACCCGTAAGCTTAACCTTCCTATTTACTCTGTAAACTCAAAAGTTAGAGGTATAAACAATCAATCTTCCGATTGTTTACACGGATGTTCGATTTCATTTAAATCGGTAATTAGTGACTTCCGACTGGATATTGATTGTTATATCTTACCTAAGGTATCATCATCAGTACCTAATACTTATGTTGACACTCACAACATACGTATACCCTCTAATGTCATACTTGCCGATCCTCACTTTTATACTCCGTCTTCAATCGATATTCTTGTCGGCGCGGAAGTATTTTGGGAGGTCATAGGCACTAACCGTATTCCGTTAGGAAAATACATGCCCACGTTATTTGATTCTAAATTAGGTTGGCTAGTCTCAGGCGTCGTACATCAATCTAGCCCTGTGTCTCATGTTTGTTTACTTGCAAATGATTTAAAGATTAACTTAGAACGATTCTGGGAGTTAGATTCAATAGCGCCTCGACACAAACTCACGAACGAAGAGCGATCCTGCGAACAAATTTTCGTAGATACCACTTATCGCGACTCAGATGGACGGTTTGTTGTCAACATCCCCCTTCAGGAGTCACCTGACGTCTTGGGTGATTCATACATAATGGCAAAGCGTCGTTTCCTGTCTTTAGAACGTCGATTAGCTAGAGAATCAAATCTCAGAGAATCATATGTCAGGTTCATGAATGAGTACATAGAGTTAGGTCACATGACCGAGTACAGGCATCAAAACTCCAACTCTATATTCTCAAATTACTTGCCCCATCATGTCGTCTTGAAGGAGTCGAGCACGACCACGAAGCTTAGAGTGGTTTTTGATGCTTCGGCTCGTACAACGTCGGGTAAATCTTTTAATGAAATACAAATGGTTGGCTCTCCTCTACAAGATGACTTATTATCTATCTTGCTTCGATTTCGACAACATAAGATTGTTGTAAGCGCAGATATCGAAAAGATGTACAGAGTCACTCGCGTAAACGACATACATAGACCTCTTCAAAAAATTCTTTGGAGGTCAGAGCCAACTCATTCCTTAAAAACTTACACTTTAAACACGGTGACTTATGGCACTGCTTCTGCCCCTTTTTTGGCTACTAGATGTTTGATGCAACTAGCCCAGGAGTGTGATGATCCATCAATTCGCTCTACCATAGAGCATGACTTCTATGTGGATGACTACCTGTCTGGCGCTTCATCTGTTGTAGAGACTTTGGACAAATGCGGAAAGGTCATCACCGTTCTTAAGTCGGCAGGGTACAACCTTCGTAAATGGTGCTCTAACTCATACGAATTATTACAAGCTCTTTGCGAACATCACGGTAGTTCTGATTTCGTAAATCTCAGTAGTAATGAAATATCCAAGACTCTCGGGCTAAACTGGAGGTGCTCTACTGACACATTTTCCTTTTCCGTAGACCCTGCCTCTAGTGATATAATCAGCAAACGTCATATTTTGTCAGTCATAGCTCAGATATTTGATCCAATTGGTTTGGTTGTTCCTTGCATTGTAGAGGCCAAAATGCTAATGCAACATTTATGGCTTACAGGATGTTCTTGGGATGAGCCTGTTCCTGAGGAGACTCAACTGTTTTGGAGCGACTTTCAAAAATCTCTACCTCTTCTGAACAAGCTCAAGATACCTCGGTGGGTGACGTGTGAGTCAGCGTCTTCTCTTGAGTTACACGTTTTCACCGATGCGTCTGAAAAGGCATATGGTGCATGTGTTTACGTACGCAGTGAATCCGAGAACGGGGAGGTGAACGTACATCTACTTACCGCTAAAAGTAAGATAGCTCCTATCAAATCAACCACCATACCCCGTCTCGAACTCTGTGGTGCACTGTTGGGTTCACGCCTATACACAAAGGTTCGTCAGTCACTTACACTTAACTTTCATGACGTACATTTTTGGTGTGACTCAACCATTGTGTTGGGCTGGCTGTCCGCTGCGCCAGCACAACTGAAGACATTTGTCCGACATAGAGTTTCCGAAATACAGGAAGCTGTGGGGGGAAGGTCTTGGCGCTATGTCCCTTCTCTTTCAAACCCTGCAGACCTCGCTTCGCGTGGACTCAGAGCGGACAAACTATTATCGTCTTCTTTGTGGTGGTCAGGGCCTCAGTTTCTTCAAAAACATTCAACTACATGGCCTCAATTCCCGGAACCAAAAAATAAAGATTTAATCTTACCTGACACAGTTGCATTTCATCATATTGATACATCTAACTTTACTGAAAATCTAATTAATAACTTATTTGCTAAATTCTCTTCTAATTTTTATCTTTTACAACGTATGATGGCATACGTATTACGTTTTATAAATAATTGTAGAAAACAAGCAAATAATCGCGGGCCTCTTACATCCTCTGAAATAACTAATTCATTACACTTATTATGTAAATTTAGTCAAATTGAGTCCTTTCCTGAGGAATACAACTTATTGTCAATGGGTAAACAGTTACCACCTAAAAATAAACTTCTTTCATTGTCTCCATTTTTTGATAAAACTTGTAATCTAATTCGTGTTGGAGGGAGGTTAACTAACTCTTTTTACGATTTTACTGTTAAACATCCCGTTCTATTGTCCAGTTCCCATATTATTTGCAAATTATTATTTAACATGTACCATGCAAAACTTTTACATCCAGGACCTCAACTACTGCTCGCCACGATTCGTCACCACTTCTATCCTATTGGCGGCAGGAACTTGGCTAAAAAGGTCACGCATCAATGTGTAAAATGCTGTAGAATAAAGGCTAGCACTGTTCAACCTATGATGGGTAGCCTTCCAGAGCAACGCGTACATTTAGAATTTCCTTTTCTCGATACAGGGGTCGACTATGCTGGTCCAATCATGATAGCTGATCGTAAGGGCAGAGGGTGTCGGCTCGTTAAAAGCTTTATATGTGTGTTTGTGTGTTTAGCTACAAGAGCCGT
Source organism: Spilosoma lubricipeda (assembly GCA_905220595.1). NCBI lineage: Eukaryota > Metazoa > Arthropoda > Insecta > Lepidoptera > Erebidae > Spilosoma > Spilosoma lubricipeda. Next base: position 4,330,126 of record HG992296.1, read on the forward strand.
TCATCTCGAACTCGTGTCTGACCTGACGAAGGAGGCCTTTCTATCGTCTATAAACCGCTTTATTGCTCGAAGGGGAAAACCGCGTAACGTGTTCTCAGATAACGGAACAACGTTTGTCGGTGCCTTTAACGAGTTGGCTAAGCTTATCTCACAAGACCTTAACTGCAGTGCAATTGATCCTGGTATTAACTTCTCTTTCATACCTGCATATACTCCTCATTTTGGTGGATTATGGGAATCCGCAGTAAAGTCCGTTAAGCACCACCTTAAACGCATCCTAGGTTTAACAAATTTGACCTTCGAGGAAATGGCAACTTGCCTAATTGAAATAGAGGCTATCTTGAACTCAAGACCTCTCACTCCACTTTCCAATGATCCTTCAGACCTCACCCCATTGACTCCAGCTCATTTCCTGATTGGACGATCACTCGTGATGGTGCCTCATCCACAGATCCAGACTGCCCACATCAACAATTTGCAGAGGTTTCGCCGCATACAGTTCTTAAAGCAGCATTTCTGGACACGCTTCACTCACGAATATATTTTATCGCTTCAACAACGAACCAAATGGCGTCGATCGTCAGGAGAGCTGAAGGAAGGGACGCTTGTCGTCATCATCGATAAAAATTCACCGCCTTTACTCTGGCTTCTAGGACGAATTGTAAAGGTGCTTCCTGGTCGAGATGGCATCACCAGAGTCGCCGACATCCGGACACGTAAGGGTGTCATTCGGCGTGCCTTCAACACCATTAGCCCTCTACCCGTGGTGTCTTCTGTTGAAGATACTTCAACCGGGGGAGTATGTTGAGACCTGTCAACATCTACGCGGCGGCGGCCAGAGCGAGACGGAGACATCGGTCATCGTGCGCCGCCCGCGCAGCGCGTCATCACATCACTTGGCTGTCAGCTGTTACGAGCTTCGACATACCGTTCCGCCAAACTTAATGTTATTCTTACCACAGTTATTTACTTCGTATTAAACCATATATTATACAGTCCGCTCATGCAGTATCATTTAGCTATCGCAATATACAAAGGTCTTGTAATGGCCCTTCTAGGTACAAGGGCCTTACCTATAACTCGACATCCTTTATATCTATTCGTAGTTATACACCTACCACAATCTATTTAAATCCCTTTAGAGATAGGGTTGAAGGTTTCTACAATAAAATACACAGTTCAGTAATACTAATGAAATATCCAGAGCCTTTTTTCCGATTAATTTAAAACAGAAATTGAGAAATGAATTTAAGGACCAAGAATATTAGAAAATTATTTTATTAAATATTGGCTGCTTGTATTGTTTTTAGGAAAAAAGACCGGGGCCTGTTTCATTAATAGGTTTTTTCTGGCTTCAAATGAATGATGTAAATCAAAGAATCAAAGTATACGCAATGTACAAAAAGGAACATCCCTAAACTACTGAATACGACTCCAATGATCTGCCTGGTTAAAATATGGTTGCCGCAATAAAATACTAGAACACTGTACTAAATCTTTATTGTGTGTGGAATTTAAAGGTTAAGTATGGGTCTTGAATACACTTGTAAGCGCGATTCAAAAAACAGTGACTGCGCCTTCTATCGACACTTAACTCAAACTATTACCGTATAGAATAAATTACATTTACACTACTAAACTAATTAAACAGTTATATTATGTACAGATTACATATTTGTAGTCATCATTCATGTATGACATTTTTTTGGTATTCAATTTATCTATACATATATTATATACGTGAAGCAAAAACTTAGTACCTCTTTTTACAAAAATTATGCGAACAGAGAAATATTAAATTTGGCACGGTTAGAGTTTTTACTGAATAGGAGTACATAATACTAAACAATAAAAATAATTATGGTCGAATTTCGATCACTGTGCGACCACTACTTACATTTAATAATAATATCATTGTTATTGTCTAACTCACTGAACCCCGCGGTTATCGTCGTACGGCAAGTAACGCCGCGGGACAAAGTTAGTCTAAAAAGAGTAGCCTAAGTTACTCCCTGGATCATCAGCTACCTGATAGTGAAAGTCCCGTCGAAATCCGTCCAGCCCTTCCAGAGATTACCCGGAACAAATAGACAGACAGACAGACAGACAAAAATTATTTTAACTACAGTTTTGGTGTATGTACCGTGTATACATACATACGCATTTAGTAAAAAGCGGTTATTTTAACATTACAAAGAGACATTTCAATTTTATTTATTTGAATAGAGTATAGATAAAAGTAAATAAAATATACATGAATTGAGGCCCTAGACCCCACACTAGGATTCCCTGTGTTGTGGGATCTAGTCTCCTTCGTTCAGATACATTATTCGACAATGTTATTTATGTGAGCTCTTACGCGGTGTGTTTTGATGTGATGTGTTCAATGTCTGTTGTGGGTGTGTGTAATGATTTAGTGACGTGTGATGTAATGTAATGTCATGTATTATAAGATTGTGTACACTTGGTGCCAAATATTACCCTGCATGTAAGCCATAACACCTTTATGCTTATTTCCAAATGTTATTAAAACAAATACCTGTCGTTAACTATATATCAATTTCCTTAATTCACGGTTCTGTTTCAACAAAGTCGCAATAACAGTTTATCATAATTACTCCCTGGTGACTCTTATCATGAATGGTAAATTATATAAAACACAACTATAAAGGTAACTGCTTTAAGTGTATGCGGTATATTATTCAAATAAAATGGGTATTATACGTCCCTTGTGACTTTCATTCATAACTTTACAAAAGACGTAATTTAAATTTACGGTTGAAAGTAGATTAGTCGGATAACAGGATATATGTGCTTGATTGTCATTTTTATAAAGTGTTATGAGGTGAATAACTTCTGATATGCTCGCTTCTTTATGATTATATCTTATACTTCAAGGTTTTCAAATTTCTGTTCTTCGGGTTAACTATTTCGGAGTAGTCAAATAAAAATCTAAGTATAAAATCAGCAAAGTGAATGTTCTATTGATGTTAAGAAGTAATGAAATAACTTCAACGAAAACTAATAAGATAAAAAAAGCTTTTACAATTCTACTATTATAGATACACTAGCTGACCCACGCAACCTCGTTTGCGTCTTCTATTGCCCGTAGCGTGAGACTTTTCCCCCGTTTTTGTAACATTCGTCATTGTTGCTCCGCTCCTGTAGGTCTTAGCGTGATGATATATAGCCTATAGCCTTTCTCGATAAATGGAATATCTAACACTGAAAGAATTTTTCAAATCGGAACAGCGGTTCCTGAGATTAGCGTGTTGAAACAAACAAACAAACTCTTCAGCTTTATATATTAGTATAGATACATCATAACATTTAAAGATAATATAAAACCAATTGCATTGTATATCTTCATTTCTGAACAGACGCTTAAACACATTATCTTTATATCTACACTAGCTGTTGCCCGCGGCTTTGCCCGCGTGGAAGTTTGTTATATGTATTTAATTAAAACTGTGTAAAAGTATGTATTAGTAATTTATTCATGTTTTAAACCTATTTATTTATTTTTGATCAATAGCCCATTTAAAAGAACTTTCATACAAACATTTGACCCATATTTCATCCCCTTTAGGAACAGAATTTGCGTAAATGCTGATATAAGTATTCGTCTATTTGTAATCATCAGAAACATAAAGCCGAAAGTTTTCAGGCTGCTAAATTAAAAAATTATGGACTTCCAAACTAACTAATATATGAAATGCCAATGCCTATATATTTCTCCCCTTAGGGGTAGAATACCCAGAAACGTTTAAATATGTATCTACTCGTTTTTAATAACTAACCCAAAGATAATATTTTATGTTTTTAACTCAACAAATGACAGACTTCCATGCAATCTTGCAACCCCTAATTCACCACCTTAGGGGTATAATATCCAGAAACGTTTAAATACATATCTACTCATTTTCAATCAGTAGCCCAAAAACAAAGTTTCATGTTTCGAACTTCACAAATGTCGGATTTCCAGACTAACCATTTCACCCCTTAGGAGTAGAATATCCAGAAACGCTTTAACGGGTGTCAAGTCATTTTTAATCAGTAGCTCAAAAATATAGTTCAATGTTGCTAACCTTAAAAATGACGAATACCATGCAAACTTTCAATCCCTATTTCACCCCCTTAGAGGTAGAATATCCAGAAACGCTTAAGCACGAATCTACTCTTTTTTAATCAGTAGCACATGAATAAAGATTCATGTTTCTAACTTAAAAAATGAAGAACTTCCATACAAACTTTCAACCCCTATTTCACCCCTTAGGGGTACAATATCTAGAAACGCTTAAATAGTTATCTAGTCATGTTTAGTCAGTAGCCCAAAAACAAAGTTTCATGTTTTGAACTTCGAAAATTACGGACTTCCAGACCAACCTACACGTTAAATGTCAACCCCTATTTCACCCCTTAGGGGTAGAATATCCAGAAACGCTTAAATACGTATCTACTCATTTTTAGTCAGTAGCCTAAAAACAAAGTTTTATGTTTCGAACTTAAAAAATGACGAACTTCCATGCAAACTTTCAACCCCTATTTCACATATTTAAAATATCTAGAAACGCTTAAGTACGTATCTACTCTTTTTTAATCAGTAGCACATTAATAAAATTTCAAGTTTCTAACTTAAAAAATGACGAACTTCCATACAAACTTTCAACCCCTATTTCAACTCTTAGGGGTAGAATATCCAGAAACGCTTATATACGTATCTACTCATTTTTAATCAGTAGCCCAAACACAAAGTTTCATTTGTCGAACTTCAAAAATGACAGACTTCCAGACTAACCTAAATGCGAAATGTCAACCCCTAATTCACCCCTTAGGGGTAGAATATTCAGAAACGCTTAAATACGTATCTACTCAATTTTAGTCAGTAGCCCAAAAACAAAGTTTCATGTTTCGAACTTAAAAACTGACGAACTTCCATGCAAACTTTCAACCCCTATTTTACCCCTTTAAGGGTAGAATATCTAGAAACGTTGAAATACGTGTTTATTCATTTTTAATCAGCAGCCCAAAAGTAAAGTTTCAGGTTTCCAACTTAAAGAATGACGAACTTCATACAAACTTTCAACCCCTATTTCATCCCCTCACAGGTCGAAATTTCAAAAACGCTAGAACAAATGTTTTATTATTTTTTATCAAGTGCTTAAATATAAAGTTTCATGGTTTTATCTTTAAAAATTATGAAATCCCATACAACTTTCCCCCCCCTTTTAACCCCTTACAACCCCTTTTTCGCGATAAAAATTAGCCTATGTTTTATCTCGGGGTCTAGAATATCTGTATACCAAATTTCATTCAAATCCGTTCAGTAGTTTTGGCGTGAAAGAGTAGCAGACAGACAGACAGACAGACAGACAGACAGAGTTACTTTCGCATTTATAATATTAGTTAGGATTCATAAAATGGTGGACAGAGGTGTATTTGAACAAGTTGACCACTTTATAAACTGGATTTTAAGTCTCTCTTTCGTAATTTTGAGCAAGCCTATTACTGTTGGGCACTTTAGAAATAAGTTGGGAAAATTGGGGGTAATTAAAAAACAGATATGTAAAGGGAAAAGTAATGGTAGGTTATGTTTAAATTAATCTATACTAATATTATAAGAGGTAAAGTTTCCAACCTTATTTGTATGGTTGTAGAAGGTAATCTTCGGAAGTACTGATACGATCCTGAAAATTCTTTCACTTAGTGATATAAGCTATATTTTATTATAATTGAACAAAATTCAGTTTAAAATAACAGTATTTATATTAGATCAAGTCGAAGAAAAGTGGGTGGTTAACGCAAAATGAAGTTTGCACGGGTCGACTAGTTTAAGATAAAGTTAATAGCATCATGAAGTTAGAGTCGTATGTCTGTGCGACTAATGAGTGTGTAAGGTAGGCTATTTTTAACCGTGATAACTAATAAACACTCCTGCCCAAGGACAAAAGTTAACAATAAACAAAATACAGATTGAACGCAAACTCATACCAATCTATAACCACATAATATGCCACTAATTATCACTTGTAATTAAGGCCCTCATAATACATTAACACTGATTGATTGGGAAATTGGTTTTCGCATATGTGTCGAGTGTATTTCTCTTTGATTTTCCTTATATAAGTACCAACAACTTGCCTTTATAGAGAACGTTTACTTACCATGTTTACTTTTGATTTGATAGCTTACGATTCGAAAAGTTTTGGTGTCTATTAATAGATTAGCTAGTGCTTGCAGAGTCCCTTGCCTGATTATTTCTTCGTATTTCAAACTTAAATATATAGCCCATGACACTTACAAGTAGTATGTAACCAAGTAATATGGCTTTCTATTGGTAAAATAATTATCAAAATCGGTTCAGCATGTAGATAAAAAGATTAACACCTACAACCTTGCTAATTCACAAGCTTTACCTGTTTAAAGTATCGATGTTTTTGTAATAGACTTCAAAGAGCGTAGTGAATTTTGTATAGAAGTTAAAAAATATAAGAATAAATAATTAACAAAAGCAATGTGAAATAAAATTGATCAGTGGGATTGCAGAGTCACATTTTTCCAGTACAATTTAATTTATATTAATAATGTATATAAAGATTTAGTGACAAGGATCGAAAAGAGCATTCCTCCATGGTTTGATAGAAGACTCACAAAAGGAATTTATAAAGCAAATATGTGTATAAATAAATAATAAATAAATAAATATTTCGGACATCTAACACACAACGCCATCTAGTCCCAAACTAAGCGGAGCTTGTATTATGGGTACTAGACAACTGATATGAATACTTATATACTTTTTTTTTTGTAAATACGTACATATAATACATAGAAAACACCCAAACTCCGAAACAAATATTTGCAGATCATACAAACATTTGTTCCGACCCGGGAATCGAACCCGAGACCTCAAGAACAGCAGTCGCGTACGCTACCACTGCGCCACCGAGGCAGTCGTAAGAAGTCGTCAACAAGAGATCAAATTGGTTTTTTTCTGAAGAAAAGTGCCTGTTTGCCATATAAAAAGCATCAATAACTGATGAACATAATTAATTAATGTGGAAAAAGGAAAAAAGATGTGTCAGAACGGTGGTAAGTGGAGATCCATTACCTTTGCCTATTCCTGTTTGAAATAGGCGTAACTTTATAATCTATATATATAAAAATGAACCATTATTTGCCTTGGTCATGACATCACGCGGTAACGGCTAGACCGATTTCGCTAATTCTTTTTTGTTGGATAGCCAATTTAGCGAGGAAGGTTTTAGGCTATGTAACATCACGCTAAGACCAATAGGAGAAGGGTGTCGACCGAAAATTTTGGGGAAATGGGAAAAAAATATTTCTTTTTGAGAGACGCAGACGAAGTTGAGCGGGTCAGCTACTATGTTATATTTAAGTATATAGTAACCCTATACCAAGATATCTTGCTAGCACGGTATATATATATATATATATAGAAAACGAAAATTTCCTATCTAATGAGAGGCCTATTTCCAGCAGTTGACAATTAATAGTTATTTGTTATACAAGAGTGCAAAGTTGCTTTGTAACCGCGTACTCGATTTTGATGACTGAGCTAACGAATGATTCTAAAATCGAATCAAAATTCAAAAATTAGAATCCTGAGCGTTAGCGAGGGAATCATACGAGCACGGGGTAAAAAATCTTTGCACTCGAGTGCAACATGTAACTTTTCATCCCACCTCAGCGAAGAAAGGACTAAATGACGTGAAAAGAAATTGGCGCGGGCAAAGCAGATTTAAAAAAAGCACACCAAGCAGGGTTTCTAGTGTGAGTTTTTAACAAATTAAAAAAGGTTGTATGATAAATTAGGCACAATGAAGGTAGAAATAAAAAGATTTAATAATGATTTGAATTTAAGAACTTAGTGCACACGCTGTTCTAAATACAAGTTACTTTATCCTCTAGCGGATAAAAACGGCTTTAGCACTCAGATATCGAAGGGTAAAAATACTCTTTCCGAGATGGGGGATGAAAATACTTTTAATGATAATGATATTTGAAAATACATATGCAATGTTGAATTAAGAGACAAATTCTAAACCACCCAATTACAAATCATGGCTAATTAAAAAAAATATGCACCATGCTCCATAACCCTACCGTTTTGTTACCCAGTTTTTCAAAGATATATGGGTGACAAATTGTGCTCATTCAACATCAACTTGCGTAAACGCGCTTCAATATGTTATGACCCGAATTCGTATAAGCGTTAAGGTCGTAAATCTCTTGTGAACCCACAAGTTTCCGCTAAAACTATTTTGGTGGCTTGAAACTATATCAGTATCAGTACCGTCTTTAACATATTTGTAATATAATATATGTCCATTCTTATATTATTTATACTAATTCGAAGAACTTATAAAAACAAGAGAGGTGGGTGGAGGTGGAGATGCTAAGAGAGAAAAGAGGAAAATGGACCAGAGCAGTCACGGAATGGTATCATAATGTAGGCAGTACCAGAACTATGGCCAGCAGGAGCAAGCAGGTCATGAGATTTGAAGATGAGTTCATAACAGTAGCTGGACAATGTTCGACCCGATTAGCAAAGAATAGAACATAGAAGGCATTTTTAGAGGAAACCTTTATTTATAGACAATTCGTAGACCAACCGAATGCAAAAATGGATAATATATAAAACTACTTAACTGAATTCATATGACGTAAAGAATTTACATTTTTAAATGAAATTTTGATATCGTAGACAACAAAAAAAGGCTATTTTTTTTTTATTTTAAATAACTGTGTTATATGATACTCTTATTTGTCTGCTTCGGTTGTGCAGCGGTAGCGTATGCGACTGCTGTGCTTGAGGTCTCGGGTTCGATTCCCGAGTCGCATCAAATGTTTGTATGATCTTCAAGTATTTGTTTAAATCAGTTGTCTAGTACCCATAACAAAAGCTCTGCTTAGCTTGGGACTAGGTAACGTTGTGTGTTAGATGTCCGAAATATTTATTTATTTGGAATTATTGTCGACAGTCTATTAAGCATTAGCTTGAAGATGCCATAGCCCGCGTGGTAACAAATTAAGAAGTCATAACTAGCAATTTTCGTCCCATGAGAGGTCTATGTGGACATGGACCTCTCATTCATTCTCATTCGCAGCTGTTCAATGCACACAACTGCGCGCTTCTCAAGAAACTTTACTTACCAATAAAAAAGGCAGCAGGATAAATGAGAAAGCAGCTTTATTATAAGTTGAATCAAATTTCAAGGCTCAACTTACAATGTTTACCAGTGTAATGAGAAGTGGAAAATGAATATTTTTAAAAAAGTGTATAAATAGCGTTGTGTATTCATGACTAACAAAATTTCCTACATCCTTTGTCACACCGTCATTAATGCATGGTGTTTGTTTTATCTTTTGAAAAGTAAACAAACCAATCTCTACACAAAGAACTTCAAAGTCATTGTGGTCCTATTGTCTAAGTCAGGCTGTATTTCCTTTTTATATTTAAATTTAATTGTGTGATTTCCCCACTTGGTGGTTTTTTAACGTTAATCTCGATCACGTTTTTTCTTGACTAAAAAAAAAACAATTTCCTCACGAAGTAAAATTACTTTCTATATCTAACGTTTACGTTTTCCTCTTAAGTATATCACAAAAAGAAAAACACTAAAGAATACTTCTCAAAAGAAAAAGTTTAGTAAACTTTATTAAGACTACATAAAATGTTAATAATCATAATCTATGTCATCCGTTCTATTATAACCAATCCATTGACACCTTATTTATTTAAATTGGTTTAGATAGTTTAGGCACTATTGTGAAACAAACAAACAATTATAATGACTGCCAAAACTATTATCCTTACTTTTGGTTTTGCCGTAGCTGGCTGAAAATAGAAAAGCTGCAATACATTTGGTCAAATTCGTCTGTACAAAATAAGATTAATTTCATATAACCTCTCATACAACCTATTAATAAAGCACAGATTTGTTTAATAAATTCAGATTGATTGATTAGTCTATGAATCCCAAGGTTTCTTAGAGTTCCGTAGCCAAATGGCAAAAAACTGAACCCTTATGGATTCGTCATGTTTGTCTGTCTGTCTGTCTGTCAGACCGATGTCACAGCCACTTTTTTCCGAAACTGTAAGAACTATAATGTTGAACTTAGTAAGTAGATGTATTCTGTGAACCGCATTAAGATAACCACACAAAAATAAAAATAAACAATAAATTTTGAGGGTTCCCCATACTTAGAACTGAAACTCAACCATTTTTTTTTCATCAAACCCGTGCCTATGGGGTATTTGTGGATAGGTTCTCAAAATGATATTGAGGTTTCTATTATGATTTTTTACTAAGTTGAATGGGTAATATCTAAAATAAGAGAATGATAAAACTAAAAAAAATACTTATCCTTCTCCTCGAAATCAGAATGGATACCAACGCTTTTTCATTCAAGACAAAGGTAAAGAAGTATCCATTTAAGCAGTCGACAGAATCAAAGAATACATTAATGTCATCTCATTTTAGATGTCGTATTTATTTATATACGTATGTATTTATATTTATTTAAGTATATGTAAATACTTATATATTATTACGTATATGTAACAGTTTTTGTGTTTATGAGTATTTAAAATATTTCAAAAGAAACTTCATCCAAAATGCACCTACTTCATATTTGCTCTGCATCATCCAAAGGTTGACTGACAGAGAATGCCTTAGGCATTAAGTCCACCAACGCACCTAAAGTGCATGATCCTTTACGTTGTACGATTTGGACGAAATTTTACAGTAATATAGTTTATACATCAGAATAACACATAGCCTAATATTTGCCAAAATACACGCGGGCGAAGCCGCGGGTAACAACTAGTATATATTATATTATATATAAATTATAAATATATAAATAAATAAATAAAAATTACCATGCAAACTTCCACCGAAAATTGGTTTCAACGAGATTTAGTTACTAGTTTTTTTAATATGTCATAAATCGTAAATCGCAATTTACCTTTTATTCAATCAACTCAAATATAAAAATAAAACTACAATTATATTATGTTACTTGCTGCTAAGGATTCCTTCATGGGCGAGTCCGACTCGCACTTGACCGCTTTTTAACCAACGTTTGCATTATTCAAATCAGCGTATGCAGCATTTAGCACGTTAACTGTTTTCGTGTGAATACGTATCTTTACGTTTACGTGTTAAATCAAACATTTGACTGAATCTTTCTGAGCAAAAGGAATTAGCTCGCAGTCTCTTACAGGGTGTCCATAATTTAAAATGGGTACAATAAAATATTTCTTTTTTAATGGTATAGACAGGTATCGTCTCTGTGACTTCACCGTCTACGCACGCGTTTTGCTACTTGTCCTAGTTTTAATTACAAAAACAGTGTCTAAAGTGACTTTATTTGCATACGAAAGTACACATGGTATGGGTAAACGTTACAGTGACAATTTTGTGTTGAAACATTATGTGAGTGACTTTAAAAAACAAATCAAAAAAACAAAACAAAATATAGATGAACGATTTTAATCTCTAAACAGACGGTATATAGAAAAAGTGTGTTTGGACTCGGACTTTGAATATAACAACACGGCGGTAACTACAACTTTCAGTTTGGCTCACTGCTGCCTACCGTTAAATAGTGGCCATTCAATTCGACATTTTTGCTAAGGCTGCCTTAGGTGTTCTCACTGAGTGAGCGCTTGCGATTGCGGCAAAGCTGGGATCCAGTCTCGGCGAAAATATTTCTTTTTGAAATCATATTTTGTCAATTTTGCTTGTCTGGATTATTAATCTTCGGAATTTTTGTAAAATCTTGGTGATTTCTGTACAGAAATTTCTTGTTATTTTAAAATAAATTTAATTTCTAAATTTAACAACATCTATGCCGAATATTCAGAGAACCCCTCCGATGGCGACCGTCCCAGTGGCGATTGGGTCTGGACAGTCAACCTCTGAACCTGACCTACCTGCTGCGTGCACTCATAACGCTGGTGCTGTTGGTACCACTGCGCGTTCCAAACGACAACGATTGGCTGACTCTCCAAACACTGCTGTGGACCCATTTTATGCTTTAAAGGCTGAATTGATTGATATGCTAAGCACCTGGAAGGCTGAGCAGGAGCTTCTTCTCACTTCCTGGAGAACAGAACAAGACGCAGTTCTGTCCAAGTTGGTATATGACGTCACGGAGCTCAAGAAGCAGTGCCTTGCCATACAGAGCTCAAATGCTGAAATCGAACGTAGTATGACCTTCATAAGTACGCAGTATGATGACATGGTCAGCAGAGTTGCAGATTTGGAAGAGAAAAAGGAGGAGAACGCTGCAAATTCCACTTGTCTGGAGAACCAACTGCAAGATTTACATTTTCAATCACGAGTGGCAACCATCGAAATTCGCAATCTGCCAACCAATGAACAAGAAAAAACCGAGGATCTGGTGGCCGCTGTGTCTGGTGTGGGGCGGATCGTTGAGATGGAGATTCAGTCACGGGATCTACGCGACATATACAGACTGCCCGGAAAGCCAGGCATTTGCAGACCAGTGGTTGCTGAGTTTGCCTTCGTCAATACTAGAAACGAGTTGCTGGCGAGAATCAGGAAGTATAACAGGGACCGTACTCTTAACGACAAACTAAATACGTATACAATTGGTTTGGTTGGTAACAAGCTGCCACTCTACGTTGACGAACACCTTCCACTGGCTATGAGAAAGTTATGGTATAGTACCCGACAACTTGTCAAGACCTTCAACTATGCCTGTTGGTACTCAAACGGAAAGATTTTAGTGCGTAAAAACCCGGCAGATAAACCAATTCAAATAAAATCTGAAAAATGTCTCACACTACTGTCTAAGCAACAATGACTATTTCAATTTAAAACTTATATTTTACAGTTTGCATGTTTTATTTATTACTGTGTTTTTTTCCATTGTTTTTGCACTTTATTACACACTTTTTCATGTCATTACACGTATACATTCACTTACTCTTACTATGTTACAATTACACCACAGAAAACTAGGTTACTCACCTCTGGCCATAACAACAATATTCACCTGTCTATATACCGTAGTTATCTTAGCTGCCATTTCACTAATACGATGCTTTTTTCATTGCATCGTTTCAGTTCTTTACCAACTTACCGGATGACGGTTTTCCCTGTTTTTGTTACCTATAATTATCTACGTCATTCATATCGCATAGTTGCACAATATCACACATATAAAGTTCGATTGTATTCAGAATATAAATAATGATTTAGACCAAATTGCTATAGCACAATCATCGGTTTGTATGACAGAGGATTGCCGTGCATTATCTCGCTCACATGAAGGATCGTTAAAGCTTCTTTGTCAGAATATAAGAAGCATTAATAAAAACTTCGATAGTTTACTTACACTGATTAGGAGAAGTGATGTTCTGTGGGATTTGATTGTTCTCACTGAATGCTGGTTGAGAGGCTCTCCTCGTATACCATTAATACAGGGGTACACCTCAGTAGCGACACAAAAACATTCTTCTCAGAACGAAGGTGTGGTGGTTTATTACGGCGATCATCTTCATGTTACCTCTTCTGAGCCACTTTTAGTGGGTGCGAACTGTCTGTGTCTAACGATTAACAGTAACGCGTCATTGATAGCGATCTATCGCCCGCCTGCTAGTCAAAATGTGACAATGTTTATTAACTCCCTTAACGATCTTCTTTCATCTCACTCTTCTTTTAACAATGTCATACTAACCGGGGATATCAATATTGACATTTCCGAAACCAATGGCGATCAACCCTCGTTAGAATACCTCAATATGACTGCTTCTCACGGAATGCTACCAGCTCACACACTGTGCACTAGAAACAATCGATCCTGTCTAGATCATCTTATATTAAAAACTAAACTACCGGCGTTTTGTTACGTAGCGAATACATCCATAACTGACCACGACACAGTTTTATTTTTTCTTCATTATAAGCATTACTTGAACCGCCCTAAAAATAAGCTAAGGATTGCTAAAGTTATTAATTACGAAAATATTGAATTAGAAATTATGAATACCGACTTCTCCCCTATATATGATTTTCTAGATGTTAACAACGCTACCTCTTACTTCATTAATACTCTGAATACGATTATTAACGCAAATTCGCTTCTAAAGACTGTGTCTAATCGTAAAAGATTTAGAAAGGAATGGATGACTCCTGGTCTGTTGAAATGCTTGCGCAACAGAGATCATTTACACCAAAAACTTAAAAATAGACCAAATGACGAAATTTTGAGGGTTACTTTTAAAAGATACAGAAACTACTGCGCTAACTTAATTAAGACCACTAAAACTAAATTTAATAAACGTCAAATAGATAATACTAAAAAAGTCTGGCAAGCCATAAAATCTATAACGCAAACAGTCAGAGACACAACGCAACCTCTTGAACTTCTTTCTTCTTCTGATCCAAGACGTTCAGTTAACGAAGTCAACTCATACTTCGCTAGTATAGGACGATCACCGGCTGATGCTCCAGTCACTGCCAACCTTCACTCGCGACCGTCAGACACTCTTCCTTATCATCAGCACACGTTGGCCTTGTTAGAAACAGATGAGTCAGAACTTGAGATTCTCATAATGAACTTGAGAAATGGTGGTACAGTTGGTAGCGATAACATATCGGGTTACTTCCTTAAAAAATTTAAAAAGTATCTGATCTCACCCATAACGTTCTTATGTAATCTTTCTTTTAGAACGGGTATATTTCCGGAATGTTTTAAGCTTGCAGTTGTTCACCCTATACATAAGGGAGGTGACAGAAATCGGCCGAATAACTACAGACCCATTTCTATTTTACCCACACTTTCTAAACTATTAGAAAGATTGATCAATAACAGGCTTGTCAAATTCCTAGAGCAAACCCAAGTACTGTCCCCAAGACAATACGGCTTTCGCTCTGGACTATCCACAAGTAAAGCAGTCCTGGATTTAACCAACAATATAGTAGCTAAACTTGACGGTAAACAGAAAGCTATAGGTATCTTTTTAGACATCGCCAAGGCATTCGACACGATTTCAATCTCTATCCTTTCAGCAAAGCTCGAAAAAATTGGGATCAGAGGTGTTCAGCTGTCTCTTTTAAATAATTACCTTAATAACAGAAGGCAGTGTGTCAGGATCGATGGTTACTGTAGCGAGGAGCTTTCTGTTGAGAATGGCGTCCCACAGGGCAGTATCTTGGGGCTTACATTATTCCTAATATACATTAATGATCTTTGTCAATTACAACTGCATAATACCACTATATTTACGTACGCTGACGATACTGCCCTTATATTATATGGTGATACATGGGAATCAGCGTTCGTGAGCGCTCAGGCCGGACTTGACTCAGTAACTCGTTGGTTGGCTGGGAATCAGCTCACCCTTAATACTGAAAAAACTAAATACTTGACCTTTTCACTGACCGCTCTTGGCAGACCTTCGTCATTTTCTCACCCTCTCGTTGCGCACTTCTGCAATAGCGTGGCCCATTCATTGTGTAATTGCCCTGCTCTGTCTCAAACAAACTGTGTTAAATATCTTGGTGTACAAATAGATGACCTTCTGTCCTTTCGCGCACACATTGAAATACTTACGTCCAGATTACGTAAACTTATATTTGTGTTTAAAGCTCTCAGCAATGTAGTTGACACTCAGGTCCTTAAATTCACTTATTTAGCACTTTGCCAATCAGTAACGCAATATTGTATCGTAGTATGGGGAGGAACATATAAGACACATCTACTAATACTAGAGCGTGCTCAAAGAGCGATACTAAAAGTTGGATGGGGGCTCCCTTACCGATTTCCTACCACAGCACTTTACAAAGCCTGTGATGTTCTATCGGTGCGAAAATTGTTTGTTTTGAACCTCATTCTTACGACTCACGCTAACACCAAATATGAACCTTCAAAATTAGACGGCATTCGTCGGAAATACAATGTCTGTCCCACTATATCGGTCCGAACGAGTCTATCCCAAAGATGTTTTTACTTTCTGGGAAATTACGTTTATAATAAACTAAATAAAATATTAAACTTGTACCCAATGACTAGGAATGAGTGTAAGAGGACAGTTTCTCGTTGGCTTGTTGACTTAGACTACGACGGCACTGAAAATATAATTTACATAGTAAAGTAAACGATTTATAAGTATTTCTTCTTCATCACTTGAAACACACACAGAATTGCATGCGCTAAAATTACACACAAACAACTACACACATATACAACTCCCACAAGATACACTTACACACACCCACACTAAAAACAACGCGACTACTCTCATTGTTTTAGTAACTCTTCTGATAGTTATAGCTAGTATAAGAATTTTGTAGTCATCAGAGTCGAGAACTGGAGATCTGTCACACAGGTTTCGAACCTAGTTCAGACTCCAGCTCTCAATAAGGTTCTGTCAATGCTGTACTTATCTTTAAATATAAAAATGTTAATGTACCTTTTGAGAGAAATAAACAATTATTATTATTATTATTATTATTATTATATGAGAAGATGGATAACTTGATGGTATGTGACTACCATCGTTTATGGATACCTGCAACAGAAGGAACCCAATTGTATTGTCGGTCTTACGGCGTTAATACTATTATTTATTCTGTGCTTACGGTACATCGTCAATCGCTTACCATCAGGTGATACGTCTGCTTTTTTGCCACCTAAACCATAAACAAAAAAAAATCATTTCATCCTCGAGTGAGTCTAAGGTACTTTGGGCGCCTTTAAGTAAGTTAAGTTAATTTGGTAAGTCGGACTTGTAAAAGATTTATTTTCAAAATTCCTACATACTATATTTTACAAGTGTTTTCTTTCTAGACATTTTATGCAAGTCTTCTAAAACATTTTAAGTTTTTGAGCTTGGAGCGCAGACGTACTTTACTCATGGTAATGATGCAGTACGGCTTATGCCACAATATGTAAAATTGTACGGAATTATCAAATAAGCTCTGTTATGTGTTATTCAGACCTGTTATTCGGAGGGAGGTACGCGTACTTCAATTATTCTATACGGAACAGTGAAGAACTAATGCCTGAGAGCGTGCACCTCTTCATCGATTATTGATAAAGAACAACTCGCATTTCATGCATTTGGACATATGCCCTCTCACTCAGACTAAATATCAATAGAATAGCTTCTAAATCTCTTTCACCTCAATGAAAACCCTTACCACGCATTTGTTAAAATCGTTTAAAATTTTTATCTCACCCGGGAGGATGAGATAAAAATTACTTTTTTGTATAATGCACCTTACCCTACTCCATTTATCACCTAGTGGACAATAGTGTGGGTTATACGTTATAAACATAATCCGTGAGATATTTGTAAAAACAATAATGTATAACTATTTTTTGTCCCAAATAAATAAAATATAAATAAAATATAAAATATCTGGTTCTGGAATTAATACTCTTAATTGTCATCACTTGATGCAACTTTTTGTAATACATTCTAGAATTAAACTCACTTGTACTTATTCTATTATATTATACTATTTCTATTAAGTTTAATCCTGACCGGTTTCACCTTATGGCATTATCAAATTTTATCTTTCATAGTAGAATAATAAAAACTGAGTTTAATTTTAGGAATTATTAAAAAAAAATATCATTTGTCGAGCCGGCCCATTCGTGCCACAGCATAATTCTACCATGGTTCTAAGACAAGACACACTTGACTGGATTTGATACTCAAGAGAAATATTTTCACATTCATACGATAACTAACGACGTAAACTTTTAACTTTAGTTCAATGTTTGTGGAAAGACAAATTAGACTACAAAAAATTAAATCATTATAAAATTATCAATAAATGCCTTGCTTTACATAATTATGCCAGTAGCTGGTAATTATTATTGCTCCATATTTGCATACTTTGGAGGAGGAAAGTTTGAATTGCTCACACACATATCACACAACTATATGATATACTAGCTTTTGCCTGCATCTCCGTCCAGGTATATTTTTTTTTTTTTTTATATTTCGCCCAGCCAAAATGACTCTACTCTGCCTGATGGAAAGCATAAGCAGAATCCAAGAGTGGTGGTCACCATACTGGGAATGCAAACACTGCAACAATGCAGCATGGTGACCAACACCATGGCGGGCTAGTGATGCTTCTGCATCATTGGGCCTCCGGTCTCGCACTCACCAACGAAACACGACAGCATGATCGCTGTCATTTTACGTTGATTTTCTGTGCCAGGGTAGTACCGCCCCGGTCGAGCCGGCCCGTTCGTGCTGAAATCAGCGTGGCTCTACTACCTAGAATGTCATGTGTCAATAGATATGTCAGCTTTCTTAATGAATTATAAACTAATTTTAGAACTTATTTTTCAACCAATTGCAAAAAAACAGTTTACTACAATATACACGAGAATACCTTTAAACCGGTTAGGTCACTCGTTAAATTAGCTTGCATAAATACACAGACACATATATATACAAACGTTCTTAAGCTATTATTACTTCAATAATAAATTAATTTACAAATATCGATCTCTTACAATTTCATTTTATAGATGTTATTACGTAAAACAAAAACTTTATACCCTTTTTTAGGAAAATTGTGTGAGCGGAGGAGGATATGTAGAGTAATATGGCATAATAAAATATTATTGGAGAAATAGTGCAGAATACTAAAAAGATAAATTAAATGAATAACGATGATGAATCTGGCTAAAAGGTGACCACTGGTTTGTATGGAGTAATCTTCGCACAAGTATTCTGATACCATTTCCTATGTATAAAAAATAAAACAAAAAAAAAACAAAGATCAACTAGGAGCAAAGCATCCACCTTCTAGTAAATGACTACCGTTGCACATCGACATCTATAACTCGAGAGTCACAAATGCCTTTTTTAGTTTCTTTATGAGTGTAGGACAAATTCGATCTTCGGTAACGTTACTTACTCGGTTAAAAACAATGTAAGAACCGCTTAATACTGGTTTTCTATGAGGTTATAGAATCTCTCTGGTTTTCCCATATTGCCGAAGCATGACTTCTGGGAACAAGAAACAGAAATCCCCTTCTATATTACCTTAATACTGAAAATGACAATGTTATATGGTAATAATTGTAAGACTCATTAACTATCTCGTGTTGAGATGGAGATTCAGTCACGGGATCTACGCGACATATACAGACTGCCCGGAAAGCCAGGCATTTGCAGACCAGTGGTTGCTGAGTTTGCCTTCGTCAATACTAGAAACGAGTTGCTGGCGAGAATCAGGAAGTATAACAGGGACCGTACTCTTAACGACAAACTAAATACGTATACAATTGGTTTGGTTGGTAACAAGCTGCCACTCTACGTTGACGAACACCTTCCACTGGCTATGAGAAAGTTATGGTATAGTACCCGACAACTTGTCAAGACCTTCAACTATGCCTGTTGGTACTCAAACGGAAAGATTTTAGTGCGTAAAAACCCGGCAGATAAACCAATTCAAATAAAATCAGAAAAATGTCTCACACTACTGTCTAAGCAACAATGACTATTTCAATTTAAAACTTATATTTTACAGTTTGCATGTTTTATTTATTACTGTGTTTTTTTCCATTGTTTTTGCACTTTATTACACACTTTTTCATGTCATTACACGTATACATTCACTTACTCTTACTATGTTACAATTACACCACAGAAAACTAGGTTACTCACCTCTGGCCATAACAACAATATTCACCTGTCTATATACCGTAGTTATCTTAGCTGCCATTTCACTAATACGATGCTTTTTTCATTGCATCGTTTCAGTTCTTTACCAACTTACCGGATGACGGTTTTCCCTGTTTTTGTTACCTATAATTATCTACGTCATTCATATCGCATAGTTGCACAATATCACACATATAAAGTTCGATTGTATTCAGAATATAAATAATGATTTAGACCAAATTGCTATAGCACAATCATCGGTTTGTATGACAGAGGATTGCCGTGCATTATCTCGCTCACATGAAGGATCGTTAAAGCTTCTTTGTCAGAATATAAGAAGCATTAATAAAAACTTCGATAGTTTACTTACACTGATTAGGAGAAGTGATGTTCTGTGGGATTTGATTGTTCTCACTGAATGCTGGTTGAGAGGCTCTCCTCGTATACCATTAATACAGGGGTACACCTCAGTAGCGACACAAAAACATTCTTCTCAGAACGAAGGTGTGGTGGTTTATTACGGCGATCATCTTCATGTTACCTCTTCTGAGCCACTTTTAGTGGGTGCGAACTGTCTGTGTCTAACGATTAACAGTAACGCGTCATTGATAGCGATCTATCGCCCGCCTGCTAGTCAAAATGTGACAATGTTTATTAACTCCCTTAACGATCTTCTTTCATCTCACTCTTCTTTTAACAATGTCATACTAACCGGGGATATCAATATTGACATTTCCGAAACCAATGGCGATCAACCCTCGTTAGAATACCTCAATATGACTGCTTCTCACGGAATGCTACCAGCTCACACACTGTGCACTAGAAACAATCGATCCTGTCTAGATCATCTTATATTAAAAACTAAACTACCGGCGTTTTGTTACGTAGCGAATACATCCATAACTGACCACGACACAGTTTTATTTTTTCTTCATTATAAGCATTACTTGAACCGCCCTAAAAATAAGCTAAGGATTGCTAAAGTTATTAATTACGAAAATATTGAATTAGAAATTATGAATACCGACTTCTCCCCTATATATGATTTTCTAGATGTTAACAACGCTACCTCTTACTTCATTAATACTCTGAATACGATTATTAACGCAAATTCGCTTCTAAAGACTGTGTCTAATCGTAAAAGATTTAGAAAGGAATGGATGACTCCTGGTCTGTTGAAATGCTTGCGCAACAGAGATCATTTACACCAAAAACTTAAAAATAGACCAAATGACGAAATTTTGAGGGTTACTTTTAAAAGATACAGAAACTACTGCGCTAACTTAATTAAGACCACTAAAACTAAATTTAATAAACGTCAAATAGATAATACTAAAAAAGTCTGGCAAGCCATAAAATCTATAACGCAAACAGTCAGAGACACAACGCAACCTCTTGAACTTCTTTCTTCTTCTGATCCAAGACGTTCAGTTAACGAAGTCAACTCATACTTCGCTAGTATAGGACGATCACCGGCTGATGCTCCAGTCACTGCCAACCTTCACTCGCGACCGTCAGACACTCTTCCTTATCATCAGCACACGTTGGCCTTGTTAGAAACAGATGAGTCAGAACTTGAGATTCTCATAATGAACTTGAGAAATGGTGGTACAGTTGGTAGCGATAACATATCGGGTTACTTCCTTAAAAAATTTAAAAAGTATCTGATCTCACCCATAACGTTCTTATGTAATCTTTCTTTTAGAACGGGTATATTTCCGGAATGTTTTAAGCTTGCAGTTGTTCACCCTATACATAAGGGAGGTGACAGAAATCGGCCGAATAACTACAGACCCATTTCTATTTTACCCACACTTTCTAAACTATTAGAAAGATTGATCAATAACAGGCTTGTCAAATTCCTAGAGCAAACCCAAGTACTGTCCCCAAGACAATACGGCTTTCGCTCTGGACTATCCACAAGTAAAGCAGTCCTGGATTTAACCAACAATATAGTAGCTAAACTTGACGGTAAACAGAAAGCTATAGGTATCTTTTTAGACATCGCCAAGGCATTCGACACGATTTCAATCTCTATCCTTTCAGCAAAGCTCGAAAAAATTGGGATCAGAGGTGTTCAGCTGTCTCTTTTAAATAATTACCTTAATAACAGAAGGCAGTGTGTCAGGATCGATGGTTACTGTAGCGAGGAGCTTTCTGTTGAGAATGGCGTCCCACAGGGCAGTATCTTGGGGCTTACATTATTCCTAATATACATTAATGATCTTTGTCAATTACAACTGCATAATACCACTATATTTACGTACGCTGACGATACTGCCCTTATATTATATGGTGATACATGGGAATCAGCGTTCGTGAGCGCTCAGGCCGGACTTGACTCAGTAACTCGTTGGTTGGCTGGGAATCAGCTCACCCTTAATACTGAAAAAACTAAATACTTGACCTTTTCACTGACCACTCTTGGCAGACCTTCGTCATTTTCTCACCCTCTCGTTGCGCACTTCTGCAATAGCGTGGCCCATTCATTGTGTAATTGCCCTGCTCTGTCTCAAACAAACTGTGTTAAATATCTTGGTGTACAAATAGATGACCTTCTGTCCTTTCGCGCACACATTGAAATACTTACGTCCAGATTACGTAAACTTATATTTGTGTTTAAAGCTCTCAGCAATGTAGTTGACACTCAGGTCCTTAAATTCACTTATTTAGCACTTTGCCAATCAGTAACGCAATATTGTATCGTAGTATGGGGAGGAACATATAAGACACATCTACTAATACTAGAGCGTGCTCAAAGAGCGATACTAAAAGTTGGATGGGGGCTCCCTTACCGATTTCCTACCACAGCACTTTACAAAGCCTGTGATGTTCTATCGGTGCGAAAATTGTTTGTTTTGAACCTCATTCTTACGACTCACGCTAACACCAAATATGAACCTTCAAAATTAGACGGCATTCGTCGGAAATACAATGTCTGTCCCACTATATCGGTCCGAACGAGTCTATCCCAAAGATGTTTTTACTTTCTGGGAAATTACGTTTATAATAAACTAAATAAAATATTAAACTTGTACCCAATGACTAGGAATGAGTGTAAGAGGACAGTTTCTCGTTGGCTTGTTGACTTAGACTACGACGGCACTGAAAATATAATTTACATAGTAAAGTAAACGATTTATAAGTATTTCTTCTTCATCACTTGAAACACACACAGAATTGCATGCGCTAAAATTACACACAAACAACTACACACATATACAACTCCCACAAGATACACTTACACACACCCACACTAAAAACAACGCGACTACTCTCATTGTTTTAGTAACTCTTCTGATAGTTATAGCTAGTATAAGAATTTTGTAGTCATCAGAGTCGAGAACTGGAGATCTGTCACACAGGTTTCGAACCTAGTTCAGACTCCAGCTCTCAATAAGGTTCTGTCAATGCTGTACTTATCTTTAAATATAAAAATGTTAATGTACCTTTTGAGAGAAATAAACAATTATTATTATTATTATTATTATTATTATATGAGAAGATGGATAACTTGATGGTATGTGACTACCATCGTTTATGGATACCTGCAACAGAAGGAACCCAATTGTATTGTCGGTCTTACGGCGTTAATACTATTATTTATTCTGTGCTTACGGTACATCGTCAATCGCTTACCATCAGGTGATACGTCTGCTTTTTTGCCACCTAAACCATAAACAAAAAAAAATCATTTCATCCTCGAGTGAGTCTAAGGTACTTTGGGCGCCTTTAAGTAAGTTAAGTTAATTTGGTAAGTCGGACTTGTAAAAGATTTATTTTCAAAATTCCTACATACTATATTTTACAAGTGTTTTCTTTCTAGACATTTTATGCAAGTCTTCTAAAACATTTTAAGTTTTTGAGCTTGGAGCGCAGACGTACTTTACTCATGGTAATGATGCAGTACGGCTTATGCCACAATATGTAAAATTGTACGGAATTATCAAATAAGCTCTGTTATGTGTTATTCAGACCTGTTATTCGGAGGGAGGTACGCGTACTTCAATTATTCTATACGGAACAGTGAAGAACTAATGCCTGAGAGCGTGCACCTCTTCATCGATTATTGATAAAGAACAACTCGCATTTCATGCATTTGGACATATGCCCTCTCACTCAGACTAAATATCAATAGAATAGCTTCTAAATCTCTTTCACCTCAATGAAAACCCTTACCACGCATTTGTTAAAATCGTTTAAAATTTTTATCTCACCCGGGAGGATGAGATAAAAATTACTTTTTTGTATAATGCACCTTACCCTACTCCATTTATCACCTAGTGGACAATAGTGTGGGTTATACGTTATAAACATAATCCGTGAGATATTTGTAAAAACAATAATGTATAACTATTTTTTGTCCCAAATAAATAAAATATAAATAAAATATAAAATATCTGGTTCTGGAATTAATACTCTTAATTGTCATCACTTGATGCAACTTTTTGTAATACATTCTAGAATTAAACTCACTTGTACTTATTCTATTATATTATACTATTTCTATTAAGTTTAATCCTGACCGGTTTCACCTTATGGCATTATCAAATTTTATCTTTCATAGTAGAATAATAAAAACTGAGTTTAATTTTAGGAATTATTAAAAAAAAATATCATTTGTCGAGCCGGCCCATTCGTGCCACAGCATAATTCTACCATGGTTCTAAGACAAGACACACTTGACTGGATTTGATACTCAAGAGAAATATTTTCACATTCATACGATAACTAACGACGTAAACTTTTAACTTTAGTTCAATGTTTGTGGAAAGACAAATTAGACTACAAAAAATTAAATCATTATAAAATTATCAATAAATGCCTTGCTTTACATAATTATGCCAGTAGCTGGTAATTATTATTGCTCCATATTTGCATACTTTGGAGGAGGAAAGTTTGAATTGCTCACACACATATCACACAACTATATGATATACTAGCTTTTGCCTGCATCTCCGTCCAGGTATATTTTTTTTTTTTTTTATATTTCGCCCAGCCAAAATGACTCTACTCTGCCTGATGGAAAGCATAAGCAGAATCCAAGAGTGGTGGTCACCATACTGGGAATGCAAACACTGCAACAATGCAGCATGGTGACCAACACCATGGCGGGCTAGTGATGCTTCTGCATCATTGGGCCTCCGGTCTCGCACTCACCAACGAAACACGACAGCATGATCGCTGTCATTTTACGTTGATTTTCTGTGCCAGGGTAGTACCGCCCCGGTCGAGCCGGCCCGTTCGTGCTGAAATCAGCGTGGCTCTACTACCTAGAATGTCATGTGTCAATAGATATGTCAGCTTTCTTAATGAATTATAAACTAATTTTAGAACTTATTTTTCAACCAATTGCAAAAAAACAGTTTACTACAATATACACGAGAATACCTTTAAACCGGTTAGGTCACTCGTTAAATTAGCTTGCATAAATACACAGACACATATATATACAAACGTTCTTAAGCTATTATTACTTCAATAATAAATTAATTTACAAATATCGATCTCTTACAATTTCATTTTATAGATGTTATTACGTAAAACAAAAACTTTATACCCTTTTTTAGGAAAATTGTGTGAGCGGAGGAGGATATGTAGAGTAATATGGCATAATAAAATATTATTGGAGAAATAGTGCAGAATACTAAAAAGATAAATTAAATGAATAACGATGATGAATCTGGCTAAAAGGTGACCACTGGTTTGTATGGAGTAATCTTCGCACAAGTATTCTGATACCATTTCCTATGTATAAAAAATAAAACAAAAAAAAAACAAAGATCAACTAGGAGCAAAGCATCCACCTTCTAGTAAATGACTACCGTTGCACATCGACATCTATAACTCGAGAGTCACAAATGCCTTTTTTAGTTTCTTTATGAGTGTAGGACAAATTCGATCTTCGGTAACGTTACTTACTCGGTTAAAAACAATGTAAGAACCGCTTAATACTGGTTTTCTATGAGGTTATAGAATCTCTCTGGTTTTCCCATATTGCCGAAGCATGACTTCTGGGAACAAGAAACAGAAATCCCCTTCTATATTACCTTAATACTGAAAATGACAATGTTATATGGTAATAATTGTAAGACTCATTAACTATCTCTATATAAAAATTCAAAACGAATACATTCCCGACAAAATAAAAAAGTAACGATAAACTTAAGAAATCCAGGTCACGTATCCCACTTTCATTAAATGTTTCATGGTTACCCTAAACTGGCGAGCACGATATTACGTTAATGAGAACACGGAAAACGAGTTTTTCTCGGCATTTGAGGGTTAAGGTATTAAGACATGTTTTTTTTTTGTATGAAAGTGTTGAAAGGTTTGTTGATTGCGTTTTTGATTAAGTTCGTGGAACGTTTAAGGTACTGCTTTATATATAACATACGAATGTATATGGTGTTTATTATATGGATTTTGTCACAACTAAACACAAAGCAACTGTTATAGTATGTTATTAAAAGAAAACACAAAGGACAACTATTAAAAGCCATTTATATTTTAAACTAGCTGATCCAGCGATTTTCATACCGTCATATTTACTTATCTGTCTCAGCTTCCCGCGCCGACAAAAAAATTGACTTTTCCCGTTATCTTTTAATTCTTGTACACAAACCTTGTCCTAACAAAAACGAACACATAACAAGTAGAATTTTAACAAAACTAAAACCGACTTCATGGTTCGACTTGATTTCTCTTGGATGCCATAATCAAATATTAATGTCCTTATCATGGTACCACCGTTGGGACATCTTCTTTCTATTAAAAAAATAATCATTGAAAATCGGTTCATAAACGACGAAGTAATCCGCAAACAAACATTAAAAAAAATATACGGTGAAGTCGGTTAAAAAAAGAATTATGTAATTTGGTGCAGCCGAACGTAAGTTATGCGCGTACATATATTTCTGCGATTCATTTCTATATATATGTACTAGCCGTCCCGGCAAACGTCGTTTTGCCATAACTACTAATAAATTAAAAATTAATTAAAAAGACATTGTCCATCGGATAAAATTGTGAATCTAAACCATTCCCAGACCCCCTTGAACACACACAAAAAATTTCATCAAAATCGGTCCAGTCGTTTGAGAGTAGTTCAGTGACATACACACTCACAGAAGAATTATATATATAAAGATATAATGTTTGTTTGTTTGTTTGAACACGATAATCTCAGGAACCACTGGTCCGATTTGAAAAAATCTTTCGGTGTTGGATAGTCCATTTATCGAGGAAGGCTATAGGGTATATATCATCACGCTACTACTAATAGAAGCTGAGCAACAATGAAGAATGTTTCAAAAACGAGGGAAATTTTCACGCTACGGGCAGTATAAGGCGCAAACGAGGTTGCGTGGGTCGGCTAGTGTATTATATTTGCGTTCGAAACAACAGGGTTATAGGTTTTGTAACCTTCACAATAAAAAAAAACTTGAGATATGTCAAGGGACACCCGGATGGAACGAGGTTCACTGTCAGGATTCATTATTGTTATTATTTTTTATTATGTACAAAAAACCTGTATATACTCAACAAAAATAATCGTCGCGACACCACACTGTTCAATGCGAAATAGAAATGAAAATATCTGTCATGCTTTCTGTAAGAGAGAGAGAGAGTGACAGACAGAGAAACATGCGCACGCCGCACGGCTTACAATAGCTTACTATAGCAAAAAGTGTCGTTACAACTTTTCGTGAGATTTTTTCCGTGTTGATTTCTTTCACAAAGCGCGATAAGGAACATCGTTCCAAAAAAATATTTTTTATAGACATTTCGTATTCTTAATCTGAAAAATAATATTTTACCAAAAACTTCCACTACAACATGAAACAAAAAAAAAAACATTAAGTTGAAAGAAATAGTTTTTTTTTATGGAATAGAAGGCAAACCAGCAGACGTGTCGCCTGATGGTAAGCGATTTCCGCCGCCTATGTACACCCGCAAACCAGAGGCGTCATAAGTGCGTTGCCGGCCTTTGGGAGATGGGGAGGCTGGTATCACTCCGGTCAAGCCGACCCATTCATGCCAAAGCGCAGCTTTTCCACAGTATTTCTTTTAAATTCATAAGGTTCCAAGTACCAACTAGTACAAGACAAATAATTCACACTAGCAATAAAATTTTTATATCGATTTTTAACTCCATAAATCAACAAAACAAACCAAAAATCGAATCATCATTTGAATTTTCGATAGCTTGTCGGGATTTAACAAGTGCAGAGACCCGACATTCAACTATCGCAAATCGAGTATAGTATTGCAGCCACAACCGTTTTAAGTGCACAAAAGCTTACTTAGTTTTGTTCAGTGAAGTGGAGTGTAAATATTTCAATATGGGTTTTCTTCGGGAGCTGGTTTCAATTTAATATTCTGCTCCAACTGAACGCCTTGCAGTGTGTGAACTTATAAAACTGCATATGCAATAGTTTATGCTTTTGGCTATTTCAGTATCAAAATAGTTTATAAGCCATCACCAGAATGTTTCTTGGTTCCCTCTAAGAAAATACGTGTACATCTTGGTATAAATAGATTGTTAGTTTTAGTACTTGGTAGTAGAAATTCATAATAATGATAGAAATTTAAAAGAAACTCGCTCTGTTTCGGTTTTACGGCTGAACGGATTCACCGATTGCAATGAAATTTGGCATGGAGATACTTTTATTTTTAAGCAAGGACATGTAACTATTACAGCATAAAGTTGTACAAATTAACAAATCTAATATCGGGCTTTAATATCAATGACGCGGTATTTAAACTACGTAGCGTCCTGTCAATAAACTATCTCAAAAGGTTTCTATTATGCGCGGTAGCTCGTTACTGTCAATGTTATCAAAGTTCGTCACAAGAAATTGGGTAACTTTATCATCCATTTGAATTAATACATCATTTTGAAAGGGCAATTTCAATGCTAACTTTATTGACCTGTCACATTTAATTTTTAATTCATCTATTTGATGTAAATTGATACCTAGGTAAATAATTAGTCAGAATATTACAGATATACAAAACAACATCGATATCAAATATACCATTACTACTAAACTAAGTTATCAATTATTCATAAGAACACCAATGGCATTAAACTCATTGACGAATTATGCGTGTCACGGTTTCTCGATTCTGGAAAATTATTCAGAGAATTGACATCCTCAATATCCGTATCAAGATCTTCAATTATCTGAATTATTTCTAGCCTATGATTCGATTATAATTGAAATGGATTTTGATTATAATCGAATCAATTCATAGGCTTGGAAGTATTTTCAATACCGGCTTTTAATGAGTTTGTACAATGGAATTGTCACAAAGCTTTTGTCATTAAGGTACTACTAAGGTAAGGTAGGATCGTTCCTTAAACCTGAAGTTGATCAGAATAATCAAAAGTTTTATAATAGATAGAAGCTTTGGGTGTGAGTATGATAAATTCATTAGCATAGTCATATGTTATGTTTATTTATGTGTTTATATTTGTTATTTAAGTAATTTAATTTAAGTAAAATTGAACCAAATTTTGACAAAATTGAGTATGGAGGTAGTTGATATCATGAATTAACACAAGTCAAAAATGAAATATATCATTTTTGTGTCTACACAATCTGTATGCTTCTACGTTTAGAATAAGTCCGTTCTAACTTTGTTGCTTTCTGCTTACTTAAAAATCTGATGACAACTTAATTGTTACAAATAAAATTGTTGTTGTAAATTTAAGTAATATCATGTAACAAATAAGTAATATCATATATATTTATAGTGTTTATGTATTTGTTGTAATTCCCATACCTATATAATAATATGTAATGCTGTGTAATGTTTATTTTAGTTACTCACATGATTTCTACACTACCCTAAGGTTGACTGGTAGAGAATGCCCTGGGCATTAAGTCCGCCTATGTACAAAAGTGCATAAAGTTATAAATAAATAAATAAATAAATAAATAATTTTAACTTGTTTTTAGTTTAACATTATCAAAAAGTTGAACTTCTTCCGAACCAAATAAAATACAAAATCAGTATTGAATTTCGGTTGAATGTTATCAACGTTGTGAGAAGTATTCATTTGATTGAATCGGTTCAGTTATTTTAATATTTTGTTCAATATTCCTACTATTTGAATCGCAGTTTGAACTTGAAATTGTGTGGCATGAAATCAATTCGGATCAACTTAGTTCAAGTTATTCCCGATGGTATCATTGGCGGTTTTAAGGCACCTGGTCGTGTCTCGAATCAAGTAGATTCTTTAAACATACACAAAATGTCGACTGGGGATTAACAGAAACATAATTAAGGCCATCATCTTCATTACGTTAACCAAACAGACGTCCACTGCTGGACATAGGCCTCGATTAAGGTTCTCCACAACAAACAATTCTATGATGCTCACAGTCAACGGCTTCCATTAGGCCATTTTAGCTCATGTAAGTACATATTTTTCAAAATAAAAATCAATCTCAACTAAGGCCACGATAATTAATTAAATTTGTTTAAAAACTTGTTTAATATTTTGGGATATGTCACTTTTTAGATTTGTTTATTTTGCCATAATTCTATTTGTGAAGTTACTACTAAAAATAAAAACACTCGAAAGAGTTAATAAAGATTTCAAACGAGATATTAAGACATATTCAAATCGGTTTAACTCTGAACAAACACGACCTTCAATAGAACTATTCACCTAAGGAACATAATTTCCATTTCGCAACCGACTTTAAATCGCATGTTAAAATCAAACAAAGCAATAAAAAAAAACAACCGGTAAGTGGCGAAGGTTAGTGAAATTACTGACACGCTAGGGGTGCCCTTGACCAGACAACCTTGATAGTTAAGGGCGCAACTGATCTATTTTTGATGGGAGTGCTTTAATGAAGACTTTGTATTTGATATTTTAAAGACATCTTACTAATTGCTTATTTTATTGTGAATAATTTTCTAGATGTATTATAATTATATACCTGTAAAATATAAAATATACTAGCTTTTGCCAGTGACTCCGCTCGAACGAAATATCGGTTGTCGTGGTGTATAGAAGTATGTCCACGAGTATGTCCTTAAATCTGCTTAGAGCTAGTTGTGAACTAACAGACAGTCAGATGTACTTTCGCATTACTATGCTATACTAATAGATTATAGTAGGGATATATAAACACGAATACTCGCAAATAAGATGACGAAGGCATATATCAAACAAGCACATAAAAAATTCAATACATTCGAGCAGTAGGAAGAAAGACTTTTGTACTCGTTCAAGAGTCTTGAAAAGAAAGAAAGAGACCTAAGTTAATTTAGGGAGTTTGAACACCCATCTCGAGATTCTTTAGAACGAAAAATATGTTTTATAAAAATTAAAAAAATACGCTTTCTGGGAAAAAATCATTACCAGTTTTAGTAAAACAAAAATCGCTAATCCCGATTATCCTAGTCTAACTGTTTATAATAAAATAAATAAATATTTTAGGGGCATCTAGCACATAACGCCATATAGTCGCAAACTAAGCAGAGCTATTATGGGTACTAGGCAACTGATATAAAGACATATATACATTTGCTGTTGTATATATACATCAAGACACCCAAATTCCAAAAAAAAAAATATTATAGATCATGTAAACTTTGAGGTAAACGGATCTTGAGTGGAGACCGCGTCTCAGCAACGACTTCGACGGCTAGCAGGAGCTGGATGCTAGAAGCCGAGGATTGATCCAAGTGGCGTGCAATTGGATAGGCCTATGTCCAGCTCTGGATTGATGATGATGATATTAACCTTTTAGTCCGATAAGGGGATAGAACCCGGTACCTCATGGACAACTGTCGCGTACGTTACTGCGCCAACGAGGCTGTATTAGACAAGTAGATGATAGGTATTGAAATATATTATATTTCTACTTAGATGTTACCACAGTAGTACTAGTTATCATAGAACATAATTGCCATTAAACTCGAATAAGACATGTCAACCAATGTTGTTCATTTATTCAGCACCTCAATCGATGAGTACAATATAGGCTAGTAGTTTACTTAATCGGACACACACACAGTCCCAAGAAAGAATAATCAAAGAAGAAGGTGCTTTTGGGGTTATATTCACAATATACACATAACCCAATTATGTAATTTCAGTTGCTGAAACACTCGATTAGTTTAATCAAATTTTGTGATATTACTCTCTATGTCGTATCAATAAAAGTATTAAAACCCAGCTCGTAGAATCCTACGACTATGCTAGTAATTCTTCTTATTTCATTTGTGTTTACAGACACATTTATAATCGTTATTTAGTTGTTAAAAAAAGATATCTGACTGCCTCGGTGGCGCAGTGGTAGCGTACGCGACTGCTGTTCTTGAGGTCTCGGGTTCGATTCCCGGGTCGGATCAAATGTTTGTATGATCTGCAAATATTTGTTTCGGAGTTTGGATGTTATCTATATATGATATGTATGTATTTACAAAAAAAAAGTATATAAGTATTTATATCAGTTGTCTCGTACCCATAATACAAGCTCGGCTTAGTTTGGGACTAGATGGCGTTGTGTGTTAGATGTCCGAAAATATTTATTTATTTATTTATTTATATAAGAAACAGAGATGTTGATGATTTCATGCAATAATTTGTCTTTGCTATGAATAGAAAACGGCATGTGGCCTGACAGCCAAGAGTATTAAACGCATAGGCCTGTCAACAAACAATATGCTACACAATCAATAGTGCCGCTAATATATAGTACCTAGATGACGGTATATATTTCAGTGGTCGATTTTCTAAAAATGACTCTTAGCTAGATCGATTTATCGTCCCCGTAACCCCCTTCAAATTAAATATAATGAAAATCATCGGAACCGTTTCCGAGATTACATTTTTTTTTTTTTTTTTTAATACTACATACAATACATTTATATTACATACAAGCATTGCTAGTTAACTGTATTAAATATTTGTATCTATGTGTTACTGCGAATTATATTATACTATTCTGTCGTAGCCGACATTTAAAACTTTTAATTTGTTTTACTGTGTATTGACGCAGTTTCAAGGTTTGACTATTGATTGCAATAGTCAAACCTTGAAACAAATTGTTCTATTTGTCTAATTCTAATTCCATTGCTATTCCTTTGGAGTTTATTACCCGACTATGGCCAAGTTAACAGGAAGGGTAATATTTTCGGCTGTCTATATTGTATGTTTGTATGTTCCACCGTAGCGTCTAAGTTACTGAGCAGATTGTAATAAATGAGGTATAAATACATTTGTAATAATGGGCCGCTAACATAGACTATACAAGTTTTCACAAAAGTTTTTACATGCATTACAGTTTTTTAAACTTCTTCTTATTTTTGTGTATTTTTTATTATTGTTCTCTTCAATAGTTTTTTATTTAAAATTAAATTATATGCTTTAGTATGTGTACTAAAACATATAATTTAATTTTAAATATTAAAAAAAAAGACAAAATACATCCAAATCGACATTTGTTCAGTGGTGTAACCGGGGAAGTGGACACACTAAGACAAAGTCACTTTCGAAGTTAAAACGTTAAAATATCTGTACGTAAATTTTTATTTTTAACTACGATGTAGTTAATAACCACAAATTTTAACTAAACAGAACCGCCTTCAAGAGCTTGGCAAAATTTAAATGAGACCACACGAGAAGCTTTCAAATAAAAAAATAATCATCAAAATCGGTTCACCCAGTCGAAAGTTATGAGATAAAAACATAAAAAAATACCTTCGTATTGATAATCTTCTCCTTTTTTTAAGTCGGTTAAAAAAACCCCTAAAAGTTATACAGATGTCATCTTTTTTCTATAATGAACACAAAATCGTGACTTTGAGTTTATATACCGTTTTATTATTCTGAAGTAAGTCTATTCACTGCTTAAGTACTTAATGGCTTAACTGGGTATCAGCAGTTTGTGATTTCATCAATCATTTTCTGTCAATCATCGACAAGCTTCATGTTACGTAATGTTTCATTAGCCTCTATGTAAATCGATTGAAGTTAGTTTATTACTAAATACTCGTAACTTTTGCCCATCGGCCAGACCTCATGTGTGTTGATAATGCAGTAAAGAGTAGCCTTATTTCTTCCTCAAGAATCAAAGTATCTCCATGGCAAATTACATTGAAATCAGTGCAGCGGTTTAGCCCCATGAAAGCGTAACAGACAGATTAACTTTTGAATTTATTATGTTAGTATGGTTATGGAAGTGAATATTATGGTCTTAAAAATGACAGTTAAGGATGTATGAGTATTATAGTTGGATATGTACTCAAGGTAGTAGAGCCACGCTGATTTTATAACGAATTGGCCGGCTCGACCGGGGCGGTACTACCCTCGTACAGAAAATCAACGTTAAATGACAGCATCGTGCTGTCATTTCACTTGAATCAAAGTCAAAATCAAATCAAAATTCGCAATGTTCCTTTTCTGCTCAGGGATAAGCTCTTGCGCCTCCACCTCAGCCTGCTTCTGCTAGGGTGACAGATGGCTTCACCTGTCACCCCCAGGTTTGCGCATATGGAGGATGGAGATCGTCTGCGGTACCGGGCCCGTTTCTGGGCCTGGTGGATCGGGAGAGTTCTTAAACTCTCCAGTCCCGGTCCGCCGTCTCCTTCGTAAGCATAACCTGCCCGCAGAAAGAGATGGCGTAGTTTCATGCGCTCTCACTCCCACAACACGGCCGCAATAACTTTACTGAGCAAGAGAACCTACAGCCCCATGGCCGCCACGAGATCACGCCTCAGTTCCCCCCACGCCGGACATTCTGTCAGCATGTGAAGTATTGTGCCCATGGTCTGGCCATCACAGTGGTGGCACTCAGGCGTTGGCTCCTTGCGGATCAGACACAGGTAATCTCCGATACATCTTTTCCCAGTGATCACCTGCATCAGCCGGCATGAGAAGGTTCCTTGACGCCTCTCGAGTCAATCCACCATAACGTATCTTACCGCCGCTATGAAGGCGATTACGCGACTACGGCGAAGTTAAACGAAAGGGTAATCGTTTTGGCAGTCTAACCTATGTATGTACAGATGTTGCATCGTAGCGTTTAAAATACTGACTAGTCTTTAATGAATGAAGTGTCAATAGATTTGTAATAATAACCCGGCTAACGTAGGCTGGGTATAATTTTTATCAAAGGTGTTACATTTTTACGTAGACTTTCTCTTGCTCAAAAAGTTTTTCGAAAGATTGAGGTAGAAAGAATAAATAGAGAAAGAGTACAAACAAAATCAGTATATAAAAATCCGCAAGCTTCAGGTTATTCTATTAATATATATACAATTATGTTAGTAAGTCATCAAATACCCTGATTTTAGTTTAAGTCTCATGGTCACAATGGCCATGACCGAAACAATTTCGTTTTTTATCCAATACAAAGGTAAAAATAGAATAAAAATATTGTACAACCAATAGCAGTTAACCTTGCTTCTATCGGATAGATCCAGCTTTCGATAGCCTTATCCGATCCAATTTGGTGAGGGAACCCGCCCAAGAATAAACGGCCTGTGGTGTTAGGAAACTACTGAAATGTATAAAGACTGAGTTGTATAAAAAAAGTATATATATATATTATGTATCTTTATCAGTTGCCTAGTACCCATAATACAAGCTCTGCTTAGGACTATATAGCGTTGTGTGTTAGATGTTCGAAAATCTTTATTTATTTTATGGGCTCGACCGGAGTGATACCATGGCCTCACAGAAAACCGGTGTGAAATAGCGCTTGCGCTGTGTTTCAGTGTATGAGGATACTGGACGCCAACTAAATCCCCCATCCTTCTCCCCATCCCCCAGAGGCCGGTAACGCACTTGTGATGCCTCTGATGTTGCGGGTGTCCATGTGCGGCCGTAATTACTTACCATCAGGTGATACGTCTGCTCGTTTGCCCCCTATTCCATAAAAAAAAAAAATTTACGATGTCAGCAAGTAATAAGAATAATAGTCTTAAAAAACAAAGACATAATAGTATGTTGTTCGAACGGCATATTCATGTGTAATTCTATTCAAGTTAACTTCCTTTCGCAGTTATATTAATTTGGTACTGCCTAAGAATTTATAACCAGAAATATTGATTTAGTTAAATGACTATCGTACAAGGTTCTTTGGAATTATGTTACTTTAGGTTCACCTTTTCTTAAAAAATTAAAATACGAAACGTTTTATGCCATGAACTTTTGTAAGTTACTAGTGAAATGTCCTGCCAAGACGGTATCAGGTGAAGGATTTAACTAGCATTTGCTCGCGGTACATACCTTGTAAAGTCTAATAAAAAACAAATTGATATTTAGATCTCAGATAAAGAATAACACTAGATAGACGATATTTGACCGGAACTTACAAACATGTTCTTTCTCCTTTTTACAAAAGCAAAGTGTCATCTGCTTGAAATTGAGAGGTATAGTGTCTCAAGTGGGTCAAAAACTATCGAATGTCGCCAGTTTGACTATTTAATTCAATTCATTGATATATCACTACATAGTGATGTATAGTTTTTTGTCAAATCGATAGAAAATTGCCAAGAGAGTACCCCTCGCCACAATAAATTGGTCGCCACATAAAAATGGTCTGACAGGTCGATTGTTCTTAAGCAATAAGGCTGCGAGTCTGCAGTTCCTTTTTGTTTACAACAACTAAGGATCTATTATGTATTTAAATAAAACAACCAATATTTAGCAGTTCAATTAATCACAATAATTATATTTTCTACAATTTTAATCACAGTCATGTTTTCATCAATTTTTATTGTCTCTTAAGGAAAATAAGTTTGTTGTAATAATTTCTTACAATTTCACCGTGGGATGCAGAAGCTTTTAGCATTCATGATGAATACGAATTTTTAAATACAAGTCCACAACTGCTTTGATTATTAAATGTTAATGATTGTTAAGTGCACAATTGTTGTAACCATGACTCATCAATTGAGGGAACATTTCTGATCTAGTACATATCTCAAACACTACCGTCCGGTTACAAACAAGATTCTTCGAAGTGACCAGAACATTTTCTTGTATACTGTGTAGGCCTCCATTTATGGTATTTTCTCAAATTTTTTTATCCGTTTATTTTTTATTTCTTATGCGTAGCAAACCTGTAAGCAAATAATAAAAAATACATATAATGAATTTAAAAGTAAAATTTCATTGACAAATAATGAATTGATTTTGGAAAAGTCGGATATCGAGAAGTTCTTTCTTTTGACATACTATTATAATATTCCGAAATTCTTAATGACTGAGACCGAATCAGAGTCTAATTAGGTATTATATATTTATTTTCTAAATCAAACCACCTCCATTGTTTTAATTTCATTAAACGTATTATAAGCGACAGCACAAATAATTCAGATTGATTTTTTGAAATCTTGTTTTTATTTCATTACTCGTTTTATAAACGGGCCCAGAATTTACATGTGATTATACTTTTACTCTATCGATAAAAGGTACATCCCTTTGAAGTACATGTTATGTCAAAACGTATCAATAATATTCTTTTTTTCAATTTTCATTTCTAAATTGGGTACTGTTATTTAATGTAGAAGCAGATGAGTATATCTATTTATATCAGGACAACTATTTTCATTAACACTTCCTGCTTAAAATGCTTTTTAACAATTAAATACCATTGAATTGACTTACCAATGAAACGATGTTTTGCATTTTTTTCTTTCAAACACCAAATCTATTAGAGCTATCGGGCACAGTACATGCCATTATTGTTAGCAAAACGAAAACCTCACTAATAATATAATATTATTCACAATTTGATAAAATATTTGATGAAATCGGCAGACAAACGTGTTAACCAGCTTACTGACACAGCTTACAGGTGAAGGAGTGACAAACTTTCGTATTTAGAATATTAGTAGGAAGTTTTAGACTCTACGGTTTATCACTGTTACTGAACCGGTGAGTAAAATATTCACATTTTTAGAGAGAAAGATCGCAATTTACGGTTGGCAATTTTTTTTATGCTTAGCGTGCCAAAATGACTCTACGCTGCCTGATGGAAAGCATAAACAGAATCCAAGAGTGGTGGTCACCATACTGCGAATGCAGACAATGCAACAATGCAGCATGGTGTCCCACACCATGGCAGGCTAGTGATGCTTCTGTCTCATTGGGCCGCCGGTCTCGCGCTCACCAGCAAAACACGACAGCATGATCGCTGTCATTTTACGTTGATTTTCTGTGCGAGGGTAGTACCGCCCCGGTCGAGCCGGCCCGTTCGTGCTGAAATCAGCGTGGCTCTACTACCTTGTACAATGTACTGGCTTGTACAATATGCCGTCTTAGCTCTGTGACGCGTAACCTGGTGCCGTTACATAATCTGGGCGCGTCCAGGCTACGCATCAGTATGACAGGCACACCAAGTGTGAGCTCTAATTTGTGAGAGGGCCTCCTCCTGTCACTCCTGAGAGTTCGACGAAATTTAAAAACTACAGGGTACGTAGAAACGTCGTCAGTTGTCATGACGGTGTCTATTGACATATAAGTCCCCACGTCATCTGGAACTTGCTCCAATATTTTTTTATTTATTTTTTCCACCAACACGCTTGTAGGCGCCACGATATTTTTTTCGCACAATCACTCCACGTTAGCCAAGTTTTGTTCTAAGTTTGGAAATACCTTATTGATAAGGTTATCTTCCGAACTTAAAACATTGCTAAATCGGCTATCAAAAGTTATTTGGCTGATAGCGTCCACGCGACCTACGCTGACCTCGAGAAGTGTTTGTGCGAATAGTCCAGACTCCTGATCATTGAAGAGCTCCGCTAACCGCTCGACCTTACTTCACAACGGTGAAGCCTTGAGGCACGCGTTCATCTCGTCGATAACTGGCAGCGTCTGCCGGAAATCTCCTGCAAGCAAGATGACTACTCCACCCAACAATATTCGATTGCCCTGAATGCACAATCAGTTTGCACCATTGCATTAGAGCACTGCGACTACTGCTTTTGCTGATGTTTCAAATGGACGCTTGTTCAGTTGCAAGGTTTGGCGGGAGTTCAAACACTGAATGTGCAGTTTTGCCACCACTCAGCAAGGTTGCAGCTATTCCGGAGGACGCAACAGCCAGCGCAACTACTTTGTCTTTGCGCAACAGTGCTAGAAGCAAGTTCAGTAAGAATGTTTTGCCGGTGCCCCCTGGTGCGTCCCAGAAAAAAAGACACCCTTGCTAGCTATGCGGTTTCTTATGAGATTGAAAATTTCCCTTTGTTCTGGTAGTAACAGAGGCTCTATTTGGGTGACTTTAGCCCTCAAGGTAACAGTATCATAACCCAGCTTTCTGACTAAATCAGAAAAAAACTCTACCGTTCTTTGTGAAATAGGAAAATTTAATTCAGACAGCAGTTTCCCGGCTATCGTATAAAATTTTGTTCTTGATAAGTTTCAGTACTTCGTTAAAAACTAAGTCATCGTTAGGTTGTGCAGTTCCTTGATATCAATATTAAGCAATATCTTCTGATAAAGCATTTTTATACTTGACCCATAACTGGCGGGGGTTGGAAAGTTTACATGTAGTATAGTAGTCGCTGACCGGCACAATATAGCGTCCTCCATCGTTGCGTCCTAGTGGCCGTCGTCTTCCAGCAATCCCATCGCCTCACACGCTTCTCGAAAAGTTGCCTTTTCTTGCCCATTAACGGTTTTGAGAACCTGAAAACTGGTGGGGCCTCGGAGTTTAGTGAGCAGCAACCATACACAATAACATTAAAATTGTGTTATGTGTACGGTATACACTCTGCCCAGAGTATCTGAGGACATCACACCTGGCTATCCGTCAACGGGTGCGCCTTGCACGCGTCCTTTCCATTCTTTCCGCGACGCATTCCACGTGTGATACCTTGGTACTTCTATGTACAACAGCGTCCGGGCAAACTCGTCAGCTTGGCACAGGTGAGGGTGATAATAGGCGGTGTTGCAACTCGGTCTCGCAGATTTACTTCGTAAAATATACGTGTTCGCCGTTTGGGAGGTGCCAGCCAGCCAGATGGGTCACTGTTGGGTACCTTTGATGCAACGGTAAACCAAGTATTCTCCATGCCGCTTCATTAGAACCCACATATCGGCCCACCCGAAACATCTGCACCTCATTCTTTGTGTTGATCATAACGTTACTGTGCTGCCTCACGATGAAAATAGCCTGGCCATTGCCCTTATTTATGTATTTACATATATATTTGATAGTCTGGACCGAGCAGCAAAAGCGGTGAATATGGAACCACCCCGCTTTTGTCCACGGACACATTTTGTACGGTGCCTCTGAAATTAATATTGACGCTACGCCTGCCCTCCGCACTCTACGTCTATATAACTGGTAACAATTTTCGCCGACGGCATAGCATCAATTAATCGTACCAAACGTTGCCATCAACAATTCGGCAGGCGCTTGAACATAAATGTATACAAAAAGTAGTAAATATATAAGTATATAAAGTAGCCTATGTGTTATTCTGATGTATAAGCTATATTACTGTAAAGTTTCATCCAAATCCGTTCAGTAGTTTTTGCGTGAAGAAGTAACAAACATACACACTCACAAACTTTCGCCTTTATATATTAGTGTGAAGTGTGATGTGAAGTGTGACAAGTACCAATACAACAGCAAATACATTTACATTAAATTTATCCTGAAATAATTATACTGCCACACTACTAAAACCATTAGTGAGTGACCATACCCTTTATCACAATGTTTTCTACAATCATAGAGGAAAAATATTATTCAAATGATTGTGAGAAATACCCTCAAAAAGTAGTGTGTGAAGAAAATGAATGAACTGTGTAATTTAGTCATCATGACTCGTCAAAATATACGGACGCAGTAAATTGAGGTGTGAGAAAATTAAGCTTATTGTACACTGATGTAACTTATTCTTTTTGTCCGTTTACACGCTAAAACTAAGATAATTATGTGTTTGAAAAAGTATAATGTTTCTGATCGTCTTTTGGTACATTAAATAGTAATATTTCAGGATATTTAATAGTCATGTAGCGATGTTATCCTATAGTAAAACAAAATAGAATACCATCTATATTTACTAATATATAATAAGAATACTAGCTGTCCCGGCAAACGTCGTTTTGCCATAACTACTAATAAATTAAAAATAAATATTGTCCAGCGGACAAAATTGTGAATCTAAACCATTCCCAGATCCCCTTAAACACACACAAAAAATTTCATCAAAATCGGTCCAGTCGTTTGAGAGTAGTTCAGTGACATACACACTCACAGAATAATTATATATATAAGAATATAAACCACAGTCGTCGATGTCTTTCGAGTTTTCGGGATATCTGTTTGCGCTTGCTGACTCCATAGGCTTCATTTGTTATAACTGACCTCTAATACGGTTGACACTAATATATACGTGGAGTTGTTTTTGTGGAAAGTCGAATTTAACTTGAACCAAACAGAAATGTCACTAAGGGGAGACAAAAAGGAATACATTGATATTGTTTATTCAACTGACACAGCTGACATCTTGCTTTGACATGTTTCTCTAACTTTGAACGTTTGTTAAGAGATATATAGCTTTGTCAATATCTTTGTTTCTGCCTATTGTGGTGTGCACTTATTTTTAGCTAGAAATACAAAGTTCAGATGATTTTTGAGCTAGTTTTAAGTAATCTGAAAAATACTTAATTTCACCATGGTAGCACTATACTTTAAGAAGAATAGTCTGGTTCGACTAGAATGATACCAACGCCTTAGGGTAAGCCGATGTCAAGTAATTATTTTGTTTATTTTTTACCGAGTGAGTGAGGTTACCGGAATACATGACCTCTTACTTTTCTTCTGCTCATCTCTTTCTCACATTCCATCAAGTTTAAAACGTCCCATTTAAATATATTGAAGTCACTGGTTCAAATCCTGAATTGATGTGGGAGTCTAAACATATTTGATTATGATCC
The DNA here is from genome assembly GCA_905220595.1 of Spilosoma lubricipeda. Taxonomy (NCBI): domain Eukaryota; kingdom Metazoa; phylum Arthropoda; class Insecta; order Lepidoptera; family Erebidae; genus Spilosoma; species Spilosoma lubricipeda. The sequence continues at coordinate 4,371,753 of HG992296.1, forward strand.
AAAGATTTACCACCTACTTGATCAAACTTAAGATAAGTAAGGTTCGGGTTTTAGACATTTTTATTTACTCTTTGTTAAAAGGAAATATAAGAAAAATAATTCTTCTTCATCACGTCAAAACACTTGACAAGGTGAAGCTTCTAAAGCTAATGACTATATTTTTATTATTAGTCTTGAAATCATTTCGATTAATCCTTATGAACTAAGACAAAACATGAATCCTCATCGACAGCCTCTTCTCCTCTAAAAGGTAATACAGAACGCTATTATGATAATCTTCAGAGAAACAAGTAACGATATAGTTAATCACACTGACCAATCAATAGTATGCGGAGTTTCCTCTTGTTGTTCAAGAAAACTTTTTTCTCTGAAGTACTCTGATTATCTGAAGTACTCTGATTCCGATCCAAAAGTATTTTGTGAATAAGATGTAACGATCATTGCAATCATTAGCAAAGACACACAGGCATAGTTTATATTGGACAATGAGTTTGCTGGAATATTTCTTAAACTTGGCTACTAAAGTTGGCAACAAAATTCTTGTTATATCTTTTTCTATCCGAACTTACTTAATATCAATGAAAATCATGAAACATGAATAAAATTTAAAACAAGTATAACATTATATATTATTATTAGGTAAAAATTGCTGTATTGATTGTTATTCTGACAAATAACATATAGATTACTAACTTTTGCACGCGGCTACGCCCGTGTGTATGTCGGTTATGATTAAAAGTAGCTTATGTCGTACTTTAAAGTCCAATCTATACCTATACCGAAACTTATTCGAATTGATTCAGTGGTTTAGCAGTGAAAGCGAGAGAGAGAAGAAAGAAAGACAGACAGAGTTGCCTGAGTTGTTGTCTGAAAATTCAAACATTATTGTCAGAGACGATGACATAATTATTAAATTATATTGAAAGTTATAATTGTCATAGTATCCATCTCAAAGGCGTGAATCCTAACGGATTGATCTGTTTATGGGCAATGCATATGCGACCAACTTGCTGTTTTTTATATGTGTGTGTGACAGAGGTGTATATGGGGAATTTTCGTATGCGATGTTCCTTATGTAATACCTCATACAAACTATGTGAGTGATATTATGTATCTCGATCTATTGTTCGGTAATAAAAAAGCCTTTTGTAAATATTGACATGGAGAATATTGGTTTTGATGTAGTGTACTTTTTTAACTATTGTTTATTTATAGAAAATAGTAAGTGCTGTATTTCAAAATATTGAAAGAAGCAAAAAACTCCCGTCCCGCATAGTTTCAATAGTTTCAATAATATTTCAATATTTACTGGGTAAATATAATAAGCCTCTTATCCTGAACTGTTTCTTTGACTTTGTGGTTGACTATTATCTTTAAGTTATAAAATATCTCTGAGTTCAGTGTGCCTCCTGGCAAAGGCCTCCTCTAACAATTTCCATTGTAGTCTGTCTCTTGCAACCCTTCTCCATTTTGAGCCTGCTGTTAGTTTCAGTTCATCTTCCCATCTCTTGCTTTGTCTTCCTCTGTTTCTTTTCCCATCTCTAGGGTACCAGTCAGTTATGATGTTGCTCCACTTTTCTTGTTTATCACGAATCATGTGCCCCGTCCATCTCCACTTCAAACTATCTATTCTAGTGAGTATGTCTGTGACTTTTGTCTTACTTCTTATGACAGTGTTTCGTATCTTATCTTGTTTCTTAACACCTATCACACTTCGTTCCATAGCTCTTTGGCAGTGTTCCAGCATGTTTCTGTGATGTTTTGTGAGAGCCCAAGTTTCACACCCATATGTAATACATGGGAGAATGCATGTATTGAAGACCTTCCTTTTGATACCATTACTCAGATCTGTGGATTTCATGATCTCTTTCAGTGACCAATATCTCTTCCATCCGTTAGCTATTCGTCTTTTTATTTCTTTTGTAGTTGTGTCTGTATGTGAGATGATTTGTCCTAAGTAGATATATTCATCTACATATTCAATGGGTTGGTTGTTAATTTTTATTTCAGATTTGTTTGAATTCGTTAATAGCTTCGTTTTGTTTAAATTCATAGATAAGCCCACTTTTTTGCTCTCTGTATTTAGTTCTTGTATCATTCTTTGTAGGCTCCCTGGTTGTTCTTCAAATAAAACAATATCGTCAGCGAATCTAAGATGGTTTAGTTTTTTACCGTCTATATTTAATCCATGTTGGTCCCATATTAACTTTCGAAATATGTTTTCAAGCACCGCCGAGAACAGCTTTGGAGACATCGGATCGCCCTGTCTGACGCCTCTTTTTACTTGGAATGTTTCACCCAAGGTTTCGATTTGTACTCTTGCCTTACTGTTAGAGTAAATGTTTTTAATGGTGTTTATGTACACTGTCGGGATTCCTTGGTTCTGTAAGCTTTCCCATATGGCTGTGTGGCTAATGCTGTCAAATGCCTTAGAGTAATCAATAAAAGCCATATATAGTGGTTTGTTGTGCTCATTGTATTTTTCCATAATTTGCTTGACTGTGTGGATGTGATCTATTGTGGAGAAGTTTTTTCTAAAGCCAGCTTGTTCCTTCGGTTGGTTTTCATCAAGTGTGTTGCTTACTCGGTTCAAAATTATTTTGGAAAAGATTTTATACACATTAGACATCAGACTTATCGGTCTGTAGTTCCCTATGTCATCTCTTTCTCCTTTCTTATGTATGAGAATGATGTGGGATGTCTCCCATTGTTCTGGAACCTGTCCCGATCTCAGGATGCCGTTGAAGATTTTAGTTAGAATGGGGACCAGTTCTTCTATGGTTCCTCTCAGTAGTTCGTTTGTGATTTTATCAGGACCTGGTGCTTTGTCTAGCTTTTGGCTTAGTATGGCTTTCCTAGTTTCACTGGGTAAAATGTCAGGTTCTGGATTCACTAAGAGCAGATTATAATTTAGGGTTTCTTGATTTACATACGTATTGGGGTCTTGGTTAGAATATAGATTGCGGTAGAATTTTGTAGCTATTCTATTTATGTTCTTTCGGTCTGTTACATGTTTTTGGTTGCTTTTTAATTTCGGGATCCATTGGTTTGATTCTCGGAGTTCCTTTAGAGCTTTCCTAGTTCCTCCTGTCCTTGCTATATGTTTTTCTAGAGTTTGCAACCTTTTAACTTTCCTGTCCTTCTTTATACCTTCTTTGATTTTTTTGCTTAAGTCAGTTATTTTTTGGGTGTTCTGTTTCCTTAATTTATAGTCAAGTAAACTTTTTCTATCCTTTATAAGTTGTAGTGTTGAGTTACTTAAATTATATTTATGTTGCGGTCGTTTTAGTTCTTTTTGACATGTAATGTTGTTTTGTAATTTGTTGTAGCTTGTTTTTACATCTATTGCATCTGTTTCTAATAGTTCTCTGCTGAGTGATGACAAGGAATTCTCCCTTCTTTTGTTGGGCTCTGTGCTGCATGTTAGGAGTGTGTCATGTATAGCAAACTTTCTGGATTGTTTGGGTGGTATAGTCTTGAGTGACGCCCTTACCATGCGGTGGTCGGTATTAAAGTTTAATTTTGATATAACTGCTGTGTCCGTAAATAGATTTGGGTGGCTGCTTATAATATAGTCTATTTCGTTTCTATGATTCCCGCCTGGAGAGATCCAAGTCCACTTGTTGTTTTTGTTTTTCTTAAAAATGCTATTTAGGAGGGTTAGATTGTGTTCTAATAAGAATTCAACCAGCCTTTGTCCATTTTTGCTTCTTTTGCCGTAGCCAAAGTTTCCTATCACATATTCTTCTTTGCATTGTTTTATTCCCACTTGAGCATTAAAATCCCCCATTAGTACAATTATGTTTTTTGAGTAATTACTTATAATAGCTTGAGATAGTTCATTGTAAAAGGATTCATGTTCAAGTTCTTTTGCTTGTTCCGTGGGAGCATAGGCTTGGATAATTGTCCATGTTTTTTTGAAGCTAGGTAATTTGATGTTGAGAATAGCAGTTCGGTCATTAATTCCAATGAATTCTATTATGTATTCTTTTAGGTGCTTTTTAACTATGAATCCGACCCCTCCTTGTCCATCGGTGTCTCCTTTGTTAAATAACACGAAGTCCTGGTGCTCTTCAATACATTCTCCTGTTCTTCTCATTTCACTGATTCCCAAAATGTCCCATTTTAGGTCCTTCAATGCTTCTTCGAGTTCCGATAAAGATTCTGGTGTTCGTAAAGTTCTGGTATTCAGAGTTGCCATGTATAATTTGTTCTCATTTCTCTTGTTTTTTGTTCTTGTTAGAGGGTGATGGTCTAAGTCTTCCGCGGGGACCAGCCGTGGTGGAAGATATTTTTTTGATTGTTTGTGTAAATAATTCATTGTTGGTGTATGATGGTTCCGGTGGTCCTGGGGCATATTCAGTTTTTTGAGCGATTTATTTGTGGATCAGAGCTTGCTCTTTCTACATAGTTTAGTATGTTGGGTCTTAAGATATCTCTGGTATGTGTTTTGGGTAGTGTGGATGACGGATTGTTCAATATTGCTTTCTTGTTAGTTTTCTTTTCTAATGGTGCCTTTGGTGAGTCAGAAGTTTCTCTTTTCCTCTTCTCTCTATTTTCTTTTGGCTTCTTTACAATGAGCTTGTCGTATTTTATATAGGCGATATTTCCTTTCTTTATTTCTTCTTCTACTTGTGGTTGCAGTTGTTTGCGTTTGTCTAGGATTTCTTTGGGGTAATCCTCTTTTATGTTGACGCCTTGTGGAAGGTCAGACTTATTTTTGAGTATAAGATGTTTTTTCCATTGAGTTGTGATGGTGACTATCACTGGACGGTTTTTATTATCAGTTTTCTGCCCAATTCTATATACTTTGCTAATTTCTTGGCTATCCATATGAACTCCCATATTCACAATTATTTCTTTGATATAATCCACTAACTCCATTTCTAATTTAATATTTTCATTGATTCCAAAAAAGACGAGGTTGTTTTTTCTCTTTTCTATCTCTGCTCTTTGGAGTTTAAATTCCAGTTCAGAAATTTTATTCTTGAGTTTAGTATTTTCCTCAGTGATAGTTTTCATTTTCTCGTCTAAAGCCTCCATGACGCTTTTAGTTACGGAGTATGTTATAAGTTCGGTTTGATTTTTAAATTTCTCATCGAGTTTGTTTAGAATTATTTCCATGTTCTTGTCCATGACTAGGGAAATTTCGTTACTTGTGTTCTTTCTTTTTCTTGGGAATGGCAAACTGTGCCGTTGTCGATAATTCAAACGTATAACGCGGCAAGAAAACGTTTCTTGTGTTCGTTAGTTGTGTTTCGTTTTATTGTCAATGTCACTGTCACAAAGGCGTAATGTTGGTATTGGTATTAACTAGGCTGAGACAAGTCTATTGTCTATGACCGTTATTAATTTGAGGTTATAATTCTTTAAGGGTTTTTCGACAATTTAACGCACGATATTTAAGCACTCTCACTGTGTTCTTTTATTAGTTGTGTTTAATGAACTTCGTTTTAATGTTTTTACGTTTCACAGCACAAAAATGTCACTTTAAAACACTATTTTACGATTAAAATCCGCGGACGACGTTGACGTACATGTTAACAGTTTGACCGCCGGAACCGGAAAAAAATTTAAATTTACTGGGTAAATAACTAAAAATAAATAATTATATTTTCGGACATCTAACACACAACGCCACCTAGTCCCAAGCTAAGCAGAGCTTGTGTTATACTAGACAACTGATACAAATACATATATACTATTTTTTGGAAATACATACATACTATACATAGGAAACACCCAAACTACGAAACAAATATTCGTAGATCATACAAACATTTGATCCGATCCGGGAATCGAACCATAATTGCTCCTTGAATGATATTAGATTTACGAGAATTAAAAGAAAATCATTAACAGAAACTTTAAAAGAAAATGTAACTGAATATCGTACGTACTGTGTGCAAGTGTTCTTATACAATGCCGACCATTTTTCTTCGTTCCTTCGTAGTACTAAATTATGTGGGTTATTTATCTTGGTCGTATGTTGAATCTTTCCCTTCTGAATTTAGAGACTTGATGTTTTCGCATATGGTGATTTTGAAATTCATTCCCTTGACAGGTGAAGGCAAATGAGCCAACATAATGTTGTAATATTATTCACGTAGATTATTATGTTTTGAATAAAATGGTATGGAACAACTAAATATGACAGTTTTAAAATAATGATTTAAATGATTATGAAAACACTGTTGTAACTATTTACTCGACTATGGCAAAGCCAAAATTAATGGTAATAGTTTTGGCAGTTTATGTATGTATTGTCCACCGTGATCCTGCACTACTGAACCGGTTTTAATACATTAAAATCAATAGTGATTGTAATGTATCAATTGTGACAAATAACCCGTTTTTTTTTGCTTTTTAGCTGAAACGTTTTTTTTTTTTCTGAAAGCATAAGCAGAATCCAAGTCCAAGTCAAGTTCGCAGTGTGGTCACCACACTGCGAACTGTCAATGCAGACATTGCAACAATGCAGCATAGTGACCCACACCATGGTGGGCTAGTGATGCTTCTGCATCATTGGGCCTCCGGTCTCGCACTCTCCAACGAAACCTTCTGTGCGAGGGTAGTACCCGGTCGAGCCGGCCCGTTCGTGCTCAAATCAGCATGGCTCTACTACCTTTGTTCCCTTGTGTTAGTTATTACTTTGACTCTATTATTTTAAAACTTTTATTTTAAAAGCAGCCTAATCAGTAGCACAGTCAGAATTTTTTCCCCGCTTGGTCGCGACATGTTTCGTAAGTAAATGATGTGAGACACTTATTGTTCGGTCTTGTAGTTTACGTAGGTGTATATGTCAAGATATGCCTTGTGAATTCACTGTCCGCTTACATAAGCTAGAGGACACTGGGGTTTATGGGGACAAATTGTTTTATGGGACGTGGTATTTCAGTCTTGTTATAGTAAAAAGGAATGTATGTTTATTTTTAGACTAATAGATTTTCTTTTCTGCGTATTTTTTCTTTACTATATACGGAGCAAACGAGCAGATGTATCGCCTGATGGTAAGCGATTAGCCGCCCATGGACACCCGCAACAACAGAGGCATCAAAATTGCATTTTTAAATGATGTTACACCTTTATAAATTTTAAATGATAATGGATCGATAACTTCGACTTGATGCTGCGTTTTTTAATTTTTTTATTCTTCAGTTTGTTATCGTATTTGATATATTATGTTACAGTCTTACCACCAAATGGTCGCATGATCTGTATATATTTGTTTCGGAGCTTGGGTATTTTCTATGTATAATATGTGTATACTAGCCGACCCACGCAACCTCGTTTGCGTCTCCTATTGCCCCCTATGTGACAATTTTCCCCCGTTTTCGTAACATTCTTCATTGTTGCTCCGCTCCTGTAGGTTTTAGCGTGATGATATCTAGCCTATATCCTTTCTCGATAAATGGACTATCTAACACTGAAATAGTTTTTCAAATCAGACCAGCAGTTCCTGAGATTAGCGTGTTCAAACAAACAAACAAACTCTTCAGCTTAATATTTTAGTATAGAGTATAGATTTACAAAAAATACAGTCAATATGTATTTACATCAGTATAATATATATAATATATTTATATATATAGTATATTATATATTTATATAATATATATATAATACAGATACAACTGATTATATTTAACGGATAGTATAAGCTCTGCTTAGTTTGAGACTAGATGGCAAATTATTTAATAGCCTTCATGTTAAATTGTATTTTAATAATGTGGAAGACGGTTTATAAGAGTTTAATATCTTTATTATACGTGAATTACAAAACGTGTACATTACTCGTAGTGTCACAGAAAGGAAGGAAGGAATAATCACACAGTATATCTATTATCTAAAAAGTAACCACAGACACAGTATAACAAACTATGAATGCATATTAGAAGGCGGGAAATTTAAATATATTTCAACAATATTATTATTCCTTTAAATATTGTTATATTTGACGGTAAAAAATATAAGAAATGATGAAGACTAGGAAGAAGAAAAGCGGTTTTTGTTGAAACTTAGATGAAGCCTAGTCGGAAACGTTCTGAAAAGTCCGACTGAAGTCTTTAAACTACCCTGAGGTTTACTAGTAGATAACCTCATTGGGTATTAAGTCCGCCTCGTACAGCGGTAAGTCAATTTAAGCAACAAAGTAGCGTAAAATATTTTCTGTGTCACATGTGTGTGTGTTACATGAAATCTTAAAGTTATGCTACTTAATCCAGTCACGTTTTTTTGACATAAAAAATCTGCGATACAATTTTTGCACAGCTGGTAGCCAGACGCCAGAGAGACGCTGGTAACCAGAAAGCATAAGTCGTGTGGTATGATAAAGGTTTTCTATTTGCGAGTTATAAACTGCGTATGCTACCTAAAATAACATTTTAATTAAGGCATTGTTGGAAAATTTTGCAAAATATATTGCTTTATTTTGGTAATTCGAAGTTCTCCGGGGCTTGAGCGATATTCGCAATATTAATTAGCAAGTCGGAACAAAGGTATTACGAACTTTGGTAAAGACATAACTCTTATATTAAAGATTGTTCATTATAAGAATTTTGGGAATTATAAACATGATTACAAATGAGTATTGGAGAAATATACTCGTATGAAAATAGAGATTTTCTTAATTTGACTGACATCTGTGTCCAAAAAGAAAATGAGGAATATGAGAACTGGGTCAAAACAGAACTTCTATTATTTAAATTTAGTTTCATTGAAGCTGCATTTTGAATGTAAAAACAGTGTGAAAGTATTTCTATTCTGTATTAAACCTGCGGTTATTAAGCAGTGAGAAGGATGAGCTATATCTACATACTTGCTCATTTAAATGGAAACTCCGAATATATGTTTGATAACCATCGAAATAACCTCGCGCGCTTACCGGCATTGTGCGCGCCGCGCCATGTTTATATTATACAGCGTGCAGTTGTACGGCGTGTGCATTCAGTTTTCTACCGCTCTTGTGTTTATGATCTTCTAAGAAAAAAGGATACTGTAACAGATAATTATCTGGGTAATTAAATGACAGATAACAAGGCCGTTACCATAGAAATGCATATTTACGCGAATGTCGATCTAATTGTATGTATGTGTAAATCTGATTTTTGGCGTGGTGAGAATTGGTGTGGCGATGCTTCGCCACTATACTATTGTGCATTGTAATTTTGTTTTTGATGTGAAACATCTATAGGCGCGGGTAAGGCTGACTCAGCCTGTGACAGGAGTCAGCCTGTGACCACGGCCAGTGCAACCTGGTCGAAACGTCAGGCAAATCAGAGGTATGTAATTTTTTCTAAACTTTTATTAAGTGATCGCGTTAATTCCCGTAAAAATAATTGTTTATATATCATGGAACGAGAAAGTTTAAAAGTTAGTATAGTATTGTAAAATGTCCTTTCTAAGAAGGGATCAATATCCATTAGTAATAATAATTAAGGGCTGTATGTTGATGTAATTCTTAAAAAGCCTATCGTATCTATCACCAATAGTCAATAATAGATATTTTTCATTACATCTATATTTTATTTCACATTTCTTAAATTGTTTCCTTTAACTCTTTTGTTGTTTGTTGGCGGTGACACAAAATGTGTATTCTATATTAAGAACGTTTTTTTTTTTTGCTTTCGAGAATAAATGTCGCTCACTCACGAAATGTTATATAATTTGTAAGAATTGGTACGCTACAGTCTTTTGATAGCGAACTGTTTGATGGCGAAAAATGTATTTTTACAGTAAACATGTTTTTTGCAGACCCTTAAATTTGGCTTCATTTTATAAGTGTTTGTTGTTCTTTCAATTACGTTTTCAAATATTTGATAATAGTGGAGTTGCTTGTATGATCATATATGTTATCAGCTATCTATATGTAGATATATATACATCAATACTAACCAAATTATTTAATTCTACATTCGGAGCATACCGAGTTGCTGCACTTAAAAAAAACTTTTTTCAGTATGAAACACTTATGTATTGGCCTAGGGCCTAGGGTATCAGCTACCTCGATAATAAAATTTATAATAACTCCGGTCGTTTGAGCACGAAGAAGCTATGAACTTACCAATACACGCACACCAGCAAACATTCGCATTTATAATGGTGTGTAATGTGATTACTATCAATTAAATACAGTCTACGTCACCGTCGATTAACTGAAGCAAATTAAGGTACTTTACCCCGTGACGTGACTCACCGTCGACTAACTGAGGCAAATTTAGGTACTTTTTAATACGGATCGACAAAATTAATCAAGGTAATTTTAGATACACACTCAAAAATACTCAATGACAACGCATTATAAACCCCGAATTTTTTCGTTTATTCTACTCATGGCTAGGCTCAGGTCCAATTCACATTGCATATCCGTTGATAGGATGATGAATGGGCTGAGTGGATTAAAGGCTGTTGCCTTTAATCTACTCAGTCTATTGCTGAAAAAGACTTTTAGCTCAAGGAGGTTTTAGCTCACTATAAAACGCTGGGTTATAGGATTTCTGTGAGGTTTTCCTCTTATTTATTACTAGTTGAACCCCGCGGTGTTACCCGCGGTTATTGTTGTACCGCGAGTAACGCCGCGGGTCAAAGTTAATCTAAAAAAAAGTAGCCTAAGTTACTCCCCGGATCATCAGCTACCTGCCAGTGAAAGTCCCGTCAAAATCCGTCCAGCCGTGCCAGAGATTACCCGAAACAAACAGACAGACAGACAGACAAAAATTTTTGGTATATGTATCATGTATACATACATATGCACTGATTAAAAAGCTGTTATTTTAATATTACAAACAGACACTCCAATTTTATTTATTTGTATAGATTGTACTGCATAGTTCCTTTAGTAGGCTTATACGATATCTACGAGATACTCATATTGTCTGACCACTCAAATCATCATATAATACTTAATACTCTAATGAGTTTTTATCAGCGAATCTTGGTTAAGGTAATATTAGATGATATTGGTGTGTAAACCTAATCAAAGATTCAATGGTTCGGAAGTAATTCGCTTGTCGGAGACTTATCTAGGAGATTCTATCAGAGAGTATTTGTTTTACAATTTTAAAACGCAATTTATAACATCAACTGCATATAGCAACATGGATTACCGAACAAAATACTATTTAACTAGGGTAAATGAATTAGATCGCTACCAATTCTACATTTTTGTAATGGTTAATGAATTCATCATGAATCAAACTAACTACACAATTATTGTCTTTATTATGACGTTTAAACTGCTGTAAATAATACAGTTTTGCATTCTATACGGCACTCCATCCAATTATTAAGTGAACAAACTGTAGTTTAACTTTGTTAGTCAAATGACACAGGGTCTGAAATTAAATTAAGATCCCTATTGTGAGACCGGACAAGGCTGGTCCGTACGGTATTACGGTTGTCAATCCTGATTTAGGAGGGTGGGTACATATTTGTGCGTTCGTATAATGTTCTGTGAGATGCCAAGAGAATATTGAATAAGTACCGTAATGGAAAATAACGTCTTTCACTGTGCCATCTGAACTTTTAATAAATTTATGAAATAAATAGATAACCGTATACCTATGTAATAAAGAAATGTATCTTCCAATGCTGTAAGTAAACAGTACTTTCATCGTTAAATCTAGGCTGACTTCACTAAGTTCTGGACGGCTAAACTTAGCACGTTCAATAACAGGTGTAGCCCGTTGAATCCAGCTAAACTTAGGTAAAACCTAGTTTATACTTGATGCAGCTAAATATAGTACTTTCCTTGACCTTAAAGTTAGACGTTGAATAGCATTTTTTCGTAACTTTTTAATCATATTTATCAGCTGTTTAGTCTATTAGAAAACATAAATGTGTTGATTTAATAGTTTCCTCGTAATTTTAACGTTTTTCTCACCACAAGAATTTTCCTTCTACCTTAAGGAAATATTAAAAAAACGAACTGGTCTAGCGGTTCTCGAGTTTTCCGCTTGGCAACATATTTGGCGATTCAGTTTTATTTACATAGATTAATAATAATACAGAATAAATAGGTACATTTTTTATTTAAATTATTTTTCTGCCCATTTCACAATTTTATTTCGATATACTGCAACTTTGAAAGAGGTTTGGCTGCTTTATTATGGCAGGCCAACCCAATACTCACCTTTCTGAGGAAGTTATTGGTTTTCTCGTAACGTTTTAGTTGTCATCGCATAGGGTGTGGGAGGCCCGTAAGTTATAATAAATATACAGCTCTGATTAATTAAATGAGACTGATATTAACCGAACCATCACACGTTTACATCAAAGGTTTAATAATAATATTAATAATACATTTATTTCTCTGATCACAAAGGAAGGTACAAAATATAAAATACATTTCTTTGTAAGGCAGTCAGTTTTCTCATCATTTAAGGATTGTAGCCACTTGGATAATGCTACTTGTCATTGATGTCTAGTAAGGGGATCTATGGATCAATTGGTACGGTAAATCTTGACATAAATACAAATCCAAAGATATAAAAAAGAAGACTCCAATACGAATAAAACACATAAAAAACCTTTAACAGTCCCTTGCTCGACATAGGCCTGTTCTTAGAAAGGAGATTAAAAAAAACATCAATTTGTTACCACACAAAAATAACAAAGTAAATACAGAGACAACCAACTCACATGTATATAGTGAGATTAAAACATTACCCGCAAGGTTTAATCCACTTTTAGATCCTAAATAAACATGTCCACTAAATAAAAGGTGAATTAAAATGTTTGATTCTCCATTTAGTTGGAAAAGGGAAAACCTGTATTTATATTTTTATATGAGTCTCGCGTCATCTCCCTGCGGGATATTACAAAGAAGGAATTTCAAATGAGCATCGGCAAAACGAGTATTTGTTTTCCATACAAATAGATTACCTATATAGCATAATAGAAGTGGTTAGTTTAGTTTTCCTGGTTGTGAAAAAATATGAATTAAAGATGAGAAGAGGCGAGATTGGACGTATATTTTGTTTTTTTATTATATTACAAAATATATTATTGTTAGAATACTAGTTTCATATCTGTACTTTATTTAACTTCAGTAATGGTTGTTGAAGCGATCACCTTGCTTTCTACGCAAATAGTGTTGAGGGGTCAAACCACAAACGGGACAACACTGTATTATCCACAAGTAGTTGTTCAGAGCATGGGTGTTCTTAACGTCCATTTTTATAGTCCCCCATGTGCGTATTTTTGGTGCAGGAATGGTCTTTTAAGTATGTATAGATTTATACTTTGGTAGTGCACAGGCAGGGAATAAATAAATAAAACAAGTACGCAGAGATTAACACTATTATAATATACTAATACCAGAATTTTCACTATGTGGTCAAGGTAAGAATGTTGACCAGGGACAGTTTCAATATAAAGGAATTTCGTGGCAAGCAAATCTGATGTTGAAATCGTGATAGACTTATTTTTTTATACAAAACACTGACAACCTTTAAATGTTAAATGCTAAAACAAATAAAAAATGTTAAATCTAAGTTAATTGACTCAGTAAGTTAATTAAACTCCGTCAAAAACAATTTATAAAAAGTCCACGTCTCGTCATTTGCAACGTAGTTCTTCTTTCGCAAAAAAATGAAAAAAAGCTTTGTATATTAACATTTTGGGTTCATTACATGTCTAGAGTACATAATTATTTAAAGACCCTTTACTAAGCTGAATATCGTTTTATGTAGGTGGTATAAGTTTTGTTATATATCTATGAAGGATTAAAGAAACCTAACATGGGGTATGAAGGTTTACAGCGTAACTTATGTAGTTTTTATATATAGTAAAAGAATGCTGTATCGCAGAAGTGTTTTGCCTTATATAAAACTAAAGTTAGTAGGTAGGTATTTAAAATAATTAAATAACAAATATTGATTAAAGTTAAATTAAAAGTTGTATCGTGTTAATTGATTGAAAATCAATTGAAATCAAAATTTAGTTTTCTTTTTTTTAAGTACCGTGGGAGAGCCACGCTTCGGCATGAATGGGCTGGCTCGACCGGAGGGATACCACGGCCTCCGGAAAAGCGGTGTGAAATAGCGCTTGCGCTGTGTTTCACCGCGTGAGTAAGGATACCGGAGGCCCATATCTCAACCTCTTCCCACATCCACCTCCCCAAATCCTCCTCCCCATCCCCCACAGGCTGGCAACGCATTCGTGACGCCTCTGGTGTTGCGGGTGTCCATGAGCGGCAGTAATCAACGCAAAGGCAAAAGGCAGTTACCATCTGTCCGGTGAAACGTCTGCTCGTTTGCCTAATGCATAAAAAAAATAAGAAAAACAAAAAATATTATTTTTTATTTATTTTGCTTAATTCTGAGTGAAGTTTTACAAAAGATTCATAAATGAAAGGCAAATCAAATTATTTCGAGTTTCCTTAGTAATCTTCAATAAACTGTTCATGAAAAATATTTCTAATACTTTACCATCTAAAGTGTAGATACAGAATTAATATTTCATTTTAATCTAAGAAATATATTATCTGCTTTCTCAAGAGATTATCATTATACGCTATTGGAAAAGTAAACAAATGAAGGAAATAACAAGTTATTGAAATATTTCCAGACGCTTCAAAAGCTGTCTCGATTGTAAAATGAATTCTAATTCATCTAAAAATTTTGTACCATCATGAATATCTTAGATATGTACAGTGATATATATTTGTAGCGAAAACCGACCTCTTAGATTTTTTATTTATTTTCTGTTTGATTTAACCATCCTCACATAGAAAATCAACGTAAAATGACAGCGTTCGTGCTGTCGTGTTTCGTTGGTGAGTGCGAGACCGGAGGCCCAAAGATGTAGAAGCATCACTAGGCCGCCATGGTGTGGGTCACCATGCTGCATTGTTGCATTTGCAATGAGTATGGTGACCACCACTTCTGGATACTGCTTTTGCTTTCCATCAGGCAGAGTAGAGTCATTTTGGCAAGCCATAAATAAAAAATAAAGAACACTGGTCTATCAAAAGTTCACTGCTGTGCGTAGGCTTTTCCTTGCCAAGGAGGTTCTCATCCACTATTTATACAATGCTGGCCAAACGGGTATAAGATTTATTTTGAGTTTTCAAACTATTTGCTGTGTTGTTGTCTTGCGTAGTATTAAAGTTATATTTTTAGTATTAAATTACATTTTTATGTATTGAGTTTAACTGTACTTATACCTATTTGCACCTACCGCCTCATATTTTATATCGCTCAAATGTTGACTGGCAGAGAATGCCCCATGGCATTAAGTCCGCCTATGTACAAGATAAATAATAAATAAATAACGTCTGTAATAACAGGTCACCACTACACGACTACGATTATATTATCTCAGTTACACATGGATACCAAATTTTCTGTCTCTCCACAGAACCAGGACCTGTTGAGACATGAGCTTCGGAAACTTAACTTAATTGGTGAAACATGTACACGACAATAGGTGATACTAAATGCGGAACACTAACAATGAAAAACTAACAAGATCCCCTCGTAATAAATTTAGTTGCTGACAAGCTAAGATTAGTTTTAAGAAAAAAGTACGAGAACTCCTTCGGAGGGAATTGGCAGTGCAAACACAACGCTAGTACTTGTCAGTGTATATTCATATCTTATTAAATATATGTAGGTGTATGTATTGTATTAAGCGATTGTATATGTATGAATAAATGTAGTTTTAGTGGTATATACTAGTTGTATTTGATGTTAGTATTTTTTTATTTACGTAACTATTGTGATTTTGTCGAATTTCGTTCTTTGTCGTTGCACCTACCACATCATACTTCTACATCACCTGAAGGTTGTCTGGGAGAGAATGCCTCATGGCATTAAGTCCGCCTTTGTACGTCATGTGCAGCAAGTTTTAAATAAATAAATAAATTAGTGAAACAACTTCGTAATAAATCAAAAAGTGGTTATGCGACATACAAGGCCCGATGATGCAGAAGCATCACTAGGCTGCCTTTTATGAGTAACCACGGTCCATTGTTGCATTGTCTGTATTCGCATTTGGTGACCAACACCTTTTCGATTCAACTTATGCTTTCACGCAGAGTCACTTTGGCAGGTCGATACATAAAAAAACTATACTATTATTAAAATTCAAAAGTAACTCTGTCTGTCTATTATGCTTTCACGAGTAATCCGCTGCATCGATTTCAATAATATTTTGGATGGACATAGGTTACTTCTTGACTCCTATAACCGATGTATACACAAGTGGAACCGCAGGTAAAAGCTAGAATGTTTATGTAGTCTTGAAATAAGTGTTACTTTTGTTTTACGTAGACAATGCACATCGATCCTTGTCTCATCTATAATATCATTGATAGCGTCCAGACAGACATAATTTACACCTGATACCCGCAAACCTCTTTATTTACCTCTTAAATTATTGAGACCTATGCTATGTACCTAATAGTAGGATAAGATGGCTGTCAGCAGTTGGACGTAGACTGTGTTATGTAAGACTCTTCTTGAAATTTTTCTTACATAAAAACTTGCTGCCAACTTGGCATATATATAATTAACATATAAGAATACTTATCGTAGTAAAGAGGAACATAGCTAACTTATATGAAAATTAAAATAATACATAATAATATACATAATTTGACAGTCATTTTAACCGGTCATCAGCCTATCGCAAAACGTTTGTGTCTAATTATTCGGTTTATCTTTCCTTTGGTAACAATAAAATTACTGTTTAAGATTATTTTTTTATAATGGTTTAGGTCACTCGGATTAAATTGATCTATTTTGAGCCAAAGTGACTAATATCTCATCTATAAACCTTGCATAAGTAAAGCTTAAAAGTTGATCGGTTAAACTCATTGCACGGTCAACTACTACTGTCTCCCGATACATTTTGATCCCTCCTAAGATTACCTGGATAGATTGTTTTGCAATAAGGCCGCCGTTTGTACATTACATATTTGTTATTTTCTATACTCTCTTCTAAATTTGTATTGCAAATGTACAAACTCCCTTCCTCCACAGGACAACACGTGCCGGCCTTGGAAGTCATCACTGTAGAGTAGTAGACATACGTTCTCGTACTCATCGCTTCGGTTCTTCCTTCCTGTGCCGAGCGGTCACAACCTGGAACTCACGTGTTTCCTTCCCACTATGATCCCGGGTCCTTTAAGCGGGGCGTGAAAAAGCATCTCACCAAGCCGCCATAGTGCGGGTCACCATGCTGCTTTGTGCTTATTCGCAATGAGGATGGTGCCAGCCACTCTTGGATTCTACCCATGCTTTCCATCAGGCAGGGCAGAGTCATTATGGCAGTTCATTATAAAAAAAAAAGAAATTCTATCCACCTGTCTAATGTCCATCTGTTCGTGCCGTAAAACATGTAAACTTCTATTATATAGTGCTAATAGCATAAACTGTTTCTCAGTAAGTAATTTTCTGCCCATTTTTCTTTCAAAATAAGTATTTTTGTCGCCTCTGTACAATAATATATATTAATGGTGACCGCTATTGCTCCTGCTTGGGTCACGTTCCCATTACTTATGTGGAGACATCCTTTCTGCTTATATTAATCTACAATAAGATCAGAAAGCCTTTCCTTGCAACTTTCCTTATCTCAGTTATCTTACGAAGATAAACTGGCTATAAATTGTGGTTTTAAGTTATAGAGTTTTTGCGTATTTTCTTGGTACGCTTATTTATGTAATAACTTTTTTGCTTTAGTTTCGATAATTTTAAATTATTTTTTTGGTTTGGTTCAAATGATCTGCATAAAGATGTTTGACGGTGGACCTATGTGCTTAACTACACCAATGTTTGTGTTAATAACTGTATATATTTCAAAGCAAGATTTAAAAAAAATAAAGTATGTACATAACATACTTTTCTTATTAATTTTCAGATTTAACACTGAAATGTAATAATGTAAAATATTCTTCATTTTAAACAAAAGTGTTTAAAAGCATCATTAATTTTATAATATTGGTAACTCTACTCTGCTCCCATACTAACTGGTTCTGATATATATTATGTGACCTGTCGGAAACGACATATGATAAAACTCCAAATATCAAGTATTGAAGATTTTGCAGTGCCGTCTCTGATAGACTAGATATTCTATTATTACGAATATACACAATAGCTTTTACCATTAGTAAATGGAAGTAAGATTCGATTCGTGAAATTCACTTGTAGAACAAATATACCTTCCGAATAATATTGAAGTGGTATCGGCACTTCCAAAAACCTTCAGTAGACAGAGGTTTGACAGTTCTAAACTTGTCCGAAGACTTCATAGAAAGAATACATACATTTATGGCTTTCTTATATTACATGTATAGTCTTAACATATACATAAACTTTTTACATGTAGCTGAGATTCACGCAATATTTTTTAATCTGAGTAAGTCTGTTAAATTCTGGATTTGTATCTACAACAATGATTTAGACTCCAATGATCAGTCGAGAGTAAATTAAATTTAGTTAATGTTAGTCAAATATCACGTGGCCATTGAACTAAAACCAAACCACTTATTAAAGTTTAAACTAATTCTAAACATCAAATTTCTTTGGAATGAACTTAAACTCTCTAATTTGTTAAATAGAATGACTTTACTATTGTGTTCTGAAAGTTTGAATAAACAAGGTTTTGTAAACACTCCGGAGACCGTCAAAGTTACTTGGAGAAGTCCCAAAGTCATATTAACACTGACAGGGGAGTGGACATAGAAAAGTAAAGCTATAAATCAAAAGTCACAAAACATCTATTGGATAAATGAAACTGTCTTAAGACATTGTATAAGGTAGACGTGAAATTTGAGAAAAAATAATGAAACAATTCCTCTCTTTAATTTTCGTGGACCATTGTGGATTACGCTTCATATTTATTCTCAAATTGTAATACATGTCATATTTAAATTGGTGCTTACATAATTGCTAAGAAATTTTAATTTCTTTTCAATACGGTAAGGTATTTTTGGTTTTGGGGTGTGAGCCTCCGGTATCCTCACTCACTTGGTGAAACACAGCGCAAGCGCTATTATTTCACACCAGTTTTCTGTGAGGCTATAGTATCACTCCGGTCGATTATACCTGCAGATTGCAAGATTGCGTCATTTCAGGCGCAAATTGGCACACCGTGTGGTTTTAGTTGGTCTGACTGGATCCTGCAAACTGCAATTATGAAGGGGTTGCCACGCCAAAAAAACGTATTTCCATAATTTATCAAATAAATAATAATAATTATAAATATTTCGGACATCTAACACACAATGCCTTTAGTTCCAAGCTAAGCAGAGCTTGTGTTATGGTTACTAGACAACTGATATAAATACATATGTACTTTTTTTTTGTAAATACATACATATTATTCATAGGAAACACCCAAACTCCGAAACAAATATATTTGCAGATCAATTATAATTGTAAAACTCATAACAGTAGATAAAGCTTCAGTAAGGTATCCAGATAGCATTACAGTTTTAAACTTCGTGATTATAAAAAAACTATGGCTGTTAAGTTAATAATATGTAATTTATTAAAACGCCTTAAGAAATAAAGAAAATGATGGAAAATTTAATGTCCTCAAAAAATATTTTATTTAGTTCATAGTTCCTTTAGTTCCCTTTCCTAAAGTTACCTTCTTAACAGAAGTCATAGCAGGTAGTGGGGTCGATTTGAATAAGAGACTGAAAATGTAATATGACCCAATATATACTCACTATTTTGGGGTCTTGGTCCCTTATTTTGTATAGAATCCTCAACTTACTATACAGCTAGCACTTCTGATTTTAGATTTATGAATAAAACAATAGCTGTCATGTATTGAGATTGCCAAAAGCAATTGATCTTCATCACACTTTGTAAATCCTATTAGGTCGTCATTGTATGAAGAGGGTAAATCTTGTCAGACACCTTAATACTCGAATGCGTTGACTGGTTTTCTAAATGGACAAAGGCTGATTTAAGCTGATAGCCATATTTATATCAATTTCATTTGGAAATGTAATATGTATATTTATTACCTTTTAATGTACTTGTAGGTGTAAGTAAGTACTATCTGCCTTTTATAAGAAGGGTTTATTGCAGGTTTTGCATAGTGTCGATCCAAGTAAATTGAGACAAGGACAGAAAAACGGTAACAATGCTCTCCAGTATAAGTGATCTTTCAAAATTGTATTACGAACCTCTGTCATGTTTTGTGCGCATAAAGTAATAATAAAAATAAATATTTCGGACATCTATCACACAACGCCATCTAATCCCAAGCTAAGCAGAGCTTGTGTTATGGGTACTAGACAACTGATACAAATACATATATTCATTTTTTTGTAAATACATACATATTATACATAGAAAATACCCAAACTCCGAAACAAATATTTGTAGATCATACAAACATTTGGTCCAGCAGCAGAAGTCGCATACGCCAACCGCAAGACCAACGAGGCAGTGTAAAGATAAAATACAAAATAAAATAGAACAGTTTTCGTAATATTATTTTACTGGTACAGTGTAGAATCCAGGAATTCTGTAACATTTTAGGGAGTAGATATTTTCTTTTACAAAATAAATTAAATTTGAGAATTTCGTTGGCTCTCGTGATGGCAACATCGATTGCCCATCGCTTATAATCAAGCAGTTGTAGACGTAGAGAAATGATTTTTTGCTGAATACTGAATGAAAATTCGTAGCCTAAAATCGAATGGTATTTATTAGTCAATGCTGTCTTAATTAATAGAGAATTTGAAATGGTTGTGAGCAAGAAAGTCATAGCATGAACATAATAATTAATCCAAAAAAAGATTGATCAACAAATGCGTCGACGGTCTCTCACCTGAAATACGTCATTCTCAAGTTATATTCCCAGCCATCAGTTATACCTTTTCCTGACCTCATAAAAACACCTTTATAGCTCCGGCATTTTCTATACACAGCGAGAAACCTTCTGTCACGTAAAAATACTCCACGAGGTTATTAATCGCTGCACACCCTAAGTGCGGTAAGTTAAAAACAGCCTAATCCCGAATAGCTACTAATTTTCTAGAGCGGCATCTGTTATACCCATTTTAATCTTGAAACTTTTTACGATTGTAATAAAGATCATATTAGCTTGTATTTTTTTGGTAGGAGAGGGAAAAAGGACATGATTTATAACAGTCGAAAGTACACGACTAAGAACGAGGAGGGTGCGTGTTCTGATGTGTTTAGAAATTTAATTTGATGGCACGTGGTTTTCGTTAGCGAGAAGAAAATTAATCCGATACGAATTTAACGATTAAACGACGGCTTTTATAGATATATTTGAAATGTGTAACTAACCTCGCACAGAAAATCAACGTGTCGTGCTTTGTTGGTGAGTGCGAGATCGGAGGCCCAATGATGCAGAAGCATCACTAGCCTGCCATAGTGTAGTAGTAGTAGTAAGTAAAAAACCGCCTTAAGTAAAAAAATATATCGTAAGCTGTATACAAGTACACAAGAAGCTGCTTGTGCTAACAGCCTGTGTCATCTAGATTACACTGGACTTCATTATTTGAAGAGAGGCTATTTTTATTTCTACATACGATTTCATTACTTTGTTTCATTACACTCATCATTTTTTTAATTATTATACACTCTATATACGCATTAAATCGACAACCAAAAATATTGTCCTATTGCCTAATTACCACAAACAACGTTGCATCTTTCAATTTTACTAACTGCATCGACTTTATATCTTATATTATAATTAAAATTATGTTAATCAGTGTATTAAAATATTTACGCATGTCTACGCATTCTCGCATGTCTTACAAACTAGAATCGCATCTCATGCAAATTAACACCATAAAGATAAATAAATTACCTACAAAATATTTAACTTAGAAAAACGAACTAAGAAAGTTATTCCCTTCTTGCAATATTTTGTAGAAGGGATCATGTGTAGACATAAATTGCGAGAAAAGATCGAGTACAAGATTGAACAGTCGATTTATCTTGCTGTTAGCGCAGCGGGTGGAAATCGAATACTCATTCCACATGTGTTATTAATCTGAGGATTTATTATGAGGAGAAGTGTCTTGGAAAATTCAATGAACAAACTGCCTTTGAAAAACCTACATTGGATTTTTTCGGCTGGTCGAACAGAATATATATATTGTTTTAACCGACATCCATTTTGGCATCTAACGATGTTTTTGCCACAAATGGACAGATTCGACTAGAGTCATTGGAGCAAAGCCGAGAGGGTGGGGTAACTGAAGCCCAAATTTCTTCTCGAACTCTGCTGGTGGAAGTAAAAGGGCAGAAGCGAGTTGTGACTCATGAATTGCAGGTAGTCAATTACTATCAGACGACCCATTTACTACTTTCGTCCTTGCGTCGTTATCCTCATTACTGAGGGTCGTGATTCCCTAGTTGTAGAATAAACTTCTACCGGACAGTGACAGATGAATTACAATATTGTCACTCGTTTCACACTTGGCAGAGCGGTTGTGGTCACGTGGTGTTGAAAATAGTTGATTTTATACATATTTTAATACATTAAATTTCTTCACAACATTATCAACTTTTATATATTTATTTGAATTGTGAGAAACTAGCACATTGCTGTACTATGTATTCGTTAAACAATCATTCCATTGCTATTTTTTTTTTTATTACTAGCTATTGTACGCGGCTTCACTCATGCAGACTTTCATCTTCAGATTTAATCCCTTAGGGGTGGAATTTCGAAAATTTCTTTCTTAGTGCTTATTTACGTTATGTAAAGAGCCTACATGCAAAATTTCAGGATTCTAGGTTCAGCGGTTTGGGCTGTGCGTTGATCTCTGAGTATGTCAGTCAGTCACCTTCCTCTTATATATATAGCTAACTAGCTTTTGCACGCGGCTTCGCTAACGCAGACTTTCATCCCCTGATTTACCCCCTTAGGGGTGGAATTTCCATAATTCCTTTCTTAGTGCTCACTTACGTTATATAAAGAACTTACATGCAAAATTTCAGGGTTCTAGGTTTAGCGGTTTGGGCTGTGCGTTGATCTCTGGGTATGTCAGTCAGTCACCTTACTCTTTTATATATATAGATTATCATTAATATGACTTTTCCCACAAAGTCCTACAGTTAAAAATAACATCAGTTAATGGAAATTTTTATATGAATGTTTACCAAATAAATATATATTGCAATATAAAGTACGACTTTCTGGCAGAAGATGAATCTTTTAATAATACTGGCTACTGGAAAGTTTAGTGCCTGTTTAGAAATCTGGCAAAATAGTCTACCAGAGACTTTATTAGTAAGAGGTGGACTGGTTCTTAGTGTTTCATGTACCAAAAACTTATTCCAAACAAAACTAACGCAATATAATTCATCTCTAAATCTGTCTGAAATACCTGCTAGACATTTTAATATATTTTTGAGCTCATTAAGGTTCATAACGAAACCTAAACTAAATAATGAGCAGACGTGATCTCAACAATCTCAGTTAATAAACAACCAAAAAGTACTTCAATTAAAATGCATGAAATGCTAATTTAGTTTAATCTTATGCAAAATTGTATATTTCAAACATCAGATACTGAGTAGGAATATTTGCTGATTCTGAAATAATATTGTTAACATAATAGTTGATTGTTAAATTATTTGATATTAAAATATCTTAGTATTATTTTAGTGTAAGAAAACTTTACCGCTGACTAACGATTTTGAAAATGTCATTTTTACGTAAGTATACTTTCAGTAAACCCGATTTCTAATAAACCTCCTTTGGCTTTGCTGTAGTCGGGTAAAAAGCATATTTGGTTTGTAGTAATAAAATACATTGTTTAAGCTCCTTGTGATTTTTTTGGTATAACATTATATGGTGATGTGTAAAAAATAAGAATTGTGTTTGCTTTGTAAAAAAAGAGTTTCTTTTATTTAATTATTGTTAAACTACACTGTTTCAAGTTATGCTTGTTATTAAAAGTTTGACAGCAAAGTTGAGGTACAAATTATTAAAACTAGGTAGTAATTCTAGTAGAATGATTTCATATACTAACACTTACTGAGATCATAATAGGAAAAGGTCGTGAAACCTTATAATTTTCTTTTATGTAATACTGAGTTTAATATTATTGTAACTCATTTGATTTCTGTTGATGTTAATAAAAATGTGATGCTTAACAACTGTTCGCTAAGCATTGTTTTAATTATCAATAAAATCATGAGTGTGAAATTATTGAGCAATATAACTATCCACCATCAGGATACTAATTCAGTCTCTCATTACGGCAAAAAAAAGATGGAAAGGACTAATCTTTCTAATTAATATTGTGTCCAGTATACGTAAGTAGAAATACATAATGCATTGTTTCTATTACGGACCCTCTTATGTAACATTTTGGCTCAGGTTCTTCATACCTGTTCAGTTGGAGTTATTCGTAAGTTATGTAGGTCGGACTGATGCGAGCGGCAACAATAATATATTCAGGTCAGACATTCTTATACGATGTGGTGGAGCTTTTGTTCGTAAATTCGCTCGCAATACCAAATATGATTTAGTCAATTTTCTTCTAGTTTTTTTTTATTCTATTAGTAAGCTTGAGTATAAACATAAACGTAAATCGATTTACATGAAAAACAATACTTTATAAAATGTTTATGATCTGAATTAGGAGGACCGGTATCGTTTGCTATCTGTGTTCATAAAATTAAGAAATTATCAAAAATAAATTTTACTCCTAGATACTGTGTGGTGTATTATTAGTATGCCTTAATAAGTCAGGACCGACCATAACGCATAAAACAAGTAACCAATTTTACCATATACCTAACCATATATGTATTTTTAAATCAAATGATTATTTAAGAAACCAGACAAAAAATTATTTAGTAGGACAATACATTTCCAAAAATCCACTGCGAATAATGAATACTTCTCTAGATGTTCACTATTAATATGCCCAGAGCTACTGAACCCGTTTGTTTTTTTTTTCAGTTTCTGTTCATCTTCGAATATTTAGGGATTTATGATGTGCAAGGCTGATGCGTGCCAGGTGATGGCTACCGTACTTAGCATGCTATGACTCATCACTATAAGAATTTATAGCCTAACAGACATACCGTTACTAGGAGAGTTCAGTAGCTTTTAGTCTGTAAGTAAAAGTAAAACTAACAGATGAGACCAAATTAACGCCTTAAATCTGTTGAACAAAAATATTAAGTAAGATCATTAATCTTCTTTAAAGTGTTATCACTAGACCAAAAGTTGTAATCTCAAGCCTTTAAAAGTCCTGAAGGGTTATTCAGTCGATGATTCACTTTTAGTATAGTTTGATTGTTAGATAAGGTGCAAAGTTTTGATTTATACTTTAAATTTATTCTTCGGATGATATAAATGGCTGTAGCTGTAAAACAGATATCTAAGTTTGCGAAGTTATTCCAATTATAATAGTTAATAATAATATAATAATAATAATAATTCATTTATTCAAGTAATTAAAACTCATTGTGTTAGTAACAATTTACCTTACATCTATGTTAGTAAAATATATTTTAAAAATTATGTAACTACGCCGCAGTTCCAGCAGAGAGTCTGCAGCACCGGCTTACAATCCCACAGTCCAGTCGGCTGGAGATCATTTTTAGGATGCTGTTGGTGCTGCCCCGCACCCTACGTACGAGGGATGCGCATCTTTTACGCATTACAGTATAGAATCAATCAACGCGGGCTTCTGCAAACATCCCTGAAGCACTGCAGAAACGCGGCAACCCCCATCAGCACCCTAAACGCATTGTTATACTGGACTCGAAGGGCGCTATATGCCTTTGACGTAAAATGAGCCCACAGGCTACTGGCATAAAAAGAGGTACAATATGCACGGAATAAAGTGGTTTTAACCTCACGTGAACAGTGTGCAAACCTCCGAGCTATCATGTTGGCACGTACAGAGAGCGCCCTGCGCTCCCTTTCGATGTCGTTATCATCTCTGAGGTCGGCGGCAAGATTGTGCCCCAGGTATTTAAGTTGGTTTACTCTCTTTAGAGGAACATCGTTCAGTTTAATGTCAGGCATTGCAACAGGAACACTACTGCCACCGGCCTCAAAGACCATAACCACACTTTTTTTTTACGTTGTACACAAGTCCATGCTGTGATGCATATCTTTCACAAAACCCCAACAGCTGGCTGAGGCCGCAGGGTGATGCACTTAGCAGCACCATGTCGTCCGCATAGCTAATATTATTAAGGCACACGCCATCTATATAACAACCTACCCTGGTGCTGCTAAGCTCTTCAATCAGCTCGTTCACATACAGGTTGAAAAGCGTGGGCGACGTTAACCCTCCTTGTCTCACTCCGCATTCCAACCCATAGGCATCAGATCTGACCCCTGCCCACCTGACACTGTTGACCTGATTTCCATACCAGAACTTGATGATGTTAATTATTTCTGTAGGTAATTTAGCTTTATACAGCTTTATCCATAGAATTTCGTAAGAAACCAGGTCAAAAGCCCTCGAGAGGTCAAGAAATCCAGCGTACACCGGCGTTTTCCGATTCGTATAATATTCGACCGCCTGCTTTAGACACAAAATAGCGCTCTCTGTAGACAATCCGGGCTTAAAACCGAATTGGTTGTCATGTGGTGTTATAAATTTATTTAATTGTGTGTTAAGCAGGCAGTCCAACACCTTCGAAATAACTGTCGCCAGTGAGATAGGCCTATAGTTGTTTTTATCGGCCACGTCGCCAGTTTTGTTCTTCACAACAGGTACGACCAGCGTTCTCAACATCTCAGCAGGTAGATATGCATGACTCATACATAACGCAAACAATATGGACAGTGCCCCGGGTAGATGGGGACCCGCGTATCGCAAGTGCTCAATGCTAAGGCCATCATGGCCAGGTGATTTTCCCCTAGGCATTGATAATATTGCTTTTTCAATATCCTCAGCACTGAACCTTATTTCCCGCTCCATTCCAGCTTCAACCTTGAACCCACATGAGGGCGGTCCCAATGGCGATTTTACACGAAAGTGACTCATGAACACATTCGCGATATCTCGTGGGTGACTTACTCCATCGATGCACACATGTAGCCCTGGTCTTCCATTCAATTTATTTGTCGCTTTCCAAAACGATTTAAAATCTTTTTTCGAGTGATGTGAGGCGAGTATATCCATTTTAATCTTGTTTCCATTATTTTGACACCACTTCAATTTAGATTTAAATATTCTTTTGGAATCACACATCTCTTTAAATATTTTACCGGTAGTTGGTTTACCGTATGATACCCAAGTTAGGAATTTTCGTCTAGCCTCCCTGTGTGCTCCGCTCACATATTGATTCCAACCGACCACTCTGCGGTTTTGGCTACATTTTTTTTTGTTTTCACAACATATAGAAGCTGATTTACTCAAGGTCACAACAATGTCATGATACATTTTATCAATGGTAAGCCTATGATCTAATATGTTACAGCTTTTATCAGTACACCGCTGCAGCTCCCGCGGACAGACGACTAGCTCTAAATTTTCATGACAGAGCCTCCCATATTCCTTTATCTGTTCGGGGTTTCTTTCACCCCACACCACTTTGTTTTGTGTGTAGGGACAGTCAATAGTTTTTTGTGGGATACTATCTAAATTACACTCGATAAATACAGGAAAGTGGTCCGACCAATAGTTAATAAATGTTGTCATTTCTTTGTGTATGAGGCTGTCAATATGAGGCTACTCTACCTGATGAAAAGCGCGAGCAAATTCCAAGAGTAGTGGTCACCATCCTCTTTGCAAATGTGGACAATGTAGCACGTTGATTCATACTATGGCGGTTTGGTAACATGATTATGCACGCACTGCTTAAAGGACCCGGGATCATTGAGGAAGGAAAACAGACAGAGTAGTGAGTTTCAGGTTTTAACTGAAGGAAGGAAGAGCCATTTAGTTTGAAAGCGTAAGTCAGCTATTCTAAAAAGGTGACTTCTAAGGTCAGCACATGTTGTCATGTAGAGGAAGGGAGAAAAAAGGTGGGACTAGATGGAATATCTCGTCAAAACTCTCCATGATAAAGTTGATAGAGAACTGCCATAGAGGTCTATTAAAATACAATTACCAGTACAAAGAAATTTAAATCTGACCCGACAGTAGTTTTTTTTTTCCTTCATGATCGTATTAAGAATCTTTTTTATGACATGAGTGTTACTCCATGATCATGACGCTTGCAACGGCGCCAAAATTTCAGATACAAACAAAAAGGTACATGGTAGCAATCCCGCATATTTCTATTTTAATATAACAAGAGTGTGTCTATACACACTCTTGTTAGCGAGGGCTCAGCACAATGAAGCCTGTCTACTGTCAACCTATTGTCGAACCATATGAGATCTGACAGATGAAATAAGACCCTGACAAGCGAATGTAATATCTAAATATATACTCGTATAAAAGAATCGCCGAAATCTATGTACGCGCATAACTTACGATCGGATGCACCAAATTATATTTTGATGCGTTTGTTATTGTTAGGACAAGATAACATGAAAAGTCTTGTTTTTGTTCGCAACTGTATACTGCGTGGCGGCTGAGACAGTTATGTAAATATGGCGGTACGAAGTTTGCCGGATCAGCTAGTTTACTAAAAATATTCTGTAAAAATATATCTAAATAACGTATTCTAAAAGTAATTGTATTGATAGAGATAGTCCGTATGTTTGACTACACGTAAGGCCTAGTAGTTATAGTGGTCACCATGTTGCATACTACTTTCTCAAGTGTTTTGGGTTCAAATCTTACATGGGACACTTTGTGTAATCTACAAAGTTTTGTGTACAGTTCATGTATATAGTATAGTAAATATATTTCGGTAAAGTCACCCCAGACAGAATATATTCTTAGGACGGGAGTTGCATTAAAAAAAAATTGAGAGCAGACCAAATGTGTCTTCCTTTGGTTAAATCTATATTATGGAAATTAAATTATTGTAATTTTTTCTCATTAAAATCCTTAAGTGAACGTAACTTACTAAGTTTAAAGAAGATGACCGTAAAAGTTCAAATTGTAATTTTACAAATACCAATAAAGTTCTTAATACCACAGGATTGTATAAATTGTTTAAGTCTACTGAAAACTTTAAATGAAGAAATTCACGCTTCTTATCAATTTGGGTTACGTAAAATTTTGTATAAACTATTAATTAAATTATAGTAGAAATAATTTTATTAAAGAGTAATGGCTGAGAATTTGTAAGTTTTGGTCTTCGATCATAGGTTTTGGTACAAATATTTTTCAGATAAAAATATTTCGGAGATCTAACACACAATGCCATCTATTCCTTACTTAATTATGGAGGGCTTGTTATTATGGGTACTAAATAACTGATATAAACACATTTAAACTTTTTTGGAAATACATACATTTATTTTACATAAAAAACATCCAATTCCGAAAAAAATATTTGCAGATCATATGTCAATGTCATGCACAAACATTTGGTCCGACTCGGGAATTGAACCCGACCCCGTGCACAACAGTCGCGTACGCCACTACTGCGCCAGCGAGGCAGTCAAACATAAATTAATAACATATTTTTAACTGACTTCAAAAAAGCAGGAGGTTCTCAATTCCACCATATGTATGTGTTTTTATGTGTCTTCGGATAACTTCGTCGTTTATGAACCAATTCTGGTAATTCTTTTTTTTTTTGGTAAACCTGTTATATGGCTATAAATAATGTGTAACCAAAAACAACCTTGAACAGTTATGGAATTGAATAACTCGCAGTTCTGAATCAGGCTAACAAAATTAGTACTTTGAACAAAATCTTAATCCTTAACAGCTGACTCATACTAATTACATTAACGGCCTTTGATGCATTTATTTAATAATTGAATCAGATTTGGAACCTAAAAATTTGTGATGCTATAAATAAAAGCAAGACACTGGTACTGATGGAGGGTAAAGAGTTAGATGGTCTAGGTATACCCTTTTATTTTTGGGGATCTACAGATCTTCTGTCAGAGCCAGCAACTTTGTGTTTTCTGCAGATTATTTTAAAGTCTTTAATGCAAAGATACTTAATATTATAATCAATGACTTATGCCGCCCCGCTGCCTACATTATTATACATCTATATTCTATATAAATATATAAAGCTGAAGAGTTTGTTTGTTTGTTTGTTTGAACACGCTAATCTCAGGAACCGCTGGTCTTTCGGTGTTGGATAGTCCATTTATCGAGGAAGGCTATAGGGTATATATCATCACGCTACTACTAATAGGAGCGGAGCAACAATGAAGAATGTTACAAAAACGGGGGAAATTTTCACGCTACGGGATATATAAGGCGCAAACGAGGTTGCGTGGGTCAGCTAGTTTTTTTATAAAATAAAAAGATACATACGTATCCCGGGTATTAGCTAACTGTATACCATTTTTTGATCCTGCCGTTGAGTTTAAGAAAGTAATACACACATACAAAAACACACACTCACATGTGTACTTTCAACTTCTAAATAGTGTCTAGATTGTTTAAGTTACAATTTAACTCTTCTTTTGTTTTTTTAAATGGAAAACAAATAAAAAAAACAGATTTGAAAAGCAAACCTTCCTTATTTAGGTTAAGCTTAATTCAGCTTTAATTAAAACCGACCTTCGTATAATTTAATTCAAATTCTAAAATCAAATTTTACATTATTCCGTTTAATTGTTTTACTTCATTGTTTTAATAATTTAGAGGCGTAAGTTTGATTCATGAAGGCATTATTTAAACGAAATCTTTAATATTCTTTGTGTTTTGTTTATATTTCACTTAATAAACAGGTAGAATACAGGCTGCATTTAAAGGGTTTCTTAAAATAAAAAAGGAAACTGTTTATTTATAACGGTCGGAATATTTTTGTTAGGCTTATCAGTACTTTTTTCAAACCGAGGATTATTAGATTATAGTCGTCAATTTTCAATCAGGTGGACCACTGACTGAACATAAGTCTCTTTAGCCGACTTACCCGACTGCGAAAGAAAGAGGGTTATTTTTCGAGTATATGTATATTATGTATTTTTCAAGGTAGTAGAGCCACGCTGATTTCAGCACGAATGGGCCGGCTCGACCGGGGCGGTACTACCCTCGCACAGAAAATCAACGTAAAATGACAGCGATCATGCTGTCGTGTTTCGTTGGTGAGTGCGAGACCGGAGGCCCAACGATACAGAAGAATCACTAGCCCGCCATGGTGATGGTCACCATGCTGCACTGTAGCATTGTCTGCATTCGCAGTATGGTGACCACTAATCTTGGTTTCTGCTTATGCTTTCCATCAGACAGAGTAGAGTCATTTTGGCAGGGCAAAATATAAAAAAAATGTATGTCGTCATGAGGTCTCGGGTTTGATTACTGAGTCGCACTGCGACAATCGTTATTGGTAAAGTCAGTGCCCTCAAATATACTGACAACTAGTTCAACTTTAGAATTCCGTTCACCCTCAGGGTTGCGGAGGTCCGATGGCAGTCCTCCGTGTAAAAACTGATATTCAAATAAACCTGTTGAACTAGTAGCGGACCCCAAATCTTGGGAATAATAAAGGCTAGGAAGATGATGATGTATGTATATTTTTTTGGCACGCCCTACAGCCTAAAGAACTTATCGTATTTTTATGTGAGTGGTATCAATAGATTTTTCTTAGTCGTGAGAGTTAGACTGGGTACCCAGTACCCATCAAAATAAGAAAAAAAAACAGTTATTTCTATCTTTTCAGTTCTTCAATAATTTATTACTTGTTTGCTCTACTTTTTTCTTTAAAGTGATTCTGCTGTGTAGTTTGCTCTTTGAATCAGATCTTACGAGACTCATAAGATAAATTAACCATAGTGACACTGTATTCTTAATTCGTCATTACATAGATTTATTGTAATATATCGTGTATTTCTATTGAAAATTACTGCAGATATGTATTATGCCCATATAATTTGCAATCAATCGACAACAATCCTTTTTGTTAACGATTAAATATTCCCTACTATTCTACATTATTCGATTATGGGTATGCAAATTTTCATTGCGATCGGTTAAATAAGCAATGTATACAGCGTAACACAGAACAAACGAACTCCATTTTGCATGTATAATATTGGCAAGGATTTAACAAATAAAGTGGCAAAGAAAACATACGGACGTTTTCATTCGGTTTAATTACGCGTCCTCTATTCAAGGTTGAGGTTAAAACGGAAACAGTAAACGATACAAAAATAATCAAAACACATGTAGAATTAGATAAAGAAAATTAAATGCAAAGTCGGTAAGTTGGTTAGTCAAAATGAAATGTGCAGACATTCTTATTCCGGTAGCATTAGAATTGGAATAGAATAGTTTCGAATTAGTGAATTAGTACTTTAACAAGATCGAATCAATTGGTGTGGGCCTATATCAATCAGTGTATTTTCATAAGTTGGTGATGATAATGATGTATAACTTTTGCGTTCCATGATATATTAACAATTATTTTTATGGGAATTAACGCGATCACTTATTAAAAGGTATTACATACCTATGATTTGCCTGACGTTTCGACCAGGTTGCATTGGCCGTGGTCACAGGCTGAGTCAGTAAATCAAAGGTATGTCATACCTTTTAATAAGTGATCGCGTTAATTCCCGTAAAAATAATTGTTAATAAATTAGGTATAATATTTAATGTTACATTGTTTACTAATAATAATTACTTTACATATATAATACAGTCTTATCCCAAATTAGGCCGAGCTTTAGGTCTATTAAGTAGAGTTCGATCGTTACTAGATACTGCTTATAAACATACTAACATATATCTAAGTATACATATATTAAATGCAGAAACATGGCTAGGCCACCGTAGTGTGGGTCAACATGCTGCATTGTTGCATTGTCTGCAGTCGCAGTGAGAATGGTGACTACCACTCTTCACAAAAATGAACCTTATTATTTTGAAATACGTTTGGGAAGGGTCATATTACCACAACAGTACCATTTGAAAGACATTTTCATTGTGGTCCGTTGAGAAAAACTTTACATGAACAATGCGCAAAGGTGTTTATGACTATGTAAAATATTTGAACAATTTTAAAAGTTTTTTATTATGAATGAGTCCATATTTCTGTTTTACATACATTTTTTGAAATTAATATCGAGTAATTAAGCCCGAATAAGCGCTGCTTGGACAAAATGGCGAGAAGTAACCAGCAACCTCTGCGACCGCAAGATACCGGTGAAGCTAAAGGGCCTGGTGTACAAGAGCATCATCCAACCAGTCCTACTATACGGCAGCGTGACCTGGCCTGTCCTCGGAAGACATGTCCAGCAGCTTCACGTGGCGGAGATGAAGATGCTGCGGTGGATGTGTGGCGTTACGCGACTAGATCGCATACGTAACGAACACATCCGTGGCAGCCTCGGAGTCCGTGACGTAGCGGATAAGCTGCAGGAGAGTCGACTCCGATGGTATGGCCATGTAAGACGCAGGCCGTCCGACTATATAGGAAATAGATGCCTCGACCTCACTGTCCAAGGCCCTAGATCACGCGGCAGGCCTAAAAAGCGTTGGCTGGACGTCGTCAAAGCGGACATGGAAGTGAACGATCTCACACCTGAGGATGCCGAAGATCGGGCAAAGTGGAGAAGGTTAAGTAGGAAAGCGGACCCCAGCACTAAGCAGGGAAAACGCTAGGCCGAAGAAGAAGAATATCGAGTAATTTATAATGATGTAACTGAGAAAATTTCACTTTTTAGACCGACTCAACTTCACGTGAAACAATTATGCATTTATCTTATACATTATTTAAACGAGCAATTTTTGTTAATACATATACTTGAATCACGGAAACTGCTCCAACGATTTTCACGAAATTTAGTATGCATGAGGTTACGTGGGCGCCAAATCAATCTAGCTAGAATTTATTTTTAGAAAATTAAAGAAACAAATACTGAGCAAAGGTAAAAAATACTCGATCATTCAGGTACTTGTATACAAAGAAATGAGTCTGTCACTAACATATAAATAGTGATGTTATGATTTGTAACAAAACACATTCCTAGCAGAACCAATAAAGTATTGTACTGCCCTCAAGAGGCTGCCAATCGATATTCAAAAATTTATTTAGAATCAACCAATCGTCGTCCGCTGCCAGACGAAAGTCTCACCAAAGACTAGACTAACTATCTCGGTATTAGGCAATCCACATCTATCCGCTACCAGTCACTTTCTTCAAATCATCAGTCCGTGCCGCTGTACACCCTACATTACTTTTTCCACTCAAGCACATTTTGGCTCCACCGACCATCGGTACGTCTGCAGACATGATCGAACCATTTCCACTTCAGCGTACTGAATTTGTTTACATTTATTTTTTATTTAATTTCTTCAGACCTTGTAATCATCGTTAAAATGCATTTTCTCTATTTAGCATTTGAATGAATTGCGAACCTCAAGGGTGATCAATATTAATAGCTCATTCGAGTCACGACCTAAACCGAGTTTCGTAACTGAGTTACGAGAGAAGAATTTTAATTTCTAGCTAGCCAGGACGGGTATTTGCCACTGAATACTAATTTATTAATGCAGCACTATTTGTAACACTTTTTTTACCGACTTATATGTATGTATACACGGTACACATATAAAAAAAATTTTTTAAGCTTTTGTCTGTCTGTTTGTTCCGGATAATCTCTTGAACGGCTAGACCCATTTTGACGGGACTTTCACTGATAGGTAGCTGATGATATAAGGAGTAACTTAGGCTACTTTTTTAGACTAGCTTCGGCCCCCGGCGTCACATGCGGTACGTCAATAAACACGGGTAACACCGCGGAGTTCATCTAGTATAAAATATAACGCATAGAATAATAAATTATATATTTTTCAACAGTATATTGTTCTTAACACAGTTATGCTACACGTACACAGGTTGTTTGGAAGAGAATGCCTAGGGCATTCATCTGCATAAGTCCATCGATGTACATATGTGCATGAAATTGTAAACAAATAAATCAATAGACAGATAGCTAAAAACTCTGTATTTGTACACCGTATTACCGATTTATCAGAGAGTACAGAAAATGACGAATGTATAATGTGCAAAGGGCGGCCTTCTTGCCGAAAGCAATCTCTCCCAGGCAACCTTAGGATGGATCAAAATGTATCAGAAAGACAGTAGTTGACAGTGCAATAAGTTTTGAAAGATTATAGTCAAGTTAGAAAGGGATAAACGAGCCGATAGGTCACTAGATGGAAAGTGTCTACCGGTGCCCATAAACCCCTCAAATTTATTCACAAGCGCATTTCCAGCCTTTAAGAAAGCAGTAAGCTGTTTTCTTGAAACTTTAAAGGTCGCGTCGGTCTGGAAATACCGCAGAGAATAAATATTCTATTATGCTCATTACCTATTATTCAGTCAGTTATAGTATCTTAATGTAAAGTTTATGAATCATATTTAGTCATATAATATTTAACAGTAGCTTCTTCCTGCGGCTCCGCCCGCGTATATGTTGGTTTTCACGGTCCATCTTAGCTGATGAAACTTTTTAGCTGTCGAACCGATTGAAGTAAAACAAACACAAATTTTAAGTTAAGTTTAGCGTAATATATTAGAGAAAACCGCATCCGAATCGGTTAAGCTACTCTTGCAGTTAGCGTGTACAAACCGTAAATAAACATACAATTTTTTTTATAATTGTTTTGAGTTCTGTCACTTTTATAAAACCGACTAGAATACTCATTACTTTTTCTTAAATATATTTTATGTACATATATCCACCTCTTACAATTTCGTATTCTCTAACATTTGCAAATTAAATCAATTCCATTTTACCTGAATGTCACGTTAGCAAACTATAAGGTATAGTTTCCTGTCCCCTTTATGGTAAAGTCATTGTGTCATACACAACGTCGATCGTAAGGGACTGGCTTTACTATTGTTCGTTTCCACAAATATCGTATATTATTGCTTTAACTTATTATGCTTGTCATGTATTATATTCTGATTAAATCGATATTACTTCGATACTACTACTTACTACGTTACTTCTAAACACAGTTATGTCAGTAGCAAAACGAGAAAGGTTGAATTTATAAATTAATAATATAAATTAAATTAAAAATCTTTAAAAAAAAAAGCTTTTATAGGAATGCCTTCATAAAGTACTCGTTGAAACGAATTGAACGAGTCTAAATTTGATGGTGCGGCGACGTTTCTTTACAGAGTTCTTAAGCTCCAGCATCAGATCAGCTCCATGTCATCATAGCATAGCATTGTCACGCTGTGTACACATGCTTAAAAAATTTCAGCAAAACTGGATAAAGATATCAGCTTCAAAATTGAGTTGCAGGATTTCACCCTAACATACATTGCAAGTTAATATGAAGCTTGTAAAATAATATTCCATGTTGTATCTGCTTAATAATACGGTGTTACCGTCTCTATTTGTCATATGGGTCTCGTAAGAGCTGACCAATGAAG
Organism: Spilosoma lubricipeda; assembly: GCA_905220595.1. Classification (NCBI taxonomy): domain Eukaryota; kingdom Metazoa; phylum Arthropoda; class Insecta; order Lepidoptera; family Erebidae; genus Spilosoma; species Spilosoma lubricipeda. Next base: position 4,408,163 of record HG992296.1, read on the forward strand.
AATTCTAATACTAAACCACGCTGAAAAATATCAATGTAGCCGTCTGGCGAACGTAGCATAGTAGGCCAAAACCTAATAAGGAGAGGCTTATATCAACCAGTGAACTGCTTGAATCGGATGGTCTGATGATGATCACGTGATTCTGATTATATAAGGAGAAATATTTATTCCACTATTCTAATTAAATGTATACCTGTCCGGTTTCGCATATTCAAAGGTTTGACCTTTGAAAATGCCATAAGGCGAAACCGGACAGGTGTAAATTTAATTAGAATAGATATAGGGGTATATCGCTAAAGTTCTTGGTAGAAAATGCGCTCTACTTCTTAGCAATTATGCTTTATGATTTCATTTAATAATTACTAACCAGAGATGTCGATTGCATTTGAATTATTCAGTCGTATGAAATTATCTATTGAAGGCTATCAATAGATATAATATTGATTAAGCCTCCGTGATTGTATTTCCAATATGGATAGCTTACGAACGGTAAGTATGATAGTAACTTTTGCTGACGTCATCAATGAATTAACAATTAATCATTTTGATTAATATTAATACTCGATAAAATCAAAGATAACAGAATACAAATTAAAGTTTTATTTTCCCTTCTCTATTTTTTCTATCATACATATAATAATAATAATAATAATATTTATTTTTAGCTAAAAATTTGTTTACAAACATTTACAAATTTATAATTTCACATCTTAGGTTAGTGTAATCGAGTTTATATATGTCGATGACACCTGTACTAATGCGAGCATTGTATCACAGGTGCCAAACACATGCACCGGGCTTGTCCCTTACTGAACTATCTCAAGGTTAACTGGCAGATAATGCCATGTGGCATTAAGTCTGCCTCGTGTAATTATATTGCAGGAATAACAAGTAAATAAAAATATACACTGTAGAGCAATACTACAACATCTATTTACATAGATTGAAATATATAGCATTATTAAAATAGATGCAACTCTACTTTAATAATGCTATGTATTTCAATCTACAAAAATAAACAAAAAAGATGTGTCTGTTTATAACTTCAAGTTAACAGTTTTTCACTAAATACATATGAATGGTGCAACACTTACATGAAAATCAGTTTGTTCAGGATAATCTCTGAAATACCTACACTTACTTTGACGGGGTTTTCACTGGTAGATAGCTAATATTGTAACAAGTAACTTAAATTACTTTTATTTTAGAAATGATATAGTGAACAATATCCGAATCAGAAGCAACAAAAAATTGGGCGTAATATCGCGGGACACAATTAGTTGACATATAAATTCAAAGCGATAAACCTGAATGATTGATAAACGATTAACCGTTTAATTTCATTCAATTTCATTATGATTGCATGTTATCAGGTTAAACTGATAACATGCAATCATAATAAAATTAAATAAATTGGCAACAAATTGTCTAAGTGGGGGACTATTTCTTAAAAAAACTACACTTGAATAGGAATAGGAATAGGTATACATCCTGCGTCTGTACAAAAATACATTAAACGAACGGACACAAATAGCACCCAGAGTCAGAACAACAATTCGTGGATTGGATTATTGTTTTACAAAATGTTTAATGAACATTGATCTTGGAGTCTTCGGAATATAGATTTCATACCTTTCTTTGTTAACCTGATCTCTTGAGACCTCGAACAGTTTGCTGCTCCTTACTAAGGAGGTTTTGGCGCACTGTCCCAGTCTAAGTGACGAGTTAGCAAAGCATTTATTTCAAGATTTCCTTTTCTTATTACTCCTATGTAGTTTACTCTTTTTTTTAACTCTGACAATAATCAAGAGAATTTATTTTGCTGGTTACTCTCCTTGTACTTAATACGTTAACATACAGAATACGAAAACAACGCATTTATGAGTAACTAGCTTTTGCATGCGGTTTCGCTCACGCTGACTTTCATCCCCTGATTTACCCCCTTAGATTCTACGTTCAGCGGTTTGGGCTGTGCGTTGGGTGACTAACATACCCAGGTATGTTAGTCACCTTCCTCTTTCATAAATACGAGTATAGAAGAAAAAGATGACACTACACTACAGAAAAGAAATATTCATACTATTTAAAGTAATGTTATTACAAAATAAACAAGGTGTAGTTTTAGTACAGTGAACAAGGCTGAAAGGGACATGAATATTTAACAGTTTAATATGCCGTTTCAACATAGCTAATTGCTGTAAAAGTTTATTTAATGAAACGTTTCAAATAGTCTTGTGTGTTAATTTTTAATATGAGGTGTAGCTGCTAGCTGAATTTCAATTCCAAATATTTTTATTTTTATTTGTACAAAGTAGGTTTTGAAGGAAAAAAATATAAGACATATATCTTACTTATTTATAGTTTCACTGCCGAGTACAATTTTAAATTTTTGGTGACATTAATTCAAACATTTAATTACGCTTGTTTCCCCTAAGGGATAGGTAAAGGCATATAAACCTTCTACCCCCTTCATTTTTCTATTAAATATAGTTGTACAATTCCACATTTATTATTGTAATTTTTAAATGCATAATTTCAGATATACAGCTTTTTATCTATACATCTATACAAATAAATAAAATTGGAGTGTATGTTTGTAATATTAAAATAACTGCATTTTACTAAATGCATATGTATGTATACACGGTACATATACCAAAATAACATTATTTACAATTTTTGTCTATCTGTCTGTTTGTTCGTGGTAATCTCTGGAACTGCTGGACCGATTTTGACGGGACTTTCACTGGCAGAAATGGTCTAAGAAGTAACTTAGATACGTACTTTTTTATACTAACTTTGCCCTGCAGCGTTACCTGCGGTTCGACAATAACCGCGGGTAGCACCGCGGGGTTCAGTTAGTGAGGAAATGAAACTAAAATATAACAAGTTTTTTTTTCTTTAAACTATATTCGACACACTATCGATATTATGTTAAAATTTAAATGGCCTATGTCACTCGGCCGTGTAATTACGAAACTATCATTCAACAAAATTTGTTTTGTAGTTTAGCCGCTTAGGTGGAACACATAAACATAGATATACTAACAAAAATATTACTACCTTCTGACTTCACAATAGTCGGGTAACAAAGACAATACATCGATAAGTGCTTTCACAGACCTAAGACTAACAATATAATTATCCGATGATAAATAAAAACAAATCCCCAACCGTTATAACAATTACAAGAAAAATATGCCAACAGTAATAAATAAACCACAACAAATTATATGAGATTTAGTATCCCCATTTACGGGCCTCTAAAAGGAGAAAGCCATTCGCGTGCTCCCTTGCTATAAAACGAACCTTAATGCATCAAACGATCGTATTCAAGGTGAACGTACAATACATTCTATAGTAGCTGTACTGGAATAATAAAGAAGTATTGATAATAAGAATAGTATTGATCGAGTGACAGTGAAATGACAAGGCTTAATATGCAATCAACAACCCATAACGTCCCAAATTTGGGTTCGGGTCTCCTCTCAGGAGAGGGTTAAGGCCATACGTAAATATGCAATGGCTGGTTGTAAACAGATGACTGTGTAGTCAAAAAAATAAGTATTATTATATAGAACCTAAATCTGAACTTTTGCTAGGTTGTTTTTGGCAATTTTACTGAAAATAATAATAAATATTTCGGACATCTAACACACAACGCCATCTAGTCCCAAACTAAGCAGAGCTTGTTTTATGGGTACTAGACAACTGATATAAACATTTATATACTTTTTTTTTGTAAATACATACATATTATAGATATAAAACACCCAAACTCCGAAACAAATATTTGCAGACCATATAAACATTGGATCCGACCCGGGAATCGAACCCGAACCTCCAGAACAGCAGTCGCGTACGCTACCACTGCGCCACTTAGGCAGTCATGTCATGAAATTGAATCCTTGCTGGATTGATTTATCGCCCCCGAAACCCCCTGCATACTAAATTTCAAGAAAATCATATTGGAGGCGTTTCCGAGATTCAGATTATGTATATGTCACCGTAAGTTGGTAAAACCATTAGATTATAATCTACCCAGCGAGATTGCAAACTATCAATAAATTGTCAACATGCTGACACGCGTTTAATTGTCAACTTAAATTGTCTGTCCCTTATTGGTCAGTTTTACCGTAGGCCGTTCAATGACCATAAAATTAGGTTAGGTTAGAACTTCTTAGATTAATCACAAATTCATTTTACTGTCACAACAATTTTATATAACAAATTCTAAAGCTGTGAGGTATTTTCAACATGATAATTAATTTACAATTACAAAAATACTTTACATACGGCAACAACGTCGGATTAACAAACAAATATGGTGGCACGGGAGACATAATGCTGTTTAATCAATCAGCGTATGACTTGGGATTCGTCGATACCATTTCACAATCTTTCGACTGTTTGTAATCTAGCGAGATATATTACAATCTAACGGTTTTGACAATCTGACGGTAACATATACAAGAATTGTTCGTTTAAGGGTATTAAACGTATGTACGTGTTGAGTATTTGTTCTGAGTTATTTACATTGCATTACATTTGGGAGTAAACATAAATAAGTAGTATGGTTAGTTAATTAAACTGCCTCGGCGGCGCAGTGGTAGCGTATGCGACTGCTGTTCTTGAGGTCTCGGGTTCGATTCCCGGGTCGGACCAAATGTTTGTATGATCTGCAAATATTTGTTTCGGAGTTTGGGTGTTTTCTATGTATAATATGTATGTATTTACAAAAAAAAAAAAGTATATAAGTATTTATATCAGTTGTCTAGTACCCATAATACAAGCTCTGCTTAGTTTGGGACTAGATGACGTTGTGTGTTAAGTGTCCGAAATATTTATTATTATTATTATTATTAATTTGGAAAAAATACATGTGTAAAATAACTTTTACACATGTATTTTTTGGGCATATGCATGGGCATCATTATCTGCCTTTTCCGTTGCAGTTGTTCATTTTTAAATAGTAATCATTCCTTACTTTAGATTTCTTACCGTAATCGTTATCTTTTTCTGATTACCTTTCTTCCTTTGTTTCTACCGACAACGATTATGTTCTAAAAGATCGTAAGCGTCAGCATGGCGGTTGACTATAAAAGATATCAGCCAAAACCCCTTGCAATGTTTTATGTTGCGCCGCTTCCGAAATAAAAATTGGGACAAAGGACAAGGAAATGATTAATGGTGATGAACTCTAATGATTTTCTCCTTTCTTTCTATATGGCAATGTGACCTCCAAATATATTCATATATCTATACAAATAAATAAAATTGAAGTGTCTGTTTGTAATAATAAAATAACCGCTTTTTACTAAATGCATATGTATGTATACACGGTACATATACCAAAAATGTAGCTAAAACATTTTTTGTCTGTCTGTCTGTCTGAATAAAAATACTTTGTATAAAGTTAATATAATGGAGTCCATATTGTTAAATATTAATGTCAACCGCAAAACTCAATTGTTCGGTAAATTTACTACAACTTATTTGTGTTAAGCCTGCCTCTGTGGCGCAGTGGTAGCGTATGCGACTGCTGTGCTTGAGGTCTCGGGTTCGATTCCCAGGTCGGACCAAATGTTTGTATGATCTGCAAATCTTTGTTTAGCAGTTTGGATGTTTCCTATGTATATTTTTTTTTGTGGAATAGGCGAGCAACCGAGCAGACCTATCGCCTGATGGTAAGCGATTACCGCCACCCATGGACGCCTGCAAACACCAGAGGCGTCACAAGTGCGTTGCTGGCCTTTGGGGGATAGGGAGGGGAGATGGGGGGAGGGGGTTTGGATTTTGGGCCTCCGGTGTCCTTTATTTATTTCAAGTTAACCTTAGTTTAAGTTGTTAGTCTCAGGTTAGGGTTTAAGTGATCTAATTGTAACTTGTAATTAATGAGTCTAAGAGACCTAATAATTACAAGTTATATTTAAATCAACACTCAAAATTAGTAACCTAATACCTATAAAGGTGCAATTCTTGTAAATATATAATTTGAATAACGGAAACGTCTTTAACGATTTTAATGAAAATTTGCAGGGGTTTTCGGAGACGATAAATTGGTTTAGTTAGGAGTCATTTTTAGAAAACTTGGCAAAAGAAATCTAAGAACTATTTAATTACATGAATAACTCATAAGTTAGCAATATAACTAAATACGTGAAACTGTCAGTGTGTGAAAATACTTATACGGTCTTACCACTTACACGTGCAGTCATCACAGTATTATAGTCAACTTGCTGAACCCTGCGATGCTACCCGCGGTTATCGTCGTACCACGAGTAACACCGCGGGACAAAGTTAGTGTAAAAAAGTAGCCTAAGCTACCTGTCAGTGAAAGTCCCGTCAAAATTCCACCAGCCGTTCCAGAGATTACCCGGAACATACAGACAGACAGACAAAAACAATTTTAACTACATTTTTGGTGTATGTACCGTGTATAAGCGGTATCACAACTAAAATGATGTAATGAGTGTCATACAGGGTGGAAGACGCTGGCTGCTGTAACACAGTTAACAATAGTATAGCAGTCAACGACAACCTCTTATTCCTTATAAAATTATCATTTTTCGGTTGTTTAATTTATATGTCTGTGATTAAGAGACATTGTGAATTTTGAGTATAAATAAATTATTATTATTATATTATTATACATATACATGCATTTAGTAAAAAGCGGTTATTTTAATATCACAAACAGACACTCCAATTTTATTTATTTGTATAGATGTGTCATGCCTATGGGCTCCCACACATAACTGCGATGCGATGCTGCGTGAAGTTCTCGCAGTGCATTCGTGCGAGCACGCAGATATTTGCGATGCATTGCGAATTTGCAATTATACCGTATAACACACATCATGAAAGGAACTCTGTATGGCGAAGCCGCGATCAAATGCTAGTCTCTAATAATTACAAAGAACACGCAACGAAACTTTTTATTCCAATATAACGATATCCGTCTCTTCCAAAGTACCTAAATCAAATGAGAAACCTTGAGTTCTGTTTTTGCGAGCTCATTTATCATATTTAATGAGGGAAAAATGTATTTATCTTCATTATTTACATCCTTGATAAATGTTGTTAATTTAGACGATTATTTCTAATTGATTCCATTAATCGTATTTTGTAAGTCACTCAATAATTACTGAATTAATATTAATAAATTGATTTTAGTCATAATTATTGAGATACTATGTATAGACTATGATGTTGCTTGCGCCTAAATAATTCTTCATACTTTTTTTTTTTAGATTCTGACAGATATTCACCCAAAACATGCATTGATGAATATTGAATAGATTACGTCGCTAACTTTTTCAAGTATTTTAGCAGATTCTTCCGAATATCACAGCCTGTTTCCCAATTATTCCGGGATCCCGGAACAAATTTTACAAGTTATTTCTATCAACTTAACTTAAGTTAAGACAACAAATTTATATAGTGGTAGCAACAGGAAAAAATACAAAAGATATTGTTATTTTAAAGGATGTGCGTCATATAAAAAGCATTCATTTTTCGTAGTCGGATAAGTAAGGAAAGTATGCGCATTATATATACTACTCGTAAATAAGATTTATTTCAGTTTAAAAAAATATCGAATTGAAATAAATGTGGCTATCGTTCCATTGAGCTGTACTAACATTACGAACGAAAAGCGTTTCAAAAAAAATGCCTGCCAAAATGACTCTACTCTGCCTGATGGAAAGCATAAGTAGAATATAAGAGTGGTGGTCACCATACTCATTGCGAATGCAGATAGACCTAATTAAATTGTTCCAAATGTATACATGTACCTAACAGATAAATTATACACATACACAGAACAAACCTCTGTGCTGAAATGTACAAAATAATTTTGAATGCCTTTTTTATTTTAGCGCGTAAATAAAAAATCGCTATACCGTATAAAAATCGTACTTACTCGAATATTATAATACACGACGCACATAAAAAGTTAACACAATAATATAATTTTCGTTGAAACGAACAATAGTAAAGCGCGTTCTTTATGACCGGCTCTGTATGTAATACAAATTATTAGGAAACTTTACGTTATATCAACGTGGAGATTCATATAATAAAGAATATTACCTTATTATGAGATTTTTACCGTCTTTAACAGTGATTGTTATTATACAATATGAATAATTATAATCATCCTTTAATAGTCCCTGTTAGACATACCTCTCGTTAGAAAAGAAACTCGAGAGGTGTCAAGAGACACCCGGATGGAACAAAGTTCACTGTCAGGATTCATAATTTTTATTATGTATTATGTACAAAAAATCGGTATATACTCAACAAAAATAATCGTCGCGACACCACACTGTTCAATGCGAAATAGAAATGAAAATGTCTGGCTTGCTCTCTGTAAGACAGAGAGAGAGAGACAGAGAAACATGCGTTCGCCGCACGGCTTACAATCGCTTACTGTAGCAAAAAGTGACAACTTTTCGTAAGAATTTTTGTCTCGTGACATCTTTTCGTAAGAATTTTTGTCTTGTGACATCTTTTCGTAAGAATTTTCGTGTCATGACAACTTTTCGTAAGAATTTTTGTCTCGTGACATCTTTTCGTAAGAATTTTCGTGTCATGACAACTTTTCGTAAGAATTTTTGTCTCGTGACATCTTTTCGTAAGAATTTTTGTCTTGTGACATCTTTTCGTAAGAATTTTTGTCTTGTGACATCTTTTCGTAAGAATTTTCGTGTCATGACAACTTTTCGTAAGAATTTTTGTCTCGTGACATCTTTTCGTAAGAATTTTCGTGTCATGACAACTTTTCGTAAGAATTTTTGTCTCGTGACATCTTTTCGTAAGAATTTTTGTCTTGTGACATCTTTTCGTAAGAATTTTTGTCTTGTGACATCTTTTCGTAAGAATTTTCGTGTCATGACAACTTTTCGTAAGAATTTGTCTCGTGACATCTTTTCGTAAGAATTTTCGTGTCGTGACAACTTTTCGTAAGATTTTTTTCCGTCTAGCCCTCTTTCACAACGCGCGATAAGGAACTTCGTTCCAAAATTTTGACCTTCTATATCACGCTGGCAAACGGCTTAATACGAGTACAGGGTCTGTGCAAATGTCCTGTGTAATATTCTGTCGATACGATACCCACGGAATTATTTGATACTAATTGTTGCTTATAAACTATATTACTGTGAAGTTTCATACAAATTAGTTTAGTAATTTTTGCGTGAAAGAGTAACAAACATCCATCCATTCATCCATCCATACTTACAAACTTTCGCGTTTATAATATTAGTAGGATATGGTCACACATCTTACACACGGCTGACTGATCCCAAACTAGACTAAGCCTGTACTGTGGTTACTAGACTTTTGATAAATGTACTTATACATTTTCAAATACATATTTATCATAAATAAATACACATAGACACATAACTAAAGATTTGATTCATCACACGAAGATTTGTGCTAGGTGGGAATGGAACGCATGATCTCCGGCTTAGCAGTCAGAATCACTAACTGCTAAATCAACAGGCCCATCAATTGAGTAGCAATTGTGACAGTCTATGTTCTTAATCCGTCATCACACGGATAAAATGTGATTAACCAACCCAAGATACTTCAACTAAGTGACAGACTGTGACCACAGGCTGTGACCGCAATGAGTGCAAAGTGGTCACAACGGTAGTTAATGTTTATATTCATAAATGTATATTCTAGACTCGCGTGCCCTCTGCTTACGGTATTTGATATGTGTCAAATTCATTATTAAATATCACATTACAAAAAAAAAATGAAAAGTGGATTTTTTTTTCAGAAAAAAAAACTACATATTTGCGAGCGTCCAAATTCAGTTGTATTGTTTTTCTTATTTATTTATTACTTCACAACTGACGTTTGGTACCATTAAAATTAATAGTTACATTGAAGTTGGTAAAATTTTTTTAAATATAGTTTTAATATCTATACTCGAATCCACTAATTTCGTACTAAAAATATCTAAAAGAATTATCAAATAAATCAATACGTTCACTAACTACCAAAACTGATGACACTAACAACAAGCCTAATCTAAATCCTCTCAGAAAGGTAACCTTAATGAATATCTGTCAAAAACGTGGTCCTTTACTAACTATTTATATTAAACTATTGTAAAACCGCAAATGTGGTCACGCCAACAATTAAATCCAACCGGCTAAACATCAGTACCGGTTAACGGGTATTGCTCCCCTGACATTTGTGAGGTCACGCAATATCTAAAATTATAGTGGAATATCGTATTATTCAGTTTTTTTTTTCGAATAAAAACGGTTTTTGAATTAATTTATTTAATGGCCCGTGTCTGTGTTAGTTAATATAACTTAATATTAGAGATGCTTTTTGGGATTATTTATTGGTAAGAGGGTCGTAAATCAAGCAAATTGTGTCTTGATTAAAAGCTTTTGCATTTCTACTGAAGCATTCAATTTAAAAGGTTTTTTTTAGTTTGTGCAAAGTTATTGAAAAACGGTGAATACTCATTATTAAATGAGCTATTCCAAGCTTAGAGAGTGGCGGGATTCATGGCCATTTGGACTTTTGGATGAGAGGCTTTGGTCTGAAAACTTAGTGCTGTAGTTTAGCCATGATATTTCAGTTAGTTCCCCTCTGTAATCTACTTAATAATCACTTCTCTTTACAGATGGGCTGTCTACCACTTTTTTTAAAGACAACTCCCGTACCAGAAAAAAATCCTGTGTCACAGGAGACTTTATAAAAATATGTACATATAACGGACACAAAGAACACCCAGACCCAGAACAACAATTTGTGGATCGCACAAAGTGTTGTCCCATGTAGGATTTTAACCCACAATACTTCTTAAAATGGAAAGTGGCATAACGACCACTAGCCTACCATTAGGCCACATCTGCAGTCGAAAGTGCATAATATTGTGAAACTGAGACGGTAAATTATTGTAATAACATCTTAAGTTATAATATTCTGGGGTTTCGAAAGACGGCACCATACAGGTAAACTGATTCAAACGAAACAGACAACTACCGTAAGATGTCGTTAAGTTTTGTGTTGTCTCGCCTCGTATAACTTTGAAAAGAATTAACAGAATCGCCCTTATTGGTTTTGTATTATAGTTTCTATTTTAGTTAAATCCAGCAGAGCGTTTTATGTATAACTAGCTGACCCACGCAACCTCGTTTGCGTAAAGATATTTTTCAAATCGGACCAGTAATTCCTGAGATTAGCGCGTTCAAACAAATAAACTCTTCAGCTTTATATATTAATATAGATTAGTATAGAAGTATAGACTTAAATACATTTTCAGTGTGTCACATATGTAGAGGTATTGACAGGTCGGATGGCGCAGTAGTTTAAGCGGTTACCTCGACGCTTCCTACTACGTTGAAGTATTGCATGTGGTTTCGATCTCCACATAGGACACACACATGACACTTTGTGTGATCCACAAATTGTTGTTCTGAGTATGGTTATCTTTGTGTCCATTTTATTTAGGTATTTAAATTCCCCTGTGATACAGGAATAAGTCCTAATGCGAAAGGTGAATAAAAAATAATGTATAAACTTATGAAACAGACGGGCAAAGTAAAACTTTTTCATATTTATGACTATAAGAAAAACCACACAAGGACAAATGAACTAAATGTAATGAACTTTAAAACTTTCGCGTTCCATGATATATTAACAATTATTTTTACAGGAATTAACGCAATCAAAAGGTATTACATACCACTGATTTCGACCAGGTTGCACTGGCCGTGGTCACAAGCTGACTGACCTCTTGTTCTGAGTCAGCCTGTGACCACGGCCAGTGCAACCTAGTCGAAACGTCAGACAAGTCAGAGGTATGTAATACCTTTTAATAATTGATCGCGTTCATTCCCGTAAAAATAATTGTTAATATAAATGTGATGAAATTGCAATTACACTCGACGCTCTGTTTGTGGCTCTGTGTATGTCGTCGGTAATCATTAGCCGATAGGGATTAATCAAGGATCCTTACCCGCTTATTTCTCTCTTGAGGGAGCTGCTGATAATCTACTTTGTAGAATTTAATTAAAATATATGAAATAACGTATTTCATTTTATATTTGGCTTAGACTAAATTATTTACTCCACTGTTTAGCGATAGAATGAATAGAATACTTTAAGTACTTATAATTCTAAGAAATAAAGACCTCTTATGTTACAAAAACGTAGCCGTTTAAACTATTTCAGGCGGATGAAGTCGCGAGGCAAATTTAATGTTAGACAAATGCCATACATTGTACCAGTTTAAAATTTTGCAAATTGACTTCAAAGCGCTTGCTCATATCCGCGGTAGTTAAAATTTTATAAGTTGGTTTAGCTCCAAAGAATAAGTAATTTTATGAAACTCTTGACCTAATTCTAGACTCAAGATTTACTTCAGGTAAGAGCATTGCTCAAAGGTTAACGTTACAGAGGGGAATCTTTATATGAACATTAAATTATAATAGTCTGTTTTTGAGTCCATCTTGACCTAGGTTTTAATATGATATTGCTAATTCTGCTGTTCGTACACTTTCTTTAATAAATTGATAACCACTAAAATTAACATTAGTTAATACTAGTTACTGTTATGTTATATTGTGTAAAAAGATTAGTTACTAAATGTCTAAAACTCGATATGTTGCACTCAAAATAGTGGTTATCTAAATACATACATACTTAAATATTGAAAATGTTTTACTAAAATGAAAGAATTGAAGATTATTTTTGAGAAATTTTCAGTATCGTTTTTCTTAAATATCTAGAAATCATAAATAATTAATTTGTTTGTTTAATGAAATTAAAGTTAGTGGAAGGAAAAATAAAACTAGATTACTTTGAATTTTTGAAAGAATAGGAAAAATTGATATTTAAGGGGAAATAGGGACTTCAAAGGTAGCAATGCACTTATCACTCTTGAATTGTAGGTAGGTTTCCTTTTTAAGGAATAGAGGGCAAACGAGCAGACGTATCGCCTGATGGTAAGCAATTACCGCTGCCCATGGACACACTCGCTACCCCAGAGGCGTCATAAGTCGGTTACCGGCCTTTGGAGGATGGGGAAAGAAATGGGGGACGGGTTGGGGTATGAGCCTCTGGTATCCTCACTCACTCAATGTGAAACACAGCGCTAGTGCTTGTTTCACATCAGGTTTCTGTCAGGCCGTGGTATCACTCCGATTGATTGGCCCATTCATGCCGAAGCGTGGCTCTCTCACGACAGGTGGTGGTAGTTTACACGGTAACTTTTCTTTTCTATTGGGGGATTCGTCTTATTTTTAAAACCCTTACTCCACCATACGTTATCCCTATTATCTTGTTATTTTCAGACTTTACTAAGCCAAGATTATTCAGCTGCTAGTATACCTGAAACCTACCACAAAAACAGTAACAAAAGTATCCAATTCTACTTCTAATACTTAAGTTACATAGTTTTTAACAAACATAATGGTGGATGAAAAAACACAAAACAAACGTTCAACAAGTGTACAGTACACAGGTTATGTCTGAATAAAATATATACGGTTGAATTGAGAAACCTCCTCCTTTTTTTGAAGTCGGTTAAAAAAGACAATGGAAAAAAAGTAGTTCCAAAACAAAAGCCTAAAAACATAAAACAAAGTAGAAACTACAACAGCTGGTATCGTACTACATGTGTACAAAATCTATACTCTTTGCTCAACGCTCGTATATACAAAATAATTTCCAACTTTCGGCATATCCATGTAAATTTCTCAGTTTTCCTACTGGGAAACTTGACGCTGACATCTAGATTTGTATATTCATAAAGCATGAAACCCACGTCATAAGCCAGTGTTGTGTACAGTGGCCTTTCATTTGTTTTATAATAAGATTGGCTTCTCCGAAAGCACTAATCTAGTTTGAGAACAAACGAAAGCTCACTTTAGTTGTTATTCGGTTTGATTTCCGTCTGGGGAGTGCTAGAAATGTTGGAAGTAAAATTAAATCAAACTTTTGTATTGCCTTGTTTTGTTTTGAGCCCAAATGTTATGATTGGAAAAGACACTAATATTATTAAAGATATATTTTAATCAAGCGACATCAATGGCGAGTATATAGCTTTTATCGTAATCGTATCAAGAACCCTTGACAGTTCACTACTGGACATTTTGCATAACTACGGCGAAGCAAAACCATGTTAAAGGGTAATAGTTTGGGCAGTCTGTGTATGTTCCACAGTAGGGCCTGAATTTTGAACCGATTTTAATAAATGAGGTGTCAATACATTTGTAATAACAATTTTCACGTAGTCCGGTTACGGTTTTTTTGATTACAAAATATCTTTTACATTTCAATTAAAATCATTTGTCCGTATTTTTTGCACTTCTTCATCCGCAAAAAGAATTTAATAAAATACATTACATTCTCGAAAAATGCCGGCTTATTGTGTCACCTTTAACTACTAAATTGACGATATTGTTTTTGAATATTTACAAATGTGTCCAATTCTTCTGTTCCAAATCTGCTATGAATGGGATATAAATCGCTCATGATTAATTACTGGTATGTTTTAAACCGAAGCTATTTATAAAGCCCTTCAACTTTCAAACCCCTAAACGCCTGTTACGATCATAACATCTATTTAATATGACAACTTAGTTAATGTATCCCATAAAAGTTTTATTTTAAAAAGGCTATTAACCTTTGAAACATACTATTAAGAACAGAGTAAGTAAAAGAGCTTCGAAAATACAAATTAAAGAATACTTTATTAAATGGGAAGGAAAATTCTTCGTGTGAATTTGTTCTTTTGAACGAATGAGTCTGATTTCGTTTGAAATCTGTTTGCAATTGCTTCAACCTCTTTCATACTTTTTCGTAGTTCGTTAAATCAGCATATAATATAAGAAGATAAAGTGAAACTTTAGATAATATGTATAATCTATACTATACATATAATAAAATTTTAAGAAGTTCATGTCTGTGCATTGAATAAAAAGTAACAAAGGTGGTCTTGGAACTCAAAACAACAGTTTTCATAATTTTTGTCTGTTTGTCTATTTAATTGTGCGTGGTAATCTAGGAAGTGGCTTTACAGGTTTGGATGCAGTTTTCTCTATATGTTGTGGTCAGCTTCACTTAAAATTTCAGTATAAAGAACTACCATGATAACCGACATAAATATACGCGGGCGGAGCCACAGGCAATAGCTATTTTTATAAATGTATTTCCACAATGAATCCTTTTTCTGGTGGTGAAGTGGTTAGCAGAACTGTATTAATACCAGGTATTGTAACTGTAATTGTAAAACATGTAATGGTTTAGGGAGTGTGAGCAATACCTCGAAAAGGTTAGGATCTCTTTCATTATCCATAACCCTTCCTTCTCTAATAGTCCACTGCTGTACATAGGCTTTGGCCTACCATATTACCTTTTGATTGTTTCTAGTTATTCTTCTTTCGCAGTCCTGTCTATCCTATCTATCTGTGTCTGTCTACTGCTTAGTTTACTAGCTCAGTCTGCTTTTACGACACCCACAAGATAAATAGAGATGGTGATACTTCGCTCTCTGTGCATTGCATACTTACTTGTTTTGCATAATTAAATTTATATTCTTTTATGTGTGACCTGCCAAAATGACTACTCTGCCTGATGGAAAGCTAAGCAGAATCCAAGAGTCGTGGCCACCATATTCATAGCGAATGCAGACAATGCAACAATGAAGCATAGCGACCTACACCACGGCCGCCTAGTGATACCAAAGTAGTTTAAAATCAATAGTATTAAACTTTCGAGTAGTGTGATTGTTTACACGTTCGTGGCTAAACGATGAAATACTGACTGTATTTCTAATATTCCTTTTGAACGCACAATTTTAATATATGGTAACAACTTTCTTTAACACAAAACAAAAAGGCTCAAAGATAATAGACTTACCTACGTCGAAGACGATAAACGGCTCTGTCATTTTTAAGACATATTATTACAACGCGTGAACAAGATAGGTGGCAGGAAATTGATATTGTGATGGGTTGTATTATTGAGGAAATTAAAAAGAAAACGAGATAAGTTTTTGTATTATATCGAGAAAATTATACTTAAAAAAAGAACATTTAGATTGTCGGGCGACTTCGACTCCGCCCAGCATATGCTGGGACACTGCCCCGCGTGGGCGTCTGAAAGCGAAGTCTTGCCATGCTGGCGGGTGAGGAGAACTGGCTGGAGAAGGCTGCAACGTATAACAGTTGGACCGACAGGCAGGAGGAAGCCCAGGCTTCCCCCGAGATATCCTATAGACACGGCGCCGTACCTGGGGGGGATCTGAAATAACGCGGTCCGGGTCCTCCTACGAGCAGGGCGACTGAGATGGGCCGCCAGGGTTCGAGCCAAAGATCGGAAGGGACTTTCCACCTAGTCAACAAAAAAAAGGTTACTTATTGCTTCAAGCTTGTGGACATTTATTTTTGTGTTTATAAACACCGCTTTAATTAACTAGCTGCGTCCCGCATGTTACCACTACAACGTTTGTGTTTGCTGAATCAGTCGTATTAAGGACAAAAAAAATTGTTGCTGTGTACTGCTACAAATTACTCTAATTTCTAACTTTTTCTAACTGTTGTATCGAAATAAAGCTTTGTAGGTTTAAGTTTATATAGTTTAGATGACAATTATGTAATTTGATACCATAATATAGTCTGACGCCGACGAATATAGTCTAATCTTAGATGTTAAATGATAGTAGAATTTATTTTTGTAAATAAATCTTTACTCTCTGTTAAGATTTACTTACATTAACATTAACAGATATGTTTACAAGTCGCATTTTACAGCTAGAAGATATTTTCTAACACTTACCCTGAGACGAAAATGAAGATGACTACTAGGAAACCTGTTGTGTTTAGGTTGATGTGTTAAATTTTACATGCACTAAGATATTGATGGCAGGGATTGAATAAGGAAGCAAATACTATTTGTATCTTTATAAATATCAAAAACACACAGATACAATCAGAATGTGAGTAGAATGTGTCTGCTTACATTCTGACTGCCTCGGGGGCGCAATGGTAGCGTCTTCAACTGCTGTGCTTGAGGCCTCGGATTCGATTTCCAGGTCGCACTAAATGTTTGTATGATCTGCAAATATTTGTTTAAGAGTTTAGGTATTTATTATGTATCTATTTCCAAAAAAAAAGTATGTAAGTATTCTATCAGTCAATCTAACTGTCACAGTACAGGTTCTGCTTAATTTGAAGTTAGATGGCGTTGTGTATTAGATGTCTGAAATACTTATTTAGTTATTCTGTACTATATGTTTTTATTCGTTGTACAAAAATAAATCATAGTAGTAAATAGCGCAACTATGCATATCATCATTTTTATCAGTCTTTGTAGACCAGTACTTGACATAAGCCTCTCTAATGGCACGCCAATTGATTTGATCCTCGGCTTCTCCCGTGGACGTCCTACACTACGTTTTGTTTCTAACTAATATGTATAGGCCTACGAAGGTGACTTTACTCCTCATTACGAATACTGAGCATGCAACAATGCAGCACGGTTCTCACCAAGGAAACACAACAGCACGAATACTGTCAATTTTCGTTTCAACGTTATCAGTGGTAAACAATATTCAAATTATTAAATATCAAACGCAGTTTCATTACATATACAATGTAGATACATAATATCCTCATTAAAACTTTGAACTTCATCAAAGTTATACGAGAAGATAAAGTCATAAGCCCTTTACTTCAAAATCAATGACAAAAGTCACATATTCCTTTAATACCCAACTTTGGTTAATGTTATATGATATCCAGTGCCTTTGATGTGTCACATGACGACGAGAATAATATAGATACAATTTCTGTAAATGTATTGTAGATACTCGATTTCCAAAAAAAAAAACATCTTTAAATGTTTCGGTTTGAGTGCATGAAATAGATACTTTTTTAATTATGGCGGCCATAGTGTGGGTTACTATGTTGCAATGTTTTTTCGCAATGAGGATGGGGACCACTACTCTTGGAATCTGCTCATGCTGTCCATCAGGCAGAGCAGAGTCATTTTGGCACAGATAAAATAAAAAAAAAAAAACAAAAAAAATGTCTGCGTTCGCAATTAGTATGGTGACCACCACTCATCGATTCTACTTATGCTTTCCATTAGGCAGAATAGAGTAATTTTGGCAGGCCATACACAAAAATAATAATATTGATTAGCCACTGCGACTGCGCATGTGACCTAGTGGTTTAAACGGCCGCCACACTGCTTCCTACTTCGCCAGGTATTGTGGGTTCATATCTTACATGGAACACCACTTTGTGTGATCCACAAATTGTTGTTCTGAGTCTGGGTATTCTTTGTGTCCATTTCACGAAGGCTTGTAAAGACCTCCGCGACACAGGATGTATTCCGAGAGCGGGAGTTGTCTTTAGAAGAAAAACAAACTCCTTGGAAGAAAAGGTCCTATATTTAGCAGCAGGCTATCTAAGGCTCTAAATGAGTAATAAATGATAAATAGAAAAATCTAAGTCTCTATATTATTCAAAGATAATTGCAAAATATTTTTTTTCTATACCTAAGATATTGGTAGAAGATATTTGCCATGCGACATGAAAATTTTATTATTGAAAATCGACAACATCTGCCTTCTGATTCTAACGCAAATAAAATTGGATGATTAAATATTAACAAATTCAATTATGAGACTGAAATAAGATTATTTTTAAAACTTCGTCTAACTTTTTATTGTAGTGTCAATACCAAAACAGACACAAGTCCCTTTCGAGTAATTTTAGTCCTAGCCCGATTTTCCTTTTGAGACTTTTACATGTGTCAGCTAGCCAAAGTTTACTGACTGCACGTATGGCCTAGTGGTTTAAGCGATCGCTATGCCGCTTTCTACTGCGTCAAGTGTTGTGGCTTCAAATCCCACACGAAACAACACTTTGTGTGATCCACAAATTGTTGTCCTGAGTCTGGGTGTTCTCTGTGTCGGTTTCATGTATGTTTGTAAAGTTGCCAGCGACACAGGATGTATATTCCTAATGCAGTAGTTGTCTTTTATGAATGAAAAAAAATGCATTGATAATAATTACTAATGCCTAAATGTTTATCTCGAGAGATATTATCCGTCAAATATTATTGAGATTATGAAATTGTATAAAATAAACTTAAATACCTCACTCGCGTCCATCAGGTAAGATAACCCATAAGATAAACCACTTGATGAACAGACCAGTAGAAATTCTCTTAAATAAGCTCAAATTGGTATTTAATTTTAATACGTATGTGCTTTAGTTGTAGTGCTAATCCCAAAACGGATTCAAAACAAGCCTCTTTCGAGTAACTCTAGTCCCAATCCGATTTTCCTTTCTAAGAGTTACAATTTTTCTAATTGGTGCCCTCTTAACTTATGTATTTCTTTCTTTCTTTCCTTTCCAAAAAAAGTATAGCATCAGACGGTTGACCTCGAAAGTAACTGACTAAATCTAAAATTCGGAAAAGGAAATAAAATGAAGCATCATCATCATCCACAACCTTTACCTTTTCACTGTTGGACATAGATCTCTCCTTAGAATTCGGTCTATCTGTCTGTCTATTACGCTTTCACGACTAATCCGATTTGAATAAAATTTACACTGGAGATTCTTTTGAGGTAGGAAATAGGCTATTATTAACGCCACTTGCCAACATATACTCAGGCGGAGCCGCGGGCAAAAGATATTGTAGGATAAAAAGAAAAAAGAACTGTATAAAGTTATCACAGTTTGCACAAGCAATCTTACTTAATATTAACTTAAGTAATCATATTTGCTCAGTTAAAGGCGTTAAAGCAATATGCTTAAACGAAACATGAAAACAAAATGTTATTACGAAACTTTAATTAGAATTACACGTATAAAGGTTGGTTGTAATTGATGTTTAGGTTAAGGTTAACGTAAACAAGAAGAAGATTCTTTGTCCGTTTGTTTATGTTTTATCTTTTTTTTGTTCACTTAGTACTGGCAACTCCAGATAAGGTACAATGGATTAAAATTACCAGATATTTTTTCATTGTAACGAGTCAATTCGTCATTTGGTGCAATACGGTTGCTGCCGTCCATGAATTCATGCAACTGAGAAGTTACTAACTAGTTAGCATTATATATTTGAGTAGACAAATATGATGAGATTTCAGTGTCTGTTTTATTCTTTTCTTCTTCAACCCATTGCCGTCCACTACTGAAAAATTGACTGCAAGGTTGGCTTAGTGATTTCAGGAGTCAGACGGTGCCCGCTTCAGTGCGGGCAGGCGCTGGGAGGGGTCCGGATGTGTTAATAACAGCAGTTCCCGGATCCCTCCCGTCTCAGGCGCAGAGTGGCACACCGTGTGGTTTTAGTCGGTTCGATTCCGACACACCGCCCCGCCGCAAACCCCGGTGGGGTGACGGCCCGAGGGGGTTTCCACACGTTAAAAAAAAAAAAAAAAAAAAAGTGATTTCAGGAGTCGCCACGCTTCTTGCTACTGCACCAAGTGTCGTGATTTCAAATCCCACGGTACAAAACTTTGTATGATCCACAATCTGGGTGTCTGGGTGGAATCTGGGTGTTCGTTGTGTCCGTTTCTTGTATGTTTGTAAAATGTCCCGCGACGTAGGATATTTATTCCTTATGCTGGAGTTATTTTTTATAAAAATAAAACAAAGAACTTTCTTTTTTACCAATATTTAGTACACATTTGGTAAATGATATATGATGATATATAATAGGACAACAAAACAATCTCAGTTATGCAAACTAATATTAAAAGAGTAAATATGATAACTAATATATATTTTGTTTATTATGTTTTCACGACTTAACCAGTCAAAGTACAACAGGAATTTCGGCGTCCATATTATGGAGAATTTGCATAGTTATTTATTCTGTCCAATAAAAAAGCCAAGGGTAGATTCTGGTTTGTTTATTATGATGGTTGATGGTGAAGAAGTTTTACGAGATTTACAAGGTTTAACGATAGGATTTCTAATTACATAAAATATTGTATCTAGCATTTTTTTTTTTTAAATAAGTTATTCCAATACCTATTAGACAATTTGTATTATTTTGTTAATGCATTTTTATCGACTACAATTTTTATGTTACAATATTTACTGTACAACATTTGCCGTACAATTTTAATCTTCTTTATGATATTTTCTTTGACACTTTTTATTATTTTGTGTTTGTACTATATGAAACCTTTCGTTTCTTAAATTTCATGTAAATATTGCTTTGTATTGTATTAATTGACATATTCTGATAATTTTAAGAGTTTGAATAATTTGCGGCGCCATCTTATGTCTTATGGTGACGTCACAAACTGACGTGAGTTTAACACATATGACCCATCCCAAAGTAATTTTGCTAAAGTGCAAAATGCCACTAAAGAAGTTTTCACTTTAAAAAGTTTTGCAAATTCCACCTCAAGGGAGGTAAAATAAGAGATGAACGATTTTAAAATTTTAAATATATCCGACATCTAACACACAACGCCATCTAGTCTCAAACTAAGTAGAGCTTGTACTATGGGTACTAGACAACTGATATAAATACTTATGTAACATTTTTTTGTAAATACTGGCATATTATGCATAGAAAACACCCAAACTCCGAATCAAATATTTGTAGGTCATACAAACATTTGGTCCGACCCGGGAATCGAACCCGAGACCTTATGAACAGCAGTTGCGTGCGCTACCACTGCGCCACCGAGGCAGTCATTCAGGCAGTCAGATTGAATTCATTCATTACTTCTAATGATGAAATGTATTCATTTAAATTTATAGTTGTAGTAGTTGTCTCTAGTGTAATTTAGAACTTACGAGGCATATTTAAGGTGTAATCTATATATATAAAATGAATCTCTAAAATGTATGTACGCGCATTACTTCCGATCGGCTGCATTAAATAAAATCATTATTTTTTTATGTGTTCGTTATTGTTAGGACAAGATTTGTGTACAAAAAAAGTTAAAAGATAACGCGAAATATCTTTTTTTTTGTTCGCGCCCTTACACTGTCTGTGACAAGCTGAGATAGATAAGTAAATATGGCGGTACGAAGTTCGACGGGTCAGATAGTTACTTATATTTATAATTTATTGCACTTCATTTATAATAAAATTGGCACGTCAGTGGCAAATCCCATGTTCAATGTTACTTTGTAGGTTTCGTAGTCATCTGTCCCATATATCAAACCATAATCTAACGACTGTAAATCATAGAGTAATTACGTTACGTAGAGTTAAAAACGGTTTTTAACCTCCGACGCAAAAAGAGGGGTGTTATAAGTTTGACATCGATGTCTGCCTGTATATGTTTGCGTCTGTCTGTGGTGGATTTCGATGTAGTTTTTTTTCATTAAATATCTATGTTTGGTCAATATCGGCTCGACTCGACCAAGCTCTTTTTCAAAATGATGTAAGGCATTTTTGGCGTATTATTATTCGATTAAGTGCTTGGTTTATTTTGATTTTTTTTTAATTTTAGCTTGTAGAGATTAAATATTCTTTGCAATTTTAAGAGCGATTGTGAGTTCGTTCATTCTTCATTCATTGCATAAATATTGAATTGTATTGTATAAATTACTTTTTAAAGGTTAGTGGTAGTCCATTAAACTCCAATCAAAAATTACAGAAATGGCGGTAAAATATAACGAACAATTATAAACTTTTTGAAGGGCGTAAAAGATAAACTTTTTGTACTCCACTCGAAAGGATTAAAATGTATGTAAATGATTCTATTTTTGTTTCAATAATTAATAGCTTTATCACCATAAAATATTATAATTATGTATACGCGTAAATGTATGTATACAAATTTATTTACAGACGTACAATACATTTAAATGACATGTAGTAATTATAGATTTAATAGATTACAATAACGACATACTAAACAATAGTAGTTATATAAATATATTTATGTACATATGGTAATTTACTAAAGTTATCATCACACTATATCATTTAAAAAGTGCATGACGTTCAAAATACTGAGAAAATTTTGACGAACCTTCATAAAAGTAGATTATGAAAATACTTTATCAATAATTTATAATGCTACTTTCTAAAACGTTATGGTTAAACTGTGTGCAACCATTACCAATACAGAAAATATACACATCAATATGTGTATCACCTGAAAAGTAGACGAGCAAAATATTTCTTCGCACAATAAATAAGATAGAAAACTTATTAAAACTGTATGGTAGCTGTATTACTTAAATATTAAAAGTGCAGAAGTATAAATTAATAAAATGAATTAAGAAGTTAAAATTAAAAAAATATGTAAAGAAAGTTTGCGGAAAACAATGCACTTCATACCATCGTCCGATCCGTACAAGCCGCTACCATTCCCTTTCACAATTATATTGTACGTTGAACTATCAGACAAAAACTTATCCACTTTTACATAAAAATATTACACACAAGGAAACGCTGTACTCTTGCTACGCACACAAACATAATTCCTTTTCAAAAGTCCAAATTACGAAAGTTGCTCTACCGCGTAGGCGTGCTACGACAGGAGTCTACGAGCCGACTGCCGTAGCTTTCTATCCGTAGCTACCAAGCTATAACATCTTAAATCTATTTTCTCTTTCACACTATTTGTCCGATATATTTTTGTTTCATTCGTGGTACGGTATCTCAAATAAGAGTAGATTGTTTGGTGAAAGCTTGAACTAAAATCATTGTTGTCATTTTAACGGTAAGAATTTATCTTTTTATATTTTTATATGTATGTGTGTACATGTGTGTGTGCGTAGGGTTCCTGTTGCGTTCTCGCGAGGTGTGAAAAGGGTTTATGTAAATTGACAATGTAAAAGGGTTCGAGACTATTTTTATTTTAATACAGGGGTTTAGAATTCGACGATCCCGGTTTGAACCTGGGTGGGATTAGGTTTGAATGTAAATGGTAGATAAGTATTGGAATAAAACAAATACGTTGTTCGGTTGTAAATGTAGAATTTGAAATAACATATTAAAATAAATAAATTACTTTACTTTATTATCATTTTTGTCATACTACACCTATTTTTTTTAATGTCAAAACCGTTTTAATTTTTGCTTTTATGAACACAAATTATGGACACAGTTATTTTGGCAATACCATAAACTTGTAATTATGTTTCTGTGTAATATTTGAAATCATCTTTTTTCTTCCAAGCCTTTATTATTCCCAAGATTTGGGGTCGGCTACTAGTTCAACCGTTTTTACCTGAATATCAGTTTTTACATAGAGCGACTGGCATCAGACCTTCGCAACCCTGAGGGTGAACTGAATTCGAAAGTTGAACTCGTTGTCAGTATATTTGAGCACACTTACTTCCCAATAACGATTGCTATAAATGCTCATGACAACCGGGACCGACGGGTTAACGTGCTCTCCGAGGCACGGGCGGGAAACACCGCCATCTTCAATCCTGCGGGCTGCTATTACGAATTTAAAAAAAAAAAACCCAACAGCAGTCTTACCCGGGAATCAAACCCGAGACCTCTGATTAGCAGTCACTTACGCTAACCACTAAACCAACGAGGTAGTAATATTTGAAATAAACTGTTAAATAATCTGCCTCAGTGGTGCAGTAATAGTGTATGCAGCTGCTGTACTTGAGGTCTCGTACGATTCCCGTGTCGAACCAAATATTTGTATGATCTACAAATATTTATTTCAGAATTTAAATATTTTCGAGGTACCTTAAAGTAGACGTAGGTATTAGTATTAGTAGATACCTATGCCTTTTTACAAACTTTTATTTAACTTGCAATGTATGTATGTAACTATGTTTGTTTTTGTGAAATTTTGTAACTCAATTTTCAAGCAGATATCTTCAACTGATTGAACTATATTTTTTAATGTGTCCAAGGAATTTGAAACGGGTAAGTTCTAACAAACAGAGGAAACTGAAATTAACTTGAAAACATACCTTTTTTTCATCAAAATATTAATAAAAGGAATTCTAATAAATTACTGAAGCCAAACCACACACTTGGCGGTTTCATCATTCGAATTGAAAATTACCTTCCTCACAGAGGCAGTTATGGCACTTTATTCTGGATTGCTGTAATTTAACACATTCGCTCACATGTCTCACAAATGGTCTGTAATGAAATTAATTAAGGCAAAGTTACTCGCGAAGGTGAACATCCTACAAAATTGACAGTTACCCTGTTAGCGTATACCTAGAAGGTTAAATGATAAATGTTATTTATCTGTTCTACCGATTGAAAACGGGTGTCACTAAGTGGTAATTTGAGTTTAGTAAATATAAAATAGTCGGATGCACCTATATCTGGTGATTATGGTGGTTGCTCGATGGTATTTGTTCAGTGTTTGATCAAAATTTCGTTCACAACGGCTTTGTGCGAAGGCGCATTATCGTGGTAAAATCCAAGAAAAGAATTTTGTTTTCACAAATCTTTTTTGTCGAATTTGCTCTCATAAACGCCATATAACGCTCAAATATTCTTCATTTACCGTTTGATCTTCCGGTTAAAATTCCGAGTGCACTACAACGCGAGAGTCGACATAACTTAGATTTTGATCGATTTCGGCGTGGTTTTCTCGGTTTCGGTTCAGTTGGAAGGTGCCACTTCGAAGCTTGTTAACTAGTTTGCATGCCAAACTCATAAACTCACGTCTCGTCACCAGTAACAATGCGTTTCGTGAATGTTGGATCGGAATTGACTCGTTCTAACATGCGTTCTAACATGGACACTCATGCGATTGAGATTTTGGAGATGGATTGGACCGAATGTGGCATGTTACCATGAGCGTCTACGTGATTCGGTGGTCACGTTAAGCGATCGGTTCCGGTTGTTATCATAGGTTAACAGTCGTGAAGCTTAGTTGGAGGCCTTAGGGTGGCTTAGAAACATCTAACAGAAAGATTACGTAGCCAAAACGTTTTCTTGCCAGTCCCAAACCCACACTTGGGCAGCGTGGGAAACTATGGCCTTAATCCTCTCCTGAGAGGAGACCCGAGCCCAGTAGTGAAATGCTATGGGTTGTTGATTGATTGATTTATGTACCTTATGAGATTCTTACACCACCTGAAGGTTCACTAGAAGATAATGTCAGGCATAGTTTATTAATTAATAATACACCTATATTATAAGTATTTAAGAAACATTTATTTTCATACAAGATACACACATTACTTTCTTACAGTATTGATATAAATACAAAGGCCACGCTTCCAAAGTCGTATAGCTTGCCCTTGACTACAACTCGCATGCACTATAAAATTCATTGCAGGTTTCAATACAAAGTTCATCAAGTGTGACCGTGACATGGATATCGCGAGCTAAGTTTACTGACCAGTTTTCTACAGAACCTTTGTGTTGTTCCACAAAACGCTGTCTTGTTATATTTATGTGAAAAGTTCTTTACTGAGAATATTTTACTTTAAAGCAATGAACGGGTAAGTTATGAGAGAACTTTTTAAGACTTTGAACTTTAAATAATTTAAAGTTAAATGGACTTTAAAAAGCACTTTAATTAATTTATTTTCAATATTTTTAGATGAATCCTTTAAGATATAATAAAAATTAAACAGTAAATAAAATAAATAAATAAGTAACAAGTAACCAAAAAACTATTTTATAACAAGAATTTCAATGAAATTTAAGATTTAAATAGACTTCTAAATTTAAATGGAATTTAGTACGATCCTCGGCAGCTCGCATCGACCTTCAACGTAGATCGTATCTCCACCTGGCTTGTGGGTGTAAACGTTTGCTAACACTCGATATCACTTAAAAATACGTTTACACCAAAGATCATTGGTTATGCAACTAATAAAGTAGTTGAGAAAGCCTACGTTTTAACAATGGATTGCGAAAGGCTGATGATGAAATATATAAATATATATACATATTTGAAAGACAACTTCTGTATACTGTACTGTGAAATGTATACTGTATTGTAAGGGAGTTTATAACCATACATGAAACGGACATAAAGATCACATAGACTCAGGAAAACAATACGCAGTTCCCACAAAATTTATTCCCATGTGGGATTTGAACCACTGTAAGTCACTAGGCCAACCGTGCAGTCAAATGTAATAAAAAACAGATAAAGGCTCTACTGAAATCTGCTACATCATATTGCCTGAAATGATGTAATTCTGTTGGTTTTGGCATCTTACACTTTTACAGTTTCAATGTCATAGAATATTAATTTCAATATCACAAAGATCACTGCCAAAGTGTTAGTCATATTTCGGTTTCAGTACAACTTCAAAAAGGTCAGGTTAAGGACGTTGGCAATAAAAAAATTGGAAGAAGTCCAATTATATCGACCGATGGCTTTTTCGTGGGTAGGTGTCAAAAAGTGTATACGAACTTTAAAAGCTCCTAATAAAGTTTATGTGTTTTTAATAATTAAACTCAAATATAAAGTGAATCATAGTTTATTTAATTAGTACTTACGATTACTAAATGGTACAAAGGTTTTAAACTAAGTTTTCAAGCCACCTGCCAGCATACTTTCACGGATTCACAAAAAGTCCAATAATCTTTGTCACATACTACCGTTCCTGCCAATTACACAGAATGTCACAACTTGCTGATGTCCAGTTGGCTCAGAGCAGTCTCGAGCAGAGTTTCTCGAAAAGGATGGCCCAGTTGGAGGCACAGCTGAATTCCGGTGGGAACTCCAAGGAAACTGTTGCACGGGTTTCTGAAGAGTTTCGAGCATTCCGGGAGCTTATGTTTTCCATGCTGGGACTGCTTAGGAAGCAAATCGGCGAGTGTGCCAAGATGGTTGATGTCATCGAGACCCGTCATCGACAAAAAGCTCTCATCTTCCTAGGAGTGCCTGAAGCCGTCAAAGAAGACTGCAATAAAACCTTGTTAAGTATTCTCCATGAACAGATGGGTTTAAATGATGTCAGAGCACCTAACATCAAGATTTGTCACCGGTTGGGCACACCATCCAAGGAGCATCGTCGCCCAGTGTTGGTTAAATTCTCTTCAGCGGAAGTTCGAGCGACTGTCTGGAGAACGAAGACCAAGTTGAAAGGGACTGGCTTCTCAGTTAGGGAGTTCCTTACTAGAACTCGGCAGACGACGTTCGGCTTGGCTCGGCAGCACTTCGGCATGGCGGGCTGTTGGACTCAGGATGGCACTATATTCGTCAAGGCCCCCGACAATAGCCGTCATAAAGTAACCACACTGGACGAACTACAACCTCTTCTTGTTAAATACCCCAAGGCAACAACACCGCCTAAGGCGAGTTCAAGCATAGCCGCGAAGGGTTCACGAAGATAGTGCCTGTTTTGCTGTATTGCAGTGTTGCACAGAAGCCCGAAATTACACAATTTGGTACAGGTTAAGCTTTCTTTGTTTCACTCACTTATTATACATAGGACTTCTGTATTGTTTACATTGCATGTACCTACAAATGTTTGATTTCCAAAGCAACACAAATCTTCAAAAATTCTGTGTCAACATAAGTGTCATCTGTCATCTGTCAATAACTTACAACGTTCCGTTCGTTCGTTAGTCCGGTTGCGTTCGGAAACCTTCTAATCGACAGAATTTTATATTTTTTTTACTTGTTCGTTTTTTTGTTTCGTAATTTTGTAATACCATTTTCTTTTAATGTTTTTTTTTCTTTAAGTGGTCTCTGGTAATATGTCTAAGGATTACTTTCACTGTATTTTGATGTTACCATTTCCTACCTGTAGTGTATCTTTAGGCAATGCTGTTAATTTAATTTTCATTGTGTGCCTGCTGGCGGGTGGTGTAGAAACATAATCTACATACTAGGGCTCATTTATCTTAGCCCAACTAAATATTTTGCATTTTTTTTAATTTTTAAAATTTTTTTAGTTGTTTTTATTAGTGATATATATATATATATATATTTACATTGTGTACACTAATGAGCGACGATGAGGTCGATGTATATTTTTCTGCTGATGACATGTCAGTAGATGATAGTTTTGACTCTTTGACAGAGACTCTGGGCGACCGATTAAGGCTAATATTTCCATTTGTATCTCGTTCCCTTCTAAATGTTTGCCACATCAATGCGCAGAGTATTCCCAGCCATTACAGCGATTTAATAGAGACTTTCTCAAACAACGACGTTCATGCCATCCTGGTTTCGGAGACTTGGCTCAAGCCTTGCCTACCCTCCACCTCATATCCTCTCACAGGTTTTGTCCTCATCCGCAACGACCGCTTAGATAAAAGAGGTGGTGGTGTCGCTATATACCTTCGTAGTTTCCTCCCATACAAAATTCTCGCCTCTTCCACTCCCAACCCTTCTACAAGTGCGGAATATCTTTTCCTCGAGGTTTGTGTCAAGGGAGTTAGCGTTATTCTAGGTGTAGTCTACTGCCCTCCTGCTATTAACTACTTCTCCAGTCTGGAAACAGTTCTGGAATCCTTAGGGTCGGAACACTTACATCACATCATCATGGGAGATTTCAACACGGATCTTCTAGCCCTAAACTCCTCCCGAACACGTAACCTGCTCCAAATCACCCAAGCAACTAATCTCCACCTCCTGTCCCTTCAAGCCACTCACCATAATATTGAACACCACGACACCTGGCTTAATCTCATGCTTGTATCAGCCCCTAGCCTTGTATCCTTCCATGGTCAACTTCCTGCTCCCGGTTTCTCCCACCACGACTTGATCTACCTCTCCTATATCCTGAAGCCTCCCAAGGCACCTCCTAAAATTCGTCAGATCCGCAGTTTTCGACGCACGGATATCGAAAAACTACATGCAGATGCTGCCAAGTTAGATTGGACGAGTATGACTGCTGCTACAAATGTGAACGTCAAGGTCGGTATTTTTAACGACGCCGTCATTAACTTGTATAACACCCACGCGCCTATTAGAAATGTGAAATTGAAACGTGCCCCAGCACCCTGGATGACTGAAGAAGTCCGAATGGCTATGAGACGCAGGGATCAGGCCTTTCGCTGCTTTAGGAGGTATCGGTGTGAGGGCAAGTGGGATCTTTATAAGACTGCAAGGAATCGGTGTAACCAGGTGATACGGAACGCTAAACGCCGACACATTCTCCAAAATATAGAGTCTTCTTCTTCTTCCAGTATATGGAAATTTCTTGGCACACTAGGAATAGGCAAACAGCAACATCCCGAATTTAAAAACACTATTAGTTTGAATGATATCAACTCTCATTTCTCATCCCCAACTACACTGGATCTTCAAACTAAGTGCCAAACGCTAAACTATTTATCTGGTTTAACCAGTCCCACAATCGACTCATTTGAATTTTCTCCGGTGCCTCCCGAGGACATCAAAAAGATTATTTTATCTATCCGCTCTAATGCTGTGGGGCATGATGGCATTAGTCGACGCATGATTGTAACCATCCTGGACCATATTCTCTTAGTAATCACCCACATAATTAACTTCTCCCTTGCCTCCGGAACTTTCCCCTCACATTGGCGTAAGGCTTACGTCATCCCTCTCCCAAAAAAAAGTAGTCCCTCACTTCCTGAACATTTTCGTCCCATTTCTATTCTTCCCTTCCTATCCAAAGTGCTTGAGGTCTGTGCATTTAAGCAGCTATCAGAATTCACTTACCGACATAAGCTTCTAAGTCCTCTACAATCTGGCTTCAGGCCTGGCCACAGCACAGTTACCGCTCTCCTTAAAGTGACTGGTGACATCAGGAGGGGTATGGAGGACACTAAGGTTACAGTACTGGTCTTGGTGGACTTCTCTAATGCCTTCGGCGCCGTCAATCACGAAATCCTTCTAGCTATCCTCAGCCATCTAATGATTCCTCCAGAGGCACTGGAATGGTTCTCCTCCTATCTTCAGGGGCGACAGCAGTGTGTTCGTGTTGAAGACTCGTCTTCGAGTTGGTGCGACCTGCACTCTGGCGTTCCTCAAGGCGGTATATTATCTCCTCTTCTATTCGCAATATTTATTAATCTCATTACTCAACATCTTCAAGGTGATACCTTTATGCTGATGATCTGCAGCTGTATTCACAGGCAAGAGTGGAGGACGTTGAAGGAGCCGTTGACGAAGTTAATAAAGATCTAGAATCCATTTATACCTGGTCGTCGAAATTTGGATTGTCTGTTAACCCTAACAAATGTCAGGCGATCATTGTAGGCAGCAAACGCATGATGAGTAGATTGAATACTGAGTCAATCTCTCCAATCGTATTCAACGGGTCAGCGATACCTTTTAGCCCCGTAGTAAAGGACCTGGGTCTACACATTGACTCAACTCTTGATTGGCGAGCTCAGGTTACCCACGTGAGTCAGAAGGTAACTGGAAACCTGCGGATACTATATCGCCTTAAGAACTTCCTACCTCCCAAAATCAAAACTACACTAATGCAGTCCTTGATCATTCCGTTAATCGACTATGGTGATGTATGTTATTTCGACCTGAATGCAGACCTCCTTAACAAACTAGACCGCCTTCTTAATAACTGCATTCGGTTCATCTTCAATCTTCGCAAGTATGATCATGTGTCTGCTTTACGTTCCCAACTGAATTGGTTATCCATTCGCCTACGCCGCAATCAGCGAGCTCTGACCTCTCTATTTTCATTTCTAACCTCCCCATCCTCACCTACTTACCTAGAACCCTACCTGCCGTGCCTACCGTTTCCTGTCCTCCAATCACAATAGAAATCTTCGCTCAGAAAATAATCTGCTTCTTTTATGTCCCTCCCACAATTCTGACTTTGTAAACTCTTCGTTCTTTGTTCAAGCAGTTCTGCTTTGGAATGCGCTACCACTTGAGATCAGGATGTCCACTAACCGTCTCATATTTAAAAAGAAGGTACATAACCTCCTTTTCACTGGCATGGCACAGTCATTATAACAACAACATCCAACCCCTACACATTCCTTGCATTCATGGTGTACTAATGTAATGTGAATATGTTTTTATATATAAGTAATATCATATATATTTATAGTGTTTATGTATTTGTTGTAATTCCCATACCTATATAATAATATGTAATGCTGTGTAATGTTTATTTTAGTTAAGTACGAATCCTATGTGCGCCTACCTCACATGATTTCTACACTACCCTAAGGTTGACTGGTAGAGAATGCCCTGGGCATTAAGTCCGCCTATGTACAAAAGTGCATAAAGTTATAAATAAATAAATAAATAAATAAATAAATAAATAAATAAATAAATAAATAAATAAATAAATAAATAAATAAATAAATAAATAAATATAGTCTAAGTATATAATGTCAAATATGACATCATATACTTAAACTATATCGTTACTAATAACTGACGTTATTTAGTTCAAACGGGGAGAATTGCCGCTCCTATCCTAGAGTGCCAATCCTCCTCTTCATTCAGGTATACAAGGGCTGCAGTAGTAACCATCAGGTGATTTATCGGCTCATTTCGTTTCGATAAAATAACATTTTAGGAATGACAGCGATTATTTTTTGTCGCTAAGTGTCCGTAGGCAAGAAGTCTATATAAACCTTAAACTGTTCCAAATTTTATACTCCTACAAACACAAACAAAGTTTACATGTACAAAGTTTTTGCTATACGTATTAATTTTAAGATAAAGGCACTCATTTGTTCATCAGATGAAATTCCACAGTAAAACTGATTAAAATGAAAATTGTAATGTAAACTGCATGTACTAGAATATAATGGGTAACATAAATTATTTTCAAGTTTATTTAGCGAAAGTGTAATTTACCTGTTAGTAATTGTTACGTTTTTCTTAAAGCATTTACATATCCCAAGTTTCAATATGATTCAATGTTGGTAAATCTTTTAAGTTAAAAATAATACTAATAGCAATTGTAATGCACTTCAAATTATATGTCAATATTTCTTATGTTAAATTTATTAGGAGTTGTGGACAAATAAGTTACCTACATTACTTTTTATTGCGAAGAATAAAAGGTCCTTTAATTTTATTCAGAACGAAACCCTTGTCATTCAAACTGTCCGTCCGTCTGTCATTGCCTATTTGCTCATGTAGATTATGTGTGAGAAATGGACAATGAGTGACTAGTGGAATCCGGGTATTTGTAAGTAGTTGTGACTTTGATAGGTTCGGTGTAAGTCTGTTTTTTATTGTGGTTCCGTAACCAAATGGCAAAAAACAGAACCCTCATGGATTCGTCATGTCTGTCTGCCTGTCTGTCAGTCCATATGTCACAGCTACTTTTTTCCGAAACTATAATGTTGAAACTTGGTAAGTATATATGTTGTGAACCGCATTAAGATTTTCATTAAGGAAATGCTTGAAAGGTGCACTAGACTTATGTGTATACGAGGGTTTCGTACAACAACAAGTGTTCCGTCAAGTGCGAGTCGTACCCTCGATGCGCGAGTCCGACCCGCACTTGACCGGTTTTTTTACATCTTTTAACGATCAAAAAACAATTTTCAACATTAATTGTTTTTATCTGACTACGGTGAAACCAAAAGGAAGAATAACAGTTTTGTCAGTTTTTATATGCTTGTCTGTATTTTCCATCGCAGCACCTCCACTACTGAACCAATTTTAATGAGCAAGATCCGAATAGGCCTGTTGGTAGTTTCGGAGTGTCAATTTAAAGGGCAAAGCTAAGGAGGTCGAGCTTTTGCGGGTTGGTCATATGGAGTGACTAATTTGTTTGTTGCGGTCGTGCCTTGTCCAATGTCACCACCTATGTGCGAGGTCTTAGCAAGATCAAGCTCCAAGGGAAGGGGACCCCAAGGAGCATTTGTTGCTTAAAACAGATTAGAAAGACGGGTATTAGTATTACCCATGTATAAAATTTGAGTAATTACTATACAACATAAAGAGGACAAATTTATCTGAACATTTCTAAAACAGAAAATAATATGGACAGTAAACACGGTGATAGAAAAGACAGTGTCGACGTTCTTAATTCGACCCAAGTTGTGCTAGACCTCACACTACAAAGAGAAATATCAAAGCAGATAAACATAATTGAGGCAAAATCTCAACAACTTTGTTACTATTAATTGCTAACAAATATACCATTCAATTTAGCTGAGTACACTTGAAAAGCTTATATAGAAAAACTGCGGCTATGTACCTCAGAACGTTCTACTTCTTACCTGAAAAAATTAATTAAAAGAAACTCTGTCTCTGTAAACTTTTGTGTGTGTATAATTATCTTAAACATGTAATGAATTATTATAAAAAAAAACTTGACTGTTTTTTTTTTAATAAATATTATGTACCCAATGTCACTCTCACGACTAAGACGAATCTATTGACACCACTCACAAAACTCCTGAAAAATATACATACATATATATATATATGTATACTCGAAAAACATAACCCTACACCCCCCTTCCCCCACATCTTTTACAACCGGGTATAAAACAAATTAAGATATATGTGTATTTGTTTCGTTTACAATATTCTTTACTATAAATACACACTAATTAATGTATATTTTTATGACGACGAAATTTTATGTATAAAAAAATGTGATTTCACTTCTGAGAAGCTGGCCCATATCAAAGTATGACTCTTCTACGATTATTAACATTAATTTTTTGGAAACATTTAGATTAGATTTCAATAAATATTATCTATATCTAATAACTGCTATATTTCACCTTAAAACATCTAATAATGTAATAAATTTTATCATATATTCTGCACATGATGGACGCAAACCCCAAAAGCCTGGGCTTCAAAAGGGTTGCCAATATGTCATTTAGATCAGAGGGTATCAAAAGGGCAGAACGATCAAAACCATTTATTAAGTAAATTATAACAGATCATATTGAAGCATATATTTCTTGAAAAGGTTTATAAGATAGTAACGTCGTGAATCTTGTCAGAAGGTATAAAATGTTATGGTAAATATTAAAAATATCGATGCGACCTTTCAAATTCTAACAAACAAAATCGCTAAGAGATATTTTTTCTTGTAAATTCATTCCGTATGGTACGAAAGCATAACTTTCAAAGTAATAATCTATATAAATTAATGCCTATTCGCATTGGTCACGATATCACGCGTGAACGGCTGAACCAATTTTGATAATTCGTTTTTTTGTTGGATAGCCCATTTAGCGAGGAAGGTTTTAGGCTACGTAATATCAGTTTACGACCAATAGGAGCCGGGTATCGACCGAAAATCTTTGGAAATTGGAAAAACCTTTCTTATGGAGACACTCAAACGAAGTTGAACGAGTCATCTAGCATATTATAATCATCGACCAGCTGACTTAAGAAACAACAAATCCCCTATTCATCGCAATTCCAAAGAGCTACTTAATTTTTTCCCAAGTTTGATTTCATGGAAAATCACAATAATATTATTATTGTTATAAAAGTAAGAAGGTTTGTTGGAATGTTAATAACAAAATCAACTTGTGGGTAAATAAGCATCATGATGCTCGAAGGGTGTCAGGGGGTAGTGACGAACTATGAAGTTTAGTTTTTGGGTGGTTTGAATCTCAACTGCACTGGATGAGGTAAAATCCCGACTGTTCGACCATTGCTATAATTATCCAACTATTGTGAACCAACTTCTAAAACAAACTAAACGAATATTATACTTTATTACAAGAATATTAGGAATGTATGAATCTTCAACAACCCATAATGTCCCGCAGTTGGGTTCGGGTCTCCCCTCAAGAGAGGGTTAAGGCCATACGTACGTATGAATAGTATGTCCTAAAAAAAATTAAAATGCGTTTTTGTTTTTACGTCACAGTATTTAATTAATCTCCTCAGGTCGATAATTTAGATTCTAAGACTAATGAAAAATGTACACTAGAACGTGTCATAAGACTTTGTCTAATGTTAAAAATACCACTTATATAAATACATAACTATTTTTAATATAAATATCTTAGTATTTTTATTCTTTAAAAACTAAATAGGTTTACACTTTTGTATTTCACAATAATTTTACTACACAATAACTTATATAGGAAATATTTATAAATCAATATAGGTTGATACGTAGAAGGAGAATGGCAGATCTTGTACCGCTGGCAATATGTAATGAATGATTATGAGATTTATACCGTTTATTAAGTAAATGATCCAGGAATTACGTTCACGTATTATCTTATTTTTACCGACTTCAAAAAAGGAGGAGGTTATCAATTCGATGTTTGTTACCTCATAACTTTCGATTGAGTGAACCGGTTTTGATGATTCTTTTTTATTTGAAATCTGTTATTTTCCGTGTTGTTCCATTCCAACTTGGTCCAGTTCTGCAAGCAGTTCTATTTTGTTTATTTTTTTTTAGAACTGTGCTAATAGAATTTTATCTAGTAAAAGAGGAACATTTTATTGAAGAATCAAGAAAGTCATATACGAATGATTATGATTTCAAAAATATATTATTATGTGATCTTGTTGATTACAATAATAACTTCATTTGTGATCCCTGTATTATATTTATTGTAATCTGTTAATAGTGTTTAAAAAATCTGAGCATTTAAAAATTTATTGCCGGTGAAATTAGCTGCCAAATAAATACAAACTCAATCCGTTCCATGACATTCACCAGGCGGTACAAAAGTCCCAAACAAACCTACTATTATCCTTTATTCGGTAAACTAAACCGCCATTGTATCTTATCTTTAGTATTTCTTATCTCTATCTTATTTAAATACTTGCTTTTTAAGATAAATAGTAGCATATTTATTATTCTGATACTGTAAAGTTTCGTCTTAATACATTCAGTAGTTTTTGTGTGAAAGAGTAACAAACATACAAACATCAATTCCTCACAAGCTTTAACATTTCTAATAAAGTTAGAAAATGATTATTTAATTTTCATAAAATCTTTATCATCATCTGCCTAAAATATTCTTAATTTTTTTAGAGAATAAAAAGAAACATCATATATTTTACAAGATTTGACAAGAATTATATCAAATTCATATAATAAAAGCTATCCTATGTTTTAACCCTGAGTAGCTTCTGAGTTAAGAGCTAATATTGCAAGCAATGTCAAAGTCAAGTCAGTAATATCGTTGCATAGTTTAGTGTTGATTGTATGAAGCGAATGCCATTATTTTTAACCTAACGGATACAAGCTATCTTCTACCTGCCTTGTCGGAATGTTCACCCAATTAAGATCGTAATCTTCAGGAAGGGTCTCATTATTATCGTCTATTAAGGTTGTACCCCAGTGTGGATACGCGTATTCATAGTATTCACCAGGCTTAATTGTGGCTAACTGATAAATCGACCACACGTAAAATCTGAGGTCTGTAAACACGAAGTAACTATTATCTTGGTAAGTTATCATAAAACATCCCAACCCTACAAGATTGTTAACGTTGACCAAAGGCCCACCATTTTGTACACCGGGAAATCTTTCGGGATTAAGAATACAAATAAATTTTCCCCACCATTTTGGTAACAGTTCTGAACAATCAACAATTTGTTCTATCGTGGGGGCGGTATAAAATATTTTATAATTCTCAGCAATATGTTGGTGGTATTCATACCCTGAACCTGCGAAGAAAAGGTCGTCATCCATCAAATCGTCCTTTGCATTCGTTAAGAAAGTTCTTGTTGGGTAAGCCCATTTTGGCGATATAAAATGAAAAAGATACATTTGATCTAATGTATGAACAATGCAAATGTCGTGACGGGGCACATGGTAACAGAAAGGACCGTGGCAATGTTCTGGGTTTGAACTCCTAGGACTTATTCTTGTCAATTTCCAGACACGATACCTCCAAGGCATATTATTCTGCCCTTTTCGTCCCAGAGCCCAAACACGTACGGTTTTTGCATCATTCATATAAGGATCCAGTAAGTTTGCAGCAGTTAATACGGTTCTTCTATTGAGGATAGCCGCTGTGCCGAGATTTATCATTTCTGTAACAACATAATTATCTATTATAAATATTCTATATTTTATGGTTATAGATTAATTTACTTAACCTTATCCTAAACCGTATGATTTAGCTATAAACCGTCACTATAATGATAATGCAAATGTTTTTTTACATTATTCCATTTACATTATTATTTTAAATTATTCCTATAATATTTTTATCCTTTTCTCAAAATTATTTCCGGGTCCGCCCAATTATATTTCTTTAATATTCCACTCTGCTCTATTACTCGTAAAACTAAAACTCCTTACATATTGAAAAATATTAATTAGAATGTATTACAAGACTGGGGGGTTTTCGCTCCTTGGAGTCGACCTTCGTTGACGGCGATAGCTTGATAACATTCAAACTGTATAGAAAAGGTATTGTTAATTTTATTGAATTTAACTTACGGTAAGAGATTCCAGCCACCACATAAAGTCTTCTTCTAAACTCTTGTTCAGCCCAATTCCACCAAGGCGTGAATAACTTAAA
Source organism: Spilosoma lubricipeda (assembly GCA_905220595.1). Lineage (NCBI taxonomy): Eukaryota > Metazoa > Arthropoda > Insecta > Lepidoptera > Erebidae > Spilosoma > Spilosoma lubricipeda. Next base: position 4,446,479 of record HG992296.1, read on the forward strand.
AAAATGATGTTCTGATCGTTGCCATCTGAATCTACTTGTTCGCACTACCCATTGATCCAACCTCCAATTACCAGCATTTTCTGTTGTGGTTCCGACATCCCAGTAAGCTAAGATGACGTTTATGCATATCCATAGTAACAGTATTCTGAAAATTATAATACTGAAGGGTACTGAAAATCATAACATTTTTTTTATTTTTTGCTTTTAAAATAACATGTCCTGACTGACTGACTCGTCATCGCCAAGCGTAAACAATTAAAGTTAGGAAAGAAATTTCGGAATTTCTACCCCTAAGAAGGTGAATAGGTATTAAAAGTTTATATGGAAGTCCGTTATTTTGAAATTAGAAACACTAAACTTAATTTTGGGTTACTAGTTAAAAATGAGTAGATACGTATTTAATAGTTTCTGAGTATTCTTCCACTAAGGGGTGAAATAGGGGTAGACATTTCGGTTATAGGTTAGTTTGGAAGTCCGTCATTATTGAAGTTAGAAACATTAAACCTTATTTATGTGCTACTGATTCAAAATGAGTGGATACGTATTTAAGCGTTTCTTAATATTCTATCGCTAAGGGAGGCTTAATTACGTTAAACATAAATAATGATATTGTATCAGATCACCAGGGGCCCTTGTACTTGTGCTAGCTATATGGGCCCATAGATGAAACCCGCCAGTCGCAAACAGTCCATCTGGTGAAAGATATCTTGATCTGACGCTTCACCTCGTTAAATTATATATATATATATATATATATATATATATATATAGATATCTCTTTTCGGCCCTTGTTGATCTGACGCGACGTGGCGTCAGTTAATTGTTGATCTGTTGGCGATTGTTGATCAGCGACAGATTTTGTTGATCTAATGTTTATTCCGGCGTACTAATGTGGCTCAGCTCTGGATCAACAATTCCAACCCCTCTGCTGGCAGAATTACGAACTATTTACATCATCTTTATACAAATCTACACCAGCTATTGTTGATCCGATTCAAACGGACCAATCAGAGGCCACCTTCTCCACGATTGGGTCTTTTCTATGGTAGACTGTTTCCACTTTGCTTCACAATTAATTAACGAATTAATGCGTAACGTATTATTGCCCTCAAACAAAAAAGGTACGTAATCAGATATAGTTAGGTACTATTTAACTGTACCAAAAGTAAAAAAAATGAGTTGATACGTATTTAAACCTTTCTGGATAGTCTACCCCTAAGTGGGTGACATAGGGGTTTAAAGATTGTATGAAAGTTTGTCATTCTTTAAGTTAGAATATAAAACTTTATCTTTGGGCTACTGATTAAAAATTACTAGATACGTATTTAAGCGTTTCTGGATATTTTACCCCTAAGGGGTTGAGATAGGGGCTTAAAGATTGTATGGAAGTTTATAATTTTTTAAGTTAGAACATGAAACTTTATCTTTGGGCTACTGATTAAAATTACTAGATAGGTATTTAAGCGTTTCTGGAAATTCTACCCCTGAGGGGTGAGATAGGGGTTTAAAGATTATATGGAAGTTTGTATTTTTTTAAGTTAGGACATGAAACATTATCTTTGGGCTACTGATTAAAAATGACTTGATACGTATTTAAGCGTTTCTGGATATTCTACCCCCAAAGGGGTGAGATAGGGGTTTAAAGATTGTATGGAAGTTTGTCATTTTTTAAGTTCATCATCAGCCTATCGCAGTCCACTGCTGGACATAGGCCTCTCCAATTGCACGCCACTTAGTTCGATCCTCGGCTTCTCGCATCCAGCTCCTGCCAGCCGTCTTGCGCAAATCATCACTCCACCTGGCCTGTGGACGTCCTACACTACGTTTGCCGAGTCGCGGTCTCCACTCAAGAACCCGTTTACCCCAACGGTTATCGGTTCTACGGCAAATATGGCCAGCCCACTGCCACTTCAGCTTGCTAATCCTATGGGCTATGTCGATGACTCTGGTTCTCTGCCGGATCACCTCGTTTCTGATACGGTCCCTTAGAGAAACGCAGAGCATAGCCCTTTCCATAGCACGCTGAGCGACCTTAAACTTGTGAACTAGCCGTACCGTAAGTGTCCACGTTTCGGCTCCGTATGTCATTACGGGTAGGACGCACTCATTGAAGACTTTCGTCTTTAGGGACTGTGGGATCGATGATGAGAAGACCCGACGAAGCTTCCCAAACGCTGCCCAACCCAGCCGAATTCTCCTGTTCACTTCGTCCTCAAAGTTGTTTCTCCCTAACTGCAAAGTTTGCCCGAGGTACACGTATTTTTGAACAACTTCAAGAACGGCACCGTGTACTGCAACCGGTTCCGGTAGAACGTGTTCATTGAACATGACCTTGGTCTTGTCCAAGTTCATCCGTAGGCCGATGCGCACAGAAGAGTCAGCCAGGTCATTCAGCATCTGTTGAAGGTCCTGCAGCGTCTCTGCCATGATGACGATGTCGTCTGCAAATTGCAAGTGAGAGATGTATTCGCCATTGATGTTGATGCCGCGCCCTTTCCAGTGCAGCGTCTTGAAGAAGTCCTCCATTGCATTAGTGAACAATTTCGGGGATATAACATCACCTTGTCTCACTCCTCGATGCAATGGTATGGGTCTTGTATGCTGATTCTGTACTTGGACGGACATAGTGGCGGCTTCGTAGAGACATCTCAACACTTGGATGTATCGCCAATCCACTTGGCAACTTGGCATTTTTTAAGTTAGGACATGAAAATTTATCTTTGGGCTACTGATTAAAATGACTAGATACGTATTTAAGTGTTTCTGGATATTCTTACCCTAAGGGCGTGAAATAGGGGTTGAAAGTTTGTATGTTGTTGTAAATACGTCCTTTTTTCAGAAAAAGGAAACTATTTCACGGCTACTGATTAAAAATTAGTGGTTACATATTTAAGCGTTTCTGGATATTCTACCTCTAAGGGGGTGAAACAGGAGTTGAAAATATTATTTATATATATATATATATATATATTGTCCTCTACTCGCCAATTGTTGATCAGGCCGAGATATGCAATAATTGTTGATCTTCTTGGTACTATTTCTAAGGAAGTGTCCAGTGTATCGTCTTATAGGCGCAATATAGTATTATACGGTTTGCAACGCTGTGCTTAAGTCTACGGCAAAATCTCTATCTCGATTGACTCGGCAATTGCAGCTCTAATAACCGTAATCTTTTTCATATATGATACTTTGTTGATCACTTTTTTCATACTTGATGATACTTTGTTGATCAATATACACAACGTTTGATTAACATATGCCACGGGAACTAATATTTTAAAACGGCGTGGTAGACTGCCTCGTTGGTCACGCGGTTGGCGTGTGCGACTGCTGATCGTGAGGTCTCGGGTTCGATTCCCGGGTCGGACCAAATGTTTGTATGATCTACAAATATTTGTTTCGGAGTTTGGGTGTTCTATGTATAATATGTATGTATTTACAAAAAAAAGGTATATATGTATTTGTATCAGTTGTCTAGTACCCATAACACAAGCTCTGCTTAGCTTGGGACTAGATGGCGTTGTGTGATAGATGTCCGAAATATTTATTATATTTATTATATTATTATACATGAAGTAGTCAGACCAGAATTTCAATATTCATTCTGGTTGGGTTTTTTTAAACGTGGAATCACTTTCGCGTTGTAAACCCTCTTAAAACTACCTACTTGAAAAAGTTTTTTTTAACTATTTTGTTGGTCTAGGAAATAAAGTTTAATTTATATACCTTAAAAAATTGACTTTCACACAAACTTTCGATCTTTATATTACCCCTTTAGGACTAGAATTCCCATCAATGCTTATTACCATAAACGCTGTGATATAAGTATTCACTTATTTGTAATCAAAAGTCTACTTTGAGACTAACCTATTAACGAAATGTGAACCCCTATTACACCCCTTAGGGGTAGAATCTCCGGAAACTCTTAAATACGTTTTAACTTATTTTTAATCAGTAGCCAAAAGATAAAATTTCATGTTCCTAACTTAAAATGACGGACTTCCATACAAACTTTCAACCCCTATTTCACCCCATTTGGGGCAGAATACTCTTAAATACGTATCTAATATTTTTTAATCAGTAACTCAAAGATAAATATTCATGTTTCTAACTTAAAAAATGACGGACTATCGTACAAACTTTCAGACCCAATTTCACCCTCTTAGGCGTAGAAATTCCAAAATTCCTATATCTATATATGGTATTTAAAGAATTAGCCTCTAACTTCAAAAGAATACAAATTAACGTACGTGTAATATTAAAATAATCCTCTAATCCCTAACTGTTCAAGAGTTTAACCTTCTACTATCAGTTCACCTAAATAACTTGAAACTACCCAACTAAAAGTCTATAGATGCATATGAAATCGATGGATTATCCTCCATCTCCTAACAATTGAGGAGTTATACCTTCCATCATCAGCTTATCTAAATAATTTGAAAGAATACGACTAAAGGTAACATACATACATATGCTATTTAAAGATTTATCCTCCAACTCCTAACCGTTAAGGAGTTGTACCTTACATCATCAGCTCATGATCATGAAATGATGACTACCAGAATGATGATGAATGAAAATATCGGTGTACCTATAGAAAATATACTAAAAACATAGTACGTGCCTACAAAAAATGAGCATACCCTTTCGAACACAAAAATAATTTTCAAAATTGGTGATATAGTTTCAAGAGTTAGGACTTGTTCATTGGGAATTACCTTGTTTTTCAGGATCTAGTTTTAACAATTCCGTAAATATTAGTATTTTAGAAGCTTTTAACGAAAAACCAAGGTATTTAGTTTTTTTCCTTTTCTTATTTTGTAAATAACAATCGCAATTTTTTATGCGCTAATAAATCCTTAAAAACATTTTTCTAGACGTCATGACACTCATTACGAATCGAATGAGCTATCGCACATTATTTTAGGAGTTTTATTATAACAATAATATACCTGTTCCTTTCTACCGAGGTTGCTGCTCCGGCCCCGCGTTTTAAAATGCTAGTTTACGTGGCATATGTTGATCAAAACGTTGTGTATATTGATCAACAAAGCATCATCAAGTATGATAAAGTTGACCGTTATTAGAGCTGCAATTGCCGTGTAAATCGATGACGAGCTAGAGGATATATATATATATATATATTGTCCTCCACTCGGCAATTGTTGATCAGGCCGAGATACGCTATAACTGTTGATCCACCTTTTTGGCACTATTTCTAAGATAGTATCCAGTGTATCGTCTTATACACGCAATATAAGTATTATACGCCTTGTGACGCTATGCTTAAGTCTACGGCAAATACTCTAGCTCGTCATCGATTTACACGGCAATTGTAGCTCTGATAACGGTCAACTTTATGATACTTGATGATGTTTTGTTGATCAATATACACAACTTTTTGATCAACATATGCCGCGTAAACTAGCATTTTAAAACGCGGGGCCGGAGCAGCAACCTCAGTAGAAAGGAACAGGTATATTATTGTTATAATAAAGCTCCAAAAAATAATGTGCGATAGCTCATTCGATTAGTAATGTCATGACGTCTAGAAAAATGTTTTTAAGGATTTATTAGCGCATAAAAAATTGCGATTGTTATTAACAAAATAAGAAAAGGAAAAAAAGGTATTTAGGTTGTCGTTAAAAACTTCTAAATTACTAATATTTAAGGAATTGTTGAAACTAGATTCTGAAAAATAAGGAAATTTCCAATGAACAAGTCCTAACTCTTGAAACTATATCACCAATTTTGAAAATTATTTTTGTGTTCGAACCTACAAAAAATGAGCATACCCGCTCATTTTTTGTAGGCACGTACTATGTTATTAGTGTATTTTCTATAGTTACACCGATATTTTCATACATCATCATTCTGGTAGTCATCATTTCATGATCATGAGCTGATGATGTAAGGTACAGCTCCTTAACGGTTAGGAGTTGGAGGATAAATCTTTAAATATCATATGTATGTATGTTACCTTAATCGTATTCTTTCAAATTATTTAAATAAGCTGATGATGAAAGGTATAACTCCTCAACGGTTAGGAGATGGAAGATAATCCTTCGATTTCATATGCATCTATAGACCTTTAGTTGTGTAGTTTCAAGTTATTTAGGTGAACTGGTGGTAAAAGGTTAAACTCTTCAACAGTTATGAGTTAGAAGATTATTTTAATATTACACGTACGTATAGACCTTAACTTGTATTCTTTTGGAGTATGAGGCTGATTCTTTAAATACCATATATAGAAATAGGAATTTTGGAATTTCTACTCCTAAGAGGGTGAAATAGGGTATGAAAGTTTGTACGATCGTCCTTCATTTTTAATTTAGAAACATGAATATCTATCTTAGAGCTACTGATTAAAAATTGTTAGATACGTATTTAAGCGTATTCTGCCCCAAATGGGGTGAAATAGGGGTTGAAATTTGTATGTAAGTCCGTCATTTTAAGTTGGGAACATGAAACTTTATCTTTAGGCTACTGATTAAAAATATGTTAAAACGTATTTAAGAGTTTCCGGAGATTCTACCCCTAAGGGGTGTAATAGGGGTTCACATTTCGTATATAGGTTAGTCTCGAAGTAGACTTTTGATTACAAATAAATAAATACTGATATCACAGCATTTATGGGAATGAGCATTGATGGGAATTCCTCTCCTAAAGGGGTAATAAAAAGATCGAAAGTTTGTGTGAAAGTCATTTTTTTAAGGTATACAAATGAAACTTTATTTCCTAGACCAACGAAACAGTCCAAAAAAACTTTTTGAAGTATATAGTTTTAAGAGGGTTTACAACGCGAAAGTGCTTCCATATTTAAAAAAATCTCAACCAAAATGAATATTAAAATTCTGCTCTGACTACTTGGTGTATACCATGCCGTTTTAAAATATTAGTTCCCGTGGCATATGTTAATCAAACGTTGTGTATATTGATCAACAAAGTATCATCAATATGAAAAAAGTGATCAACAAAGTATCATATATTAAAAAGATAACGGTTATTAGAGCTGCAATTGCCGAGTCAATCGAGATAGAAATTTTGCCGTAAACTTAAGCACAGCGTTGCAAACCGTATAATACTATATTGCGCCTATAAGACTATACACTGGACACTTCCTTAGAAATAGTGCCGAAAAGGTGGATCAACAATTATTGCAATCTCGGCCTGATCAACAATTGGCGAGTAGAGGACAATATATATATAAATGTTCAACTCCTGTTTCACGCCCTTAGAGGTAGAATATCCAGAAACGATTTAAATATGTCACCACTAATTTTTAATCAGTAGCCGTGAAATAAAGTTACCTCTTCTTAACTTAAAGAAGGACGTACTTACAACAACATACAAACATTCAACACCTATTTCACGCCCTTAGGGGTAGAATATCCAGAAACACTTAAATACGTATCCAGTTATTTTAATCAATAGCCCAAAGATAAAGTTTCATGTTCTAACTTAAAAAATGACAAACTTCCATACAATCTTTAACCCCCTATCTCACCCCCTTAGGGGTAGAACACAGAAGAGGAGAATTCTTTTGTTCTGTGGGGTAGAATATCCAGAAACGCTTAAATGCGTATCATGTCATTTTTAATCAGTAGCCCAAACATAAAGTTTCATGTTCTAACTTAAAAAACGACAAACTTCCATATAATCTTTAAGCCCTTATCTCACCCCTTTAGGGTTAGAATATCCAGAAACGCTTAAATACGTATCTAGTCATTTTTAATCAGTAGCCCAAAGATAAAGTTTTATGTTCTAACTTAAAAAATTACAAACTTTCATACAATCTTTAAACCCCTATTTCACCCCCTTAAGGGTAGACTATCCAGAAAGGCTTAATTTTTTTACTTTTGGTAAAGTTAAATAGTACCTAAATATATCTGATTACGTAACTTTTTTTGTTTGAAGGGTCCTTAGGCAATAATACGTTACGCATTAATTCGTTAATTAATTGTGAAGCAAAGTGGAAACAGTCTATCATAGAAAATACCCAATCGTGGAGAAGGTGGTCTCTGATTGGTCCGTTTGAATCGGATCAACAATAGCTGGTGTGGATTTGTATAAAAATGATGTAAATAGTTCGTAATTCTGCCAGTAGAGGGGTTGCAATTGTTGATCCAGAACGGAGCCACATTAGTACGCCGGAATACACATTAGATCAACAAAACCTGTTGCTGATCAACAATCGCCAACAGATCAACAATTAACTGACGCCACGTCGCGTCAGATCAACAAGGGCCGAAAAGAGATATCTATATATATATATATATATATATATATATATATATATATATATATATATATATATATATAATATATAAATATAAATATATATAAATATATAAATCTATCTATCTATCTATATATATATATATATATATTGTAAGCTAGGTAGTGCACAGAGATTTCCGAGTGGCACTAACTACATATATAAACTACACAACATATATCTGCTGTGGGAATAAATCTATTCTATTCACCATGTTTAGTATTCCATGAAGAAATTTTCACTTTGATGTAATGTTACAACAGATTTTTTTTTTATTTTTACAAAATTAATATTAAAACTTTGAAAATATATTTCTTTTTATATTTTCTATACAGCGAAAATTTAGTAAATATCTACACACGTCTTTACAAATGACGTAAAAAACTAATCTTAGCCTGTCTGGCTGTAACGGCAGGAGTAATTTTGACGGCACTTTCACTGATAGATAGTTGTTGATTTAAGGTAGAGTTACGTGAAAAATTAAAACTAATAAGAACAATACTCAACCGCAACAAAAACCGAGAATTGTATTTATTTAAATACTTTTACGTACCTGAGCCCCATAATTACCGTTCAATATGTTCATCACTGCCGCAATATTGGCGCTAAGAATACTTTATATGCAAAGTTTATTTTATTTTAATATGAAAATTTGTATACAATGTATTATAAACAGTAGTTTATTTACAAATATACAGCATACATCTGATATTTCAAATTGCGATATGTCTCTAGATTATCTTGTGTAAGTAAGATGTAAGTGTGATATATCAATAAGATTCATATATTTGTAATATATGTAAATTGTAAAAGACGGTATTGTAAAAATCAATATTATGGATTCAAAAAGTAATCCTGAATTCAAAGACAAATTCAAAATAATCTCAATTTTCTTGGTCTTATTAGTTAATAGCTTCACCTATATTGCTCCAATAAAAATCGCCGAACGGAATCGCGACAGGGCTTATCCCAAAAGTTGCTACGTCGTTGGTGATATAGTCCGAACCAAATTTTATGGCGGTTCGAAACATCGTGCGTGTCAATGCGCAGCATACAATTTTAGGTATCCATGAGACGTACAGGGATGTGGTGGGAGGTCAACACGGCGCGTTTTCCTTGTGTGTGTGACTTATATCAGTACACTACACATGCACTGATAACGTTGCCGTACGTAGGCAACGTTATCAGTGCAGGTTAATAGTCGTCGTAGTCGAGTTAATAATAGTTTTGAATTAAATATTTGTATTCGTAACCTACTTGTTTTGTGCTTTTGTTGGTTAATTGTTTTATTAATGACTATTGCAGTTTTGTATATTTTGCGTAAACTTTTTAATGGTTACATATTTAATGAGTCAATTAAAATGACTCGCGGACTGTTGAATCTTCTAAATTAAAGTTATTTATTTCCGTAAGTAGGTTTTCACACTACTTCAACTTACTAGAATTTTTTTAATATAATTAAAAATAATTCTTTGGTTTATAGTTGGTGGAAAATGGTAGGGACTTTCTCATATTTTTATAAATTTAATATGCTAAAAAATAAGTACATGTAATAATACATTTCATATTTTATTTATATTCACTCATTTAATTATTTTCGACTTAACTGTACCTGCCTTCAGAGAGTACCTTCAGAAACGCCATCAAGTGTAGTTCGGACTATACCAGCCGTTGACAGGGCCGCAAGCAGAAAGTGAGGACCTTTTTTAGCAACTAGTTTCGGTCGACGGTAGGATTGATTGGTTAGGACGATACGTAGCACACTACATACTCCTGGCTACTCAATAGTTACTTGTTAGTCAATAGTTTTAATAATACAATAGTAATTATGTCTCTAAGGACTAAAGACTCGAAAGTCTCGAAACATTTTCCACATTTACCAGGGCACGTATCCAACTAACCACAGTTCGGCTTTGCTTTGTCACTTATTTATAGTATTCCAAAGCTAGTAGAGCCACGCTGATCCCAGTACAAATGAGCTGGCTCAACTGGGGTGGTACTACCCTCACACAGAAGATCAACATAAAATGACAGCATGCAACGTAATACATAACGTAACAATAGATTTGTAAATTAACCGGTGGCCCAATGATACACTGCAGAGCACATCGCAGAACACATTGTTGCATTTTGAGTCATGAGTATGATGGTGAACACCACTATTGGATTCTGCTCATGCTTTCCATCAGGCAGAGCAGAATCACTTCGGCAGGTCCATACATAGAAAAAAATAGACGGTATTAAGGTTTATGTCAAAGTTAAATCATCATGGATATACGAGTATGAGTACCTGTCAAAACATCGTATATTTAGATCTGAGTGAGTCTGAACTATCTAAGGTTTTCTGCAAAATAAAAACGAATTACCATTAGGAAGTCTGCAAAATGTTCAGCTGAGATTGTTTATAAATGTTTCAGATACTCTTATGTAAGAAAACATCTAAACTGCTAATGTGCCAAATGACCTACAAATGCTCCTGATCAAAAAACTTTTTCTTTCTTAGAGGTGAAAGCGAGATCAGATGTTTGTTTAGCCTTGGATAGTCAGACTATAGGGCGCCCGTATTGCCTGCCAAATATTATTATGTGAGTCTCAATGTAACTTGAACTTGAAGACTTTGGCACAAGTGCTGACCTTGACCATGTGTTAAGAATATATGCTTCAAGAATAACGATGTTAAAAAATTATTAATATTATAACAGTAGCAAAGCAGTTATACTTAACTTTGCTAATTGTCTCTGTATTATTTTATATATTTAATTCTTGAAGTTTATTTTGAATAGATACGTTTTATGATATTCAGTAATTTCATTACTAAAAAAGTGGATAAGAATCTTGAATATCATTTCAACGCAAGAAAAAAAAAACTTACTGCTTTAATACTTATTTATTTGCTTAATGTTAAACTAGTAATACTAAACTTACACAGTAGCTACATCTAATTTGCTTTCCCTATTTTTTTTATGCGTAGCCTAAAATCTTATTATAATTGCAGTTTCATTACTTGCAACTAATTATTTTTCAACAAATAAGTCAAGTCACGATTCAAAAAATATAATACCTAAGAATAGCTAAATCGAGTCAACAAAAGAAACGTATTATAATTGTTCGATTCGTTTAGAAACACTCTACGAGGGCGATATGTGTTATGATATCTCTGTATGGATGCACGAAGAAAACAATATCACCACTCCTATTCATCAATAGTGTGTATCGTAAGTCGACTATGGAGGCAAACTACACAGGACAACAGCATTGCAAGGAGAAGGGAGACTTGAAACAAACTATATATCGGTTTTTATTTATAGTAGGCTGTGGTGGTACGGGATGGCAAGGTGATCATGCCTGGCGAGTCGCGGCCCAACGTTTGATGTTGGGATGTTGTATATATGCTAATCAGCGCGAGAACTTCTTTAACGCGATTCAGGATTAGTAGTTGTGTAGTAAATTGCTCCGTAGTTCAGTGTATCTTCGGTAGATGGCGCTGTAATAAGTTATGTTGTTGTTGTGCTGTATGTGGAAGTCGCTACATCACCAAAGCCTTCTTTCTAAGTAGAGGCCTATGCCCATCCGTAGACTGTTAAAGACTGTTGATGGTAATATGATGATTATTGCACAAACATACCTGAGAAAGAATCGTAAGTCTTTTCACTTACCCATCGGGTACATGTCATTTTTAATTTGCCAACTAGGTATGTAGGGCTGATTTCCATTCCAATCAAATACACCAAACCAACCGGATTGCACGCTCCATTGTGGATATGCATACTCGTAATACTCGCCAGGATTAATGTGAGCATGTACATATATAGCAACGGTGTAATATCTAAGGTCAGTAAAAACAAAAACCTTGTCATCGTTGTAGCGGATTTCAAAGCATCCGACTCCAACAATAAGGTGGTTATCATAAAGACCACCACCGTTTTGCACTCCAGGGAAATTATTTATATTTGTAACACATATGAATTTACCCCACCATTTTGGAATCACCTCTGAGCAGTCACGTATAATACTTTTGCTTAAAAGAGTATAAAATATTTTATAGTTTTCATAGATGTGTTCTAGATATTCATATCCAGAGCCTACCATGAATTGTAAGTTTGTCAAATAATACATAGCTGTAGGAGGAAGGAAAGCTCTAGTAGCGTATGAATACCTCCAAGAAACGCTTGGGTATATGTACATTTGGTCCATTGTATGAATTAAAGCTACGTCATGTCTTGGGGAGTGATACCCGAAGGGTCCATGTTGATGTTCTGGATTCAAACTTCTGGGAAACAATCTTGTGATCCTCCAAGCGCGATATCTAAAAGGAGTTGTGTGTTCACCTGTGCGACCTAGCGCCCATATGCGCAGTTTCAACGCATCGTTTTCGTATGGCTCTAGGCAATTTGCTGCCGTAAGCACAGTTCTTCTATTTAATAATCCACCCGTACTAAGATTCAGCATCTCTGTAATAACGTTCATCTTTTAAAAAATATAGACTACCGGCAAAATTCGTACCGCCACATTTTACTACGGTACTATCAATCGGATATCTGTGCAGCTTAGATGCCAAACCGCCGTCTATTATGATTTTCTAGAACTAACCGATAAACACACACTAAGTTGTATTACAAACATTTAATTTGCAATAATAAATATTGAGATAAAAACTACCCTATCTCCCAAGTTCGACCAAAACTACAGATGCTTACAAAATTTAATAAAATTTCTTTCAGAAGTTTCGAAGTTTATCGCGAACATACATTGTGCATCGCGACACGAAATTTATATATTTATAGATTAGGTTAAAAATATTTGTGTATACTGAAAACGTATTAAGTGAGTATGTGTTTATAATTAATAAATGCTCCAAGTGTAATATAAAAGTACACTAGAGACAATCCTATATCAAATTTGACAATATCGGTAAATGTTGTCTGAAATAAATTGTCGTGAGCAATAAGAACGCCTATTGTCACACCAAACTGTATAAGTCTATTAATAACTGTACAAAGAAATAATGTAGCAGTTTATAATTTATCATGAACATCTATGGCAATCGTAATTGGAAGTCAGTGTCCTCAACTGACTAATTTTGAGATCAATTCGTCCTCTATTTTGAAGAAGGCTGATGCCAGTCGCTTCGTACTGATATTCGGGTAAAACCAGGTAAACAACCCTAATTAATCTATTACGTTTCATTTTGTAAGTATATAAATTAATGGCGAGTTGAATCCCATATGGGTTTCAAACGATACATAAAAAAAATAATTAATTAATGAACTGATAATCACCATAACTTATACCACCAACACAGTATAACCTCCTTCTGAACTCTATTTCATACCAATCCCAATGAGGGAAAAACATACGCCAGAAGTCAGTCTCAGATCTTTGCCATCTGAACCTACTTTGTCGTACTGTCCAATCTGTGCGCCAAGCCTCCCAATTGACGGTGGTCGTACCAAAATCCCAAAACCCAAATACTTGAGGACAAGGTAACCAAAACAGCATAGATCTGAAAAAAAAAACGAAGTAATTTAGTAATTAGTAATTTTAAAAACAATAATGTAAATAACACTTTCATAGCGTGAGTGGTGACTGTTCTAGAAATTTCAGGTACCCAATAATTTTGATATGTTCTGAATCTGATCAATGGCATTGATGAGAAAAGTAGTGGTTTTAATGTTGGTTATACGATTTATGCGCATAATTTTTCTTCGAAAATCCCTTTGTCCTTTGGTGAAAGTCGTGTGAAAATTTGTTTTGTGGTTTTTTTCAATTATAGACGCTGACTGAGACTTTAATAAAATATTATTGCATAAAGTGATAGTGATTTGGTGGCTCATGTATGCCAAATTTCAGATCAATCAGTCAAGACGAAGAGGATAAAATTATACTTAAATAATTTGATCTAAACAAACAGGTACAGGGCAAGCAAAATAAAACCGTTTAGAATATATATCAATTCTCTCTCTCTCTCTCTCTCTCTATTTGATTTAATCAGTATAAGTTTCTAGAGTAAGCCCACAATTACATGCGCCTTTTTTGGTCCATATCAAGAAAGGGGCATCTAATTGTCCATTCAAAAATACACGTCTGAAATAATACTTACAAAACGTCTGAGAGCTGCATTTTTGTCTGAGTTTCCTTCACGCAAAATTATTCATTACTGTTAGAATATCTTGATTTTAGTAGCCTGATATAGTTGTACCATATTTGTAAACATTAATTTTATTATTGTAGATATATAGTTTTTTGTTTATTATGTAACTCATTTGTTTACAATAAGACATCACAAGGAAATGCGATAATAGACTTGGATTTTTATGTAGTGACTTTCCGAGTTTGACAGAGCAGGAAATACAAAGTGTGAAGGTGCAGGGGAAGAGACGCGTTGGACGAATGAAAAAATAGTGGCTTTGAAGTATCCGGGCGTGGACCGGTGTCACCTCTGTTGAACAAGTGTTCCACCTGGTCAATGATAAGGAGGAGTACAGGACGCTGACGGCCAACCTTCGAGATTGGAGAAGCATATGAAGAAGAAGAGAAGAAGAAGGAAATACTAATGGATTCTGTTGGTATCGAAGTGTGTATGCTTTTTAATTCCAAATGACATAAATGCCTTGAATTAAACTTTATCAAGAAAACCTACGCATATCAATTATAAATACATGCAGCGGGAGTTATAGAAAATACATTATTTTTAAAATACCAAATCTACACAGCAGAATCTCTGCAAATCTGTACTAAATATTATCTACTGCATTTGTATCCTATTACATTTTAGGAATAAAATAGTTGATTTATGTTTTACCAAAAATGGCTAAACACTATAAGTTTTAGCTTTACCTTGGGATATGGGCCTCCGCTATCCTCACTCACTCGGTGAAACACAGCGCAAGCGATTTTTCACACCGGTTTTCTGTGAGGCCGTAGTATCACTCTGGTCGAGCCGGTCCATTCATGCCGAAGCGTGGCTCTCCCATGATATTACATTTTTAAATATATAAAAAGGAAAAGGCTCCAGAGACAGAAACCTCCTCACAATGCGAGCCGTGTCAAGGATAACGTAGCACGACCATTCTTGAGAACTGTATCCGGCACATATTTGTAGTAAGGCACCTCTGAACTTACAAGTTTGTATTTTCAAGGACAAGTTAGTTGATGTACGATCCTGGCTATTTGGTTGTGACTGTGCAAATGTTTACCGTTAGCAAGACGGAAACAACCAGAAATAATATGCCTGATAGATTCTCTAAGTATGGGTATGTACACGGTGACATGCCCAACAGATGTCGACCATCTTTCAGGATATACCTCCGATAATCATCCGTCATGATAACTTCATCCATAATCACACAGACCAAATCTTCGGTTTCTCCAAAGATATTACCATGTAGCCAGATAGAGATAGACGTTTTAAAATCTATATTGGGCCTATTCAGGGCTCGATAAAAGCAACCATGAATTTTTTTGCCCTTCTATACTTCTTTACGATCATTAGTATTAAGCCCTATAGATTTGTACCAATTCTCTTTTGCCAGAGTGAGCGTAAAGGAATCCGGTATCTACTACTACCACATTGCGATGCACACCCACGTCAGATGTAATACGGTACTGTTTTATTTTTATTTATTATTTCACTGCCTCGGTGGCGCAGTGGTAGCGTACGCGACTGTTGTTCTTGAGGTCACGGGTTCGATTCCCGGGTCGTACCAAATGTTTGTATGATCTGCAAATATTTGTTTAGGAGTTTGGGTGTTTTCTATGTATAATATGTATGTATTTGCAAAAAAAAGTATATAAGTATTTATATCAGTTGTCTAGTACCCATAATACAAGCTCTGCTTAGTTAGGGACTAGATGGCGTTGTGTTAGATGTCCGAAATATTTATATTTATTTTTTAATATTTTGTTATTGCTAACTATAAGTGGATATATATAACTTGGATATCTATGTACAAATAAATAAAATTGGAATGTCTGTTTCTAATATTAAAATAAGCACTTTTTACTAAATGCATACGTATGTATACACGGTACATGTACCAAAAATGTAGTTAAAATTTTTTTTGTCTCTCTGTCTGTCTGTCAGCTTATCGTTAGACTGATTTTAACGGGACTTTCACATATAGGTAGCTGATGATATAAGGAGTAACTTAGGCTACTTTTTAAACTAGCTTCGCCCCGCGGCGTTACCCGCGGTACGACAATCCACGAGATTCAGCTAGTCCAATTTAGATCCTTCAATTTCCTTATAAATATTACCTTTGGATAGCCATACGTTCGATGCCTCTGAGTCTATATGTTCCTGTTGTTATTAGTTGGGGTGTTTTCTATGTAATGTTTTCTGTTTCCGTTTTTTCATTCTTGGGTCGTTTGTTATTGGCAAATCTATAGAATAACTATTCTCATTTAGTTTTAAGGGTGTGCCAGATGTGGATATGAGTATAGGAATTTTATGTATAAGACTATCATTAGATTTGTTATACTTGTAAGTGCGAATATTGTCAACCTGTGTAAGTGTTTTACGTCTACTAGCCCCCTGCCTCCTATCTTCCTATCAAGATTAAATCTTTCTGTCATATATACACATATTATAAATTGTGTATACATTCACATATGGAGATATGTGCACGTCAAAATCTATACAAATGAATAAAATTGAAGTGTCTGTTTGTAATATTAAAATAACCGCTTTTTAATAAATGTATATGTATGCATGTATACACGGTACAGGTACCAAAATAACATTTTTTAAAATTTTGTCTGTCTGTCTGTCTGTTTGTTCCGGGTAATCTATGGGACGGCTGAACCGATTTTGACAGGACTTTCACTGGCAGGTAGCTGATGATCCAGGAAGTAACTTAGACTACTTTTTTAGACTAGCTTTGTCCCGCGACGTTACCCGCAGTTGTTGTTGTACCGCGGTTAACACCGCGGGGCTCAACTAGTAATAAATAAAATTACAAATACTAACTCTATCACTTCTAGAGCAATTTAGAAAATTTCTTTTTGTTTGAAAGGTTATAATGGAAGGGATCCGTGACCCCTTTAGAAAGAGGACGTGGCCAAGTAAAAACCGGGTAGGTTAGCACATTGCAACATTAAGCAATTCCAGATAGGCCAATCTATGGATAAGTGACTGGGCTGAGAGCATGTAAAGCTATCGGTCTCGGTTGACTTATAAACAGTTTTATTGATACAAGTGGTATCAGCACTAAAAAAATATTTTCACCAACCCACGAGATCACTTAGTACTTGGGTTGTGGAGGTAAAAAAATAATTATAATTGAAACCTAAAATAAGCACGAGCACTCAATATAACAGGTAGAATTATAGCAGCAATGGATACATACTAGTCTGTTTGAAGTTGGTGCTAAACCCAATAAATAGATAGATGCTAGGTACAAGCACAAGGTACTTAATTGCCAAAGTTCATTTTTTATTTAGTTACTATGATACTTTTAGTTTACGCAGAATTTCATTTAAAAGTTTTTTTTTTTTTATGTTTGGCCCTTCCAAAATGACTCCACTCTGCCTGATGGAAAGCATAAGCAGAATCCGAGAGTAATGATCACTATACTCATTGCGAATGCATATAATGCAACAATGCAGCATATTTACCCACACTATGGTTGGCTAATGATGCTTCTGCATCATTGGGATTCCGGTCTCGCACTCACCAACGAAACACGAGAGCATGATCGCTGTCATTTACATTTAAAATTTTAAATCAAATCAAATCAAATTAAATATTTTATTTGCGGAAACATAGGTTAGTTACAGATCTTATGCATTTAAGATATAGACATTACATTTAAGATATAGGCATTACATTACATTTAAAATTTTAGTTATTGTGTAAACAATGAGTACTTTCAGTCTGTAATCCTGTACAAGTGTTTTTAAATACTTTTGTTATGACTAAATTCTGAAATTTACTTATTTACAAATTATTGTTTGTAAATATAAATAGTTTTGAAACATAAAATGTTGTTGTTTTATAAATACTCTCACTCATTAAGCAAACGAAGTCATCAGTTAAACAGTGTTACAGCACACAAACTTAAGTGAAATTGTCTTTACTTATCGGAATATGAAGATCACGTAAGTCACAGTTTTAATACTGTTAATGTAGGTATTTTATCTTTATTAGAAACTAGCTTTAGCGTTGTTCGGTTATCGCACCAAAGAGTAGCCTATGTCCTTCCTCAAGAATCAACGAATATCCATGTGAAATTTCATTGAAATCGGTGCAGCAGTTTGGCCGTGAAAGCAGGGCAGATAGACAGATAGACAGAGTTACTTTCGCATTTATAATATAAGCATGGACGATGATAATAATTTGCCGAGCCGAATAAATATTTTTGATACTATATCCAAAAAAAAATATTTATTAATAATACTGTGTCCGCAAAATTATTGTAGATACAGTAATATTAATAACTAGCTGAGCCCCGTGGTGTTACCCGCGGTTATCGTCGTACCGTGAGTAACGCCACGGGACTCTAAAGAAGTAGCCTAAGTTACTCCCTGGATCATCAGCTACCTACTAGTGAAAGTCCCGTCAAAATCGTTCCAGCCGTTCCAGAGATTACCCGGAACAAACAGACAGACAGACAGACAGACAGACAGACAGACCGACAGACAGACAAAAATTTTTAAACAATTTTTTTTCGTATATGTGGCGTGTATTACAGTAGTACATTTGCATTTAGTAAAAAGCAGTTATTTTAATATTACAAACAGACACTCCAATTTTATTTATTTGTATAGAGTATAGATGACAGTTCATGAACATACACTATGAATTTGAGTAACAAGAGAGTAAAAAATAAATTAAATATAAATATAAATGAACTTTTTTTGTTTCTCAAGACCCAGTATTATTTAAATATGAATTATTTTACAGACACATCAGTACATTTTGTTGCCTCGTACACAGTATATCTGGGTTTTGGGATGTCGGAACGACAACGGAAAGTCCTTGGTGGAGGGTAGATGAACTTACACTTCAGACTAGTAGATTTAGGTGGCAGAGAACAGAACACAACTTTTTCAAAATTATATACCCTTGGTGGGATTGGAATGAAATTGAGTTCAGAAGAAGAACTTACGTTGTTGCCGGAGTATCTTACGGTAATTATCTTTAAAATTTAAAATTCTGTTTGTAATTTCAAATTAACACCTTTTCACTGTAAACAATTATTGCGTATCTATATAACTTTTATGTTTTTATGTTAGTTCTGATAATAAGACGTATAATTACCTTCTCAATCATGATAAGTTTCTGCCGTGTTTTGTTTGTAAGTGCAAGAACGAAGGCCCAATAATGCAGAAGTTTCTCACTAGGCCGGCATAATGTGGGTCATCGTGCTGAACTGTTGCATTGTCTGCATTCGCAATGAGTATGGTGACCGTGGTGGTCATGGGATCATGCTTTGTATCAGGCAAAGTAGAGTCACGCTTACATAAGAAAAATAGGTTGAATTACTTTTTTATAAAGTAAAATCAATACTCACCAGTTTTTTTTATGGAACAGGGTGCAAACGAGCAGACGTACCACCTGATGGTAAGTGATGGCTGCCGCCTATAGACACCCACAACACCAGAGGCGTCACAAGTGCCTTGCCGGCCTTTGGGGGATGGGGAGGGGGTGGGGTATAAGCCTCCATTATCCTCACTCACTCGGTAAAATACAGCGCAAGCGTTGTTTCACACCAATTTTCTGTGAGGCAGTGGTATTACTCCTGTCAGGCCGAGCCATTCATGCCGAAGCGTAGCTCTCCCACGGTAGATTTGAATAACCAATAGAGAAAATAACATAGAATTAAATGATGATCAATGGTTTATTACAGGTATGATCAATCTAAGTACGGGTACAATTTTGAATCGAAGAACCGTGATTACGGCTGCAAACCATTTAGATCCTTATATGAACGACGCTAGAAATATACGTATATGGGCCTTAGGACGCACAGGAGAAAATAATACACCATATAGATACCGTGTTTGGAGGTTAACAAGGATACTACCAAGAAGTTTAAACCCTGAACATCAGCATGGACCCTGGGGGTACCATTCTCCAAAGGATGACCTTACTATAGTTCATACTTTAGATCAAATGTATGTACATTATAAATTCCCTGGTTCATATTCTTATGCGTACAGAGCTTTTCTACTTCCAAACAATCGGTTAACGAATCTAATTTGGTATGCTGGAAGTGGGTTCGAATATCTTGCCCATATTCGTGAAAACTATAAAATATTCTACCACTTAACAGCACGGTCACATTTAAGACAGTGCTCAAAGTTCATACCAAAGATGTGGGGTAGATTTATTTGTATCGATAATCATATTAAATTTCCTTGTTTGCAAAATGGTGGACCCCTTTTAGATAAGGAGTGGATTGCAGGTGTAGGCAGTTTTGAGATACGTTATAATGATGAGAGTTATTTAGTTTTCACCGATTTGAGATACTACATGAGACATATTTATACTTACGCCGAAATAAAACCAGGAGAGTATTATGAATATGCATACCCTCAATGGTCCGTAGCGTCATCCTGGTTGAACGAGGCTATGGGTTATTACGGCTCGGGAAATAATCCTTATATACCTACTTTGAATATAAAAGATGAGCTTTATCCGCTCGGTAAAAAGAAATGAATAATAGTAATTTGTTGTACAAAAGTGCAAAATTATTTTTTAACCGCGTGCTCAATTTTGATGGCCGAGCAAGCGAAGGATTAACTTCAATCAAGAGCGCAGCGAGTGATGCAAAAATTAGAATCCCAAGGTTTGCGAGGGAATCAAAAGAGCACGAGGTGAAAAATCTTTGCACTCGTTGTGCAACACGTAAGTTTTAATCCCACCTTAGCGAGGAAATGATTAAATGCAAAAAAAAAATCATTTACAATCACAAGATGTTTCATTTCAACGCGTCATTTCACTTAGATATCGAAGGGCACAAATGGTCTTTCCGAGATGGTGGGATGAAAATACAATTTATCTGTATTAAAAATGAATCATAACAATTAAAAAATGTATTGTTTTTTATTATAAATTAGCTGAACCCCGCGGTGTTACCCGCGGTTATTGTCGTACCATGAGTATTACAGTACCGCGAAGTTAGTCTAAAAAAAGTAGCCTAAGTCACTCCTTACATCATCAGCTCCTTGTCAGTGAAAGTTTCGTCAAAATCGGCCAATCATTCCAGAGATTAGCGAACAAACAGACAGGCAGACAGACAGACAAACAAAAATTTAAAAAAAGATTATTATGGTGTATGTACCGTGTACATACATAATATGCATTTAGTAAAAAGTGGTTATTTTAATATTACAAACAGACACTCTAATTTTAATTATTTGTATAATAGATGTATAGATTATTATTTTACTACTAGCTACCTACTTAAAAAGGGTAAAAAAACAAGAAATTAATTTAGATTAAAATCGAGAAATACTACGGTACAAATATGTTCAGAGTATAACCGTGGTCGCATCCAGTTTATACCAATGGTATGCCAATAGAAGTGCTTCTGACATCCCCGTAATTGTGATAGGTATATGCAGTATAACACTATAGAAAAAATTAGTAAATATCACTCATTAAAAACAGCAATATCACGATTATGGAACATACAAACAGAAACAATCCCAATAGTAGTAGGTACAACAGGCGTGGTATTTTAAAGTATTCACAGATACATAAATATATTAGATACAGACATTAACATACGTATATTACAAAGACAGGCAGCAATACATACATTCACAATATTCTTGTAAGTTTTGGTGACACAGTATTTTTAAATTCGGGGAAATCCGAACCTCTGAAGATTTCAGAGCGGGAATTAAGATGAAAAACCGAGAGAAATATCGAGTAAGAAAAATCTTAACCATGTTATACTTATAGCATATTGTGTCAATGTACCTACCTACCTTACTTTCACATTTATAATATTTTGATCACAAACGCCATCTGTGCGTTACAACTATTACTTTTGTTCTACCTACCCTCTTAGTAAATGCTAAAGTTTCACGCCTTATTAAAAAGATGGCCTACTTACTGTTAATTTTGTTCTGTGATTTAAAATAAACTTGTAAATACATAATTACGATAATAGCCTGAGTGTTTTACGTAGGGGGCAAATTATCAAAATGGGGAGAAGAGCACTCAAAAAGTGGCAAAACACCTTTTTCATTTTATTTTCTTGATTTAATAACTTTATGCACAAAATATACAATAGCGGACATAGTGCCAAAGGCATTCTCTACTAGTCTACCGTTGGATGGAGCTGAAATAAATGAAAGAGTGCACTAGAGTTTCTATGGCAGTTTTAAAATAATTTTGAAATAACTAAATGTTAAGAAATAAAGGAATTAAACCCATGAAACACTTAGGTGTCTAATTAGCTAGGTGTGTAGCACCGATGTCCTAGTTTTGGCGAAGTTAAGTTAAGTAATAGGTGGCGTTGGTTTGGTCATATGTTGTGGAGACCTGACAACCACATCTCCAAGCAGATCTTGAAGTGGCAAACAGACGGCAAAAGAAAATGCAACTGTCCTCAAAATACTTGGAGGCGATCAGTCGATAGAGAGGCTGCAACTATCGGCTATAGCTGGACAGATCCCGAGGTTGCTGGAGGAATGGCGGTCTCTTCTTAGAGCCCTATGTCCCTGATATGGGGTTAGAGGACATTAAGTGAGTAAGTTAGAGTTTAGGCAAAAAAAAAAGTGTTAATGGTAACACTGAATGGATATTGCATTTTTTTTCGATCATAGCATTATTTGCTTTATTTCAATACATACGGTTTCCATCAATAGATAGAGGAAAGTTTACGTATATAATTTGTTAGATTATTGTGTATGGCTAAAATATAACGATGTTTTTAGGGGTGTTGGAAAAACAACTGCCCTCTGGGAGTTTTCAATGAGAATTCTACCTAAACCTTTTGATATATAACAAAAAAGTAAAAAATAAAACCCAACTACGACAAAAAACGACTCTGAAAAAATATGAAACGAGTTTCAAAAGCCGTAGTCCCACGTTAAATAGAAATGTACCATAACACATTAACAACGCGTGACTTTGATTCTAAAAATAATATTGATTAAAAAGTTTCAAGTTACCCAAAACATATTTTTTGAAGTTCTTTTTGTAAATGTTATATGCTGCGTAGTAAGGAAATAACCGCTAACTTGTTAAAGGACTCCCAGGACTGGATTCGCGAAATTATATTTTTGTGCAATTTCAGTTTGCCTAAAGAACTTTCTCAAAATTCAAGCTCTTGGACCAAAAGTCGTTTTGTAGACTTATCAAAATAAGATACAGAAAACTATAAATGCGACATCTATAAAAAATGCCCACATTGTCGTAGAAATTACATAACTTTGTCGTACAACCTATGTGATGTAGTTTAAGAATGCTCAAATAGATGGCAGTTTTGAACATTTTAAGTGAACCGCTTGAAATCCACACAATTTTGTGAAACATTATTTATATAAATATTGTTATGTTATATAAAATAAAATATAATATATTATTTTAATAAATCAATGGTATGATAAAAATCTCAGAAAGATAAATTCATTTTTGTTTTATTTTTCAACATTGCTATTGATTTACCATTTTAATCAAACCCGATTTAATTAAATACAGTCTAGTTTTTTTAATTGCACAGCTTAATAATACTAATTATTTTTTCTGAAATATGTTCCCCTAGCCGACTGCGGTCCGTGGTCAGTCTCAACACACAACTCCGCAGGAGATATTATAGTGCACAAGTGTGTGCGCAAACACAGGTGCACTCTCTGTTCCCTCACTCTCATAATCCGATGGGACGGTTAACCGACACGTGTTATTAAATATTTATAGAATGAGAAAAACTCAATAATACTTTTGGCCCGACCCGGGATTCGAACCCGAGACCTCTTGATCATCAGTCACATACGTCAATCGCTAGACCAACGAGGCAGTTATTGAATGCGTGGTTCGTTGTGGTTTTCAGTAACACTTATACATGAAGGCAAGGAATCGTATAAGAACAGACCTAACATATTTTCAGAATTTGTTTTATTAAAATTACCTCTGAATTTCATGCACCAATGCCCCTATTTAATTTCCTTCTCCACAACACCCAATGATTGACCAGTAGAGAATAAAAATAATAGTTACAGAGTATACATAACAGTCTGAAATTATATATAAATTAAAATAGAAATCTGCAGGATTGCTACCATGTACCTTTTTGTTTGTGAGTATCCGATATTTCGGCGCTGTTGCAAGCGCTATGATCACGGAGTAACTTTACCAGTTACTCCGTGGTCATGGCGCTTCATCGCGATCATCCCGCAGATTCCTATTTTAATGTTACTGACTATGGCGAAGCCATAGTATTATAGTAGTTTAGATCTGTACGCGGCAACGTGCTACATTAATTGTTTTACTACGTGCCGTCAAGCAACGATATTATAATAGGAAGTAGAAATAAGATATTGTCAATTTAGCAATTTAAGTAAACAATAGTTACTAGTTACCCCCACCTAAACCTGTCCATATTATTGTATATAAACTTTAGTTTAAGTTAAACAAATGAGTCATAATTAAATATTACAATCAACGTGTCGTCTAATTGTCTCCAAGGGTAAACACGCAATAATTGGTGACCCGACGTGATCTATTGGTTTCTAGTGCTGATATAATACCGGGACGACCGGAACCCTATTAGGTTTTCAGCAGTGAATCTAGAGAACAATAGCATTACGAAATTATCACATCCCAAAAATGGCTCCAACAACAACAACAACTCCTTCAAGAGGCGACACTGGGTGCGAATCAGTTGCTGCTATCACGGTCACAGACAAACTACCTCAATTTTGGACAGACTCCCCACGTTTATGGTTCGCCCAGTTTGAAGCAATAATAGCACCACAAAAACAGGGCGAAGATTACAAATATAACATGGTAATATCCAAACTACCAAAAGAGGTCGTCCATCAAGTTAGTGACATTTTAACTAACCCGCCCAGCGAAAATAAGTACTCCACAGTCAAGGAACGTCTAATAAACTGCTACGAAGAGAGCGAACACCGACGTTTCCACAGACTACTATCAGAAATGGACCTTGGAGACCAGAAGCCTTCCCAGCTCTTGAGAAAAATGAAGGAAGCGGGATGTGGAAAAATAAACGACGACACTATTCGCCTGCTGTGGCTAAGGCAACTCCCCGCTTCGCTAACAGCGATATTATCAGTTACAAACAATATATCGTTAGAAAACTTGAGCGAGTTAGCCGATAAAATATACGAAAACTTGACCTACAACAAGAAAAATACTCAAGAGACAGCGGTTGACATTAACCTAGTTACAAACATATCGTCACAACTTGAAGCCATGCGAATAGAAATAAATGCATTACGCAGCATACGCGAGAAACAACCTATGCAACGCAGCAAATACCAAACACGACATACGTCACATTCACGGTCAAGGTCGCGCCACAGAAACTCACATAATGGATTATGTTATTTCCATAATCGTTTCAAGCAGGATGCATATAAATGCAATAAGCCTTGTTCATGGAATATAGTTAAAAATAACAGGCTATCGGAAAACTAAATTTAGCACAGAATACGACGGGCCTCTGTGCTATTCACCCAGCAAACCGTCTAACTATAACTGACTCAAACAGTGGTTATAGATTTTTAGTCGACACGGGTGCTAACATTTCGGTCATAAATAGCACAAATAATAAGAGCCAAGCATGCGAATACCAATTATTCGCCGCAAACGGAACCCCTATAAATACATACGGGAAACGCGTTTTAACGCTTAACCTAGGACTGCGCCGAAGCTTTAAATGGACATTTACCATTGCCGACGTCAAGATGCCAATCCTGGAAGCTGATTTTTTGAAGAATTATCAATTATTAGTGGATATACACGGAAAAAAACTGATCGATAAAAAACAGGTCTGGAAACGCCTGCCGAAATAGTGAGAGCAAACATTGCATCCTTTCGATCGTTAAACGCTTCTCTCCAGGAACCAATAAAGGGATTATTAGAGAAATATGAAGATATTAAAAAGCCTAGATCAATGAATCTACATACAAAGCACCGAGTACAGCATCAAATAATAACAAAGGGTTTCCCAGTATTTACTCGAGCGCGTCCATTACCTCCTGACAAATACAGGATGGCAAAACAAGAAAAATAAGTTTAAGGAACATTATGAACACTTAGAGGAGATGTTTAAGCGCCTACATAAAAACGGCATAACAATAAATACAAACAAATGCGAATTCGCCAAGTCGGAGATTGATTTCCTCGGTTATCATATAACGAGCCAAGGGTTGACTCCTACTATGGAAAAGATTCAAGCTATAAACAATTACCCTAAACCACAAACGATAAATGAGTTACGAAGTTTTTTGGGTATGATTAATTTCTACAGAAGCAGTATTCCACATGCAGCAAAGCATCAAACACCGTTAAATAAATATTTAATTAATTGTAAGAAAAATGATAAGACGGTTATCCAATGGAATACTGAATCAAACCACGCGTTTGAACGCTGCAAGCAGATAAGCAAACAGAAACAAGGACACGTTCTGGTAGAGTCTCCCACCAGACGGTTAGATTCCAATTATAATAATATTTTTTCTCTTCAGAGGGGGAATATCTATGGCGAAGCCATAGTATTATAGTAGTTTAGATCTGTACGCGGCAACGTGCTACATTAATTGTTTTACTACGTGCCGTCAAGCAACGATATTATAATAGGAAGTAGAAATAAGATATTGTCAATTTAGCAATTTAAGTAAACAATAGTTACTAGTTACCCCCACCTAAACCTGTCCATATTATTGTATATAAACTTTAGTTTAAGTTAAATTCAAGAGTCATAATAAATATATTACAATCAACGTGTCGTCTAATTGTCTCCACTCAATACTGACCATGAAAGTTTAAAACAATATATACATAAATTAGTCCATAAAGTTTTTAAATAAAGGAGTAAGTAATCTGATAGTAAATAATAGGTAGCAAAGCCACGCTGATTTCAGCACGAACAGCCCGCCTCGACCGCGGCTCGCATGGAAGACCAACTCAAATTAACAGGATTTGTGCTGTTTTGTGTGCGAAACTGAATGCCCAATAATGCAGAAGCAACTAAACAGGCAGTCATAGTATGGATCACCATGCTACATTGCTGCATTGTCAGCAATCGCTATGAGTACTCTAACTACTACTTTTGGATTCTACTCATGCTTTCCATCTGACAGAGTCACTTTGGGAGACCTATTTAAGTACAAATAGTCAGGAAAAGCAAAGTTTGTACTACAAAAAAATATTTATAAAATTTAATTTGTAACAAATAGTATTTTTTTTGCAATCAAATCAAGTCTTATACACTCACGAGGTTTACGCAACAGAAAGTGTAGCATTTTAAAAATACAGAGGCTTAACTTAACTCACGTATTCTCGTATACAAGTGAAGTTAACAAACCGTGTAGCTGTGTTCATTGAATATTGGTGAAATGTTAAAGGTATTTTACTTTTTTATACTCCTTTAGATTGGCTTAGTGGTTCTGTCTCTTGAATCAGACAGCATGGGTTCTTACACACGGCTTGGGTTCTGATCACAAACTGGGTAAGTCCTACCGTTCGCAGCGCTCTGTCCCTCTGTGGTTCTGCACTCCATGTGCTTTTTGTAAACTGAACCAACTAATAAACACGCCGTTAGACGACTCTCGTTGTCTTATTTGCCCTATTATCTTAAACTTACACATTTCTTAATTCATACATGTTATAGACTAGCTCAGCCCCGCGGTTTTATCCGCGTGATCCACCGTGGGTAGCGCCGTGGGGCAATGCTAGTCTAAAAAGAAGCCTAAGTTAGTTAGCCATCTAATAATGAAAGTCCCGTAAAAATCGGTCCAACCGTTCCAGAGATTAGCTGGAACAAACAGACAGAAAAATATAAAATGAAAAAAAAAATACAGTTGAATTGATAACCTGCTCCTTTTTTGAAGTCGGTTGAAAAGTAAATACGGGTATACTCAATTCCTTGACATAAATTAAACGCATCTAAAATGGAAAGAAACATCTAAGATCTTGTCTATATACAATTAAACTAGCTTTAAACTATTTACTAACAGTTTAGTTCAATCAAATGAAAGAAGCCTTTCAGTAGCCTTTAGAAACTCGTTAATAGAGTTTTTTTTTCAATGGCAAACTCGAAATAGCTCTACACATTCATTGAGAATGCGAGACCTTGCCTCTGCTTTAACTGTTTACATTAAGCAGTGTCCACAAAAACCTTTTCATACTAAAGTTATCTATTCCCAAATAAGTTTCCTGTTGAAATCTAGTTATTGGTCATCTTTTTACTTTTTAGGTTAGACCAAATGTTTGTATGATCTGGAATGTTTATTTCGAAGTTTAGGTATTTTAGGGTTCCGTACCTCACAAGGAAAAAACGGAACCCTCATAGGATCACTTTGTTGTCCGTCTGTCTGTCAAGACCCATTTTCTCAGGAGGTATCACGCTGAAATTTACAAGTCAATCTAGCTTTCATAGTTCAAGCTCTCAATGTGCTGTTTGTGTCAATCAAATGTGTAAAAAACTATTGCCAAACAGATCCACTAACGAGTTTAGCTGCTGGATTGGATAGAGCACGTATAAGCACGCATTGTATAAAATAAATTAGCTTCGCGTAAATTGGTTATCGCAGTAAAGAGTGGCTTATGTCTCTCCTTAAGAATCAAATTATCTCTATGCTAATTCATTGAAATCGGTTTAGCCGTGAATGCCAAACAGACATAAAGACAGCGTTACTTTCGAATTTATAACATTAGTATGACCGTGACAACCGTGGATGAGCCACTCTTGCGCACGCATTGTGACGCCTCTGGTATTGCGGGTGTCCATGGGTGGCGGTAATCGCTTACCATCAGGCGATACGTATGCTCGGGATTCAAAGATGATAATATACTCGTTACTTTGAACTGCAGCTATCCGTGAGTGGATGTCATTACTTAACATCAATCATCATCTTCTTAGCCTTTGTTATTCCGTAGATTATTGGGGGTCGGCTACCATTGGTTGGTACCTTCTACACCATACCATACACCATAAAAGACAAAAAAGATAGGCTTTAAAATACCATAACTGTACCTTAAATATATTTGCAAGTTTTTAACTAAAACTAAAAAGGCAAGAGTAAGCACTCAGAAGTGAAAAATATATACTCATTCATAGTACCTACTTTCTTCGTTCGCTACAAATACACCTCGGTTCTTAGTGAAGTAAAGACGCTTTTACAAATGGCGGCTTCATAAATTTATTATTTCATTTCTGTTTTGACTTTCTTATACAGCGATAACAAATACATATTACAGCGAAATCAACCCAAGACACACCCCACTACGGAGTAACTAATTATTCTATATCGCTATGTAGACATACATATCGCGATATAGACATACTCACGTTGAATAACACGCACACAACTTCTCAACATGAACATTGGGTTGCGCCCCGCACGGCATGATGTTGGCCCTCACTTAGAGGGACAAGACATGACACCCGTTCCTCCAAAAATATTAAAGTGTCAATTCACTAATGTTATTATACATTATTTACAAATAAATGGTGATCATCTTAGTCAAAATATAGATACTTGTAATTTCATTCAATCGCCGAAATACAACGAACACATAACATCGGTTGTCTATTAATTACGCTTTAATTTAATTTCCATGGAACGAGTCTGTATATTTTGAAGTATGTCTGACGCGTTTCCGAATTAGCATACCTACTTAAAAATACATAAAAACGTGAAAAAGCTTAAAAAATGTTTTATTATACATAAAAAATATAATACGTTAGTAAGCATGGTCCTTTACCTGTGTATTGGTAGCAAAAAGCTACTTTACTATTCCACGTCACGTAAATAAGACTTCTATTTGTATTTGCTTCACTTTTGCCAGTTGTTTTTCTGTCGAGTCAAAGAGATGGGAAACAGAAAAAAAAAACTTTAATTGCATACAAAAAAATGCAATACAGTTTTCAGTTCAGTTTTCAAAATACAGTTTTCGATAAATTTAGTTCAATAATTAGAAACTTAACTCAGTTTCAAATTATTCATGATAAAATATTTAGAAGTACTTAAAACTTAAAAAAGTGTGGCATTGTAGATCGATATTTTTCCTTAGGAAAGACCTATGCTCAGCAGTGGACGTTTAAAGGTTGTTAATCAAAATTTTTGATCTAGCAATTTTTCGTTAAATTTAGTGACATGTTCTAAGAATTAGTTGTTCAGTCTATTCATGTTTATTTATCTTCTGAAATAAATCAAAATCTACGTCTAAATGCAGCCTTTTTTATAACTATATCTCCTGCGACAAAAAGAACTTATTAGTTTAGTGCCTCTGCTACTCTGCTGAGGGAAAGCGCTGTGCAATGTTACGCAAGTTGTTAAATAATAAATTTTGAACATGCTGTGTTGTGAGTACAGAGGATTGCGATAAAAGCTTGAACCAGCTCCGCCATAAAGAATATTTGACGGTCACCAGGCGTAGTTAACGCTGTAAACCTATAGGATTTTTTAAATGGAGTAGGCAGGCCTATCGAGCAGACATATCGCCTGGTGGTAAGCGATTACCGCCGCTTATGGACACCCGCAATACCAGAGGCACCACAAGTGCGTTGCTGGCCTTTAGGGGATGGGGGAGGTGGAAGATAGGGGGAGGTGTTGGGATATGGGTCTACGGTCTCCTCACTCACTCGGTGAAACACAGCGCAAGCACTATTTTACACCGGTTTTCTGTGAGGCCATGGTATCACTCCGGTCGAGCCGGCCCATGCTTAAGAAGTGTGGCTCTCCCACGGTGAATATATGAAAAATCTAAATCAGAATCTATTAGTATATATCTACATAAACAAGTACATACTTATAAATGCAGATAAATTAGGGAATTTACCAAGTGCATAAATTAAATTTTAAAGCTGCTTTACTTAACTATATTGAAAAATCTGGATTCTCGAGCCAAAAATTAAGAGCAAAAGAAAATGCATTGCATTTATAACACAAAATTTTGCACTCTTCTAAAGTGTTACAGTGTTTAGTGCTCATATTTTTAATCATATATAACTTTTTCTGCTTCGAATTGGTGGTTCACTAAAAATGATAATTAGAATGAAGCTCTTTTTTTTGACGGATTTTGATGTTTATAGTGTCATAAACAGTTTAATTACTATAGCCAGTTGATATTTCAGATATTGTGGCTTCTCTAATCACAATTTAGATTATCTATAAGTGAACCTGCGTTCGTCTACCACAGGTTAATGTAAAAAAAGTTGTATGTAACTTTGTACGTAATTTTTTGACGTCTACAAATACTCTATACATCTATTTTAAGTTTTTAGTATTACTACTTTTATTCTTAAATAAAAAAATCAGTCTCATTCTTAAAAATCTTAAAGTTTTAAGCAGTTTAGAGTTATCATAAAAAAAACTGCTACGAGTTAAACTCCCGTGGCTCGAATAGATGACCCTGATCCCTCCCTGGTCGTATCGGATAATTATCCCATCGGTTTGTAAGAGTGAGGAAACAGAGTGTGCACCTGTGTTTGCGCACACACTTGTGCACTATACAAGTATATCTCCTGTGAGAGAACTGGAGCTGTGGAGGCTGGTCTCCGTTGAGACTAAGAAAGAAATCAGCAAGGAGTACATTATCATCATTGTGGTCTGTACCGAATTACAATTCACGTAGTTATTAAACACACTGTTTAATTAAATAACAAGTTAATCCATTATTTCCATTATTTTCATAATCAGACTAACAATCAAATCGGGACACAGAGATTCAGTGTTATGGGAAAGATTTGCTTTCCCAGCTCCATTTATTTGTGTACATCTGCACGTACAGAATAACATAGTTTTGTGAGTTAATTATCTGTTTTGTCTGAGACATCGTTTATATTAATAAAGCAAACAAAGTAAATAAAGGTCCGTGTTATAAATAAAGCAAAACGTTTTGTCGAAATGGTAGTTGTACTAAATTGCCTACTAATTGCACTAAACTTTTAACGAATTACCTTACACATATTTTTCATTCCGGAGTTTACAGATGAATTGATACAGATGAAGCATTATAAGTGTTTACTTTGCTTCTTCTGGGTATAAAATTATATAAATTCATAATCAACTTGCTGTCGATCTGAAAGAGGCAGTGAGCTATTGCTAAATACGAAAACCAGTGTACTTTGTACTACAAAATATGTGTATAATGAATTGGAGTAGACTAATAATTGATTGAATATCATTGTTAAATCTGATGACCGCTAAGAAAAAAGGCAGAACACACAAGGAATACCATATTTATTTCAACAATAATTCGAGGGAAAATGGAGCATATTAAGAGGCACGAAAATACTAGAAAAAAAAAACAAAAACTTACATAAAACCTTTGAGATTGATTCCTTTACATTTTTAAGAAGTTGTTTTTCCGTTCATTCTACAAAAGACGAACAAATCGCAATGATTGTTCAAGTTTACAATGCAAACCGTTCGGTAGACTTTAAAGAGCATATTTTATTTGTATGGCTCTTTCAATAGAATTCAATGAAATGTATAGTGTAGTTTACAATCAAATCTATACTAATATATAAAGCTGAAGAGTTTGTTTCTTTGTTTGAACACGCTGATCCGATTTGAAAAATTCTTTCAGTGTTAGATAAGCCCATTTATCGAGGAAAGCTATAGGCTATATATCATCACGCTAAAACCCACAGAAGTTTAGCAACAATGAAGAATATTACAAAACGGGGGAAAATTATCACGCTACGGGCAATATGAGAAGCAAACGAGGTTGCATGGGTCGGCTAGTATTATATAAAAATGATGGTTTCGTCGAGTATTGTCTAGAATGTTGGATTAGGTACATATTTGACAATGTGCGTTGACTTGTTGTAAAAAAAGAGAAAAAAATGAATCTATTTATCGCCGTGAATTAAATTTGTAGCAGCAAAACTTTAGATGTAGGATCTAATATTATTTTTTTATGGAATAGAGGCGAACGAGCAGACGTATCACCTGATGGTAACGCCTGACGGTTTTCTGTGAGGCCGTGGTATTACTCCGGTCGAGTCGGCCCATAAATGCGCAGGCGTGGCTCTCCTACGGTGAGTGTATATGAATGTAAATATGTTAATTATGTTTGTAGTATTCGATAAATAAAATACTGATTGTATTAGAACAATATTGAAAATAAATAAAAAAATGACATTCACAAATTATTCTTTATTCTTTGTCTTGTTTTTTTTTAATCTACAACACTATATTTAAGTCATTATAAAGTGTACAAAGCCATCTCACGGCTGCGGATACACTCTAGTAAGTGCGCGGCGCGACATTCCAACTGACATAGTAGAATATTATTATTATTATTAGTTTAAATAGTATAGAATTTAACCATGGTTTTGCTTTAAAGTAATGAATAATACAGTTAAACACCATAATAATTTTATCATCTCTATGATGTATATATGTGCAGTTATTAATCTTGAATACGCAGTATGGGATTACTACCTAGCTGTCCCATGACGTGTAATAAATCCTTAATTGCAGTTGCCACGTTATCCCTTAATACAGCCGCTTGTGCAACTGTCGGCAGAATTTCAACCTCACTGCTCCCATATTCGCCCGCCTACTCTGTATTACCACACTTTAGTGCATCTCCCTTAATATAACTGCTACTTCTGAAATATTCATTATTTAACTGTCGACAATTTTATTTTTATACTAGCCGACCCACGCAACCTCGTTTGCTTCTCATATTGCCCGTAGCGTGATAATTTTCCCCCGTTTTTGTAATATTCTTCATTGTTGCTCCGCTTCTGTAGGTCTTAGCGTGATGATATATAGCCTATAGCCTTCCTCTATAAATGGGCTATCTAACACTGAAAGAATTTTTCAAATCGTATCAGCGTGTTCAAACAAAGAAACAAACTCTTCAGCTTTATATATTAGTATAGATTTGATTGTAAACTACACTATACATTTCATTGAATTCTATTGAAAGAGGCATTGAAATAAAATATGCTCTTTAAAGCTCTGCTATTGCCTGTAGCGTGTAAATTTTACCCCGTTTATGTAACATTCTTCATCGGTGCTCCGCTCTTATAGGTCTTAGCATAAAGATATATAGCCTATAGCCTTCCTTAATAAATGGGCTATCTAATACTAACTTTTAACGTCAGGCAAATCAGAGGTATGTAATACCTTTTAATAAGTGATCACGTTAATTCTCGTAAAAATAATTGGGCTATCTAACACTGAAATAATTTTTCAACTCGGACCAGTAGTTCCTGAGATTAGCGCGTTCAAACAAACAAACCCTTCAGCTTCCTATATTAGTATAGAAGTATAGATAACTTTATTCTTCGTCACACTGTTAATAAATCATTTTATTCATATTTATTCTTTTCTTTTTTCACTTTTTTCTTTCAATTTTTCTTTCAGTTCTTGCATCTCTACTAAATATTTCGGTAATACAAGTTACTATTTTTTGGTTCAAAGCACGCTAATTAGTACTTTGAAGAACCTAGTATAGTAGCCTATCTTTTAGTATTCCAGTTACATGTTTATGCAAACAGTTATATGCGGACACATTTAACAGAAATTCATGTGACCAGATATTACATAGCGTCATAGAATATAAGCTTTTATATAGTCATGGATTCATCAGCTAGTGTTCCTTGCAGAACTACGAAATGTTATAATTTAAATAAAGTCACGGTTAGACATGTCCACTTGTACCACCTTTTATTTACACCAAATTTTATTTACTGCTTTGATATGCTTTCATACATTGAGTAAAAGTCTTGCATCCTTATGAAAATGCAACAAATTCCTTTAAAGTAGGGTAAATACAATTTCGCAGAGTGTTCGAGGATGATTTAGTAATTATATTAAAGTATTTTGAACTTTATTGACGAAAGAAGCATCAGAAATTTCGGTGACAGCTAGACTGAGACGCAGGTGTGTGACCGTGACGTTCTCAAGGTATTGGGCAAATTCTCTAATACATACAATATGCATAATTCTCCAGTAGAAAAAATAGTTAAACCATAGAAAACGAATGGTAGAGTAGACCCTAAATGTCAAGGTTTTACGTTCACTACAAGTCATTATGAGTTATAAACTGGCTGGCGATAGAAGCCACATCCCAATTTAAAAAAAACCTTGAACTTACAGGGATCGATGAAAATGCAGAGTGAGTAGATTTTAATTCCAAAAACCAAGAAAATGGCTCCTTCGAAAATCTCCTGGAATTATAAGAAGTGAAAGTCTAATATTTTTATTTCACCCTGATCTCTATTAAAAAATCATAACTGAACTTTGTTATGATTTTAAAATCAAGAAATTAAAAGGACTTAATATACAAGGTATCTTTATTATACCCAAAAGAATATTATGATAATGGAATTTGGAATAAAATTTTCTAGACTTTTTTTTGTTAAACTAGTTTACATTATACTAACGAGCATTTGCCAGAAACAATTGCTTACAGGCATTTTGATTAATCGATTGTAAACAACAGACGAATTCGTAGGTCAATTTACCTGCCTTATGAAACAGGAATAATTTGTCCCTTTGAAATAAAGCTTCTTATAAAATTCAAACCATATGATGTGATTATTCCAGTATCTTGGGTTTACAGAAGAATTCACATAACAGGGTATAAGGGTTTAGAGGTCGGGCTAATCCATATTCTACAGAGACAAGCTTTTAATGCAGAATTTAAAGTGGGTAGGTGGGATTATCTGAGTAGCGCTACATATGTATGTTGGCCTCTACCTGCTTTACTTTGTATAAATAGTACAGTAGACATAAGAAGATAAAATCCAATTTAATAACATTTAACTTTCATGGTAAACGAGGGTTATCTAATGATTAGAAACGACTGTGTTATTCAATCGTGGTAATGATTAAAAATACCTAGTATTGTTGGTTTCGCACTCACCAACGAAACACGACAGCACGAAAGCTGTCATTATATATTGATCTTCTGTGCAAGGGCAGAGCCACCTCGGTTGAGCTGTCCCGTTCGTGCTGAAATTAGCGTGGCTCTACTACCTTGAAAACAGGAGATTTTTACACAATGCAGGCTTTTCAATTCTTACATTGCTATGTCTTCATGTCAATGACATAAAAACAAATGACTGTTCGTACTGTTTAGTATTCAAAGTTAAATTGTTCACTTAGATTATCTACTCTTAACGAAAACTAATGTTAATAAATATTATAAAATGAAATAGCACTTGATAAAGTTGTTTACTCTGTATTGAAATGTTTCATTCCTCTCTTCTTTCCATTTAATCTGAAATCTGTTTTCCAAAATAATTTTGTTCTTCAAGCATCATTCACAATAATTAATTAACTAATTAATTTTATACATTATTTGATGGAATTGAAAAAGGGTGCAAAACTTTGTTAGTTTCGGATTTTCTTAATAACAAAATACCACATCCATGTTTTTTTCATACATCCATTCAATTACTACATTCAATTCGTAAACATAAATTGGATGCGGTTTTGCGTTTCTGCACCAAATGAGTACAAGCTGCCCTGACTAGTTTGATACTTAATTGTGACTACAATTTAAAATTTGAAGTTTGTAAAAGTACCTGTAAATGTATTATCCCCGTCACAGACGCGTCTCTCGGCTGCCCCACCTGTCGACCTCTCGTCCACCACCGCTGAAAACACATATAAGTACGAGCTCACCAAAGGCTTGACCTCTTTCGGCTGATGTCTACCACACCCGGTGACTGCGCCGCCTCTACAGGGCCAGCCCTTGGTTAAGTACCCCATACTACCATGGAGGTACCTACGCTGATCAAACCTCTCAGAACCCTCACCCTGGCTACTATGCGTGTCCATTCTGCTCTTAACATAACTACCGCAAATTAACTGTAATTGATTTGTTTAAATAAATTTTGAGTAAATTTTCGTGCTAAGGTGTATAATTTATCTTCAATAAAAACTTGTGGCCTCGCCACTATCACTTCATGGCTCCTAAATACCCCATAACGTGGCAATCTTACATAGCAATAACATTAAGTAAAAATATATGTGTGTAAGGATGTATAACGGCCGTATAACCTATATCTAGTTAAAACTGGAGATAGTCGATATGTTATCGTTTTTTATTTCAGTACGATCTGATTAATTACTTTTATTGATATGCAGTATAACAGTTTTCTCTCGACAAATTTTAATAGAAAAGAAAAAACAAATACTTTTTACAGTAAATTCAAACCGTAAGAGAGTCAAAGTCATGCCGTGCCAGTGTCATATCTACCTCAAACAACCTTACTGCCTTAAATTTTTTTGGGGTTTAAAATCAAAAGTTAAAATACATATTCAGCAACTTATTTTGCCAATAACTAAACAGATGGTGCAGGAACCAGTCTCCATGTAATCGATCAACTCGCAATGCTACACTTATATTAGAGTTCTATCTGCAATTGGATAAGTTTTGGCGAATTGCGCTTTGAGAACATTGCTTTTGGGTAGTTAAACATTATGAACTCTATATTAATACATAGTTTTTGTACAATTTTGAAATACGGTTGTAACATTTTTAGAAGCGTCATAGATATTGAAGTGAAAAACTGCGGAGTTCAGAAAATCGAGAATCAGAATCTATTCAAGCTCAGCGGCGGCCGAGGCTGAAGTAATTTATGATGAATTCCTGGTCCCAGACGTAGATTTCGACAATTATTGATTCCGTTTCTCAGTCTTGTTTAAAAAAACAGAGTCCACCATACTTGGTGACATTTATCCTAAAATACTAGTAGTAAAAATAACATCTAAATTCGTTTTAAATCTCTGAGTTTGTTTCATCCTTTTTTTCAGGACTCATCCAGTTAGCAAAAGCCGAATCCATTTGCTGGAAAAAAGTTTGACAAGCAAAGTGTTTCAGTTACCTATTCCTAACATAAACGATTTCATTTCGTTCCTTTTCTAGATATCAATGTAGGTAAGAATTGACAAGCAGTAGTGGAACGCAAGCGTTCAGTTCTGCTACGTCATGACCAAAAGTAATAAATCAAGTACTTGAACTGTGAATGAAATTAAAACTCTAATTGCTTAAAAATAAAACTTAATTTATTAATTAAGCTCCAAGTTGCATGGTTACAAGTAAGGTAGATGACATCAATAATTCACGGGAAATTTGCGGTTGTTAGCGACCGTAGTTTGCATACATTAGATGTGCCTCGACACTAATATATTCTACCCGTACCTCCAGTCACCGATAAATTGATAGGCAAACGTGAAACTTGTGTCTTGCTGAACGGAAACTTCATGTACATATCTGAAATACTCACAGTAAATATTTCATCGCGTAATATAACATGCATGCTGTCAGAAATTGTCAGTGGTAGCTTAGTAAGTTGACACATTCCAATAGTTAAACAATCTTTTCCAAGACAGTTTTGGATGGGTGCCCATTCTAAACGTTTCGCTCGATCCCAGTTGCCATATAAACGTACGTGGCTATCGTTATGGATAACTATCCGTAGGACTTTTTAGGGGTCCAACTGGACAATACAATACAATAGTCTTTCTTCAGAGTTTTAATTTCGCCTGCTTTCATACCCGGTAATTTATTCCTACTTGCAAGTTCGAAAGTTATTAAAGACATTAAAGTCTAGTTGAACCCACAACTGCTAAACTGAATCATTAATTTCTTGTGTACCCGTATTACCCAAGTAATCGCATAAATAGAACTTTGCCTCATATTTTGTGTTAGATTTTGAATTAGATATCGCCTTGATTAATGTTCTCTGAAATGATGGATAATAGCGAGTAATGGAGTTACGGTACTGACAGAAACAGTTCTTATTCCGTTACTGTTGCTGCTTCTAATTCAATTTCGCTTCTTTTATTACTCTAACGTATATCATGAATCTCTCTAAGAAGCCGTCGTGTTATTGTCAAGTTCACGATATGTATAATTCGAATTATATATCACAACTTTGCTGTGCAAGGCAGAAAGTTTTAGAACATGGTTATTGTCTACTTTATAATTACATAATATCTATAAATTAGGTTCCGAAGGGATTACTTTGATTGCTACATGTTGCATTTAGTTGCATTGATCGATTTTGAACATCTCGCATCAAGCTATTCCTTGCCAGCCATCTTGCTCACATCATCACGCCACCTGTCCTTTTGGGCTCCTACACAACTGATTAATACTAAGTAGTAAGTTATTTACTATTGAAAGTAATGCCATAATTTAAATGCTATTGACTAACGTATGTTGGCGTAGACAATTGTAGACAATAAGCAAGTTCTAAAACTTTCTGCCTCGCACAACAAAACTGTGAAATGAACTGTCGTCTGCGGTGTTCCCGGACCAATACGACCTATGAGTAGCACTTGTGACGTCTCTGGTGTTTCACGTGTCCATGGGCGGCGGTATTTGCTTACCATCAGGCGATCCGTCTGCTCGATTGCTCCTTATCAAAATAAAAAAACGTGGAATTCAAGATTTTTAAATTGTATTTCAAGTATTTTCTTTTCAATATATGCTAGCTAGGTTTGTTCTTCGTTTTTTATATTTTTATGCTCTTGATGTTTATACACAAAGTTTTACCCCTAAAGTTAACAAACACTTTAGTTTATGGTCATGCTAATTTTATGACAAGAGTAGGTTAAGGCATTATTAAACATTTTTAGATTTTTATCACAGCTTTAAGCGAAGTTTTAGAATACGATTTTGGGTTAGAGATATATTATTTACAAATGTAAAACGATAATATTTTTGGAGTGGAATAAGGTTTTTGTTTAAATTAAATACTAAGTAGAAGGTAAAGTATCTTTTATAAAAACACTGTATAGTTGAATAGGTAAAGTTAGGATAGGGAAGGATAACAATTCCGGAATCGATGAAATTTCTTAAATTACTAATGATTCATCAATTTCTTGATAATACTATTTCTTATTTCAACTGTAATAAATAATCTCACATACATTGCATTAATTTTATTCAGAAACAGAAATGAAAGGGCAAAATTATCTTTAAATTTAAAATAATAGCTGTTGCCCGTGGCTCCGCCCGCGAGTATGTTGGTTATCGCGGCAAATAGTAGCCTATATTCTGATATATAAGCTGTAGTTTTGTAAAGTTTCATCCCAATCCGTCCAGTAGTTATTGCGTGAAAGAGTAACAACCACACATACACACAAATCCTTACAAACTTTCGCATTTATAATATTAGATTGAGTATGATTATAATATAAGTATGATGACTCAAGTAGTGTTATGAGTATGACTCAAAGGTAGTAGAGCCACGCTGATTTCGGCACGAACGGGCCGGCTCGACCTTAGCGTTGCTACCCTCACACAGAAAACAAACGTAAAATGACAGCGATCATGCTGTCGTGTTTCGTTGGTGAGTGCGAAATTGGAGGCCTAATGATGCAGAAGCTAAATTCACTAACCCGCTATAGTGTGGGTCACCATGCAACATTGTTGCATTGTGTGCATTTTGGCAGGGCCAAACATAAAAAAAATTATACTACATTTATTGAGCAAAGAGATCTGAATATTAAAAACAATTTTATACTATTTGGCAATTGGATTTTGAACTAAGTCTACATGACGAGTCAACAAAATATTTCTTATCAGGTGTTATGTTTCCCTGTTTTTATATCATTAAAACGAAGTCACCAAAATATAATTAAGAAATATCCAAATGAAGCATATACTCTTAAATATATATTATACAATCTGAGACGTAACAAATATTAACTTTGATGATATATGCGAATTACAAACTTCGAACTTCGGCAGTAACTCAGCGATATACGAGTATTTGAGTACGTTCTGTAATTATTTTGATTAATACCTCTCATTATATTTGCCTAGAAGGCCGTGTACTCTCTAATAAATGACAATGTTTCTTTCTTTTTATCATCCCATTTGAGTGTGCCTGATCGATATATAATATATGTGTGTTTTTGAATTCAGAAATCTTGAAATATTATAAATTCTTTATTGTTTATAGCAGCAACGTACAGTCTCGTCTTTTACAACTTCAACTGCGTCCGTTGAAGTTGTAACCAATCCGTGAGCACATGCAGTCGAGAAGACACGTCTTCTCGGCTGCAAGTGCTTACTAAAGGGATTATAGATAAAATTTAGATTATGCATTCTCTTTAAATGCTTTTAATGAGTGTCACGTCCTGCACAAAATT
The DNA here is from genome assembly GCA_905220595.1 of Spilosoma lubricipeda. Taxonomy (NCBI): domain Eukaryota; kingdom Metazoa; phylum Arthropoda; class Insecta; order Lepidoptera; family Erebidae; genus Spilosoma; species Spilosoma lubricipeda. The sequence continues at coordinate 4,488,042 of HG992296.1, forward strand.
AAAATGTTAAAAGTTTTATTTATGCGAGAACCAAATATTTGAAATTATGAATTAGTAATTATAGAATGTACAAACTAAATAATATAAACTATACTTTGTTTAAAACTATTTAGGTAGTGGAGCCACGCTGATTTCAGAACGGGCCGGCTCGACCGGGGCGGTACAACTCCGACCTCGACCGGGGCGGGGCCCAATGATGCAGAAACATCACTAGCCCGCCATGGTGGGTCGCCATGTTCCATTGTCTGCATTCGCAGTATGGTGACCACCACTCTTGGATTCCACTTATGCTTTCCATCAGGCAGAGTGGAGTTATTTTGGCACGGCCAAACATCGTTTCACTCAAGCAATTAAGATTTATTTGCTTGAGTGAAACGGGATACTTACAAAATTGTATAAGTTTACTTAGTAAACTCACACAATTTTTTTCAAATGCTCTTTATTGCTGAACTATATTTTAAACCAGATATAAAGACAAAAATTATATTTTCTTTCAAGCCAGTTTCTTATCCTGTCCCACCTTTCAGCATACTTATATAAATACAAACCTTTTTCATTAAAGTTAAATCGGAGCGAGGGTAAAAGGTATGATAATGTTGAGAGGGTTATATTCTATACCCTTTCTTCACTAATTTCCTCTTTAGATTACCTCATAAAACCTGATATTATCAACGCCTTACCTTATTCCTTGTGTTCACAACCGTTACATTCTGTATTATGTCTAGCAATAAAATACCTCGTATAATTAACATAACTTGGTGTTATAATATTCTGAGTAATGTTGAAGAGTATATTTATTTCTGTTTTGAAGCTCACAAGATTGAAAAACAATATTTGCAGTGCACTTTAACAAAAATGAATAGTAGTTCTTAAAACTAGCAGTTTAAGCAGCTATAAAATACAAAATTTTAATTAAGTCAGAAGTTATAAAAATTAGCTATCTTTAAAAAGTTATATTGTTTTCTTCTTAAAAAGCTAAGATTTTTCTTTTGTTATATGTTACAGACAGATAAAAATTGAAAAAAAAATGTAATTTTGGTACATGTACGATGTTTACATACATATGCATTTATTAAAAAGCGGTAGTGTTAATATTACAGACGCTCCAATTTTATTAATTTGTATAGATGTCATATTTAACTATAATTAAAGTATTTCAAAATGAATTTTAATAAGAGTAATTTATGTTTAATTTTTTTTTTTTCAAGTTCATTTTTTTTAAACTCCCTAAGTTCAGTCTTAGCCTGTTCAGTGTCACTCTTTTTTCTTCTTTATTCTGACAGCGTTGTGCAATCGGTTTTCCTCACTCACATTTTACTTTACAACCTACGAAAAATACGTCGAAATACAATTACCATCCTCAAGGCGTCAAGCAAGCGGTCACAAAATTTACCAGTCAAAACTCTTAACAATATTACAAATTACGCTGACCCCAAATTAAATGGGGAGCACTTACCTTAAGTTAAATTTTGAGAATATCAGAAACGTGAAATATAAAGGGACAAAAAGTAGGTCAGGTTGACGCCATTAAAAATTGAACCTTAAATGCGCTAGCAAAAACCAAAACAAAAAAAATATCAAAACCTTTCTAGGGATAGTAATAGATCCAGTAGTGAACTTTTATACCCTGTTTACGATGAATGCACTTACCAACTCGATTAAAGCGTAAAAGAAGTTTAATTCCTAATTTGAAGATTAATTCACATATTACTTATAGTTGTTTTACTTTAGATGTGTACTCTATGAGTACCTACTATCTCTGGCATGGTGGAAGAAGTTGATAGTCAAATTACATCTCAGAGGTTTTTTTTTTGAATATTGGTTCCTGAATCCCATGCTCTAGAGCCACTTGTGTTGACTTGTGGTGTTCTCTCGATAAAGAGGTGATAGCTAGTAGATCTCAATTCAACTCAACCGATGGGGTTGATAGGATAGATTCTTCATGAACAGTCTATATTCTTGAATATTCTATCGTTTGACGTTTGTCTTGTGATGTTATTTTATGGATATACTAGTTTTTGCCTCCGGCTCCGCCCACGTATTTGTCGGTTATCGCGGCAAATAGCAGCCTATATATAATATGTTATTCTGATGTATAAGTTATATTACTGTAAAGTTTCATCCAAATCCGTTCAGTACTTTTTGCGTGAAAGAGTAACAATCATCCATCCATCCATCCACACAAACAAACTTTCGCGTTTGTAATATTAATAGGATAAAATTATATTGTGGTCAATTACATTTTATTAAATTGGAATGTAAAATATTGATGTACCTACAGAATTTTAAAATAATTATTTAATGGTAGGCTTATATAATCATTATCCTATTAAATAGAAGATCACGAGTTAACACAATCTAATTTGTTTTGTGTAAGACAACGCATCTCTTGTTGGGAGTAAAGGTTTAAATTACACAGGTAGATAAAGCGACCCATTCATGATCCCACAATATTTATTTTTGTTTAGTCGTACAATATATCAATCATTTTTTATGATTAGTACAATAGGAGTGACTATCGTTCAAGGTTTCGATTTAAATTTTAAATGGTTAGAAACCTATGTCTATGGTACATAGAAATGCACAAATATTTTCCTTTGGGTATATGGTCAGTTTCACTATAAAAATAACCTAACTTTATGTATTCAAGTATTTACATACGTATCCTGGTTATTAGGTAAAAATGCCGCAGAGCTCTCTATCTGTTTTTTTTTATGTTTTAGCTGCCAACATGACTCTACTCTGCCGGATTGAAAGCATGGGTAAAATCCAAGAGAGGTGGTTACCATTCTCAATGCGATGTTTATCAATATTCAAAAAAAGGCTAGTGTAATTAGATACATATTAAAAATGTGTAGATCAGTCTTTTAAAAATAAATTATGCCTACAAAAATTATACTGTAAAATAACCCTGAAATATGAGAAGTTTGCCAAAGTTTTATGCATTCTTCTAATAAATATACCTCCATACTAATTATAACGATAATTTTATTCCATTCCAGTGTAAAGTCAACACTAAGCAGTTTATGTTTAAATTTTATAATGAAATGTAAACATTTGTCGCCAAATGGGGGTTAATTTATTTACAGGAATGGCGTTCTCTCAGCCGGTCGATATGAACTCACATAGTTACAGTAATACGATGTATAAGTAATGATGACATCTTGTTACTACAGCATCATTTTAACTTAATAGGAAATATTTGAGTTGCAAAAAAAGGAAAATAGTAAATATTTACAAAATTGTAGCCATATTCAGACTAAAGTGTAACTTTGGCAAATACAAAATTCGTTTAGTAAATAAATGATTACTTCCTTACGCATCATCATACTAATCAAATATATCTTAAATGATTTCTGAATCAAAATCCACTAAGTGTACAAAATGCGGAAGTGCAACAAAAAAACTCGTCACAATCATTTAAAATATTTTTAACGTAAGGAATCACAGAATCTCAATTTTTGCAAAAATTAAAAAGAAGTGGAAAAATTGATTAATAAAAGAATACAGTAAAATATTTAAATTAAACTTCAATCACAAATTTAACGCTCTACAAACAGTGTTGTCGTAACATGAATGACTTTCTTTATCGCCTTAATAAGAAGGATTAATTTGGCTTGACATAGTAAATATGACTTTACGGATCGCTAATTTGTTTTAACTTAAAATAAGTATTTCGAGACGTTATAAAAGGAGGAGACTTCTTTGTAATAAGATTCCTTGTTTATATGGATCAGTACTAAGAGATAATGTTTTATTTAGCGTACATAATTAACTTAGATAATGTTTCATGAGCATCGTAAGATAAACAAATCAGGAACGTTTTTTTTTCGTGATTATGTGATAGAGGGTGAAGAAAAACCGAGTCAACCGATAGCAGTGACAATGTTTGGCGTCGCTAAATCTCTTATGACACCTCCAATGCCAAGAAGAATGAGGTATGAGTATGTTACTCCGAAATCGAGAAATTCGGCAACGCATTTAATTTAGGGTCAGCGAAACATAACTGCAAAGATTTTCAGCGTGGTGTAGCCAACTTTCTATCAATTTTCTTTCGATTTTTTTTAACTGATTCTGTTTGAACTTTCAGGATAGTAGGTCTGTGACACACTATGTAATTTAAGTTATAAAAATTTTGTCACGACTTAAAACTTTCGACTAAAAAATTCAGCGAAAAAATTTCAAAGCCTTTAGGCTCAGGCCATAAACCACTTTTATGATACACCATCAAGCCTACCTCACAAACCTTAAGCGATAACCCGACCTTTTGGTCGTAAATGGCCTCTTTAGATAAAAGCCTCAATTCTCAGTTCGAAATAGGCCTAAATATGGCCCGCTTAACGAACGAGGCCTTAAGTAGGTACTCAACATGTTTGAGCGAACTTCGTAGGGTCCAGTGCTTAATGTCCGAGGGTCATTTAATCATTTTTTGTCATTAAATTGGATTTTATTTGTGTGAAGAAATAGGGATTGTTGTGTAAGGGAGGAAGGACATGTTCTATTTGTAAATAACTTTCGCAGTTTTTATATTATTTACCAGTTAGTTTGCCAAGTTTGAAAACTTCCTCATCAAGTAATGCTTATCACATTTATATAAAGCAGATATTTTAAAGAAAATTAACAATTAAATTGACATGATCAATATAGTCCGAACGTATACGTTCAATTTTCGATTAAATCTTCGATTAGTATGAATTTTTCTGGATAACTGAGTAGTTTAAGGTAGTAAATAAATTCAAATACTAGCATGAGGTCACAGAACTGTTTTCAAAATTCATATACTGGATGGAGCTTTGTAATGCCACCTGAAGGGAAAGTACTCTCAATACTGTAAATAGAAAATTTTACTTTATTTCTTGGATGTACATATTCTTCTATTCTAACGAATTCATTTCTGGTAAGCTTTAATATATAAAACGTGTTGTGGCGAATATTGTAAATCTTATTCTAAACTTCAACTCTCAACTCGTTTACATTGACTCCCCAGAAAAAAATATAGTTGTGTAATTTTTACTGATTTTAGTCGGTTCGATTTCCAGGTGTGGCAAGCAAATTTTCGGAAAAAATTGAATGCAGTTTTCTTTCTTTTCAAAAATAAAGGCATGTTTTTTTTGAGTAAAATTTGCTATCATTACAAAATTCCACCCTGTATATTTATATTTTTAAATTGAACTTTTTAACCATTTTTAACGCCAGAAAAAGATAGCAGCACTAGTATAAACAGTCTACACTTAAGTGAACCAAAGGGGTGCTCAAAATCGATCAAAAAGCTAATAAGGTAATGAATTATTACTAAAAGCACTGAAGGAGTTCAAACAAACAGAGGCAGGGTTACAATTGCTTTACAAATACACCTAAGAGTAGGAATGGAGATTTAGGCAAACAACGCTGCAAACATGATTGCGCTCTGCTGTATGCGGGAGATACTAATTGTATATCTGAAGTGAGAAAACTGAATTAAATATCTATACGAACATTACAAGGCAAAAAGTTGTTTGTTATTTTTTATTAGAACGCACTTTTTTAACCGACTTCAAAAAAAGGTGGAGGTTTCTCCATTCGACCGTAAATATATAATTTTTTTTATGTGTGTTCGTGGATAACTTTATAATTTATGAACCGATATTGATTATTCTTTTTTTAATGGAAAGGAGATATCCCAACGGTGGTACCATGATAAGGACACTAAAATCTAATGATGGCATCTAAGAGAAATCGAGTCGAACCTTGAAGTCGGTTTTACTTTTGTTAAAATTGTACTTGTTCAATAAGTACTAGTACCAATTAAATTATTCTTTTAATGTTGGATGGCCCATTTATGTGCTATTTCTCAATATAGAATGTTACGAAAACCTAGATTATGTTTTATATTGTGAGGCGCAAATGACGTATGGGTCAAACATTCGAATTTAAAATTAAAAACTTTGTACCCCTTTTTACGCAAACTATGCTAACGTCTATAAATGTATTAATACATGAAGCAAAAACTTTATACCCCGTTTTACGCAAATACGGTGAACGGAAGAGTATGAAATTTGACACAGTAACAGTTTATACTGAGGAGGAGAGTAAAGAAAGCTAAAATAATTAATGAATTATTATTGAATTTCGAACACTGGGTGATCACTACTAATTTAGAATTACAAAATGACAAATTGAATTGCACTGTAATGACATAGTACGTAATGTCTCTATGTCTCTATACATCGTCCACACAAAGTTCAAGTACAGTATTTAAAATAATTGTTACAAAAACTTTTAATGAGAGACCAACGATCTATCATTTAATCTTATTCTAGATTGAAAACATTACGACTGTTAATTAATTTCAGCCATAGAATGGTCTTAAGTTAATTACTATAATGATGGTTTTTTTAGTTTACTTGGAGATTATGACTTTGCAGTTCAAGAATTTATTACAGTTAAGTAAAATCTATGAAAAAGACATAAAATGAAATTGTATTTCTTTTATTACTGTACTAGTTTTTTTCTGTCGAATTTCATTGAAATATATACAGTGGTTTAGCTGTGAAAGCGTAACAGATAAACAGACAAGTTTACTTTCGAATTTATAAAATAAATATAGATTAATTATGGTTGTGACTTTTTGATTGATTCCAATTCCAAACCCTGCTTAATAACGATGTTTTTAGCTTGAGTTGTTTGTGGAGTTAAGGGGTATTTACACCACACACTTTTAATTCAAAATCAAATCAAATTATTTTTAATAACATTTTGTTTTTGGAACATTTTCAAAAATCTTACCAGTAAAAAACCTACACAAATGAATACTTTTATTTCCCGTATAAAAATATTTACATTCAAATATAATATTTACAGTAGGAATCCATATATATATATATATATATATATATATATATATATATATATAAATTTAAAGTAACTCTCTTTGTCTGTCTTTTATCTTTTTCTACGGGTAAACCACTGCACCAAATCACTGAAATTTGGCATAAAGATATTTAGATTCTTTTACATGTAAATAATCATGGAAATGTGTCCGACAATAACTCAAACATAACACAGTTAATTATTCTACACGAAACAAGTTGAAATACCTTTCCTGCAATTGTTTGAATACATGCCTCTAAATTGAATGTAAAACAAAGCGCCCCAGCTCTTAATTAAATTGTTTTAATTTTTTGGGTAACGGAGAAAAAAAAAACACGAGTGGTCTATAATAATTTCGTAAATGTTTTACATTTTTGTCGCAAATTTTGTTTCAAATTTTATTTCAATGATTTCTTAAATATTAGGTATTTAAAGTTTAGTTCAGGCAGAATCTTAAATTTACTGAAGAAAAGAAGAAAAAAAGAGAAGAAACTTACTGTTTCTCTAGTAGGACACAGTTCTTGTAACACATACAAATACTCACGTCGAACCCAAACGGTTAGATGATGATGTACTTCTAGACGATTTCGGCCACGGCAGCCAATCTAAATTAAGGTCAGCCAACTACGCAGGAGATATTATAGTGTGCAAGTGTGTGCACAAACACAGGTGCACTTATACTCTCGTGTGCCCTTACTCTCATAATCTGATGGAACGGTTATCCGAAACGACTAGGGAAAGATTAGTCGCAGGGCCGATGGTTTTACGCGCTCTCCGAGGAACGCTCGTTAGGACCCTAAACTTTTAAATTCCGGCACGATGGGAATCAAACTTAAGATTTTTTTTTAGTGCTACTTGCTTAAGATTTAATGAACCTATTGCCGTAGAACAGATCTTAAGAGTATACGTAAGTTATTAAATAATTACACTCAATCGAATATGCCATCATAGTGGATAGGAGTAAAACATACCTATCTACAACAATAAAAGATTTTGCATCGTACATGTATAAAATACCCTTCACACATTATGAAACATTGAAATGCGCATAATTGAAATTAGTAGTTTACCTTGCATATACATTTATTGACATTGTCTATTGACCGGCAAAATAGTGCACCAGAATTTGTAATGTTTATATGAGGATACACTTCTCTTTCTGTATGTTACCTCAGAACTTTCGACAGGTTAGCTGAGTTTGATTATTCTTTTTTGATTTGAAACCTGGTGCGTCCCGTGTGGTCCCATTATAATAGTTTGTGAGGATACAAGTATAGCCAGTACCCACTTCATCACTACAAAATTGTATTGATTTTTCATCTCGTTTGTATTGGAAGTTAAAAACTAACAATCAATAAAGTTCAGTTCTTGGACGTAAACAAATAAGCACTAAATATTGCTAAACTATTTATAGCAACCGCTTAACTTTAAGGGAAATAAATTTTCCGGAATAAGTGTCTTTACAATTCCATTATGTACTACGTACAATTTAACCTTTTCATTATTTCTGTACCAAGATCCTTTGAACTTTTCTTTCCTAAAAAACTTTATATTTCTACCATTCGTTATCTCCTTAATCTTTTTTCCAATACTTTTGTTTCTTTTGTAGGTATTCTTGAATAGTATCATAAATTAGACTGCCAACTTGTTTGTGATGGTGGATAAATAGGACAGAATAAGTTCGTAGCTAACCTATTTTTCTTAACCGTATTTGGGTTACTATCTGTTGTAATAAAATCTGTTTGGAAACAGAGCTGCATTTGACTCAGGAAGCGTTCACTTACGTTAAATATCAATGTGATAAGAAAGTGCTACTATTATAAACAAAGATTAAATATTTCTTCTAATGACGAGAGAGTTTTTTTTTATATATTGCCCTTTTTTTCCCGTCCGGAAACCCCCTCGGGTCCGGAAACACCTACTGTTGGCATGTCGTACTCGAACCGACTAAAACCGCACGCCGTGTCGAGTGCTAGATGCCGGGGAACCAGATGCACTCTAGAAAGGAAAACCCTGGAACCCCGACGTACCTCAGATCATCTACGGTTCTTAGATGGACCCCTCCTTTAAGGGAATCCCAATTTTCCCGTCACTGTCTCCCAAGGCACGCATGCTAAAAAGTGAGAGAACTACCACCCCGATGGTCGCTATGAGATCACGCCTCGGCTCCCCCTATGCCGAGCATTCTGCCAGCATGTGAATGGTCTGGCCATCGCAGGGGTGGCACTCAGGTGTTGGCTCCTTGCGGATCAGACACAAGTGATATCCGAAACATACCTTTCCGGTGATCACCTGTGTCAGCCGATATGAGAGGGTCCCATGACGCCTCTCGAGCCAATCCTCCATAACGGGTCTTACCGCCGTAATAACGGCGTGCCCATTTATACCCTGCCAAAATGACTTTACTCTGCCTAATGGAGTAGTACAATCAAACGTGGAGTACCACATACCCCATATCCCATACTCATTGTGAATGCCAAAAATGCAATAATGCAGCATGGTGACCCACACCACATTGACCTAATGATGCTTCTGCATCATTGGATCTCCGGTCGCACTCAACAACGGAACACGACAGTACGAACGTTGTAATTTTACATTGATCTTCTGTGCGACGATAGTACAACCCCGGTCAAGGCAACTCAGCCGTGCTAAAATCCACGTGGCACAACTACTACGAAAAATGCTTAAAATCTTTCGCTTTTTCTTAACAACTTTTTGCAATACGGAAGAGATCTTTTTTCCCCCTGGAATCTTGCAGATGTTTGTGTAATTTTTTTTTGTTCTTCAACGTTGGTTATTGCTACTGGATTTTACACCTTCTTTTTACACTCGTTATACTCTGTTTTTTATATTTTTTTATTCTTTCACTTTCTTTTTAATTTTTTCAAAATTTAAGAGTCTTCTTCATTGCTTTCAAAGTTTTTTTTGTTTTTCTTCATTTCAGCACCATGTATTTCTATCGATCAAACCCTTCCCTTTTTTTCTCTAAACACTTATTTCGCAGATTTTCTTATACAGTTTGCAATTTCGTTGCAATATTCATTCACTGTTTTATTCTACATTTCTATCATATAGTGAAGTAATCTAGTGTCAGACAACAACAGGTATTGAGGCAACCAAGGAATACTAGACAGTTTCAATGTCTAGTTAGTAGTGTCACATAGCGGTTCCTAGACTCTATAGAAGACTGTGTACTGCAAACTGCGGTGTGTATATAGATTCATATTTTGATTTACTATAGTAACAACTACACACCCGTATTTCTGTGTTGTGTACACCCATAAAAATGTCTCAATTTGTCTATTTCACTTTGAACCTGTTAACCACAAACCCAAAATATATTCTTAACAAATTTTCTTATTTCAAGAATGGACAAATCAAATTAATCCATGGGTACTGATCAATTTGATAGAGGTTTACCGAATCTATATAAATAACCATGTCTGTAAACTTTATGCGTAAACAAATAAACTCGTTTCAAAGTTTTAACTGAAGACACAAAAAGGACATTAAACCCTTCCCAGCTGTGTTGTTAAACCTGTTTATACAATCTCGACAAAAAAAATTGAATAAATCCTTATAAATTACAGTTTTTACGAATATGCTTACAAAGATTGCGTGTCGTGAGACTTATAGCGTTATATGTAGGAACATTTAACAGTTTATGTATACTTAAGAAGGTTTTCAACTACTACGAGTTACAAACCTCTTAATTTTACTATTATAGTTCACATTAATTATTTTGTTTCAAAGAACAACTTGGAATATATTTTGTGCCTCGGAGGACTTTACTAACATAAATAAAACGGAAACAAAGAACACCCCAGAGACAGCAATACGTGTCTCAATCACACAAAGTTTTGTCCCATATAGAAATTGAACCCACAATACTTCACGGAGTATGAAGCAGTGTCTAAAAACTACTAGGCGATACGTGCAGTCGATTTGTCTAATTACACTATTCTTTAAAGTATCCCTTCTAATTTTACCCAACTACGGCAAAACTAAAAGGAAGTGTAGTCGTTTTGGCTGTCTAGGTATGTTATTACGTTCCACTACAGCGCCTAAGTGAATAATGTGTCAATAAATTCGTAAAATGGTCCGGGTGTCATAGATTGCGAAATTTTATCACAAGTTTTTACGAATGCAGGTTACAGTTTTCAAACTTTATAACGTTATTTTATTGGTTTATGCATATGTATATAGGACATGGACTGTAAAACGATATTGAAATGTGATGTGATGTACGTCTAACTTTCTCGTCATGAAGTAAAAATTCAGCAAAGCATTACTACTCACCAGTATTCATTTTGTTTTGTAAATAGAAATAAACTTAAAAATTGCAAGCGTGAGCTACTACTGGTAACTAGACAAAGTAAAATAAATACTTGATGAAGTTAATGATGGTGAAGCTTATGAAAAGTGATGAAAAGTAATTCAATATCATGATATAACCTTTGACGTGGACTGACACTAAATGAGTGAAGATACCGGAGGTCCATGGGCAGCGGTAGTCGCTGACCATTAGGTGATACGTCTGCTCGTCTGCCCCCTATTCTATAAAAAAAAGAAATTGGGACGTATATAACACTTATGAAGTAAGGAAGATAAGTACCAGTATAAGCAATTATTGAAAGAATTAGACATCTTATCGATTTCGTGTATTAATATATAAAAATGCTGGAGTAAGATAAAAGTATTGTGAAGCAAAATATTTTGGCAATAACTATCTAAGTCTTTTAGAAGTTGAGACAGTAAAGTCAATACTGATTGTTTATGTGACTCAAAACATATCGTTAATAGCAAAAGAACGCTTCACTAAAAAAATTGCTGTTTTACATATTTCTATCAAATTTTAATTCTATTTATTTTTTCTTTAAATTCAATTTATTAAAAGTTTTTAAATTTTTGGAATTCTGACTGGACGTTTATAAATATTGCATCAGTGTATTAAGCTTCGTGGTCAATTTTTTCACGTATAAGGTTCGAAAATGACGATGTTTGAGTTCAAGTACCGCAGTTTGATTGACCGAAGCCTTGAATTGAAATGTAGGTACCTCTTTAAGTGGTAATGTATGTATATTAACAAGTCACTGCAGCGGTTGAGACTAACGGCACTTCTCACTACACCACTCGATGTCTATTCATTCGGGCCTTAGTAAAATTTCATTATTTATTATTTATTCATCGAAATTGAAAACAAAGATAACAACAGTAATAAATCCGATTTCTAACTTTAACCTACTAGGACTCGAAATCTGTACGTAGTGAGAAAACTGCCAGCATACGAAGGCTAAAACAAAAATTATCCTAAAAACTAAAGGCTCTCCATGTGTGTGTGAAAGGAGCTGTTGCCAAAGATTTAGCCCGCTAGATAAGCAAAGCAAATTTGGCAATTGTATTAATCTGGCTGATCACAAACATCAATGATTGTATATCAGTACATACGTTCAAACAAAAATGATTGGCGTTGCGATATAGACGGAAAAGTAATCCCGTTGTCTGACATCATGGAGGTAGGCGTGGTTTATTCACACACAAGCAATTAAGTTATTTTTTAAATATAATTTTGAAGACACTTATTATAAGCTTGATATATATAATAATAATAATAATAATAACTTTTATTGATACAACACCAACACCACGATAAAACAGTTTGGTTTTTAAGCATATGTCATAATGTACTCTTATACTAGGTGTCTACAGTATGGCTATGGTCACTAACGTCTAAACTAGGCCGAGCTTGTATCTTAGACGTTAGCTTCTTCCCAGGTTTTAAGTATATCATAAAAACATGTGTATTTAACTAGACCTAGGTACACAGCATCAAAATGTGGCCAGACTCACACAGTATATACACACATACATGCATTTTCCTGTCATAAGAATAGCTATAAGAATATAGATCAAAACTTACTGAGCTATCTCGACACACTGGTATCAGTTATCACACATACTCCACACAAGAATTTATCACAACTTACATGTATTACGACAGTCACTAGTAATTAAAACACAAAAAACAATACAGAAGAACAAGTAGTTAACTGTTAACATTAATAAACTGGGCAGGTACTTATGCGTTTACAATCCATGATCCCGAGACGTTAAGCGAGGGATCCATACAATTACAACACGTCCCAGTAGCCACTTACTTCCTAAGAAATGTACCTGTATAATTTTTAGACTTAAATTTAAGACTAGACATATTACAATTAAATGTGGGTAGGCTCGAAATGCAGCATGTTTGCGTAGAAATAAAATATACCGTACCGTCAGCAATTAGGTCGAATGAATGTGAGGCAATCACTATGTATGCGAACTTAAGACTTTTTTTTTTTTTTTTTTACTTTAAGGTTTTTTTTTTTTTTCCAACTGGTAATAGATACCCACACACATTTGCATACATACTTATATATATACATATATTTATTTACTTAATAATTTGGAACAAACTTTCTATTTCTTCATAGTTTCTCGATTTAAGCCACGTTGTTAAGGCTTTTTTACACTTGTGTTCAGGTAACGGGTAAATTTTTAAAATTTTATTTATTCTATTGTAAAGCATTGGACCAAGATAGCACTGGAATTTTTCAATAAATGCTGTATTATGCGGTAACACAGGACATACCCTGACCCTCCGTCGAGCAGACATGCGACTGTCATATTCAACTTTTCGATGCTGCTCCATAACAATAGTCATAACAAATAGCTGCCTAATCGTAAGCACATCACTTTCTGAATAAAGGTCGACTGTAGGATATCGGAAGGGCTTAAAGAACATGACCTTCAATAAAGCTCGTTGAGCACGTTCCAGTTTTATGAGATGTGTTTTTCGAGCTCCTCCCCAAGCAATAATTCCATACGTTAAAATAGATTGAGCTAGTGCATAATATACCAATTTCAGATGACCATCACTGACCACACGTCTTAAATTCCTAAAAACGTATATTAATTTCCGTGTTCTTCCAGATAAATAGTTAATATATGGACACCATGTTAACTTATCGTCAAGGATTATTCCAAGATATTTGATAGATTTTACTCGATCCAAACAACTGCAATTGCAGTTACCATTAGTTTCAATTAGGCAATGGTGGATTTGTATTTTTAAATTATGTGTTGTCCTTAGTGAAGCCTCCGTATTACCAAAAGTAACAAATTTCGATTTAGAAACATTAAGGGTTAATAAATTATGATTTAGCCACTTTGAAACCGTCCGGAGACCCATCTCAGTGTAGTGCTTAACTTCATCCCATGTAGATCCGTAAAAAATCAATGCCGTATCGTCAGCAAATGTGAATATTTGACAATTTTGAATATTGAGTGTACATAGACTGTTTATATAAATCAGAAATAGGGTCGGGCCGAGCACACTTCCCTGTGGCAAGCCCATAGTTAATAAAGCATCAGAACTGACAAGGCCATCTATAGCAACCCTTTGTTTGCGATTATTTAGATAGTCACTAAATATATCCAGCACTTTTCCCCTGATACCATTTTTTTCCATTTTTTTAATTAAGGCAGGAACAGAGACCGTATCAAACGCTTTGGCTAAATCTAGGAAAACTCCAATGCAATTATTTTTTATCAATTTTAGTAGCAACTAGATTAGTGAGCTCAGTAACCGCCTGCGCTGTCGATCTACCCATTCTAAATCCAAATTGGTTTTGCGATATAAGTTGTTGATTTTCTAAGTATGCCAGTAATCTTTTATTTAATACTTTTTCTAAGACCTTTGACAACACTGGCAATATGGATATAGGTCGGTAATTATTTATACAGTCTCTGTTACCCGTCTTATAGATAGGATGTATAATATATGTTTTAAACACAGTTGGGAAAATACCGGTTTGAATAGAGAGGTTAACGATATGGGTCATAACAGGAACAATAATGTGTGTTAACTTTTTAATTAATTTTGTAGGAATTTCATCCCAACCAACAGTTGAACTAGATTTTAAATTTGTAATAATGGACTCAACTTCTTGTTCAGTCGTTTCCAATAGCCACATAGAGTTCACTGGTGGGGTTATGGAATCATTTATTGGGTTGGTACATGGGTTGATACTGTTTGCTAAGTCCTTCGCAATATTTGCAAAGTAAAAATTTATTTTCTCTAAAGATAGTTCCATCTTAAGTAGTTCTGACGGGGGTAGTTTTTTTGTGTCTTTATCGATAATATTATTAATTACTTTCCATTTAGATTTTGGATCACGAGTGGTTTTATTCAGCTCATTTGCATAGAAATTTCTCTTTAAACGTTTCAATAAGTTGTTGCAGTAGTTCTTGTATCTTGTGTATGTCAGGGCAAGTGTCAAATTGTACGGTTCGTTTTTGGTTTTTTGGTGCATACGATCCCGGTTTTTGATACATCGAATGAGTCCTGGTGTAATCCACGGTTTAATGCAGTATGAATTTTTAGTTATTGCGAGTTTAAGGGTGTTATTTCTAATAGAAGTTGAGAGAACTTTAATTAACTGTTCAGCGGCCCAATTTGCATCCTCCGATTTCAGAATAGGTTCAAAATTGTATGAGCTTAGTTATGTAACAATATATTTGTAATTAAGTTTAGAATAGGTTTTTGCTTTTCTGATATAATTTTATTTTCCAGAGAGACACATGACAGTACTGGATAGTGGTCAGTAATCAGAGATTGCAATACAAGCGTAGTCACTGAGAATTTTGTTTTAATAATTGCATGATCTAAGCAGTTATATTCTCTAGTCAGATATAGGTGACCTGGTAGGAACCCATGGCTGGCTAATAAATTTAAGTAATCTGTTGAATTGCAGTCAGCATTGTCAGGTCCGATGTCGATGTTTATATCACCCATAATAATTATATTGGGACGATCCTTGTAAGTGTTGAGAAGTTGGTCTAAAGAAGTTAAAAAATTACTAACGTTTGTAAATGACGGTGATCTATATATACTTATAATCACAGTATCTGGCTTTATATCCACTACCAGACAGGTAGCATCAGTTAATGTTTGCTCTGTTACTGAGCAACTTATGTCATCTTTAATATACACCACTACCCCATCATTTTGATTTTTGTTGTTCTTTGTGTGATGAATCTTATAGTTTTTTTGTGAAGGGTAATTTGTAACTTTAGAATTCCATGATTCTGTTAGAATTATTATGTCGCATGTAACGTGCAACCTAGACAAAAAAACTTCAAATTGTGCAAAATTTTTAGAGATACTTCTTATATTTTGCGATATTACTTTTATATTAAGCTTTGAGTCATAAGAGGTTAGTAATGATGAACACAATTCAGGGCTACACAAAAAGGACGGTCCAGGGGCAATATTGTCCAAGTTTCTGATTTACAGCTGTACTATCGAATTTTGTCAAAAAGTCGTAAACAAGAACTTAGTTCAATGCATTCCCTGAATCTTTTGTGCAGCCAATATAGTTCAAGAAGAACTTGAACCTCACTGTCAGTTAAGTCTATTATTAATGTGATAATACAGCATTCATCAAGTACACTACTATAAACACAACAAGAAAAAACTGAAACAACTTCAATACAGTAACCCAACAAGTACAGTACATAACTATCGAAGTAGTACATTTCAAACTTTATATCATGATATAATAAGTAGAAAAAACGAAAAGATTTTACATCGGAAATTAATAAAGCAAAACAAATATGATTTTTAAAAAAGAAAAAAATTACAAAACAAAAACATATAAAAACAAAC
This sequence comes from Spilosoma lubricipeda, assembly GCA_905220595.1. Classification (NCBI taxonomy): domain Eukaryota; kingdom Metazoa; phylum Arthropoda; class Insecta; order Lepidoptera; family Erebidae; genus Spilosoma; species Spilosoma lubricipeda. Next base: position 4,504,606 of record HG992296.1, read on the forward strand.
CACAGTCACATGGCACGGAGATTGGCTAGTTGTACTTCATCTTTAATTTCTATACGAGACGTATCGATATTCTTGCGGAGATATACCTTGCCATTACTCGACCAACAGAATTTATAATCCTTAGTCTTCGCCACATCTCTTGCGAGGAAAAATAGTCGGCGATTTTTGCTTGTTAATGCTTCCGAAATGAAAATTGGCACCGGTTGTCCAGTGATACCTATATCGACAGAGGTCAGGTGCTGATCAGGGTTCTGCTTCCTGAATGATTTCAGTCCTTGAAGTACATTATTTCTGAGTACCACCGAAGTGAAATCAGCCACAATGGTACTTTTACCAGACTTAGAATTGATACTGAATACATTTCTGATTTCTGTTTTGTGAATATTTACTCCAATGGCCTTACATGTATCTACAACAACCTTGCTCAAGTCCGCGTTTGTTTTAGTTATGGACGTGACAGGTATATTTCGTAACTCGAACGAGGAAGCCTTAAAGTTTCTTTGAGTATCTTCAACTAGTGATTCAAGCATAGCTATCTTCAATAGCTGTTTTTTCCGTTCATTTTCAAGATCTTCCACTTTTTGCCGCATGTCTTCATATTGTTGATTCACAAAAATTAAGCTTCTTTCTATTTCCTCGTTTGTTTGCTTTATTTGAGTGTTTTGTTCATTTATTTTAGCAACCTCTGAGATGAGTTTGTTAAGCATACCATTCTGTGTCACCTTCCAATCCTCCAGCATATCCTTTATTTCGTCCCTAAAAGAGCACATTTTTTCCTCACTAGATTGTCGCTGTCTTTTATTCCGTTGAGATACAACAGGTGGCGCAGCCGGGTGAACCTTAGTAATATCTGTGTCCGACATGGTCTGTTGCAATCCACTTTGGGTAGGTGATCTGACTACTCTGGACATTTTGTTGAAGTATTTATTTGTTGAAGTTCAAACTTGTAGTGGTTGCAGATCCGCCGAGCGATGTCGCTGATATCAGCCGGATTAATCTGCTTTGAACCGTACCACTTGTGGGCTCACCACCACCACACTCCACTGCGCGCCTAGTACTTGTATATATTTAATTAAATGTTTAAAAATAGAATTTGTAATAATTAAAAAGGGCACACGTCCAACTCTCATGAGACCGACAAAGGGAAGGGGATTGGGTGGTATTATTTTATGAACACGAGTTAGGGAAGTGCATCCTTATAATGGGAGAGCCACACTTTGGCTCGACCGGAGTGATACCACAGAAAACCGGTGTGAAACAGAACGCCGAGTGAGTGAGGATACCGGAGACCCATACCCTAACCCTTCCCCAATTATGGCAAGGCCCACCCCCAAAGGCCGGCAACGCACTTGAGACGCCTCGGGTGTTGCAGGTGTCCATGGGCGGCGGTAATTGCTTACCATGAGGTGATACGTCTATTCGTTTGCCGCCTTTTCCATAAAAAAAACATAACACACACAAACAAAGCACAAATCCACCACCAGTAGGGCACAGTAGCCCAGAACCTTCTTTCTAAAGAGAAGACAATGTTCAGTAGATGATGATTATTCTTACTCTGACCATTAGGCGTGAGAAAACACAAACAATTGACGAACAGTAACCATCAAATACCGTTAAAGTCTAAAGACATTTAATACTAAGCTTCTTAAATATACGAATGTGTTACTACCGTTGCTATCGATAAGACCGAAGATATGGTATAAGAAAATCTTACAATGGTTTTTTTACGGTACATAATAAAAACATATCGTTTTACACGAGTAAGAGTGTTTTGTTCAGTTGTTCGCTTGAACACGAAGAAATGAAACGTTTTTTTTCCTTATTCTGGGCCCGGGGCAGCATGTAATTTAGCCCTTTGTAGTCTTACTATAAGATTTGTTATAAGGCGAAGTAGATTATTGAGATAAATTGTAAAAAAAAGGTGTAGGTTATTAAGAAAATGTGTTTAAGATCATGTCTTCTTATATATCTATACTAACATATAAAGATGAAAGTTTGTTTGTTTGTTTATTTGTTCAAATACGCTAATCTCAAGAACCGCTGGTCCGATTTGAAAAATTCTCTCAGTGTTAGATAGCCCAATTATCAAGAAAGGCTGTTTATCATCACACTAAGACCTACAGGAGCGGAGCAACAATGAAGAATGCTCCCGTCCAGCTGATGTTTACAAGAAGGGCATCAATAAACTGCCAATGCGTTGGCAAAGATGCGTCGATTGCATGGGTGATTACTTCGAATAACAGAAATAAAAAAGTTGGAAAAAATAAGTACTTTCACTTACTGCATACAAAACGGCAATTTCATAGGTAAAGACCTATTATATCAATCGCTGTTCGCAAAAACTCGAGAACGGCTAGGCCGATTTAGCTGATTTTGGTTTTGAAATGTTTATCGTAGTCCAGGGAAGCTTTAAACGGTTAAAATTAAAAAAATAACTTGAAAATCCAAATGCCACGTGTACGAAGTAGAGGGCACAGCTAGTTTTAAACAAATATAAACTTAGACTATTTGTAAATATTCTGTAATTTGGAATAGATTTATTTCTAATATATTTACCTTATTGCCTAAATAACGTTATTATTCTAGCTAAGCCCTAACACAAAAATAAAAAGTTAAGGAAATAATGACAAATTTATTTGTTTAAATAAGTCTACAGTTACCGGAACGCGGAAAGACAGTCCATTTAATTATGTTTACCTATTATATACAGTTCTACAATATGAAGCTAATAGACATTTCAAATTACAAATTTAGCAAGAAAAAGTTTAAAAATGTGTGACCGGATTACGTAAAAACTTTTTATAAAATTTATAGAGCCTTCTTACAAAATTTTAAATCTGTTGGCACCTCATTCAAACATACATAATATCAATTAATCATCAAAAATACAGGCGCGCCGCAGTTAAGCACTGATAGCTGTAATGTCTCTGCTGGCATCAAATGAACGCTTTAATACACGTATTACTTTCGTCGGGAGCGTAGCTGCGTAAAAAAATATTGCTATGCCGAGATGTGCGATAATTACGTGCCGAAAACGAAGCAAGGACTACAATTTACTCAAAGGAAACATATCGTATCATCAACTAGTCTAAAAACTTTTGTTTTTAAGCAATATTAACAAAAAACTAAAAAGTATTATGTAATACACATGCAAACCGTTATATTCTAATCTATTAAAATAATCATACATTACGTATTAAATTTAAGTATGATTTGCATAGTTACCAAGAGAGCAAGCAATGAACTGCATTTTCTGCGGGAATATTTCAAAACGTTTGGTACGAACATATTTAGTAAAAGTAATGTTTACAATTATTTGCCATAGGGATGTAGATTCAATCGATATCGTATTATTAAACTTTTCGATGATATTGGTTTCTATAGTGATTTTATGTTTACTATCCGATTTTTAAAACAATATATGATTTTGTTAAATCGCAATTTTTTTCCATAAACTTATTTTGAAGATATATTTAAAAAAAAAATGTTTTAATAAAAAGTTTATAAATATTTCATATACCAAAATTTTACAATTCAAATCTGTTTTATTTCTCTGGAGGCTGTAAAATTTTGGTATATAAATTTTACAGACACCAGAGAAATAAAACAGATTTGATTAAACAAAAGAAAGTATGTAAGTACTTTTAAATAAATAATAAACGTGACATATTTTCGGTAATATAAGTTAGTTAATTATTAATTCAACGGCTTCCCGTAAGATGTGGATACAAAGAAACGGTGGTTGTAGAGAACTTTATAGCGTAAAAAAAATATTTAGCGTGCCTAGCATAAAACTCAGTTATTTATGATTTAGGATATAATTTTCGCAAATTTGTAAACGCTATCAATTTTCAGTTTTCCACGCGGTCCAAGTATAAAAGAAAAATGGATCTTAGCCACTGGTAGAGAAGACTGGATGCCCACCAAAACTAGTACCATTTGCTCAATACATTTTAGCAACTGTCACTTTAAAATAGATTAACCAAGATACCGGCACTTAAATGTTGGTTCTATTTATCTATTTATCCATTCATTTTTTTTAAAAGACGACGCCTGCATTAGTAATCTATCCTGTATCGCCGGGGACTTAACAAATATACATGAAATTAACAGAAAGTATACCAAGACTCAGAACAACAATTTGCGAATAAAAGTATTTTTCTAACGCAGTAAAACGCGCAGTCTTTTTTAAGGTTTATTTATTTAAAGTTTCTGAAATATACCTAAATACACAAGTATATAACTTATTTTGGGCAGAAAAGGGAGTTGCAATGTTTTGCAACAAAACAATTATAAAGTAGAATGAAAGGATATCAGAGTATCAGTCAAATAATTAATTAATTTAAAAATTATTGTAACATAATCATATTTGATAAATGTCAAATTCAGCACATCCCTAAAGTAATCGGCGACACTGCCTACAAACACAAATATGCAAGTGAAACCCTAATTGAGTTGAAAGGTATAAGGTTGTATTTAGTATCATTGTAAGTGGCTTTTAGAACTTATATTCATAATATTATTTGGACGAATCAGGATATTCTTCTTTATGTGTGTTTAATATTATTGATCGTTAATGTGTGCGTCTAGGCGACACAGTGTACCTTGCATTTGCTGCTCGACACCATTTCTAAGTATATATTCCTTTGTTCTGTGATCAATACTTATTACACTTAATTTCGGATTTGCTGAAGTCGGGTAAAAGTAGCTAACTTAGTTGTGTTTTCCTAGCAACGAATCCTACACAAAAGGATTTGTTCTACAACAATACGAGTATGTACAAGTACATAATTTTATCAGGCATCGTAAACTTGCCGAGTAAAGGCCGGAGGTTTGGCCTAAGTGAAAATATGAGATCTCGTGAGACAGCGGCCCTTTGAAAAAATGGTTCGCTTATAAGAAAAATAGATGTGGTAAAGTTACTGATGTTCGTATTAGTATTTTACTATTTTTTCATTATTTTATTATATTTTATTTATGAAATTGAACACTTAAAATTAAATGTAGCACAATCCAGAATATGCTTTGCCATGATACGATAATGACAGTCCAAGTTCTAAGTATAACAAGGCATATTTTTTGACGTATGTCGCTGTATCTCTCATCATTTCATCAATGTATTGTTATGACGTTGTCACCTTAAACTGTCTTCCGGAAACCGACTTTAAGGACAACCATTTTTTTACTATATTTAGTTCATGCAATAATTTACATACATGCGTGTTCTGAGAACATTAACCGAGCTAAATAAATGCCTTCTCTAAAAGCTAAAGTATTACTTGTGTTCATGTAGGAACTACGTACATAAAGTAGGAAGACGCCTGAAGCCCGACAATTTCGCCATCCTTATCTCAATGCCTAAGGGTAAGTTCAGACACTCCGTACTTTATTATGCTTTGTATTTATTAGCTTACCAAAGGTTGCGTAACTCAAAGGCAGCTAAATATGTATGACTTTAATACAATTTAGTGTGTTCGTGTTTTAATTCGAAGTTATTTGGAATTTAGAAGTAGTAAACATACTAGTAACTTACATAGGGGTACAAAATATTTGGGTTATTGTAAAAAATTTAGACACTTCACAAGTTACTAAATATTTTTGTATAACCTATCTAAATATAATATATACATATTACTCATATTTATTTATTTTAACCGTACGTGTGGCCTGGTGGTTTAAGCGTTCGCCACGCCGCTACCTACTTTGCAAAGTGTTGTGGGTTCATATCCTACATGGGGCAACACTTTGTGTCATCCACAAATTGTTGTTCTGAGTCTGAATGTACTTTGTGTCCATTACATGTATGTTTCTGAAAACCCTCGCGGCACAGGATATAATCCTAGTGCGGGAGCAGACATTAAAAAGAAAATACCAAGACAATTATTAAGCTTTGATATATATTTACCACCATATAAGGCCCTCATAGCCCAGTTGGTTTGGATTAGAAAAAATCACCGAGGGTAAGCAACGACGTCGAGGTCAGTACCTGGATGAGTGACCGCTAGTGGCATGATACCGTGGATACCGGTGGATACATGATAGGTTAAGGAGTAGGTCTCGGCTGTTTTCGTAGGATAATAGTGGTAAAGCTTAGTTGGAGGCCTTTGGGCGGCCGACTTAAAAACATCCAACGGCAAGATGTCGTAGCTACAACGTTGTGTTGCCAGCCCCCAACCCGCACTTGGCTAGCATGGAGACGTATGGCCTTAACCCTCTCCTGAGAGCCCAGCAGTGGAACGTTACGGGTTGTTGATATATTTACCAATTCCAGCTTTCCGTGATGCTAGTACCACAATAATATAGCCTCACGGCAAGCTGGGATTGAGCAATACTTTTATTTTCTTTTCAGTCAACAAAACTTATAAAACCTATCTGGCCAGCACAGTATAGAAGACCAAAACCTCTTATAGCAAATCATAATGATTCACAATAAGCTACGTTTCATAATTTGACATTCAAAACATTGCATCGTACCTAACATTTGTGTTCCATAAAAGTATGCTGTAATAATAATAATAATATCTAGCGTTATTGTGGACCATATTAACTACAGGGGCGTCCATTATTTACGTAAGGTGTTCTAAGGGGGGGGGGGGGGGGGAGGCTCGAGCTAAATCTTTCCAAATCTCACTTTGGGGGGAAACTTGGAAACTGGGAACTTGGAAAATATATAACGTAAATATTTTTCTAGCTGAAAACGATGTGAAAAATTATTTCTAACAAAACAAGTTGTCTTTTTGTTTTTTTTTTTTATAATCGAAGACGTTTACAGCCGAAATATAAATTTTGAAGTATCTCACGTGAGATAAGGGGGGAGGGAGTTAAGGAAAATCTTACGATATCTCACCAAGGTGGGAGGGTCTGTCCAAAAATTCTCAAAAATGCCTCAAGTAATTAATGGACACCTCCTACAAAGGTAACTTTAAGCTAGGAGGTACAAGTGACGGCTTTATGGCTGTAGGAATCAATAATACTGTATATATATTTATAGAGCCTATTAAAGACGTGTCAGTTATAGAGACCACTATTATATTAGACTTATATTATTAATCATCTCAGATTAACATTGCCGAGCTGTACAAAATAATTGGAATAAGAGGATTTAAGTTGGCAATGTTACTCTAATTGAATTGGCAACAGTATTAGATTTGAGTAAGGATAATAATAGGACTAATTGTGTTTTTGAATTATATTTATTTTTAACCAACTTGAAAAAAATGAGGAGGTCATCAATTCGACAGATTTTTTTTTATGCTTGTTACCTCATAACTTTCGACTGGGTTTTTTCGGGTGACCCGATTTTGAAGATTACTTTTTAGTTTGATATACGCTTCCCGTGTCCCATTCCAATTTAGTCCAGTTCTTGACATCGTTTTTCTTTGTTAAAATTTATGATTATTTTCAATATTGGGGCTCATGACGCAATGTAAGTAAGCAATCTTAGCCAAGTCAGTCAGTATGATAGGTGGCTATTCTCGACATATTGAGAACCCGTCGCTCCATCCCGGTTGTCTTACGAATATCTCTCGCAATTCTTAGGTTGCTCGACACAGCAGTTATAAAATGTTAGAGAATGTTGGATAACATTTTGTAATAAGTTGTAACAAAGGTTATAAAATGTTACTGATGTTATATAACATCATGTAACATGTTGTAACAAATGTTATAAAATGTTATCGTGTTACACAATGTTTTATAACATTTTATAACTACTGTATGGGAGCACTCTTACGGGTTTGAGCTCTAAAAAGTCTGCCAACAGTATTTCTACTTTAGAACTTTGACATCGCCTAGTGCCTAGGTAGGAACATGTATATATTCTGTTACATATATATATGTAACTGAATAAAAAGTATTTATACCGCACGCATGAGAAGTATAAAAAAAAAGTATCGTACTCATAAAAGTATCGAAACTAAAGTATCGATTCTTCAAAGTATCGAGTACTTTTCTTATCGAGGCCTAATGGTGATCTTTTTTTCTTATTTAGTAAAAGTATCGAATGCAAAGTATCGAAAGGAAAATTCGCTCGCTACTTTCTTCGTGCCCCTATGCTTGGGTTGTGGAGGTGTGATTGCAGTCCAAAATGGAAGTTTAACTGCATCGTAATGGACCCACTTGCCGACCCTAACCTAGTTGAGGAAAAAGGTTTAGACAAAAGAAAACATTTCCAATAAAAGTGACTGTTCTATCTTTTCTGGTTTAGCCCAATTCGATAATGTTGTGCCATACATTTTTTGATTATAACCAATCAATTTCGACCCTATTTATTATGCTGAATGTGTAACAAACACAGATGCAGACACAGAAATAGAATATACATAAAAATATAAAATCAAGAGGAACAAGATTATGTTTTGATTGATTATTTAATCAATTAGTAAATCTTTGCTAGAGGCAAGCATTAATTAATAACGTTTTCTCTTACTCGTTTTATTGTTATGTTTAAGATCTACTAAATATAATTATTAAAGTATCGAATTAGTCAATTTGCTTATATTTTATTATACTTGTTTTATTTGTACACCAGATGAGCTCCGCGGTGTTTTGTGAATCTAAACCGTTCTCGAATCCTCGGGAATAGACACAAAAAAATCATTAAAATCGGTTTAGCGTTTAGGAGACGTTTAGTCACATATAAACGCACAGAAGAATTATATTATATACAAATACTTCAAAAGCAAATAGCCGACATGCTAATATTATACATTCGAATGTCTGTTTGTCTGTCTCTCTATCTGTTACGCTTTCACGAGTAAACTGCTCAACCGAGTGGATGAACTTCTATAGATTGGGGCCTAGAGAAGGACATACACCACTTGTGACTCATTTACATAGACATATACGGGGGCGGAGCCACGTGTAAAGATAAAATATGGAAATTAAATACCAGAAATAATAATTACACGAATAACACCATGGTATGCAAGACCAAGGACAAATATGGTATCTCAAATGATAGATGATTGTATTGTATATACTAGCTAAACCGTGCGGTGTTACCCGCAATTATTTTCGTACCATGGGTAATAATGCCGCGGGACGAAGTTAGTCTAAAAAAGTAGAATAAGTTACTCCTTAGATCATCAGCCCGACAGACAGACAGAGACAAATATTGTAAAAAATGTTATTTTGGTAAATGTATTAAAAAAGCGGTTATATTAATATTAAAAACAGATACTCTAATTATATTTATTTGTATAGATAATACATACATTTATGCATTATAGTAGAGAAAATCCGTAATTTTTTAACGATTTCTGTGCATAACCGGGCCGGTTCACTGGTAGACCATAAAAGGTTAATTTTATTTTTTATTTTATTTTTGCTCAATAGGTATAGTTACAGACAACATATCATTCATCACACAATAACAAGTAGCAATATACAATTTCAAATCTGAAGTCCAATTAAAACTATACACATCATTCCCAATCACAGTATTAAGGCTTCGTCTAGGTGGTAACAAATATAAATAAAAAAGAGAACGAAAATTCAGAAGGGCAGCAAGTGGATACTGCACCGAGATACAGCAACTGGACTAATTATTTATGTCTATAAGGTGTTATTATAATAATTTTACATTAATAGGTTTATAATTTTCAGTTTTATACAAAAAGTGCTTAAATACATTTATACTATCATTAAAAACATCCACTTGTGAACATATATCGTTATAACAATTACACATTCGCGAAACTGGATTGTTACGTGAAACATTATTGTTGCTAGTTGGTACAACAAACACCTGATGAAACAAACACCACACCACCTAATGAGTGTGCAATATTCATGGTTTGTAAAGATTCAATGGCATAGAAGACAAATGAGCAGGTGCAGTGTTGATAAGTGACCACCACGGCTCATGGCACCCAAGAGACACAAGAACGCCCACCTTTTATGCACCCTCAGCTATACTAGTATCTTATCTCTGTACCCAATACGAGAAGGTTACTTCTTGGTAAAGTATATTTAAAAACATATGCACAGTATCTGTCTCATGTATTAATATGCATATTTTATTAACACACTAGCTGACCCGCTCAACTTCGCTTGCGTCTCTCCATAAGAAATATTGTTTTGCTATTTCCCCGACATTTTCGGTTGATACCCAGCTCCCATTGATCGTAGAGTGATATTACATAACCTAAAACCTTCCTTGCTAAATGGACTATCTATACTTAATATATAAAGCTGAAGAGTTTGTTTGTTTGAACACGCTAATCTCAGGAACCGCTGGTCCGATTTGAAAAATTCTTTCGGTGTTCGATATTCCATTTATTGAGGAAGACTATAGGGTATATATCATCACGCTACTACTAATAGGAGCGGAGCAACAATGAAGAATGTTTCAAAAACGGGGGAAATTTTCACGCTACGGGCAATATAAGGCGCAAACGACGTTGCGTGCGTCAGCTAGTACTAATATATAAAGCTGAAGAGTTTGTTTGTTTGTTTGAACACGCTAACCTCAGGAACCGCTGGTCCGATATGAAAAAATATTTCGGTGTTGGATAGTCCATTTATCGAGGAAGGCTATAGGGTATATATCATCACGCTACTACTAATAGGAGCGGAGCAACAATGAAGAATGTTTCAAAAAACGGGGGAAATTTTCACGCTACGGGCAATATAAGGCGCAAACGAGGTTGCGTGGGTCAGCTAGTCCAAAAATAAAAAGAATTAGCAAAATCCGTTCCACCGTTTACGCGTGATGTCGTGACCAAGGCAAACAGGGATTCATTTTTATATATTAACACATATTACTCTACGATTGACACAAATTAATAATATCATTTAAAAGTTTATCAATTGTGCATTAATTTTGAACCTAGAAAGTGTCTGCTATGAGAGGAAATAAGCTACGCATTATAGTCCCATGATAATTTAAGACGTTAAGTGTTTAAGAAATGGTAAATACATTCTTATTTATTCTACTATCATTTTATATCGTTCTTTTATACTGCGCAAAATAGAAGAAAACGGGAACAACAGGAAACATGTACCTAAATCTATTTTAGCCGACTCGTTTGCATGTTCTGCGATAATAATATTTTTGTCTTTCCGATGAAAGAGAAGAAAAGAAAAACGAAAAGCTTTAACATGTTTCGAAATAATTTTATTTATTTCAGCTTTGTTACCTTAACAGTGTTATTTTCACAAAAGGAAAGTCGTTTACGGTTTGCTTGTGTGTGAGAAGCTGAATAAAATATGATGTAGAAATGGTTGTGTTAAACATGACTGTACATTATGTTAATGTATAATAAATTAAGAATAAAGAAATTATTAGTATTCAATAATTAAGTAAAAGATGATAGTAGTTAGTTTATGTAGATCTAAAATGTACACTTCCTGCCCCCTTGAAACCTCCGCGGGGTGCCGAAGATGCCGAATACCGGGCAAAGTATAGCAGAAAAAGTAGAAAAGCGGACCCCGAGCTCCAGAATTAAAGCAATCGGGAAAATAGTAATATGAGACCTGACTTGACGGGAATTATACAAGGTTACCCGAAGTGGCCCCCTTACTCCTTGTGCTAGGAGCTCAATAACCGGCAAAGAACTTGTGCACATTGATTTACAAATGTCTTTGGTGGTGGTAGTCTCTTACCTTAGAGCGACTCATCTTACCCTGTACTATAAAAATAAATAAAAATGTGAAAGTTTGAAGAATTCCAACGACAACAAAACGTAACTAAACATAACAATGATCTCGAAACCATTAAATGCCTACTATACAGAACAGAAAGTCATTATTAATTTACGAAATCAATTCAACAAAGAATTCATTTGTCAAGAGGGTGCCTCTATTTCTGTAATACTTTCAATAGGGTTTAATTTCGCTCTTCGAGCTCTCATTCAAACTGCTATAGGCTTTGTTCGTGTTGCTATTTCGTCTCCGGTACGATTGTATTGTCTAGCCAAGTAAATTAAGGTGAAGAAGAATATCTTTTGGTTGTAAAAAAACTCGGAAAGTCATATACTTGCCGAGTTTTTTTACAACCAAAAGAAACATTGTAGTATACATATTTTCAAATTTCTATATTAAAACGATCTCAATTGGGCTTAAATCTTGAAAAGAAGAAAATAATAGAAAAATGTTTTACTTTATTCCTACATCATCATCATCATTATCAGCCCGTTGCAGTCCACTGCTGGACATAGGTCTCTCCCTATATACTATTTTTACAATATATAGTAATTCTAAATTTTATTCTTAATTTTCATAACCGATAATCAAGTGGGCGGTGCTGCGTGCAAAAGCTAGTAATAAATTCTTTCTTTATTACATTACATTTACATCTCCCATCCCCTTAGAATAAATATAATTTTACGAGCATATAATTATATGTATCAATAACATATCAGTAAATAATGAAAAAATAAATGAAAAGTTAAATTAAAAAGAGTGCTTATAATTTTATACTTTGTTCTTTAACAAATCAATTATTACCAACATTTTACAAAAAGATTTACACTCCAATTATTTTCATAACTGAAACAAAAACTCGGAAACTCACTATGGTAACAAAGGTATAAACAGTAAAATGTCCTAGAAATATAATACAATTCCTTAAATAGTCATTTAAGTCTGTATGGTAACAGATTAAAGGCTTTCCCATACAGGTAGCACCAGTCGACAATATCAGGACAAACAGTTTTTTTTTTGTATTTAGTCCTGTCATAATGTCTCTACTCTGCCTGATGGAAAGTATAAGCGGAATCCAAGAGTGGCGATCACCATACTGCTAAATGCTAATAGTACATACTAAAAGTAGACTCTTCTCTTTCAGATTTCAGACAGATCTTTATAATGCATCCGATATGATCGACCGATAATAACGTGCTTGTATGAAAGAGCCCTAAAGATAGGGAGTGTCACAACCCCTATTAGTCATGCTGGTATCGTAAGAGCTGGCTAATGGAAGACAAAAGCACTGACGACAGAAGGAAAACTTGCAACAAAACTTATAAAACCTATCTGGCCAGCACAGTATAGAAGACCAAAACCTCTTATAGCAAATCATAATGATTCACAATAAGCTACGTTTCATAATTTGACATTCAAAACATTGCATCGTACCTAACATTTGTGTTCCATAAAAGTATGCTGTAATAATAATAATAATATCTAGCGTTATTGTGGACCATATTAACTACAGGGGCGTCCATTATTTACGTAAGGTGTTCTAAGGGGGGGGGGGGGGGGAGGCTCGAGCTAAATCTTTCCAAATCTCACTTTGGGGGGAAACTTGGAAACTGGGAACTTGGAAAATATATAACGTAAATATTTTTCTAGCTGAAAACGATGTGAAAAATTATTTCTAACAAAACAAGTTGTCTTTTTGTTTTTTTTTTTTATAATCGAAGACGTTTACAGCCGAAATATAAATTTTGAAGTATCTCACGTGAGATAAGGGGGGAGGGAGTTAAGGAAAATCTTACGATATCTCACCAAGGTGGGAGGGTCTGTCCAAAAATTCTCAAAAATGCCTCAAGTAATTAATGGACACCTCCTACAAAGGTAACTTTAAGCTAGGAGGTACAAGTGACGGCTTTATGGCTGTAGGAATCAATAATACTGTATATATATTTATAGAGCCTATTAAAGACGTGTCAGTTATAGAGACCACTATTATATTAGACTTATATTATTAATCATCTCAGATTAACATTGCCGAGCTGTACAAAATAATTGGAATAAGAGGATTTAAGTTGGCAATGTTACTCTAATTGAATTGGCAACAGTATTAGATTTGAGTAAGGATAATAATAGGACTAATTGTGTTTTTGAATTATATTTATTTTTAACCAACTTGAAAAAAATGAGGAGGTCATCAATTCGACAGATTTTTTTTTATGCTTGTTACCTCATAACTTTCGACTGGGTTTTTTCGGGTGACCCGATTTTGAAGATTACTTTTTAGTTTGATATACGCTTCCCGTGTCCCATTCCAATTTAGTCCAGTTCTTGACATCGTTTTTCTTTGTTAAAATTTATGATTATTTTCAATATTGGGGCTCATGACGCAATGTAAGTAAGCAATCTTAGCCAAGTCAGTCAGTATGATAGGTGGCTATTCTCGACATATTGAGAACCCGTCGCTCCATCCCGGTTGTCTTACGAATATCTCTCGCAATTCTTAGGTTGCTCGACACAGCAGTTATAAAATGTTAGAGAATGTTGGATAACATTTTGTAATAAGTTGTAACAAAGGTTATAAAATGTTACTGATGTTATATAACATCATGTAACATGTTGTAACAAATGTTATAAAATGTTATCGTGTTACACAATGTTTTATAACATTTTATAACTACTGTATGGGAGCACTCTTACGGGTTTGAGCTCTAAAAAGTCTGCCAACAGTATTTCTACTTTAGAACTTTGACATCGCCTAGTGCCTAGGTAGGAACATGTATATATTCTGTTACATATATATATGTAACTGAATAAAAAGTATTTATACCGCACGCATGAGAAGTATAAAAAAAAAGTATCGTACTCATAAAAGTATCGAAACTAAAGTATCGATTCTTCAAAGTATCGAGTACTTTTCTTATCGAGGCCTAATGGTGATCTTTTTTTCTTATTTAGTAAAAGTATCGAATGCAAAGTATCGAAAGGAAAATTCGCTCGCTACTTTCTTCGTGCCCCTATGCTTGGGTTGTGGAGGTGTGATTGCAGTCCAAAATGGAAGTTTAACTGCATCGTAATGGTCCCACTTGCCGACCCTAACCTAGTTGAGGAAAAAGGTTTAGACAAAAGAAAACATTTCCAATAAAAGTGACTGTTCTATCTTTTCTGGTTTAGCCCAATTCGATAATGTTGTGCCATACATTTTTTGATTATAACCAATCAATTTCGACCCTATTTATTATGCTGAATGTGTAACAAACACAGATGCAGACACAGAAATAGAATATACATAAAAATATAAAATCAAGAGGAACAAGATTATGTTTTGATTGATTATTTAATCAATTAGTAAATCTTTGCTAGAGGCAAGCATTAATTAATAACGTTTTCTCTTACTCGTTTTATTGTTATGTTTAAGATCTACTAAATATAATTATTAAAGTATCGAATTAGTCAATTTGCTTATATTTTATTATACTTGTTTTATTTGTACACCAGATGAGCTCCGCGGTGTTTTGTGAATCTAAACCGTTCTCGAATCCTCGGGAATAGACACAAAAAAATCATTAAAATCGGTTTAGCGTTTAGGAGACGTTTAGTCACATATAAACGCACAGAAGAATTATATTATATACAAATACTTCAAAAGCAAATAGCCGACATGCTAATATTATACATTCGAATGTCTGTTTGTCTGTCTCTCTATCTGTTACGCTTTCACGAGTAAACTGCTCAACCGAGTGGATGAACTTCTATAGATTGGGGCCTAGAGAAGGACATACACCACTTGTGACTCATTTACATAGACATATACGGGGGCGGAGCCACGTGTAAAGATAAAATATGGAAATTAAATACCAGAAATAATAATTACACGAATAACACCATGGTATGCAAGACCAAGGACAAATATGGTATCTCAAATGATAGATGATTGTATTGTATATACTAGCTAAACCGTGCGGTGTTACCCGCAATTATTTTCGTACCATGGGTAATAATGCCGCGGGACGAAGTTAGTCTAAAAAAGTAGAATAAGTTACTCCTTAGATCATCAGCCCGACAGACAGACAGAGACAAATATTGTAAAAAATGTTATTTTGGTAAATGTATTAAAAAAGCGGTTATATTAATATTAAAAACAGATACTCTAATTATATTTATTTGTATAGATAATACATACATTTATGCATTATAGTAGAGAAAATCCGTAATTTTTTAACGATTTCTGTGCATAACCGGGCCGGTTCACTGGTAGACCATAAAAGGTTAATTTTATTTTTTATTTTATTTTTGCTCAATAGGTATAGTTACAGACAACATATCATTCATCACACAATAACAAGTAGCAATATACAATTTCAAATCTGAAGTCCAATTAAAACTATACACATCATTCCCAATCACAGTATTAAGGCTTCGTCTAGGTGGTAACAAATATAAATAAAAAAGAGAACGAAAATTCAGAAGGGCAGCAAGTGGATACTGCACCGAGATACAGCAACTGGACTAATTATTTATGTCTATAAGGTGTTATTATAATAATTTTACATTAATAGGTTTATAATTTTCAGTTTTATACAAAAAGTGCTTAAATACATTTATACTATCATTAAAAACATCCACTTGTGAACATATATCGTTATAACAATTACACATTCGCGAAACTGGATTGTTACGTGAAACATTATTGTTGCTAGTTGGTACAACAAACACCTGATGAAACAAACACCACACCACCTAATGAGTGTGCAATATTCATGGTTTGTAAAGATTCAATGGCATAGAAGACAAATGAGCAGGTGCAGTGTTGATAAGTGACCACCACGGCTCATGGCACCCAAGAGACACAAGAACGCCCACCTTTTATGCACCCTCAGCTATACTAGTATCTTATCTCTGTACCCAATACGAGAAGGTTACTTCTTGGTAAAGTATATTTAAAAACATATGCACAGTATCTGTCTCATGTATTAATATGCATATTTTATTAACACACTAGCTGACCCGCTCAACTTCGCTTGCGTCTCTCCATAAGAAATATTGTTTTGCTATTTCCCCGACATTTTCGGTTGATACCCAGCTCCCATTGATCGTAGAGTGATATTACATAACCTAAAACCTTCCTTGCTAAATGGACTATCTATACTTAATATATAAAGCTGAAGAGTTTGTTTGTTTGAACACGCTAATCTCAGGAACCGCTGGTCCGATTTGAAAAATTCTTTCGGTGTTCGATATTCCATTTATCGAGGAAGACTATAGGGTATATATCATCACGCTACTACTAATAGGAGCGGAGCAACAATGAAGAATGTTTCAAAAACGGGGGAAATTTTCACGCTACGGGCAATATAAGGCGCAAACGACGTTGCGTGCGTCAGCTAGTACTAATATATAAAGCTGAAGAGTTTGTTTGTTTGTTTGAACACGCTAACCTCAGGAACCGCTGGTCCGATATGAAAAAATATTTCGGTGTTGGATAGTCCATTTATCGAGGAAGGCTATAGGGTATATATCATCACGCTACTACTAATAGGAGCGGAGCAACAATGAAGAATGTTTCAAAAAACGGGGGAAATTTTCACGCTACGGGCAATATAAGGCGCAAACGAGGTTGCGTGGGTCAGCTAGTCCAAAAATAAAAAGAATTAGCAAAATCCGTTCCACCGTTTACGCGTGATGTCGTGACCAAGGCAAACAGGGATTCATTTTTATATATTAACACATATTACTCTACGATTGACACAAATTAATAATATCATTTAAAAGTTTATCAATTGTGCATTAATTTTGAACCTAGAAAGTGTCTGCTATGAGAGGAAATAAGCTACGCATTATAGTCCCATGATAATTTAAGACGTTAAGTGTTTAAGAAATGGTAAATACATTCTTATTTATTCTACTATCATTTTATATCGTTCTTTTATACTGCGCAAAATAGAAGAAAACGGGAACAACAGGAAACATGTACCTAAATCTATTTTAGCCGACTCGTTTGCATGTTCTGCGATAATAATATTTTTGTCTTTCCGATGAAAGAGAAGAAAAGAAAAACGAAAAGCTTTAACATGTTTCGAAATAATTTTATTTATTTCAGCTTTGTTACCTTAACAGTGTTATTTTCACAAAAGGAAAGTCGTTTACGGTTTGCTTGTGTGTGAGAAGCTGAATAAAATATGATGTAGAAATGGTTGTGTTAAACATGACTGTACATTATGTTAATGTATAATAAATTAAGAATAAAGAAATTATTAGTATTCAATAATTAAGTAAAAGATGATAGTAGTTAGTTTATGTAGATCTAAAATGTACACTTCCTGCCCCCTTGAAACCTCCGCGGGGTGCCGAAGATGCCGAATACCGGGCAAAGTATAGCAGAAAAAGTAGAAAAGCGGACCCCGAGCTCCAGAATTAAAGCAATCGGGAAAATAGTAATATGAGACCTGACTTGACGGGAATTATACAAGGTTACCCGAAGTGGCCCCCTTACTCCTTGTGCTAGGAGCTCAATAACCGGCAAAGAACTTGTGCACATTGATTTACAAATGTCTTTGGTGGTGGTAGTCTCTTACCTTAGAGCGACTCATCTTACCCTGTACTATAAAAATAAATAAAAATGTGAAAGTTTGAAGAATTCCAACGACAACAAAACGTAACTAAACATAACAATGATCTCGAAACCATTAAATGCCTACTATACAGAACAGAAAGTCATTATTAATTTACGAAATCAATTCAACAAAGAATTCATTTGTCAAGAGGGTGTCTCTATTTCTGTAATACTTTCAATAGGGTTTAATTTCGCTCTTCGAGCTCTCATTCAAACTGCTATAGGCTTTGTTCGTGTTGCTATTTCGTCTCCGGTACGATTGTATTGTCTAGCCAAGTAAATTAAGGTGAAGAAGAATATCTTTTGGTTGTAAAAAAACTCGGAAAGTCATATACTTGCCGAGTTTTTTTACAACCAAAAGAAACATTGTAGTATACATATTTTCAAATTTCTATATTAAAACGATCTCAATTGGGCTTAAATCTTGAAAAGAAGAAAATAATAGAAAAATGTTTTACTTTATTCCTACATCATCATCATCATTATCAGCCCGTTGCAGTCCACTGCTGGACATAGGTCTCTCCCTATATACTATTTTTACAATATATAGTAATTCTAAATTTTATTCTTAATTTTAAATAAATAGTTTTTTTAAGCAATTCATAGAAGCCAATTTTAATGGAAGTTAAACTATATTAGATAGTTAACAATGTCTAATTTTCATTCAGTAGTACATTAATTCAATTTTTATGTCCTGATTTGTCATTGTATCCTTAATATTCTACTATTCGATATATAGAGAAAGAAAGGCTTCGGCATATTTAATTGCCATACTATTCAATTTCAAATATTTCAATAAAAGCAAGTTATAAAGTAAAAAAAACTCTTTCTAACCAGTTATAAAAGTGAAATATCGAGTCACAAAGAAGAGGGTGCTTTAGTAAAACAAACGTTTTGAGATCACTTTGTGAAAAGCGACAGCTTCAAATGTAAAACGATACGCTTTTGTTATTCAGGTGCTTGCCAAAAAGAATATTGAATTTATATATGAAAAGCAATGCGTGTGTGTAAGCACTTGTAAGAGTTAAGTTCGGTTTGGAGTTTATGAGGCTTTTTACACCGCTTTAACTTAAAAAACATCAGAATGAGTCGTTTTAAAAGATTATGTAATCTGAGACATTCTGTTCGTTTTATTTCAAACATCGCTCCTTCAAAAATATACTTATAAGTTTTTACACCTTGTTTTGGATTCAAAGAGACACTCAGAAGTGTCAAACTTTTAAAATTTTGAGTGTAACATTCTAGTCACAAAGAACAGAGACATCACTTAAGAAGTATTCAAGTTTAAATAATGAAATTCACAATTTCAATGAAATTTTATTCATCTGTTACAACCCTAATAAAAACAGGTAGGTACAAATTTGAAACGATCCTTAGAAGTTTTGTCTCTGTTCCGTTTGATCATGTGCCAGTTACGTTTTCATATTTTGTACCGTACGTTTATAACAAACGGGAATACTCACAAGTATTTGAAATCGTATAAGTAAATTGATCTGAATAGATTTATGAGAAAAAGAAACTCTTAACCGGGACTGAACAGGACAGAATCAATAAATCATATAATGAAGTGTTTAACGTGTACTAAGAGTACAATGTTGTATTTGTTTTTTATTTCATTTATTAGTTCAGGACTATATAATTCTCACATATTCCAGAAATACCTACACATAAATACTAATTACTTTGCATAAGAATTTTCTTAAACTTATCCAACTGTCATATTCATACACGAAATTTTCACGATTCTTATTAATGCTCTTTTTAAATTAATCTCTGTCTTATTTCAGTCTTAACTTTTACATAAGACTTAGTTCGTATTTTCTTCTATGTTGTCTACGATTGCACTTAGTAAGCAGAGACAAGGCTTTGTCAAATTGTAAACACAGATCATGAACTGTGGCCACTCAAGCACTGACTCTGTCGAAATTGCTTCTCCTTTCTGAATACTGATTTTAAATAATTATTTTACAAGATATAAGCGGAAGCGTATCTTGTACAGTATTACAGTGCTATAGCATTAAGAACCATTATATTCAAATTAGCTATCAGTAATATCTATTGAAAGTAATTGAGCATCAAATTACCTCAGAACAGATGGGAGAAATACGCGGTCAAGTCTGGTGTTTATCTTTTGATAAAGTATTTTTTTAATTATGGCTTGATGCTCATGCTTAGCAAGAAAACTAATGTGAAGCAATTACTTTATTACATTTCAAGTAAGAGAGTTCACTAGGATCCCGTCCAATAGTAATTCTGATGAAGACGGTCAAAGGTCCACAACGTAAAAGACCTTTTGTGCTCCAGTTGTCTATGACTGGCACCAGGCACTTACCAGTGTATATCTCGTCTACTAATATTACCATGTGTATCAAAAAATAATTTTACACACATTACAAAACAATTATTTCTTCGATCTTTATGAATCTAAATCTAAATTATGTATAAAAAAAAGAAATTTTATCAGTACCTAATATTGTTATTAAAACGTATGATGTACAATTATAGAGTTTTAAAATCTACACTAATGAATACAAAATTAATTGCCAGTTTTTCACTGAATGAATATGAAAGTAGATACACTAGAAACTGTTTGTTTCGGCTAATCTATGAAAAAAAAGGCACCGATTTTACTGGACTTTCACTGGTAGATAGTTGATGTTATAAGGCGTATCTTACGCTAGTCTAAAAATCGGGAAACAGAAAAAAACAAGGAAATAGTAAACAATATCCGATTCAAAATTGACAAACTATGGGTTATACTGCGCGGCAGCGTTAGTAAAACATCTTGCAAAATCATATTAAAATTCAATTTACTATAATCGCTTTATCTTAAATACTTAAACTTTGCGATTTCGGCTTGGTACAACATTACTTATTTAAAGTTAAACATCAATTACTATTCAATACGCTCTTGGACGGTTATGACTACAAATGAATAATACATAAATTAACAAACTTAAATGAAAGCCTGTAATTAAAGTCTATCCCATCTGTCTAGTAAATGAGTATTTTTGTTAGACATTAGATTGCTTTCAGCCGGTCAGACTTTAACAAAAGAGGATTTAATGAAAACTTGCACGTAGGTAATGGAATGTCAGTGCGACTTTTACTGTGACGGGGCTAAAATCTCATTGGTCAAAAAGTGATTTTACAAATGTGAAAATAACTTTATCTATTTGTCTTTTACGCTTTCACGGTTAACCACTGCACCGATTTTAATGAAATTTGGCATGAAGATACTTTGATTCTTGAAGAAGAACATAGGCTTTACTGCGATAAGATACACGTTGGCAGAGCCGCGGGCAAAAGCTTGTAATACTGTAAATTTAAAACTAACTCCGTCTGTTTGTCTCCTAAGCTATCACGAATTTCAATGACATTTAGCATATAGATACTTTGTTTCTTGAGTAAGAGTTGAGAGTTGAGTAAGAAATTGGTTCGCGATTACAGAAATACACGTCCACGCGAATGGATCCACGGGAAAAGCTAACTATGTATTAATATGTTTTGAGAATAGAATTTTTATCCTTTTTAGTTGATTGATCATGGTGAAAGTTGATTACGTTTTAATTTCAGATATTTAATAATATAAAGCTTTCACGAAACTTCAAACCTAATAAATTCAAATCATTACAAAAATTTTATGATAAAATTACATTAAAAATGTTGTATAGTTAAGAAGTTATTATAACCATCATATTTTTTTATAAAAATACTTATACTACTAATAGCGTTATCGCTATAAAATTACAGCAAATAATTATAAAGGTTTTTAAATAAAAGCAACTCCGTGTTTTAACGCGTTTTTATAACATTCATCGGAAAATTAATCCCGTTGAAATTTAATTATAACACTTTATAAACTCATTTTCTCAATAAAACAAGTATTTAATCAAAGCAACAAGTAAATCCAGTCTATAAAAGGTTCCCGTTGAAGCGAATTTGTTCTATGATTTTAAATCTTAGATACTTGAACGGAGTTTGACTCCATCTCTTTCCAATCGTTAATTAACGAAGTTTCCAACGATAACGGTTCATTTTCTTTATAAATTGCTGTTTTCTTTAACATAATTGATTTGCTTTTTTTGGAAGAGGTAAACCAATATTTAAGAAAAGTGATTAAATTATATTGGGTAAGTTATAAATTTACTTTTACCCGACTACAGGTTTGAAGTATCTACAGTGTATATCAGTGAAGCCTAACGTTTTGGCAGTCCTTGTATGTTTTTTTATTCCACTGTTCCAACCACTGAACTGAGATTTAATGAATTAATTAATCGCATTGGTTGCATACAATTAATAAAAAGTTTTTACGTTGTCGGGGTACAGCTTTTAAATTTTAAATAAAAAAATGACACACAAAATGCTATATAAGATGGAATGATAATATGGCAGAATATTGAAGTGTTCTCTTTGAAATCAGAAGAGTCTTTATGAGTACTATACTTACCCGGGCTACATGAAAAGTTTTCCCAGTACTTTTGCGAGATGTTTTATGTATTTCTATGACCTACAGGAGGCTAGACCTTACTTGACTATATACTTTTGACAATGGTCACCAAGATACACATACACACTAACCACAATGGATACTACATTTGTATTAGAGTATATCTTATCTGAGCAAGAATATATCAATATTTTCAGTACAAAACGTGCTTAATGTGGTAGCTAGCTTGGAACTTTGTTCTAAACGAGAACTAAGTCAGTAGCAAAGCTGTGCTAAGTAATTTAAATGTATTTGTGCAGTGTACAATCAAATTGGCTGCAGTTACTCGCTAAAATTGTTTGTAAAGTCTGTTTGTGACAGCGAAATGGAAACATTAATTTAGGAAATTTGTTCACTGAAGTTGTAGCAATATTTGGAATATTTTTTTCCCCAGTTTTATTTACCAAGATTTTCGGAGTTTACTTCTTAAGAAACGATTTTCATATTTACTGCGGTATGTTATAGACTGCGGTATGGAAATTTCATAAAGAGTAAAATAGAGCGTTTTTTAATTTACTATAGGCGCAACCGACAGCTCTCTGTGCAGAGAATGCATAGGGGTAGCAGAAACATCGCAGTACGTTCTCACAAAATGTAGAACTGTGGCATCAACGGACAGACATCCTCCAATCAACGTTGCTCCCGGAAACATGTAGGGATCTAAAAAGGCTGCTGAGCACCTGGGATGGTTAGAGTAAAAAAATTACAAACCTACGTAAAACAGAACCCCAATCAAGAGTCAAAGTGCGGAAATAGTCCGGCAAAACGAACAAACAAACAAAGTCCTTGTGATGCTGTCGACGTTAACTCCAGTCGTGCGTTAGACCTGACATGTACACTTTTTTAACTTCTTTTTTTGTTTATAGAAGATTTAAGTTACTTCTTTTAAGTCAATAAGCCCATGTTGTTAGGGACTCTTCATTTTCATGGCTGTACTAGTTTAACTAAAGCACATACTCTCAAATAGAACGAAAAGAGGTATCACATTTACATTATCAAGAACAAAAGGGAAGTTAGAGCGGGAATTGGAAGGTACTTTAACGGAATTAAACACTAGTTTAAGGTAAAACTTATAATTCCTTCCCTAAATTTCAAGTTCTAACAAAATAAAATCCTTTAAGTACTTTACAATTCACGTACTAAGTTTGTAAGCTTTATAAAGTTGGAGTTCTCTTGCAATATCCCGGTTCGAACGTATAACATAGTTTGTATTGAATGCATGTCCTGACGCGGGTTCGCTTAAGTAAATACTGACGAAGTTTGCGGGCTGTAAACGACATTACTGATGCTTAACTACTTAGTTAAAGTACGGTTAGGATCAGAAGTGCATCCAGTTTAAGTAATAGACTGTATTTGATGTTAGAATTTACGCGGTTTTCAAAGGAATAAAATAGTCATTTATTTTCAAATTCAATTGATTGCAGAATATCAGTTACTCAGACTCATCAGTAGTACTGTTTTATGTAAACCACTGAAATTGTAGGCATATATATTAATTCATTAAACTTTACAATGAAGAAAATGTTAATTAGAAGTAAATAATTTTATATTGTAATTAAATAACAAATAATGCGCAAAGTATAACAATTGAAAATTAAATAAAATTGATTACATAACAAATGTAAAAGTTTTGGGTTAAAAAACACCTTAAAAACAAATATGCATAAAAATGAACAAATAAAACGAGTCGTAAAACATGAGGACGTGTAAAGAAGAATGAATGTTTTATGTTCATAATTAAACAAAAAAAGAATAATATACCAACAAAGAAGTATGAGAGAGGTTTAAGAGAGAATTTTAGCAATTTCAAGATGATCGAACACTTATTACATACAGAACAAACTGTACTGTTTACTTTCTATCATTAGAATCAACTAAGAATGTTTGGTCGTACATGACCAAACTTTATGTATTGATTGATACAGAAATACGTGATAGTGAACACAAACTTTGGTTGAAACAGTACGATAGCTACATCGTTGAACATTAAACAAACTCAAAACTAGCGTACAACTCGTGGTACAAAGAAACGATAGTCATACTAGTAAGAGGAGCTTCAATTGGGTGAATGAAACTGAAGTTTTAGAAATAAGACATTGACAATTTCAAACGATAATATGAACTGCACGGATGGAATATGGGTTTATGACGTCATCTCCCTGATTTGTAATGCGCTAAGTATTAATTTTTATTAATTTATTAATTAATTAATTAAAAAAATAAATAAGTATTAAATTTTATTAATTTTTAAGTATGGGTTCTATACATATATATAATAAACTATGGCGATTTCCACATACAACGCAAAAACAGAAATACAATACAGCGTCATCTACCGAAGAAACGTCGAACACGGAGTAAGAGTCGAAGATCCTGAATCGCGCAATCGAAGTTCTCGCGCCAATTAGCATATACATATACAACATTCCAACATCAACCGTTGAGCAGTGGCCCGCCAGGCATGATCACCTCAGTCCGGGTGGTGTCTCGGAGGATCCTCTTTTTGTGTTGGAGGGACATGACACACCTGTCCCCCACAAAACAATGCAAACTTTCTACTACATTTTATTGCGGTATAAGAATGTTGAAAGAAAAGACTTGGACTTTTAACATATTATTAATGACATCGATTTATATTTAAGAGGTTGATATTATAATCCTAAATAAATTTTAGTAAAATAATTCTTTTTTTTTATTACTTATTTTTATAATATAGTATACAATCAATCGTTATTAATATTATACATTTTAATTAACTCTGTTTGTTACGCTTGCAATGCTAAACCCCTGCACTGATTTCAATTAAATTTGGCATAGACATACTTTGATTCTTGAGGAAGGACTCACATATACACAATAATTAACAAATACATAGGCAAAGGCCGGAGGCCCAATGATGCAGAAGCATCACTAGAGCACCATGGTGTGGGTCACCTTGCTGCATTGTCTACATTTGCAGTGAGTGTGATGATAACCACTCTTGGACTCTGCTTATGCTTTCCACCACGTAGAGTAGAGTCATTTTGGCAGGCCCATACATAAAAAAATGAAAAATCATGAACAAAAGCTAGTAGTTCCATTTGAATTAAAGCCAATCTAGCTTAAAAGCCATATCAAGACCTCAAAAGTCTACCTGTAATATTTCTTAATAACTATATTCCTGTTCTTTTTGACGTTACAACGTCTAATAAATTGATGAACGCTGGCTGTATGCACGAAAAAGGATATTTATTATCCTGTAAGTAATGTCCCGTTGAGCTCATTGTACATCGTTGTATGAGAGTTAGAGATCTTTTATAATTTCATCAATGTTTTGTTATGATGTTGCCACGTTAAACTATCGTTCGTAAACCGACTTTATAGACAACCAAATTTTTTCCCTGATCGAATTTTAGCTTGATTAATCAATAAATTGAACAATGTAGTATCAATTTGCGTAGGTCGACTACCTACAAGAAATGGGTCACTAGCCACCCATAAAATATTGATGTATAACCATGCAGTATACACAGGTCTGGTAATTTGTTTCCTTGTGCCTTATAGAGGTTGCAAAAGTATTTTAATAAATTTAAACGGGGGTTCGCTTCCCCTTAGGACTTAGGACAGTTTTTTTTTGTAATGAACACGATCTTTTCCAATGTATTTCATTGTGATTACATGTATGTATTTACAAATATATAAGTTTACTAGTCGACCCACGCAACCTCGTTTGCGTCTCCTAATGCCCGTAGCGTGATAATTGTCCCCCGTTTTCGAAACGTTTTTCATTGCTGCTCCGCTCCTATTGGTCCGAACGTGATGATATATAGCCTATAGCCTTCCTCAATAAATGGGCTATCTAACACTGAAATAATTTTTTAAATCGGAACAGTAGTTCCTGAGATTAGCGGGTTCAAACAAACAAACAAACAAACTCTTCAGCTTTAAATATTAGTATAGATTTATCAGAATTCTGGTACAGGGTTCTCCTAGTTTGGCATCAGACGTGAGATGTGTGAGGAATGTTACATTAAACTATCATAAGATTTTTGTTATTTTATTTAGGTTTTGGTTCCTATTGCAGTATTAAATCGGGTAAGTTATGAAAAAGTATCGTAACAACACCTAACTCAATTAAATGTGAATTGAGAATTCGCTTCTTCAATAACAATTTTACTATTAAAATTACTAACACAGGTATGAAGGTATAAATTATTTTAAGTGAGTCTACAAGTAATTCTACTAATATTAAAAATGCGCAAATTTGTAAGGATGTGTGGTTGTTGCTCTTTCACGCAAAAACTACTGAACGGATTTTCATGAGACTTTGCAATAATATAGCTTAGACATCGAAATAACATTAGAAGTTAAAATTTATAGAGATTTAAAAAAAATTAAGTACCGACATAAACACGTTCGGAGCCGCGAGCAAAAGTAGGTGTTTTACAATTTTTATTAAATCATGGACGAATTCATTCTTCATAAGTGTTCTTAGCGTTTTTGCCTAACTTATAAAACTACCAAACTCCTAAGGAAACTTTAGGTAGGTTTGGTAAAAAACTTTTCTTTGGTAGATCTCATATTTTTCACGATGTAAGGAATGCTCAGTTCCCAAGAATTTTACCGTTTATTCACACTAGGCACGTAGCTGTAAATTACGCTGTCTTTACACGATGTTCTAACACACGAAAGTAAAATATTGAAAATATTATTTTATTTCAAGCCATTTTGGGATGCATAAGGTGCACATTGTAAAAAAATAACTCAGGATTGATTTCAATTGCGGAACACTGTGTTATGAAAAAAAAGTGAAAGGTTTTTTAAATAAACACTTGTCGGGTTTAAGGTATTAAATGTTATTGTAAGATTATA
The DNA here is from genome assembly GCA_905220595.1 of Spilosoma lubricipeda. Taxonomy (NCBI): domain Eukaryota; kingdom Metazoa; phylum Arthropoda; class Insecta; order Lepidoptera; family Erebidae; genus Spilosoma; species Spilosoma lubricipeda. The sequence continues at coordinate 4,532,196 of HG992296.1, forward strand.
TTTTCGATACCTTTTGACGTGTTTTTTGCAATTAATTATCTTTTATTTCATTATCTTCTATTGAATACTATTCACTTATTTTTTAACAACAACTAACCTATAGAACAAATTAATGAGTGTGGGTATTTCGAGACTTTTCAAGATAAGAGTGTAACTAAATATTAAAAGCTAACAACGCACATATTCATGACTTTTGATTTGCAGGAATTCACATACTTATCAGTATTGTTCAACCCCAAAGTAAGCCGTCCGCTTACTTGAAACTTGTATGATAAACAAAACAATAGCAAAAATTACACCAAACGATTCATAATATCTATGTATAATATGTATGTATTTACAAAAAAAAAGTATATAGTTTTATTATATAACTGAAATAATTCTGTTTATGCCAGTACAACAGTTCTGTCAATTGGATAATAACTGTAGAATATAGGTATTACGCTTAGAGATTCTACGTTTGCATAAATATAGGTACGAATAAGTTTTACTATTTCGTATTTTCTTATCATCACCAAAAGAATAAAATAAAAATTCACCTAGAAAATGAACCATAAATCATCATGTATGCCTTTTGTCCTCTTAATAGCTCCATAAAGTCTCTCCCACAACATCTACTCTTGTTTTGCGGTATATAAATCAAATATTGCTATAGATTAGAAAGCAACTGGTTTGAATATATTAAAAGACCGATCTTCTATGAATGTATACATACGTTAGATATGCGAGAATTGGTGCTTTAAAAGGCTCAAATCTTTTAAATTTAGGAGGTTGCATAGGAATTCATGTACGGTAAAATAACCTTTTTCGTGGAAAATAGTAAGTTCTTATCTGGGAAAGTCATATTATATTATGTATTTCTTTTGGAATAATATACATGTAATGTTATACTGAAGAACAGCTCAGGACTGATTGTTGTGGCGAGTCTCGTGGGAGGCTTTTGTCCAGGGGTGGATTTCTTACGGCTGATTACGTTGATGATGATTATATCCTATTTCTCTCTCTTTCTCGTGCTTTTCGAGGAAACATAACGTTCAGGTTGTTGACAAGTCATCATCTTTAAAGATGCATAGTCTTGAAGCTTTCAATAAGTGTTTATTCCTTTTAAGTAATCAAATTGTTATTAATGTTTATTTATAAATATTACCAGATTACGATTGGAATTATAATAATACTACTACTTATACTTATAATCTTCTAATATATAAAATTTTCGTGTCGCGGTGTTTGTAGTTAGCTCCTCCGAAACGGCTTGACCGATTCGTATGAAGTTTTGTGTCAATATTGGGTATGTCTGAGAATCGGACAACATCTATTTTTCATCCCCCTAAACGGTAAAGGTGACCCATCCTTAAATACTTTTTTATGGCAAAATAACGTTTGCCCGGTCAGCTAGTAATAGTATAAAAATGTTTGTGAAACCAATTTCAAAGTTTGCTCATTAGTACCTTGAGAATTATTCCAGGTGCAGGAGTAATAATATTTTGCATGAAATTAGTTATCTTACTATCATAAATTCTAACAAAAATAAATATCATGATTTTTCAGAGGGTATACCGTGTTTGCTAAACGCTGTAAATTATAAGTAACGCAACTGGATTGCCTTTTGACACGATACTCCGCTTGTAATATCACGCCAACTTTGACAAATATTTTTTACAGAAAATAATAAACAATAAATCAGTGTTTATTATGTTTAGTTATATCTATACGGGCCCGGCGAGCGTAGTATAATAAGTCAAGTACTTATTTTTGTTCAGATGCTTAAGGCCCGTATTGGCTTTGATTAGTGCGAATACAGGTGTGAAGTGCAGGTAATCGATGGTAGGTAGAAAATACGTGTGGACAGCGAATTCGCGGTCCGCGGTATATAAGTAAGGATTACCTGCACTTCACACCTGTACTCGCACTAATCAAAGTGAATACAGGCTTTTATGTCCAGAAGTGGAATATTACAGGTTACTGATAATTGAAATTTATAATAATTGTATTACGTAGCAGAGATGAAAAACACTGGAACACAAGTGTTCTGAAGTAGAGACCGCATGTTGGCAAACGTGGGACGCCCTCTGGCCAGATGGCAGGATGACTTGCATAAGAAGGCTGGCAACGACTGGATGCAATAAGCAACAGGCTGGGCTCTGTGGTGTTCTTTGGGTGAAGTCTATTTACAATCGCGGTAAAAATTAGGTCTTGTCCTTCCTATCTAAATGCCAAATTTAATTGAAATCGGTGCAGCGGTTTAGCCGTGACAGATAGACAAAGCTACTTTCGAATTTATGTGTGCAGTGGATGGGCTCCTTATGTTTTTTTTTTTTCGACCGAATGACTCTTCCCTGCCTGATCGAAAGCATGAGCAGAATACAATAGTGATGATCACCATCGTCAATGCGAATAAGGACATTGCAGCATGGTGACCCACACTATGGCAGCCTGGTGAGATGCTTTTTACGCCCCGCTTAAAGGACCCGGGATCATAGTGGGAAGAAAACATGTATGCTGGTGACATTTCATGCGTTTCGTGGTTATGGTGTGATTGCAGCTAGTTTCCGTGGGTGGCAGTAATTACTAGTGACTTCTCTCCTGGCTTTTCTGTCAAAAAGAAATTATAAAGGTCAATTATATTTTCACCTAATGCCAAATATTGTTCAGAGAATATAGCGTTTGTTTGATTGCAAATATTACACGAGTTGTTAATTACTATTCATGCTGAAATATGAGCTTAACTAGAATGCGATACACAATCCACATTCAATCCATATTCATGTGTGTAATTTGATGGATAAATTTATTCATATGTTAAAAATTCTAATCGTTTCAAATTACCTCGATTGAAAAAATAAGATTTTGTTAATGTACTAAAGTTATTCTCATAAAAAATAATTGACTTGTCTATTAAAAATGGGTCAAACTTGAATAAGGAACTTTACACATAATGTCATTTTAATAAACAAGCAAACACTTTACAGAATGAATTATAAGAGTTAGTTTTATAGAACAAATTTAGCTGTTGAAACCTTTGAACTTACTTGAATAACAAATACTTTTTTCGGTATGTTAAAAAGTTTTCGACCTACTTCAATTCCATTATTAACTATTAAAAACCCATTGAAGAGCCACACTCAAGCACATATAGGGTCGTTCGATGTCACGTAAATACATTGGTATGATAGAACATTATTATTGTTAAACAAAGGTCTTTTCTTGCATATAACCGAGTGAGTTCAAAAAGTCGACCACGCGTTTAACTCTTGGGTCGCAGATTTCCGAGAATTCCAAGAGTCCCTTATTGCGGTAAAGAATAGTCTATGTCCTTCCTGAATCATGAAAGACAGACCGCAATTCAATAAATATTGACGTGTCTGTTTGAATTATTAAAATAACCACTTTTTACAAAATGCATATGCATGTATACACAGTAAATATACTAGGTTTGACCGATTTAACGAGACTTTCACTGGCAGGTAGCTGATGATCCAGGGAGTAACTTAGGCTACTTTTTTTTGGACTAACTTTGTCCCTCGGCGTTACTCGCGGTACAACAATAACCGCGGATAACACCGCGGCGTTTAACTAGTATAAATAAGATGTGAGTCGTTTAGATTCATCATAGAGATCTCATATTTTTGCTCGTGGTTTATTTGAGAAAAATGTCCATGTTACTCAACCTCAGCATGAGACAACTTATATTGATTGAGCTCAATGAATTACTTACTTCATCGATAGGTTACCTTTCATCAGTGTTTGATCTTACGCCTCATACCGCATTTAATTTAGTCCAGCTATCATCTGTATATAAATGATTGATCAGAAAATAGTGTTTATTCAAAAAGTAGATCTTCTCAAAATATATAATAAGAAACGAATATTTTCCAAGAATTATATTACTGGTATAGAATAGAATAGAATAATCTTTGTTGTACACTAAATAATACATCAATTGACTGACCATGTACAAATGGCGGCCTTATCCGTATGTATAATAATTAGACTTTGGTTCCGCCCGCGAGTACGTCGGAAAAGTAGAAATCTATCGTCATCGTCAATCGTACATATATTACTCTAGAGTGTCATATAAATCTGTGTAGTAGTTTTTCGTTGAGGAGAATATTATATTAGTAAGATTTTATTTTCTGATGATCTTGACGAATGGCCTAATTACCTACACGCATCCTTATCAGCGAGCTCGTATGAAAGGGCTGACTAATGTGTTAGAGAACCTGTCTATGAACCAGGTATGATGTCCTCTTATTTCTCCCTCCTGACGTAAACTGTAATTATATGTACTTGGATGTCTATAATGTTATTTCTAAGGTAAATTCACCAGGTTCTGTAATAACATAAATCAATGATATTTTTACGATATTAAAAAAAGCATTCATATGAAACTTGTAAATTTGCAAATCTGCTGAGCTGTACCTGAGATTATTTCCAACAAAAAAACTCAGTTCGTTCTACAAAAGCGAGCATATATAAGATTTACGGCATGAATATTTTCTAGAGCACAAAAGATAAGCCTCTCATATATTCGGAGCCAAAAAAATACTTCTCCGCTTAACAATTCAGCTAGGGAAAGATATTCGTGGAACTTATCTTGAAACATTTGAGATGTACGAAAAAATGGAAACGGTGGTCAGTTATACGAAGTAAACATTCTGATTGCTTTGGGCCTCGGGATCGATGTATTTTACTTTATCGATACTCATTTCTGTTTGGATTCACTTCAATATCAATATTGTATTCATCTATTTTTTCCCTCCGAAACTTTTTGAACCGGCTTCAAAAAAGGAGTAAATTCTAGCAATTTTTTTTATATTTGTTGCCTCAGAACTTTCGACTGTGTGAACCGATTTTAATGATTCTTTATTTGATAGCTGGTGCTTTCCGTGTGGTCCCATTTCAATTTGGTGCAGTTAAGTTCAAAACTAATTTGGTTACTGAAACAGACAGGTAAGGTAACCGCAAATATTTAATAGGTAGTTATTAATTTTAGCTTTTTATTAATTGGCTCGTGTTACAAACTTTATTTTAGACTAATAGAAATATAATTAACTAATTTACTAGCTAATATTTGACTGTTGTCAAAAAAACGAGTAAATCAATACCAGAATGAGAAAAACTATTCTAAAAATATTATAGAGAAGTAAGCCTAATGTATTGTTGGTTGGGGTTTCATAATAAGTACTTATATCACCTTAATTTTGTATATAGAAATCAATTGCTCTTCGTTTGTCTCGCTCAAATTCGAGAACGGCTGGGTCGATTTAGCTGATTTAGGTTTTGAAATGTTTGTCGTAGTCCAGGCAAGGTTTAAAGTGAAAAAATATAAAAAATCAAAACGCATAGCTAGTACCTAATACATAAATACTAAACACACGAGTGTTTAGCGTTACAAAAAGATTAATTAAAGTGTATTTCACTGATCTTTGCTACAAAGAGTACGAACATGTTCTACTTTTGCTTCATGTGGAAAACTTTGTATAGGCCTTTTGTGTTATACAAGGGCATTGTTGTTGAATTGTGAAACAAGACACATACCTGATAGTAACTCAGAAGTTTGTTCTTATAAACTTATTATGTTATCTGGAAAGAACAATTTTCTTAAGTAATACTTATGTGTTCGTACTGATATGTGTTCTGCAAGCGCCTAGGGATTATTTTGCTCTTATCATTATCATCAACAGCATTTAATAGCCCACTGCTGGACATAGGCCTCTACTCTGTTGGTTTCAAGTGTTTCTTCTCATTGCACTGATATTAGTCATATTACGACACGCATGAGATGACATTCTTTATTCCTAACTAGTTGTTGCCCGCGGCTCCACCCGCGTATATGTCGGTTATCGCGGCAAATAGTAGCCTATGTGTTATTCTGATGTATAAGCTATAATACTGTAAAGTTTCATACAAATCCGTTCAGTAGTTTTTGCGTGAAAGAGTAACAAACATCCATCCAAACATCCATCCATCGTTACAAACTTTCGCATTTATAATATTAGTAGGATTTGTCACCACACGAACAAATTTGTTTTGTGGCGACTTCCACATACAGCGCGACAGACACTTACTACAGCGCAATCTGCCAAAGATACGTTGAACTACGGAGTAACGAAGAAAATGAAGAAACTACGAATCCTGAATCGCGCAACAGATGTTCTTGAGCCGATTATCATGTATAAAGGGAGGATCCTCCCTTTGTGTTGAAGGGACATGACACCCATTCCTCCATAGTTTCTTATGAATGTTAAATTTGATGACGTAATATTTTTGTAAATGAATATAATTATGATAGTAACAATTTATTTTTATACTTACTAGTTTAAACATTCGCAGTCTGTTTTTCTAATTATGGACGAGAAAAAGTAGCTTCAGCGTTCTAAATTGCAACAGAAAGACCAATCGTGATAGATTGTCAAAACAAGCGGGTGTTATTTACCGTCTGACGTACCCTATGTACTATACTATATGTCCTCAGATAAGGTTTTTTATTTAGATTTTATTTGAAAAACAAAACACTCATTCTCTCTCTGTGTGTGTTTGCATTATTCTGGGGTAGTCCCCAGGAACGGGAGCGAAATTACTGAGCTTTTTACAGAGAGGGTTTTTTTAAATCCATGATTTATTTTATTTATTTATTTATCATTATTGTTTACACAAAGTAAAATAGTACAGCAAAATCAGTTACAAAGTATGTATATCTATGGCGGTCTTATCGCTCACAGCGATTTCTTCCAGACAACCATAACACGGACATACGTAACATATTATGACGCAGTGGTAGCGTACGCGACTGCTGTTCTTGAGGTCTCGGGTTCGATTCCCGGGTCGGAACAAATGTTTGTATGATCTGCAAATATTTATTTCGGAGTTTGGGTGTTTTCTATGTATAATATGTATGTATTTACTAAAAAAAAGTACATAAGTATTCATATCAGTTGTCTATTACCCATAATACAAGCTCTGCTTAGTTTGGGACTAGATGGCGTTGTGTGTTAGATGTCCGAAATATTTATTTATATTTATTATAACATGAATATGTTTATGTACACATTCCGACGTGAAAAGGTCTAGTAGTATTCTGTCTCTTTTGTAAAATAGACTAAAGACACTTCATGAAACAAATAATCTCATAAATTCGTCTTTTCTCTTTTTTTAACTACCACGTCCTTTGTACCAAACTTTAACACTCGTACCTCCGCCAGAAGGCGCATTTGGATGTGAATTTTTATTCTTTTCAAAGCGACATTAAAGTAGGGTAGCGTATTTGAATTAACAAGCACTTGCTTGTCAAAACCTTTTGGTTAAGCTAGTTTAAGACGTTAAAGCGTAAAATTACCATTGTTTTACTTTGGTTTAAACTAAACTTCTGTGTATATTATTCTTATGAAATTACTTTTCATAAAATAGTTTTGAGTTTGAAAAAGGTTGGTACTTTTTATTGATTTGATCAACTGTTTTTAAAAGTTCATTGCTGAAAATGGATGTCTCCTGGGAAAAGTGGTTTTGGCCACGCTGGCTAGATGAAAAAATTTAATAATCTATACAAATAAATGAAATTGGAGTGTCTGTTTGTTATACTAAAATAACAACTTTTTATTAAATGCTATCTATACAAATACATAAAATTGGAGTGTCTGTTTGTAATATTAAAATAACCGCTTTTTAGTAAATGCTTATGTATGTATACACGGTACATATACCAAAATTGTAGTTAAAAAAATCTTTGTCTATCTGTCTGTATGTCTGTCTGTTTGTTTTGGGTAATCTGTGGAACGGCTCGACCGATTTTGACGGGACTTTCATTGGCAGGAAGCTGGTGATCCAGGGAATAACTTAGGCTACTTTTTTTTGCTAACTTTGTCCCGCGGCGTTAATCGCGGTACGACGATAACCGTGGGTAACAGCGCGGGGTTCAGCTAGTTTAAAATATTTTTTGCCTGTCTGTCTGTCTGTCTGTTTGTTGCGAGTAATCTCTGGAACGGCTGGACCGATTTGGACGGGACTTTCACAGGCAGGTAGCTGATGATCTAGGGAATAACTTAGGCTACTTTTTTAGACTAACTTTGCCCCGCGGCGTTACTCGCGGTACGACGACAATCGCGGTTAACACCGCGGGGTTCAGCTATTCTTCTATAATAAATAATGTGATAGATAAGGCATTAACTAATTATACACGAATAAACGTACCTAGACGGCGAGACATTTTATATTGGATTAAAATAAAAACAAGGAAGACATAAACCATGTGATGTCATGTTATAATGTCTGAGACTAGTTTTGAAGTCGACGCTGACTTCAGACAACAATGGTTGTGTGCGTCACGAAACTTTCCAAATTTGCTTTGAATTACATTACAATACATTCAAGGAATTTGGTGAATAGTTTATTTTTATTCGAGTTCTTATTTCAACCAGAACTGCTTCAATGATTCGGAGTCCTGTAAAATATAATATATATAATTCTCTGAAAACGTTTCTTGAATAGTTACTATGGTGATTTATCAGGAAATTTTGCAAAGAACATTATGAAGCAAATTGGTATCTCTACTCGACCTCAAAAGTGATTAAATCTATTCAGAAATTACCTATTGGTGCTACGGGTGTCCATGGGCGGCGGTAATCGCTTACCATCAAGTGATACGTCTGCTCGTTTGGCCCCTATAGCATGAGAAAATAAAACTAATATCTTTAAACAAGCAATTTTTGTATATACTATAGAACCATATTCTCGGAAACAACTCCAACAACTTACATGGAGTTCAGTACGCAGGTTTCGGGCGTGATAAAGCGATCTGACTAGAATTCATTTTAGAATATTTACCACTGATACCACGGCCTCACAGAAAACTGGTGTGAAATAGTGCTTGCGCTATGTTTCACCGAGTGAGAGAGGATACCGGAGGCCCATAACCCTAACCCCCTCCCCCTATCTCCCCTCCCTATCCCCCAAAGGCCGGCAACGCACTTACGACGCCTCTGGTGTTTGCAGGTGTCCATGGGCAGCAGTTATCGCGTAGGCGATACGTCTGCTCGTTTGCCCGTCTATTCCATAAAAGAAAAAAAAACAAAAGAAAAATACCGAACAAAGCTCCGGTCATTCACGTATTGATATGTAAATATTAGAAATAGATAAGCGTGCTTGCTTATTAACAGCCCGGTTCCCATAGTACAAACTCCGTTTATTTTGGTATCAAAAAGCTTAAATAGAGATGTAAGTTATGACTATTAGTTTTTATTACTATTTTACCTCAGCTATTGGAAACGAATCTATCATAACTGTGTCATCACTATAACACACAATTTGACTTCATATTTCATTGTATTAGGTCAGAATTCTAATAAAACGTCAAAATATTCAATTCAGAAATAAACTTCGTATTCATTAATCTTAATCACATTTCGACAGTTTCAAACCTCGATTTGCATTATAACGCTCGAACAATCTCATTTTGTCACGAAATAATTTGGATAAAAGTGACATTCCATTACAGCTTCCACTTTTCACGAATAAAAATTTAAATAGAAAATGCACGGAACCCACCGAATCGTCCACCTTATGAATTATTAAAACCACAGAATAAAATTAAGGTTATTCCTGAGTATCGTCGAATTTACAGTCTGTTTTAAGGTTGCGTTCTGCCTAATCATATTTATAAGCAATTTCTATGGATTGAATTCGACACAATTTTATTGGAAATTCTCTTTTGTGTACCAATGAAGATATATTAAGGAAATAATAGAATGTAACAGCTTCCTTAAGAGATTGGGTTTTAAGGCTATTTCAAAATAACGAAATTGATTTTAAAATTATATATGTTTATTTAAATTTTTAGTAATCTTCACCTCGTCTACAAATTAATGTAAGCCAATGAAAGAAATATATGTGTCGGAGAACGAGTAGTTTTTTTTTTAAGTTTAATTTGGATTAGTGTTTATTCCAATTAATTATTAGAAACGTCAAACTGTGCATAGAGAAACATGGTATTTTGGGTGGAATTTGTGGAAGGTGTATGTAAAAGAAGGCGCACTGATTATTTGTTAACGATGTGATTATTACGCCTTAGTTTATTTACAGCTTGATTTAATAATTTTGGTTTAGTTTTAGTCGATTAGTAGTTTTTAGTCGATTATGTAAGCAATATCGTAAAATGAATCTAATAAAAGTGTTATGAAAGTTAGTCAATTTTTTTTCCTTAATAATAATAATTATTTTTCACGGAAATATCTATAAAAATATTCACCCAAGAATCCCAAGAACAGCTTGTAGCTTAGTTATTTCGACAGATTATTCGGCTGCTCAAGTTTTAAAAATAGTTCTCATTAAATAATATAATTTATACAGGTACAGACCCGGCGAACTTCGTACCGCCATTTTACATATCTGTCTCAGTTTCCCACGGGCAGTGTACAGTCGTGGATAAAAAAAAATGTCTTTTTCCGTTATCTTTTAATTTTTCTTGTACACAAACCTTTTCTTTACAATAACGAAATAAAATATTTGGTGCAGCCGATCGGAAGTTATGCGCGTACTCCTTCTTAAAAGGCCTCTATTGTTGCGAGTATTGATGTGCGGCGGTTATCGCTTACCATCAGGTGATACGTCTGTCCTTTCTATTCAATAAATAAAGTAAATGAACATACATTGTGGCGATTTATTTTTACAAATATAGATTGTAAATAGACCTTTCATGTACTAACATCAAAATGCTTGAATAGAGAAGAGAATTACAGGAAACCTCTTGAGAACAAAAGCCCATTCAGCCTACACGTATCTTGACCTTATCGGTGTTGAACTTTCACTTATTCACGTTCAACACAAAGATTAAAGGTGACTATACACACTATGGCAATATAGTTAAAAAGATATTCTTCAACATTACTAGAAGTAGAATAGAATAGAATAGAATAGAAAACTCTTTATTTGCACACCTTATTATAGAGTTAAATAAGTACATAATGCATAAAATATCCGAAGTGTAGTGTACAAAGGGCGGCCTTATTGCCATAAGCAATCTCTTCCAGGCAACCTTAGGATGGATCAAATATTTCAGAGAGACAGTAGTAGTTGACGTGCAATGAGTTTGGAAAATAAATATTATGTCCATAAACACATATATTTTATATACATATATACAAACATACACACAAAATTGAAAAGAAAAAAAAATAAAAAAAATATATATATAATAATAATAATAATTTTACATACTAAAAGATAAACATACATACACAAATATAAATATAACCATAATTTAAGAGAAAGAAAAGACTCAAATCATACCTAAATGTGTGAGTGACTAAATTGTGATGTGTAATATTCATGAACCAACCTCTTGAATTCACCCATCGTTTGCGCCTGCCTTATGTTTAAGGGCAATTCATTCCACAAGCGTACAGCTTGAACAGTTAAAGACTGATCATTAAACTTCGTAGAATGCTGAGGCATCTCCAGTGCCAAATTTTCAGATGACCTTAGACATTTTACATGTGTGTCATTAAGGAACTTGAATCGTTCTTTGAGGTAGAAGGGAGCTCTGGGATTGAACAAGATGTTATAAAGAAAATGATTTATAATTTTTTACTGAAATGCAGAGTTTGTGAAGTTAGTGTTGGTAGAGTTAGGGCGTGTAGATTCAAAAGCTTGGCTCTACATGAGATCTGATATCTTTCGTGAGTCATATGCCGTCGTCTTGGCAACATTTTACATGACATTTTTATATAAAATGTTTTTGGTGGGATAGCTATGTTTCAGTAAATGAGCGTGTATGTGTTAAGTAATTTTTTTATTCCTTTTAAATTATTTTGTAATGACTACTATCATTTCTGTTCACTGTCTGGTTGTAATTTATCTCTAATATGTATGTATTGAAATATTGATAAAACGTATGGATTACGTTTTTTAATAATATGGTTATCAGTTACAGATTAGACGGGCGTGTGTGAGATGTTAAGGTTTATTACTCCTTTACGAATGGACTTATTCTTGCCATCATGTTGTTTCCATATTTTAACTTTTTGATAACAAATTCTCTCTACGCGTACATGTAATTCTTCCCATACACTCTGAACTATCACATTTACAACGTAATGGCGTGGGTTTATAACGTTAAAGCTAGTCTATATGCATAGTGCATGCCTTTGACCTAGACGAGAGAGGTTCCCTCAATATATTCAACGACGGATTTAAAGTCGACCCCAGACAGGTGAGAATTACGACTTGAATGTTGCTCTACGTTATTTAATATTAATTTTCTAGAGAAAGGGCTTGGTCTGTTCGCCAAGAATTTTTTTGAGCCACGGTTTCACTACTATTAGGCATTAAGGCTCGAGCCTTTTTATATTATGGTACAGAAATTTGGTGCAAATATAGGGAGTTACCTACCTAGAAATTTTACCGAAAGTTTTGTAAAATAGTAATTTAAAAGATTTTAATGTACTTTTTGTACATAAGTCAAATATGAATCTTTTAAATAAATAAACTTATAGTAAACGACGGTGTATAAGGGACTATTTTTTAAGGGATTCTAGATATATCTAGATTTTCTAAGAATCTACTTTGCAATTACAAACCAAAACATTACAAAGTACCTAAAAATTAAAAAAAAGGAACTAAGTTTTTTTTTTTAAATATGTAAAATAAATAAAATTTTACCTTTCTATATAAATAAATAATATCATTCTAATAAACATTGATTTGGCTTGAGTACGTTTGAAATACTTAAGAATTTCAAGTTCTAAGATTATTTTTATCTAATTTTGCGTCATTTTTGTTCCTCATGTCTAATCAATGCAATCACAGTATGCCACGATACAGTTGGTTAAATGTAAAATTTACAATGGACAACCTTATCTCAACGAACAAAATGTCCCAAGCAATCTTTGGATGAACAGGACTGTAATTAATCACGGGTATTGAACGGTGTCGCTGATAATGAAGGATCGCACAAATTTACGTATGTATATTTAAAAGTATAGTAGAATATTTCAATTTTTAATTCAGAATCTGTATATTTAAATATTTTTAAACATCTAACACACAACGCCATATTGTTCCGAGCTACGTACTTATAGGTACTGAACAGCTGATAAAAATACTTTAAACTTTATTTTGTAAATACATACGTACTTATTACTCATAGAAAACCCTGAAACTCTGAAATAAATATTTGCATATCATACACAGCAATCGTATAAGCTAACGCTGTGCCACCGGGGCAGTCATGTGTATAATACCTACACACGGTACATCTATACCGCGTGCAGGTGAGGTTGGCTTGGTGCAAAAAATTGGTGATTCACCTCCTTATATCCCATGTTGTTAGATGCAAGAAGCTCAAAATTGATCAGAGTGATAAACAATGAGGAGATATCTATATCCGACAGTTAACTGTAATGCTGATGATAACTAAGGGCTTCCATATATAACTGCGAATTCGCACAAATGTATCGCAAGAACTTCCGATCTAATTCGCATCGCGTAATCCTGTGATATTACATCACACTTGTTGACGCCATTTCAGTCCGTCCTTAGACAGCGTAAGGAAAAGATACACAAAACGAAACGAACAATTATCAAAAGCATCACGACATTCCACCTGTAGCGCAATGTGAATGGAAGAAGAGTTTAATTTTACTAATTAAAATGTGAACAAATAATTCAATTCGATTTTACTTTACCTAATAGTTAGTCCCAGCATTTCCAATGGAACATAACGGAAATTCTTACCTTGTAAGCTATTCAAATGAAGATATACTCATTCTATGTTAATCAAAAAATATTTCTTTTCTAGTCTCAAATTATAGTACTGGCGAGTAAAATAGTTTCTATCAGCGTTCATAATCGTAATAAATAGATGAACCCAAAATATTATTTTTCTATACCTCTTTCTCTATGTCATTATTCCTAAAAACACATCCAATACGGTTGACTACCTTAGAAAGTATGTTCACCAGAACCAACGCTTTGCTGCATTAATTCATATAGCAGCAATTCGCATCGCAAGTTCGTGCAATGCGGCTTCGCATCGCAGTTATGTGTCCTAAGTCTGTCTGTGACCATAGCCAGCTCAATAGTTTTTTGTTGTGTACAACGCATCAGGGCCAGACCGTAAAATGGTATGTCGATTCGAGTGTTTCATCATCAGGGCGGGATTTAAGACTTTTATGTACCTTAATGTCTGTGATTTTTATTCATTGGTTTTGACAGGGGACAACAGTCAGTAAAAACTGGTGGAAACATAAGACACTGATAAGAAATCTATTCACGCGTTGATCCTCAAAGTAACGAAATAAGTATATCATGAGATTCTAAAATTTTAAAGCGGCAAGACAGAGCAACATTTCTATCTTGACCTCTTTTTCTATATATCATTTGAATAGACGTTAGTAGAGCCGAGGGATATTGCAAGCGGTGATAAAATATAGGCTTAATTTTGAAGTAAAAACTACTTAAAATTCATTTATTCAGTTAAATAAAATCGTTAAGATTATTTATTGTATTAGGTTCTTCTCATAAGACTCTATGCACTTTGGAAAATTGAAGTTATAGATCGACACAGTTAGGAATAGATTTTGGTGTTTTCACGTAATTTACCTTAACAATCCATTATATGCTGTGGCGGCCGTTTGTGACGATCTATGATTTTTTTATTGTAGCTTCAATTTAACATTCATTAATTTCACTTAGTGTCGTAATTTAATAAAATATGACTGAATTTGAAACAGACAAAACAACAGAGTTACTTTCGCATGGGTTACTCTTTACTTAATAGGGCATAGGTTACTCTTTACTTAACCGAAATAAGCTCGGGTAGATCCGCTGGCAAAAGCTAGTATACTGATAAGCCTAAATTACTTTTTAATACCAATGGAACGAGCACAAACATCTACTATACTACTACTACCTCCCGCCTTAATACAATAAATAATCTTAACGATTTTATTTAACTTTCGAATTTAAAATATTGGCATGGATTTTAAGTTTTAAATGAAGTAATATTCGCCCCTTTTCTACAATGTTAATAGGTAGAGTGACGTTTTCAAGAGTGTTCGGAGTTTGGGTTCTTTACGATATTTCTTTGTACTTAAGTGCTTACCTTAGAGTTTTGCAAAAAAACTTTATCATTTATCCATATGAATTCTATATGGTCTACCACTATGGGCTTAATGTGTGTAAATTAATAGTGTCCTGTACTATGATACCGCGCTGACAGATGCGGTTAAAGCTAGATTAGTGTGACGTGGAAAGGCGTGGAAAGAGGTGCTAGAGAACGGCGGTGTGAAGCTTAATGTGGCTAAGACCGAGTACTTGACGTTTAACTATCAAGATCCTTCACTGGTCTGCATAGGCGGTTATCTATTTGAGCACACGGACCAGGGGAGGGATCGGTATTTCGCGCGTCTGGTGATATGAATTACAAGGTCGCCTTGCTACCACGTGGGCCAAGCGGCGTGAGCTGACAAACGTCATTTGTAACCCCAAAATGCCGGTTAAGTTAAAGGGACAGGTCTATAAAACTATCATTAGGCTTGTCCTCTTACATAGCTGTTAGGCGTGACCGGTGCTGGAACGCCACAAACAAGAGCTTCTCGTCTTGGAGATGAATATGCCGCGGTGAATGTGCGGAGTCACGCAAAAGGATCGTGTGAGAAACTCCCGGAAAACGTGACATTGCAGACAAACTGTAGAGGAGTCACCTGCGCTGGTTCGGCCACGTTTTGCGGCAACCGGTTTCGTACGTGGGAAACAAATGTCGTGCCATGTCATCTCCGCCGGGTTTCGGTAGAACAGATAGACCCAAAAAGTGCTGGCTTCATATCGTAAAGGGGACATGCGTGCTATTAGTCTTACTACCAAGGATGTTGAAGACCGAGCAAAGTGAAAAAGAAAGAGTAGGAAAGCGGACCCCTAGCTCCAAAGTATTAACATTAGAAGCAACCGGGAATAATGCTAAGATGATGATGATGTCATCTACTATGTATTAAATGAATTTCAAATTAGTATTCTTAGCGGTTTCAACTCTGCGATTATTATTCGGTCAGAGTCAGTCAGAGTTAGTAATTTTAGTAATTAATACATATAGATATTTCTTGATAAATGCATACACGATACCTCAAGTTTTTAGAATTAAAAGTTTCTAAATGAATAGTTAACAGTAAGTAGCTATACTCATGGGAGAACAGTCAAAGCAAGGTTGACTTTACATTAAACAATTCTCTCCATGGTTTTCAATCTTAATACTTGCCCGTTATTTGTCGACGAACAAAGCCAAGTCGTATATAACAAAAGGCATGATTTATGGGGATCTGATTCTCTAAGGGAACCTTTGTCCGGGCATTTTATTACGGTTGCTTTATGTATCGCTGTTTTCAAAGTGAAGTGTATCTGTCTGTCAGCATCGTTTTCCTTATGAGTTAGTCAAAACTTTTTTTTGTAATCAGAGAGGATGTAAAAATCAATGGTTTTGTTACGGAACTAAGGTGTTAAGTAATTATTTCGTTTAATTCGATTAGTAATAATGATGATCACAATTTAGTTTTTTTTTATTATTTACTAGCTGTGCCCGCTACTTCGTTTGCGTGAAATTTATATTTTCAAGTTATTTTTAATTTTTCACATTTTAACTGAACTACAATAAATTTCAAAATCAAAATTAAGTAAATTGGTCCAGCCATTCTTGAGTTTTAGCGAGACAAACAAACAACAATGCTAGTTTTCAATGCGATCGCATACATATATTTCTTTTTTTATGTGTGTTCACGGATAACTTCGTCGTTTAGGAACTGATTTTGATGATTCTTTTGTTAATATAAAGGAGATATCCCAATTGTAAATTACGCGTATGTTATTCATAAATTAGTAGTAAAAATACGACAATCACATAAATACAAATCCTACTAATATTATAAATGCGAAAGTTTGTAAGGATGGATGGATGTTTGGATGGATGTTTGTTACTCTTTCACGCAAAAAATACTGAACGGATTTGGATGAAACTTTACAGTAATATAGCTTATACATCAGAATAACACATAGGCTACTATTTGCCGCGATAACCGACATATACACGGGTGGAGCCGTGGGCAACAGCTAGTACATTATAAATTAATCAATGCTTTGTAGTTTCAAAATATAACTAACTATATGTCGGTTATCGCGGCAAATAGTAGCCTATGTGTTATTCTGATGTATAAGCTATATTACTGTAAAGTTTCATCCAAATCCCTTTAGTAGTTTTTGCATGAAAGAGTAACAAACATACATCTATACTTACAAACTTTCACGTTCATAATATTAGTATAGATAATGTAGCAAATTTATAGTTCATTCGTATTTTAAGTTATTTTAATATTATAAACAAACACGCAGTCTATAAGATATTCTTAAATATCTTCGTTCAAATACATGGATTTTTTAAGATTTTGTGCATTATACAAGAAGAATTGTACATTATACAATAGATAGTAAACTCATAAAAATATGAAAATTAGAATACTAACACGTTCTGCTATCAGTGTCAGTGTACTGTCACTATCAGCCGAAGCCGAGTCGAAGAAGAATGGGCTGGCTCGACCGGAGTGATACCACGACCTTACAGAAAACCGGTGTGAAATAGCGTTTGCGCTGTGTTTCACCGAGTGACTGAGGATACCGGAGGCCCACACCCCAACCCCTCCCCACACTCCTTTCCCCTTTAGTATCCCGCTTTTAAGGAAATAGAGTCACGCTGATTTCAGTACGGACTGGCTGGGGCAGTTCTTCTCTCTCACAGAAAACCAACCTAAAATGGCAGCACTCACTTGGCGAGGGTTATACTTAAGAAAAACCTGCAAGCAACAATAATGTGTCTCATAATAAACTACTATACAGAATGTGTAGATACCATTATACAATTTGCTCACAGTCGGATATACGATCAGGAAAACCTTAATTATTTAATAAGAAATCTACACCTTTAGATTTGACTGTAGTGCACATTTCAGTTTACTTCTCTTTATCGTTTTTAACTATATGTATTGAATCATAAATTATATTTATAGCTTTATATTAAAGAAATCATTGGTTAAAAATAAATTGGATTCTGATGTACTTCATTGTTGATTCTACTGTTGTTGCGTACAGTTGTAACTGGATTACAGGTTAACTATATTGCAATAATAAGACTGTATTTCCTATTTTCTGAATCTGAAATTTGTATCTCTATAATTATTTATTATATTAATTAAACAATATAAACTTGTTTATTTACAAAACTAATATTGTTTGAGCCAAAAATTTACTAAAAAAACTTGAGAGTTCGTAGTTAGTTCTTGGTTTCTTACCTTGCAGATAATATTTCATAATCGTTGACAATGATCTAAAAGTTTACTATGAGTTTATTTATTAAAAGGTTTACTTTGTTAAATACTTTTTTACCGACTTAATCTTGCGTGAATCGTGCACTTTCTAAGAATAATGTGGGAGCCGAGAAAAGTTTCAGTTATAAGACAAAACATTTCTTAGTAAAATTCAATGTTGTTTTTCGGTAGCTAATATTCAATGTCTATGTTTTTTTTTTAAATGTTATCACCACTCCCATCATAAATGAAAGCACTGTCAGCCAAAGAAGCTGAAGTTAACCAAGAGTCCAACAATCAATTCTCCGTTGACTACAATTTTTTTTTTTTTTTTTTTAAATAGTGTCTGTTTCGTTGTTTATTATGGTCGTAGAAGATTTTATTAAATAAAAGTAAGTTAGTTTCACGAGTCAGTAAATAATAAGTTAAATGTATAAGAAGCTATTACTCACTATGCTGTTCTTTTTTATCCTATATTGTCCTTTTTTTATTTAGATTTTTTTCTGTTTTTTTACTTATTGTAGATATGCCATTCTATTTTATTTTGTTTTCTTTCAAGAAGGCACGTGGGGTTTTTGTATTCAGTACTAGATTATGTATTGACTTTAATTAAATTAAATTTGAAAACATGCATAATTATAATTCTAACTAATACCACAAAGAAAGAGCATTATAATTTTTTGTTTACCATTAACTGAAATGTTTAATATTCCAATTAATTGTACTGTATTTATCTGTATCGTTCTATTAACTACTACAGTGACCATTCATCTACGGAAAACGTAGTCATTAAAGCGAATTGCTTTGAATGTGCAACTGTGGCCTCTATTAGGATATATTCACAATAGTTTGGTCTACTGTGTATTGTTATGTACGCAGTTTTCACTATAGCAGCTGTAGCATATCATTTGTGAGATTTTATACAGGTCAAAGCACTGCATTATTCACTGTGGCCTATTTCTATTTAGGTACTACTATTTGAACCCCGCGGTGTTACCCGCGGTTATCGTCGTACCGCGAGTAAAGCTGAGGAACAAAGTTAGTCTAAAAAAGTAGCCTAAGTTACTCCCTGGATCATCAGCTACCTGTCAGTAAAAGTCCCATCAAAATCCGTCCAACTGTTTCAGACATTACCTAAAACAAACAGACATACAGACAGACAGACAAAATTTTTTTTAACTACATTTCTGGTATATTTTTCTTTTTTTTTATGTTTGACCCTGCCATAATGACTCTATTCTGCCTGATGGAAAGCATAAGCAGAATCCAAGAGTGATGGTCACCATACTGCGAACGCAGACAATGCAACAATGCAGCCTCGTGACCCACACCATGGCGGGCTAGTGATGCTTTCGCATCATTGGGCCTCCGGTCTCGCACTCACCAACGAAACACGACAGCATGATCGCTGTCATTTTACGTTGATTTTCTGTGCGAGGGTAGTACCGCCCCGGTCGAGCCGGCCCGTTCGTGCTGAAATCAGCGTGGCTCTACTACCTTGAAAAATATAATATGTACCGTGTATACATACATACGCATTTAGTAACAAGCGATTATTTTAATATTACAAACAGACATTCCAATTTCATTTGTTTGTATAGATAAATCGTCACATAGCAAGATATTTGTTAAGCGACTTGGTAAAATAGATACTAACTACAGCTATACAGTAAACAACATTGCAACTGAAAACCATCAGAAACGTATGCGTTCGTTATTAACTACGGCAGAGTTAGAATTATTATATAGAAAACTAGCTGTCCCGGCAAACGTCGTTTTGCCATAACTACTAATAAATTAAAAAAGAATTAAAAAAACATTGTCCAGCGGACAAAATGGTGAATCTAAACCATTCCCAGATCCCCTTGAACACACACAAAAAATTTCATCAAAATCGGTCCAGTCGTTTGAGAGTAGTTCAGTGACATACACACTCACAGAAGAATTATATATATAAAGATTAATATGAAAATATATGTCTTGGTTCTTTCCAGGTTCATTTGTAAGGTGCCAGGATGCCAGTCACTCCATGCAAATACTGATATACAGGTAAATCGGTTGAACTAGTAGCCGAACCCAAATAATCTTGGGATTAATTAAGGCTAGGAAGATGATTATGTCTTGGTTCTTTCTCTACTTTACGGAATATTGTGACAAAAGTCAGAGTGTAAAAAGAAAAAAAATATATATGTCTTGGTTCTTTCCAGGTTCATTTGGAAGGTGCCAGGATGCCAGTCACTCCATGCAAATACTGATATACAGGTAAATCGGTTGAACTAGTAGCCGAACCCAAATAATCTTGGGATTAATTAAGGCTAGGAAGATGATTATGTCTTGGTTCTTTCTCTACTTTACGGAATATTGTGACAAAAGTCAGAGTGTAAAAAGAAAAAAAAAATATATGTCTTGGTTCTTTCCAGGTTCATTTGGAAGGTGCCAGGATGCCAGTCACTCCATGCAAATACTGATATACAGGTAAATCGGTTGAACTAGTAGCCGAACCCAAATAATCTTGGGATTAATTAAGGCTAGGAAGATGATTATGTCTTGGTTCTTTCTCTACTTTACGGAATATTGTGACAAAAGTCAGAGTGTAAAAAGAAAAAAAAAATATATGTCTTGGTTCTTTCCAGGTTCATTTGGAAGGTGCCAGGATGCCAGTCACTCCATGCAAATACTGATATACAGGTAAATCGGTTGAACTAGTAGCCGAACCCAAATAATCTTGGGATTAATTAAGGCTAGGAAGATGATTATGTCTTGGTTCTTTCTCTACTTTACGGAATATTGTGACAAAAGTCAGAGTGTAAAAAGGAAAAAAAAATATATGTCTTGGTTCTTTCCAGGTTCA
Source organism: Spilosoma lubricipeda (assembly GCA_905220595.1). Taxonomy (NCBI): domain Eukaryota; kingdom Metazoa; phylum Arthropoda; class Insecta; order Lepidoptera; family Erebidae; genus Spilosoma; species Spilosoma lubricipeda. The sequence goes on from HG992296.1 coordinate 4,553,382, forward strand.
TTTGGAAGGTGCCAGGATGCCAGTCACTCCATGCAAATACTGATATACAGGTAAATCGGTTGAACTAGTAGCCGAACCCAAATAATCTTGGGATTAATTAAGGCTAGGAAGATGATTATGTCTTGGTTCTTTCTCTACTTTACGGAATATTGTGACAAAAGTCAGAGTGTAAAAAGAAAAAAGAAAAAAATAACAAAGTTATTATCCTTTTTTAAAGTGTATTAACAATGATACATATCTGACAGTACCTTTATTCAAATGTATGAGACAAATTATCAAAAACAAATATTAGCTAAGCATAAATAAACGGCTTTCTTGACTTTTTTATTTGACGAGGTATAAAAATGACTTGGCAGTGTGACACTGGCCTTAGGAAATGATCAACATTCAAAGTCTGCAGCGCAACGATAACACGATTTCAATAATACTAAAAGCTGATTTATCTGTAGACTTCGAGAGTTATGGCAATTGTTTATAGATATCGAAGAAGATGATGAAAGTAGCTTTCGAGAAAATTAGTGTGAGTGCATTTACAAAAACTATAATGTTAGATCGCAATCTTGAAAACGAATATATAAGCTTTTTCTGCTCCGAAATCCGTATCACGGTTGTCTGGAAGATTGTTACATTTGCACATTTTCGAACTCATTTTTTATTATTTTCTTTTCATTTCTGTATGTACACTATAAGGATAAAAGTAAATAAATAAAATAAAATAAACTTTATTTCCCAGAAGGGCCTCTAAACACAGGCCAGGTTGAATTTTCTTTTGAACATTTAACAGTAACCAAAACGTGATTCAATTTACTGCCAATCACATTGACTTACTCAACTGGGAACCAAGACAGCAAACGCATACGCTATTACTGCGCCAGCTAGGCAGAAACATAAAACACACATTTAGTTTCTGATGTGATTAATATAATGTGGAGGATCAGTCAGATGCCCTGCCAAAACTTTTGTTTTAAATTCATATAAATAGTATTTTAAATAAACAGCCATCTTTTTTTTTTAAAGATAAAAAATAACTAATACCTTAAATTGTGTTTATTTGTTTTCATTTCCTTAGCTTTTTTATTGTTTAGATTTGTGCTTCTACAGTACGTTCATGAGTCAGTCGCCAGAAGTTTTCTTTTGAAAAATTCTACTCTGACGGTAAAGCTTGTTAGAAAAAGAACGTGAAATGAAATCTCGTATGAGTAATGCAAAGGAGTTCGAAGTTTTAAGACAGCAAAGCTTTGAGAGATGAATTCATATTCTGTTAGGAGAGAAATTAATACAACCATGTCAGTAAAACAATACGATATCATGACTTGACTCGCATTTGGAGACTGTTATACAAAAAAATATTGACAGTCTAAAACTTATGCAATATTTTAATAAGAAAAGAACTTCATTAGTTAACTATTTTTAATACTCTTTTTTATAACGACAATTGTAAGTAAACAAAGTTATCAATTAATATATGAAACACTATATACCTACACAATAAATAAAACCTTCTTTTGGAGAATAGGTGGAAAAGGTGCAAATATTTTTTTTATTACATATACTGATATTATAAATACGAAAGAAACTCTGTCTGTTAATTTGTTACGCTTTCACAGCCGAATTGAACGTGCGTGTGTGCGTAAAAATAAAAATAATATGTAAATAAACGATTTCCATTAAATTTGGCTGAATACACTTTAATTCTTGGTGAAACTATTACTGTCGAAACTCCTAGAACTATGAGTGGTAAGTCTTTCGCCCTCAAGAGTATATCACACAATTTTGTTTTACCGAAACAAAGTAATGGTTAGGACTTACTCTACTATTACCAGTACAATCATCAATGTAAAGCAAAACTTTGTTCAAAAGACTACATATTCTTATGAACCAATTTAGATTTATTAAAAAATAAATCAATGTAGTACTATTTGTTCGTTACTAAATAATTTAAATAACAAATTACGATATACAGCACTTAGATGTTCACACTTCGACGAATGAAAGGTAAAGAGCCCCCAGAGCGCGCGCGCCACGTCTTTTATAAACACACAATGTCGGTTTGTCAAGATGGCGTTATTATAGATGTCGCTCTGAGCGCGGGCAACGCCTGCTATAGACGTATTATCTATTACACGGCCTCTCCTGACTGCAAGTCGTCCCCGACTGCTTCAAGCTTCATGTAACAGTGTAGGACGTCGTGTAGTCCCATGACTCATCTCTCCAATGGTATCACAGTCAGTGGTATGCTCAAAGTCATTTGATGTATCATTAGAGTTCGGATCATTGCCTGCATAAGGGATAACACAAAAATGTAAAAATTCTCAATTAAATGTTGCTGAAATGTCTCGTACTCTTTAATCAAATATCTTTTAAACAAATCGTCTCGTACTCTTCAAACAAACTAGTCAATTTCACGCATTCGTCGTCATAACATTTGAAACTCGCGGGCTTGGTTTCCGCAACTCGACGTCTTGTTGCGCCTATTTTGCGTAAAGTAACATTTTTAACCTTATAAATCACATTCAAACTTTCACAGGGATCCCATACCTGGAACATACTGTTAAGCATCACCCTTTTAGGCTGCGACTGCGTAACCCATTCGGGACGCAAGCATCACCCGTCCAGGTTACAACGGCATCACCCACCTGGGATATAGCCTCAAAGCATCACCCAACTGGGCTGCAAAGCATCACCTACTCGGGCTGCGACTGCCACACCCATACGGGCTGCAAGCATCACCCACTAGGCTGCAACGGCATCACCCATACGGGCTGCAAGCATCACCCACTAGGCTGCAACGGCATCACCCATACGGGATATAGCCTCGACAAAGCATCACCCAACTGGGCTGCAAAGCATCACCTATTCGGGCTGCGACTGCCACACCCATACGGGCTGCAACCATCACCCACTAGGCTGCAACGGCATCACCCATACGGGATATAGCCTCAACAAAGCATCACCCAACTGGGCTGCAAAGCATCACCTATTCGGGCTGCGACTGCCACACCCATACGGGCTGCAAGCATCACCCACTAGGCTGCAATAACTCACTCCTTGAACTTGAAACAAGCACTTTAACTTAACATACGCTCGGCCTAACCTGATCATCACTGATTATTCTGCCTAGTTAATATTTTGTGACGAGAAACTTACACTATTTGTAAGTTGATAAGAACCCAGTACTAGTCAAAATATCTAGAACCTTCCATAATATCATTTCGTAAATAACGCGTATCCACAATAAGAAACGCTTAACTTATTCTGCATAGGTGGGGTAAATAAAATAATTATTTTTCATAAGTCAAACAAAATATTTGCAATATCAATCTGTGATAGACACAGAGTTTGATTTGTAGTTTAAAATTTGGCCAACTACGACCGTCACTTAAAACAATTACATAGATGCACCAAACACTCGCGTTTCGTCGCTTTAAATTGCATACATGATTCACTTTTGTACACCACACATTAAAATCATGTAAACACAGATTAAAACTCGATATCAAAATGTGATTTGGCCTTTACTGTATAGCGTTAATTACACTCAAGCTTTTCTGTAATCTCATTCATTACCGTGTCGGCACTGGTGCACTGGATTGCGTCCGTGCAAGCTGGCACGATATTTTTTTAAATAGTGATAGTCACACAAATGCAACGAAACATTAAGTACCCGCATTATTATATTTTTTTTTTCTAAAGTGCCACACCTAAATATCTTCCAGAGTAGTAAAATGTTTCAAAATCGTTTATTAACTAATCTAGCCCTAATTGTTATTTCATCCCAAAGATAGGTAGCATGTCACTTCCTTCACTACTTCTACATATTCAATGTTCCGATTTAAATGATTTTTATATTTTGCCGGTAGTTTCTTATACTTCAGGAGGAAAAAACCGATAACTACCGACAAACTTATTAATTATCAACTGAATTTTAATTAAGCAAAACCATGCTTATAGAGGATAGGAATCCCCTAAATCGCGCCGACAACAATATCTCCGCTCTTAGTGGACAGAGAGAAACAAAAACCAACATCAATCCGATCACGCCGTTTCGCGAAACATTTACTAACACATGACTCCCCTTTTTTACAGCACATACAAGTCAAATCACCCTCTGGCTCATTCGACCGTTCCGACTTGAACTTCTGCGAGGCATCGACACGTTTCGGTTCATTAGGATAATCAGCCTGTTTAAGTCCTACCCCGCCGCACAGAAAACACTTGCCAGAAACAACCGAACATCCAAAACCCGACGTTTCTAGTCCATCATTAAGAAACGTAGCGTTCCGCTGCGCACGAGCATCCGTCATTAAATCCTTAGGTTTCACAAAAGTAGATAGGAAACCAACAACATCGTCAGGTCCTAAGTTGGCGTTAGTAGCGGATCCCTAATACTTTGAATAACAACTGCCGATATGAGCTAGCCACTGTGGCCCCCTTACAATTTGTAAACGCAGTAATGATCTACGAGCATATTCAGCATAGGTACGGAGAATATCAGAGTCGCTAGATATAACTGATACAGGATGTTTGCTACATCAACTGTCTTAGCACATAAAGCGCATGAGCACATGAGCGGTCATTTGAGACCCACTCGCTAAGCCATGTTTGCGCGTCACCCTTCAAACTTATAACAATTTACCTATGCGCTTTTTTTATAGCGTTTCATTATCGTCCCAGTTATACAAACTACGTACTCGATCCACTTCACACACGTCGATATTATGAATACTTGGATCAAAAGGCGAGATATAATAATGGAAAGATCTTACTTTAGTGAGGGAGCTGATTAGTCCCTCCACAATCCTTGAAGTTGCATCTTGACTGCATGTGGTACTCTAACGATGAACCACGCGTCTGGTTCAGGCCCACGTAAAGATCCCTCACCCGTGTCTGCGTCGGTAAACGTCATGGCAGAAGATGGCCTTTATGGCCAGGGCACACGATCCGGACGCTTCATTGCATGGAGTTGACGATTCCGTATTAAGGATAGCCGTTAATATCTCTTCATTTAAATCTACCCTACGTTTACACGGATTAGACATAATTTTTATTCAAATCTGAACACTAATAATCAAAATTAGAAATATCGGTCAGGATAGCTAGAAGCGGGGAAGGCTTATGGGAGCTATCCCACTTCTGATCTTATGAACCAATTTAGATTTATTAAAAAATAAATCAATGTAGTACTATTTGTTCGTTACTAAATAATTTAAATAACAAATTACGATATACAGCACTTAGATGTTCACACTTCGACGAATGAAAGGTAAAGAGCCCCCAGAGCGCGCGCGCCACGTCTTTTATAAACACCCAATGTCGGTTTGTCAAGATGGCGTTATTATAGATGTCGCTCTGAGCGCGGGCAACGCCTGCTATAGACGTATTATCTATTACAATATTATAAAACAACACAATATGTAAATTAGCCCGTGTGTAATAAAAACTGCATTATAAGTGCATCCGCCGCTAGAGCGTTAAATTGATACCCACGAACAGGTATGAGCAGTAATGTGCTTAAGTCAAGTTATAGTAACTACAAGTGAAATAGTTTTTATTTGTTACAAAAATATGTTTAAGTTGCTCATGATTCTACAATTATTTTACTTTTAAGTTTTACCTATATTATTATAATGTCATATCGTCATTATTTTAGCCCAAAGACATCCACTTCTGGGCATAGGGCTTCCTCAAGGTTCTCCACAACAAGCGACCATCACCAGGACGTCAAACTGGCACTGAACTAAATTACTAGACTAAAACATTTTAATAAATTAATATAATGTTTTCACAACGCATTCTGTAAGTTTATACATCAACGGAAAGTATTGGAGCCGATTTAGTTCTAGTATTAAATAGTCTATCTATTTACGAATTGTGATGTTAGTTATAGTACGTAATGTGGAACGCCAACATACCAGGTAGAGTGATGATTTGCATGAGATGGCTGGCAGGAGCTGGATGCGAGAAGCTGAGATGCCAGAAATGGACTGTGATAGGCTGATGATGATGATGAAATTGTAAAATTATTTATTATTAAGTATTTGTGGTTATTACCCGACTACGGCAAAGCCAAAGGAGGGTTATTTTACAGTAAGTTTTTTTGTGAATTGTAGTTGTTGCAGCCCTGTCGGCGCTGTTATTTATTAAGTGTGACTCTTAACCGTGATATAGTGGTGACACTGCACCACTGTGTCATAGGTATAAAAAAGTCGTGTGGTGTCGTTAGACACCAGATTGGAACGAAGTACCTTATCATAAAATATAATAATACATGCTACTTACAGATGACGCTATTCAAAATTTCTCGTTCACGCTCTTTAAAAACCACAACATTGTCATAACACCTTTATTTAATTTAAAATGGTTTATAAAAATATATAATAAAAATAAATAAAAATTACAGACATCTAACACACAACGCCACCCAGTCCCAAGCTAAGCAGAACTTGTGTTACGGCTACCAGACAACTGATATAAATACATATATACTTTTGTAATACAGACATATTATACATAGTAAACATACAAACTCCTGAAAAAATTTTTTTGCAGATCATACAAACATTTGATCCGACCCTCGATTCAAACCCGAGATCTCAAGCACAGCATTCGCATACGCTACCATTGCGACACCGAGGTAGTAATCTTACGTTACGGACGCTTTATACACATAAGGAACTTTGTTCCAAAAAATAATCCTATCATTAATTATTAAACGTGTCTAATCGTTGCATTTAGTACCAGTTTTGCGTGAAATTGTAACATTATAATGAAAATGTTTTTAGAGAACTGACACGCAACTCCATCCAGTTTACTACTAAATAGAGCCAACGGACTATGTAGGTACTATAATTATTCATAAGTTGCGTTTGGTGATCCAATTTCTGAGCTCAGAATCGAATGAAAATTAATCACATCGACAAGCTATTTCCTGAAGACAACTTTTGTCTGCAACTAGTTTTTTATTTTTTTTTTATTTCTCATTCTCGCATAAACCAAACGGGTTTTTAGGTTGATGATGATGATGAAATTGTAAAATTATTTATAAAAAAAAAAAAAAACATCTTTTAGTTAAAGCATTATTATGGGTCGCCATTTATAAAACCGAGTTTTTTGTTTTATAATCTCCAAATACTAGTACCGAGTTTAGTTATTAGTTTAAAGTTAACGTACAAGACATACATACAGAGAGTTACCACCCCCATTCATCCCATGGATGTTCCCATGGGCTGCATAGGGGTGGAGGTGATAATTGTAATGAATATGTCGAACAGTAGACTGTTGATAATAATACCGATGAAGTAATTTATTTAACACGTGAATCTTATAAATAGTAGAACCGTCTACCGCTTTAGTCATTAAAAGTCAACGCAAAATACCGACAGGAGCATACGAATGTAGGTTGTCAATATGGCCGCTTTGACATTTACCTAATGCTCACATTATGAAAGTAAATATGGCACACGAACTCGTATTATCCCTATGAATGGCATGTATGCCTCATAACCACGCTAGTTTAATTTGGCTGTCCGCTTCATTCGCATACATATGAGATATTTGGAGATTATTAGACACCGAAAACAAACATGTTCCACACTGCATACAAATTACCTTAATTAATCACCTGTGTTACTACCAGCGCAACAGACTAGGTAAATAGCTTTTGTTGTTTCACTTTAGTAATAACTAGACATAACACCACAGTTTTCACTCAATGTAGGTTTTTATCATAAGTTCCTTTAAATTGTGCTGAAATGAAATTATTAAATTTGACTGCCTCGGTGGCGCAGTGGTAGCGTATGCGACTGCTGTGCTTGAGGTTTCGGGTTCAATTCCTGGGTAGGACGATTTGTTTGTATGATCTGCAAACATTTTTTCGGAATTTGGATGTTTTCTATATATAACTAGCTGACCCACGCAACTTCGTTTACGTCTCTTATTGCCCGTAGCGTGATAATTTTCCCCCGTTTTTGAAACATTTTTCATTGGTGCTCCGCTCCTATTAGTCTTAGCGTGATGACATATAGCCTATAGCCTTCCTCAATAAATGGTCTATCTAACAGTGAAAGAATTTTTCAAATCGGACCAGCGGTTCCTAAGATTAGCGTGTTCAAACAAACAAACAAACTCTTCAGCTTTATATATTAGTATAGATATGCATGTATTTACAAAATAAAAGTATTTATGTATTTATACTACTTGTCTAGTACCCATAACATAAGCTCTGCTTAGCTTGGGACTACATGGTGTGGTTTTTATTTTCTTTTTTTTTATGTTTGGCCCTGCCAAAATGACTCTACTCTGCCTGATCGAAAGCATAAGCAGAATCCAAGAGTGGTGGTCACCATACTGCGAATGCTGCAACAATGCTGCATGGCGACCCACACCATGGCGGGCTAGTGATGCTTCTGCATCTTTGAGCGTCCGGTCTCGCACTCATCAACGAAACACGACAGCATGATCGCTGTCATTTTACGTTGTATGTCTGAAATATTTATTATGAAATATTTATTTATTATTAAAATGGCCGCATTAATGATTTGAAATCATCGTTCCCTAAAGTTCATTGTGAAACTGACTTATTGGATTTACTAGGAAAAAATTAAAATAGCTATTTCTAACTCTCCTCAATCTCTATTCTCACTTATTTTCTACATGTGCTATGAACTTTATATTAACTCCATTTTAATTTAAAAAATATATTTATAAAAATGCAAGTGTACTAATATCTACAGAGCTGTTTTATGATATAGGTGTGAGTTTATAAGATATTGTCTAGACACTTTACTAGTTAGTATTTTTAATCAATGTGATCAGTCACTTGAACAAACATTAATATCAGAAATATTCTTCAATTACAAGTGTTTTTGGCATCGATTATCTTTCTAAAATCGCTAACGCCGCTATTGAAATACTAGCTGATATTCGTTTTGATTTCTCTGTTCTGTGGTTGTGATCACGTAACTAAACGTTGAGAGACGTCATACATTTGTTAGTTTCCTATTAAAGTTTACGTTTTTAAAATGCACATTGACCAGGATATGGATCATACCGATATTAAAAACTATTTTGTAAAGAGCTAAAGTCAAAATAAAGTCTTTCAGCATTTTATTTTTTATTTTTTTAAGTATAAGTTTGCCAAAGTAGCAATTGTGCCTGAGATAACAATGCAGCATGGTGACCCACACTACGGTGAATTATTATGATGTTTTTGCATCATCGAGCCTCCGGTCTCGCACTTACCAACGAAACAATTGTCATTTTCGGTTGGTCTTCTGTGGAGGGTAATACCACCAACCCGGTTAGTTCATACTGAAATCAGCGTGCCTCTACTATCTATTTATTTATTAATGTATCTAGTATTTTTTAATAATTTAATATATTATTCAATATATACTTTATTTAATTCAGACCTACTAATATTTCATGGGTCTTAATTAATGAGAGGAAAAACTGTAGTAATTACATTTTACAATTGATAAAAATGGAATCAGATTTTTGTTTCTATTGCCAGTATTTTTTCCAAACGCATTAAATACGTTCATTATTTAGACAAATAATTTTACATTGATTTAAAGAAAAAGAAACAAAACATTTATTAAATCACATCTTATTTAATATTATCAATACATATAATAAAATTGTTTACAAACAATTTTTTTTAAGTTTTGTCTGTTTTCTGTATGTCTGTGCGTTCGTCTTAATCTCAGGATCGGCTTAAACGATTTGAATGTAGTTGTTACCAATCTGTTGTGGTTTGCTTCTCTTAACATTTAGTGTTTGTTTTATTTAAATCGGTTCAAAAGTAGAAATCAGTCACCTTTACGCGGACGGAAAAAGCTAGTTATCTATACTAAGCTGAAGAGTTTGTTTGTTCGAACACGCTAATCTCAGGAACCGCTGGTCTGAGTTGAAAAATTCTTTCAGTGTTGGATTGCACATTTATCGAGGAAGGCTATAGGCTATATATCATCACGCTCGGACTAATAGGAGCGGAGCAGCAATGAAAAACGTTTCTAAAACGGGGGAATAGAAGAATAGAATAGAATACATTTATTAGTCACACATAACATACATGTAAAAGAGAAAGATATGACATTTAACTTAGAGTAAATAACAACAAACGATATACAAAACAAACAAAATAAAAGCAGTGAAATGTCTAGCTGTGTGACCAAAAGGCCACAGCTCAGCTTATGCAAGAAGACGCAAACGAGGTTGCGTGGGTCGGCTAGTATATATATGAACTTATCACCGTCTACTGTTGAATGAAGGTCTAGGTTCCCAGTAGCGCCAACTATATCGGTTTTGGGCAGTCCGCATTCGTTGGTCGCCAGCCACTTTCTTCAAATCGTCGGTCCTTCGTGACGCTGGGCACCTTACATAACATTTGTTTAATCGCACTGTCCACTACAGTAAATACGAAATCTTACTGTCCAACTGATATAGTTAAACCTTCTTATACTTCTACATCCTTAGTACTTACATTTCTATTCATAATACATTTACTATTAATTTGTTTCTTACTCATCCTTCCAAAACTGCTTCCAAATTCAAAATTCTGTGAAGCGTACGAAGCAAGTCATTACTTAGTTATTTCAACCACTTTTAATTTGCATTTAAATTAAAATAACATTGAAGTAAGTGGAACGCAAAAGTTACATGGTAGGAGGATATTTGCATCAGAAACTAACTTTGATGTTTAAGTCCTTCCGTCTCTCTTCCGTATTTAATAAAAGGTTTAAGTCAGTAACGTATTGCTGACTGTCGATTATAATATAAAAAAATAACGATGCGTCAACTAATGTTTTAAAGCTCACTAATATTTTCCTTGACTATAAAGCGGGTTTTTCAAACTCGATTTCAAAGAGTTTCAATGATTACTATTAGGATATTGTATATTCGATGCATATTATATGCACGTCGGCTATACAATTGCTCTTTGGAGGATCAGAATTAGTTGTCACGCATTTAGTTTGTGAATGCGTGACAACTTATTCTGATGTGGCATAATGCGCCGCTAAAAATGTTATAGATTTGTGATTTAAGATCATTAAATCATTTAATTCAATCAAAACGAATGTTAAACCTTCCTTCTAAGGATATGTCGAGCAGTGTACTGTTAATGGCTGTTAATGATAATAAAAACGAATGATATCAAATTTGTCTTACGATAAATAGTGTTAACCGTCTAAAACTGTATACGTATAGTATACAAAGAAAATTACAAAGGAAATATCATGTGCTTTATTTTATTTCACCACATCTCGTGCGGTGAAATAAAATACCCGATGGATTTTATTTCACCGCACTTGTAAAAATACAAAAATAATACAATTGTAAAGTACTGAAAACTACTCGCTTTACTGAAACTAGATTTTGCATACAGCTTGTCTTTCTTCAAGAATCAATGACTGCCAATTGTTGTGGGTCAAATCCCACATGGGACTGATCTGAGTCTGGGATTTCTTTAATGTTTGTAAAGTCCCCGGCGACACAATATGTATACTGCTCATGTGGGAGATACCTTAAAAAAAGTAATCTTTACATAAAATTAAATCATAATTTAAAAAAAATCTAAAATTCATGTAAGTATAATTCATGTCTACATACTTCTCCAGATTTTAAAACCTATATCGAAAATCGCTATAGCTTATCACTTAATAACCTTAACTAGCACATGCAGTATACATAGACGTGTGGTGGTCAGCCAACTTCTCCTTGTTCAAACTTCATAGAATTGGGGCAATCATTGTACGACATGCTGCAGAATGGAAGCTAAGTTGCATCGGCATCGGGACTCTATACGTCCTTTATTTGTATACCTAGTACGTACGTATATGTCTTGTATTGTCCAACGAAGTTTCTCCGGTGCTTTGATTCGATTTCAGATACAGGCTATTAGTTCCTCGATACTTTGTCACTGTAAGGAATGGTATAGTAGTGTTACTTTAATGTGGTTTTTCATGAGTATTCGAGTGTATTTATTTGGAAAATATACAGAGTTTATGTTTGCGTCTGTGACAGCAATGTAATTAATTCATTATAAATAATTACTTGCTAATTAAATGGTACATAAACAGTACACCAAGAAACATACACTCTTTTTGGATTTTTTTACGATTGAAGTGCCTTTCACGACAAAGTTGGTGATTTAAGATTTCTATATTGGTCGAATTACCGATTATGATTTTGGACCCAGAATAATTTACAGCTCAGCTAGACTCATATGGGACCACTTTATAAACACTAAAATTACTGTGTAAAAGATTACAGCTTTTTTCGTAAGCTTATTTGTTGAATTTTAAAGTAGAAGGTTTTACTTTTATATACTATTGCGTACCAAATACAACAATAACTAGGTATTAAATAAATGTGTCTTTCAACCACCACCTGATACTCAACACACACACACACTAGTATACTATTCAGTAAGTGCTCTTAAAAATGTCTGAAACTATTAAATACTGAGGCTCAAGTAAACATTCTGTATTTTTTTATGGTTTTCATTTTAATAACGTACTAAAACCGTCTGAAAGAAATTACGTACTCAACGCAAACCTTGTCTTAAAATTCTTAAATAAATTATTTTATCGTAACTCATATAAGTTATATTACTTTTTGTAACAGGACTGCTTCGAGCTTAAAAATAATTCGTTTAATTTTTCTATACTTATAATAAAAATGTAACAGGTCCAATTCTGTACAACAAATATATTTTGAAAATGTTTTTCAAGGCTTTATAATCGATACTGAAGCCAAACTGTATTTTATTATTTCATTTTTGTCTGTCTGTCTGTCTGTATCTTGTCCGCGTATCACACCGAAACTACTGACTGGATTCAAATGAAACTTGGCATGAATTAACTTCATACTACGAGGTAGGATATAAGATATTTTTTATTCCGAAATTCAGCACAGTTTCCTGGAGACAGAGGATGAGAGTTAAAATATGTACTTATTATGTACTAAATATGTACTATTAAGTTGTAATTCAATAACACATAGTCGCTTTTTCTTCATTTTTTTTCTAGAAAGCAAGTACTTTGAATATTGTGCCGTGATCTATTTATACATATATTAAATCTGTAAATGTCGAGTTTTTCGTTTGGTTGTACCCGCATGACGTAAAAACGTTAATCGTAGAAACGTTTTATGCACAAGCATTGTGTGTAATGCGGTATGTAGTTAGTATTTAATATGTAGGTATTTGTTTTAGGTTCTCTCTATCCATAGAAAAGTTGATTTAAATTTTCTTGGAATTTTTGCTTTCTTTAAAACAGTGACATCTGTTGTTATCAAGTAACACTATCTTTACAATTGAAAACGTGTACTTAGTTGTTATTCAATAACACGTAGTCTGATTACATTCATTCATTTTTAGGGTTCCGTACCTCAAAATGAAGAAACGGGAATCCTATAGGATCACTTTGCTGCTTCTGTCTCTTAAGACCCTTTTTCTCAGCAGAATCAAGTTGAAATTCATATCAAATACTCAAGTCTATAATACCTTTAATCTGTAACAAAATTAATCTTCAATGTTAACGCAATCAAAAGAAACAGCAGTTTAAGTCCCATATTTTTTAAACTCGCAACTACTCGCAAGGGAATTAAAACCTAAAGGCTATTTCGCGTTGATATAGAAAATTCAAATTTAGTCAGAAACAATAGCTTACAGCATAGGTAACAAAAAAAATCAGAAAACTTTTACTTATAAATATGTTATTTATTTTAAGTTTAAATACTTGAAAGTATTTAAACTTAAAATAAATTACTGACTGAAACTGAGGAGTTATAATTTTTAATATAAATTTATAACATAATAGTTCATCATAATTTACCAGAAAATGATGCAAAACATCTTCATGATAGGTACCCAAGCGGAATTAGGTAAAGACAAGAATTGTCACATAGCAATTTATCAAGAGCCAGTTTATATTACGCTTTTTAGTGCTTCTTGGTAGGGAGTTTACGTTGAATGTCTTTTTGGAGTAGATTTTTTTATTTTGTTTCTTTTTTACTTTTATTTACTTACCCAGTGTCACTCTCACAGCTAAGACGAATCTATTGATACCACTCACATAAAAATACGACAAACCGTTTAGGCTCTAGGGCCTGCCAAAGAAATATACATACACGCGAAAAACATGAAAGAAAATGATTTAAAGAAACCATTTTGTTACATTATACAAATTTTATCCGATCGCCTTTTGCCTAAGTTATCTCAATCATATATATTTTTAGATGTTTTTTCATCTTATGTATAAAAATCTCGAAAAAGAAAACTCGAGAACGGCTCGGCCAATTTAGCTGATTTTGGGTTTGAAACGTTTGTCGTAGTCTAGGGAAGGTTTAAAGGGTGAAAAAATCCAAATGTCAAGTGTACAAAGTAGCGGGCACAGCCAGTATGAAATAAAATGCTCTGTTATATTTGAATAAAATAACATACCTATATTATAGAGTAGAAAATTTGAATGAAGCTATAAGTAGTGTCAACAGAGACTTGGAGACCATTAGAAACAGGTCCGATAGGTTTGGCTTAACGGTGAACCCATCAAAATCTCAAGCAATCATCATAGGGAGTCCTAGAATGACGAACAGAATTCAGTCTGATAGTACCACTGAAATCATCTTTGATGATACCCGTTAGTGCATCGGTCAAGGATTTCGGTTTGCACATCCATGCGACTTTGAACTGGCAAACACAAGTAACTAGCGTCTGTCAGAAGGTTACAAATGTTTTACGCATATTCTATCGTCTGAAAAATTTCCTACCCGTAGAAACAAAAAAGATGCTTGTGCAGACTTTAATTTTTCCACTTATTGACTATGGTGATGTGTGTTATCTCGACCTGAATGCAGATCTGCTCAATAAATTAGACCGATTTGCATTCGATTCATATTCAAACTGTGAAAGTATGATCACATATCCGCTTACCGTACACAACTGTCCTGGTTACCAATAAGACAGCGTCGCAGTTTGAGGGCTCTTACTTTATTGTACTCCCTTCTTCACTCACCGAACTCACCTACCTCCTTAAAATCCCAACTAGAATATATCTGCTCTAACCATAATAGAAATCTTCGCTCTTCTTACAATCTTCTCCTTCGTTGTCCTTCCCATACTTCGAGTATCGACCATTCCTCTTTCCTAGTTCAAGCCGTCACTCTTTGGAACACACTCCCATTAGAAACCAGGATGTCCACTAGCCGATCCAATTTTAAGCTTAGAATACGGAAGTTCTATAGAGACTTGTTGTCGGAGTCATCGGAATAGTACTCTATATGTGTCTTTTTGAATGTGTATATACTCGTATGTGTATGTATGTATATTTATCTATTTATATATATGTATGTATGTATGTATAAATTGTATACGTGTATTGTGTATATATCGATCCGTAGAATCCTTACTTTTGTAATATATTTAATTTACTTTTTCGTATAATCTTTAGAATACGCCTGCCACACACAGTGTTGCAACACCCAAAGGTTTGACTGGAAGAAAATGCCTGTGGCATTAAGTCCGCCTTGTGCAATATGTTTGCAGGAAGTTTGAATAAATAAATAAAATAAAAATTATCACATCACACTACTTTTTTTTTTAATACATAAAGGCGAAATTTTGTGAGTTTGTTTGTTTGTTACTTCTTCACGCAAAAAGTACTGAACGAATTTGGATGAAACTTTACAGTAATATAGCTTATACACCAGAATAACACATAGGCTACTATTTGCCGCGATAATCGACATACACTCGGGCGGAGCCGCGGGCAACAGCTAGTATTAAATAAAATGCGTCATCTGTATAAAAAAGTCAATAACCAAAATATATGTATGCGCCTAACTTGAAATCGATTGAACCAAACTGGATAATTCTTTTTTAAATGTTTGTTATTGTCTGAACAAGATTTGTATAGAAGAAAATTATTTCGGGACTGTACTCTACCATTGGGAAGCCGAGGCGGCTATAAATAGGAAAATAAGTTTTTCGGAAACTTAGAAAAGATTAAAGATGAAAAACATGGCGGTACAGAGTTCCCCGGGTCAGCTAGCAGTCTAATATTATAAAAATATGTATTTAGTTTACGTAATAAATTCGATTGTAAATTAGACACTTTTTTTAAAGTGACCTATTGTTTGCCAGCCAAAAGCTTGTCTGTTTTACGTGAGTGTACAAATTACAGTTGATGCATACGTGTCTACTAAGCTTCTGTCTACCTCATTGATAATACAAAGCTAAGTTAACATTTTCAATTTTATCAAACCATTAAAGTTATAAATATAAGTGGCAACGTTTAATTAAAGTAAGCGGTGACACGGAAAATTAATTCAGAAGACGTTAAAGAACGACTCAATGCACCTAGAGGGCGTGTCGTCAGACCAGCCATAAGAAATATTTACGTAAATTAGAGTAATTTTGTTAATTCGATAAATATATTCATAAGGTTTCATTAAGAGATTTTTTAATAATGATTGATTAATAATTAATGGTAATTAAGATTTTAAAGATTAATTAATCAAGATGTCCGAAATATTTATTTATTTATTTATCTGTTTTTACAGAAACTGAATTTCTGTTAAAACATATATACTTAATTACGAAGCAAAAATATTTCATTATGAAAGTTTTTAGAAGAATCTTAGTAATAAAAGCTGTTCCTGGTTATCTTATACTCAATTTTACTGTAGTTAAGTATGCATGTAGCATTATTGTTATTGTATTTATTTACAGAAACTGAATTTCTGTTGAAATGTAGTATGTAGTATTATTGTTATTGTATTTAAAAGTCAGAATGTGATCTTATTTTAAGGGATTCAGTCCTGTAATAGTTACTATACCGCTGCTATAAGTTAAAGCCCTTGAATACAATTCTATATGTGCAATGTAATAAAGTAATAAATGTGTAATGTTTAAAAGAAAATCAGATGATTTCTTTGTCTACTGGTCTGCGGATTACTTTCCTCTTTGAACGAAAGCGTTTTCATATTGGATAAAATATTATAGAAATATCGTAAGTCTCTATAGGTGTAAAGAGGATTTAAACTGCAATACTTTGAAGTAGCGTGTGTTGTGTACCGATTTTTTTTCCTATAGCAAGAGACCTTTAAGACAAGAGCATCAACCAATGTAAATTTCATGTCACATTTAAATAGCGCCTAGAATATATTTACTCTCGAACAAAACTTTAATCGACCGGCTTTGAGGACTTGAAAAATATATTTTTCTATCCATCACGAATTGTTTTTTATTTTTTGGTTAAAACCCATAAAAAATGTATGTATAAATTAATACTAGTTTATTTATTTACTTATTTTATTTATTAAATTAGGTAACACAAACAGTAGTATATGAAATGTACATAGGGTTGTTATTTAAAAAATAAACTTAGTAACTACACTACCCACTACGTTTTCCACAGATTACTTATGGGGGTTCGAGTAAACAAAGTTGGCAATTAATCATAAATATTATACATTAGTTGTCTATAAAATGATATGAAAGTAATAATTTATCACTAGCGACATGTTAACTGGAACTTCTCAAGAGTGTGAGAAATATCGGTAACAACAACAACAACATCATATAAAGGTGTTGAAAGGAAAAAATACAAAGCACAAAATGAGCAGTGTTCTTAAAAATAATCTAAAACCATTAATAATAATAAATAATAAATATTTTCGGACATCTAACACACAACGCCATCTAGTCCCAAACTAAGCAGAGCTTGTATTATGGGTACTAGACAACTGATATAAATACTTATATACTTTTTTTTTGTAAATACATACATTTTATACATAGAAAACACCCAAACTCCGAAACAAATACTTGCAGATCATACAAACATTTGATCCGACCCGGGAATCGAACCCGAGACCTCAAGAACAGCAGTCGCGTACGCTACCACTGCGCCACCGAGCAGCCATTAGGCTCACTACCGATCGCTTAAAACTTCAATTACATATTTTTGAAACGTAACTTACTGAAATGTAATATATCTATGGCACAAAAATTCTTATTATAAGTATCAACTAAGCGGTGCAGCGGAGAGCGTACACCAGCATTGGTTCTACAACGACCGGTGGTAAAAAGCCGTCTGGTGCGCACCTCGCGCACCTGCACTGTTCGAGGAATCAGGTAGCGCAACCTATGTACTAAGTTTGGGCAGTTAAATTTATTGCAGCATATACCGAAGAGAGTGTTATCGAGGAGAATCCTTCTGGATTCCAATTAATAGATTATATACTAATAGATTATTTTTTTAAGAAGTAGTTGGTGTGATATTTTTTTATGAAAACATCTAAACTGCATTGCGCGAAGATGCTTACACTGCACTAATTCAATAGCTTCCTTATTTTTCACATAATGCGGATTCCAAATAGGTACTGCATATTCCAACTGTGGCCTGTTATCGACTTATATAGATGTAGGAATGTACTTGGGTGACGAAAATCGTGGGTCGCTCTCATTACAAAGCCGAACATTTGATAAGTCTTATTGACTATGTTCTCAACGTGGATGTCCAAGTTGAGTTTAGAGTCCAGATATACACCAAGATCTTGAACGCCTGTAACTTTGTTTAGATCAGCATTTATAAGTATATAATTAAATTTAATTTAAATCATAGTTAATAATATAACATCGAGGGAAAACCATGCCTAATCACTTACGAGCCAGGCCAGACTCAGCTAGAGTGATATCGCGACCTCGTATAAAGTAAGTCAGGCAGATTAGTTTTCACCGTGTGATTGAGGTTACCGGTACGAAATCAAACCACTCCCATCTCCCCCCAGAGCTGGGGGGATGGACTCAAGGGGGCGGCTCGTCTACTCATTTCCGCTCCAAACTTTACCGTAAAAAAAATTATAATTCAATATTCATCAACGTAATTTTTGTCTTAAAAGCTAAAATCAGTTGATTGACATTCCACAATTATAAGCACTGCAAATTATTTCTGGAATCTGTAATTTATTTGAAGCCTTCCATTAATTTGGGTGCTATTCACTGGATTTGGGCATTTAAAGTTATGAGATGGCATATTTTTTTCCCCTGTTAATGGAATTATGTTTTATTTTTTTTATTTCAAAACGTAAGCATATTTTTTATTAAACACACAATTCTCGGACTAGAGGCCCACTAATGCAGAAATATCACTAGGCCGCCATGGTTTGAGTCACCATTCTATACTGTCTGCATTCGCAATGAGTGTGGTGACCACACTGACCACCACTCTCTAAAAAATCCGCGTGCATTATAGTGTAATTATGTACAAGTTACTTTAATTACTTTCATACATAACTTGTTTTTTTTTCCACGGCCTCGCCTGTGGTATATTGCTTATCACAATAAAGAGTGGCCCACATCCTTTTTCAACAGCCAAAGTATCCCCATGCCAAATTTCATTGAAATCGGTGCAGCCGTAATTGTGTTGTGAGAATCTAACACCAGATGCTCCACGTAAGAAAGAAATCAACCGAGTAGACTTGGAAACGACCAAAGCCTTTTTTTTTTTACTTGTGGAAACCCCCTCGGGCCGTCACCCCGCCGGGGTTTGCGGCGGGGCGGTGTGTTGGAATCTAACCGACTAAAACCACACGGTGTGCTACTCTGCGCCTGAGAGGGAGGGAGTGATCCGGGAACTGCTGTTATTAACACATCCGGACCCCTCCCAGCGCTTGCCCGCTCTGAAGCGGGCAGGGCACCGTCTGCTGTTTAAGAACTCTCAATTTGGGTGACGTACGGCACACGCGTAACGTCGCCCCCTCGCGGGTAGCCACTAGAGCGGATGGAGGGGAAAACCCGTCCCGACCATCCGCGGGATCACTCAGGGCGGCATGAGGCGCTGGTAGGCGCGCCTTCGCCGCCCGGTTCGCCGGCGGCGGATCGGGTCCGAATGGAGGTCGTCCTCTCGGGCCTTCTCCGCCGCCTCCTTCTGCGAAATTACGTCTTCGCAGAAGGCTGCGACCGCGGTAAAACTGCTGTCGCTGCCGGCCATGGAGCGTACGATGGCCGGTAGCGAGAGATCTCCTCCGATGACTGCAGTGAGGGCCCGGCGCTGCGACGCCCAAGCGGGGCAAATCGCCAGCGTATGCTGGGCCGAGTCCTCACTGCAGTCGCAGTGGTGGCAGGCGGGACTCAGTTCGCTCCTGGCAACCGAGTGCAGGTACTTTCCGAAGCATCCGTGCCCGGAAAGAACCTGCGTCAGTCGGAAGGAAAGGGTCCCGTGCTGCCACCCTGCCCACTCGAGGATGGCCGACTGGAGAGCCTCAACGGCGGCAAAGCCAGCGCGTGGAGTCTCCAGCCGGAACGACCACCGAGCCATCGTGGCTCGACGGGCGGCTTCACGCCACTCGCGTACCTCCTCGGGCACTTGTCACTCTCAGCCACCCGTCGATAAACTTCGGCGAGCACTTCCGCCTCCAAATCCCACGGGGGTGTCCCGGCCAACGCACAGTGTCGGTCGACACCGTGCAGTATCCGCGTATGGCTCTGACCGCCAGTGCCCTCTGAGGCCGCCAGAGGCGAGCCTTATTGAGGGTGGTCAGAGCCGCCACCCACACCGGTGCGCCGTACAGCGCCATTGACCGTACCACCCCCGTGTAGAGGAGTCGCGTTGCGACGCTGACTCCGCCCAAGTTGGGCAAAAGTCGCCCAAGGGCAGAGGCAGCGTCGACCAGCTTGGGACCAAGCTGTCGGAAGTGCTCGTCGAAGAGCCACCTACCGTCGAGGATCAGGCCCAGATACCTCATCTGGGCAAACGACCAAAGCCTAGTTTGAGAAAAGACTTAAAGAATGATGCTCATGATTATGAGTTAATCGGCTTGATAACTTTAATAACGTCTGTCCTACTTAAGCTTTTACACATTCTATCTTCAAAAATAGTGTCTTTCAATAACTCACGCTGGCAGAACGTCTGGCGCGGAGGAAGCCGAGGTGTGATCTCGTGGCAGCCATCGGGGTGGGGTTTCTCTCGTTCAGTAACATGATGAGCGCGTGGAACTCCGCCGTCTCTTTTCGTGAGCAAGTTATGCTTGCGAAAGAGACGGTGGAGCGGGACCGGGGGAGGTTTAGAACTCTCCCGAGGCCCGAGGCCCGAGAACGGGCCCAGTACCGCAGACGACTCAGGTGCCGGAACTCGCAGAACTACTTCCATCCTCCATAAGCGCATGGCTAGAAGGTGACAGGTGAGGCCATCTCTCACCGGCAAGCCGAGGCGAGGGAACATCGGGGTTCCCGCACAGAAGAGGGCCATCTACAAACCGTAGGTAGCCCAAGGTACGTCGGGCTCCCAGGGATTTCCTTTCGAGGGTTCACCTGGTTACCCGACTTCCAGGGGAACTTCTGCACAAAAGAAAGTGTATTTTAGCAACTAAAAGTAAACTTGTACAATCATCTCAAAAACATTCTAGAACACACTATCTAAGCTTTTACCACAACTGCTGAATCAACAGTAAACTTTTACATTAATTACAATTAAATACAAAGTTTAATTCTATTTTAGGGTCCACTTTGTATCAAACGGCGTTCACAAGCAGAAGAAACAATTAAGTACGAAGGAAAGGAGTATACGAATTAGGAAACGGACCAACGTGTTACGAAGTAATTAATTTCCCACACTGTTATGTAACTAATGTTAGTTCTAATTGTATTACCTGCAATGATGTTTGATATGATGACTTTGAAGGCTTAGCGATTTACTGTAAGAGGTGGTATCACTTTATAAAGTTATAAAAAGTTACAAAAGAGTAAAAAATTGAAACAAATCCAATATTAAACTAGCTGCCTAAAATGGTACACTAGGCTATGTTTAGATAGTGGACTACCAAAGGCCATTAATGATGATTGAATCATTAGTTACTTGAACCTCTGCAGTTGTGAAAAGATGTCGACTCTATGACCGTCTTCTATCGCTTTTATAATGAAGACTGTTCTGACGAGCTCTTTCAACTGGTTCCGCCTATTCCCTTCCTTAATATGATAACACATGCTTGCTTGGAAGTCATCGCTTAAGAGTGGTAGACATATGCTCTCGAATTAAATGGTTCGGCTCTTCCTTCCTGTAGCAGTAAAAACTCACTACCACGCGAACGTGTTTTCCTCCCACTTTGATCCCCTGTGCTTTAAAAGGAGGGCGGGGGGTGGAAGCATCACACTAGTCTGATATAGTGTGAGTCAACATGCTGCTTTGTCCACGTTCGCAATGAGGATGGTGACCACACTTCTTGGATTCTACTCAGCCTTTCCACGAGAAAGAGTAATTTTGGCAGCCATTACATAAAAAAATGTCCTACAAATCTAGTTCCTCCTTACTTTTAAATAACACAATATTTTCAGATAATGCGTCAAAGCAGATTGTTTTGCATTGCTTAACATTCCCAAAACCAACAAGAAACAAGCTGTGTTAAACTAATTGTAGTTAACAAGACGTTAACAAACGAAGTTAAGAGTTTCAGTGATTAACACTCAACTTTGTTTCAATGGAGTTACCCTTTGAGAACGTGTGAGTTGAAAGAGATCTTTAATCAACTTATGTGACGTAATTAGTGTGTTACAAATTTTGCTAGTAACATACCGTGTCTCTATTTATGTTATAATTTAGGATATGGAATTTGGTTTCCATAGGCTACCGAATTCAAGAGTTCTTTTTCGATCGAGCTGTAATTATTACACTGTATGAAATACGTTTCAGAGGTGGTTTTATCTATTACTAGCTGACCCACGCAACCTTGTTTGCGTTTCCTACTGCCCGTGGCGTGATCATTTTACCCCGTTTTTGACACATTCTCCATTGGTGCTCCGATTCTATTGGGCTTAGCGTGATGATATATAGCCTATAGCTTTTCTTGATAAATGTACTATACAACACTGAAAGAATTTTTCAAATCGGACCAGTGGTTCCTGAGATTAGCGCGTTCAAACAAACAAACAAACTCTTCAGCTTTATATATTAGTATAGATTTGTAACCACAATATGCCACAGCAAAACGTGTCAGTAGCTAGTACATGAAATACAAAGTTTTGAAGAAGCATGTACATACTAAACACTAGGTACTCGCTATAACATTTTAACCCTAATATTTGATCCCTTATCTCTTTAAATGCACTAGAAACTTTAATGATTTAATTTATTTCCTTAATGTAAATATCATTAACAACTAATCATACAAACCATTGGTTTGTTCAAAAATTCACTAGCGGTAAAACTGAGTGGATGTGGATCATTGCAGAATAGACTTTAGAAAGATGTAGCGTTCCTACACTTGTGGATAGATTCCGCCCCATAAAGTGAAAGCCTTCCAAAGATGACGGAAATTGGCATGGCTCACTGTGACTAGAATTACTCCAGATGAACACATCAGCCAGAAGCCAAGCTTATTGTTGATATAACAGATTGCTATGTTGCAGAAAAAAAAAAAAAAAAAAAACATTTTGTATAGAAATCTGAGAACGAGGCTTAGAAAAGCCAAGTGCAGAAACTTTCTAAAAAATGTTTTTGAAACGTAGAATGTCTCCTGAACTCAACGTATACTTTGAGATACATGACTAATAGGATCAACTCATTCAATTTACCCGACTACGGCAAAGCCAAAAGAGGGTTATGATTTTGACAGACTATTTATGTATGTATGTTCATCTGTTCCCTCATAGCTCCTTAACTACTTATTCAAACTGAACAAATGAGGTATTGTTAGAAGCGTCTTGATCCTCCGCTGGTTATAGGTTATATGACGTGTCACTGGATTTAATGTGGCACCCTCTAGCCGAC
Organism: Spilosoma lubricipeda; assembly: GCA_905220595.1. NCBI lineage: Eukaryota > Metazoa > Arthropoda > Insecta > Lepidoptera > Erebidae > Spilosoma > Spilosoma lubricipeda. The sequence goes on from HG992296.1 coordinate 4,577,150, forward strand.
ATAAAGTACTGTATTAAAAAAAGTTGAAATAAATATGCCGCGTTTGGTAAAGTTGGAAAAGGCGTTACTTTTACATTAAAAAATGTATATTATTATCATTTGCTTGTGAATTTGTCCGTATTTATTTGATAATTGTAATATTATAACGGCACCAAAAGATTTAAAAGAAAAAAAAGTAAAAACCAAAAACCCAACTACGACAAAAAACGACGCTAAAGAGGTATGAAACAAGTTTGTAGTAGTTGGGTTTTAGTTTTTCCTTTTTTTATGACTTGTTAAAGCTTAGCGGAAAACACATAATTTGATAATCATATACATTCTTCGTTATCATATACCTGACATGTAGTTTTGGAAGAAAGTAACAAGGGAAACTAAAGGGATAACTTGATTGGTTTGTTCAAAATCCTGCCTTTCATTTTCTCGTGTCTCAAGTTGCACATTATTCATGAAGGACGCAATGTTAATGACACTTATTTATCAGTCTACAGAGGATAGAAACACTTAACAATCAGGCGTCCTCTAGGTCAACTCTTGTTTGCTAGACGCTCGAGACTCTCAGTGTACATAATCAAATACACACTAATTGGCAAGGCAAGCACGCTTACTATTGTAGTACTGTTAGACCGCTTTCCTTTCAATATTAGGGTGCAATCAAACGCTATTCAATTCAGTCCTATTCAAATTTCTATAGATTTGTGACGATAGGTACATTGTGAATGTACTATATAGCTATGAATTGTAATAAAATTCAATATCAATTAACTTATATCATAAATCTGGTTTTAGCAGTCTGGTACTCCAGCACCTAGATTAATCAAAGACTTGAAATGCTGTACAAGAAATGTTAGCCAAGTTTTGAACTGCGGTTGTCTTGCGTAACTAAGCTTTTACTTTATTGAATTTAAAGAATGTCAATTATTTACGTAATTTACCAATCGAAGGATTTTTCATTTGAGACTGATAACTATTTAGCATCTAGCTAGCTATGAGGACAATAATGTCTCTAAAAAACTGAAATCATAGTGATAAATTATTTTATTTGTTTCTTAAATTTCTGTTTAGGTAAACCAAACTTAACTTGAACCTGGTGTCCATTCGTCGCATGTATATTTTTATAAATAATACCTTGTTCAATCTAGAAAGTAAGTACTATTGTACTTATGAAACAATACTAGAGAATACTATACCGATGATGCAATTGTTACACTGCACGTTTGTAGAGATAAGTAAATCTGTCTTGTAGTACCACAAGGGAGTAGTATGGAAACACTCTGATTGCAAGAGTACAGTAGTATTTGCCATGCAAACATATCTCTTACCTTTGTTTGAAGTCGTAGCTTTGTCGTGCGTATATTGTGTACACACTACAAAGACTGTTGCTTTTGATGATTTTATATTACACTAGCTGAACCCCGCGGTGTTACCCGCGGTTATTGTTGTACAGCGAGTAACGCCGCGGGACAAAGTTAGTCTAAAAATAGTTGCCTAAGTTACTCCCTGGATCATCAGCTACCTACCAGTGAAATTCCCAGCCGTTCCAGAGATTACCCGGAACAAACAGACAGACAGACAGACAGACAGACCGACAGACAGACAGACAGACAAAAAATTTTTTAACTACATTTTTGGTATATGTACCGTGTATACATACATATGCATTTAGTAAAAAGCGGTTATTTTAATATTACAAACAGACACTCCAATTTTATTTATTTGTATAGATTACAACTGATTGTTTGCATTCCAGCGGAATCAGAAATATCATTAGATATATTTGTTCTAATGTTAAACTTCTGTATTCATGTTTCTTACAGAAATACTAGGAGACTGAAGAATTACTACGTTTCCTAAGAGTGTATGATTGCCTTGGAAAATCAATTACTTTCGGATAAAAAGATGACGTATTGTGCAACTGTTTCTACTGTTCTAGAATGTATAATTAAAATGTCATACAAACAATACCTTAACGATATTAGAGAAGTTTTTAAATTCTAGTCATTTGGTTTTCATTAAGGTACCGACTGACATAAAGAGCTGAGCCAAGCCACACGATGCGCGCGGCGCGTGCTCCACCCGGTACGCCTAAACGTTTACACGCTCGCCACGAATGTTACGTTACGTCGAAATATTTTAGGTCAGTTGGCACCTTTAGACATAATACAAAGACACGTTACACGTTAATCCTTATAATTTTTGTATTTTTTCCTGGCTCAAGAAACAAACAAGCTGAATTATTAACACATACGACAATCCACTTCCATAGTTAAAATACACAGGAGATAATTCGTTTGATGTGTCTCTGCTAACTAAAGCAAACATTTATAGTGACAAGAGCTTTCTGTCAAAGACTCAAATGTAAATATGTTCCTACAAAGAGATCCGGGCGGGTGATTTCCCTCGTTGAGCCTAGGTAACACTCTATTTTAGCGAGCTTTCTCAAGGTACGAATATGTTTTATTTATTCATGTTGAATAGAATAAAAATAACTGTTTTTTTCTTTTAAACTTTGCCAAAGTGACTCTACTCTGCCCTGGAAAACATGAGTAAAATCCAAGATTGGGGGCTACCATACTCATTGCGAATGTAGATAATGCATCATGTTTACCTACACTATCAATGGCGGCCTAGTCATATGCTTTTTTCCGCTTAAAAAACCCGGGATCATAGAGTGAGAGAAACACGTGTGTTAGAAGTGGTTTTTAACTCGAGCAGTTAAGCACAGGAAGCAAGAGCAGAACCATTTAGTTCGGGAGCGAATTTAGAAAATACATTCAATTAAAGTAAGCCTAAATCTTGTGCATTGTATCCAATGAAAGAAAGAGTTTTAAATTTTAATCACATTATGAAAAAGACTTCTCATCTCGTCCCTTTCTAAATGTTTGCCACATAAACGTGCAGAGTGCCCTCATCCATTACAACAATTCAACTGAAACTTTTTCTGATGATGACGTTCATGCCATCCTGATTTCGTAGACTTTGCTTGAGCCTTACGTACCCTCAACTTCATGTCCTCTTACTGCCTCGGTGGCGCAGTGGTAGCGTACGCGACTGCTGTTCTTGAGGTCTCGGGTTCGATTCCCGGGTCGGACCAAATGTTTGTATGATCTGCAAATATTTGTTTCGGAGTTTGGATGTTTTCTATGTATAATATGTATGTATTTACAAAAAAAAAAGTATATAAGTATTTATATCAGTTGTCTAGTATCCATAATACAAGCTCTGCTTAGTTTGGGACTAGGTGGCGTTGTGTGTTAAGTGTCCGAAATATTTATTATTTATTATTATTATTATTATTTGTCCTCATCCGCAAGGACCGCTTAGATGAAGAAGTAATAGTGTCTCTATAAACTTTATATTTGTATGTAAACTTATGAATGTAATCTTTTAATTAAGTACGTAACCTATGCGCGTTTACCTCATAAGATTTATACACCACTCTTAGGTTTGCTGGTGGAATTTTGCCCTTGGCAATGTATGTAGTCACCGTAGTCTGCCGACGTACAAAGTTATAAATCAATTAAAAACAGAAATATTAATTTCTGAACTTTACAAATAAGGTGAGAATGAGAAGAAACATGTTTGTGTAAACTAATGTTAATAAAAATAATAGTAAAGTTTTTTTCTGAGAATTACCGTAAGACTCATTCTTGAAAATAAAGTCTTTTCAAGATTGAAGCGATGAATTGACATTTAAATGCAAATTTCTGACTATCAACTTAAACGTGGATGAATAAATTCTGATTGTTTCAATCTATTTCTGTTCAGTTACAACGTAAAATATATTTTAACGAGCATATAAAATATTATGTATATTCCTTCACTATAAAGGGCAATGTGGGTAATGTTTAGGTAATGACATAATTGACATATCAAGTCGAAACTGATGCCAGAATCTGAATGAGGTTTTCGCTGAAATTTGCGTCATATTAACTATGAATATTCCTACCTCTATGTTTTAACATCATGATTAACATTTTAAACAGCTATGACCTTTTGAGAGAAAATAAAGGGCTAAACTAACTAGATCGTGAGACAGGTTTCTGTTCGATCAATGAAATGGTTTTCAACAGTAGTTGTATTTGCATCTTTTCACTTCACCTTGGCACATTTCGGTTAATTTTATAAAAAGAAAAAAAAATATATAAACTAAAACCCAACTACGACAAAAAACGACGCTGAAAAAGCATGAAACAAGTTTCAAAAGCCATAGTCACGCTTTCTTAAAGTGTTATGGACTATGGTACATTATTTAGTTTTAAAAGCCGTAGTTCATGTAGTGAAATGTGTCTTTGACACTTTAACAACGCGTGACTACGGCTTTGAAACTTGTTTCATGCTTGTGTCGTTGCATGCATGTCGTTTTTGTCGTAGTTGGGTTTTAGTTTATACTTTTTTTTAATTAAAATGTTTTGGTTCCTCTATAATATTAAAATCTTTGCAAAGTATATTTTAAATAAGTACCATATAAATATCACAATTATCGAAGAAATACAGACAAAGTCACGAGAAAATGCTAATAATATATACATTTTTTAAATGTACAAGTTACACCCTTTCCAATGATACCAAACACGACATATTCAACTAAAATTATTTTTTAATACAGTACTTTCTGTCGACTAGAGGGCGCCACATTAGATTCATTGGCACGTCATTAAGCTTTTAACCAGCGGATGATTAAGACGCTTCTAACGACACCTCATTTGTCCAGTTCTAATGAGTAGTTAAGGAACTATGAGGGAACAAATGAACATACATATATAGCCTGTCAAAATCATAACCCTCCTTTGGCTTTGCGTAATCGGGTAAAAAGAAAGGAATAGAAAAACTTTTGATAAAAAATAGATAGCCTATGTCTCCCGGACTACAAATCTATTGACTCTTCATTCATTACAATCATGCTTGCCTGTATATATATAAGGCTACCAATTGTACCTCCTAGCTTTAACTTACCTTTGTAATTAATCTGGGGCTGCAGTCTCGACATAGATAGCGATCGTTAAAGATGCGAATGCGGTAGCTAAGTCATATCGATATTTTTTTAATGATTTTTGGTGGTTGCAACTATCGATTTTCATCGGTATCCTATCGAATTCAGCTGTGAATTTAACGACAATCGCAAATCACTTACATATTTATTAGATTTTAATAATATCTTTTGAAAGTGTAGTGCACTAATCTATGCAAATAAATAAAATTGGAGTGTCTGTTTGTAATATTGAAATAACCGTTTTTAATACCAAATGCATATGTAGGCATGTATACACGTTACATATACCAAAAATGTAGTTATTTTTTTTTATCTGTCTATCTGTGTGTTTGTTCCGGGTAATCTCTGGAACGGCTGGGCCTATTTTGACGGGACTTTCACTGGCAGGTAGCTAATGATCCAGGGAGTAACTAAGGCTACATTTTTTAGACTAACTTTGTTCCGCGGCGTTACTCGCGGTACAAAAATAACAGCGGATAACACCGCGGGGTTCAGCTAGTTTAATAATATTAATTGTACATAATCGCGGTGGTTTATTTAGCTTATGACTAGTTTTGTGCTCGAACGCCGACGCGAAATGGTTAAGCGACGTCTAAGAGCAAGGAACCGTCGAAATGCTCAAAGTGCGTAAGATTGTTGACTGCCTCGTTGGTCTAGCAGTTGGCGTGAGCGACTGCTGATCATGAGGTCTCGGGTTCGATTCCCGGGTCGGACCAAATGTTTGTATGATCTACAAATATTTGTTTCGGAGTTTGGGTGTGTTCTATCTATAATATGTATGTATTTACAAAAAAAAAAAGTATATATGTATTTGTATCAGCTGTCTAGTACCCCATAACACAAGCTCTGCTTATCTTGGGACTAGATGGCGTTGTGTGCTTAGTTGTCCAAAATATTTATTATTATTTATTGTACGACTATAATATAATAATAATTATAACAATATAATTAGCATTCAACATAAAGCTTTTGAAGTTTTATTATTATGTTTCGATGTCAAGACAATTGATTCAGAATATTGCAAGGATATAAGCATTTATGTCCTATTAAAAAAATAACAATTTAAATATATTTTGGATTTAAAACTATAAATAAAAAGTATTTCAATGTTAAAAATATTTAGACCATAATTTAATTTAAAAATCTATGTTTTTTTAAATATAAATGTCAATTTAAATAAATATAATTAACAGAAACATTAAAATACTTCCCTAAAATTTAGCAAGATTGTACATGGCACCATTTTGCTTCCAAAATTTCAAACTATAGATAGGGATTTTCGTAAACTTAGCGACGTCCCTGTTTACGATTTTGCACGTTAATTTATGAGTAAAGACTTGCCCTTGTGATTAAGATCGTTTAGGCCTTTGGGTGAAATAAAGTAGTGAAATACACTTCTGAGTGTATACTGTTCACTTCAGTTTTAATTCTAATCATCACGTCGTCTCCGAACTGTGGCTACGATCCAATTTACAGTAATATCAGTAAGAAGGAAAAGGAATTAGAATATGGTTTCTTATTTTAGGATTGAAATGTATATATGTAGAGAGAATAATATTTATTTATAGTACAAATCCATATGTAATGATGTTCTCCTAAACGATTTCAGCCACGGCGGTCAGTGACAAGAAGACCATCTAACTACGCAGGCGACATTATAGTGCACAAATGTGTTCGCAAACACAGGCGCACGCTCTGTTCGCTCATTCTCATAATCCGATAGGACATGATCGGGTAGAGGGTAGAGATCAGGCACAGGATCGATGGCTTAACGTGCTCTCCGAGACACGAGGGCTAAGACCCCTACTTCCAAACTCCGAGCTGTTATTAAGCATTTCTATAATCAGAAAAACTTAATAACACTTTTTGACCCGATCTGGGATTCAAACCCGAGATCTCACGATCATCAGTTGCATACTATAACCGCTAGACCAATGAAGCAGTCAAACCAATTATTACAAATGTCACCGTCTAAATTAATGATACGGAACCGGGAAGTCATTAACTAACTGCCTTCACTGCACAATTATATGAATAAAAAATATGCATAAATGAAGAAGAAAGGATGAAGAAAAAATACCAACGTAGATTAAGTAGCAGGCAACGCAATCTTTGTTTGAAAATAAAATGAAATTTATTCCATGATCACGCCTCAATTGACTTTCACAAAACGAGATATTTTAGCAAATTAACCGTATGGAATACATTTTTTACCTTAACCATCTTAGGTTCCTTATTTCTTGGATTTATTTTTTTAATAATTGTGTGTAACGATTTTGCACTAATTATATTAAATTTTTGTTGCGACAAAAATATTTTATATATATAAAGCTGAAGAGTTTGTTTGTTTGTTTGTTTGAACACGCTAATCTCAGGAACCGCTGGTCCTATTTGAAAAATTCTTTCGGTGTTGGATATATGGATGGTCCATTTATCGAGGAAGGCTATAGGGTATATATCATCACGCTACTACTAATAGGAGCGGAGCAACAATGAAAAATGTTACAAAAACGGGGGAAATTTTCACGCTACAGGCAATATAAGGCGCAAACGAGGTTGCGTGGGTCAGCTAGTATTTTATATAATCATAACCATGTGCGGTATAACCTGTTCGATATGTCGGGATATAGAAGGTATGGTAATAAAATGAAGGTATGGTATGGCTACAAAAGCAAAAACTATGAGTTAAAGTAGAGAAAGTGTAAAAACAGCTAATGTTAATATTTGCTAATATTTAATACACATCTGCTATCATATTTTTTCATACAGACACGATTGTATGTTTATGTATAGAATGAAAAAATGTAAAGATTATAGGAAAAATAAAAGCCTACTAAAAAGCTCAAACATAATACTGACATTTATGTAAAACCTCAATCTTACGAAGTCTGTATCTGAAAATCAATACATTCAAACAAATAGTTACACCATAAAACCCAGCCATTACAAACTGTCGTGCTTTCAATTGCACTTTATTTTGTAATATATAAAGTCCTTTTTTCTATAAATACTTTGTTTCACAATTCAGTTTTGGATGAACTGGCACAGAGCCAACCAATGTGTCACAGTTTATTACCTCTTCGTATTGTTTATTTGGTAGTAAGTTCTGGTATAATTTATAAAACCACGTAAATAGTATTTTATACACGAAATATTAGTATGACTATTATCTATATAATACCTAAATAAATAAAAAAAATAAAAAGGCAGTACAAAAAGCCTTTGAAGAGTTTGTTGCCTCCCGTCCAGCTGATTTTTACTAGAAGGGCATCAATAAACTGCCAATGCTTTGGCAAAGATGCGTCGATTGCATGGGTGATTACTTTGAATAACAGAAATAAAAAAGTTTGAAAAAATAAGTACTTTCATTTATTGCATACAAAAAGGCAATTTCATAGGTAAAGACCTATTATATGTCTTTTTAATCGACTGCAAAGAAGGATGAGGTTCTCAATTCAATCGTTTATTTTTTATCGTGGATAACTTCGTTGTTTATGAACCGGTTTTAATGATTTTTATTTTAGTGGAAATGAGACATCCCAGCGGTGGTACTATAATAAGGATTGTACATTTATTATTTTTTAATCATTTTATAGGTTATTTTTTTTTTACCCATCTGAGGTAAAAAAAAAACCTATAAAAATAATTTTAATAATATCCTTGATTCTTTGAATATGTGTCTAGAAGATTTATTTTCTGTGTAGGGTTCATGATTCCCGACAGAATCATCTTCTTAAGAGTGACCGTCCTGGGTTGAAAGGACTGAGACAGCAGAGGGAATCCTTAGAAAAGCGGCTGCAGCTCACTGCCAGGTTCTCTGCTGTGTCCTATGGAGGCTTTATGATCCATGGAAAAATCATAAAATAATTATATTTTATGAAACACCCACATAAGGTTTCTCTCTTCTCTCTTCTCAATCTTTTATATTAATTTTACCTGTAACTGAAGTACATACCAGACCTTCTCCACTGGTCTACAAGGAGAAGAACAGACAATACATCTTCGGGGTATCTGCCTGCGGTGGAACATCATCACGGAGCCTTCTTCTCTCTTCTCTTTACTTAAATTTTATTTTTTTTGACAACCCACCAGTCTTAATTTGTAATTTCTATTGTAACTGTATTATACCTAGTAACTTGAAAAATATATGTATGCATCACTGAGGAGTGGTTGTTTCTTCTGAAGAGCTCCTTGGGAATCCCATACACACACAAACACACTTCTAATTTAATTTTTTTGTTTTACCTCTTCATGTTTCTTTATTTTTTTTCTTTTAACGGCGCCCAGGGCTCATTGTATCTCTCCGGTTGAACTAGACTGTGAAGTGACCAGCCTGAGAAGTTCAGGGGTTACAAATTGATATTCTATTTTGCTTCCGCTGTTTCTAGCGTCCCCATTTCAATTTGATCGTTCTTGAAGTCGTTTTTTTTTGTTAAAATTTTACTTGTTTACAACTAGTCACGTACGGCCTCGATATCTAGCAGTTGAGTTTTCATCTAACAACACTAACATGTATAAAATGTCCCCATTTTACGGAAATCAAAGTCACAAAGCAATATATCTTCACGAAAGAGGGTGAAACTGTGACAGCACTTTGTGATAACATGAGTAATTTAGTGCTAAAATTTAGTGGCTGAGGCGATAGAAACGATGAGGGTGATAAAGTAAACGCCAAATTGAAGACTACGAGTTATGTCTTCTACTTATTAGGTAACATATTAGGGGACAAGTCGGTGCTTTTAACTTTGACAAACGATATAAGTATGTCACACTTTAGCGACATACTAAACTCGTTAGTCCAAGTGCCAAGTTACGATATTTCAAAATCTTATATATAAAATTCTCGTGTCACAGTTTTCGTTCCCATACTCCTCCGAAACGGCTTGATCGATTCTCATGAAATTTTGTGAGCATATTGAGTAGTTCTGAGAATCGGCCAACATCTAATTTTCATCCCCCTAAATGGTAAGGGTCACCCATCCTTAAAATATTTTTATGGCAAAACGACGTTTGCCGGGGTCAGCTAGTAATATATATATGCGTAACCATGAACACAACTTGAGAAATTTTAAATGCATGGTAACAGTAAATATAGCTATGTATATAGATATATATATATATATATATCGTGTTAATACTAAATAAGTTTTATTTATTACTAGTTGTTTCCTGCGGCTCCGGCCACGTGCTTGTCGGTTATCGCGGCAAATGGTAGTCTACATTACTGTAAAGTTTCATCCAAATCCGTTCTATACTTTGTATGTGAAATAGTAAAAAGCATCCATCAATCCATCCAAACTTACAAACTTTCGCGTTTACTTTTTATTTACGTTTACACATGTAATACAATACAGATAATAAAAATGATAGAATTGGAAACCTCCTCCTTTTTTTAATTCTTTTATAAAAGTAAGCAATGAACGAGGAAATGGCGGAAGGAAGGCAAAATCAAAAATTTTTAATCAAAAGTAAAAATAGATGTCTTTGATAGATTAAATTATGCTCCATCCACGGTTTTATATCAGGGCCTAACCGCAAATAAAAATCACATTAGACGCATAATGGATCTGGCCAATGCATCCTCTGAGATTGTACGAATAAAAAAATCTCATTAGATCCATATTTTGAAATATCCATATTTCAGTCAATATTTCAAAATATGGATCTACTGAGATTTTTATTGAGATTAAGAATATTTTTCTCATTAGATCCCTCATGGATCTTGTCAATGGATCTACTGAAAATAAACCCCTCTTTGTTATGTAAATATGAATATAGTTATAGTTTGCAAATATAAATACGTATGTAAATAGATATACTACTCAAATAGAATGGTACCATCTGCAAATAGTCGGTTTACACTATAATACAGTGTTATTGCTGCCATAACTGCAGTTTAAACGCGGCTATAACAATATGTAAGCCTAAACTAAGTGCCAATTAAGGTAGTTTTAAATGGGAACTAAAAGAGCAGTTACAGTGTACGAAGTGTCGTTTTAAAGCCGAGTTATGAGCTAGCGAGCTTCTGCATATTTCTGTTGTGCTGAATTAAATTTTCTATTGAAAAATAAATCATTTTCATTATGATTGTCTAACTTTACTGTTATTTGTAACTGGTAATAACAGAAGAAAATGCAAAGATCAACTAATTTTTTTTTTGTGATGTGTACAAACTCTTTGCTAATAAAAGAAACTAATTTACTTATTCATTTATTTATTTGGACAACCAGTTGTTGTTACATTGAATCTTATGTATATACTAGCTGAACCCCGCGGTGTTACCCGCGGCTATTATTGTACCGCGAGTAACGCCGCGAGACAAAGTTAGTCTAAAAAAAGTAGCCTAAGTTACTCTCCGGATCATCAGCTACCTGCCAGTGAAAGTCCCGTCAAAATCCGTCAAGCCGTTCCAGAGATTACCCGGAACAAACAGACAGACAGACAGACAGACAAAAATTTTTTAAACTACATTTTTGTTATATGTATCGTGTATACATACATATGCATTGATTAAAAAGCTGTTATTTTAATGTTAGAAACAGACACAAACAGTAAATTAACTAAAAACTAGTTTAAATGCACAACATTTCAAGATCACAGCATGCACCAATAGAAACAAGTGAAAATATAAAATAGATAAAAATGAAATAAAAACAACTAAAAGAAAGTAACAAATAGAAATTAAAAAAAAAAAACAGACATTCTTATCAAGGAAGACTATACTATTGATACTAAAACTAATTTTTCAACAATCTCAACACATTTGTTTTGAAAGCTGGAAGTTTGTCGGCGATGATGATGTAATTGTTTGATATAATGATCTCGATGGTTTCGTTTTATTTTATATTTAGAGAGATTTTGAACTAAGAAGTAATTAGGCAAGTTTTTATTCGTTTGATTTTGTTAGCTATAAAATATTTCCAGTTATCAATCGACATGAAAACATTTTAGCGTGGCTGAATAAGTATAAAAATACATTGTAAAATTGTTTGTCTGTAACTCCAGGGTTGCAAAATATGGTCTCGCTTCGTGCTAATAAAGTTGTCTATTTATTTTGTTTTCAATAAGTAACATATTTTAACATTGAAAATGATTTTTGATCAGTTCAGTAATGTATTTGCAGCCATAGTGAAATTTCGCCACAGCTTCGTGAGTTTTGAGTTGCGTGGATGATTGAGGTGTGAAAAGATGTTTCGCGGCAAGAATTACAAGCTGACTAAAAAAAATGTTAAACATTGAACCACTTTCTTTCGAAAAATGCAAAAGCGACGAAAAATAAGACGTTTTTCGATGTCCTTACTTGATGAATCGACGATTTCTCCAAAACGATACGCAATATCGAAAAAATTAAAAACCCTCGGGGTATTGAGATGGGAAACCTTTTGAAAGAAACGGGCCCTCTCTATCTTTTACGGTCTTTGCAGGAAGGTGCCCTTCATGCAGCGTGAATTTTGGTAGCGCGTGTGTGAGCACTCGTTCTGTATGTAGACATGGAATTGTTTATTTAAGGTAGTGAAATTTATTCGATTTGTGATGTTAAATATAATAAATTAAGGTAAAATTAAAGATTAAAAAACAAATTGCCTAAATTCAATTTCAATGTACGCGAAGGTCGTAAGATCTATGGATTATTTTTCTATGTCTATTTATTTAGTCACTACTTACATTCAAGTATTTTTATATTTATTTTCATATCTTTTAATGGATCTTCAACTTGTGGGCGTACATAACGAGGACTGCACGGTTGGATCATCGCGCTTTCTATTGCACTGAGTGTTCTAAGTTCAAATCCCATATGGGATAACTGTGTCCCATATGGGATAACTATCTGATCAACAAATGGTTGCTCTAAGTCTTCTTTTCAAAACCTACCTTAGAAATACTAACGGAAAAGTGAAGTAGACACTTGGTAAACATTTTTCCACTTACTCTTATCCAGTCAAGCATATTCGATTCAGATTTTTGGATATTAAGCAAATAGAAAACTCGGTTACGCGTAAAATTGAACTGTCTTTGGTATTTCTTGCATTACCGGAGTATTTCACGGCAGAAAACACCTTACTTACGTCTCTGTGACCTATATAAAGAGTGTTTTAGTAAGAAAACTTGTAAAAAAAATTAATCTTATTATTTTGTTGACGCAATTATTTTGTTGGGGTCGTCAGGAGTCATCGTTTTAGTTGGCTTCAAAATCTTTTTGGAAAGAACTTAAAACTCAATAAATACAAATGCACCATCTTATCAATACTATGTTATTCTTCTAGCTGATTTCAGCCACGGCGACCACCAACGGAGACCAGCCTACTACGCAGGAGATATTATAGTGCACAAATGTGTGCGCAAACACAGGTGCACTCAGTTCCCTCACTATCATAATCCGATGTGACAGTTATCCGACACGACCGGGGAAAGATCAGGCGTAGTACCGACGGGTTTACGTGCTCGCCGATGCACGGGAGTTAAAATCCCAACTTCCAAACTCCAAACTGTTATTAAGCATTTCTATAAACAGAAAAACTCAATAACACTTTTTGACCTGACCCGGGATTCAAACCCGAGACCTCTCGGTCAGCAGTCGCATATGCTAACCGCTAGATCAATGAGACAATTCCATACCACACTATATTAATATTATAAATGTGAAGGTAACTGTCTGTCTGTTATGCTTTTACGGCTATACCACTAAATCAATTTAAATAACTTTCAGTAATAGAGATAAATTTAAACTAGGAGACAAAGTAGCCTATGTCTATAGGCTACTTTTATCGCCATAATCGAGATTTACGCGAGCGTAGCCGTGGCCAAACAAGAAGAAAATATAATTGAATTCAATTTTGTGGGTATCAGTATGTTAAATGTTATTAGAACCAAAAAACAAATAGCAAATAAGTATCCATCTAAAGCTAAGTATATCCTCACAAAGAGTACAGAGGACACCTAAACCAAATATTTGAGGTTTTAAAAAACTGATGCAACGACATCTTGTCTCAGTCCACGAGTAGTACATCAAATTATACTAAACTGACTAGACGCCTCGCCCCTTCTTACTTCGCCGTGTTTTGTGAGTTCAAATGCCACATGGGACAACACTTTGAGTGATCGCCAAATTTTTGCTCTTAGTTTGAATGTATATGTGTTTGTAAAGTCTGACTGTCTTTGTCACTGTCAGTCTGTCACTTTTTAAATAAAAAATAATATAGACACACGAAAAGACATACAAAAACCAGTAGAAATACATACTTAATTAAAGAAAAGGACTTCTTCAAATGTCATTGAGAGTATCACAAAGAAATCGTATCTACATGAAAAGTTATATTGCACGTATTTATTTTTAAAACTGAAAGTTATAAAAATGTAAATATTTGAATAGATTCAAGGGAGAAGTGAATAGGGACATACCCACTCGACGACTGTGGCCACTAAAAACGCGGGCAGTAAACTTAGGGACTCCAATAATTTCAAAAAAAACTGATATTTATAAGACCAGTGTGTCGGATCATTAATATGATGATAATTTAGTATTATGATATAAATATATACTAGCAGACCCGCGCAACCTCGTTTGCGTCTCCTATTGCCAGTACCGTGATAATTTTCCCCCGTTTTTTAAACATTTTTCATAGGTGCTCCGCACACAGAAACTCTTCAGCTTCATATATCACTATAGACATATTAGATGGATATGACAATACGACATGAAACAAAACCGTGGGCTATTTAAATGTGTTGGTTAACTTTAAGATTGTTTAATTTATTCGAAAACAAATATAAAAATCTAATTGTCAGGCAAACTAAATATCTTAAAAATTTTAACCAATAAGGACCATTTGTAATTTAAGTTCACTGTAAATTAATATCTTATCCGTAGCCAATTATTCGCTAGCTATTCAAAGTGTAGGTATCCACCAAATCAAGGCACTGTTTCATTTAAACTTACACAAAGAACTAATAAACTTAACTAATGTATCCAGTCACTATACAAGCAGTTTATCGCAATAAAACCACTACAAAATACCTATTAACAATCAATACTAACGTTAATAGGTACTATTAGTTATCCTGTGCCAATACAACGCAACGCGACACACGCACACTAGGTTCCAGCGCTGATGGCGGCGCGGTGGCTGGTTCAAAGGGACGCGAGAATAGGTAACATCGGTCATTGATCCAAGAATATCATGTAATTCAAAAACGGGAAATAGTGTCCTGTAGCAAAATACTGAACCAATTTTATTAAAATTTTGTAGGTAGGATTTGTATTATGTGTAGGTAGGTCTCGTTCATCTTAATGTCGTATTGTCACATCCACCCTATATAATCTAAATCTCGGAAAAGACTCTATCGATTCTTATGAAATTTATAATACAGGGGGTTACGAGAGCTAAAAGGAGAATGGAATTAATGTTTTTTATAATTCAAACTCCTCCAATTTATTGATAAATAGTTATTATCGACACAGTTCATCTTTTCCGGGAATTTTCGATTACAATTTCTTTATAAGTTACACTAGTGAGTGTGTAGAAGACATTAATGTAGTTTCATGTAAAAACGAAAACAGTCTCCCCGATATCTTTTCTTACAATCAATAAAAACAAATATTCTCTAATTAAACCCCAGGGAGTTTCTACGGTATTTGGCAAAATTCCCTGCCTTCCTTGTTTATGTATTTTAGTATATTTTGAAGCAATAACTCACAGTTACTTCACTTCAGAAATGTTATATCGCTTATTTTAGGGTCTTAAGTTACCGCTCTAGCTCGCTAACAAGAAAAAGTACTTTGGAAATTGGGTATCAAAAGTTTTCTAGTACCGCCTTTGAAGTGTTTGCTGCGAATCTACTGAAATGTTATTGGATGCAATCCCTTTTCTAGATAACTTTTAGTTTGATATATATATATATTTTATGGAATAGGCGGGCAAACGAGCAGACGTATTGCCTGTTAGTAAGCGATTACCGCCGCCCATGGCCACCTGCAACACCAGAAGCGTCACAAGCGTTGCCGGCATTTGGGGGATGGAGGATGGGCTTCCGGTATCCTCTCTCACTCGGTGAAACACAGCGCAAGCACTATTTTACACCGGTTTTCTGTGAGGCTGTGGTGTCGGTAGTCGGCAGTCGGCCCATTCATGCAAAACGTGGCTCTCCCACGGTATACATATGTAAATATACACACATGTATATGTATATATAAATATATAATAAGATTTTAGGCTGTAGTTTAAACGTTACGTTTAAATTTATTGAATATTAAAATCGATATTATTTCCTTTATTTCATTTATATACACATTAATTACATTTTTAAATATAAATATAAAAACAAATACATTTAAAAATATAAAAAATAGTAGACCACCGACTTCGGGTACAGGGACCAAGAAACCGGTGGTTAGGGCTCCAAAGACAGGAAGCTCCTCACAATACGAGCCGTGTCAAGGAGGACTGCCTTCTGCATCAGACCCTTGATCCAGCCATCTAACGTGAGCCTCTTAAGGTGTTGGTTGAGGCTCCTAGCAATTAATCCGTGAGCAGATACGACTATCGGAACAATAATATTATTATTAAATATTATTATTATGATAAAAAATATATATAAAATTCCTACTGCTGTCTCCGAAAGATAAATCCGACTTTTCGGAGCACTTATGTCATAAGAATTCGGGGTGTCATTATTATCCTATCACGGGTATCGTAATAACCGACAAAGGGACAAACTATGCAAAACAACATCACTGCAAGGAGAAGAAAAACAAATCCAATACCAAACCGTCGTTTCAGCATGGTATAAGGGACCAAAACCTCCTTGCTAAAGAAGGCATCTCATGAAACGGAATAATAAAAACTGTTGATGATAATGATTATGTCATATAGAGTACACCTGTTGTGATCAAAGGGTAGTTAAGGGTGTAGATTGAAAAAATGAGTCCATGTTGAAAGACGCCCAGGCCCAAGAGGCTCAGTAGTGTCGAAGCATCTTAACAGACCACCATAGTGTGGGTCGCTAGCGCAGTAGTCGCATTGTCTGCTATTGCAATGAGTATGGTGACTACTACTATGTGATTCTACTCATGCTTTCTATCAGGCAAAGTAGAGTCACTTTGGCAGGGAAAAAGGAGAAGGTAAATGAGAATTTAGTAGTTGTCCAATTATCCAAATGGTCTAGGAAATGTAAACAATAGTTTGACCAGGTCAGGTACGAATACTTGTAACTCGGTTTACCTCTTGCTCACAAATTTTGTGTCCTCTTATTGAAACGTCTTCAAAACTGGAGGTCTGGTTCATCATAATCAGGATATATGGTTCACTGCTAGAAATAGGCCTCTCTAATTGCACACTACTTGGTTCGATCCTTGGCTTGTCGCATCCAGCTCCTGCCAGTCAACTTGCGCAAATCATCATTTCACCTAGCCTGTGAACGTCCAACTCAACCTTTGCGAAACGCTATTTCCTCTTAAGAACCCGCTTACCCCAATGGTTATTGATTCTGCGACTAATATGGCCAGACCACTACAACTTTAGCTTCCTAATACTGAGGGCTGTGTCGATGATCTTATTGCTTTGCCGGTTCGTTTCATTCCTGATACGATTCCTTAGAGAAACGCACTGTGCACGTTTCAGCTACATATGTTATGACAGGTAGGACGCACTGATAATCATCACATAATTATATTTCAATAAATTAGGTACTTTAGTTGAGTTATTACCTTTAAGTCTTGCAGAAATTTATATAAATTCCTATATTAATGAAAGGCAATTGAGATTGTTCCAAAGCTGGTGGTTTGCTTGTTTTTTTTTATAAATATTCTTTGAATATAAATAAAGTATCTAACAGAATACCAAAAGTAACACAACTTTTTGATACTAAAACCGTTGACAAAAGACAGTTTTAATTTCGTATTTTCCATTTTCAAGTTACAAAAGCGCTTGGACAATATTTTGCATACAGTCGTAAATTGTTTCTGCGCGTTTTCGTTTTTTAATTATTTGTTTCTTTTTCATCAAAATTCAAAGATCTCTATATCTATATATATATATAAAAGAGGAAGGTGACTGACACACCCAGAGATCAACGTACAGTTCAAACCAATGAACCTTGAATCGTAAAATTTTGCATGTAGGTTTTTTATATAACGTAAATGAGTACTAAGAAATGAATTTAGGAATTTCCACCCCTAAGGGGGTAAATCAGGGGATGAAAAATTTGTATGAAACATTTTATAAATGTGATGAATTCGCTTAAAACTTTGTAAAAATATAGTGGGGTTAAAGTAATGAAATACGTATTTTAGTATTTTTAAAAATGCTAAAATACCCTAAGGGGTCATAATACTAATACATCAGGGGATGTAAGTCTGCTTAAGTGAAGTCGCGTGCAAAAGCTAGTCTATATATAAAAGAAAAAAGAAAGTTTAATTTTCATATTACCATTCTATATACCAATGCTGTGGGTATAAAGAATATGAACTGCCACCACCCTTATTTATCCCTAAGGTGCCTTAATAGAGCCGACTAAGGAAGTAAACTATCGAAGAGCAATCGAAGACAAAACTACAATGAGAAGGTCAATCCTTCAGACCAGTATAGTATAGTAGACAGAAATACCTAACCCTCTAATTTTTTACTTTTAAATGGCAGGATTTGTTTGAAATCTCACAAAATTTCTTTTAAATTCTACCTTGATACAAGATTAACAGGAAATTTTAAAGTACAAGCTTTAAAAAATGACGTCATATTATTAAAAGGCCTAAATCGTCAGTAAATTTTTGATGTTTCTGTTACCGATATGAGGTCATAAATAAGTTATGGTATATAGTACCCGTTGTTTAATTTATATCCCAACTTTACATAGGTATTATCTTGATTAATTACGGTTGTAAGGATTAGCGTTTAATTTGTTTTAGAGCTAACGAGAGGGGTTTCATTAAATACTAATAGATTTGTATGTACATTTTTTTTATTCTCCTCATACCTCCTCTTTCTTATGTGTGTAAGGTTGCTTATGGTGATATGTACATGGGGTTTGGTTTATAGTTATTAGAAAAAGTAGTTTATAACAACAGTACGGCTCAATCGGAGTGACACCATGGTTTCATAAGAAACCAGTTTTAAGAAATTCTTTTGTTGCCTTTACCAAGTGAGTGAGGTTATCTGCTTCTAAAATATTTAACCTATTTATTATGGGGTAAAGGACTCAAAAGGCGATAATGCATCTATGTCTGAGTTGCGTTCATGCGGTAATTGCTTAACTTCAAGTGACTTGTCCCTTTATTTTCGCTCCTATACTACAAATAATAAGCATTAAGTCCGACTTTGTGCGTTTTGTGCAAAAATATATAAATTAATAAATAAAAAAATAAAACTAAAAAATCTTAGATATTTTATAACAAACCAAGAATAATAAAATGAAAAACTGTGTAATGTTCCGCCATTTTTAATAGCACCAATCAAATCATCCTAACAGGTAAAGATGAAGTTCTCCCAGCCTCTCAAGATCGTTACGGTTATAATTACTCGCCTCAGCACTACCCTCTCTGGAGACAGTAACAAGAGCTGTACTAAGAATAAGTCACGGAATAATTAATAATTAAAATCATAACGAGAGAGCATTTAATTTAGCCCCTTGACGTCCATTGTCGTTTAAAGTTAATTATATCAAGGCTTGAGTTTGTACGTTATATTTTACTTGAACAGGAATTTTCATTTATTTAGAAATTAGCTTTTGCCCGCGACTTCGCCCGCGTATGTAACGGTTATAACTTAACAAAAAGTAGCCTATTTCGTTCTCCAGGATCCAATCTAATACTTTACCAAAATCAATTAATGAGAGCTTAGCCGCGAAAGCGGAACGTCTGTTTTGTACTGTCTGTCTAGACAGACAGATCTTAAGTCATTTGACAATGTCAATTGAAACAAATATACCTTAACTCTGCCATGGTTTCCTGTGGTACATTCTGGTTGCAAAACTACAGACAAGTCGTCTTTGAAGTATGTTAAATTTTGTCGAAATTTGAGGCAATCTAATCGATTGTCTTTTTGAGTTTTCTAAAGTACACACAGCTGGTAGAGTCACGCTCATTTCAGCGCGAACGCACTTCTCGACTGGGACCAAGGAATATAATTTTAAATTAAATATTTTTAAGTTGTAAGCTTATTTAGTTGTAAAATTGTAAATAGTAATCTTAGCGGTTTTGTCGTTATAGTTCACAGATATGTTTCGATTATATGTCAGGCTATTGGTTAGTTCCGTATTTCCATGTACCCTCACATCATAGTTTTTACCTAAAAACTTTACTATTCTAGAAGTAAATTTAAAAAAAAAAAAAAATATAAAAAAAAAAAAAAAAACAATTTTATTTCAAACCAGTCAATACCGTATGTACTTCCATATTTATTTAGTAAATAGTTGTTAATTTGAAATTACAAACAGATACACCAATTTTATTTATTTGTTTAGAATTAGTTAACTATCCATGGATGGCGTGAACACGAAACCTTGTTTTCACAATACCAATTTAGGGAATCACTATAAAAGATTTTCCTCTTGGGCTGCGTAGAAAAGGTTACCCGTATTATACTCACTTTAAGCGTACAACTTGTGTCCCGAGATTAGTAGCCTTAAAGGGATAATTTACCGTTACGTGTCGTGCCGTTTAGGTACGGGAACTTAAATAAATCATGGAATTAACGTGCTCTTATGTTCACATCACAATCTTATACGTAACTGTTCGGTAATCTATACAAATAAAAAACCGAAAGTTTTTATTTGTAATTTCAAATTAATAGATTTTCATTAAATGCTTTTAAAAGTTTATACGGTAATTCCATAAAAAATAAAATTAAATGATTTTGTACGTCTATCTGTATGTTCCGGCTAATGTCTGGAACGGCTGATCCGATTTTAACGGGAATATCATTGACAAGTAGTTCCTGATTAAAGTGTTAAGAAACTTATTTGTAAGTAATAATAATATAACAAATTCTAAAGTAACTTTGTCCGTCTGTCTCATCACTCTCATCACGGTTAAACCGCTGCACCGATTTCAATGAAATTTGGCATGGAGATACTTTGGTTATTGAGGAAGGACGTAGATAAGTTTTTACTATACCTAATTATGATGGGATGATACGACGTAGGAATGCATATTTGCTGTAAGTAGGCATATTGCAATTGTTCACCAGAGCCAAAAAACTTTATTGATTTCGGAAAAAAATTAATAGCTTCTGACCTATCCATGATATTGCTACCATTTTTGGAACATAGGTTTATTTAACTGCCAGTCACCATTTGCAATGTAAACTTTTTATCCAAAGTTACTATAAGTATGTGTTTGGCTAGTTACAGCAATCAGTTTTTTAAATCACATACCTTTAAAACGCTGTAACTAAGGAAGAAAAATGTACGCGTAGATGGAAATATTATCAATTTACAGGCGGTAAATGTGCTGTATGCAGTAAATTTATTTATATGGGTACTGCAATTCAAGGTGTAAGATTAAATTTATAATTATGATTAGATCTAGAAATGCAGTGGGTTAGTTGGTAATGTAATGTTTGGTTGAAATAAAATTTCGTAAATGGTTAATTAAATAATTATTTTATTTTATTTTATTTTACAATTGTAGGAAAACTTACTTATGGTCTTTTAAATTGTTGAAACAAAATTTTAAACTCTAATTATACTGCCAGAACTTCTTTTCAACAATACAATGAATTAAGAAAGTATTTTCCTCTTATATATAGATAAGAGATAAAACATAAAAAAATACAAAAAAATAAGACTTTAAACTAATTAATAACGCTAGATGTAAATAAAAACATTGTATGCAATCAAAAAATATTTATTTAAAAGTAAAAAACAGAAACTTAGTAGCAATTTGCCTTATTTTAGAACGAAAATACAATTATAATTGAAACTTAACATGAAGACATTGTGTTCAATCAAAAACATGTAATAAGGGAAAGGTAGTAGAGCCACGCTGATTTCAGCACGAACGGGCTGGCTCGACTGGGGCGGGACTACCCTCGCACAGAAGACCAACCTAAAATGACAGCATTCGTGCTGTCGTGTTTCGTTGGTGAGTGCGAGACTGGAGGCCCATAGATGCAGGAGTGACGGTTAACGTGATAAGTGTGTGAGCGAAAGAGTGCTCGCGAAGTCATAGTAAGGTTGGATCGAACCGTCGGCTAGGGAGACCCGTAGAAACGGTGGTGCCGCTGGCCGCCCGCTGCATAGAGAGGGATCCAACCACGGCTAACCACGCTGGGAGGCTGCCCCGTCAGGTCGCGCATAATCCACGGAGTGGCTCGTCGTGCCGGTTGGTGACCGGACGGTGGGACCAGGCGACCATTTCCGGGAGGACTCAAGAACTACGCACCAGATTTGTCTCCCGTACTGACACCCTTGTACCGCCTGTCCTATTCCTCAGGACTTGTTCCAGGGGCTTGAAGAGAGGCGAACGTTCAACCTATCCCCAAAAAAGGTGACCGTTCAGACCCGGCTGATTACCGACCTATAGCCGTAACTTCCATTGTCTGCAAGGTGCTCGAACGGATCATCAACAAGCAATTGGTCCTCTACCTGTAAGATCACTCCTTGCTAAATGATCGGTAATATGGCTTTAGGCCGAACCGATCCACGGGTGATCTTCTAGTGTATGTCACTCACCTTTGGGGTGAAGCTATTGATGGTCATGGGGAGTCCTTGGCCATTAGCCTCGACATGGCCAAAGCTTTTGATAGGGTTTGGCACCGCTTGCTTCTCTCCAAACTTCCCGCAGTCGGCCTGCCTCCCAAACTCTGCACATGGGTCTCCACATTCCAGCACCAGCGCCGCAGTAAGGTCCTTTGCGACGGTGCGGCCTCTGATTATCGGCAGGTAAACTCTGGTGTACCTCAAGGCTCTGTCCTGTCGCCCACGCTGTTTCTTCTGCATATCAATGACATGTTGGCCCTAGGCAATATACATTGCTATGCAGACGACAATACAGTTCATGGGCGATATTTTGGCGATATATGGCGGATAAGCGACAGGATTTTGTCGCTGAGCTCAACCTGGTCCTAAGCCGCATCTCTCAATGGGGCACTGAGAATCTGGTCGAGTTTAACGCCAAGAAAACACAGGTGTGCGCGTTATCTACCAAAAAGTCTCCCTTCCTTCCCTTCTCCCCTTTTCGGAACACTCAACTGCCCCTACAAGATAAGCTCGGTATCCTGGGTATAGATGACTGCCATGACCTCAACATGCGTGAGAACATCGAAAGCGTCATTAAAGCGGCCTTGCGAAAGTTAGGTGTACTTAACAAGGTGAGACGCTTCTTCTCGCCCGGGCATCTGTGTCATCTCTACAAGACCCAGGTTCGCTCGTGCGGGGAGTACTGTTTTCATCTATGCGATGGTGCCGCACAGTATCTGTTTGACGCTTTCGATCGGTTCCGCATTCGGCAGTCCGCATCATCGGTAGTCCCGAAGCCACCGAGTTTCTTGAACCTCTGCAGCTGCGAAGAGATATCGCCTCTACGGCAGTCCTCTATCGCCTGTATCATGGAGAGTGTTCTGAAGAGCTCTTCCAACTGGTTCCCCCTTCTCCATTCCTCTACAGGACAACACGTGCTGGCCTTCGCAGTCACCCTTTTAGAGTAGAAGAAATATAAATGATTTATCAAAATGCATTATCTCAAATTTCTAAAAAACCGTGTGTCTAAAAGTACGTGATGATTTGCTGTAAATAACGAAAACTAAAACGATAAGTTCCCTAAACTTGCTGTAAGTAAACGAATGTAAAAATCACACACCGCAAATATGCTGTAAGTAGCGTAAAGTTTTTAAATGGGAAGAAGTAAGTATTTGTAAAGCAAAAAATGCAGTCTTTCTTTTGCTGTAAGTATAAAATGTCTAAAATGACTGGATTTTAGCCTACATACAGCATTTAATCTTGCTAAAAAATATATAAGTACGGGCGTTTTCAACGGCGTATGTAATTTTTTTTTCATCGTAGAGCCACAGGACCCGGGTCAGTCGATGCGGCTTTTTTTTCTGATTCTAATGATGGTAAAAAGTCACTTTAGGTATTTTGTCTACTTACAGCAAATATGCTTTCCTACGTCAATATGAGGTCTCGGGTTCGATTCCCGGGTCGGACCAAATGTTTGTATGATCTACAAATATTTGTTTCGGAGTTTGGGTGTGTTCTATCTATAATATGTATGTATTTACAAAAAAAAAGTATATATGTATTTGTATCAGTTGTCTAGTACCCATAACACAAGCTCTGCTTAGCTTGGGACTAGATGGCGTTGTGTGTTTAGATATCCGAAATATTTATTTATTTATTTATTAAATTACCGGAGCCGCGATCAAAACCTTATATAATGATAAATACCAAGTAACGGAGCGACATGACCCAGTAACAACAGTTAACACTTCCAGTCGAGCTTTTAATGCTTTACACGTTTTCCATCTCGTTTAGCTCTGAAGAATAACGTGTTCTCACTTTGAAATCTCGTAACACTCTGATGAGCACGAATCACTAAAGCGAGTTTTATAACAAAGCTCATATGTTTCGTACCAATGAATAACGCTGATTAAAATGCCTGGCAATTTCACAAGCAATATATATATTAAACATAGTTATAACAGAATTTTCACGTTTTAAATATTTTTCAAGGTAGATAGGCCAAGCAGGCTCGTTGCTCTACGAACCTGCTTGGGCCCGTCCTATCTTCTTACGGAAGACCAACGTCAAAGACGGGCTGACAGCATTCGTGATGTCGTGTTTCGTTGGTGTATACGAGACCAGAGGCCAAATGATGTAGAAGTATTTGAAAAGACCGTATCTTCTTCTTCTCCCTTCCCTGGTCCCATTATGTGGGGTCGGGTCTCCTCACTTGTCTGCGCCAAGTCCTTCTGTCTTGGGTTGTCGGTTCTAGCAACTGGGCTTTCTTGAGGTCTCTTTCGCCTTCACATGTCCATACCAGTGAAGGCGGCCTTCTTCTATTTTTTGGGTGATTGGTGCGCCTTTAAAGCTCCCACGTATATATTCATTTCGAACTCTGTCTAGTCTTGTAACATATATGTATATACATACAAAATATGTATTTAAAAAACTTCTGTAGAAAAAGGTATTACATTACAAAAAATAGTCTTTATTTTTTTATCTTATTTCCTACTTGACTTCTACAATACCACCCACTTCTATAACTTTTAATGAAATCAATTCCATTTAAAGCAAGAAAGGAAAAGAAATAATTCCAAATAATACAAAACTGATTTCACAAGCACCAAAGACAAATAAAGTTATACTTTCGTTAATGTCTTTACCAATCTATTAAATTCTGACCTAAATCTAGGTATGTAGGTATTCAGTATCTAAACTAACCGAGTCAGTAAAGCTGAAACTCAATTTCTAGTTGGTAAATATTGAAACAATTTGTTAACCCCGAAACCTAATATTTCTATAACCGTAGTTCAAACATCCATATCAAATTACAGAGAAAACTTTTTAGTTAAATAAGTAAACATACATTTTTGGTCGTATTTTATGTCTCAGAAGACCTATTACAAGATGTTATTTCTTTGCTATTTTTCTGGAAAGCAATTGCTGCTCCTCGGGGTCACGTTGTCAAGTGAATTATGACAACGTCAATGTCACACGCGCTTGGGTTTAATTGGACCCCACATCAACGTCAGGCCGTAACGGATGTGTGTTGAAAATATATTTGACTCTTTTGGAAAAGGTTTTCCGCATTATGTCAGTGCTGGCTATGTTTTGATTCATGGAAAGGTTGAATGTCACTAAGTTATTTGGAAGTCAGATTTCTCAGATGTCTCTAATGAAAGGATCTATTCAAATATATGTATAAAGTTGGGATGTTCCTATTTATATATTTGTAAGATTTCATATTAAATAAAATGTTAAGGGCTGTCTTCACGGGCGAAAGAATTGCGACAATATTATCTCCGTCTCTATTACAAGTTACAGTGATACACTGAAAGAATAAATAAAAATTAAACCAAAAAAAAACACAGTAATAAATTTTTAAGAATCAGAGAAATCGATATATTTTATTTGCCAATGCTACCTCTGTTAGCTATAAAAATCGATAATTTTTATAAGTGTAAAAGATGGGCGTTTCATCAAAATGAAGCTACTCACGAAGAATTAGTTTGATAGTAATAATTGGTAAAAATAGATCCGAGATCCTGGACTACTTCTTTCATATTATTACGAGCCCGGTATTTATTAAATAAAAGTAGTCGGATGATTACCAAAAATAACACAATATTTATCAACAACACTTTTACAACAATTGATCACTAAATCACTCGTTAGTCGCACTGGAAAATCGCTTCCTTGTAAATCCGCTATATCCTGAAATAATAAAGGCCAGTACGGCTAACACATTTCACTTATTCATGGCTTTCGAAATATCTATATTGATCCCTAATATTCGATAAAACATTCTGGACCAAATAGAATATCCTAGAATTACTTGCAGCGCCATGTAGGTAAAAGTATCGGAACGATCAGTCATATTCTCCACAATCGTGCGTTACTTGAAACTAGATGGCGCTGTCTTCCAAATTTTGATCTTGTACATTATAAGAGACCCATTGAACTCATGGCGCAACAATATCTTTTCTTTAAGGTTTGTGTATTGATTCCGTAAAAGGTGCATAGTGGTGTATTATACCAAAATACACACAATTACATTTAAGCGAAACTTAATTAGCCTTTCAACCGTTACGCCTTTTTACGCGATGGCCCAAATATGGTAAGTGACGGCCAAAAGGTTAGAAATATGGTGCAACTCTGTAATACTCTGTACTAAAAATTCCATAAACTACTTTGTTTTTCATGTTACAAACTTTACTCATAATATAACAAGTTTAATATAACCTAAATATAATAGTTTGTACAAAAAAAAAAAAAAACTCATATTGACATAATAACACTCTTCATTTTACGAGCTCGTAAAATCATGTAGTATTATCTTTTAATATTTGTGATCCATTAACGATCCTTAGTTTAGTCAGTTATTTATTTTGATAAAGAATAAATATTTTTAGATCAAACGTGAGATAGAGAGATTTTATTATAAACTGAAGTCTTTTGATTAGCCATCTTCTACCAAAGTGACACTCTGTCTGATGGAAAGCATGAGTAGAATCTAAGAGTGGTAGCGATCACAATGCACACAATACAGCATGGTGAACCACACTATGGTCGCTTACTAAGATATTTTTTCACAAAAAAATTGAAAAGGAATTTAATGATACAGGCGTCAGTGATTGCATGACCGGAGTCATACCAGAGAAACACAGAAAACAAGGTAGTAGAGCCACGCTGACTTCAGCACGAACGGGCCGGCTTGACCGGGGCGGTACTACCCTCGCACAGAAAATCAACGTAAAATGACAGCGATCATGCTGTCGTGTTTCGTTGGTGAGTGCGAGACCGGAGGCCCAGCGATGCAGAAGCATCACTAGCCCGCCATGATGATGGTCACCATGCTGCACTGTAGCATTGTCTGCATTCGCAGTATGGTGACCACCAATCTTGGATTCTGCTTATGCTTTCCATCAGGCAGAGTAGTCATTTTAGCAGGGCAAAATATTAAAAAAAAAACTAGCAATACGCTAGGGTGAATCAAAAGGCGGTTGTTTTTATCTAAAATCAGGAGCTTTTATCGGATTTGTATTTGGATTTGTATATCTCTATAAACGTTTGGTATACTTACGGTTAACTTATTATTACTACTATTAGATGTACCCCTACTTTACCGATAAATTATGTAGTGTGAACCTACGAGTATAAAAAGATGGGACTTGACCTTGTTGTTCGGGCAGCGGTCGGTAAGGACTTGTTTTTGTTGGGTCGTACGGCATACGTCAACCATATCTTGTCGTTTAATTTTATATCGTTGTAAATTCTTATTTTTTATTTTATTTTTTTGTTTGCATGAACTTAATATTGTTGTATTTAGTCATTCTAATAATTAATTGATATTATATGACTTGTGATTTGCTGTGCCCTTCAGGGTCCACGATTGTTTCTAGTTTTTAAGCGTGACATGTAAACCATCTAATTATGTATGTTATGTATTTCGTAAATTAATTGTAATCATATTTCGAATTAGAAGATTCGGTGGTTGTGAACTGTTTAGTGTTTAATTATACGAGTAAATATAAGAACTGCGATTATATACCTTCAATAGGTTTATTTTATTTAATTCTCACTTTTAGATTATAACACTATAATATTATTCAATACAAGTACGTTGATAATATTAAAACTATGATTCTAAACTAATGCGTCTTAGAAACTATGATATAACATAGATTAATAGTTGATACTATAAATAATACACGAAAACTGTTCGTAATGATGTCAAAACATCAATAATATTTTACACGCATACATAAATTCATAAATTTACGCTATTCTCCCTCCAGGGTATACTGAGATAACAGCAATTGCTTACATACCTCACTGGCTTTCTTGACCGTCATTACATCCTTTCTATAGAGCCGGCAGATTTCTATAAAAGGTTCAATACTTCTTTCAAATAAAATTGTTTAATCTGATTTATGCGTAAAAAACAGATTTTTTAAATCTTTAGATATTTATTTTCTTCTAGTTTAATTAATTGTTTAACTTATTTCATTAGATTTATATCTTTGACTAAAGTCTTGTCTAGACAGTGGTTCTCAGAGTTAAGCAAAACCCATGGTATTAGGACCGAGCTTACGTCATAAACACATTTTCAAATCTGCAAGTAGCCTGTCACATGTCCGTTGCCTAGACCATATGAAACCGATGTTTTTCTAAGCACATTAATTTGGTGAACTAGATAAATATTGTGCCAGTTAATTTAATACAATCAGGTAACTACTTTAAGTAAACCTAAAGTCATCACATTATAAGTGTAAATTTGAACAATCGTTACCTTAGCTCAAGCCTTTTTTCTAGTACTTTTACGAAGATTTTAAGAAATATACGAACACTCTTGTATGGTAATTCAATAAGCTTTATAGTCCATAAACGTAATTTTATTACTACCAAAAAGAATTTATATTGATCTAGTCAGTGGTTTCTTTGACTACCTCGGTGGCGCAGTGGTCTGGGGTTTAATTCCCGGGTCGGACCAAATGTTTGTATAATCTACAAATATTTGTTTCGAAGTTTGGGTGTTTTCTATGTAATATGTATGTATTTACAAAAAAAGTATTTATGTTTTTATATCAGTTGTCTAGTACCCGTAATACAAGCTCTGCTTAGTTTGGGACTAGATAGGGTTGTGTGTTAGTTGCCCGAATTTTCTTTTTTAACTTTCACTTAAATTATTGTAGACTAAAGATGACTCTGTTCACAAATACGAGAAAAAATCATCAATCCTCCAAAATAATGTTATGTTCTACTTGGCCATAAATTTATTAGGTTTTCCTACCAGAAGAACATAATCTATGAGTTTTATAGAGTTATAGAACATTGGTTTATAACCTCGAAACGAAGGATTGGACATAATCCAAATATATTAAAGTACCCAGTTGCTACTGTTTTAATAAAAATATAAATAGGTTTATCACGATGCACAAACTGCTCTGTTTCAATTGACGTAATATTTATGTTTGTTCTTACGAAAATCCTAAATGCAAACAAGTAAATGCAGAAGCCATTAAAATTTATAATCATCCATTAACCATACATTTTATATGCACTCGTACGAACTATAGCAAAGGTGTTCCTATACTCATAATAGAAAACAAAAGACAACCCCTGACAATTACTAAATTTAAGAATATTTCTACAAAGCTTCATGATCATCGTCATCAGCCTACTGCAGTCCAATACTCTCTCTACAATAAGCCTCTCGCCACTTGGTTCGATCCAGGCTCCAGGATCCAGGCTTCTCGCATCCAGGTTGTCTAGAATAAATCATCGTTAATGATAATACCACTGAATGTGAATCTAAATATATTTTTATTTTTACTCCTTTGTGTATTGTGTAACGTAAAACATATAAACGTGTTTTTTCGGGTACTTTTTTCTAGGTTTGGCTAGTACAATTCTTATTTTAAATCGATCAGTACATAAAACCAAAATAGTATTGGTTTTGAAAACATTCCTAAATTAAAATCTTTTTTTTTAAAGGTCAAGGATTAGTTTTCGAATATCTAAATTTAACGTCTAAATCTTTAACAAAATTACTTTCATTTGCATAATACTTGTGTATTGCACTAAAGGCCAATCCGGGCCTGACAAGTGATAAATGTCTAGAACAGGGGCGGTCTCGCAAAAAAATCAGCTTAAAAATTGCTTTAAAAATATTACTGAAATTCAGTCTCTAAGCTTTAGAGCATAAGATTTCAATTCGCTTAGAATAACGCTTTATGAAAAAGAAGACAGTTTAAAGATTTATGAGGTTCCGAAATTTATGCCGATGGTATAGACATTTCTTTTTTTAGATTGCTACTATGTACAACTTGCTTTGTTTTGCTTAAATTCTTAATCTAATTTACAGAGTTTTAGTTAGTAGTAGTACGGAAAATTTATAGTTTTGGTTGCAATTAATAAATATAATACATCTATATTAGAAAACTATAAATAGAAAGCTAAAGATACATTTCAACATTTACAATTCAAGATAGTAAAACCACGACGATTTCAACATGAACGGGATGGTTCAACCGGGGTGGTACTACCCTTTTATAGAAGACCAATTTAAAATGTCAGCATTCGTGCTGTCAATTTTTATTTGTGAGTGTGAGACTCTCAATGATGCAGAAGCATCTCCATAGGCCACTGTAGTATGGGCCACTATGCTGCATTGTTGCATTGTCTGCATTTGTAATGAGTATGGTGATCACCACTAACAGATTCTGCTCATGTCTTTCATCAGGTGGAGTAGTCACTTTGGTAGACTCCTATATAAAAATGTTGATGTTGTTTTGTTTTTGATGTTGATGTTCTTTTGTTCATTTCTTCGCATCAAATAACCAAACCAAAACTTACTCAATTCTGGAAAACTATCACTATCAATACCGACTCCACGAATAGCATCCATGCTTAAACCCTGCTCAGAACCGTTTCTACGAACCGTTAATTGTCGTTCTAAGTCTGGATGTTCTTCGAGGCCTTTTAACGTATGTTTGTGAAGTTCCTCTGCGACACAGTAATATTAATATACCTATTGCAGGAGTTGTCTTTTAAAAATATGAAAGCACTAGTTGTTGCCCGCGGCTCCGCCCGCGTATATGTTGGTTATCGCGGCAAATAGTAGCCTATGTGTTATTCTGATGTATAAGCTAATTATTACTGTAAAGTTTCACCCAAATCCGTTCAGTAGTTTTTGCGTGAAAGAGTTACAAACATCCATCCAAACATCCATCCATCCTTACAAACTTTCGCATTTATAATATTAGTAGGATTAAAAGCAATACTCGTATTTCAATATTATAGGAACTTATATTATTCAAAACCCTACTTTTGTATAATTTTACAAGTGTCCCAATATCTCTTATGGTTATATTATCTTACCCTTTTAAAATGTAATTGCGGTTCACAATATTTTTTCACAACCTATTACACACTTCATCCTCACACGTTTCAATTTTATTGCCTTCAATTTATTCTGTTTAGAAAGAATGTGTGAATAATTTTTAATTTATTTAAAAATGTATATTTGAAAGGGTTCATCCTAAAAGTTTAATGGACAGGCGACGTGGGAAGGACGGGATGTCGCAAATAAATATTATTACGCACTGTTTGAAACCATGTATAGATCAAAGTGACATGTGATTGGAAAGAACTCCAGTATTCCCAGCAGGTGGACTGAATAGATTTTTGATGATAATTTGTAATGGATTCAATCAACATTTATAGATAGACTAATGAAATGAGTCTTCTAACAGCTTACCAGAAACAGATATGCGACAATAACGCTACCTGTTCTGCGCACCTCTCTTTAACCTTAAGTTAAATAAAACCACAATGGCTCTTCAGTCAATCAGAGCCTTAAGCAGGAAAGATTTTGAAACTCGAATCTGGATCTCCCAAACGCCACCAAAGTGCGGAGCTGATGGAGAGTTGAATTTGAAATCTATCCGCTCCGCGCTAGAAGCCTGTTGCATGAGAGATGAAAATTGATTTTTACAACCAATAAAATTGGTACCACAATCGGCGTGTATCTCATTGCAACGACCGCGACGTGCTACAAAGCGCCGTAGAGCTGCGATGAATCCGTCTGTCGATAACGTTGAAACCACCTCTACCGGTGGACCGCTTTGGTCGCGAGACAGACGAACAAGCATAGGTACGCTTTGTCGATCTTAGCGCCCCGATGCGACGAAAGGGACCACCGTAATCCACGCCTACGATTGAGAAAGGCTTGATTTGATTGACGCGGTACGACGGAAGATCGCTCATAAACGGTTGCAAAGGTTGGGGATTAGTCCGATAGCATTGAACGCATTTGGCGAGATGACGACGAATAGCGCGCTTAGCAGAAACGATCCAGAACTGCTGCAAAAGCAGAAAGTGAGTTGTGTTAATGCCCGGATGCAAATAACTTCGATGAATATAGTCAATGATTAAGACTGTAAGTGAGTAATCAGACGGCAAGAAAGCTGGATGCTTTTGTTCGTATTCTAAACCTGATCGTGAGATCCTGCCGCCCACCCTGAGAATACCCAGAGCGTTGACAAACGGATTAAGCTTGCGAAACGGTTTCGATAAAGGTTTGTTCGTTTTTAAGTTATTAAGTTCTTCTGCAAAGGTGCCACTCTAAAACTACGATGTATCGATAATACTTGATAGTACATTTCATCAAAACGTTCTTGGATTTGACTATCCTCATTCTCGGGGTCATCCAAAAGTTCTAAAATCGCGAAGTGCGATAGTTCAAACGTTAAAGCAATTTGTTCCACTTCTTGGTGATAAGACAAAAATAAGTCGCTCTGAGAGGCATCACTCGTAGTCAAAACGCCTATTTCCAAAGCCTTAGATAACCATTTATATGCAATAGTCCGCTTTCTACGTAAAGAAGATAAGTCCTGAATCGTATACTCAACTGCTACGGACTTCGATTTCGTTTTCTTTAGAGAAGGTCGTCTGCGAGTGGAATGTTTACCTATTAACGACATTGTTGTTTGATCGATAAATTTCTATAGTGTAAAACTTATTTAAAAACTATAAAGGTTCTAACAAGTGAAGCGGAACGTAAACAATAACAAAGATCGATTTATACTACTAGTGAAAATGTACTGAACATTTATGACCTTATAACACAGTAATAAGCACTATTTAACCCGCCGCGCAGGGCCAAAAGCAACTTGTTAGTTGAACGATAAATGTATGAATTAATGATAAATAAAAATATGTTCATTCACGATAACTAGATGTTAGACGGTAGGTAAGGAACGTTTCGTGCTACAGACCGCTAGCGTTCGCGTAAGTTTTTTCCTACCACCTTACAAGTTTGAGAAATGAATGCACTAAGAAATATCTTACAATATTACGTTTAAACTTATTATTTTACTGTTGTATGTTAATTATTTAGTTACTACAAACGATTATGAATGCGATTAATGATTTTAATGATAGAATTATCGTAGGCCGATAGAGTTAACCACCGATAAATGTTAATGATTGCTTAATTAGATCCTACAATAATCGATTTTTGTGAAATGAATATAGAAATAAACCCGGTTGGTGACTAGTGAACGATAATATGCGTAATAATATGTATATAGGTAGGTAAGTCAGCCCGATAATTGTTAAGAATTGGAGATGATGCAATAACTTGGAATGCAGTTAGCTGAATAAAACGATAGATATGTGTATTCCAAGATAAAACACTACTATTTTGAAGGTAATTAGGTGGAACTCCCGGGTTTCGGCACCATTAAGATGTGGCGTACGCACCCAGCCGAAATAGCGGGTGGCATCAACACCACACTGGGACAAATACGTATTCGTGTAGTTTCGCTGTTCAATAACTCGACATAACCCGTCGCAAAGTATAATGCAAGCACTTACCTTGGACTGCCACGGGTATTCGTTGAGTTTCCACCTTCGCTTGTTCAGGAGTCGACAATTCAGGGGTTTCAGTTCTTGTGTACGTCACACGCGAGAGAAATGCAAGTAGATTTCTAGCAGGAAATTGGCCGATACAAGTCGCGCGCGCGTCGGAGGTTTTTTCACACAACCGTCAGTGGCTCCATGTTTATTACGAGTCAGTGTTGCAATTGCCACCACTTAAAGTTGCCCCTTGCGACGATTATTACCAGCATTGAAAATCGAAACACTAATTACGAATTACGATATATATATACTTTACGGTAACGGAACAGTAAGTGTTGCTTATATGCATTGCAACAATAACTTCTTAGTAAAAAAAGGAGACCTTTTTAGTTGAATTAAATTTTTTTCCCAACAAAATATGGTCGGATTAGTTTTTCATGTTGCTTTGATTCAGTACTGATCCTAACGATCTATCAGCTTTAACGCCAGGACACTTTCTCACTTTGGAGCCTCTAACGGCTGTTCCCGATCAAGATCTATCGCATGTAAACGTAAATCGGCTTAATCGGTGGCAGCTCATACAAGGTTTTCAACAGAAAAGCTTGTATGAGCTGTGGAAAAACGAATATCTCAACTCTTTAACACAACGTGCCAAATGGACCAAAGATTCGAAACCGCTGCAAATAGGTTCGCTGGTGATTATCAGGGACGATAACCGCGCTCCGCTTCACTGGCCTCTCGCTAGAGTCGTGGATCTTTTGCCTGGTGCTGATGGTATAGCTCGGATTGCAGTAATCAAAACAGCAAATAATCACATTATTCAAAGACCGTTGGTTAAGTTATGCCCTCTCCCTATCGAGGACTAGCTTAAATCGTTTCAAGTTCTATCGTATCAAAACACCTCATTTAGTATTTAATTTATCTTATTTATGTATCTTTATGTATCGTTTTAGCATTATCTAAACATATATCGTACTCACAATATCGATCCTTGTCCTCCAAACCTTTATCGTTTAACCAGAAAATACCATAGGCATTTTGGTGGGCGGATGTTCCTTTACCGTAAAGTATAAATATATATCGTAATTCGTAATTAGTGTTTCGATTTTCAATGCTGGTAATAATCGTCGCAAGGGGCAACTTTAAGTGGTGGCAATTGCAACACTGACTCGTAATAAACATGGAGCCACTGACGGTTGTGTGAAAAAACCTCCGACGCGCGCGCGACTTGTATCGGTCGATTTCCTGCTAGAAATCTACTTGCATTTCTCTCGCGTGTGACGTACACAAGAACTGAAACCCCTGAATTGTCGACTCCTGAACAAGCGAAGGTGGAAACTCAACGAATACCCGTGGCAGTCCAAGGTAAGTGCTTGCATTATACTTTGCGACGGGTTATGTCGAGTTATTGAACAGCGAAACTACACGAATACGTATTTGTCCCAGTGTAGTGTTGATGCCACCCGCTATTTCGGCTGGGTGTGTACGCCACACTACTTATTTTATCTATAACCAATAAATTCAGTTTTGTTACTACTATAATATATGGCTTCTTTATGTCAATTTAAATTATTTTCTATGTAGTCTAAAATAATTATATTCTCAATGAAAGTTAGTGATGTTGACAAGCGACCATTGTATGTGTATATATTAATTACGTTGAACTTAAACTTCATCAGGTAGAATCAGTCAGAGAGGAGAAGAGGTATATTATTTTCACATTAAAACACTCAATGATGAAAAAATTAACCTTTTTATTACCCGACTAGGGCAAAACCAAAGGAGGGTTATGATTTTGACAGGCTATGTATGTATGTGTGTATGTTCATTTGTTTCCTCATAGCTCCTTAACTACTTATCAGAACTGGACAAGTGAGATATCGTTAGAAGCGTCTTGATCGTCTGCTGGTTAAAGGCTATATGACGTGTCACTGAATCTAATGTGGCGCCCTCTAGCCGACATAAAGTACGTTCGTCCATAACACTTTAACAACGCGTGACTACGGCTTTTGAAACTTGTTTCATACTTTTTCAGCGTCGTTTTTTGTCGTAGTTGGGTTTTAGTTTTTACTTTTTTTTATTTATTATTGTATCGCCCTGCCGAAATGAATCTACTCTGCCTGATGGAACGCATAAGCAGAATCCAAGAGTGGTGGTCACCATACTCATTGTATGCAGCATCAATGCAGCAATGCAGCATGTTGCCCCACACTATAGCGCTTGCCTTGCACTATGCTTATGCATCATTGAGCCTCCGGTCTCTCACTCATAAACGAAGCACGACAGCACGATTGCTGTCAATTTACTTTGATCTTGTGCGAGGGTAGTACCACCCCGGTGGAGCTGAGCTGTTCGTGCTGAAATCAGCGTGGCTCTACAACCTACCTTTTCTAACTTGTAATAGAATAATTTCTTCAAATTAATGTACTTTCTTGTTTCATGTACAGTACAGCAGACGATATCCATTAATAACTTACTTTGCAAGTCATAGTTTCGTATAAATTGCGAAGAAGTTTACAAATAGCAGAAACTTATCCTCTGCGAAGATCAAACGTTCAACATTGGGAACGTTTTCAATAACGAGGTTGTGCCTAAACAAATGTGACAAATATAATGCTCAGACCACTTATTTTGAAATGTTTAGAGATTCCGTTTCTAATCTGAGCCAATCGTAACTAAATTGAACACTATGCCAATTAAACGTTGACTCCGAAGTGACAGCTGTGTATATTCATGATGTTTGTAAAGCTTTGAGGTGTTTTTAAAAAAAAAGAAATGGCGTAAATAGAATTTCATTTTTTTTTTCTAATACTATATACAGTTTATTCGTATTTGGTTACTAGAGAAATGCTAGCTTAGCTATTACCTGGCGGTAGAAGTAGGCTGCTAAGGTCGTTCTTCCGTAGATTGTATTCTAATTAGTGTGAAATAAAAATTATAGTGTATAACTACTTTTGTTTAATATATAATTTGTCATAATTTAAGAAATGAAAAACACCTCAAAACTAAAATCTCCTTCAAAGTATAAAAGCTTGTCATAATTGTCAATCATATAAATAACAAGGTTTGAACAAAACAAGCCCAAAACAAAATGTTTTTATATATGTAACCTCATCAAAGGCATGGGATTTTCATTTAAAAGCTCCGGAAACAAACTTGAAGTTCAGATATCAAAACAGCCTCAAGGCTGTTTACGTCAAAACAGATAAAACCTTGTAGAATAAGAAATGCAGTAAAGTTTAGTATTTAACTTAGCCTCTAACCTTCAAGTAAGATCTTTAATCAAGATTACATAAAGAAGTTCACGTGTAGCTTTCAAAAGTAGATTTGTTAAAGTTGCGAAACTTTTTAGATTTACTGCTGTTATCAAGGTCTTCTTTTACAACATGTGAGATGTGTCTGGAACAATATTTGCTAAGCTTATGTAAAGATCAGAGGATAATTGACGCCCGTTACACATATTCTTTCATATTGTGTTGTGTATTTGCAAACTGGGTGCCAATAAATTAAAAAATTGGTTCATCATCATTTACTGAGTAAATTAGTTTTATGCTGGATATAGGCATCTCCTTAAAGTGAAAATTTTAACCTTCTGTATCACGTTTAGGCCAACTATTTATTAAATATTTGAATTCTAATATTTTATCAATTTGAATGTAAGTTTGTTTGTTACGCTTTCACGGAAAAACTACTTAACAAATCATCATGAAACTCTGTACACAAATTCTAAAAATATTAGAAGTAACATAGGATACTTTTTATTAAATGCGAGCGATGCAACGGCAACGGGTGAAAGCTAGTATGGTAAAAATTAAAGATTATAAAAACAATACTCTTTCTTTAAATGAATATGAAATATTATTTTCACTGTTAAACCTCATGACCCTTTAGATTTACTTAGCTTTTGTAATATTTTTTCTCTCTGCTTGAGACTGAGCGTCATGTTCACAATAGTTTTTCTAAGTGAAATAATAATGTAGTGAAACTAACTTCATTTTATCATAGTTCAAATCTTGCACAGAATAGTCCGCACTTCCGAACACAACCCCAACGTATATTATTCTTTGACAATGATTATATTTAGTGATAAGGGGATTTCAGGAACTGAGTCAAAGAGAAACTTTGTTTGTTCCTTTTGTGAGTAATATGTTTGATGATGTACTTATACTCAGACGTCCCTACTAATACGTTTATTTTCCCATTATATTGTACATGAAGTTGTGAAAATTATTCACGTACAAATTTTATTTATTACAAATAAATAAAACCAAAGTGTTCATTTGGAATTTCAAATTGAAAGTACATACAGTACCTACTTATTTTTTTTTCTTTTTAATTTTTGTCGGTCTATCTGTACCTGTATAGGTAATGATCTAAAGAGTTATTAAGACTATTTTTTAGACCAGCTACACCTCGCTGCCTTAAGTTAGGTTATTGTTGTAACTGGGAGGGGTCCGGATGTGTTAATAACAGCAGTTCCCGGGTTCCTCCCGTCTCAGGCCCAGAGTGGCACACCGTGTGGTTTTTCTCGGTTCGATTCCGACACACCGCCCCGCCGCAAACCCCGGCGGGGTGACGCCCCGAGGGGGACTCCACACGTAAAAAAAGGTTGTCGTTGTAAAGCTACAACAAACACCGCGAGGCTGGCCTCACCTTTTAGTAATACACATGGACACCCCGTGGCTTGTAATAGAGAGTACACTACTTGTAAGAAAAAAAAACACCAAATTATTATATACGAAACAATTTTCGTTTATTTTTGCAAAAAGCATTTGATTACACGCACGTTTTAGGTAAATACCTAAAGGTTAAAGTTGCACCACGCATCATTATTTTTAAAATAATTTAAACAATTTCACTATAGCAATAATAATACAATAATAATTAGATTTCTTCTATATTTTTATCACATATGGCAATAAAATGAATATTTACAACTTTACAAAATAACTTTTTCAGTAAAATCGCGATTAAACTATATTAGTTAATATTAAATAATAGGATTTTGGTGATTCACTTATTAATTAAATTATTATAAATAGATAGGTAACGTCACAGTGTTATAGGATGCAACTGACCAAACAATAAAATATTTTAGAAGCACTAATATTATCTACAAAATTTTCAACCAAAACAAAAAAGACGAGAATAGAATAAAGAGTATTAACTCCATCCTCCAAAAAATTTACAGAATTTAGACTTATTTAGGTTTATTTTTTTTTACATGACTTGAAACCCTCTAAAAAAAAATACCTAAATACGAAGTTTAAACAATATGACTTTATATTATAAAGAAAAGAATTTATTTAACGTTTACAATAAATAAAATCTCCACTTCACACTCTTCTTTCTAACAGACGAAAAAAGAAAACGTTATCTTCTTGATTTTCTTTTACAAATTGTTAGATGGAGTTAATCGACTTTGATCTAAAACTCTTTATATTGAACACGTATAAAAATGATTTACAACATGTAATATTAGTAGAAGTAACTATTCTATACACAGATCTACTTATTATGTTACATATACTGTATTTTAGATACATAGTATTGCTGCGTATTATACTAGTATGGCTAGTGGGATTAGCTACTTTGTAAAAAATAAAATCCACCAAATGCCTACATCATGTATATATATTAGTAATATAAGACAAACATTAAATTTTATGTACAGATTTTCCGATTCATGTTGAATAATTAGTCTACAAAATTCTAACACATATGATCTTGCATTTACTACAAGCTAATAGATTCGAAGAGAGGATAATGGATAAAATAAAGTGGACGGATTTAAAAGAAACGGTAATAAATTGCGTTTTGATTGACATTAAATTGAAAAAAAAACCTTTAAGAATAGTATATCTGGCTTTAATGTGCCTATAATAAGAAATACCAATTAACGGACCGCGGTCCGAATCCGGACTGCCGACCTTTTTGGTGAGCACACAGAAGATTTTAAGAATTTCAAGATGTAATTTTCTTTTTATATATGAGCCTGTCAAAATAAATTTCCTTTGCCTGATGGACAGCATAAGCAGAATCTAAAAGTTGCGGTCACCATACTCATCAACGGAAAATGCAGCATGGTGATAAACACCTTGGGGCCCTAAAGATGCTTAAACATCATTGGGCCTCAAATCGTAAAGCAACGTCTTTTTTTAAGAATTTCACAAAAAAAAATCGATGTCGTCTTTCCGACTACTATTACGAAGATTTATTGGAAAACAAATGAAGCCAGTTACTAAAAAGATAAGGAATTTGTTTAAGTAAAAAAAGTAGTTTTTACATAAACATAATAAATAATATGTCTTTCGGGGTATAATAAGTATTGTTAGAGAGTTGTAGTATCTAAAGAAGTCACAACCATTTATTATTACTTTTTTTACAATTACAGCCAGTATGTGATCTCCGCACACACGAAACACTAATAGTCTATACAATAATTTTACTAAGAATTACATTCTAATTTTATCTAGTTATTTTAGATACACTTTGAGCCTATGTTACTTATTCAAAAGGAAGACACATTGAATTTACAATAGCGAATGTCTTAAAAATTGTTGCCTGAAAATAAAATATTTAAAATAAAATAAAAAAAATTTGTTCTTGCTAATTGAATATTTCATTATTAAAAAGTCAACATTGAAAATTATTATTAATTTATTTACAAAAGCACAAATGGTAATCTAATAAATTAAAAAATAAATTAAATATCATTTTCAAACAACAATTTCACGACAGTTCATGAGAACGCGGAAATATTAGCTAATGAGGTTATATGGACATTGACACGACTAAATGATATAAAGATACAAGGGAATTGGAAAGTATTCATTTTCAACCTTAGACTCAATATTTAAGTCTCTAATTTTAGTAGAAGAATTAAAGGAGAGAAAATATTTAAAAAATGGTAGTGTGAAGCCTGAATTCTAAATTTAAAAATAAAAGGTAGTTATATATATTATGTATTTTTACTACCGTGCAGTTAAAGTGTAAAAAAAATTACAGGGCCGAGGAGCGGCGAAGTATTTTTTACTATATTTGTTTTTTTTTTTTTACAAATAAGCGGAAATTTTATTAAAGTCGAAAGGAAAGAATAGCGAACAGTGCCAATTTTAGTCAAGTTAGTAAAGGCCCTGGCACACTAGATACTATTTGCAATTAAATCTTGTAACACAAGTAATAATATGTACAAGTCATCACTGTTGAATGACAAGATTTTTAAAAGCCAAGTGTGCGCAGACCAGAATTCCATACAACTATAAACATTTAAAAACGATGAGTTTGACACAACACTGACACATCAAATCTAACGGGTTTGTTATTTAACCGTAGCACATCAATAATTATTTTAAAATCCTTTTTTTTCTATTGAAGCGTTATTTGTCCCCATTATAGTATCTTCCTATTTAAAATTTAAATAAAATCGTAACTTTAATCCTAACTGACTGATATAACTATTTACGACTAAGCTAACTATAAGTCTGTCTATTAATTAGTTCCTATATCTATAACATTCATTTATTTATTCTACAAAAACAAACGTAAACTATAGTAAGAAATAACAAATGAAAAATAAAAAACAAAATTATTTTTCGTCAATATAATAGGATAGATAAAACTAATATTTATTGACTTTGTCAATTTTTTTTTTATTTTTTTTTTAAATCAAAAGTCTTAAAAATTAACAGAGTAAGTTGAAAACAAAGAAGAAAAATTTTTTTTTTAAATAATACTGACTTTCAGAAGATTAAAACCAATTCGTTATTAAATTTATAAACTAGATGTTTACTTATGATTCATTAAATTACTCTGATTTTAAAGTACTAATTAAATTCACTTCCTACTGTACAGTATTAATAATTTAATTTTATTTAATTTCATACACTTTTCTCTATTTACAATATTTTGGCCTTTCTTCAAGTTTAAAATCTTACAATTAGGCCCTTAGATTTAAAAACCTACTTTTATTAATTTTTATTAGAAAATGATTTAAAAACATGTTTACAGTGGAATGATTCTATTAAAAAAATATTTTTGTAGCTCATCAAACCCAGAAATGTGACGAAATCAAGCCAAAAATGCCGTAACACGATTAAGTATCTGCTAACAAATAAAAAGTTTTTATTTGGATTTCTAGAAATTTCTTTGGTATATTATAGTGTGAAAATTCTTAGAATTTAATATGTTAAATAAAATACATATACATATATTTACAGTTTCTTATTATCAATATTTTACCTACCATAATTTCTGCTATATAAATAACAACTCTATTGCTGCGTATTTCAATCTATTTCCCTATGATTGCTATTAAATTTTGTTCAATGAACTGTAAAGTCAATTACAATAATTTACTAACTACAAACATATGTCTATATGTACAATCTAATATTAATTATATGCAATACTTAAATGTAAAACTTATGTATTGCTAAATGAAGGATTAAGGAAACGTATCCATTTGTGCTACGAAAGATAGGTCCATATAGATAGATATCACAGGTAGAAAATATAATTTGGTTTAAACATTGATAGTTAAATCACTGGTAATCATTATCTACCCTACCCTTCCTTAAAAAAAAAAACGATTAATAGATAATCATTATTGCTTTTATGACCCTATTTGAATTAATAGCCAATAATTCATTTCGTCTACATTAAAGTTTTATTGGCAGAATAGGTGACACACATTATTTACAGTACATATACTTGTTCGACAGCTCTATGCAAATCACATTAACTTTGGGAATAAGTACATGAATGTCCTTAAATACTTCGTTGAGACTTTACTAGGCCTCTTAAACTGCTGTCTCTTTAGACAATGGTGGTATTCAAAGGGATGCCAAATCCGAAGTCCTTCTAGAAGGTACGGGGACTCTGAGTTGTGTTGATCCTCTTCGATCTAATCTCTCCATTGC
Source organism: Spilosoma lubricipeda (assembly GCA_905220595.1). Classification (NCBI taxonomy): domain Eukaryota; kingdom Metazoa; phylum Arthropoda; class Insecta; order Lepidoptera; family Erebidae; genus Spilosoma; species Spilosoma lubricipeda. The sequence goes on from HG992296.1 coordinate 4,620,080, forward strand.
ATCCAAATCGGACGCACTTCGTTTACAAAAACTACAGAACGCGCACGCTAAAGTGTTTTTGAACGCGTTACGAAAGTCTCTATTAAAATATGCGTAAATTATAGGGTTTAATGCAGAGTTGAAGTAACCAGTCCAAAACATGATGACGTTTACAACTTCTGGCACATTGCACGTATCACACAGCGATGTTGACACGTAGTACAAGAAGAACGGGAGCCAACATAGGATGAAGGCACCCATTATGATGCCGAGGGTCCTCGCTGCCTTGTGTTCTCTTTTCATTTTGAGAATATTTCTATCTTTCGTTGGTGTTGTCGCATTAATATGTAATGCGCCATTTTTATCGCCAACATCTCGAGAAGGTCTATGCATGAGCATGGCATTACCAGCTCGTGCGTACAGATTCTTCTCCTGTCGATTCGCTTCTTGGAATATAGCGTAATACGTAAATAACATTATAGTGCAGGGGATCCAGAATGAGATTGAGCTGGATATTACTGCGTACGGCTTGTTGACTTTGAAATTGCATTGGTCATTTTGTTGCACTAAATAATCGCTGGTTGTGTACCAGCCCATAAAGATCGGTACGTACGATATCGTGATTGGACTAAGCCATGTCGCTGCTAACATAATGTACGCCATCTGAAACAATGAAAACAATTTATTCAAAGTAATATTATTAGCTTATATAAATATTATTATACTAACAGCAGACCGTGGGAGAGCCTTACTTCGGCATGTATGGGCCGGGCCTCACAGAAAACCGGTGTGTGAAAAACACTGTTTGTTTCACCGAGTGTGTGAGAATACCAAAGGCACATACCACAACCCCTCCCCCTATCCGCCTCCCCATCTCCCAAAGGCCGGCCACGCACTTGTGACACTTCTGGTGTTGCGGGTGTCTATGGGCGGCGGTAATCGCTTACCATCAGGCGATACGTCTGCTCTTTTTCCCCCTATTGCATAAAAAAAACATACTAGGTATGTTGATATGTGGTAGTATCAACCACTAGTCAGTGGTTTTATATAACTCACTCCTATTCATTATACCAAGAGAAGAGAAAGCCAAGTTACAATAGCGAAACAGCTCGGTATAGTACAGAGTCGACTATAGTAGATAGTTTCTTTAAATCAATGCATAGAGACGATCAATGAGACAAGTAAAATTTAAACAAACATAAAACCGACTTCAAGGTTTGACTCGATTTCTCTTGGATGCCATCATCAGATCTTAGTATCCTTATCATGGTACCACCATTGGGGTATGTCCTTTCCATTAAAAAAAGAATCATCAAAATCGGTTCTTAAACGACGAAGCTATCCGCTAAAACACATAAAAAAAAAACGATCGAATTGAAAAACCACCTCCTTTTTTTGAAGTCGGTTAAAAATGGAAAAAATGATGAAGATTATTCTAATAAGTGGATCCACAATGTCCCAAGTCAAGTCTTGATTTAGCATAAGCTGAAGACAACTATGACCACCTGTTGTGACGTCACAACCTTTAACACTGGTTGTGACGTCACAACCTTTAAGTGTTAAAGTGTACTGTAGAATGATTATATTAGACTCCTACTGAACTACACGTAAATTTACTTACGCACAATCTGTACTCCATACATACAAATAAATAAAATTGGAGTGTCTTTTTGTAATATTAAACTAACCGCGTTTTACTAAATGCATATGTATGTATACATGGTACATATACCAAAATACCATTTATATCATTTTAGCTGGCTGTCTGTCTGTTTGTTCCGGCTAATCTCTTAAACTGCTGGACCTATTTTGACAGGACTTTCACTTGTAGGAAGCTAATGATATAAGAAATAACTTAGGCTACTTTTTTTAGACTGACTTTGCCCCGCATCATTCCCCGTGAAACGACAATAACCGCGGATAAAACGGCGGGGTTCCGCTAGTTATAATATAAATGTCTTTCTCCATATTTATTTCATTATTACGACTATCTTGAATAGTTAAAACAGTCGTTATTTGAGCGTAAGTCACAAATGAAAACTATTAGTTGTTACTTATATTTAAATTGTAGCTCTGATTTAGAAGATTAGCCATATTGTCTTCATAAATTAAAATTTGATTTTAATACCTAATAGTACAAAAACCATGTTACTTTGTTATTTATATTGTTATTTAAGGATCTATTATACAATTTGTCATTAACTAGCTGACCCACGCAACGTTTGCGTCTCCTATTGCCCTTAGCGGGATAATTTTCTCCCGTTTTTGAAACATAATTTATTGATGCTCCGCTCCTATTAGTCTTAACGTGATAATATATAGTCTATAGTCTTCCTCGATAAATGGGCTATCTAACACTGAAAGAATTTTTCAAATTAGACCAGCGCTTTCTGGGATTAGCGCGTTCTAACAAACAAAGAAACAAACATTCTCTTTAGCTTTATCGCCCAAGGGCAGAGGCAGCGTCGACCAGCTTCGGACCAAGCTGTCGGAAGTGCTCGTCGAAGAGCCACCTACCGTCGAGGATCAGGCCCAGATACCTCATCTGGGCCCGAACCGGTACGAGGATCGAGTTGACCACTATGGAGGCGCCGGGGGGCGGCCCACGACGGGGCCCATGGAATAACAGGGCCTCCGTCTTGTCCAGGGCCACCTGTAAGCCCAGCGCCTCGATGCGCCCGAGCACCAGAGAGACACCAATGGTGGCCAGGCGCGCCGCCTCCTGGAAGTTCATTACTAGCTGAACCATGCTAACTTTATAGGTCCTATTGCCCGTAGCGTGGTAATTTACCCCCGTTTCATAACATTCATCATCGGTGCTCCGCTCCTGTAAGTCTTAGCGTGATGATATGTAGCCTATAGCCTTCATCGATAAATGGGCTATCTAACACTGATAGAATTTTTCAAATCGGACCAATGGTTCCTGAGATTAGCTATTCCAACCAACAAACAAACAAACTCTTCAGCTTTATAATACTAAGTATAGATTTAAACTTTGATTCCACTTACATAGGTAACAAAACTATCTTTGTTAACTGAACATCAGATCAAATGGGAAAATTGATTGATGAAATGTTAATTTTAAACGAAAAGGTTTACACTTGGTTAAAGAAATTGTAGGAAAGAGATTCAAATTAGACCAGTAGTTCCTGAGATTAGCGCGTTCAAACAAACAAACAAACAAACTCTTCAGCTTTATATATTAAGTATAGATAGTATAGATACTTTTATGAAATATGTGTTCAAAAATTTTTGAGAATTAGTTTTAAATAAACGGTATGCTAATAGAATTAGAACTGAAACATTATTGAAAGTTATTCGTAGTTACAGTTTCTTAAAATGATTTAATAAATAGTACATCGATTACAGAACTCTTACAATATCATTTCCAATTTGTATTTTATTATCTGTTTTGCTTTGAACATATCACATAGAAAAAATCACGAAATATTTGATTTACCCCTTTTTTGAGAAATATTAATACACAATATAAGTTTCGCTAATGAATCAATGCTATATTATAAAATTTTGAATTATTTGTTTATTATAGGACTGTGTTTAAATGGTAGCTCTCGTTTTCGAGTAACGAACAAATCCAAATTATAGCCTTTATCAGTAGAAAGAAGTAGTATTCCGATCACATACATTCTACTTCATAGTAATCGATTCTTACTAACAAGAGCCCTAAACAAATAAAGATTTATTATTACCAATCGAGATGTACGTGTTTAAACAGGCGAGCTCATATTGGCTGATATTCCTTTCATAGTAACTGGTTCTATTTACTAATAACAGACAACTCAACCAATACCAAGTAGTTATTATCGTTTGAACTGTAGCGTTTTTAATACAAGAGCTTAAAGCGTTCCTCTACAAATTATATATGTTGTAAGTTTTTGTAAAAAAGAGGAATAAGCGAGTAATGTTTAGTTTAAAAAATTACGTAATTTAATGTATATGCTACTCATTCTATTTAAAAGTATAGTTTTAATTGTTACGTAATAGTAATACTTGACTTTCAGTGGAGGTTTCCACGGGAGCTGTTTTTCAAAGTCTAGCATCCTGGCCAAATGGACTTGTGTAACGAGTCTAACGCAACAGGACGCGGTAACACACATACACATCAACACATCTTTGAAGAGTAAAATGAAAAGAATTAACATACCTTTTTTGTCATTTTGATAGGATATTTCAATGGCTTTACAATAGCGTAGTATCTGTCCACTGATATACAACACAGATGCAAAATAGACGTTGATGTGAAATACACGTCCGAGGAGTTCCACAGGTCACAAATTGTTGGGCCGAACAGCCATCTGTTGTTGAATTGTACACTGAAGTTGAACGGCATCACAACCATCGCTACTAGAATGTCTGCGAACGCTAGGGAGACCACGAAGTAGTTGGTGATTACACGCAGCTTTCTGGGGACAAAAGTAAATTAAATTATAAATACATAAAAGTTTATTATATATTTCTGTGAAAAAGCTCGACTAATTTCGGCCTTGATGGGGCCGAACTCAATGGACGGGAACAGGATTGACGACGGTATCTGTCGGTTTATTTTTATTTATGGTACATATTTATAAATAAACGCTTGTGAATACATGCGAAATTCAGGAGTTACACGTGCGTTCGTATTATTAGTATTTCGTGTCTATAGATTTAGAGGCTAAGGGTTTGGCCTTTCGGTAACTACACTATCTCGGTGAAAACTTGTGAAATGATAGTTTAATCCGTTTTTGGTTACCCTTGTATCTCTGCAGTAAAGCCGTATATGCTGAAACATGGCTTTCATACTTATTTACTATATTTTATTTACAAATTCAGTTCAAAAAACAGCTTTTAATAAGCCACTACAGGACATAAACTTCTCTCTAAGAAGGAAATTTTGGTCTATTGCAGCACACGGCCAGACCCATTGCAAAAGGGTTTGTGTCTTCCATCTCTTTTTGCAGTGCTATTATCCTGCTTAGTTTGCTTCTATAGTCGGTTCTTACGACACCAAGGGAATGCATAGCGATGGTGACTTTCCATATCTATGCAAATAAATAAAATTGGAGTGTCTGTTTGTAATATTAAAAGAACCGCTTTTTACTAAATGCATATGTATACACGGTACATATGCCATTAACGTATTTAAAAAAAAATTGTCTGTCTGTCTGTCTGTCTGTCTGTCGGTCTGTCTGTCTGTTTTTTCCGGGTAATCTCTGGAACGGCTAGACGGATTTTTACGGGACTTTCACTGGCAGGTAGCTGATGATCCGGGGAGTAACTAAGGCTACTTTGTTTAGACTAACTTTGTCCCGCGGCCAATAACCGCGGGGTAACACCGCGGGGTTCAGCTAGTATTTAATATATTTAATACGCCGCATCAAATGTATTTTTTCTTAAGGAGTAGCCACTTTTCCTCTAGGATAAATATATGGTTATACGATACACAGTACAGTTATTTTTAGTATGAAATACATTGTCGCAGAAACTTGTATTTTATTTGAACAGGGTCAAATGTGCGTGAATAATAAAGTCATTTGTGATGTCATTCCCGCGTATAATGTTGTATCAAAATAGACTGGTGGTAAGGGATAAAGGATAAAGAAGTTTTGATTGCTTTGGGGAAAGTTCTAGGCGGCCGTTGGCAAATACTACGCGTCTGGAATCGTAAAGGTTATCTAACATTGAACTTTTGTACGTTTTAGAGGTAAGGTCAATGTGGTTATTCAGATATTATGTCATTTTTATTGAAGGCGTAAACAATTTTTATCCAAGAATTTGTATAAAATGAGTTAAACCTGCAGTGAGTATGAATAAACTGTTTGTTTTACTTATTAATTCTTTACTTAACTATGATAACAATTATACGTTAGAAAAGCTCTTGCAATTTCCTGCCATTTAATAGTTAAGAGGTCGATTGCAAGTATCGTCAGATCATTATCGTCGTCATACATATGCCTAGAAAAGTTATACAAACCATCAAAAAGCACAGAATTGAACATCTTGGCCATGTGCTTAGGCACGAAAGATATAGGCTGCTCAAATTTCTGCAGTGATAGAGCCACGCTTTGGCTCGCCTGGAGTGATACCACGGCCTCACAGAAAACCAGTGTGAAACAGCGCTTGCACTGTGTATCACCGAGTGAGTGAGTGAGGATACCGGAGGCTCAAAACCCCAACGCCTCCCCCCATCCCCTACCCCGTCTCCCAAAGACCGGCAACGCACGTTGGACACCTCTGGTGTGGCGGGTGTCCATTGGCTGGGCATGGTACTTTGGCATATCTATGTATAACTATGTAATGTACATTTTGGAAATTATGCATTATAAATGTAATAATAATTTTTTTTTCAGACAATTGGAAATGTGGGAGAACGAAAAACGTTTTTCGTTCTCTCTTTGATGAATCCTATAGGTTTTAATTACAAATTTCTGAAATATTATTGTCTTGCCTATGATATATTATAAAAATATTTCTTACATAAAACATCGTGCGATAATTCTCAGAAGCGCAAATGCAAAGGTCAAACTTTGATAATCTGTGTGTTACATTTTAACAAAATTAAATCTTGAAATATTTGTATTCCCTTAAAAAAATATATTCAAATAATATTACAAGTTATACTTAAAATTATATACAATTGTCGTATTACATTATTGCTCGCGATGAATTCCGAAAGTATCTTTCCGATTTAAACGTTTTTTAAATGTGTGTTTTTCTGGCGTGCCTAAGATAGGATAGTTAACATCATGTTTAGACCAGTAGGAGTCAAGCATGAAAAGAGACGTAAACGAATGTGCATGGATAAACTAGTCTATAAATCAATACATATAAATAAAATCGGAGTGTCTGTTTGTAATATTAAAATAACCGCTTTTTACTTAATGCATATGTATATATACACGGTACATATGCCAAAAATGTGGTTAAAATTTTTTTTGTCTGTCTTTCTGTCTGTCTGTTTGTTCCGGGTAATCTCTGGAACGGCTGGACGGATTTTGACGGGACTTTCACTGGCTGGTAGCTTATGATCCAGGGAGTAACTTAGGCTCCTTTTTTTTAGACTAACTTTGCCCCGTGGCGTTACTCGCGGTACAACAATAACCGCGGGTAACACCGTGGGGTTCAGCTAGTATAAAATAAATCTACCGCGGTCGCAGCCTTCTGCGAAGACGTAATTTCGCAGAAGGAGGCGGCGGAGAAGGCCCGGGAGGATGATATCCACTCGGACCCGATCCGTCGCCGGCGAACCGGGCGGCGGAGGCGCGCCTATCAGCGCCTCATGCCGCCCTGAGTGTGGCCGCGGATGGTCGGGATGGGTTTTCCCCACCATCCGCTTTAGTGGCCGCCCGCGAGGGGGCGACGTTACGCGTGTGCCGTACGTCGCCTAATTAGAGAGGTTACCAGCAGACGGTGCCCGCTTCAGGGCGGGCAGGCGCTGGGAGGGGTCCGGATGTGTTAATAATAGCAGTTTTTTTTTTTTTTTTTTGTTGGGACTAATCCCACCCACACGCCCACCGCTGTAACTCCTGTACACCAGGATCAACAGCAGTGACCCACGAACACACCGAGTTATGACACTCGGGAAGTCCCAGGAAAAAATATTAACTGTCTTGGAACCCGCAACGAAATTAATCAGAAGAAAAACAGGAGGAGTTGGAAATATGATAAGTCCACTTCCCTCCTTAGCAAAGCGGGAGACAAAATGAAGTCAAAATAGGCAGACACCTTTTTTTAAACCGGGAAGCACCACGGATAAAGTATTAGGGGTCCTAAGTGAGCTATATTTGATTACTATAGTATGTATGGCAGAATCGCCTAAACGCACGGAAATTCACCGCAGTTGACACAAGATCCCCATAGTATACCGCCCCAGATGTCATTTGTAAGCTATTTAGCATTGTGTTACGTTCATTGTACCAAAGACTACACTCCCAGAGAACATGATGAGCCGATTGTTCACAGCTAGTATCGGGTGTTGAGCATTGACACAATGGTGAATCGACTAATTTAAATGAGTGTAGTTTGCTCTTAAAGTTACCGTGGCCCGTAAGAAATTGAGCGACACAGTGATCTACCTCGAGCCATGTCCTCGACATCCGTTCGCGAACAGATGGAAAGAACTGGTAGAGGTGGCGCCCCTTAGATGATTCGTCCCATCGTTGTTGCCATTCATCCATTAGGTCGTCATAGATATTGGATTGCTGTTGAAACAATCTTAAGATTTTATCGCGGTCTCGTACGCCCAAAAAATCGCATTCCATGTTTTGTTTTGTAGAATAGTACATGGCTGCACGTCTTTGCACCTCGAGATCGACCGGAAGAACACCCGCCAATACCGGTAATGCCTCAGTACTAACCGTCCTATATGCTTTGCATTAGAAGATTAATGCAAGTCGTTGGCCTTGTAGCAGTTTGCGACGGACAGCACCTACAGTCGCTCTATCGGCCCATACGGGAGCACCATAGCAAACAGCACCCAAATAAGTAGCTCCATATATGATTTTTAATGTATTAAATGAAAGACCCCATGTGGCAGTTGATATTCTCGTCAGAGCAAAGAAACTTTTTTTAGACTTTTCATTAACTGTTCTAATATGTTCGATAAATGAAAAATTTCTTTCTAAAACTAATCCCAAATAGCAAACCGAGGTTTTATTTTTAACAGTAACATTTTTACAACAGTTACCTTTCAGAAGTAGCTGGAAGGTTTTGTTTGGTGCAAAAGTCAAGCGATTACGTACACCCCATAGAGATACTAAGTTCAAACATCTATTAGCCAGACTCTCAAGCCCCGCTCTAGTATCAGATTCCACCAGTAATAAACCGTCGTCCGCATACGCGTTTAGAGTACATCCGGGTGGTATAGGTATTGTAAGAAAATCGTCGAAGCCTATATTCCACAAGTATGGACCTAGCACCGAGCCCTGAGGACACCCCATCGTAAGCGCCTTCGACACAGAATGATGCCCAAGTCTTAATTTTGTTGTGCCTTGTGTGAAGTATGAGGAGATTAGGGAATAAATATTTTTAAAGCATCCTCTTGATTTTAATTTTAGCAATAACATGGGCCACCACGCGTTGTCGAAGGCGCCAGATATATCTAAGAAGATACCTAAGACGTATTGAAACCTTGACTCGGTGACAGTTTTCCTTACAGATATGACCGCATCTGTTGTTGATTTTCCCAACGTAAATCCGAATTGTCTATCATGAAATTTAACTCCACCCGGTAGAAGTCGAGGCACTACAAGACGTTCTAAAAGCTTTCCTAGCGATGGTAACAGTGTTATAGGTCGATAGGACCCAGGATCGTCCGGCGGCTTATCGCCGTGTTTTGGTATTATACGAATATTACCGCACCGCCAAACACTAGGAAATACTCCTTCCGCAATGCAACGTTTAAAAACTGTTAAAATCGTATCACCCGAGAGTTTACAAGCTTCTTTTATCATTTTATTTCATATTTTATCGTCGCCCGAAGCCTTGTTTAGTGGTAATGACCTAACAATACCAAGAAATTCGTCTGAAGTTGGTAAGTCAGACGTTGGAGACAATGGTGGTTCGATGGCCCACTGCCTAATTTGTCGGTGATAATCAGTGTCATCCTCCGGCCGATCGTCGGGCACAAGTGATTCTAAAAGATATTTTGCTGTTTCTTCTACTCCTGTAGTATAACTGTTATGAATTTTGATGTTCTGTACGTATGCAAGGTCGATAGATCTATTTGCCTTAAATTCATGATACAAAGGTGACCACGGACCCTCTCTATCGAGTTTATCTACAAGTTTGCGTATTAAATTTCCCTTTGATTTCTCCACTGCTGCCCTGTAGTGAGACCTAGCAACTCTAAGAGCAATGAGAGCATTATTGTAAATATCTCCTGTTACGTTACGCTCCCGGCAAACAATAACAGCAGTTCCCGGATCCCTCCCGTCTCAGGCGCAGAGTGGCACACCGTGTGGTTTTAGTCGGTTCGATTCCGACACACCGCCCCGCCGCAAACCCCGGCGGGGTGACGGCCCGAGGGGGTTTCCACACGTTAAAAAAAAAAAAAAAAAAAAGTATAAAATAAATCGCCAAAATGTATGTACGCGCATAACTTCCGATCGGCTGCACCAAATTAAATAATTATTTCTTTTTATGTGTTCGTTATTGTTAGGACAAGGTTTGTATAAAAGAAAAATTAAAAGATTACGGGAAAAGTATTTTTTTTTGTCCGCGACTGTCGGGTCAGCTAGTTTTATATATTAAAAAATCTTTTTAAAATCAAATGAAATTTCCACTTCATTTTATAATTATATATTTTAGTACAAAAAGTAACCTCATTAGTGTCTGTTCTAATATTTCATTTAAAACTTAACAAATTAAACAGTTTAATTTAAGGATAAACGTTCATCATTCGTAATATCTTCAAAACTAATTCAAGACAGACAAGTCTTAGCTAAGGTAGGGTCAGTTTACTTTGAAGTAGAATAACTTTCATTTTAATTAATGTTTAAAAGTAACTGTTTATCATACTTATAAACATTATTTTTAAAATAAACCTTAGACAAGATTATTTTCTTTATTAAATAAAAACCAAAAATAAAGGATTACATCAAAGAGAAAACGAGGAACGTCAAAAGTATTATTTTTATTTTGTACTAGCTGAACCCCGCGGTGTTACCCGTGGTTATTGTTGTACCGCGAGTAACGCCGCGCGACAAAGTTAGTCTAAAAAAAGTAGCCTAAGTTACTCCCCGGATCATCAGCTACTTGCCAGTGAAAGTCCCGTCAAAATCCATCCAGCCGTTCCAGAGATTACCCGGAACAAACAGACAGACAGACAGACAGACAAAAAATTTTTTAATTACAATTTTGGTATATGTATCATGTATACATACATATGCATTGATTAAAAAGCTGTTATTTTAATATTACAAACAGACACCCCAATCTTATTTATTTGTATAGATTTTATTATAGTCGCATGCTACACCATAAAATAATTTTACATCAATCAATACTAATATTATAATAATTCGAAAATAACTGTGTCTGTCTATTATTCTTTCACGGTCAAGCCACTGAATAGATTTGGGTGAACTTTGGTATAGAGATAGATTGGTCCTTGGAGAGGGACATGCTCCTTTTTGTCACGATAGCCAAATAAACACGAGTAGAGCCACGATTAAAAGTTACTTCTCAATAAATACTTTATCTAAAACAGGAATATATAATAATAACTCAGAACCGACTCGTCGTTGCAATGGTCGGCGGGTTTAAATGAAGAAATAAAAAATAAATAAATATAAATAAATATTTCGGACATCTAACACACAACGCCATCTAGTCCCAAGCTAAGCAGAGCTTGTGTTATGGGTACTAGACAACTGATACAAATACATATATACTTTTTTTTTTTGTAAATACATACATATTATACATAGAAAACACCCAAACTCCGAAACAAATATTTGTAGATCATACAAACATTTGGTCCGACCCGGGAATCGAACCCGAGACCTCATGATCAGCAGTCGCACACACCGACCGCGAGACCAACGAGGAAGTTGAAGAGAAAAGTATTCTTCATCTTGATTATGTTAATATATATAATAATAATAAAATATCAAACATACTGCCTCGGATTATGAAGGTCAGCTTAAAGACTGACATAAAGGTTTTCTTTGTATACGATTATTAAAAGTAAGTAAATTGGAAGTCCATTTTTTTTAATTCTCTATTTTTTTGCACCTACCGCACCACATTCAACAACCCGCAGGTTTACTTATAGAGAAAGACTCATAGCGTAAAGTCCTCCTTTGTACAATAAGGCCAATAAGTTAAAAATAAAATAAATAAATACTAACCTATGTCTCATAACACTGACAATGACAAGCATATTGCCCAACACTGCCATGATGACGATCAGTAGTAGTACTGACATCCGTAGCTTGAAGAATATCGAATGGGTGAGGTCATCTTGATTGGCCTCTGCGACTGTGGTGTTACCAGTCGCATTGACCGTTGCGTTCAGTGCCGCGTGCTGGTCAAAATTTAGGAGATCCATATGGGGTGTCCTGGAAAAGAAAACACGTGTTAAGTTCTTAATATCCTCAATGATATTACTCTGAATATACCCTTTGTAGTTTCCTGTAGGTCTGGTAACTGTCTAAAAAGTTTAGACATTTTTAACTTTTTGGGATAGTACATAGTTGGTCTAGTAGCTAGCGTAAGCGACTGTCGATCAAGAGGTCTTGGGTTTTTCTAACAAGAAATTCTTAACAGCAGCCCGGAGTATGGATTATGGCGTGTTTCCCGCCCGTGCCTCGGAGAGCACGTTAGTTAAGCCGTCGGTCCCGGTTTGTCATAAACGCCTATGACAATCGTTATTGGGATGTCAGTGCCCTCAAATATACTGACAACTAGTTCAACCTGCGAATTCAGTTCTTCCTCAGGGTTGCGGAAGTCCGATGCCAGTCGCTCCATGGAAAAAACTGATATTTAGATAAAGCCGGTTGAACTAGTAACCGACCCCAATTAATCTTGGGAATAAAAAAGGCTGGGAAGAAGACATAGGTTGAAGTTAGCTTTATCACCCAACTACGGCAAAGCCGAGTAGGGGGTAATAGTTTTGGCATTCTATGTGATTATGTTTGTATATTCAACAGTAGCGGCTTAATCACAGAACCGATTTTCATCAATGAGGTATCAATAGATTCGTAAAAATGGCCAAAGTGACATAGGCTATATTATTTTTATCAAAAAGGTATTATATTCCGAAAGGCAGGTAAATATAAATTCTAATGCTATAAAAATATTAACGGTCGACTCATTGTAAAAACAATATTAATTTAATTTCCTGATAAGACGTTTCAGAGTATTCAATAAAATAGTATTACTTGTACTGGAAAACCTTTTGACATTATTATTTTCGACCACCTCAGGAAAATTTATATCCACTTACATTTTTCGCCCCCTCACTTATGACATTTAGTGACTTCTACTTAAGTGTATATTTGAACACAAAATAAAAATATTTATTTCAAATTAAAATTTTTGAAATATTTTTTAGAAAGACATTTGTTAGCATGCCTGATGGAGAGCAGAAACAGAATCCAAAAGTGGTGGTCACCATACTCATTGCGAATGCAGACAATGCAACAATGCAGCATGGTGATCCACACCATGTTGGCTTAGTGACGCTTCTGCATCATTGGGCTTTCGGTCTCGTACTCACCAACGAAACACGACAGCACAAACGCTGTCATTTTACGTTGACTTTCTATGCGAGGATAGTACCGCCCTGGTCGAGCTGGCCCGTATGTGGTGAAATCAGTGTGGCTCTACTAGTTTCTTATAAAACACCTTTTAAGTGGACTTTGCAATTAAAACCGTCAAGAAATTCTCTCCAAAATATTTAACCTCATCTTGTGAATATTCCTTTCATTAAGAGTTAAACCTGGAGTTAAAGTAATTGTGAAATTCTTTGCCGAGACCTATACAAATATACAACTCTAAATATGTAGCTATAAAACATTAGTGAGTTTAAAATGAAACGCGTTGTGTATTAGTAACCTAATGTTAGAAATTATAGAAAAGCTATATGTATAAAAATAAATTGTGGAAATGTATGTACGCGCATAACTTCCGATCGGCTGCACCAAGTACAATAATATTTTTTTACGGGTTCGTTATTTTTAGGACAAGGTTTGTGTATCAGAAAATTTTAAAGAAAACAGGAAAGGTCAATTTTTTGTCCGCCCCAGTACACTGTCTGTGGGAAGCTGAGACAGATATGTAAATATAGCAGTATGAAGTTTGCCAGGTCAGCTAGTCTATACAAATAAATAAAATTGGAGTGTCTGTTTGTAATATTAAAATAACTGCTTTTTACTTAATGCAAATGTATGTATACACGATACATATACCAAAAATGTAGGTAAAAATTTTTTTGTCTGTCTGTCTGTCTGTCTGTTTGTTCCGGGTAATCTCTGGAACGGCTGGACAGATTTTGACGGGACTTTCACTGGCAGGTGGCTGATGATCCGGGGAGTATCCGGAACTTAGGCTACTTTTTTTAGACTAACTTTGTCCCGCGGCGTTACTCGCGGTACAACAATAACCGCGGGTAACACCGCGGGGTTCAGCTAGTTATTAATAAATTTCAATTGTAAAAGTAAGATTTTATGACCAAAATCTGTCCTCTAGTGCACAAGACTATTTACTTTATAATAAGAATAGATAGTAACCAAAAAATTCGTAATATAATGATAAAATTTGAAGATTCAATAAGTTAAGCTTCTGTTATCTTAGTTACGTTTATAATTAAAATACACCCTGAATTTGAATCAAAATAATTACGAGCATACTATGTGCAGTATATTATGCTTAAAAATTGAAGAAGGTCCGGCAACTATTATTTTTTTAACATGCTTTTATTAGCTTCGCCTGTATGTATGTAACAAAATCTTTTAACTTAATTTTCACCTACTTCTAGAAGTCTGATTAACTTGAAAATTCACACAGTTCTCAAGGGACGATGACAATACAACAAAGTGAAAAAAAAAACAAAAAAGTTTTTAAAGTTAAATTTTTTTTTTCTAAAAAAAATATTTTACACTAAACTAAACAAACACGCTTTTGTTAATATACAAAAACAATTTAGCTTAAAAATCTGAAAAAACACACTTTAATAGCAATCGAACTAAAAAGTAATTGAAATATTTTCAGAAAGTACCAACTATAATTTATTTTAGTCTGTTTTTAACTGTTTCTTTTTGGGTAACTTCTCTGTCTCTTCTGTTAGCTTTGGCCGAAACGGTTTGGGAGTACTCACTGAATCCAGAATGATAAAAAAGAAACGAAATTAAATGAATTTTTTTGCTGCCAATATTTCTTTTTTATCTATTTTTTTATATATTTATTATAACATATTATTAATTATATCTAACTTCTCTATGTCCAGCTGTACATGTTACGTCCTCCTACGTGTTGAAATTTTATTCTAATATCTTTAGCTCCTCATAATCCCTGAATGCGTAGTTCTATAAAATACCCACGCTATTCGACATCGATATTATTCGCTTCAGTGATTACGTACAAGGAGTATTACTTTACTAATTGGGTTGTAAGGTATTGTATTTGTTGCCCAATTCGTTGCTCGAATTTCATTAATGCCAATGAGATAAAATGAAGTTAAGAAATTGTATGATAATATGTCTTGTTTTATCAGAATAATTTGATTGATATACATGTTAAATGTTTGAAGACAAGCTTTTTTTTATCATTGCAAACGATGCTGATGTGTCGCCTTATAGTAAGCGATCACTACTCACTCGGTGAAACACAGCGCGAGCGCTATTTCACACCATTTTTATGTGAGGCCATGGTATCACTAAAATCGAGCCGGCCCATTCATGCCGAAGCGTGGCTCTCTAACTATGATATATATTGTTGGTCTCCGAAACCGAAAAACATCCATTGTTAGATATGGTTACTTTCCATCTGGCAGAGTAAAGTCATTTTCGCAGGGATATATACAAAACAAAGGTTTACCCACAAGTTTCATTGAAACTAATAGTCCAGTGCTAACCGAATTCAACGATAATAATACTTAATAATTTTACACATCTCACACTCGAAAACCTAATTCTAAGCTAGGCAGAGATAATAGTATTCAGCCTGCTAAGAAAAAATACATTCTTCCTAGAGGCCTTGACAATTTACAGCTAGACATTGGCCTCTCCTTAGCAAAGAGGTTTTAGCATACTATATCTTATTCGTTATGTTGACTTATAGATGACTCGTCAGATTATAGTTATAACCTGATGCCAGCCTGAAGTATATGCTATATAAATTTATATATAGCAATAACATGATCATCAATCGTAGACTGTTAGGGAAAAAATCATTACATTTTCATATTTAACAGTTTACAAAAGTTTACAAAAATATAGATAGGACGGTGTGTGACCTTCTGTGAATATGTTTAACAATCAAGAGTGGTTCTTTGGCAAGGCTGTCATGGTATAGATTGTTTCAATTTCCATACCATGGAATCCGAAAGTAATGACAAAACCGGCTAATGTTTGATTTAAAGATGGCTAAAAGAAATTAGATTCGTACGAAACTCTAAACATGTATGTAGTTTTTTTTATTAAAAAGCTTTCTAAAAGGATACCTACAAAGCTGTAAATGCATTATAGGATTGAGAGTTAGCAGTAGACATAAGAAAGCAGAATATTATCAAAAACGTTTCATACAGCTACTATCGTCTTTCTATCCCAGATTGATTTATTTTTGTTTATGTCCAGACTTAGTTTCCGGGTTCTCTTTTGAGAATCAAACATTTCTATATTCTAGATGAAATTCCCAAGGCAAATAACAACAGGAAATATATCATAAAGAACGGCACCGTTGACTTAATCATAAATAAGTTGAGCTTGACCCTAGTATCTCTCCCAAAATTATTATTTCCGGCTGTCCTCGTAGCCTCAATAGTGAGTTCATCACGTTCATAATCAAATGGAATCAGTTCTTTAAATAGAAAAAAGTACTATCCCTCCACGCGAAAGTTTTTTTATTAGAATTAATGACCTCATCTTTCGCCTGCCCTTTTTATTTTTAACCAAAAACTTAACAAAAAAGTGGGTGTTAGAAATTTGATGTCGATGTCTGTATGTTTGTATGTACGTGTGTCTGTCTGTGGAATCGTAGTTTTCAAACGGATGGACCAATTTCGTTGCGGTTATTTTCATTTAAAAGCCAGTTTCCTTCCGGAGGTTCTTAGCTAAGTTTGGTTAATATCGGTCCTGCAATGTAAGAGTATCAGCTCTTTTACAAAATTATGTAAGCTATTTTTGACGTATGATTACACGATTAAGCGCTTTACGCGTGCCACATAATCTTTAATGACAATTAAATGCTATCTTCGACCTTATGGTACGTAGGGGGTTTTAGAATTTTTTGTTTATGATTATGTTCTTCAATGTGTCTATATTACGCTATATTACGCAAATTATTTTTATTGTGTCAAGCTTAAAATATTATGAAGCCTTGAAATTGATTATTTTTATGCTGAGCATTCAGTTCTTTTCTTTGTAATACTTAACTGCCTGAGGCAATTCTGAGAACGAAGTGAATCAATTTCATTCTGAAATTTGTTTCCCTTGTCTTACATAATATACATATATCTTTAAAACTTCATACATTTTAATATCAAATTGAGAGCTTTCGTTACTTTGAATGAGTTAACTTTCTTGAGATTTATTATGAAGCGTGTAAACTCATCAATTTAGGATCGAGATAGGGGCTAAGTTATGCCTGCGGTTTTTTGTGCAACTTAATTTGGGTATTTTATTAAAAAGGTCATATGGTCATCTATACTTATAAAATAGTAAGTCCTGACTGACTGATTCATCATCGCCGAGCGTAAACTATGATAGTTAGGGCTATGAAATTTGGTGAGTAGGATCATTTTATTGAGTAGACACGCACTAAGAAAGGGATTTTGGAATTTCTACCCCTAAGGGGGTGAAATAGGGGTTGAAAGTTTGTATGGAAGTCCGTCATTTTTTAAGTTAGAAACCCAAAACTTTACTTTTGGGCTGCTGATTAAAAATGAGTAAACACGTATTTCAGCGTTTTTGAATATTCAACCCCTAAGGGGTGAAATAGGGGTTCACTTTTCGTACATAGGTTAGTCTGGAAGTCCGTCATTTTTGAAGTCTGAAACATGAAACTTTATTTATGTGTTACTGATTTAAAAAGAGTAGAGACGTATTTGAGCGTTTCTGGGTATTCTACCCCTAAGGGGGTGAAATAGGGGTTGAAAGTTTGTATGGAAGTTCCTCATTTTTTAGGTAAGAAACATGAAACTTTATTAATGTGCTACTGATTAAAAAACAGTAGATACGTACTTAAGCGTTTCTGTATATTCTACCCCTAAGGGGGTGAAATAGGGGTTGAAAGTTTGTATGGAAGTTCGTCATTTTTTAAGTTAGAAGCATGAAACTTTATTTTTGGGCTACTGATTTTAAATGAGAAGACACGTATTTAAGCGTTTCTGGATATTCTACCCCTAAGGGGGTGAACTAGGGGTTGAAAGTTTGTACGTAAGTTCGCCATTTTTGAAGTTACAAACATGAAACTTTGTTTTTGGGCTACAGATTAAAAATGAGTAGATACGTATGTAAGCGTTTCTGGATATTCTACCCCTAACGGGTGAAATAGGGGTTGAAAGTTTGTATGGAAGTTTGTCATTATTTAAGTTAGAACCATGAAAGTTTATTCATGTACTACTGATTAAAAAAGAGTAGACACGTATTTAAGCGTTTCTGGATACTCAACCCCTAAAGGGGTAAAATAGGGGTTGAAAGTTTGTACGTAAGTTCGCCATTTTTTAAGTTACAAACATGAAACTTTGTTTTTGGGCTACAGATTAAAAATGAGTAGATACGTATGTAAGCGTTTCTGGATATTCTACCCCTAAGGGGTGAAATAGGGGTTGAAAGTTTGTATGGAAGTTTGTCATTATTTAAGTTACAAACATGAAACTTTGTTTTTGGGCTACAGATTAAAAATGAGTAGTTACGTATGTAAGCGTTTCTGGATATTCTACCCCTAAGGGGGTGAACTAGGGGTTGAAAGTTTGTACGTAAGTTCGCCATTTTTGAAGTTACAAACATGAAACTTTGTTTTTGGGCTACAGATTAAAAATGAGTAGATACGTATGTAAGCGTTTCTGGATATTCTACCCCTAAGGGGTGAAATAGGGGTTGAAAGTTTGTATGGAAGTTTGTCATTATTTAAGTTAGAACCATGAAAGTTTATTCATGTACTACTGATTAAAAAAGAGTAGACACGTATTTAAGCGTTTCTGGATACTCAACCCCTAAAGGGGTAAAATAGGGGTTGAAAGTTTGTACGTAAGTTCGCCATTTTTTAAGTTACAAACATGAAACTTTGTTTTTGGGCTACAGATTAAAAATGAGTAGATACGTATGTAAGCGTTTCTGGATATTCTACCCCTAAGGGGGTGAACTAGGGGTTGAAAGTTTGTACGTAAGTTCGCCATTTTTGAAGTTACAAACATGAAACTTTGTTTTTGGGCTACAGATTAAAAATGAGTAGATACGTATGTAAGCGTTTCTGGATATTCTACCCCTAAGGGGTGAAATAGGGGTTGAAAGTTTGTATGGAAGTTTGTCATTATTTAAGTTAGAACCATGAAAGTTTATTCATGTACTACTGATTAAAAAAGAGTAGACACGTATTTAAGCGTTTCTGGATACTCAACCCCTAAAGGGGTAAAATAGGGGTTGAAAGTTTGTACGTAAGTTCGCCATTTTTTAAGTTACAAACATGAAACTTTGTTTTTGGGCTACAGATTAAAAATGAGTAGATACGTATGTAAGCGTTTCTGGATATTCTACCCCTAAGGGGTGAAATAGGGGTTGAAAGTTTGTATGGAAATTTGTCATTTTTTAAGTTAGAACCATGAAAGTTTATTCATGTACTACTGATTAAAAAAGAGTAGACACGTATTTAAGCGTTTCTGGATACTCAACCCCTAAAGGGGTAAAATAGGGGTTGAAAGTTTGTATGGAAGTCCGTTATTTTTTAAATTAGTACCATAAAACTTTAATTTTGGGCTATTGATTAAAATTGACTAGATATCTATTTAGAGTTTCTGCATATTTTACCCCTAAGGGGGTGAAATAGAGGTTTAATTTTTTTATGGAAATCCGTCATATTTAGGAATACATAGAAATAAGAAAGGTGAAACTTTACTTTTGGGTTGCTAATTCAAAATGAGTAAATACGTACTGCAGCGTTTCTGAATATTCTATCCCTAAGGGGCGAAATAGGGGTTGACATTTCGTACATAGGTTAGTCTGGCGGTTAGTTCCGTCATTTTTCGAAATAGATGAATACTTAAATCAGCATTTATGCGAATTCTGTTCCTAAAGGGGATGAAATATGGGTCGAATATTTGTATGAAAGTTCTTTTAAATGGGCTATTGATCAAAAATAAATAAACACGTTCAAAAACATAAATAAATTACTGATACATACTTTTACACAGTTTTAATTAAATACATATAATCAACTTCCACGCGAGCAAAGCCGCGGGCAACAGCTAGTACTTTATATTTTTTCTGAGTGGAGTCTACTTTCAAACTGCTGAAATCATTTTATCAGGTATTTTCAGAACTGATTTATAGGTTACAGGCATCAATTATTAATTTACAATTCAAAAAAATCTATATCTAATTTTCGTTGGCTAGAACACAGTCTACCTACGAATTTTTAGGCCACGTAATAAATAGAGTTTAGAAAATAGTCGTAAAATTTATAAGAATAATATTTTTAAACAATGTTAGATGAATATTCTCACTTAGTAAACATTTTTTATACAGATACCTAACGTTTTCATAAGCCTAGCCAATTTTCACCTGGAATAGTAATACCCATAAAATAAAATGAACATTTCCGTAGCTGCTCATAATTTCCTTGTAAATCTCCACTTACCTTAGACAAATGAGATATTATAAGACTTTCTAAGATTAAAACTCTAAGAAAGCTGGATAATGGATAGGAATATTTTAAAGAACATAAATTTTTCGTGTATTAATACTTAAACAAGAATAGTGAAAAACATTATCATGAGAAGATTTCTTATACAAAAGATATACAATATATTTTTCTATTTGTTGAGATGGAAATGCATGATTTTAGTAAAAGATTTGTCATCCTTACCTTTATCTCGGTCGTTTTATCTCCGTTTCACTGACAATCCGACCGCCGGCGTTACCGACAATTGTACTTTGTATATCTGTCCCTTCACACATTATTAATTTAACCTTACAAGCTCTGTTTATGAACATATTACATTTAAATTTTATCGTAAAATTTCTTCTTCACCCTCTCGACTCTAAGTTTTTCAGTTTTACAATGCATTTTCGATTGTTGTTATGTCTCGATCTTTTCTCGCTTCGTTTTCAGGTCGTTCATTGTTCTGAAACAAAAGAGATATTTTCATTAATATTTTTGTTTGTAAATAATTTCAATTTTATTTATTAGTACTAAAGTTCAAATTAAAATACTCTGCCTTATGAAAAGCATAAGTGTACACCCAGATTGAGCGCCGTTATACTCATTGCAAATGCAGACAATGCAGTAATGCGACCCAAACTAGGGCGGCCTAGCGAAATTCTTTTATTATAATTTCTCCTCCTGAACATTTTTTCCCTTATTTAGTAAAAAGGCCATCATCATCATCAGCCTATTGCAGTCCACTGCTGGACATAGGCCTCTTCAATTGCACGCCACTTAGTTCGATCCTTGGCTTAAAGGCCATAATAAAATGAGATACTTATATCGAAATGAACATTCTAGTTTTTAAACAGATCGTTTCAATAAGTGGCCCAGACGTCAATTGATATGTGGAGCAATTTATTAATCTGGCTATGTTCTAAGTTAAGTTTTTAACTTCTTATTCTGAGCGCACGTTCTGTACATGTACATATGAATTAGAATGTAAGCTATCAATATTGTATTAGTGATCTATAGTCCTTAAAATAGAGCTTCATCTCTGTGACAGATGTCACTAGTGTCATTATAGATCTTATGAGATACATTTTAGGTTAGAATTTTTATATTTACAATGTATTGCACTTCATTTGTGATAAAATTAACACCTAAGGAATGAAAATAATAATATTAATAATTTAATTTCGAACACGAAGGTTCATAGCAAAATAACATTAAGAGATAAATATACCAATAATCACAAACAAAAAGAAAGGGATACTTTGTATAGCCAATATAATATTATAATATACCCAAATAACCTATAAAAAATAGGCTGCCGTTTTTAACCAGTGTTTTTACATACAAGACGTAATATTCCTATCTGACAACCTTCTACGAATAGTATTCTTACATCGGGCAATCGTGGACATGAATTGAACTATGCGGTTTCTGTAAATGGCTTCAAAAGAGTTAACTCGTGCCTCAAAGAACATACTAGAAGCGCTACAGTACTAAAATAAAATCGCAAGATTACTTCCGTAGGTTTCGCAACCATCTGTCACAGAGATTAATCTATTTAAGGCCTGTACATTAAATTTAAAACACAGAACAATTGAAAGCAAAATTTTGGTATTTTATTACTTAACTTACTTTGTTCATATTTCAAGAAAAAACTTTAATATAACGAAACGAAAAGGTTCATTTTTAATTGCCAACAATTTTCGTAGAATGACTGCCATCACAATTTATTATGTTCCTTATTAAAGTTTTCGCATTAATTATTTTAGAAATATTGTACCGTCTAACAACATGAGATAGAACAATAGATTTTATGAAACTAGTTACTACCTACTTTGAAATATTGCGAGGGATCTTTTTGCCCCTGCATAATTTTGGAAGAGAGTATTTTAATCACACTTCACACTAATATATAAGGGCGAAAGTTTGTGAGTGTGTATGTTTGTTACTTCTTCACGCAAAAACTGCTGAATGGATTTGGATGATACTTTACAATAATATAGCTTATACATCAGAATAACACATAGGCTACTATTTTTCGCGATAACGAACATACACGCGGGCGGAGCCACGGGCAATCACACTTCACACTAATATATAAAGGCGAAAGTTTGTGAGTGTGTATGTTTGTTACTTCTTCACGCAAAAACTGCTGAACGGATTTGGATGATACTTTACAATAATATAGCTTATACATCAGAATAACACATAGGCTACTATTTTTCGCGATAACGAACATACACGCGGGCGGAGCCACGGGCAACAACTAGTTAATAATATAAGTATTATCTATACTTATAAAATAACAAGTCCTGACTGACTGACTGACTGATTCATCATCGCCGAGCGTAAACTATTATAGTTGGGGCTATGAAATTTGGTGAGTAGGATTGTTTTATTGAGTAGACACCCACTAAGAAAGGAATTTCAGAATTACTACCCCTAAGGGGGTGAAATAGGGGTTGAAAGTTTGTATGGAGGTCCGTCATTTTTTAAGTTAGAAACCTGAAACTTACTTTGACCTGAACTTTACTTTTGGGCTGCTGATTAATTATATTGAATCAATTAAGTATTTATGTGTTTTAGGTATTTATGTGTAGATTTATTCTTAAACTTTCAATTTGTTAGAATGAAATGAATTGCGTGATAACTAGACAGACCCATGATAGCACAAGTGTAAACCTTGGTGGTTTTTAGTTGCTATTAGTGTGTAAGACGTTGTATATATATTTTTTTAATTATATATAAAAAAAGATATTTTTTAAGTTAGAAACCTGAAACTTACTTTGACCTGAACTTTACTTTTGGGCTGCTGATTAATTATATTGAATCAATTAAGTATTTATGTGTTTTAGGTATTTATGTGTAGATTTATTCTTAAACTTTCAATTTGTTAGAATGAAATGAATTGCGTGATAACTAGACAGACCCATGATAGCACAAGTGTAAACCTTGGTGGTTTTTAGTTGCTATTAGTGTGTAAGACGTTGTATATATATTTTTTTAATTATATATAAAAAAAAGATATTTAAAATATAACAAAATTAAATAATATGCAACACTATTTTATTCAAATCGATAATAACTTCATAGTATTCTAACAGATGGCGTTAGAAGTAAGAATGTCAATAATAAATACATCAGTACACTTTTAGTAACACCTGCCTATGTAGTGGTCGCGCAGTTATCAAAAAAAAATATTTTTTTTAAGGTCCTGCACTCCTCCATATAATCTTTATAGTTTATATATAAAGTGTGCCAAATTTCATACTCGTCCGTTCGCAATGTTTTCGTAAAAAGGGGTACAAAGTTTTTAATAATATAGAATACTAGCTGTTGCCCGCGGCTTTGCTCGCGTGGAAGTTGATTATATGTATTTAATTAAAACTGTGTAAAAGTATGTATCAGTAATTTATTTATGTTTTTGAACGTGTTTATTTATTTTTGATCAATAGCCCATTTAAAAGAACTTTCATACAAATATTCGACCCATATTTCATCCCCTTTAGGAACAGAATTCGCATAAATGCTGATTTAAGTATTCATCTATTTCGAAAAATGACGGAACTAACCGCCAGACTAACCTATGTACGAAATGTCAACCCCTATTTCGCCCCTTAGGGATAGAATATTCAGAAACGCTGCAGTACGTATTTACTCATTTTGAATTAGCAACCCAAAAGTAAAGTTTCACCTTTCTTATTTCTATGTATTCCTAAATATGACGGATTTCCATAAAAAAATTAAACCTCTATTTCACCCCCTTAGGGGTAAAATATGCAGAAACTCTAAATAGATATCTAGTCAATTTTAATCAATAGCCCAAAATTAAAGTTTTATGGTACTAATTTAAAAAATAACGGACTTCCATACAAACTTTCAACCCCTATTTTACCCCTTTAGGGGTTGAGTATCCAGAAACGCTTAAATACGTGTCTACTCTTTTTTAATCAGTAGTACATGAATAAACTTTCATGGTTCTAACTTAAAAAATGACAAATTTCCATACAAACTTTCAACCCCTATTTCACACCTTAGGGGTAGAATATCCAGAAACGCTTACATACGTATCTACTCATTTTTAATCTGTAGCCCAAAAACAAAGTTTCATGTTTGTAACTTAAAAAATGGCGAACTTACGTACAAACTTTCAACCCCTATTTTACCCCTTTAGGGGTTGAGTATCCAGAAACGCTTAAATACGTGTCTACTCTTTTTTAATCAGTAGTACATGAATAAACTTTCATGGTTCTAACTTAAATAATGACAAACTTCCATACAAACTTTCAACCCCTATTTCACCCCTTAGGGGTAGAATATCCAGAAACGCTTACATACGTATCTACTCATTTTTAATCTGTAGCCCAAAAACAAAGTTTCATGTTTGTAACTTCAAAAATGGCGAACTTACGTACAAACTTTCAACCCCTAGTTCACCCCCTTAGGGGTAGAATATCCAGAAACGCTTACATACGTATCTACTCATTTTTAATCTGTAGCCCAAAAACAAAGTTTCATGTTTGTAACTTAAAAAATGGCGAACTTACGTACAAACTTTCAACCCCTATTTTACCCCTTTAGGGGTTGAGTATCCAGAAACGCTTAAATACGTGTCTACTCTTTTTTAATCAGTAGTACATGAATAAACTTTCATGGTTCTAACTTAAATAATGACAAACTTCCATACAAACTTTCAACCCCTATTTCACCCCTTAGGGGTAGAATATCCAGAAACGCTTACATACGTATCTACTCATTTTTAATCTGTAGCCCAAAAACAAAGTTTCATGTTTGTAACTTCAGAAATGGCGAACTTACGTACAAACCTTTAACCCCTAGTTCACCCCCTTAGGGGTAGAATATCCAGAAACGCTTACATACGTAACTACTCATTTTTAATCTGTAGCCCAAAAACAAAGTTTCATGTTTGTAACTTAAATAATGACAAACTTCCATACAAACTTTCAACCCCTATTTCACCCCTTAGGGGTAGAATATCCAGAAACGCTTACATACGTATCTACTCATTTTTAATCTGTAGCCCAAAAACAAAGTTTCATGTTTGTAACTTAAAAAATGGCGAACTTACGTACAAACTTTCAACCCCTATTTTACCCCTTTAGGGGTTGAGTATCCAGAAACGCTTAAATACGTGTCTACTCTTTTTTAATCAGTAGTACATGAATAAACTTTCATGGTTCTAACTTAAATAATGACAAACTTCCATACAAACTTTCAACCCCTATTTCACCCGTTAGGGGTAGAATATCCAGAAACGCTTACATACGTATCTACTCATTTTTAATCTGTAGCCCAAAAACAAAGTTTCATGTTTGTAACTTCAAAAATGGCGAACTTACGTACAAACTTTCAACCCCTAGTTCACCCCCTTAGGGGTAGAATATCCAGAAACGCTTAAATACGTGTCTTCTCATTTAAAATCAGTAGCCCAAAAATAAAGTTTCATGCTTCTAACTTAAAAAATGACGAACTTCCATACAAACTTTCAACCCCTATTTCACCCCCTTAGGGGTAGAATATACAGAAACGCTTAAGTACGTATCTACTGTTTTTTAATCAGTAGCACATTAATAAAGTTTCATGTTTCTTACCTAAAAAATGAGGAACTTCCATACAAACTTTCAACCCCTATTTCACCCCCTTAGGGGTAGAATACCCAGAAACGCTCAAATACGTCTCTACTCTTTTTAAATCAGTAACACATAAATAAAGTTTCATGTTTCAGACTTCAAAAATGACGGACTTCCAGACTAACCTATGTACGAAAAGTGAACCCCTATTTCACCCCTTAGGGGTTGAATATTCAAAAACGCTGAAATACGTGTTTACTCATTTTTAATCAGCAGCCCAAAAGTAAAGTTTTGGGTTTCTAACTTAAAAAATGACGGACTTCCATACAAACTTTCAACCCCTATTTCACCCCCTTAGGGGTAGAAATTCCAAAATCCCTTTCTTAGTGCGTGTCTACTCAATAAAATGATCCTACTCACCAAATTTCATAGCCCTAACTATCATAGTTTACGCTCGGCGATGATGAATCAGTCAGTCAGGACTTACTATTTTATAAGTATAGATAGAGATATTTCAATTTTATGAATTGACCGAAATTGGATATTTATATTACATTTTCGTATTTTATCGTTTAAGTTATCGTTGTTTCACATCGCAAAAATAGGAAAATGTATAAAAAAAAATCATTTGTTTTTGCATCATAATTTTCTAAATAAATAATATATATACTTCGATTACTCAATTTTCCCACATGATATTTAATACTTATGTGATAGGAAAACTTTCTTCTGCCATAATAGTTTAATTAAGTCTATATTATAAAGATGCCATGAATCCTAAAAATCACGACCGTAGCTTCATGTCTATCTCTAATATGCTAGGTTTTAAAAGTATAATACTATTGTAAAATCCCTGTGCCCAATACTCTAAACGGTAAAAATACTTTTACTGTAAATAATAAAACAAAAGCCACAGCAAAACTTTCTTTGAAATTAGGACAATTTTTGGTAAAACAAAAAAGTGTAGGTAAACTTTGATAATTTGCAACTAATAAAATTTCTCCAGTGGTTTCAAAGTCATAACTTAACCAAATTGCTAACGGCCAAAAATCCGTTTAAAAGGTCACTCATGTGCCATTTTAGGAAACACCTCCCTCGAGTATAATAATAGACAAAGTATAGTAAACGTTTATTTTGGCTCAAGGGCGGGTCAATTACTACATAAACATACACAATAACTTTCCATATTTGGAATTTATGAATAGGTGTCAAATTTTCACGGGTGGGTTTATTTCTGTTGTAATAATATGAATTGACTTTCTTTTCTTTTTGGGAATGTATTTCATAACCTAGTCAACAAGTACTTTTTTAGTTAACTTTTTTCAGCAGTCTCCGAAAACCATGATTGAGGTTTCATTCGATTCGGAATGGCATCTAGATGATTTTTGCACCAGGACAGGTTCGCTCGTGCATGGAGTACTGTTCTCATCTCTGTGATGGTGGCGCACAGTACCTGTTTGACGCCCTCGGTCGATTGCAGCGGCAAGCAATTCGCATTGTCAACAGTCCTAAAGCCACCGAGTCCCTTAAATCTCTGTAGTTGCGTAGAGATATCGCCTCTATGGCAGTCCTCTATCGCTTTTATCATGGAGAGTGTTCTGAAGAGCTCTTCCGACGGCTCCCTCTCTCTCCTTTCTTCTACAGGACAACACGCCTTGGAAGTAACCGCTTCAGAGTGGTAGACATACGTTCTCGTACTCAGCGCTTCGGTCACCATGCTGCATTGTCCTTATTCGCATGAGGATGGTGACCACCATTCTTGGATTCTGCTCTTGCTTTCCATTAGACTGGACAGAGTCATTTTGGCAGCTGACTCATAAAAAAATGATGTAAGTCAGAATGAACAAAGTATTTGTACTGAATAGTTTCATCGTACGATGCAACATGGTGGATGGTACAAAGTGGCACGGAGGGCACCAGGACGATGTGCAGCTCAGTCTTAATCGATTGATGTACCTATATCGTCTGTTACATAGATATAGTATGTGTTACTGTAAGATTTTCAAAACCGTTAGATTGTAATCTATCTCGCGATATTGCAAACAGTCGAGAGATTGAAAAATGATATCGACGAATCGTAAGTCGCACGCTGATTGGTTATATAATTATATACTGTATAATAAATAATGGTAGTATACAATTTAAGTACATAAACTCATAAGCATTGATACAATTTGTGGAGCAATGTAAACTCTCTGTTATAGTGAAGCAATAACGTTGAAAGTAGATTACCGAATTAAGGTTGTTTCTGCGAAAATTTCCCCAGCATTTCCAAAATTGCCAAGTTATTTATAACAGATACATTCTACTAAACACTTTAATCAATCAAGCTGTAGTGTATTACATTACGAAAAAGATGAGAAAATATTCCCAGAACAGAACACAATTAATTAACTTTAATTAGTATTTACTATACAACGTGTAGAAGTATTCCGTAACGTTTTAATTAAAACAATAATGTTCAATGATATAGCTCACCCATATTTCATCATTCCGCTAATTTGCTGGGAGGACATTGTTTTTGTGAACAATGTTTTGTGTAATGAAGCAAAATCTCATTTAGGAGTTCTATTAAACAAAAACGGACTTTCAACTAACGGAATATTCTTGAACTATGATGTAAAATTATTAACTAAATTATTTTTTTTAAGTAAGAATCATTTCGGTTTGGAAAAACACAGAGGATAATTAATATTAATACAACGGACACAAAAATCATTTTAGCTAACAATAAAAGTACAGTTTTTTAGAACATTCTAAGATTTTTTTTTTATAAACTGAGAATTCCAGTTGAACAGAAATCAAGCAAGCCATGTTGCAGTGAATTCGTTACCATTGACACGGAGTCGTGTAGATCAGATTTATTCAGGTATTATTTTTCAAGTGTATTTATTTATTCAGTTAAATTCGATGACTACCAGAATTTTATTTTTATCTAAAACACTAACAATGCTTATGTAGTGGAGAAAACAAACGACATAAATTGTTGATATTATGGAAACCCAATATCGATTGGCTGTTGCTACGTGGAAAATGCTACGGGAGTGAAAGATTTCTCCTTCTTGGTAACTGATTTTATTAGTACTATTAATGAAATCGAAAGCATTCACAAAGTATTTAATAAGATAAATCATGTAATATATAACTAAGTTTTTGTCATTTAATCGATGTCATGTTTCTTTCATAGTAAAATATAAATTTTATATTTATTAAGTTTTTGTTTGGTTCATCATCATCAACAACCCTAACTTGCTGGGCTCGGGTCTCCTCTCAGGAGAGGGTTAAGGCCAGGTCACAACGCTGGCCAAGTGCGGGTTGGGGACTGGCAAGACAACGTGTGTGTAATCTTGCCGTTGGATATTTTTAAGCCGCCCAAAGGTTTCCAACTAAGCTTCACGATTGTTACGTCCTACGATAACAACCGAAATCGACTGCTTAACGTGACCTTCAAATCACGGAGACGCTCATGGTATCATGCCCTCGGTGATTGTATCTAATCAACGAGTGCAACCATTGAGCGCCTCATTGTTTGATTGGGTTTCTTTTAACCGTTCATGAACAAAATGTTAGACTAAATATTAGACAACTTTAAAGCAAAATTCCAATAAACATTGAGGCAGCAGACACATATATACTGAACCACAATCCGGCAGACACACCTCGCTTCACCGGAAGATCCTGTTGTCAGCTGTTACCACAATTGCTTTATCAAAATGTCAATGACACGTTCCAGTACACGATTTACGCTTGGACGAGATAGGCTATTCATTTGTTACGGAAAAGGTTTCATTTAATTGTGGCCAGGGTATTTTTGTTGCAGAGATACGATGTCGGTGTAAATGTACCTAGAATCTTGAAAAAAATCAATCATAGGAATGAGTCACGATGTATCGAATGCTTTTAAAGTGTCTGTATCGATTTCATATTCTTATGTTATTCATGAAATATTCTTACTCGTACTGTAAACGTGATTTTTACTTCTACGATAATTAGGAAAATTTCGTTAGGCACAAACAAATAGAAATCAGATACATTTCATATCAAATTCAGACTATAAGTTTTTGTCAAAAGTACCACCCAAGTGATTTTCCAGATTTTGAGTTCAATTGATTTCTATTTTCAAGCAATGTATTCTATTCATATTTAGTGCATTGACTTCTATGTTATTTCTTTTCTACGTAATTAGGTATTTTGTTTTGATGTTGAATGCCAACTAAACCGTACACGAAAATCTGACCATGCCAGAACAAAAAATATAAAAAATATTTTTACTAATCCTGACTAAAGATACATACTCATGGTTACTTCTGATTTGAGACTTTAAACTAAATCCCGAGAATTATAAAAATTAAACCAAACCAATACAAATGCCCAACATAATATTTTATAATATTAGAATTAGAATTACATATTACTACATGATGTCGTGAAGGTTCTACAGTAAACAATATAAGTAATACCTAAGGTTTGGGACAAAGTTATTGAGTACACGAAGAGCAATAGTGTAGTGTACCGATCGCTGTTCATTTGTATTGTGACAAATTGGTAGCACCGAAAAAGTAGATACTATGACCTTATGGTTTCATTCAATATTATTAAGTGTATCTATGTTAATAACCTTTTTTATAATATTTATTTTATATATAACTAGCTGAACCCCGCGGTGTTACCCGCGGTTAATGTTGTACCGCGAGTAACGCCGCGGGACAAAGTTAGTATAAAAAAAGTTGCCTAAGTTACTCCCCGGATCATCAGCTACCTACCAGTGAAAGCCCCGTCAAAATCCGTCCAGCCGTTCCAGAGATTACCCGGAACAAACAGACAGACAGACAGACAGACAGACAAAAAATTTTTTAACTACGTTTTTGGTATATGTACCGTGTATACATACATATGCATTTAGTAAAAAGTGGTTGTTTTAATATTACAAACAGACACTCCAATTTTATTTATTTGTATAGATTTAATATATTTTGCATATTGATTGCTCTTTCATAAAAGTGATTAAACGTTCTTAAGCCATTTGTACACGACTACGGCGAAGTTAAAAGAGAGGGAAATTGTTTTGGCAGTTTATGTATATATATATTCTTCTGTACGATCAAAGCTACGGACCAGATTTCGATGTATGAGGTGGTAATAGATTTGTAATAAGAAATGAATGGACGGATGGATGACATGATCTACATAAATTTTATCAAAAAATTTTGTGGTCGTTGGCCTTTTTCGTGCAGCCGGCGTTTATCAATTTATTAGACGTTGTCACATCAAAAAAGTAATTACGTAATACGAAACCAACGATGATGGTAAGTGATTAGCGCCCATGAACGCCTGCAATCTTTCTTTCTTATGTACTTACGAATGTAGTTATAACATCAATAAATATCAACGTACGTATGTAGTTATAATATCAAGTTATATCAAAAACTTTTATCAATAGAGTATTTTGTGGAATACACACTTGTGTTTGTAATGAATCAATTTAGCTGTTACCACATCCATTGTTGACAAGAAAAAATAAAATAAAATTTATTTTATTTCGATTTTATTATCTATTCTTGTAAATAACAAGTCTAAATATATTACAAGATTGAAGATATTAAGGTTAGCCACAAAGAAAATTATAGTTAATTCTCTAAGAATTCTACAGTATTTAGTGCGAAACGATATTTAATACTCGCTATTAAATAATTTCTCTCCCGGTTACTTCAAAGCGAACTAATATTTTGACGACAGGATATTAATAGCTTTTAATCTAGGTTATTTATCAACCCACAATATTTTACTGTTGCCATAAATCATTATTATAACACACACATCACACAAAATTGATGATTTTTATGGTTTTCCTAGTGTTTGACAATAGTTTCGATTGGACGTAATGTAAAAGGAAATTAAACATTACACCATGTCCGGTGTCCTACTGACGGTATCCAATTTAAATAAATAGATGCGGCAATTACCTACTTTGGCTAAATTATTATGAATTGAGGAAATATTATTTAACTTGTTTGTAAAGTAACTGTAAAACGTGTCCGTGATCTACGATTTTTAATGGGACTAATCCCGCCTACATTACCACCACTGTAACTCCTGTACACCAGGATCAACAGCAGTGATCCACGAACACACCGAGTTTCGCCACTCGGGAAGTCCCAAGAAAATTAAACTGTCTTCGAACCCGCAACGAAATTAATCAGAAGAAAAACTGACGGAGCTGGAAATATAATAAGTCCACTTTCCTTCTTAGCAAAGCCGGAGACAAAATGAAGTCAAAATAGGCAGACACTTTTTTTAAACCGGGAAGCACCAAGTATAAAATATTTTGGGTTCTAAGTGAGCTATATTTTATTTCTATAATAAATGTGGCAGAAGCGCCTAAATGCACGGTGTTTTATCGCATTTGACATAATATCCCCATAGTCTACCGCCCTAGATGTCATTCCTTTGCTGCTCGAATCCAAGCGCTTCCTGCAACTTTCACCAGGTCGACGGACCAAGTTGTGGGGCCTAATAACACTGCCTCTTCCAGTACGCAGTCGCTCACTCAAGAACTTTATGGCCCATCGCTCCTTTCAGCTCTTCTCTTCCAATTGGTTATTTTTTTTTATGTATGGCCCTGTCAAAATAACTCTACTCTGCCTGATGGAAAGCTTAAGCAGAATTTAAGAGTGTTGGTCACCAAACTTTATTGCAAATGCTGATAATGCAGTAATGCAGTATGATGACCCACACTATGACGGCATAGTGATGCTTCTGCATCATTGGGCCTCTGGTCTCGGGACTCCAGCCCTCGCATTCACTAACGAAACAAGACAACATGAATGCTGCCATTTTACGTTGATCTTCAATTAATGAATAATGTTTTTGTGTTTCGTTGAGTTCAGCAATTTTTGTATAAAAGAAATTTCATAAACTAATTAGTAAACACTAGTTTAGTTTATCTTTGTTGTACTGCCAAGATATTTTGAAATTGGTCTGGAATAAACTTTGATACTGATGTTTCTCTCAGGGTCAAGCAAGCAAATATTAGAAATAAACTAATAAATTTTAATGACCATGTTAGTCCATTTGTTGACCTGAACCCAAGGGCAAAATTTGAGCCTACATTTTGCAGTTTCGCATTCACTTTGGTAACATTTATTATATTAGAGATATTGTTTGCGTTTAGATATTGTTAGAGTGGGGGCGCAACTGTGCTACTGTCAACATCGTGATCGTGATTAAATTAACTTTATAAATCTTTATATAGTCTAAAAAAGTGAGATTTGTGCAAAATACTTGAAAAGTGCTCAAATTATCCCCAAAAATATATAGAACACAGTGAATATCTAACGAAAGTCGAATAACAGAGCATAAATACGATCCTTCGAAATATTATCGAATTAAGAGAGAACCCCAACATCTAACAGGAAATCTTATAAGAATATTGTACCTACTATCCATATGTGTGTGTCGCCGTTGAATTCGAAACAAAAATTCAAAAAAATCTGAGTGAAAGACAATTTTTGCTTTTACCACAATTTTTGTTTCTACCTCCAAGTTGCAGTGTTATGACTAAAACAACATCGCAACGACAAGTTAGCGACATCTAACATTCTTCGTCGAAACATTCACACTACTTAATAAGCATCAATAAATTCGATCGAAAGAGTTCACTAAAAGGAACATACAAATACATAATGGAATAGGCGGATATAAAAGTCGCCTCTTAGACCAACTCTGCGTCAGGTCGAAATAAAAAACGAATCAAACGATTCCAAGCTTTAGGTTGCGTTGTTTCATTACAGAGTTCCTATGACCACCTTTTGGCTCCTTGGTCAGACCCTGGATATCATCAAAACATAAAGTACTCGTCAAGACAAATCAAACGATTCCGAACACGCTGGTGTTGCGTCGTTTTATTACATAGTTCCTGTGGCCACCTTCCACTTAGTGCATCAGATCAGCTCCATGTCATGATAATATTGCATTATCACCCAATATACATATGCCTGCAAAAATTCAGTATAATTCGTTGAAGATATCTGCTTCTAAATTGAATCGCAAGATTCCACCCGAACAAATATAGTTCATACATACATACATGGCAAGTGAAATAAAAGCTTGTAAACATATTTTATTATTCATTGATTCGGTCATTTCAATACTACAAACATTCAATCCAATTTTCTTTAATTGTATGTATAGATTTAAGTAGGCTTGTTAGGACTAAGCCAGGGGTCGTGGTTTTGACTCCAACAAAGGAGCAAAAATTATGTTAATTCATTACCTTATACTTAAGGAAAATTTGAAATATAGCTAAGGGATGAGGCTTCTTTTTGTAATGTTTTAAAAAGGGTGCCTTTTCCCACTTATAACTAAACATACGGCTGCGGAAGGCATCCGTCTTAGGAAAACAATCATTATTACTTAATATTATAATAGGTGTACGGAATATACAACCGTAGGGTTGGTATTTTACTTTTACATCAAAAGTATCACCACCTAATAATAACTGCAACTTTTTCTCAGTAGCGGGTTCAAAGTAGGGTCCATTCCATAATATAACCCGTCTTTGTACACACTCCTGAAGAGGAAAAGAACTATATTTATTGAAATTATTCATAAACCCAACGTTTACTAAAGAATGACACACACAATCGAAAAAATAATTCTTACCACTATTAGGTACGCCTAAGATAAATATACAATTACGCGTAGCAACAGAGCGATTTAACACTTGATACAAATTAAGAACAAATTCTTCACGGTCATGTCTATCAGGGAATTGGTGCAATAATAAATTATTAAGAACTTTAACACTATTTGGAATATCATAATAATATTGTGATAAAATATTCCACGGGCCAACATATATTAATCGGTCCATAGGAATATTACGCGTTTTCAAAAATATATCTTTAACACTCATATCACATATTTCTTGTTTCATGTTAAATAGTAAATTACGAATTAAATAATTATTTTTTGACCAATATTTAAAGGGGCCTTCGCACCAAACTCCTGTATAGAAAATATTTTCAGGGGGTGTTATAATAATACCTTCTAGCCACTTTTCCAGTCTATAAACTTTGACGCTGTTTCTACGTTCTTTGCCACACGCGAGACGTCTGAATAAACGAGACATGTGCTGCGTATAGTAGCTGCCTTCCACCATACTGTCTTGGGTTTTCTCAAGCAATCGCAATGTGGGCGAACCAACTTGCCCAGTGTGTACATCTCGTTCGTCAAGGCGTATTCTTTTATGCGAGTCACGAATTGAGGCATTATTACCATTGTCACTTTGATGTCCTAATAGTTCTTGAACCATATGAAAACGACTATCGTTTCCATCATTTTGCACTGCTTGCCCTTCGTCTCTTTTTACGACAGTTCTTTTCCGCCTTTTCTTTGGCGTATCTTGATCGCTTTCTTCGGCAGACTGAGAGTCTGCTAAGTATTCGCCATGATATCCACGTCGATCGTTGATAATTAGTTTGCGATTCTTGATTGTCCTTGTAACCCTCGGATTGTAATTCGCCGACCATTGTGTACAATAAATTCAGAGTCTAAGAATTCACTAATCTAATATTATATAATAATTCAATAATGTCCAGCGTAATGCTTAAAGTAAACTGCAACTCCAACACAATACACCGTCGCTTTTATACATGACGATAACAGTACGATAACAGTACGTTACGATAACAAACGAATACTTGTTAATTATTATGGTCATTTACTATTGTTCGCGATAGGAACAAAGGAAAGATAATTGCTTTACAATAAACTGTATTGTACTAAAAAATACAGAGATATGTACGTGCTGCGTGTTAACATTACAAAGTTTGTTAGGATTGGTGAAAGTATTATTACTATACATTACCATGAATTGGTTGCGCAGTGGCGCCAACAATTATATCATTAACCAAATATCTCATTATCTGCGGTGAACTAAGCCACATTAAAACTATTAGATAAGTTTTAAAAAATCTCCC
This sequence comes from Spilosoma lubricipeda, assembly GCA_905220595.1. Taxonomy (NCBI): domain Eukaryota; kingdom Metazoa; phylum Arthropoda; class Insecta; order Lepidoptera; family Erebidae; genus Spilosoma; species Spilosoma lubricipeda. The sequence continues at coordinate 4,656,165 of HG992296.1, forward strand.
TTATCATGTCGCTTTCACCGCCAAATGATGTAAAAACAATTTTGAAAATTATGAGCAGTCAATCGTACGAAGTACTTAATTTAGACTAAGCGTTGCATCGTTTTATTATAAATTATATTTTTATTTCACTAGGTATTACATGCATCTCACCACTTTTTACGGTAGAAGAGCTAAGTGGCGAGACTTAAGTTTTTACAAAATTAATTTTTGATGGCATATAGTTTATGATAAACTAATCTGTACCTTTAAATACACCTTTTATATTTGTAATTAAAATTTATGCCCATGACGCACAAAGTTAGTGCCAAGAGGCATTCTCACCCAGTCTACCTTCAGGAGATGTTGAAATATGATGTGCTCATGGTGGTATTACAAATGAACCTTACAAGTTAATTATTTATTGTAGTATGTATGTATATCGAATTATATATAGGAGACGACGCTACTGCGAAACTGTACACTTCGGCTCCGTATTTATAAAAAATAAATAAAAATAAAATAAACTTTATTGTACACCAATTGATACAGTTATATTTATAAACTAAACACTATAATAACCATGTACAAATGGCGGCCTTATCGCTAAAAAGCAATTTCTTACAGGCAACCTGTTTATCGTAAAATTAAAAATCAATTGTGCACTTGTACTCTGCGAAAATAAGAAAAAGTGGAAAATAAGCAATCAGTTATTACCTGTAAGTGTAGGCAAGTCATTCTATCAAGTGAATCAGTGCTAAATAGTAAAAAACTGCAGTAACAAAATACCAAGTGTTACAAAAAAAGGACTCCCAGCAAAAACTAAATAACATACATTTGTCGAAACAGTAATTGAGCAATTAAAGTGTCAAATAATTATAGAATCAGGAACCATTTTAACAAGATCAAGATCAGAAAAAGGAAATTCGATAATAATAAAATACGATAAACTAATAATACTAGACAAAAAAAAAAACACAACAGCCAAAAATAAAAGGATGCTTTCGACGTCTCTTGAAACCAACCCCTTCGGATGTGACGAAATTAGAATGCAGGCTAAAAAAAAAGAACTAAACCCAAAATGCTGACACCCAGATGAAATTTCAAAATCGGTTGAAGAAATCTGCTTCAAAATTAAGTTGCAAGATACCACCCGAACCTACAAGCAATGTATGTAACATTGCAAGTTAATGAAAAGCTTGTAACAATACCGTGATCCGCAAATTGTTGTTCTGAGTCTGGGTGTTCTTTGTGACCACAATCTTTACAAACATACATGAAACATGTATGTTTGTAAAGATCCCTGTGACACAGGATGTATATTCCTAAACTGGTAGTTTTCTTTTTTTTAAAAACCTCTGTTTTTGCAGCTGAATTATTTACCGCAGTGCTATATACTTCATGCCCTTGTAAATAAATTTGTTATTATACTACTCTGTAGAACTTTCCTCGTAAAATATATTGTAAGTTAGGGGACATATTTTTATTCATTTTACCACCAGCGGCTGTTTTCACACCTTATCAAATTTTGACGGAGATAACATGACAAATAATATTCGGAGCGTGTCTAACGTTGCTTTCTCCTTATATTTTTTATTTGTTTACTATCTTTTTACATAAAAACTGCATATTTGATTATTCTAGCTATTGAATATTATTGATGATTGAATTATAATTATACAATCAATTAAAGGCCTATGTCCAGCAGTGGACTGCGATAGGCTGATGATGAATCGATTAAATATTAATTAAATATTAATAATTATTCGTATAGATATCCACCAAACTCTTGTGCATTATGATTTTTATAACTAAGAAAAAATAGTGTTATAACGATCAGAGCCATAGGAAATAATTATAACGTTTTAAAGTTTTCGTAACATAAATAAATTTCTAATACTTACTTTACTATAAAAGTACATTTAAACACACAGTTTTACGTTAATTTTTATTGTATAAGCATTCACAGTCCTAATAGCATAATATTTAATGACAGTATGCTTCTCTGGTACACTACTCTTAAATTAATAGCCCAAAATACTGCTGTAACGATAGTAATAAAATGTATAGAACAGAAAAATATAATATCTAAAGACAGCATACTCTTGCACTGCCAAGAAACGCGCTTAACCAATATTAAACTTCATGGAATGCCGCAAGGTCATGAAATAAAATTATTTGTAAAAACGAAATGCCCATTAATATTCTCTTTATGAAGTCACGGGCACTTATTGATATTATTTTTATATCACAATAATACGCTGTTCCAGCCACTATAGGACGGACAATGAATACAAAAGATTCTAACAAACAAACCCCGGGAACTATCATTTCAACCTTAATAAAAATATACGGAGTGGTCCATTTAAGGCGACCTTCCCCTCAAGGGCGGAATGTTATTGTTATATGGGGAGTGTTTGGCAATTTATGAGATATATCACCGTTCTGGAAGGGTAAAATGGGGACAGTGAAAGCGGCGATTGATTGCTGACCTGCTTTGAAAGATTAGGAATATTTATTTCTAACCATGAATAAATATCTCTGATTGTTTTAACTGTTGGATCCTTTGCGGCAAGTCAATGGCCTATTATTAGTTGTCAAGGATGTGCAATTGTGTATCATTAAAAATATTATTCCGATTTAACAGTGGTAATTTTATAAGAAATGATATAAAGAATTTATACAAGACACATGTATTAGTGAAATAACACTTCTAAATATAACGCGTTAAAAATGAAATTATTTTTATAGGTAGATAGACTCTAATAGGTAGTAGAGCCACGCTGATTTTAACACGAATGAGCCGGATCAATGGGGCGGTATTGCTCTCTCACTAAAGGCCGACCTTTCGAGTTTATAATATTAAGTATGAAATTTAAAATAAAACAGTACTACAATACGTAGGTATATTAAAAGGAGCGACAAATCTGAAATTTTATACTAAAGGTCTCAACTTTAGACGTAACAAAAAAGGGAAATCAGGCTAAATGAAAACTCTCTCAAGTAATAAGCGAGGGGGGCAGTCAGGCGGTATTTGATGAAATGAACAATAATAAAGGGGATGAGGACGAAATTGTGCGGAATTCCATTTACCGACGGAATTTTGAGGCGTTTTACCTTTTTAATCCATTAAGACCTTTTGAAGGCGAAAATATTTTAAATTAGGACGTTAGGACTGATAAGTGAAGTTAAAAAGGAAAATAAATCGTATAGAATAAAGGGTTATCTTTTGACCTTTCATTTTTAAAGGTCAGTTTCATTGGATTTTTTCATAGAAAAGTAATAATTTTACGGAATTGAGAGTAAAACTAAAAGTAGTATTTAGAGCCATGCTTCGAATTATTTTGGCTAGCTCGACGATAGTGATTTATATATAGCTGGATCTGCCACCCGCCGTACTAGTTTTCTGTGATATCATAGAAATCCAGCTACTTGTTTTGCCATAAAAGAAGTTCCATAATGAGATAGAAACTTTAGCAGTTGTAGAACAGTTCTATCCTAGACAATATAAAAACAACTTTGTATGGCGTTCTAACAGCAATTAATCTTAGAATTTTCCAAGAAGCTACTGTATTTCAACTTTCAGAAAACAAATTGAATTATGAAAATTGATTTGTATTACGTGACCATATTATCACTATCACTACATATTATAAAACAAAGTCCACAGCTGCCTCTGTCTGTCTGTCTGTTCGCAGTAAACTCAAAAGCTACTGCACGGATTATCATGCAGTTTTCACTAATAGATAAAACCATTGAGGAAGGTTTACGTATATAATTTGTTAGATTTTTGAGACAATGGCTAAAATATAACGATATTTGTCGGAGGTGTCGGAAAAAATTCAGTCGTCTGGTAGTTTTCAATGAAAGAAATGCTGCCTAAACCTTTTGAGACATAACAAAACAATTCATACTGATATATTCTTCCTTAATAGATCTACAAAAAGGTCAACAATGGCATATATCCACCTTTGAAGGATAACTTACTATACCCATTTTATGTTTTAAAAAATTAATTACATATAATGTGATAAATGTAAAGCTAATTAGATGAATGTAGTATTATTCGTCATCATTTTAAATACATTACAGGCCTTAAAGATTTTATTCTTATTATTGTACTCTTTAACAATTCATGATTGAAATGAATATCTTAGGAGTTATCGCAAAAAATAACGGAGCCCAAGAATAAAATGCAAGCACGTTATCGCAGCGAAGTTCTAGTTAAAGTTAAAGTCTAAGTTCTTCTAAAGATATAACATATGACACATTTCAATGAGTTAGTAAATCAATGAGTCTATTTTCATTGGGAAATTAGGTTTTCTGAAACTGACTTATGCTGTTCAGCTGAATCATTTAGATATTTATTTGTCCAGCAACTTCTTTGACTAAATTATTGTCACTAAAGAACCAAAACTATCACATAACACCATAATATAACTATTAGCCAAAGTAGAATCCGGCTTAGCAGCTACACTTTTGTAAGGTGGGCGAAATGTCTAGCTTCTGTAACTTTATAGCTTAGTGTCTTCTCTAGCTTTGTAATGTCTTTGGTCATATAAAACAAATTATAAACTTAAAACCAATATGAGGATAATATTGTCTTGCAAAGATAATACACAATTTTTTGATGACTTGCTCCAGATCTTAATCATAGTCAAAGATCAAAGTCTTAATAATATTTGTGTATTGGTGCAAAATTATGGTTAAAATTAGATAAAACATATTTCAATGTTAGTAACATGACTCTAAATTGTTTGCCAGAAAGGGCTATAGGGTATACTATTCGCGCACTAATAAGCAAATTTATTGCTTCCGAATTAGAAGCATCATCACAAACTTATTACGTAGTTGACACAGGTGTGAATAGGTCCGGATGTGTTAATAACAGCAGTTCCCGGATCCCTCTTGTCACAGGCGCAGAGGTGTTAATAACAGCAGTTCCCGGATCCCTCTTGTCACAGGCGCAGAGTGGCACACCGTGTGGTTTTAGTCGGTTCGATTCCAATACACCGCTCCACCGCAAACCCCGCTGGGGTGACGGCCCGAGGTACATTATTTACTAAATTTCTGCATTCTTTAATGCCTTTTGAAATTCCACCGTAAAAATTAAAATCAAAAAGTTGGTGTCCCTATTATATTACTAATAAAATTGAATTAATCAAAAATATGTAACGGTATAAGAATCAAAGTGACTTTTCCGAAAATTTCTTTGAAATTGACTAATTTCAAAGAATGATGATGACAATGATCACGACCATCGGGACCGACGGCTTAGCGTGCTCTCCATGCCAAGCTTCCATTCCCAGACACCACCAAACTTCCATACTCCATACTGATATTTAGATTTTATTGTGAGAAACACTCAACCACATTATTAGCCATTATTAGAAATCGAATCCGAGACCTCTTGATTGGTAGTCGTATATGTTACTGATGTTTTGAGTGTGGTTATTCTTTGCATCCGTTTCATTTATGTTTGTTGTAAAGTCATGTTATATTCCTAATGCGCGAGTTGTCTAAAAAATAAAAAGAATGTAATTTCCGTGACTTTTACCAAAGTTGGTTCTAGTTCAGTATTATATTTACTTTATTATTATTCTTACTTTATTTTAGTACAATACAATACAATTTGGGAAACCCATTGAGAGTTCAGTAAAACTTTGAATAAAATATACTTGAAGTTGAACTCTGACCGCAGACGCTGGCTCTCGTGTGTTGAGCTGGACAGTGTGCAAATTTAGCTTGAGTTTGAATTCAGTTACAAAAGCATGCTCACATAGAAAAGTTGGCTACAAATGAATGAAAACATTGGATGGTTTTTAAGTCATTAATATTCCAGTGGGTTAAAAGTAGAATAAAAACTTTTACTCTCTCATTCTAGAATAAAAGTATTCAGTGTATAATGTTAAATCTGCCAAAATGACTTCTGACATGAGTAAAATTCAAGAGTGGAGGCACCATGCTCATTGTGAATCAAAACGCGTGTCATGCGCTATGGCATGAAATGCTTTTTTACGCTTCGTTTATAAGACCCGTATTCATAGTAGTAAGAAAAAACTAACAGTAAGAAGTTTTTGACGGCTGGCTTTTTAAAATAAAGCTTATTTGAATATATGCTTTAATTATTTTAGGTGTCTTGATAACTTAAAACGTTAACATGTCTAACGTTACCATGATACACTGTCTACATTCACAATGAGTATGGTGACCACCACTCTTAACTTCTTCTCATACTTTCGTTTAGGGACAGTTGAGTCACTTTGGCATATATATATAATAAAATATATAATAAATTAATAAAAATACGAACTCAATATTTTACATTTGTCATTAGTCTATAACTGAATTACTTCTATTCCGTAATTTAATTCCAACTACTACTTTTGTAATTATACATACATGTTCTCCTAGCCGATTACGTCCACGTCTGCCAGTCTTAACAGAGACCAACCAACTACGCAGGAGATATTATAGTGCATAAGTATGTGCGCAAACACAGGTGCACTCTCTGTTCTCTCACTCTTATAATCCGATTGTAATTAAAGTGTGTAATAATATATAAGTTAAGTGTTTATAGAAGATAATTTTGTGAAATAATGTTAAAACTGTTTTAACACAGCAAACCACAAACTGAAACGTAATGGATTTAACGAAAACATAAGAGATTCACATTCAACATTAACACATACTAAAAGCTAGTTTTCAGAGCCATAATAACATCGCCTCGACCGTCAATTTGTTCATCCGGAATACATTATGTGGTTTACGAGCTATTAGATGATATGGTGATAGAATTTTATGTTTCACTTGCTGACCCGCGCAATTTATTATGCGTTTTTGAAATGGAGTAATTTTTATTGTTTTTTTTTTAAATCAGTAATACTTGACCCTAGTGGTTGTAGTTTTGTACTAATGTTATATAACTTCCAACATTTATCAATGAACAGATAATAAATTAAATTAGAAACACTAGTTCCTGAGTTCTAGTTTTATAAAATCAGTATAGATCCCACCTAAGAAAAGTTTTCATATTAGGAGTGTGAGTGTGAGTGAGTGAGAAGTTCTTATTGATCAACCAGGATATATCGAGTTAAAATTTTACTCCATTCAGTGCAGAAGTTGTTAAGTTTTTGAAGCGTACACAGACTGTGGAGGACAGGTAAGTCATAAACCACCAACACAAAGGGAGGATCTTCCATCCGGGCGAAGTGACCATGCCTATGGGCTTCGGCCCATTGATTGCTGTTAGGAAGTTGTGGTCTGTGGTCGATGTGGCATATGCTAATGGGCGCGAGAACTTACCGTGGAAAAGCCACGCTTCGGCATGAATGGGCTGGCTCGACCGGAGTGATACCACTTGATGCCTCACAGAAAACCGGTGTGAAAAAGCGCTTCCGCTGTGTTTCACCGAGTGAGTGAGGATACCGGAGGTCTATATCCCAATCCCTCCCCCATCCCTCTTCCCATTTGCCAAAGGCCGGCATTGCGTTTGGTGTTGTGAGTGTCCATGGTCGGCAGTAATCGCTTACCATCAGGTGATACATCTGCTCGTTACCCCCCCTAGGCCATTCGGTAAATGGCGATGTAGTGTGTTTGCTTGTTGCTGTACGTGGAAGTCACCATACATAAATCATTAATAAGTTATCTACACTTTTTTCCAATTCGGCAATATATCAACGTTAATGATTCTTGCCTAGATTGTAAAACTCCATTACGCTGGCAAACATTCATTGTGAAACACATTTGTTTAGTAAATTCACAATGCTTTTAACCCAATCCCAGTGTCATTCATCGTTGTAAATAGATTTTTATTTAAGATGAAATCCCTCATCAGCAGATTGCTTTCCAATGATTCGTTATCCAGGCTTAAACTGAGAATACTGAGATTCAGGTCTTTTTAATTCTAGCAAATGGATAGGTTTTTGCCACAGGAAATATGATCATACAGTATTGTGGATGCAATAACATAGAGCTGAGTTTTGGATTTAGTTCATTCTATACCTATTTTTTATTGCTATTAAGAGGGTTTCTATTTTACAAGATTTTTATTAACTTGCAATGTTTGTATGTTAATGTGGAAACTTGCAACTCAATTTTGAAGCTTATCAGCTTCAAAATTGAGTTGCAAATCTTCATCCGATTTTTCTGAAATTTGGCAAGCATATGTGTACAGCGTGACAATGCAATATTATGATAACATGGAGCTGATCTGATGCTAGCGCTGGAAGGTGGGCTAAGAATCCTGTAAAGAAACGTCACAACACATCAAATTGGACTCGTTTGATTTGTCTTGACGAGTACTTTATGAGGGCATTCCAAAAAAATAACTTATTTTTAAAAAGATTTTTTATTTAATTTATTTTGTCTGAAAATTACAATGTTCATATTAACTTCAGACAATTAATTTGTCAACCTGACACAAGTAATCGTAAAACTCGTTTTTAGTAGAAAATAATCATAATAAGCATTATCTAAAAGAGTAAGTAAGCAGTCAGTAATTTTGAATGTAAAATAGCGACTAAAATAACACATAATGCAAAACACACAATATTTGACCTTTAAAAAAAATTGCTACGTCATTGACAAAAGAGTTAGAAACAACTATAATATAATACGACAAATTACGCAGTTTCGTTCTCTAGGGAATGTCAACTGTGTTTGCTGGATATAAATTCTAAGTTGCTTTTACAGCACCTCTGGGTAAAAATAAGTTATAAATCTATATACAATGTGGTTAGCTGTAAACATGTGAAAGAAGAATAAATATATAAAATCTTGATACAAATGACTCTAGATTTTATTGATGTTGACAGTTAAAATGAATTAATATATTATAATTAAAAAAAAGACAGGTAACAAGATTAATAGGAAGGCCGGTACAAGACAAACAGATTCCATAAACTATAATGAAGCATCGTAAGTATAACAGATAACTCATGAATAGGATCAAATAAGTAGATTAAACTAAAAATAAACACCTAAAAAAATGTAATGTTACTGAAAATGGGGTCAATAAATAAAAAAGTCTGTAGGCACATGGTAATGACATAGTCCTAAAGACATAGACGTAGGGAGATATTATAAGTATAGAGGAATCTAAGCAAACAAACTCTTTGACGGAGACGATCTCTAGGGATGGGCAATTATTGTCGATATCAAATTATTTTTGCCTCGACATCCAGGATTTTTTATATGGTTACAAGTATGCATACTAATATTATACATTCGAAAATAAATCAGTCTCTCAGTGCAACGATTTCAATGCAATTTGGCATTCACATACTTTGATTTTTGAAGAAGGACATAGGGTACTTTTTACCATGATAACCGAAATAAACGCATGCGGAGTCACGGGCAAAAGCTAGTGAAATATGTATCACTATGTAGTTTGTATGAATATTTTTTCTACATAACTTCAATGAATTATAATTAGTTTGATATATAATTTTGACTGACTCTGTGGCGCAGTGGTAGCGTATGCGCCTGCTGTGCTTGAGGTCTCGGGTTCGATTCTAGGGTCGAACCAAACGTTTGTATGGTCTGCAAATATTTGTTTCGGAGTTTGAGTGTTTTCTATGTATAATATAAATATAACATGTATTAGAAAAAAAAGTATATATGTATTTATATCAGTTGTCTATAATAACGTCTATAATAAGTTGTCCATAACACAAGCTCTGCTTAGTTTGGGACTATATGGCGTTGTGAGTAAGATGTCGTAAATATTTATTTCTTTAATATATTTTAAGTTATCTAGGCTTTGTTTTTTTTTACTATTATGTTTCTGTTACATACACATAACTTTATATAATAGCTGTACTAACAATAAAAAAAAATATTTACATAAAAACATTGCTTTCTCTCCTTCCAATACGTTATTGTAATCTGATCCTCGTTTTACAGAAAGAAATCTTCGAGTCAATACATTATCGATATCTGGGCAACCCTTCGATAAGGATACAAAGAATAACGGGAGGGAATAAGCACAGAAGTATCGACATGGAACGGGAATATATTAATGCCTAAAGTTGTTTGGTGGGTGCTAAACGCATTCCTTAAATAAGTATTACTTGTTTCTTTTTTAAAGGAACTCTTATTTATATATTACGTCTTTACATCATTTAGTTAACTGCCTCGTTGGTCTTGTGGTTAGCGTGTGCGACTGCTGATCATGAGATCTCGGGTTCAATTCCCGGGTCGGACCAAATGTTTGTATGATCTACGAATATTTGTATTTGTATCAGTTGTCTAGTACCCATAAAACAAGCTCTGCTTAGCTTGGGACGCTAGCTAGATGGCGTTGTGTGTTAAGACGTCCGAAATATTTATTTATTATTATTATTTATTAGTAATATAATATACAAAGCTGAAGAGTTTGTTTGTTTGTCTGTTTGTTTGTTTGTTTGAACACGCTAATCTCAGGAATCGCTGGTCCGATTTGAAAAATTCTTTCAGTGTTAGATAGCCCATTTATCGAGGAAGGCTATATATCATCACGCTAAGACCAATAGGAGCGGAGCACCAATGAAAAATGTTTCAAAAACGGGGGAAAATTATCACACGAAGTTGCGTGGGTCAGCTAGTTAGTAATATCCATACTAAAACATTATAAATTCAAAAACAACTGTCCATCTGTTACGTTTTTGCGACTAAGCCGCTGCACCGATTTAATGAAATTAGAAAGTTAGGGGTTATGATTTGCGCAAGTTAATTGGTAGAAGCCCGATACGAGAAGCCGAGGATCGAACCAAATGGCGCACAATAATAGAAGCCTTAGTGCACCGGTGGATTGGTTGTTCTTTTTTTGTATCGAGGTCAAATTAAGAAGTGAGTCACTTGATGGAATACAACTCAAGACCTTTAGATTTTTTCGTCACTCAGTAAACTGCTTACCTATCAACGGTATTCAGTGAGGTCGCGATAGAACTCCATTCAAGACAGGTTAAACGTTCCAAAACTCTTGGATAGCTAAAATCCTAGCTCTATAAAATTTTCATTATCATAATGACTTTTTCAAGAAACTGACTAGAATACTATGGCCATGAAAAATAGCAAAAGCCTCTAGTAATATTACTCATTGTGTTCACTCCCAAATAAAAGTGTGGAAAAATAAGGATGACATAAAAGTTTATAACTACTTTGGATATATTCTCAGAAACTGATATTTACACCGATACGTTTATTAAATAGCATTAGCGCGGTCATAAACACGTCAAATAGCGGCACGTTGTGATAGCGTGCCGTGAAAACGGTTCGGGTCACGCATATAATTTTTGTTTTTATTTTTATTTACACCGACATGAACTTATAGTTTATATTTAATTTACTACTGACTTACATACTATGCTCTAATAGTGCATACTATGCATCCTGCTGAGTTACTAAAAAATATTGTAAATTCAAAAATAACTCTATCTATTTGTCTGTTATGCTTTGACGACTAAGTCGCTGCACAGATTTCAATGAAATTTAGCATGGAGAGATTTAGATTCTTAAGGAAGAATATAAGCTACCCTTTGATAAGAGAGCCGCGGCGGAAAGCTAGTCTATCCAGATAACAACAACTTGAAAAAAATAACAATATCTTTATACTTGCCTTTTTCCTTCTATTCTGTATTTCCCAATTTGACTGGGTTATTCCTGCAATAGCCTAGTTATGCATTACCTGGAAGTAAGCTTGTGTCTATTTGATGATACCAAAGTCGTCAAGAAATAGATGTTTATTACTCTTCTGAATTTAGGTACACAGTAGGATTTTTGTTATTTTTTGTGACATATTATTTTCTATGTTCTTCAGTATCTTTTAATATTAATGATAAATTGATATCAACATGTTGTGAAACAGGGACGGTCGCACAAAATTTTGTAACCGAATCTCTCAAACTTGATAAACGAGGTATTGAACGGCTAATATCAATCATGCGAGGACCAACGCCTACGGGTAGATACGAAAACAATTTTACGACCTGCTTTCAGTGAAACATATGTAAATTTTAATTGAATATTTTAACATACATTTCTTGTAACAGTAAGGGGATTTATTAACAGTTAATTTGTTGTAAAATTGATATTATATACCTATATTAATATTGGTGTTTTTACTACTTCCGTGCCTCGAGGAGCACTTTAAGCCGTCGGTTCCGGTTGTCATGAACATGGCAATCGTTATTGGGAAGTCAGTGCCCTCAAATATACAGACAATTTTCTTTTTTTAACGTGTGGAAACCCCCTCGGGCTGACATCCCGCCGGGGTCTACGGCGGGGCGGTGTGTCGGAATCGAACAGACTAAAACCACGTGGTGTGCCACTCTGCGCCTGAGACGGGAGGGATCCGGGAACTGCTATTATTAACACATCCGGACCCCTCCCAGCGCCTGCCCGCACTGAAGCGGGCACCGTCTCCTGGTAACTCTTTAATTAGGCGACGTACGTCGCCCCCTCGCGGGAAATATACTGACAATTATCTCGAATTCAGTTCACTCTCAGGGTTGCGGAGGCCCAATGCCAGTCGCTCCGTGTAAAAACTGATATTCAGGTAAAACCGGTTGAAATAGTAACCAACCCCAAATCTTGAAAATAATAAAGGCTAGGAAGATGATGGTGTTTGTATTACTTGTGATATACATCTATACAAATAAATAAAATTGGAGTGTCTGTTTGTAATACTAAAATAATCGCTTTTTATTAAATGCATATGTATGTAATTTCAATGTATGAAAGTATTAAGACAAGTGCAATGGGTATAGATAAAATAAACATAGATATGATTACACTAACACTACCCAACACATTACACATTATCACAAACATTATTAACACTTCCATTACCACTCATACATTTCCCAGTATGTGGAAACATTCTATTGTCCGCCCTATACCTAAAACAAGTGTTCCAAGCACTACGAAGGATCTACGACCTGTCAGCATATTACCCTGTCTGTCCAAAGTGTTAGAAAGAGTGGTAAATACACAGGTCAGGAAATACCTTGAGGACAATAGTATCCTTCCAGATAAACAGTCTGGTTTTAGGAAAGGACATGGAACTGCAACAGCCTTATGTGATGTCATAGGTACCATATTGGAAGCTAGGGATCGTGGAGAGGGAACTATACTCACACTTCTGGACTACTCCCGTGCTTTCGATGCTATCGATACATCGTTACTGTTGTCCAAGATGGCGTATTACGGATTTGCTCCTGACTCGATACAGTGGTTTCACAGCTACCTCTCAAATAGGTTACAACATGTAGAAATACATAAAGAGGATGGATCAGTTATGTCTTCCCCCCCCTTGGCAGTAGCCAGGGGCGTCCCACAGGGCTCCATATTGGGGCCCCTTTTATTTATATTGTATACAGCTGACATAACTAATTGTTTCCTTAATTGTGGATACCACATGTATGCAGATGATACCCAACTATATTTGTCATTTAAACCCAATGAAACGCGATCTGCAGTAGACAGGATTAATGAAGACTTGGAAAGGGTGGTTAAATGGTCTGTAGAGCATTCATTGGTTTTGAATCCAATAAAGTCCAAATTTATGGTATTGGGTAGTAGGGTGCAAATCCAGTCTGTGATACAAAACGATCCTAAAATTATCATAAATGGACAGACAATTTCAAGGGTACATGAAGCAAACAATTTGGGACTGCTAATAGACCCCGAGCTGAGGTTTGAAGCTCATATAAACAACACTGTCAGAAATTGTTTTTATAGACTAAAAATGTTATATAACATTCGTGACTACCTCAGTATACCTTTTAAGAAGCAATTAGTGGACACCCTAGTATTATCAAAATTTAACTACTGCGATGTGGTATATGGTCCCTGCTTGCTAGTCAGAACAAAGAATCTAATACAACGGGTCCAGAATGCCTGCGCTCGTTATTGTTTTAATATCCCCAGACGTCATCATGTAACACCATTTGTAAATGATAATGGCATTATAAAGATGGAGGCCAGAAGAAGGCTCCATTTAGCCACATTACTTTTTGAAGTAATTAAAAAAGGTAGTCCTACCTATTTACGTGAGAAGATGGACTGGAGGTGTAACCACTTCTCATATTCCATCAGACCATCAGCTGGAGCGCTCAGCATACCGGGACACAGAACTGCTGCATTCCGTGGTAGTTTTAAATATGCAGCAACACGATGCTGGAACTCCATACCACCACCAATTAGGGATCTAAAGTCAATTTTCTCTTTTAAATTCAGATTTAAACAATACCTTCTTGACCTTCAAAAAGAACAAGGTATGAACATTGTTCCTTACCTCTAGGACTATGACCCATGAACAGCAATTTACAACATTGATTATGTGTTCCCTTCACTTGCTCTCTTCTTGTTCTCTTGTTCACTTGCATTGGCTTCCCAGCCTGATAAGTCCCGGTATGATGGCAGCTTCTAATTATATTTTGTATGCTTGTATGTTTAAATATTTTTTTTTTTTTTTTTTTTGTTGTATTTTTTTTTTTATTTATTTGTAGTTAATTATTGAAAATAATTGCTCGTGGCTGTAAGAATAATTGTTAAAAATTGAAACCTACATAATTAATTGTAAAAATGAAAGGACAAACTGAGAAAGATCACATACCTGCTTAAGATTTTTGGTCAAATATTGATTATTGAACTTAATCTGTAGGTAGAAGAAGAGACAGATAGAACCACTTATGGTACTGACGCCTATCGGCGTCAAATCAACTGCTATCCCCCATAGCAGTTGATTTGAGCTCTGAAAATCAGTACTGAGATAGGCTGTGCCTATCGCAGTGTACGCTGAGAGTCCGCCTTTTTGTGAGACGCGGCGTACAACCCTCGTTGCCATGTTTTTACTCTGTTTGGGGTGTTGATATGTTACGTACAAGTTATGTAGATGAATTTATTGTCCGTATGACGTGTAATATGGTGTAATAATGCGTTAGTGCACGATAATACACGTCAGCAAACTCACTAATGCCACGTAACATATTTTGGCTTTGATGTGATTGACAGCTTTGATTGACATTTAAAATGTAGCAAGCCAAAAAAAAAAAAAAAACTATTTCTTACTTAGAATCTTTATTTTTATATTACTTCTTTACTGTGTTAGAAATTTTGTATTTTGGTTGTGTGTTGTGTTTTGCAAATAAAGTTTTTTATTATTTATTATTATTATTATGTACATGCACATACATACACGATACATATACCGAATAATTACTTAATTTTTTTTTGACTGTCTGTCTGTTTCTTTCAGGTAATGTCTGGAACTGCCTGATATAATGGTAATGCCTGAACCGATTTTGACGGGACTTTCACTGGCAGGTAGCTGATGATCCAGGGAGTAACTTAAGCTACTTTTTTTATACTAACTTTGTCCCGCGGCGTTACTCGCGGTACGACAATAATCGCGGGTAACACTGCGGGGTTCAGCTAGTATATCATAAGTAGTAAAAACACACTGAGTAATTTAAACCTTATTCATCGAACAAAAATAACTATTTCATCCTAGATTATCATTTATGTACAGGGACACAATTTCTGAACATAGAATTAGGTCATACCTAAATTATCAACGGATATTAAATCGGCCATCGTAACAAGATCTAAAGAGTTTTGGTTCAATCTCTTTTATAGGCTTGAATAGGTCCGGTATCTTGTATGCCGGTATGGCAAAATCAAGGAACAGTGCTCAATATATTTCGCCGATATATTCAAGATATTCTGCACTATCCGCAATGTGTAAAGTGAGTGGTAGGATATTAAAACGATCGGGGATTCCGATGCGGTTTAAATAATATATCGTTATCGTATTTCTTGGACATCTCGGAAATGATGTGCTAGAATTTTTTTTATTCTTATTTCTGGGTAAAGCTAGAAAGCAATTTTATGTTGTGTAACTGTTAGAGGCTTTATTTTGAAATGAATTTTGTCGTTGTAAAATCCTATGTTACATGTTAAGTACATAGTTTTGAATTACTTGAATATACTTGAAATCAATATTTAGCTTTTAGCGGCTAATCTCTGGAAGGACTGAACTAAGTTTGACGGAATTTTCACTGGCAGATAACTGAGGATATAAGGGGTAACTTATCTCTTATTTAGCACAGTTTTATCACAGTTTTTTGAGAGCCTTTTGTTAAACACAATCATCACTCAGCCGAAGTACGTTAATTGCTGGACGTAGCCCGCTCCTACGACTCTTCACAATAATATAATCGTTACTGTGCTGCCCGATCCAAAGATTTCTCGCGACTTTCACCAGGTCACAACACAACAATTGGAAACTTTACAAACATATTTGTTTGTTACCCTTGTTACCCTGTCGTTACCCTTATGGTATAGTGTTTCAAAAGCTATTTTTTTTATTCATCCAGAACAAAATAAATATACGACAGTAAATACGACAATCCCTCCGCGTAATAAACAGATCATGAAATACAGTTTTCTACGAAGAAAATCGTCTGCTGAATAGACGGTAGCTAGAAAACCATTAAACGTTAAACAAACTCTAAGCCAAATGCCGAGCTGAACAATAGAAACGTCATTTCATACAAACCAATAGATGCAATAAAAGTTTAAAAAGACCATTCTTAGATTTAGGTGAGTAGAATTTTACTACAGCTTTTTCTAGTAATTTTTATACATTAATACTACTGACTTTCAGGCATCCTTTCAGTTGAATTTTCTTATTTTCTTTACAAACCCCCAGTATTACACGTGTGCAGCTACTAAAGCATAAAGTTTGACATAGCGCACACAGTTGGTATACTCTTTAAATCATTACATTTAACTTATCAAAATTTGCATAAAATTTTCTGAATCAATTCCGTAGTCCGTTTGGGAAGCAGTAATTTGTTACGAGTACCCTGTTTTTTCTACATTAAATTAATATGCACCAAAAGAGCAGTTACGGCGTGGGTGTTCAACTAAACAAATGTATGTTTACATTGAATGCATTTGCATTTACAGCAGTTAAAAATTTACTTCAAATTCATTCCATATGTATTTAGTACAGATGGAATGAATTTGAAGCAGAAGTTGACAAGAATAAGTTCAAAAAATATAACCCGACTATATATATATGTAAATCGGTTCAATAGTTCAGACGATACGGTGAAACATACAGACATACATAGTCTGTCAAAAATATTCCCTTCCTTTTTGCTTCAACGCAGTTGGGTAAAATAAAGACGCTACTGTCAATGTGGCCTTAAGTTTTATTTCTATACTCAAACTAGACTCAAACTAGATAAGACTGTTTCAGCAACAAACTTGCTTGAATAGATATAGAAGCAAAATATATTCATTGTTCGACTTGCCAGTATCATTTTTCTGCATTACACTTCTATTTTATGTCGATGAAAAGTTTTGATAGTCGTATTACGTATAAAAACATATTAAGTTACAACAGAGCGGTGTGAATGAGGCCAAAGTGTTACTATTTTAATGAGAGGCAATAAAAATGATGTAATGCATATATAATTACACGGTTTTACAATAACTCGGCTAATAGTTTCAATAATGGGGAGCGAAAGCTGGGGTTTTTATTCCAAGCTGTTAAAGTAATAAATTTTTCAATAACAATTACTTTGGAAGAAATAAATGCTGCTTGTTAAAGTGTTTTGATATTGCTAGACTATATTTTTATTGTGATAGCGACATAAAGGTTAAAAGTAAGAGGTTCAAAAATGGTATTTTCACTTAAGCAATCATCTCATTTCTAGATTATGTGTCGAACTAACGAAAACTTTCCTATAAAATAATTAAAATAAATTAATGAAACTATTAAAAACAAACACAGAATATTACAATCACATTCAAACATAAACATGGAAAAAAGTAGGTATAGTGCGATCTGATGTGTGAAGATTTAGTAAAATCGGCATGACGCTACTGATTGTTTAAATTTATTCTGAAGATGACTAAGTGAAATGGTAGGCATCGTGCTACTAAACCGTTTAAATATCACTAAACAAACTTCCACAATCAAAACATTGCAACAACCATTTTAATTGTTAGATTTGCGGTAAAAAAGATTATAATTTTCAAATTATGTCTACGTGAGTAATTAAGTGCGATAATGTCTTATAAACCACCATAGACCGTAAATTTAATAACCTTAGGTAAGTCTCTTAAAACGTTTTAATAATGATCCCCACATTTTAATTAATTAATTGCTTGCGTTACCAAGAGAATTTTTGCCTCTTTAGCGATTACACACGTGAGCTTGTATGTGCGTTTAATTTTTTATTTAGTTAAGTCTTAATTATTTAATAATGTTTTTGTGTTATAATGTTTCTGTATTAAGGTTTATAAGCGTTAAAATAATTATGTAACAAATTAAATAAGAATTTGACTTTGACTTCTCGATAGTAAAAATGTTGTCAGAACTTAGTTCACCGCTAAAAAACTGCTGTGGGTCGAATGTACCCGTTTTGACGACACTCCCCTATCTGCCTCGGCCAATATTGGAACATTTGGTGTCGAGATTCCGGGCGAAGTCCAGTTTCGTCGCCATTTGGAGGGTAAGGCCAAATTGGCCTCGAAGAAGCTTGACGTGCTCAACAGATCGAGACAGTATTTCACTCCAGCCCATCGCCCTTTGCATTATAAGGCGCAGTTTTAGCCACACATATACTGTCCTCATCTTTGAGCGTTAGCACGCCAATCCTCTCCTCAGCTCCCCTCTGGATCGCATTCAACGGAGAGCGACTCGAATGGTCGATTGCCAAGAACTTCCAATTCGGCTAGACTCTCTGGCGCTGCGTAGAGATGTGGCTTTGCTATGCATCTTCTACAGTATTTACAATAGGGAGTACTCCGAGGAATTGTTCGGAATAATCCCTGCCACCTCTTTCCACCATCGTCCTACGTGACAGAACTTTCATTCCCATCATCTAGATCGTTGGCAGGTTGTTCGTGACAAAAACAAAATCTTGGATTGAAGTTATTTGAAAAGTAAATCGAATGCTATTCAGACCAGGGAACCTGAAATCGGGTTCACCGGACGGGGATCGCTCGGGTTGGTTTTAGTAGTAACAACACTTACTCATTGCTCTCGAGTAACTCAGGAGCGTGGTGAAATCTGGAGGGATTTTCCACTCTGTCAACAGAAATCAATACGAAACAGATCATTATTTTTGGATAGGATTTCCGGTGCCACGCGATTTCCTCTTTAGATTTCATCGAAACGGGAATATATTTAAACTGTATGTAAGTAAAAAAATGTGGATGGTAAAATACCTTCATTTTCAAATTATTTCGTTCTAAATTCCACTAGCAGTTCTTTGGTATCAATAATGTACAAGAATGTGAGATGTAAATGATGGAGAGCCCAAGGATCACGGACATTTATCTGCGATCAAATGTTTTTATCTCAGTTTGACTTGTCAATGAAATTAATAATGATGTTATATATAATATTATTTATACTATATCAGTAATCATATATTTTAACCGTGAAAGCGTAACAGACAGACAGAGTTCATGCCGAATTGTAATATTAGTATAGATTTTGTCAATCAGCAATGCAGATATAATCTACATGAATAAAAATTCATTACAGAAATGTATGTTTTTTTTATTTATGAGCCTGCCATAAGTGACTCTACTCGGTCTAATGGAAAGCATAAACAGAATCCAAAAGTGGTGGTCAACATACTCATTGCAAATGCAGACAATGCAATAAGGCACCATGGTGGTCTAGTGGTGCTTCTGCATCATTTGGCCTCCGGTCTCGCACTCACCAACGAAACAAAACAGCACGAATGCTGTTATTTTAAGTTTATCTTCTGAGCGAGAGTAGTACCGCCCCGCGCAAGCTGGCCTGTTCATGCTAAAATCAGCGTGGTTCTACTACCTTTCGAGCATAACTTTCGATCGACTGCACTGAATTGTATATTTTTTTAAATTTATGTGTGTGTTATTGTGAGGACAAAGTTTGTATAAAAGAAAACCGGCAGTGTTATATTTTCTTAGTCCATGACTGTACACTACCCTTGGGAAGCTGAGCATAAATATTGAAATAAGTTTTGCAAGAAATTTAGGAAATATTCACGAAAAAAATATGGGGGTACGAAAACTTTGTTGGTTCAGCTAGTATATAAAATATGTAATCGTGACTTAAACTCCTACATATTATAATGTAAGACAGTATTCTAAAGTAGAGCTACACAGTACGTCCAAGAGAAAGTTAAATTATCTTAGGAACCGCGTGGAATTCCATCAGAAGTAAATCAAGAAGTTGGAAATGATTAATCCACTTCAAAGAAAATGATATACAGCTGGAATTGCTTAAGTTTTTTCCAGTATATCTTTAGGAAATAGATAGTTATACATAAATTATACGTCATATTTCTGAGATGTTTATCTTGTTTTTGTAGTTTTCTGATGCCTGCCTCTGATGATATATTCTCACTATTAAGGATATCGATCAAACTATTGAAATTTTCAAATTATTCCTGCTTTCAAAATAAAGTCATATATTATATACAAAGTTAAAACCAACTTTGTTGTTGTGCCACTAAACTAATTTCTTTTCTAAAACTATATTTTGCTCTCTATAGTGTAGCGGTGGCAAAAATGTTATTTTTGTATGTACGTCTTTAGATAATATCTGTTTTCACTGTGACCTATCTAATGTTACATAATTATAACAATTGGCTTTTAAATTCTTAGTATATTAGTTTGAAATGTGTACGATGTTAGCGGTTAAACACTTTTTTTCCAGTGAAAATAAATAAAAATAGCCCTATATTAACTAAAAAGTCCAAATGGTATTTTATAATATATCTAATATTGCTAATAAAAAGAAATACATATGTAAAAATTGCCATATTATGACAATAATATCAGAATGTGATACAACTTACATTGTTTTACGTTTAAATTTTACTTGTCATTGAACTAATGGTCAAATGAAAGAATTTGAAATTACATTTCGCTAATGTACATCCTCGTACACTGAAACTGTGTAAGAATGAACAAATACAACTACACGCAGCAAACACGTGCTATAATAGCGACTGCATAGATACTCTTTTTAATATGTGTTAAAAATTATAACTTTATACTCATAACAATTATCTATAACTCGATACTCTGGAAATCTTATAACGTCAAAATAATGCTGGCATATTAATTTAATATTCAAGAAATATGATTCCACGAAAGTATTCCATATCATATCAAATTTATTTAAGTCCGTAATATAAAACATAATTTAGCATATCTTCGAGTATAAATCAGTATAGGATCCTTGACTGTTCATCTATAGAGTAATGGCTTACCCAAACTTATCTATTTAAGTAATAAAAATTATTCCAAGTTGTAACTATATATATTGCTATATAGAATCTCTAACCATGAAAAACTAAATGAGACTAAAATTGTTACGAAATTTACTAAGAATATCTTTAAAAGATTTAATACCTTGAAATCATTTAGAATGGTAAAAGATAAAGTTTCTCAAAAATTACCAGTGTGCAAAAACAATCATACTTAAAATGGGTAAAAAGTGCAATATAGGAGGCAAAGAGAAGTTCATGGCATTACTGTTTTAGATTTTGAATACGCAATCCTTATTTCCTTTCATTCTCCATTATAAACGCGCCTTAGAAAAACTCTATTAAAATGTATTACTAAATGTAATTAAGTATAAATTTCTATCTTTATTAAAAGTAACCGACTGAACTAAAAGTTAAATTAAAACATTTTATTTCATTTACAGATATATTTAACATAGGTATTGAACTATATTCAAAAATTTTATTAACTATACGAATACCTAATAACAAAAAAATATTTATGTATATTTATGTATATGTATTAATAGATGTCATCCATGTATATATAGATATACATGGATGACATCTATCATCATCTATACATACTAGAATAGCATTTTGCAAATCGTTTTGTAACATGTTTGATTGATACTCTGGCAATATTTTATAATCTGTGGTTAGACAATAGAAGACAGTACTTTGTGGTTAATGGTGATGTGTTGTGTGAACACTGATTCAATTTATATATATATTTTAATTGTAAGCATTGAAGATAAAAAAATAAAAGGATATTATATACAACCCAATACTTTTATTACACGTTTCATTAGAGATTTAAGACGAATTTTAGTTTAGTGAAGCAACGACAACAACGACAGAAATATCACAATTATCTCCTGAACAAAGATTAGAGACAACGAGATATAACTTTTTAGTGTAATTAAAATCAAAGTTATATATTTTATTTCTAAGCTGAATTAAAGAAACTGAAGATGAGTGGATTTTTTTTTACATTCTATGAAGAAAAAAAAAGTATGATTGAAAGCATTGTTACGTTCAAGGTAAAAAAATTGCTTACGAACTATATTACAGAACTAGACAAAATCTTATTAGCCGGGTTAATCGGTACTTTTGACAGGATTCTTCCAGAGAATATAAAAAAAGTTGGGTTCATAAATGTCCGCCGTGGATAATGTCTTCCGTCACTCCCACTAAAATTTGCTCTATAATTTCCTTTTGTAATTCTTTTCATCATCAATCCGCTTTAAGTGGCCAAACTTTTGAAGTATACCCTTTTTGAATATATACTACTATATACAATATGTCATTCATAACGATAACGATATGGAATCTTATCATGATTTCTTGTGTCGTGTTTGCTGCGATACCTTTCACAGAAGACACTAAACTACAAATCAAGCTTAAGATTAAGACGTTTGGTATTGCATATTGTAAACAGATAAAATTAAACCCATCACAAATGCTTGTTTGAGTTGTGGTTACACATTTACTAGGATATTGTCTGTATGTACCATCATTTCTGTTTATTTACACTATAATCTATCTCTATCACTCTAATCTAAATAAATAAAACTGGAGTGTCTGTTTCTAATATCAAAATTACAGCTTTTTGATAAATGCATAAGTATGTATATACGACACATGTACCAAAATATCAAATTTTACAGTCTTTGTTTGTCTGTCTGTCGATCTATCTGTCTGTCTGTTTGTTCCGGCTAATTTCTGGAACGGCTGGACCGATTTTGACGGGACTTTCACTGGCAGATAGCTATATAGATGATTTAGAGAGTAACTAAGGTAAGGAGAGTAAAAAATATTTTTAGACTAACTTCGCCTCGCGGCCTTACCCGCGGTACAACAACAACCGCGGGTAGCACCGCGGGGTTCAGCTAGTATACAATATAATTTTCCGGGCGGAGAGAGGCATTCGCCCTCCGCCCGAAGAGGTACGCGAGTGGCGTGAAGCCGCCCGTCGAGCCACGATGGCTCGCTGGTCGTTCCGGCTGGAGACTCCACGCGCTGGCTTTGCCGCCGTGGAGGCTCTCCAGCCGGTCATCCTCGAGTGGGCAGGGCGGCAGCACGGGTCCCTTTCCTTCCGACTGACGCAGGTTCTTTCCGGGCACGGATGCTTCGGAAAGTACCTGCACTCGGTCGCCAGGAGGGAACTGAGCCCCGCCTGCCACCACTGCGACTGCAGTGAGGACTCGGCCCAGCATACGCTGGCGATTTGCCCCGCTTGGGCGTCGCAGCGCCGGGCCCTCACTGCAGTCATCGGAGGAGATCTCTCGCTACCGGCCATCATTCGCTGCATGGCCGGTAGCGACAGCAGTTTTACCGCGGTCGCAGCCTTCTGCGAAGACGTAATTTCGCAGAAGGAGGCGGCGGAGAAGGCCCGGGAGGATGATATCCACTCGGACCCGATCCGCCGCCGGCGAACCGGGCGGCGGAGGCGCGCCTACCAGCGCCTCATGCCGCCCTGAGTGTGGCCGCGGATGGTCGGGATGGGTTTTCCCCACCATCCGCTTTAGTGGTCACCCGCGAGGGGGCGACGTGACGCGTGTGCCGTACGTCGCCTAAATTGAGAGTTTTAACAGCAGACGGTGCCCGCTTCAGTGCGGGCAGGCGCTGGGAGGGGTCCGGATGTGTTAATTAATAACAGCAGTTCCCGGATCCCTCCCGTCTCAGGCGCAGAGTGGCACACCGTGTGGTTTTAGTCGGTTCGATTCCGACACACCGCCCCGCCGCAAACCCCGGCGGGGTGACGGCCCGAGGGGGTTTCCACACGTTAAAAAAAAAAAAAAAAAAAAAAAGTATACAATATAATTTATCCACAACCTACGTGTTGGTACCTCATGTGGTCAGGATTTTGCATATAATTAGGAACAGGCTTTCCATTTGTCATGACAAATTGAAAGCTTGTTGCTAAGCCTAAGCTAAAATTTTAATTTTGTTGATTGAGATACTTTTTAATCTACGTTCTGACATCAGAAGATGCTTTTAGTCTACATTTAAATCTCTTTTTAGTGTCAGCTTATCCGCTCGTATTTACCCGACTACGGCGAAGGCAAAAAGAAGAGTAATAATTTTGGCAATCTATGTATGTTTTGTACCGCTAAAACTACTGAACCACCACCGGTGCTGCCATCGCTTTAACTACCGAACCGATTTTAATAAATGAGGGTGTTATTTTTTTTAATAATGCTCCTTTTGACATAGGCTACATAAATAATATATCAAACAGTTTTACGTAGTTGGGTTATCGTTTTTAAACCTAATCTAATTATTAGTAGTGCCACAGATGTTATAAGCTTTAATTCCTAAGATTAAATTCCTCATAGCACTCTCCGTAGTACAAACAAAGGAGAATATTAGTTAATCAACATCTATGGGTTATACCAGGCGGTCAAGAAGATAGTCCGGATGTCTAAATAACAAGAGTTCCCGGATCCCTCCCATCTCAGGCACACCGTGTGGTTTTAGTCTGTCTAGTCAATCCGACTCCAACACACCACATCATCACTAACCCCGGTGGGGTGACGGTCAATGAGAGTTTCCACATGTAAAAAAGGCGACAATGAAGATGAAAAGTTTCCACGCCGTTGTTTCTACGAACTACTCACATACATTGGTTCAGTTTTTATTTCAAAAAACTTTAATTTAGGAATATTCCAAGTTTTTTATAGAGATTCTATTTCAATATACGCAATGGTTTACTGTCCTATTCAATTCAAATTTTACAACTTTATTGGCGTCACGTTTATACAAAGAAACCCTTTTCTCTTAGGACTGCTTGAGTGAGCATAAATAATAAACTTTAATAGCTACATTTGGAACAATACGGTAAATATCGGTATTAAATTGTTCAGACAGACAAACATTTTTTTAACTACATTTTTGGTATATGTATCGTGTATACATACATACGCATTAAGTAAAAAGCGGTTATTTTAATATTACAAACAGACACTCCAATTTTATTTATTTGTATAGATTATTCCCAATATTATTTACTACTGTTCAACCAGCTTTACGTGAATATCAGTTTTTCCACAGAGCGACTAGCATCAGACCTCCGCAACCCTGAGGGTGAACTGAATTTGAAGGTTGAGGTGTCAGTATATTTGAGGGCACCGAGTTCCTAAAATCGATTTTCATGGGTG
Organism: Spilosoma lubricipeda; assembly: GCA_905220595.1. Lineage (NCBI taxonomy): Eukaryota > Metazoa > Arthropoda > Insecta > Lepidoptera > Erebidae > Spilosoma > Spilosoma lubricipeda. The sequence continues at coordinate 4,681,594 of HG992296.1, forward strand.
TTCCTGATAACCGGAAATAATAAATTTATTATTTCAAGGGACAAAATAATTTTACCTATTCATGGTCCTCCTTATGTTGTATTATGGCGTATAATATATATATATTTTAATTCAGTACAATAAAAGTTGCTACTAAGGGGCCAAGGAGTATATACATAAAAATAAACAGTTTAAAAAAATGAGACCAGATAATTATAGGACTTGAATAAATAAAATCAAAATGCCCTCATTCAAAGATAAGTGTGTTTATTAACTTGTAAAATACTTGAGAAAATCTTTATAGAAAATTCGTTCTTTTATAAACAGGAAAAAGTAAGAAAAAAGATTTTGTAAAGAACAAGCGACAGGCCTCTATAGACCTTTTAAATCCGGGGCCAGAATTTTATACCCTCGTGCCATTTTATTTGGTAAAGAACTTTCTCGAGACAAATATGGAAAGTAAAAGGCGATAAAATGTTATTCTCAGATATAAAAGAAAGGTGCCTGTGTTATTGATCCTGAATACAAATTGAGGGTAGTAGTTGATGTGAATATACGAAAATTGTATCTTAAAAATTTCATTAGGTTGAATGACAACAGGTTGTCATTCAACGACATTGACAACCTATTTTCCTAGAACCTTTTTAAGTAAAATATAAACAAGGAGCTTTACTTCTATTTTGTTTTGAAAATAAATATCACCTTTCTGATATTAATTTGTTCAATCTTGACGGTTGACTTTTTACCATTGCTCAAGAAAAAATTAGAAAAAAATTGGTAAATAAAGCTTTTACGATAAAAAAAATAAAAAATCTGTTTGTTTTATATCAAAAGAAGAATATATATAAAATGATACGAAATTTAAACTACTATCATCTAGTACTTTATAAAGCACATATTTTACGATGGTTCAATGAAGATCATTGGAGTTGTATTTCAATAGAAGATTACTAAAGAAAAGTAGTAGAGCCAGGCTGATTTCAACATGGTTATATGGCCAGCTAAAACGGTGCGCTACTACACAGAAAATCAACGTAAAATGACAGCGATCGTGCTGTCGTGTTTCGTTGGTGAGTGCGGGACCGGGGGCCCAATGATGCAGAAGCATCATTAACCCGCCATGGTATGGGTCACCATTCTGCATTATCCGCATTCGAAGTATGGTGACCACAACTCTTGGATTCTACTTATGCTTTCCATCAGGCAGAGTAGAGTCATTATGATAGGGCCAAACAAAAAAAAACAAAGAAAATCATTACTACTCATAGTAGAATAGAACAGATTAGAATAGCAGCCTCCAGGTCAGGTTTTATAATGATGGTTCATAATTTGTTTGTTTCTTAAACTGAAATATTCATATTGATAGAGTAAGTAACTAAATATTTGTGTTTATTTTTTACTTCTAGCTTTTCCTCCACCTCTGAGCTCATATGTCAATAAAGAGTAGGTTTTGTACTTATGTCCTTTTCCCAGAATCAAACTATCGCGTGCAAAACTTATGAAATTGGTGTAGCGGTTTAGCGGCTATTGAATTTATAATATTAGTATGGATTAGCATTGAAAACGTATTCAAACCTATGTAACATTTCGGAAATTGTAAGAAAAAAGTAGTAGGTATTCACCTTAACACAAACCATATCGGAGAATAACCAAGTTTCATAAATACATATCTAGGTTATAAAAAGCTCAAAATACAACTAGCTGGAAATCAAATATGTATGTTATGTTGGTACCTGTTCCCTGTTAATAAATGGCAGGTCAGGTGGCTGGCGGACTTTTTTAATTTGGATTCGTGCCAGTGTTTTTGGCGAACTATCTTGACTGGAATGGTCGTATGTCGACTGATTTAAGTAGCAATATTCGTAAGAGAATAAATTAGTCTCTAGAATAAAATTGTTTGGTGTATACACAAGTTTCAAGCGACATTTTTTTGACAATTAGAATTTTCACAACATCATAATCATCATCAGCTTATCCCAGTCCACTGCTGGGCCTAGGTTTCTACTTGACTAAACTACATCAATGTTATCTCTATAATTTTTTATCTACTCTAATTACTCCAATTATCTATATAACATAACAAAGAATAAAACTGCAATATTTGGTTATTTATAATCTCGTTTTGTTATATTCCAGCGCAATTCCTCATAAATAGTTCTTGCGTTTATCATAGACTAGCTGTTGCCCGCATATATATCGGTTATCGCGGTAAATAGTAGCCTATGTGTTATTCTGATGTATAAGCTATCTTACTGTAAAGTTGCATCCAAATCCGTTTAGTAGTTTTTGCGTGAAAGAGTAACAAACACATACCTTATAAAGTTTTGAATTCATAATATTAAGTAAAAAGTAGGATGTACGTTTCTATATCTCCAGTTCTAAAGAGATACGCAGTAAATGAGTACACTTCGACGCTTGAGTCGGTACAAAACTTGGTGCGTGCATTAACATTCAGATTAATGTTACTGCTACAAAATAATAAGAGTTGCTTAATTGTTCTAACTTCAGTTTATTTTACATAATTAAGAATTTAGAACTGTCCGTGACGGGTTAAAAATACAGAGCGTATCCACCTCTTTTAGATCCAAAGGTATCGTAAGTGATTATGGAAGCAAATTACGCACAATTACTGCAAATAGATTGAAAACTTGAAACAATCCCTATATCAACCCATCACGCCAGCATGGTAGTGGCGTCGGCCAAAACCACCTTTCTAAGTAGAAGCTTAAGTCCGGTAAAAGTTTTGACCAGGTTGCACTGGCCGTGGTCACAGTTAGTCAGCCTGTGACCACGACATGGTCAGCCTGTGACCACGGCCAGTGCAACCTTGTCGAAACGTCAAGCAAATCGGAGGTATGTAATACCTTTTAATAAGTGATCGCGTTAATTCCCGTAAAATAATTGTTAATATATCATGGAACGCGAAAGTTTAAAAGTTACTATTAGATTCTGTTGATGTGACGATGTGAAAACTTGTAAAACTGATTATTATTATTATAATTTTATTGCAAGAAAATAATATAAGAAAAAACTGTACTTTCTGTAGTGTTAGAAAATATAGACTTATAGTCATAACATATGTCCAATCACATGGTGTATGACTTGAATAGATACTCTACCCCGATTGCTCACGTCGAAACAATCAGTCAAAGTCTCACACTTATTTACTATTCGAATCGATACTGGAACTTATAGTTTGCAAAGTTTCTTTTATTTCTAAAAACAAAATGTCACAATGTTTTACTTAAAGTTAGCAAAGGGATTATGATTTTTATGTCTATCCCTTTATCTAAAACTAGCTTTTGTCTGCGGCTCTACCCGACTGTGTGTCGGTTATCGCGCTAAAGAGTAGCGTATATCCTTCTTACACAAATGAAAGTAATGTTATTTTTTTAAATTAAATTTAACATTTGCTTTAATCACAGACTGACAATATAGCATAGCATGTGACCATACGAGTACATCAAAGCGTTTGCCTATTATATTATCATGGTATAGGCCAGAACTTCCCTTGATATAGATAATCGTACCCAGTGCTTTGGTCATTGGTCACGTAATTATAACAATTTATGTAAATTTACGTCAATGATTCTTAATATATAAACGTAGGCTTGCTAAAGTAACTCTACTCTGCCTCATGAGAAGCATGAGCTGAACTCGAGAGTAGTGGTCACAACAATGCAGCATGGTGACCAACAGTATGGCGGCCTATTGAGATGCTACTGCATCACTGGGACCTTGAGTCTCGCACTCATCAATTAAATACGACAGCACAAATGCTGTCACATTAGTTTGGCTCCTTGTGATAGGGCCCATGTCATCCTATTACATTCTCCATACAGCGGAAGAGATTGTAAAGAGCTATAAGGCCACTAATTGTCTATATTTTTAGTATTACTTTCTTGTCGTTCGATCATAAGACTAACACAAGCGATACTTTATTATTATATCTTTAATGAAATGAAGAGTTACATATTTAAGTAGTCGCAAGTAATAATGCTTTTTGTTACTTTGTCATTCAAAATACGTTTATATGTTTTTTTTTTGTTGTACACACATTAAAAGTACTTTCTACTCTATATTTACATGTGGCTTTGAAATATGATCAAACAATCCCATTTGTGTCAAACATTAGTTCCGAAACTGGAAACAGTCGTTAAATATAATTCAAGCACAATTCCATTCGTAACAAATTGTCAACAAAGTTTCGTTAAAGGCGATTAAAATGTGATCAGTGCGAAAGATTTGAATCTAATATGTATTTTTAAGGTAGATATAATAATATGTTTTAGCTTTTAACGTATTAAAGTATATATTTTAGAATGACATTTGTATTTATGACAAAATGTTTGTATTTTATACGTAGGTGATTATCATCAGTGTCAACCTATGTGGCTTAAGTGGTAGGTAATTATATGGTTCTTGTTTTTTGTTTTAATACTATATCGTTCATTGTTTTAATACTATAATTACTTTAGATAGGTATCGAATACTTTTCGCTTTCCAAAAGAATGGACGTTTCAACGTTCTTAAAAATCAACGTTATCTGACAGTTGCAGAAGCTAAAAAAATTCAAATACTTAATACCGACAAATAATAATATTATTGCAATTTATTTTTAACTTTTTTGTCATGGTGCAAATTACTTTGCTTCAAATCGAACCACAATAACAAACATTGGCTTGATACAATTTCGATCTAACGATATATCACAACATGTAAATATGTTTACTTTATTAATATCATCATCAACATCATAATCATCCGCCTACCGCAGTCCACTGCTGGACATAGGCCTCTCCAATTTCCCGCCACTTAGTTCGATCCTCGGCTTCTCGCATCCAGCTCTATCAGCTTTATTAATATCTTGGAAAATAAATCAACTGAAAGCATTTATTATTTTATTATGTCAATGTAAATTTTATTTTAAAAAACTTACATATTTACTTATCAAAAACTTACTCATAAAAAAAACAATTTAATGGTAGCAAATTTCTCATAAGTATCCATTATTGTAACAAAATGTCAACACATTTATATTACTCCACGATGAAACAAGCCGCCATTGATACTTGACATTCACATGATAAAAGGCAATAGGCCATCCAAGCAGCGGCTCGGGAGTCATAAAACGTAAACAGTACGAATCGGACAAATTGCGGGGCCTGCTCGTAATTGCCCAATTATAAACGAGTGCGATGATTTCTGTGCCGACACCCAATTTGATTGACTCTCAGATTGGAGAAAATTACCTATACGATTCAGCTTGAAATGCAATAAGGTACTGACATATATATTGATTATGCATAGGTATGACAATTGACTTCCTCGTTGGTCTAGTAGTTAGCGTAAGCGACTGCCAATCAAGAGAAGTATGGAAGATGACGGTGTTTCCCGCCCGTGCCTCAAAGAGCACGTTAAGCCGTCGTTCCCGGTTGTCATGAACACCTATGATAATCGTTATTAGGAACTCAGTGCCCTCAAATATACTGAAGACTAGTTCAATCTTAAGTCCCTCCCTGGAAATTCTGATATTCAGCTAAAACCGGTTGAACGGAGATCTAATAATGCACAAGCATCACTAGGCCACCATGGTGTGGGTCACCATGCTGCATTGTTGCATTGTCTGCATTCACAATCAGTATGGTAGCCACCACTCTGGGATTCTGCTTAGCTTTCCATCAGGCAGTGTAGAGTCATTTTGGCAGGCCATATATAAAAAAATATTAGTAGCCGATTCCCTTGGGACCGACCGATTTTGGGAAAAATAAAGGCTAGAAAGATGAAGATGATGTACAGACATGACAATTGTTAGAAAAAGATGTTTACTTAGTAGTAAAAACTGAAAATCTTTTAATAATCAATGCGTTTGAAACAAGATAAATACAATAAATCAATGTTTTTATTAAATAGTGTAAATTATTTAAATCACTAAGAGTCTTTACATATTTCTCAGAGCTGTTTGATCAGCTAAATTAACCTGAGCCCGACGTTTTGTGAACCGACTATGGAAATCTTCTATTGAGTGGTGCCTAATTAGTATTTCTATATAATTGAAGGTGTAAAACTAGTTTGATAGCTTTCTTAGAAAGATCTGACCTTGTAAAAGTACAATACCTATCACAGTATTAGGTATTACGTCGAATCTACATCAAGTTCTATCGTACCATATCAAATAGAAAATAATTTCTAATTTAAATTCGTGACAAGTTTATTTAAAAATGTTCGTAATTGTCACCTGGTGTGAACTAAATTTTAATCAGCTGGGCATCAAAAGCGTCGAGTAGCTATTATTATTTTCGTCTCAGGCTGATTCAGTAAATGTCATATCCAGATGAATGTCATATTTATTATGGTTTAGGAGGCAAATGAGCAGACGCATCGCCTAATGGTAAGTGATTACCACTGCCCAAGGACACCCGCAAAACCAGAGGCGTCAGAAGTGCGTTGACGGCCTTTTACTTCTCGTTTTTTAGTTAGTAAAAACAAATCGAGTACAGTTTATAATTTGAATAACTGAATAAATCAACGGTATACCCACGATGGTGAAGAACTTAGACATTATATATTTTCAAAAGCATCGAAGCAAAGTTTTACTTTTCTTTTGTAGCAAAAAAGTATTCTAAGACGATCTCTGAAACTTGGAAATAAGTTTTATTTAGGATCTTAGTATATATAACATTTAGTTTTGATTCACGAGATTCACAAAACCGTAGCCTAGTAAAGTTTCTGGGGATCAAATTATAATTTCTGCACGGAACTATTTTATCGATGTCACAGAGCAATATTTTTTAACTTTTTTTTTTTTTTGGGACTAATCCCACCCACACGCCCACCGCTGTAACTCCTGTACACCAGGATCAACAGCAGTGACCCACGAACACACCGAGTTATGACACTCGGGAAGTCCCAGGAAAAAATATTAACTGTCTTGGAACCCGCAACGAAATTAATCAGAAGAAAAACAGGAGGAGTTGGAAATATGATAAGTCCACTTCCCTCCTTAGCAAAGCGGGAGACAAAATGAAGTCAAAATAGGCAGACACCTTTTTTTAAACCGGGAAGCACCACGGATAAAGTATTAGGGGTCCTAAGTGAGCTATATTTGATTACTATAGTATGTATGGCAGAATCGCCTAAACGCACGGAAATTCACCGCAGTTGACACAAGATCCCCATAGTATACCGCCCCAGATGTCATTTGTAAGCTATTTAGCATTGTGTTACGTTCATTGTACCAAAGACTACACTCCCAGAGAACATGATGAGCCGATTGTTCACAGCTAGTATCGGGTGTTGAGCATTGACACAAAGGTGAATCGACTAATTTAAATGAGTGTAGTTTGCTCTTAAAGTTACCGTGGCCCGTAAGAAATTGAGCGACACAGTGATCTACCTCGAGCTTCTGAACGGATCTAGAAGTGCAAACGTGGCACACGTAGTAGGTATAAATAAATATTTCGGACATCTAATACACAACGCCATCTAGTCCCAAGCTAAGCAGATCTTGTGTTATGGGTACTAGACAACTGCTATAAATACATGTATATTTTCTTGAATGTTTTTTTAGAAAAGGCGCTTGTGTTCTAGAAAAGTTGTACAGGGCCTCTTTCTCAAGAGCAGTCGTGCGTAAAGAAAAGTAGTTGCTTTTGAACAATAAAACCTTAACTTTTAATTAAGAATCCCTCTGCTGAGTCGCAGGTTGGTTATACATAAGGTATTTTTTTATAAAATATTCACTCCTTATGTATTTTGTATTCTTACATAATTACACTTCCAAGCAATCATTAAAAAGCTTCATAACTCAACATAAAGTCATTTACAAGGACTCTCAATCAAATTTTTTTTTATAATAGTATAAATAGAAATCAAGTGGCCACTTTACCTCTCACGTCGCCACCAAAATCTGAAACAATAAATTAATTTGATTAATACAAAGTTATAGAAGCAATAGTACAAACAAACCTGGCTGACATAATCGTTTTCAGGCAAAATTACTTGTAAGGTCTTTTATTTGCTAAAAATCAGGTTATCAGTTTTCCAGGTTTCCCGTGAAGGGTTTTGCTATTTTGAAAAGTTGCCTTATGATACTTTTTTGTACCACTCCACATAATAATGTGAACCCATTTTAAAAACCGGGATATTATATTAAAATTTAGAAGTACCACTGTGTATATTTAGTAGGCTTTTGGCGGCACCAATGGTGGTTTCAGCAGTCGCTATGTCGATTTTTGATACGCTTAGTGACAGCACTAAGCGTCACTAAGCGTATCAAAACTCACAGGAGTTTAAACCCTACATGGAACAACACTGTGTGATCCACAACTTGTTGTTCTGAATTTAAGCATTCTTTGTCTCCATTTCATGTATTCTTTGTTCTTTTTTTTTAAAGATTAAGAAGAAGAAGCATTAGGCGCATAGTCCGCGGGAGACTTTACAAACACACATATAACGGACGCATGGTTGTAAAGTAAGGAAACGATTAATTCCTCATACAGGAGTTGCTTTTAAAAAGTAGTTTAATGGAGTAGTACCTACTCTGGCATTCAAATAGAAACAATCTTTACAGTTGGTAACGCAAAAATATGAGATACTGCTATGGAAATATATTATTACTAGCCGACCCACGCAACCTCGTTTGCGTCTCCTACTGCCCTCTAGCATGATAATTTTTCCCGTTTTTCATTGCTGCTCCGCTCCTATTGGTCCGAGCGTGATGATATGTAGCCTATAGCCTTCCTCGATAAATGTACTATCCAACACTGAAAGAATTTTTTAAATCGGACCTGCGGTTCCTGAGATTAGCGTGTTCAAACAAACAAACAAACTCTTCAGCTTTATATATTTGTATAGATTATGGCTATATTGCGAGTGCCAGTATCAACTAAAATAGTTTAAAACTAAGGACCTTTAGTGAATTTAGAAATACTTCTAAAAACAAATGGGTGGAGTGTCCATACAGCTACAAAATACCGGGTGTCGTCGTTCGAGGTCCTCCCAGTCGACTTATCCTCATTTGAAATTACAAGAAGTTCAGTTTAGCATAATAAAGATTCCGAATTGTTTTATACAATCAAAAAAATATATAATTATGAGGACAAAGAGTTATAATAAAGTTAGAAATAACAATGAGTCCCTGCCCCGCCTTTTTACTTAGCATAATTTTGCAGATATTAATAAAATTATCGTAGACAGTATCTAGCAATAATATTCGTCAAAAAATTTACTGAAGGTTATTTGTTTAAAACTTTATATAAGAATACTAAGTTTTACACTAATAACCTTCAATAGGCTATTGAGATGTACACATCTCAAAGAAGAAGAAGAAGAAGTGAATCGAAATGATTCGCCAGAGAACCAGGTGATCGACATAGCTCTGAAGTGGCAATGAGCTGGTCATTCATATATGTCGTAGAACCGATAACCGCTGGAGTAAAAGTGTTCTGGAGTAGGGACCGCGGTTTGGCAATCGTGGTGTTCCTGAAGAGAGGCCTATATCCAGTTGTGGATATATTTTTTTTATGTTATTGGGGGCAAACGAGCAAACTTATCACCTGATGGTAAGTGATTACCACCGCCTATGGACACGCGCAACACCAGATGCGTCACAAGTGCGTCGCCGACCTTTGGGGGATGGGGAAAGGCAAGTGGGGAAGGGTTGGGGTATAAGCCTCCAGTATCCTCACTCACTCGATGAAACACAGCGCAAGCGCTATTTCACCCCGGTTTTCTGTGAGGCCGTGGAATCACTACGGTCAAGCCGGCCCATTCATGCCGAAGCGTGGTCTCCCACGGTAATGATGATGATCTCAGAGAAGCAAGAGTTTTCTGTGCTTTTTGGCCATGGTTCAAAAGTTATTTATACCACAAATCTGAATATAGTACCGCATAGTTTAACACTAATTAAATTTTTCCTCCATGATAATATACATAATATGATAATACCTATTATTACAAGCATTTAATATTTGTTTCAATAAATGAATAGTGTTATAATTTGCTTTGACTCATTGATTGGTTTCTGTAATCTCTTTTGAAATTTGACAAGTCGGTAAACTCCCACTGGACTGTTGTAAGCAACTGATAGTATTAAATATTAACAACAGACTGAGATGAAAGATAACAGTAACCAACACTTTGTCACTTATCTTTCATCTGTTATTCTGATAAATATATTTAAGTTTAGTAGGTTTCTTAGTTCTTAAGTAAGTTTTTGTTAGTAATATTTACAAAATACAATCCCACATTGTGTATTATTATTTCAAACATCAGACACAATGCCATCTAGTTGCACACCAAGCAATAATACTACTTTGTAGGTCATTCTATTATTTGACCCGGGAATCGAACCCGAGACCTCAATTCAACAGTCACATACGCTAACACTGCACCACCGATTCCACCGACCAAACAATAGATACATTTTCCTAATCTCTTTTTCACATTTTAATCTGACAGAAATACACAATGCAACAGGCTGGCATAAAATGTAGACAAAGATATATTTGTTCAAAATTTTTTTTCATTTTCGTACGAATGGTGAGGCAGGCAAACGTGTGGAACCTTATCGAGTTGCTAAAATGTAACACAAAAATATTTTAAAAAACATCTTATTGTTGTTGTAAACAAAAAGAGAATCTATTGATTGATTGCACGGTTGACTTAGTGGTTTAAGCAAACTCCACGCTGCACCAAGTGTAGTTGGTTTAAGTCCCACATGGGACAACACTTTATGCGATCCACAAATTGTTATTCTGAGTTTAGGTGTTCTTTGTGTCCTTTTCATGGTATATCTGTAAGTTCCCCGCGTCACAGGATGTATATTCCTAATATGGGAGTTGTTTTTAAAAGAACAATCTGTTACGCTTACACGTCCAAAGCGCTGCACCGACTTCAATAAAATTTGGCATGGATATACTTTGATTCTAGAAGAAGGAAATAGACTACTGTTTAAAGGCTGAATTTTTAGATTACATTTATAAGTGAAATATAACAGACCCTTCGCACAAACACAAAACTGTAAGTGGGTTCCTTGTGGTTAAAAAGGTCGTTAGTGATCGTTTAGAATCGAAATAGGGCTACCAACTGATTGATGACTATTGCTTTTGTTGTTGAGTCAGTTTTGTAGTACCTAGTACCGGCAACAATTGAACATTAGAAAGGTTTTTAGCTTTTAACATATGTATATACTCATACTTTCAAGACGAAAGGCGTAAATAAAAGGCGTTTTAAAACAAAGTATGTGTTGATTACAATTTTTATCAGACAGACAGGCCTATTGGAGGGTTGTGTTGGTTAATGATTCTGAGGCGCTATTCAGTGTCGCGTCGCTGTCAGGTCGCGGATGTATTGTCGTTCAGTGCTGCGTGGACCATGTAACGTCCGCGCGCGGAGCCGTCCGCGTTGCGGATGGTCCACGTAGCTCTGAACGCGCTGCATAGGCTTCAAACATTGTTCTATCTGTCGCAAGCGGTTCGCGTCGCACTGAATAGCGCTTTACTGCTATGTCAAAGGTCCAAGGTTCAATTCTCACCCAGGATAAATCTTTATGCGATGAACACGATCATACCAGAGGCCGGCAACGCACTTGGGAATCCTCTGGCGTAGCGGATGTCCATGATCGACGGTAATTGCTTACTACCAGGTGATATGTCTGCTCGTTTACCCCCTATTCCAAAGAAAGAAAGAAATTATCCTGGAAAATGGGGGTTCAATAAGAAAGGTAGTAATACTGACTGTAGTTACTCTGGCCACAGCAATATGCTGAGATAGGCGTCTTGTCTGGCATTGCACAGGGCATTATAATTGCTTGTGCTTTCTATTATTTTATGTCTGTTTAAAACCATGTACTGTCCTGCGTATGTTTGAATAAATGTTTTTACTTTTTTTCTTTTAAAGGATAAGAAGGTAAAACGAGAAGACAATGAAAGCGAAGGGATAGTATTTATATAGATTAATTGGGAAGTAAAAACACTAGATCGTGTAATTGAGTTTTGCATACTTGTAATAGATATTGGTGCCAATTTCTGTTACTTGGAAATTCTTTAAACTAACCTTAAAAACACAAAACTAAATTTTGCCCTGTTGAACCTAGATCGAAATTTTGAAGATGGGCTAAAATCAGATCCTAACACATTTCCACCAATAACTGTTGCTGGAAAGTCGGAACCTTCATCTATACAAATAAAATTGGAGTGTCTATTTGTAATATTAAAATAACCACTTTTTACTTAATACGTATAAATGTTTACATGATACACATACCAAAATAACTTTTTTTTACAATTTTTGCATGTCTGTCTTTTTGTTTGTACCGGCTAATGTCTGGAACGGCTAGACTGATTTTGACGGGACTTTCACTGGCAGATAGCTGATGATCTAAGGAGTAACTTAGGCTACTTTTTAGACTAGCGTATCGCAGGAAACGCCGCAGGGCTCAGCTAGTATCAGTATATAATAAACTCAGTAGCAAGAACATAACAATAGGTGCTACCTACTATAGCTACTTTCTTGTAATTACTTCAATCATTTTGATAGTTTAATACGAAATTTAGCAGCTATTTATTAAGTTCTAGTAAATAACCTAGATTCTGTAACGTTTACCATCTACATACCTCATTCAAGGATGAATTATTCTTTGATGTATAGTAGACTGATTGATAGATTCTGTCTCAGTACTTTGCTTAATTGAAAAACGGTTTAGTGTACGCCGCGCTGAACCCTGCGGTGTTACCTGCGGTTATTGTGTACCGCGTTTACTTCTTGCATCATCTATACATCTACACAAATAAAGAAGATTGAAGTGTCTGTTTGTAATATTAAAATAACCGCTTTTTACTCAATGCATATATGTATGATTACATGGTACATTTACAAAATATCATTTTTATAATTTTTGTATGTCTGTCTGTCTGTTTGTTCTACTAATCTCTAGAATGGCTAAACCCATTTTGACGGTAATTTTACTGATGATATAAGGAGTAACTAAGGCTACTTTTTAAGACTAGCTTCGCCCCGCGGTACTATAATAACCACGGGTAAGACCGCGGAGTTCAGCTAGTAATTTCAATAAAATTATACTTCTTTATGAGTTCACACTGTACCTATTTTCCTAAACCACTGTCTCACTAGTCTGAGTCGCTGTCTAGACCACTTTGTCACTTACCTAGAAGATAAACATTTTCCTAAAAAATTAAATAAATATTAAAAAGGTAAATAAATATTATTTCCTAGGTCACAATATTTAAATATTTAAATAAATATTTAAATAAATATTTTGGACATCTAACACACAACGCCATCTAGTCCCAAGCTAAGCAGAGCTTGTGTTATGGGTACTAGACAACTGATACAAATACATATATACTTTTTTTTTGTAAATACATACATATTATACATAGAAAACACCCAAACTCCGAAACAAACATTTGTAGATCATACAAACATTTGGTCCGACCCGGGAATCGAACCCGAGACCTCATGATCAGCAGTCGCACACGCCAACCGCGAGATCAACGAGGCAGTCAATAATTTATAATATTTATTTTCATTATGTACATGCCAATATCAGCAATGTATTTTCAGATGTTGTGTATTGTCCACTTATTGTGGTCCAATTTATGTTGTTTAATCCTATCTTATATTATAAATGCGAAAATAACTCTATATGTCTAAAATACTGAACCAATTTTAATGAAATTCGGTACGAAGATAGTTGAGCGTTCAAGGAAGGATACATGCAAATTTTTACACCAATACATACATACACACGACGGAGTTTTTGTTAAAAGCTTCTATTTCATCTGTTCATTAATAAAGTAGGTTATACAATGTCACGATTGATCGATCAATCTTTAAACTGGTTGTATCTTTCCAAAAACAAATCATTGGAAGAAGCTCTGCATCGTACCTCCTCGTACGAGATGGAGTCCATAAATATCAGCTATATCAAGATTTATATTACAACTTAAAGTTTACACTTGTCTTTTCAAATCTCTAAACATTACTCAACATTCTTTTTTTTTAAATCGCTTTTAATCTTTATATATATAATTCTTCTGTGAGTGTGTATGTCACTACTAACTACTCTCAAACGACTGGACCGATTTTGATGAATTTTTTGTGTGTGTTCAAGGGGATCTGGGAATGGTTTAGATTCACAATTTTGTCCGCTGGTCAATTTTTTTTTAATTAATTTTTAATTTATTAGTAGTTATGGCAAAACGACGTTTGCCAGGACCACTAGTCTAATATATAAAATTCTCGTGTCACAGTTTTCGTTGCCATACTCCTCCGAAACGGTTTAACCGATTCTCATGAAACTTTGTGAGCATATTGAGTAGGTCTGAGAATCGGCCAACATCTATTTTTCATCCCCCTAAATGGTAAGGGTCACCCATCCTTAAAAAAAATTATGGCAAAACGACGTTTGCCGGATCGAACCAAGTGGCGCGCAATTGGAGAGGCCTATGACCAGCAGTGGACTGCGATAGGCTGATGATGATGATGATGATGACGTTTGCCGGGGCAGCTAGTAATATATAGTCAAGTAAAGTGAAGCATTTCCAACTCTTGAATGGAGAAAGGAGAGTCATCAAATTCCCTATTCCGTGTCGATTACTACAAAATTTGTTATTTGATTAAAGACGTTACTAGAAACCGTCCCGACTAACTTCGTCGTATAATGTCTGACTCGCTACGAAAGTACGAAAATGAAACTCAATTCTAACACAGGTATGGTTTTAAGTTCAGTTAAATTTTTGCTAACAATGAGTTGTTTTAAATTAAAATTTTATTTACGTTGAGTGAATGTTTTAAAACAATATATAGAACGTATCAAAATTGTACGTTTCAAATGAGTTTTTGAATAAATATTTGAGAACAAATTTCTAAAGCCATGTATTAATCACGTTTTTTCATGGAACCCCTAATTTACAACGAAACCTTTTTATTCATTATGTTTTTCATCGCATTCACTTATATTTTTTTGTGAATTTATGAACAAGTTTATTAAAAAAAATTGGAAACGTAATCCCCTTTTACCTAACAAACACAAATTTAAAATAATCCTCTTGAAAAACGCTTTTAGAAGCTTAAAAGCCTGCCAATACACTGCTAAAAGGTGACATAATGTAAATAGCTTTTTGTTTTAGCGGTCATAAAGTTATTGAGTTTCCACATCGAAGTCTTTAACACAAATTGCTTTGCGAGTTATAGCTTTCAATAGACACATAAAAACATTTTAAAATATATTATCGATAAATAGAGAAGAGTATTCTTTATTGTTTTGGCAAACACGCATTTTATGTAAGGTAATTTGTGTTACCTCTACACAAAATTAACAAAATTGATCTATCAATCGATAGAAATAAAGTTTAAAATATATTAAATCTTTTAAAAAATCCACTCATTAAAGAATGAACGTACATTGTAACATAATAACATCAATCTTATTTTAAAACTCTCTCTGTTTTAATAATTATAAAATACCTTTTTTTTCATTTTTCATATTTTCCATATCAAAATTTTTATCAAGGTAAATATTTCTAAATATAAACTGATTCTTAAAGTGGTTTGTAAAAAATTAAACAGATTTATGAAATATAAACAAAAGTTTAATTTTATAAATAAAGAATTTAATTATTTCCTTTTTAATACACTTTTATTTTTCAAAGGTAGTAGAGCCACCCTGATTTCAGCACGAACGGGCCGGTTCGACCGCGGCGGTACTACCCTCGCATAGAAATCAACGTAAAATGACAGCGTTCGTGCTGTCGTGTTTCATTGGTGAGTGTGAGACCGGAGGCCCAATGATGCAGAAGCATCATTAGGCCGCCATGGTGTGGGTCACCATGCTGCATTGTTGCATTGTCTGCATTCGCAATGAGTATGGTGACCACTACTCTTGGATTCTGCTTATATTTTCCATGAGACAGAGTAGAGTCATTTTGGCAGGCTATATATACATAAACATAAAATCAACCTATTGAAGTTCACTACACAATAAAGGTCTCCCAAGGAGCGCCAACTATCCCGACCTTAGGCAGTCCGCATCCATTCGCTGCTAGCCACTTTCTTCAAATTGTTGGTCTATTTTGCTATATTATATTAATAACGCTTTATTAACACGCTTGTGTGTCTATTTTATTCTGATTTAGTTTACACCTATAAACCTTTTACTACTTTATGAAATTACTTCAGAGGGATTTTCTATATTCTCTTGGGAAAATGTGAATACGTTCAGATCAAGTAAACTCACTTATATTTTTTATTCCTATTCTTGGTAACAGACGGGTCCTACATTTGAGCGATGGAATCGCTTGTGACACATATTCAACTCGATGCAATTGTGGGATCTTCAATCGACACTATCGATGTTGGAGTATAGATAATATTATTTACAATATTGCTGTTTGAAATATACAATGTCTTTGTAAACTGATACGCAAACAAATACCTAATATAAGTATTGTAAACGTTTTCCTAGGTTATATTTTGAGATTATGTCTAATTGTTTTATCTGTTTTTAACAGATATTTAAATTAACCTTGAAAAGTATAAAAGAACATACACTACTTATAGTTATTTATTATAGAAATAAAATATAAATGTACAATTGGGCTCCAGTTGAACATTTATATTTTATCTATCCTATTTCATTTGTTTTAAATGTCTTACACAAAAAAGTTTTATACACATGGCACACACAGCAAAGCATAGCAGGAAACAGCTAGTTTTATATAAATATTAAATGGAATGTATTTCCACTGCAGAATTGATATTTTTGTTATCATTAATTATTTTCCTGTCAAGTTACGGTTGAAAGCAATGACAAATAAAGAAATAAACAAATATATATATTTCTTCGGAACCTCATTTGATCGCATTCATCAAACCACACGCAAACGCGATTGCGTGTCATTTCCTCCAACACCGCCTAATATAAAAGCAACAATATAAAAACAGGTTTTTGTATCTATTATAATGACAAAATAATATTTTATGTGCGTATATTTCGTTAAGGTTTGATAATATCGTTTATAAAATGATGTTTAAAACTTTAAAACGCTGTCTAAAATGGCCTTAGAATCACCTTAATTGTAAAAGTGAAACCGGGTAAATGAAAGTTGTAAAAATTATAATGGCTGGTTTGTCAAGGTTAGGTAAAAAAAATGATGTAGCGAATATTTGCATTTTCTTTTAAAACCGTGGTAATAGCAAGAACAGTTAATTATTTTCTTGTGCGCAATATTCATTAAGGCCGGATGTTATGTCTACAGTGCCAAGTGGCGCCAACATGTTCAACCATGGAGCAGAAAACGTCATCTTTCACGCTCAGTATATTGAAGTTTCTTGCTGTGTGTGTAAAACTAACAGTTTTTTAGGAAATAGAAACGAGCTGATGGCTAAGTGGAAAATACGAGTATTTTAACGCATTACTTACTTCTGCTTTTTATAGATTATTTTTTTAATATTTAAATTTCGAGCATTTTTTTATGTTTGGCCTGCCAAAATGACTCTACTCTGCCTGATGGAAGGCATAAGCAGAATCCAAAAGTTGGTGGTCACCATATTCATTGCAAATGCAGACAATGCAACAATGCAGCATGGCGACCTAGTGATGCTTCTGCATCTTTGGGCCTCCGGTTTCGTACTCACCAATGAAACACGACAGCACGATCGCTGTCATTTTACGTTGATTTTCTATGCGAGAGTAGTACCGCCCCGGTCGAGCCCGACCGTTCTTGCTGAAATGAGCATGGCTCTACTACTTTTGAAACATATTTTTTTAAGGCATACTAAAATACACACACAATTTTTATTAAAATATTTATTTAAAACGTGTACAGATAGCTGAATTATGCACGAGTAGAAATTCAATAGTCATATAAAAGTCGACCGATCATATAAGAACAATGAAATAAATTGCCTCCAAAATAGTTATTCATTTCATTATAATAAGCTGCAAAACAAACAAACAAACTAATAAAACATCGACATGAAACTCCCGTCTCTGTTCCGGTCTCTTCCAAGAAAACCATGGAAAGCAAACACACATCGCCCTTAAAATATAACTCAGAATGTAATAACGTATATAAACAAAAAGATATATTACATAATAAGAATTTATTTCGTTAATAACAGTGTAGCACAGGTGTTGTAAATTCTGACACCCCAACGGCAGAAGTTCAGTACAATTTATGAGGTTTGTGTTATAATTAGGAAACAAAATAGAAGACAAGACAAAATGATGATCTTTGTGTAATTTTAATAACAATATATTACCTTTTATAAGCACCATGTCAGTTGGTTACTTTTGTTAACTAAATTATGCGAAGTCTAATGACTGAATTGTTACTTTAATAATAATAATTGCTTTATTGTACACCAAATTACTTATAAAGGTAACTTACAGCTAAGAGGTACAATTGGCGGCCTTATCGCCCGAAGGCAATCTCTTCCAGGCAACCATGGGATGGAGAGAAAGACGTGGAAAGTATAGGGTAGTGCTGGTGTATAAAAATAATAGTAGAAGAAATAATAGATATATATTAAATAAAGTATTAATAGCACCTAGTGTGTTTGATTAAATGAGTACATAGAAATATTAACTAATATAAGTTCCATATAAACTCCAGTGGAATTCGAGACTCAATTTAGAATAACGTCGGTTACGAGTCTTTGACGTCTCCCAGGTAATGTGCCTTCACCAGTCTCTTGAACGCAGCCAGAGTCTGCGAACGTCTTATTGTTTCTGGTAGGGCGTTCCACAACCGAACTGCTTGAACAGTGAAGGAGTGGTCGAGGAATTTGGTAGTATGTCCCTTTGATATACTTCTTTATTAGATTATATTTAGAAATATACTGATGCCTGCTAACTCAATGGGAAAAATCGGTCTTTTTTATCCGTAGCCTTCAGCGTTTACTATATAATATTATTAAGTTAGGGAAATAGTTACAAAGAAGACATTGGACAATTTCATGTAGAACATCAAGCCCATAACATTTTTTCCTAAACAGCGAGTGTTTGGGAAGCTAACTTTAAAATCGACCCATGCAACCCGGTCTCTGAACTACGAAGCAACTACTAATCTTGAATCGCTATATAGACGTTGTCATACTGATTAATATATGTACAACATCAACTTCATCCATTGGTCCGTGGCCCGCCAGGCATGATCACCTCGTCTGCTTGGAGGATCCACCCTTTGTATTAGAGAGACAAGCCACACGTTTCTCTACAATAATTGATGCAATGCATGGAGCCGCGGGCAACAAATAGTATTTTAACATCTATAAAGGGTTTAATTTGTTCTGAATTATATCTCATTGTATCAATCAATAAAGATAGTAGAGCAGCAGGCCGGCTCGTTCAGGGCAGTACTGCTCTATCCCAGAAGACTAATCTAAAATTACAGCGTTCGTGCTGTCCTGTTTCGTTGATTAGTACAAAACCGCCCTTATAATACAGAAGCATAGAGGCCGCCATAGTGTCGGTCACCATGTTGCATTATCTGCCTTTACAATGAGTATGCTGACCACTACTATTGCATTCTACCGAGACAAAGAAGAGTCACTTTGGTATTATCATACATAAAAATAAAACGATCAATTTCTGTTTCAAATACAGCTTCTCTTCTTCTATCATAAAAAGCAGTACATTCTAACTAAATTTCTTATAAAATAATATATTACAAATTGAACATGCTATGAACAATGTCCTTAATAAAACGCGCCCCCGTGGTCCGCTTTAGTTGATCGTTTGAGCTATAATAACACGTTAGTCCCGTGGATAAAATTCACAGTATAAAATAATAAATGTAAACTGTCTCGTGGTAGCTAAATAAAATGATAAATAGATTGAAAGCATCAAACATTTTGGTGACTAGTTGAACGCACGCGTCTTGCCTAGTTTATCCGACGACGGCAAAGTCAAAAAGAAGGTTAATAGTTATAACATTCTATGTAGATATGTTTGTATGTCAACCGTGGCGCCGAAACCACAGAATTGATTTATGTAAAGATATTGTTCATAGATTAGTAATAATGGCTCGGATCACATGGCTAAAAAAAATATATTTTTTTACGTAATTGTGTTAGGCATAGTTTTTTAAACTTGTTCTTGTTTAAACTTAAACACTTATTATTAAGGCAGGAGATTCTAACAGGCTAAAACAATTTACAACAAATTACTACATAATTTAAACAAATATCTTGTTTTATCTAATACACATTGATTTTCCACTTTAGCGTTAATAGGCTTTGGAATTTCGGAGTACTTACCTTATTTATATTATTTACCATCAAACACCAACGATACGATACTTTCTCATAAACCTCATTAGTAAAACAAACAAGCCCCCCACCCGTCTTTGATCCCCCGTAACAGTCAATAAGACACCCTACATGTATACTGAAATCTTGTAACTGTTTAAATTAAGTTAATTTGCTTCTAAATTAGATGCCTTCAAACTCAATTTAGTTAAATGTTATTTACAGCTGGGTTTCCGTTAGATCTTTGTTGTGATTACATTCTGGTTATTTTCCTTTATAGTTTAAGGATCTAATGTCTGTCTGTGTATTTATGACATCGATATAATCAAGTAGCAGTGGAAGTAAATAAAGCGACGTTTCAATCAAAGTTTAAGACGGATAAGATCAAGTCTTACGTTTTCAATAAAACTTTATCAATGAAGCTTACACATGCTCATATACACATGTTTTAGTATATGTATTTATAATAGTTAATAATAAGTTAGTTAATAATTATATATACATATATATACGGTCGAATTGAGAAACCTCCTCCTTTTTTTGAAAGTCGGTTAAAAATATCTAAATTATGGATAAAGGCTCGACTTGTTAAGAAAACCCAGAACACAACACATCAAGAAAATGCTATATATCATCAATCATCATCCACTCATGGGAATTCACTGCTGAACATAGGCCTAGCTGAAAATGCATAGGAGAAAAAGCAAAGGCCGTAAGGCATGTACAGCATGCAACATGAAAATTTGCGCTGAACAGATTTTAATTTTAATATAAAAAAACAGTCAAATAGGCAGCCCAATAAATAAGTAATAATTCTGGGGGTGTGAGTAATTAAAATACAACAGAAAATGATAGTGAACTGTAGAAGGTATGCGAGTTTAAAAACGAATAAAAGGGAATGAAAGAAAGAAGCAGGGCGGGGCGTGAAAAGGCATCTCACTAAGCCGCCATAGTGTGGGACTCCATACTGCATTGTTTGCTTTAGCAGTGAGTATGGTGCCCCCCACTGTTGGATTTTGCTTGAGCTTACCATCAGGCTGAGCAGAGTCACTTTGGCAGGTAAATTAAAAAAAAAAAAAAAAAAAAAAAGAAATGCTAGTACATTTACTCTTTATCTCAATGTAGTGTATATTATTTTAAAGCCCGGTTAAATTATCATTGTTAGAAGTAAAGCTATAGTTATACAAGATTAATTATTTACACATAATTCTTTTGAAGTAGCCGCTTGCTGCTGATATATAATTATCTTCATGGTTAGTGTACGCCATGTAGTCCTCATCGATCCATCTAAATGCAACGTAGTAAATAATTCTGCTACCATTAGAAGTTCTATCAGTTAATAACTAATAGAATAAATTATTTTACTTTGTAAGAACATAAGTAATATATTACAAGTTTAACGTTGAATAAAAGATGTTAAATAACTTATAAGTTTTACCAAATTCATCTGTTATTATAGTATTTGAAATTTATTCTTATGACAGTTGTGTGTGACAGACAAGAATAAAATTCTTACAATACCTAAATAATAGATCTGGAAAAAAACATTGACAAATTGTCATAAACTACAATTATAGTTTGACCCGTTTGACCGATCTAAGAGGGTGATTATGACAATTGACGTTTAGTGCTTAGGTGTATTTAAGTCATAGTAAAAATATTCGATTACGATTACAAATGAATGATCATCAATATAATATATGAAACATCGTTAATCGAATCGCGGGTGTACTTCTCAAATTGAGCTAAAATTAGACACTATTATGGCTACGTATTGGATTCAGGAATAGAAATTAATTTGGAAATTGATAAAAAAATGCACTACAGTTTTAAACATAAAACCTGTAGTGCCGGCTCAACCGTAGTGATACCACGGCCTCACACCTCACAAAACCGGTGTGAAATAGTGCTAGGCCCATGCCCGAACCCCTCCCCGCATCCCTTTCCCCATCCCCCTAAGGTTGGCAACGCACTCGTGACGCCTCTGGGCGGCGGTAATCGCTTACCATCAGGTGATACATCGCTCGATTGCCCCCAAATTAACTTAAACAAAATGACGAAAACATAGTTAATTAATTTTAGAAATAATTCAATGGCTTATAATGCTGAAACAGATGGGAAATAATGATGCTAGATTAAGATTAAATTGACATATGAAATATAAAAATCTATACTATATTATAATATTTTATAGCTGAAGAGTTTGTTTGTTTGTTTATTTGAACGAGCTAATCTCAGGAACAGCTGGTCTGATTTGAAACTTCTTTCAGTGTTAGATAGCTCATTTATCGAAGAAGGTTAAAGGCTATATATCATTTCGCTAAGACTAGTAGGAGCGGAGCACTAATAAACAATGTTTCAAAAACGGGGAATTTTTTTTAACACCTCGGGCAATAGAAGACGCTAAGGAGGTTACGTGGGTCAGCTTGTGAATGACATAAGTATTAATGTTTGTTCAGTTTAGTTTCATTATACAAAAATCATAAAATAAAAGAAAAAAAAGTGTATGAATAAGTATCAGCTATTTAATTATACCGAACATTTAATAAATATTTCGAACATCTAACACACAACGCCACCTAGTCCCAAATTAAGCAGAGCTTGTATTATGGGTATTAGAAACTTGATATGAATACTTATATACTTTTTTAAAATCAAAACGATTGATCTTAAGTTTCGCAACGATTAAAATGTAACATCACCAAATTTAAAAAAAAAAACTTATTAAATGTAACTGTTTTAGGACACCATGCCAAAATGAAGAACCACGCAACTATTTATTTTGTTTGTATAAATTTCAACTGAAATATGTCTCATTAGATTTATTCAACTCAGTAGTATAAATTATTATATTTATAAAATTTATTTGTCTAAAATTAGAATAGTTTCATGGTCACTTCCATTAGTGCATGGTTGCAATCTGTCGTTACGGTACGTCAGTCTCATCTGTCAAAATCACCTTCTTAGATCGGAACGAATCTTAGAATTAGAACTATAATACTAACAAATCTGTATATTTTGAGATCGATAAAATTACTTGATTACTTGAATTAGGTCCTCCTGTGCCAATTAGTCGGAATCTGGAACTTGCTACCAAGTAACGTGTTTCACTCCTACTATCATCATGGATCCTTGGAGCCGGGCGTGTCAAAGCATGTCTGTAGGCCTTTATAGTATGGGTCACCGTTATGCATTGTATGTATTCGTAATGAGTATGGTGACCATCGCTCTTGAATTCTACAAATGCTCCAACGCTGGGAAGAAAAGGTTGGGAACGCACCTCAGACTTGTGTGTCTAACTCTGATTTTCTTTAATAGTATTAATAATCAGATTATTAGATGGATCACTTGATGGTAAATACCTCTCACCCATAGATGACTGCAACCCAAGAGTCGCAAGTGCGTTGCCGAGCTAGGACTTCTTCCCCGGGGCCATGGTATAAATCCAGTCGAGCCGAGTCAGAAACGTGTATTCAATAGACCGCTATTCCAACAAAATTATTATCAGTATATTAACGCTAGTGATTTCCGTAAGCTCAGACCACTTCACCAGTTTAATTGCGGCAGAGGACAATGTCGTTCGCCGGCATTGCTCCGACCTTTGTTTTTCTGTTTATTTTAGCGCGCAAACGTATTTGTATATTCAGCCAATTTTCGGGGTGATCTCGCCGAGATGTGTGAATAGGTTCATTGTCTATTTTTGTGACCTGAAATCCGTTTTTTTCATGCATAATATGTGATAAGGATAATTTTATTTTGTTGTAGGTGTGGTGTGTTTATAGTTTTAATGAGCGCGTAGGTTTTTGATAAACTAGACTTACAAGTGTAGTTGTGGGTGAGTTTGACTTAATTGAGACGTTTATTGAAGGTGACTTGAAGTCATCTCTATTTCATATATTTTTAGTCAAGATTTTCATGAACTCGAGCTTGAAATCGTAAGACGTTCTTGCTATGATTATATAACAAGTAATTTGCAGAAAATTGATATTGAAATATATAGTCAATGGTAATTTTAATAATAGTTCAACACCAAAAACCTTTTTTTTTATGGAATATGGGGCAAACGAGCATACGTATCACCTGATGGTAAGCAATTATTGCCACCCATGGAGACCTGCAACACCAGAGATGTCACAAGTGCATTGCCGGCCTTTTGGGGATGGAGAAGGGGATGGGGGCCTCCCCCATCCCCCTCTTGGGTTGGAGTATGGGCCTCACTCACTCGGTGAAACACAGCGCAAACGCTGTTTCACACCGGTTTTCTGACAGGCCGTGGTATCACTCCGGTCGGGCCGGCCCACTTCCACGGTAATGGCATTTAGTTTCGGAACAGGAAAAACAAGAATCTACAAGTACTAAATATCATCAGCACTTCACGACACAATCCAATACATGATTATGTGATTTTTACACATCAAAATCGTCTAGAAATGAGAGTACAATAAGTAACCATTTTCAGAAACAATTCCAAAAAGTTTTTTGAAGATAAATCTATTTTAAAAATACTTGAAATTATGTTAAAAATAGGACCAAATAACACTGGTTTTTAACTAAATTATACTTTAGTCAGGTACTTTAAGTTTTTTAATAAAGAACTTTTCAAGACATCTACTCAATAAACAGCTATTGCGAACATGATTGGATCTCGATAAGAACTACAAGTTAAATTTTCTACTGCTGACAAAGTTTTGTTCTGTGGTAGATCTTGAATCTTGAACTTAATAGTAGAAGATGTAATATTTATACTCTCTATTATAAAATTAAGATAAAAAAATACTCCGTTATCCTAATGTTGCAGATTTTTTAGCAAAACTAGTAAGAACTATCTCTGTTTGTATTACTTAAATATTACATTAGACAAAATTGATTGACGAAACCAAAAACTTTTAGCAAACTGCAATGATAGAAATTTAAAAACACTGTAGGTATAGTATTTTGGAGAATTCTTGGATTTCAATGACAGTATTAACAAATCAACTCTCTAACAAACAATTTCAGACGATAATAATGAAACATGCGCTTTTACTGCTTTATATATAGCTAGCAGTGCTTGACATTAAAAAATCCGTCCATAATTCAATATAGGTCAAACCCAACTCCTTAATCGCTTAGATTTATTCGCTCAATATAAATTCAATACCGTTCAGAACCTCAGGAACCAATTAAAAGTAAGAAGCAAGCAAACCGAGAACGATAAAAGTCCTTTCAGCAAATATGCTGAGAGCCCTTCTGGTCATACATAATCATAATTGGAGACTCTAGGTCATACTTAACCATGATAATGACATCTTTTAATGTAATTACTAGTACTGACTCCTATAACCTTAAACAAGATCTTAAAACTATTTTAGATACGTTGTCAAGTGAATTTACAGTAGATTAACGAATTGCAAATACACAGTTTTGGTAAGAAATTCATTTTTTTACTGTTATCACAATTATCTTCACTATGACGGATCTGTTTCTAATATCAAAACAATTAATATTATAATAAATAAATATTTCGGACATCTATCACACAACGCCTTCTAGTCCCAAGCTAAGCAGAGCTTGTGTTATGGGTACTAGACAACTGATACAAATACATATATGCTTTTTTTTTGTATACATATACATATTATACATAGAAAACACCCAAACTCCGAAACAAATATTAGTAGATCATACAAACATTTGGTCCGACCCGGAAATCGAACCCGAGACCTCACGATCAGCAGTCGCACACGCCAACCGCGAGACCAACGAGGCAGTCAATATTATTAGTAGTATTTTGATCATAATGGGCAAAACGGCTTTTGAGTACGGGTATATTAATCAAATTGATTGTATAAAGTGCCTTGATGTGCCTTAGGAGAGGACTATGTCCAAAAGTTGACTGCAACGGGCTGATGATTAATGGTATTAATAGTATAAAGTAAAAAATCTGTATCTATGTACGCTGATTGTCATTAAATATTCTATGAGATTAGAAGTAGACAATATACTCTCATGCCTATATGCTCCCCGTACTTTTGAATTACTTAAGCTCGACTGGAGGTATTTATCGATTTAAAAAAAAAAGATATCGAAAAAGTTAAATTAAGAACTTATATGCATAAATAGCCTGTCAACTTGGAAATCGTATATATGTCAGAACAGAACATTGTCTAAAGTGTATGAAGCCAATATTCTGTTGATAATAATTAATTTCAAGGCGTATTGAGCATCTCTATTACGGAGCCTCAACTATCCGTTAACTTCTAAATTAAATACATGCTCCACTGAGTTCTGATATGGACGTCACAATCATGGATTTAATTAGTAGTTTATCATATTTATGGTTTATTTAAATAATTATATAATATATGACCGCGTAATGAAAATAAAAATAGTTTTTTACGATATTAGATCAACTGTAAAAAGAGGCTCTGGTCTACTACGAGTATACTATGGTGACTATCTGGCCAAAGGGAAGGTAAACTTGATACAAACTGTTTTCTTTTACGTGTGGAAACCTCCCCCCCCCCCCCCCCGGGTCGTCACCATGCCGGGGTTTGTGGCGGGGCGGTGTGTCGGAATCGAACGGTGCGCCATTCTCCGCCTTAGACGGGAGGGGTCCAGGAACTGCTGTTATTAACACATCCAGACCCCTCCCAGAAACCCAATACTTACTAACCCGTCTGCGTTATTGTGGGGTTTGTTTCAAGTTTCCCCTCAATTTGTAATAAATTTATCCTGCGTAGTTTAGCCCCTTTGCCTTTTCATTCAACACCCATGGGATAAATAGGAGTATTGACACTATATATTTTAAATCCGTAATCACACGAAACATTTACAAAGATACTAGCTGCCCCGGCAAACGTCGTTTTGCCACAATTTTTTTTTAAGGATGGGTGACCCTTACCATTTAGGGGGATGAAAAATAGATGTTAGCCGATTCTCAGACCTACTCAATATGCTCACAAAGTTTCATGAGAATCGGTCAAGCCGTTTCGGAGGTGTATGGCAACGAAAACTGTGACACGTGAATTTTATATATTAGATATGCTACTACTATATGCTAAGAAATAAAGTTTCTGTTTATATATATAGTCTATTTGAGCAATAATTATGCGTATGGTAAATTATTTTTAATCTTCTCTTACTTAAAGTAACAGAGCCTGACACAAACATTACTTATTTTGATAAGATATCAAAATAAGTAGATCGCCCTAAAACTTATCATATTTTCTTCAGCAATCTTTAGTGTGTACAGAAAAGATATTGAAGTAATGTATCTTCAATTGTGTTGAGCTATAAGTAAACGACAAGGAAAACGAAAATCTTATCTAGGAGACAGCAATACTTACTTATTTAATATTGAAAGCACATTTAATTTTCTTCGAAGCTCTCTTCATATGTTTTTGGGATGGGTATATTAAAATATTAGAACATTAATCCAGCAAAGACTTTAATTAAACGATAAAGCAGACCAGCATATTGAAGGCATATTCATGGGGATGATTTCATTCGCATATTTCTCTCTATTTCGCCTATTGATAGGCGGATGGTGGATGCCTCAAATATATAAGCTAATGGTGTGTGGTCCGTATGTAAGCGGGTGATTTTATAGGTATTATATGTACGATAAAGTACGTGTACGAAATCAATGAATGTAAAATAGGAGTGACCAATTCACAACATTTTTTTTTAAATAAGTGAAAGATATACTCATTTATTAA
This sequence comes from Spilosoma lubricipeda, assembly GCA_905220595.1. Classification (NCBI taxonomy): domain Eukaryota; kingdom Metazoa; phylum Arthropoda; class Insecta; order Lepidoptera; family Erebidae; genus Spilosoma; species Spilosoma lubricipeda. The sequence goes on from HG992296.1 coordinate 4,709,547, forward strand.
GAAAAGTTAACGTCAGACAAAAAGAAAGAATAGAAGAAACTTTAAGCATGAAGTTGCAAATATAAACACATAAAACTTTCTCAATTTTTCAGTATACTTACATCATCATCAGTCAATTGCAAATGCCTCGGTGGCGGAGTGGTAGCGTACGCGACTTCTGTTCTTGAGTTCTCGGGTTCGATTCCCGGGTCGGATCAAATGTTTGTATGATATGCAAATATTTGTTTCGGAGTTTGGGTATTTTCTATCTATAATATGCATGTATTTACAAAAAAAAAGTATATAAGTATTGATATCAGTTGTCTAGTACCCATAATACACAGAATCGCACAGAAAATCAACGTAAAATGACAGCGATCATGCTGTCGTGTTTCGTTGGTAAGTGCGAGACCGGAGGCCCAATGATGCGGAAGCATCACTAGCCCGCCATGGTGTGGGTCACCATGCTGCATTGTTGCATTGTCTGCAGTCGCAGTATGGTGACCACCACTCTTGGATTCTACTCATGCTTTCCATCAGGCAGAGTAGAGTCATTTTGGCAGGGCCAAACATAAAAAAAAAAAAAAAAAAAAAATACAAGCTGAGCTTAGTTTGGGACTAGATGATGTTGTGTGAAAAAAAAGAAAGAAAAAAGAAATAAATTTCTCAACTTTTCAGAATAATTACATCATCATCAGTCTTAGTTAGTTCAGGTGGCAGGTGCCTAAAAATGTATTCAGCTTGCAAAAGAAACAATACTCAATATTAGTTGACTAAAGTAACCATAACCTTCTTACTCTCTTCTCAAAATGATTTAAAGTCGAAGGAATAATTCTTCATCTTATGTTGGTCCATCGTAATAATTGAATTTCTCTACTCTTTTGTTGATATTTAATTCTATGTATTATTAACTTGGTTACTAACATCAATTCAGTCCATTTCAAAACTACGTAGTGTTCAATCCGCTCCAATTAAACAGCGCGTTTGAGTTAAATACGAACTGTAGGCCATATAGAAGGGGAAAAGTCGATTACATTTGAAATTACTGAAAACTTGTCTATGTAAATTTAACTAGGTAAATCAATTCTCTTACAACTTATAAAAGTATACTAATTTTCACAAAAAATAATACGGACCGTTTTATTCTAATAGTAGGTGTTAAATTTAAAGTAACTTTATTGTTATACTTGTAATTTAAGAAATGGTGTACAACACCATTTCCTTTAATATTAATCTTATATTAAATTTAATATTATACCTATATTAATTCAACATTCATCCACAACCTTTTAAAAGGAGGTTTCTCAATTCGACAATTTTTTTTTCTTTACTTTTTTTTATGTGTGTTTGCGTATAACTTCGTCGTTTATAAACCGATTTTGATTATTCTTTTTTTAAATGAAAGGAGATGTTCCAACGGTAGAACCATGATAAGGACATTAATATTTGATGATGGCATCCAGGAGAAATCGAGTCGAACTTGAAGTCTGTTTTATTTTTGTTAAAATTGTTATAGTGATGTTGTTCTACGTAGTTTGTCCTTTTAATCGTAAATTGTGACACTGAATGTAATCTTTACTAAATATAGTTATGAGAACAGTGGAAAAGTCGTATTTATACAAAAACAACCAAGGAAGTTAGTGAAATGACTATCACATTTTTACTTCTCGCTGACAGTACAACCACACCCTACAGCGGATTATTAAAGAACTCAGCGCACCCAGACCGAATAAAAATGTACCCATCACAGAATCACGAAGTGAAATGTCAGTAATATATGGAGAAAAATTGGTTTTTACGCTTCTGCCTCCATGACGGCTTAACGTTATAATATTATGTACGTTACTTTGCGAGATAATCTTGAAGCATGAAGGGTTTTTACTGCGGTATTTGATATGTTATATCATTTAGCGATCTTGTTACTGAAGACGGGGTTTTAATCAAGAGAAATGTAAATTGAGAGGGTTGGGATGAGAGAGTTATATACATTTTTTGTTTTTCTTTATGAGTATTCCTTGAAAGTGAAACGTTATTGCTTGAGTTTGTATGATAAGTATTTGGGATATTACATCTGTATAAAAGGTAGATAGACCATGTATGTAAGGTGTAGGTAGATAAATATAGAGTTGCAAAGAAAGTTTTTGAGAATTCGACTATTGTATAGAAGGATTTTAGCGGAACAAAATTTACTTTGTTAAATCTATTTTTACACTTAAAAACTTTAACACTTTAAAGTGGTTTTTAACCCCCGACGCAAAAGAAGAGGGGTGTTATAAGTTTGACGTCGATATCTGTGTTTCTATCTATGGTATCGTGGCTCTCAAATGGAAGGATCTATTTCGATGCAGTTTTTATCATTTGAAGGTCAATTTTCTTGAGGTGGTTCTTAGCTATGTTTGGTTAATAACGGTCCATCAGTGTAAGAGTATCAGCTCTTTTCCGAAATGATGTTAGGCATTTTTGGCGTATGATTACTTGATTAAGTGCTTGCGTTGGAGATTTTAATTTTTTTTTTAATTTTAGCTTGTATGAAATGAGACAAATCTGGCTACGTATTTCAAGTAAAGTCATTTCATTTCTGTTATTATATTGCTTTATTATTATCTTTTAACTATTATTTGTCTAAGAAATTGTCGTTGTTATTTTTTTCTCTATCTTCTCTTTATGACTTTATAGTAAAAATTTTAATAAGTTAATTATGTTTAATTACAATATAGATTTGATTATATAAATATTGGTAATCGTGTCAAGGAGCAGTCTTGATGTATATTATGTTATGTATCTAAGTATATAATGGACTCGTGTAGGACATTCACAAACATCAAATCTAATAACAACATATCCAAAAAATCTATTTCAAGGTTGTACGAGCAAACCCGTACATTTCACTTGTTATAGTTTTACGCTGACATCGATGCGCAGCGAACCTCATTTACAATATAAAATTATTGAACACATAAAAAAAACAGTAGTCGTTGCAACATCATACAGGGCGACCTATCGCACCATTCGCCGCGCATCGATACATAGCATTTTCATTGTAAATCTGTTAAGTTTCATGTTTCTATTAAATACAGTTATTTCTTCCTAGCACATTTATCTTTCATTTAGCATATCGTACAAAGGTAGTAGAGCAGACACATAGTTCAGCACGAACGGGTTGACTCAACTAGGGTGGTACTACCCTCTCTTCTAACAGAAGATCAGCCTAAAGACCAAAACTGACAGTAGAATCCAGAGAACAGTAGCGATTGCTAAAACAAAAACTTAAAGCCGCTCCTAATTGCCGGATCACTTTTGTACAAATTATGATTACTAGTCAAACAAATTACTCGATAAGAATACCTACTATATGATAATGGTGAGTAAACTTTAACCTTTGATAAAAGTACTATTGATTTTCCGCTATTGACTTATTTTGAGCGGCCATTAAGATAATGGGCTAATTGTTGTGCGATAAATTCGTTTGAGATAATGGGGTAACGATACTATTTGTGTTCAAGTTAAATTATTAAAGTGATTCTTAAATTGTTGTTTTTTTAATACTACTTTATATCCACCTTAAATTTTTTTGTAGTTTTATTTTGAAAGTCAAAGTTAAAAGATTTTTATTCAAATAGGCACTTGTGAATAGTGAATATTTATAAATCCAATGATTATAGTCGCCAGCTCCAAGTGCAGACTACCCTTCATGGAGAAGAATCTGGCAAAAAACTCCAACTTTGCTCCTTTTAAAAAAAATAGTAGGATTAAAATTTGAAAAGATTTAATATGTCCAAATATAAAATAAAGTAAGACTCATGGATCAGCCATGGACCTATTCAACCATAGTTGAGCCAACATACTCAGGCCGCACAGTAATATAATTTAACAGCCACATTGTCCTACAAATTGCGTAGTACATTATCCTGGTCCTAGGCTCAAAAGTTTTTTGCCCTGCTATCCTTGTTAGCTAGCAAAATCGAATTTTTTTGTAAGATGGAGCTACTTTTGACACCCTCAAACTAATTCACATAGACATGTAAAATTTGGCTCATATATTTAAGCTTGCGAGATACACATATCCTCTAAATTTCATAACGACACCTCAAACGGCTATTTAGATATTAACGTCCAAAAATCAGCATGTTGTAATAAATAAATCATTTTTATCACTGACTCACCCATAGATCAATATTAAAACCCAGTTACAGATGACGGCAGTCCAATTTTGGCAACTAAATAGGCAGTTGGGTGATACATAGGGTAAATCAGAAACTAGTTTAAAAAAAAAAAATTTTAGTTTGTTTTTTTTAATTCATTGATTCTTTTAAGAATACTCATAGTGCCTGTAACATAAGAATTAGCAATATGTTTGTTTATGTTTTTATCATTTTATTATTATTTTTCAATTAATTGATTCTTTTAATTAGGAACACTTATTTATAGTGTCTGTAATGTAAGAATCATCATTTAAAATCGATCACTGCCTGTCTCGTGTGCCTCTTAATTTATAAGTTTTAATACTTTTAACAATGTACTTATAACTAAAACTATAGTCGACTTTCGTGTTTATTATGCTATTACTAGTATTTAGTATTATTTATTATTTAAATTTTTAGCGCCCATCAATAAATTATATAGTAGGTATTTCGGACCACGGCGCACTTGCACAAATCACAAGGCCTTAGCCTTGACAGTGCTCTTCTCGCCTTAGGCTCCTCTATATTTAGTAGGTAAATGGCAGGCTCACATTGGATTCTCCAAAGTTAAACCGTAGATAGAGTACATATTATCAATTTAGATCCAAGTCAAATCAAGTCATAAGAGAGCTCTATAATAGAATACAACTGCCTGCTCAGGTTATACCGCCTCGACTTTGCCAAAAATGAGTACAACAGCAAAATTACGTAGCCACAACGTTGTCTTGCCGGTCCCTGGCCTGAGCGTGGGGACATATATGGCCTAGACCTTAGAGGAGACCAGAGCCAACCAGTGGAACATTGTGAGTAATTAAGCTTGAGCTAAACCTTTTTTTTTATTGTTTTAATTATCAATTTATCTCAAAAACTGACCGTTATTTGGAATAAAAACAAATCAAATCTTTTTTTTTATATTTTCATTTCATTAAAAGACCTGTTTCCCCACTGATAAATACTTATCCGTATTTTCGATTTGAAAATTTAGTTCTTTTACTCTTAAAACCAATGTACCTTTTGTTTATCCATAATAATATATATTACTCATATAAAAGGAAGTCATTGCATAGTTTAATAACATAATATTCCTTAAGAAGTTGTTGTAGATACAAAGTAACCTCTCTTCAATAACAATGCAATTCAAAGATGCCTAGTTAGAAGCTAATTAGGTATTTCACACATGCCACAAGACTCAATTGTGTTTATTTACTTACCATAGGACCTATATTTGGACTTCATAATCTTATAAACTGATGATACACACGGTCATCGCCGCAATTGAACTTGATATCGAGCCAAAAACCCAACTCGATTGTCGGGATGACGTTCGAATGTCGTTTTTTTTAATGTAATGTGTTCGGCCTAGCTCTTAATATAGTGCTGAGTATAAACAAAATGATGACAACAAACCTTCTTATTTTTTCGAAATAAACTTTGAAATAAATGTTGTCATGTATTTGTCATATTTATTGCAGTCGATATTAGTGGTAATGTACATTTGTATATGATTATTATTAAAATTATTAATGTTTTTTTTTCATCACCACGATGAAATTCTTGAAACATATTATTTATTGAAAACTTTTATTTTTCTGTTTCTTTCATAACATTTTTTAGATAGAACATAGAAAAAGTTACAGTGATATAGTTTGACAGCTGTTTTCAGATAAAGATTTTATGATAAGGTGACGTTTAAGTAAAAACCTCGTTGTTACCAGTAAATCATTAATAATTTCAAGGATCAAGTTTGTCAAAAATTAAGTCAATATATTATTTACTATTGTAACAACAACGTTGTCTTGTCAGTCCCCAACCCGCACTCGGCCAGCGCGTGTAGACGCCTTAACCCTCTCCTAAGAGGAGATCCGAGCCCGGCAGTGGGACATTATTGGTTGTTGATGATTCACGATTATAGGAAAATGTGTTTTACACTACATACACAATGTCACGTTTATTTCACAGAGGGGTAGCAGAGACATTTTATCTCCACTTACTAACGTGCTTTACTATATTTAAAGAAAAAAAATAATAACTCAAGTTAGTTGATTGATAATAATTATATAATCTAAATACTTTGTACTTAGATTGTATTTTCATTTTTAAATAAAAACAATGTTTCTTGAAAACACCAAATAACTATTTGGAACGGGTTGAAGCCCGAAGCTAATCGAGCAGTCCTAAAATGCTCCAGTAAAATATGTCTTTCGCCTACTAAACTTTCTTTCTGTTAAAACTATATAAAAAATGTACATTTCTATAACCAAAATCATTACTAGCAGTCTCACAAATTAAATTGAACTGATTTATTACCAACTTAGTTGATAAACCTCCGTTACAACGAGTCATAATCCCAATTCACATGTAACAATGGCTTGTGGTGATCATTACATCGTAATTTCCGGTAGTACCCGTTTAACAACATTATGTTCAGAGGTGAATAACTAATTATATACTGTTTGTGTTACAACAACGTGTAATGAACAATTATAAGACATTACTCGTGTTACTAGGCATTAAAAGTCAGGTGATTTTTAAGACTTCAAGCATGTCCTAATGGTTTAGTGGAGTGGTCATCTCGCTTTTTACTTCGCTGTTTTAGGTTCAAAATTCACATTGGACAGCTCTCTTTTGATCCACGAGTTATTGTTTTCTGTCTTTCTGTTTCCCCTGACTTTACTCTGCCTGATGGAATCCATAAGTAGAATCCAGAAGTGGTGGTGGCAGCATGGTAACCCACACCATCGCGGCCTAGTGATACTACTGCATCATTGGGCCTCCCGTCTCGCACTCACCAACGAAACACGACAACACGAACGCTATCATTTTACAGTGATCTTCTGTGCGTGGTTAGTTCCGCCCCGGGTCGAGACTGCCCATTTGTGCTGATATCAACGTGCCTCTACTACTTTAATGTTATGTTTGTCCGTCCTCTATTGTTGTCCTATGTTGTTATCCTAAACTAAACAAATCTCTTGCTGAAGCTATTTAGATAGCTAAGAGGTAAATATTCTGAAAATTGTGAAGAGGTTTCAACGATTGTATTTTTTTATTACACTACATTATTTTTGCTCACGTTTATACATACGTGTTTGTGTTTCACGGAAGACACAGTTATTATCTCATAGTTATTATATGATATTGAGTGTGAAGCAAGCAAACAGTCTACCTGATAGGAAGCGTTAACCACACCTATGGACATCTGCATCCCAAATCCTCTCTCTCATTTTGTGGATTCAACTACCTCAATTATTTCAGCAAATTAAAAATAAATCTTTATTAATCAATACACTATTAGTTATTCGTTAAGGAAATGTATACAAAAGTAACATTTAAGTACTTCACATGAATAAAATAGATGCACGTGTATACTCATTTGTAATTCTCTCAGTGTTCTGTGCAAATTAATTACCTCGACGATTCCATTACTGTGCGAAAACATACGTTTGAGTTTAATTTTGAATAATATAGTGAAACAGTAGAAAAGTTATAGTTATATGTTATAGTTGGTGAGAGAGTGGAAAATTAAATTGTAATATCCTCACACATGTCCGCCTCGTTGGTCTAGTGGTTAACGTAAGCGACTGCAGGTAAAGAGGTCTCGGGTATAATTCACGGGTCGGACTGCTGTTGAGTTTTTCTTACAATAAATTCTTAATAGAAACCCGGAATATGAAAGATGGCGGTGTTTCCCATCCGAGCCTCGGAGAGAACGTTACCATCTATGGCAATAGTTATTGGGAAGTCAGTGGCCTGAAATATAATGTCAACTAGTTCAACCTTCGAATAAAGTTTACCCTCAGGGTTGCAGAGGTCTGATGGTCGCTGTGTCGATCTGTGAAAAAATTGATATTGAGTGAAAACCGGCTGAAATTGTAGCCGACCCAAACAATTATGGGAATAGTATAGGATATGATAATGATGATCCTCATACGAATCACATTTGGTCGTCTAATCCCAAACTAGGAAAAGCCTGTGCTATAGTGACCAGACTTTTGATCATCATCATCGTTTTAGCGTTATTCCCGGTTGCTTCCATTCTGGAGCCCGGGTCCGCTTTCCTACTATGTCTTCTCCACTTTGACCGGTCTTCGGCATCCTTAGTTGTGAGACCATTAGCACGCATGTCACCCCTTACGACGTCAAGCCAGCACTTCTTGGGTCTACCCCTCCTACCGGGACCCGGCTTTTGATAAACATACTTATATATTTCTAAATACATTTATATCCTAGACTACCTGCAACCTACGTTGTTATCAACGGTTTTTGTTATATCTTCACAACAAAACCGCAGGTTTCACCGCGAGGCATATTACGCACCAGTAGAAAACGAGCATGATTGGTAACAGACATAGACATGATTATAAGAAAGTAAAAAATTAACCTGTTAAAAGTAAAGTATCACCATTATCTATACCTCAAGGTAGTAGAGCCACGCTGATTTCAGCACGAACGGGCCGGCTCGACCGGGGCGGTACTACCCTCGCACAGAAAATCAACGTAAAATGACAGCGATCATGCTGTCGTGTTTCGTTGGTGAGTGTGAGACCGGAGGCCCAATGATGCGAAAGCATCACTAGCCCGCCATGGTGTGGGACACCATGCTGCATTGTTGCATTGTCTGCGTTCGCAGTATGGTGACCATCACTCTTGGATTCTGCTTATGCTTTCCATCAGGCAGAGTAGAGTCATTATGGCAGGGCCAAACATAAAAAAAAAAAAAAAAAATATACAATTGAAATATACATAACTCTGATCTGAGGTATTTTACTTTAGATCTCTTGTTTTATTTATATCATTATCATTACCCTATTACAGTTCACTTATTTATATGGTCCACTTCAATTTTATATTCTGGCTAATAAAGATAACATTCTGAGGGTTGATGCCATTCATGCAATCTGCCAAAAGAAATGTCCAATTGCATTGTTGCACATTGCTCTTACCTCAAAAAGAACGAGTCTGTCTAAATTAATCCATTTCAATTGGGTGGTCTCACACAAATAGCTAAATAGTAGTAATTTTCATTTAGAGTTGATTTCTTAATGCAGAAACTAGAATATTTTAATAACCTTGCTCTAATTTTTATACATTGGGATGTTTTACTTTCATGCCTTGAACAATATTTTTCTCGTTAATAGTTTATTTCATTAATATTTTTAAAATAAAATAAACCTTCTTTTGTTTTATCCTTAACCAAATATTATTTTGAGAGAATTCCTTTAAAAAATGTACCAGCATATAAAATAATAAATATATATTTTTTATGTAGGGGAAACGAGCTAAAGTATCGCCTGTTAGTAAGTGATTACCGTCACCCATGCACACCCGCAACACCAGAAGCGTCACAAGTGCGTTGCCGCCCTTTGAGGGATGGGGGAGGGGGAGGGGAGAATGGAGAGGGCATGGGTCTCCGGTATCCTCACTCACTTGGTGAAATACAGCGCAAGTGCTGTTTCACACTGGTTTTCTCTGTTTTGAATTTCTTTTGAAATACACACAATTTTGTATTGTCAACATAGGCTTTACATAGTAAATAGACCACAAATAGTTTTAACAGTGTAAAAGTCTATAATTGGACACTTTACAGCACAGGGGTTTAATAATAAAGTTTATTTATTTCTATGCAAAGTCCGTGGGAGTTTAGTGGTACGAGGAAAAAACGTATATTGTCAATGAAGAGTTGTACTATCTTTAGATCATACAGAAAAGTTGTACCCAGCTATTCGCTTTTTTAGATTTTACCAGTTTTATAGTTCATATTGAAAATAGGTATTCTTTCAGAATTCAAGACCACGGTAGTACTGTAGGATTACTTATTAATTTTTTACTAGATAATGCTAGGAAGAATATGTATTGAGAGGAGTACGAAAATTCGTTATTTTACAAAATTAGATTACAAATTATCTAGATAGATAGATATATTTTAGAAAAATATGTATTTAAATTTTATACATATTTAAATTTCAAATTAAATTTTAAAAGATCTTGTTGTTGAATTTTGTATACGCTTTTTTGCTACAATGCTGATACCACATCGTTTGCTTTTTATCAAGCATTCCCTTGGCAACACACTTGTGACTTTTCAGCTGTATGTGCCAATATGCAGCAGTATTCGCTTAGAAATATATTTTCTGGTAAACTCCCTATTCTTAGACCTCGTTATTATTGATGTCTCTAAGTCCAGGCCCTTTTTTAGCTTCACCACGTATGCCACCTAAATAATACAACTTTTCACAAACTTATCTCAACTTTTGCGAACAAACTGTAGCGGATTTCATTGTGAGTTATAAATAAAGGTTACCCTATTCAAGACACGTCAACCGCCGGTACCCTAATTGTATAATTTTAAACATCCCGCAAAGGTTTTATTTACCTGTGTAAGGATCAACGGTGCTTTAGAAAAAAATCGTTGAAGTGTAAAATTATGCAAACGTTTTTTACGCCTTTTGTAATCTATAAGTGAATTTCCTTTAGTATTATATGCTTTAGAAGAGAAATTTTACGACAATAATGTAGGTTTTATAGCAAGATTTGTAGCTTTTTAAGACATACCCCTCAATTAGTTGTATTACAATATTTATTTTTTGTATATTTGATATCTGGTTTTTAACACTGTCATGTCTACAGTATTCTAGTTTGAAATATATATAACATATATAGATAGGTCTTCTACTGCTACTATATGTCAAAAGCTTATTTTGTTTTATTTGCAAAAAGCATTTGTAAACGAGAGTAAACGAATGAGTGGATCACCCGATAGTATGGGGCTGTGGGCCAAGAGATGGAGGAGGCTGATTTTGTCAGATTATAATTATGAAATTTATACATCACGGAAGAGTATAGAGCTTTGCAAGTTTTCAATCATAAATTACGTCATTTATGTCAGTAAAAAGTGACACATTCTCTATTTTCGTAAACTACACTTTACTTCTTCCTACATTCTATTCATATCTGTACAGCTGTTATGAAATGTTATACTTTCATAACAGAAAAAAAAACACTTTATACCCTGCTATTTATTGCTTCCCGTGCCCCTATTGATGATAAATAGAGCTTCAGAAATGAAACAAACATTTACGTTACTCCGTTACGCTCCAGTGGATGTCGTACTGAATATTATCCAAAGATTTATTATTTATTAAAAATAGTTATGTGACATCAGACATGGAGACAGTTGTTCTGGAATACGTCCAAAATTTGAATTTGAAATAAACCAGAAAATTCTCAAAGAAATAACTTTAGACTACTAACGTACATTGATTTAATAACCGACAACGCAAGACGTACAGTTCTAATTCACATTTTTAGTAAAACGGATGTATTGAAAAATCGATTGATAGCAGTCCACATATTACATTTATATTGATTTCACAAAATGACATACTAATTATAAAAACTTAGTCACAGTATTCAACATAGACCCACACGTTTCACACATGTCATTTTTTTTTTTTTCACTAAATCATGCAACATTTTGCTTGCAGGAGTTCATACAACAGCAAAAACAGCAGCAATAGCAGCTTGTTATTCCATTTTATTTTAGGTTACCTTTGGATTAAAAAACTTTTTTTGTATTATGATCATACATACTAATATATAAAGGCGAAATTTTGTAAGTGTGTATGTTTGTTACTTCTTCACGCAAAATCTACTGGACGGATGTGGATGAAACTTTACAGTTTATTTAAAACAACTAAACTATTTGCCGCGATATCCGACATATACGCTAGCGGAGCCACGGGCAACAGCTATCTTTATATATATAATTCTTCTGTGAGTGTGTATGTCACTGAACTACTCTCAAACGACTGGACCGATTTTGATGAATTTTTTTGTGTGTGTTCAAGGGGATCTGGGAATGGTTTAGATTCACAATTTTGTCCGCTGGACAATGTTTTTTTAATTAATTTTTAATTTATTAGTAGTTATGGCAAAACGACGTTTGACGGGACAGCTAGTACTAATATATAAAGGCGAAAGTTTGTAAGTGTGTATGTTTGTTACTTCTTCACGCAAAAACTACTGGACGGATGTGGATGAAACTTTACAGTAATAGCTTAATTTAGCTTAAATCAGAATAACACATAGGCTACTATTTGCCGCGATATCCGACATATACGCTAGCGGAGCCACGGGCAACAGCTAGTTAACTTTAAAGATGTCGACAATTCTATTAATATCATTATGGAGATGGCAACCCGAAGAAATAAAAAAAGATAAGGAGAAAAAGGGGTGTTATGGGTGTAGACATTTTTTTCCGATTAGTAAATTAAAAGAACAAACCAAAACTATGATTAAGCATGAAATAAAGCATATTAGTTCTGCCTTTACAACATGTTACATTAGGAGACTTCGTAGGAAATGACAGCTTTAAATATTTGAAGATGTGACAACAGATCCATGGCACTTTACGTTACTCAAACACACTCAAACTCTTGCTGACAGTAATGACGTTTGACATTGACAAGTGACAAGTATTGTCGCTACTTCGAACAGCTGTCATATGCTGACAAAAGTGTTAAATGATTTTTTATGGCACTTAAGAATTTTTTTTGGATTTTTTTCAAAAATCTCTAAATACTTGCCAATAGATAATACAAACAAATATAAAGACTAAATTTTATTATTGTACCATCACACTAATATTATAATTGTGAGTATAAATTTGTTTGTTACGCTTTCACGCGAAAACTACTTAACCGATCATCATGAAACTTTGAAAACATTTTTTTTGGAATACGGTGCAAACAAGCAGACGTATCACATTATGGTAAGTGATTATCGACGCCCGTGGACACCCGCAATACCAGAGGCATCACAAGTGCGTTGTCGGCCTTCGGGGGATGGGGGAATGAGAAGAGGGGTTGGGCCTCCGGTATCCTCACTCACTCGGTGAAACACAGCACAAGCGCTATTCACACTGGCTCCCAAGATTTGTTTGAGTTTCAGTATCAGTACCTGTTTAATATATTAAATTATGTGTCAATAAAATATTTTTATTTTTTTATACTTTAGTTCACACCAATTTTCTGTGAGGCCATGGTGTCACTCCGGTCGAGCCAGCCCATTCATGCCAAAGCGTGGCTCTCCCACGGTAATTTTAATAATTCTTGAAGGTATTAAAAGTAACTTGGGATCACAGAACAAACGAATTTATAGTTTTCCTCTTCTGTGCTTGGGATACTTTTTATTAAATGCGAGAGAAGCCGCGGGTACAAGAAAGTATTTAAAATATCTATTTTCCATTAACAATTTTTATTTAGTTATCATTTACTTTATTATTATGTGAACGTAAAAATTTACAAGACATACAATGTTAAGAATTAGTAAGGAAAACGGCGGGTAGCTGACGTAAGATTAAAATTTCGTACAACTTTTGTGAATAAAATAGCGTTTTGCATGTAGTCAGGACAATCTGTCGTCTGCCTGTCTAAATTGCTCGTAGCCATAAATATAGAAGTATTAAATTTATTTTGACGAAACATTTATCCTATTACTGTTCTACCAACGGAAATATTTATCAAAACCCACATAGATACTTTCAGAAAATAATAAAACATAATTATTTTGATAAAAAAATAGAAATTTATTTTTATGCTTTAAAATTATTTTTGTGCAAGCATATTAATCTCATACATATAATACATAACATAAATAAATTCGTCTGTGGTACATCATATTTATTCAATTTTTTTTTTTTATGCTTTATGCACAAATGTACTAAGGCTTAAAGGATTTAGTGCCGTAGGCACTTTCTAACAATCGACCTTAGGACGATGCAGAGCTAACCTAATATATATATAAGTACAATCTATTACAATTCATATACAATCAATTTAACGTGATAAATCCAATAGTAAAAAAGTAAAATAAAAATATTATTGTTCGATACCGATTGTTGTAAAAATAGTTTGTACTGGCAACAATAGGGTTTGTCATGTTTGACAATTGAAATGTCATATCACTCGGTCAGTGGAATGCTCTCGAATCGGTTCGTAAAATGTAATATTACCGTACGGACGGTGTCTTGTTGAAGATCATGGCGCGGGCCAAGTTTTTGGTACCTGCAAGGGGCTTGATAGCTTTGTGGGGCCTGTTATTGTAAAGTGACCATGAAGTTTGGCCTCGGACGGTCACGTTGCATCGGTATAATCGGTAATTGATTGTGAATCGAAGTTTCAGTCTGAATAATTCGGCCACTAGTTGATGAGCTTTAATTGTTTAAACACAATGTAATGATCGAGTGGCGGGGCCGCGATCGGGTATAGTAGAATCCGGGAATCCGCCACGACCTCGTGTGGATGGTTTTGTGTGATAGATCTGCGTGTAAGGTGCGCACCTTTCCGCAGCGAGTAATGAACAATTCTCCACTACCACATCCGTGAGTAATTTTCTTTATACAAGTATTGTATTGAACTGGATGGGAACGCCCCAAGTTGACCTCCGTGCACCAGTGACCGGTCTTCGATTGTCTATATCTGCTTATATCTATGGCCCGTATACGTGTGTAACAAAGGTTTCTCCTACTTAAGGGAGGAAACACTGGTGGACGGACTAAACAATTATTGTTTCTACATATTTTTAAATATCAAGTTGTAACCCCTACTTATTTAATTTAATCTACTGTCACTTTTTGTTAAACTTTAAAAACAAAATAAATAAACTGTTAACACATAAAAACATCAATAGATTAGCAACTTTATATTCTTCATAAATATAATCCAATTTCGAGCATCAACACCAGCATGCAATAAATTTACACAACAATACAATAAAAGCACCTTCATTTTTATTTACTCAGATTTTAACACACAATTCAAAGGTTTTGTTTATGCTACACAAATAAACTAGGACATGATTGGCACTGGAGATATCAAAGAAACTTGAATACAAATAACTTTTGATTTATCATGCAAAAACGGACGAAATTGTCTCACAATTGCAAGTAAAGCATATCATTCAAATAGAAACGTAAACACACTCAGTGAAAAGCTGGCTAGAAAAACAGAAATGGAATTATTAAAACCTATGGCGGACAAAGTGCCAAATAACCTCGTAAGCTAAAAGGAACTGAAAAAAGAGCATCTTCAGCAATAAATAGGCAATACACAGCACTATGGATACCGCATTGCCTGAGGGTAGTGGCGAGAATACCTGTTATGTAGCACTAATACAATCGGGAGCAAGACGTTGGTACAACTATATTCGCCCATCCCAGAATTAGTGGTGTCAATTTAGAGATCAAAATAATATCCTTTCTCAGTCAAATTTGATGTTACAAAATCATTAAATGATGCAATACTAAAAGGAAAATATCAATACTGTAGTCAACGTAAGTTATCAAATAATGGAAAATAATTACTGTATTCCAAATCTATTAGAAGGTCTTGTAACATTTTACGGTAACATATCAAGGAGACATATTAAGGTAGGTAATGAAAAAGAAATTAAAAATTATGTTATTAAATAATACCATTAATTAAGGTAGTATTTAATTGAACATAATTATTCCCTTAAAGTACTATAAAGACAGTTTACTTGACAGATGCAGATAATCACATGCTGTAGTATCCTTGTACATAACCAGAATCTCGTAACATACAAATATGATAGCAAGCGTCAAGTTTCCTAATATCTATTGCATACTAAAACTTGTATGTAAATAATTACAACAATTTAATTGCTCAGGTACTTTAAATTATTTACGTTGCTCATAAAATCTGTTTCCGACACAAACAGTGCAGTATTTTGGCATGTTTAGTTCTGTTTTAATGTTAGTATGTCTATGTATATTAGGTATTGCAAATTATATATTATAGTCCATAATAATGTAGGCATGATAGAATGACAGGCCACGTGTGAATGTGGTGGTATTTTCTTCCATGTTGAGTATCTGTGTATCAGTGATTGTTAGCTTCTTGTGTATTTCAGTTTTTTTCTTTGAACCCTGATTTGTGTGAAAGTAGATTTATTTAATTTTCATGATGTAAATTAAATTGCAAAAAATAATTCCATATCAAGCACATACGTTAACATAATAAATCTCTTATTTTAATGTAATAAGATGAGTTATAAAGTAAAGTGTAGTGCACTACCGTGCAATATTGACATACGTTCCGGATAGAGCGAATCGAACGACAAATTACGACGAATCCTAATTTATTTATGTCAGGATTTATGTCCTTGAGTTTTGCAGATATATTGGAGCGAAAACATTTTGTAATTTCCACTACAACATTAAAAATATATCGTGTCTTCTAATTCGTAGATTCACCTCAACTGATAATACTATTAAATTGGCAAGCGGCCATCTCCGCTCATTATGAGTGGGGACATAACTATTTTTGGATGATCACTAAGGCGGGTTCACATCGCCAAGGTTAGGCTCGAGGTCAATGTGTCTTTATGGTGATTGTTTTTATTACTTTTTGTGCGGATTGGAATTTGACCGACGTCTTGCGACTACAGTAGAGATAACACCATTGCTTTTATCAACAAAGTCTGTGAGATGGATGAAAAATACGCGGGTGCCTTTAACTTTTTTATGGGTATCGTGAGAGCCAACCAATCTAGCAAGCATGGTATAACCAACCTGTAGTGAACTTTTCAACAATAAATTTACAAAATAATAATACCCAAAGGAAAAGGTAGTAGAGCCACGCTCATTTCAGCACGAACGGGCCGGCTCGACCCAGTACTACCCTCGCACAGAAAATCAACGTAAAATGACAGCCATCATGCTGTCGTGTTTCATTGGTTAGTGCGAGACCGGAGGCCCAATGATGCAGAAGCATCACTAGCTCGCCGTGGTGTGTGGTCACCATGCTGCATTGTTTCACTGTCTGCATTCGTAATAGGGTGACCACCACTCTTGGATTCTGCTTATGCTTTCCACCAGGCAGAGTAGAGTCATTTTAGCAGGGCCAAACATAAAAAAAAAATACCCGCATTTTATTTTTGCCGCCAATAAGTGACGATGCGATAGTTAAAAAAGTCTGAATTTCAATATGAACAATACGCACACAGATATCATCGACAAAGCCCGTGCCGTTGACAGAATAAATGAAAATATATTTATTCACTTCGGAGTGGAATGTATCTTTTTAAGCTTATAGATTTATAGGTAACAATGACTAGATATGATTTCCAAATAGATATTTTGGACCAGGGTTAGTAACACAGTTGAATTTCCAGAGATTTCCTTTCTAGGTTCCCTGTCTACTACGTAAGACAACGTGCTGCTTTTAGTTGAGTCCAAAAAAGCAGCAGTAAGTGGTATTCTAGTAATTTCCATACAGTCAATTAGTTACACACTTAGATGTTTTCACAGTACCGAAAGACTAGTAGAGTTTTATAGCATTAAATATCTACTTTCTTAATAGAGGTCACCAGGCCTAGAACTCCACAGTAAAGAGCTATATTATTTACAAATATAATCGCTCTAGTTTGTTATATTGCGGTAGTGAAAGTTCTACGCTAATTAGGTTACAGCAAGGAACTTAGCTTTGGTTGCTATGGGTTTGATATCGTTTTTTTTTTATTTTTTTTTTTATGACATGGGGGACAAACGAGCAGACGTATCACCTTGTGATGGTAAGCAATTACCGCTGCCAATAGACACCTGCAACACCAGGGCCGTCACAAGTGCGTTGCCGACCTTTGGGGGTCCTGGGAGAGGTTGGTGTATGGGCCTCCGGTTTCCTCACTCAGTCGGTGAATCACAACGCAGGCGCTATTTCACACCGGTTTTATGTGAGGCTGTGGTATCACTCCGGTCGAGCCGGCCGGCCGGGAATTATTTCGGGATGAAGCTAATAATATTTTGATATGCTTCATAAATATTATGTTTGCCCATTATTTACATCATAGCATATTTTTGCCGCCGGAGTTTTAAGAAACCGAGGATTGATCCAAGTGACCTGCAATTGGAGAGACTTATGTCCAGCAGTGGAATGCGATACACTGGTGATGATGATGATATTTTTACAGTTTTTCCTAAATCAGAGAAACTTTTTTTATGTGTTAGCTGCCAAAATGACTCTGCCCTGCCTTATGGAAAGTATGAGCAGAATTCAAGAGTGGTGGCCACCATCCTCAGTGCGAATAAGAACAATGCAGCATAGTGCCCCTTACTATGGCGGAGGTACTTGTTACTGATTAAAACAACAGCAACTTACTACAACAATACTAATAATGATTTAATGTTACTTACTCTATTCTGCTACACCACATTGCGGCATATTGTAGATAAATTATAAGAAATAAGGCACAAAATTATATTTTTTTGAGTTTTTTAGTCTACAAACTAACGTCAAACTGTCTTATAAATCTTTATCCTACTAATATTATAAACGTGAAAGTTTGTAAGTATGGATGGATGGATGGATGTTTGTTACTCTTTCACGCAAAAAAGTACTGAACGGATTTGGATGAAACTTTACAGTAATATAGCTTGAACATCAGAATAACACATAGGCTACTATTTGTCACGGTAACCGACATAAACGCGAGCGGAGCCGCGGGCAACAGCTAGTAGATTAAGAGTATATCTAAATAATAAATTGTTTTTTTTTATATAAACTCGTTGAATTCTTATAAATGTTATTGACAGAAATATTTGAGAAGTTCTCCCACTAAAGCTATAATTTTCTTCTTCATAGTAACCTTTAACTTGGCCCGTTTTAGGAGCACTTGGCCCATTAATCGTTTTATGCACTCGCATTAACTGTTGCCAAGTTCACTGCTACTACAAAAATAACATGGAAAGATACACCTACATACATCTTCTCGATGTGATACACGGAGATAAGCGTAACAGTATTCGAAAGAAACCACAGATATTTTTAATATATTTTTTACACTAATTGTACTACGCTTTGTTAAGATACATTTTGGTTTCAAAAATGATAAAATCATTCATTCCTACTAATATCAGAAAGGCCAAAGTTTGTGAGGATTAATCTAAGAGTGTTTGTTATTTTTTCACGCAAGGTAAACTACTGAATGGATTTAGACTAGACTTTACAGTAATATAGCTTATACATCAGGATAACACATAGGTCACTATTTGCCGCTTTAACTAAATACACGCGACCGAAGTCTAAAGCCGGAGAAGACACTAGCACTTTATATGATAGATCGTTTGTATTTCAAATTAATAAACATAATTATTTCTTCCTAAATTTTATAGTTCTCAGTTTACAAAAATATTGGTGATCAATCAAGAACCCGCAGTTTCGCAATAAAGACCTCATTGAACGTTTTCCGTTTTTCCTTTGGTAATGTATACATACATTTTCATCGTGTTAGGTTTCATTTCAATATATTTGGAATAAGGAAAATAGAAAAAATCTTTCGAAATATTTTACATTACTTTTCGAAGGACAGACGTTGTAGGAAATTATAGGTTTGTAAATGACTTTTACTAAACGTATTTTTCTTTGAATTTATTTGAATACTTATCGGCACTGTGTGAGATCAGAAAACAAAAAGTTGTGGTTAAAGACGATATCGAAATAAAGTAATATTAATCTCACTATAATTTTATAAGAAAAACTTTAAATGGTTCTTTGTTGTTTAACAACGCCCGAACAGATGAACTGGTTTGGTAAAACTGTAGTCCAAAACGTAGATAGGCAAATTTTATCTTAGACAATGATGAAATTGATAGAAGCAAAACTAATTAAGATGTAGCTTCATGCTCAGTATTCTCTCGAAAATTTAGTACCACATTAAATATTAAAACAAGTGACTTTATTTTTTCCGCATATCTTACCAATCCAAAGTCAGTTCTTTAGTAAATTTCCCACATTTTTTAATCTAAGTAACCTTGTGTAAATAAATGAAACAAAGTTTTTCACGCATATGATTGAAGCGAACAATAAAGATTTAATTGGCATGGATAAAATACTAGTGTAATATTTAGCAATGAAAACGGAATTATATGCGGAACTGTAACTGGCATTTGAAACTTTGCCAAGCGAATGACAAGATTTAGAAGACGAGTGTCATTAATGGATTGCATGTGTATATTAGACAGACATCTGATCTCTTGATTAGTAGAGGAGATTTCATTTTTTTTAAAGCATTCCTCACTGCTCAAAGTTGATGCTTTCCATGTCCACGTTTTCGGTGCCTACTGACAGATGTATTAGTATCAAGAGCATTGACCAAACAACCTTGCTATGCTAGGATGATTTTCTAATATACTTGGTTTATTTGAAAGACCTTTTCTTATTGAGAATATACAATGAAAAGAAGAAAGAAAAGAAAATGAAAAGAATATACACGATATTTGAACAAATAAATTTGTTAGTTGTGCTGGGTTTAATTTATATATATATATATTATGTTATGGGGGTAAACGAGCAGACGTATCACCTGATGGTAAACGATTACTGCAGCCCATGGGCACCCGCAACACCAGAGGCGTCACCGGCCTGTGGGGGATGGGGAAAGGAATGTAGGGAGGGGATGGACCTCCGGTATACTCACTCACTCGGTGAAACACAGCGCAAGCGTTATTTCACACCGGCTTTTCTGTGAGGCCGTAGTATCACTCCGGTTTATGACGAAGTGTAGCTCTCCGACGGTGTATATATATATACTTAGGCAAACAAAATGGCAGACATTCTTTACCAATTTTGATCCAACAATCAAGAAGGTGGCTGGCAGAAGCTGGATGCGAGAAACCTTAATCTATCAAAGTAACGTGTAATGGCAGCAATAAGCAGCAATGGAATGCAATAGGCTGATGATGAAATACAAAATCTCTCAAATATAATACGACTTGAAAATATTTGTTTTCGTAATTAACGGTCACATTTAAAAGAAAGATTACCATAACCCAATAGTTATATAAGACGAAAACTTAAGACGTCAATAAATATATAAATTAAATTAAATATTCGGTAATCTAACACACAATGCTATCTAATATAGCATCTTGTATGGATTTCTTGAAAAACACAATGTTTCGAGATCACTACAATTTGGATTCAGAAAACACTATTCAACGACACTTGCATGTTTTTCATTAGTAAAATCAATAACAGAGTCGTTAGAGAATAAAGTTCCAATAAAATCAGTGTTTATAGACATGTCAAAAGCATTCGAATTTGTTTCACACGATCTACTACTACAAAAGCTTGAAAAACATGGAGTAAGAGGCTCTCTTGGATAAAAAGCTACCTGTCAGAAAGATCAATGCGTTGTAATCACGTGTATATTAGAGCTCCACAAGACTTTACAGAGATCTACAGATAGTTTGAATGTATGTGGCACACCGCAGGGTAGCATTTTAGGTCCGCTATTATTTATAGTTTACATTAACAACTTACCTGTCGTAAAGTAGGTAATAATAGCAGTCGCATGCACTACCACTCCGCCAACGAGGCAGTCAATATGTATATTTTGTGCAATATATGATGTATAAAATCGTGTAAGACCTCTTTTAATCGTTTTTCCTTTATCAATGTATACATTGTCATCATGTTAGGTTTCAGTTCAATGTGTTTCAAATAAGGAAAATCAGAACATAAAAAAGTCTTCTGAAATATTTTACAGTATTTCTCTAAGGACAGACGTTTTAAGACATTATAGGTTTGTAAATAACTTTTACTAAACGTATTTTTCCTTCTTTTAATCGAATTCATTTGAATGTTTAACTGAACTGTGTCAGATCTGTAAATAAAAAATTCTGGTTAAAGACGATGTATGATATTGTGTATTATCTTATCATTAAAAAAAAAATTATAGGTAATACCAACATTAACGATGACGAGGGCCTTTGGGAACAGAAAAAAAGAGTGTAATGGAATTATAGATATTTTATTTAATATCAATAAAACTTGGATCAATCGGACTAAGAACTCTTGCACTTGAAATTTAAATAGAATTTACAATTTCGGACGACATTGATTTGGTGATTTGCCAAATTATTTTGAAGAGTCTTCATTGCAAGGATTACGTCTGTAGTAAAAATTCTGATGTTTTATAGATGGTCCACAATCTATGGTTTATTCGTTTTATAATATAAGGACAAATATTGCAATAAATATGAAATAGAATAAATTCTCAATGTGAAGTTTTCAAACGTTTCGGCTAACAACATTACTATTGGAATTTTTAAAGAAAAGTACAAATATTTTTATTAAATGAAACAAAACCACTGAAAACCACATATACCTAGTATAAAATTTGTTTCGCAATTTCAATAAAAGTTTGGTTTCTCTGTTTTTAAACGGTTTTTTAATAAGAATTCTATTTTGCAAAGAATAATTTTGGTATAGCCTAACATTTTTGTTTTCAAATTGAGTTCTTAAAGCTTAAAATTAATACTTGAAACAACAAAAATACTTTAACAATATTTTGTAAGCATTTTTATTTATAGGAATTATGAGTCAAACAAAAAACAGAAAAGAGAATATTTTAGATGTTCGAAATATTACGTTTAATATTTTAGATATTCGAAAAAAGATTGATCTTCAAACGGTTAATCAAATTTTCTTAAGCTACAGGTAAGAACAATTTGGGGCGAGTCATCGATTAAACCCAACAAACAAAATCAGACTGTTTTTACATATACAATTTTTAGAGGTAGTAGAGCCACACAGTTTTCAGCACGTAAGGGCCGGCTCGACCGGGGCGGGACTACCCTCGCACAGAAAATCAACATAAAATGACAGCATTCGTGTTGTCGTGTTTCGTTGGTAAGTGCGAGACCGAAAATTTAAATAATATAGCAGACTAAAGTGGACTAAAAAACAGACCCATAAATGAACATACAACAAGTAACGGATTATTAAAAAAAAACCGACTGCGTCGATATCTGCCATCTTTATTAAACTCATTGAAGGACTGAAAAGAATAGTTTTTTATTTAGTTATTTTTTATTTTGATCTACCTGGTGTCACTGCCACGACGAAGATGAATCTATACCACACCACCATCACCACTCACATAAAAATACGGCAAGCCGTTGAGACTCTGGGGCGTTCCATAAAATATACATATATGATGGGCATGGTTCTTGAGTTGTTGTAGATTACTGGAAAACGTAACTGGCCTTCCACGAGGTGGCCCAAAGACTTGGTGAAGGTCGCAGGTAGTCGTTGGATGCGGGCAGCACAATACTGGCTGTTATACAGAACCTCGGGAGAGGCCTATATGCAGCAGTGGATATACTCTGATTCTATAATTGATATCTCTAATTTTGAATTATCAAACTATACTATCCACAATTTTCTAATTACACATAAGGCAAGTCAACCAAATAATTCACAGTTCTATATATACCAACTTGATAAACCCATTAGTGTTTCATTAGTAATAATTCAAAGAACTGCTTATGAATCAAGTGGGCGTGATGTCCCTACGATTTGCTAGATAATTACAACTTGTCACAACAGCACTGCTTAATTATTATTTGTGACCAAGCACCAGTTTATTTTCATAGTCTAGGTTTGTTTGTATGTACACTGTATGCATAGAATATTTATAGCTGCAATGACGGCACTATATATGCAATACACTAAAGTGTGAATGTGTGTATGTAAACACATACATATATAGATATCAGAGTTTGGGTGTCTCCTATAATATATCTATTCATAAGTATTCTATCAATCAATGTAGCTTATATAGTACAAGCTCCGCATAGTTGAACTAGATGTTATTGTGTATCAGGTGACTAAATTTTGCTTTATCTCTGTAATAGTCGGTACACACTACAACGATTTGTCGTAGTGATTTAACTGCGCAGTTTGTTTGTGCAGTTATATCAATGGTGTGGACGAAAATTGGCACAGATTTTTTGGTTGCTGAAAACGACCGGAGACATGAGCAAAACATCGATAAATCCTTGTCGTATTTATCGTAGCATGTGAATGGAAGTTGGTCCAATCGCTCAATTTGTTCACAAATTTTGCTGTAGGCGGTCGCTTCCTCGCACGTCAGTAAACTCATTTAATAAACTTATGTGAGACTAGTTGAACCCCGCGGTGTTACCCGTGTTCATTGTCGTACCGCTGGTAACGCTACCAGGCGAAGCTAGTCTAAAAAAGTAGCCTAAGTTCACACATTTTCACATTTCAGATATCTAACACACTACGCCATCTAGTCTCAAACTAAGCAGAGCTTGTATCATGGGTACTGCACAACTGATACAAATAATATATACTTTTTTTGTAAATAGATACATATTATTATTCATAGAAAACACCCTAACTCTGAAACAATATTTGCAGATTATACAAACAATTGTTCCGATCCGGGAATCGAAGCCGTGACCTCAAGCACAGTAGTCGCATACGCTACCACTACGCCACCGTGGCTGTCAAATTAAGCTATGTTATCGCGAGCGCGTCATTGTCTTACATCGCAGATGACATGTTTATAGTCTGAGCTTCTGCAGAGAACTGATCATCGATGCAGATGTCCTAGACGTGTGGACACTCAATGGATGTAGGATAAGCTCCACAGACAAACTGTGCAGTCACATCGCTACGATATATAATTGCAGTGTGTACCAACTATAAGAGATGGCTGGATTCCTTACGGGCCAGATTTATCATACATGAAGTGCAATACCTCATAAATATAAAATTCAAAACTAAAATGTACCTCACTAGTCCTAAAATGACACTAATGACAACAGACACAGAGATCAAACTATATTTTAAAGATTTAAAGACTTTGACTGACTGCCACCTACAGACAAGACTACTATTTATTCTTCTGATACATTACTTTCCCCAACATGGTCTGAACATGCTGTACAAACAAGTTTTATTCGATTACCCCCTATATTTGACATGTAAGGTTTGAGTGTCTCAAGTAATGTTATTTAGAAACAAACAAACAATGTCGTGATGTATCTTTAGGGCAAATAATGTCACTGGATTTTGTACGTGATCCAAATATTTAGTATTTATGTACTGTTCAATTTGGCAGAAAGAACTCTGTTTACAAAATAATTTTATGACTATTTTTGAAACACAAATAAGGTATTTAAAGATTTGTGCACCTTACTACTGCTACCCTAAACAATGTCAGTTATAGGTGCCGGCATTTAACTTGGCCAGATTCGTTAGATGCGCAGTATTCGTTTTTTAGGTCCCTTTGGTTGACAAATAGACGCGGGGACTGAGGTAGCACCGTTCCAAACAAGCGATTGGTGCGAGGATTGTGGTAGCACCGTTTCCGAGCAAGCGATTGGTGCGTAAGTCGACTACATTTTAATTTCGCTTGTTTTGATTTGTTGCATTAGTGTACTATGCGTGAACTTACCTACGCCGAAGTTTTGCCAAGTTAGATACCGGCACCTATACTATAATATCCGTACAATACAACGGTTGTTTTTAAGAAAGAGATCGCCATGAGCCATAAGACCTCCAATTGTCATATTTGTATTTTACAACTCTTTTTTTTGTCTATCTGTTGTGTGTACAATAAAGATAAATAAATAAATAGAAGTATGCAAAGCTAGGTTATAATTTTATTTAAACTCAAGTGTGTTGAGGTTTAATCACAAGAATATTAAGTAATATTCATATATTTTTCAATTAGGCAAAAAGAATTCAGTTTACAAAAGAAGTCGGTTAATAATTTAATGACTATTTTTAAGCAAAAATAAAGTATGCAAAACTAAGTTATAATTTTAATAACACTGAATTGTCTGGAGGGTAAATCGCATGGCTTGCTTGATATTACATACATAAGCAGATATAGCTGGTCCCTAACTAAGATGCAAGCGTTTCGCATCTTATTGCCTTCTACAATCGCTAACACTATTTCCTTTTGTTTTTGGTTGATATTCTGTTTAGGTCACGTAACACAGCACACACACACAGAGACATTTTTTTCATACATTGGTTTATTTGCCACAATCGTTTAAATATGTAGAATGTCAAAAAAAATCTAGCGAGATGAGAAAAACAGGTTTTTTTTTAAAGTTTAAGTTAATGATAATATTTACAACGTTTTTTATAAATTTTACTTACTAAGTAGTCATCGCTTTCAAATCGTAACAGCTGTGTAAGATGACGTGCTCAACTTACCGGTTCTCGATCGTGAAATCTGAAAAAAGAAAATTATGATTAGTTGTCTATACAAATTAACAAAATTGGAGTGTCTGTTTGTAATATTAAAACAACCGCTTTTTACTAAATGCATATATATGTATACACGGTACATATACCAAAAATGTAGTTAAAAAAAATTTTGTCTGTCTGTCTGTCTGTTTGTTCCGGGTAATCTCTGGAACCACGGATTTTGACGGGACTTTCACTGGCAGGTAGCTGATGATCCAGGTAGTAACTTAGGCTGAAATTTATAAAGCGTGCTTAGACTTTGCTCAGACTTTGCTTACGCTAAACTTACGTAAGTTCTTGTGTAATCTTAGCATTCGAATTTATAGTCCTTTGGGTTAAGAATGTACTGAGTGTATGCTAAGCAAGAACTCAGGAAAAAATGTATAACATTACAATTTGCATAGCATATTTGTTTGAATTATATAGATATTTTAAAAACATTTTACATATTTGAAAATAGCTGTTATAAACTAAAATATTTGTAATCTTATAAACTTTATTATAAAATTGTATTTCAATCAATTTAAACCGTTGATTTTTATTAATTTTAAGTGAAAAAGGGCAAAAATAACACATGTAGAAATAAAAGAGTATATTTGACTTGTCAGTCAAATATCATAACATTTTTTATGGAATATATAGGAAAACGAACCGACATTTCGCCTCAGGTATCCTCACTCACTCGGTGAAACACAGCACAAGCGCTGCTTCCGGTTTTCTGTGAGGCCGTGGTATCACTCCAGTCGATGTATTTGAATATTTCAGATTGTTTCGAAATCAATCGCATATAATTACTAATTTTTAGAAAAAACTTTTAACTTTGACCCTGGCATGCCCTAAGCGTTGTAATAGAAGTCCTGTTACAACGCTTTCAAACTAGATTACGGTTTTTCTACTTGAACCATCAGACCATCTTAACAAGCGCGTAAGTAATCGCTTAAGTCAAGGATTTCGGTGACTTAGACAATGCTAAGCATTTGCTCAGCTTAAGCTAAGCATAATGACTATAAATTTCAACGCACACTTAACTCGTGAGGTAAGTCTAAGCAAAGACAAAGTACGATTTATAAATTTCAGCCTTAGGCTACTTTTCTTAGACTAACTGTGTCCCGCAGCGTTACTCACGGTACGACGATAACCGCGGGTAACACCGCGGGGTTCAGCTAGTATATAATAAATATTGATATTCAAACTTATTATTAAAACTTAAAGGTAGACTTTCAAATCTTTCTCCCTTTTGGAATCAGTAAAGTTCGAGTTAAAGATCAGTACTTTTTTTAAACATAATAAATGTAAAACATTAAGAGGCTTACTTTAAGAACATATTTGGTATTATGGTACTTAATAACTCAATAGGTCTTTTCAAATGAATGAATGAATGAGTTTAAAGGCATAGCTAATATTCCAACTTTCCTTGTGATTATTTACTACATACTAATGAAATTATTACACTTATTCTACTTTCTTTTTGTAATCATATATCTTCATGTATTTCTTAGATACAGTTCGAGTGGTACCCTTACTAATTATACAATCTAAATAAATTTATGAAATATGGT
The DNA here is from genome assembly GCA_905220595.1 of Spilosoma lubricipeda. NCBI lineage: Eukaryota > Metazoa > Arthropoda > Insecta > Lepidoptera > Erebidae > Spilosoma > Spilosoma lubricipeda. The sequence continues at coordinate 4,737,354 of HG992296.1, forward strand.
AAGTAACTGAAGCCAAGAACTATATAATATAATAATAGGAAATATAGGTATTAATTTTAACAACCCCACAACTTTATTACGCGTTGTTTTTTCGGTCACCGTGTCTTTTATATATATATATATACATATATATATATATATCTAGACATTATCTTGCTGCAGTAAAATATATTCTATTTTTTGGTTTTTACATTTCAGACTCCACCAGCCTGAGCAGTAGCTACGATTCACCTCCCACGTACCACGTACAGTCCGTGTGGTCACTCCACGGCTTTAGCTCGATAATAGATCCCACATTCGCCATTAACATAACATAATATGCGGTGACCGAACAAGAAAACTTTTGCCTCATCCAAGCGAGACCTAAAACTGTCACGTTCAGCTAATGATAAGGGACAAGAACGATCCCAAACTCTAACTGCAGTTAAATCGTTATTTAATTTACTGTTTAGAACTCGTATCCATTCCACTACAGAATAATTAGGTAGGGTCGCTATACAAAATAAACAAATGACTAGTACTTTATACGTACCGTAAGTACCGTATATCTATATGTGTATCTATATGGTATCTAGCTTGAACTATAAGAGTACATTTACAATGTTAGACATTTCTAAAAAGTAGTACGTACCGTACCGTATAAATGAACACGACAATTTCAAAACCACAGAACTAAACTAGAACAGTTTTGTTGTATGGTTTAAGTAACAAACTTTGACTGTATATAAATTACATGTTGTTATTATATTTTTATGCATTTTGCAACTTCATGTACTTTTGTACATATACTATTAATATTATAATATTTATAGTATTCAAAGCAACACTTAAGTCATAGTCATAACACAGTACATTAGGGGATACGTCTGCTTGTTTGCCCCCTATACCATAAATAAAATTATTAAGAACGATAATCACGTTATATTAACGTTAGCACGAGCTTTTTGCTGGAGGATAAGAATTTACGACTTTAAAAGTAAAAATATTATTTAAATGGTCACTAGCTTCGGAGATTAGCGCGTTCAAGCAAACAAACTCTTCAGCCTAATATATTAGTTTAGATTTCCTTTTCTATTGCCATATTTATTTATAAGACACGACAGCTTAAGTATATATTACCATGTCTTATTTCAATGCCTACTATTACTTTTATTAGGGCCAGTATCACCACTTGCTAATAAAATCCCTTTTCCCTTTTTTGTTTTTTCGAAAGACATGATGAAATGGAAACCCTATTTTATTTCATCCATATTTTATAATTTTTTTAACATTAATTTCATCACGACAAAGACTTAAAGACTTGAAGACTTATGATTTGAAGACTATAAACACTTGACATTGGCAGAAATAGCTGATCCGAGGGATCCAGTTGGTTGCCATTTAATCAAAAGAAGAAGAAACACCACATGAGCTCCAAACTTGGTTCTTCTAACTTTTATCTGTAGGTGTACCATGTTTCAACTGAAGGAAATCATATAACATCCAACCATCGACCTGAGTGATACAAAAGTCGCACAGAAGCCCGTATTGAGCAATTTTTTGATGCTATTTACTAAATGTGAGGATTAAAACTCTTCAATTTCACACCATATTACAGAGTTAAAATAGAATACATAAAAATTCCGATATGTAGTTTACAAAAGCAATCTCTTCCAGGTAACCTTAGAATGGATCAAATGTTTCAGAGAGACATTAGTAGTTGACGTGCATTGAGTTTGAAGAAATTATTTAAATACATACATATAAATACAAACACATATACAAACATACTAATAGATTAACATATTTATGTACATAAATATAATCACTTTATTAAATCAAATATGAGAAAGAAAAACTTTTACATCATACCGTAATGCGTGACTAACTCAATTATGATGCATATTCATGAACCATTTTCTTAAAGCTATTTATGGTCTGTCGTCCGCAGTAGTCAGTTACTTTGCTAGAAGCAAACTCACTGGTTTTTTTTCGTAAACTTTTATCTTTTTTCTCTCTAGTCACGTCACAACCTTGAACAGTCCTTAAGTGGTAGAGCAACACTGATTTCAGCACAATTGGGCTTGACCGGGGCGGCACTACTCTCTCATAAGAGAGAACCAACTGAAATGCTGTTATTTATCATTACATTTCATCACACTCGTGCGAGACCGGAGGCCCAATGATACAAAGACATCTTAATAGGCCGACATACTGTGGGTTGCAATTCTGCATGGTTGCATTGTATTGTATTGGCAATGCATTCTTAATTAAAACTCACCTGTACTTATTCCATTATTTTATTTTATTTTACACCTGACCGGTTTCGCTTTATGGCATTCTCAAAGGTTTTTAAACCTGAGAAACCTGAGAGTGCCATAAGGCGAAACCGGTCAGGTGTAAAATAAAATAAAATGTGGAATAAGTACAAGTGAGTTTTAATTAAGAATGTATTACAACAAGTTCCATCAAGTGCCGACAATCGAGAGTATAAATTATATTGGCAATGAGTATGAGTGACCACTACTCTTGGATTCACTTTGCAGGCCCATAAAAAAGTTCATTGCTAGACATAGGCCCCTCCTTAGCAAAATAGAATGACTGTGAGAGTTGCGTTACTACTCTAAAAAGTACAGGGTTATTTAAGGAATATGCAACAAAAGTTATTTTTTCTCTCCCTAAAATTTGAAAACACGCAGAAGAGAGACCTTTCTCGCTAATGCTTATGCCTTATTTCTAGCATTTATCTTATATAAATACTCTTTATACATCAACCGCAGTCCAAAATGGCACAATTTAAAAGATTTTGGTTAGACAAAGCTAAAAACGTATTTTGGACAAGACTTTCTGAATCGTTACTGGCCTTTTCAAGTACTAAATTAAAAGAGATTTTATATTTTCTGGTCGGAAAAGTCAGGGTTGTACCTAAACCTTTTTTTTTCTTTGAAGAAAGTGTACTCGTAAAAGGACTTTGTAAATAAATTATCTTCATTAAAACGTAAATATTATGAAGTTGAATAATTTGTTTGAAGGTACTTTACTCAGATTTTGTTCTTTATTCGTCTTAGTATTTTTTTAGTAAACAGCCAGTTTAGGTGTTTTTGTAATAGATATAGTTATTAAAAGCCTTTAACAGTCTTCTGCTGGGCATATTCTTCACATCAGAAAGGAGAGGAAGGAATTGATTTAACTATTGGGAGCTAAACAAACATTTATTTATAATTCTCACCAATCATTTCAGTGTAGAATCGTACGAGATCTGTCATGATTATCATCATCATACGCCTCTCTAATTGCACGCCACTTAGTTCGATCCTCGGCTTCTCGAGAAGAGACTACTCGATATCCATCCTATAGAAAATTTACTCACAAATGGAATACTGTAATTACGTTAGCGCAATCGCTTTGGTTTTATGAGGCAATGGTTGCGGTGTCAAACTCCACATAAACGGACACTTATTTAGCTAAATAATCAAGCTAATGAAAACATTTTTTGCTAATAAATATAACTAGCTTTTACTCACAGTTCTGTCCGTATACTATAATGGTCATTGTGACAAAAATACTCTCACTAGTACTCATGTAGGTACGTGAAGAAATATTGCGCAAAATAAAATATTTTTCTCAGCTATACAAGTTTTACCCACTTCAAGAGTTACATAAATCAAAGTAATTTTAATACACACTCGAGGCCTACAACACTTTCTCTAAGAGCAGAAATGGGGACAAGGAACACATTTCTTTCAATGAGAGAACTACATAGGTTTTATAATATGTAGCTTCATGTAGATACGGCCTAGAAAACCATCTACTCTGAAGCGCGCTGAGGTACGTTTTTATTTTTACGTTGACTATGCACGGATGACGAAACATGTCATGGTGAGACATTCTAATTTTAGCTGTAGGCTGTGGTATGTTTTATTTATAACTAGTGATCCGCCCCGGTTTCACATGGGTGCAAGATAGATACTAGCATGGTGTCAGTGTGGAGTAATTCTCTATACCTACACATACAAATAAATAAAACTGAAGTGTCTTTTGTAATCCCTCAGACGTCCACATCCTCTCTCGGGACGAAGTCGAACTTGGGTCTATAGTGTCCAACGCCAGTCACTGGCCTCGAGTGACCAATTAACTTTACCCCGTGACACTCAAGCGATGTTTATGTCAAAATGACGTACCATTTTGAAATTAACAGCTTTTCACTAAATGCATATAATAATATGAAAGTATATAATACTAGCTGTCCCGGCAAACGTCGTTTTGCCATAACTACTAATAAATTAAAAATTAATTAAAAAAACATTGTCCAGCGGACAAAATTGTGAATCTAAACCATTCCCAGATCCCCTTGAACACACACAAAAAATTTCATCAAAATCGGTCCAGTCGTTTGAGAGTAGTTCAGTGACATACACACTCACAGAAGAATTATATATATAAAGATTATATATATACAGTACTTTCATTAAATGAACAATTTGAAATTTTTTGTTTGTTAAGGCTAATCTCTCGGATTTAACCCTCTTCTGAGGGGTGACCCGAACCCTGCAGTGGGACATTATAGGTTGTTGATGTTAATGATGATGAATCTCTGGGATGACTGAACCGATTTTTACAAGACTTTTACTGTTAGATAGCTGATGATATAATGAGTAACTTAGGGTACTTTTTTAGACTAACTGCAACCAGTGCTGTTACTCGCAGTTTTTTTATGTAAAGGTACAACAATAACCGCGAGTAACACCGCGGGGAGCAGCTAGTTCACTATATTATTAATATAGTCATATTCATATCATTTATTTGCATTCCAGAATACTGTAATTAGATGGTTTACATGTCACGCTTAAAAACTAGAAACAATCGTGGACCCTGAAGGGCACAGCAAATCGCAAATCATATACCATCAATTAATTATTAGAGTTATTCAATACAGCAATATTAAGTTCATGGAAACAAAAAAAATAAAATAACAAATCGAAAAATAGTTAATTATAAATCAATCAAAACCTAAAGTCAATCAAATCAAAAAAAAAACAACACTTCAGAACACTTCACTTCAGACTTTTAAAATAGAATACGATTTCAATAATAATTTTATTTAAAAATAATAAATTGGCAAATGTTATATATATTATATTATATATTAATTACTACATAATATTTCTTTATCGTTCATGTATTCATTTATTGTGTAATATGCTTTATTTATAACTATTTTTTTAAATGCTATGTATAAAATGTATCTCATTTGTTTCATTTTGAATGGAATCAGGCAATTTATTAAATATTTGATAGACATAATTAAACTATACTACCGACTATCTTAATAAACAATATTTATAGGCACTTGAGACAGATTTCAGGTACGATGTCACATTTTAAATATAATATGCTGTATAAAGCCATTTTTATTTACATTACAGACAAAGGGAGCAAATTAAGCAAGACAACAGTACCTTAAAGAGAAAGAAAAGTTGGAAAAAACCCTATACCAATCGATCTGGTAAGCCCGCCATAGTAGGCGAAAATGTCCTTGCTAAGAAGAAACTTATGTTTAGTAACGGGTAGTTTAAGGAATGTTGATAAAATGCACAACGCATCTAATAGGCGTTTAATAAGATAAGGAATACAACTGTTATTTAAAACAGCTTTATTAATAACCTTTTTTTATAATTGTAAAACTACTTTGATGAAATCCGTAATAAAATAAGTTGCTTAGCTTAAAAATCCAAGATCTACGATTGTTTGAGAAAGTTTAAACCTTAGGAACCTTCTTATAAAATTGAAAATAAATATATTTTTATGACTTAATTATAATTTAAATCGATTTAAATAAATATAATAGTAACAATCTTTATTAACAATCCAGTTTATACATTGTTGTGTCGGTGTTAGCCGCACTAGGCTTAGCCTGTATTGCGGCTAGCTATTGTACGATTTACAGTTGGACTTTAGGTATAGGGACATAAACTAATATGGGTAGCTGGGTAAGGTAATTAATATACAGGTAGAATAACATTGGTCCCAATACGCTACCCTGAGGTACTTCAAAAGACGATTACCACCATATCAATCAAACAACACAAGGGTGTTGGCAGACACGCGTATTGGACATCCTTTTTTAGTTATTTTGTGTTTATTGGTTACTTCGAGTGTACATGCGCTAAAGTTCGCAGAGCCTATGTTCAGACTCGCCAAGATTCGTCGGTCGTATAGTACAAGAACGGAAAACGATTTCATTTTAAATTATGTGATGTAACATTCCATTATTGCATAATTTAAATTGTTTTTAAGCTATAAACATTTGTATTTGAATTGATTGAATGAAAGGTAAATTGCGGTTTACGATTTATGACTTATTAAAAAAACTACTGACTAGATGTTGTTCAAACTAATTTTCGGTTTAAGTTTTCATGGTAATGTACATCATTTTCTTTTTTAATTTTATCATTCTCTTATTTTAGAAGTTACGGGGGGGGGAGACACATTTTACCACTTTGGAAGTATCTCTGGCGCAAACTATTCAGTTTAGAAAAAAAAAATTGAAACCTCAATATCATTTTCGAAAACCTATCCATAAATACACGTATGGGCTTGACAAAAAAAAATATTCTTGAGTTTCAGTTTTAAATATGGGAAACCACCAAAATATATTATAATTATATTGTTCTTTTTTCTATTTTTGTGTAAAAAATTTAATGCGGTTCACTGAATAAATCTAATTATCAAGTTTTTTTTTATGTATAAGCCTACCAAAATGACTCTACTCTGCCTGATGGAAAGCATAAGCAGAATCCAAGAGTGGTGGTCACCATACACATTATGGCAGCCTAGTCATGCTTCTGCATCAATGGGCCTCCGGTCTCGCACTCACCAACGAAACACGACAACACGAATGCTGCAACATTATAGTTTTTATATTTTCGGAAAAACATGGCTGTGACATGACATGACGAATCCATAAGGGTTCCGTTTTTTGCCATTTGGCTACGGAACCCTAAAAATAGATACAAACACAAAAATATTTTAAAAGAAAAGATCAAAGACTTTTTCCACCGCAAAGCCTATTGTACTGATAGCCTCAGGAGTTTTTCACACGTATGAAAAAACAACTTCTGGTTGTTCACATATTTATGTTAATAATTCGAATGAACAAAAATGATAGCTTTTTGGTATTTTATTTGTATTTGATAATTCTCACTTTGTGTGAATCAGAAATGTCACATCTAAGAAACGTTTTGAACTTTATCAGAATGAAAAGGTACGTTTAATTCTGATATAATATTTGCTTAGTTTCTTTTTATCGAAATTATCAATTACTTTAGTCATACATTTTATTGCTTTCTCTTGCTATCAAATCAGAAATGTCAAGTATATCAATCTTAAATATAAAAATCAATTGCTGTTCGTTTGTCTCGCTAAAATTCAAGTACGGGTGGGCCGATTCAGCTCATTTTGGTTTCGAAATGTTTGTCGTAATCCAGGGAAAGTTAAAACGGTGAAAAATCTTGAAAATCCAAATGTTACGTGCACAAAGTAGCGGGCACAGCTAGTTATATAATAAAAACAAGAAAATTATTTTTGTGAATTATTACTTCATTTATTCACACACAATTCTAATAATTAATCTTCGTTTATGTACTTGTTCCATATTTTCAATATAGTAAATGAAAATTGAACAAGTAAAATCGTATATCAAATTCCTCTAAACTTGTTTGGTCATCAACCAAAACATACGAAGCTATTTGATGATGAAAAGTGACTGAGTTAGTTTATTTTGGAAATTTCCATATCTATTAAAAGTATTCCTATGCTTTCTATCGGAATTGAAATCTTATTAAATATATTTAATAATTCTAAATTAAATACACATATATTTTTATATAACTCACAAATTTGTTGATAAATATCTCCGTTTACACAAGTACTTTGATCTTTTCTCAAGGCGACTAGATATAAAAATACCTTATTTTTGTATGCAGTAAAGTAGTAATTTATTTTCTGAATAGTTAAAGATAAAATGTCACACTCTCTATGTTACAAAGTAAGAGTTATATCAAAGTGCCTTTATTCTATTTTCACTGAGTCAGCTGGTCATAGTTTTATGGGGTAGACTCTCGATGAGAAATAAAGAGTATATATTGTCCCGAGTAATTACACTATTACGTAACTCATGTTTGACTACGTGCGTATTTAAATTAAATATTTGCTTGTTGTATGTATGTATGTATTGTATTTATGTATGTAGGTATTACTTATTACGAGATACATTCTACTATGATTGTTAAAATCGACAGCTGCGTTATGTTAAATTTGTATCTTGATCAGAATGATCAGTCTTGATGATTGGTAGACAATCGAGTGAAAGTGAGTTCTCTGTTGTCAGCAAATGCCAAGACTAGTGAATTAAAGTGTACATACAGATACAACACGAAACTTAGAAACGTCTCTAATGTTAAGCTTCGAGTTGTGTGATCAATGATGCGCTGCAATCCGTTTAATTGAACTTTCTAGAATAGCGTTGCGTAAACTCAATTAAGAACTATGAATAAATTCTACTGAATATTGATCCAAATTTATATTTTAACACCACGTAACTCAATAGTAGCGACAAAGATTTCGAAATTACGATTAATTAATTTCGTTCACCTGTAACGAAGTGCGTCACAGTAGAAATAAGAAAAGAAGTTGAACTTGTAACAAAAATGAATATTACATACAACTTTTATGATAATTAGTGTGTTGAAAAATATAGTATTCATTCGTCAGTTAAAATATTTAGTCGGTGTATTAAAATAATACATTCATTCCCACTTGGGAATCTAGCTATGCGAAGATTTCATTCATAGTTATGAGTCTTTTTATTACTCTACGATTGTTTTATACACATCATAATGTGCTAAATATTATAATTTTACGTATTTTCATTTCTAGTGAGATACTAAAAAACAAATTAAAAAAAGTTTCATCATTTATACAAGAAAAAAAAGAACTGTTAAGTCACCGACGATTTTATTTATTTGAATACTTACTTTTGCCTATGACTTCGCCCGTAATGATAAAGAGTAGTATTCATGCCAAAAATTCAAAGAATGTTAGTTTGAATACATTTCATCATCAGCCTATCGCAGTCCACTGCTGGACATAGGTCTCTACATATGCATTTAATACATTTATGCATTCCTAAATAGGATATATATATATTATAATATTAATTACAAATATAACGTTGTATAAATTCAGGTTAAACATTATCATAAGAAAAAAAATATTAAAATGATTTTATTAAAATGTTGTTCTTCTGCAAATTATTTTTCTTGTAACAGTTTCTAAAATGTATCCAATTATATCCGTGATCACTAAAGGTTAATAATTTATCGGCCTGTTTTATCTTGGGCCTCTGCAGTACTACTAAGTATATTTAATATTAGCTTCATCAGTGAAGTGCCTTTAAATGAACTGAATAGCTAGTGAACATTCTTATTTCGTTTATCTTTAATTAAGAATTATGATTGGCCTCAAATTTCACGACCTATATCGTGTTATTACCTTTATATTATATTATACCTATTTATTTATTACCTTTTTATTATACCTTAATATTACAATTACTAAGCACTATCTAGTTGGTCGAGATTTGCGTCTATCTCAACCCTGGTAAAATAGTTTAAGTAATACGAGTAAATATCGGGTCTCTTCTCAGGAGTAGGTTAAGACCATACGTCCCCACGCTGGCCAAGTATGGGTCGGAGACTGGCAAGACAACGTTGTGGCTACATTATTTTGCCGTTGGATGTTTTTAAACTGCGCAAAGGCAAAGTAAGCTTAACGGCTGTTATCCTACGATAACAGCCGGGACCAACTGCTTAACGTAACCTCCGGATCACGGAGACGCTCTTGGTATCATGCCATCAACGCAAGTCGCAAGGTAATAGATGAGAATAATAGAAAAAAGAAAGAAAGAGAAAGAAATAGAAAGAAATAGAAATAAAAATTAAACGCAAGAAAATCTATCTGGTAATTAATCTTACAGATAGTACAGTACTGCTATAATACAAGGCTACACTACAAGGCTAGACTAATATTAGGGTTTTACTCCAAGAATAAATAAATAAAAGAACTCGCAATTTGTGAAGCGAAATGTAAACGGAACGGCAAGAAGGCGTACTTTATTCAAGACTCGATGTTACGCTCATTCGTAGTGAAGCCAACCAATTGCTTATAGAATTCATATATAAGTTGTCTATGAAACAGGTATAGGATCAAAAAGTAACAAGTCACATTTATAGTTAATGTAAAATAGATCCTTCGGATATTCTAATATGATTCTATGAATTTATTTATAGACTTTGTGTACTGGTGAAAATAGTAAATACAATATACATAATTCATTTTGCTATCATGAGATTGAAATATAAATTGAGTATAGAACAACGTAGATTTCTGAGTGTCAAGTATGCTCATATCTGTTCTATGTGAGTGACAATTACGAAAAGGTAAATTCATTTGCTTACACCTTATTGCCCTTTAAGTAATTATATCTTAGGATAGAAAAAAACTTGGGTGCGAAGACTTAAGGGACCTCCCTAATATTTTTATTTTATTTTTTTGTTATAGGGGCAAACGAGTAGACGTATCACCTGATGGTAAGCGATTACCGCCGCCCATGGACACCCGCAATACCAGAGGTGTCAGAAGTGCGCTGCCGACCTTTGGGGGCGGGGAAAGGGATGTGGGAAGGGTTGGGATATGGGTCTCTGGTATCCTCACTCACTCGGTGAAGCACAGCGCAAGCGCTACTTCACACCAGTTTTCTGCGAGGCCGTGGTATCACTCCGGTCGAGCCGGCCCATTCATGCTGAAGTATGGCTCTGCCACGGAAAATACTTGATATTATAGACATGAAACTATGATATAAACAAGGTCTTTACTAAACTGTTCGAAAATAAAACTTGTATAGGACAGGAATGGCTTCTGAATGAAAAACCCCATTTTTAATTAATTAAAAAACTAAATTTTCCTGATCAAGTAAGAGAGAAAGAAACAGAGAAGTAAAAAAGATCTGTGATTCCGCAAATGAATCCTTTACCTTCTCAATATTGAGGAAATTGATTTAATAATATCGACAGCTACTATTAGGGAAGCCTTTGAAAATAAAACATTGAGAATAAACAACATTAACGCTTCAGATAAAACTGAAACAAATATGAACCGGAAAATAAGCAAAGTACGCTTCACATAACATAACAAGGTAATAAACATGGGACATTACTCCCAAGCCATTTTTATCCAATCGGTCGAATGATCAATAATTGCATATCATTATTCTGAAATAACTAACCATGTACATTATTATTTGAATTAACTTTGAAAAGCTGGAGTCTTTAATAAGGATACTAAACAATTGTGCATAAAATACTATAACAGAGAGCAAAAAGTAGTCAATTATAGATAGCACATTGGTGGCATTTTCGCAATCTTCTACATGCAGTTATGGAATGGAAAGTAATATTTTGAAATTGTATTAAATTGTCCAAATTGAAGAAGATTTAAATAGTTTTTATCCATAAAAACCTAAAACCTAAGTGATGGGAGGCTATTAATTTGTAAAAAGAAAAACATACAAACATTCATGTCATCGTATAAAAATATACTACGCCAGGTATGGTATTCCGACGAACAACGACATGACATCATCATCGCTGTCGCTGGTTCTAGTTGGTTTCTTTCGTGTTATGTTGCTATTCGCTGGTTCTGATTGGTTGATTTTGTGTCATGATGTTATCACCTGGTAACTGGATAGTGACTTCACCTCGGGGAGCTCTCGAAATGTGAGACCTTATTTTCTTAGACCATAGACAATCAGCACATCATGTGTATTTTGCGATTTGATGGATCTTAGGCAAAAAATGGATCGCTGATTGATAAACCTCTAGAATGTCTTGTTGGTCTGGCGATTAGCTTAAACGACTGCCCATTTAAGTAAGTACCTTCAAATATACTGACAACTAGTTTAACTTTCGAATTCTATTCACCCTCACGATTGCGGAGATCCAATACCAGTCGTTTCGTGGTACAACTGATATTCAGGTAAAACCTGTTGAGCTAGTAGCCAACGCCAACTAATCTTGGAATAATAAAGGTTAGGAAGTTGTTTTTTATGGACTTGTCGGGCAAACAAGCAAACGTATCGCCTGATGGTTAGTGATCACCGCCGTCCACCTGCAACACCAGAGGCGTCACAAGTGCGTTGCCGGGCTTTTGGGGATAGGGAGGGGAGATGGGGGGGGAGGTTTGGATTATAGGCCTCCGGTATCCTCACTCACTCGGTGAAACACAGCGCAAGCACTATTTCACACCAGTTTTCTGTAAAGCCGTGGTATCACTCCGGTCGAGCTGGCCCATTCATGCCGAAGCGTGGCTCTCCCATGGTTGGGCATGATGATGGTTGATAAACCTCTAATTCAGGACCGTGACGGCAGAGAGCGAAGACGTACCGTAGTTCAATGGTATGTTCATGTTAAAACCCATTAATTACCTACACGATTGTTCATAAAAGCATAAATTCGTTTAAACAACCTATCCAAGTGAATACCGGATTAAGTTAAGGAGATTATTTACTGTAATATCTGTATTGGATGATCGGAAAATGTTGAGATAAGACGAAGATTAATTGGGCTTTTATTAGTTATTTTGTATAGAGGGATTATCCGTGACTAGTTTTTGAAGACCCTGATATAAAGATCAACATAAATACACAAAAGGAAAATTAATGTTACAGAGCAAGGGTTCGTAGTGAACGTTAGTAACTGTATGATATAAATTGATATATATGTATTGGGACTTTATATAATATAATAAAGTATAATTTTACGATTCCTTAGAAAGTGGTTGAAGGCTTCAATCTTGATCCTTATGGATTTAGATATTCTATAGCAGGTATCTTGATTCCAGTCTTGCCAAAAATGGATGGACATTGATTTAAAGAGTGGGAAGCTGATGCTTTTACTAACGCGGTTGATGCTTACAAATTCATCTATGCCAGACTATTTAGAAAATCAACGTATCATTCAATGCAAAGACTGAGATTTTTTACGAATAGAAGACGATAAACCGGGGTTTTTTATGGATATAGGGGGCAAACGAGCAGACGTATCACCTGATGGTAAGCAATTACCACCGCCCATGGACACCCGCAACACCAGAGGCATCACAATTGCGTTGCCGACCTTTGCGGGATGAGGGAAGGGGTTGGGGATGTGCCTCCGGTGTCCTCACTCACTCAGTGAAACATAGCGCAATCGCTATTTCCCACCGGTTTTCTGCTATCACTCCGATCGAGCCATGTTGTGTAGTTTTGGACCATTAATGCGGAACATGAACACGAGAACTGATTGCCAAGATGGACGATTTTTCAACGTTCCACCTGTCCGTGTTGCAATGCCTTATATTTAATATTAAATACATCTGCTAAGTCTTAAAACAGGTGAGCAAACCGCAGACAATGCTAGTACGATTTAATCATTAAGCTATTAAAGAATGAATAAAGTAAATATAAATATTAGTATCTTTGCTATAAAATCAGATTCGATATAGAACGGCTATTAAATTCCCTAGTGCGGTATGCCAACAAAGCATCTCTCAATTGGTGCACCGGGATGAATGCACAATCGCTCGAATGTGGGTCGCAGTCACAATGACGCTTCAGATTCGATAAGATAGATTTTGTTTTGATGCGGCATTATATTGTATCCCTTAATAAACTTATGGAATATAGCGAACTAAAAATGTTACCTAATAGAAGTGATTAAATATTTTTTTATGGTTTTAAGTCGTAATCAGAAGCTTATCGATTTGATTCATACTTTGTTATTGTCTTGACGAACAAAAATTCGATAAATTTAAGTAATAAAATAGTAGTTTATTACTACGTATAATTTTGCTTAGATTTATTTATTATCTATACATCTATACAAATAAATAAAACTGAGGTGTCTGTTTGTAAGAATAAAATAACCGCCTTTTACTAAATGTATATGTAAGTATACACGGTACCTTTATCAAAATACATTTTTTTTTAAATTTTGTCTATCTGTTGGTTTGTTCCGGCTAATCTTTAGAAAGGCTGTACCAATTTTGAAAGAACTTCCATTGGCAGATCGCTGATGTAATAAGGAGTAACTTAGGCTAGTTTTTTGAACTAGCCTTGCCTCGACTTATAAGCCTTACCCGTGGTTGTAAAGGTACTACAATAACCGCGGGTAACACCGTGGGACTCAGTTAGTATAATATATTTGTAGTAAATTCCGAGGATGTTCAACTGAGGAACTTGAGGATGGTGACCACCACTCTTGGAATCTGCTCATGCTTTCCATCAGGCAGAGCAGAGTCATTTTGACGCATCTAAAAAATTACAATCAGTGTCAATTTTCTAAACTCAAACTTTATCTTACAAACCAAACAAATAACCTATTATTATTTGTCAGAAAGTATTCAACATATTCAACGTTAGAACCATGAACGACTAAGAACTTTAAAAGTTATAAATATAATTCATAAAACTTATTATTCTACTATTACTTTAACCATAAATATTTAGAAAAGCTAAAAAGACAAATAAAAGAAAAAAACAGTTTACGAAGGCACATATGAATTGAGAAGCGATATTACAGCGCCTGAGGATAAATTTTACATTTACCCGTAATTTGTTTTCGCAGAAATTGATCAACTATTAAAAAGCAATTTTATCTACAACATTTTGAGATACCTATCGAAAATAAGAACTTGTCAAACACATAATACGGGATTAATTTCCTTGATAAAATGAGTACCTACGTTGAAATATACGTAAATTAATAAGGTATGATAAAACAAGAGAATCGTCTGTAATTCGCAAGCAAACTGATCGTAGGTGGGTATAGCTACTGCTCACTATAACACAAGGAGGAAACACTTTAATTTAAGCAATTTATGTACCAATACTGATACTCTAGAAACTGTTTCTGTCCTATATTTTGGCATTTTTATAAGTAAGTTTTTAAAGTTTTCGAATTATCCATACTTATATCATAATTGCAAAAAGAACTCTGTCTGTCTGTCCTGATGTCATGGCTGAACTACTACACCGATATTAATGAAATTCGGCATGGAGATACTTTGATTCTTGAGAAAGGACATAGGCTACTCTTTGCTGCGAAACACGCAGGCGGACCCCCCCCCTCCCCCGGAATTGGAGGGTATTTCTGTGAATTATTTTTTAATCGCATAATTCAAATATTCATAACTGTTTGACAATAAACTGAGTTGTACTGACTTCACTATTATAATAGTGTAATAGATCTGAGTTTGTTATATTTATTAATTTATTTGTAATTAGCAATGATTGGCTTCAGTTTGATCTAAGAAAATAATGTAAAATAAATTATGATATATTTAACTCCTCGCTTGATTTGATATTTCACCTTCCATTATACGATTGTATGATCGAATTATAAAACCAACTCACCATTGTCCATTTTCTTACTTTAATTGATTCAATATCTTTAACGTTACTTTATACTGAATCATATCAGTATTGTATTATTCTGATAAGAATAACGTTATAAAATATAGTGAATGAATTAACAAGGCCAGTTCAAAAGCATACTACTCGTATTAAACAATGGTATTTAATATGCGCTGTGAATAACAATGATGCGTTTATAGCGAACCGTTATACTTACTGATGTAATATGATCTGTGCGAATGTCTCTGCGTCCTTTGACCGATCCCTGTTGGATATAAGCCTCTCCTTATAAAAAAGGACTAGCCGACCCACGCAACCTCGTTTGCGTCTCCTATTACCCGTAGCGTGATAATTTTTCCCCGTTTTTGTAACATTATTCATTGTTGCTTCGGTCCTGTAAGCCTTAGCGTGATGATACATAGACTATAGCCTTCCTCGATAAACGGGCTATCTAACACTGAAAGAATTTTTCAAATTGGACCAGCGGTTCCTGAGATTAGCGTGTTCAAACAAACAAACAAACAAACAAACTCTTCAGCTTTATATATTAGTATAGATATGGTTTGCTATCACGCTGACCAGACAGGTTGCCATGTGTTTGCCTCAATTTTTCCCACTCCTTGCAGTGCTATTGTCCTTAGTTTACTCCCTTAGGTACTTCTTACGATACACATATGATAGGTAATGGTGTTAACACTTCGTATTAATAATCCATTACCATAAAGTCAACATATTTATAGAAATTAAACAAACCTGGATTGATTCATTATCAGTGTGCCATAGTCTATTACTGGACAAAGGTCTCTCCTATAAAACGTCAGTTATTATGATCTTTGGCTTCTCGCATCCAGTTTCTGCTAGCCGTCTTGCGCAAATCATCACTTTATATGCATGTGGACGTCTTACTACTACGGTTAAACACCAAATGTAGCCAGCCCACTTCCACTTCAGCTTGCAATGTCGATGACCCTGGTTACCTGCCAGATCACCTCGTTTCTCATACGGTCCCTTAGAGAAACGCCGAACGTAGCCCCTTCCATAGCACATTGAGCAACTTTTGAATTTGTGGATCAGGCATCAGCCGTACCGTAAGTATCCATGAAGACGATCTCATTGAAGACTTTCGACTTTGGCTTGATTACCTTTCACGTTTTAATTCGACGGATAAGTTCTTAAGAAAACGTGGATAAACAAAGATCTAGATATTGATTATTCAAGATGGTTTTAATGTAGCTTTAGTAGCCTGCCTTTTGTTTGAAGGTGTAAGTAATGTAATGTTAGCGTGATATTCTTTTAATTTTACTGGGTACTAATTAATGAAATTTATCCACGATAACGGCCTCTCAGAGCACTGTTTAAGTTAAAACAAAAAATGGAGTAGGTACATAAATTTATTCCTAACTATTTTTCACAAATTCTTGATTCTTTAAAAGTATCAAAGCAACGAAAATAATTCAAGATTTCATTCATATTTGATTTGGCTTGGATAAACGATGTGATATCTCAATGTCGACCTGTCGTTGAATCTTCAACTCTATATTTATTTGTATAATTATTTAATATCTTCAAATTCAAACATTTATATATATATATTTATGGCTCAAAATTTATTAATCCTAAGTTATGTCAAATGTTTATATGAGGTCGTTTGTTTATTTGCTACCCGTTATCATTTTAGAAATCAGATCATCAGAAATTTTAGATTAATATTAAAATTTCTCTTTGAAATTCTCAAATTAATCTAAAGTTTTTATTTAACATCTTAAAATTAATCTAAAATTTTATTTTATTCATATTAGCCAACTGATTAAAAAAATTTCAATCCACCCAAGTTTGCCCTTGTGATGACGTATTAAGAACATAGAGTGTTTATTAGTTTCGTGGATGTCGTAGAAAAATAATTTTATACTGCACAGAATTCAGTTATGTAATGTAACTCCTATTCCTTTGTTCATTATGTCCTGCAATTCTTAACAAAAGCGAGTACATAATTATCAAGATATACATAATTCCCCTTTCCAGTTAATTACTTGTTTTCTGTATGAGGTTCAATCTATTCATTTGGTTTGTTAGTAACTACCTAATTCAACAAATCATTTAATTTTTGAGGATTTCAGTCTAAGTATTATTAAGAAAACATACCTTAGCATTCAAATTGACCCCTTGATGCTTGACTAAGAATGCTTTTCGACAATTACCCTCGTATGTAATTATAAAGTTCTCTTTTAATAACAGAATGGACAAATTAGCTAACGGTCAACTGATAGACAGCGACTGGTGCGAAATGTGATGGAAAATTTGAAGTTATAACTTTTGTAATAATGGAGAAAACTTATAATTTGCCACTATTAGAATTACAGTTTTTGGGTAGCTGAGTATTTTGATATGGTCATTTTTGATAAAAATAAATAATAATCTGAACTACCCTCTTACAGAAAACCAACCTGAAATGACAGCATTCGTGCTGAGTACAATATAATTTGGTAAGTGCAAGACCGGAGGCCCAATGATGCAGAATATTTCAATAGGACGATATTCTGTGGGTAATCATACTCATTTCGGATGCAGATAATACAGCAGTATTGTCTGCATTATCAATGAGTATGGTGACCACTATTCTTAGATTCTGCTCAAGCTTTATATCAGGCAGAGTAGAGAGACTTTGGAACACTCAGACATAAAAAAAAAATAAGCAGAATAATCAACAAGCACGTTGACAAATACTTTTTGTAATAAGTTATTTAAGTAAATAAAACATTTTCATTATTTGATGTTTCTAATTTGTGATTATTATTTTTTGAATCTACTAGACTTACAACTTAGAAAACTGTGAGAAAAAAACTATAAAATATATTTATTATGCTTAACCATTTTTAATAGGCATGTCCTACTTAATATTATAAATGCGAAAGTTTGTAAGAATGGATGGATGTTTGGATGTTTGTTACTCTTTCATGCAAAAACTACTGATCGGATTTGGATGAAACTTTACAGTAATATAGCTTATACATCAGAATAACACATAGGCTACTATTTGCCGTGATAACCGACATATACGACGATAACAACTAGCCTTTCATAAATTCATAAAACTCCAGGAATCATTGCTTCTTCCAATACTTTTCTATTTTTAAAGTATCATTATAGTACAGGTTAACTGCTTCTTCGGGCGTTTTAGATCTTTTCAAGTAGTATAAACATGGTTTAATCTGACCATTATAGTAAAAGATACCTGAAACAAGATTTTTCTTTGATGAAATGTAACATGGCATGAATATGCACTCCAATTATGGAAATAGGCCCAATACAATAATAATACAAAATAATCCAATCGAATCTAATCGGATCCAATCGAACGTCACTTAGTTTATTTCTTGGCTAGTTGATTTTTATACGAGAAAACAAGGAAACTACATAAAACAATTCCAGGGATCATCATCATCATCATCATCATCATCATCATCCATATGGGGATTGACCAAAAACAATGTTAAATGAAACATTCCAAAGCTTTCACACAGAGTCATCAATTGGTCTAAAATATTTCTAATATCTCCTAAATATCCTTTACAAAAGAACCATTAAATACTGCCACTAAATATCGAAAGTGTTTGATAAAACGTTCGTCAGTATTGCGACTCAGATTAATTGCTTTGCAATGAAGGATGATATCATGTTGTTCCGTTTTTATTTAGTCTACATACAGATGATAGACGTTGGCCGCATTTCAAACTTGCTCTCTATCGATAGTTTACCCTTCGTTAGTCGTCTATTGATATGTTTCTACTAGAGCTCTCACACACAAATCGCATTCAGCTTTATCTCTTTTATTTAATTTTACTTTTAGCATTATTTAACGCAGTGTCAGATAACAAATTGAATATTTATGTCCTAGTATATTTTTTCCTTTAAAACTTAATATCTTTATCCTAATTCTAGTAATTTCGGGATTAATGCGTACTTTTGCTCTGGATGATAATTAAATTGACACTATCATTGTAAATGAAAATTGGGAAATACTTGTCCCTAAGATTTTAAAAAGAAACGAATAAATGATATTTATTTTATCAGTTAATCCTTATATTTTTAAACGTCGGATTTTACAGCAAGAACAACAGTTTACAAAGATTGTAACATTGAACATTATTCATGGAATGGAAGTGATGCTAACCAAACAATGATAGTCCTTTTTATTTAAATCTGTGGGATTATGATTTTGATCATGTAGAAGACCGAAATCAACACGCAGGACTGCTCTTCCAAAATTAGGTAAAAGAACGAAGGATTACTATTACTAACTAAATTGCAGTGACACTTCCTAATTAACAATATTGTGAACTTAAAATTTTGCGAGGATTTTATGTGTGTTATTTTTTCAGGTAAAAGCAACTAAACGAAGTTGGATGAATTTAATATAAGGACAAATTGTAGAAGCGAATAGCACAAAAGATTTATTTTATCTTGAACTTCATAATATTACCATGGGATGAACAAGGTGCAGCAACAACCACTGGAAATATTAAGGGGCAAAGCTAGCTAAAATTATGTGATTACCTTTGGCTTTTTGTAGTTCACGAAAAGCATATCGCCTGGCTATTGGACGTCGTATTTCACAATTCTTAAAAGCTATCTCACAAGGATTATCGAAGCCTTGCAAGCCAGTTTCATTATTGTAGGCGCATACTCTCAGTTCTTCTGGTCTACTGTAAGTGAGCAAAGTATATACCTTAGTTTAGTTTTAAAATAAAATAATGGAAAATTGTCATAAGTCCAACACTGACTGAATGACTGACTAATAGACTGATGATGAATGGAAAATAAAATAGTTACAATTACAAGTATATTGGCTTCAGTAAGCAGTACGACTAAATAAAATGTTGATATAGAATAAAAGCTCGTGACTAAATGTTAACTAGCTTAACACATTGCAAAGTTAAGCAACTCTAGCCAGGTCAGGATATGGATGGGTGACCAATCTTATCACATTGATAGCCCCTATGCCTTAGAGTCAGATTCCTACATTCAAAACACATTCTTTTTACAAAACTTCGGTATTGTCTAGTACTTGGGTTGTGGAGGACTGATAGCAGTTGCTTTACGTAAAAAATCGAAGTGTAGCCCCACATCGTAGTAGACTCCAACCCAAATTAGTTTCGAAAAAAAAAACTCAGAAGATATAAATTTGATCCTTCTCAACTTACTTACAATGTTTTGTTTGCTTATTTTTTACCAGCAGGAACGTATAATAAATTGAAACACATGAGTTTTTAAAATCAGCAAACTTTACACACATAAAGTCACGGATTTAAGGGTGGAAGTGAAAATGTTCTCGCTTTAAAAATCGCTTAAAATGAATTCCCTAAGAGTGAATTTATGATGCATAGGATGATGTTACACGTGCCAAATGTGGTTAGGAAGTATGTCAAACAGTTTTATTTCATAAAAAGTTTTATGTAAAGGTTTATTTATTCAAATGGATGTTATTGTTTTTTAGACTTTCGCGACTTTTAGAGTTTAACATTTTTTTTTTGTTTTTGTTTTTGATTTTCACTAAATTCATATGAAAGTATTACGGAACATCAAAAAAATATAATTAATTTTTACTGAATTTTTACGGGCAGATAGTTATTTATTTATGATTTATGGAAGGTATGTGTAAATAGGTATTACGAAGAGTTCGTCTAGTTATCGAAACAAACACTGTCACTGGTTCATACTATTGTCACCAGTGCCATATTACAGCAGTCTTAATGAATCTATTTCTTATAACAAATATCAAAACTTTTAGATAATGTCAGTTTAAGAAAGAACTGCTTTAACTGATTGTCGATTTAATGATTGAATTAGTGATTAATAGCGTTGATAATCCTTCTCGTCATTTTTTTTTCTGAGCGCTAATCCCGTGTGTTTGTGTGTGTATACGAGTATATTGTACGTGTGTCTATATCTATGTGCGTGTATATTTGTGTGTGTGTTTGTGTGTGCTTGTGTGTGTGTATGCGTGTGTGTGTATGGGTGGGTATGTATGGGGGTGTGTAGGCCCACGAAAGAAAGTAAAAATTTATACACATCAGTATTTTTCAAAATAATGGACTAGGTATTATGTTTATTACGTCCTTGGGCATTTTTTTTTAAGGTGACAACTAATTTCAAAGACATGGAATCTGTTTTAAAAATACCAAACACTGTTTTCTCATGAAGGATTTTCAATGAGCTAACTAGATTTTTTTGTCTATTTAATTGTAAACCAAAATAAAAAAAACAGTGCGCACATGTATACATAGAACATAAAAACATACTATTTAAATTACCTTTTTGTGTTTAGTTTTTTGATATGATCATAATAACCGTTATGTTGTAAACAGGACTCACGAATTTTTGAACAATAATTGTCAGTAACTAATGACAGCAAAGTCCTGTTTTCGAGTTTATTAGCTTGTATTTTGTTTGACTGATACAAAACTGAAAAGGAAAAACAAAGAAATGAAAAGAGAGAATATCCACATTTATTTACGCTTGTATGCTCGAATCAGTTTTTTTTTTTAAATTGTGTAATCATAATTTATTTCCTTGATTGGCCCCTACACATCACAATGTATTTTTCCATATAGCAGCTATCTCCAAGAAAAAAATTAGCGAAACCATGACTTTAGACAATCATTCCGGACTATTTTCAAAAAGAAAAAAATGTTTAAAATTACATATGTTACAAAATTCTATTTTTCTTACAAAACTAGCAGTTCTGACCAATGTTTGTATGTGAATTTAGATTTTGAAGTTCATTTAGAATCACGGTTTTTTGGGAAAACTATTCACATTATGCTGAGTGAGAGTGAGTCCTGATTTTGCTAATTTTATCTTCTCTGGAGACAAACCTTCTGCAATTTTATTTTTCAATTGAGATGATGATGATAAATAGCTGGCATACCTGGTTGGTTGTCGGTTATATTTTTAAATGAAAATAGTCTTTAAAACCTAGGTTACAAAGTTTAATGTATCAAAGTTATATATAATTGCCAAAACATTTAAAAAGTTGAACTTAATGTCGTAGGTATTTTCAGGCATTCTACCTTTGAAGTGTGGCAGATTTCTCATTTAATAAGTTATGTGCAATAAATTATTGAAACAGCTGGTAATTTGTTCTAAAACGATGAAGTTATTCGTCTAATACATATTTCGTTAAAGCAATGAAATCTATACTATACCGCACAATATAATGAAGCCCAAAGACGAGCAATAACTTGCCATCATTTAAAGTGCTTCACTCCCGCGATTGAAGACTGTATCAATGCAACTGATCAATTATTGATTAAGCACTGTTATGGACTTATAGTGCAGATAAACTCTAATGAAGTTTAGATTATGCATTCAGTACCTTATATTTATACCTTAGATTATAATATGCCTTTTCAATAAATTCAGTAACGTGATTTGAATTTTCTCTTTAGTGAAATTAGTATATACAAATTAGCGGTGCTGAAATGAACCTATTGGCTCGTCTCCCTATGGTTTATTGTATTCAAAATATTTCCCTTGAGATCTTGAAAATGCAATGTCGGGCATCACTAGTCTAGCAACATAAGTCTCATAAGGTTTATGTGAGCTACTGCTTTCTAGTTTTGTTTATGATACTAAACGGTAAACAGAAATAACTGATTTCGAGTAATTTTTTGTGAGATAATTATATTATCATGCCCTAACATTTTAGTAATACAAACATACACAATGACATACCAAGCTGCTCCACATTCTTCTCTGCTCAATACAGCACAATAAATATCTATATGCTCTGCCCGCTAATAATAGAATAGTGTGTGGGAACGGAAGATCCTCTAACCAGGCGAGGTGATCATGCCTCGCGGATCACTGACCAACGGTTGATGTTGAGTTCAGGATTAGTAGTGTTGTGAAGTAAGTTACTCCGTAGTTCAGTGTTTCTTCATATGTTTTGTTTTTGTATGCGGAAGTCGCCACATCAGTATTCCTTATAAATAAATAAAAAGTCTAGACAACTACCTAATAAAACCATTTAGGTTTATTGTCATTTAAAATTTTATGGAAACCACTTCAATGTTAATGGCTCGTAATGTTCATGAACATTCGTCATTAATTTACAATTCAATCACATATGGATCTTGGCATTGTGAACATCATGAAATACAAATTTATTTTTAATTACATTGCAGCATTTACCGTTTTATACAACTTTGGTAAGTTTGGTGCATTATTAAAATTGTTGGTATTTATGAGTCTCCTGTTGCATTTCCCGTCAAAATTAACAACTTCGATGGTATATCGTCCTATGAATTAAGCTAAGGCAACTAGCACACTATGACGGCCTATTGAGATGCTTCTGCTTCATTTGGTCTCGGGCCTCGCAAACGAAACACGATAAACGTCGTTTTTGGTTGGTCTTCTGTGATAGGGTAGTACATAGGGGCTGTACTACCTATTAGAATATATATTGAAATAATTAAAATCACGTACTTTTTTAAATTCACAATTTTTATTTGAATCACCTTTAAAAGCAAGTTCGGATAAATTTAAGATATTTAAGACCAGTTTCACCAAGTCATGTTATACTATTATCTCAAGCTTAGTTACATTTTCGTCAGTTTCAATAAGTCGGAACCAGAATTTATTAGACATAGATTTTACTATCCGATCTTACGATACATTTCTGTCATATAAATCAGTGTTGAATATTATATTTCAGACCATATTTGCTGCAAACTATTTACTTCGGATAAGAATTATATGTTGACTACAACAGATAGCCCTGAACGGAGCATGTTACCGCGTGGATTAATAAGCGATAAATATTCAGAAGCGTCTTGTATGCGAGAGCACATGAAATGTATAGATAGTAATGCGTGAGTATCATTGTTGGCAACTGTCATACTATAGGCTAAAACCTCCTTTATAAGGATAGGCCTATATCTAACATTGGACTGTTAAAGGCTGTCGATGATGCTTATAATTGAACCCATTCTAAACAACTTTCATTTTTGACAGTTTAATGGATAATGACCCTGACATAGCTGTCAGGGCCTGACTTTTTAACCTAACTGAAAAGTTATAATATATTGATGGTAATAATTAGACACATTCCTGAACCGCTTTTATTTTTGACGGTCTAGTGAATAATGACCCTGATATTTATTCCTTAATAAAATTAAAATATAATATGTCTCATCTTGTTATCAGATGAGTGTCGATGTTCACTGGCTTTTAGACCATTATGGGTTTATGTGCTTGTTTCAAATCTAGCAGTTCTGACTCTTCTGATTGTAAAAAGAATACTATAACAGTTTTACTAATATTTACTCATTTTCAGAGATAAATTCATATGGATTGGCGCATGGGATATATTCAATTCTAAATGGAAGTTTCACACCATATGCGAAATAGAGAATTCTAAATGTATTCTCGACAAAAGTAAGTTTTTTTTTATACATGAACCTGTCAAAGTGACTACTCTGTCTTATGGAAAGCATGAGTAGAATCAAAGAGTGGTAATCCGCACTATGGCGACCTACTGAAATAATTTTTCACGCCCGGTTTATAAAAGCCGAAATCACAGTAAGAGGGATAATCATGGTAATATTCCATACACATCATCAAAATAAACTCTAATTATGTTTATCTTTTCAGCAGCCTATCGTTACAACATGAGTGGATATAATACTTGGATATTGATTTGAAGAATACTGAAATCTTATCTGAGAAATGAAATTCGTGACTTAAATTTTCTAATCATGATATATATCTAACTGATTACAATATATAACGTGTAATAGTAAATTATGTTTCAAATAAGATGCTATCAAATCTTGAATTTTACGCGTTGTGAAAAAAATAATATAGGGTCAAAATAATACTGTCTTTATTATATTGGATTCTACTTTACCCACCATAAAGTAGGAATGG
Organism: Spilosoma lubricipeda; assembly: GCA_905220595.1. Lineage (NCBI taxonomy): Eukaryota > Metazoa > Arthropoda > Insecta > Lepidoptera > Erebidae > Spilosoma > Spilosoma lubricipeda. The sequence goes on from HG992296.1 coordinate 4,762,771, forward strand.
GTTTATATGCTAACTAGTAAAATACATATTTTAAGTAAAATTATTTTTATTATAAACATGAACAATCAACGAGCCACGCTCGGCATGAATGGGCCGGCTCGACCGGAGTGTTACCACGGCCTCACAGAAAACCGGTGTAAAATAGTGCTTGCACTGTGTTTCACCGAGTGACTAAGGAAACCGGAGGCACATAACCCAAAACCTCTCCCCCTATCTCGCCTCCCTATTCCCCAAAGGCCAGCAACGCACTTGTGACGTCTCTGGTGTTTGCAGGTGTCCATGGGCGGTGGTAATCGCTTACCATAAGGCGATAGTCTGCATGTTTGCCAGCTTATTCCATATAAAAAGAAAAGGAAAAAAAACGTTTTTATTTAAAAATATGTGTATAATCTATAAAAAATGTAAGAATATTTGTAACTTTTGTAATTTTTCTGTAACTTACATGTTGTGGTTTTGATTGATTCTTCTTGCGTTTCGCCTGAGAATTATCTGTGAACAAAAACAATCATTAAACATTCATTCTCCAAAAGAAAGTGGTGTTATATTAACATTCTAAGAAGGATTCAAAGGTTCATCTGTTACCATTGTTTCTAAATACCTACAGCAAGAGCAGCTTTGGTTACGTTAAAACTGAATTGAAGCTCGGTCACCAGAGCTTAAAATGTTGTATGTTAGTAAGTTTTTACCACATTTTTTACTCTTCGAACTGTACCATAAGAAGGCGTCGGCATTTGCATTTTTAAGTTCTTGAACATCGATCAAATTAGCTATGCGAGTATGCGGTCTGGATTGGCCTTTTGAAGATAGAACCATAGTTTGGAGGCGGTCTACATGCATACAGATGTTAACTCTAACCATCGTGTAACCAAACCGCTATTTGTTACGATCAACGATCCGAAGCGACCGAGTGCAAGACATTTGGGTATGCCGTGTTCAAAACATCTAAAAAGTAACCAAATACGAAATCAATATTACAAACCTAGGCTATACTCACATTTATGATAGTCTTTTTTTTTTACCTGTGGAAACCCCATCGGGCCTACGTAAACACCGGTGGGGTTCACCCCACCGGTGTTTACGTAGGGCGGTGTGTCGGAATCGAAACGACTAAAACCACATGGTGTGCCATTGCCAGTGTCCCCTCCCAGCGCACGCCCGCACTGAAGCGGGCACCGTCGGCTGTTAACTCTCTATTTAGGCGACGCACGGCACACGCGAAACGTCGCCTATTCGCGGGTGACCTTGCGTCACCTAACCGACAATACCCTCTGAGGCCGCCAGAGGCGGGCCTTATAAAGGGCAGTCAAAAGCACCAGTGCACCGTACAGCGCTATCGACCGGACCACCCTCGTCTAGAGGTGACGCATTGCGACGCTGGCTCTATCCAAATTGGGTAAAAGTCGCCCAAGAGCAGAGGCAGCGTCGACCAGCTTCGGACTAAGCTGTCAGAAGTGCTCGTCGAAGAGCCACCTACCGTCGAGGATCAGGTCCAGATACCTCATCGGGGCCCGAACCGGTATGAGGACCGAGTTGACGACCATGGAGGCGCCGGACGCTGGCCCACGACGGGGTCCATGGAATAATAGGGGCTCCGTTCTATCCAGGGCCCAGCGCCTTGATGTGCCCGACCACCAAAGAAACAACCCTGGTGGCCAGGCGCGCCACCTCCTGGAAATTTGCTCCCCGGGCTGTGACAAGAGTAACAAATTACGGGGGGCCAGACTTCGAAGGCCACTCGTCCACTCGTACCCCACGTTCTACAGGAGTGGTCTAAAGACAGACCCCTGCGGAACGCCGCACGACGTGTATCGCCGTCTCAAGACGCCCTCTCGCATTTATGATAGCCTAGTAAAGCCTTGGTTATACTGACATCACAATAATATAATCTAAAGTCAAAAATACAATACTCATCATGTATTATTTAATGAAATTAGTTTTTTGCCTTAATTTACTCTGTGACCAAGTATGTACCGAATGTGCATGCGTAAACTACTCGATTTGGTTAGCTTATTTATGGTTAATTTACATAAATAATAAGGCCGTAGTAATTACCGTTGTTAACTTTTTATTTATGTCCTTTTTTATCCATAAATTCGCCAAAACAGAATTTTTTGATAATGACAGAATAAAATCTATTAAACCTATCTTCCCCAAAAGACTTCTTCAAAAGGACTAACAGAAAAAAAAAATATTTTTACTATTTTACTCTCAACTATGACGTTTTGTCTCTCCATAAGAACCTTATAGTGTCTTAAAGAAAATATTTGCAAAAAATCGAAACGGTCTAGCAGTTCTCATGTTTTGCTCTTAACAATACATCATTAGTTCATTGTAGTTTACTAATGAATTTAATGTAGTTTGAAGTCTATCCGAAAACAATTTGACCACAAATCATGATTTAGCCATAACAGGACCCTAGATTAAGTTTAAATCTTATTAAAATTACATTGCTTTTAATTGTGTTCGTCTTCCTACAAGAATAAGTTATTTTGATGATGGTTATGCATGTAAATTAACACAATTATAACACGTTACAAAAGTAAATGTTTATTGCCATAAATGCATTCATGAAAAAATAAACAAATCAATAAGCATCATATTTATTGATTAATTGGTAAATTTTTCTTTAAGCCTTCAAGATGATAAAGCCTCACAGCTTCTTCAAACGTTTTCCCTTTATTAAAATAGTATTGACACTTTTTTTCTTGTTGGTTGTAGTAAAACAAGTCTGCAATGAACGTCATTACTTTAATAAATATAGAAAAATCTGACAACATAAAAAAACAGAAAAAAATAACGCGTGGTGTTGTAGGACACCAGATAGGAACGAAGTTTCTTATTATAAAAATATTAATTTCAAGTTCTATGCGAAGTATAAAGAAAACACCTATTCATGAATACATTTTTTATTATGATTTTTATAGATTAAAAAAAAAACTGAATTAACTGGTCACTTGTGCTGCCACCTAGTAATCTCTACTGAAACAAATTCCGTCTAGAGTTACTCCGTACAATTAAATACAATTCACAGATGGTGCTATACTAAATGTTTCGTTCACGATATCTTACGCTTTTTTATATAACGCTACGGACGTTTTTTGCCGGCTAGGATACCCCTCCACAAAGGCCGATAAGGAGCTTCGTTTCAAAAAGTTTATTTTAAGTTTAAGGGCTTTTGACCCTGACTGACTGATCATCAACTGATAAGTAACACCTAACAAGAGTCAGGAGTGTCTTAACACGCTTGTTATTCTTGTATCACAGGTGTCTATGGTGGTGATGTACCATATGTACATGTCTGAACTGTTAGAAGTCGCTACATATGTATATTACGGTGACCGCCACTATTAATATTCTTAAGAGGTTGAACACCACATTCGGATTACCAATAACTCAAGTTTCAGGCAATAGAAAACCATTAAGATCTAAAAAAGTGCAAAATTTTTCAAAGAAAATAAGCAAAGGAGAAAGATATGTCCAAATAGTGAAAAGCTCAAAGCAATGATCAATGAAGAAGGGTCTGTACAAGATAAACTACAAAGATTCTTAATGACGAAAAACACCTAACAGCACAACAGGATGAGGACTAGGTTTTTAAAAGTTCGAAGAAAAAGTTTTTATACTATTAATATTGAGTTGGCATAGTTTCTTTAATAAGGGAGGGGTCTGGATCTGGGAGGGGTCCGGATATGTTAATAACAACAGTTCCCGGATTCCTCCCGTCTCAGACGCAGAGTGGCACACCGTGTGGTTTTAGTCGGTTCGATTCCGACACCCCGCCCCGCCGTAAACCCCGGTGGGGTTTCGGCCCGTGGAGGTTTCCACACGTAGAAAAAAATATTCTTCAATGAGTCAGGAAATCATTATCGTAATCCTAAAACATGTATGAAGTGTTAACATACCAGGAACGTTGCGTTTCTTTGCTTCTTTTTCAGCTTTATAAATACAGTTTTGAAGGTGAACTTCGCATAAATTATCAAAGTCAACTAGTTTAAAAATCGTGTGGTGAGCACAGACTTCCATTTTTATTTTATCTCTAAAATGAAATATAAATAACATTACGATATCGAGCATAGGCAGATCTTTTCTTAGAAAGAGGGTTAGACATGGCATAACACAGTTCGGTGCTCTTGTTTGTAGTTTACTCCGTTAGTCACTTCTGACTGCTGCTGACTAACATCATTGACCTCATTCATTAATAAGGCTGGTGACACTGTGTATTCTAAATCAATCATTACCCATATATATTTAATATCCACAATTAAAATTAAATTAAAACCTAAAACATATCATTTCTAGAAAAGCATGAGGCCTAGAAATGATCATATCAAGTGCCTATCATGCATATATTGGCAATTACACAAATTCAGTGATAATAGGTTTGTTTGCTGTTACTTATAAACTCACATACTCAGATATTTCCTGTACTACAGAAAAGTAATTACATTACGGGAAGATAATTATGGCAGATACGACAGGCCAATTTCATTACGCGAACACCTGGTAAATGTAACCGGATCGCTCTTTGCAGAATTACTTAAAAAAACCTATATTAATGAGGTTGGTTTAGACTTTTTTGGGATTCAAACAGCACTGCGTCTTAACATGGTACAGAGTCATAATCGTCGTCAAATTAAGTCGAGCCTTAATTCTTGTTTGCACGTTATATAAATCCAATTTTATCTATCCTGGACTCAAAACAAAGGCTAGAAGAATAAATCATGCAGCATTTGTGTGTCGCTGTAGCTTTCCCGTTTTATTATATAGAACTGTACTTAGGACTTCTTAGTAGATCAAACCTGTGATAAGAGAAGCACATAGAATATCCAACGTAACACAAATTTTCGTTAAGTGAGAATCCTTTTTTTGATTGCAGTGTAAGTCGCGGTTGGTCAGTTGTGGGCATATTTTCTTCTGTTTTTTCATCATGGTCTACAAGATTATATTTTATATTTTCCGTTACGATGATACCAACTGAAAAAGGATAATTAATTAAATTCTAGAAATAAACTCACTTGTACTTATTCCACTATTTTAATTAAATTTACACCTGACCGGTTTCGCCTTATGGCATTCTCAAAGGTTATAATTTAATTAATTTAACGTTTTTGCTACTTCATATTAAATTTGTGAACTATACTGAATATAATACTAATAGTTAAGTGAAAAAAAAAACTATACTTGTTCGATTTCGTATCTAAAATTGTGTTTGAAATAAGATGTGTTTGAAACGATCACTTTTTTATCTTGAGGTATAAAAAAACACAATGCTGTGATCTTAAAAATAATAAAACAGTTCTAAAACATGACTGAATGTTTTGCCAATTTTTAAATTCCAATTTCTCATCCCTGGAAATCTTATGACGTATGACATTCACACGATACAAAAACAAAATAGTGACATATTTATTTTAAAACATTTTTAAGTGCATATCGCGAAATTATGAATAAATGTGTTGGTCAAAACAGTCACTAATGGAAGTGAAAAAGTGCATTTTTGTCTACTACGTATAGTTAAATATATATATAGTATAACGTTAAATAATACAAAACTTTGTGCAAATTAGAAAATCATACCGTTAAATGCCGTGATAAGTATAAAATATAAGATATGCCTCATTCTTAACTCAGCAACGATTCTCAACTATTATTAAACCCCATAACATGGTAACAGATTTGGCGTTAATTAACATCGCAAATTGATATGCCGAAGTACTTAATTTGCCATAAGAATCAATTTGTTCGTTAATCTCACCTGATAATGTATGGCTCAGGGTTGTAACACAAAATGACAAATAAAAATTTTAAGACAGGTATTTACTGAACTCAAAAATGAAAGTTATGTATGTACATTATTCGATTCTAAAGGGTTACATATATTGCTTTTAGACTGAAATTTTATAAAAGATAACAATAACTTCGTCACCTTACGAGAAATTATATATAGTAGTATTAAAGTAGTAGTATAGTATTTAGTAGTATTAAATTATAGTTTTAACCAATGATACATGTAATGAAAACTTCCCTGATAAAAATAAAATGATGCCTAAAAAGGCTTTAATAAAATGCATTTTTTGAGATTAATGAAAAAAAGATATACTCCCGTAAAATCAGACTTTAAATTGCTCCTGTATAAAAATTGTGTGATAATCTGTTTAGTTTATGGTTATACACATACAGTGGCTAAAAAACATCTCAACTTTTTAATTTCATCACTGTTACTGAATATAATAACAATTTTAAGTAACGTATGTATGTATGAGTTACAAGATTTGGTAGCCTAAAAATTTAAAAAAAGAATGTTGCAATCCTTTTATCTTTGCATGTTATTTCTGAGCCTGGTTGAATGCAGTAAGGCCTGCCTCTAGTACGCAAACGTGATTGGAAATTCTGTATTTATTACTTATAGATTTGAGATTTGATACCTTTTCAAACGCAAGCTGTCTAAGTATTATTTTAAACTAGCTTAGCTATAGTGGCATATAGTAACCTATGTGCTAATTTAACGTACATTAACTGTAAATTTTTATCTAAATCCGTTTGGTAGTTTTTGTAAGAAACAGTAACAAACATCCACACAATGATCTTCACAAACTTTTGCATTTTAAATATTTTTTATCATCATTCATAAACAACCCATGTGTCTCAATGCTGGGCTCGGGTCTCCTCTCAGGAGACGGGTAAGGCCATACATCCCCGCGCTGGCCCCGTGCGGGTTGGGGACTGGCAAGACAATGTTGTGGCTACGTAATCCGTTGCCGTTGGATATTTTTAAGCCGTCCAAAGGCCTCCAACTAAGCTTCCCGACTGTTATCCTATGGTAACAACCGGGACCGACTGCTTAATATGACCTCCGAATCACGGAGACGCTCATGGTATCATGCCACCAGCGGTTACCCATCTAGGTACTAACCGCGACGTCGTTGCTTACCCTCGGTGATTGTATCTAATCACCGAGCGCAACTGGTCTATGAGCGCCTCTTTTAAATATCAGGTAGAATTATTATTTATCAGTATGGGTATGTATTTATTTTAAAAGTTACACGTTGAATCAGAAGAATGACTACTGACAAGGTCCTTTAAATTCATGTTTAATAGTGATTTATAATGTACTAAATCGTCCTATAACAGTTTCAGTCCGGATGATCAAATTATTTCATTCGAGATCCTCTTTGCCTGTCAGATTCTAGAGTCTAACGAAAGTAAGAACGACATTATTTAATGTAATATTTTATCACTCTCACAATTATAAAAATATTTCGATAAGTGTAACGAAGTTATATTCACGTGGTTATTCTATCTGTACAATAAAATATGATTAAATTTCTACAAAGAGGCAGTCAAATGTTTTTGGATCATTTCTTAGATTTATTTTCTAGCAAAATCCTGCCGATTATCGCAAACATTACCAAATATCACGCTAATGGTGACAAGAATTATCACACTCACTATTTCTGTCATGGTCTGTAGATATTAATATTAGCGTGAAGTAATCTCAACTGAAATTAAAACTTAAATTGATTGACATCACTAATCAAATAGATTTCATTTCTAGGAATATTAAATACAAGTTGTATTGATCATTGCAGCAGTCACAGAGATGGAGACAACCTATATTTTTCTTGTTTATATACTTAAAGGTATTTTTTATATTCGAATTATACAACATTTTTTTTGTATTTATCAAATAGTATGAACTTTCAATATTTTTTTTATAACTTGTTTTAAATCGTTAGATTTAAACTTCCTTATAAACAGGAGGAGACAGTAGGTAAAATTTAATTGTAATATGAAGCATGATAAAACCACTTGATTAAAAAGAGTATATTTATCTGATGGCATAACTATAATTTTGCAACAGAGCAGTCTTTGAGATTAATTACGTTTTCTTTTGCAGTTTGTATATCTACGGCACATAACGTTGAAACAACTACTGAAAATGTCAATTTACGTGTTTGGAGCATTGGAGAGTTGAAAGAACTTCACGGAACTTTTAGTAACAGAGTGCCACCATTGACATTTGAAAATCAGAGTTTGGGTAAAGATCGAATGAATTGCTTTGCATATCACCAAAAGTGTCTCGCTGAGTAAGAAACTATTTTTATATTAAACTTTTTTATTGTATATGTTTCAGGTATATTGTCAAAGTCGGGATATTACAATTTCACTAGTGATAATATAATTAAACTTGATAGATTGTCAATCGACTTTGTTTCTAACAATGTAATGATCTTATTTTAGTAAGACTATAAGTTAGCTTAGGGTTATTTATTTTATTTTTAGTTTTTTCAGTTTATTTTTTTTTGTTTTAATAGCAAGTTTTTTTGTTATAAAACAGATAACCTACCTTATCGCTAGTTAAACGGAGCTGTTTAGTAAAAAAAAGGAAAATTTTGTCGATTGACAATCTACTGTTTATTAGGGTATTTGACGCCTTAGTCAAATCAGTTACTTTTCATGATCTGTCAAAACGATAACTTTGTTTGAAAAATGTACTAAAAACTAGCTTGTGACGTCACTGGTTTAGATTATTCAATTGAGCAATATATTTCAATGGTTATAAAATGTAAGTTTGTAATAGAAATAAAAAGCTGTAACTATTATATTTTCCGAGATGTTTTGTAATATTCGTTTTAATGAAGGAGACGTCGGTATTTATTTACGACTAGCAGACCCACGCAACCTCGTTTGCGTCTTCTATTGCCCGTAGCGTGATAATTTTCCCCCGTTTTCGAAACGTTTTTCATTGCTGCTCCTCTCCTATTGATCCGAGCGTGATGATATATAGCCTATAGCCTTCCCCGATAAATGTACTATCCAACACTGAAAGAATTTTTCAGTGTTGGATACAAACTGCAGGCAAACAAACAAACAAACTCTTCAGCTTTATATATTAGTATAGATACTGTCAACTACCCTATTATAATATCACTAGTAAAATTGTAATATCACGGCTTTGACAACATACCTACGACAAAGCGACACGAGTAATTAAGGCAGTGTCTTTCAAAACCAGGACCTGGAGATTAACCAGTACACCAACAGGTTAGTCAGTTACTAAGGATTTAATAATTTTAGATTTTTTTATGTTTGGCTCTGCCAAAATGACTACTCTGCCTGATGGAAAGCATAAGCAAAATCCAAGAGTGCTGGTGACCATACTACATACTAAATTTTAAAATCATAATTTATAGTAAAATTGTCTCCTCATTACTTTTATAGACAACATTTATTTAATAAATATTTTATTCCCAGGAAAAATAAAACCTACCACGGTCCTGTGTGTAGTTACCATAAGAATTTTGGCTTGATCAGCTTTCTTGTAGACTGTGATATAAACCTTGAAAACTGTTTGGTAAAAGTGCACGAAAGAAACCTTGAATACATGAGAACTGAAGGTATGAAGTCTTATACTCCTAATAGGCACTTAATATTATGATAAGATTGAGTTGTTGATAGTAGTTCCATAGCACTCTTAACACCTTTCTATCTCGCATATTTTCATCACTTAATTATTACCATTTAAATACATAGAACTGTATTCATTTACTCACACCTTTTTTCGCTATCTCCTAGTGCTATCGTTGAAGAGTCTTTTTATATTCACTAACTCATATACTATAATAATATATATCCTAAAACTGCGTCGCAATCCTATCCATGATCCTGACATACACTTTTTCTGATTTCTCTCTTGATGAATTTGATCGAATTCAAATTCATTAATTCAATTCAGACGCAAGTGAAATTTATGAACGTTAAATTGAAGCTACAGTTAAAAATCATAGATCGATGTCATAGATGTACTGTATTGTCAAGGTGAAAATGTCTGCTTACACCGGCTCACCCATTTACTTTATAGAAGTCTTATAAAATATTTTAATCATATGCTCTTCGCCCATCTTTTCAACATTCCCAAACCACAGCAGTATCCGTTTATCAATTCTTATCACTACATATTTAAACCTATATTCTTTTTTTTTTACTTTATCATCTTTATGATCTGTAATGTAGGTGTATATGGACATTAGTTATGAACTGTACTCCAATATAGTATTAGTAATATTTTGTGTGAAATACAGTGAAGTTTAGATAATTAATTTTAAATACTTGAAGCAGTTCTTAAAACCTGTCAATCCGAGGATTAAAAACTAATTAGTGACCTTAATATATGCCGAGATCGAGTTAAAAATCTAATATTAATATTACATTTTGCAGATGCTTTTTTCTATAACCAACAGGAAAAAAACTGTAGTTACTACACGGAACAAGCATTTACAATTGCAGATGCAATGAAACTTTATTTATTGCATGGAAGCATCAGAAGACATTTAAAATATAGACTATAAAATCTCAATAAAAATTATTAAAACGAATTGTATCATTCTAAAGTAATAAAAACTTTTCACGTATTTTTTCATTGTTTTTTCATAAAATCACTTTTCATAATGAAATCAATTTTAATATAGATTTGACTCTTTCATCACAATAGGAAACAAAGCGAACGAAACATAACATAACAAATTAATATTAACACCGTGTTTATTATAAATCCGTCTTTCCCAATATATAAATAGACCAAATTCCAAAGATAAAATTGATATAAATATGCTTCTGTATTAATAGTATCTTTACTTGAACAAATTAAACAAGAAAAGAAGATCGGAGCAATAACTTCCAACGCCAAAGTTTGCCTGCGCCGAAGAAATTAATAATCTCAGATTTATGTACATTAGGCCAGGAGACGCCGCGTGCTCTTTATTAGTTGAATCTTTCAGAAGTTATCTGTACCCAGTTTATATAGGCCACTCAGAACTGTGATGTCTTTTATTATTACATCGAAGTATGGAGAGATATTTTTCAATAATAATTCAAAGACGCGACCAAGTGCGAGTCGGACTCGCCCATGAAGGTTTCTCTAGTGGCAAGTAACATAACATAATTCATATCTTTGTATTTGAGTTGATTGAATGAGAGGTAAATTGCGGTTTACGATTTATGACGTATTAAAAAAACTACTCACTAGAACTCGTTCAAACCAATTTTCGGTGGAATTTTACATGGTAATGTATATCATATATTATTTTTAGTTTTATCATTTTCTTATTTTAGAAGTTACAAGATGTGTGTCATTTTGGAAATGTCTCTCGCGAAAACTATTCAGTTTAGACAAAAATGATGCTACAAACCTCAATATCATTTTTGAAGACCTATCCATAGATACCCCACAAGTATGGGTTTGATTCATTTTTATTTTTCTAAGTGTGAGGCAACCCCAAAGTTCATTGTTATTTTTTTTTATTTTTGTGTGAAAAGCTTAATGTGGTTAACAGAATACTCGTACATCTACTTACCAAGTTTCAATAGTTCTTATAATTTAGGAAAAAAGTGGATGTGACATACGGACGGACCGACAGACAGACATGACGAATCCACAAGGGTTCCGTTTTTTGCCATTTGGCTACGGAACCCTAAAAATGAAGATTGCAATCTGACACTGTTAATATTCTCTGTTGGATGTCAAATATTTTATTGAACACATTTGGGATTACAGTTATAAAATTTTAGTTCAATCAATTCTACTTTTTACTTTGTTATGATAAAAAAAAGGTCGATTTTGATAAAATTTTGTATGGACGTAGCTGGATTAAAACATAGGCCACTTTTTGTCACCTAAACATTGTGTTCTAATAAAAAGAGTGGGATAAAGTGTTTGGAATATTGTACTAGCTATTTTACTTAAGTTTTATTAATTTTTTATATGTTTCATGTTTTAGAAGTTTTAATTTTGTATTTCGTTTTGTTCTCGAACTAATTTGCTTCCCAATTTCAAGAAAAGAATCAGGCACAAAAAACAATTCAACCTTTTTTTTATTTTTCATTGTAAAAATCGCTACACCAATATTGAGTTTTTTTGGGTTTCTTCTAAAACGTCGGTCTCTATCCAACACATAAAACATTCACCAACAACTTTCCGTCAAGAAATGTAATACAACTTTTCCAATCCCGTGACAAGCCCCAATTCAACATAAAATAAAACTAAATAAACATTGTAACGACAGTCATTATAAAGTTATTATAATACTCATAAATACGAAACTCTTGTGATTAATACTCAAAGTGGTACAACACAGATAAAATGAAAATGGAGAATATTCTAACTCTGATATTTTTTGAGGCATCTATTCAGGACTTCCATTTACTTACTTCGTGTATTTGATATTACGCCTCTTTGTAAAATATGAGAAAGGCATAATATCACAAACAAAATAACATTCTGGATATTAGTTACTGAAATAAAACGAGGTACGTAAAATATTCATATAAAAGATGGATATTTCAATGGATATATTTGATTTTAGGCTTAAGTCAGGTTTGTATTACAAGTATTTGCTACGTACTAAAGCTCCGTTAAATTGAATTGTTGTATTTATAAATATATATATCGATGGTACCCAAGAGCAAATCAAATACTTAAAATTGAATGAACCACCTATTGGTGTGCAGGATCTCCAGCAGAGAATTTTTAACTGTAGAACCTTGTTCCCCTTTTCGAATTCCGTAAAATTTTTGTTGATTTTTTCTCTGATTTTAATACCTTTATCTAAATGTGAATTTTATATTTTCATGTTAAATTTTGTTATTGACAACCTTATTATAGTAACATTTAGACACATATTATATATCAATACATCTTCAAAACATTTGATCGAATTTCTTTTGTTCAGCCTTTAGAACCAAATTCTGCTTTTTAATATTCAAAGCCAGTAAACTCAATTGCTAAAGTATCTCCAATGGAATAATTAAGAACGGTAATAATGAATTCTATTAACAACGCGATGTCAAACTTTGATAGGATAACTGATTTAATTAGTGAAAAATTTATGACACAATATAAAGTTAAAAAAATACAAATTTATTACAGATTAGATCAAATTTTTTGACATTATTCATAATATCCATATATTTAGTACCTAATTACAGTCATTTCAGCCTGGTTCATGTATAATATACTAGTTGTTGCCCGCGGCTCCGCCCGCGTATATGTCGGTTATCGCGGCAAATAGTAGCCTATGTGTTATTCTGATGTATAAGCTATATTACTGTAAAGTTTCATCCAATTCCATTCAGTAGTTTTTGCGTGAAAGAGTAACAAACATCCATCCAAACATCCATCCATCCTTACAAAATTTCGCATTTATAATATTAGTAGGATATAAACTGACAGCAGTTTATTTATTAATCCGAAAGGAAAAAATTAATAACACTTTATTTTCATCATCATTATTGTAAGTGTTTTAACTAGGTTATGAGAATTCGTTGATCACCGTAATAGTGTACACTATGCTCTACTTGCCAGCGCCTTCCATCCCAACATTGTCTAGACACATCAAGGAAATAGAGAAGAACAATTGTACTCTAGTAAACAAGAATAATAATAGGATGTTTTTTTGCAAAACAAGTATAATAGTAAATACCTAGTAAAGCTCTAACTAGTAAAAAAGGAATTTTAGTAATACGAGTGAAATGAATTCGTATTTTATCGTGATTAATTGCGTATCTTAGTCATATAGTATTGGTATTGGTGTTATAATAAAATTTATATATTAAGCTAGATAACAGCTTAATAAATATGGTAGAGAAACACAAAAAGCTATCTACTATTAACATTAGCTATGACAAAAAAGTGTTTAATTTCGGTGTACCTAAGTCTAATAATATCTGCATCATTTAGGTAAGTATTTAACAAAATTGTTTAAAGGTATGGCTGGCCGTGCGTTCCAGCGCAGTTTAGTTATTTTATATGTATAAACCTGCCAAAGTAACTCTAGTCTGTCTGATAGTCATGAGTGATGCCTGATAAACAGAATTCAAGAGTGGTGGTCACTATAGCCACTGTAAATGCACACAATACAGCATAGCGACACACACCTATGACACACAGACACTCCTGCAGTTGATTACCAATCGACTTATTTTCTTTAACTTCTACTAATAAATTTCATCTAAGTAATATTTTTACGTATAATATAAATTTAGTTGTATGTATATTTTTTATTATAAAACTAGCTGAACCGCGCGTCGAACCGCGAGTAACGCCGCGGGACAAAGTTAGTCTAAAAAAGTAGCCTTAGTTACTCCCAGGATCATCAGCTACCTGCCTGTGAAAGTCTCGTCAAAATCCGTCCATCCATTCCAGAGATTACCCGAACAAACAGACAGACAGACAAATTTTTTTTAACTAAATTTTTGGTATATGTACCGTGTATACATACATATGCATTTAGTAAAAAGCGGTTATTTTAATATTACAAACAGACACTCCAATTTTATTTATTTGTATAGATGAGCAAATACACAAAACATTTGTGTATTTGCTGCTGAAAACTTTGAATTATTTATTACCTCTTAAAAGAAGATTTGTGATAAGTATCGATACTAAATATTTTTAAAACTAGATGAGGTTGTAGAACTAATCACTTAGCCAATGGCATTAAAGAGAGATTCATAATTTTCAAGGTAGTTTGTACCCAGCTTTCGCTCAGATAGTGGTACAGTTTAATTCTTTTTGTAAGTCCTCCTAACATTAATCGTTTTAATAATTGTCGTGACTCTTATTTACGTATCGAGTCGTATTGCGTTAAGCCTTTGGAAGAACGTCTAAAGCTTTTTGGTAAAGTTACTAGACACAAAACGCACGAGTGATAAAAGTAATAAATGCTTGTTAATATTTGAAACGTTTTTCCATTGAAAAGGCTTTTATGACAGTCGCGAGATCGCAAAATTGATTGGGTCTGAAGTGAGACCAAATTTCTGTTACGGTTTTTTACAGTTGCAAAATAGATGAGTATTAAATTTTAATGATTTAATAATAATAATAAATATTTCGGACATCTTACACACAACGCCATCTAGTCCCAAGCTAAGCAGAGCTTGTGTTATGGGTACTAGACAACTGATATAAATACATATATACTTTTTTTTGTAAATACATACAAATTATAAATAGAAAACACCCAAACTCCGAAACAAATATTTGTAAATCATACAAACATTTGGTTCGAGCCGGGAATCGAACCCGAGACCTCATGATTAGCAGTCGCACACGACAACCGCTAGACCAACGAGGCAGTCGAAATGTAACTATTTATTACATTATTTAGAAAATATAGCTTGTCTATTAACACATTTAACACCAAGTGCAATTTACGTTAAAGTATTTCGAAACTCCTTAGCTTAATACCACAAGCATTCTAAAATTATAATTGCGATCCCTTTTGTGAAATTATCCTATAAACTGAGCTTCACAGGCAATGCGGTTTTCTCCAAAACTAATAAATTTGTTGAACGAAACTCGGCACATTCCTTTAAGGGGATCTCAGTAAATCTAAATTTAATATGGCTTTGGGAAGTAACAAGTTTTCAGTCTAAATTCAAACTAATATTATAATGTTTATAAATTCTAAAGTGACGGTGTCTGTTACGCTTTCACTTCTAAACCGCTGAACCAATGAATGATGATGATAAATAAAATTTGCAATGGAGATGCTTTGATTCTTGAGGAAAGACATACGCTACTATTTACCGTTATAACCGATGTACACGTGGACGGAGCCACAGGGCAAGAGCTAGTTGTATATATAAAAGTTTAACTTGTCTACCGGTGTAAGATAATTGTAAAGGGACATTTTTTTTTTACTATGACCTCTTTAAACTTTTACTGTCGCGTAAAGAAGTGTTTACTACACGTACTGACCGTAGAGTATCTACTAACTTAGTCATTCAGTTTCATTCTTAGTTTGAATTATGAGAAATTGCTGCTGCATGGTTAATTCTTATCTCAGGACGTTGGACGGTAGAATGTCTTTGTAGCTTTTACACAATGGGAGAGCCACGCTTCGGCATTAGTGGGATAGCTCGACCGGGGTGATACCACGGCCTCACAGAAAACCGGTGTGAAACAGCGCTTGCGCTGTGTTTCACCGAGTGAGTGAGGTATCCTAGGCTCATACTAGGCTCCTACCATTCCTTTCCCTATCCCCAAAAGTCCGGCAACGCACTTGTGATTCCTCTAGTGTGTCGGTTGTCCACGGACGGAGGTAATTGCTTACGGGAATAAACGCAATCACTTGCCGTGGTCACAGGCTGAGTCAGCCCGTGACCATGGCCAGTGCAACCTGGACGAAACATCAGGCAAATCAGAGGTATGTAATACCTTTTAATACTTAATCGCGTTAATTCCCTTTAAAAATAATTGTTAATATATCATGGAACGCGAAAGTTTAAAAGTTAGTGTAGAAGAAGAATCTTTAAAATTGTAAATGACACTTACTCAATCTTTATGTATATATAATTCTTCTGTGAGTGTGTATGTCACTAAACTACTCTCAAACGACTGGACCGATTTTGATGATTTTTTTTGTGTGTTCAAGGGGATCTGGGAATGGTTTAGATTCACAATTTTGTCTGCTGGACAATGTTTTTGTAATTAATTTTTAATTTATTAGTAGTTATGGCAAAACGACGTTTGCCGGGACAGCTAGTATTTATCTAAAATTTATCGACTGCCTCGTTGGTCTCGCGGTTGGTGTGTGCGACTGCTGATCATGAGGTCTCGGGTTCGATTCCCGGGTCGGACCAAATGTTTGTATGATCTACAAATATTTGTTTCAGAGTTAGGGTGTTTTCTATGTATAATATGTATGTATTTACAAAAAAAAATGTAAATATGTATTTGTATCAGTTGTCTAGTACCCATAACACAAGCTCTGCTTAGCTTGGGACTAGGTCACGTTGTGTGATAGATGTCCGTAATATTTATTTATTTATTATTATTTTATGAAATTTCTTTCCATCAAATATGCAGTCTTTAACAGCCCACTACCTAACAAAGGCCTCAGAAAAGAAGTTTTGGGCTACTATACCATACTGGAAAGATGGGTATTAGATTTGTTTTAAGTGTTCCTTCTTTTTGCAGTGATGTTGTGATGATACGCACGCTATGAACAGAGGTGGTAACAGTTCGTACTCCTAATCCATCCATCACGACATGGATGAAATGACTTATGCCATTTATAAAATGTGGATGTTGAATGTATTTGTATTGTCCAATTATAACATTAAGATTTAGACCCTACTGATGGCGTCACTTATATAAGGAAATATTCGGTATTAATCTTAATGATTCAAGGTTTTTAAACTAAGATATTTAATTTGAATAAAAAAAATACATACACACAACTAACGTTAGCCAGCAGTAGATAGATAGATAAGATATACAGTAAATGGTGACAGAAACATTTTGCATGTTCTTACATACACGAAATAAGATACCTAACACATACAATGTTAAAGTTGAGAAGCAAAAAAATTTCAACAAAAATAAAACGAACTTCAAGGTTCATCTCAATTTCTCTAGGATGCCATCATCAGATCCTAGTTTCCTTATTATGGTACCACCGTCTTAATATCTCCTTTCCAACAAAAGAATAATCATCAAAATCGGTTCATACACGATGAAGTTATCCGCAAACACACATAAAAAAAAATATATAAATACGGTCGAATTGAGAAACCTCCTCCTTTTTTTGAAGTCGGTTAAAAAGGAAAACAAATCTTTTATTTTCATCCTCGAAAATCATTAACTCTCTGTATCTGATCTGCTTCTATGAAACAAACTAAAGCATCAACGTATATCATATGAGGAATGGGCACAGATATTAAATCCCGCAAATGCTTCAACAATACACAAAGGATGTCTTTGTGACAAATGAAGTTTCAAATGAGAAAAAATGAGCCGTTGCCGTTGAGGAAAAAAAAAGTAATAAATGGCAACACTTTGTATTTCACATTCATTTTGATGTGTGCTCTGAGTTAAGTAAGACATGCGGTGTTACGTTTTTTTAGGTCTTGTTATAGCTTCCGCTGTCTTCATCCTAATGTTAATATTATTGCTGTATGCTTGTATATGCATACAAGCGTGAGGTTCTAGATTTGATAATTGCAGAGGACTAGGTTTAGTTTCTCCGTCAATCCATTAAATCAGTAGAGATCGTAATGCAAAATAGGAATTTGAAAAAAAAAATGTATAAAACTAGTCCCGCCACACTATATTGTGCCACATTGTTGTTATATTGATGGGAAATCAGCTCCTAGACAATTTGCGATCTACAAACTTAAACATTAAGGCGCTATTCAGTGCGACCCTCAGATGGTACGTCATTTTGACATAAACATCGCTTGAGTGTCACGGGGTAAAGTTTATTGGGCATTTGAGGCCAGTGACTGGCGTTGGACACTATAGACGAAAGTTGACTGCGTCCTAAGAGAGGATGTGGACATCTGAGGGACGACGCGGATTAGTGCTTGCATCCGTCGCGGATGAATTCGTCGTTCTGTGCTGCGCGGACCGTGCAATGGCGTCCGTGCGCGGAGCTGTTGTGTCGCTGATAGCACTGGACGCGTAGCACTGAACGCGCTGTATACACTGTACCATCCGTCTAGTTGTCATCCCCGTTGGAATAGAAAACTAAATGTGTAATGTAAAATAACGACGTTTGACGTTTCTTAAGTTTCGTGATCGAAGTAATATATTAACCGATAATATAATAGGAGAATAGAGGCTTACGCAAATGCAAAAGCGGAATCGATTCAAAAAACGTACAATTTTTCTTTTGGAGTGGGAACAATACTTTTATGAAAAATGGATAAAATAACCTTCGAAGCGAATTTATGTCGTGTTGAAATTTAAGCTGAAATATGGAAAATCTTTTTGAGTTTTTATACATATACACAACAACTTAATATTTTTATATAAAAATGAATGTTTTTGTTATTAAAGGAAGCGAATTTAATAATAATACTCATTTAAGGTGTTACTAAAATCTGAAGTATATCTTAAGTTCAGTTTCTCTGGAAGTTTAATGATACTTTAATATTTTTTATTTGTTTTTATTTTATATGAAACTATTTAACAATCTAAAAAGACTTAAACAAATTCACTAGCAAAAACTTTTATGAACCAAAACAGATTACTATATTATCGGATAAAAAACGCACATTTAATAACCGAATCATATAACCAGTTTTCTCTAGTTTATAGATATCATATTTAGAACTTCCGCATATCTTCATAATAATTGCATAATCTATTACTAAGAATTTATAAAAGACTAGTTGTACCCGCTACTTCGTACACGTGACATTTGGATTTCCAAGTTATTTTTTATTTTTTACCTTTTAAACCTTCCCTGGACTACGAAAAACATTTCAAAACCAAAATCAGCTAAAACAGCCCAGCTATTCTTGAGTTTTAACGAAACAAACCAACAGCAATAGATATTTATATGTATAAGATTGTCAAATGGGTTCAAAACTAAAATGTTCCACGGCATATTTTTATATTAGGTGAGTATTGGCCGTAAATTATTATTAACAGTTATTATTATTGATTTGAACATATTTGTCGTGATTGTTCTAGTTATGTTCCTTTGAGGCTGGAAATATTCAAATCGTAGGAGGATTAAATAAGGGCAGATGTCAAACATACACCTTGGTGAATTTCAATCTAATTTGGGATCGGGGAAAACAGAGTTGAGAAACGCCCTTAGTGAGGTCTGAGATATTTTTAATTATTTATGTTTACAAATTAGAATCAGGCTGTTAGGTTAGGGACTACAAGGTATTTGTTATTAGATACTGGTGCTTATAGTCTGATCATTTGAGCGTAAATGAATGCGTGCTACACTTTCAGTTTATTTATTTATGTATCGTCATCTCAGTCGAAACAAACAAACTTTTGGGGAAGCTTATGTTCAGTAGGGGTATTTTTTTGCTGACAGGGTGGAAAATCTCTACGTTTCTCGGCTTGTCATAGCCATCGAACCTATAAACGATATCATTGTTTGTTTGCAATTGAAAATAACCTTTTATTTTACTGTATTTATTCTGCCTGGTATGTATTCAAATATAGCGATCCGGTCTAATTTGTTCTATATCTACAGTTGTATTATTTTATTTATTTTATTTTTATTTATTTACACTTCCTGCATTACAATTGCACGAGGCTGAATTAATGCCACATGGCTTTTTCTACTAGTCAACCTTGAATTGGTTCAGTAAGGGACAAGGCAGGAGCATATGTATCATACATAATTACATTACATTACATAATTATTATTATTTATTATTATTTTGTGGAATACGGGGCAAACGAGCAGACGTATCGCCTGATGGTAAGAGATTACCACCGCCCATGCACACCCGCAACACCAGAGGCGTCACAAGTGCGCTGCCTGCCGCTGGGGGATCGGGAGTTCTCCGAAGGACTTCACCGGTTTTCTGTGAGACCATGGTATTACTCCGGTTGAGCCGGCCCATTCATGCCGAAGCGTGGCTCTCCCACGGTGATTATAAGTTTTTAAAAACAACAACGATTTTACAATTACAAATGAAGCGGACACAAAGAATACCCTGTATACAATCTGCTATTAAATAAATGTGCACATTTAGATTAAAAAGGTCAGATATTAAACTCATTAAATAACTAAACATTCCCGAGCCAAGG
Organism: Spilosoma lubricipeda; assembly: GCA_905220595.1. Taxonomy (NCBI): domain Eukaryota; kingdom Metazoa; phylum Arthropoda; class Insecta; order Lepidoptera; family Erebidae; genus Spilosoma; species Spilosoma lubricipeda. The sequence goes on from HG992296.1 coordinate 4,783,337, forward strand.
ATGTGATCTCACTCCTCATGAGAGTGGAAGTACATCCCTAACATTAAAACCTTCTACTCGTATACAGTTCTTGTAGCTTCTTTACAGTTTAACGGCAATACAACACTATTTCTGTTAGAAAAACTTTACGATAAACGATTGAGCAATATTTGATAAATTACTTTACCTAAGTTACGTCATACTTCTCGAACGTCGACATGTTCATATTTTGAAGCCCAAACACTCAAACTGACGTGTTAAGATTATGAATGAATAAAGCTGTCTGCAGGCTTTTGGTCTCGATTTATAACCAATATCATCGTGAGAATATTGAGTACATATTGGTGTACATTGATACTAGAAATGTTTGTCTAATAGATCAAGTTGAATTTACACACGTCTATTGAGATTATTTGAATTTACTATGAATTTCTATGCTCTGTCTGTCATGATTAACTTTACTAACGATTTAATTGCTTAACAAAACTAGTGGTTGTATGTGCCTCAGTTCTTAAGTTTTTTAACAATAAAATAAACCCTAAATAAAACCGTAGAACTACGCTTCGGCATGTATGGGCCGGCTCGACCGAAGTGATACCACAGCCTCATAGAAAACCGGTGTGAAATAGCGCTTGCGCTGTGTTTTACCGAGTGAGTGAGATACCGGAGGCCCATACCCCAACCCCTCCCTACATCCCTTTCCCCATCCCCCAAAGGCCGGCAACCTACTTGTAACGCCTCTGGTGTTGCGGGTGTCCATGGGTTGCGGTAATCGCTTAATCGGCATCAAGTGATACGTCTGCTCATTTTCCCCTATACCATAAATAAAAATCCTGGATTAGTTCCCTTCTTCCAACTAACCAGTTTTTGGATCATATGAAAATATATAAATTTGAAGTGATTTATGCCTGTTTTTTTTATTGCGGCTACGTATAAAGTACACAACGACATGTAAAAGTGAATTTGGGAAAAATTGAGTTTATTCCCTTCTTCCAATTGGTGGTTCAATTAGAATGGACTCGTATAGTAAAGTTGTACAGTACTTAGCTGTTTGTTAAAGAAATTATAGATATACACAATTCAATGTCTAACTCATTCCTAAATAATAATATAATAATACATGCCGTCTCACACGAAAATTTCTCGCATCATCGTCATCCTAATCTCACACCCCCTGGCACACTTGGCTAAGGCCCGTGTGTTAGATTTAACTTCCCTTTTAAAATAAAAAGGAGACCAGAAAAGGTATAAAAAAAAGAATAATAATAATAATAAATTTTATTCTATTTTCAATGTACAAGATTTTGGGTGTTTTTCTTAAGAGTAGACTTAACTTAATTTCTGAAGAACTTGTGCGATTAGAGCCAAGTTTTTATTATTTCTTACTTTTTCTACTATTTTTTACTATCAAATTACACTGCTTAAATTCATAATTAAGTAATTTCAACATTTCAAATTAGTGATCTGCCTGATCTAGGTAAGACCTGTGTTTCAGGCAATTTCTGGTCTTACAATTACTTTTTTCAATAATAAAAAAATATATTTTTCTTAAAACATAGATTATGACTAAGTGTACATGTAACAATACTATATTCTACTTTAAAATTGTTAGGATGTTTTCAGTGTCTGAATAGTTTAATGTACCTAAATATTCTGTTACCCTTTTTTTAGATATCGTATTATTAACACTATATAAGTTTAATAATTTGTTTAGTTTATTATATATAAACGGTCCTAAAAATAAGTAAAATCTGTCTACATAAGCATGCCTCGTTTGCGGGGTTTCACAGACTAGGTCTTTTCGTCTTTTGTCTGTTGCTGTTGGGTTGTACTGAAGCTCTCTGTGCTGTTTTAGAGTCGTATTTAAGATGAACAGTTGTCGAACTGTTAGTACTTTGCAGTCGGAATAAAGCTGGTGTGTAGGAAAACTAAAAGGGCGAAATGTGGATACTTTTAAAATAGCTCTCTGAGCACGTTCTAAGGGCAGTAAAATTGTTTTAGCTGCACCACCCCACGATGATATGCAATATGTAAGGACAGACTGACACATAGCCAAATAAACTAGTTTTATTAACTCGTAGTCGGCGATATTTCTAACGTTTTTAAATATAAAAATTAATTTACGAATTCTAGTACATAATAATTCGATGTGCCTACGGAAATTCAAATGTGTGTCAATCGTGACGCCTAGATATTTCACATCATCAGTTTTTGTCAAAGCAGGGCAGTTGCATGCGTTGTTAGCACTAGAACCACAAGTATGAGCGTAAATGTCAAGGTCAGGTGCGGGGGCGTTAATGTTACTCATCGTAAATAAAATGTATTTTGTTTTGTCAGAGTTCAATGTTAGTAAATTTTTATGAAGCCAGTTAGTAACTATATTTAACCCTTCCTGTGCGTGATTATATAATTCAGCGCGTGATTTAGCTGAAAATACTATAGCCGTGTCGTCCGCATACGTTACAATGATACCATTTTCCAGTTTTAAGCTGCATAAATCATTAATATAAACCAGGAATAAGGTACATCCCAGAACAAAAAATCAAATTGCCAAATTGAGAGTTAAGTTTCATAATGAGTAATAAGTTATGATGTTTATTATTTTTTTTTGTAATACAGCAACAGAGAGAATTTTCAAGTAATGTAAAATGTACCAGTAATCTATGTACATAAACCTGTTCTATTTGTTTGCAACGCTTTTGAATATGGCTACATATACAAAAGCCTTTCAACACAAATTTAGACTGCGTATGTGGGATATACTGAATGAAATTAAGCAGAAAATCTGCTACACTCAGACAATGGGCCGCAAACGCATCGTTTTACACTACTATACAATTTACACTCTAGTTTAATGCTCAAACTTGAAAAAAATATACTGTTTTAATAAATGTATTTGTTATCACAACTATGTTATTCTGTCGTAAACATTAACAATTCGTAAATAATTGAACGTATTATCGTATATCCTTCTATCTAATATTATAATATAAAATTCAAAAGTAACTCTGTCTGTCGGTCTACCGGTATTTCCATGAAATTTGGCATGGAGATACTTTGTTTCCTGAGGGAGGACATAACCTGTACTTTTTCCGTGATAACCGATATTCACGCAGGTGGAGCCGCCAGCAAAAGCTATGCACAAATAGGTACACCGTAAGATAAATTAGTGCTCGATTCCCGAGTCGGTTACTAGTGTTATTGAGTTTTACTCGTTAAAGTTAAGTTGGGTTTTCAACCCCGTAAAGACGTCGGTCCTACGCCTGATTTTTTTCCAGTCGTGTCTGATAACTTTCTCATCGGAATTTGAGAGTGAAGGAACAGAGAGTGCATCTGCATTTACACACACACTTGTGCATTATAATATCACCTCGGTCCTCGTTGAGACTGATCACCTAAGCTAAAATTCTTATGATTCCATCATTATTCCATCCAAAAGACACTAAAAACATAGAAGTTCCGCTTCAAAATGAGATATGACCCCGCCATATAATTCCTAAGGCGTAATTCACACAGTACAGTAATAAAAGCGTTGTATTAAGTGAATAATAGTTCCCTTGGGACGCCATACCGTATACTGTCATGCGGGGCATTATGTGAGGAATGTCCCACATACTATGAATAACTCGTGGGCCTTTATTAAACCTTGCATTCACTTGAGTGTTATAAATACTCATTGTATTTGTGTTAGTGCAAATGTTGGATAATTTCTTTCTTAACGATCGTTGGATGGTGTCATACTCGTAATAATCTATACAAATAAATAAAATTGGAGTGTCTGTTTTTAATTTAAAAAAAAATGTATATGTACGTATACACGGTACATATACCAAAAATGTAGTTAAATTAAATGTAGTAAATTTTTTGTTTGTCTGTTGGTCTGTCTGTTTGTTCCGAGTAATCTCTGGTACGACTGGACGGATTTTGACGGAACTTTCACTGGCAGGTAGCTGATGATCCAGGGAGTAACTTAGGCTACTTTTTTTAGACTAACTTTGTCCCGCGGCGTTACTCGCGGTACGACGATAACCGCGGGTAATACCGCGGGGTTCAGCTAGTTAGACATATATTAAAAAGATTTATGTGGTATTAGATATTTATGCACCGGAAAAGATTATATACAAATTATTGCAAAAGAGCTATCAACTTTGGATATAAATCAAGTCTGTCAATTACCAAAGCCAAATACCTACTCGGACTTTAAGAAAGAAAGTGCGACTATTATACTCGTATATCACTTTAGTAAATTAGGCTTCCATTCATTTTAATCTAAATTGGTAGTTAAGAAAAATTGCTTGCTTCTATTATCTAGCGTCGTAGTAGTAGCTGTAGCCAATTGTAGTCTTATCGTGGGAGAGCCAAGCTTCGGCATTAATGGGCCGGCTCGACCGGAGTTACACCACGGCCTCACAGAAAACCGGTGTGAAATAGTGCTTGCGCTGTGTTTCGCCAAGTGAGTCAGGAAACCAGAGGCCCATAATCCAAACCCCCTCTCCCTATCTCCCCCCCCCCTATCCCCCAAAGGCCGGAAACGCACTTGTGACGCCTCTGGTATTTTCAGGTGTCCATGGGCCGCGGTTATCGCTTACTATCAGGCAATACGTCTGCTGGTTTGCCCGCCTAATTCATAAAAAAAAACTTTTTTTTTTCCATACTCTGAAAAATAAGAGCCTAAAGCAATTTGTATTAAGCGACATTTATCTTTGTCGATATAGGTCGGTTTTATTTAGTATTAGTATAAGCTTCAAAATTTGTTAATTTAATTTTAATTAAGTTTACCCCATTCAAATAGCTAAAGAAGTTTTTTTTTGTTTTAATTTTTTTTCCAAAATTTTCAACTTTATATCGCTCTCCTGTAAAGTTGAAAAAATGTCGCTTAAACCAAACGGCCTTTCACCCCTCGAAATGTTATAAAATGCATATATTCATAGAAAAAGTCATCCAATTTTTATTTCTCAATGTAGATACAATACGCGACGCGTCAAATTGATTTTGTATACACGTATTTCAGAGAATGGGCATGAAAATGTTAAATATAAATGTTGTTTTAAACCATTTGACTGCCTCGTTGGTCTCGCGGTTGGCGTGTGCGACTGTTGATAATGAGGTCTCGGGTTCAATTCCCGGATCGGACCAAATGTTTGTATGATCTAGAAATATTTGTGTCGGAGTTTGGGTGTTTTCTATGTATAATATGTATGTATTTCCAAAAGAAGTATATATGTATTTGTATCAGTTGTCTAGTACCCATAACACAAGCATTCTTATCTTGGGACTAGATGGCGTTGTGTCTTGGATGTCCGAAATATTTATTTTATTTATTTATAACTTAAACTGTCTTTATTTTGTTGAAATAAAAACTTCATATCTGAGTATCAACTCGTAACATTACAAGATTTTTTTATTTTATAAATTTTACTTTATTATTTTTTTTTATTTAGTTTTCAGGTTTATACTGGAGCAATGTCTTTTAGCAAATTTAACGCACTTGATAATCCTTTTACAACACTATATCTAGATGTTCTCCGTAGTAACTAGATGATTCAAGAACAAGATACACTGATAACTTCCTACTAGTGCCGTTTCATACCGACTAGTGTGGTATGTGACGGTACATCGCGAAACAAATTTATTAGTATTACCTTTGAAAATGTGCGGGTAGACGAAGAACCTTCTACTTCACGGGTTCGCAAACCAGTCCGCCTGTGACCACGGCGAGGCAAATCAGAAGTATCTAATACCTTTAAAATAAGTGATCGCGTTAATTCCAGTAAAAATAATAATTGTTATATGATGACTTCCTATTTTTATTATCAGAATGTAAATTTATAGATTAACTTATTATTAATATAAATGGTCTTTTTCAAATTTAAAAAAGTAGTAGTAAAAAATATTTTGTACAGTGTGTCAGTTTATTTCGAGTATCATATACAAACAATTGAAATATATGCTACATTAATTACATAATGGTCTGGTACGGGACAATGGCAAAAGACCAGATGGTATGTTGTTACTGCTATGGAAGACGGATAAACCATTGGTGTGAGATACAACTTGCGTTGGCAACCTCGCGCCATCTGATCTTACAAGTACAGCTGGTTATGCCAGCGCAGCTGATCCTTCTGCGGAAAGCCTCAAACGGCGTAAGTACCTAAGTTTCACGGTTCAAAATGTAATAGGTAATTACATTTTAAACCGTGTGGCGTAAAGACGCTAGGTTCTACGCTAGACTAGCTAAGCAACTGATTGACGCTTCTCACACAACACAGAGAATCAGCATTATCATATCATCAGTAGGCGAAGATGTGGAGTTTTTGACGCTTATATGTGTTAATACTGTTATTGTTTCTTTAATTATGGTTATGTGAATAGGTTTCTACTGAAATTAACTTAATTGCTCTATACTATACAATACTATACAAGTGTTATTTCCTACTAATATTATAAATGCGCAAGTTTGTAAGGATAGATGGATGTTTGGATGTTTGTTACTCTTTCACGCAAGAACTACTGAACGGATTTGGATGAAACTTTACAGTAATATAGCTTATACATCAGAATAACACATAGGCTACTATTTGCCGCGATAATCGATATATACGCGGGCGGAGCCGCGGGCAACAACTAGTATACTAATATTATAAAGCTGAAGAGTTTGTTTAAACGTGCTAATCTCAGGAACCACTGGTTCGATTTGAATAATTCTTGCAGTGTTGGATAGTACATTTATCGAGGAAGGCACCAATGGGAGCGTAGCACCAATGGAGAATGTTACAAAAACGGGAAAAAATTATCACGCCACGGGCAATAGGAGACGCAAACGAGGTTGTGTGGGTCAGCTAGTAAACTATATGCTTGGAATAATTTATTAGAAATATAATATTATTGGGAACGTCGAAAGTATTTCGGAAGACTTTCACAGTCGAGGTGAGTGAGAAACTGTGATGTCCTTGTTGTGATCATAAAATATGTTTACGATCATAAATTGGCTAATGGTGATGGTTATTATGACGTCATCAATGTACCAAAATAATTTTATTGATTTTTGTCTGTTGTACATTTAAAATCATTTCTCTTATCGTACTATCCACTGTGTTCTTTGACCTACAAAAATCTCTTTATTTTCTTTTGCGTGTGTGTTTTGTTATATAGATTAAAATGTAGTTTATTTGTACGTATTACATTAGAAATAACTATAGGGTTAAGGAGAGTTTGCTTATCTTTAACTGTATTTATTTCTCTTAGAACACTAAATTCAATTTTGTTCGTTGTTGCCTAGCTACTTGTCTGTTTATGACTTTTCACTTCAAATAAAATGCTCGACATACGAAGTTACTTTGATACACAAAATAATTATTTTCATTAGTTTCCATAAGTTTATCTACAACATACTCGTCAATAACACGTTCATAACGGACTTCATCACCTGTCATTGGTGCTCACTGTTAAACGAATCATTTCGGTCTTGGGTGGTTAGCATTCATTCGATGTCATACTATAGCTGACTCTTAACTGCTTAGTTGGTCTAACGGTTGACTCCGGGGTTCGATCCCAGGTTAGGCCGAAAGTTCGACGTAAAAAAAGCAGACGTATCACTTAATCGTAAGCGATTACCGCCGCCCATGGACACCCGCAACACCAGAGGTGTCGCAAGTGTGTTGCCGGTCTTTGAAAGATGGGGAGAGGGATAGGGGGAGGGGTATTGGCCTCCGTTATCCTCACTCGATGAAACACAGCACAAGCACTATTTCACACCCATTTTCGGTGAGGCCGTGGTATCACTCCGGCTCTCGTGGCTCTCCCACGGTAACTAAAATATTGCTTTAATTAATTTAAAATTAAATGGCTTAGTACAGTTTTTAATAACAGAAAAAGAAAAACCCATAATTTAGTTTTCATTTCGTATTTTCTTTTTCATTTTACCAACTTTAACAAAGTGAAATCCTCCGTAGCCTACGGTTTCTACATTAAAAGCCTATCTCATTAAATGATTACATTTACTTTGCGCTGTCGCGTATGTATGCCGCAAATATTTGTATATTGTACGCTGTTGAGCCAACGTGCCTCCCATATTGGGAGCGGTTGTTAAATAAATGTTTTCGTGTTTTATGTTTGTTGATAAACAACTTGTTTATGTTACTTTGTATCAATTATATCAGTAGTAATTTGGATGATAAATTGAAACGAGGTAAATTGATTAAATGTGAGTGGATGGGGTTTAATTTTATTGGTTAGTAAATAACTATTTTGAGAAAGTATTCATTATTTTAAGAAGTGAACTATCCATAATGTATATAACTGATACGGTTTCAATTTTAATTAAATAATTATGGAAAATTCATAAGAGTTTCAAAGGTAAAAATCAGTTTAAAGTAGGTATTTCTCCCAATTAAAATATAGTGCTAGAGAAATTGAAATTTTCATGGAATTCGAGAAACTTAACAAATTATAAAAGATTTTCAAAAGTGCACATCTGATATTTTTATTCCATTATCTAGGTAGACTAATATAGTAAAGCTGAAAAGTTTGTTTGTTTGTTTGCTAGAACGCGCTAATTGTAGGAACTACTGGACACTTAAATAATTTTTGCAATCACACCAGTTCCTGAGATTAGCGCATTCAACCAAATTACTCAACTGTATAATATTAGTAAAGATACAATTTCATTTATTTCGTTTCATTATGTTTACGATAATCATTATACTCATGACACACAGTCAGCAGAGTTCAGGGTCAGTGCAACCTGGTTGAAGCATCAGGCAATTCAAAGTCTAGCGGGAGCCCATTAATACCAGTAAAAACAATCATAATACTCGTATTATGTTATTTAACGCAATACTTGAGAAGTTAGTGTATTACCAGGAATTATACGAGAAAACCGGTCTAATGCGTCTCCGGCCACGCATAGTCACTCATGATGACATGTGGATTTAGAAGGCGGGGTCGGTATTTATTACTATGAATATTTTTTACTTATTACTAGCTTAACCCCGCAATGTTACTCGTGGTTCTTGTAGTACTAAATGGGACTAATCCCGCACACACACCCTGTAACTCCTGTACACCAGGATCAACAGCAGAGACCCACGAACACACCGAGTTATGACACTCGAGAAGTCCCAAAAAAAAATAACTGTCTTGGAACCCGCAACGAAATTAATCATAAGCAAAAACAGGAGGAGTTGGAAACATGATAAGTCCACTTCCCTCCTTAGCAAAGCGGGAGACAAAATGAAGTAAAAGTAGGCAGATATTAGTAGTAGTAGTAGTTACTGTAGTACTGCGAGTAACGCCGCGGGACAAGCTAGTCTAAAAAAAGTAACCTAAGTTACTCCCTAGATCACCAGCTATCTGCCTGTGAAAGTCCTGTCAAAATCGGTCCAGCTGTTCCAGAGATTACCCGAAACAAACAGACAGCCAGACAAAAATTAAAAATGTTATTTCGGTATATGTATTTTGTTTACATACACATGCATTTATTAAAAAGCAGTCATTTTAATATTACAAACAGACACTCCAATTTTATTTATTTGTATAGATTTCATTATTTTTGTAAGACGTTTCCAAGTTAGGCCTGTATAGCTCCTGAACTAACAAAGTTATTGAAGCCGTTATATTTTTTCTGGACGTGAACTACGGAACCCTAAAAACAGTATATATTAAAAAAATATCTAGTAAAGTGTTTGAATACTAAACGTAGGTAATCTGCGTTTGCTCATTCAGGGTCGGAGTCATTGAGCACTTATTACTGCCACAATTGCAAATGGACATTATGTTACGTAATGTTTGGATCCGTATAGTACATTTGTATTGTTGTCTATTATTATAACTTTAACATGCGAAGGAATGTCTAGTCATTGTTAGATGCCTAGATATTAATGATGCTAGACCTCAAAAATATACAATTAATAGATTTTGTGATTTACACATATCATAAAACAAAGTCCTCTACCGCGTCTGTCTGTTCACGATAAATTCGAAAGCTATTGCGTGGATTTTGATGAGGTTTTTACTAATAGACAGAGTGCTTCATGAGGAAGGTTTTCGTATATGTTTTCTTAAATGTTTGAGTATATTGGCTAATATATAACGTTATTTGTAGAAGATGTTTGAAAAATGAAGCCTCAAACCTTCTCGGGGTAACTTAGGCCATATTATATTTACCGTAAAGAGCCCGTGCGAAGCCAGGCGGGTTGCTAGTTCTAGATAAATTTAACGTAAGCGGAAATTTATTCACACTTTTATTTAAAAAGCAAAGTATGCTTTTCTGAAAGCAAGGGATCCATATTAACGTTGTACTTATAAAAACTTCCAATTGAATCCCCTGGGGCATCAAAATAGAAATGAAATCCAAAAATATACCAAGGAAATCTGTGTGGACATTGCAAATGAATCTCCCAGGGGATCTAAGCAATTTCGATCCTATAGGACGGAGCCAAAAAGTTAACAGGATAAGAGAATGGAAATGAAGGAGTGCACGAGAGAGGACATCAACGGATAAAGGAGAAAGGAAAAAGAAAACTAAGATACTGATAATCTTGCTTTTTACTTATTATTCCAAAACCGGAGAAGCGATTGGTCCAGTCATTGCCACAATCGGTGGAAATCTGTAGGTGCTCCCCTAATTGCATATATCCTTGACATTCCAGTTTTTTGACCTCTGAACATATACCTCTCCTTAAAAAGAGGTTTTCTATATCTTATCTTATCCTGATAGGATATAGATGTACAAAACACAAATGTAATATAACAATTACGACATCATTTTCTTTCTTCTGCGGTTACATTATATCATTAGCTTTCTTTAATATCCTATAGTTTTTAAACTACATACATACGTAATATATATGCGTAAATATAAATAAACATGTGCTTCATAACTTCATTTTATATTTGATTGATGTGATTGAATCAAATTACCGTCAAGTTAGACAGTGCGCACTCCGGATTAATCTATCAATCAAATCGGTCCATCACAGTCGTCGGTCAACAACTGCAGACCTCGTCGCTTTGGCCTAATTTACGCTTCCCGTATGTGGAACTTGGTGATTGACAGAAGCTAATCTCTGCATTCACTAGATTGTTTTCTACTTTTCAAATAAAAATCATTGAAAATATTCCCAATACCACTGGCATTCATTGTGTATTGTTGATTATGTTCTTCTTCTCATCTGATCAGTTCGTTCAACTCTATTCACCACTTAAAAAACAACTCTATAACTAACGCTGCAAGAAACTTTTCAGGATGTCAAACAGAAGTAGTAAGTAAAAATTATGATGCTAATATTGTATTTATTTTTTAGCTTTATTTATAAAGCCCATACGTCAGTCAATTTATTTGAGTGATTAGTTGTAAACGAAATATAACTATTGCATAAAAAATAAACATTCACAGTTCACTCAATGAGTGAGAATGAAACTGGAATAGTAGTTGTTACAGTTTAATGTCGTGTTAATTTTTATATATTCACAATTTAAGAAAAATTTTAGGTATATACTTTTACAACAGCTGTTATCTATTAAGATATATAAGATAAAAGAATCGAAGTTGAATAATATATTTTGAAATTCTGAGTAATAACAACTGTTTATTACTAGTTAAACCTACGTAAAAATCATATACCTATGCCATGTCAGGTAAAGTTTCACAAAAACTACAAGCAACTTTAAACACACCAATAGATAATTAAGTTGAGAACAAATAAACCAATCAATTTTAAATTATTCAACATAAATTGGTCTATTTTCACACAAACCATTCAAACATCAGCAAATAAATAACCAGAAATAGTCGGACATTTACTAGACAATGGTCCGAAAACCCGGTTTTACCGGCCCAAATACTTTAGTGATACATTCATAACCTCTATTGTGTAGTACTTGACAGATCTTTTAACACGGATACAAAACTGCCTCGTTGGTCTCGCGGTTGGCGTGTGCGACTGCTGATGATGAGGTCTCGGGTTCGACTCCTGCGTCGGATCAAATGATTGTATGATCTACAAACATTTGTTTCGGAGTTTGGGTGTTTTCTATGTATAATATGTATGTATTTACAAAAAAAAAGTTTATATGTATTTGTATCCGTTGTCTAGTACCCATAACACAAGCTCTGCTTAGCTTGGGACTAGATGGCGTTGTGTGTTAGATGTCCCAAACATTTATTTATTTATTAATATTGCTCCTATATAAAGATAACATCTACGAGTACTTGGGTTATTCCGATCTTAAACTTTTTTTTAAAATACAAGTCTTGTATCTAGAGTAGATCCTGTGTCGCGGGGGATTTTATAAACATACATACAATGGACATACTGAACACCAATTTTCAGAACAACAATTTGTGTAACATACATACATTACATTTCGTCCATTGTGGAGTGTGAATCCACAGCACTCGGCAAAGTAGGAAGAGCCGTGGCAACCGTTTAAACCACTAAGCCATACAAGCAGTCAACTAATATATTAGAAACTAGCTGAACCCCGCGGTGTTACCCGTGGTTATTGTCGTACAGCGGGTAATGCCGCGTGACATAACTAATTTAAAAAAGCACTCCTAAGTTACTCCCTGGATCATTAGCTACCTACCAGTGAAAGTACCGTCAAAATCGGTAAAGCCGTTCCAGAGATTAACCGGAACAAACAGATAGACAGACAGATAAAAATTAAAAAAAAATGATATTTTGGTGCATGTATCGTGTATACATACATATGCATTTATTTTAAAGCGGTTTTTAAATATTATAAACAGACACTTCAATTTTATTTATTTGTATAAAAGACTATAGATATATAACGACACTGTTTATGTCCAATACCTAATACTTCAGCCTACCGAAAGTGGACCAAAATATGTTTCTAATTATTTATTTATCTATATATATAAAAGAGGAAGGTGACTGACTGACATACCCAGAGATCAACGCACAGCCCAAACCGCTGAACCTAGAATCCTGAAATTTTGCATGTAGATTCTTAATATAACGTAAGTGAGCACTAAGAAAGTCCTTTAATTTTGAAATTCCACCCTTAAGGGTGTAAATCAAGGGATGAAAGTCTGCGTGAGCGAAGACGCGTGCAAAAGCTGGTAATTTATAATGGCAGTTTGTTTTAATTTGCCTGACGTTTCGATCCGGTTGAACTGGCCGTGGCCACAGGCTGACACTAAAAACAATAATTATTACATCATGGAACGAGAAAAAAAAGGTTTTAAGATTGTCAATAATTTAATGATGTAATTAACAATCACATGTAAAAATTGTTTAATTAAATAGATCATAATATATTAGACTACAGGAAGTAAACAGCGAAATCAAATTAATCTTTTCAAAACTAAGATAAGGTTTTTTTTATGTACGGGCCTGCTACAATGACTACTGTGCCTGATGGAAAGCATAAGCAGTATCCAAGAATTACCATAATCTTTGCCAATGCAGACAATGCAGCAATGCTAGTAATGCTTCTGTATAATTACTTTTTCAATTTAAACATTAAATAACAGTATTTTAAATATCATGATATTTTATAAGTATATATATAAGTATGGTGTTTTCATATGTGGACACTTCTAGTTCGTACAACGACTGGCTCATTCATATGGCTGAAGTTTAATTTGTGCTGTCTAAGCATTTTGTGCGGATTTTTCTAAAGAACGTACCGTCTTCCTTTTTAAGGAGCAAGATACGATCAGGCCCGCGCCGTCTTTTACCCGGTAATTGGGCACAAACTACCCTATTACTGCATTTATTAGACCGTTTAATGGATTCTTGACTTTCACGAGGGCCTGTGCTGAACTACATATAAAAGTAGTACTTCAAGACCACTGAGAATAAAGTTTAAACATAATAATCGGTACATATATATATATATATATATATTATTATTATTATTTTTAAAGACGATTCCCTCACTAGGAATATACATATTATAAACATACATGAACAGAAACACCCAGACTCAATGTGGGAGAGTCACGCTTCGGCATGAATGGGCCGGCTCGACCGGAGTGATACCACGGCCTCACAGAAAACCGGTGTGAAATAGTGCTTGCGCTGTGTTTCACCGAGTGAGTTAGGATACCGGAGGCCCTCTGGTCGAGCCGGCCCATTCATGCCGAAGCGGCGTGGCTTAATGTAGCTATAGCTAGAATAACACACATACAATATATTAAGATTTTGTGTCATTAGGCCTTAATAATAACATTACAAAACGTATCAAGTAATTCTGAAAAATTCCTACCGTTTGGGAACTATCTTCACGTGCGCTGCCTAAACCGTTGGAGTAACACAACAATAATTTACCATGGGATTGTTTGACATAAATCATTTTTAAACAAAAGTCCACGTATACCTACAAATATACAGCCGAAGCAGCGAATAACAGAAATAAAAAGATAAATAAAAAAATACAAGATATAAAATACTTGATAATCGCTAAAATGTCTAAATCAAAGCAGATAGAAACGTAAATAAATATCTCTAATCGCTACAGCCACAGCATTAGTTTCGTTTGTGAATATAATTGTACAATATTTCGTAAAACCCACGTTACACTGACAGGGCATATACCGCGGCTCTGTTGTCAGAATCCAAGTTGACAACAGGGAATATCTAATATTAGACTTTCATATGCTCGAAAATATTTGTGTATTATTTTTATTTTATTTATAAATTTTATATATGTAAAGCATGTTTTCCGCAACAGCTATATGTAGGTAACCTAGTATTTAAACAGCTTCTATTTTGTGTCTAATAAAGTACCTAATTATTTATTTTATGCACAAATACAAACATTGGCAGACTTAATGCCTGTGCCATTTTCTGCCAGTCAACCGAATGCAGAGAAAACATGACGTAGGTGCACTTATTGGGCGAATACTAAATGACAGAGGTTTTAATACAATTAAACTACATATTTAACCTAAAAATACAAATACATTATAGTAGTACATACATATTTAAATATACACACATTCATATATAGTACATACAAATATAATAATATACACATATATCCATATACCAGAGAATAACAGATAAAGTGCAAGTTGATGATCTAAGAGCTCGCCAGTTCCACCAATTCAATTATCATTCAAACCAATTAGGTTTTATGTTCGTTTTCACCTACATTAATATCGATTTTATCAGTCACTTTTCTTCGATAGACTACATTTATACTTGTACTATAATCTATGACTATAATCTATATTTGTACCAAATATCATGCATAGCCATTGAGCCATTCTTAAGTGATAAAGTAACAATCATCCATGAACCCATTCTTATAAAACTTTACTAATGATAAGAATAGATGATATAATATTTAATGGTGTATTTTGCATAAATTAATGTTTTGTTTTATTTCAATTTATTTAATTAATTTATAAGGTACAGAAACAGAAAACAACCCAAAACCAAAATAAATATTATATATTGCAATTTACAATTTGTAAGTCTTAGGTCAAGTACACAAAACTCAATGTTATAATGCTTCATTGGTAAAAATACCATACATCAGATTATGAATTCTATTCTTCAGATTTTTCTTTATTTATCAAGGTTTAAAATTCCTGAAATGAGTTACAAAAATATATCAACTTCGGAGCATATTAGGTTGTAACTAGTGCACAATCTTAAGTTTGGACTGTTTTGAAACACATTATTGTTATAGTTCGGTATGGTAAAAAGTATTCGAATACGCACAAAACGATACCTAAGAGAAAATAAACTTTAATAAACTTCAGACTGCATAGATGCAACATCTAGTAGGTAGTAGGCATAAAATAGAGAGAATGAGCAAAACTAATACTCTTTATCATACGATCACAGGCAGTTAAACTTTTAAAAGATTTCAAATGTAACTAAATACAGTAACTATTATACACGTAGAATATGAAACTTAAACCTTAGACTGAGATGATTTATTTGCCGTCGTATTTATATTGAAGAAGAAGAATATAAATTTGTTGTGTTTTATGTTAATTGGTTAGCTGACGACCTAAACATTAAACATAACACATTGTCTCATTTCAAAAACATAAACAATACAAAATAAAGAATGAGTCTTACTTTACATTGCGGTTTTTATCTGTTGTGCTAAAGTGGGATTGTTTTGCAGAGAGTAACAAAATCTCAAATGACGTACAAAAATTGTGATGTTAGGGAAAAAATGACAGAAACAAATGTAATACGTTCCGCTCGAGTGACGTAATGACGAAAATTGTTAGACAATGTGTGGCTGCGTGTGGTGTGAGTTAAGAGTTGAGATG
Organism: Spilosoma lubricipeda; assembly: GCA_905220595.1. NCBI lineage: Eukaryota > Metazoa > Arthropoda > Insecta > Lepidoptera > Erebidae > Spilosoma > Spilosoma lubricipeda. Next base: position 4,799,583 of record HG992296.1, read on the forward strand.
TTTGTATTTGAAAAAAAAAAATATGCTGTCTCATTCCGTCCATGTGTATAGTGACGGATTAAGAATACCGAATGTCACCATCCCGGTATAGACGAAAAATTTATATTTACCATCCCAGTAAATTCAGGTAACGATAAAATAAATTTTTTGTTTGCTTTGAGCAATTATTAAAAATATGAATAATAATAAATAAATAAATAAATATTTCGGACACTTAACACACAACGTCATCTGGTCCCAAACTAAGCAGAGCTTGTATTATGGGTACTAGACAACTGATATAAATACTTATATACTTTTTTTTTGTAAATACATACATATTATACATAGAAAACACCCAAACTCCGAAACAACTATTTGCAGATCATACAAACATTTGGTCCGACCCGGGAATCGAACCCGAAACCTCAAGAACAGCAGTCGCGTACGCTACCACTGCGCCACCGAGGCAGTTAACATATGATAGATGACGAGGAGTTAAAATATGATGGTATGATATGAATACCTTAGGCAATTTTACATCAATATATTTCAGGTATATGATTAATTGAGACAATTCAACCTATGCTTAAGTATCTAAGTAACTAACTGGTATCTGTGTTGAATTAAGAATATGAAGTGTCTTTATCAGTATTCATCAAGTGGGTGTCGTAAGAGCCGACTAAAGACAACTGCAATACAAAGAGAAGGAAGACTTAAAACAAATCCTAAACAAAACACGAAATTTCTTATTTTACATGTAAAAATCTAATATTAGTTGTCTTGTCTTCTTTAATGAAATGACAACCAGCCGGATCTCTCGGATTTAAAATGGTCATGGGGATTTGTCTATTCTATGAGTTTTTTTTTTAAATAAAATTGTATTAGCAAGGATAATAAGCAATAAAGAAAATTTATGTAATGTATTCATATATTTGAAATCCAGAATTTTATTTTGCGATAAAAGATTTATTTCTCATTTGGCATTTTATATCGTAGATAATTAAGATAATAAATGAAGTTATACATTTCAGCGCTAGGTTTTATCGTATACTTTGATACTTGATTAACCAGCGACTTCGCTCGCATTAATGTCGATATTGTATATTAATTTGACATTGGCCTCTGTGCTATTTCAGACTATTTTTTCAATTTTTATACTCACATTTTTTGAAACGGCAACCGTTGTTTTGCCATAAAAATAAAAAAGTTCATTCATAAATATAGATTTAAATATTTAATCGTTTTTTATGTAATACATATATATTTTAAAATAATGTAAAATATTTTCGGCAATCTGACACACAACGCCATTTACTTTCCAGACTATGTAGACTTTAATCATAGCGTGTTTAGAACACGTAGGAATGCGTTTTGTTAATGTAGTTGTAACAAGTTTATGAGCAGAATAAAATAATTTTGGTACAGTTCTAAAAATGTAATAAATACATAAAAATAATTAGGATGATTCACATTGCCAGCGGTACAGAATCTGCCATTCTCCTTTCTAAGAAGACAATTTTCCCCATAGTTCTAAATATTTCAATACCTTGGGTGCCAGCACCATTCTATTATTTCGATAAAACCCATTTAAATTTGAGCCTAGAAAGTATTGAAGGCCCTTTACCAACGGCCCCTTCGATATCTGACGTCACACTTGTAGTAGACTTCGCTATGAAAATAAGTATTGGTAATTTCACTTAAACAAGCTCTCTCTACTCTAATTGCTTCTGACTTACACCACACGTCGTCCAAATTATTTATTACCATGGCTGTCAGTGGCACGGTTCTGACATATTATGTTAAGCGTCGGGCAGACTTTTGTCTCCGATCATTGTTATGAGACCAATGGGGTTTTCTACCTCTGTCACCATTTAGGCATTTGTAGGGACACCATATTTTGTATTTGTTTCAACAAATATTTTTATAATACAGCGTTATAATATTAAGGGGATAAGATAATATACTAATGAATACGAGTATCAACAAAACTATAAGTGTTTAGTACATCTAGCTTAATCTTAAAATACAGTGAAATTAAGAGAGGTTCTATAAGGAGAAGGTTCTCAATTTCACTGTATTTATTTTCTTATTTTCAGACAGATATGGTATCCGTAAACCTATTTCTAAATATAGTTATCTAAATGTTAAAGTTAAAAGTTAGTCAATATTAGAAAATGCAAAATTTTCTAAATTTTTAATACGTCATCGTTGTTAGAAAACTTTATGGTAAATTTTATTATTTATTATATTTAAATATACCGCTCTTCGAAAAACGAAGTTGTGAAACATAGACAAACTGTGTAGAACTCTGTTAGCTCATTCAAAAGCAAATTATCACAGTTGGCACTTGTTGTGCAATTTTACAACTTATTATTTATTTATTTTTTTAATGTTTGGTCCTGTCAAAATGAGTCTAGTCTACCTGATGGAAGGCATAAGCAGAATCAAAGATTGGTGGTTACCATATTCCAAAGCAGACAATACAACAATGCAGCATGTTGACCCACAGCATGACGGGCTAGTGATGCTTCTGTATCATTGGGCCTCCGGTCTCGCACTCACCAACGAAACACGACAGCATGATCGCTGTCATTATACGTTGATTTTCTGTGCGAGGGTAGTACCTCCTCGGTCGAGCCGGCCCGTTCGTGCTGAAATCAGCGTGGCTCTACTACCTTGAAATTATTACTATTACATGCTCTAACACTATTTCATCATTTTGGTCCATTAGTATCTACCAGTATAATGATTAAAACATCTAAGCATTTTAAGATTACATTTTAGACCAAGACAAATGGCTTTAAAGAAAATGAATTCATTTAGATACTTTGAAACTACATGAAACTCGGTTTGTAGACAATATCTTAATTACAATATATGTATATACAGAAAAAAAATACCACCGTAACGTTCTTATCTCAAAGGTATTAAACACATTTTAAATCACGGTATAAGTTATGTGGGAACCTTGGTAGATAAAGATAAAACCTTGTATTTTCAGTGACTAATTGAACAAGGTATATTTCAAAAGTTTATTTAAATTCAAACTCTTAGATTTATCTAACTTTTTTTAATTTTAATTGGGAACTTAATTTTTTTAATTTTAATTAAAAAAATTAAGTTCCCAATTTTGTCAGTGACTTACTCAGCCATCATCAAAACCGTAAAACTAGTTTCCAATTTTGAATTTATTGAAGAAACAATATAAGCAAAACCCGAAAACATTGTTATATCTGTATCTGAGATAGTTCAAGAATAACTTTATAATGTAATGTATTAAACATCTAATTAAAAGATACTTTTAGACTAACCAAACCATGGTCAGATGAAATCACAGACATGTACTTTCCTTGTTGCTTAGAGAAAAGAAAAAAAAATAAGAAACAGAGATGTTGAATAATTTATAAAATGTTATTAAATAGTTAATTAATTATGTCATAAAAAATTGAGTTCGCAATTTTAGCGACAATTACAATTTAACTTATCAATCTTAAATAATTGAATTTTTAGAAGATTTTTAATTTCGTACTATATCTAAGTCTTTTCACATGGTTTAGAGTTCCATATCTCAAAAGTCAGATGTAAAATAACCCTTACTTGAAATAGCGCCTACATTAATTCTTCTTTTCAATTTCAACGTTCTTAATTTTCTTTTTGGAGACACAGAAGGAAACTAAAATAGAGGGACATTTATCTCCAACAAACCGCCAAAGGATTATCTACGTAAAAATGGTCTAAACATTGAAATTATTTATTCCTGGAATATTATAAAGAGAGGTTAATAATTTAAGTCCACCAACTCCCAAATAAACATGGCTCACAAATAAATATAACTTGTGTTTTGGCACAGCAATGTTCCAACATTTTCCCACAATTTATTATTTCAATTTATAAGTCTACAGAATCCTCTGGCCATTTTCACACTGACTTATAGGTTTTTAAATTTTGTGTTCAAAAACTCAAATAGAACCAGTTTCAAATTATGTTTAATCAAAGAATAGTTAAACATGCTTTATTTTTTATATTATATCTACACGTTTTTATGTTACTCAAATCAAATAAATTACGCAGTTTTACCTCTTCCTGATTACGATATGATTCTCTTGTGTAGATAGATAGATAGATAGTTAGTAGACTTTTAGTCTCAGGATAGTTTTATGTTCAAGTTAAGTCTTCCACTTGCGGCGCCTTCCATGGCCACACTACGTATTAGGGAATCTTATGCATATTGTGGTAGCATCGATGATGAATTAGGAACAAAACTAACGTGAAAAACGGATCAGAACATTTTTTTAAATGGGTTATCCTGTATCGGGCAGTATTCTGTCAAAATTTGAGCTTAAATGGTAAAGAACTTTTTCGAGTTTTGAAGTGTTCATATACAAACTTAATACTTTTATATATCCTCGCTGGTCTGCCTAGTTGGTCTAGCGGTTGACGTACGCGACTGCTGATCAAGAGACCGCGTCAACCGTCCAATTCCGGGTTGAGCTAAAAGTGTTATCTAGTTTTCTGATTCTATAAATACTTAATAACAACTGGGAGTTTGGAATTTGGGGTGTGAATCTCCGTGCCTCGGAGAGCACGTAAAGCTATCGGTCCTACGCCTGATCTCACTCCGGTCGTGTCGGTTAACCGTCCCATCGGATTATGAGAGTGAGGGCACAGAGAGTGCACTTGTGTTTGCGCACACACTTGTGCACTATAATATTTCCGGCGTAGTTGGTTGGTGTCTGTTGAGACTGGCCGCCGTGGCCGGAATCGGCTGGGAGAACATTGCATCACTTTTATATATATTACTAGCTGCCCCGGCAAACGTCGTTTTGCCATAAATTTTTTTAAGGATGGGTGACCCTTACCATTTAGGGGGATGAAAAATAGATGTTGTTCGATTCTCAGAACTACTCAATATGCTCACAAAATTTCATGAGATTCGGTCAAGCCGTTTCGGAGGAGTTTGGCAACTAAAACTGTGACATGAGAATTTTATATATTAGATAAGACAAACATAATTATTATCTAAGAAATAAAATACTGCCACGAAAACTCGAATAGTTGTTAACGTAGCAAAGAATATTTATGTAAATTTGACTTACCTACCTGTCTGAAGCGTAACGAAAGGCGCAGGCAGCCAAAACGGTTTTCACAAACGCATTTATAATAACACATATGGATATTTTTGAATATTAATTAATACCGTGTAGTTCTAAAGATGACAGCTATGTTATGGACGTGTTTCGAATGGAGTATTCATTGTAGAACATAATACAGCAGTTATTTTGAGATTTTCGCCTATAAGAATAGTTTTGAAAAGCTTGTGCCCAACGGTCACCACTAAAACTGCCACCACTGATGATTATTACAACAACATTGTACATCTGTTTCCAATTGCTAAACTAACTAAAAATCTATAGGCTTATTCCTAACGACCGCCACTAAACCTACAACTAAAACTTCTTTCGAGAAAACATGACATAAACCTGACACCAACTAATTTGGCCGCAACAGTAGCATAACAATGTCAGATTTATGTCATGTTTTCCTGGTTTTTTTTAATGTAGCCCCCTTAGTCAGCTGTTACGATACTAACAATCCATATTATTAATTTCTCACAACACGGAGAGAATGAATTGAAGACTTTGTGATCAACACACAAGGTTGAATTCTGATCACGTTATTGTAATAAAATCTACAATTGTAATGCATGCTACTGTTCATTCATAAAGTGTTTTAATAAGCAATCAATCGATACCTAAATATGTAGTAAAATTTAAATGCCTTCATTATTGTTTAACTGTTTTACTGTGTACCCCATTTTATACAAAGAAAATAAGAAGAGGAGAAGAAACAAGCATATTGTAGGAGAACCATGAAATTACAGAGGATCGCTCAGTAATTTAATGGAATTTTGCTAGAGTTTACTAGAGTCTAAGTTTTGATCCTCTGGTCCTGGGGAAATGGCCCACTAAGGACGGCAACGTATTTGTAATATTGTGTATAACTTCAGAGTTATTAGAGGTGTCCATGAACGGTGGTAGTAATTTATCATCTGATTTGCCCCAAACATGCATGAACAAAGAATAATCTCAGATTTAGTTTAAAGATTCTAACTTAGTAGCATTCTGAAATCACTGCACGGTCTTTTTCAATAATACATACATATTATACGTATAAAATACCCAAAAGTCCGAAACAAATATTTGCCGATAATGCAAACATTTGGTTCGACCCGGAAACCGTACCCGAGAGCTCTGCGCCATCGAGACAAACAATTTTACAAGTTACTGAAATAACTGAAATATTAAGTGATCGAAAAAAGAAACTACTAAAATGATGAATGAATTCATTGATAAACTAATTCAAAGCAGTATTTTTCTTATAGAATAGTGTGCAAATGAGCAGACATATCGCCTGATGGTAAGCAATTATCGCCGCCCATGGACACCCGTAACACCAGAGGCGTCACAAGTGCGTTGCCGGCCTTTGGGGGATGAGGGAGGGGTTAGGATGTGGGCCTCCGGTATCCTCACTCACTCGGTAAAGCACAGCGTAAGCGCTGTTTCACATCGGTTTTCTGTGAGACCGTGGTATCACTCCGATTGAGCCGGCCCATTCATGCCGAAGCGTGGCTTTACAATAACGTAACCTCCGTAGGTATTATTAGCGTTTGACACGTGCATAATAATGTACTATTGTTATATTGTTGAATTCTTACGAGTACACATAAATGCGCTGTTGAAATGTACCGATTTTCATTTGATAGTAATGAGTATCTATAAATAAAGTTAATATTTAAACTAATAGCCACTCACTACAATCATGACTAACAAAATTATCAGCCCTTCTAATGGCGTGGTATTAAGTGGGCGTAAATTTTCTTTTTAATAGATGCCTATGTTTAGCTTGGACTAACTAAAGAGCTACTAATGACGATAATTATATAAAAAACAACAAATAGTAAATCGTACTTTTAATTCATAAATTTAAAAAGGCCAAAACAGGAAGGATACCGCTTAAAAAATAACAAAGCAGTCATGAGGAAGTGAAAACTTAAAACTACAAATAGGTGTTTAAGCTCACCTGAAACCAACCTCTTTGCTCTTTAAATAAAATGAGTGATAAAAGAAATAAAAAAAATATAGCTCATGGAAAGCGTTCAGTATTGATTACGAAAGGTCCATGATTTTTGTTCATCCAAAAAGTAGTCAACGCGCCTAAACAATCAGTTAATAGAGTTTTACTTCTAACCAATATTTCTTAATCTAATAGACTTATAAAGTTAATGTATTAGAAAGACATTCTATGACAGACAAAGATTTTCTAATTTAATGTCAAAATTGCCTGAGTATTTTAACTTTACAATGAAAAGTAAATATCTGGACAGAAATGAAAATAATGACCGCAATTATTAGTAAAATTATTAGGATTCAAAATGAACTTGAAAGAAATCAAATCAATTAAATTATTAAATTAAATCAAAATAGTTTGGTCTCAGTTTTAAAACAAAACAAATTTATAGCTCGAACTCTTGTTTTATAATTAAAATAGTTATATAATATATTATATATAGTTTAGATATTACTATTTGAAAGTTTTCTGATATATAAAGTTTAAAATATTGACTTAAACTCTAAGAGAAATTAAATTAATTTGAAAAATACTTCAATCTCGTTTTAAGAATCCGCAACTTATACACTTCTCTATGTGTATACTTACTTCTTTTACTGTTCTTTCATTTTTCTAGCACTTGAGGTGTTTTTTGAAGTCTTTGTAGTTTCATCTAATTATATTTCTGCCGAATGTTATATCTAAATTAGTATCTTAGTAATAATAATTAATCAATACTACTATTATTTATTAGACACAAACATTGACAACTACATTACGCGCTGCGGTCACGTGTTAATGATGACCAAATATAGGTACAATATATTACAATATTATGCACGTAGTGTGAATTTATTTAAAGCAGCAACCATTGATCAAAATGATGTAATAAATCTTGTTGTTTTATTTTATTTCACTTGTATTCTGTACTCTGTAATTCTTATACACAATTCTTGAGAATGAAATCACGCATGAATTACTTTTGGGGCCAGTTTCATTATTTACTGTACTGCACTTTAACTCCCTGATAGGTATTTTGAACGTATCTATCAGGTGTAATTTATTATCGGCACTTGATGGAATGTCTTGCAATACATTCTAGAATCAAACTCACTTGTACTTATTACTTAAACCGGTCAGGTGTAATGTTAATTAAAATAGTGGAATAAGTACAAGTGAATTTGATTCTAGAATGTATCTACCAGATTTCACTTTTGCAACTCTCGGCTGGAAACAAATAATTATGTCAGATAAATCATATGTATATCATTAATTTTAATCTGTCAAATATGTAGTGTTATTTAGCAGACAATCTCTGATCTGAAACTTTATCGGGATCTTGTGAAACTGGCACTACGTTTCTTGCAAAAATGGTTACGTCGTCTATGTAACTTTAGACATCTATTGTATCATGTCTATTGATTCAACTCTATTAAGGCGATATCAATACAACTATCATTATGAATGACGGGTAACTGACAAACGCTAAGATAACACATATCATGGTTACAGATGGTTTTGTATGGAGTCTAGAGATCTGTCCCGAATCATTGCACATGTCAATAAATGGACTGCTTTTCAAAATACAACTGTTTTTGGGTTGGGATTTAATTCAATCAATGAAATCAAGTAAATGAGAACTAAGACATTATAAACTAAAGGGGTTGAGGTCGGTGGTTTTCTATCCCTTTGCCTTCGGTTTTAACAACTAACGTTGACTGTTGATATTTCTCAACTGAAATCCCTGGGGTACCTTATATCGTACAGCACATCTGCGAGTGGTGTCTTATCATATCTGCCGTGTCAGTCATATTGTTATGTAATTATCCAAAATTGTGATTGTAGCTTTTGGAAACAATTACATTTAAAATCGATCCCTTTCTTGTATATGTCTGAAATATATATCACATGAAGTGGTTTTAGTTGGTTTTATTTAGTCTCAGATAATTTGCTGAATACTGTCTAGACTTACAATTTTCATAGTTACTACAACTATGTTCACTTAAAAGTTGTTATGATTGTAAAAGATAATGATATGCAAATATAAATTTATATTGCCATCTCTAACACGAACTTAAGTTGAGTAACAATTTAATTTGCAGAATTTTAGGTAGTCATTAATATTGTACAGCTGGCACATTATGTTTATTACTGTCAATCGATTGTTTTAAGAATGTCAATTGTTTACGTTTGTATTAAAGTTTCATTCATATTTTAGTTTCCTTTAAAGTTTTAACGCAAATAAAAAATGTTTACAACTAATTATTTAATGCCCTTATGATTGTCTTTGTACTTAAACAGTGATTAATATAAATATCTCTAGGCAAAAATAACTTTCATTTTGTTTAGTACTAAGTAATATATATATTTAAAACTAAAAAAAAGGTTAATAGTGAAATTAAAGCCACACAGATATTTATTCTATATTTACGCAAATAACTATGCAGAATACTATTTTAACATTGAAGTCAGTACAAACACTAAAAATACTGGAAATGAAATGCTCTGATCCACAGTAAAATATTAAAGTGTTCTCTTCTGCTAGTACAACATAATAACGAACTCGGAAATTCAACATTAACGGTCGTGCCACACAAACTATAAAACGGTTTAATCACTTATTTTCATGTAGATAAGAATAGACTTAAACTTTATTTTTTGTTGTTTTAAAAACATAATTCCTTGCATCTTGACTTTTTTTTTGATCTAATACTAAAACTCTTTACTAAAGGTTTTCTGTATATTTCCGGAACAGTAAGATGAGGCGCATAAGAAAAAAAAATTAAAGATGGGAAATTAATTGCTCACAGTACTGGATTGGGATTCAAAGCTATCCTGATTCGAGGTCTAGATCACACACCTGTGACTTAAAATAGCTGTTGCTATGAACTTCAAACCCACCAACATCTATTTTGTAATTACGATCATGTGAGAAAAAGAAAACAGGCATATTGTTAACCTATACAATTCTTCCAAATTATGTCTCTGGAGGATATATTCATATCAGTTGTCTAGTACCCATAATACAAGCTGTGCTTAGTTTGGGACTAGATGGCGCTGTGTGTTAGATGTCCAAAATATTTATTTAGTTATTTAGTACATTTGATGCGGCTTTCCAGTTCGTGTTCGCCATTTCTATGACCATCTTTTCCTAATATTGTCAGTTTGCGAGATTTTATGAGCTGCCTATTGCCATTTCATGTTGTAAATGGCAGCAACAATGGGTGGCGAGACACAGCTCCATTTCGAAATTATTTAGATATTGATATATCTAGTCTACTTACACTACACTACCTGGGGCTGATTGCGGGTCTGACCACCAACTTTTGATCACGAGACTGAGACTGAAGCTGACAGCGGCCAGAGTCATCAAGAGGCCAACGAGGATCGAGGTGAAGGACGCTCGAGAGTTCCGCTCGAAGGTTGAAGAAAAATGGCCGGGGTGGTCTGACGCGGACTTGACCAGAGAGTCACCTGATGCACTGTGGGATCGAGCTAAGACACTCATTGCTGCGGCTATCTCCGAGACCGCACAACCAACTGCAACCCGTAAAAGACAGCACTGGATGAAAGATAGTACCTTCAAACTTGTTGAAGAACGTCGGAGGATGAAGGCAGCAGGAGCTGATACCAAGAATATCAATGTGATTTCAGCAGAGATACAACGCAGATGCAGACAAGATCACAACACATACCTGCACAACCTCTGCAAGGAAGTTGAAATTCATGCTGACAAGTACGAAGCAAGGGACCTGTACAACAAGATTCGCCTCATCACCAAATCCTTGCCATCCAAAACTTGGGCCATCGAAGACGAGAATGGCCAAGTAGTCCATGAATTGGACAAAATTTCGAAGGTTTGGGGGAATTACTGTCAGTCCTTATTTCTGGACAATCGGTCGCAAAACTATAGGTCAACGAAACCTGCGAGTGACATGTGTGAACCCGTTATTTTGAAATCAGAAATAAGAGCCGCCATTCAACACCTAAAGAATGGCAAAGCCACAGGGATAGACGATATTCCAATTGAAACCATACGAGCATTGGGAGAACGTGGCGTTGACATCTTTCACACCATTTGCAATAGGATATGGCTTACAGGAAAATGGCCCTCTGAATGGGCTCACACAGTATTTGTTCCTCTTCACAAAAAGGGTTCCACGAAGAAGTGTAGCAACTTTCGACTTATTGCTCTTATCACACATGCCAGCAAAATAATGCTACACATTATAAATGAGCGGCTGAAAGCATATCTGTCCGGAGAGGTTGCGCCAGAACAGGCCGGATTCGTTAAGGGAAAAGGAACCCGAGAACAGATTCTCATTGTTCGTCAGATCATCGAGAAGGCTCGAGAGTTCAACAAGCCCACATATATATGCTTCGTGGATTTCTCTAAAGCGTTCGACTCGGTGAGATGGCCAGCATTGTGGAAAACACTAATAGACATGGGCACACCACAGCACCTCGTGCACCTCCTCAGAGAACTGTACGAGGGAGGAACAGCCTCAGTGCGTACTGATGAACTCCTTTCAGATAGTTTCCATCCAAGTAGAGGCGTTCGACAGGGTTGCATGGTTTCGCCCTTGCTATTTAACATTTATACCGAGCTTGTGATGCGAGTCACTCTCGAGGACTGGACTGATGGTATTGCGATTGGTGGATACAAAGTTACCAACTTGCGGTACGCAGACGACACCACCTTGTTTGCGAGTAGTGCTGGCATAATGGAGGAATTACTTCTCAAAATGGAGCGAGTAAGCCTTACGTTTGGATTAAAGATAAACCGATCTAAGACCAAAATGATGATCGTGGACCGCATCAACAATAACTCGCCCGAAGTGACACAGATTGCGAATTGCAACGTTGTGCAGACCTACGTATACCTTGGGGCTTTAATATCAAACAATGGTGGCTGCGTAGATGAAGTAAAACGACGCATGGCCATGACCAAGGCTGCAATGGAGAAATTGAGAAAAGTTTGGGGAAATCTTAACATTACCAAAGCCACCAAAATCAGGCTAGTACAGTCGCTTATATTTCCCATTTTCTTATACGGCGCCGAGACATGGACAGTACGCGAGTTGGAAAGAAGGAAGATAGATGCTCTGGAAATGTGGTGCTGGAGAAAAATGATCGGGATATCGTGGACGGAGTTCCGTACTAACGTGTCTGTGCTAGAGGAACTCGGCATTACACAGCGTCTGTCAACCATAGTACGGTCGCGCATACTGCAGTACTTTGGCCATGTCTCTAGACGGAGTGGCGACTCAATAGAGCGACTGGTGGTGCAGGGAAAGGTGGAGGGGATCAGACTCCGCGGCAGGGCACCAGCGCGGTGGACCGACCAGGTGAAGTCCACAATCGGAAGTTGCGTGTCCGACTGCAGCCGGCAGTCTGCTGACAGGGTGAGATGGCGGGAAATTGTGAGAGGGGCTCTGTCCGCCTCTACAACCAGTGTGCACTCTACGTGATCACGACCGCTCTGCCAAGAGTGAACCGAGTTAGAAGAAGTCTACTTAACGTTAAGAAGTCTAACATGTTAGATGTTGATGAATTTTGAGCATTACAAGATGGTATAAATGTATAATTAACAACTTCCACTGATTACAACTAAAACTACATGTAGTATTTGTTACTAAAACCTATGCAAGGATTGGTTATTCACGTTTGCACATTTTTAGTTATAAAAACCTTTGATTCATTGTTTGAAAATCAAAGAGGAAACAGAATTTTATGATTTAAATAATTCGAATTGAGGCCCAATTAATGATGATTGAGTAGATGTATAAACCAGTTAGACTAGGAAGTGTGAGTATCAATTGATTTATAAACTATTAAGCTATTATAATTTACTAACTTACAGTTGATAGTTCGGGATCCCGTTAAGATCCTTAACAAATTTTACAAGATATTACTATCAAGCAAATTTTTCGCGAGCTTCATTTTAATGAGATAATAGAGATACGAAACCATTATAGGATCACTTTGTTGTCCGTCTGTCAGTCTGTGAAGACCCTTTTTCTCAAGAACGCGTAGAGGTATCAAGCTGAAATTCATATCAGGTTTACTGCCCCTTGGAGCTCAAAAGATACAACCGTTTATGCTGCAAATTTTCGACACTCGCAAGGGAATTAAAACCTTCAGGGTACTTCCCGTGAACTCAGAATTTTTAAACTTAGAATGAAACAACATCTTAAGCACAGATAAAGGAAAAATTGCAAATGCGTTTTTTTAAACTGAAATAAAATAGAATCACTGGAGTGGTAAAAAAAGAAAGTAAATCCTCAACATCATCTTGAATTTGTGTACCAATAGGATTTATCTAAAAAACATTTTAAAATTTCTCAAATTACAAAGAGTATTTGTAACAAAGGGTTCTAGCTCAAAACAATTTTAGACACGATTTAAGTCAAAACTTTAACCGAAATGGTAAAACGAGATTCTTATCTAAATAAAAACAGCTTATTTTGGATGAGATTATGTTTGCAAGATTGTTTAAATTTAGTATAAAATTTCCATTTGTTTGAATAAACGATGCTTTATGACTAACGAGTTCCAAAAATAGCTACAAGATCTTGGGTTTGGGTCTAATTACTGTCGCGGTAATAGGAGTTGGTATTTAATTGTCAATTATGTCGCTTTTGTGTTAACGAACTTAAGTTTAATGGAATGGAATACACTAGAAATTGCTGTCTAAGCTCAAACTAAGCACACTTTACAATTAAAGGTTATGTAATACAGACATAGCGTTATCTGTACATTTACTCTATTCAGCATCTTATTAGGTCGCCATAATGTGGGGTATCATACTACGTATATACTACTACTACTACATAATGTCCGTGTTTGCAATGAGAATGGTGGATCTCCTCATGCCTTCCATCAGGCAGATTAGATTCACTTTTGCAGGTAATCTGAAAATTCCAGGATTTTTTTTCCAAAAATCTTTTAGTGTGGAACGAATACAAAATGTTTACTTAAATAAAGATTAATTGGAGTTATTAAACAAACAAGGTGCTCTTAAATACTCATCACGGTTAGAGTTGATCTTACGTTATTTAAATTATATTGTCTAGAATTTTTTGCCTTTAGTGATCATTTACATTAGACAAGAGTTTATTAATATTATTTTACCATCATCAAGATTAAGAATAACCACAAAGATATCTATCTATAGATTTATTACATGTACAAATAGATCACGCAATAAGATTTAAAATACTTGCTTTCTAGCAAAAAAAGAACGAATGAAATCAGACTATGGGTCATTAAATTACACCTAAGTACATATTTTGACATTCATCCCCTCTCTCCAGGAAACCATGCTGAATTTCGAGATAAAAAGTATCCTATGTTCTACCACGTAGTATGAACTCAAACCATGCCAAGTCTCATTGGAATCCATTCAGTAGTTTCGGTGTGATGCGCGGACAAGATACAGACAGACGGACATATAAAAATAGAAAAAAATACAGTTTTGGCTTTAGTATCGATTATAGAGAATTTTTCTTCAAAATATCTTTAATGTACAGAATTAAACCTGTTAAATTTTTATTATAAGTATAGATAGGTTTTTTTTTATATATTAGCCAAATCTGTTAGGTAAGTTAAGCCAAATAACATAATTACAGTAAAAAACCAAAATTGAGACAATTTGAATTGAAGGATTTTTTTAGTATTGTCTGCATTTGCAATGAATATGATATCAACTACTTTTGGATTCTGCTCATGCATTTCATCAGGCAAAGTATAGTCACTTTAGCACGCTTAGTTATAAATAAGTCTATTGTTCGATACCAAATGCGCTCTGGAAACGTACCGTCCCGTAGTGATGCCGGTCTATATATATATATATATATATGCTCTAAGGCAAATGTAATTTGTATCGACATTGTGTTTGGTTATGTCAAAGTAAAATGCCATGTCATTGTTACGAGTAGAATTTGCTAGAACAGTAGAATGGCGTCGGAGCCTATTAATTGTGAATTGTGGATTCCTCGCTTGGGAAGCGTGGGATAGTCCTTTAGAATGACCTCGTATGATCGAAGTTAGTACCGGGTGTTATGTAAAGATTAGGAATCTTCCTCGGCCTTTCTGGAAGGAATTGATTGTGTAACCTTAGTGTAACACGGTGGGGGCCGCGATCGAGATTAGGATTAGGACTCCGCCCGACCTGTTAGAAAAGTGAAACGATTGTGATGTGTGTGTTATGAAGCTAGTTGATGGTCGTACCGAGGGCACCCCATCGCCACCGCGAAGAAAGAAGAAAGAAAAACACATACATATCATGGACACTAGTGAGTACATTATATTGTTATATAATTTTTAACGGGGTGTTACAGCCTCTGGTTTGAACTGTCCATCGGTGATTGATATATGAGTGCTTAGCTTTATCTCTGATGGGCCCGGATTCAGGCTATTCACAACACTTACACTCCACACTGCTGGATACTATAGTTAAATATTGACAGCACTTAGCCCTTGATTTTACTGTAAATTAATGAAGTTAAACATTTGTTTTAATTTAGTATAATTAACATAATAAGATAGAAAAAAATTGTAAAGAAGACTTTTTTATTGCAATTAAAACATAAAAAATAAATTAAAAATAAAATAAGAAAACAGTTTTTTTTAAAAGACAACTCCCGTATTGGGATTATACATCCTGTGTCGAGTGGGGCTTTACAAACATTCATGAAACATTCACAAAGAACATCCAGGCTCAGAACAACAATTTGTGAGTGCGAGACCGGAGACCCAATGATGTAGAAGTCTTGATGCAGAGTTCTTGTATCCTACTTATGCTTTCCATCAGGCAGCGTTGAGTCATTTTGGCAGGTTCATAAATAAAAATAACACATTTTCGTACTAAAAATTAATCTCAAAACGCTTAAATTACTATCTTAAACCTAAGTACACTTCTGGAGTTAACACATTGTATTTTTAATTTGAGTTAATCATTTTAACGTAACTCAAATATCGGTGTATTAGAATTACATCAAAATGATTAGATTATCCTTTAAGAAAAAAAGACCCATTTAAATCCTTATTACAAACAAATACGTCCATAGAAATAGTGACCTGTGTTCCATATTAAGATACATATTTTAAAAACATCAAATTATTTACCTTTGCGCGTGTGAACACCCAACAAGTCCTGAAACCAAAGAGAATAATAGCTTAGTATAAAGAATAACTAGTACAGTGTGTCATCTCCTCTGAGAATAGATTGCGTAGTGGATGTTCTAATGGATACTCGTAATAGAGGCCAAGTGATTTTGTCGGTATGGCCAGAACCATTAACTATAGTCATATACATATATAGTTTAACTGGTATTGTAATGTATCATCCACGTATACTCTACACTATTCTGTAGAATCTTGAAGGAAAATATCACTTTTTATAGTCTAAAATAAAAGGTACCGTATTCGTTCTAAGGCTGAAATTTATAAAGCGTACTTAGACTTTGCTCAGACTTTGCTTACGCTAAACTTACGTAAGTTCCTGCTCAGTGTAATCTTAGCATTCGAATTTATAGTCCTTTGAGCTAAGAATGTACTGAGTGTATGCTAAGCAAGAACTCAGGAAAAAATGTATAACATTTCTATTTGCATAGCATATTTATTTGAATTATATAGATATTTTAAAAACATTTTACATATTTGAAAATAGCTGTTATAAACTAAAATATTAGTAATCTTATAAAACGTTTTATATAATTGTATTTCAATCAATTTAAACCGTTGATTTTTATTAATTTTATATGAAAAAGGGCAAAAATAGCACATGTACAAAGAAAAGAGTATATTTGACTTGTCAGTTAAATGTCATAACATTTTTAATGGAATAGAGGGCAAACGAACCGACATTTCGCCTGATGGTAAGCGATTACCGCCGCCGCAACACCAGAGGCGTCACAAGTGCGATGCCGGCCCTTGGGGAACGGGGGAAAGAATAGAGAGGGGGGGGGGGAATGGAGAGGGGTTGAGGGCGGAAGGGGTTATGAGCCTCAGGTATCCTCACTCACTTGGTGAAATACAGCACAAGTGCTGCGTCATACCGGTTTTCTGAGAGGCCGTGGTATCACTCCAGTCGATATATTTGAATATTTCAGATTGTTTCGAGATCAATCGCATATAATTACCAATTTCTAGAAAGAACTTTTAACTTTGATCCTGGAATGCCCTTACGGACTTCTGTTACAACGCTTTCAATCCATCAAACCATCTTAGCGCGTAAGTAATCGCTAAGTCAAGGATTTCGGTGACTTAGACAATGCTAAGCATTTGCTCAGCTTGAGCTAAGCATGATGACTATAAATTTCAACGCACACTTAACTCGTGAGGTAAGTCTAACCAAAGACTAAGTACGCTTTATAAATTTCAGCCTTAGAGGCATAAGAATAGAAATCGATTATTGCAATATCCGATTTTTTATGGTATAAAAAAACGATCAGACGTATCGCCTGATGTTAAGCGATTACCGCCGCCCATGGGCACCCGCAGCACCAAAGGCGTCACAAGTACGTTGACGGCCTTTGGGGGATTGGGCGATGGAGGGAGAGGTTAGGGTGTAGGCCTCCGTTCCTCGGTGAAATACAGCGCAAGCGCTGTTTCACACCGGTTTTATGTGAGGCCGCGGTATCACTCCGGTTGAGCCGGCCCATTCATGCCGAAGCGTGGCTTTCCAACGGTAAAACTCTCGATTACAATATTTATAAATCGATTTTAATTATACAGATTTCACTACTAAATATGTAAGATTTAATAGATAGCTATTGTATTTTTTTTTCTTCCTAGTCTTTATTATTCCCAAGATCATTTGGGGTTAGCTACTTGTTCAACCGGTTTTACCTGAATATCAGTTTTTCCACGGAGCGACTGGCATCGGACCTTCACAACCCTGACGGTGAAATGAATTCGAAGATTGAACTAAAGTCTTTGCACTATAGCATGGTGTGTGGTGGTTTAATTTAATTTACTTTACTACACTTTATGGTTTTATTTAATTTACTACAGTTGTTAATGATTTATTATTTTTGCGAATGTGGTACAGCTGAAATACTAAGTCATAATTTGTAACTCGCGACAACTTTCAAAAGTTAAACGAAACGTTACTGAACCATGCCACGCAACATGCTACAGCGCAAAGAGTATAGTTTTCAGTATATTTGAGGACACTGACTTTCCAATAACGATTGCCATAGATTTTCATGACAACCGGGACCGATAGTTTAACGTGCTCTCCGAGGCACGGGCGGAAAATATGCCCATGTTCCATACTCCGGGCTGCTATTAGGAATTTCTTGTAAGAGAAGCCCACCAGCAGTCCGACCCGGGAATCGAACCCAGTCGGCAGTGGCTTACGCTAACCACTAGACCAACGAAGCAGAGTATAGGGTATACATATATCTTATTAAATTATCCTTTTGTAAAACCTGTTTCATTCACTATTACTACGAGTATGATGTAGAGAATGTTTTCCTACAGATATCACTTTGATATGGTTTTTCACCGGTATGTCTACGCATATGTGGTAATTTTTTTTTTTGTGAGAATTGTTTCATACATATATCGCATTATATTATGGTTTCTTAATGACTCTTTTTCTTAAAATTACTAAAATAAACAAAATTAGCTCTCGATAAAAACCTCTAAAGTTTATTTACGATTAATAATGGAAACAACTTATTTTCATTATGAATATCCACTGAGATTTTAATTAGAGATTTGATTTAAGATTTCCATATGAAAAACATTTATATTAAAAACGATTACTTATTTATTAATAAGTTCGATTATTCATATATTTTGATGATAATTGGCAAGTGTTCCATATTTGATTGTGCAAAAACTAGAGTTCATAACCACAGCTGAGCGGTGGAGCGCTAAACTTTCAAGTTCTTGATTTACATATTATGAATATGACGACCGTATTGTGTAAAAATAAAACTTACGCACTATACAACACATGTGTATTTTGTATGATATAAGATAATATTTTTTTTATAAATGGTTCCTCCTTTCCGTGCTGAGCGGTCAAAACCTGGAACTCACTTCCAGCGCATGTGTTTCCCTTCCAATATTATTTATATATATACATAATATTAATGTGATCCCGGGTCCTTTAAGCGGTGCGTAAACAAGCATCTCACTAGAGGGCCATAGGGACATTAAGGCAATAAGGGCAATAAGGACATTGCAGCATGCTGACCTACAGTTAGTATGCTGCAATGTCCTTATTTGCATTGAGTATGTTGACCAACACTCTTGGAATCTGTCAACAGTCATTTTGGCGCAGCTAAAATATATAAAAAAATATGATACATTTGAGAAATATTCTTATCCAATAACAAAGTGTTTTTCTTATATAAATAATAACGAAATGTCATTGTTTCGTCCTCAACTTGTTTGAAATCGTTGAACCTCACTGGAACAGACTCACTCTTGATCTAATCTTGATCTTGTTATGAAAATGATGAATATTGTTTTATAGTTGAAAACATTTTCATTGCGTTTTAAAATACTTCTTAATTTATCATATTTAATAAACTAAACAAATGTCACTCGTTAAAATTATCTTGCATCACCCTTTTATTCTCGGTCATTTCTGATCGTTATTTTGTGAGAAAGGAACACGAAGCGTTTATATTAACATTAGCATTTTACGGCGGCTCCATGCCAAATTTAATTGAAATCGATGCAGTGGTTAAGCCGTGAAAGCGCGATAGATGACAAATAAAGTTACTTTCGAATTTATAATATTAGTATAGAAAATTATTACCTCGTTGGTCTAGCAGCGTAAGTGACTACCGATCAAGAGGTCTCGAATTCGATTCCCGGGTAGGACTGCTGTTGGGTTTTTCTTACAAGAAGTTCTTAACAGCAGCCTGGAGTATGGAGTATGGTGGTGTTCCCCACCCGTGTCTTTGAGAGCACGTTAAGCCGTCGGATCCGGTTGTCATAAACACCTTTGACAATCGTTATTGGGAAGTCAATGCCCTCAAATATACTGATAACTATTTCGACCATTGAATTCAGTTCACCCTCAGGGTAGCAGAGGTGCGATACCCGTCGCTCCGTGGAATAACTGATATTCAGGTAAAACCGGTTGAACTAGTAGCGAAACCAAACATATTGGTGATCAAATAATCTTGGGAATAATAAAGGCTAGGAAAATGAGTAGATAACTGACATACGATGTGCGTAAAACTTCCAAAAAAGTAGAATAAATAAAAAAGAAATAGATAACTTTAACATCCCGAATTGCATAAGTAATAAATACATGTATGTGGATCTTAATATCAAAACGGTTAAACAGGAAATAAGCCAGTATAGCATTCTATGTCAAAATAGACTTTCCAAACATCGAGACGAACTGGCAATAGCATTGAATGGAGGAGGTGGCCTACAACACACGCGGCTAAAGTGATATG
Organism: Spilosoma lubricipeda; assembly: GCA_905220595.1. Lineage (NCBI taxonomy): Eukaryota > Metazoa > Arthropoda > Insecta > Lepidoptera > Erebidae > Spilosoma > Spilosoma lubricipeda. The sequence goes on from HG992296.1 coordinate 4,820,108, forward strand.
ACATTCTTAGTCTAAGCAGCCGCCTTACATAGGAAAAAAAAGAGCAACAAATGGTGAAACCACAGAAATATATCAAGATAGAATAGTGCAATAGCAACAAACCACGAAGCCGCACCTCCTGAACGCACCCGATTAGTGAAATGTTGCACTCGACACTTTTCTGTCTATTTATCGAAGAATGGAATGGAATCATTGGAAAACTAAAATGCTGCTTAATACTTAAGATAATATTTCACAATCTATACTTATAAAATAGTAAGTCCTGACTGACTGATTCATCATCGCCGAGCGTAAACTATGATAGTTAGGGCTATGAAATTTGGTGAGTAGGATCCTTTTATTGAGTAGACACGCACTAAGAAAGGAATTTTGGAATTTCTACCCCTAAGGGGGTGAAATAGGGGTTGAAAGTTTGTATGAAAGTCCGTCATTTTTTAAGTTAGAAACCTGAAACTTTAGTTTTGGGCTGCTGATTAAAAATGAGTAAACACGTATTTCAGCGTTTTTGAATATTCTACCCCTAAGGGGTGAAATAGGGGTTGACATTTCGCATATAGGTTAGTCTGGAAGTCTGTCATTTTTGAAGTTCGAAACATGAAACTTTGTGTTCGGTCTACTGACTAAAAATGAGTTAATACGTATTAAAGCGTTTCTTGATATTCTACCCCTAAGGGGGTGAAATAGGGGTTGAAAGTTTGTATGGAAGTTCGGCATTTTTTAAGTAAGAAGCATGAAACTTTATTTTTGGGCTACTGATTAAAAATGAGTAGATACCTATTTAAGCGTTTATGAATATTCTACCCCTAAGGGGTGAAATAGGGGTTGACATTTCGCATATAGGTTAGTCTGGAAGTCTGTCATTTTTGAAGTTCGAAACATGAAACTTTGTGTTCGGGCTACTGACTAAAAATGAGTTAATACGTATTTAAGCGTTTCTTGATATTCTACCCCTAAGGGGTGAAATAGGGGTTAAAAGTTTATATGTAAGTTCGCCATTTTTTAAGTTAGAAACATGTTACTTCATTCACGTGCTAGGGACTAAAAATCAGTTAATACGTATTTAAGCGTTTCTTGGTATTCTACCCCTAAGGGGGTGAAATAGGGGTTGAAAGTTTGTATGGAAGTTTGTCATTTTTTAAGTAAGAAGCATGAAACTTTATTTTTGGGCTACTGATTAAAAATGAGTAGATACCTATTTAAGCGTTTATGAATATTCTACCCCTAAGGGGGTGAAATAGGGGTTGAAAGTTTGTATGGAAGTTCGGCATTTTTTAAGTAAGAAGCATGAAACTTTATTTTTGGGCTACTGATTAAAAATGAGTAGATACCTATTTAAGCGTTTATGAATATTCTACCCCTAAGGGGTGAAATAGGGGTTGACATTTCGCATATAGGTTAGTCTGGAAGTCTGTCATTTTTGAAGTTCGAAACATGAAACTTTGTGTTCGGGCTACTGACTAAAAATGAATTAATACGTATTTAAGCGTTTCTTGATATTCTACCCCTAAGGGGTGAAATAGGGGTTAAAAGTTTATATGTAAGTTCGCCATTTTTTAAGTTAGAAACATGTTACTTCATTCACGTGCTAGGGACTAAAAATCAGTTAATACGTATTTAAGCGTTTCTTGGTATTCTACCCCTAAGGGGGTGAAATAGGGGTTGAAAGTTTGTATGGAAGTTTGTCATTTTTTAAGTAAGAAGCATGAAACTTTATTTTTGGGCTACTGATTAAAAATGAGTAGATACGTATTTAAGCGTTTCTAGATATTCTACCCCTAAGGGATGAAATAGGGGTTGAAAGTTTTTATGGAATTTTGTCATTTTTTAAGTTAAAAACATGAAACTTTATTTATGTACTACTGACTAAAAAAGAGTAAAGACGTATTTAAGCGTTTTTGAATATTCTACCCCTAAAGGGGTGAACTAGGGGTTGAAAGTTTGTATGGAAGTCCGTTATTTTTTAAATTAATACCATGAAAATTTAATTTTGGGCTACTGATTAAAAGTAACTAGATATCTATTTAGCGTTTCTGCATATTTTACCAATAAGAGGGTGAAATAGGGGTTAATTTTTTTATGAAAATCCGTCATATTTAACTTAGAAACCTGAAACTTTACTTTTGGGTTGCTGATTGAAAATGAGTAAATACGTATTTCAGCGTGTCTGAATATTCTATCCCTAAGGGGCGAAATAGGGGTTGACATTTCGTGCATAGGTTAGTCTGGAATTCCGTCATTTTTGAAGTTTGAAACATAAAACTTTATTTATATGCTACTGATTAAAAAAGTGTAGAGACGTATTTAAGCGTTTTTGGTTATTCTACCCTTAAGGGGGTGAAATAGGGATTGAAAGTTTGTATGGAAGTTCATCATTTTTTAAGTTCGAAACATTAAACTATATTTTTGGGCTACTGATTAAAAATGAGTAGATACCTGTTAAAGGTTTCTAGATATTCTACCCTTAAGGGGTGAAATAGGGGTTGCAAGATTGCATGGAAGTCTGTCATTTTTTGAGTTAGAAACATAAAATATTATTTTTGGGTTACTAATTAAAAACGAGAATATGCATATTTAAGCGTTTCTGCATATTCTGCCCCTAAGGGGAGAAATAGTCATTGGCATTTCATGTATTGGTTAGTTTGGAAATCCGTCATTTTTTTAAATTTAGCAGCCTAACAACTTTCGTTTTCATGTTTCTGATTACAAATAGATGAATACTTATATCAGTATTTATGCGAATTCTGCTCCTAAAGGGGTTGAAACATGGGTCGAATGTTTGTATGAAAGTTCTTTTAAATGGAATAATGATCAAAAATAAATAAATAAATACGTTTAAAACATGAATAAATTACTGATACATTCTTTTACACAGTTTTAATTAAATGCATATGATCAACTTCCACGCGAGCAAAGCCGCGGGCAACAGCTAGTTAAGTATATGAAGTAAGTTCGAAAACTAAAAAAAACACCTACTTATAAAATTATATTCAAAATGTAAACAGCTCATTTCCTCAAAATTTATAATATTTGCCAGTTATGAAACATACACATAATTTAGGTATTATCATGGATGTTTTTGAAATGTGCTAATAGAGCCTTATTATTGAATACTAGCTGTTGCCCGCGGCTTTGCCCGCGTGGAAGTTTGTTATATGTATTTAATTAAAACTGTGTAAAAGTATGTATTAGTAATTTATTCATGTTTTAAACCTATTTATTTATTTTTGATCAACAGCCCATTTAAAAGAACTTTCATACAAACATTTGACCCATATTTCATCCCCTTTAGGAACAGAATTTGCGTAAATGCTGATATAAGTATTCGTCTATTTGTAATCAGAAACATAAAGCCGAGAGTTTTCAGGCTGCTAAATTAAAAAATTATGGACTTCCAAACTAACTAATATATGAAATGCCAATGCCTATATATTTCTCCCCTTAGGGGTAGAATACCCAGAAACGTTTAAATATGTATCTACTCGTTTTTAATAAGTAACCCAAAGATAATATTTTATGTTTCTAACTCAACAAATGACAGACTTCCATACAATCTTGCAACCCCTAATTCACCACCTTAGGGGTAAAATATCCAGAAACGTTTAAATACATATCTACTCATTTTCAATCAGTAGCCCAAAAACAAAGTTTCATGTTTCGAACTTCACAAATGACGGATTTCCAGACTAACCATTTCACCCCTTAGGAGTAGAATATCCAGAAACGCTTTAACGGGTGTCAAGTCATTTTTAATCAGTAGCTCAAAAATATAGTTCAATGTTGCTAACCTTAAAAATGACGAACATCCATGCAAACTTTCAATCCCTATTTCACCCCCTTAGAGGTAGAATATCCAGAAACGCTTAAGCACGAATCTACTCTTTTTTAATCAGTAGCACATGAATAAAGATTCATGTTTCTAACTTAAAAAATGAAGAACTTCCATACAAACTTTCAACCCCTATTTCACCCCTTAGGGGTAGAATATCTAGAAACGCTTGAATAGTTATCTAGTCATGTTTAGTCAGTAGCCCAAAAACAAAGTTTCATGTTTTGAACTTCGAAAATTACGGACTTCCAGACCAACCTACACGTTAAATGTCAACCCCTATTTCACCCCTTAGGGGTAGAATATCCAGAAACGCTTAAATACGTATCTACTCATTTTTAGACAGTAGCCTAAAAACAAAGTTTTATGTTTCGAACTTAAAAAATGACGAACTTCCATGCAAACTTTCAACCCCTATTTCACATATTTAAAATATCTAGAAACGCTTAAGTACGTATCTACTCTTTTTTAATCAGTAGCACATGAATAAAATGTCAAGTTTCTAACTTAAAAAATGACGAACTTCCATACAAACTTTCAACCCCTATTTCAACTCTTAGGGGTAGAATATCCAGAAACGCTTATATACGTATCTACTCATTTTTAATCAGTAGCCCAAACACAAAGTTTCATTTGTCGAACTTCAAAAATGACAGACTTCCAGACTAACCTAAATGCGAAATGTCAACCCCTAATTCACCCCTTAGGGGTAGAATATTCAGAAACGCTTAAATACGTATCTACTCAATTTTAGTCAGTAGCCCAAAAACAAAGTTTCATGTTTCGAACTTAAAAACTGACGAACTTCCATGCAAACTTTCAACCCCTATTTTACCCCTTTAAGGGTAGAATATCTAGAAACGTTGAAATACGTGTTTATTCATTTTTAATCAGCAGCCCAAAAGTAAAGTTTCAGGTTTCCAACTTAAAGAATGACGAACTTCATACAAACTTTCAACCCCTATTTCATCCCCTCACAGGTCGAAATTTCAAAAACGCTAGAACAAATGTTTTATTATTTTTTATCAAGTGCTTAAATATAAAGTTTCATGGTTTTATCTTTAAAAATTATGAAATCCCATACAACTTCCCCCCCCCCTTTTAACCCCTTACAACCCATTTTTCGCGATAAAAAGTAGCCTATGTTTTATCTCGGGGTCTAGAATATCTGTATACCAAATTTCATTCAAATCCGTTCAGTAGTTTTGGCGTGAAAGAGTAGCAGACAGACAGACAGACAGACAGACAGAGTTACTTTCGCATTTATAATATTAGTTAGGATAATCCTGGTAACTTCAAAATTTAGATTTTTATAATGAATATATACTTTGACTAGTATGTATACCTACCAAACTCATTTTTATTTCAAAAAGAAAATACGTTTCATATTCTCATTCACAGTTGGTAGTTAAACAATATAGAAATAACACACCAGAATTAAATAGTCTCTCGACTAATAACAATAATTTATCGATACATTCACACGTAATGTATCAAGCTCTAGCGCAAGCCGTATCGGGCATCCGTACCTCGTGCACATAGCTTAATTGAGCGTTCGGAACGATTGTTCATTTCGATATTCACTGCGCGGTTACTTTACGGGAATAAGTACGAGTATTGTATATTGAACGTAATGGATACAGTAACCTAATGAATAAGTAAGTAGAAATGCTTCTAGTCGACTGCATAATACTAGTTGAAAGAATATTCTGATTCTTATTTATCTTTGTATTTATTAAAAAGTACTCACTGATGAAACGAAATGGCTCCTTTCTTTAGATTAACTTCAATACTCTTATTTCTGCAGTTAATGATTGCAAGTTTTTGTTGTTTTGTTACGATGTGAACGCCGTTCCGTGAATCTCGCTGCGTAATGAGCGGGTGACATTAATACTTTGCACTATAGTGTAAGCTTTAGCCCTCCTATCTTGGGGTTATTTCTGTGGGAAAAACAGATGGTTTTCTTATTGTGAAAAAACAGATTGCCATGTAGCAGTATAAAATAAAAAAAGGATAAATAACAGTTTACTTATTTCTCTGTAAAACTATTAATGTCATTTATGAGAAATATTTTAACCGTTATAAGTGCTGTTTGGTTACGATCTGTTAATAAATCAGACTTATTCTTAACTAGCTGCACCCAGCGGTGTTACCCGCGGTTATTGTTGTACCGCGAGTAACGCCGCGCGACACAGTTAGTCTAAAAAAAGTAGCCTAAGTTACTCCCCTGATCATAAGCTACCTGCCAGTGAAAGTCCCGTCAAAATCCGTCCAGCCGTTCCAGAGATTACCCGGAACAAACAGACAGACAGACAGACAGACAGACAAAAATTTTTTTAACCACATTTTTAGTATATGTACCGTGTATACATACATATGCATTAATTAAAAAACGGTTATTTTAATGTTACAAACAGACACTCCAATTTTATTTATTTGTATAGATGTATAGATTAATATTATATCAAAACTAGTTTCAGCACTAAAACGTTTAATTAAACTTTAAGAAGTGACCTACTGCTTATGAGGAAGATATTCTGAAAATTCAAACTGAACTTCGTTATTTTTAAACCTTATAAAAATGTATTTTAAAGAAAACCTTTGAGAAGAAGTGTTGAAGTGAGAATAAAAGGACTATTCAAAATCCTTTTCCGTCAGTAATTCAAGAAGTGAAGAAAAGGCATTACACAAATTGAAATTTTACTTTTATATTAGAAAAGTTTGTTTAATTTATTTCTTTACGACGACCCTTAAGTAGATAATTATATTATCACTGTAATAAAGTAATCAGAAAAGCAATGAGTCATAATAATTGTGTTTAAGGTCTTCTTAATAGCCTTTATTATTTCCAAGATAATTTGGTGTCGGCCACTAGTTCAACCAGTCATTTGGATCAACCATTTGGATGTCCTTTACGACGAAGCCGCTGGCATCAAACCTCCGCTACCCTGAGGGTAAACTAAACTGAGTTTGTAGGCTGAGCTAGTTGACAATATATTTAGAGGTACTGACTTTCCAATAAGGATTGTCGTTGATGATCTATAACTGGAACCGACAACTTAACGTGCTCTCCAAGGCATGGGCGTGAAATACCGGCAAACTGTCTATAATTAACAGTTTCTTGTAAGAAATAGAAAACAACACTATTTGGTCTGACCTGGAAATCGAATCTGTGTCCTCTTGATTGGCAGTCGCATACAATAACTGATAGAGTAACGAGATGGTCAATGATTCTATTTAAGGTACCACCACTTTCACATACAACGCTTTTTAACTGACGCGACGGCCTGTTGAATGTTGAAATTTGGTGTCATTGTAAGACCTAACCGTTATCCTGACTTGACTTGGTTTTTGCCCACCCAGGTTATATATTTGTGTTATGAGCAAGATCATTTCTACTGTATCTGAATGTAATTTATGTAATTAGACAAATTTATGTATTCATTAAGTATATCTATCAACAGCATTGTAGTACAGATGTGAGGTGTATGATGTATGAGGTTTTTATTATTAAAGTACTTACCCAATGAAATGTGAAATTAAAGGTAACTCGATGGTTGTATCGAGAAAATAATATCACATTATGTTACTGAAATTATTGAACTTTCGATATTACAATATCTAAAAGTAAAGCCGTTTTACCTTTATTGCGAAAAAGATCAAACCTAATGGAGAAGCGTCCTCTTAATCGAGTTTCGAACAAGATACAAAAAGCAATCAGACGTATATATTACTGACTTTTACGATCGTAAAAGTTAAATAACGCAATTTTATAGCGTTGCTATAGGTTTATTTATTATTAGTTAGTTTTCATTGAATTAAAATTGACATATTACATAAGTTTGGTCTCAGGCTATGCTCAATCGTTACATCTTTAATATTTTCTGTATGATGCAAGCATAATGCATGTTACAGTGGCTTAAGCGGAATACGTTAGGAAAACATTAGAAGAGATTATTTCACATTATCATAGTTTCTTGCCGGTTCTTCTACATAGGAATGACATTTTGAAATCGAGCAACTAGAGTCATTAATGTTACGTTCCGAAAGTGCCTGAAAATTCTTATTTGAAATAAAAGCTGTTTGATTTATTTCCTAAATTCCTATACATAAAAACTAATTACCAGTTATTTTGAGTTGCAAGATAAAGCGCTGAATCACGCTAGTTTTTTATGACTATTCTATCGGACAGCATGGTTGATGTCATATAATGGGAATATATTGGGAATATAATCGTATTCAGATTGTATCAAAGAAGAAAACTACTAGGGCGCTTTAGGTTTCTTTACCGTTTACGAATCATTCTTCGGTTCACGGCGACGACCTCAGAGAGAGGAGAGAGAGTTCAACCAAAAACTTTTTCACTGGTTATAATTGAGTGAGGTTGCTAGAACCCCAAAGTCCGGGAGGGAGGGGGCTTGTATCACAAGCAACTCGAGCTCAGGTGAACCGTCTGCGTGTTTGCCCCTGTGCTATGATGAGTCGCCTGGAAAGGTTATTATTGCATTTCAGTAAGGTCGTCCAGTAATTGAAGAAGGTACAAAAGCATTGACATTGACTAGCCCACGCAACACAGAAACAAAAGATCTAATATCATTACATATTTCCGTAGCTTGAGTTCGTTGCCAAAAACTTTATACAAATCACTATCCGTACAAACAATAGTGTCCATTAGTCACCTTGCACTTTGGGCTATTAAAATAATATCTACCGCATTATCAAGCAGCAAATTAGCGTTAAATATTAAACATTTTGATTAATATTTACGTAATCGAAATTTCTAAAATCCTCTAGAAATTTTGATTACGTAAATTTTAAACTAAATACTAAGTATTCACTTAGCTATACTCAAACGCTGTATCTAAACGCTTCGGCATGTATGGGCCAGCTCGACCGGAGTGATACCACGTCCTCACAGAAACCTGGTATGAAACAGTGCTTGCAGTGTTTCACCGAGTGAGTGAGGATACCGGAGGCCCATACCCCCACTTATCCCCCTCCCCCCTCAACATCCTCCAAAGGCCGTTAACACACTTGTGAGACTTGTGAGGCCTCTAGGTATCCATGGGCGGCAGTAATCACCTACCATCCGGCGATACGTTTGCTCGTTTGACTCCTGTTCCATATAAAATGTAATATTAATGTTTTTGAGATAGTATTAAAGGTTAAAAATCGTACTTCTATCGTCACACCAAAACAGTTCGCTGCGGTATACGCACATTCAATTTTATTAGCACTTTGGCAGATAATGGCAGTTCTACCAAATCGATACGTATTATTCACATTGCTACAAGTATAGGTGAATACAGTTGCAGAATTCATGCCAAAACCCGGAAACTCCATTAGTGTTTCATACATATCTATCTGAAATTATCGATAACTTTTAATAACAGTAATTGATTTGAATTATTTGTTTATTTAGATTTATCAGAGGTCTAGGATAAACATTGTCAAAATTATTTGTATGTACCGAGTAGTCTTTGATAATAATTATCACAAATTTTAACAAAAACAGAACTCACTTCAAGACCTAGACCAAATTGAAATGAAACCATAGGGGAAGAACCAGCTTTCAAAGAAAAAAAAAATCATCAAAACCGTTTCATCCAGTCTCAAGCTATGAGGTAACAAACACTAAAAAAATACAGTCGAATTGATAACCTCCTCCTTTTTTTTAATTCGGTTAAAATATTGAACCAACTCTGAAAATTGTTTTATTTAAATATGGTAGTAATTTATCTCTGAGTACTGAAACTTTTATTCATTGTCTACTGTGCAGAGGAAACGGGCGTAACAGCTAGTTCTTATATAGGGCCCTTCCGATTTACGATATTTCCTAATGAATATCCCTTTGAATGTAATCAATCTCTATTTGATTCAGAATCTAAATATGTCTAGACAACCTATTTAAGTATAAAATCGAGTAAGCAAACATAGCTTTTTTAATCATGTAAACTCTCATTCAGTTAAGAAAGTACTTGTTTCAGTTTTATAAATTAAACCAATAACAATAAATCCTTTTCCCTCTATTCGCGGTTTAATCTACTTTCCAAGTGTCGGTAACGCAAACCCAACTCAGCAAATATAAATGAGTTTTTCCCAATCAGCCCAATATAGTAGATCGTTAAACGGTACCGAGATAATACGGAAGGGAAACTTCATTACCAACAATAAGCCTTTGGCACGTCATCAACGTTAGAGATCGGATTGGCTGTCTTGATGACTATTGCTTATCCTCCGTCTTCGGATTTAGATAGCTTAATCCAGTCCCTTCATGGATGTTATCCATTTGAAACTTTGACTTTCTCGACAATTTTCCCGGGCGCTGCTTCCTTAACTTTATTAGAGTAAGGTCCGCGAAAATCAAAAGAGGTCCTTTAGCAAAATAGATATCGTAAAAGTTTAAGAGATTCGGTGTCCGAAATCGTGGATTAGATTGACGTCCAATTTGTTTTACTTAAGATGTTAAGTGAATTAATTAAATTCAATGTCCTTTTTTAACTTCTGGTATAATTTATGTTTATTACCACTTATTCCGTTAAAGTTTTATGCAAGTAAAAATAATATTTTAAGAAAAAAAATGTTTATGTAGACCAATTATTCAACTTCGCTTTATGTATCATGCTGAAACAAAAACAAATCGGTTAAGCCCGCGCACTTATGTACTTACTGTAATAGTAATATAGAAAAATTAATAATTTAAAAATTAAAGGAAGCTTAAAGTTTTCTACGGACCAAGTTTTACGAATCAAAACTAAGAGCGCTTTATGGTAATAATAGATCAGAATCCCTGACAACATTAACCAGCAATTGACTGAAAGGTGATTCCAAAACCATCAGTAGTGTAGTTCCTGTTTTTGTGAGGTTACGAGTTAGTCCCGCGAGGAGGGAAGTAAGGGTAAATTGAGAGTTTACCAGCAGACGGTGCCCGCTTCTGTGTGGGCAAGCGCTGGGTGGGGTCCGGATATGTTAATAACAGTAGTTCCTAGATCCCTCTCGTCTCAGACGCAGTGTGGCACACCGTGTGGTTTTAGTCGGTTCGATTTCGACACCACCCTGCTGCAAACCTCTGCGGGGTGACGGCCCGAGGGGGTATCCACACGTAAAAAAAAAAGGGTTTCGAGTTAGTGCTCTTTCTGAGCCTTGTATTCATCATAAACGGTATTAAAAAGTCCACTGCTTTACATATAATTGAAAATAAGGTTCTGTATTTCAGTCATAATTTAAATTCAATGTAGTTAGTTAATCAAGATATAAATAAAAAAATGACAGTCATAAGGACTGCCGATAGAAGTGAAAACTTATAACTTAGAATGTCATTTGTAAAATTAATGTGTAAAGTTAGAAATTTCATACTGTTCCAATTAAAATTATCAAGATCAAACATCGGCATGTCGGTGACGCGAACCAATAAGATGTTCCACTACCAAAAGGTGTTCAATGCGGCCAAAGAAGATTTCTGACGTCAGCATGTCGGTGGCGCGAATTCATAAGATTTTCTCCTGCTAAAAGGTGCTCAACGCGTTTAAAGCAGTTTTTACTTTAAAAAAACAATAGAATATGAGCATTATCTGTAATTACATTATGTAGTTTCGCTATATACATAATAATCTATGAAGTCGGATATATATTTACGTTTTTCTTGTTTTTGGTCATTATTCATTCATTATGTATAAGGGTAATGGATCTGATTTTTTTTAGGTTGTATGTGATTATACTGTATGCCACATGTTCTACTTTTTATGATTTATAACCACTAGATAGATTATTTTTATGTGTATGTTAATGTCTATAGGAGTCATTACTTATTTGTATTAGTTATTATGCTGTCATGGCTATTTTCAGTTTCATTAGCTTTACTACTGACTTGTAGTAAATTATTTAAATACATTCATAGTAAAATTCTAGAGGAAATAGATGAAGTCATTTAGTTGTGGTCACTGTATGCTGAAAACTAGAGAATGGTATAAATTCTAAACTTAACTTTTACTAAAATTTCCTTAAAAATATTTTTTTAGTTTCTTGTTTCAGTAAAGAAATTTAAGAAATGCTATTTCTGTTTATTCAGATAACGTTAAGTTTTAATGTCATATATCTAATTTAGGCCTCTCCAATTGCACGCCACTTAGTTCGATCCTCGGCTTCTCGCATCCAGCTCCTGCCAGCCGTCTTGCGCAAATCATCAATTGGAGAGGCCTATGTCCAGCAGTGGACTGCGATAGGCTGATGATGATGATGATATCTAATTTTAGTCAATCTTTGATATTTAAAACGTCGTTTGACGGGACAAAACTGATACTTAAGGATTTTAGATTAATTTTGAAGGTTTTCGATCAACATAATTAATACCAATATCACACAACAGATTGTATTCAATCGTTTCTTTTTTTTGGAAATTTTGAAATTTGAACATTTATAAACTGAAAGTTGTAAATGTAAGATCTTTGTTTTCAAAAAAGAGACTTAAAATGTAAAAAATTACAAAAAAATAAATGTATTTATTTTACCTTTACAAACATTTACTTAATTAATTCACTCACGAAGGCTTTTAGTCTTAACATAATAACGACTCTTTAATCTTTGTTGAGTCTTAAGTACACTTATTTGGTCTTTATTAAACCTCAGAGGATTTCGTTTCATAGACATTTGTATCAAGTATAAGACACTCGTGGGAAATTTTCTTATTGTTATGTTTTTTTTTTAATTTTGGTTATCGGTTTAAGAGAAGAAAAACTAAAAACGAATCTTTTATTAAGTAGTCTTGCCAACATGAGATAGTAAATATTGTATTAGTTTTAATAAAGGTGACATATAAGAATGTAACCATAAATAAATAATAAATAAATAATTCGGACATCTAACACACAACGCCATCTAGTCCCAAGCTAAGCAGAGCTTGTGGTATGGGTACTAGACAACTGATACAAATACATATATACTTTTTTTTTGTAAATACATACATATTATACATAGAAAACACCCAAACTCCGAAACAAATATTTGTAGATCATACAAACATTTGGTCCGACCCGGGAATCGAACCCGAGACCTCACGATCAGCAGTCGCACACGCCAACCGCGAGACCAACGAGGCAGTCAAATAATTACATCGTGATGCCAATAAATCGTCATCGGGATTGGATAAAAGATCGACATTTTGGCGCATATGACGACTATTGAAATACAACAGTGAAAATATCACTAACAGTATCGCCTGCGTAATTGGTTGGTCTCTGTTAAGACTGGCTGAAATCGGTACGCGTCATCAGTACAACATAGTGGCAAATGAGCAGGTAGATCACCTGATAATAAATGACTACTGTTCCTCTTATATACTGTTTACTAACACAATGTATTCAAGAGACATAAGTACGTTAGTAGAGCATGTATACATTTGAGATACGAGTAAACTCTTTTCTTGGAATACAAATACAACCGTATCCTACAATATTGAAGGTAACAATTCGTTCAACAGACTGATTGTACGCGAAACTAAAGGTTTAACATTTTTTTGTGTTTCCTGATGTTTTAGAAGTGTAGATTAGCCAATTATAAACCCATCACATTAAAATGCTTCAGCTAGTTGTAGTTTGTTTAAAATTCCTTTTGGCACATCCTCGGTAGTATTATAGGTACAAAACAATGCAACCTAATAATATTTCTGTTGGCAATATTTGTAAGGAGAAGTGTTCGCGAAACATTTCACTTTTTCAATGACATTGTGTAATTTAGCTATTTTCGGTTCAGTGTATATGTATGTACGTCTATTAAATCTGTTAATAGATGTGCACTTGTGTACTAAGATAATTTATTTTATATCTGTTTGGATAGTGTATTAAAATGAATCAGAGCTCTCAAGATCATCATCAAAATAATGAGTATTAATCTAGTTATAACTTCTTTGGTTCTACAGCCATTCTTATGTTTCGAGCTACATTGGTTACTTATATTCACGTTCAGATATTCTCATTCATACAAACAAATAAAATTAGAGTGTCTGTTTGTAATATAAAAATAACAGCTTTTTAATCAATGCATATGTATACACCACGATGTATATACACGATACATATACCAAAAATGTTCTTAAATTTTTTTTGTCTGTCTGTCTGTCTGTTTGTTCCGGGTAATCTCTGGAACGGCTGGACGGGACTTTTACTGGCAGGTAAGTGATGATCCGGGAGTAACTTTTTTTAGACTAACTTTGTCTCGCGGCGTTACCCGCGGTACAAGAATAAGCGCGGGTAACACCGCGGGGTTCAGCTAGTTAGGAATAAAACTATTCAAATAAACTACAAGCATAGCTCACTTTATTGTACACGAGTACCTGTCATCATGTACGAGTACGAGTACCGCCAATTGTACTTCTCTAATTTTAAGCTTACCTTGTAATGCATCTGGTGTACAATAAAGCGATATATTATTATTATTATTATCATATTACAATTTATAACAATAAGAAACATTTCATCTCTAACATTTTCCAAACAATACGTCACGGGTGATTATAATATTACTATGGCATGTGATATACAAAATCAGTGAAGGGAACTCAGTTACAAGGTTCTACATAGAAATGGGTCACCGACCTTTAGCTTTCCATACTTATGTATATGCTGATACTTTAAATAAAGGCGTCGATGAATAAACAGTATTACACAAATAGTATATTTGTCTTTTTTGAATAATGCATAAAAGCGTAATAGTACAATGAATAAATTAATGATTTCTTACTTTTCGATTTCAATATGATTCTTTGAATTGAATTAGCTGCATTTTCAACTAGAACCATGGCAACTTAGGTTTGCTCATTCTCCTATTAATATAAAAAAAAAGTATTTGCTAATTTCGCTTCTGCACAAGACATCCTCAACAATTTATGGTGGCTGGAATTCCCTCGGTAATTAAATACCACTGTTTTTTAAAAACAATACAATACAAACAAAATTATATTTAAAATTGGTTTCATGAAAAAAAAAAAACGATCTTTTTGGTTGATCTGATGATTTATTAAGATATCAAATTCAAATTAAGAAATTGTGATAGAGAACTAAAATCTATTTTGAAAAAGAAACATCGAAAACAAATAGATAACAACGTGTAGACGATCGACTTAGACAATGTCAACTGAAAAGAACACATGCCAAGCATGGAATGTTATTACTTAACTGTTAGGCACAACTGTGTCAACTATTATGACGTCAAAAACAGGGTTTATATATGAGATCTCAACATACCACTCAAAATTAATTATTTAATTAAATTATTAGGACCGTGGTCCTTTTGCCAAAAGACCTAAAACCTAAAACCTTAAAAAGGCACCAAAAACTATTTTTAACAATTCTTAGGTAAACATCTAGAAAAGTCCTGTCTAAATAGATAGGACTTTTCTAGGTGTTTCGGTGATCGCATTTGGAACGAAATGACCTAGTAGAGGATTAGGGACATCTATAAATCCTTCTGGTTTTATGAGTAAGAAGTAGTAGTTAGATGGTCCGTAGAAACGACAATTGTTGGCGTAAATGAGTTTTTCACTGGGGAACGTACCTCAGTAGACGTGGTCTAGGACAAAAACCCGCAAGATGGTGGTTTTATACGATATGGCCTCAAAAGGGAGCATTTGTGTGAACAATAATATATTATAATTTGTATCCTAAATATATTTAAGAATAATGTGAGCATAGATTTTGTCAAAATATTGTAAATAAATACGGTACTAAAGTATACATGGTATTGGTAGTAACATAACTTACAAATTATAAGCATACTAGCTGACCCACGCAACCTCGTTTGCGCCTTATATTACCCGTAGCGTGAAAATTTCCCCCGTTTTCGAAACATTTTTCATCGGTGCTCTGCTCCTATTGGTCCTAGCGTGATGATATATAGCCTATAGCCTTCCTTGATAAATGGGCTTTCTAACACTGAAAGAATTTTTCAAATCGGACCAGCGGTTCCTGAGATTAGCGTGTTCAAACAAACAAACAAACAAACTCTTCAGCTTTATATATTTGTATAGATTGTACGTGCAACATTGACAGGCGGGTCATCAGCCTCTATGACCGTGTGATATTTTACCGAGCCTGCAGTGAGTACGTAATGTTTCCAGCATAGTTTTCTAAACAATGTGTAAAAGCGAAATAAAAATTCTCTAACAGAATAATGTTTCAGATTTTACTTATTTGTTGATGTTTATTTGAATGTTGAAAAACAAACAAGAAATATTATTTCACTGACTTGCTGACCTACAATACTTTCAATAATAACAAATACAATAAAATTAGTTTGATCACAAAATCTCTGCCTCTTAAATATAATGTGGCATTTTCTTCGTCAGATTTATGGCCAAGAGAAATAAAATATTTAACCTTATCTACAGCCGCCACGTTGTCTACAGAATAGTAAACGAGCACAGATTAATTTGGATGACAGGATTGAACTGGACTAATGTAAAACAGTGATGAAATATACTTCGATATAGTCGGTACATAGCGATGATTTAGTGTTATCATATTTTCTTGACTAAGAATTATTAATATTTCTTATAAAACAACTTCTGCATAAGTTTTTGCAATGATGACATTTTTTATCATTATTGTTTGTAATAATAGTGTAGTGTCGTACTGGTTAGTGTTCCAGAACTTTAGTTAATTTATTATGTTGCAATTCGTGAAAACCTGTAATTGGCTTGATGTTGCATATCTAGCTAACCATATTCTCTGTGGCTGTTTTCCAAACCGAAATAAATGTATAAACGTTAATTTGGTATTAAACTAAACGTAGTGACAGCTGAGATGTGAGATATCGAATTGGACTGTAAGTACTGAGATTAAAGTATATAAATTCAACAACAAATTTTAGTGAATTTTAGTTTAGTAATGACTACAACAGAATCACCACCATTGTGTTAATAATAATTATAAAACTATAGTCATAGTACAAGTTTGTTTATTTAAAGACGCTAATTACAGTTTCGACCAGTTCAAATTATGTACACTTTTGTTTTTTGTTCGGTTATTAAATAAAGATAGATCTTGAATATTCCCATAATTTATTTTAATGGCCTGACTTCGACTTTGAATTTTGTATTACTGTAATTAAACATTTAATGTGTGTTACGTAACTCAAAACAAATGTAGATACTCGTGTTTTGCGCTGTTGTTGTTAAAGTTTGTTTGTAGTAAATAGCAACGTGTGGTAAAAAAATGTCAATAAAACGATTTCAATCCAAGATCTTGTTTCTCACTCACCTCTATAATGATTGATTTATTTAGTAAACTGTAATTTTTTTTTTATGAATGGGCCTGCCAAAATGACTCTACTCTGCCTGATGCAAAGCATAAACAGAATCCAAGAGTGGTGGCCACCATACTCACACCGAATTCAGACAATACAACAATGCAGCAAGGTGACCCAGACCATGGCGGCCTAGTGATGCTTCTGCATTATTGGGCCTCCGGTCTCGCACTCACCAACGAAACACGTTAGTACGAACACTGTCATTTTACGTTGATCTTCTGTGCGAGGGTAGTACCGCCCCGGTCCAACCGGCCTGTTTGTGCTGAAATCAGCGTGGCTCTTCTTCTTCTCTCTTCTTTATCTTTATACTTGTTTTATGTTAATCAAGTTCCACTGTACACATGGTTAAAATTTAAGCGTTCTCTACCCCGTTTCCACCGTTTTCTACTGAGTGTTGTTGGTACAAACCTAAATTTTACATTTAATTCAATTCAATCTTACTTCATATTTAAAACAAAACATAAGTCTTAAGAGATTAATAAACATCTCCGTTATCTTTTTAAATAAACTAACTTAGTTTACTTCTGCTTCAAATTATCAAGTTGATCAGTAGTAAACTGATCAACTTGATAATTACATTTTTTATTTATTTATATTTTATTTTGATTATATATTTGATTTGATATATATATCTGAGTATTTCTCTAATGAGAGTTCTTATAGCCTCTTTCTCTTTCTTATCTTTACTTAATAGAAATAGAACAACAAATTTTATGAAAATAGATAATTTTGAAATGGCTGCCTCAAAAGCTGCCCCCTAATTCTTGAATCCAGTTCTCTTTTACTTACAGCCGGTGATAGTTATTTAAAAGAGTTTATTCTATAAACAACCACTGGAACTCACACACACTACTCGCAGTTATTAATTTACGTGTAGTTCAAAAACCTATATAGTATTAATTTACCCCCACTGAATCAAACATATCTCACTTTACGTAAATGCAAGCTAACATATTTCATTACATTCTATTTGAAACAAAACAAATTCAATTTATTTGAGCGTATATATAATACACGAATAATCCGATCATCGTGATGCGAATAACAAATAAGACATTAAACTAGACGTTTTTCCGTAGAAAATACAATAACGTAAAAATGTGTTAAAACAATAGAACCGTAAAATATCCGAGGGTAACATAGGAATGATTGAACTACATTTTATGTATCAAAATACATGTTTTATTTTACGTAGGAAAAATTACAACCGCGAGAGAATTATTTCACACTTTTTTTATAAATATCAGCCGGCCCAAGTAACTCTACTCTGCCTGATGGAAGCAAAATTAAAAAGTAGTGGTCACCATGCTCACTGAGAAGGTAGACAACGCTACATATGTAGCATGGTGATTCACACTTTGGCGACCTATTGAGATGCTTCTGCATCATTGGGTTTCCGGGTATTGTGTGGGAGAGTAAGTAGTACCGCCCGGTCGAGCCGACCCGTTCGTGTTGAAATCAGCGTGGCTCTACTACCGACAGGTAGTTTTTAGGTAGGAGAAGGGAGGTTTTAGCCACCACATACCACGCTAGCTGGACTGATTGTTTTTTAATATTTTTTTTTACACCCAGTGCTATCTAGTCCCAAGCTAAGCAGAGCTTGTGTTATGGGTACTAGACAACTGATACAAATACATATATACTTTTTTTTGTAAATACGTACGTATTATACATAGAAAATACCCAAACTCCGAAACAAATATTTGTAGATCATATAAACAATTGGTCCAACCCGGGAATCGAACCCGTGACCTCATTATCAGCAGTCACACACGCCGACCGCGAGACCAACGAGGCAGTCGGTATGTATGGTTGGTTTCAAGTTCTTCTTGGCAGTTATTTTTATCTTCAGCGTAGTTTACTCATTTAGCAATGTACCTAGCCCTTCTATACCAAGAAAGAGCAATGCTTTGGCATTAATTATCTAGGTTCCTGCCGATGACCCTACTAATAATGATATACTGATTTCAGCACGAACGGGCCGGCTTGACCGGGGCGGTACTATCCTCGAACAGAAAATTAACGTAAAATGAAAGCGATCATGCTGTCTTGTTTCGTTGGTGAGTGCAAGACCGGAGGCCCAATGATGCAGAAGCATCACTAGCCCGCCATGGTGTAGGTCACCATGCTGCATTGTTGCATTCTCAGCATTCGCACGCAGTGTGGTGACCACAATTCTTGGATTCTGCTTATGCTTTCCATCAGGCAGAGTAGAGTCATATTGGCAGGGGCAAACATAAAAAACTATCAATTTTCCCCAACATTTAATGATAAATAAAAAATTAAACGTCTGGTTGTGATTTCAAATTAAAATGTTATTTTCTATAGAAAAAGGTTTTCCCCATACACACTTCGTACAATAAACGTGTTTGTTAATAATTATATCAAACGTTAACTGAAATTATATTGATTTATTTTTTAAATTTTAGTTATGAATATGGAATGAATTGATCCAAAAAATCAATTTCTAGTACAATGATATATTAATTCATAACAATTATAAAAAGAAGACATTATAAATGTATTCATATATTTTTTCATATACTATTGTGATTGAGAATCGTACAAAGCAGTCACTTCACAAAGTTATATAGATCATACAAAGTTGTCCATGACTGCTTACAAAGCATTGTATTGTAAGAATGAAATAGTTCAAAACATTCATTTCTTGCTTCAGTGCAAGTTAACGACCCAGTAGTCAGAACCACAAAGACTGCCAAAACATACTCGAAGTAATCCTTTGTTCTTATACGGGAACTTGTAGTTACTTTCTTCATTCATTTCACTTACTATATACTATTTTGTTATTTTCTGTTCATCCCCGATTTGCCAACTCCGGGTGACAATTCAAAAATCCATTCTTATAGTTAATATTCTTTTGGATTTTTACAAGACAGAAAGCATGAGCTCACAAAATTTAAGATTTAAAGTTCGAGTAATTTAGATTGTGCTGATTAATCAGTTACTCAGTCAGGGCTAATAACTGTACGCTGGTACAGATTTTTTATAACAAACTAGCTGACCCGTTCAACTTCGTTTGCGTCTCTCCATAAGAAAAAAAAATCCCATTTGCTCAATATTTTCGTTCGATACCCGGGTCCTATTGGTCGTAGAGTGATGTTACATAGCCTAAAACCTGCCTCCTTCCTGACCAAGGCAAATAAGGATTCATATTTATATACATAGATAAAAGTTATGAGCATGTGTGAGAGCAGACTATTGTTTTGTAATGATCCAATAAAGTACAATTCAATAAAATAAGTAGGATTTTAACATTATTATTATATCTGTAGTAACTGGCTATGGTTCACCGAAGTACGAGTTAAGAGGTGTCTCACGACTTCTGCTCCGTAAAGTACGTTACTATATTTATAACTCTCTTGTAAAGCCCCATATTGATTATCTAATAGAGATTTAGGGCACAGCCTCTAAAACTAACCTAAACTCGTTGCAAAGAACTCAAAATAAGCTAATAAAGGTTCTTTTTCACTTTGATTTTCTAACACCAACTGAAAAGGTATATAGAAAAACAAAAATACTAAAAGTAAGTCAAACTTATACTACTACTATTATACATGTTTATTTGTACGTAAAGTATTAGCCGGGGATATAGATACACAAATAGGTTTCACCAAAAAAAGAGACGTTCAAAAGACTCAATTAAGAAATGCGAATAATATTGTTTTGAGACCACCCCGTACTAACTACGGAAAAAAGAATATCATGTATGAAGGAGCGCAGTTATATAATAAGCTTCCTACAGTTATAAAAGAGTTGCGATCGATCACTTCTTTTAAAAAATGATTAAAGATCATGTCATCAAAAACTATAATTAATTGTCAAATTTTAATAATTTTAGTGTTCATCAGACCAACAAACGTTTTAGCTTAATAAATACAAAATAAAATCTAATACATCTTACATAATTGTTTTGAATTACTTAACTAAAACACATAAAAATAAAAAATAAAGTGTACAAAAATTTAAATGTCGCTTCTAGTGAAGCGCACTAAATCTTATATCTTTGTATTGTGATGTCCGTCCATAGTCGCAGCTGTATCAATGAGGGTAGTAGTTGAAAAAATATTATGTTTACCGCCTTATGTATGCTCTCAAGTGAAATATATTTTTGTATTAGTCATTAGTATGTTCTCATGTTAAGTGAATTGTATTATAATTCTTAATTAGAATAAATATTTTAAACCGAAGTACATATCTTTGCTGTTTTTCCTAACAGTTGCAAAGCAATACAGCAGCATAACTCTCTGATCTAGAGGGGTTAGTTTGCCTGTACTCCACAATGTAAGTACCTAATAACTATAAGGTTGTTTCGCGATTCCTGTTATAGACGTACTGGGGGACTCTCAGTGGTTTATAGCCGGTTTGGTTTCGAATACACTTTCAGTTTTTGCTCTGGTGAGTTAAAGATTTCCGTCGTCAGATTACGTTATAAACAATTTAATTAAAAGTTCAAATTTAGGTTAACATTGTGAACGTTAACGATGAATTTTAGGAGTTATACATATTTAATGTTGAATTTTCAAACATGAATGAACAGTGATTAAACTTAATTCCAACCGCATTTACTACTGAATGAAGTCTATTTATTCTCTAACGGACATAACATTTAACCGAACTCGTGTACAAGAGTTTTAGTAATGTATTCATAAACTTGTTTTTAAAACAAATAAGAGGACTTTAAATTTATTTTTATACTCTACGCTACTAACAGCCTTATTTAACAGTATCAAAATTAACTGGTGAACATACAAAAAGGTACTGGCTTACTATATCACGCTTTGGTATAGAGTTTCTTTTCAAGATTTCCTTATCTTAGCATTATTAGTGGTAGTGTATGTGTCTGCTGTGCTAGAGGTCTCGCGTTCGAGTCCCGGGTTGTTGTATGATCCACAAATGTTTGTATGATCTGCAAATATTTGTATCGGAGTTTGGATGTTTTCTAAGTATAATACACACACTCACACTCATGATTTGCAGTATGTGTGCATACTGCTGATAGGTAGAAATCATTATCAGAGTACTTGTTAACCCTTCCATCTGAAGTGGATTCATGTCAGTCGTTTGTTAAGTGGAGTTCTCTCTCGACCCGACCTCTCAATTAATAAGCTTGTTCCGATGATTTGTTTGCTTATTAAATACGTCGAACTGTGACTGAAATTTGTGAAATATAATTCATATTGCAGCCTCTGAGAGATTGGACGGATCTGACTTTTTACGAAACCAGTTCAATTCAACCATGAGAGAGAAGAAAGAAAAATAGAGAAAACTTTTCACTGAATATGTGTGGTTCGTGCGTGTGTTGTATAAGGTCGTGGTAAGTAACTACTGACGTTTTTCGATAAAAACAATATTCTAATTCTTCAAACCTTATCGTATGTACTTTCCTTTTCAGCATTCTTCATCTTTTTCTATCTCGTTACTGAGCACTCGGATGAATACAATAGTGCTGGCTTGTATTCATTACCACATAGGCCCACACTGGCCAAACGGATGGTATCGGATTTGTTTCAAATTTTCCTTCTCTTTTCAGAGATATATCATATCCTGCATAGTTTGTGTCTCTAGGTGTCGTAAGACGTGACTAATCACGTCTTACGACACCCAAGGAATGAATAGGGGTAGTGACTTTCTGTATACTTAATGATGGATTAAGCCGCTTCTGACGGCTTTTATTATTAAAGTGGAACCAAAGCAAAATATAGGCATCTAATTATGTCTCAGTCAACTGTTCGAACAAAACCGAATCTTAAACAAATCATATATCCTTGTTTATACTTCAGTTACAAAGTACTACTATCTCATGTAGCGTGACATTTACGGCGGTTTTATGACTTTGCATTGTACTAGGGTATATTTTTCTCAATATATTTACAATATAGAATTGTGATTTTATAATAGGTAAAACTATAAATACCGGCCGTGGAATTACTTCTCTCAAAATAAATGAGATGATAAAAGTTGATGGTTTTGCCTACGTGTATATTGAATTTCACGGTAAAGAGTAGCCTAAGTCTTTCCTCAAGAATCAAAGTATCTCCATACCAAAATTCATTAAAATTACTGCAGCAATTTTGCTGTGAAAACAGACGGAAGTTACTTTCGAATTTATAATATTAGTATGGAAGTGTGGATTTTTAATTATGGAATTGCCCCAAGACCTGGTATAAAGTCTTTAACTACCTATTTATCTTTTGTGTTATCCATACTATTGCATTACTACATTTTTGTACATCTCGTAAAGGTAATTTAGGCAATGCATGAGTCCTCCTGACTTCTATGTCATTTTTCACTAAAAACTTCTCCAAAAATCAAATAAACGCGCCCTAATCCAGACAGGACTCAGACCATGCCGGATTTAGTTCACATAATTTTTCATAATGCTGAGTGTAGATTTAATCATAGATTGAAAAAGTGCCATCTAGATATGGTAAATTATTGTGAAACATCTAGAATCTTTGAATTGCTAGTTCGGACCCCGATCTATACATTGCCGAGAAACCACTCGTAACATTAGCATTGAGCTTTTCTACACATGTCAATAACAATTATAATACTAACGCATGACTCACCTAATATATTCCTAGTGGACATTACACATATATTTATGCACATATAAATTTAGAACCCCATTGATGTCACTCAAACACTACCACAGATAATTTACTGAACCTTGTACGTAATTAAACAAAATAGATTATAGTACGCATAAATCAGAGGCATTTAATAGGTATTTATATATGCTTATACATCACTCTATCATTACTGGTCCATCTGCCAAGTACTTTATCAACCACAGTGGTCTTTGCACGTTGAACCGGCGTCTGCGCAATTTGCACATTTTCTCTCTGTAGTTTCAATCTCTCAAGTTCTATTGTTGGAAAATAATCAAGTTTTTGCAATCTATACTAATTTCGTTTGCGTCTCCTATTGCCCATAGCGTGATAATTTTCCCCCGTTTTTGTAACATTCTTCATGGTTGCTCCGCTCCTGTAGGTCTTAGCGTGATGATATGTAGCCTATAGCCTTCCTCGATAAATGGGCTATCTAACACTAAAAAAATTTTCAAATCGGACCAGCGGTTCCTGAGATTAGCGCGTTCAAACAAACAAACTCTTCAGCTTTATTATATTAGTATAGATAGTATAAAATATTATGTGATAAATCTAAGAATGCTCCGTTGAAATTAATATTTCTAAACAGTTATGTAAAGTTTTATACTCTATTCATTACAAAGTCAATTGAAATATAATTAACTACAATGTTTGTTTAAAACATCTGTTTTTGTAATTCTATAGGCTGCTCATGGTCTTGCATATTTTATTGACAGCTTATGCATACAGTTGGTTCTAATGTAATGTATACAATTTGTAAAAAAAACATGAACTATGCTTTGTGAATGTGATTTAAGGTTTTTTGTAAAGATGTGAAAAAATAGGGTTTAACCCACTTAGAAAAGCAGCGAAAGAATCGCTTTATACCGCTTTTCTGTAAGGCTGTGGTATCAATTTGCTTTAGTGTAACCTGATCCATTTTTTTTTTTTATGGAATAGGGTGTAAATGAGCAGATGTATCACCTGATGGTATTTTACATCATTGTAATACTGTTATGATTATTTCCATTTGAAATTGAGAATAATTTAAAAACTGGTAGTACTTTCTGTTTATCTGTTAGGTATTCATTCCTAATACGGTTTGAACTATATTCTGACTCCCGACAATAGGAATACGTGATGAATTTGCCGAGATATGACTTTCTATGTGCTAGGCATGTAAGTCGTGAGATATTGCCATTCGATATTCTGCTAACCATTAAAACGGACAATAAAAATAAATTCAAAAGAAAGAAATCCACGACGAAAATAATGCTAAGCAAAAATCTTATACAAATACTGTAATAATTTATTAGCTACTATAAATTTATTACAATTCATAGTAGGAAATATCTGCATCTAAATCTATTTATTTGAAGCAGTTGACAAGGGAAGTAATTTAAGATGTGTGTGGGTGACATAAAGTTACAAAAAATCGATCACGGCAGTAAAAAAGACCACAAGAAATTACTAGGAATAAATTCAATATTTTGTAGTTATTTATAACCATAAAATGTGTAACGCTCTGTAATCGACAGTATTTTGTGACAGACTAGTTTATTTTTACTCGGGATCAAAGAAATATTTCCTCAAATATGTTTTTGTTCTCAAAAGGCTTACTGAAAACGGTTTTTAAAAGTATTTTTCTTTTATGTTATATGTTAAAAATGCTGGACGTAGACAAGTCGATTATTTTTTAAGTTTTCTTTCTTAGTATGGCATACCTGTTTATCCGTCCGCTCATTATTGTAGTGGCTTAAATATTTACTGTTAGTGTTTTAAAAGTACCTATCAATAAAATATTTTCAACAATTAAGATGTTACACTTTCTAAAGTAATGTTTTTTCTTTTTGTTTTTATACCAAACTAGCTTTTGTCAGCTTCTTAGCAAGCGTGTTTATCAGTTATCGCAGTAAAGAGTAGCCTATGTCTTTCGTGAAAAATCAAAGTATCTCCATGCCAAATTTCATTAAAACCAGTGCAGCGCTTTGGGGCCACAAAAGTGTGACAAACAGTCAGAGTTACTTTAAGGGAAAATAGTCCATATCTATATCTATATCTTCTATATCTATTCTATATCTATATACTTATAATAAAACTGTAGAGAGGTCAATTCTGTACATTGAATATATATTAAAAATTATTATTGGGGGATGAATGGTTATCGATACTGATGCCAAAAATGTAATCAGTAAGTTTTTTGTCTGTCTGTCTGTCTGTCTGTCTGTATGTGCACGCATGGATCAAAAACTACTGAAGGGATTTTAACCAAACTTGGTACGATTATAGTCTATACTCCTGGGCAGGTTATAGGCTATATAACATAACGCTAAGATACATAGGAGCTGAGCAGTGACGATAAATTTGAAGCAAGTCGGATGAAAATTTTCGCTTTCAAGCTCTTATCCTCGCATACGTTGATCATACACCAAAAATATGTATTACAAAGATGATGGTCTTCAAAAGATCTACAAAAAAGTCCTGAATAGTATATTTCTATCTTTTATAAATTAGCCACAATAACGTGTTTAAGCGTTAGGCATTTCGTCAAGTTGTATTAAATACTTAAATATATTGTATTTCACATGGATATATCCTTATCACTATACACTTTAATATCTTTTTTAATAAAATATAAAATTATAAAATTATAATTAATAAACACACAAGATATAGATGAAATAAAACTTCCAAATCTCGCCGCACCAGTATAAGTACGACATTACGGTTGATTTTTCTTTAACACGCGAAACGGCCATCCACTGGATCTACAAAAAGGCGGGAGCGCTCACGCCGCTCACGCGCTGACTTCACTCGAATTATCACTGTTAATGCGAACGAACGTGGTTCTTATGGACTGGGAATAAGCGCGTTTTAGATTTAAAAAATACATAAGACGTAGTTTTTAGATATCAGTTTAAAGTAGGTATTAGATAATAATATAATTAGTTTGTTTAGTGTTTTTGTTTGTTTCTCCTTCTTTTCTTTACATTTATAGTTGTAAAATTAATAAGTATAATTTCAAATAAGTAAATTTATGCAATGACAATTAATAAATCTCATCGTCAGACTTTCCGTGTTGCTGGAGTAGATCTTAGTCTCAGATGTTTTTCACATGGGCAGTTGTACGTCGCTTTTTCCTGGGTCAGTAGTTCCACAAATCTTTATGCATACGTACCGGAAGCGTCCACTTTGAACAAATGTAAACAAGTGTAGTGACGATGCAAAACAAAAATTACTCTTCGGTCTTAAATAGATTTTTTAAAGGCAGCGGCATATTTATTTATTAAATTGTAGTTTAATAGTCTATACTTAAAAAAAAACATTATTGTAAAAGGAGATCCACGCGGACGAAGTCGCGGGCACAGCTTTAAACAATACGATATTATGTCGCATGCCTGGTCAAAGTACAGAATATTGCTTCATTCATCGGGTGGTGAAACGACTACTTACTGAATCAAATTTTTTGCAGAATTTCTACTGTATTATGATTAATTACGAATTTAAATTTAAGATAAAGTTCAAGCTTGACAACCAAAAACAATATTTCTGTAATGGCGCTGGTCACATGAGACGCGTGACGTCACACTCTAGCCACAACAAAACAAAACAGCGCGGTTTAAGTTAATTTTATCAGTTTTCTCCCATTTTATATTAATTGAAATGTCGAATAAATGGTTTGTAGTGCCACAGTGAACAAATCTATACATCTATAGGTACAAATAAATAAAATTGGAGTGTCTCTTTGTAATATCAAAATAACCGCTTTTTACTAAATGCATATGTATGTATACACGGTACATATACCAAAAATGTAGTTAAAAATTTTTTTGTCAGTCTGTCTGTCTGTTTGTCTGTTTGTCTGTTTGTTCCGGGTATTCACTGGAACGGCTGGACCGATTTTGACGGGACTTTCACTGGCAGGTAGCTGATGATCCAGGGAGTAACTTAGGCCACTTTATTTAGACTAACTTTGTCCCGCAGCGTTACGCCGAAATGTATGTATGCGCGTAACTTTCGATCGGCTACACCAAATTTTTTTTTATGTGTTAGTTATTCTTGGGACAAGGTTTGTGTACAAGAAAAAATAAAAAATACAGGAAAATGTTTTTTTGTCCCTACTCATGGGTAGCTGGTAACGAAAGAAAAATATGGTGGTACGAAGTTCGTCGGGTCAGATAACATCTTTAAATACCACGCTTTGTACTATTTTAAAATGTAACCTAAAAGCATTGAGATATACCTACCTACATAAAGTAAATTAGATTTTACAAAAATAATGAATGATTTTTTCCAGAGGTTATTACAGAAACAATTTTTATGTTGTACTTATGCAAGTGCAACATAGCTGCTTTAACATTTTTCAGTTCTGCAGCATAGTTATCAATGTTATTATTATGTACTAGCTGAACCCCGCGGTGTTACCCGCAGTTATTGTTGTACCACGAGTAACGCCGCGGGACAAAGTTAGTCTAAAAAAAGTAGCCTAAGTTACTTCCTGGATCATCAGCTACCTGCCAGGGAAAGTTCCGTCAAAATCCGTCCAGCCGTTCCAGAGATTACCCGGAAGAAACAAACAGACAGACAAAAACATTTTTAACTACATTTTTGGTATATGTACCGTGTATATAGATACATAGGCATTTAGTAAAAAGCGGTTATTTTAATATTCAAACACACTCCAATTTTATTTATTTGTATAGATAGAAAAGTGCAACCATAAAAGCGTCATCTTATGTAGGTTGCTGTTATCGGCACGCACAAAATTTGGTTCCTTTTTGTTTCGAACCAGTTATTAAATAGTTTATTAAAAAAAGTTCTGCAGAAATAGCTCACGGTTCGATTATTACCACTCCGACAACATAAAAAGCAAACAATATTCAATAGAGGAATCTTTCGTTTATTAGCATGTGACGTCACCAGAGTTGCAACCAATCACAAGACGTTCATGTCGCAGACAAAATTTCAAAAAAATTGTTAGTTTTATTTCGTGCAATCTGCGTGAAACTTAAATTATTTTGTTTGATTTATAGTGAAATATGTCTTTTTAGACTATTATCTTAAAGGATGACCCCAATCCATAGTTTATTTCCCTTTCCGCTTTAAACGCGTGCAGTTTTTGGTGAGTCTGTGAGTCTATGCTTTGCGATGACGATAAACAAGACATAAGGTCAGACGTTGCGCACCGCAGGCATAGACGAACTGTTTCAGCAACGGAAAGCTCTATGTGGCTCTGTCGAGGGTGAGCGACAATGCTAATATGTTCGTATATTATTCCAATGGCAATACACATAACATAGTATACAGCGAAGCTCTTTAAATAAAGGTAACACTGTCACAATATGTGGACATATCAGTGAAATTGCACGCAAAAACCACTGAACGGATTTGAATGACACTACAGGAATTTAACTTATTCATCAGAATAACACATAGGCTACAAATAATAAAGATATGGTGTGAATTCTCTAAAATATGACGATAAGTGTCAAGTAGGTAGTAGAAAAAATCTACCATCTATACTGAGCTATACTGGCGTGCGCCGCCAAAATCGCTAAAGTTTTACATATGTAATCTTTGATGGAAATGTTTATCTTAAAAGCTGTTATAGTTAAAATGTGTAAGCCATTAAAGCCAACATAGTGAACCATAACTACAATAAAAATTAATGATTTATTTCAAATGCACATTTGGTATGGTAGTATTAAGTTGATTCCTAAATGAAAATGGACACATTTATCGCTTCTGGTATTTAAAGTAGATAAAATATATCTTTCGCGCTACATCATTTGGACAAATAAATATTTATGCAAATAAATATTTATACAAATAAATAAATATTAAAATTAATAGTTGCGATAATGACAAACCGAGTGCGCGATATTACGATGGCGCATGGCGGTTGGCGCGGGGAATAGGTTGCTCATCGCTGAGTGTGCGACCCGAATGCGGGTAGGTAGGTAGACGCATGAGGGCAGACGTCGATGATGGTTGTTTCCGTTTTGCGAATTTTCAAGACATTTACGATTAGCTAAAAACGCATTTTACTTAAAGTAATATAGAACTAAGGTTAAGTATTGACAGTTTTTTTTTTAGAAGTTACACGTACAAAATTCCACGTACAAACTTTATTTTTATTTTAATTATTATAGATTACGTAGCTGTAATTATACCGAATTACTTTGTTTTTATTTTAATTACATTACATAGGTTGTAGGTAGGTAAGTTGTCATTGTCAGGCTGTTATATTTTTCAAATGCGACTAGCACCAAATATATTATATGTTAAATTATACATGGTATTGTTTTTGTTTGTTTAACCGTTTTTATCATCAATTACACTAACATTATTAAGGTGAAAGTATGTAAGTGTGTATGTTAGTTACTCTTTCTCAAACTCTTACTCTTCAAAAACTACTAAACGGACTTGGATGAAACTTTACAGTGAAATAGCTTATACATCAGAATAACACATAGACTACTATTTGCCACGATAACCGACATACACGCGGGCGGAGCCGCGGGCAGCAGCTAGTATATAATATAAGTATGATAATTTTTAGTTTTACTTGAAAAAGTTAGAAAGCACGTTTTTTTGGTTTCTAAGTATCGGTTCCATTTCCGAAATGTATGCGAGTCTAGAATAATATAATTATTTACTCTTAAAACACAAAAAAATGTTGACATTGCGAAAGTCTTTCTATTATAAGCTTGTTACAGTTTTTGTAACGATACGAAAATATACATTGCCTTCGAAAAACATATAGAGTGCTTGATGCACTCAAATCGACGAACTCTTTGAAAGAGCTCTTGAACCGTATGTGGAATGTGAAATTTTGGAAGTGCTATGTTTGCCTGCAAACAGAAGCTTGCCTGAATCAATAACTCTGTCCGTTCGTTAGTGCAGTGATTCAATGGTGTATACATGATTGATACCGCGAAATATAGTTTAAGATACGTAGTTTAATATTGAAACAAATAGGACGTTAACAAAAAAAAACTCATTTTTTTTAATTATTAAATTGAGTCGTTGCAACACCTCTGGCAGATGGTAAACAGCGAAATTATTTTTAGAAAGATTGAGCTTCATAGAATAGCATATGAAAAGGAATAATAATTGTCACGCAATTATAATTGTCACAAAAATTGGGACTTCTATAATAACACATAGCGTAGCGACGCATGTAATGGCGACGTATCGCCACTTGTATAACGATCTTTACCTAAAACGTATTCGATTAAAGTACCTTTCTTTTAAATTAAATTATCATACTCAACGTTTCAGTCTTCTAAAATTTTATTGTTATAATAATTAATTATGATAATGTTTCGTTGCTTTACATACCTGTCCATAGCTATATATAGCTATGCCCATTAATTTATTTTGTTCTTATGCTGTAAGTATTCCGAAAAATATACAATAAAAATAATTACTGGTTTTTATGATTGCAACACAATACTCAGTTATTTTGCTACTTCCTTTAATACTATATCAGTGTGACATCTACATTTCAATATTATAATGAAGATTTTAACACAATCATGCCGGTCTAAACAGTTGTTCTAACTTTAAAAGTCTCTTGTTTCCCATTAAATTAAATAATCAATCCATGCATGTGCAATATGGTAAGTACAAAGTTGAGTGTTTAGTTAATGTGAAACCGTTAGTTATAGTTTTAAAAGATTTAATGGGCTTTGACAAAGTATTAAACGAGATTTTGTGTTCATACTCGCATTGTATGACCCACTAAAGATAAATTCTGACATGTAATCATGAAGAGGACACCGAGTACTTAAGCAGTTACCTTGCCACTTTCTACTGTTATGGGTTTGATTCTTATATGAGATAAGATGTCATGTTGTGGAAGAACGGGTGACAATATGTCCCTCCAATACACAGGGAGAATCCTCTGTCCACACGAGGACAGTATGCTTGGCGGGCCGCGGCCGAACGATTGAAGTTGGGAAGTTTTTTATTGCTAGTCGGCGCTTGAATTTATATATATCTTTTTTTTTTGTTTTAATTCACAAAACTGATGTAGAATCTCACTTACATACGTAGATAATTATAACGTCACAATACTATTTCCCATTTACATCTACTAGATGTGAATCTAACATGCATTCAAAACTAAAGCTAATTAACATATTTGGTAGTTAAAGACGTATTCAAAATCAAAAATTATTTAAAATAAAAATTATTCTATCAACTCTCTTAGTTTGGACCTAACTGAAGCCAAAGAACCAGTAAAAATATCTTCTTCTTTGATGAAATGGCAACCAGCCGGATCTCTCGGATCAGCTATTTCTGCCAATGTCAAGTGTTTATAGTCTTCAAATTATAAGTCTTCAAGTCAATAAGTCTTCGTCGTGATGAAATTAATGATATAAAATATAAAAAATGTGGATGAGATGAAATGGGGACCGTCTTCCGAAAAAACAAAAAACGATCCCCAGTAAAAATATCATTCTCGTTATATCGCGATATTGTATTAGTAGATCAGTCGCAGATAGTTATTTTGCAGTTTAGTGTGTCTTCGGTAGATGGCGCTACAGTATGTTTTGTTGTTGTAAGTGGAAGATGCCACAGTTTGATCCATAAAATGTTTTTCTGAATCTGGGTGCTCTTTGCAATATATGTATGTCTTTTAAAGATATGCCTAGTGTGGGAGTTGTCTTAAAAATAAGTGAAATACGACTGCTGTTTCTAATAAAACAAAATCTGTAATTACTTATTGTATTCTGCTTATCCCTTGAGTACTGGACTCATTGTCCACTAGACGATTACTCTTCATTTTATTCAACTCTTAAAATCAGCATTGCCATTCAACGTGGTAATACTGCCAGTATTTTTTAGGCGAAGATGTGGAGTTTTTTTGATGCTTGTATGTAAATATTGTGACTGTTCTTTTTAATTAAGGTTACTCTTATAATTATATTAGACCTCCATTTAATTTAAAAACTGAAACTTGAAATAAAATTGTAAATGTACATTCCTACACTTAATATCAGAACCTATAATTCAGTCTGGTTGTGAATACTTGCACGTAACTTTTCCTAAATACGTGAGGCTGCTTTAATGAAACATTGTTCCCTTTTAAGCCTGAAATAAAGGTCAGACAGCCCCTCACAAAGTATCTACTTATTAACGGTCTAACGTTTTAAGTACCGTGTACCAATAACTGAGAGTAGAAATAGTAATAATAATGTGTTTAATAAATTATCGGTATAAACATAAATAGTTCGATATTTTTCAGGCTCTTGCGGCAAACGATAAGACGAATGTCCTGATGATAAGTGGTCATCGCGGTAATCAGGAGGAAAGGAGTGGATTGGAGCTACAGTTGTCTCAGGGAAAGGGAAGGTTTAGAGTTTAGTAACCTCACCCACTTAGAAAAGCAGCGAAAGAATCGCTTTACACCGCTTTCCTTTAAGGCTGTGGTATCAATTTGTTTTAGTGTAACCTGATCCATATTTTTTTTATGGAATAGGGTGTAAATGAGCAGATGTTTCACCTGATGGTAACTGATTACCGCCGCCCATAGAGGCGCAACAGCAGAGGTGTCACAAGTGCGTTGCCGGCCTTTGGAGGATGGGGAAAGGGATGTGGGGAGGGGTTGGGGTATGGGCCTCCAGTATCCTCACTCACTCGGTAAAACACAGCGCAAGCGCTATTTCATACCGGTCTTCTTTTGTATCACTTCAGAAGGCCTGTGGAATCCTGACCGATATGTGATGATGTAGGTTTTTTCAAATGGAACTAGATAATAGCAAAAGTTAAAGAGGTAACTACAATACTTTGCTATATCCGTCTAGTATGTAGACTTTACAATACGCATAAAAAACTTTAAAAAACGGCTTATTTCAATTTGGGCTAGAACATACTAATTGCTGCTTTTTTAAAATTTGATGATAATTTAACCTAAAACATTCTAAAGTTGGACGTAATTTTTATTACAAAGTACCTATT
This sequence comes from Spilosoma lubricipeda, assembly GCA_905220595.1. Lineage (NCBI taxonomy): Eukaryota > Metazoa > Arthropoda > Insecta > Lepidoptera > Erebidae > Spilosoma > Spilosoma lubricipeda. The sequence goes on from HG992296.1 coordinate 4,853,813, forward strand.
TGGCGCACACACATATCTTGTTTTATTCACATTTATTGTTTTGCAGCAAGTAAACATGAAATAGAATTTGTTTCTGGTGTTGAGTTTTTTCTTGAGAGAAATCACAATAGTAAATGAGAAACTATACATGAGGTTTTCAATACTTATTCATTGTTAAAATTTACGTGTGACGAAACGTACCTAACGACTGAAACAACTTGTTTTAATTTTACTGAAATCGATGAGCGTGTAATAGTTACATGTTTTTAAGATAGGTTATAAAATATCTTCTTTCTTCGCAAACTTGATTGTAGTTCGTCTGATAGTGAATGGACACTCAGGAGTTACATTTTCGAAGTTATTATTCCAAATATGAAAATTATGGATTATGCTTATATGTATGTTTGAACGTTATTTCCTACTCTAAGGCCGCGTAAATGAGCTCAGTCGGAGCGGAGCGGGCACGGGAGCGGAGCGGGCAGTAGCACGTTCAAATGTATAGACTTATATGGCAGTGTTCACGAACACTACGGAGAGGGCAGCGGGCGACGACCGGGTGACGAGCGGCGTACGAGCGGGTGCATAAATCTTAGACAAAGTATTACATAGACTTGACATGCTCACAGCGTTACCACGAGTAAGCGAAATAATTATACCATTCTCCAGTGTGTTAGAGAAAGATAGAGATACGTATTTTTATCCTTATCGCTGTATCGCGTTTTTTTTGTATGGTATATAAACATACGTGCCAAAAAGTGTTCAAATCGGAAATTGTGTCAGGAGTGTAAATCACGTTTTTGACGAAATTACTGTGTGAATTAAAGTCTATTTAACTGTTTTGGAACGAAGTTCCTTATGGCGCATTGCGGAGGGGTACCCTAGCTGGCAAAAAAAACGTCCGTAACGTTAAATTAAAAAAGCGTAAAATTTAAAAAATATAGTGTAGCACCATTTGTATACCTTAGATATGTAAATTGTATGTATTATTATATTCTATAAAAAGGAACTTTCTTCTATCTGGCGTCCCACGACACCACACGACTTTTTTAACCCAGATACTTTATAAACTATGGTACAGTGTTGGGCTGTCAGCTGCAAGCCGCATTAAACGTAAATATGAAATTATGACCTTTCACACCTGAGTATAAAAAGTAGCATTTCATCGGCATAATATAGTTTTGAATTTTAACTACGATTTTTAACATCAATTGTTGTGTATTAATATGCAGAAATAATTTAAAATAAGTGATAAAAAGTATTTTCTAATTCGTGAAAAAAATTGGTTTTAACCTGGCAACGTTAATACTTGCTGTACTTGTTTTCTATCCCTTACGGTTGAATGTATTATGTCAAATCTATGTAATACTTCTTCTAAGGCACCAATGTAGCGGTATCATATAGGGATGGAATAAAATAGCAATCAACTGTGATTAATGATTTTTAATTTTGTCAAAATTGTGATTTTTTCAAGTTTGTTTAATTATTAATATTTTATTTATTTGTTGCTATTAAAACATTTTAATCATCTTTATTACTTGTAATTTTATTCGCTTTTTGGTGTTATATTTTTTTTATTGTGCATTCTGTGGTCTACTATAATGATTGAGTATAGTAACCTAATACTCTATTACAATTACAACTAACCAAGATTTTTTAAGATTATCAGGCCTGGGTTGTACGATGTTAGAAAATAAATTTAAAATACTTATTTGTAACGCTATTACATAAGTTGATATTCTAATTAAACAAAATAGTATAAAACATTAATTATTTTCACTAATTACGAGTATTTAAAAACACTAATAATTGTTTGTGCTATCTATCATCCGTATCAAGCTATATTTTACGAGGTATTGTTTTTACACATCACTTAACCGCTCTAGCGCCCGCTGCCTAACCCACCAGTTTCGAAAACGGTTTAGCGTTCCCGCTCCGCTACCTGCTCCGCTCCCCGTTGACTTCGAAAACGCTGCCTAAAACGTTGGATGTAATAATTATGGGCTTTTCATTCTTATCAAGGACTGTTTTTTTATTATAGATAAGTAAGCTAGTGTCTTGTGCACTAAATAAATTGCTATCTTTTTTGAACTTAAAAAAATATTTTTTACTTGGTAGTTTTTGTCGGTTAATTATAATCACCCGAACTACATACATTATGATATTTTGGTTTGGTTGCATAAAACTAATATATTTGTATTATAAGTTTTGTCTAGATGTGGAAAACATGAATTAACGCACAAACGGCCCGGCAGAAGATGAATCTAAAGTGACAGCATTCGTGTTAACGTATTTCGTTGGAGACGGTTTCGTTGGCCTGCATTTGCAATGTGAATGGTGAACACTGCAGTCGGATTCTGCTCATACATACTTCATTCTTCATGCTTTTTACCAGGTAAAGTAGACTGACATTAGCAGGACTATATAACAAAAAATGAGTTATAATAAAATTCTAGACTTAGTTATTATCCAAATAAACCTGCATAATAGTTTGTTTTTATTAGACATGCATTTTTTCATAAAAGAGCTAAGCTCTGACAAATGAGACGTTTCATTATGCCAGCGCTAACGCGACTAAGACTAATGGAAGGAACAAATGAAATACTTAAACCATAGAACAAAACGGGAGACTGAAAACAAGAAAACTTTAAAAGCTATAACCCGACCAAGTATAAATAGTAAGCCGTCAAAAGACACCTGGCAGATGTGAAACATCAAAATTGTTTTGTATAAAATTAAATGACTACTATAACATTAATATTAATTTTTATTAAATACAAAATTCAAATACAAATAAAAATACAATTAACAAAACAAATACAAATAAAATAAACATTTGGTTAGGTTTACCCCTCGCCTATACTCGTAGATGTTTCACATCAAAAATTTTAGATAAAATTTATATAGCCTATGCAACCTGGGCCGCTATTATTGCAAATCTCTTGACACCCCATTCATTAAAATCGGTTCAGTAGTTTAGTCGTTACCGTGAAACATACAAACTTACGTAGACCACAAAAACTCTTAACCCATACTTCTAGCTTTGCCGTGTAGTCGGCTAACAAATACAAACTCCTTTTTTATCTATACCATATTTGGCAAAGAATCAGTATATTATATATTACTTACTGATACTTTATTTCCAGTTGTATAATACCTGAAATAGTTATTTCATCTTACTTCTTCTATAAGTGTATTTTATAATACTATTGATACTATGTGCTTTTTCATCAACAACCCATAATGTCCCACTGCCGGGTCTTCTCTCAAGAGAGGGTGAAGGCCATACGTCCCTACGCTGGTCCAGTACGGGTTGGGGACAGGCAAGACAACGTTGTGGCTACGTGATCTTGCCGTTGGATGTTCTTATGCAGCCCAAAAGCCTCCAACTAAGCTTCACGACTGTTATCCTACGATAACAACTGGGACCGACTACTTAACGTGACCTCCGATTCACGAGAGATGTTTTTCTGGGCCGATTTTAACTGCGCTGAGTGTTGCGAGTTTTATAAATAATAGCTGAACCCCGCTGTGTTACCCGGCTATTATTACTCCCCAGATCATCAGCTACCGGTCAGTGAAAGTCCCGTCAAAATCCGTCCAGCCGTTCCAGAGATTACCCGGAACAAACAGACAGACAGACAGACAAAAAATTTTTAACTACATTTTTGTATACCGTGTATACATACATATGCATTAAATAAAAAGCGGTTATTTTAATATTACAAACAGACACTCCAATTTTATTTATTTGTATAGATGTATAGATTGTTTTGAGTCTGCATGATCTTCGTGTCCATTTCATGTATGCGTGTAATATTCCCCGCGACACGGGAATATACCTAGTGCAATATCTGTTTCTTATTTTAAAAAAAAGCAAAAACTAAAACCAAACTACGACAAAAAACGACGCTGAAAAAGTATGAAACAAGGTTCAAAAGCCGTAGTCACGCGTTGTTAAAGTGTTAAACTTTAGTCAAAACATTTGTACCCAGAAAGTCTGTAGCAATCACTTGTAGCCACTCATTATACGACTTCAACTTATTTGTAAGAAACACAATAATTTTATTTATTTATTATTTAAGGTTTACCAACAGTTGTTACAGATAATTATTGCAAACATAGGAATATACAAGAAATTTGTCTTATATCTAACTGCACAACCAATTACAGGCAAACACCACATGCAATGTGATCTATGTATCAACATGTTGACATGGCTATATGAATATAAAAGTTGTTAGTTAGGTACACTTAAACTTAATGAAAATACTATTTTATTGAATTTTTAATATAGTCCAATTTTCATTTTTTTTTATTACAATATTTTAATTGATCTATCCTTTTAAGTTTAAGGACGAATAACATATCTCCCTTGTATAAACGGTTAAATATAGGTCTTGTTAATTATTTTGACAAGGATGAAGGCAAGGGAGGCTACTCCAAGGGTCTTCAGACTACCTCATTTCAACTTTATGTAAAGTAATTACTGAAATTCCATTTACTTTAAAGCTTTTATAAAATCTACGTTCAAAGTTAAAAGTCACAATACAAAATATTATTAAAAGGGATAAGAAAAGATTAACTCTTTTTGTTAATAAATGTTTTTCAAAAAAATAATTAATTTTTAATAATATTTCTTTAAGTCTTTACCCGGCAGAGAGTCCGGTCTCAACAGACCGGGCTCTGTGGTGTTCCTTGGGAGAGGCCTACGTCCAGCAGTGGACTGCAACGGGCTGATGATGATGATGATGATGAAGTCTTTACCCGGCCGTCTGGTCCCAAACTGAATAGAACCTGTACCTTTTTGTTTGTTTCTTAGTATTTTAGTGGTATGTATGTTTTTTATAATAGTATGTAAGTGATTAGTATGAATTTTAAATAACTACACTATCATATTGGGCTGGGAGCCTGTGAGGATAGCTCACGTTTGTCTATACAAATAAATAAAATTGGAGTGTCTGTTTGTAACAATTATAAAGTAACCGCTTTTTACTAAATGCATATTTAAGTATACACGGTACATTTACCAAAATGGTTCTTAATTTTTTTTGTCTATCTGTCTGTCTGTTTGTTCCGGGTAATCTCTGGAACGACTCGACTTTCATTGGCAGGTAGCTGATGATCCAGGGAGTAACTTAGGCTACTTTTTTTAGACTAGCTTTGTACCGCGATACAACAATAACTGCGGGTACACGCGGGGTTCAGCTAGTAAATAAATAAATAAAATCTGATATCATCAGAAGTTGTAAATACGAGATTAAGTCAAATTAAGGTTACAAAAATATTATCGCCTAATACCTTTCTAAAATTGTATAAGCACCGTATATGTGGCTTTAATGTGAAATCATGCTGAAAATGATGACATGTCTCATGTGGGAATCGGAACACAGGGCTATCTAAGTAATTACTTTGTGGCTGTTTGGACTTTATGTCCCTTAATATAGACTAATAAATTTCTGTTTATATGTTAAACGTGCTAATCGGTCCCCTGAGTGTAATCCACTGCCAGGGGACAGTTTGACTAAATTGATTCGGTTTAATTTTTATTCATTGCTTTATTTCTTAACGATTAAAGTGGATTAAAAAGCGAATACGGCTAGTTGTTTTCATACGGAATTATTCTTTAGTGCTTACATGTATAATCTATACAAATAAATAAAATTGAAGTGTCTGTTTGTAATATTAAAATAACCGCTTTTTACTGAATGTATATGTATGTATACACGGTACCTATACCGAAACAACATTTTTTACAATTTCTGTCTATCTGTTTGTCGGTCTGTCTGTCTGCTTATTCCGGCTAATCTCTAGAACGGCTGGACCGATTCTGATGGGACTTTCACCGATAGGTAGCTGATGATATAGGGAGTACAACTTTTTTTAGAATATCTTTGCCCTCCGGCGTCACCCGCGGTCTGATAAAACCGCTGGTGACACCGCGGGACTCAGCTAGTATCAAATAAAAAAAGAACTATACAATTCATACAAATAAGCTAACTAAGCTTAGGTTAGCATTTCGTAAAAAAAATATAAGTTATTTTTTATTAAGGTGGACTATAATATCTGTATATATACAGATATTATAAAACTGAAGATTTGAACTTAATTTATTTAGTTGAACGCGTTCATTTCATTAATTACAGTTGATAAATTCTTATGTTTGATATCTTTCATTAAATAAGGCTATTTCTAATAAACAACATCAATAGAAGCTAAACATCAATAAAAAATGTTGCAAAAACAAGAAAGTTCTTTTGAGATACGGAAACAAAGTTGCACATATCAGCTAGTAAGATACATTATGTCTCTGCTCAAAATAAGGCAACACGCCTATGGAAAAAGTAAGTAACTTATATGAGGATGGTATATCAGCTAAATGAAGCGTAAGACTAGATAAAGGTATGTGATCCCCACTATGTAGAGATTAGAGACAGCCTACGCAAGATTTAAACTGGCTAGAAGTCACAAAACAGATTTTGAACCCATATCAGTGTTGCCGAAACGAATCCTACCACTGATTTTGTTGGATGTAACAATGTTATAAGACATACGCGAATGTATAGACAATCTATAATAATTAGATTTTTGGAGTATGTAAGATTGCTTGTAGAAAACCTAAGAGTACATAAAATTACTTTTTGTATGGTTTAGTAAGCAAACCAATGTACGATTATACAATAAAATTTCAGTATTATTTGCAAACTATGGTTTTAAGAGGCACTAGCAGCTTATATTTGCTTAATATTAGTGGTAGGTCCAGTAAGTCATTTGTTGTCATCAAAATATAGTTTTCAAATTTCTTCACGCCAATAAAAACTCAAGCTCAAGATCTTTTTTCCGGAAACTGCATCAATCATTATCTTATTATGTAAGTTTTATACAATTATATTTAGAGACACATAAAGGTGTGTGAGTACCCTTTCTTTTTAAACTACCTTGAATTAACTATGTATCGAATTCATTAGGGAACACCTTATGAAACCCCGTTCGGTACTGCAATGCGGGTGATTCTATCGTGTTCAGGCGGACAGACAGGCAGACGTTGTGAGGGACGATTTTATGTCGGTATTTCTGTGTCCCTGCATGAAAACGATATATCTGTATAGAGAGATGTTTATTAAATTTTGAAATATTAGCATTAGGAGGAATAATCGTAAGATTGTTACTTGGACAAATACAAACAGTTAATAATACTCAAACAACTGCCTTGTAGTTTATATAAAATTTTGCTAGACACTCTTGTGACGCACATTTATTTAAGTACTCTTATATATTTATACAATACAAGTTGTTGCCCGCGGCTCCGCCCGCGTGTATGTTAGTTATCGCGACAAATAGTAGCCTATGTATTCTGATGTATGTTACTGTAAAGTTTCATCCAAAACCGTTCAGCTGTGTTTGCGTGAAAAAGTAACAAACATTCATCCATCCATACTTACAAACTATCGCCTTTATAATATTAGTAGGACAAAACCTTAACATAATATCAACATTTTTTTTTAAATAGCTTTGCATTACACTCGTTCCGTTTTCTCATGTAATGGTTGATTCTAGTAAGTACTGTTTAATGGGTTCGCGGTAATTTCCTAGTTGGATGGCTTTAAATTTAATACTAATCTCCTGTCTAATACCTATTTAAATAGCTTCAACTTCGTTTTCATTATCATGAAACCTTTGCCATTAGGGAACTACTCTGTTAGATATGAGATGTAATGTACTAGTTATCTGTATATACCTGTATATCTTTATATGAAGAGTTCTTCTTCGGCCTGTTCTGCTATACTTCTGTAAATACTCTTCTGTCTGCGGCCTTGATCATATAGTCATGTCATTCCTGTCCCCGGATGTCGTCAAGTCCTTGTGTCACGGAACTGGTCCTTGCTTATGTGTTTACCCATGGTCTCCATTCGAGCATCTTGCTTATCTCTCTCTCTCGATCTTTGGGGATTCTGGCAATATCACCAATATAATTCCAATGATTTTACCATATCCCTTAAACGGGTCCTTTGCCCAATTCACTCATTTCTTTCGCGTATTTTCAAGGATGTTTAATTTTACTCTTAGGCTAAGGACCATCATATATTTTGCTTAAACAGTTCATCCGAAGATTAGCTGAAATATTGCTTTAAGCGTATTTAAGCGACAACTCATTGCACATTACATCTTTTGTTAAAACTCTGCAAAACTTGGGTGGCGAAATAAATGCAACATAAAACGAACATATCTCCTTTGACATATAATTTGAATACACCAAGGTTCGTTTTATGCGTTTGAAAATGATAATAAATTTAAATAGATCGTGAAGTATTAAATCAATCTTGCGGTGTCGGTGCGGTGGAGTTGTGCGTTTAATGTACCAGCTGGGCCATTAATACCTCTTCAACTAATACTAGTAGCAACATTAAAATTTGTGTACTGAAATATTCAGTTTTGTTTTAAGTTATTTGTGTAATAAATGTTTTAGACACATTTCGGGTAAGTGCGTGTCTGAATCGTGCACTTTCGGTTATATATAGTTGTATAAATATCAAATCGGAGTGAAAAATAAAACTCACTTTTAATAAATGTAAAATATCTTAAATATTCTTTAACAGTCAAAAAAGTCTAATCTCGTCAATTCTAAGTCTCGGCAGTTACTAACTCTCTGGTACCCCCTGCAAGCCGTGAACTGGCGAATGATAAAAAAGAATGAAAAATAAAATTCAATAATAAATTCGAGAAAAATATCAAGAATTGGATGATAACGTTAGTCTCACTTCTACGCTGTTTATCTTATATTGTATGATAAACCTACAAATAGTACAATACTAAAGTATTAGGAAAGTTGGGCCGACTCCAAATAAAATTTGGAAGAAGGCAGGAAAATTAAGCATTGTGATGTTAAAGAAATTGTAGAGGTCAATATCAGGATTCGTGTCTGTAATTTTTCTATATTTAGCTTCTTAGACCTGATGTAGCCTAAAGCAGAATAGTGGAACTTTTCAGTGGATATTATAGGAGATACTAGTACATACCCTTGAGTTTAGTTTTTTATTTTGAGAGTTTATTATTTATCCGTGTGGTGACAAATGATAATTACGAAATTCTTACCGTGTATGTATGGTAAGAGCTATCTAAGGGAGCACACAACACAGGACTATTGTCCTTCGTAGTTTCTTGTACTTAACATCCGGATTAAAAAAACACTTATTCTCATTGTATCTATTTTATCAAACGTATTTTAATTAGTTTATGCCTCAAATAATTCTCAAATTCCGCATTCTTGCTGAATTATTAATTTTATAATCATCATTTTATTTTGATGATTGGTTTCGTCTAATTAATATTTTCGGAAAATAGCCCATTTTTCTTATTTTTAACCGACTTCAAAACAAGGAGGAGGTTTTTCAATTCGACAGTATTTCTTTTTTTATGTTTGTTCGCGGACAACTTCGTCCTTTATGAACCGATTTTGATGATATTTTTTTAATGGAAAGGAGATGTTCCAACGGTGGTACCATGATAAGGATAATATCTGATGATGGCATCCAAAAGAAGTCGAGTCGAACCTGGAAGTCGGTTGTATTTTTGTTAAAATTGTACTTGTTAGTAATACGAAGAAGAAGAGTATTAGAGCAACTAAGAAAAGAACTATTGGTAATGAAATTCTGTTTTTTTTTGCGTGTTGATTTCTGATTAGTTTAACGGATAACAATTTCAGTATAAATATTTTGCATCGTAATGCCTAACAACCCGCATGATGAAATCATACACATCAGTATATAAGTACTTAATAACTATGCATTATTACAAACATAATAATTATATACTTTTTCATTAATAGTGTATAACTGAAAAGTCAGTAGTCAAGTTTCAACTTATATATATATATATATAAACTATAACCTCAGAAGCAGTGTCAAGAACCGTAGGACAAACTGTGGTGAAATGTCTAGTCAAGTTTAATGAATCTGTGTAAACGTTTTACATACAAGTCATCACTTATTAAAACAATCACAATTTCACTAAACTATCTACCATGTTAATAAAAATAGCCCAATCTAATTTAAATTTTAAAACACGAATTTTCATGAAGACGAAATAAATAGATCGATAATTTTATTAAAAACTTTTAGTCCATGCTAATATATAAATTAGTTATGCAATATTCTGTCATCTTAAAAATACTTTGAAGTAGATATTGACATAAGAATTTAAAAAACAGCTTTACTAAATAAATCAATACTACAATAGAATACTGTGGTAATCTAATTTTAGCAATGGTATTTCAAATATTACTGCGCATGCATCTAAAAATGTGAACTTTGATATAAAAATTTACTTAAAAATACAAAATATAAATTAGGTAACAAATAAATCCTTCAATAAATAAATTTTGTTAAAAATACTTAATAACATCACATAAAAATAAAAAATAATTTTATAAAATTAACACTTATTTAACAATAGTTAATTACTTACCCTTTCGTCTTTGTCTCGCAAAAATCTCAGAAAAAAATCACAATTAAAAAAACTTCACCACATTCACATCACGATACACTATAAAAGAGATAGGAGTACACTGTCACACACTCTATTAATTTATCCCTCACAAATAAATTGTCTAAATATACATTTTCAGTCACGGCTACGAGAATAGTGCTCCCGAAGAGCGAATTTTACTATTTCTGTACAATAACGCGGCGACGTGCGAACGATGCGACGATCCGCGAGCGACTGCCCTGGGGCTTGGCACTTTGCTTGTAGAAAAGCGCGGGAAATGTAAGCGAAAAACTCGCGAAATTCGTTAGAGTATTCGCAGTACTTTTTTATTTGGGATTCAGCTGTATTAGCTCGCGGTTCGGCCCGTCATTTATTTTATTACTCAAATTTAAGGCCGCACCGCAAAGCTTAAACTCGGTAGGCTATTTGTATCTTACAGAATACTTTACTTAAATTATACTTTTATTTCTTCAAGTTAGGCTTCGCAATCGTTACTTTTTAGGACGAATGGGTCGGCTCGACCGGGGCGGTTCTACCCTCTTACAGAAGACCGACCTTAAATGACAGCAGTCTTGCAGTTGTGTCATTGACCGGAGGCCCAAAGATGCAGAAGCATCACTAGGCCGCCATTATTGCATTTTCTGCATTCGCAATGAGTATGGTGACCACCACTCTTGGATTCTGCTTATGCTTTCCATCAAGCAGAATAGAATATTTGGGCAAGCTCATACTTAAAAAAAGAGAAATTATAATAGGAAATCAAACTTTAATTTATTTTTAATGTCGATGCTTTTATTTTTTTTGTATTTGAAGAGGCCGTTATCCAGCAGTGGACTGCGAAAGGCTGATAATGATTTCAAGATTCCTCATATGACTTAATTTGCTACTGTCACTGCTAAAAGTATAATTTTGATCTTATGTATATTAATAAATATTCCTGTCTGGTCTGTAAATATCAATGAACTCTATCGAAAATTACTAGATCTAATTATTTTGCCACGTAAACGGTTTTTGAATAACAAAAATTAAACAACATTTTAAGAGGAAGTCGGTCTTGGTTTATCTCTTTAAAATACTTCTCTCTTAAAATGCGTAACCCAAGTCGGGATTGCTGTAAGGAGCACATTTCTGTCGCTGTATTTTATTTACCACAGAAAATTCTTGTCTGCGCCATTCAAATGAATGTCAAATTCAAATGTTCCGAATTCGTTATTGAATAAAGTCAGTTTTTGTTTTAATAATTTATGTCAGTCATCCTTATTGGTCCATGTAGCTGTCATTAGTGTCAGTTGACGAAGTATCGATGACATTTATTACTTACTTACTGAGTATGGTGACCACCACTCTTGGATTCTGCTTATACTTTCCATCAAGCAGAGTAGATTAAATAAATTATAATCCTATCAGCCAATCTAGCTGTCATAGTAAAAGTTCAGACTAATTTAAAGATGATTTTGTGTGTTAGATGACTAAAAATTATTTACTTATTACATTTAAATAATAAAATGAACTCAGTAAGTTCAAAAAAATCTTAGATATCTAATATTACACAAAAAATGGTAGGTACAAATTGACGTTATACAAGCCATTTAGAATAAAAAATCTGCTTTTACCATCGGAAGTCTCATTAAGAACATTTATAAAATGCGTAGGGATTCGAAAAGATTTTGCAGTAAAAGGTTATGGGCTTGTTAAATAATCCAATTCATAATAAGTACAGGGATACGATATAGCAATACTCAACTACGGATCCGACTTAGAGGTGTATGAAGTACGTTTTGATAAATTATCACACACATCATCACCATCATCGCGTTGCAGTCTACTGCACAGTAGCCCAAGGAACACCACAAAGCCCGAAGACGAATTGCGTAAAAAGACTTCCAGCGACTGGATACTTTACCCTACATGTATGCAATATAACGTCGAATTGGGTATCAAAAATTAAACTGAATAACTAGCCACATAAACGTCGATCAATAGTTAATAATTTTACTTTAAGTACTAGTATCGACTTCTGCATATTCAGGTCAAAGAATTCCTGTACTTTGTGTAAATCAATTTTTAAATTTTCTTTAACATATCCTTTTTTATATATAGACCATTCCAAAGTGAGTCTACTCTGCCTGATGGAAGCAGAGGCAGAATCCAAGAGTAGTGATCAGCATACTTATTGCGAATGCAGATAATGCAACAATGCAGCATGACGACCCACACCCACACCCTATGGCGGACTATTGAAATGATTCTGCAGCATTTCTAAATTCAAAATTTCAATATTTAACACTAGCTGTTGCCCGCAGCTCCGCCCGCGTATATGTCGGTTATCGCGGCAAATAGTAGCCTATGTGTTATTCTGATGTATAAGCTATATTACAGTAAAGTTTCATCCAAATCCGTTCAGTAGTTTTTGCGTGAAAGAGTAACAAACATCCAAACATCCATCCATCCTTACAAACTTTCGCATTTATAATATTAGTAGGATAAGTGTTTACAACTGTTCTGGGGAAGTTTTCATAGTAATGTTGAGTTATCATTTTGAGCCTAAGTGCGTTTTGAATAAACATACTTTACATTACTTTTTAATTAAAGAAAATTAGCTGATGGTAATCGTGAGGACTTGATGTATAAAGAAAATTAATTTGATCTAGGTTCTCAGCACAGATGCAAACTTAAAACCAAGATATAAATTGCCAAAGCCAGCTAGCTAAGTAGTCAAGTTAATTTTGAATTACTGTTTCTCTCCCTGAGATCTGTTTCTCTGCTATAATATCGTACTAAAATATTTAATTTAAAACAAAGCTTTGAAAATATTTTTTGAACTTCTAACAAGTTTGCCTAACTATTTTTTTAGTACTATGATTTGCTTGTTTTGTTTTGCTGTTTAAAAGTAATATTTCTTCAAGAAATACCATTTTCTAAAGTATTAAGCAAATTTTCACAATTTTCATAAAACTGACTTCATCTTCAAAATTCAGAACTCCAGTTATTTTCTCTCTATATTAAGGGAAATACCCATTCCGCTTTTACCATGTTTGAATGTATACTAGCGCCTTGATAATGGATTCTAGCTATAAATCACAAGATCTTGCAAAAGCCAATCGCAAAGCTGTGCGCAGCGACTCAGCCGGGCCGCCAATTTCCGTTATTCACGGAAACTCTCCCGGGAATCTGGCAGTCGTAAGTTCCATCAGAATCATCGCCTTTTAACGGATACTCGTACGTTAGTTGAGCTTTAAAGTGCAAATTCTTTAAGGCATACCTGGAATCCATACTAATATAATCTTATAATAATTTTAAGTAACTCAGTGTGTCTGTCTGTTACCTGTTCTTAAGTAAACCACTGTAACGATTTCAATGAAATTTGGTATGGAGACATTCTAATTTTTGAGGAAGGACAAGGTGCCTCATGTAAAAGATAGTGTTTATATATTGTTTTGGCTAGCCATGAGGTGACGAATAAGAATACAGAGCGACACTAGTACCTAATTCCTAATTTAATAATATATATTCATCGAAGGTGTCATTAGAGCCGAACATGATAGCAAATTATGTACGACAATACCACTGCAAACACAAGAACTTAATATAAACCTTATACCAATTCGTTCGGCCAGCGTAATATATTAGGACAAAACCTCTTTCCTCAGTGTTACTCGCCGTTGTTGCTATATTATATAATCATTTTTTTTATTAATTTAAGTAATCAATTAGCAAATTATAAAAAAGCTAGCCCAGGGGAAACCTATCATTACTCTTACTTTAGGGTGGATGGATAATTCTCCACTTCTTTAGAATTAACTTTAATTTTATCATACACATATGTCATTATTACATACGAAACCACAAGAAATTATAGAGCCTTTGCCAGAGGTTCCGCTCGCGTATATGTTGATTATTGCGGTAAAAAGAAGCCGTTGTCCTTTCTGAAGAATCAAAGTATGTACATGCCAAACTTCATTAAAATCGATTCAGCCATTTAGCTCTGAAAGCGAAACAGACAGTAGAGTCACTTTCGAGTTGGTGTGGATTAGAACAAATTTGTTTTCTTTGACGTTAATTTGTATATATTAATTACTGATAAGTGTTTTATGAAACAAACATAATGCCTTTAATAATTAAGCAATTAGAGGGTTTTTTAAATAAAACCAAACATCAAGGACGCTAAAACCATAACGTTCTACAGCTGGAGTTCACCCGATGGTATGCGCTGATGCTGTGTTAATAATCTGATAATATGCAGCAGCTATTGTGATACCAAGAAGACAATACCGGCCAAGCGATTACATTATATTTAAACAACGAGTTCATAGCTCTACTGTTGAGTTTTTGTGACATTCATCTTGTTGAATGCCTATTTTTCGTTTAGTTTTATTTATTTTTTGCTAGGCACAACAACATCAACAACCACCCACTGCTGGGCGAGGAGGGTTAAGGCCATACGTCCCCACGCTGGCCAAGTGCAGATTGGGGACTGGCAACTCAACGTTGTGGCTACGTCATCTTGCCGTTGTATGTTTCTAAGCCGTCCAAAAGCCTCCAACTTAGCTTCACGACTGCTTAACGTGACTTCCGAATCACGGAGACGCATATGGTAACATGCCACAAGCGGTCACCCATCCAGGTACTCACCGTGCCGTTATTGCTTACCCTTGCTGATTGTTTCTAATCATCGAGTGCAACTGAGCTATAAACACCTTTGAGCAATGAGCGCCTTAGGCTCATGTATAGTCTAACAAAGTGACTCCACTCTACTTGTGATCGCTTAAAATGGGTGTCAACGTTTGTTTTACCACTACATGGCAAATAACTCATGGTTAATAAAATCAGTAATCACAGAAACACAGTAGTATATTGCTTTTTCAACGGTAAAAAAGAAAATAAATACTGTACAATCTATCTGATTGTGTCTGTGGCTGTGTGTAACCACCCGTTTACAAATAGTTAAGCTTTGTAAGCAGAAATCAATATCTGAAACTCAAACTTCTACATTAAAACCACTTGTTCTAAATTTAACAACATTATTTTGCTAAATATTTTTGGCCAATGCTCCATTTCGAGTGGTTTCATAACAAGTACTAAAACTTGTTGTAGTAAACATAACTAAATGCATTTCGGGTTATTATATAGCCTATGTAACTCACAAATAACGTAGCTCTATTGATAAAAGAATTTTCAAAATCGGTTCAATAGATTCAGAGATTACCCTCTGCAACGTCACAAACTCACAAACGCATAGACTTTACCTCTTTATATACTGGTAATAAAAAATAATAGTATGGATTGAAGTAAAGCCTCGTTGGTCTCGCGGTTGGCGTGAGCGACCGCTGATCATGAGGTCTCGGGTTCGATTCCCAGGTCGGACCAAATGTTTGTATGATCTACAAATATTTGTTTCGGAGTTTGGGTGTCTTCTATCTATAATATGTATGTATTTACAAAAAAAAAAGTATATATGTATTTGTATCAGTTGTCTAGTACCCCATAACACAAGCTCTGCTTATCTTGGGACTAGATGGCGTTGTGTGTTTAGATGTCCGAAATATTTATTTATTTATTGATGTCAATTTGCCTATAACCATTGTCAATCTATATATCATTATATGTATATATACGATATTCAATGAACAAATTACACCGTTACTAACAACTAAGACTTTTAATGTTTTAAAACGATGTTAACTTGACATGTAATTCAATTTACTTGGTATTTAGTACGTATCGTGTTTCGCTTATTTTACTGAGTGAATTCATCTATGTTTTAGAATAACTGACTGATGATGTTTTAAATTTAAAAGAAATGTCTTTAAAGATAATCTTTTGCGATTAAGAGGTCCCTATGTAGTGGTGTTCACGTCTTAATGAAGACTACGATTGTAAAGTATTTAATTTTTTTCTGAAATTATCTTATTTCGGTAGTAGAGTCACGCTGAACTTGACCTTGAACGAGTAGTCTACCCTCTCAAAGAAGATCAACAAAAAATGGCAGTATTTGTGCTGTCATGTTTTATTAGTGAGTACGAGACTGGAGGTCCAATAATGCAGAAGAATCTCAACAGGCCGCCATAGTGTAGTTCACCATGCTTCATGGTTGCATTGCCTGCATTCACAATTGTGATTATGGAGACTACCACTCTTGGATTCTGTGCATTCTTTCCATTAGATTGAGTAGAGCCAATTTGTAAGACTCATAAATAAATTGAAAATATGTATTTTTATAAGTGTAACTGCTTAAAACCAACCAATTCGCTTAAGCTTAACGTTTTGTGACGTGTTAAGTAATATTCAATGGTGTGTAAAGGTTTATTATAATTTATTTTAAAATAACGCTGTATTACTTTTTAAAGTCCGAAAATTAACTTTTAAACTTTTGCCTTTTAAAGAATGTAACTAATACCTAAGGTATTTCGGAAATTAACGCTATTAGTTGGAATTCAAATTTTAAAATCATTTATTCAATTAAGACACTAAGTGACATTTATGAACGTTAAATTGAAGCTACAGTTAACAAATACAATTTTAACAAAAATAAAACCAATTTCAAGGTTCGACTCGATTTATTTCCTTATCATGGTACCACAGTTGGAACATCTCCTTTCCATTAAAAAAAAATCATCAAAATCGGTTCATAAACGACGAAGTTATCTGACAACACACGTAAAAAAAAAGTTAAAAAAAAATATATGCGGTCGAATTGAGAAACCTCCTCTTTTTTTTAAGGTTAAAAATTATAGATTGACACAAACAAACGCCACAGATGTACTGAAAACACCACTGCCTGCTTGTATGTATCTATAACTTCCAGTTTTTAAAATGCGTAGAGCCTTATGGAAGAATACTGTTAAAGAAACTCATGGCCACTCTTTTTAAAAGCCAGATCTTCAGGTGCAATAATAATAGTAAGTAATACATGAAAGGTTAACAGTATGCAAGGTGTTTGCCTTTTGCCTACGCTTGGCTTGACGTGTTCAACTACTTATTTTCATAAATAGTGTTAATTTCCTAAGCTTTAGTGTATGAAACATTATATTAACAAAAATAATCCATAAATAGAGGTTTTAATCGATTTAAGTATAGGGCCGTATTTTAATCCATATTTGTGTTAAGTCGACATAAAAGCAATTCACTTGATTAAACTAGGGTGTCTACCATTGATAGTGTTATTTCACTTTTGTTTCTAACTGTATTACCATATTCTCTGTAATCACCTGTGTAGTTCGGGAGTCGGTGACAAATAAAAGCCACATGTATTAAAATACGTTGATGGTGCAGAACCTACTTTTTTTAAAACTAATCAATTAGTACCTTTTCATGTAACTTTTGCGTGAACACACTTTTATTAATTATTTTGTCTGTTTTCTTCTGAATATTTACTCCTGATCAAATATTACTTGTGAGATTTTATTCTAACCTAATCTTTTGTCATTCGTTTTATACTTATACATACATATATTCTAGCTGATTTATATTATCTCTAAAGTTTACGTCATATCTTTTTATATTTCCTTCATTTTACTTTTTGTTTACATTGTATACTGACTTTAAAGTTTCAAGAAATTATTCAGATCTCATTAAACGAAAGTGCTCAATCAAACTAGAATAGCTGAAAAGAAAAAAAAAACCCAAGAGTGAGTATCGTCTAAAATAGAACTACTATATGCTATTTTTTATCAATGATAATTAATTGATAAAATCAACTTTGATACAAATAAAGCCGCGAGTGAAACACCCTGTCATTGACAGGTACAGTAGATACAGTCAGAATATACTCCTTCTATTATATTCACATATTGAGTACTACATTATTTATATACACTCTGAATCCGTAGAGTATATGTAAATAATTCAGAACAGATTCATTTCATTTTGAACATACATTTTATGTGACACTGTTTTTATATGTTGTTCATCTGATAGACATTGTGGTTACTTTGTCATGAATAGACTCTACATTTATTATGAACGTATGTTTTAGTATACCAACAACAATGTATTTCGTTTCCTGTTATTTAGTTAAAAGAGATTACTGAAAACTTTCTAGAAATTTTTGAGTATTTATGTAAATTAAGCATTTTATATTTCATTAACAATATTAAAATCATATTTTCTCTCCATCCCTTATAGCGTGAAGAGATTTCCCTTGAGGGTATATATCTATTATTTATAATTCTCGTGTCACGTTGTTACTCAAGTTGAACTACAGAACTATCTAACCGATTCCAGATTTTTAAATATGTGTTTTGATGGCGTGCCTAAGAATAGTTGACATTACACTTAGACCAATAGTAGCCAAGCATAATTTAAAAGAGATGAGTAGAAAGTTGTGTGGGCTAGCTATTATATAATACTCGTATATATTATATTTATCAAATTATTTAAATGTCTAGCTCTTAGCCTACCTGGGGCGTTTGCAATTAAACCGTACAAATTCAGAACAACCTCGAATCATTGAACACAAATACTCAGTGATATATCACTAGATCCTGACACAAATGAACTAAAGCACTAATTCTTTCTCGAATACCTGTGCAATGACGTACACAACAATTCTGTGGTGTACAGTTTAGCACCTTAGCATACTGGTTTACTTTCATATCAATAATACTTTTAATTTAGTTGTGAATCACACAGAGATATGTTTGAAGTAAGAACTTCTATAGGCGCGTTGAGCACTTTTTGGGTGAACTAAAATCACTTTTTGGTAGGGTAAAATCTTATGAGTTCGTGTCACCGCGTCACCAACATGCTGACACACACACAAAACATCTATTGGATGAGATGAAATGGGAACCGTCTTCCGAAAAAACAAAAAACGATCTCCTAACACGACTTTCTTTTATATAGATATATAGATATATATATATATATACATGGACCTACAGAAGTATCTCTACTCTACCCGAACGAAAGCACGAGCAGACTCCAAGAGTAGTGTTTACCGTACTTATTGGAGACAATGCAGCATAGCGTCCTATTGAGATGCATCTGCATCATTACATGTATTTTTATTTCTTACTGCCTTACTTAGATTTTAAACGTAAATAATATAAAATAATATGTAATAATACGTTATATGTAATGTAATAATGCCGGAGGGCAAAACCGTATATATATATATATATATATATATATATATATATATATATATATATAGGTATTTGAATAATAAAAACCATATAAACATGCATATAAGTTTTGCTCGGAGTGTGAATAGATGTTGATAATTTTAAATCAAACATTATGATTTTTTTTATATTTAAATACTAAAATTAATAAGTTTTCACTTTTATTTTTTTAACCAGAATTTAATTCAATACGTTTTATCGAGGATTTTTGTTTTACTTTGTTAGTTTGTCATGGTCTTATTTTTATGTTTTTTCGGTAATTTAGTTGCAAGTAGTAAGTAGGGAGACGACGAGAGACAAAGTCGAAAGAAAAATCCTGTTCGAGACTCTCAGATAACGGTAAGACTATGGTCTCTATCGTATAAAGATGTTGAATTTGCATAGTCTATTTAAATAGTTTACGAAAAGAATCTTATTCTCTGAAGTTTAAAAACCTTGGCGTGGCATCCCATTAATAATCCGTATAACTTAAACTTGATTTCTTAATGATCTGTAGTTGAAATTTTCAGTTTTTCTCTACTATAATTTGTGTTTTATACATATACGCCTTCCTCTTCAACAATAACCCATAACGTCCCACTGGTGGGTTCAGGTCTCCTCTCAGGAGAGGATTAAGGCCATACGTCCCCACGCTGGCCGAGTGCGGGTTGGGGACTATCTACACCTTTCTCTTAATACACTTTATCTATTGCTTAAAACTATATTCAAATCCATTGAGTTGTTTAAAAGATCTAGGCGGATAGACTATGTAAAGAATTTGAAATATGATAAAAGTAGAGTAGAAAATTGATTAAAACTTTTAAGGACAATTTTATATTCAGCTTAGCAACTGCATTCTAACTGTTTCTTCTAAATCGCACTTTGTAAACAAAGAAGTCTTAACGGTACTTCGTCTCTTCTTCTTCTAAATTTGATTCTTCACCTTCTTTAATTTTTCCTCTTTGTAACCGCCGGCATGGTGTGTAGGATGCCTTACTTTTCCTACTTATCTTCGCCTGATAACGATTTTATTCTCAAGATAGGTTAGGGCCTACCCATAGAAAGAAGTATCAAAAACGTTTTGCAATATTAGGCAACATAGCGATCTAAAGGAGTTTAAAAAATAAGGTTGGTTGTATGGCCAGGTAACAAATCAATTAAATATTCAGACCTATTGTTTGATTGATCTGTAGATGAATACTGGGGCTTAATAGCCATGAAGAGAAAGCTGATCACCCGTGTAAACTCATCAGTAAAGCTTTTAATTAAGAAAACTGGAAAGTTTGATCTTGTCTTTTCATTTATTTCAACTACGAGCAATATCACTCATACTACGATTTATCGTAATTTAAGTTAACCAAGTAGCACTTAGTTAATACACTGTTAAGGAGTTCAAAAATACTTTAGATTTTACGTAACCTATAAGTACTGTATTCAATATCAAAACCATGGAACTGAAAATGTATAGTCAAATATAGTTAAACGCCTAAGTTTTCGTACATAGCAAATCACTGTTAAATATTTTCACCAATTCAATGTTTTAATATAATGCAAACTTTTATGGATTTTATCTTTTGTGACAATGTGAAATATTAATTTATTTGCGAGTATTTATTTATTTATAAGCGAGTCCGTATCCCCGACGCGTATGATGAGAGTAAAGGACTCATTCCTTGGTTGTAAAGTTAAACTATTCTTATATTAAAAACTGTTATTGACTAAAAAAGCATCCAAAATAGTACCTGTTATTAAGTAGAACAATTTCAAAATGTTATTTTTGTATTAATAGTATTAGATATATGTTTAATTTATTTTTAATATAAAACAAACTTTTATGGATTTTATCTTTTGTGACAATGTGAAATATTTGTTTATTTGCGAGTATTTATTTATTTATATGCGAGTCCGTATCCCCGACGCGTATGATGAGAGTAAAGGACACACTCCTTGGTTGTAAAGTTAAACTATTCTTATATTAAAAACTGTTATTGACTAAAAAAGCATCCAAAATAGTACCTGTTATTAAGTAGAACAATTTCAAAATGTTATTCTTGTATTCATAGTATTAGATATATGTTTAATTTATTTTTAATATAAAACAAACTTTTATGGATTTTATATTTTGTTACAATGTGAAATATTTATTTATTTGCGAGTATTTATTTATTTATATGCGAGTCCGTATCCCTGACGCGTATGATGAGAGTAAAGGACTCACTCCTTGGTTGTAAAGTTAAACTATTCTTATATTAAAAACTGTAATTGACTAAAAAAGCATCCAAAATAGTACCTGTTATTAAGTAGAACAATTTCAAAATGTTATTCTTGTGTTAATAGTTTTACATATATGTTTAATTTATTTAGATCATGTTAGCGTCTATTGCTAGTGTGATATATCTAATTTCAGTGAATATTCGTCATCACAACATCCATTAATTACCTTTTAATGTTTCTTATTTTAGTTTAGGGAATTTCATAATAAGTATTATGTCAATATTTATGGTGATAGTACACCTTTATATATTAAATTCATAATTCATTAATGTATATGCATTTTATTAAGTATTAGCTGAACCCCGCGGTGTTACCCGCAGTTATCATCGTACCGCGAGTAACGCCGCGGGATAAAGTTAGTCTAAAAAAGCCTCAGTTACTCCCTGGATCATCAACGACCTGGCAGTGAAATTCCCGTCAAAATCGGTCCAGCCGTTCCAGAGATTACCCGGAACAAACAGACAGACAATTTTTTTTGGGATATGTACTTTTTATACATACATATGCATTAAGTAAAAACCGGTTATTTTAATATTACAAACAGACACTCCAATTTCAGTTATTTTTATAAATGTTATCCGTTTTATTGTACTGCTATAATAACCTCATATTTATTAAAAAATAATACAAGAAATACAAAAACATTGTCATTCAATATCTACACGTATTTTCATATTCCATATAAACACTGTAAGATCATTTTTAGTTCACTCAGTAAGGCCACACCTACTAACCATATTTTGTTGTGTAGTGTTCCGGTAGTTTGCAAAACATACATTCAAAGATCTGACGTGGTCAATTTCATGAAACTTTGCATGGGTGAGCCTTTGGTTTAATTTATGAGCAAAAGACCATCATTAAAAGTAGGAAATAAATAAAATTTAAGTGTCTCTTTGTAATTTAAAATTAACAGTATTTCACTAAATGGATATAAGAGTACATACGGTACCTTCAGCAAAAAATCAATTTATAATATATTTATTTCTCCGTCATGACACATTTCATAACAATCGGTGTAGTGGTTTAAACGTGTAAGCGTGATAGACAAACAGACAAGTTACTTTAAAATTTATTAGATTAGCATATCCATGCTTGAATGAAATTTTCGTAAATTTCTGATTTCTTTGTTACACTATATGATTAGTTGAATCCTTTGAAACATCACGTATATATATAATTTATACTCTCGATTGTCGGCACTTGATGGAACTTGTTGTAACACATTCTAAAAATAAACTCACTTGTACTTATTCCACTATTTTAATCAAATTTTCACCTGACCGGTTTTGCCTTATGGCATTCTCAAAGGTCCGGTAGGTACCGGTCAGGTGTAAATTTGATTAAAATATTAGTATAAGTACAAGTGAGTTTATTTCTAGAATCTCGTATACAAGTAATTCCTATTTAGTAACACAAAGTAACTAAACCGATAGTGTTAAGTTATCCAATCCCTTTAAACTTGTACCACAAATATATTGACGTTACGAACACAATACCGAAACTTGGCAGAATGCTAAAGTGTCGCAGTTGGAGCTTGGCATCCTGAGTGCTCATCAAACTTTCACCCGTTTAGTGTTTATGTATTATATCTTAAGTTTACTTGAAGTAAGGTTAACGTGTCAACTTAACAGGTAACATTTATGAAATATCTATTTACTTAGTAGGTCAGGTAAGTTTCACAGGTATAAGAATTAAGACTTTCTTGCTTGACTTAAGGGGCTAAGATAGTAATAGCCTTTCAAATTTTTTTATGGGAAACATTTCCGTTTGAAAATATATAAACTACTAGCTGAACCCCGCAGTGTTACCCGCGGTTATTGTTGTACCGTGAGTGACGACGCGGGATAAAGTTAGTCTTAAAAAAATAGCCTAAGTTACTTCCTGGATCACCAACTACCTGCCAGTGAAAGTCCCGTCAAAATCCGTCCAGCCGTTCCAGAGATTACCCGGCACAAACAGACAGACAGACAGACAGACAAAAAATTTTTTAACTACGTTTTTCGTATATGTTCCGTGTATATATAGAGAAAGATAACTGAATAATAGGAAAAATTACTAGAAAGTCTCATAATGTGTGAGCGATGTCTAAACACTTATAATACACTCACATGCACACGTTACAAAACTGGGTTCCTCAATAACTGTATGAGGGACGTCTCGCAAGTTAACGTTAAGGAACTATAAATACAATTAAAGAGGTAATTTCACCTTAGGGAAACTTAACTCAAACTTAAATGTAGGCCATTTCCTTACCCAACAATCAAAGTATCTCCATCCCAAATTTCATTGAAATCGGTGCAGCCGAGAAAGCTTAACAGACAGACAGAACGTTAGTTTCGAATTTCTAGATACAAATATTAGTACGGTAACACAATTTCAGTGCTCATAAAGGTTAAAAAATATTCAACTTGAAAAGCTTAAGTTTTGTAGTTATCCCATGTTATGTATGCAAAAAGGTCATTTTACAGAGTATTTAAATTTGTCAACAAATTACGAACATTTTCCAATAGCATGTAAATGAGTTGAAAAGTTTTATATTGAAGAGTTTTCAAGTTTATTAAAACCGCCTTAATTAAATACAGTTATAAATTTTGAGTTACGTACTTAAAACTATTCGAATATTAACTCAAAACTTTTATTTCTTGCAGATTAACGTGTATTTTAGATGTAAAGATTTTGTGGTCAAAAATATTTATCTCAAAATCCTAAGAGACTAAAACATTTCACTCAATTTATTGGAATAATTAAAATTAACTTATTTATACAACAAAAGATTCTGAAATAGAACCTATGGACAGTAAACACAAACAATTATTTGTGTTCACTTTCAATAGGTTCTATTTCAGATATTCGATATTACTATCTATTGAAAGAATCCTATTAATAAATTTTGTTATGTTATATTAACCGATTTGTGCCGTTCATGCATCATTGATTAGGCATATTCTAATCTTCTGACCTTTTAAATCCTTTTTGATGGATTCTCTGTATTTTATTATTTATACGACCTCTGCTTTTGTACTCAATAATATGTCGATATTTAAGATTTTTCATTATCTCTCACTTACTTCAGCTAACCGCTTAGTCGTTCATACTGTATTCATCATTGTATTTGTGCCCTATTATTAAACAGGTATAAAAATGATAGTTGTGTTTCATTCGAAATATTTTGTTTACTACTTGCAAACTTCATATTTTCATTATGTGGTAAAAATATTTTTTGCAGTAAGACAAATATTATTATTGCATTTTACATCAATATGTGTACGTCTCTTTATTAATTTTACTGTTGTTACATTAGATATTTTGGTTTGATTTTTTATTAAACTCTTTTTGTTATTAGTTTACTTAAGAGAAAGCTTGCTAAATATATATTTTATTTCTTTTTTTAATATATCATATCTTATTAGTCTATAAGTATTTTTAAATAAATAATAATATACGAGTATACGCAACCCTATAGAAACTAATAGATAAGTAATTTGTTTGCATTATGAAAGTAACAAAAGTCAGTTTAACCGTCAGTTTAAACTTTGCCAAAAGTCTCGTCAGTTTTTTTACGAGTAATAAAATGTTAGGCTAACTTAATGTTGTATGGTTAAAGTGCATTTATATGTTATTTTTGTTTAACGCATTGTGGTCAAACAAATTATGGGTATATAGGACTCGAGAGAGGCTCTTGACACACAACTTCAGTAATTTACATTGTGGACAAATAAATTCTGCAGACTTTAAACTAATATAGCTACATATCATATGTATAACTTTTGTGTACAATTTTCTCTGTACCACTCTATGCTAAAGCGAACACTCCGTAGAATAAAATACACATTGAAATATAAATATTTCAATAGCCGTACAGTTATTACATGTGCAACAACTTTATTTAACAGTCAAACTTTCTAACTAAGCTTTTAATATAAATATATGCTATCATCTAGAATTCCATTTAAAAGTAATTAAAGTTTTACACAACTGGCTTCGTAAATTTATATATGTTTTAAAAAGACAAGTCTCTAATTAAAATTCTACATCCTTTGTCGCAGGGGACTTTAAACATACTTACTTTAAATAGACACAAATATCACCCAGACTTAGAACTACAATAATATGAATAACACATAGGTATATAGTATGACTAGCCGACCCACGCAACCTCGTTTGCGTCTCATAATGCCTGTAGCGTGATAATTTTCCCCCGTTTTTGTAACATTTTTCATTATTGCTCCGCTCCTGTAGGTTTTAGCGTGATGATATATACCCTATAGCCTTCCTCGATAAATGGGCTATCTAACACTGAAAGAATTTTTCAAATCAGACCAGCGGTTCCTGAGATTAGCGTGTTCAAACAAACAAACAAACAAACAAACAAACTCTTCAGCTTTATATATTAGTATAGATTTAAACTTACAACATTTTATTTTACAACATAATTATTATTTTATCCAAGTATACACTCAAAGTTTAAATTAGTATTTTAGAGTACGATTATACAGATAACTATTATTAGCCTAGACTAGAAGTAGAACACCACACCATTACAACTTTTTCATCACATTTCACTAATCATTTGCACATCTCTTTCAATAATGATCAACTACCACTACAGACAATTGCCACTACTTAATAGGAAGACTTATTAGTTGTAATTAATGTGTGTGAGTTAACAACTGGTTTGGGGTGAAGCCTCAATAGTCCGGCGGTGACGTGATCATTAATCTAAGCCCGACGCCCCTTAATTTTATTCCACTTACTGATAGTAAAACCTCTCCATTCATTTTACAAATGGCCGAATTTTATCTACGCGAATTCTCGTCTATGTTTTATATAAATGTACTATTATATTCACTTTGTGACTATGTCATTAATGGGAAAAGTGGATATCTCTCTCACATTAAATACTTTCTTTATAGTTATTTATTTAATTCATGTTGCAAGGTAGTAGAGCCACGCTGATTTTAGCAGAAATGGACCGGTTTAACCATGGCGGTACTATCTTCATACAGAAGACGAACCTGAAATTACAGGTAAATTAATTTTTTTATTCTTTTTTTAAATTTAATATCGTATATAAACCCGTGCGTATAAATAAAGTATTATTATCCATAAAACTATCTTAAATTATTGATAAAGTCAGTAAAAGAATACAAAAAGATCGCTTCAAGAAAACACGTTGTCGAACTCAAGTACACATGTCTTACGATCCATATTTTATTACTTGTGAAGATGTTTACAAAAAATGTTGCGATTTTATCTTAGTTGATTCTATGAGAACGTTATTTAAGGTATATAAACCTTGTAAACTTTTGATAGTAAATAATAACAAATAATAATAAATAAATATTTTCGGACATCTAACACACAAAGCCATCTAGTCCCAAGCTAAGCAAAGCTTGTGTTATGGGTACTAGACAACTGATACAAATACACATATACTTTTTTTTTGTAAATACATACATATTATACATAGAAAACACCCAAACTCCGAAACAAACATTTGTAGATCATACAAACATTTAGTCCGACCCGGGAATCGAACCCGAGACCTCATGATCAGCAGTCGCACACGCCAACCGCGAGACCAACGAGGCAGATAATAATGAATATAATATTATTTACCGATAATGAAAATTTTGTTTAAGAATTGACAGTTATTTGATTTGAACTCAGCAGTAATAAACATCAATTAATTTATTTTAAGCTTTCAGAAATCATGTTGAGTGAAACCTAATCCATGAATAAAATTCAAAAATGTTGATTACTGAAGAAAAAATTTTTTACTTAATAAACTTAAAAATTATTAGAAGATAAAACCTTCACTAAAACTTGTTGTTAGTAAATAGAATCGAAGTAATTTATAAAAAGAAATTAAAATCATCATTTTTAACAGACTTATATGTTACCCGCAATCGGTGTAATCCGGTATTCGATACATGCTATTTATTTAATACTTTGCTTAGGTATTCTATACAACACCCAATGCTAAGCCGGTTATGGAATCCACGAGAATAACTCAAAAATAATCCACTGAAACTCATCTAATCCAAATGATTCAACAATAACAGTCTAACGTTAAATTGTCGCTATTCTAACCTAACTTACATGATTCTTAATAAAGTTGATTTAAATAAACCGACATGCTTCATTACCTCGTCATTTTATGAGCAGGTAAGTACTTACATAAAATTATTAAATAAAGACCAAAATCTATTTTACGCCTTGAAGATGGACTATTCCTTTTGTAAAGAATATCCAGGTAAAGTATGTAATGGCAATAATATTCATAATATTGCATACAATACCTGGACGCTCCAGGTATTGTTTACATTGACCAGGTGTTGTATAGAATATCTAAATTATATAGATTGGCGGTAACATATACTTACTCAACATATAAAAAGTTAAATTGAAGCCTCATGTTTTAGAGTCAGTCATATTATCTTCTTAATCCAGATACACATAGAAAAATCCTTATTATAGTAAATTAAATAAACAGATAAGTTCACAGGTCTGCAAAATTCGTGTGTGATGAAATTTTGTAATACGTTATGTGTGCAAGGTAAGATATTCAATAATTTTGTTTAAATAACGATTAAAGTGAATCAACACCGGGTTCATGCTTGTTTTTCATTTAAAATCCTGCGCCAGTGAAGCTGAGCTTAGTTGGCCTCATTATGAAATGTTTCTGTATCATTAGAGGTTGTAAATTGAGTAGAGTGGATTAGCGTATCGACTACCTGAGTGTTGTTACAGGATGTTCGATGTACTTACGTGTGAGAAGACGATTAGAACTTTCGCAGTAGGTAATTAATCATTGTAATTTACACTCTGGTCGGCAGGTAAAGGGTATAATATCCTTTACAAAATAAATAATATTAAAATGTTAAATTGCTTCATAAAAGCAACAGTCTTCTTCATACTTGTAATTTAAATGAGTTTATTCGAATCAATACTAGCAACAGACAAACAATTCCAATATAATCGAACACCTACAATGTAATCACTGTTTCATCGATTAAATTCTCATGAGAATTATCCATATCTATAATTATATAATAACCTGCCAGCCTGCTATGTTTTTACGGCTCAATCGACGCACCAATTCCTATAAAATTTGACATAAAGATACTTTGATTATTGTGGATGGATGCCTATGTCCACCTACTCTTTGCAACAATCGACATACGCGATCATGGAGCCGCGAGAAAAAGCTAGTAAGAATATAAACAAAAAAGTGAATTGATTAATAAATCTATACTAATATTATAAAGCTGAAGAGTTTGATTGTTTGTTTGAACGCGCTAATCTCAGGAACTGCTGCTCCGATTTGAAAAATTATTTCAGTGGTGGATAGGACATTTATCGAGAATATCGAGAAACGTTATAGGCTACATATCATCACGCTGAAATTAATAGGAGCGGAGCACCAATGAAGAATGTTTCAAAAACGGGGGAAAATTGTTACGCTACGGGCAATAGGAGACGCAAACAAGGTTACGTGGGTCAGCTAGTGTAGTATACAATATAAGAGGTCATTTAATTACAGTAGTCGTAATGAAACTTCATCTAGTATTTGTATAACACTATCAATATATACACTCTTTAAGTAAACCGTTTCAAAGTTAGAATAAAAATTGCTAAGGAGCATAGAACGTAAAAAATAATGTAAGACCATTTAAAATAATATTTTGTAAGAAAATAACTAGTTTCTAAGCAGACAGAATTAGATTTGCCGTTGTGTAAGCGAATCCGCTTCGCCTCGATCTGGGACTATTTCTTTGAAGTAATGGAATAGTCTGAGTCTCGCAAACTTTTATAGAGATTAGAAAACGAAACGCTCTTTTAAGCGCTGTACATGCTGAGCAAAGGCTTTGAGATTTTTTATTACAACAATTTTGCTGCTACTTGAATATATGTAATAATATTACTATCCTTTTGAACGTACATATTTTTATTGAGGACTTTATTCATTCTATAAAAAAATCTTATCATTACTTTTAACTATTCAAACGTAAAATGAAGATAAAATGAAACGCTCGGCGCAATCGAAATGCTCTCTGAATATTTTGAAAACATAAACATTTGGTCAATGTTAACCGAGATATTTAATTTACAACCGTTAAAATTATTAAATAAATTTTAAACATTAATTTTAAAATTATTTCAAATGATAGGTAATAATTTAACTTAGAATATATGAGGAAAAATATAGTATTGGAAGATTCTGTAACTTTGTTTATTAGTCCTTATCGAATTTATTTTCTGTTTTTTAAATATTTTCTTTTTTTTATGTAATAGGCGGGCAAACGAGCAGACGTATCGTCTGATGGTAACCGATTAACGCCACCCACCACAAGTGCGTTGCCCACCTTTGGGGGGATGGGAGGGGGAAATAGGGGAGGTGGGTTGGGGTATAGGCCTCCGGTATCCTCACGCACTCGGTGAAACACTATTTCACACCGGTTTTCTGTGAAGAGTTGGTATCACTCCGGTCGAGCCGACCCATTCATGCCGAAGCGTGGCTCTCTAACGGTTAAATACTCATATATATCACACATCAACGCACCGTATTAATATGAACATAATCTAATATAGTATTTTATTTGAAAGGATGCTATATAAGTACGGTTTTTGAAAGAAGCAAGGAAAACAAGATAAAAGTTTCTGTAGCCACTAAGGCCATAAAGAATGTTGCCTAGTTGCGTCTCGGATATGTTTATTGGAGCGTACATCAAATATTTTCATTTATGCTACGTCTCCAGGCTTTCTATAAATTATCACAAGAAACTTGAAGTACAATGGACTACAATACTTATAAATTAAAAGAATGAAATTTTATTAAATACAAAGCGGATTCGATATGGGAACATCATGCTTCATGATTATTTCATAAATCATAATTTAATTTACCTTTGTTTGAATCAGAATTAAATTATTATGATTTCGTTACACGTCTATGCTAAGTGTCGATATCAAATATTTGGTCGAAGGGTGAAGTGAAGTCTCACTATGATCAGTGATTTTCACCGTGCTTGTTGGAGACCGAATTCAGAAGCATACATTAAGATTAGCACTATAAGGATTTTGACTTTAATTTGTAGAATGTGATTAACTAAGTCTTCGTACTGTAATGATTTTGATTTTTATTTGTCAAATGTAAATAAGTTATTATTAAAATCGTTGAACAGTTTATCATAAGCTGTTAAAAGGTTACTGTAATCGTATTATTTTACCCCACTCTATCTCTAACCCCGTAGAGTGGGCGCGTCTTTCACTCAAACATCAGTGGGCACGTTAGAAGCATTTTGTCACGTCTTTTTATTTATTGACCTTTTATTTACGAAAATAGCAATTGAATGAACTTATTTTCCGAGGATTTAAGAAACATACTAATAATAAGCCATAGCTAATCAACACATTTACTTCATATCCTTTCTCTTTTATACAGTGTTCTGTGCCATCCTCACACACCTATTTATCTCAAAGAACGTTTTCAGTTCTTGCGGAATACACATTGTAGGGACCTGAGGTCATCGGAGAATTTGAAATTAAAAATGCCACAACACTCCACTCAGTTTGCCGACAAATCTTTTACTGTACTGCAAGCAGTAAGACTGTGGAACATCTTGCCGGAGACCATCCGAAAAGCTAAAACCTTGTCAGTTTTTAAAAACCTGGTGAAGAATTATTATCTGTCACTATGAATAATTTCAGTTTCATTATACTTAATGTGTGTGTATATGTATATGTGTATGTATTTATGTATCTATATGTGTATGTGAACAATATAAAAAGAGATGCATACGCATCTCTTTTTATAAATTCATTTATTGTTTGAATATTTACGTAATTGTGTTACTGGTGTATAAACTGCCTCAAATCACAAAAACCCAATATCCATACTAAGGTTGTCTGGAAGAAATCGCCGTGAGCGATAAGACCGCCAATTGTTACATACACCTTTGTTAATCATCTTTTGTTATGTATTTTTTTGCTGTCATTTTATGTATACAATATAGATATAGAAATAAATAAAAAGTAAATTTACTGAACCATAATTGATCCTTCTATAATTTTTTTCGTGTAGAAACCCCATGGGCATCACTAGCCCACCATGGTGTGGGTCACCACGCTGCATTGTCTGCATTCGCAGTATGGTGACCACCACTCTTGGATTCTGCTTATGCTTTCAATCAGGCAGAGTAGAGTCATTTTGGCAGGGTCAACCATAAAAAAAAAAAAATGTGCCGTATTCCCACTGGGATTTGCGGCAGGGTAGTATGACTAAATAGGACCAACTAAAACTATACGTTGTGCCACTCTGCGCCTGAGAAGGATCTTAATTGATCCTTTATTAACTACTACTATATACTACTTATAATCGGATGAGTCAAACATGCGATCTCCGGTCTTAACCGGATATCTGTTGATTAGTAAGTAAATTATACATTATCATCATCTAAAATGAAGCTTACATTAACCCGTACAGTCAAATCCACAACAGCAAAACGAGATCCGAGAACGAATCGAAGCGGTTTCAAATGAAAATTCCGTTACTGGATTCACAAATAAAGATATTTTTTTCATTTAACTCGTTCCCAACTCGTTTATTAAAAGTTTTTATATGTTTTTTCGTGTAGACTGCAGAGCGCAGCGTTCAATGCATGCCAGGTAATCTGTTTTATTTAATAAATGATACGATTGAAATATGCGAATCCCTGCTTTCGATTGCGTACTGGTAATATTTGGTTTTGAATAAAACTTTCAGTTTGGAAGATTCATATTAATTTTTATAAATTGTTTTAAGTTACAGTTATGAATATGAATTTCGGTTTGGCGATTCTAAAATTTGACATGACACAATAAGTTAACACAAGTGATCAGTGAAGTTAACAAAGACATCAACTTACATTCAAAAACCTAACTTTGTGAATTGGTTGACTAATTTACAAGGTTAAGTTTGTTAAAATAGTTGTTATACACAAGCAAATGATAACTAATTGATTGATTCTATAGATCATATCATCAATAACCCACAATGTCCAACTTGTGGGCACGCATATTATCAGGAAATGATTATTTAAAACCAATAAATACCTATTGACCTTACAGTGTAGAGGCAGCTGGTAGAAAACCTCAGTTTTCTCAGTATTCAGCTGTTTTGAGAGCGGTAGTCAATGGAATCCTGTCAGTGATCGGATCGAATCCTTAGCTGGGTATCCGACTGCTAGGTCTTTCCCTTCTTCTTTTCCAACTACCAAATATTATCCGACTGGTTCCGTATCATATGGTCTAAGTAGACGACCACTCGCTTGTAACAGAATAATAACAGTCAGACTTTAACGTCAACATGTTTCATCATTAGTGCGTTTGTTATCTGTGTGGTGATGAATCAGGATCAGGGAATGTCACCACACCTATTTATCCCACGGGTATTGTAAGAGGCAACTAAGGGAACAAACTATGTAGAACAGCATCACTGCAAAAAGAAGGAACGCTTGACACAAACCATATACCAGCCGGTCTGGCAACGTGGCACATTTGGCCAAGTAGAATGTTGATATAATGTTAATCAATATTTTCTTTACATATATGATCTACTTTATCGAACTACTATTATAAGGAAATTTCTAATTAATGACACTAATATAGATGGATGACAAGATACATCAATGTAACCACGTATAATCAACGGGTAATGTGTTTGCCTTATTTGGTAACTTTGATGGATGATCTTACCCCTCGAGTGACTTTAACAGGGTTTGACGGATTAATATGCAATTATCGATGGGTTGAAGTCGTAAATCAAGTTATTTTTATTAGACCATACAAATCCAATAAAATAATTATAATAGATAGGTTATATCATGACCATAATTTCAGAGTTACTGCACAAATGATTTTAGCTTCGACGGTTTCCATTGCGCTAAGTGTTGACAGTTCAAACCTTATACGGGACAGCACTTGGAGTGATCAACAAGTTGTAATTCTGTTTATGGGTGTTCTTTGTACCCGTTTCAGGTATACTTGTAAAGTTTTCGCGAAACAGAAATTAAAAACAAAATAGTTAAGTTTTAGTGTATTAAACATGTGGCGATTCCAACATACAGCACAGCAGAAATATCCTATAGCGCCATCTACTGAAGTTACACTGAACTACGGAGTAACATACAACAGTACTAAGAAACTACCAATCCTGAATCGCGCAATAGAAGTTCTCGCGCCAATTAGTATTATAATACACAACATCCCAACATCAATCGTTGGGCAGTGGCCCGCCAGACATGATCACCTTACCTGGTCGGAGGATCCTCCCTTTATTTTGCAGGGACATGCCACACCTGCTATCTCATGTGACTATGTAAGTAAAAAGAGCTCTGATTTGTACTTGATGCCCAGCATCTAAGGTAATACGAGTATTTACAACACTTTATTCAACAGTCATCACAGTTACTAGACCTGTTTTCCTTCTCCAACTTGCGTTATATTACACTAGCTGACCTGGCGAACTTCGTACCGCCATATTCACATATCTGTCTCAGCTTCCCACAGACAGTGTATAGACGCGGACAAAAAAAGACTTTTCCCGTTATCTTTTTTTTTGTTCACCTACCTTGTCCTAACAAGACGGATGCACAAAAAAAAAAAAATTTGGTGCAGCCGATCGGAAGTTATGCGCGTACATACATTTCGGCGATTCATTTTTATTTATATATCAAAAGAGAAGATGCTTGATGTTGAATTTCAAAAACTATATGTTTGTCTTTTACACTTTTACGGCTAAAACGCGCTGTACCAATTTAAATGACATTTGGTACAAAAGATACTTTTAGTTCTTGAGGAAGGACTTTATTCTTCTCTTTACCACGAAATGAAATGAAATGAAATGAAATGAAATGAAATGAAATCATTTATTCTGCAATTAGGTTATACAAAACACTTTTGCAAGTTAAATAACGGTAACTGACATGCACCTAGGTCGTACATACATTTCATAGACGTCATAGTAGATAGTAGACTACGTCGTCGTCTATCGTCTGTTACATAAACACATCCTTAATGTTAAATATACACACATATAAAAAAATGTGTTTCGTTAACATGTTATGAATTATGGTATTCCATAAATATTTTATAATATCATAAATCCGAGCGTAGAGTGAAATTGGAATCGTTTGTAGTAGGCGGTCTCTAGATAAATCTCTTACTTAGCCTAATTGCCGCTTCCGTGAAAACGACCCAGCTAAACTTCGTTGCGGATCTAACATACACATTTATATAAGATAATTAAAAAGATGTCATAATTTGTAATACCTTTCCTTACATAGGAGTGTTTCTTCATAAACTTTAGTCGTTTTAATGTCAATCTTGTTTTGTTGTTTTATATTTTCTACTTTTTAATATGTTAAACGAATAATAAATTACGAATTATTATAAATCTCAGCTTGCTTGTCTTTGAGTGTATATATAAATGATAAATAAATGGGCTATCTAACACGAAAACATTATTTGAAATTGGACTAGCCGTTCACGCGTAATGTCGTGCCTAAGGGAAACAGGAATCTATTTTAAAGGTGAAAAGGGACCCTATTACTTAGACTTTGCTGCCAGTCTCTCTCATAAACCGTGATAGTAAGACAGTTGAAATTTTCAGAAATGATGTTTTTTTTTTTGCCGCTATAACAACAAATACTAAAAAACAGAATGAAATGAATATTTAAGAGGGCTCCCATACAAAAAACGTGATTTTTGGCTCGTATTTGCTCGATAGTGATAATGGCAACAGGTAGACGCTTGAAATGTATAAATAATGGTACGAAACCCTTCCTGCGCGAGTCCGACTCGCACTTGGCCGATTTTTATATATATAGGTCTATATGCGACAAGTAAACAATTAAAGAACACACCTTAATTCACACGGGTTCAATTCCATTGTTTACGATATCAAAGTCAGTAAAAGCTATAATATGTAGAGATATATACATAAATTATACTATTTATTTTATAAAGTTAATGTAAATCAAAGTACAAGCTATTTGAAAAATTATATTACGGTCAATTTCCTCATACTTTTAGAGAGTTTAATTCACATAAAATATCTACCTTTCTATATAAACAGATAATAAATTTTTGGTCTGATATCATTTCTACCCTAAATAGGAGCTCGTGCGGATTTAATCAGTTCCATTCCAAAGTAATCACTTTACCGTACCCTGGCCGAAATGAAGGTTGCCAGTATTCCCATATGCAAAAAAGTACTCTCTCGAGTTTCCCATTTTCATAAACTTTGAGTTATGAAATAGAAATTTCTTAGGCCATTTTTATAACAACATGGAGACCGGAATGGGAACAATTCAGATAAAAAATTGAAGTAAAAACTAAGAATAATTTATAGAATACTATACTATTAGCGACAAGAACTTTGGATGTTGAATTTATTGTGTGTGTTGATGGTTATGAAACCAGTGTTAGATGATGTTCCTAAACAGATCCATTCGCTTACAAAGTGCCGGCAGCGTACACCCACAAGCAAGTATGATTTGTCCGTTTATGCCATTGTATGTATTAATATATACGTATTTC
The DNA here is from genome assembly GCA_905220595.1 of Spilosoma lubricipeda. Classification (NCBI taxonomy): domain Eukaryota; kingdom Metazoa; phylum Arthropoda; class Insecta; order Lepidoptera; family Erebidae; genus Spilosoma; species Spilosoma lubricipeda. The sequence goes on from HG992296.1 coordinate 4,890,235, forward strand.
ACAACAATAACCACAATTGTGCGCGGGTGCACTAACACTCTCTAAACGAATGGACTATACTACTGTACTTATAGAGTTCCGTGCCAAAGGCAAAAAACGGAACCCTTATAGATTTCTCATGTCTATTTGTCCGTCCGTATATCACAGCCTTAAACTTAGGAAACCTACACTTCGCAATTATACAGGCATACGCACCAACAGAATGCTCCACACAGGAAGATTTGGATATATTTTATAAAGACTTAGAAAAAGCTCACGATATAATATCTACACAGTATATAATCGTCATGGGCGATTTTAACGCACAGATAGGGAAACCAAAGAGCTATGAGAACAAAGTAGCGGGCATTCATGGATTCGGAAACAGAAGCAAGAGAGGAGACAGACTAATTCAGTACGTTTACGAACAAAATTTGAAAATAATTAATACAATGTTTAAATTAAAAGCTGAACGAAGATGGACTTGGATTTCGCCTGATAAAAACACTAGGAAAGAAATTGACTATATAACAACAACTAAACCTAAACTGTTCACAAAATACCAAGTGTTGAACTCTTTCTCCTTTGGCACAGATCATAGACTTTTAAGAGCGACGCTTTGCTTAGACATGAAAAAAAAGAGCAGGAGAAACTTTGGTAGTCCCAGTAATTCACTAAAAACTTTAGAAGAGATAAATACGTACTTAGAAAAATTAAGAGAATTTATACCCGAACTAATCGAAAATCAAGAAAAATATACAGTCACGGCATACTACAATAAGATAGAAAATTCAATATTAACAAGCTTGAGCCCATTCACAGCAGAGGAATGCGGTCCAGAACCTGGTCGAGTTGAGCGATAAGCTCCTGTCGTTTTTCCTCGATATCTGCGAACTTTGCTGCAGGGTGTCCGAAATATCTTCCATGAACTGTGCTGTCGTCTACATAGCAATGAATGTTGCCTAGGGCTAACATGTCATTGATATGCATAAGAAACAGCGCACGAAGAAGCATACCTGTCACCCAGACAGGACAGGAGGACAGGAGATTTAGTGAAAGTTCAAGTTATGCTGGACAATAGAATAACATTCTAAGCTCATTCTAAAACTCGCTCGAATGCTCGAAATTTGACCGCCAGGCAAAACACTAGTTAATATAAATCGATCTTGATATATCGCAAGATATAGTCGTCGATGGTACCCTGCCGTAACCAGGGGATTCTTCGCACCCCCTGCTGCACCGTTAACATGACCGGTACCTTGGCCAGGATTAGTGCGACTGCCGGGAACTGGGGGCCGTGGAATGTGGTTACTGTCCATGGGGAGAATTTGTCATAGTCACCACGCTTGGCAGGCGGGTTGGTGACCGCAGTGGTGGGAATCATTTATCTGGTGACGCTGCTGCCCGTCGTCAATATCGATATTAAGTGATTTTCGCAGTTGTACCGTCCGTGTTTATACCGCCTAGGTCGCCAGAGGCTCATCCGTTAATTAGCAGGGTGCACCGCGCGCAGGGGAGGTTGACTATATAGAGCCTGGAATGATAGGTGGCCCCGTTAACACCCCGGGCGTAGATAAGCGCCCAGCAATACATTAACATATAGTAAGCTTAATGTTAGAACCAAAATAAATATCAGTATATTTGTACATCATAAAAGTGTTTACATAAATCTCAGAAGTTTAATTCCTTTTAGAAGTTTTGAGGTGTTATTTTTACTAATTTATTGCTTGTGGTTCTTAAATAAAATGTCTTATTTTATTATAAATTTAAGTTATTAAAATTTATATTTATTAAGAATTATATATATTTAGATGTTGCTATAGAGGTTACTTTTAGTTATGATTATAGATACGGTATTTACAAGCTGTAGTACTCAGACAATTCGCTCAGAGTTAACCGGCTATGGGCTTCCACGCATTAAAACATACGTTATTATTTTAATTACTGAGATTCAGTACATTTGAATCTAATTAATTAGTCTACTACGATCGCAAAGATATTTTTGAGTATAACTCAAACTCAGATATTTTTATTGATTTATATTACAGCATTTCCAAACATCAACTAGTTTACTGTGTATCTTAAAACATTTCATGTATTTTTTTACGAATATTTGTCTACACACAACTGTTGTACGCTAAATCAAATTCCTAAAATCTATTTAACTTTCCTCAATAGACCAATTAACATTTAATAGGTACTATTATATTAACACAGATAACAAAGTCTCGCTTAAGTCCCTTAAACTACAAGGCATATTGATTTTCACAAAATTGGATTTCCCGATCATCGCAACTCTCTCTAATTTGTAAGCGATAATAATAGCATCGATTTTGATGTTCGAAATTGCCTAATTTCAAAGTTATTAATACATCCCGCTAACAAGTTAATAGGATCGACTACTAGGCTGTTATTACATTATAATTAAGTATATAAATTATAGATACGAGAATTTTGATCATTTTGCAGACTAATTATCGTATCGAAGTAATTAATCATCAATACGTGTAATAAGCAAAATCCCTTATTTCTATTGATCTGTTTGCCTATGTTCACATGATAAACTCAGTACTAATTAACAGATAACTATTAAGACAATTCAAGCAGTCATAAAAGCGTAAGCTATGCTAAAATCACTCATAAGACAATGAGAGGTATGACTTATTATCATCAGGTCACCTGAGCCAGGAGTTTTCTATGAAATAAAAGAAATTTAGGAATTTAAATGCACAGTCAAGAATTATTGTATGTATGTATGTCAATCTAGACTTCCTTGTTTTCTCGTGCCTTCTATTTTTCCTTCCAGTATTATTCTGAAGGAATTGTCGTATTTTATGAAGTGGCTAACCATTTTGCCTGTTCTGTCTTCAATAGTATTCAACAACCTTTCTTTATTTACTTATTTGTTCTTTTCTCCATTCAACTGATGTCCATCATTTTTTTTCTCCAGAACCACATTTCAAATGTTGTCAACCTGAATCTGTGAACGAGAAAGTGGGAGTCATAGCCTATTAAGAGGTTGAACAGATTCCAGAAAATATTGTGGAGTGGCGATTACTGCACCGACACGGACCTGGCTCTTAAATTGAGACAGATAGTCAACAACTTCCTAATGATAGTCTTGTAAAACGTTTATGCAGATAAATTGTTAATCCGACTGAAGTAAGGAGTTGGTCATAACATAACAAATCCGAACAAGTTGTATTTTATCTTACAAGACACTCAATCTCACGAAACTTCAAGAATTCTGTAGTTATACTTATTATACAATCGTTCTACCTTTTCATTGGAAACAACATCCAAACTCCTAAGATAAAATGAGGCGCACTTTATCTTAGGAGTTTGGATGTGCACACACTGCATGTTGTTTTTTTGGGTTTAAGTCTGCAGGGAACCAATTTTCACGCATCGTTGCGTTTAAGAGATCAAAGCTAGCGGTTTTTCTTTCATTACTTTGATATTTGAGATATCTGGCTTTCGTTCTAACAACTATTTGGCAAATGCTTTTGTAATCGGATTTAAACACAAGTACTGTAAAAGACAGCGAACCACTTCTTATTTTATGAAATCTTTTCAGACTACTAACCCATTACCATTTTTACAGAGAGCGTTGTAATAAAACGTCTGTAGCCTATGTGTATGTGAAAATGTCATGTAAATCTATAATATATAAAGCTGAAGAGTTTGTTTGTTTGTTTGTTTGTTTGTTTGTTTGTTTGAACACGCTAATCTCAGGAACTACTGGTCCGATTTGAAAAATTCTTTCAGTGTTAGATAGCCCATTTATCGAGGAAGGCTATAGGCTATATATCATCACGCTAAGATCAATAGGAGAGGAGCACCAATGAAAAATGTTTCAAAAACGGGGGAAAATTATCACGCGACGGGCAATAGAAGACGCAAACGAGGTTGCGTGGGTCTGCTAGTGTAAATCTAAAAACAACAATAACATCAACTGGTTCGTTATTTTTTTATTCATGAATTATGAACTCCAGATATGAAAGAGAAAAATTTGAAACGATAATTTATAACAAGTAATCATTTTTCAAAGCTTACTGAAAACGTAAGTTTTTTTTATAGAAATACTAGCCGACCCACGCAACCTCGTTTGCGCCATATGTTGCCCGTAGCGTGAAAATTTCCCCCGTTTTTGAAACATTCTTCATTGTTGCTCCGCTCCTATTAGTAGCAGCGTGATGATATATACCGTATAGCCTTCCTCGATAAATGGATTATCCATCACAGAAAGAATTTTTCAAATCGGACCAGTGGTTCCTGAGATTAGCGTGTTCAAACAAACAAACAAACTCTTCAGCTTTATATATTAGTATAGATATAGATATATCAAAACCTTACAAATTACCAACACTGCTTATACAACAATTCCTTTTAAACGATATGAGTATAAAATGACGCAGACTCTAGAAATGATGAATGTAAATGTCTTTTATTCTAAGAATAGTAATATAAATCATATTTCACTTTAATTACTTTAAGAAAAATATCTAACTCACTAAAATGATTTATTTAAAATGAAAAACTCTCCATAGAATAAAGCTAAACCAAACGTGTAAAGAAAAGAAATCCTTTTAACACGGAGAACTCAATTTGTCTTTATTCCAAGTATGCGTTTTTTTAACATGTGTGTAGCTTTGTATAGTACTGTGCCGATAGGATTAGTTCGCTCTCAAGAAAGCTTTATTTGATAGCTGTGTCGGCCACTGATTTCTTGGCGTAAACCCTTTTACGACGTAAAGGGGAAAAAGGATCGTCATTAGAATTGTGTTTGGAGTCTAACGTTTTATTACTGGATTAAGCTTGGATTCAGATTAATAAATTTAGTTTATTATTGTAACTTCTTAGAAATTGGATTTCAGAAAATGTACACGAATCTATCATTTACAAATAAATTTACTTTGGAAGACTTCAAGTTTCTGAATACAGCCAGTTCAAGTTAAAGGGATATATACCTCGATTAAGTTCGGGTTCTGGTAACTCGCTGTTTTTTTTTATGAAATAGGAGGCAAACGAGCAGACGTATCACCTGATGGTATTCGATTACCGCCGCCCATGGACATCTGCAACAACAGAGGCGTCACAAGTGCGTTGCTGACCTTTAGGGGATAGGGAGGGGGACGTGGGGAGGGGTTGGGGGATGGGCCTCCGGTATCCTCAACACGACGTGAGCGCTATTTCATTTGTGAGGCCGTGGTATCACTCCGGTCGAGCCGGCCCATTCTAGCCGAAGCGAGGCTCTCATACGTTAATATTCAGGGAATGAGCGAGTTACTCCGTAAATTCACCGAATGAGTCAGGCTACTGGAGTTGAGTAAGTAGTTAAAACCGGTTTCCCGTAAAGCCGCCGGTGTACTACTCTGATCGCCTGACCTTATGAGTATAGTTCTTCTACGATAATGTACTTACTGAAATTAATGAGATCATCGTGTACTAGATACGCACATTCAAATATATCATGTCCCTTTGAAAATACATCAAATTATTAATACACGATCACACAATTACACAATAACAGACTCAAACCACATTACATAGAAACGTACCATAGCATGTTAACAATGCGTCACGCATTGTTAAAATGCTATACGGCTTTTCAAACTTGTTTTATAATTTTTCAGCGTCGTTTTTTGTCGTTGTTGGGTTTTAGGTTTAATTTTTTTTTATTCTACGTCTAATATCAACCATATCTTTGAATGGATTTATTTTGAATAGAATGAAATAACGGAAATAACAGCCGTTGAACAGTAATTGAGTCAATCATATTAGTGATCAGATCGCTATCAAAGGTAATTGATTGAACGCAAGTGCAGAAAGGTCAAGTTATTTTGGTTTGAGTTTGTTGAATATGCTCGAACGTTTTCGGCAGTATAGTCTAACAGAATCGTACTAACTTCAGAGACATATTTTTCTGTACAACAAAATATTTAAAACATTGTAAAACCAAGGATAGAATAAAAAGTATGGGCTACTGACGTTTCCTTGAAAAACCATAATATTGATTAATCACGCAATTAAAACAGAGTACCTTTATTTGGATGACAATTAATCATTTAAAAAAAAGAAAATGAGAGTTAAAAGGTTTTGCCCGGGGCTCCGCTCGCATGTATATAAGTTACTGTAGAGTAAGGCAAAGATTATCTTAATGTCCTTCTCCAAGGTCCAATCAATCTGTATATTGAAATTCATTCAAATCGGTACAGCGGTTTAGCCGTAAAAGTGTAACAGATAGACGAAACTACTTACGAATCTACAATATTAGTATGGAACACAAGTACCTTTTTTTGGATTCTACATGGTGAACAATATAGTTAATGGATATTAAACATTATTTATGACAATTAGAATTAAAAGTATTGTTATTAGAGTTGATTTTTTTATGAGATAGTGAGCAAACGAACTGACTTATCGCCTGGTGGTAAGCGATTACCACCGCCAATGGACACCCGCAACTCCAGAGGCATCACAATTGCATCGCCGGCCTTTTAAAAAGGATTACGCCTTTTCTTAAGGGTCATATTGGTCCGGGAATACCGCAGGCATACTTCGCTCGATATGTTGACACCAAGTATTATATTGGCTGAGGCAGATAGGGGAGAGTCTTCAAAACGAGGACATACAACCCACGGCAGTTTTTTTAAATATTTTTGATGAATCCGTTTTAAAATGCCCGGGTATTACTTTATTCAAACTCTTTAAAAAAACTATAACCATGTAATATTAATACAAAAAGGCTCTCTACCTACACTCATTTGTACAACTATGTAACTTACCTTTAATGTTCAGTAGCTTGCGTCCCTCGATAACAGCACATCTCTTTCTTATCTTCGTCACCAGAAAGGGATAGATGGTCCTATCATTGCTTAGGATTAGTCAGGCTTGTTAGGCTGGGTGACCCCTGTAATCCTTTGCGATGGATGGAAGTTTGACGCTAGGGTTGAATAAGTACAAAGGCGGTATTTCTTCAAAGTATTCATTACACAAAAGTAGGGTTTTTGGGTCGGCCAATTTTTTGTCAAGGTGATTTCGCTTTTTAGTTATTTAGTGGAAGTGAAAACATGTTTATGTAAAAGGTCCTGGTAGTATAAATACGTCAAAATTCATTTTGTGTAATCAAAATTAATCAACGTAAATAGGTTTTCCTTATTTGACCTTTACAATTTTTTGCTTTTTGGCATGTACGATATACAATCATACGGAAGGGAAAGGTGGTCTATTTCTACACAACAGGCCAGTATTTGGTGATTGCCTCATTGGTCTAGCAGCTAGCGTAGCGACTGCCGATCATGAGGTCTCGGATTTGTTTCCTAAGCTCTAAAAAAATTATTGGGTTTTCTCACAAAAAAAAAATATCAGCCTAGTATGGAAGTTAGGTGATGTTTCATGCCCGTGCTTCGGAGAGCACGTTAACCAGTCGGTTGTCATGAACATATATGGCAATCGTTATTGGGAAGTCAGTGCCCTCAAAGATACGGATTGTTAGTTAAACCTTCAAATTCGGTTTGCCTTCAGGGTTGCGGACGTCCCATGCCTGTCGCTCTGTGGAAAACCTGATACTCAGATGAAACCAGTTGAACTAGTAGCCGACCCCAAAGTAATATGGGGAATAATAAAGGCTCGGCAAAAGAAGAAATGATAATATTTAGAGGGCTGGTTATAATTCCACGATGCCACAACCCTTCATCTTTCTATTGTGTTCGTAATAACTCGTATAATATAAGCCATACAAAGTAATACTTAGTAATATCTGCAAAATGTGTGGATTTTATTAAGTCGAGATTATTTTCTTTTCATTTAACAAAATAAAGCTTTTAAGAAATAATAAACAGAAGCAATTTTTTAATTTAATTTTATGTACTACTATTAAGTACTACACTACTGAGTGTGATGAGCAGTTTATTTTAATAAATAAATACAACAAAATCAAATTTCATACCTCATCATCTTATGCATTGTAATATTGATAATTGTTTTATAAAAATCCAAGAGAATGGTTTTGTGATGTTATTTAAATATATCCTAACGATTAAGTACTGATTAAGTATCACCTAACGGTTTTAAAGGTTTTTTTTAATGTTAAAGGGGGCAAACGAGCAGACATATCACCTGGTAAGCGATTACCGCCACCATGCACACCCGCAATACCAGAGGCGTCACAAGTGCGTTGCCGTGCGTTGTTGGATGGGGGAAGGGTTGGGGGGGTATGAGCCTCCGGTATTCTCACTCACTCGGTACAACACAGCGCAAGCGCTATTTCACACCGGTTTTCTGTGAGGCCGTGGTATCGCTCCGGTCGAGTCGGCCCATTCATGCCAAAGCGTGGCTCTTCCTCGGTAGTAAGGTCTGTAAAAACCTCTGAAGTAATTTGTATAAAGTGTAGATACTGATCACAGACCTATTAAATATTTTCAAGTAAACAACAAAATAAGACCTAAACTAAAATTAACAACAATAAAGAAAAAACACTATACATAAATTATATTATTACTATATTAATATAAAATATTAATACCACGGATAAAGTATTAGGGGTCCTAAGTGAGCTATATTTGATTACTATAGTATGTATGGCAGAATCGCCTAAACGCACGGAAATTCACCGCAGTTGACACAAGATCCTCATAGTATACCGCCCCAGATGTCATTTGTAAACTATTTAGCATTGTGTTACGTTCATTGTACCAAAGACTACACTCCCAGAGTACATAATGAGCCGACTGTTCACAGCTAATATCAGGTGTTGAGCATTGACACAATGGTGAATCGACTAATTTAAATGAGTGTAGTTTGCTCTTAAAGTTACCGTGGCCTGTAAGAAATTGAGCGACACAGTGATCCACCTCGAGCCATGTCCTCGACAACCGTTCGCGAACAGATGGAAAGAACTGGTAGAGGTGGCGCCCCTTAGATGCATTACAATTCAACTATCGGATATGAAATTCCATTTTTGATATTGGGTTTTACGATCCAACAAAACAAAGACAAACATTGTGTTTCGACGCTTTTGTCTCCCCTAGGAATGATCGAAACTGCAGTATTGTTTCACTAGCACTATTTAAGTATCGATGTCCGTAGAGGTATTAAAAACGAAAATGTCTTGAACGAAACATAACCAACGGAAAACAAAAATAAAGCTGTGTAAAAAAACCACAGTTTGTTCTGCTTATTTGTTAATACAAATATATCAAAACGTCCCTAAGAAGTATGTGAGGTGTGAAAATTAATGACAGAGTCAGGTATATAGTGATAAGAAAACGTTGTCATTTATTTAGTTTTTCTAAACGTGCTCGGTCGTTGTTAAACAAATAAGAGAGAGAGCCAGAGCCACGCTGATTTCAGCATGAACGGGCCGAATTGACCGGGGCGCTACTACCCTCACACAGAAAATCAACATAAAATGACAGCGATCATGCTATCGTGTTTCGTTGGTGAGTGCGAGACCGGAGGCCCAATGATGCAGAAGCATCACTAGCCCGCCACGGTGTGGGTCACCATGCTGCATTGTCTGCATTCGCAGTATGGTGACCGCCACTCCTGGATAATAACGCTTATGCTTTCCATCAGGCAGAGTAAAGTCATTTGGCAGGGACAAACATAAAAAAAAAAACTTTAACCATATTTCATTTTGCTACTTTACATTTAAATACTTCGTTTGTGTTATTATTACTAACTTTTAAATTTTTGCGTTCCATGATATATTAACAATTATTTTTACGGGAATTACCTAAATAATTATTAAAAGGTACTCTGATTTGCCTGACGTTTCGACCAGGTTGCACTGGCCGTGGTCACAGGCTGACTGGCTCAGCGGCGCAGTTTTAATAAGTGATTGCGTTAATTCCCGTAAAAATAATTGTTAATATATGTTATTATTATTCTGCAGATCTACTGCCGGATGATCTCTAACTTATTATGGGCATTTTTTATGGCATCAGCTGTAGCTTGGTCTCCGCCAGTGTGAATGTCAGCTATCGCGGAAAAGTCTAGGCCAAATGTAGACCATGTTAGAATTTTATTGAAATTAGTTTAGTTTAGTACACAGACAGACAAGTTTTAATAATGAGTATTGATTTCATTTAAGTTTTTAGAGATATATTGGTTAATAGATAGTTTCTTAACATTATATGTTTAAATGTTTGTTATGTTTAAATGCCACGTTGGTCTCGCAGTTGGCGTGTGCGACTCCTGATCATAAGGTCTTGGATTCGATTCCCAGGTTGGACCAAATGTTTGTATGATCTACAAATATTTGTTTCGAAGTCTGGGGTTTTTCAATGTATATATATACACTATTATACATACAAAATACATAGTGTGTTTGTATACAATACTATACAAACACACTATGATGGTGAAAATAATGATGAGCGTTACTCTCTTTAAGCCAGTTTTGACAAACGTGTTAGTGAATATAGGATAATTTACGACTACTCAGTCGTAATTATTTAGTAGTACTAGTATTTTTACAGACAAACAATAAAGAGTAGGGTCGGTGATAAGTGAGTGAGTTTGAAACAAGTTAAATATTAAAAAAATAAGTAAATGTGTGAAAATGTATAACTTAAGATTTACAAATATTTTAATTTTATAGTTTTTATATCGTTATTTTTCTCTCAAAATAGGGATTCAATTTTAAAATGTAAGGACAATGCCCAAGTTAAAATCAATCAGAACATTTAGAGCTATACTACAGAAGGCATAGAGCGTAATGATTGGTGTAGATTTTAGCGCGGGCTAATTGTAATGCCTTACTCCTTCTTCCTTAGAACGTACTCCTTCTTAAAAGGCCGGCAACGCACCTGTGACGCCTCTGGTGTTGCGGGTGTCCATGGGCGGCGGTAATCACTTACCATCAGGTGATACGTCTGCTCGTTTGCCCCCCTATTTAAATAAAAAATAAAAAAAAATGCAAAATGAGTTTAAGTTGATGTGAAACAAACTTGCACTAGGCCCTCAGTACGCTACATTTGACAAACACAACTCACCTTCTAGTGCAGTCGGGTATTTTTTTATTAGAAACTACTTCCCGTAAATGTGATTAATTTTACATAATAGTTATATGCTACTACACGCATAGTATCGGTAAACCAAATAAATATGTATCTCACTTTTATGTCGTCGCGTTAATTCAAGAACACATTCATAATTATATGACTTTGTAGCTTTGATGCCAAAGAAGTTGATAAAGGCTATCACAGTGAGAAGATATTTCAAGAAATCTCCTCACCGGAATCGGGTCGGGTTTCCTTATCCGGCGGAAATGAGAAGCCGGAAGCGGCGGGCAGTGGTTGCCCTATTTCACTTCGGTAGAAGGGAATACAAGAATTAGTGAATCGATTTTAATATTTTCTAATACTTTTATATTACTCTTAAATGGAGTTAAAGAAATCTATGCAAATAAATAAAATTGAAGTGTCTGTTTGTAATATTAAAATAACCGCTTTTTACTAAATGCATATGTATGTATACACGGTGCATGTACCAAAAATGTAGTTAAATTTTTTTTTGTCTGTCTGTCTGTCTGTTTGTTCAGGGTAATCTCTGGAATGGCTGAACGAATTTTGACGGGACTTTCACTGGCAGGTAGCTGATGATCCAGGGAGTAAATTAGACTACTTTTTTTAGACTAAGTTTGTCCCGCGGCGTTACTCGCGGTACAACAATAGCCGCGGGTAACACCGCGGGGTTCAGCTAATTAGTCTATAATATTTCTGAAATGATGTATCTTCATACCAAGTTTTATTAAAATCAGTTTATGGCTTTAGCTGTAAAAACTTAGAAGACAGAGTTACGCATATCTATTATTACAAATTGGAATCGCTTTATAAATTATTTATTTTAGTAAGTGAGCTGCCAAATAAAAAGATGGGACCAAAGCTTACACTTAAGCTCTACTTAGTTTGGTACTAGATGACGGCAGTAAGCCAAACAAAATACACGCTTACACAGATATATGGATGTTACAAGCCCACGTTTACCCATTACTAATGTAAACTTATTACACAAGTCAGTCCAATCAACTTGTAATTGAATATTCGGTACTCTACGCCCCCGATTTCAAGAGTATTACGGATAAACCAACCAATTCCAATTACTGTATACGTGATGTGTAGAAATTGAGTCGGCAATTTTTTCTGTAAAATACTTTTTAATCTTTTTTGATTTGATGGACAACCTATTACCATTATTATGGCATAGTTAAACATAACATCGATGGGATTGTTTATCTATTGGTCAGTGATTGCTAGGTCAAAGGTATTTTGTTCGATCCCCCACAGTACAAATCTCTGTGTAATGAACACGATCATTTATTTCGTGTCTGGGTGTAATATATCTACAGTATAAAATATATATGTCGGAGAACGAGTAGTTTTCTTAAGTTTTAATTTGAATTCGTGTTTATTTCAATCGATTATTCGAAACGTCAAACTGTGCATCGAGAAACATGGCAGTTTGGGTGGAATCTGTGGACGGTGTATGCAAAAGAAGGCGCACTGATTATTTGTTATTAACGATGTGATTATTACGTCTTAGTTTACTTACAGCTTGATTTAATAATGTTGGTTTAGTTTTAGTCGATTCTGTAAGCAATATTAAATTAAATGTTACTAAAATGTGTGCGGGTAACACCGAATATAGTGGTAGGTGTCACCACTAGTTAAAGCAAGCAGCCGGTATAAAAGAGAGCGGCCGCACGAGTTGCGGGACTACTAACCTTTTGGCTCTTAATCTAACTACCCACCGTTTCGTATTGAAGTAAAATAGAATCAACAGATCAGTTTAGTACGGGCATTGTACGAGGAAGGACAAGCTGTAAATAAGCTAAGTACATAGGCTTCTTAATTATTGTGATCAACTATTAAACGTTTGTAACTAATAAGTTAAGATGTAACTTTCAAAAGAGTGGCCATGAGTTTCTTTGCCAGTATTCTTCTCATAAGGCTCTACGCATTTGGAAACTGGAGGTTATGGGTCGTCACGGACGTTCAGTGGATTTTGGTGTTCTCACCTAATTCACTTTGACAATGTTGTGCCGATCTATGATTTTAACTGTAGCTTCATTGATTCAATAAACTATTGGAATTCAATATTGTCTTTGGCTGTGCAAATAAACCCTACCTACCAACTTGTGTAATAATGAAGATTGATTACTAGACTAGATTAGACTTGATTAAGAGCGATTTCTATTGCTTTAAAATCATGAGTGCCACTTGACAAAATATCCAAGTGACGTCGGCAAAGCTGACGTCACCATTTCATAAAAACCGCTTCGACCGATCGATCGCCCCGCTGTGACTCCGACATCAGAAGTGGGATTACCTGTGATACCCCTAGAGATTACCTGTGAATTACCCTATGGATTACCTGTGAATTACCCTATGGATTACCTGTGAATTACCCCTGTGGACTACCCCTATAGATTACCTTTGAATTACCCCTATGGACTACCCCTATGGATTACCCCTATGGATTACCCATAACGGATCAGGAACAGAATACAGGGCAGACTGTTATTATTTTATTTTACGTTTACCCTACGTTAAAAAAAAATATCTTCGATACGGAATAAATTTGTGCTATACGAAAACCGCCAACTAGTGAGAGAACTGCTCCGACTGTAAAAGTGAAGTGATGTGTGAAAAATACAAGCGCTGTCAAAGCTGTGGCAAAATCATGTTTACGTAATCTAGTAAAGATTAGGACAATGTTAGCCGTGACAATATTGCTAACACATATTCTGAGATTTCAGATACTACCTCGCCTGACAGTTGAAGGAAACCAAAGCGCAGAAGACGAATACTTGAACCTTATTCAAGTGTGGTGTCATAGATGCAGTTCCAATATGAATGCCAAGACAAACGATTTGCAAACCGAGTAATCAGTGAATGTCAGCTCCATCCAACCAGCTCTAGTTCAGCTCCAAGAAAGATTTGGTGAGAAGTTTTCATTTTGTTTCAAATGCTCTTTAATAAGACAAATTCTGTGAGATAGATTTCTGGGCCAACGACAATATAGTGCAGTACTATTATTGAGGGTAGGTAACGCCCGCCCTTATTGTAACATAGTATTGTGTGGTCCACGAATTGTTGCCCTGAGTCTGGGTGTTTTTGTGTACGTTTGTAAGGTCCCCGTGACATACGATGTTTGTCCCTCGTGAGGAAGTTGTCTTTTTAATAAAACAATAAATTCTGTCAAGAAATCCGGGTTGAAGAAATGCACTGAATAGTATTTCCTGTAGTAGGTACACGATTACTGTATTTCAAATGACATAATTATTTAAAGAAAAGAATGAAAATCTGCTTGCTTTACGCTTTTCAGTTGTAATTTTCGAAAAGTTCTTGAAAATAATAAGGTCGTTTCAATAGGTGCCTACGTTCTCTTATAAAATGAGGATCGCAATGAAATGACATTAGATCCACAGTATAAAGGTCCTTACGTGGTCACCGAAATACTAGAGGGAGACCGCGAATTCGCTCCCCACACATATTTTCTAACCACACATTTTCTACCAACCATTGATCATCTACACTCACAGTAATCAAAGTGAATACAAGCCGTCAGATACCAACTAGTGAAGTCTCTATTGATTTGTCCGATGAACATGATGTAGAAAACAATGATCCTTAAATAGTTTATTAAATTAATCGAAGGCTTTATTTCTCTGTTTTGATTATTTAGTTCGTGAACAATTATTAGGAATGTACTTTGTGACGTTTAACCAGACCATTGTTAATTGTTGATAGAGATAGGATTACACTCTTTAATTTTATTTTAATTAACAAACAAAGTTATTTAATTACAAGGGATGTAGTGTAGGTAGCCTGGTTTCACTATCTACTTAGGTCTCGCTGGTCATTTGTAGCCGTAGCTCGTGCAGTACTTATCTGTAGAGAGTGCGCGGTGCGCATCTGGCTATGCGAATGTTAGTCACTGGTTAAGTGACAATAAAAAGAACTCTAACTCTGGTTAAGAGTTGAGCAAAAAGCCGCTGGTTAAGTGGTTATTCGCAGTCGCTGGTTAAGCGACTAAGTCAAAACGTCTTAACGCTGTTACTAGTGGTTTAGACAGAGGTGCTGAACCTAGGTTAACAATAAGACTTCTGTGATTATGCTGGTAGAGACATAAATGAGCACTATTAGAACAGAACCTTATCGTGATATCTCAAGTGAATAGAACTGATCTTATTTAAAAATTAAAATCATGAAGGCAAAATAATTTGCTATAATTGAAATTGGTTTCTATGAATCTTTAATTTGGTCAGGAATAGCCGAGAGGACGGATTCACTGTCCAGATGATTCCTCAGTTAACAAACACGTAGACGTGTAAGTCTTATCAGAATGCCTGTGGGACAGGCTGAATAAATTGAGCTACTGTGGTTGCTTTTTTCTTTGTTTACAGATGACTCACACGAGGACGTGTGAAGCATCAGGATGGCCGTGTCGGAGAACGAGTAGTTTTCTTAAGTTTTAATTTGAATTCGTGTTTATTTCAATCGATTATTCGAAACGTCAAACTGTGCATCGAGAAACATGGCAGTTTGGGTGGAATCTGTGGACGGTGTATGCAAAAGAAGGCGCACTGATTATTTGTTATTAACGATGTGATTATTACGTCTTAGTTTACTTACAGCTTGATTTAATAATGTTGGTTTAGTTTTAGTCGATTCTGTAAGCAATATTAAATTAAATGTTACTAAAATGTGTGCGGGTAACACCGAATATAGTGGTAGGTGTCACCACTAGTTAAAGCAAGCAGCCGGTATAAAAGAGAGCGGCCGCACGAGTTGCGGGACTACTAACCTTTTGGCTCTTAATCTAACTACCCACCGTTTCGTATTGAAGTAAAATAGAATCAACAGATCAGTTTAGTACGGGCATTGTACGAGGAAGGACAAGCTGTAAATAAGCTAAGTACATAGGCTTCTTAATTATTGTGATCAACTATTAAACGTTTGTAACTAATAAGTTAAGATGTAACTTTCAAAAGAGTGGCCATGAGTTTCTTTGCCAGTATTCTTCTCATAAGGCTCTACGCATTTGGAAACTGGAGGTTATGGGTCGTCACGGACGTTCAGTGGATTTTGGTGTTCTCACCTAATTCACTTTGACAATGTTGTGCCGATCTATGATTTTAACTGTAGCTTCATTGATTCAATAAACTATTGGAATTCAATATTGTCTTTGGCTGTGCAAATAAACCCTACCTACCAACTTGTGTAATAATGAAGATTGATTACTAGACTAGATTAGACTTGATTAAGAGCGATTTCTATTGCTTTAAAATCATGAGTGCCACTTGACAAAATATCCAAGTGACGTCGGCAAAGCTGACGTCACCATTTCATAAAAACCGCTTCGACCGATCGATCGCCCCGCTGTGACTCCGACATATATTACTTTTTTTTTTTTTTTTTTTACGTGTGGAAACCCCCTCGGGCCGTCACCCCGCCGGGGTTTGCGGCGGGGCGGTGTGTCGGAATCGAACCGACTAAAACCACACGGTGTGCCACTCTGCGCCTGAGACGGGAGGGATCCGGGAACTGCTGTTATTAACACATCCGGACCCCTCCCAGCGCTTGCCCGCACAGAAGCGGGCACCGTCAGCTGTAAACTCTCAATTTAGGCGACGTACGGCACACGCGTAACGTCGCCCCCTCGCGGGTGGCCACTAATGCGGATGGTGGGGAAAACCCATCCCGACCATCCACGGCCACACTCAGGGCGGCATGAGGCGCTGATAGGCGCGCCTCCACCGCCCGGTTCGCCGGCGGCGGATCGGGTCCGAGTGGAGGTCGTCCTCTCGGGCCTTCTCCGCCGCCTCCTTCTGCGAAATTACGTCTTCGCAGAAGGCTGCGACCGCGGTAAAACTGCTGTCGCTACCGGCCATGGATCGTATGACGGCCGGTAGCGAGAGATCTCCTCCGATGACTGCAGTGAGGGCCCGACGCTGCGACGCCCATGCGGGGCAAACCGCCAGCGTGTGCTGGGCCGAGTCCTCACTGCAGTCGCAGTGGTGGCAGGCGGGACTCAGTTCCCTCCTGGCGACCGAGTGCAGGTACTTCCCGAAGCATCCGTGCCCGGCAAGCACCTGCGTCAGTCGGAAGGAAAGAGTCCCGTGCTGCCGCCCTGCCCACTCGAGGATGACCGGCTGGAGAGCCTCCACGGCGGCAAAGCCAGCGCGTGGAGTCTCCAGCCGGAACGACCAGCGAGCCATCGTGGCTCGACGGGCGGCTTCACGCCACTCGCGTACCTCTTCGGGCGGAGGGCGAATGCCTCTCTCCGCCCGGAATTCAGCCACCCGTCGATAAACTTCGGCGAGCACTTCCGCCTCCAAATCCCACGGAGGTGTTCCGGCCAAGGCGCACGCCGCCTCGGTGGACACCGTGCGGTATCCGCGGATGGCTCTGACCGCCAATACCCTCTGAGGCCGCCAGAGGCGGGCCTTATTGAGGGCAGTCAGAGCCGCCACCCACACCGGTGCCCCATACAGCGCCATCGACCGGACCACCCCCGTGTAGAGGAGTCGCGTCGCGACGCTGGCTCCACCCAAGTTGGGCAAAAGTCGCCCAAGGGCAGAGGCAGCGTCGACCAGCCTGGGACCAAGCTGTCGGAAGTGCTCGTCGAAGAGCCACCTACCGTCGAGGATCAGGCCCAGATACCTCATCTGGGCCCGAACCGGTACGAGGACCGAGTTGACCACTATGGAGGCGCCGGGGGGCGGCCCACGACGGGGCCCATGGAACAATAGGGCCTCCGTCTTGTCCAGGGCCACACGCAAGCCCAGCGCCTCGATGCGCCCGACCACCAGAGAAACACCAATGGTGGCCAGGCGCGCCGCCTCCTGGAAGTTCGCCCCCCGGGCCGTGACCAATGTGTCATCGGCGTAACAAATTACGCCCAGCCCGGGGGGGAGACGACCTCGTAGGACCCAGTCGTATCCCACGTTCCGCAGGAGTGGTCCAAGGACAGACCCCTGTGGAACGCCGCACGACATGGGTCGCCGTCTCAAGGCGCTTTTATTACTAGCTGAACCCCGCGGTGCTACCCGCTGTTATTGTTGTACCACGAGTAACGCCGTGGGACAAAGTTAGTCTAAAAAAGTAGCCTAAGTTACTCCTTGAATCATCAGCTATCTGCCAGTGAAAGTCCCGTCAAAATCCGTCCAGCCGTTCCAGAGGTTATCCGGAACGAACAGACAAAAAATGATTTTAACTACATTTTTGGTATATGTATCGTGTATACATACAAATGCATTGATTAAAAAGCTGTTATTTTAATATTACAAACAGACACTCCAATTTTATTTATTTGTATAGATAAAGTGCCTACTTTGTTTGAAAACTGATACTAAAACATGAAAAAGATTTTAAATTTTAATGCAACCTGAAGAAAAGACATACTACTTGAACTAATAATAAAACAAAATGTGGCCCTTAAAAAAGAAGCGAGATGTACCCGTTTGGATGTAAGTTTTTTTTTTCGAGTAGTGGTCACCATACTCATTGCAAATGCAGACAATACAACAACGCAGCATGGTGACCCACACAATGGCGGCCTAATGATGCTTCTGCATCATTGGGCCTCCGGTCTCGCACTCACCAATGCAGCACG
Organism: Spilosoma lubricipeda; assembly: GCA_905220595.1. Lineage (NCBI taxonomy): Eukaryota > Metazoa > Arthropoda > Insecta > Lepidoptera > Erebidae > Spilosoma > Spilosoma lubricipeda. The sequence continues at coordinate 4,908,841 of HG992296.1, forward strand.
AACGCTATCATTTTACGTTGATCTTCTGTGCGAGGGTAAAACCACTCCGATTGAGCTGGCTCATTTGTGCTAAAATCAGCGTTTCTTTACTATCTTAGAGTAAATTTATTTTAATAATAATATTAGATCCGTCGAGTACTTAAACCTTGCAACAAGCTTTAATTTAATATAAATTATGTAATAACATTATAAGTTGATAATAGAAGTTGTTGTTGTTAGTGTGTATGTATGTATTTAGAAATAAGTATATCGACTCATGGTCATCATTAGTCGGTTTCGGGTTCATTGCGGCCGCCGAGCTACCGTTGGTAAGCGGGCGAGGAGAAATATAACCACGTATTGTAAATGATTAACAATGCAAAAATTATTATTATAACAAAATATGGACAGAATTACAATCAGCAATATAATTAGAATACGATGCTCCACCGAACACGTGTTATTTCTTCTGCTAAGAGAGCCCGGAGTTGCGTCAAGAGTCAAGAAACGTCAACCCGTCCTTGTCAAAATGTTAGCTGCCAGTCTTCACGTTTCTTGCCACTCTTAAAATATCGAAGCGCCGTCGAGTATGTGTTTCAGCAGTATGGTCAGCTTTGCTTATCTTGGATCGGGAATCAGATGGCCATGTATGAGGCTTTTCTCGGCATCATACAATCGGTCGACTGATACAAAATGCCTTGAACATTAAGAACGCCGATATACACACAGACCTGAAGTTAAATAAGAAAAATATCGTGAAAAGAATGAATTATCAAATAAATTGAAAACAAAATGTAGGTATATAATGTACGTACATATATACATATCCATACTTAGTAGGTATTTGTGCACTAGTGATCGAGCTACTGATGTCTAAGACCCAATTTCGTTTCGGTTACTCTTGATATCCTTCAGTGTCTTCATTACGATCGATTGAACACAATGAACAGTTAACTCAGGAACGTCCCTACGTATTTACTTTTTATTTAAAATTAGTAATTTCTCATGATATAATAAGTCGAAAAGTAAAAAGAAATGCGTGCTCATTATATGATTTTTCTAATGTTTTCATTTAGGTCAACAATTTTTTTTTTATGGAATAGACTGGCAAACGATCAGATGTATCGCCTGATGGTAAGCAATTACCGCCGCCCATGGACACCTGCAAACACCAGAGGCGTCACACGTGCCTTGCCGTTCTTTGGGGGATAGGGAATGGGAGATAGGAGGAGAGGGTTTGGGTTATGGGCCTCCGGTATTCTCACTCACTCGGTGAGACCTACGCAAACACTATTTCACACCGGTGTTCTGAGAGGCCGTGGTATCACTCCGATCGAGCCGGACCCTTCATGCCGAAGCGTGGCTCTCCCATGATAATTTAATTTGGAATTTTAGTTAGAAATTAGGAAATTTAATTAGGACCGAGTCGAACAAAGGTTAGCCATTTTTTTTATTGATTATAATTGTTATTTTCCAATGTCTGCTCTATGTTGACTCGCTATGCATCAAAACAAATGGCGATAGTCCGCGATAGTTGAGTTATATTTTAAAGTAATAATCTGCCTATGAGTCAATATAACCTATAATTATGTTTAAGTGTTCATATATTCCCAAGACTAATTTTACTTATAAAGTACTTCACAAAGGATCTTTAAACGTATTTCACGTACAATTTGTGCACAATACTAATTATATAGAAACTAAACCAATAACAGAGCACAGAAATAATCTTCGTCTTGAATTACAAATCGACAGATTATGCAAATTTTAGGTCCTTATTCCATACATTGTTTAAGTTTAATGGCGGACCCTCGATTTTCCTGATATATTGTTCCATAATTCAGAAGCGAAGATAAGGTAAGAACCCTGTATAATGATGGGCTTTACGAGACGTTGTATGGTAATATAATAAACAGGGACCTTTCCACCTTTGTACCTCATTATATATAGGTGCGTTTTATTCCTCATTACCTCTTCGACACTAAGCAGAGGTAACGTTATGACTAAGGAATCTGCGACCAACTGTGAGTACTGGAAACTACACTAAAATCCAGAACAAAATACGATTGTGCTCATTACACACAGGCCGAACTCCTTGGCGTTACCCGTAGTTGCAGTCGTAAAGGTACATGAACAACCGCGGGTAACGTCTAAGGTAGTCTTAACAAAATAGCCGAAGATACTCCTTATATTATCAACTATTTGCCAGTGAAAGTCCCGTCAAAATGAGTCCAGCGGTTCCAGAGATTAACTGAAACACACAGACACACAAAAACATAAAATTACTTTTCTATATAATAATAATAATAATATCTTTATTTATTTCTCCTCACAAAAACAAGATCTTATGCTACAAGATAATAAGTAGAACTTAATGAAAAAACAGTTCATAGTGTATGTGAGGAGCTGGTGTCTATTTTAGGTATAGACCTGTATTACAGATCACCAGGACCTCACCCCACAGTTTAGATCTAGTTGATAAGGAGACACACCATAGACAGAATATTAAAAATATTCTCTTTCTATGCATAAATTAATTGCTTTTTGCCTAATATGATTGTACCTATCTTAATTTATAGTGTGTTTGTTTGAGAATGGGAAAATGTGTGTGTTTTGTGACTATGGTTATGAAGAGAATGTGTGTATGTGAAAGGTGAGTGTAGTGTATTATATGTGGTGTGATAACTGGGAATTTTTAGACGCAAGTGATGAATGACAGATGTCTAGACGCGAATTTGTAAATAAGTTTATATTTTTTATTAATTTCTGATTCCTTGAATAAGTTCCTCCGTAGTGTTATAATTCAATGTTAGTAGCCAGTCTCGTACGACTGTCTTACATTTGACCTTCGTAAGTGAGTAGATAGAGAGTATCCTATTTATTTTATTATAAAGATTACAACCTTGAAAGCAGATGAAACGGTGAGCAAAATATGTAAGTACTGTCTATTTTTACATAAACATTCATAAACAGAAACTTAAATTTATTTATTTATATGTATAGATAGTTACATTTATATTAAATAGTTATATATAATTAAAGTACGCTGATGAAATTTTTCAACAAACAACAGTTAGAAATGGCGCTCTGATTAGTCTTTAGTAAAGAACTAGCTGACCCGCTCAACTTCGTTTGCGTCTCTTCATAAGAAATAGATTTTCCCATTTTCACATAACTTTCGGTCGATACCCGGTTCCTATTGGTCGTAGAGTGATGTTACATAGCTTAAAACCTTTCTCGCTAAATGGGCTATCCGACAAAAAAGAATTAGCAAAATCGGTTCAGACGTTCAAGCGTGATGTCGTGTCCAAGGCAAGTAGGGATTCATTTTTATATATATAGATAGATAAATAGATAGATAAATATTTTGTCTCCAACTCCAAAGGATTCGAAATCTAAATAGTTAAACTAAACACTAAAAGTGTAGATAAGCTATCTACACTTTTAGTGTCAAGCAATGAATGAATTGCCTCCGTTTTCTGTGACACCATCGTAAATGGTATCACATGGTATCGACTTCTCTCAGAGAGTCTTTACTCCTTTCTCTCCATACAGATAATATACACCAAATATTATTTGCCTACTTTAATTCATTGGTTGTATAATATATGTTAAATATATAGTTAAGTTTATTTGAGCACATTCATTAATTTAGATAAATGTGATTCCGTTCTCGACGACGCTTAATTTGCATACATTTTCAAAGACATTTTACATTCTAATCGAGTTATCTCTTCGTTTCGCTAGCAATCGTTTGAGATGCTGTTTAGATACAACAAATGTTTGAAGAAAGTAAATTGCTAAGTTAAGTGACATTCGAGAACCATTAAGCTCAACAATTAAATGAAATCGAACATAATTAAGGGGTACATTGACTCTCAGCATCAATTTAATTGTTATCACTGACCATTGTTGAATAAAGTTAATGTCATTGTTAGTCTGATGAAATTTTTTATATGGTGATGGTAAACCGAGATGGTGCTCCTTGGGGAAGGCCTTTGCTCAATAGTGAAAGACAGTAAACTGAAGTAGTAAGTAGTATCGAGTGGCAAAGGAGCAGAAACTTCACCTGCAACTTGAAAATTTCAAGTGTGTCGGTCTTAGAAGTCCCTCACCCAAAAATCTGAAAAAAGGCTCTAGTAACCTTACTTTCTCGGTGAAAAACAACGAGAAAATTACTTAATGACGGTTTTTGTGTCTTGGCATTACTTCGATCGAGCTGACCTATTCATGTTCCATTCTTTCACGGTACAGGTGTACCCTTACTCTCGATGGAGCGCGAAAGTCAAGTCTTCCACACATCATTTTTTTGCTATTTCTTTCAAAATCTTTGGGGTATGTGCAATGTGAGATATATTTATATTTTTCTAGTTCACTGTTTACTGCACTTCTGGCCATATACTATTAGCCGACCCACGCAACCTCGTTTGTATCTCCTATTGCCCGTGGCGTGAAATTTTTCCCCCCTTTTTGGAACAATTTTTATTTGTTGCTTAGCTCTTCTAGGTCTTAGCATGATGATATATAGCCTATAATCTTCCTCGATAATGATGGGCTATCAAACATGGATTTTTTTTTAAATCAGTCCAGTTGTTCCCAACATTAGCATGTTCAAACAAACAAACTCTTCTTTTTATATATTAGAATAGATTGACTTACACGGATAATTATAATTAGTTTTTCTATCAAACACAGATAATATAATTCATAAACTATTAACATTACTGCTTATTTCGATTCCTTATTATTGTCATGTTATTAGTTGGTTTTTCTTAGTACCATTCTCTAATCAACTGGTAATCTGATATATTTAATTGTCATGTCTCGTTGTTGCTCACAATGACCTCCGAAACTTTTGGTACTTTCGCTTTTTTTGTGTGCTTTGTTGACGTGCCTAACATAGAATAGTTAACATCACGTTTAGATCAATAAGAGTTGAACATGATTGGAAAGAGACGCAAACTAAGTTTGTTAGTATTACTATATTCGTTAAATTCCAATTAATATCCTAACATTATTTGTATTGCAATCAATCATTACTCTACCAGCTGTCATCAACATGTTTTCGAACACAAATTTCCGTAATCCGTCATTAAGTTTGGTCCATCAAGCAACTTCATACGACTTTAGAGTAACGCTTTTAGTAACACTTTAGATCTCTCCGTAACCTTCAGTAAGCCTGGTGACCTTATTTTAATTATAGGGAAGGCGGGAGCTTAAGACTGGTCTTATCTATTAAAGCCAAGATCGACTTTCAGATTACGATAACATGTCACATTAGAACTTAGACGAATGGGTCAATTTAACTTACATATTAGATTGGAAGTCAATTAATATTTTATACTATTGTAAATTTAATGTATAATATTAAGGAAGTATATAACGCATTGAACATGAATAATTGAAAACACTTTTAATTAAAACAACGAGTGCAATGTTTGATTCTAAATATTAAATGTCACATACGTATATTTCGTTTTAATACAATTAAATAAAATTAAATCGCTAATCTGAATAACAGAAAAAAAAAAAAACTCATAACGTAATATGTGAAATAAAACTTAAAAAACTGGGTACGATTTTGATTTCAAACTATATAACTGCTTAATTCGATATCGTTTTAGCATGTACTATTGTTATATAGTCTAAATAACTATTTCATTAAATACTTGTACATGAATATACTCAAAAAAATACAAACTTTTTGAATTCCCATTATAATAACTTACATAATAGAAATTTAAAACGAAAATTACAATAAAAGATCTTACCTTCTTTGTGAGTAAATAAAAAACGCACGTGCAGCAAAAAATGCTACTAATTAGCAAAACTAAGCCAAAAGAGAACGATAAGCCTTCGAGATAAAAAAAGATTTTTTAATCCAACCTGACTCCTTCGCGCTCATTAAGTTTGTACCCAACTAACGAGGAAAATGATTGTCACCGTAATAAAGATGGTTTCAATTTTTTTCTGATAACAATGAAACGTAAATCACAGTGGCTTTGACATTTTTAAAAGAGGAAAATTGTAAACTCCGCAGAGAGAAATCAATCTTAAATGAAGATGGCTTAGTATTTCCTTTATTCCTATAGGGGTATATTTCGAAATCTTTGAGATAGTCACTTACGTTATTAGAACCAGATAAATGAATGACTGACATGACAGAACACGTCATGTATAATGGACATTCCCAAAATGAGGGATATACGAGGGTTGTCAGTTGAGATTAGTAGGTTTACATGTACATTATGTAAGTGTGCGTAAAGACGGCTTTACATCAAAACGATGCAAATATGTGTCACGATATATATACGAAACCTGAACGGTTGGACTTTGTTCGTGGAAATGAACAAAAGTTGCTAGCGATTTAGGATGCAATTGAGGGAATCATCATTTACAACTATAATGAAGAAAGTTTCAACACAAACGCTACGAGTAATAATTAAGAAAACTTTCTTACTACTAATGTCTGCAATTTGCCAAAAAAAAATCAAGCTTTTACGAAGTTAATTTCTCATACATCAAACGAGATATTCATACAATAAGGCTATCTATTTATTGTCCGACTTTTCTCATTTAGCGCTACGTGACCGGAATAGGGGACTCATAATATATTTTTTGCTCTTATAGAAGCTGAATTACGACAAAGGTTAGTTTGTTATTGCGTCAGAGCCGTCTTGTTTAACTAAGCTCTGACATAGTACATATAATCTGATGTCATAACCTTACCTGAGTGGTGTGACATAGCGTTACAGAAATTAACTGGATGAATTTGGTACGGACATCTTAGAGTTGTTTAACGTTGAACATGTGTTAAGCTGTCATTAAATACATATGTGTAACTATAATAATAATAGTTCAAACATCTAGCACACAACATCATCTAGTCCCTAACTAATTAGAGCTTGTTGTATCGATACCAGACTACTGATATAGATACATATTAATTTTTTGGAACGAAGTATCTTATGGGGCGTTGTGCATGGGTAACCTAGCCGGCAAAAAGCGTCTGTAACGTTAAATCTTACGTTAGTAAGATTGACTGCCTCGGTGTCGCAATGGTAGCGTATGCGAATGCTGTGTTTAAAGTCTCGGGTTCGAATCCCAAAATGTTCGTATGATCTGCAAACATTGGGTTTTACGGAGTTTGGATGTTTTCTATGTATAATATGTATGTATTATGTATGTAAAAAATATAAAATATTAATAATAATTTACTTCGTGAACGAAAAAATACTTTTATAATAAGGAACTTCGTTCCTATCTGGTGTCCCACGACACCACACGGTTTTTTTTAAATACATACATTTCATACATTGAAAATATTTGGTCCGACCGAGGAATCTAAATCGAGACCATAAGTACAGCAGCCGCACATTGAAGCAGTCAACTATGATAGAATACTTCTACAACTAATGACTTAAGGTATTTAACAAGGTTTATAATCGCACTTAGAAAAACACAATTATCCAGAATACCATAATACTCACACTTATTTTGCTATCATTAGCATTCATGGAGCCAACCATCCTCACTATTTAAAGATTCACAGTAGAGAACTACTAAAAAGCCTTACCATAAAATAGTACCCTTGTCGGTATTGAATAGGCAGCTTTAGACGTTTCTAGAGCGGGCTTTCAAGGCGATATTTCGTAAAGTGCTCGCCGTAGTCACCTACCAAGTCCTAATGAACACAGTCTAGAGAGAAATACATTTTCCGAGAACCGTCTTCTATTTTACATAAAACTTTGCTGCACCTGGTTATTGTTATAGCATAACGATATAAGAGCAACGTTTTTATACTAAACGTGATATAATAGGCACTTTCAGCCTTTAAATCAATTTCTAAAATACCGAGGTTATAAGTTTGATGTTGTTATATATATATATATATATATATATATATATATATATATATATAAAGCTTGTGTCTAACTATTTAAAAGAGTTCAGCTGCTAGGAGCAGCTGCATTCCGCATTTTTATTAGGAATTATTAAATGTAATAAAATTATGCGAATGTCAAACTCACGGTTACTCGTAAGATATTTTTTTGAGTTAATATAAATAATAGATCTATTGAGAAACGATATTCTCATTGGATCTATCACAGATCAGGCCATGAACGGCTCCAAGAATGAACCAAATTCACCTACCGAAGTATTAACATACTAAACGTATTACGTAATTCTGTCTTTACCTTAATCATTACTCATTACAAGACATCTAGAACTTGAAAAACCAGGTACTATAGGTACTACCAGGTACTAGAGCCACGCTGATTTCAGCATGGCTGGGCCGGCTCGACCAGGCCGGTACTACCCTCGCACAGAAAATGAACGTAAAATGACAGCGATCGTGCTGTCGTGTTTCATTGGTGAGTGCCGGACTGGAGGCCCAATGATGTAGAAGCAACACTAGCCCGCCATGGTGTGGGTCACCATGCTGCATAGTTGCATTGTCTGCATTCGCAGTATGGTGACCACCACTCTTGGATTCTGCTTATGCTTTCCATCAGGCAGAGAATAGTCATTGTGGCAGGGCCATACATAAAAAAAACTTTAACCATATTTCATATATTAAAGATGATTTTAAAATTACTTAGTTTGAATCCTCCCAGGGTAGAGAACCCATAGACGCAGCCCGTAAGCGGTTGGGATGGTCTTTAGTCAAAACACCAGTTCAGGAACTTTTGATATATAAATAGCTTGTTTCACTCGAGTTATTATTACAAATCTATTGACACCTCAATCATTAAAATCTGTTCAGTAGATTAGGTGCTATATTCGAACATAGAAATATTAATAGACTGCCAAATTATTACTCTTAACTATTACTCTTTTTCTTGGTTTGGCTATAAGGAGATAAAAATAATAGTGAGGTACAGACACAATGAAGCTGAAATAAGTACAGAGTTTAATAAGATTTAGTAAAGCGTAATACAACGTTGAACACAAACAATGAGTAAACCAGTAGAGACAGTTTGAAACTTTGCAACGTTACCCATACATGATAACTTTTATCAAATGTATTGGATGAGAAATTCTCAAGACAGGTTTTGCGAAGTTCTTATTGAGAGTAGTTTAGTCTACATTTTAAAAGAAAGAAAGTTATAAAATATACAGTTTTTTATAATCTATTTTACTTTCCGCATTTGTGAAATGTCATGCAATTCGGAGATATTTCATCAATTCCCATATTTCTCACGATAAATTATTAAAAAGAAAATACAAGAACATTTTTTAATTAATAATACTGACAGAAACCGTTGGGTTCTCTCTATTCCACAAGAGTCCATACAAGAAACCATAAAGACTTTTTTATATAAAGTTTTTACATCTATATTTCAAAGGTGGATTTCTCTTGCAAGAAGGAATCCGAATTTATTAATAGTAGTTACAAGAAAAATAAATAAGTTGTTGAGATATAATTCCTCGCCCAACAACTTCATTAATAAACTTCCGCCTACACAGTATTCCCTCTCCAAAGTTTAGCGGTGAAACATAAAACTTCGAAGCTAATATAAATTTTAAAACAACTCCAAAAGTCATTAATTGAACTGTAAACTACAATAGTTTCGACTTAACAGACCACTCTATCTTGTTTATCCGTAAATTGTGAGAAATATCAAGTTTAAACACTGTTTAAACTTCGTGTAAGATTTAAGCGTCTGTTAAACTGCGCTTTATCTATACAAAAATACATATGTATACAAATCAATAAAATTAGTGTGTCTGTTTGTAAATATTAAAATAACCGCTTTTTACTAAATGCATATGTACGAGTATTCACGGTACATATACCACAAATGTTTTTTTTTTTTAAATGTCTGTCTGTCTGTCTGTTTCTCTGGAACGGCTGGACTGATTTTATTTTGAATTAACAAAATACTGACCACAAGTAGTAAAAAGAAAAATACAGGTAATCCACCTTTAAGGCACTTTCTTCAGTATATATTACCCTAATGTTAACGAAATAATAGCAAGTAACAATTTTCGCCAGCAAACGTCTTTCTTTTCTGATTACAATAGAATATTGAGAATCGTCTCAATACCTATATATTTTTGTCAGGAGTCTTTACGAATATATTTGTACTCCGAATAAATGTTTGCTTTGACAATGGGATATCTAAATGATGTAAACATACTTTTATGTTTGTATGGCTTTGGCTAACACTTTGTCAACAGTAATATTCTTATGCAAGCTACGCTCTTCGCATTATTTTATTTTTATGTTTGGATCTGTCAAAATGACTTTATTCTGCCTGATGGAAAGCATAAGCAGAATCTCAAAGTGGTGGTCACCATACTTTCTGCAAATGCAGACAATGCAACAATGCAGCATGGTGATCCATGGCGGGCTAGTGATCCTTCTGCATCATTGGGCCTCCGGTTTCGCACTCACAAACGAAACACGACAGCATGAACGATGTCATTTTACGTTGATTTTGACGGTTACTAAAGCTACTATAAACATAAAAGAATAAATTGACCTCATATACTATCCCTAAGTACTATAAAATCAAGTAATGTTACTTTTGAGAGTTAAGTTCCTCACTTTGAAAATAAGTTATCATGTTTTTTACCAAATACCAAGTATGTCCTTTCAACCATCCGTTATGAAATTTAAAAAATATTTGTAGGTAAACAAAAACAAATTTTAAATTAAATAAAAAATCTGATGGACCTAATTTGTTTCCAATAAAATATTCATTTTGAAGAAAAGAAAATAAATTATATAATCTGCAGGCAATATATGATAACTAGCTGTCCCGGCAAACGTCGTTTTGCCATAACTAATAATAAATTAAAAATGAATTTAAAAAACATTGCCCAGCGGACAAAATTGTGAATCTAAACCATTCCCAGATCCCCTTGAACACACACAAAAAATTTCATCAAAATCGGTCCAGTCGTTTGAGAGTAGTTCAGTGACATACACACTCACAGAAGAATTATATATATAAAGACTAGCTGTCCCGGCAAACGTCGTTTTGCCATAACTACTAATAAATTAAAAATTAATTAAAACCCCATTGTCCAGCGGACAAAATTGTGAATCTAAACCATTCTCAGATCCCCTTGAACACACACAAAAAATTTCATCAAAGTCGGTCCAGTCGTTTGAGAGTAGTTCAGTGACATACACACTCACAGAAGAATTATATATATAAAGATATGAAATCATTCAATCACTTCAATCATAGGTCACATGAACACTTTTGCAAGTTAAATTTATTTTTAAAACAAACTCAGGTATCATCATCTCTTTTAAAGTCCAGACAATATAAATATTATCAAATTGCAAAACCCAAAATACAGAGATAGATGTTATCTTTCTGATTTTTAAACTAACTACTTAAATATTTATCGTATTATGAAATTCGCTTCTAAACTCTGAAATAAAAATCTAATATTGAAATGGTTTGGACACATACATTTAAAAAAAATAGTTTGTGTTTATAAATCCTACTAATATTATAAATGCGAAAGTTTGTAAGGATGGATGGATGTTTGGATGGATGTTTGTTACTCTTTCACGCAAAAACTACTGAACAGATTTGGATGAAACTTTACAGTAATATCGCTTATACATCAGAATAACACATAAGCTACTATTTGCCGCGATAACCGACATACACGCGGGCGGAGCCGCGGGGAACAACTAGTGATATATATTTCAAAGCCTGTAAGTTATAGCTTTTACTTGATATTTATACCAAACTGTGTAAATACTGTATTCAAATTTGTTTAACTTTAATAAACCAAAGCCTTCTGATAGAATACAAAGAAATGTTTATTTTGTCAAGGTCACAATACAAATACACGCGTTTGAAAAAATCGGAATCATTCATCATCATCGCACAAAAAAAATGTCATTTTTCAATCGATTGGGGTATCCTCATGAATATTCTGGATTCATAACTACGTCATACCTCAGGATTAACGGACTTACAAACCAATGAATATGTATTTGGATAAATTGGATTGAAGAAGGTTATTCGGACTCACGTTTAATTATAACTAATCTACCACTGTAGTCTATTCTCTATCTTTAACTTTGTCTTTGTTAATTTCTCTCAGGGCATCATTTAATTTAAAATGTTTTCTAGAACAAGCTTGGAACTCAAAGGTGACTTATCTATGGATAGATCTTTTCTTCTTTAAGCATTTTTTTTATTTAATGATACTGCTATTACAGGGGTTCAAAGAATAGGTAGGATTGTTACATTAGGGAGACATTTAGGTAATGTATTTGGATTTTCTCAAATGTCTCAATGGTGCAGTGGCAGTGTATGGGATTGCTGTGCTTTAGCTCTTGGGTTTGATTCCCGGTACGAATCAAATATTTGTATGGTCTTCAAATATTTGTCTCGGAGTTTGAGTGTATTCCATATAAACTACCTATGATTTAAAATAGGTACATAAGTTCTTATATAAGTTATCTAGTGTCCATGATTTGGGACTAGATAGCGTTGTGTATTAGATATCTGAAATATTATTACTATTTGGTAAGGATTGTGCTTGCCTAATGAACTTATAGAGTTTGAAGTGAGCTGATTTGAAGTTTGTAATACTCTGAGTTATTCACGACAGAAGTTAAGGTCTTTACAAATCATTTGAGCTGAGAAAATGTTAGCTACAGTTATGTTAATAAAACTTACTTCATTAAATAAAATGGATGACTTGTACACTATTTCACTTTATCTCTAATGGGTAGATGTTGGTAATAAAGATAGGCCACTACAGATAATCCCAAACTCATTATATTTTTTTTTTTTAATTTAGCCATAACACTTGACTTTTGTTTCAGTTTATTTTTTAAGTCAATCATCTATCAAGTCTCCTCTTCAGAATGGGACATCATGGCCCATCAAATGATCGCCCATCATTGCCGCCATGATCGGGCAACTCTTCACACCATTGTTGAACAATCATTTACAGACTGTCTATCGTTATGTTATGACGTTTGACGTCTATCGAAGATGGATATCATCGTAGGCAGGCTTTGCTTATGCGATGTTCGCATTATTATTAACGTTTACATTTTTATTAATATTGTCTCAAAGAAAATATATTTCATCCAAGTTTGAGGAAATCAAACACTTTGAACAAATAATACGTTTTTTATTAAAAGAAAGATAATAAAGTTTATAGGAAGGAATGTATGAAATCTCAAAGTAATTAGATTTTCTCGATTAAGTATGAAATAATATACCATACATGGTTTTATTTATTATTGTTAAACTCCTACGAAAAAGCATCCATTCAATTCAAAAATAAAGGATGAATTGTTCAGTCGAAGAAGAGTTTATCGGTAGAGGATTTTTGTTTATAATTCCATACATCTACACTGACAACTTCGTACTGAGTTGTTGGCGATTGTGTGGACGCGCACGCAATCGCGGGCCGTCATTCCTTTGATGTACCGACATAACGGCGATTATGCACGATCATACGCCATGATGGCCGATCACAGACATTTATGCCCTCTTCACAGTGTATGCGTGTATTGAGTCACATCACTCGGTTATTCGTTGATGCATTCGCTCACACATTCACCTACATATAAAGACGTATAGTCTCACGCAACACAGTATTATTGCGAGCACCGCCGGCGAGGATAGACGTGAGTGCAAGTCTGCGTACATCTTAAAACGCCTCAAGTATTTCAAAATTGACTCCCTAGAAAAACGCAGAAACTCATCTGATTTGCTATTTTTATTAAAAATACTTAACGGCAATATTGTCTGCTCAAACCTGCTTTCAAAATTTAAATTTAGCATACCTCATAAGTATCCCAGAAAACCAATTATGCTCCTACATCCACCTTTTCGAAGGTTTTAGGTTCCAACACTCCTGTTTCACGGCTTAGTAAAAATTATAATCACTACAGTAGTCAGATAGATATATTTGGCAAATTTTAGCGATTTAAGAACCGGGTCCACGCGCTTACTGTCGATTTACCATGTGTTAATTAATTAATGTCCCTAATAGGGATAGACACCAATCAAATTGTACATTAATTTCAGAACTTATTGGACAATCTCTTTAAATATAAGGTGTTTTTTTTTTTCTTAATTTTGTTAGAATTTATGCATGTAGTGTTTACCTACATGAGTTGTACACTTAGATTAAGATTTTTACTGTTTTGTTTTATACTTATAAATGTTTTAGTGTTATAACTACTGGTAAACCATTAAATAAATAAATAAATCTCCAAGGGGAGGATGCTACATCTATGACCACCCATCACGGCCCATTGTGAAGGGTGGTCTTTACAGTTACCATCAACATCTAGAGTCGTAACAGCAAATCGTTTTTTTTTTTATGCAGAAGACATGCAGTCTGTCGACTAGATTGTTAGCGAAATGCAATCCAAGATGTCAGATTTTTTTGCAAGATGGTTCACTATTAATTTGATAACTTCTCTTGAGGTTATAAATAATATACTGTAAAATAATGCGGTTTATTTTTCCATAGTAGTTCTTTTTTAAACATTTTATATGTTCGGTGTTGATTGAGGGTAGGAGAACAATTTCCTTTCCAGCGGCTCACTCAGCTGCGTTGCCTCGGCGTGCCGGCGTAGTCCATCCTATTTTTCTCGCGCGGGAATATGTCCAGTGGTTTCCCCTAAACGGTTACTCGTCTCAGCCGAGCCTTTCGCGTCTCTTGTAACATTTTAGCATTCGTCTCGTGATATACGCGTGTCCTGTTTTAGCTTCGTCCTGGTATGAGCGTCCGGAATAGAACCTGCTACCTGCTCCGCTACTATACAAACAGTTATAATCACATTCACCTACACTGTACATATTCGTTGACCAAAACCAAGGGTGTTATCCGTGGTAAGTAAAAAACATTACCCTCCTTCTGACGCAGTCGAATAAATACACTATATGCGAATAGCAAAAAAGCAAATTGATTCTAAATTTCTTTTCCCGGTGAGGAAGCGAGTAGAATTTTATGTTATTGACTCGGAGTGGAACTAAACGATAAATAGCCATTTACTTGGCTTCTGTAAAGACGGAGCAAAAGAATCGATATTTGTTCAAGTCGAGCGTGATATAGAAAGAGTAGATTTGACCTAAATAATTACAAGTACAATTTTAACAAAAATGAAATCGACTTCAAGGTTCGACTCGATTTCTCGTGGATACCATCATCAAATATTAATGTCCTTATCACGGTACCACCGTCGGGACATCTTCTTTCCATTAAAAAAAGAATTATCAAAATCGCTTCATAAACGATGAAGTTATCCACGAACACACATAAAAAAAAAAAAATGGTTGAATTGAGAAACCTCCTTTTATTGAAGTCGGTTAAGAAATTAAAAGGAATACACTCACTTAATGTTTATTAAATGAATACTATGTGCATGAAAATATAACTTAATCAGCAATGTTATTTTGATCCGTATTATATGTCATGCATATCCATACGATTCAGAGCTACAAATAAATGAATGATGGTGAGTTACTCATTAATTTTTAATTCTGGTAATAAGCTTCATTTTGAATGTCTCTTTGTCTGTCACTTTGTTTTTGAATACCAATATTGTGGAAAAACATTTAAAGATAAGTTACTACAGGCTTCTATTGATATCTACAACCCAAAAGTTGGAAATACATTGTACCTTTAGTGCCCCTTTTTCAACAGAGGAGTGACGAGTGGAGTTTTTTTATTTATTTTTATTTAGTAGTCAAAAGTGCAAACGAGCAAACGTATCTCCTGATGGTAAGCGATTACCGCCGCCCATGGATACTTGGAACACCAGAGGCGTCGCAAGTACGTTGCCGGCCTTTGGGGAATAGGGAGAGGAGATAGGGGGAGGGGGTTTGGCTTATGGGCCTTCGGTATCCTCACTCACTCGGTGAAACACAGCGCAAGCACTATGATATTCTATCACTATTTCACATCTGTTTTCTGTGAGGCCGTGGTATCACTCCGATCGAGCCGGCCCATTCATGCCGAAGCGTGACTCTCCCACGGTAGTTCAGACTTTTTTGTTTTACTATGACAACTTTGTGTCCCAGACAGATACCGGGGCTGGCGACCAGCGCTGTTTGTGATGTCACATGCCGATGAGGAGGGCTCTAAATATGCTCAACACATTGGCAGACCATACTGATCTATTCACATGTTCACTGCGCGAATTCTCAAGAGTTTCAAATTGGTCTATATGTTACCTTTAGAAAACATAAGATTTTTTTATGTATTTTTTTAGGGGTATGTTTGTTTTCTATTGATTGTATGTAAGTGATTAGTATAAATCGATGTAACTACGCTATCTATTGAGCTGAGAGTCTGTGAGGATAGCTCATGTTTGTAAAAAAATAAATTAATAAACTCACGTTACGTTTAACAGTAGTCTGTTAAAAGCTGTTGATATGGAGGACTTGAATTTCTTGATAATTCATTTTGAAATTTTCTTGGAATTTTATTGTAGACTAGCTGAACCCCGCGTTGATACCCGCGGTTATTGTTGTACCGCGAGTAACGCCGCGGGACAAAGTTAGTCCAAAAAAAGTAGCCTAAGTTACTCCCCGGGTCATCAGCTACCTGCCAGTGAAAGTCCCGTCAAAATCCGTCCAGCCGTTCCAGAGATTACCCGGAACAAACAGACAGACAGACAGACAGACAGACAGAGAAAAATTTTTATAACTACATTTTTGGTATATGTATCGTGTATACATACATATGCATTAAGTAAAAAGCGGTTATTTTAATATTACAAACAGACACTCCAATTTTATTTATTTGTATAGATTCGCACAATTACCTCACTTGATGAAAAGCTACGAAAGAAATAGGTATAGCCTTAAACCTCTCCTGGGAGAAGTCCGAGTCCAACAGTGGAACATTATGGGTTGTTATATTAACAATTATTTTTACGGGAATTAACGCGATCACTTATAAAAATGTATTACATACTTCTGATTTGCCTGACGTTTCCACTGCCTGATGTGCCTGACAATTGTGGGTTGTTGATGATGATGATTCAAACACACGGATAAAAATACGCAAAAACGGTTTTGTGTTTGTCAATTTCATCATTCCGATCGAGCCGTCCTACGTGTGTCGAAGCATCGTAACACTTTTACTAAAATAATAGGAAATAAATACTTTCTTAGTCTTAATTGGCTATAAATTTATTCTTGCGATAATCTCGTTTGGTTTTCGAACCCCAAACAAAGGTATAAGTTGAATTTTTGACACAATGGTGAATTCGTGAATTATGAAAAAACTATTTGGTGTATGCTTGTTGGGTGTGGCAGTTTGTTTTACACCGCTATTTTTATTTAGTCACCTGACGCTGGAAACTAGCTAAGCACCATAAAACCATACCACAAATTTCAGGAACCTATACTCATTTTTAAGAAAAAGAGTAAGCCTAGATTTGGTATTAAGACTCTTAACAGAAATTCAATTTAAGTCTCAACTGTGAAGCGGTTTATTAGTTCGAGAATTCCGACAATATTACGAGATTAAGTTGAACTACTTCGAGAATTCCAGTATCAATATAGTGCTTCTTTCGTTAAGTTAAAAATGAAAGGAACAAAAATTTATAATTGTTTTCATTTAACAGAAATATTTTTTCTTCGGTACTAGCTGTGCCCGCTACTTCATACACGCGACATTTGGATTTTAAAGTTATTTTTAATGTTTCCATTTTTTTTCAGTTAAACCTTCTCTGAACTACGATAAACAATTCAAAACCAAAATCAGCAAAATCGACCTAGCTGTTCTCAAATTTTAGCGATATCTCGCTAAAAACAAACAGCAATCGATTTTATATATATGATTACAAGCTTTTGTTCGCGACTTCGCCCGCATTTATGTTGAATATCGTGATAAATAGTAGCCCATGTGTTTTTAAGATGTATAGTCCATATTACTGTTAAGGTTCGTACCTTTTATTATATTATTAGTGAAATAGAACTGTAAATTTTGTACAAAGACACTTTAAATTTCATAAATATTACTATTGCAAGTGGTAATGTTGTGGTATGTAGTAGATATATTAAATTAAAATATAAAATGCGGACATACTCACTCATTTTAAAATAGAATGAGGAAAAGGATATGATGGAAATTTATTCGTCAAAATCCGCTTTCCTTTTGGCAGTGTTAAAAAATAAAATTATTAAAAAAATCATAAAAGTTTGGAGGCAATTTTTTGCCTCGACGGATAAAGAAAAGGAATGATCCGCGCATATTGTCGGAAACAGCCGAAAAAGTTTGATGCCCTGGCAACCACGATGCTGGTGACTTTTTTTAACGGATTTTACGAAAGTGATATCTGGAATATGGTAATGCGTCTTTATAAAGTAAATTTATATTCACTTTGGTCTTTTTCTTTTGTTCACTTTTATGTAACTGGTGACAAAAACACTTAGATATCTACGATTCGTCAGATTCATTTAAACAATCTAATACCTTTAAGCGAGTAATTCTTGTATTTATATAATCTGAATCTCAAAAACGGCTTTCACGATTTTCATGGTTTTTAGTAAACCCCCTGTAATTTAGTATACAGCGGATTTCAGGTAATGAATAAATCTATTTAGGATTAGTTTTTAGAAAATTTTCCAAATAATACCGAACAGACCTAGGTCACCCAGGTTCTTTTAAAAATATATGTATGTATAAAGTATGAGCTGACTTGAAAGATAACACGGCTTCAAAGAAAATAGATATTCATTGTTTTTCACTGAGTGAATCAAGTTACTGGAAGCAAAAACCTTTTCTTTTGTTATTCTCTTTGAAGCGAAAACGTATATTTTGTATGTATCTTTGCTTCCCGTAATAAAACAAGAAAAAGTTTAAAACCTGTATAACCTGAATACATAAAAAAATTGTTAAAATTTATACAGCCCATGTCACCTGGGCTATTATTACGTCTCTATTGACACCACATTAATTCAAATCGGTTTAGTAGTGACGACGCTAGGGTAGAACTAACAAACATAGGTACATAGACTGCCAGAATTATTATCCATCCTTTTAACTTTGTCGTAGTCTTACCCGAATATATTAAAAAGATATGTAAAAGATACAATAAAACCGTGAGAGGGCAAACACACCAACAGTTTCTATCATATCAATAGTCCCTTGCTGGTCATAGGCCTAAAACTTATAGATACGGCAAATTCTAATGTGTTTATAGTGTAGTAATAACAGTAACTTTATTTTAATTGCACTATATTTCTTTAATCTGTTTGTAATTCGATATGGAGTCTTTTTACTCACACTACTCAAAGTGTGAGTAAAAAAGACTACAGATCGAATTTAAACTGATTTGTCTTGATTTTTCTAGTTTAGTGATTTACACACGTTTGCAAGCTTAATATATTTCTACTGAAATACAGTAGATATTTTTCCGGGCTGGAGTGGTAAAACTTGAAAATAAAAGTGGTCATACCGTCGTGTTACCGAAGTTGGGGATTTAACGCTTGCTGCCACACTGGTACCGTCTATGGTGCAAGTCATAAGCGCCTTTTCTTAAATTGAATAATTGTAACATTCTAACCATTACTTAAATTAATTTATCAACATGTATGGACAGAAGATTATGCCATTATTAGATTGATATAAAGGTGTTATGAATAAAAGAACTTTTGTTTTGGTTTATCCGTTTGTTCCGGCTAATCTTTGGAACGGCCGAACCAATTTTGACGGGATTTTCACTGGCAGATCTCTGATGATGTAAGGAGTAACTGAGGCTGCTTTTTACGGTTCCGTAGTCAAAGAGTAAAATGGGACCCTATTACTAAGACTTCGCTGTCCGTCTATCTGTCCGTCCATCTGTCTGTTTGTCCGTCACTAGACTATATCTCATGAACCGTGATAGTTAGACCGTTGAAATTTTCAGAGATGATGTTTTTCTGCTGCCGCTATAACAACAAATACTAAAAATGAAATGTAAAGATAATGGTACGGAACCCTAAAAAACTGGTACTTACTAACTAGTAAAAAATCGAACTGGCGCAGTTCGATTTATTAGACTGTATTCGCCCCCCAGCGTGACGCGCGGGTTTATCTGGTATATATACTGACAGAACTTAGATAAAAAGATACTCATTCTAAACTACACCTAAGGAAATACAAAAAAACTAATGTACATAAATTGAATTCTTGTTACGAATCTGTGTTTCTACAAAATTTGCATATAATAGAGTCTATAATATATTTATGGTTCTTCAAGTACGTGCTTTTTCTGTTTTTATTATCTGAGTTAATTAACATAGATCGTTGATTTTTATATCTTGTACCGAACTCCTTGCTCCAGTTTCCAGAGGGATCTCTCGCGATGACAATGTTCCATGGGACTTGTGCACCACTCGGCAGCTATCGCACACATAGGCATAGATACGATAGGCATTGGTTTTCTTTTTCATCATTTTTTCTTGTTTTACTGATGTAGTTAGGTTTTTGTGAATTCGGGAATCAACTCTGTCGGTTTTGAAACGCTAAATTCAATCGTTTTATGAATTGATTTTGCAAAAAACTAAGCATATACCAATGTTTTTAAACAGCTAATAGAAATGATTATAAATTGAATAAATACAGTTGAAGCGTAGTTTTAACTAGTATATAAAAAAGATAAATAGATTATTTTTCGCAACTATTTTTGATATTTATCATCATATGCCTGCCTATGTCTAGCAGTTGACTGAAAGAGTCTGGTGCTGACGATGATAAAAAAAAACCTACACAATCGACTATCATGAAATTTAGTAAACACCAAACGAGAAATTAACACAAGGTGAAATTTAAACAGAAAAACAAGCACACACAAAAAAGGGTTATCGGTAATAACACCCAAGGATAGTAAAATAAAGGAGAAATGGTTATCTCATTCGTTGTTTTCAAAGTTAGGAACCCAAAATAAAAAAATATCACACGAGTGAACTCGCGAGTATTAACTAGTGTAGTTTATAAAATTCCCCCTTTTGCAGCAGCTTTACAAAATTGTATACGCAAGCTGCAACACTCGGCTAACTGGAGTTGGCGAAGTGCCCATATATTTTCACTGCACCACAATGCAACTTAACCGCTAAACTATCATAAAAATTTGCCCATAGAGACCATTATGCCAATTTACGTATGAGTTTTTAATTGATATTTAGTAGATTTATTAAATAAACGTCATGTAGTCATTTAAAAAATGATACTAAACCAATAAACATTACGAGGAGGTTATTGGCATTATAGTGACCTATATTCAGATCGATTTGACGCTCGACAACGTATCAGCATAAAGTGTTCATCTGACTAACACAATTACATCAGTACTATTTTATACTAATATTATGAATATGAAAGTAACTCTGTTTATTTTCTGTCTATTTTGCTTTCATGGCTAAATGACTGTACAGATTTTAATTCATTTGGAGAAGGACATGGCTATTTTTTACCGTGATAACCGACATACCCGTTGGAGAAGCTGCGAGCAAATGGTACTTGTATTATAAGCAAGCTTACACAAATAATTGAAAACAAAATATTAACACTAAAACCGAATTCAAGAGCTGGACCAATTGAATGGAATGGGACCACACGGGAAGCACCAGCTTTCAAATATAAAAAAAACATTAAAGTCGGTTCACCCAGTCAAAAGTAACAAAAATAAAAAAATACAGTCGAATTGAAAACCTCCTCTTTTATTGAAGGCGGTTAGTAAGTACTAGTTGTTTAAGATTCTGAAGCATATAGTTAATCCCAACTACTACCAACTAAGAAGAGATCCGAGGCCAGCAGTGGGACTTTTTTTTTCTGGAATAGGCGGGCAAACGAGCAGAGGGAACGCCGGATGGTAAGCGATTAACGCCGCCCATGGAAACCTGCAAACACCAGAGGCGTCACAAGTGCATTGCCGGCCTTTGGGGGATAGGGAGGGGGTTTGGGTTTTAATTGTTATATTTTTATTATTATATTATGTAATAACTAAAATTCTTTATAGGTTGTTGATGATGTAAAGTTTATGAAACATGATATATTTCTCAGTAGTTGTGTGGAATAAACTACAATGTATCAAGTGGAAAATATTCAAATGTCTTATTACTAGCGATGTATTTTAATAATTGTAAGTCGTTCTTCTAATCCCCTGTTTAAAATTATTAAATTTTCGTAATAGATATTTGAGTAATTTATATATACAAATTACCATATTTTTCGACTTCATTACAAAGACTATCAGTACTTGGATGATACTCTATTTAATCTAATTCCGAGGAATTTGTAATCTCAGAAAAGGCTTCAACTATATAAATGAAACTAGCAGACACACGCAACCTCGTTTGCGTCTCCTATTGGCCGTAGCGTAATAATTTTCCCCCGTTTTCAAAACATTTTTCATTGGTGCTCCGCTCCTATTAGTAATAGCGTGATGATATATGCTTATAGCCTTCCTCGATAAATGTACTATCCAACACTGAAATATTTTTTTAAATCGGACCAGCGGTTCGTGAGATTAGCTTGTTCAAACAAACAAATAAACTCTTCAGCTTTATATATTAGTATAGATTTACTAAAACGGTACCCCCTATACATATAGGGGTTTCAAGGGCGACAAATCGATCTAGCTAGAATTCATTTTTAAAAAGAAAAAAAGAAATACATTACTTTACCCGGTACTATTAAGTAACCAAAATAGGAAATCATTTAATATTCTATGAACACGATTATATTTCTGAAGACGAATGACTTTTCAGGTTCAAACTCCATTAAAGTACACTAACTCTTAAGGATCATAAGAACATTGGTATAGAGAAAATTATATACAGCATATTTTAAATTAAATATACATTCAATAGACTCAAAAATATACAGTTATTTCAATTGATATTTTTATAACTATCTCAATTCTAGACATACCATTTTATAATTCAATATTTTCAATATTAAATTTAAAAAATATGTAATCATACTTCTAGTGATACTTTATAAATATTAAAAACATCAATAACTTATTTGCTGAAACTTTATTATATTCGAAAACATTGTTTCAAAAATTACTTTATGTCAGACAGGATTAGAAACAGTTATTATGATTTACGTGAACATTCAAAAACACTTTATACTTATTCTATATAAGACTAAAATTTATTAAGGCATTATTATACTCGTATTAATCGTAGTGGATAGATTTACTAGATAAATTCTTTCTGATATTCTAAGATTCTTTCTGATCAAAACTTGTTTTTGCATCTACAATTCAAGACAAGACACGAATTTTCAAATGTTTGTGTTCATGAAATGGACACTTACAACACCCAGACTCAAAACAACAATTTGTGGATTCACACAAAATGTTATGAGTTTATACCTGCAACCAATGATATTATAAAAAAGGCAGATATCGCACTTTCGCGCGCTAATTGTTGCAGACAAATGTAGACAATTGTCCTGATTTCATTTAGTTGGTTAATAGAAGCTAGCGAATAAACACGTTGTCAGAGGATTTTAAAATGCCAAGCTGTGTGTTAAGAAGGTGTAAAAACTATGGTTCCGAGGTAAAAAAAATGAAGGAGTTACATACCACGCATATGTATTTATAAGTACGTAATATTTGTATTTTGTCACGGTTTTATTTCCCATTTACCGAAATTATTATATGAAATCCTGTATTATTAAAGAAGCGTTAAAAAAAGACAGAGAATATGATTGTAACTGCAGTGCAACAAGGACAAATAAGAAGCGCCTGGTATGCGTCATAGATTAACCAAACAGAAGGAATATCGTAGTCACAATACATGCATCCGCATCCTCCAGTACCGTCTAATTGAATCTTAGATTTTTTTATTCCATAGATATGCTCATATTACGATTATTTTCCCTGTTTACTTGTTATTGTCTTTCGGTTAATATAATGATTATATTAATTGGCAATAATAGTGTTAAAATATATGTCGGTAAAAAGACAGAGTATATGGATTGTATTTTCCAGATTTCCAAGTGAAGATCTTACCAGACTGAAATATCTATAGATGTGAAACATCTATAGCAGCAGATTTGAATAACTATGTAACCTTCATTATCTGTACAATTTTACTGTGTTTTTATAAAACATGCACACATAATGTGATTGAAAATAAATCGATAATAATTGTCTTCATTGTTTTATTTTTACTACATATACATGTTTTTGGAACAATAATTACCAATCAATAACTATTAACAAACATATGGCGATATTTAATGTCATATCTGTATCAATTCTAACCAGTTAGTCTATAATTTACCACTTACCACAAAGTGCAACTCACAAAAGATAGCGATCTCTTTCTTTACCATGCATTCTGTATTATCTTTCGCATTCGTTATCGTAATGAATGTATACACTTTCAAATAAGTACGTCATGTCATACCGCAACAATAATCGGACGCCGTTCAGTATGAAAGTAACCTTTTCTTATAATATCATTGCCTGCAACAGAAAGAAATTAGAAAGCGACGTGGCGCCCGCATAAACCACTTGGCCAACCGTGCGGTCAATAATTGATAACATTCTCCATTATTTATTACAAACTAACTGAACCCCGCGGTGTTACCCGCGGTGTTACCCGCGAGTAACGCCGCGGGACAAAGTTAGTCTTAAAAAGTAGCCTCAGTTAAGCCTAGTAAGCCCTGGACCAGCAGCCAGTGAAAGTCGGTCCCGTCAAAATCGGTTCAGCTGTTCCAGAGATTACCCGGAACAAACAGACCGACAGGCAAACACACAGACAGACAGACAAATATTTTTTAAACTACATTTTTGGGATATGTACCCGTGTAAACATACATTTGCATTTAGTAAAAAGTAGTTATTTTTATATTACAAACAGACACTCCAATTTATTTATTTGGATAGATAAACAAGCCAATCGTGAATTCAGTAATAGAATAAGTGACGCTTGAAGTAAATTGAATAATATACACATATTGTATTTCATCAAAATATTTGCGAACCGTAAAACGTGCTACCACAAAACCACATTTTCCCAAATTACCGGCTTTGAGTGCCAATACATAAATATCGAAATATTCAGAGGGTAGACGCATAAATCATGGTATTATTTTTAATGAACACTGGAATGAGAGATAAATGGAATCATTTAACGATTCTGAATATTAAAGGTGGTCAATAGATGATTCATACTGCATTGGGTTTGGGTCACTTAGGGCGCATTTATCTGGTAACAGTGGAGGGTTTCGCTGTAAAAGAGTATTTGGTAATGCTTAATTTCATTTCATTTATGAATAATCCCATTGTTCACCGCATGCCCTTCGTGTCTCACTGTTGTTATTGATGTTCTATAATTATTTAAAGTTACAGAGATACTAACTTTTAAACTTTCGCGTTCCACGATTTATTAACAATTATTTTTACGGGAATTAAGGATGCGCAAGGATGACACGCAAAATCATGAAGCGTTCCATATTTTTCGGCAAATCAGATGTATGTAATACCTTTTAATAAGTGATCGCGTTAATTTCCGTAAAAATAATTTGTGGCGACTTCCACATACAGCGCATCAAGAAAACATATGACAGCGCCATCTACCGATGATACACTGAACTACGGAGTAACATACAATACGAAGAAATTACCAATCCTGCATCGCGCAATAGAAGTTCTCGCGCCGATTAACATATATACAACATCCCAACATTAACAGTAGGGCAGTGGCCCGCCAGGCATGATCACCTCGCCTGGTCGGAGGATCCTCCCTTTGTGTTGGTGGGACATCACACCTGTCCCCCACAGTGGTGACCCCGACGTGATTGGAAGCAGCCTTCGAAGGAGCGATTCAGCAGCAGCATTACCACGCCACCATCTTGTTCACTCCCACAGCAAGTCTCAGCCAGCCAGCAACCCCGGCCTCAAATGGGATACACCACACGTAAATTGTTAAACTACAGAAATGTATCTACAAGAGTGGCGGTGTTGCATAAAAATTAAATATATGTAATTAATAATCTATAACATATAATAGTTATTATATCTAAAATCCCAATAGTAATAGGAATAACAGCCGTGGTAGCAAAAAGTATACACAGATACATAAATAAATTAGATACAAACATAAACATAAATATACTACAAAAACAAGCAGCAATTCATACATGCACAATATTCACAAAAGTTTAAGGAGACACTGTATTCAAAAACTCGAGGGGATCCGAACCTCCTCTTCCCTGATGGTTTCAGAGCGGGAATTAGAATAAAAACCGAGAGAAATCTAGAGTAAGAAAAATCTTAAAATTTTTTTTTTTGGGAATGTACTTTGCTTCGCCTAATAAAGGTCAGTTTCAACCAGGGTAATACCATGAACTCAGAAACCGATTATATGCACTTCACCCAGTTAAGGGAGACGAAATATTCTAATTCTATTATGATTCTGGGCGAAGGGACTGAGAGCGACAACACGTTTGTTGCCAGTTGACAACCGCTACCCATGTACACCACACATAGGTAGTTTGCCCCCTACACCATAAAAGAGCACTTCAAAATAATAATCGGTGACTATGTACTATATGTGCAGGTTCGTATTTCCTACCAATCATCTATTACCTGCACTCACACTAATCAAAGTGAATACGGGCCTTACTAGATCTGAAAATATGTCGAAATATATTTAAATAATAAAACGTTTTTTTTTAAACCGACAGCGGCGAAGCCCAAAGAAATAGTAATAGGTTTGGTAGTCTGGGTATGTTCGTATGATCCACCGTAGTGTCTAAACTACTAAACCATTCTTAATAACATTCAAGTAACTGTAATATCCTGGGTATTATAGGTCACTAGCTGACCCACACAACTTCGTTTGCGCCTTATATTGCCCGTAGCGTAAAAATTTCCCCCGTTTTTGAAACATTCTTCATTGTTGCTCCGCTCCTATTAGTAGTAGCGTGATGATATATACCCTATAGCCTTCCTCGATAAATGGACTATCCAACACCGAAATAATTTTTCAAATCGGACCAGTGGTTCCTGAGATTAGCGTGTTCAAACAAACAAACAAACTCTTCAGCTTTATATATTAGTAAAGATATTAATTATATCAAAAGTTTTTATATAGTCAGACAAATTTTCAAGCTTTTTCTATATCTGAAAGTGAATTTATAACTGCACACATTTTTCATTTATTTCAATTTTGATACTTCCTGGAGTTACCATTAAGCGATGAGCAGCATAGATAAACCCTAATCGACCGAATATGGAAAACTGCGATAACAATCGAATTCCGTTTTAATTGAGCGCCAACGCAAAGTGATCGTTAATGAAAATCTTTGATAGTTTCCATGCAAATTTATGACTAATTGCTTTCATCATTGAATTATGAATAGAATTCAATTCTAAAATCTTGTCGGATTAATTTTGAAAGGGCTATTGGGGACTATTAGAATCCTAATAAATATATTCATTCCTAAATTGAATATTAAGAGTCTAGGGTCATGTTATAGATAGTACTGCAGGAAATTTTAATAAGTTTTATAGCTTCAATAATTCTTACTTTTAAATAGAGAGATATATTTATAAATATTAGGAACTGTGGTAATAGTAACAGACCGCCCGTCGGTCTAGGGGTTAGCGTAAACGACTGCAGGTCAAGAGGTCTTGGGTTCGATTCCTGGGTTGGACTGCTGTTGGGTTTTCCTTACGAGAAATTCTAAATAGTAGCCCGGAGTATGAAAGATGGCAGCGATTCCCGCCCGTGCCTCGGAGAGTACTTTAAACCGTCGGCTTTGGTTGTCATGGACATCTATGGCAATCGTTATTGGGAAGTTAGTGCCTTCAAATATACATACAGACAACTAGTTCATCCTTTAAATTCACCCTCAGGGATGCGGAGGCCCGACGCCAGTCGCTCCGTGTAAAAACTGATATTCAAGTAAAACCGTATGAATTAGTAACCGATCCCAAATATTGGGAATAAATAAGGGTATGAAGATGATGATGATCTGTGGTAATATTGTAAAACATATATGTTGTCCTGTATCGACACAAGCATTAACAGCCTCTAATAGTCTACTGCTGGACATTGGCCTCTTCTTAGAAAGGGAGTTTTGGCCTACTATACCACGCTGATATACAACAGCCTGATGAGCAAGCTAGAAATGTTTGTTTCTTATACATTTCCTTTCTCTCTTACTTATCATTTGAAGAATAATCTTCAAGTAAAACCTTTCAACCGTTGTTCAACAGTAAGCCATCCTCATCCACTCTTTGAAAAGGACCTAACAACTGTTAACAACGAAACACCAAACCCGTGGGGTTAATAGTACAGCCATTAATTCCATTACGTTGACTTAACTGTAGAGCTGCGGCGCCAAGGTTCTAACTCGTGCTGCATGTACACCGTTCTGTATTCATCTCATCTTGTTATATACCACTTCCACTTAAAACAAATAATTGTGTGTTCTGCACAATAATTGGTTCTGTATCTGGATCTACATATTAATAAAGATTTTGAAGGTAGAACAGCCACCTTGATTTCAACACGAAAGACCTGGCTCGGCCGGGGCGGTACTATCCTCTCATTGAACAGAACCTTTACTAAACAGAATTCACCATAACTTTGCCTTACAACAGTACTTGCACACCTTTGGTTCCCTTGTGATGTGATAGACTGCTAAGTTAGTTCAACTAAAGCTAGTATATACGAGATATTTATCATACTTATGTTCCAGAATTAAATTGAGTTACTCAGTTCAGTTCATCCGTGATTGACGATCCAAAGTACTATTTCTAATTAACTCACAGCGATTGTGCACGTGCTCAGATATCAATATGAAAATATGTGACGATCGTTTGGAAGTTGGAGTCCTAGAAAATTTCTACAATAGTCTATTTAAGTTTGAAAAGGTGTCTGCCTATTTTGACTTCATTTTGTCTCCCGCTTTACTGAGGAGGGAAATGGACACAATATATTTCCAACTACTCCAGTTTTTCTTCTGATTAATTTTGTTGTGGGTTCCAAGACAGTTTAATATTTCCAGGGACTTCCCAATAACGTGTCATAACTCAGTGTGCTTGTGGGTCACTACTGTTGATCCTGGTATATCAGAGTTTTAATGGTGGGCGTGTGGGCGGGATTAGTCCCAATAGTCTATCTAAAGAACTTTAATATGATCTAATTCTTGGGTAGTGGAGGTCTGATTGCAGTCACTCTGTAGTTCAGCCATATCGTAGTAAACTTAAAGCCAATTTATACCTCGTTGAGGAAAATGCTTGGTGGAAAAAGGTAAGTTATACTACTGTGTGATAGGCGACGGACAGGTAAAGGGGTGGGCTAAGCAAACCGGCTTATCGCGGCTGTCTGACAAGCGTGGATTTATGTGCAAAACTTTATCTTTTCCGTTACGTGCGCCGTCCTGGTCCGCAGAACCGAGCTTTGTTACTGAAGTTTAATGTTTGATCTCTTTATAACTTACATACGGTTGGGAAAGAAATGTTACTCAGATTTATAATATTAAATTTGTTCTTATTAAATCAACCACATAAAGACATATAAGTTCTTCGATGTAACACATATGGATACATACCTATATAAGTTTAGAATACTCTCTCTGGCTATTTTTTTATTTTAAAATGAAAAAGTAGTTAGAAAATAAGTAAAGAGTTTAAGCTCAATTTGAAAGTACAAATTAAAGCTCGAACTGAAATTTACAGTTTTTCTGCCAAATACGAACTACCCTTTTATAACCCTCAAAGAAAAGTAATTGAAGTTCGAAATTATCTCTTCAATATTGTAGATTTATTTAAATAACATTATTATTATTTCTGTAATATTTATTACTTGCTTTGAGTTTGACACATAAAAGTTAAAAAAACTATAATCAGATTACGTAAAAACTTCTTATAAAATTTATACAGATTATCTCACCCTTAATACAAATTTATAGATACCCTATTCATTAAAATCGGTTCAGTAGTTTAAGGGCTACGTTGGAACATACATAAATGTATAGACTGCCAAAACAGTTACCCATCCTTTTAGCTTCGCCGTAATAGGGAATAGTATTATTTAAAAAATAGAAAACGAATGACACTCGCAATTCTAACCAAACAAATGAGAAATATAAATTGAATTCTTCCTGTTTCACCTACCTCCGACGTATTTACTTTACGACTTTTTCAGATGACGTAAAGTAATTGGTAATTGTACGTGTTTTGACTTCATTTCGTTTTGGAAAATGTTTTGTTTTATCGTCATGTTGGTTAACTTCCCATCGATGATAAAAAGAATGTATTACTTTTTCTGCGTCTGTTTAATGTAAGAATGTATTGGTATTTAGTAATTTGCAAGCACGTTTATCACAAGTCTGCTGACCTCGCCACTTAGTTTGATTTTAGAAGGTCATGTGTGATGGTTGTGTGAAAATGACACTCACTGCTAAACTCCAATCTAAATACAGTAAATATATATATACATATCATTCGAAAACGGTATAGATAACCAAGTTGTAATGTTGTTTCAATAAAATCTAATACATAATTATAAAATTGACTCTCAAGTACACAGGTAGAGGTGGACAGCACGAGACCAGGTTTTGTGGTGGACATTGAGGGAAGCCTCTGTTCGGCTGTACCAGTACTTCGGTACTCTTCAATGCATATTCCTATAACACCTTACCTTTGATTATTCTTTTGTCGCAACTCATACAAAATATAATAGAAATGTGTTTTACCGAGTGAGTGAGGATACCGGAGGCCCATCCCTTTCCCCATCCCCCAAAGATCAGCAACGCACTTGTCTGATGTTGTGGGTGTCCATGGGCAGCGGTAATCGCTTACCATCAGGTGATACGACTGCTCGTTTGCCCCTATACCATAAAAAAAAAATATACATTGCTTTACAACACTTAATAAATCTCAAACATATGTACATCACCAAACTAAGACATCTTGTTAAACTGTTATACCAATATACTAATTAAATTCTATAAAAATAAATATTTGAGAAACAATTATCTTTTTTTTTATTGAGTTTTTATTTGAAGCTCAGAAGTATTATAAAATAGACGTAACTCGTTATCGTCATTATTTGAAGAAAGGCTTAGTTTTTTTTGCTTTCATCGTTTAAATAAATTTATCAAGAATGTAAATTGACTTAGTTAAAGGCTATGTTATTTAATATTCCTCTTGGTTTAAAGAGTTCGACAACAAAACTATTAATGTCTTAATGATGGTAGGTATTCCGGAACCTGTATTTTTATATTTAAACTAACTTTTGCACACGGCTCTGCCCGCGTGTATTTCGAGAAGGTTTCCCAATTCGACCGTATATATATATTTTTTAATGTGTGTTCGCGGATAACTTCGTCGTTTATCAACCGATTTTGATGATTCTTCTTTTAATGTAAAGGAGATATCCCAACGGTGGTACCATAATAAGGACGCTAAGATCTGATGATGGCATCCAAGAGAAATCGAGTCAAATCTTGAAGTCGGTTTTATTTTTGTTAAAATTTTACTTGTTGCGGTAAACAGTAGCTTATTTCGTTCCTTTAGAATCAGAGTATCATCATGTGGAATATCATTGAAATAAATGCAGCAATTTAGAAATAATTGCGTAACAGACAAAGAAATAGAGTTGCTATTAAATAAATAAAATAAATAAATATTTTGGACATCTATCACACAACGCCATCTAGTCCCAAGCTAAGCAGAGCTTGTGTTATGGATACTAGACAACTGATACAAATACATATATACTTTTTTTTTATAAATACATACATATTATACATAGAAAACACCCAAACTCTGAAACAAATATTTGTAGATCATACAAACATTTGGTCCGACCCGGGAATCGAACCCGAGACCTCACGATCAGCAGCCTCACACGCCAACCGCGAGACCAACGAGGCAGTCAAAATTGGAAAATTTGATTTATATTATTGGTATGGATGTTTCTAAATTTACTCAATGACAAGATAAAGTTTATTATGGTTTCTTCGGCCATCTATACGTGACTCATACATCAATCAAGTGAGATATGACACAATTTGAATCGTTGTCTACTTTTATGATCCATATTACCAATACCATTATTTACACTATTTGACGAGTAATATATATTAGTTCTACTAACTAGTTCTTAGATGACTGGTTTTTTTGGTAAATATGTTAAAAATGAATCTCATCTAGATCAATTTATCACCCTTCGGGTTTGTTTTACACATTCATATCAGTCAAATTTATTTATTTAATTAACTGCCTAATCTATACAGGTAAATCTTGCAACAAGCTTTTTTATTAATTGGATTGTGCAATGACATTATGTTATTCGTAAAAAACATAAGGAATACCTTATTGTATTATTTTTAGTGCATTTTATCATTCTAATCTCTGTAATATAGGCAAATTTATTCATTTAAAGAGACACAAACCAAGTATCAAGTTATGTGTTCCTGGCGTTAAAAGTGAATGTTAGGTTTTGAATATCTTTCATCTTGACAGTCAAACCTGATGCCACCTGATATCTTGTTTTATGCAACTAAGAGTTAGATAGAACCTAAACCATCATTTTCTTACTATTTCCAATATTATTTGGGATCCGGTTGAAATAGTAGTCACTAAGTCAACCGGTTTTAACAGAATATCAGTTAACTACGGAGTTCGTAGGTTGAGCTGGTTGTAATGAACACTGACTTCGAAATATCAATTGCCAAAGATGTTCATAACAAAAGGAACCGACGGTTTAAGGTCTCTGCGAGGCGCGGGAGTAACTCAAACTTCCGTACTTCAGGCTGTATTTAAAAATTTCTTATAAGAAAAACCCAAAAACACTTTTGCCCCGACCTGGGAATTAAACCTGAGAGCTTTTGATCTACATCTACATCCAGTCGAATATTAAAGACTGTTGGTGAAGATACCTAAAACACAAAACATGCCTCAAGGTAGAATTTGCTCTGAAAATTCCACGCAGATGTATCCTATATTCTATGTATATACTATAGATAGAGATGCCGCTACAAAATATACAAGAACATATTATACAAAGGAAAATAACAGGCTGTGTAAATAGTGAATATGTACAATTTGAACCCTCTTAATTATATTAACCACAAATGAACAAAGTAAATTTCCAGTGTAACAATTTTAACGTTAAGTAAATCTGTCCATATAAAATCTGTTTCGACTAGGGTTGCTACTTATCTATGCCGAGAAATATAAGCCCAAGAAAGTGATGCACTTTTCACCTATAATGAATTATTAAAATGCTTAGTTGTCGGTTGCCAGTACAGTTTATTGACTTAAATCTTGCTACAATCCTTGGCGTCGAGTTTTTAATTAATAATATCTTTTGTTTCTTTTTTCTAATAAAGATCGAATTCTGAACTTTGCTGAACCATTTTAATTAAAGCAGCAATTATGTTCACGTCACTGGAATAATTAATTAGTTTGGCATATGAAATTGTTTGATATTATTCGAAGCTTAATACGCAAAGGAGCTTAATATTATTTTCTCATTCAACATTATATTTTTAAGAAAGAATTGTGTTGATTATTGTGGGAATTTTTTATTTCAACTTTTGATGTGGCTTGCTGGCTCTTTTAATATACAAATATTTTTGAATTATTTGTTTGTTCAATGTTCATGAGAAAGTCGATGTTCTTAGAATCTAGAAAATTATTTCTGTAGTTGAGTTAAAATGTAAAACATAATTAAATTTAATTTACTAGTGCTAATTAGTTCTATCGAAATGAAGATTTGAGTAAGTGTTAGGTGATTTCCACCAAAACTTTGAACTCATACTCAAATGTAATATTAATTAGGATATTTTTTATTGAATATGGGGCAAATGAGTAGATGTATTGCCTTGTTAACAAGTTGTGGTTGCCTTGTTGCGTAAAAAGTGCGTTGCCGGCTTTTTAAGAAAGAGTACGCGTTGCAGATTACTGAAAACATTCAACATGAAAACAAGGTAGTATTACCACGCTGATTTTAGCACGAACGGGTCGGCTCAACCGAGGAGGTACTACCCTTGCACACAAATTCAACGTCAAATAACAGCAATCGTGCTGTCGTATTTCGTTGGTGAGTGCGAGACCGGAGGCCCAGTAATGCAGAAGCATCTCTAGCCCACCATTGTGGGTCATCATGCTGCATTGTTGCATTGTCTGCATTCGCAGTATGGTGACCATCAATCTCGAGTTCTGCTTATGCTTTCCATCAGGCAAAGTAGAGTCATATTGGCAGGGCCAAAAAAAAAAAAAATTCGCCAACCCTATTAAAAAAACTTTTGTGAATGCCTCTCTAGATATATTTTATTCTCTTTCATATGTTTATCAGTCGTGGCTTTAAATTTAACACCATTTATAATATTTTCGTAGTGAAAGCCTTTATTTGTACAAAATTGCACTTGAAAACAGATATGTTGCGATCAAGTCAAAAAGTTGATTTTGAACTGTCCCCGATATATACTAAACTATACTAAAATTATTAATTCGAAAGTAACTCTGTCTGTCTGTTTGTCATGCACTCATGGCTAATTGCACCAATTTCAATAAAATTTGTCACAGATTCCTGAGGAAGGACATAGCCTCCTGGTGGTACGCTGGTGTAGCCGCAGACGAAGGCTAGTATATATACATATGTGTTGGAAATGTAAGTAATTACTTTCTGTTTTCTCAGTAGTTTTTACGTTCAGTTCTTTGAGTAGAATTTGCGGTAAATGAAACAAAAGAATATTCTTCCCAGGTCTGTTTGTTTAAATTTGCTTTAGGATACATTTTCAAGAGTGATACGAGTACTAGGAACTCAAAGCACATTATATTAAAACAATTATTTCCTCCACCGACTGAGAGAAGTTGACCTCTTTCTCCTAATTCTTTGGAGGGGTTTAAAGAGAGCCAATACACTTGTGATGTTCGTCAGTAGTCATTTACATAGTAGTGGCACAGTAACCTCTACACCACAGCAAAAAAAAACTATTTTTTCTTTTATCATGTATAAAAAGTAATTTCACACATCTCATCAACGCCAGGCTTAACCTATACTAAATCTACCTAGTTAAGCTAATGTTATGATGACCAGACTGCTATGTAATACCCAAATATTTCTGAAAAAGTAATAAAACAGATAACATTTTCACCCGCATCTGGGTGAAAAAAATAAAATGAACATTTCAGTTACTTTTCCTACAAGAACCATAAAAAGTGATAAGAAAAAAATGCTCCTAGTGGCAAAGTAAACATGATTTATTCATAACCCATAATACAATAAAGGCCTCGTCACATTATACTGACAACTTCGAGCGCAAAAGTGGCCCTACGAATGACATCATGCCTTCTATTTCGGGCTATTACAATTTCTTAGAAATATATAGGACACATAAAGTCTGTACTCGTACGTGGTTTTGTCTGTTATTGCGTCGTAATGTCAACAGACACTAAATTAATGAGTATGTGGACTACAGCTATCCTTGTTCTACCTATTTTAAAGTAAATTTTCAGTTCTCACTCACGTCACGTCGGGGAATTTAATACTCTTTGATATTTTAAAGAATCGTCAACATCACCTTTAGCTCATTGCTGTCCACAGATGAATAAAAGTTTTTATAAGTAGGACTAAAACAGGTCTTATTATAGGGACCCCAAAGAACGCTATTATATTTCAAAATTCAAATCTTAAAATATAATATGAATAAATAGGTCACCGAATATTAGAAATCGTATAATGTTTGTTTAGTAAATATATCACTACTACAATAATGGGTTGCTTTCTCAAATTGAGAATCCAAAAATAAATTGTTATTGGAATACCATAGCAATTTGTGTCGATCCATAACAACGAATTTCCAGTTGGTTAAATTTTGTTAAATGAAATTATGCAACGCACTCTATTATAAAAACTATTTCGTTATTTTAAGCAACAAACTTAAAACATTCAGGTTCGATTCGACAAACAACCTACCTAACTTCACCTATCTTTTGACAAAGTAATCATTCTATATTTATTTATTATTTAGAAAAATAGAAGGCAGTGTCTTAGTTTAATTATGCCACACAAAACTGCAAATTTGATGAAGGCAAACAAATACGATTCTCCAAATTATGGTGATTAGTAAATAAAGCGCGAATAAATAAGCTCCTGAATAATAGTTCACTGAGGTTGAACTTGCGCACCGAAACTTTTGTCTATCTCCTGTATTGATCACGACAGTTTTGTCCGTTTTTATTGTATGATAAATAACTTAGTAAGCAGTTCTAAAACATTGTTCTGCACAACAAAATAAGTTACAGTTACTATTTGAGGCGCAAAGTTTGGTTAGTATTTGTAAAAAGTTTTATAATTTGATAAATATCTAAATCGGTGTATCATTTATTGTGGTAACGTAGAAGTTGGAAGCTACAGTTTAGGGTTCACAAAACTACGATGCGATGCGATGCGGCGTCGCAAGGTGCGAATCATACCGGCAGTTCTTGCGGTGCATTCGTGCGAGCTCGCAGATATTTGCGATGCGTTGCGAATTCACAGTTATGTGTGAGAGCCCTTACAGAACGTAAATATTTAATTTTAATTTTATTTCTCCACACACAACAGACTCATAGGCAGGCAGACAAAGATATAATCCTAAAATTTATGGTTTTATTATTTTCTTCTCTTCATCTTATTAATGAAAAAAAAAAACAATTTCAGTGTCGTAATGGACATAGTACCTAAGAGTTAAGTCAAGGTATACTATAATTGTATTGAAGTTGGATAAAATTATAGTTCTACTAATAAGAAACAGTAATAACTACCTAAACACATAGTTTTAAGAAAATGGTTCAGGAATTTTATACGACATAACCGAGTCAATCACGGTATGTATATTTAATGTATTTATAATATAATTGATTAGTTAAAGTTATTGCCATGTATGTGTATGAATGTATATACGTGTATATAAATATGTGTGTTTCTAGTTATATTAATTAGATGATTATAATTCTTAAACTTAAACTACCGCATCGTCAACTACTGTCTCTCCGATACATTTTTTCCATCCTAGGATTGCCTGGAAGAGATTGCTGTTGGCAGTAAAACCGCCCTTTGTACGTCATTTTCTGTATCAAATTCAAATCCAAATTCTCCATTTCAAATCTGTGTTATGGTGTACAAATAAAGAGTTTTCTATCTATCTATCTAAATACAGACTTAGTGGTAAACAGCAGTGTCATGCCTGCTCTATTCCCATATTGATTACATTATTCCTTGCCTTGTTTGTTCATCAAGACATCCCTCTATACATTAATGTAATTAATCCCTCACTGGCTATTAGTTTACAGTTCTGTAATCTGTTTGAGCTGATCGATTTGAATGTAAACATAGCTTCTGTTATTAATTACGAATGTGTCTGACGTTTGGAGTATAGAACTACGGCGTAGTATCCTGCTACGGCGTAGATTAAAATGCTACAAAATTTTCGACATTTGTTTGTCATGAGACTGATATTTAAAACTTTTTAGTCAATTTAATTTCAATACTTGTCCTCATCCCGATGTTATTGACTATTTGCTTACAAATTCCGAATTTTCTTCGAAAAATCTAAAGGAGCCGTGGCCACAAATGGCCGGTTTGTGTGAATAAATGTCAGTGAATCTAAGTAATATCACAACCTCACAGAATGGTGACCGAGCGGCGGTAGTCACTTACCCTCTTTTGACCCGCTTATTTATAAGCTCAAGCTCAATTATTACCCTAAACAGCTGTTAAAATCCAAATGTATAAAAATATCATTCCTTACAAATTCTAATTAATATTATTTAGAGTCCATTCCAAAACATCCCACAGTGGTGCATATTACGATCTAGTCAAGCTTATCGCCACAACGAAGTCTAATCAGTAAATGGTTTCAAAATGATATTTGGAAACATATTGTCGATTTTTTGATAGTTACGTTAAAATGTGCTGTAATTATAAGCTTAATTACTTTAGTTGATAATTAATTATAAGCTAGATATGTCAAAACTTATACCGTGGGAGAGCCACGCCTCGGCATGAATGGGCCGGCTCGACCAGTGTGATACCACGGCCTCACAAAAAACTGGTGTTAAATAGTGCGAGGCCCATACCACAACCCCCCTTTCCTCCCCCCATCCCACCAAAGACCGGCAACGCACTTGTGACGCCTCTGGTGTTGCAGATGTATAATCGCTTACCATCAGGCTATACGTCTGCTCAAAAAAACTCCAACGAGCAATCAAAACCTGGAACTTACTACCACCGCACGTGTTTCCCTTCCATTGTGATCCCGGGTACTTTAAGCGGGGC
Organism: Spilosoma lubricipeda; assembly: GCA_905220595.1. Lineage (NCBI taxonomy): Eukaryota > Metazoa > Arthropoda > Insecta > Lepidoptera > Erebidae > Spilosoma > Spilosoma lubricipeda. The sequence continues at coordinate 4,947,075 of HG992296.1, forward strand.
GTGAAAAAGCCTCACTAGGCCGCCATGGAGTATATCACCTTACTGCACTGTCCGCTATCGCATTGACACTACTATTAGATTCTACTCATGCTTTCTATGAGTCATTTTGGAGTCAATTTAGCAGTTTAAGCATTTTAAAAAATCCTTCTTTTTAGGGCTCGTAAGACAACAAAAATCAAAGTTTTCATAATCGGTATATATTTCTTGATGCATTAAGTTAATTTAAAATTTAATTAAATTACATAAAATCGAAACCGAGTAAAGAATTGTAGGCAAAGAAAACAAAATAGCGTGGAAATTAAAAAAAAAACTCAAGATCTACTAATGAAACAGAAAATAGCATACTATAAAATGTGTTGTTCTATGAAGTTTCGAATCGAATAAAACTTCAAATTATGCAGAACCAGCATATTTTTGATCACACAGTCTACACAACCACATTTCAAGACCTTTTGTAACAATCAACCTTATGCCAAGTTACAATGGTTGTCAAAATCTAGGTGACCTGGCGTTGTCTAGTATTCATGAAAAGACAATCGTGAACCTTAATTAAAAAGCTTTATTACTTACATATTTATCTTTAAACATTGTTGGCATAGTTCCCTAAAGCTACATTAAACGCTATTTAGTTCCGTACAGTTGCACTGCATCCGTACAGTTGTCACTTTGATACAGTGCCGGTATTGTTACAAAGTACATCACAGATAAATTCACGTCAGTTGGAGTGCATATATGTAAATGGGTAAAGTTTGTTTGGGAGTTAGGAAGTTGTGTACTGAATTAATGAGGGAAGTTCTATTACGTTTGTTATTTATTTATTTACTATCATGCACTTTGGGTGATACAGAGAAAATAGGAAGTAGGTGCATTTGAATTGTTTCTAATACATACATTACATTTACATACATGATTATATAATCTTATCATACACTTATACTTCCCTGGTGATCCGTGGCGTGGACCGCGTTCGCCTGCAGCGCTTGGGCGTATCACGCCAGGCTCTACCTTCCGATCTGCTGTCTCGCGCCGCGCGCGTTTATCAGCCACCGACTGAAATAATACACGTTACACTTATTTAAAAACTAGTACTAAAAAATAACGTAATAGCTAACAGTCACCCTGTATAGACTCCCTCATCGAACATAAACAACTATACCGGTCAAATGCTAGAAATAGTTTTACGCCTACCTACCCTGCACCCATTAATTCTTGTAGTGCTACCAACAATTTTTTATAATTTTATATGTATCTGATTACTCGTTTATACCATGCGTGTAGATATTATTAAACAAATATTTGGTTTGTATAAAATAAATGAAATGAGGAATCTCACACTCACACCTAAGTTAAACCTGTAAGGGTTTTATGGGTGTTTTATGTTTATTAATGTATACTGTTTTTCTTATTTAAATAAAAAAAAAGACTTATACATACATACAAACACAGATACATACTGTAACTAGTATGAGATGACAATTATGTAAGTATTGGCTGCCTGTTTTACTTATAATAAGTGACTAATTTCAGACCTAACTAGACATACTGCCCCTTCTTTCTCAGACAGCATCTTATTTCGGGTTCCGTAGTTCACGTCTCGGAACCCTCATCAAGTACTATAATTTATTCTGTGCCCTCATGTCCGTCTGTTCTCGGCTTAGCTCATAAACGGTTAAAACTGGAAAGATGAAACTTTGGATTTGAAGTTTCTAATACGATTTTTGTTTTACGTATCTGTTTGTGCGATATACAACGTTTAAGTCAGCATTTTTTGTTAACAAAAAAGTAAAAACTAAAACCCAACTACAACAAAAAACGACCTCGGCTGGTAGGCCCTAACTGGCCAGAAACCGTCGGCTAGTTTATGGGGATTTCCCTAGACACTGATGTAGTTTTTCGCATTTTTCTCGATATTTTTATAACACCTACACTGTCTGTAACACCTTCTATTTTTTTGGGGTAAAAAAATCTCTTTTAAATTTAAAGAAAAGAAACGATGGCTTAGAGTATAGAAATAATAAAATCAATTGCTGTTCGTTTGTTTCGCCAAAACGCTGATTTAGCTGATTTTGGTTTTGAAATATTTGTCGTAGTTCAGGGAAGGTTTAATCAGTGAAAAATAAATTAGAAGTAACGGGCACAGGTAGCAAAAAATAAATATTTATACAAAGAACAAACAAGACAATAAGGGTTTTACTAAGCAGATCCACGAATAGACAAAATAGAAGAACTAAGTCTAAATACAGTTGTGAAATTTAGCGAACAGTAAGAATATTAACTTGAAATATTTATGATATGAGTCTTATGTTACAAGGATTTATTTAAATGAGAACTTTAATATTTCTAAGTATGGTTTTAATAAATGTGTATGTTCCTAAAACACTAACGCTAGTCTACCTGTGAAAACGAGAGGTGTAACCCGTTCGAAACCTAGAAGGTATTTTTTTTAGTATTAAACTGGTTGCCCCGTCAGACTTCGTTCTGTCAAAAGTTATTACCCTGTCGCAGTTCAATAGAAAAATAATTAAATGTTGTTTTCACTATTTTCCTCGCGATTTTTTCGTTTTTTCTTTCCATAAGAACCTTATTTGTGCCTTAAGGAAAATATAAAAAAGGAATGAACCGAATTGGTCAGACAGTTCTTGGGTTTTGCCCTTATCAACAGATTTAGTGATTCATTTTTATTTATATAGCTAGATAAAACAACATCCGCGTTACAAATATACATCCACAACATTTGGAGGAGTAGAAAGCGGCGTTGTGACGGCTTCAAGACTTCAAGACTTCAAGGCTTCTAGACTGTCAAAAACTATAAGTTATTGTATCAAGTAATGTAACCTTTACAAATATGTTTTACGCATAAGTACCAATATACAATAAAAGCTGTATTCCTAAGAAGTCGGAATAAAAATAAATACTTTAGCAGTGATTAAATGAGGAACACCACAGACAAGACACTCTAGTACAAAAAACGTATAAAAGTAAAATTACAACAACAAAATCAAATAGCAAAGACACTGAATTACTTTCCTCGGCTTCCTTAGCGGTGTATTCGCATTTCCTCGAACAATACCTACTGTAAAAATCTCGAAGCAAAGATACGCTGAGATAGTGGCCCCGTGGGACATCAACGTATCGGACTGAAAATCGTAAATTCTGACTACAACTTTATCTACCTCGTTTCAGATTGCTACGTTTACAGCATAACTGCAACTTTTGCGTAATTCCTGACTTTGTTTGTAACGAATAGTTTTATCAGAATAACTCATACATTTTTTATCCATGATGCGTAAATAGGGAGGTGTTGGGTATCGAGAAACATATCATTCTGCCTAGTTCTCTAACAATCTACACTAATATACAAAACTGAAGAGTTTGTTTGTTTGTTTGTTTGAACACGCTAATCTCAGGAACCGCTGGTCCGATTTAGAAAATTCTTTCGGTGTTGGATAGTCCATTTATCGAGGAAGGCTATAGGGTATATATCATCACGCTACTACTAATAGGAGCGGAGCAACAAAGAAGAATGTTTCAAAAACGGGGGAAATTTTCACGCTACGGGCAATATAACGGGCTAACTAACATTTAACTGAGTTTCATTTAACTGAACAATATTTTGCCACATTAAATAACTTTAACACATTGGGATTGTTTCAAGTGTTCCAATTTCGTTTATTGATTTAACTGCTTGTACAGTGACTTTAATATTTCGAAATAGGTGATTAAATATAATGCTTATAGCATCTTACGTTAGCCGTGGAGGGACGGACAGGCAGACAATTATGGCAAGTCCTGAAGGTTCCTTGTTATCTTTATACAATCAGAATAATGAAGATCATGAGAGTTATCGAGAGAGGAAACACCTACCTTCTCTACTGCTATTGAAGATGATAGTCATCGACATAAACGAATAACATTACAAATCAATGTCTCAACTAAAAAAATATTGTTTTATATAAATATATACCTAGATAATTATAAAATTAGTATTTACATAATGAAAACCAATTACAACGTGCTTTAGTATTAAAATCATGAACTTAAATTGAAAGCGTCTTTAGTTTCAAACAAATTATCATGGGTATAATTCTTAATGGGTTCTTCACAACAAATATCCTGTTTCATTACATTTAAAGTGAATATTTCCAAGAACATTATAGGGAATTTCCGTAACAAGTTGGAACACAACTGCGACTCATCAAGTTCATTCCTCATCATTAAACTTTGAACCTTTCTACTTCTTTATTTGAATACTTATCTAAAAGCCTATTATATTGATGCTGATTTTTCCAGTGAATAATTTGGGGCGTCGGCTTTGCGGAAAAATAAATTTAAAATAACTGCATCATTTTGTGTTTGAAGTTGGAGGATTGGTGAAAGGTAAAAGTTTGTAAACCAATTTCAATATAATTATATTTCAACACACAATTTCTATAGCTAACTTAGGTGAGTTTACACTTTTCAGTAATCATACGTGATACGTAATAATCGTACAATGCATACAGTTAGACTTTAGTAATCTCATGTGAATGGTGTCTAATAGATTAACGGTTCTATTTCCACGAGAATGATGACTGAGAAGTTTTTTTTAGTATTTCAATTAGAACGAATCAATTATATGTAGCCCAAATACTCATAAACATCTTTATACTTGGTTGACATACTTGCTTACTGACTACTCCGATACACACAGTCTAAAACTTGATATCAACATAACAATATAATTCCAAGATGTTTAAAAAATATATTAAATACAAGGTCAAAAACTTGTAATCTAAATACACTTATAGGTAACAGTTCCAAAAGACTGGCAGTATTGCCACGTTTAATAGCTATGGTGTTTCTCTGTGTTACGAAAAGCGTCGATCAGTTGCTTAGCTAGTTGTTTAAACATAGCACTCGGACCCCATGAAATTATCTTGACCCCAATAAATAATTAAAATTTTAAGTAATATATCTAAATCATCACTCTTTATATTCCGATCTGTATGGTACTAATATTAGCTTTAGAGTATGAAAATAATCATCATCAATCACATCTAATCTAAACGAACCTTGAGTAAAATTAATTTCTTAATAAAATAATATTTTGACGTAGGTACACAAAAAGTTATACCTAATTTATTCTTTTCTTATTTCTGACAAACGATTTTTCCCTTTATTCCCGAGGCACAGTCAAAGATGGACAAAATCTCATTCATGTGATCGAAGTCACGTCAAAAACAACTGAAGAATATCATAAAATCGATTGGACTTCAATTGTGTTCGCTTCGTTTTTATGTCTATATCCGAAGACCCAAAACCCTATCTACCTAATCACGTTTGCCTTTCCACATCTAACAAAATCACTTCGTCCCAAGTTTCGGTCACGTATAAGTGTGATTGCCATCCAGACAAGACACATTAATTTCACTCGCTTCGCTCCGCTCCCGGCTCGGAAGGAAGAAATCCCTCGGAAAAATATAATGAAATAGTCTCCCCTAATCTCACGCTTGTGTTGGGCAGATAATGATGTCACAGACCTTAGGCTGGTGGCGCAATTGGGGAAATAAATCTAAATTCGGGGAAATGTAATTACGATTAATTCGGACGAAGGTTTAATATAGAGGTGTAACAAGAAGGACGTACAATTTTCGTTGGGATTTATTGCCTCAGTCCAATAATAACACCGTGATAAGTAGATTTAATACATTTATTAAATCTACTTATGACGTCAGTTCTTACACTATCTGTTCTACTTACACTTTTGTATGTTTTATTTTTTTATATCTAAACATGCGTACAAATAAATAAAATTGAAGTATTTTGCAATTTCAAGTTAATAGCTTTTCACTAAATGGAAATGAAAGTATTTACATTACTTACATAAAAGCAATTTTTTTTTTTGGTCCATCGTGATCATAACCGATTCAGTGGTCTACCTTCACCTTCTTTGATTCCGTAAGGTAAAATTTTATTTATTCAAAAGCACATTTTCCAAAGTTTTTGTTTCATAACATTGTCGTCATATTATCGAGCTCTGGTGTTCCTTGAGAGAAGCCTACAATAGACTACAATGTTTGCCTCGGCAAAGATTACATAGTATATACGTGTGCGTGTCACTATGATTATCCTCTTTTCATGTATGAGACCGCCAAACTAATTCTACTGTGTTTGATGAAAATCATAAACTGAATCCAAGACTGGTGGTGTCACCATACTCAGTGTGTAGGCAGACAATGCAACAATGCAGTATAGTGACCCACACCATGGTGATGCTCCTGCATCATTAGACCTCCGGTCTCGCACTCACGCACGAATGCTGTCATTTTAGGTTGATCTTTTGTGCGAACCGCCATGGTTGAGCCGTCCCATTCGTGTTGAAATTGGTGTGGCTCTACTATCTTTAACATTCTAGTACTTTGTTTTATAATATTTTATTATTGTTTTTACTCTGTAAGTAGATTAAGTAAATTATGGTGATTGCACATGTTTTAAACATAAAATATTTGTCAATCTCAGTCGATACTGGCACAGAACAGTTATACTTGAACAAAATAGCTATTAACATCTTTTTTGACAGTTTATAGTTTAAGCTTTCTGCAGTGCATATCAATAACTCAGTACAAATATAGACGTGTAAAGTTTATGTTTGAGGGAACAACTACTACAAGTGTATATTCTCTATGTAATATTACTAATTTATACCTGTGGCAAAAGTAGCCTATAATTCGTTCTTCTTTATTAAAGTTTTATTATAATCGGTTCAGTGATTTAGCTGTGACAGCTTAATAGATAGACCGGCAGGAATATTACAGACCTTAAAATACAGTTCGATCTCTGTGACAGATAGCTACAAACCCGAAGAAGTAAATTTAAGCAACCGATTTCATTTTGCGTCACCTATATTTTCAGGCTTACGTGCTAGTTTTATCAAAAGTGATGTGAAATACATCTATATTAATATCGTAAAGGGGTAAAGTTTCTTACTTTGTTTGTATGGTTGTAGGATAGAAGCTTCGGAAGTATCGATACAATCCTGAAAATTCTTTCACTAAGAGAAAGCGACACTATTCTGGAGTGACAAGGGCAATATTTAAATAAAACATTCAATTAAAAATAATAGTATTTGTAAATAAAGTCGAAGAAAGGCAGGCGGTCAACACCCAACGAAATGGGCACGGGTCGGCTAGCTATTAATATAGAAATTCACACCTAAAATGTACCTCGTAAGTTCTAAAATGATACTAGTGACAACTGTCATAGAGATCAAGTTATATTTTTAGATTAACATTCTACAAAACTAAATCAGGTAAATTCGCTATGTCTTATAACTTCAACCGTTCTCAAGATTTTACTCAAGTCGTTTACCAAGGGATGCTCACAGTAATATCATTTAGTTGATTATGACCTCTTCAAGATTTGTTAGCGTACAATGGCCGAGATTTTATGGTATCTTCACAATAAATTGCACTACTGCTATTAATTTTTTATGATCTTCTTACAATCTGGGATAACATTACGCCGCTATGGAAAAAGTAAATTAATTAATTTGGTTTCATTTTAGAACTACATTTACAAAAGATGATTTGTGAAACATTTACTATTAATCTAGCCATTATTTAATTAGCACTAGTTTTTGTCCGAAGCTCCGCCCACCTAATATTCATTTTTGCGGTAAAGAATATCTGCATGCCAAATTAAAATATAGGTTTAAATATTAAAATATAGGTATCAAAAAGAAATATATTGGGTATTTTTTGTGGATTCAGCAAACTATATATATATTATTTTTATTACACCTAACTCGTTATTTTTCTTATTTATTCAGTATGTAGTAGAGCCACGCCAATTTCAGCACAAACGAGCCGTCTTCACCAGGCGGTACTACCCTCGCACAGATGTTCAACGTAAAATGACAGCATTCGGGCTGTCGTGTTTCATTGGTGAGTGCGATACCGAAGACCCAATGATGCAGAATCATCACTAAGCCGCCATAGTGTAGGTCACCAGGCTGCATTGTTGCATTGCCTGCATTCCCAATAAGTATGGTGACCACCACTCTTAGATTCTACTTATACTTTCCATCAGGTAGAGTAGAGTCATTTCGGCAGTGGCATACATAAAAATGAATGCTTTGAAATGTAATTGAAAGTTTTTCCAATACAAGCATAATATTATAAGAACCAGTACTAAATTTTTAAAAGGGTCTACGAGCTATTCAATATTTTATTACTTTTTCTTTTCGACACCTGCCCATTAGGACTCTTTTATTTCCCTATTATGTGAGAAAATGAATCAGAACTATAACGTCACTGATTTATCCTAATGTCACCGGAGACAACTAACTGTTATAATTATTTGGTTCAAAACTACTTCATTGTTGGAAATTTATTTAAACATTAATTAATAATTTAGCTAACAGGACAAACTCTAATTACGGTGGTCTGGCTCAGATCCAAACTACAATATATTTCACTAAATTACTAGATATACTGCAGTACATTTGTTATGATAGTGGAACATTTGTTGAGATGGCTTTTTTTACATTTCCTGATCTATATTTGTATAACACAAAGAATACCTAGACTCAGGACAACAGTTTGTGGATCACACAAAGTGTTGTCCCGGGATTTGAACCCACGACACTTTGCGCAATAGAAAGCGATGTGGCAATTTGTGCAAATGTGGCCTTAACCACTAGGCGAACTGTGCAGTCATAATCTCTGTCTTAATGTTATGTATGTAATATAATGCTTAGTTTATTTCAATACAGTTTTGTATTTAGTAAAACGTTTATAATAAGGTTTATAGGAATCCAGAATGTTTTTATTCTCAAATTTGATGCTCAAATCAACCTATCGCAGTCCGCTGCTGAACAAAGATCTCCAACTCGCGCAACTCCAAGGCGCCAACCAAACCAGCTAGACGCGTAAAAATTAAAAAAAAGGGATTAACTGAATGACTTTCGTAGTTATTCGTCGGTCCATTTTTTTTCTTTTACGGAATATTCGGGCAAACGAGCAGACGTATCGCCTGATGGTAAGTGATTACCGCCGGCCATAGACGCCTGCATACCAGAGTGCGTTGCTGGCCTTTGAGGGATGGGGAGGGGAGATAGGGGGAGAGGGTTAGGGACTTGGGCCCCCGGTATCCTCACTCACTCGGTGAAACACAGCGCAAGCACTATTTCACACCGGTTTTCTGTGAGGCCGTGGTATCACTACGGTCGAGCCAGCCCATTTATGCCGAAGCGTGGCTCTCCCACGGTTCATTTTAAAACGTATCATTAGTATTTACCTAATAAACTGTACTGCGACTTTGTTGGTTTGTTACACTTTGTTTGTTTCCCACAAGTTATTTAATCAATTAACAGTACCTGGATGACCGAGTTTCACTCGGTATTTTATTTTGGTAAATTGTCTAAAAATGAATTCTAGCCAGATCGTTTTATCCCCGAAACCCCCTGCACACAAAATTTTATGAAAATAGTTATAGCCGTTTTTGAGATTCGGAATATATACATATACAAGAATTGCTTGTTTAAAGGTAGGATTTAATAATTATTCAATTTATTGTTGAAATTTCAATGTGTACTCCTAGAATGAAATTACATGTAGTTGTAAACGCGCGTTAACAAATCGATCGAATTGAGCGCTCATCATCTGAACATGGCCTATGGGCTAGTCTACTAGCGTTAATAACTATTTTGCTAATTTTCAGAGTTGTTGAAATATATGATATAACACAAAACGCCTTTAACACACTACTATTGACTTAGATATTAATTATTAACAAGCATAAACCGAACTATAATGTGTTACTATTAAGATCAGAGATGCGTGCCTTATGGTAAACTACAGAGAGATTTGCCATCAAACACTAATGATTAATTAGCATTAATTAGTAATTAATATACTTACGACGAACTGATTAATTCAAAGATACATATCTTTACTGAGAATTCGGTTTGCGAATAATCTATACGGATTATATTTATGTTCAAATATGTCCCTTCTCATTCGCAATATTTATATATATATATATTTCAATTAATTAGTCTACTATAGACCTATAATAGTCACACACGCCATTCAACACAAACTCCTTCATTTAATTCAATGTTGAATTCTTCTCTGTTCAAGAGGTGACAGTGTTTACATAATATACTATGCGTAATATACTATGTTTATTTAAAAAATAAAATAGAACTACTTATTACCACAATAACCGTCATATTAGTGGTTGAAGCCATGGGTAAAATCTAGGATTGAATAAAGCCAATAAAGATTATTATTATATTTCTATTAGCATTAACGAACAACTAGCTAAGCAACTCATCGACGCTTCTCGTGACCAGATGGCCGGCCTTTTTCTAGTACAGAGAATCAGGATTGCCATTCAACGTGGCAATGCTGCCAGCCTTTTGGGAACGCTACCAGTAGGCGATGATGCGGAATAATCATTTGACGCTTATATGTAAACTAGCTGTCCCGGCAAACGTCGTTTTGCCATAACTACTAATAAATTAAAAATTAATTAAAAAAACATTGTCCAGCGGACAAAATTGTGAATCTAAACCATTCCCAGATCCCCTTGAACACACACAAAAAATTTCATCAAAATCGGTCCAGTCGTTTGAGAGTAGTTCAGTGACATACACACTCACAGAAGAATTATATATTTAAAGATACGGTTATTGTTTTTTTTTTGGTATGGTAATGTATATAGGTTTCTATACTATGTAATGTAGATTAGTTCTGTTTAAATACCTTTTAAATAATTAACATTATAAATTTAAAAGTAGCTTTGTTTTTCCGTAAACCGATTTCTATGAAATTTGGCATGGAGCTACTTCACTTCTATAAGTTACTTTTTACGGCGAAAATTAACATTCACGCGGGTGGAGCTGCGGGCAACAGCTATTCTAGTATAAATTTAGCTCATTAGTTTGTTTTATTAAGATAGTAATTATGTACAGTCATATTTCTTGTTCTAACTTAGCACTAAAAGGAGATATATAGATACTAAATATGCTTAAAGCAATAAACTGAAGATAAATGCCTCGTTATGTGTATTTATGTAAGGGCAGAGAACGCCTGGGAGAAATGTCTCGAATCAAATTAGAATTTTGATCACTACGTTAGAAGCATGAATAATTGTATTGGCGATGGCCGAGGTGCTCTATATATTTGCGGGTCTTTTACTCGTTTTATAAGAGAAAATAAGATTTTACGAGATATAGATAATAATTAAGTTTTTGATGTCTTATTTAGCTCGATTTAAACACCATTTATCTTCATCTTTATTTGTTCAAATTCTGTGAGTAATCAAATTTATTTGTAGTTGTGAAAAAACATTGATTTGTGAATATATCTTTGAGAATTAGATGAGTTTTGCTTACAAAACGTGGTTTAACTACACCACAAACTGATGACTATGATGTTACAACTATCCAATATATTTTTAAAGAAGCTAATGATTTTTCTGATTATGAAAAGATTACCGTAATCAATAATATATGGTCCAAAGTTACTATATTTGCAAAGGCATTCTTTGAATCAATATTTATTATTCCGCTGATTCTAAATTTAAAAACGATATGATAAGAAGAAATCTTCTACCAAAGTTTTCTAACTTTTCTTACATTTTTTAAATTCATTAGTAAAATATATAGGCATAATACCTATAATCAGTTTGTTTAATTAATTGTTTAATATTATACAAACAACATGCCAGTCAATCTTATGTTTAAACAAAAAATATACGCCTTTAAAATCATATATCCGTTATCTACAAGACAGATTACCCGAACAATTTACTGGATCCATAAAGCGTTAGTACGCAGTTCTAAAGCCGTGATAAACGCCCGATGAAGCCAATTACCGCGTCAGCTCACCTCTGTTCCTGATAACTGTTTAAAAGCTCACGTACTACGAACATTGTGAAAATGTGTGTCGTGTATGAGTTGTATGTGTTTGTGTACAACCAATAATTATGATACATGTATGTGTATTCATTTAATTTGGTTTTTTCATGAGATTTAGTGATTACAACCGTCCATGGACGTATACTATTTACACATGATATGATTTTGATAAATCAAATAGCTTTTATTTCAAATAGGCTGTGGAGTAACGGGTAACATGTCCGTCCAAGACGAAGGAATTATCCTTCGCCCAGGTAAGGTGAACATGCCAGGCCACTGCCCAACGGTTAATTTCTCCTAGCGCGAGAATTTTTATATCACGATTCAGGACTAGTTGCAGCGTAGTTCATTAGATTTTTTTTATCCTGTATTTGGCAAACGAGCAGACGGAACCTGATGGTAAGTGATTACCGCCGCCCATGGACCTCTGAGGCGTCACAAGTGCGTTGCCGACCTTTGGGGGATGGGGAAAGGGATGTGGGGAGGGGTTGGGATATGGGCCTCCGGTCCGGTAGATTGTAGGTCTGTGTATCTTTGGTAGATGGTGCTGTAGTATGTTTTTCTGTTACACTGTATCACTACAAAGCCTTTTTAGGCTCTTTCGAAACGTTACAATAATGACTCTAGTGGCTCGGTTCCAAAATGTGATTCCTACCCTACATGCACTCACAATTCACACAGCAAGAGCCAACAGTTTCTTGCAAGCTTTTTAATCTTGATGCTTCTTAATCTTTTATTTCCTATTCAAATGAAGAATTTTAAAACCGCTCTTGAATAAAATAACAAGGAAGTGAAAAGGAAAAATAAAAGAGGAAAATATTTTTTTTTTCAAAGACGAGTTAATCAAAACAGAGATTAAATATTGTTCAATGACAATTTTACAAAAAATTACCGATATCGGCAAAACCATTGACCGTGGTATCGCTCTTCAAAAGGCACTAATTCAATCACCACATCGATATCTATGAACATGAAGAAAAAACTTTTAGTTAGAAGCCAATATGAACATCGCTCAACAATATAACATTTGACTGTAAGTTGGGACTTAATCGCAATAATATCTACAAGGTACAATACCTTTTTTGGTTGCCCGACGTTTCGATCGAATTGCATCGATCATGGTCACGGGTAGACTGCCAACCAAAAAAGGTATTGTACCTTGTAGATATTTTCGCGATTAAGTCCTGACTTAGAGTCGAATAATATGTATAGTCGCGTTTAAAAACAACAATATGACAGTTTCTGCAAGAAAAAAATTTTGTGTTATTACGTTAAATTGGTTTTTGATTAAATTCTTTATAGAAGTTCAAGCACATTCACGCCTTTAGTGTAACAATATTTATTTCAATAAGATAGAAAATATTTAAACATTCTACTTCAATTTCAATATTCAATATGTTTTTTTTCTCAAATTACTAATTAATATTCTTGGGACTTAAAAGGCCGTTTTCATTTTATGCTGTTACATTTTATTTTAAATTAATATTTGACTTTGCAGACTAAAGCGAATAAATTTGAAAATGCCTTCAAATAAATTATATGGTTGGAAGTATAAACAAGGATTCCATGTAATTAACTAATTCGGAGTGATGGTAATTTTATCGGATTACGTAAAACCCGGGTTTATTGTTAGAACGGTAAATTTTCTTCATAACAACATGAAATATATGTGAGTATTAGCCTTTGCCTGCGGCCCCGTTTGCGTGTATGGTTAACGCAGTAAATACTCGTAGTACTTGTTCTAGCCCATGTTCTTCCTCAAGAATCAATGTATCTCAATGAAAATTTTCATTGAAATTAGTGCTGAGGTTAATGCGAATGCGTAACAGATAGACAGACAGATTTACTTTCGGATTATCAATATAATTAATAATAATAATAAAATAATAAATATTTCGGACACACAACGCCATCAAGTCCCAAACTAAGCAGTGCTTGTATTATGGGTACTAGATAACTGATATGAATACTTATATACTTTTTTTTTGTAAACACATACATATTATACATAGAAAACACCCAAACTTCGAAATAAGTATTTGCAGATCATACAAACATTTGGTCCGACCCCGAGACCCGAGACCTCAAGAACAGCAGTCGCATACGCTACCACTGCGCCACAGAGGCAGTTAATATAGATTCATAGACAATGACCGATTATCTAGACAAAAAGAATAAAAGTGAATTAGAAAATTAAAAACCCGTCATATGAGACGTAACTTGAACTTCTAAAGAACACACTGAGTCTCAAGTTATTTAAAATAAATTATTTAACAGTTTTCAGCTAATAAAGCTGTGTTCAAGCCTATGTTAAGTGATTTCTCTGGAATTAAATTTTATTATATTATTTATAATTAACAAATATAAAAAAAAAACAAGTCACAATTATTTCGTTTTGCCTTTAATCCTTACTTTATTGAAATTAACTTTTAGAATTACAAATCTATGTACCTATTTTAGATCAATTTCTTTTATATTTTACCAAGGGTTAAGAATATTATAAAGTTTATCTATAAAAAAAATTCGGAGGGTGGGTGACTAACTTTTAAGTGAGGTAGTCGCGGCTAATTGCTATTGACTTACTTGACTTAAGGTCCTATGTCCTCTAGATGGGATAGAGGGGTTCCCAAGTGTTATTTTTCAGAATTATGGCAGTAATTGCTATAATTAGACTAGAATCTTGAATTAGATTGCTGATCATGAGGTCTCGGGTTCGATTCCCGGGTCGGACCAAATGTTTGTATGATCTACAAATATTTGTTTCGGAGTTTGGGTGTGTTCTATCTATAATATGTAAGTAATTACAAAAAAAAAAGTATGTATGTATTTGTATCAGTTGTCTAGTACCCCATTACACAAGCTCTGCTTATCTTGGGACTAGATGGCGTTGTGTGTTTAGATGTCCGAAATAGTTATTATTTATTTATATTTAATTATGAAATATTCATGACTAATCGTAAAGAGATAGGAAAATAATAGTATATATAAAAGGAAAAGATAGGAGAGAATGCAATGAAAGTAAATATAAATAGCTTATCATACAAAGTACTGCAAAAAGACTACTACCCTCACCCCCGTAAAATACTCTTACTTGGAAAACTTTGTACAAAAGTAACGAAATAATAAGTAAACATTAGTCATATTAATTACCAACCCCTCCTAATATGCACATAACCGGTTATATAGAAGTAAATAGCTTTTACACGCGACTTCACTCGCATTTAATACAAAGTGACCTATCCTATTCTAATACCTCCCAGAATATGTGTACAAAGTTTCATGATGATCGGTTAAGTCGTTTTCGCGTGAAATCGTACAAAACAAACTTACATTGATAGTTATAGTAATTTAAGATTGTTTTTCCTTGCGAGGTTTTAAATTATTGCATTTTACAATGTTTGTTGAATTATGCATACCGCTGGTACTGGCTTATGTCCATTTTGGGAACCATAGACCAAATTAGTAAACTGTTCCAAGTTGCCACTTACGCCGTAATGTTTTTACTAGTTAATGTAAAACAACTTTTATTAAAGTTACTTTTAGTGTTTAATCTTTAATGGCTATCTTTGTTGTTTTATTACATTTATTGCTCAGACTGACAAGGTGTATATTAATATTGCTATAAAAGAGTGATAGAGGAGAATAGAAGAAGAAATCTCATTGTGCTCATTCTAAATAATTTGGGAAAAGGATAAGAAGATGAGCCTCTAAGGAGAGGCCTCTTCTTAAAGAGCCAATGTCCAGTAATTAACTATTAAAGGCTCGTGATGTGATATGATAGGAAGATGATGGTGATAATTCATACTATTAAGCTCAATTATTTTGTAGTTGTGGGTAACTCATTGACACATACAAACTTACACATTTATTCAATTACACAAACCAAATCTATTATTATTTATGAACACACTGATATCTAAATATTATCTAATAAACTTTGTTTACAAACTTACATAACTAATAACCAAAACTATTTAGATTTTATTTACAAAACATTAAACACAAATCCTGTCGGTTGTAGTAATATGGAAACGCACATTTTGTTATAGATGCGAAGTCTCGCCGGCCGATCACGCGCAGGCGCATGTACGGTGCCGCCCGCCAGTCAGTCGAGTTCTTACATACTTGGGCGAAGCCCGTGTCGCTCGATATCAATTTATATGCTCATCGCTATATTGCTTTTGTCCCGCGAAATATTTATATAGCTTGCCGCAGTAGATATCCTATGTAATAATTGTGTAAATACGCTTTGCTTAACTTGCTATCTGTTGTGCTTCTTTCTTCCTTCTGATTTCTGTGTTCCGTATGTGTTATTACAAATATAATTGTGAAACAATAATTGGACTATATTATTGAAGACAAACCTAATCGCAGTAACACGGATAAATTGGTGGAGGTTAGTGAACAAATATATTACCATCACTCACCTACCCCAAAGTAGTGATGAAATTCTTATTTATTCTAATCCTCGTATAATATAATCAATACTAATATATAAAGTTGAAGAGTTTGTTTGAACGCGCTAATCTCAGGAACCACTGGTCCGATTTAAAAATTATTTCAGTGTTAGATAGTACATTTATCAAGGAAGGCTATAGGCTATATATCATCACGCTAAGACTATTAGAGAATGTTTCAAAAACGAAGTAAAATTATCACGATACGGGTAATAGAAAACGCAAACGAGGTTGCGTGGGTCAGCTAATTAGTTCATATAAATTAAAGAGAATGAAATAAATAAAACTGTGTATAAACTTGCAATATAGATGTACCGGAATCGATGATTCGCTAAACTTTTTAATGTATGTCATGCTCTATTAGCTTCCAATTTTTATCACCCGCATAACAAGATAAGAACAAATAGTTAGGTCTGAAATCACAGAAATTGGGGTCTTTTATTGCCGTCTCCTCTGGAGATTATCCTAATCGTAATAAAAAGGATCCATTAATCTATCTCTAAACGACCATAAAAATTGAAGATCTGATTCCAAAAACTCTTTACAAATCGATGTCTGATATCTTAAGTCCTTATCTTAAATCCAATATTTGTGTTGTATAATTTATATTTTTTTGGATGTGGCAAACTGTGGCAATGACGAATGTGTGATACGACGTATGATGGCGAGGATACGTGTATTATCTTAAGAATAAAAAAATGCTGTGAAGGTTAACACTGCAATGTATGTACGCGCATAACTTCCAATCGGTTGCACCATTGTTTTTTTTTATTTTGATGTCTTCTTTTTAAGATTAAATATAAGATGGCGGACGAAGATATAAACCACATAGATTCAAATCCTTTTGCATCTGCGACATATATATGTCAAAGTCACAACTTTTATGCAGACTCCAAAGTTATAGACACAAAGCATTAACAATCTGCTTTGTCAAATATGAGAATTAAAACAAAAATGCATATCAAATCAACAGCTTTTCGCAGTCTACTGCTGGACAAAGGTCTCTCCTCAGAAATGAATTTTGGCTTATTATTATAAGACAATACATTTTGATAAAATACGGACTCACGACCTTTGGAGTTAGCAGTTTCTAGTCACTAGACCTAGAGAATCGTCTAATAGTTAGTGACTTCTAAGTTATTGCCGAGGAAAGGGTGCCATTTGTTCCTCCAAAAAAAATTAGGATTCCCTAACCAAGTCGTGACCCTGCGCTTGACGTTAGGCGGTAGTATATTTGCTAATTAGCGCGAGAATTTATATATTGCGATATAGGATTAGTTTCTACATAGTTCAGTATGTCTACGGTAGATGGCGTTGTAATATATTTTTATTGGAAGTCGTCACACCAGAGATTGTGAGTTCTATTCCGATCCAGGATAAATAATTGCCTTTAAATAATCATCCGTTCTATGTCGGGAGTAGTAATAGTTGAAAAAATATTTTTTTAAGTTTTTTCGGCTTTAAGTATATTTCGTAGATAAAAACCTTTTTATTTAAATTGTCAAAATTTTAATTTCCAAGTCGTTTTGTTCATGCCTAAATACTAACATGATGACTGACTTATATTTATTACAATCTTAACTGTCAATCAGGTAATACTAAAAAAATAAGCTTTCTATCTAAATGAATCCTCTCAACATTTCTTATCCCTTCAATAAATAATATTTTAAAACACTAGGCTAGCGCAGAAAGTAATTTCAATAGATCAAAGTGAATATATAGACGCAAGAAAACCCATTATTCTGTAGTACACGTTTTATAAGTTTTATTACAGCACAGTTAGTAAATCCAGTTTTTCTGTGGAAATATACAATTGTACCTACAATGTATTGTAAAAAACGTTTCTGAAAATAACCAAGATAAAATGAATTGAACACAAAGAAGCCTTGTGACTGAGACTATATTATTATTTAAATTAAACTGTTGTACATGTCATATTGTTAACACGATCTCTTGAGAGCTTTTGAAGAAAATATTTGCCTTAAGCAAGTAATCTCTAATAGTTGGTCTTCCATGAGAGGGTAATACCACCCTGGTCTAAGCAACCCCTTTGTGCTATAATCAGCGTAGCTCTAATACCTTAACGTGTTCTCTCTCTCTCTTGAATACTATACGATAAACATAAGCCATGTAAATAAGCTGACATTATCGCATTACACAGAAATCGTTGTGTGATATATATTTCGGTAGCTCATCTATGTCGTACCTTATTTATTTAAAATAAAAAAATGAACTGGCATTTAAATTGTAAAAGAAATGTCACCTTGTACTCACCTCAAGTAAAGTAAAAATGATGTTTTTTCTGTAAGTAATTAAAATTAATTATTAACTAAGACACAGAGACAAACTCTTTATAAACTTCCATTGTTACAATTGTTCGTATTTTCTTTGTAATTTATTCATAATAGAATGAACTTTCTGTAATTACCTTCCTTATTCGAAACCTAGTTAATTTTTGTTGAAATTCAAACATGGATCACCCCACAAAATGCTTGAGTCTACATAATGGGGTTATTACTATGGGTTTGTCATTATTATATAACCACCAATATGCTTGAGGAACGACAGGAGTGTAACATATTTTGGGCTCATTAGAGCCTTTGTACACCACAGGATGTCGTTGACCGGAACAGCAGTGCAGCCGTTTTGTAGTGACCCCATGACGGTGGGTATATAACCAAAACTTGGAATGGGATAAAAAGTATAGTGTTGTTAATTCTTTACATATATTTTGTCATACACAATACCAACTTAGGTTTAAAAAGATAAAACATTTTATCAAAGCCATCTTAATTGCAATAAAATAGAAAATAAAGCTCGTGAACTTCCAACAAGCCACTCCAAATGTCGTCACGATTTGATTTAAGGTTTGATTTTACTAGAGAATTTGGCGTAGACTAGAGTACCTAAGTTGGTAGTTTGTTTTAGCTTTGATATATAAAAAGATTTTCCAATAATATTAGGAGCCTTACATTTACAATCTCATTCCCTTCCTAGCCTTTATTATGCCCAAGATTATTTGGAGTCGACTAATAATTCAACCAGTTTTTCCAGACACGATTCCGTTGTATGTCCGACGTATTCCCAATAAAGATTGCCATAGATGTTCATGATAACCGGGCCGACTGCTTAACCTCTTGATTGACAATCGCATACGTTAACCGTTAGGCCAACAAGTCAGGCTTTACAATCTATCTCAATCATTCTCATTTACAATCTATTCTTAATCAAAAACAAATTTAGGAGGTACGAACCGAACGGGCCGGCTCGACCGGGGTGGTACTACCCTCGCACCAAAAAGTCAACGTGAATGCTGCAGAATGATGATGATGATGCAGAAGCATCACTAACCCGCCACGGTGTGGATCACCGTGCTACATGGTTGCATTGTCCGCATTCGCAGTATGGTGACCACCACTCTTGGATTTTGCTTATGCTTTCCATCAGGTAGAGTAGTAAAAACAAAAAAAAAATTGCAAAATAATTTCTTTGTTCAAGTACCCAATTTCTTGTTTGAATCAAATAGAGACAAAACCAGCAAAGCGTTGCAACCAAAAACAACTTAAAATGTAGTTTCACGTATGCATTTTGCTAAACAAAACAACAATGTATTTCTATAGCTTTTGCTGCTCCATTACCAGAGACTACATACACATTGCTGTTACACTATTTTTAAAATTATAAAATAAACACACAACCACAGGATATACATAATAGAAAGAGCAAACTATAAAAAGCGAGGACATTCAGAGTTACTTGCGCGAGAAATTTTAACTCATATTTCTTGACAATTTAATTCGTTCCATGCAACAGTATTCAAAATGTTTTTGAAATTCTTTGATACTTTAATAAAACATTATACGATTTTTATATTTTATTTGTCAGAGACTCCCATTGAATGTAGTGAAAGTAGCAAAATAAATAAGCTTTGGAGCTAGCTAAAACACTGTACGCAAATATGTACTTTTTAAGTTTAACTAAGATCAAAATGTTTGTCTACGGCATTGAAATTTTGTAGAATTTTCGGTAGAGCTAATGGACATTTATCTGTTAATGGTTTTTTTTATGGTTCACTTGTGGTAATGTCAATAAGGGTCTATATTTGGTTCTTACTCTAATAAGAATTGAAAATAGTTGTTGTATGTACTTTATAATCTATACAAATCTATACAAATAAATAAAATTGGAGTGTCTGTTCGTAATATTAAATAACCGCTTTTTACTAAATGCATATGTATGTATACACGGTACATATACTAAAAATGTAGTTAAAAAAATTTGTCTGTCTGTCGGTCTGTCTGTCTGTTTGTTCCGGGTAATCTCTGGAACAGCTGGACGGATTTTGACGGGACTTTCACTGTCAGGTAGCTGATGATCCAGGGAGTAACTTAGGCTACTTTTTTAGACTAACTTTATCCCGTGGCGCTACTCGCGGTACAACAATAAACGCGGGTAACACCGGGGGGTTCAGCTAGTATTCTTTTGTAATGTGTCGTTGTAATGAATTTAGTTATGACTAATAATAAACATTAAACTAATCACCAAACCAATACGATACCAAAAATAAAATAAACTATTTATTGTCAACCGTGGCAGGTTTGTATGGGACTTTTGTACCGCCTTGCATTTCTCATAGTAGGATGGGGTTAATCAAAATCATTCGTTTCCTATTTTTAGACAATACTACTGATAACTGATAATACTGATTCAAAAATATCAACTTAAATATTCATAACCATCCAATAAAAAACTCTCATAACCATCCATTGCATATTATCAGCAGTAGAGGATCTGGGATGCTCGCAGTGATGTGCATACAATTGTACATATTAACTAAAAATATTAACTTTGAACATTAATTCTTTGCACCTATACATTACCAATAATAATCAGCACGATTTAAGGTAAGAAAAATATTTTTTCATTCGGTTCGATCTCCAACTAAACCAATACTTTGTGGTATCAACATTTTTTTATTCTGAGTCCGAATATTTTCTGTTTTATGAATCTTTATAAAGTCGTCCTCAACTTCGTCAGGCGTCGTATTTTTTAAAAAGAAAGTAACGCAATAGCACATATTTTTTTTACTTTGTCGACGAAAGCGCAGTCTACATGTATCGTCTTTCCCTCTATGCGAAATAATAAATTTACTTTCTACTTCCTCCCGTCCTGAACGTATATCGACCTTATCTTGACTGTCATCATCTATTTGATGGAGTTGCTGACTTTGCTTCTTCTTAATTCTTTTGTTCCATACTGGGTGCTTTTTACTGCATTTTTTTGTAATAACGCGTAAAACGTTTACACCATATTAACGTTCTTTATCTAAAATCTCCAAGAATATGGGGTTATTTAAGAGGTTTTTCCCATTTCATCCTCTTATATGAGTGTCATAAAAAGTAATCAGGAGTTTATTGCAAGTGGAAACGTTCTAACATCCAGTAGGATGTAATGTTTAGGGGAAAAGATGTATTTTGATGACGGCTTTACTGTATTTGAGTGGGTCGCTAATAGAATTTGGATGATAATGATAATATTCTCTCATACGTACGTACTTAAACACACTAGATTATCACACATGCTTATATTCCTGAAGCAATAGGCTAAAATTAAGCCATCCACAATTTAGTCCCATGAATGTAAAGAGGGCAGGACCATTAAAATCAACTATGCTAAAACGCCTAAATTTGACACTCGAAAATGGACTTTGTACTTGAAAAGTTAAATTAGTTTTTTTTTATTTAGAGGGCAAAAAAGTAGATGCGTCACCAGATTTAAAGTGACTACTGAAGCCCATGGAATCCTGTGTGTCATAAGTGCGTTATCGAGTTATGAACCACACAGCGTAAAATCAACTAGCTGGCGGTGACTGGATGCAAAAAACAACAGACCAGGCTCTGAAGTGTGCCTTAAGAGAAGCTTATGTCCAGCAGTGGGAAACGGGCTGATAATGGTTACAGTAAAAATAATTAGAGATGATCAAAATAAGTGTAGGTTAGAGTAAGTAATGACGATCAGATTGTTTTTAAGGACAACTTCCGCATTAGAAATAGACATCTTGATTCGTGGGCTCTTTACAAACTTACATGAAATGGACGCGAACACCTAGACTCCGAACAACAATTTGTCGATCACACAAAGTGTTGTCCCATACGGGATTTGAACCCACAACATTTTGCTCACACCCAGCTGAAGGTAGCGTGGCGTCAGCTTAAATCACTATGCCCATCATGCAGTCAATGTTATTCCAGTTATTTGTGATTTGAAACTTTGAAAGCAGGTGGAGGGTTGATAACTTGAGATACAGGTTTTACCTAGTTCAGGTATCAGCCCACCATAATCAGTTTATTTTTTTTTATTTTTTTTTTTTTATGTTTGACCCTGCCAAAATGACTCTACTCTGCCTGATGGAAAGCATGAGTAGAATCCAAGAGTGGTGGTCACCATACTGCGAATGCAGACAATGCAACAATGCAGCATGGTGACCCACACCATGGCGGGCTAGTCTCTCACTCCGGTCTCGCACTCACCAACGAAACACGACAGCATGATCGCTGTCATTTTACGTTGATTTTCTGTGCGAGGGTAGTACCGCCCCGGTTGAGCCGGCCCGTTCGTGCTTTGTGTGTACTGTAAGATAAAATTGTGAAAATGCACTTTTGTATGGTTGTGGTGAGAAATAAATATTTATTATTATTATTATCTTTGTTTTATATACATAACATATTGATTATATTTTTAAATATACAAATAAAAAAAATACATTTAAAAATATAAAAAAATGGTAGACCACCGACTTCGGGTACAGGGACCAAGAAACTGGTGGTTAGGGCTCCAGAGACAGGAACCTCCTCACTATACGTGCCGTGTCTAGGAGGACTGCCTTCTGCATCAGACCCTTGATCCAACCATCCAACGTGAGCCTCTTAAGGTGTTGGTCGAGGCTCTTGGCTATCAATCCGTGAACAGATACAACTATCGGAACAATGATCACCGAATCTACATCCCACATATCGACAATCTCGTGAGATAAGTCCAAATATTTTATTTGTCTTTCTTTTTCAACTTTCACGAGATTTTCGTCATGAGGAACGGCGATGTCGACAATCATTGCGCGGCGCTCTGATCGATCTATTACCACAGTATCAGGTTTATTGGCAACAATAGTCCTGTCTGTGATAATAGATCGATCCCAATATAAATATAATGTATATTATATCGTATATTATTATTATTACTTGCAGCTGAAAAATCGGAGCCTTCTAAAATATTAATATTCAATGTATGATTAAAAAATAACCTTGTTTCAACCCGTCTGGCTAGCGTCATATAGTAATTCAAAACCTCCTTTCTTTCTTTTGTTTTTTACCAAAAAATGATTTGATATGCTATTTTCTGATTTAGTTTGTTTTTAGTCTACTTGAGCATTATTAAACAAAGATAAAAGACTAAAAGATTCATGATTGATTGTTCAAATGTTGTACCGGCTTCTGTCGGTACTTGAATTACGTATATTGGTAGCCCGTGTGCAGAACTGAATTTGCGTTTTCTTTGGTGATAAATGAAACAAGTGTTCTTTCGAAAAGTAAGTTGAAGTCTGTATTGCGAATGATATATTTTTACACAATTCGAGGAAAGTAGGGAGGTAGGGAACAACATGTTGACCAATGAGAACAATGGTACATCACGCCACCTTCGCTGTCCGATTGGTGACGAGCAAGTAGTGTTGTCAGACCACAAATACCACTTGTATGCGTGAACAAATGTTATTACACATATTTTTCTTCTTAATTGATAGTCTTCGTCATATGAAGTTTAACAATAATAAAACTAATAATCAAATAAATTAAACCAACACGTTATATTTAATTATATATTATATACTCTAAGTTGTTAAGAAGTTCTAAGGATTAAACTTGAATCAACTTTCTCAACTCTTATAAAATGTACGAAATTCGTCGAAATACTTTAAAGTTTTCATTTGCTTAGAATAATGTGCTTTATTTTGTTATAATAATTTTATCTATAACAAGCATGAGTGTTCTCAATTTAAAAGGTATATCTTAATATATATAAATCTCGTGTCACAATGTTTGTCCTCAATGGACTCCTAAACCACTTAACCGATTATAATAAAATTCGCACACCATGTGCAGTTCGATCCAACTTGAGAGATAGGATAGTTTAAATCTCAAATTATAGTCGTAATTTTAATAATATCCACGCGAGCAAAGCCGCGGGCAACAGCTAGTATATATATATATATTATTAGAAGTATTAAATTATGTTTATTTAAAAATAAATGAAACACACTTATCTATAGTACTCGTAATGGATGTATTTAGGAATAGATAAGTATTCGTGGATAAACTACACCCAAATTCAGAAGAAATTATAGCATAGATGACACCTTAGTCAAATTAGTTACTTTTTATCATCTGTCACAACTATTGTATTATAATGTGTTCTTCTTCTTCTTTTAATTCAGTGGCTCCATCGGATATCGATGATTTTGCCAACGTCAAGGTAGTAGGTAGATTTATTAGTTTATAAATAGGTTGAAGATATTTGGAATAGCAAGTGGGAATTGTTGTTATTCAACAGTTTCTGTTTGTGGTTCTGTGTGACGAGAGAAGAAAAAATAAAATTAATGAATAAAAAAAAAATTGTAGTAGAAGTATATGTTGTAAAAGTATCAGAAAACATTATAAATTTATTTTATTTATTCGGATAAAATTGTAAAGGATCTTAACAAATGGGGCGTGTACTATAATGTGTTATTTCTTTGTATATAAATTTAATAAATTAAACTTGTGACGTTTGTGACGTCAGTGTTTTAGACAACTCAACTGAGCAATATATTTCAATGTTTATTTAAATAAAATTTTTACTAGAAATAAAAAGCTGTACTAATTATATTTTCCGAAATGTTTTTTATATATTCGTTTTAATGAAAGATACATCGGTATTTTATTTATTTACCACTAGCTGAACCCCGTGGTGTAACCGCGGGGTTCAGCTAGTGGCCGGTACAGAGAGGCTACCTCTCGCACGCGAAGGTCCAGTGGAAGAATCCCAGCCAGTGCCAGAGCCGAGTTTAGCGACACCGTACGATAGGCCTTGCTAATTTGCTGTGCAATCCCCCGCTGCACAGCGTTCAGCTGCTTGATTACCCCAGCTCTGCAGGCCGCGTGCTCCCACACGCTAGCTCCGTACAGGATGATTGGCTCGACCGTCGCCACATATATTGTCCTTACGACTTCTGGGTGCAATCCCCATGTAGTTTTGGCTGCTCTGGTAAGCTGCTTATGTATGCCCAAAGCCTTCCTACATATATTTGCAACGTGCGGCTTAAAGGTCAGTTTGTCGTCGATAGTAATCCCCAGCAATTTCAGTTCCGCGACGAAGGAGACCGGTTTTTCAAAAGGAAGAAAGTGGCGTGTTTACGTCAGGGTATAAATAAATACTTGGCTTAAACAAATACTTCATTAGGGTAATAAGCACAAACTAAATCTATACTTCTATACAAATAAATAAAATTGGAATGTCTGTTTGTAATATTAAAATAATCGCTTTTTACTAAATGTATATGTATGTATACACGCTACACGTGCCAAAAATGTAGTTTAAAAAAAAAATTGTCTGTCTGTCTGTCCGTCTGCCTGTCTGTCTGTTTGTTTCGGGTAATCTCTGGAACGGCTGGACGGTTTTGACGGGACTTTCACTGGCACGTAGCTGATGATCCGGGGAGTAACTTAGGCTACTTTTTTTTAGACTAACTTTGTCGCGCGGCGTTACTCGCGGTACAACAATAACCGCGAGTAACACCGCGGGGTTCAGCTAGTTAGTTATAAAATCAGTCTTTTTTTTATGCCTGCCAAAGTGACTCCTTTGCCTGTTGGAAAGCATGAGCTGAATCCAAGAGTGGTCGTCACTATATTCATTGCGAATGCAGACACTGTAACAATGCAGCATGACGACCTAGCGGTCTAGTGATACTTCTGCATCATTGGTTTATATCTTCTAACGAGTTTCCAGTATCAAGTCTTCCGATTTCCTTTCTTCCATATTTGTTACCATTTAGGTGCAGGTTTATTGATGGTAAGGAACTAAGAACACTTACAAACTCAAGAGCTTGGAACCTTCTCCCCTAAAGTCAATTGGTAAAGAGGTTAGGAATCAATACACAGCAAAAAAGAATTATTTTATATCGGTTTTTTCTGTGATGCCATAGTATCCCCCTGGTCAAACCCATTAGTGCTGAAACGTTACTCTCCAGCGGCATGTTATTCTGTATTTTTGAAACTAACTTTACGAAATCTTAAAGATTTTTTACTGACTTAAAAACAGACACCTCTGTGGTTTATTTCGTCATTCTATAAATGCTTACACACACAAGCAAATGGTCACAATTTAGGTACTAACACAACGAATGCGCCCACAAGAACTAGTTATCAAAGTATTCAAAATAAAATTTCGATCTTTGTCCATTCTAGCGGGAACTTATAATGAGTTTCTTGGACTTGGTTGAAAGTACAAAATCTAGTGAATTTGAAGTACCAAGACTTGAAATTCTTATTCAATATTCAGTCGTATGGAAACCGTGTAAGACTTAATTTTGTATGGGAAGCTCCACATGTGCAGTATACTTTGAAAATAAAGAACCGTTTTATGTGTATTATTTCTTTAGTTATTGTTATGTAGTCTACCTAAATAATAATTACTGTTTGGAAAACTTTGTCAGTATTTTCTTATTGAATACATGCTGTTATATACAAGGTTTCATTTATTAAAACAATACTCTTTAACATTCATAGCTTCACTAAGTTTACGTGTGCATGTGTATAGTTTAACTTTAATTGAAGATTTTATTATCTTTAATAATTAAAAGATATTTGTGATCAATAACATTCAGTTAAATACTAATAAGATTTTTTCAGTGAGGGATTTGAAGCCTTGGCGCAGTAGAAAGAAGCGCGGCGAAAGTTAATTTCGTACCGTGTCTGGTGAAGAACCAATGGCCATAAGAACAATCGTATTCTAGAGTACAGACTGTGAATTGCACCAAAGATAGAATGTTAAATAAATAAAGCTTTTCTTATATTTTATTATATAGCTTTTATTATTCTCAAGATTTGGGGTCGGCTACCAGCTCGACCGCTTTTGCCTGGATATCAGTTTTTACAAGGAACAATTGGCATCGGACCTCCGCAGCCCTGAAGGTGAACTGAATTCGAAGGTTGAACTAGTTGTCAGTATATTTGAGGGCACTGACTTCCCAATAACGATTGCCATAGATGTTCATGACCACAGGGACCAACGGCTTAACGTGCTCTTCGAGGCACGGGCGGGAAACACCGCCATCTTCCATACTCCGGGCTGCTATTTAAAATTTCTTGTAAGAAAAACCCAACAGCAGTCCGACCCGGGAATCTGACCAGAGACTTCTTGATCTGCAGTCGCTAACGCTAACCATCGGACCAACGAGGAAATATTACTGCAAACAAATAATTACATATAATGACTAACAAATTCAATTAAAATAAACTCCTTAAAAAGAAAGTAAGGTAATTTAATTTAGACATTAATAACTCGATTATCTTTTCAACTCACAAAAGACAAAGACGATAATTTAAAGCAAAATGTCGGATTGTATCGTTTAAAAGCACTTTTTGTTTATTTCACTTTACGTTAACGGCGTCGTTTTGTAAACAGTAAAACAATAAAATGTAAGTAGCCGTGTCCAAGCAGCGAAAGCGTGTTCTATGAAGCGGACTTGATTCGTGTTTTAAAATAATTTACTAGACTAAATATAGTTTTCAATTAACTTCTGAACTGATTTTATAAATTGAGACTTGATTAAAGGCAAACAAAACGAAACGAGAAAGACCTAAAGTTTTAATGCAAGTGACTGTAATAGAAAAATAAATAAATTCTTTAAAGATTAATACCAGAAACTTCAACTGAAATAATTAGTAAATATGTATTTAACTAAGTACTATTTCACATTAAATTAGTAATTTTGGATATATTATTCTTCTCTATATGAAGATAGAAGAATTTGTTAGAAATAAAACAGAAGGATAATACTTTTCATTTTTCACTGGCTTGAACTAAGGGTAACTCAAAACGCCTTTCCTAGTCCTGCTTGGGAATAATATGATTTCAGACTGAACTATTTGGTAAATTCGGATAAGGGAAACGGTAGTTCAAAGACACGCTGTCATGTCATGGATAGTCATGTTCAGTAATTTAAACATCATCTTCCTAGCCTTTATTCTTCCCAAGATTAATTGGGGTCGGTTACTAGTTCAACCGGTTTTACCTGAATAACAGTTTTTCCACGGAGCGACGGCATGTGACCTCAGCAACCCTGAGGGTGAACTGAATTCGAAGGTTGAACTAGTTGTCAGTATATTTGAGGGCACTGACTTCCCAATAACGATTGTCATAGGTATTCATGAGTCATGACAACCGGGACCGACGCTTAAGGTGCTGTTCGAGACATGAGACGTTTAGTAATTTTATGATATTTTTTTATATTTCTGGGTGGAAAATCTCTTAGGATCTCCGGCTCTTTGGAGACTGAGGAGCCAGGTATGTGGTGATACCGCTAAAAAACAACCCGGCGGCCGATCTCAGGCATCCTGCTCTGAGGAGGACCCGGACCATGTTATTTCAGGTCTCAGATACTTTCGTCAGTACAAAAACAATTAATAACCTCACTAATGGTTTGGTTCCGCTATGCGCTTATCTTATGACCTCTCCCTTTAACAACGAGTGCTGGGTATTAGCTGTCGATGCGGGCATTAAATAGATTTATCGTGGGTCGATCGTAAACCCGCCTTAAGCTCTTAAGGGCGAGGCCTCACTTTATATAGACCGTGTCATTTGTACATGTTGTAGTTATTATTTCTTGCTTCATTAAACAAGACATTTTGTTCAGAAAAGAAAGTCAATTTTGATTACGGTTTATTGAGGTTCATTACACTTGCTTTTTTCACATCTAATTTAAATCATTTTCAGTGGCTCTTAAGAGTCCACTTCTGTACATAGGCCTGAATTTCGGACATCTAACATACAACATCATCTAGTCCCAAACTCAGCAGAGCTTGTATTATAGATACTAGATTATATCATGCAAATATATTGGAATTATTTAGTTAAATAATTATAATAATTTCATAATCTTTGTGGAGATACTGCTTAATGTACATAAAAGTAGTCTTTAGGTTTCGAGTACAATATTGGGTTTCGATATGATCTGTCTTATTTATAAACGTTACTTAATCTTAAGCAATGATATGTGTTGTATTCAACTTTGTAAGTCTAAAGTTAAAATTACATAGATTTATTGCTTAACGTCAAACAATGTGAAATAATGAGGATAATTTTTAATTCTATATTTAAATAATAATATAGATATAGATGGGCAAAAAGATTAATAAAATGGACACCAACAGAAGCGAGTAGAGGAAGACCAAGAAGAAGATCAAGTGATTTATTTAAAGAAAGATGCGGCAATACCTGGTAAAGAAAAGCAAGGGATACTGTGGAGTAAGATGGGGAAGCCTACGATGAGGAGGCGATTACGTAGACTTAGATTTACGGATAAAGATATATAAATTGAAAGTGAATGTACTATGTCATAGTAAAGGTTTATTATTTTTTTTTCTACGGAATGTTTTGACATTGTATTTTCTTTTTGAGGTACAGAATGGTAAATGAACTGACGATGATGTTGTTCAATTAATTTATTTAAAATTATTGAACCAAATTACAGACACACTATTCGAATTTTAAAAGTCAAATAGAAGTCAAAAATAAATTTTGTAACAAAAAAAACTTCTACTTAGAAACTATAAAATTATTATTTAATATTGTAATTAATATAAATAATTCATTAAATTACGCTATGGGAGTGTATAATATATAAATTAAATTTATTTTTCTGCTAAACATCTGTACTACACTGAAGGAACTCATTAATAAGCCTAATTTTTATCGCAATGAGACTGTTTTCAACCTGGGGAGAGGGCTTGAGCTTGAGCTTGAGTTGACAACCACTACTGAAAGACAACATTATTACCTATTGTTATGTTTTTTGTGTGTGTGTGACTGATAGTTGGGCAGCATGATTCAAAAACATAGCCTGGCGTAAGACTGTGTAACATCAGAAATAAGTTCATTTTTAAGTGAGGTCTCACACTAATTTTGAATATTATAAATACAACATTATTTTCTGCACTTAATAATCACGTACAAACTTTTTTATGAAGTATTTAAGCACAGATTAGTATCAGTTAATCTAATAAAAATTCCATCACTATATGACCCCAGTTTGTAAACTCACCTTAAACCTCCTCTACCCTGAATGTCATTACAATAGACATCAATAAATAAAACATAAACCCCTGTCGCGATCGCTTTGTTCTGCTAATAAAATGACTGTTTTATTGCCCAATATAACATAATTATTGATTGTAGCAGCGATAACGTTAGTTAACACGTCTCAGTATTGTAACTGCTTGCTCTTTGTTAACCAGAACCTATGTCTTGGTTGATTTAGAAAGGTCAAATCAACCGTTCCATTTAATTTCCGAAAAGACTATTCAATGACGTAGTCCAGTACTATTATTGGCTATTGAGTTATCTCTCATGACCAGAATCGTCTAGGTTTATTTTTGTTCATATTTTCTACACTGCCTACGAATATACGTCTAGGTAATATGAATAGGTAATTGAAAAATGTGATAAATAAAACGCATCTTAAATATTAATTCTCTGAAAGTGCTTCAATCTAGAAAAGCCTTAAGTAAAGTTTGCCTTTTTACGTACGCTCTCGGAGTCTAAGCTCTTAATATGTTTTAAAATAAATATCTCAAGATAAAAAAAAAACACTGTACAATATGGTGACGTCATAATTCTAGGTTTACTAGGTTTACTGCCAGATAAGTTTTTTTTTAATTAATTTTATTAGATTAATAAGTCCTGAAGCTTTTATTATCCCGCTGGTAGACATCGACCTCTCCTTAGGAAATTGCTTATTTTCTAGTTTAACACTCTGTCCAAATGTGATGGTATAGAATTGTTTTAAGTTTTCATTCCCTTTGAGGTGCTAATATATTGTGAAAATCACTGATAGTTTCAATCTAAACGTAGTTCGAGCGTCATTTAAATAAAAACCGGTCTAGTGCGAGTCGACTTCGTTAGCTTCAATACCATTTCATTCAATACGATAGCATCTATAAAAAGCATAAAAATAACATTTGTTGTATGGAAGCCCCTTCAATGTTTATTTTATTCCGTTTTTAAGTATGTGTTGCTACAGCGGCATCAGAAATGCATAATCGGTGAACATTTCGACTGTTTAACTATCACGGTTCATGAGATACAGGCTGGTGACAGATGGACAGACAGACGGACAGACTTAGTTATAGGGTCCCGTTACACCCTTTGGGTATGGAACCCTAAAAAGCAAGAATTAATTGATATCAAAGTTGTCTCCTTCGAGAAAAATTTATAAAAAAATAAATATTCGTTCCATTCGACGTAGCTGAAGTCCCCATTGACAAAAGTATTATAAATTTTCTTGCAGAAAGTTCTAGTTTCAAATCGAATTATAGGTACGTCTCAAAGGGCTGCGTTCACTTTGTCGTTTTTATTGCTCTGATTGAATTGCCGAGCCACCATTCGCCGGGAGTTTTATTTTACTTTTGGGCACATACCAAACGTGCTTTTATTGGGAACAAAACATAAAAAGCATTCCTGCTTTTCTATGGCGCTGAATTTTCTTGGTAACTTTAAAAATATTTAATTTTATATTCCCGGTATTTGCAGGCAATAAATTCTGTTTACTGCTGAAATATGTCACGCGAGCTTTTCGAACATGGTTTAGAACAAGCTTAGTATAATATTTGTACATATATTCTATTTAGTCGATATGGCAACTATCTAATATTAGGAGAAAAAAATAACTGCTGTTCAAAAAACCTTAGAAACCCTTAAAAGTTTCAAATTACCACGATTCTAAATCATCATCATCATCATCATCATCAGCCTATCGCAGTCCACTGCTGGACATAGGCCTCTCCAATTTCGCGCCACTTGGTTCGATCCTCGGCTTCCTCGATTCTGAGATCCTGAGATCGGGAAAAGGCCGGAAAATAATGATAGTTGGGAAATGATACAGCTTACTAACTGCATAGAAAGAAGATATTAAATCTATAAAATACTCACATAAATTCGGTTTTTAGGGTTCCGTACCCCAACATGAATATAGGATCACTTTGATGTCAGTCTGTCTGTTTGCCAAGATTTTTTTTCTCAGGAACGCGTGGACGTATCACGCTGAAAGTCATATCAAACTGTGTGTATTAATATAATTAATACTTATGTTTAATTATTTATTATTGAGATATAAATTTATATTATTGATTTTGAACATCTACCTTTATTTTAGCTCTGCATCACCGGTCGACTAGCAAAAAACGCCTACGACATTTAGTCCACCTTTATCACTTTGAATGTGTATATAGTAATAAAAAAAAAACATTTAAAAGAGTTTTTAACTGTAATCTCTAAATCCAAACTGTGGCTTTAAAACAGAAATTTTCATTTTCCGTCTCTAAAGATCAGGGGAATTTTAAAAGCGTAATCGTAGCTTGTCTGAATCTTTAATGTTGTTTCACAACACTACTTCTGTAGAAGATTGTTTACTTAAATATTAAAAAGTTATCAGCTGGCATTTAATGTATAAGGAAATAAATAAACTTTTAATTTTTTTAATAAAATTTACATCATTGTGATTTACATAATTTGTAAAACAAATAGCAAGGCTTACTGACCCACGCATCTATTTCTGACTTTCTTTTCAATCATTCTCGGCTTATATTGGTCTAAGCGTGGTATTAACTGTTCTATTTTAGGCACGCTCACGAAACACACATTTTAAATTAAAAGATTTGATAATTGGTAAAATAGTTTCCGAGTTCATAGAGGAAATTCGAATATTGCCAGAAGTTAAATTAATATTTTTTATGGTTTTCCTTATAAACTATTAATCTCAAGAGTCAATGTACCTACAAAAATATAAAATCTCAGTTTTTTTTTCAATAAATTACTATAACCCACCAAATATTTAAAAACTGGTTGTTGCCCGCGGTTTCACCGTCGGTTATAGCGGCAAATAGTAGCATATGTGTTTTTCTGATGTATGAGCTATATTACTGTACAGAGATCATTCAAATCCGTCCAGTAGTTTTTGCGTGAAAGAGTAACAAACATCGATCCATCCATCCATACTTACAAACTTTCGCGTTTACAATATTAGTATAGATACTGCAGCCTCTAGTTATTTGCAACTCAAGAGTCACAAAGATGTTAAAGATCTTTCGAGGGGAGGAAGATAGAGGAACATGCAAAATTCCAAGTACGGTCTCAGTAAATAAGTAGTGAAAATGAAAGAGAGAAAAAGTAAAATGAACTAAAATTTTAGAGCTGCTTAGCGACAATTTTCCTTTAATCAGTTTTACTTCGGTAGAACTAAGCTATAATGTACGTCTTTTGCAGTGAAGACATAATGATAATGTTCTCACTCATTTTACACATGGCCGTCTAATCCCAAACTAGATAAAGTGAACATACTGCTGATAAACATACTTACGAATTTCTAAATATGTACATATTGAATATAAATTACATGTAGACACAAAACAAATGATCGTGTTCATCATACAAATGTTTGTGCTGAAAGAGAATCGAATCCACGACTTCTGACTCAGCAGTCAGGATTCCTGACGAGTAGAAGTTCTAATTAATTACGCTGAAGGTACTTTTCTAGGTTAATTATTACAAGGTTACTGTTTAAGTCGAACTATTCCTATTAAGGGTGTGTAGTTTACATCGTTTCTGACTGATTTCACTATGAAACACCCTATTCGAAATCTAACCGTTTTTGAGATATTTGAATTTAATTATTTTTTACAAAAAGCCCGATTTTCGGCTGTCAGTATATTTTAAAATTACTATTACTGAATTTTTAGATATAAAATAAGATGCTTTTGGACCTTAATAACCAATATTATAAGTAAAATGATGTAGACTACCTACACGAATGAGGAATATGCTGACATGTTAATTTGCTACGGATACTGCAATTGTGTCCGCACATGCTCGCAATAAATACGTAAGACTATCGATAGATAGATATGTCTATCCCAGCCGTCAAATATCGGATGTGAGCGCGTTCGGCGGAGTTTATCAAAGACTTCGCGAAACTGGCTCCATTTCAAAACGACGTACAGACCTGGGAAGATCACATGTGATTAATGACGACGAAGAACAAAACAATAAGACGAATATATATATATATATATAGATATCTCTTTTCGGCCCTTGTTGATCTGACGCGACGTGGCGTCAGTTAATTGTTGATCTGTTGGCGATTGTTGATCAGCAACAGGTTTTGTTGATCTAATGTGTATTACGGCGTACTAATGTGGCTCCGCTGTGGATCAACAATTGCAACCCCTCTGCTGGCAGAATTACGAACTATTTACATCATTTTTATACAAATCCACACCAGCTATTGTTGATCCGATTCAAACGGACCAATCAGAGACCACCTTCTCCACGATTGGGTCTTTTCTATGATAGACTGTTTCCACTTTGCTTCACAATTAATTAACGGATTAATGCGTAACGTACTATTGCCTAAGGACCCTTCAAACAAAAAAAGACTAGATACGTATTTAAGCGTTTCTGGATATTCTACCCCTAAAGGGGTGAGATAGGGATTTAAAGATTGTATGGAAGTTTGTCATTTTTTAAGTTAGAACATGTAACTTTATCTTTGGGCTATTGATTAAAATAACTGGATAAGTGTTTCTGGATATTCTACCCCTAAGGGCGTGAAATAGGGGTTGAAAGTTTGTATGTTGTTGTCAGTACGTCCTTCTTTAAGTTAAGAAGAGGTAACTTTATTTCACGGCTACTGATTAAAAATTAGTGGTGACATATCTAACCGTTTCTGGATGTTCTACCTCTAAGGGCGTGAAACAGGAGTTGAACATTTATATATATATATATATATATTGTCCTCTACTCGCCAATTGTTGATCAGGCCGAGATTGCAATAATTGTTGATCCACCTTTTCGGTACTATTTCTAAGGAAGTGTCCAGTGTATAGTCTTATAGGCGCAATATAATATTATACGGTTTGCAACGCTGTGCTTAAGTTTACGGCAAAATCTCTATCTCGATTGACTCGGCAATTGCAGCTCTAATAACCGTTATCTTTTTCATATATGATACTTTGTTGATCACTTTTTTCATACTTGATGATACTTTGTTGATCAATATACACAACGTTTGATTAACATATGCCACGGGAACTAATATTATAAAACGGCGAGGTATACACCAAGTAGTCAGAGCAGAATTTTAATATTCATTCGGGTTGAGTTTTTTTTTAAACGTGAAAGCACTTTCTCGTTGTAAGCCCTCTTAAAACTACCTACTTGAAAACGTTTTTTTTAACTGTTTCGTTGGTCTAGGAAATAAAGTTTCATTTGTATACCTTAAAAAATTGACTTTCACACAAACTTTCGATCTTTTTATTACCCCTTTAGGAGAGGAAATCGCATCAATGCTCATTCCCATAAATGCTGTGATATCAGTATTTATTTATTTGTAATCAAAAGTCTACTTCGAGACTAACCTATATACGAAATGTGAACGCCTATTACACCCCTTAGGGGTAGAATCTCCGGAAACTCTTAAATACGTTTTAACTTATTTTTAATCAGTAGCCTGAAGATAAAGTTTCATGTTCCCAACTTAAAATGACTGACTTCCATACAAATTTCAACCCCTATTTCACCCCATTTGGGGCAGAATACGCTTAAATACGTATCTAATCATTTTTAATCAGTAGCTCTAAGATAAATATTCATGTTTCTAACTTAAAAATTACGGACTATCGTACAAACTTTCAGACCCTATTTCACCTTCTTAGGAGTAGAAATTCCAAAATTCCTATTTCTATATATGGTATTTAAAGAATCAGCCTCATACTTCAAAAGAATACAAGTTAAGGTCTATACGTACGTGTAATATTAAAATAATCTTCTAATTCTTAACTATTGAAGAGTTTAACCTTTTACCATCACTTCACCTAAATAACTTGAAACTACACAACTAAATGTCTATAGATACATATGAAATCGAAGGATTATCTTCCATCTCCTAACCGTTGAGGAGTTATACCTTTCATCATCAGCTTATCTAAATAATTTGAAAGAATACGACTAAAGGTAACATACATACATATGATATTTAAAGATTTATCCTCCAACTCCTAACCGTTAAGGAGCTGTACCTTACATCATCAGCTCATGATCATGAAATGATGACTACCAGAATGATGATGAATGAAAATATCGGTGTAACTATAGAAAATACACTAATAACATAGTACGTGCCTACAAAAAATGAGCGGGTATGCTCATTTATTGTAGGTTCGAACACAAAAATAATTTTCAAAATTGGTGATATAGTTTCAAGGACTTGTTCATTGGAAATTTCCTTGTTTTTCAGGATGTCTAGTTTCAACAATTCCTTAAATATTAGTAATTTAGAAGTTTTTAACGAAAAACTAAATAGGTACCTTTTTTTTGCTTTTCTTATTTTGTTAATAACAATCGCAATTTTTTATGCGCTAATAAATCCTTAAAAACATTTTTCTAGACGTCATGACACTCATTACGAATTTAATGAGCTATCGCACATTATTTTTAGGAGCTTTATTATAACAATGATATACATGTTCCTTTCTACCGAGGTTGCTGCTCCAGCTCCCGCGTTTTAAAATGCTAGTGTATGCGGCATATGTTGATCAAAACGTTGTGTATATTGATCAACAAAACATCATCAAGTATCATAAAGTTGACCGTTATCAGAGCTACAATTACCGTGTAAATCGATGACGAGCTAGAGTATTTGCCGTAGACTTAAGCACAGCGTCGCAAGGCGTATAATACTTATATTGCGTGTATAAGACGATACACTGGATACTATCTTAGAAATAGTGCCAAAAAGGTGGATCAACAATTATAGCGTATCTCGGCCTGATCAATAATTGCCGAGTGGAGGACAATATATATATATAGATATATACATATATACAAAACCTACAGCAATATTTAACCAAACAATACAGTACAGTAATATTTTGTAATGAACTATAAAACTTCAATGTAAACGATAAAGCGAGCGGTGCTAGTTGGTAATAAATTAAAGCAAACTGCGGATGCCAAAACAAATAAATTAACAAAATACTCGTAGTTACAATAACCAATAACATAAATATGATACGCAAAACAAGAGTACCTGGGCTATGGAGCTTCACTCGACTATTCATACATTGTCTGTCAATAACAAGCTAAAATAAAAATAATAACCTCTATGCAAGGGCTTAATCGAGTAATCATACGTCAAAAATGCCTTACATCATTTTGGAAAAGCCAAAACATAGCTAAAAACCACCGCCAGGAATCCAGCTTTCAAATGAAAAAAACACATTGAAATCCGTCCCTCCGTTTGAGAACTACGATACCACAGACACACACATACACAGTGAGAGACGTCGACGTCAAACTTGTCTCCTCTTCTTTTTGCGTCGGGGGTTAAAAATCAGCCAACATTTTATGCAAGAAACAACATAATTTAAAATTTCACCTATAAAAAAAGAAACAAACTTACTATCCTAAATAACAGCTTTTTGATATAAGGAGTAAAGGAGTGTTTGGTCTTCTATATATTATTCACGGTAAGTAGATGGGTTGGTTTTTTTTCAAGTTTTCCTTCTTTTTAACCGACTTCAAAAAAAGGAGGTTTCTCAATTCGACCGTATATTTTTTATTTTTTTTATGTGTGTTCACGGATAACTTCTTCGTTTATTAACCGATTTTGATGAGTCTTTTTTTAATGGAAAGGATATATCTCAACGGTGGTACCATGATACACTAAGATACATAGGACACTAAGATCTGGTGATGGCATCCAAGAGTAATCGAGTCAAACCTTGAAGTCGGTTTTATTTTTGTTAAAATTTTACTTGTTTTAGTTTTTCTCGTTTGTTCTTCTCTCTTTCCCAGTTTTAATTTTGTTTGTAGGAACAGAAGAAGTGTGAACCTGACTATAACAAAAACTCTATCTATTTGCATATAATAATAATATTAGAACAGCAATACAAAAACATTTTTATTAAAAAAAGGAAGTGAAATTTTATATCTAGGTATGTAGATGCCCTATAATTTTGTGATATTTTTTTTATGCTTGGCCCCACCAAACTGTGCCTGAAGAAAAGCATAGGAAGATTCCAAAATTGGTGGTCACTATACTGCGAATAAAGACAATGCAATAATGGCGGACGGCACGGCAAATTAACGGACTTAATGCAGACAAAACAATATAGATTTCTTGGCGAAAAATACAATATACAGAAGACGATAACTTAAAACGCAAAATTATTATTAAATATAAAATTTTAGGAACGTTTTCAAGATATACAAGGAAAAATATGTACATGTATTTATGAAATTAAAATAAAATAATAAAAATGACAGTCTCAAACAAAGATTGTCCTCTTTATTTTTATTTTGCATATTACTTTAACTTGGCTCGATCCCATTCAATTCTCTTAATGACCCTATAATATATTCCAACATTTTCCAAGATGTGCTGAGTCAAGAAATTTAGCCGGAAACGTCCTTAAGTAATGTAAGATACTCGTAATAATAAGCTTCGAATAACATTGAGACAGTCACAAAAATACTGGAAATACCTTTATGATAAATAAATACACCTTTTGAGATCGGAAATATGTTTAGTAGAAAGCTTTTGTCAACCTTATACCCCATAGATAAGGTTCAAGTTGCTATTACTCCTTAACGTTTCTGGCATACAAATATTTATTATGTACTACAGCCAAGTCAGTGTTTTATAAAGTTATAATATTAACTTAATAAAGGTAAATAAATAAATATTTTAGATATCTGACACACAACGCTGTTTAGTTTCAAACTTAGCAGAGCTAATGTCAGCTAGGTTGACTGATAGAATACTTCTTTTGTAAATACCTACATACATAGAAGACACCCAAACTTCGAAACAAATATTTGCAGATCGTTAGATGGATCAAATTTAAGTTGAATATAGTTGCCTATCTTGTACTCGACACTTTTTATGGAAATATCTCATGTGACAAAAAGAGATAGCAATAGCTTTTCCGAACGTCTAAAACCCCGCGCGCCACTTGCCGAAAACCGTCATTTTGATTGTCAGTAAGCTGGTTAACACGTTTTTCTGCCGATTTCATCAAATATTTTATCAAATTGTGAATAATATTATATTATAAGTGTGGTTTTCGTTTTGCTTAAAATAATGGCATGTACTGTGCCCGGTAGCTCTAGTAGAGTTGGTGTTTGAAAGCAATAATGCAAAAAAATCGTTTCATCGGTAAGTCAATTCAATGGTATCTAATTGTTAAAAAGGATTTTAAGCAGGAAGTGTTAATGAAAATAGTTGTCCTGATATAAATAGATAGACGCATCTACTTCTACATTAAATAACAGTTCCCAATTTAGAAATGAAAATTGAAAAAGAATATTATTGATACGTTTTGACATAACATGTACTTCAGAGGGATGTACCTTTTATCGATAGAGTAAAAGTATAATCACATGTAAATTCTGGGCCCGTTTATAAAACGAGTAATGAAATAAAAACAAGATTTCAAAAAATAAATCTGAATTATTTGTACTGTCGCTTATAATACGTTTAAAGAAATTAAAACAATGGAGGTGGTTAGATTTAGAAAATAAATAGATAATACCTAATTAGACTCTGCTTCGGTCTCAGTCATTAAGAATTACGGAATATTATAATAGTATGTCAAAAGAAAGAATTTCTCACTATTCGAGTTTTCCAAAATCAATTCATTATTTGTCAATGAAATTTTATTTTTAAATTCATTACATGTATTTTTATTATTTGCTTACAGGTTTCCTACATATAAGGAATAAAAAATAAACGGATTAGAAATGTGAGAAAATACCATAAATGGAGGCCTACACAGTATACAACAAAATGTTCTGGTCACTTCGAAGAATCTTGTTTGTAACCGAACGGTAGTGTTTGAGATATGTACTAGATCAGAAATGTTCCCTCAACTGATGAGTCATGGTTACGACAATTGTGCACTTAACAATCATTAACATTTAATAATCAAAGCAGTTGTGGACTTGTATTTAAAAATTCGTATTCATCATGAATGCAAAAAAGCTTCTGCATCCCATGGTGGAATTGTAAGAAATGATTACAACAAACTTATTATGCTTAAGAGCCAATAAAATTTGATGAAAACATGACTGTGATTAAAATTGTAGAAAATATAATTATTGTGAGAAATTAAACTGCTAAATATTGGTTGTTTTATTAAAATACATAATAGATCCTTAGTTGTAAACAAAAAGGAACTGCAGACTCGCAGCCAGATCTGTCAGGCAGTCAGACGAATATCAACATCGCGTCTTTCATCTTGCATTTGATTGTTCGGTTGTTCATACTCTTTGCCTTGCCAAATTCACGTACGGAATAAGGCTATAGGTTTCTTATAAAAAATGATGACATTTTAAAAACTAAACAATGTTAGGTATTGTCTAGTCGCCTACTGATTATTAGAAATTAGCTGTTCCGGTAGAGGTTGTTTTGCCTGTTTGCAAGGCTAGTTTACGTCTTAACCATAAAAGAACCCATTGATCGATTTGCCCTCGTTCCATTTCTTTACTGTGGGTGGCTCAAAACTCAGTTCACATTACCAATGTCATATCCGATTTATTTTAAATATTATTATTTCCAATTAATAATACAAAAAATAAAACGTTATTGTTTTCTTCTATAGATCACATTTTATAAAGAATTAATACATAAAATAAATTAAACACAGAGACGGCCAAAAACACATCAATACAAATTATATTTATAAAGAAATTTTGATATTACCAATCATATTAAAAAGGAATTATGGTATTTAAGAAACTAAATATAATAGACCATTTTTGTGTTAATTGTGGCGACTGGTACTCTCTTGGCAATTTTCTATTGATATGACAAAAACGTCTAAAACCCCTCTAAGACTTTGCTTTTGTAAAAAGGAGAAAGAACATGTTTGTAAGTTCCGGTCAAATATCGTCTATCTAGTGTTATTCTTTATCTTAGGATCATACAAACATTTCTCACGACACTGGAAACGAACCAGAGATCTCAAGCAAGCTGTTGCAGATGCAACCACTGCGCCACCGAGGCAGTCGAAAACGAATTAACTACACGAGTACTGTTTAATATTGTTAACCTTAAATTTTGAATACGTGATTATAGAATTAAGAAGATTTTCAAGATATAAAAAGAACCCTTAGCAATGTGTTTACGATTATTAGGCCTTTTAAAGCGTCTGCTTCTTAACTCTCTACATATATTTGTAATTTAGTGCCCATTCAACGTGTAAATTTAAGGATAAATCGTTTGCTATGTAAACGTTATTAATTAAAGTATGTATCTTTAATGTATTTAAATAAATTTATTGATTTTTTTTTTTGAGATTTTTTTTTCTGAGTTTGAGATTTCCCAGTTCTTTTAGTTTTAATTTTGGAACAAAGTTCCTTATCCCTAGTCCCTAGCAAAAATCGTTCGTAACGTACGATTGACGCCTAGGTGTCACAATGGTGCGTATGGGAATGCTGTGCAAGGTCTCGGGTTCGAATCCCAGGTCGGATCAAGTATTTTTTATGATCTGCAAATATTCGTTTTTTCGGCGTTTGTATGTTTTTTATGCGTAATATGTATGTATTTACAAAAAACAAAATGTCCGAAATATTTATTTATTTATTTCGTGATCGAAAATGTTTGTATATTGTAGTAATCTGTAAGTTGTATGTAACAAGTATGG
Organism: Spilosoma lubricipeda; assembly: GCA_905220595.1. NCBI lineage: Eukaryota > Metazoa > Arthropoda > Insecta > Lepidoptera > Erebidae > Spilosoma > Spilosoma lubricipeda. Next base: position 4,989,446 of record HG992296.1, read on the forward strand.
CTTAACTCTAGACAGAACTTGTTTCAGTAGACCTTACTAGGTGGAGATTACTAGGTGGCAGCACCAGTGACCAGTTTAGTTTTATTTTTTACGCGATTTTCATCGATAAAATGCATATTAAAAATATAAACCTGAATTTATTTATTATTATTATTAAGTTATTTTCTTTCTACCTCTCATAGAACTTTTATATATTTTAATAAATCAATTTAATAAATAAAATAAAGATGCTAAGAAAATTTTGTGTTTTTTTAAAGAGCGTATCTGTAAACATTTATTTGAACGAAAAATTTTTCAGCTAAAAAGGCCAGCATTTCCTAAAACTCACACTGGGAAGAAATGCCGAAACAAACTACAGAGGTATCCTTTCTTTTAAAAGTCCGCGAACATTAATTACATAAAAACAACAAAAACTCTATGCGAGTACAATACAGGATCTGGATTAGCCTTTTGAAGAAAGGACCATCATTTTGAGTCGGCCTGTCCTGTTTGGACAGGCCGACTCAAAATTACGGTATACGAGCCCCAGCCATCGTGTTACGACCGGAAGCACGACACCACCGCCAGCAGGGTATTTGGGTAGGCCGGTAAAGATACATAGACTACCCTCTACTGCGATAATCGATATACAAGCAAGCGGAGCTACGGGCAACCGCTAGTTATGCAATAGTAATACAAATAGTAGTATTAAAAAGTAGATGTGATTGGTGGAACTATAAATTGGTCGAATTACGTAGAATCCATCGGAAAGCTCGTAAAAATCTAAATGGCATAAAGAAGCGTAACGTAACTGGAGATATTTACAATAATGCTCTCATTGCTCTTAGAGTTGCCAGGTCTCATTACAGAGCTGCTGTGGAGAAATCGAAGGGAAATTTAATACGTAAACTTGTTGATAAACTCGATAGAGAGGGTCCGTGGTCACCCTTGTATCATGAATTTAAAGCAAATAGATCAATCGACCTTGCATACGTACAGAACATGAAAATTAATAATAGTTATACTACAGGAGTAGAAGAAACAGCAAAATATCTTTTAGAATCACTTGTGCCTGACGATCGGCCGGAGGATGACACGGATTATCACCGACAAATTAGGCAGTGGGCTATCGAACCACCATTGTCTCCAATGTCTGACTTACCATCTTCAGATGAATTTCTTAGTATTGTTAGGTCATTACCACTGAACAAGGCTTCGGGCGACGATAAAATATCAAATAAAATGATATAAGAAGCTTGTAAACTCTCGGGTGATACGATTTTATTAGTTTTTAAACGTTGCATTGCGGAAGGAGTATTTCCTAGTGTTTGGCGGTGCGGTAATATTCGTATAATACCAAAAAGCGGCGATAAGCCGCCGGACGATCCTGGGTCCTATCGACCCATAACATTGTTACCATCGCTAGGAAAGCTTTTAGAACGTCTTGTAGTACCTCGACTTCTACCGGGTGGAGTTAAATTTCATGATAGACAATTCGGATTTACGTTGGGAAAATCGACAACAGATGCGGTTATATCTGTAAGGAAAACTGTCGCCGAGTCAAGGTTTCAATACGTCTTAGGTATCTTCTTAGATATATCTGGCGCCTTCGACAACGCGTGGTGGCCCATGCTATTGCTAAAATTAAAATCAAGAGGATGCTTTAAAAATATTTATTCCCTTATCACCTCGTACTTCACACAAGGCACAACTAAATTGAGACTAGGGCATCACTCTGTGTCGAAGGCGCTTACGATGGGGTGTCCTCAGGGCTCGGTGCTAGGTCCATACTTGTGGAATATAGGCTTCGACGATTTTCTTACAATACCTATACCACCCGGATGTACCCTAAACGCGTATGCGGATGACGGTTTATTACTGGTGGAATCTGATACTAGAGCGGGGCTTGAGAGTCTGGCTAATAGATGTTTGAACTTAGTATCTCTATGGGGTGTACGTAATCGCTTGACTTTTGCACCAAACAAAACCTTCCAGCTGCTTCTGAAAGGTAACCTCAAATCACCGCTGTGTATTAAATTTCAAAATGTTACTATTAAAAATAAAACCTCGGTTTGTTATTTGGGATTAGTTTTAGAAAGAAATTTTTCATTTATCGAACATATTAGAACAGTTAACGAAAAGTCAAAAAAAAGTTTCTTTGCTCTGACGAGAGTATCAACTGCCACATGGGGTCTTTCATTTAATACATTAAAAATCATATATGGAGCTACTTATTTAGGCGCTGTTTGCTATGGTGCTCCCGTATGGGCCGATAGAGCGACTGTAGGTGCTGTCCGTCGCAAACTATTACAAGGCCAACGACTTGCATTAATCTTCTTGTGCAAAGCATATAGGACGGTTAGTACTGAGGCGTTACCGGTGTTGGCGGGTGTTCTTCCGGTCGATCTCGAGGTGCAGAGACGTGCAGCCATGTACTATTCCACACTACAAAACATGGAATGCGATTTTTTGGGCGTACGAGACCGCGATAAAATCATAAGATTGTTTCAACAGCAGTCCAATGTCTATAACGACCTAATGGATGAATGGCAACAACGATGGGACGAATCATCTAAGGGGCGCCACCTCTACCAGTTCTTCCCATCTGTTCGCGAACGGATGTCGAGGACATGGCTCGAGGTGGATCACTGTGTCGCTCAATTTCTTACAGCCATGGTAACTTTAAGAGCAAACTACACTCATTTAACGTAATCGATTCACCATTGTGTCAATGCTCAACACCTGATACTAGCTGTGAACAGTCGGCTCATCATATTCTCTGGGAGTGTAGTCTTTGGTACAATGAACGTAACACAATGCTAAATAGCTTACAAATGACATCTGGGGCGGTATACTATGAGGATCTTGTGTCAACTGCGGTGAATTTCCGTGCGTTTAGGCGATTCTGCCATACATACTATAGTAATCAAATATAGCTCACTTAGGACCCATAATATTTTATCCGTGGTGCTTCCCGGTTTAAAAAAGGTGTCTGCCTATTTTGACTTCATTTTGTCTCCCGCTTTGCTAAGGAGGGAAGTGGACTTATCATATTTCCAACTCCTCCTGTTTTTCTTCTGATTAATTTCGTTGCGGGTTCCAAGACAGTTAATTTTTTTTTTCCTGGGACTTCCCGAGTGTCATAACTCGGTGTGTTCGTGGGTCACTGCTGTTGATCCTGGTGTACAGGAGTTACAGTGGTGGGCGTGTGGGTGGGATTAAAAAAAAAAAATAATAATAATAATAGTAATACAAAATGTGAATAACATGTTTTTTAATCATTGTTAACAACTTTTCCACGCCTTGTTTCTAGTCTATGCAATAAAAATACTACATCAAAATGTGGATTAATATCTTGTATCGAACTGTAAACGCGTGACAACGATAACACAAAATAAAACAAATTACAATATGTTTTAAGAAGCGACATGCGTCATTTTTTCCCCGCGTGATAATATCGTCTCAATAAAAGACGTATGAGGGCTGTAAATGTGATGATCGACGCGCGGCTGAAGTATTCGCAATATATAAATTGTTTAGTGTCTGCCAATAAACAGTTTGATACCCTACCATTGGTAACAATAGACATAAAAATTCCTATAGAAACACAAGCATTTCCTAAGGATTATTATATATATGTTCTTGTCAGCTGCTTGCTTGAATGTTAACCAGTTATAATTCCTTTAAATGTGACAATAAAACATCTAGTTTTTAAGAGGTAATGGGATATGTGTATATAATTAAGGTCGAGATGATTGAGGAAGATTTAACAAATTATTAGAATAGTAATATTGAAATGTCATTTAATTAGATACTAGTACATATCTTGATGAAGGAATAGTGTAGGTAAATTTTAGAGCTAAAATTGTAGTGTTCCACGGCGTACACTGTGAAATGGTATGATTCAATCCTGTCAAGTAACTCAAAACTAATTTAAACCAAGACCCTATACAAGTTATATTTTATGCACTGTCTATCAAATACATATTTGGATTTCAACAACTTTTTAGATAGATTATCAGGCTCCCACGAAGGAATAATTGTTACACATTGTTCTTCATAATATTGTATTAATGAAATGAATTATTAATATTGAGAAACATTTCAGATGATTAAAATTCGATAAAAATCAGATCATGGAAGACCAATATAAGGATTACCCTCAAAATATACTGAAAATTAGTTCAACCTTCGAATTCAGTTCAACTTCAGGGTTGCGAAAGTCCGATGTCAGTCGCTCCGTGGAAAAATAAAAATTGATATTCAGTTAAAACCGGTTGAACTAGTAGACGACTCCATATAATCTTGGGAATAATAAAGGCTAGAAAAAACAAGAAGAACCATCTGACGAAATAACTTGCGATTGAAAATACTCGATTTAATATCTATGGTAGGGTGAGTATCCACATACAAGGTTAGTTTATAACGCACTTTGCTGGAATACTTTGAAAAATTCGACTACCAATCAAAGCAAAGCATTTGTGTAGTGTGCATTATGCCTGCTTAGACTGATATACTCATTTGTGATGTAAGAAGACATAATTGAAATTTAAAAAAAGGAATTTTACAAACAAATACTTTGTCTTTTATTGATTGAACATCAGTTTTATTTTTCTTAAGTTTTTCCTACTTTAAATCGTTTTAAAATTGTAGTTATAAGTCTCGAAAAAATATCTAATAGAATTGAATAATCAGTTTAATGGGCATTTACAAATGGCGGCTTTAGGGCTCCCACACATACCGCTTATCTAATTCGCATCGTGGGACGCCGCATCTCATCGAATCGCAGTTATGTGTGGGAGGCCTTATCGGAACAGTCTTAAGTCAAAACTGAGAATGATGTTTTTGACATTACACAAATCCGGTGCTTTGTAGTGTTTGTAGTGCTAAATATGTTCCTCTTACTATAGTTTTTAATCTGTATAAATTTAAGTCCGTGTTATATAATATAATTAAGAGGTTTTTAATTTATATCTACATATTTAAATTGCTAAAACTGTGCACTCGTGCGTGACGTGCGGCTTCTTCACATAATTATATTTTTTTACAGACATATGTTAAAACTGTATAATATTACACTACGGGAACAAATAGCAACTTTCATCATTATATTACTTAACAGGAGAAAGCCTCAAAGATCTCGGTGGTCTCCACTAAAACATTAACTAAGCATAACTACACGAGTATTGCCCTGGAATACGTTAAATTGTCCGAGACTCCTACCTAACTCAATTAGACGTAAAATGGAATCTAATATATGTTGAAGGGAATGTAATTTATAAACCATCTCGTACTTGTACAAGTCTTTAGAGACTACCTACTCATAAAACCTTCTGGGTAAAGTTTCGTACGTACGTTAAAACTAGACGTACGTACGCAAAAGTTTTAGGTTTCGTCTATTGTTCACAACACTGATAGCCAGATTCATGGTGGCAATGAGAGTGCGCGGGTCAATGACTTTACATTGCGATCAGCGTTCTACACCCACAACGTCGATTTTATAACAATTATGAATCAATGCACCTTCAGCACAAGCGAAGGGTACACACTGGCATGAATCATAATTTTTTTAATATATTTACTTTAAAAAGTTATTTTGTGTGCAACCAAATATTAGCGTTAAATCAAGTAACGTCTATCATTTAGCAAACTGTGTACGTGTTACTTCTATGGCCCTTCGAGCCGGTTATATGTGGTCTGTTGTCTATTTCGATTCACGTTATTGTTCAAGTTGAACTCCGAAACTATGTAACCAATTTTCACGCTTTTTGTTAAAACTTTTGTTATTCTTACAAGTAGATGTAATGCGATAAAAATATTTATTGAAAATAAAAAATAATTAAATAATTTGTGTAAATATCCCATTATATTTTGCCACTGACTTACTGTTTTCCAACGCTGCCAAGGGGTGCAAAGCGGTGTGGGTAAGGTTTATAAGGTAAGTAAGTACTAGGATTGTAAAATTGGGATAAGTTAACTGTTGTACTTATTATTCATCCATCCATCAGTCACTGGATGATAAAAAAAAAGTTAAAAAAATCGTATACATTTGGGCTTGAGAACATGTCTAAGTTAAAGATTTTTTATCTTAATACGTTTGAGTTTTGTACTAGTTAATCTGTTAAAACCTTAACCTATCTGAAATAAATCTATTAAAAACACAACTAACAACGTAAACGAGGTAAGTACCAACCTAATGGAAGCAGTCAATCCAGTCACGAACAACATATAACCACTTTACCGGATGAATGAATCCAGTTAATTGGGTAAAACGTTCAAACAAAGCACGATTTGGTGCTGACGTTTGCCTTGCCTATAGCAATAAGTATGTACATACAATCTTTGTCAACTGTTGGTATCTTGATTAGAATTCTATGCGATTCAAAACCTCGGACTGATCCCTGCCGCCTTTTTCCGTCATCGTTGGTTGGCAGTCCACAACTGTGTCCTTTTTTAGAAACGTTCTGCCTCACACACCAAAACTGTGGAATGAACTGCCTGCGGTATTCCCGGACCAATACGACCTTCAAGAAAAGCGCGTATTTCTTTTTAAAAGGCCGGCAACGCACTTGTGACGCTTCTGGTGTTGCGGGTATCCATGAGGCGAAGCGTCTTCTCGTTTGCCCCCTATTTTTTATATATTTAAAAAAAATCTATTCAAAATAAGGAACTGTTATTCCTGCATCCATACATCGAAATAGTTTGTCAATTAGTTTGCTCCAAATGAACTTCACTTAAGTCCATAATAAAACTCAATATATATTTACAGAAGATAACGAGGATTAGTTATCTTCTGTAAATATATGCGGATTTATCGTGAAAAATGATAATGAAGGTTACTTTCAGAGGTTAAACAGAAGGGGTAATATTAGCAGATACCATATGACATATCAAATGGGAAAAATTGTTGTTTCTTCCATGGATAAGAAATGCAAATTAGACTATGTGAGTAATTACATAGCGAATTTAATTCCAGGCACTGCATTTGGATTTGTTTTCATAACTTCCAACCAAACTACAAACAGAATAAATTTTAAAATTGAAGACACGATAAACCAACCTGGGCCTTGCTTCAGAACTAGATTTTAATATCTGTCACTACACTGGAATTGGAAGTAGACTTTTAAATATTCGCGAATATTTTACGACATCAGCACTTTTAATATTAAAATATTGATGCTACGAATGCTCAAGAGCTACGGGAATAAGTTAAATCCTGGTATATCAAACGTATGTACTCCTATAACATTTTATATTTTATTTTAGTAGCTCCAAGCTGCCGTTCTGTTAAGCTTTTAGGTAGAAATGTTGTCGGTTTCTTTACGAGCTTTTTAAAGCTCTTTTATAAATTACAGATTTATACTATAGTACGGTTGCTCAGTTACTAGCACTACAGCGCTTTTTAGTGTTCAACAAGAAGTATTGTACTCTTTCAATTTTATTTTCACACTATGAGAAAAACAATATTAAAGTTTTTCAATTTTACAAAGTGAACAGGAATTTGATTGAATGAAACTTAATAAACTCTTTGGAGAGTAGGATATTCAATTACAAGTCCAGAGATCAAGAAAAAACGCCAAGAACAATTTTCTACATTTAAAGTCCATTTACTTCTACTGCACGTAGAAACTATGTTATCATCTTGGTCAAAAGACGTCTATTGCTGAAGATAGAACTCCCCCAAGGTGTGCCACAATATTTTTTCCTGTGCTTGCCGCCTTTAACGGCTTCTCAGAACATTTACCAGCTTGTTGGACTATTTTTTAAAGGACCTATACACACTTTGTAGGAAATATATTAGTCTTTGAATACTGTAGGCACGGAAAGGGAAATAGCTTAAAAAAACGAATTATCCTTTATAGAAATCGTAAACAAAATACCGGTATCAGCGTAAAATCTTGCCTCTAGTAATAGAGCTCTTCACTGTTAATTAGAAAGTGACGGCGCGCTCAATCTATGCCGTGGCACGTAAACTGTGCTCAAGACACTTCTATAGGTAGGTGCTCTGTAATTTATCAACGTGGTTTTAGCACTTACACCTCGTCGGATATTAGATACACATGTCTTAGGCAGCGAGTGTCTATATTTCAAGCAGAAATTTGTTAGATTAAGTACCAATTTACGTCTAAAATGTCATTACTAAGGAGAATAGAATAGGAGGTAATAATTTGATCACAAAATATGCAAAACAACGGCACTGCAACGATAAGTAAAACTTGACACAAACATCATAATAACCCATGCGGCTAGCGTACTACTGTGAGCCAAAATTTCCTATATAAGGAGAGGTCTGTGGAGTGATCTAATAAAGGATGTGTTGATACAAAGATAGATTAAAAATAACGCTAACAAATGTGCGTTTTAGTTAGCAAGTATAAAAACAATAACAATTATTATAAAACAAAATGTTTGCCAGAAACACAGGTTTAACCAAGCACATGCATTAAAAATTTGATCAAAATGTTAAACATAAAAAAAATGTATTATTAAATATCCTTACTTTAGTTTTACATACTTTAGTTCTTCATTCCTAATCATAAAATATGTTTATGCTCCAGTCATGATCGAAATCTTCGATCAAGATCCCTCTCATCTCCAATTTTATAAATTCTTCCTACTTTGTGCAGTCAGTTCTTCTTTGGGACGCGATCCCTGCCGAAATCAGGATGTCCACAAACCGCCTCACATTCTAGACGAAAGTACGCAATCTACTTCGAGATGAATTGACAGATAGGTCTTAACGATAATATACAAGTCGGTGCTTATAGATTATATTATACAAAATTCATTTTTATGTATGTTTAAGCATTGTGTCTGTATTATTTATGTACCTTGACTTCTATGTTTGCATGCATCACATTTTTACATTACTCAAAGGTTGACTGGCAGAGAATGTCCCATGGCATTAAGTCCGCCTATGTACAAGATGTGCATTAAGCTTAAATAAAGGAATAAATAAATAATAATATATGCGACTTAAAGGTGGTGCTTTACAATTTTAAATCTTATGCTTTTTTTTATTTAACGTTACGGACGCTTTTTGCCGGCTAGGTAACCTCTCCCGAACGACCCATAAGCAACTTTTGTTCCAATAACTATTTTAAAGTCTTACAATGTAACATATGTATTGGTCAATTAAATAAAGATATAATTATTAATATTATAAAACAATAAACACTGAAACTGGTTAGCGTAAAACGTAACGTTTATTATTTTTAGAAATAATAAAATAGAAATGTCTGGGTAAGTAAGAATTATATTGACTTATAGAACCAAAGTATAAGGTATTCATGGCTTGCTTTTTCTTTGTTAGAAACCCGGTTGTATTAGTAATTTTATCTTATTGCCTGAGGTCTGGCAGATTGCCAGTAAAATTATATGACAAAGCATATCTCAGGTTATACATGGCTAACAGTCATCTAAATAAGTCATGCTCTGAAATGATTTGTGTGAGACAACGTCTAAATGCTAGGATGGATTAAACGTTGCTTATCTAAATATTTATGGGTTTATTTAATTTGTAGTCAGTGAAACGATTTATGAATGTCTTGATAAATATCTATGTTTGTTTGATCTTAACAATGGTTATTAATTTTGGTTTTCTTATTAATTAAAACAATTTATTAATAAACTAGCTGACCCACGCAACCTCGTTTGCGCCTTATATTGCCCGTAGCGTGAAAATTTACCCCGTTTTTGAAACATTCTTTATTGTTGCTCCGCTCCTACTAGTAGTAGCGTCATGATATATACCCTATAGCCTTCCTCGATAAATGGACTATCCAACACCAAAAGAATTATATAAATCGGACCAGCGGTTCCTCCACCATTTGTGAAGTACTAGCCGACCCACGCAACCTCGTTTGCGTCTTCTATTTCCCGTAGCGTGATAATTTTCCCCCGTTTTCGAAACATTTTTCATTGGTGCTCCGCTCCTATTGGTCCTAGCGTGATGATATATAGCCTATGGCCTTCCTCGATAAATGGGCTATCTAACACTGAAAGAATTTTTCAAAAAAGCGGTTCCTGAGATTAGCGTGCTCAAACAAACAAACAAACTCTTCAGCTTTATTATATTAGTATAGATTATTTTAGTTTGCAAAATGATAAGAATAAGTAAGTCCTCTTTTATATTACTGGTTAACTTTTATCATTAGCAAATGAAAATGCGATCGTAGAAAAAGCATATTGTTCATATAAATGGATTCCTGAAGACTTTCTAAATTTAATTGGCAATATGTGTAACTGTTATATACGAATAAGTGTACAACTAGCCAGCTAACACGTTTGACGTTCATAGCGCAAATTATATTGAGACAAGCTTAACAAGAAGTGTATGCAGTGATATGTGAACTTAAAGTGACAGTAACTTTATCATTCTCGAAGTTTCTTTTTCTGGATGAAAGTTATTTGATCTCCTCTTTTTATTATCGTGCTTATTGTTTGCAAAATTTTACAAGTATCGGTGCCGTAAAGCATACATACATTTTATTTATTTATAAATTACTAGTTGTTGCCCGCGGCTCCGCCCGCGTATATGTCGGCTATCGCGGCAAATAGTAGCCTATGTGTTATT